>CM065427.1:71290000-76090000 GCA_033030585.1 Hippophae rhamnoides
TCTACAAGTTAATCGTTGGAGGAGACAGGGAAAAGCTGGAGAGCATCATGGACAAGATGAGAACGAATAAAGTGACAATCAATCTCGATGTGTTTAGTCTATTCATGGAAGTCATCATTGTGAGCAATATGAATGGCTTTCATGAACGGACTAAACACATCGAGATTGATTGTCACTTTATTCGTTCTCATCTTGTCCATGGTGCTCTCAAGCTTTTTCCCTTCTCCTACAACAATCAACTAGCAGATATCTTCACTAAGGCACTTCTTAAGGGACGCACTCGTAATTTGGTTGACAGTGGATCCAGAAGACTGGGACTCAGTTGATATGGAAGGCATCAACGGAGTAGGCTCAGTATTAGCAACAACAACAATAGATTTGTTGCGATGGTAACAGGTCTCAATGATGTGGCCATGACGCTTGCAATAATTGCAAAACTTCTTGTTGGTCTGCCTGCGACGATTGCTAGAGCAAGAGGATTCACCTTACTGCTGAGGTTGCTCAATAGCAGAAGTAGAAGGAGTAATAGCCAAAACATTTAACTTATTATGGGCTTGTAGGGTTGCAAGCCAAGCTTCTTCTCTAACCAACTCATTTGCGGCAATATCAAGAGAGGGAGGAGGACTGCGATTGAGAAGCTGACCTCGGATGGGTTCAAAGTCCTTATGAAGTGACATCAGGAACTCATAGAGACGAAACTCATCTCTAAGCATATTGCTGAGCATCCTTTGAGCATGCCCAAATTGGATCACAAAGGTTAATTTGGTCCCAAAGAAAGCGAAGCTGATCATAGTAGTCATTGATGGATTGTCCTGGTTCTTGTCGAAGTTGATGCAATTCAACTACTAACTGATATTTCATAGATCCATGAGTAGTGGAGTACCTTTTAGCCAACATATCCCATGCTGATTTTGCATCATCAAAGTTACCCAATAGATTGGAGATGGAGGGAACAGAAGTATTCCAAATCCATGCAAGGATCATGTGGTTGTGACTATCCCATTCAATCATGCTACCAAGGTAGGCAGCATCTTCTTCACTTGTTCATTTGACAAGAATGGTAATTGCACCAGTACAGTAATTCCAAAGCATGCGACCCTTAAGAAAACTGTGTATAGCTTGAGACCAAGATAAGTAATTCTTGGTCCCCTCCAATACAATATTGATGGGGCGAGGAAGAAAAACATCAATTTTATCCATTTAGAAACACAATGTGCAAAAACGGACTGTAAAAACGAGATCTACGCGAAAAACTGGGTAGGGAGATGATGATGGTCAACGGTTACGATCAACAATGATGTCAGCAAAAGGCGATGATAACGTCAACCCTAGCGGGTGTGTCACTGATGACATCACAGGACCAGAGTACGACATGTGTGGCGCGTGAATCTGACGCGTGGTTTCTTTTGGTGGCACGTGCGGCATTTAATGCTTTCGAGACTTCCACGAATGTGTAGATCTGGTCGAGCCAATCATAGTGGTATCTGCAGAAAGGTTGTCGGAGCAAGATACACAGCGGCGCGTGAGGAAGATGTGCAGTTTCTGCTGGGCCTGACTTGATCAGTGACTTGGGCTTTATCCTTAATAGTTTCATTGTGGCGCTTATGTCCACCTTTTTCCGCCGTGTGGAGGAGGTGTTAAGTATCCTTGTCCGACATCGGCTAGGAGCAAGACAACAAAATTACTTATAAGCCTGGTCAATCTTTAACTCAATGAAAATTTATTAGATTAAGTTAAGACTGAGTTTCTAACAGTTACAAATGCAGTTCATAATTGTAAAGAGTTGTATTACAATAAGTTTTGTAATGCTAAATAAGTTTACACACTGAAAACATTCAATGAAATGAAGTCTTTTACAAGGTATTTCCAGAAAACTCTATCTCTGTTCCTCTTCCTCTTGATTCTTGTTTTCTTCTTCTCTGTGTTAGCAACAATTGCAGTCTGATTGTTCACAAATCCTAGGCCAGCCATCTCTAATATGCTCGATGGTTAGTACTTTTACATATTTGATCATTAATTAGTTATTTTTAAAATAGTAAAAAAATAATTAAAGTTTGAAAGAGCTAGTGAAATTGTAAATTTCTAACTGATAATTATTTTATTTGTTATTAGTTTTTGAACTTGTGAAAGGCTACAAGGGCAGACCTGTGGCTTCACCAGATTAAAATTAAAAATAATGGTTTATACAAATCGAGAACACTCAGAACAGCTAAAAGCAATAAAATCCAAAACATTATTACTAAAGTTTTATTCCATTAATACATTAAAATTAATTACAGAAATAAAAAAAAATTATTACTAAGAATTCTTATAAAAAGATAATAAATTTAAACTAGGAAATCTTATTGAAAATGGCAGTTGTTATTTCTCTCGTTCTTCAGATAGCGAAAAAATGGTTTCTCCGGGACAGGTATGCACTTGAAGATCCAACCAATTGGCCAAGATATGACTGCAAAACAAATGCAGATGCCCCACTGGCCCCAATTCAGCCTCTCTGTATCTGCAAACTTCTTCAGAAACTCCACCATCACTACCTGAAGGATAATGGTAACAGCAATGATGCCTAAAAACAATTTGTTCTTGTGTATCCCCTTGAACACATTCTTCTTCTCAAGCTTCCTTGCGTTGAATTCATTGAAGACTTGGCAAAGCACAAATGTATTGAAGATTAAGGTGTCCTTTACCTTATCATTTACGCCGAAGATTGATTTTCCCTTGAACTGCAATGTTAACAGAACAGTTATTTGATATAGAGCTTGAGGTAAGAGGTTCCTCCACATAATGTTGGTGATGAGAGGCTCTGTCCGACCAACGGGTTGCTTTTCCATAAGTTCATTTGTTGGCTTCTCTGTGGCAAGAGCAAGAGCACCCAAGGTGTCCATAATCAAATTCACCCACAGTAGCTGTACAGCTGTTAAAGGAACTTCACCAGCTGAAACTGCTGCCACAAAGTTGATTACCAGTGCTGCAATATTTACTGTGAGCTGAAACTGAATAAATTTTTGGATGTTGCTATAAACACATCTTCCCCACTTCAAAACTGTGGCCACTGAAGCAAAGTTATCGTCCAAGATGACAATATCTGAACTCTCTTTAGCAACTTCTGTGCCTTGAATTCCCATGGAAAGTCCTATATCAGCTTCTTTTAATGCAGGAGCATCATTTGTGCCATCTCCGGTGACTGCAACGACATGACCTTTCTTTTTCAAGCATTGAACCATTAGTAGTTTATCAAAAGGAGATGATCTTGCCATCACACATATTTTATCAACTTTCTCCATTCTCTCATCTGGTGTGTAGCTGCGAAATTGAATACCTTCAATAACTGCTTCATTAGACTCCTCTTGGCCAGCCCTAAGAATTCCACACTCAGCAGCTATTGCCTTGGCAGTGAAAATGTTGTCACCTGTAATCATTTTGATTCTCACCCCAGCCTTTTGACAATCTTCTACTGCTTTCTTCACCCCCGGACGACATGGATCCTTTATACCCACTAGTCCTAGTAGGATCAGTCCATCTTCTTTCAGCATTTTATTTGCTTCTGCATCATCAACCTCTGCCATTTGAACTTGTTTATGAGCAAAAGCAATGCACCTGAGGCTGCTAGCTGCCATAGCTTCAATAATATGGTCAAATTTCATCTTCTGATCATGATCTAGATCTTTAACAAGTCCAGAAGCATCATAGTAGCCAGAGCACATAGCCAAGATCATCTCTGCGGCTCCTTTCCAATAAACATGGAGTGAGTCGTCTGCCTTCCTCTTCAATAAAACTCCACTTCTCTTCTTTTGTGAATTGAAGGCCTCGACGTGAATTATGGTACAGCTCCTCACCAGTTCCTCCATATTCATATTAAACTCTGAAACAGCCCATGACAGAATGGCCTTTTCAGTTGGGCTACCTGATATCTCTAGTTCTGATCCAGCACTTGGTCTGTAGACACTTCCAGTTGTGTTGAGAGAAATCCCTTCTCGGATTAAATCAAGAACATAAGGAGAAATTGATGAGTAAGTTCTTTCAGCAACGGATTGTATGCCCAGCCAAAACTTGGTTACCTTCATCTGGTTCAACGTGAGTGTGCCAGTTTTGTCTGTACAAATGGTGGTGGCAGAACCCATAGTCTCACAAGCAGAGAGTTTTCTCACCATTGCATTATCAACCATCATTCTCTTCATTGAATAAGCAAGAGTAAGTGTCACAGCCAATGGCAAGCCTTCTGGAATTGCAACCACAACAATTGTGACAGCTGCTGCTACAATTTCAACCACAGCATTCATTATATCATCAAACTTGGTCTTGCTTCCGGTATATTCTTTGTTTCCATTCTCATCTTTAGTGTTCCCTGTGAAGTACCTGACTAACAACACTACAAGAACCACAAAAGCAACAGTCAAACCAACTTTACCAATTGTTGAAGTAAGCTTGTCAAGCCTTGCTTGTAAAGGTGTCTGTTCGTTTGAATCACCGTTGATTTGGCTCATCATTTCACCCCATGTTGTGTTCATTCCGACCGAAGTTACAAGCATTCGTGCATATCCATCAACAACTTTAGTACCAGAAAACAAAAATGGATTCTGGGTTTTATTAACTTCAACATGATCACTCTCTCCTGTCATGCTCGATTCGTCTACTTGCAGAGAATATCCTTCTAAAAGCAACCCATCTGCTGGAATTTGATCACCTATTTTCAGACAAATTACGTCTCCGACCACAATATCAAATATAGAAATCTGTTGTCGCCGTCCATCTCTTACAACTTCAATTTGAATATCGTTGCTAACTTTTGATAGCTTATCAAACTGTCTGTTTTGTCTATAATTACTGATAGCAGAAACCGATATGACAAGAAAAATAGCAATAAAAATACTTGTACCATCAATCCACCCTTCTTTTACTCCATGCACTTTCATGCCAAAACCAAGAGATAGTGCAGCACAGCCCAGAAGAATGACAATTGTAAGATCTTGAAATGCTTGCCACACAAAATATAAGAAGCTCTTACTAGGTGGTTTCTTATAAGTGTTTGAACCAAATGCTTCATGTCGGCGAAAAATATCATCTTCATTGTTTAGAATCCCATGTTGTGCATCACTTTGAAGGTCTGTTGCTACCCCATTAACTCCTCCTAGTTCTTGAAGGCGAATAAGATTTTTGTCCTTGACAAGTGGAGTGAGAATTGTTTGATCAAGTTTGAAGGCATTTTCATCCGGAATCAGATTGACAACAGTGAAGGAAGGAGAGTGTAGGATTTTGGTGTTGGTATTGGTATTTATGTGTTTAATATTAACGTTTTTGGATAAGGAGAAGGCTCTACTACAGTAGATGATAACAAAAGCAGAGCGCCATTTCTGTTTGTTTAAGCTAATCAGACTCTTTGGAACTTCAAGTAATAGTTCATGAATGCTTTCCAAATTTGCATGCAAATGGGAAGACATAATTTGGAAAATTTAGAAAAGAATATTGGAGAAATATATATGCAATGAGGAATTAAGAATAAAGCAAGTTCAAATCAACGAACAGGAATGAAAGAAGTAGGCAAATATCTAATAAGCTAGATTAATAAGATAGAAGGATGATGAATGAACAATGCGCATTTCCTTTGATTTATATAGTCCGTTTCGTTCTTAATTTCTTGCGAATTTTCCTTGCTTTTGTTCAGAATAGCTGTTACCATTTTAGTTGTCGGGATTCGATTTTAAAGGTGTGAAATGTGATAATATATTAATAATATTTATTTTTCGATTTATTAAATTTCATAACTTATTTTGTTTTTTATGAAACGAGAATAAGATTTATTATAAATGAGGTATTTTATTCCTTTTAAATAATATATTATGATTATTTATAATATAAAAATTTATGTTTAAAATTAAATGTATTATAATTAAGATGATATATAGTGCGACAAATTACGTGTCTATCCATTCTAAAGTTGTTCTTTGAAATTGATTTTCATTTCTGAGCTGTTATTTGATGTTATTAACGTGTAGCCACACTATTATATTATATTGTATTATTTTTATAAAAATAATTTATTACAAATATTCCAGTTAGGCATTCGCCTTCTTACGATGTGACTTTGAAGTGGATGCGTGAAATTTAAGGAATATTTATTAATTTACGGTTTAATTTATAAATTTTATGTATTTATTTTAATTATTATTTTTAGTTTAAAATGATAATATAATGATAAAATTACAGAAAAATTAAAAATTAAAATATGATTATTTATATAATAATCATGTTTATTTATAATATACATAATTTTAATAAGAATAACTTTAAATAAATAAGATAAGATAAGATAGGATAAAATTAAAATAATATAATATAATATAATTTTAATCTATAAATTAATTAAAAATATTAAATCTTATATAACGGTCTATATTTCTAAATTTCAAACTTAGTACCTAAGTTCAACGCGTAACAAAAGACGGCTAGGAAGAAAAATACTGTCGACTAAGTATGAATCGCCACGTACACTGTAAATATAAATAAATAGTATGGTATGTTTTGTGCAAAAAATAAATAGATTAAGGTTTATAATTTATATAAATTATATTATAATTATTTTATTTTATAATTATATTTAAAATAATATTTAATTTAATTTATATATTTTTGTTCATTATAAAAATTATTTAAATTAATTCTTATATTTTAAAAATAAAAATTTTAATTTGATATAAAGAAAAAAATCAAGACTCGTAATTTTAAATTTTAAATTTTAAATACATTAAATAAAATATTCAATATTGCTCATTTTTTAAATAATTATATAATTTTTAAATAATAAAATACTATTTTATTATATAATAAAATATATAACTATATAAAAATTATATAATCAATATTTTTATTATTATCAACTATATAACCAACGTGACTTACAAGTTAAGACTTCAAAAAGAAGTGGTTTTGTAATTTAAATACTACTCTAATTAATAAATTAATACTCGGTATATTTTAATAATATGTATTATTAAAAGATATTAATTTATTATCAAATTTAAAAATATTTATTTTTTTAATCAAATTTTAAAATAATTTATATTTAAAATAATATTTAATTTATTTTATATAAGTTTATCATCTAACAAAACAATTTCAATCATAAAATATTATTTAAATTAATATTTAATTTTTAATTTTTTTTATATTTTAAAAGTTTTAAAAAATTTGAAATGAAAAAAAATTCAAGACATAATTTTAAAATTAAGATTTTAAATAAATTATATAAAATATTTAATAGTTATTGATACTAAATTTTTAAATAACTATATAATTTTTAAATAATATAATACAATTACATTTTATAACTAAATATATAATTATATAAAAATTATACGATCAATACCTTTATTATTATCGACAAAATAAATTACAAGTTACGAATTCAAAAGTGTGTTTGCAACTTAATGGTATTATTACTTCAAAAACTTGGTTACCTTAGTAAATTAATACTTAATATATTTATATTATTAAAAAATATTAATTTAATATCAAATTTAATTTTTTTTATCTTTTTAGTTTAAATTTTAAAATAATTTATATTTAAAATAGTATTTAATTTATTTTATATAGTTTTATTACCTATCAAAATAATTTCATCATAAAATAATATTTAAATCAATATTTAATTTATTTTTATATTTTTCTTACATTTAAAAAAAATTAAAAATTAATTTGAGATGACATAAAAAATCAAGACATACAATTTTATAATTGAAATTTTAGACATACTATGTTTAGTATAATTTAGAATCACACCCACTACTGATACTAAATTTTTACATAACAGTATAATTTTTAAATATTACAATATGGTCTCACTTTAACAAAACACATAATTGTATAAAAATTATATAATCAATATCTTTAATAATGTGTTACAAACATGCTCTACATGACTTCAAAAAGTATATACTTATACATCTATTAGTTGAAACACCACATTCAATTGTGACTAAGTTGTATTCACTCACTGTTAACATAACACCTGATTCAAGCTCGTCTTCGATGCTTCATCATCATGTGATGTGATCGATTACTATTGACTTAACCCCTTATATGCGTACATGTCACAACAACCAAATAAAAAATGACTTACCAACTCTTAGAGTTGTCACAACATAGGCTCCTCGCCTATGGACAACTTTCTGACCTCACAACACTCAATTGACTTACCATATACCACCACATATACTCATCACTAATGGAAACTATTGCATTCTTGTAATTATTCCTCGACATGTGGCACACCATCACATAGGCTTCTTGCGAGTGATGCACTATTGTAACTACTAGTCAATGCATGGTAACTCAATCCTGAGAGAAAGTCCTCAAAATGGTAGCTTTTCACTAACCAATGATGTATTTTAACTCTCAACAAATCTCATTGAAATTCACATTTTTTATACTCAACCCAGTGTTTGAGAAATATGAGAGTGACTTATCTATAATATCCTATGTCTTACAGATAAATATAATATTTTTTTAACACTAAAAAAAAGAGACTAAGAAAGGACCAGCAAAATCTATTGTCAAACAGATAGAGATTTACCCTTAGATTCTTACTAAAGAAACAAGAGAAATATAGGAGAATTTATAAATAAATTTAACTTCTTAGACCCTCATCAACCACTTCAATGAGAGTGAATGCCTCCAAAGCTTTCCAACCACCATGCTGAGTCATTGGCATAAACATTGGTAGGCTATCACCAAGCTTGTCAAAAACTACACAGAAAACCATTTCAAACATAGAGAAATCATACATAAATTTACATGCAATCCTAACAATAGAGCCAAGTGTATCACCTTTATGGTGGATGTTATTATAGATGCCAATAATAGAGCCTACCATGTCATTAGCATAGTTGTCATGACTTGATTGTGCTCGATACTTAACCTCGAGCACATATCTCAAGTTTGGACAACAATTGCTACGGTGAATCTAGGTGCTACATGTAGGATGAGTGCCAGATCATGGGTAAATATTGTTGCTAGGGTTCGTGGCATCTAAGCATATTGCTTCAAAAGAGATGACAATAGGTGGTTCACCAACCCTTGGTTAGTTGGAGGGACATGCAGTCTTAGGTGGTTGCATGTTGGATGGGACCTAGATGTCCTATCAGTGTTTTGAATCTTGCTACGATCTGTAAGTGTCTTCATATTGCTATGAGTTATTGTGAGAGTGTTTGACACCGAAAGATGCCACAAGTGAAGTCTTTGAAGGACTTGATTGCTCTCAAAGTAGAGAAAATCTTTGAAATATTTTATATAGCATTTTTTCCAAATAACTTACCCTAGTGGTTATATTAACATTCTTTATTTCAGCTTCTTGGTCTTCCTCCCAACGGGGGGTTGTGGCTCTTAATAATTTTCCTTGTTGGATTGACTAGCAACCAAATTTTGTCAAATATCTTCTATAATACACATAAATACACACACATATATATATATATATATATATTTGGATCGAAAAATATCTTGCAAAATTAAATAATAAAGAGTAAGATAAAGACAATAGACAATGAAAACATAAAGAACACGACGAATGTTTTTCTACTATTTTTCAAATCATATTAATCAGAATATTAAATTTCTTTCCACAAATAACAATAAATGTTGAATTCAATTTTTGCTTATTCTTTATTTTCTTTGAGTTAAGATCTTGAAAAATAAAGGATAACGATATTGAATGGTGTCAAATTCATTCTGAAGTTAGCTTTCTTGCAATTGATAAAGAAAACTCGAATTAAAAAAAATAAAAAATTAACTAAAATTGTTAAATATGCTTATTTGTCAATATCGTAATATTATAATACATATATTTTATTTATTAAATATTAATTAGATATAAATTTTATATTAAAGATTTTTTTATGCTGGTAGATATCAAATCTATTTAATATTTAATTATGAGGTACGTGAAGATATTCTTTAAAAATGTTTTTTGATTTGAATGAACTATACGTTGATTGTGTATTAATTATGGGTTGAATGTATATTAATTATTTATCATTGGTTAATAATTCTTACTTAAATTAATGATGTTTCACCCTACGTACCTTATTCAAATTCCCCCGACACAATGTTTTGGCTCACCTTTTACACTCAATTGGTGTCTATGAGCCTGCACCTCCCTAATTTGGTAGTAAGATTATAATACTCTTGTATAAGTTTTAAGATTCAATTCGTTAAAATTCAACTAAAAATAATAATTATTATATCTTAAACTAAGATGACAATGTTTCAAATATAAAAGTCGTTAATGTACTTCCCGCACTTTTTTGGTTGCATTTAATTGCGTCAATTTATAATTTTTACTTCCTTAATTTAAAATTAAATTTTCAATTTAAAAATTAAAAAATTAAAAAAATTGTATGATAACAAAGTTTTAAATTAAATTTTGAAAAATTTAAATTAAAATATTATTTATTTAATAATCAATATTTAATTTTTAACTTTTTAAACTCTAAAATCTAATTTCAAACTTATTTTTAATAAATTTTCATTTTCTAATTATTTTTGTTATTTAAATGGCCCAAAACAATCTTACCACGATACTCAATACTAAATAAACCTTATATTCATTTGCTATATATATATATATATATATATATTAACTAAGTTTGCTTAGTTAATTTTCTGTGCGTATAGCCGCGAGAATGTAACAGTCCGAAATCAGTTCGAAACTTGATTAAATTTATCTTTTTATGATAATTTTAAATTAAATTATACATTTCTATAAATAAAAAAAAGAGCTTCTAGTATATTTTCTAAAAAAAAATATAATATATTTTTATACCTTTTCTAAAGATATGAAAACAATTGTTACCCTATCCCGATTTTAAATACATTGTCAATAATCTTACATCAAAGGATTACCGAAGCATAACCCATCCTCCAAGTTAGTCAATACATAAATAGGTTTATTTAGTGTTACACATGGATTCTCATACTTAAATTAATCAAAGACTAGTTCCAAACAATGTGAATGGAATTAGCCTAAGTAGGGTATTGGATAACATCGTGACATGTACGTAAGAGTAATAAAGTACAAAAATAGATTAAACATTCAAACTTTATGAAACTTGTTGAAACAAGCAACGTTTTTGCATAGAGGCCTCGTTGCAAGAAACCATGCATAAATGTTTTTACTAGTCAACATGCAATATTATAAAAATTTAAAACCTAGTTAATTCAACAAGATTTAGATTAAACAAAATTACACTAACTTTTTAATAAAGTCCCCCTTTTTTAACATAACTCAATTTATACTCAATTGTACAAATTGATAATTAATTATATAATTATAATTCAATACATAAATGGAAAAAGAGAGAGACATATATATATATGTGTGTGTGTGTGTGAAAAATAGAATTTATATCATAAATATTCTTTGAATTTTCCCAAATATCACATACTTACCCTATATGTTTGATAATTATGAGGAAGACCAATCTCTTACATTTAAAGTTAAAAAGAAAAAAAAATGAGTGACATAAATGTAAATATTTAAATTTATTATATTTTTATATTAAAAGTTAAATAATTTTTTAATATGTGAATCAAACCCACCCTTATTATTTCCGTCTAAATGCATTCTAAAATGCTGACCTCAAATTATTTAATACAATTTTTGCAATGATATATTACACACCAAAAATTGTAATTACCTCAAATTATTTAATACAATTTTTGCAATGATATATTACACACCAAAAATTGTAATTAATTAATTAAAATAGGAAAACTAAAAATCTTTTTATTCATAATTTGATTTCATGATTTTGTTTAATTTTATGAATTTTAGAAGAGAATAAGGAATGAAGTAATTTATTTATTTTTTGTATTTTTTTATTATTTTTCAAAAGTATTATATATTTAAAATATATATCATAAATTGTTTATGAATATACCATAAGCCAATTGATATTGACAAAAAATTTAACATTATTAGATTCACGAGTATATTTGTGATAGCTTTATCATATTTGAAAATTTTGAAACATAACTTAAAACTTCAAAAATATTTGTGATATAATGCAAAATCTTAGGAGTGATGATGAAATTAACCCATGAAAATAGAGTGATTTGTTAATAAATTAAATAAACAAGGTGACGATGAAATTTACATGCAAGGGGAGTCTTGAGTCTTTGATTCAATATATTAAAGTCTATCTAATCATAATAGAAAGAACAATGTCTTAATGTACAAATTTCATATAAGTAATTTTCCCGAATTTATTCTTAATTTGGTGGCCAATTTTCATCAATACTGAGACTTTTTGTTCACGTATGTAGAACAAGACTTAAAAAATTCTTGGTCAACAAGCTAGCTAGCTAGTCAAGTATTTGCCCTGGTCTTTAAATTTGTAAATATTCCTTTTATATTGTCCACTTTATTTTGGAACTAATTAAAAATGACTTCCCTAAGATGACTATTCATCAAATTACATACCCGTGCATTTCTACCTTGATAGGCATGCTTAGGTAATTAACATCCTGAATTAATTTAATAATTTATTATTGTGTTATTACTCTTTTTTATAAGAAAATAATTAAATTATTATAAAAAATTTAAAATAATTAAATGTCTCTAACTATCATAACTAGAAAACCATGAATGCATTTATCTCAATATATAATTAATTAAGATGATAATGATTATTTTTTTCCACAACTAAACGGATTTAAATTTTTAATTAAGAAATTTTACAATTTTAATTTAGATTTTAAATTTAAAAAAAAAACTCTTTTCATTTTAAATTTATTAATTTTCATGACTAACGAAGAAGTTAATAAGAGATTTCTTGTTATAATTTATTAAAAGTACAAAACATTATTCATTCTTTTAATTTTTATTAATTAAATTACTCGTTAGAAAAAATTGAATAAAAATTAGGATATATATTATAAAAGGTTCATATAATGTGTCTAGTATAAGGTTACATAAATACTTATTATTGGGTTGAACTTAAACTAACATGAGTTGTTGTTGTTATTATTTAAGAAATATTATTTTATTTTTAAACTCTACGGTATATATGTACGATTAAATGTATAAATATTATCAGGGAAAATGAAAGAAAAAAAACAACCATTCAGAAATAAAATTTTATCATTTTCACAATTTAATGTATAACATATGGATATGAATAATATTGCTTCTCATCATCATCATCTTATCTTCCTAATTTTGGCAATCTATTAAACATTAATACAAGTAAATCATACATTCTAAGTTATAAACATTAAGAACAAATGAAATCCAACCCCATCATATATAAACTTACGCGTGTGTGTAATCTCTTATTAAAAGAAGAAAAAATTTTGTTATATTGTAATTATTTTTTTATAACAGTTTAATTTTATTATCATTAAAAATGGACCGTGTAAAGACAAATAAATTTTTATATATTTTTCAATTATATTAGATAAAGACTCTTATAATTTAAATAAATTATAATTAAAAAAATTAAAAAAATTAAAAATAAATAGATAAATAAATAAAAATATTAAATATAATTATTTATTTTTATTCAATCAATTTTTCATAAAAATAGAATTATAAAAAATAAATACAGAATTTAAATATTACTTTTAAAATAAATACAAGTAATTTACGGTTACCTTCACTTAAAAGAATGAAATTATATAACAGGAGCTGTGAAAATGACTATTTAATGGTAATTAAATTTTGAATTAAAACTATTGAAAGTCTTGAAACCGTAGTTTGGTTTTAATGTATAGATTTTTTTTTTCATTCTTTCGTTTTTGTCTTCTTCCATTCTTGTTCCTTTATTTCATATATTCTAGTTTTTTATCATTCTTCCATTTGTCTTCTTTCGTTCTTATTTTCTTTATTCCTTATATAAAGGAAGAAATATTAGAGGAAAATAAGGAGAAAAAAAAGATAAAGAAAAGAAAGAAAGGAAAGAGAAGGTAAAGTAACAAAAAAAGAAAAAAGAAAGATTTTTTTTTTGTATTTTCTATCGGTTACTTTAACAGAGTTAAGAATATTAAAAATTTGTGAAATAATAAATTATAGTGTAAGTTTATTATTATTTGATCGTTGTATCGTAGAAGATAAGTTTTTATAGTTCTTTAACACGCTCGATAAATATAAAAATTAACTTAAGAATATTGTGTGATATATAAACTTTAATCTTTTATTCTATTTAAATTTTGTATTTATAATTTTTACATATATTATATTTGTATATTTATAATTTTAATAATATAATTTTATTCTTAAATTTTTTATTCATGTATTATTTATTATGATCTTAAAATAATTTTTTTAAACTCAATTTACTGATTGTTTCTGCTAAATTATAAATATTCTTTTCATCACTTTATATTCAAGTCATACCGTACTTTTTCTAATTAAGTAATTTTTTTCTTCACTTTCATTTCTATTCGGAACAGTTATATTTGTTCCATTATGTTACTTTTTTTGTTTTAGACCCACGTATACTTGAATTGAACTGCTGTGCAAGAACTTCTTGTTAATCGATTTAATATCAATTTTGTTAACTTTTTGTTTTCTAATTCTAGAACTGTTACTAACCTGCTATAAAATTCATTTACTTATTGTTTAGTTCTATATTTATGAATTATGAAACTATTGGAAATGTCATCTTTTGATTTTTTTCAATTTTGGAATATTTTAACTATTGAATAATATCACAAAACTTTTTTTCATTCTTGCATTTATGTCTTCTTCCATTCTTGTTTCCTTTATTCTTTATATAAAGGAAGAAATAAGAGATACAAAGATGGAGAGAAAGAGAGAAAGAAAAGATGTAGAGAAAGAGAGAAAGAAAGGAAAGAGAGAGATAGAGAACTAACAAGAAAAGAAAAGAGATTTTTTTTTTTTTGTATTTTCTATCTAAAATTAGGTTCTTTCGATAAAGTTTAGACCGAAAGTTCATGGAATAATAAATGTAGTGTAAGTTTATTATTATTTGTTAATTGTATTTTGGGAGATAAGTTTCTTTAATTCTTTAACACGCACGGCGAACGAAAAATTATCTTAAAGACACTGTATGATCCTTCAATCTATTTAAATTTTATAGTTATTACATGAAGATAAAACGTATAAACAATGCAAATTAATCGAGAAGTAAGTAGATTAATTTAACATAGTAAAAATAATACACATAAAGCTATAGGTATGTTACACAAAATTGAAAACAAATATGCTTTTTAATCAAAGTTTAAATGCCAATATGTTGAAATATACATGATTTAAACTCAGATTGTAGCTAAACATTAGAGCATGTATAACACTAGATATAATGAGATAAACTCACATATAACTTCTATCTATGTAGTACTAACCTTAGATTGCTTATGAAAATCACTTGGCAGCAAACAAATCCATTAAATAATAAAATAATTAAAACCCTAATAGAAATAAAACTCCTATTATCTTTATCAATTGGGATGATTGTCCAAAATGTCTATTGTTACCTTTGCTTGTTGCCCCACCAACGAGTTGGTTTGACATATAAACCTAGCTTTCTGTCTATTGTTATCCTGCTTGTTGCCCCAACAATGACTTGATTTAACATATAAACCTAGCTTTCTTCCAAAGCTAACATTGCTTGATATTGGTGTGATCAGTATCATTATATCAATAAAGTGTAATGTGAACAATCTACCATAAGGACACCCTTAATCATGAACAACTAATAATCATTGTGGGGACACACAATCAATCCATAAATTACATACCACCAAAGTGGGACAACAATTCACCACTTATTATACACAACCAAAGATATGGGAACTCAACAACTCAACTCAAACCAATCTCAAAGAGTTATTCTCATATAATAAAAAGTTTCACGGAAGGCAATTACAAATCGACATATGGCTCACACCTATACTAGCTCCTCGCATAAAAAAAGTTACATAAGGGCAACTACTAACTGACACATGGTTCATATCCATACACGTTCCTCACATAAATCTACTTTCAAACACCACCTTGATTACTCACCCCTCAAGAGCATGGTTTTACCCACATAGTCATGAATCACTAATACCTAACAACACTCAAGGTAATTGTGACCCAGAAACAAAAAAATAAGATGTCAATTTGACAGAGCTCCGCTGCATATTTTTTGGATATCAAACACAAAGAGGTGAGATATTTATATAAATCATCCAAGCTCATGGCTAACCTCATTGATGCCTCACTTAAGGTCCTCACCAACTACCTCACCAAGGGTCCAATAAGATGTCTAATGAGGCCTTTTTCAAGGACCTCGTCGAGGTGCCAAAAATTCAATTTTTTATTCAAAAATTGTCAAGTTATTTTCATAAATATCCTCCCCAAAATGAAAAAAAAACACTTGTGGTAACAATAGCTCACTTTTGAAAACTACAATACTCAACCTAGCATGCACACTATGAACATAAATCTCATGGTATGTGTATACATGCTTATATACAAAATATATCTAATTAGGTGTGTGTGTATTACCGATTATCAGTAATCAACCTTATACAGAGAAAGACAAATACAATGTGTTTTGCATAAGAGAAGCCAACAACAACACAAAGGATTACAAGACTTACATCAACCAATTAAACAATTATATATTAATATTAGTTAGTTAATAATAATTAATTTTAAAACTATATTATTTAAAATTAAAATCCACTAAATAAAATATTATATTTATTATATGAATTAAAAATTTCATTTAGTTAAAAAAAACAACATTAAAATTACTTATGGATAGATATTAATTTGATAAATTACTTTTTTTCATCCCATAAATGTTTTCGAAGTACGATGTGAGCTTTTCTATCCTTAATTTTTTTATATCGAGAAAAGAATTCTTAAAATCAAGTATTTTTGTTCACTACCATCTCAACTTTTGAAATTGGAACTTCCATTTGTTCTTCAATTAATGTATTAACATAATATTCATCCTCGATTATCATGTTATGCATAATAATGCATGCAATCATTATATCATGTAATACATTTTTATTTTAAAAGAGTGTCAATTTTGACATAATTACAAAACATGATTAATCCCAAATGTAAGTTCTACATTTTTTTGACATCCTTCTTGCTTCATTACAAATAATTTTTTTTGTACCAAGTGGATTGTAAATACTTTGTGCAAGAGTGGGAAATTTTGAGTGTATACCTTCAGTTAAACAATAGCCCATTTTAATAACATTCGATGATCTAAAAATGATTTACTTTATTACTAAATTATTATTTTAGTTTATATTATATTTTTAACTCTATATTATGTTAGTAATTGTTTTAATCATTTTGTATCATGTACTTAATTTTACTTTATTATAAATAATATAAAAATTAATAATATTTTTAGAATATTTCTAAATTATTATTTTAGTTTATATTAAATTTTTAGCTCTATACTTAATTAATAATATTTTTAGTCATTTTATATCATATTTTTATAATTAAAAAAAAAGACAACGTGAGCAGTGATAGTGCTATGAATAATATCGTGCTAAATTTAACGCAATATTATTCATCACACTGAATTTGGTGCAAGATTGGTATAGGATTGGAGTAAATATGTACTAAATTTAGAGATTTAGTACAAAGTGAGTAAATTTGTACCAAATTTAGAGATTTAGTGCAATGTTGGAATTGGTCTTAATGGGTATGGTTGATTTGGTGAATTATTGATCGATTTTACAAGTTGAAATTAACTTCGTAGTTTTGAAAAAATTAAAAAATTTCACTGAATTATGAACCATTGATCATTAAATTAACCTATAAAATTAATTTGAGGAATGTTAACTTAATGATTTTGTACTTTTAATTTATTTTATCAAAAATTACTTTATAAAGTAGTATCTAAAACTTAGAATAAATCATAACTTGTTATTAAAATTGTTTAAATTTATTAAAAGAAAATTTGATTAAGAAGGCTTCAAAATGTGCATACATTCCTTTATTATAGTGGTAATCAAGCATATTTACATTGGTTTTTGTAGTATATATGCTAGCAGTGTGTTGGTACGCTAACTAACCAATGTTGTTACTTGTGTTTTTTGTTTGTTTTGGATTCATGTATTTTTGGAATGTACTCAGAAATTTTTGGAATGAAAAAATATGACTATTTAGAACCTCACCATAGACATCGCCACCACCCTTGGCGAGGTGGATAGTGAGGGGCCATCCGAGACTCTATAAATACCCTCTATTTCTTTTGTATTGGTATCCAAAAAATATAATGAAGCTCTGTCAAATTGACATCTCATTTTTTGTTTCTTAATCACTAATATTGAATAATTACTAATACCTCAAGTTTTATTCAATATTAGTGATTCGTGATTATGTAAGTAAAATCATGTTTGTGAGTGGTAAGTACTTGAGATAGTATTTGCTAGATAGTGAAAATAGCATTTTTAAGCTATGAGTACTTAAGACTATTTTTATTAATGTTGTGAGAACTTCTTTGTGAAAATGAGCTAAGTTAAATGTTTTGAGTTCTCATATCTCTTTCTATATGCAATAAGAGATAGGGTGTTGGATTTTGGAGGTGGTATTCAAAAGTGTGAGTTCACTACTACAAAAAGGGTATTTAAGTCGATATGTAAAGCCAGTTTTTAGAAAAAATTGACTTTTAATGAATTTAAAGTCGGTTTGGTGTAGAACCGACGCTATCCATATAGGACGTAGTGTTGATTGATGTGTTGAACCAACGCTACACGTGGATGTAGCATCGGTTGACACCTGGAACCGACGCTACGTCCACGTGTAGCGTCGGTTCAACACGTCAACCGATGCTACACACGTGGATAAATTCTTTTCTCTTCTTTCTTCCCTAGACATAAACTATTCCAAGCATTGTATAACTCTCAAAAACCCAAAAACTCTTCCACTTTTCCTCCATTCTTTCTCATTTTTCGGCCACCTACGACCACCAATTCCAAAGCCGATTAGTGGGTTTTCTTCCTCTCTAACTAATCTTTTAAATCCCCTATTTTTTTTAGCAAAATACTCAAATTTTTTATACTCATTTCTTACTTACAAAACACGATTTTTTCTTTACTTCCTTCATTTTGTCACTTCATTTACTCTTGTAAGTATTTCTATTAATCCTACGCACTTATTATTCATATTTTTTCTGTTATTATGTGTTATTATTTATGTATATAATTTTTTGTATTTTTGTTATTATGTGTTATTATTTATGTGTATAGATTTTTGTATTATATATGTAGGTTTGTATTATAACATTAGGAGAAGAATATGATGATCTTGAATAACATAGAACAACACCATGGTAATTTTTCTACTATTAATTAATATTTTATTTTTCAATTATTTGTATTATTTAAACTATTTGTTAAACTGATTTTATTTTTTTCTGCTATTATTTAGTGATCGAATACATGTTTTAATTTGAGTATAATAGAAAATGAGTAAATTTTGTAAAAAAAAAATTAATGTCGGTTCACGCGTTGAACCAACTTTAAATTTTTAAGTCATTTAATTTAAAGTCGGTTCGTTGAATCATATTTGGTAGTGTGGCTTTATAGAAGATTTGGATTCATGAGTTGAACCAGGTCATTGTGGATTCAACAAGAAAAAGTAACAATAGGTAATTAGTACAAATGTCCCAACTAATAGAGACATCATTGATTTTATTTCTTTTATAGTTGTAATTGTTATATTAATTAGTGGATTATTTGTTATTGAATGATTGCTTTAAGCAACCTGAGGATGTTAATATATAGGTAGAGTTTCTATGTGGTTTTACCTTATTATATCAGAATTATGGATGCTCAAATATGTGGCTAGTATAATCAGAGTTTAAATGGTGTATGTTTCTATATAGTGGAGTTTAAACTCTAATTAGAATGCTTTTAATATTTATCACCTGTTTTCTGTTTACTGAATTATATATCAGTTGCTTTATTATATTGGCTATTTATATTTATTTATACTATAGCTATGATTATCTGTCAGATGTTTTTATATCCAATGTTTTTGAGGTTGGATTGAGTTCTTAAGGAGTCAACATCTCTTTAACCTGATTGTGTATCGGGTCTTGGACTCCTTCTTAATAGGCATGCATGTTTAAATTATGTGTTAGTATAATCTACATTTTATCTACATACATGCTCGATATGAAAGTCTAAGGAGTTTGTATCTCCTTATTGTGCATGTGTATTAGATGTTGGGCTTTTTATTAGGGTTTGCTATGTATGTTTGATTGCATGCTATAAAAATACAATCATTATTTACCGAATATGTTTCTACATATGGACCTTAAGTGATTGGAAATCTTTTTATCTTTTTGGTATGTATGCCTGTATCATAAGCTGAGTATTGTTTTCCATATATGTATGTTGCTAGTCTGGACAGGAGCTTGTGAAGCATACTGTCACTATGTGTATTCTGTAAATTGTTGTTGTTGCATATACTAGTTGTTTTTTTGTGTGTTGAATTGAGCATATTATTTTGTACTTATGTTGTATTAATTACTTAATTCACATTGCGAGACCTGCTTACCCGAATTGATATAAAACTTACAAAAATATTTTATAGGTTGGAGTTTTCACCCTTGATCTAAATTCTGGTTATCTATTTAAATCAAAAGAACAATTGATTTAATGTAATTGTTCCTACATATGGCAATTTTCAATTGAGATATCAATTCTACTATTTTTCTTTAGAAATATACAACAATTACTACAAAATCGAAATTGATAAAAAAATTAAAATTTGATAAGTTTTCATTTTATTGTCATTTTTTTACGACGATAGGTTTAAACTATTGTAAAAATAATCAAGAGATTAAATTTCTCTAAATGATTTAATTAATTGATTTAAATTTATTTTTCTGGATATATAATTAGTTAAAATAATAACGAATTTACTTTTCTTAAACAAAGGGTTCAAATTCTTAATTAGAAAATTTTAGGGTTTTGTTTAAGTTTTTATTTATTTATACAATAATTGTGAAGAAGAAAAGTCTTCTATAACATCCATTAAATAGATTTTATCAATATTTTTAAATTTATTAGTTTTTATTACTAAGTTAATAAGATATTTTTGGTTATGGATATGAATAATATTGCTTACATCATCATCTTCTAAATTTTGGCAATCTATTAAGCATTAATACAAGTAATTTTTATTGTGTAACGTCATATATATATTCTAAGTGAGCATTAAGAGAATATGAATCTGAACACATCATATATAAAATTAAAAGAATAGCATTTATATACTAGGAACATCACAACATAAAGTCATACCCAATTATTCTCAGCTTCTATTATTGCTCTATTATTTTCTTAGGATATATACGTTTGAATGAGTATATATTAGAGGTATAATTTTTTTTGTAATAGAAGTGTTTGAAAACAAATGGTTGCACAGCAAAAAGAAATGTTCAATTATTTTTTATAAAATCAAATCATAATATGATTTAAATATATGAGAATATTAATATCAAACCATTTCATAAATACCTTTAAATAACTTTTATCTGTCGGAATAAAATTACTTTTAAATAGATTAAATAACTTACTATGATTATTATTTAATTTGTCTAAAAAAAGAGTGTACTTTAAAAAAAATTATAACCAGAGCATCTTTATTCTTGAACATCATAAATATTACATTTTAGTATAAATAAA
This sequence comes from Hippophae rhamnoides, assembly GCA_033030585.1. Taxonomy (NCBI): domain Eukaryota; kingdom Viridiplantae; phylum Streptophyta; class Magnoliopsida; order Rosales; family Elaeagnaceae; genus Hippophae; species Hippophae rhamnoides. The sequence continues at coordinate 71,311,676 of CM065427.1, forward strand.
TAGTAATTTTTAAATAAGAAATTTTTTTTTAACCTTGGTATATATCTTTATAAAATAATTATTAAACTCAACCTGATATAATTTTTTAACCATAATAAATTAATTAATTAATTAAAAATAATTTAATTTTTTATGATATTAAAAAAAATATGTAAATTTATGCTAAAAGAATAAAAATAAATAAAACACACGCATTAATTACGAACGATAAAGACATGAATATGCACAATAACACAAATATTTTCACGTCAAACATTTAATGCTTATCTTACAACTATAATTAACTAAATTAAATGCAGAATTGGTAATGAAAAATCAGGAAAAAAAAAAGAAGAAGAAGTCAACGCATTGAGATTATTGCTATGTAAACGCAGATTTTATATAGAGATTATGATTACACGCTTGGAGGCATGTCGATCATTCCAAAAACGTGCAGGTGGCTGAAACCAACACAACTTCTACGCGGGTGGGTGGGTGGGTGGGTTATCAAACAAATGTAAATCATTAAAATATCATTTTTGATTTTACTGTGGACTTGTCTTAGACTCGGTGAAACTGTTAACTGTTTTTGAAAGGTACGATAACATGTTATTTTAATTTTTTATAAAATATAAATATTTAATATATAAAAAATAAAAATAAAAAATAAAAAAATAATGTGATTCATGTGATAAACAATTTGCAAATTCAGCCGACAAAGCTTTTCTATTTGGGCGAAATAGAAAACAATTTGCCGATGCACCCTCATTCAGATATAACAGCGAATAAATTATTGAAGTCAACATCCAAACAAAGTCAAAATATAAATCCATATATATTATTTTCATGTCATTTACGCGCTTCAAATAATAAAATTATAATTATTAAGTAAAGTTAAAGAAGCTATTTACAACATAGTAAATTACGGAACACAAATATATATAAATATAATATATTTTTATATTTTTAATACATTAAAAGTAAGAATATATTTTCATTAATTCACGTGTATGTATATTATACGAATATAATATGTAAAATTATTAATTAAGATTTAAAATTCTATTTTTCGTGGGTGCAAAAAATGGATGAATTTATTAGAAAATATTACAAACAAATCTTGTTAAAATTCCGTTTATATTATTTGTGAATGTTTGTTCACATGTGTCAATAAAATTATAATTTTTTTTTATTTTAAGTAAAGTTTAAACTATATTAATTACCACTTGATAAAAAATAATGATGATAGAGATATGATTCATTTTATGTTATGATCATTAAAAAATTTAACTTTTAAGTTACACGTTTGAATCAAATTATCATTTGATTAAAAAAATGATTTCCATCCTATTTAAAAGTATATAAATATAATTGATTATATTAATATAAAATAGTTATTTGAGTTTAATTAAAAAAAATGTCCGTTCCATTTAAAAATATACAAATATAAATTATTATATTAATATAAAATAGCTATTGATGGCTATAAATATTACAATGTGAACAAATTTTACAAAAAGAAAAATAGTTGGATTTAGCTAATTTATACCCTATGCTTAAAAGGAAAAATATCAATAATACATTTGAGTTTTGTATTTTCTTTACCAATAATCCAAACTATTAAAAAATACTAAAGATTACTTTCGACTTTAATAAACATTAAATATTTAAGTTATTTAATGATATTTTTTAATATTTTTAAAATTAAAGGTTATCTTTAATTCTAAGCTAAAATTTTAATTTTTTTTATTTTTATTTTTAATATTAAATAATTAATAATACTAAATTAATAAAATAAAGTTAAAATATTCCATTTTATTTTATTCTAATAATATAAAGTATAAAAATTAGAAAGATATATAAATTCACATGAGATTAAAAAAATATACACATTTTTACCATTTAAGAAAATAAAATTGAAATACAAACAATGAATAAAATTATTATTTTTATTCATCAAAAATTACATATAGTAAAGTGTTTAATTTTTTATTTTCTATAAATGGTTTAATATTCAATTTTAATTAAATTTAATAATATATAACAAAATATGTAATTATAAAAATAACATATTATTTTCAATAATAAATTTGACAAATTGAACTAATTTACAAAAAATAAAACATTGAGACTAAATCTTAAGAATTTCATGTTTGTTAATTAATTGATTTGAATTAAATTATAATTAAGTTATTTTTTAATAAATTATCAAATGACTATAAATCAATATTTTATTTTTTTGAATGTGGTATGTAATGAGTGCTTAAAAAGTATTAAAAGTATCTTGATTTAAAATATTTTAATTAATTGAATAAATTTATATTTGTATGATTTTATTATATAAATTTTTCTTTTCGGAACCATAGGTATTTTTATTGTTTTTCAGGTATTTTTGTTCAACAATAATTTAAAGACTCGAAGAAAAATATTAGAAATAATACATCACAAATATGTTAAGAAAAAGTAAAAAATATATATGAAAAATGGACAAAATCGCTCGCAGCCAACACACGCCCGCACATGCCTATGCGTAACCAGCACACGCTCGTGTGCATATCACATTGAGTACCACACGCCATATGTGCATCTCAAGTCGAGTCGCGCATACCCCCGTGCACCAGCACACATCTACAGCAAATCCCGTTCATGCCAACACTTATCTTCCACAAATCTCCAGTGCGCCAATGCCCATCCCGTAACAAATCTCACACCACACGCGTGCCAGCCTATCTAAACGCATCCGAAACCAAAATTTGAGATATTTTCTCACTTTTTTAGCCTTTTCCTCACCTATAAAAGGACCCTCTCTCCTAATCTCAAAACATATAATTTCTTAGCTCTTCTTTCTTAGGAAGCTTTATTTGTTTTTCTAGTTTTTTGTTTTAAAGTTCTTCTATTTTTAAGAAGAATTAGTTATGTTTTTATAAATTTTTAGTTTTTGATTCAATAAATGGAAATGCAAATCCGTTTGGAGATTTGTAAATATTATATAATAATAACGTTGTTATGATTGCGAAATATTAAATAGGTAAAACATTTTTATAAAATAAATTGATTTTGTTTTTATTTAAGATTTTATGTTAAGGATGTTAGAGAGAAATATATTATTTTTCATTACAAACTTAAATCTAAAAATTAGATTTTAAGGTTTAATTATCTTATCTGATTTAGAGTAATGCTCTTTTATTTATTAGTACAATCATCCGGTAGTTTAAGTGAAGCTCTATTTTAAAAGTTTTTATATGAACTATTATTCAAAAATGTATTAACAATATATTTTCAGTAATGATTTTAAAACTTGAGAGTTATTAATCAGAAATTAAATTCTTAGATTTAATTTGAACACCTTGAATAAAGTTTAAAATGTCTAACCCCATCAAAGATAACATTTAAATGATTTATTTTCAATCTCTTAGAAAAAATGAATTAATTTAATTAACCAAATTAATTATCAACACTATCCATAGGTGTTAATTGATTTCTTTAATTAAAAAAAAATATTTAACCTCACCAAATGTGGTATTTATATAAAAAAGAGAGAATTAATAAATATCAATTTATATTTTTAATAACTTAAATAATATGAGTAAATATATTTAATTTAATTATTATATACATAAATACTCTACTGTTATAAATGATAGAAATTTTCATAATTATTTATTGAATCTATTTTTATGTTTATTTATTTATGTTATTAGATTAGGAAAATACAAAAAATAAAAATATCGTGATAGGATGTTTAGAATTTAATTTCGTTTTAAAAATTTGAATAATAAATTAAAAACCACATATATTCCTTCCTTAGATCAACATCGGGAGTATATTTATCATTTTCTGTAAAATAATTCATGCACTTATGAGAGTTTTACAAATATAAAATTAAAGTATCTGCAAAATCGATATTATTAACCTGATGTCAATTTTGTCTCATCGATAAGTCCTTTTTTAACTATATTATCTATCAATAAGTCTTTTTTTAACTATATTTTGTATATCAGAAATTAAATTCTTATTTTAATAAGATTGATATTTTTTTATGAATTTAACTAACTATTTAATTAATTTTATATCAATAAATAAATATAAAATTTTAGAAAAATAGAAATATTTTTAAAATTAAAGAGAGTAAGATAGAGAGAGGGAAGAGATATGAAAGGGAAAAAATTAAGGATATTAAATTATTGAGTAAATTTATTTAGTATAAATTTTTAATTTTTAACCGTAATATATATTACTATTTATAATAATAGATTAAGAGTATAAGAGTTTTTATTATCACAATTTATTTAGTAACAAAAAAAAATTAAAAGTAATATTAAATTATAAAAATAATAATATTGTAAGAATCAATTTTATTGTTATTAAAATAAGATAAATAAATTATTTATTTTATTTTTATAATTAATTATACATGAATATCGATTGTATTGAAATATAATTATGATAATAGTCATTAATAATATTACTGTTCCATGTCATTTACTTTTAAGTCAAAGTACGAAAAATGTACCCTAATTTTATTATAGTGGCCTTTTTAGATTCGCTTCACTTTTTCCAAAAGTGGTGGTACCATAGTGTTTTATCTCTGAAAGTTTATTATTTTGTCCTTTAATTATTTATTTGTTATTTTAAATCGAGATATTTTGCATCCCAATATTCTCTCTTTCAAAATCTCTGATTTTTTTTTTTTATCTTTCTTCTTTCCACACAGTCTCCATCGTTGTAGGTGATAATATAATTGGCAATAACAGACGAACGCTGCCAACAAATAACGCCTTATCTGGCGAAATGCATTTATTGTTCATGGCGCATATGATACAGTGAAAAATAATTTGATTACAACGGTGACTTGGGAAAAGAGTTTAACCAAATACTGGACTCATGGCAAGAGTCTTGGTGAGTTTTAATTTGACCTCGCTTGTTGGATTGAATTTTATGAGGTTGCTTGAATTACATTTTGAATTAATCAGATAAAGTTTTTTTTTTTTTTTACCAATAGGAAAGCAACTGTTTTTAGCTCCATGTTTTTTTACATCTTTTTTTGTTTTTTAAATGTCTCGAATAGAATAAAATTATAGGCAAAATAGAAAAAAAAAACAGTTTAGAAAGTTGGTATTTAATGATTGTTCATAAGTGGAAACATCAACACAACACTACTATTGTTCTTAATCTAATTTGGAATCTTTTTTCCAAATTTTCCAAATCATGTCTACATTGGATATGAATAATTATGAGTGTTTGTAAATTTATTCATTGTGCAATACATAACGTAAACGTCTACTTTTTATATATTTTTATATTCATATGTAATATTTTATATCTATCTCTGTCTTTGTATCTATCTTTATATTTGAGATGATTTATCGCCACACTAATTGTATTTGCAATGAATGAACAAATATACGTATCACAACAAGTAATATAATGATAAAAAAATATCGTTCTTATGAATATTATTTTACTAGAAATTAATTTTTAAAACTAAAAAAACTAAAATCAATTTTTTTGTGTTTTTATATTTTAAGAAAATAAAACTAAAATAACTAAAAGTAAATAACAATAATTAATTAAATCAGATTTAGTAACTAAGAAGATATATGAGAAAATACCTCGAACCTATGTATGTTATTTAATCAAGAAAAATAATTAAATAATTCTTTCAAATCTATTTAGTTGTCTAAATAGATAAATTATTAGCTAAACAATTAATAGCATAAAAATAAGATTAAATAATATAATTAAATTAAAATTATAATTGAGGTAAAATATTAGATCATATGGTGAAAATTGGGTTCATAAGATCCCTATATTAATAAATCAACTAGACATAATTTTGTCCATAAAACTCATGTTTTTCATAAAGAAAAATATAAAAATTAATAAAGAAAAAAGTGAAAAAAATACAATCAATCTTTTGAATTGTAGTACTAATTTTCTCTTGAATCTCCACCAAACTTTTATCTCATTTTGAATTTTTCTCTATTTTTAGCAAAAATTGACCAAAATTATGCTAATAGTGGCTCATTAGGGTTTATGGGGTGATTAGGGGCTTAAATATAGTTTAGGTGCAATCTGAACCGTCAGATCAGCTTTAGATCAATGGATGAGATCAAAACAAGCCAAATGAATAGTTCAATCAATCATAGCGCAACACGTGGCATACAAATTCAATGGGCGAATCAGAGCACGATGCGTGGCAGATGAGATTGGTCCGAGTCAACGCATGTTGAATCAACGCCACATGACACAACGTGATTTGCGGTAACAGATGGCATGACATGTAGGTGGAATTGCTGGATGAGTAGAATGGTGACATGTGGCGTGAAGGTTTAACGGTGCTTCGAACTCAGATTGAACTCTGTTCCAACACGTGGTATGCGGTTTATCGCTTCTCACACGCAGAGATCTACGATTCGTTGTCCCTACTTGCATGACATCTACGTGGCTTGCCCAGTTAGCTTCTCTGCTTACATGGTATGCCACATGGTAGCTCCTTATTGGTCATACATGAAAAATTTATAAAAAAAACCCGTAAAAAATCCCAAAATCATTTAAAAATTATATTTTCACCCCTTTTCACTAAAAAAATTATATTTTAATATTTTTAACCTTAAAAATACTATTTATTAAATAAAATAAGTAAATATTAAGTGAAAAAAATGTGCTAATGACTCTACTTTCATAGAGTTATCACACTCCCAAACTTAACTTTTTGCTTGTCCTTAAGTAAAACCAAATATAACTAAATAAAATAACATGGATAGTATATTCATAATATACTTCTATTAGAACATGCATATTTCACGAAAACTATCCTTCTTAAAAGTCGTACAATTATATGATAAAAAAGTTATCATATTCATCAATCAACATTTCATCAATACAAGGATATATAAGGTTTTTGACAAATCGATTCGTGTGTATGTGTTGCACATGATATCATCCAATACACTCTAAAATAAAACTATATGAGTATGCTAATCAATTCAATCTTAAAACAAGTCTCATAAATCTATATTTCACATCCCTCTCCACTAATATAAATATGCACTTTGCTAAAGATTAATAAAGACTTTATATGGTTGTAATGTAAGGCTTAGGTCGAGGTCAATAAATGAATACATTTAGGCTCTTTTCCCACCTTAGCTTTCTTTGTGATCATCATGCACTTTTTAACTACAATTGAGCTTTAACTTGATATTCCAATGCACCCTCATTGTCATTCTTTTTATATTCTTTTCTTTCACACCATTGTCATTCTTTTTATATTCTTTTATTTCACACCTTTTTTTTATTGTAACTACCAATCAAAACTAGCAAGAATATCACATGATTAATGTAAATATCTTAACAAATATGTTACATTACTTATCCTAGTCATGACAACCAATTTTTATCATTGACTTCATATGTTTTATATCAAGCATGCATGCATTTAGTTTTCATATATTTATCAATTTGTACCCAAATCATGATTAAAAGCATCTTAAGAATTTAAAAAATTCCCTAAAAAAATTTGAAATACATAGTAAATACTAATGTAGAGAATGAAATTCACTCCTCCAAACTTAAATTATACATTGTTTCCAATGTGCACATATAAATATGAAAAAGGTAAAAGAAAAGAAAACTCCATATCTGTCGTTGAAACACTCCTTCTTATTGTGCCATTGTTATCTACATTTATTCACTTGCAAAACAAAAACAATGAAATATATAAGTAACATAAGGTTGTGTTGCCTCCCAACCAGTGTCACATTTAATGTCCTTGACGAGATGGTCATATCAAGTCTAAGGTACATCCATTTGTGTCCATTTACTTTTGAGTTTGCCTAGAAACAATTTGAGTCTTGATTTGTTCAATAATACCTTATGTTTTTGCTCACAAACATGGTGTTCAATTCTCTTCTCATGTCATATTTTTGTTTTCTTTTTCAAATTTTTAGCATTCTTATAAGCATTCCACTGTAACTTATCCAATTTATATATTTCTAGCATTTTTTCACCTTTCTATTGGATTCTTTTACTTTCATACTTGACTAGGGATGGAAAGGTAAAAGTGTGAGGTATAAACTTGTTGGCCCTTCAATTGATGGTTTGAGCTTAGATCCTATCACAAAACTCTCCATAAATGAAATTGATACACATATGAAAGATGTGTCCTCCAAAAAGTTCACACAATCCACAATATCAACCTTTGATTCCTTACTTTCTAAGTTAAAATAGGTTGAGTTATTTTCTAGTGAGTTTATGTTCTTGTTACAACATCATGTCTTAAAGTCTTAAGTGTGGATGACTCAAGATATTATTTTAAGTTGTCCCCACAATTAGTCACATTTATTCTTAAGCATTCATTAGCATTATCATTATCAGAGGTTTAGGTGCTTTAAAAGCTTTAAAATTTATTTGTTCATTTTGCACTCTCATTGTAAGCTCACATTTTTGTACATCAATGAGCTCCTTTCTGGTTGCTAAGAATGGATGACCAAGTATAATAAGAATGTTACGGTATTCCTTCATATCTAGCATAATGAAGTCTGCTAGAAAGAAGATTTTTTCTACTTTTACTAGCAAATCTTCTATCACACCCCGAGGTCTTTGAATTGATATATATACTATTTGTAATGTTACTAAAGTGGGTTTGGCTTTACCAACCCCCAATCTCTTAAAGACCGATAACCTAAGTCACATAGTGCTTTCTCAAAATGGATGATCCCAATAGTGCAAAGGATGTCAAAATTACCTAGATCTTTAAACTTTTGGGGTAGTTTTCTAGCAAGGATGACACTAAAACCTTCATTTAAGGTTATTATTTCATTATCTCCAAGCCTCATTTTCTTAGACAAGATTTCTTTCAAACATTTGGCATAAGAAGGCATTTGTTCAAGTTCATCTGCAAATGATATGTTTATGTGCAACTTCTTGAAGACTTCTAGAAATTTTGAAAACTACGTATCTAAATTTTGATTTTGAAGTCTTTGAGGGAAATAAATAGTGGGTTTGTAAATATTGTTTTTTGTGGCTGGATTATTTCCTTTTCGGTGCTCACTTTATTCACTAGTTCCTTCTCATCCTTGTTAATTGCTTATTTCTCCTCATCCTTTTCTATCTTATATTCATGTTCTAAAGTTTTATCACTCCTCAAGGTTATGACATTTCACTGGTCCTTACCTTCTCTTTGTGAGTTTACAATTGTGTCACTTGGAAGGTTACCTTGAGGTTTTTGACTTATAGCCTGAACAAGTAGCCCCTTTTGGTTTTCCAAATTTTGAATTGAAGCCTCTTGAGTGTACATTTTGGTATTTACTGATTGGATGAAGTATTTCATCATCCCCATTAAAGCATTTGTATTGTCCTCAATAGGTGACTTCTTCTCTTGGGCTTGTGATTATTGTGGTTGTTGAAAACCAAGTGGTGAAAATGATTGATGATTGAATTGATTATCACCTTGATTATTGTTATTACTCCAAAAGAAATTTTGATGTTGTCTCCATCCTGGGTTATATGTGTTCGAGTATGAATTATTGTTTCGATTCACATTATCCACATAGCATATAGATTCATGATTTTTTTGGACAATTATCAAACAAATGAGCTCCTTCACAAAACACACACGACAATCCTAAATCTTTGACCTATTTATTCTGGCTGGCGAGTTTTGAGCCTTCAAAAGATTAATCAAAGATGACACTTGAGTTGTAAGTGCTATAAGTGCTATGATATCATTTATCTCATGCACTCTGGATACTCTTCTTGTGGCTATCATTCTATCCATTGGCCATTAATGATTATTGCTAGCCATTTTCTCAAGTAAATCATAAGCTTGATTGTAAGATTTGGCTAGCAAAGCTCCATTAGAATATGCATTAACAATAGTTCTTGTTTGAGCATTGAGACTATTGTAAAAAGTCTCCATTTGAATCCAAGATGGAATACCATGATGGTGACACTTCCTTAGCAATTCCTTGAATCTTTACCATGCTTCATATAATGATTTTCTTTCGTATTATTGGTAGGAAGTAATTTCATTCCTAAGCTTGACATTCTTTATTGGTAGGAAGTATTTCATCAAGAATTTCTCTGCTAAACCATTCCAAGTTGTAATGGAATGAGGTGGCAAAGAATTTATCCAAGCTCGAGCATGGTCTCACAAAGAGTAAGGGAACAATCTAAGCCTAAACGCCTCCTCTATGAGACCACTGAATTTGAATGAATCTCCAATTTTAATAAACAATCTGAGATGTAGATGAGGATTCTCTGTTGGTTGTAGTATTTGAAACATCACTGCCTTTAACTCAAATTGATTAGCTTCAATGTTTGGCCTTGTAATACTTGGATTCAACCCTTCCAACGTAGGCATTGCATATTCATTCATAGTTCTATCTCTATCATCCTTCAAAAGCATTTGATTATTCAAATTTAACTCATTATTATTTATGTCTAATGGATTAACCATTTTTTTTCTCTTGGGTGACAACTTGTTGTTTCCTTATTGAACTCAAAGTATGCTCAATTTTTATATCAAAATGTAAGATTTCTCCCTCACGAAATGTGCTCATGCAATAGACTCAACTATGTTTCTATATTACTAAAAGAGATATCTAAATAAAAATTATAAAAAAATAAACAACTAAATAAATAAATTAAAGTTAAAAAAATAATTAATAAAGAAATAAAGAAAATAAGTAAAATAAATTAACTAAAATAAATAAATAAGTTGGTAAAAGAAAATAAGTAAAGAAAAATTAAAGTAAAGAAAATAATTAAAATAAAAAAATAATAATAAAAATTAATTTCTAATATTTATAATCCATGCAATGACGCTAAAAACTTGATCGCTATAGAAATTGTATGTGCAATGAATACGCAAGTATATGTATTATAACAAGTAATATAATGATAAAAAAAGATAGTTTACACGAATATTATTTTATTAGAAACTAATATTTAAACTAAAAAAGTAAAAATCAATTTTTTTGGGTTTTTATATTTTAAGAAAACAAAATTAAAATAACTAAAAGTAAATAACAATAATTAATTAAATTAGATTTAGTAACTAAAAACATATATGATAAAATATCTAAGAATACTTAATCTCCTAATTTTCTAAACATGCGAATCACAAAAATCCCTCCAATATAGTTATCAATTAATTATATGATCAATTGAATCTAACCTAGTATGTATTTCTCTCTCAAGTAAACTATACATCATATATTAATTAACCTAATAACACTCTCGTGTCAATTAAATTTCATACTACTCATTAAGTTCTTCATTTATGGATCACATACATAAGAATCATACATATATGCCTAGAAACTATGCATGTTATTTAATTAAGACAAACAATTAATAGCATAAAATCAGATTAAATAATATAATTAAAGTAAAATTATAATTAAGATAAAATATTAGATCATCACATGGTGAAAATTGGGTTCATAAGATCCCTATATTAATAAACTAACTAGACATAATTTTGTCCATAAAGCTCATATTTTTCATAAAGAAAGACATTAAAAATTTATAAAGAAAAGAATGGAAGAAGAAATACAATCAATCTCTTAAATGGTAGTACTAAATCTCCACCAAAATTGCATCTCCTTTCAAACTTTTCTCCCTTTTTAGCTCTAAAAACTAACCAAAGTTATGCTAATGGTAACTCATTAGGGTTGATGGGGGTGATTATGGGCTTAAATATAGCCTAGGTGCAATCTAGAATGTCAAATCAACTTCAGATCAAAGACTAAGATCAAAACAAGCAAAATGAACAATGACAACTAATTACAGCGCACTATGTGGCACATGGAATTCATTGAGCAAATTAGAGCACAACGCGTGGTAGAGGAGACTGATTCGAGTCAATGAATGTTGAGTTAGCACCATATGGCATAATGTGTTTTATGGTAACAGATGACATGGCGTAAGGGTGGAACGGTTGAACGAGTAAAGTGGTGACACATGGCGTGAAGATTTGATCGCACTCTGAACTCGGATTGAACACCGTGCCAACACATGGCACGCATTTTATCACTTTTCACACACGGTGATCTACGATTTGTTTTCCCTGCTTGTGTGGCATTCGCGTGGCTTGCTCAGTCAACTCCTCTGCTTGTGTGGCATGTCACGCGGTAGCTCTTGATTGATCTTGCGTTAAAAATTCATAAAAAATTTCAAATATTATATTTTCACCCATTTTTCACTAAAATGTTTATATTTTAATATTTGTAGCCACAAAAATACTATTTAATTAATAAAACAAGTAAATACTTAGTGAAAAAAAGTATGTTAATTACTACTTTCATAGAGTCATCAATAATACATCCACCTTTGGTAAGGTCACCGACCATACATGCTAGAGATTTGATGAGACCTTCGGAGATTTTGTAGGGTTGTTGATAAATGCTAATTTGTATATCTTTTTATGCATCAATTTTTTTATATTATCATCATTTTGTATTCCAAATACTCTTTATCTGTCCCAAATGTTATTTATGTGTTTAATTGTTGTTTCGTAGGTATTTGGAACTAAAACGAACAAAGATATGAAAAAGGAGGCAAAAAGTGGGCAATTTGATCGATCTAGCGTAAGATCTCGATTGATTAGTCGAACTTCAATTGAAGGTTCTCGGATATACTTTTTCACCCCCAAAAATTATATCACAATTGTTGGATCATGAGAAATCGATTTGGGGAACAAGGTTAGCTTAAAATATACTATATATACATCACAATATTGTCGATTAAATATTAATGTTAATCCAAATCATGGCTATTGTTGCAAGTAGGATTAAATAAATTGGCTAAAAACTGTTAATAATTTTAAGTTTATTTAATTTAATTACTACTCATTTAGATATTAAAACTACTATTGAATTAAATTTGGTAGCTATCTTACAAGGTTCTTTATAGTTAGATCTATTAGCAATCAAATTGTTTAATTATTATACAATAAGAATGGGGATAAAGTCTTACGCTATATAAGGTTTCTAAAACCAAAATCCTCAATTAAACAAGGTTTTAAATTGTATTTTAGGACTAGAAGATAATTATCTTATAATTATATGCGTTGAATAGAGAAAAAATTCTCTTAATCACATGCTTACATCACGTTAATCTTGACTTGCGATGTTTACCGTTTTAATTATTTATGTTAATTTTACTTTTTGAAACAAAACTAAAACCCACCATTTACATTTGTGTCATATTTAGATGTTAATATTTAATATTTTAATTGTCATCAATAATCTGTGACTAATGACCCTTATTTTAATTGTATTATCAGTTTAACATATTTTTAATAAAAAAAGGAACTAATATTTTGACGTATCTTTTTTGGATGTGTTAGATTGGCCAATCTTTGTTGATAGTTACCAAAAATGTGGTAGGATTTGACCTAATCCCATTATATTAAGTTATGAAATGGGATATTTTTGATCTTTTTATCGGATAATTTGATATAAAATTATAAATTTTTAGACAATTTATTGTTATTTAATAAGATTAATCGATTTATCACAAATAAAAATATTTAGGCTAAAAATTATAGGTTTTAATATAAATTGAAGTCAACAAATAATAGTAGAATGGAAACAATGGTCTTATAGCTTTAGAAAAATAATTATATTAGTTCTATAATTTTCAACATAAACATATTAAATCTATAATTTTGAGGAAGTATGTTATTAATCTTAAAAATATGTACTTTAATCTTAAAGAAGGTATATATAAGTTTTACATCTTTAAATTTTTATGATTAAAATATACATTTTTTTTTAAATTATAAGATAAAAACCTTTAAATTAAAAATAATAAGATTAAAACATTCATTTTATAAATACTATCTATATCTAAACCCAACCCACTAATAATATGCATACCATTAGGAAGGAGCGGCCTCTCAATATCTTTTCAGTTAAGAATCCAAAATCCATCTATAAGCCTATAAGAGGGCGTAGCCTGCCGACAGTGAGCTTTATTTAGTTAAGATTGTTACTCCAAAAAGGTAAGTTAAAGGAAAGAGAATTAACAAAGTTCAAGGATGTTCCACCACTTTTTATTCATATAATTATAGTAAAAAATGTTAAAGGAAAGAGAGTTTCCACCACTTTTTATTGATATAATTATGAGAGAAAATGTTAGAGTATTATAGTTGGGAGATGTAAATGAGCTTTTGGATATTTTTAGTCTTGTAATCGTAAAATTAGATATTTCAGTGTAAAGTTAATTTTTTTTTTATGAAACTAAAAGTACTATTTTTAATTGTTTGATAGATTAAAAATATTTATTTTAATAATTATATAACTAAAATTACTATACATTACATAATTAAAATGCTAAAAAAAAGAAGGAACTTTGTTACCTCACATCCTATAATTATATGGGTGAAAGATGAGCATACATGGGGTATGCTTCAAGAAAGACCAACCGTATATACCCCATTATAATTTAACTACTATTAACACTCTGGCAGTCCAATACCAATCAAGCTGTCCTCTCAATTTCTAATGCCTGTTTGCATGTGAAGAACATCATCACACACACAATGGTACGAAAATCAAGACCCAAATTCTGCCTTTTGAACTTTGGGCTCTTTTTATTTATTTTATATACTAATTCAGAGCTGAATGCAATGCATTTAGGTTTTTTTTTTTTTGCTCATGTGTTTTGTGTTGAGTATTGAGTATTAATTGATTGTAGTTCCTCATCTATTGCTTATATTGTAGGAGTTGGCTGGTTGAGTATGGGAAATGAAATGGGGAACAACAACACATCAGGTTTGAAAGGTAAAATGGCTACAGGTTATGAACATTAACTGTTTGATAGATGGTTCCAATGATAAATTTACAATTTGAATGAATTTAAAATACTCTCATATTGCAGAAGAAGATTTCCCAGCTGCTGAAGCTTCCAAAGAATATTTAAAAGAAGCTTCAAGTGCAGATGTTCCTCCAAAAGAAGAAAATCACTTGGAACCTGCAGCTGAAGGCAAAGTTTTTCAAGAAAAAGTTGGCTGTTTGATTCCCGATGACACAGAAGTAGTCGAAGATCTTTGTTTCAATACGGAGAACTCAAGCAAAAAAGGTAAAACTTTGTCAGTTATGATTTCATATTATTATTGTTTATCAAAGCAATTACTCTTCTTGACTTAAGAGAGCTTCTTGGTTTTAGTTGAACAAGAAGAAGAACGTGAAGTTGTTGTTGATGACTCTACAAAGGACACAGTGGGATCAACTGAAGCAGACTCCAAAGACAGTGTTAACCAACCGATTTCTTTCTCCAGTGGTGCAGAACAGGAGCCACATATGGATCAGGAGAGTCTTCCAAATATTAGTAGCCACCAGCTTGAGAAGCAAGCTTCTGTTAGGAAAGGTTAGAATGCTAGCATTATGGGAACTTCATCTCATACTGCATGTGGCTTATGTATGATGCATTTCATTAAGAAAATATAATCATTCATTTTTTAGCCTAAACACTCCAAGTTTTACTCTGTTTTACAGTTAGAAGAGGAGTGGTATATGTCTCAAAAGGTAACTTCCAACTTAATATATTCTTTATATGTAATCAAAATACTGAGGACCGTAAATATTTAAGTACATATTTGGGCGTCGAACACATCTATTTTTCTCAATTATATGTAAGTTTTTACTAAATTTGAATGTATTGTACTCAAACCCATGTCCATGTCATGACGCTTTGATACAAGTATTTCATGAAAAAAAATCAAGAGTCCACGTACAACATAGCTTAATCTTAGCCCTTGATAAATTGTCACAGAAGAGAAGGAAATGATAAACTCAAATGTTGATCCCATGCCATTGTCACTCATATCAGAACTTCAACATCCCAAATATTCGAAGCCTAATCAACATGAATTGGGTGTAATCCATGTTGAACCATCTGTACGAAATGGCAGAAGATCATCATGGAACAGTCAGGATGGTACAAGATCAAGTTTAATATGTCCTACTGAGAGGAATGATCATCTGTTAGAGACTGAGGTAATGGAGGATTCGGAAGACTATATCAGTACCAACACTAGTTTAGTGACAGAAAAGAAAATGAACTTACTAGATGAGCAAAAGGCATCACAAGAAGAGAGACGATTCCATGAAGATGCTGGAGATATAACTGAGACTGGACTGAGCAACATAACAACAATACCATCAAATAATATGGCTGGTTTAGGTGAAAAAACTGATATTGGGTTTCCAATGGACAACAGTTTAATAAAACCAGAATCCATGGAAATCTCACCAAAGCCTCACCTGAAGGTTCCTGAAATTCAACCAAAATGCATGGATCTCAAAAAATATAGCAGAAACTTTGAAAAAGACTTGGAAAGCGGAATGCTCAACCATGATTATAACTCAGATCAATCTTGTGAAGAGTTGATGAAAGAAACAAAACCTTCAAAGTTACATGCATCTCGGTATGAATCCAAAAGACTAGGGTCAGCACTAGAGAGCAACGATGAGAAACATGATGCTGATCCTTGTGCCTGTTTTGAGAGTAGTGAAGACTTTGTAACTAAGGAGGCAACGGTTGCTGAGAATGGTGACCTAGTAGTAGGGGCCACTAACAAACAGAATGGATTTCAGGAAGAATACAGCAAGTTCATTGAAGTGAATGCTGCTACTAATCTTGAACTTGGAACAATCCGAGCGGCATTAAATGTTGAAGATTCCAATCACAAAGAAAACAAGTCAACAAAGAAGCAAATTGTTGAAGAAGAACAACAAATAGACCCATTATTTGCTGATGAAAATGAAAGAGGAGGCGAGGAAACCACGAAAAAACAGTCACTTCCTGTTGGTCCAGCAGAAGCATTGCCTCCTCAATCTTCGTCACCTCTGCCGCAGTCTGAGTATGGAAAACAGGAATCTGCATTGAGTTCTGAGACTGTTCAGAGCAACCACCAGTCAGTGACAGACTTGAAGCAAAATACCTATGGTAAGCCCACATATATCATGGATTCTTCTTCTAAACATACAAACATGAAGGCAGATTGTATAGTTATCGCTCAATTGAGAGCAGCAGAAACTAAGGTTTTTGAAAAGCAATCCAATGAGCAATGTGCAAAGGATGAAACATCTTCAATTTTAAGACGTGGTTCTGCAGCAAATGAATATGTGGAGAGGTTCAGCACTGATTCAGATTCTAGTAACCTAAATGTCCATGGTGAAATGAGAAAATCTCCAAGCTTTAGTCTTGATCTTCGAATCGAAGCGAGAACTGAAGAACCAGATGGAACCCCTTTGTTGTACCAGGAAAACTCTACCTTGCAAAGCTTACCATGCCAACCTGATGTCAGTCGGGGAAATCCAACAACACAAAATGGATATGATCAGGAAGTACCACTGGAAGAGAAAATTGTTAAATTGGAAAGGATTGATTCTGAGAAGTTAAAGACTCCATTCTTGGGCTTCTTGAGGGAAGAGGAAGAAGTCAATACAGTTGTTAAACCACACAAACAAGATATCCATTCTGAAATTGAAAGGAAACCCAAAGATTTAAACAAGTCACCAGATGAAACCACTACAACTTCAGCAAAAGGTAAACAAAAACGCAGGACCAGGTCTTCTCTCTTTGGAACCTGTATGTGTTGTGCAACAGTGTAATTAAATAAGTTGGAGGCTTCTTCTTTTTACTATTTAATTTTATCTAATTTGTTTGGATTGGATTCTTGTTTCATGTTCTTTGGTATGGAGTGTTGATACGAAGAAATGCTGTTGCTGTTTAGTAGATATGAGATGAGCCTACAAATATTGAGTATTACTTGGAAGCATAAAGATTACCTTTGATTTGGTCTTGGATCTTTGGCCTAAACTTATTCAGTTGTAAAGCAGCGTGGTGTTTATTGGATTGAGAGGATTTGTAAGTTCTAGAGAAGATTATGTGCTACCTTTGATTGTATTACTTGTTCATTCATAATACAACTAAATTGATTCATTAAGAAAAAGGGAGCATTAAATGTTGAAAATCAACACCAAAATAATAATTGAAGAGGTAAAGAAATAAATAAAGTAGTTAAAGGTTGTAGAAATAAATGAAGTAGTTGAAGGTTGTACAAATAAATGAAGTAGTTGAAGGTTGTAGAAATAAATGAAGTAGTTGAAGGTTGTAGAAATAAATGAAGTGGTTGAAGGTTGTAGAAAAGAGAAGTGTGTAGATAAGATTTGTATGGCTAGGATTATTTCTTAGTTTTATATTTGTGTGGTGTAGATTGCATGGTGAGGACTATAAATAGCCTACCTTGCATTTGGTTTAATCATTCCATCAAAAACAAATAAGTCTTTGTATTCTTAGTTTGAGTGTAAGTTAAGAGCTTTCTCTTTGAGTGTTTGTATTTCTCTTCAATTTGTGAGTTGTCTTTGAAAGTTGTTATAGTGAGTATAATAGTTTGTTTACTTGTTTGGATCTAATATTAGTAAATTTAGAGTTGTTCATTCTAAATTTTACTCAACAATTGGTATCAGAGCGGGACGGTCAGGGATCGTTCTTAGTGGAGTTATCTTGAGTCGTGAGGAGTTTGGTACTTTGCAAGTTTATTAGTCAAGCTTGTTCGGTATAGTCGAAGTCTTGCCGACACGATGGGTGATCTTCAAGTAGTTGGAGGAATCAAGAAGCTCAACAACAAAAACTATAACACATGGGCAACATGTATGGAGTCTTATCTACAAGGTCAAGACTTGTGGGAGATTGTTGGCGGTGATGAAGTTACACAACCAACAGTGGAAGATGCAAATGGCATCTTGCGGAAGTGGAAAATTAAAGCAGGCAAAGCGATGTTTGCTTTGAAGACCACAATTGAAGAAGAAATGTTGGAGCATATTCGGGATGCAAAAACACCAAAGGAAGCATGGGACACTCTTGTTACGCTCTTTTCAAAGAAGAACGATACAAGATTGCAACTTCTGGAGAATGAGTTACTATCGATGGTGCAACGCGACATGACGATTTCCCAATACTTTCACAAGGTAAAGTCATTATGTCGCGAAATTTCAGAGTTAGATCCAAAAGCTCCTATTGGGGAAACGAGGATAAAGAGAATAATTATTCATGGTTTAAGACCCGAATATCGAGGGTTTGTTACCGCTATACAAGGATGGCTGACACAACCATCTCTTGTTGAGTTTGAGAATCTGTTAGCCGGTCAAGAAGCTATGGCTAAGCAAATGGGAGGAGTCCAACTGAAGGGTGAAGAAGAAGCGCTCTACACTAGCAAAAGCAAAGGCACTTTCAAGCGGTACAATGGAAATGGATATAAAAATGATGGCGATAAAGGAAAAATTCCTCAAGGAAAGGGAGGCTTTCGTCCAGGGGGAGCTTGGAAGAACCGCAATAACAATAGAAAATTTGACGGTGAATGTTACAACTGCGGAAAGATGGGTCACATGGCAAAAGATTGTTGGAGTAAGAAAAAGCATGTTGAAAGCAATACAGCTACTTCCAGTTCTAAGGAGCATAGCGAAGATGGTTGGGATGCCGAAGCATTATTCGCTACAGAGGAAGAAGAATTGGCTCTTACGGTAACAACATCAAAACAGATTGACTACAAGAATGACTGGATCGTAGATTCGGGCTGCTCAAATCATATGACAGGTGATAAACAAAAGTTGGAAAGCATGACTGAGTACAAGGGAGGTCGTGTAGTGGTGACAGCTGACAACTCAAGGTTACCGATAGCCCATATCGGTAAGACGATAGTTACGCCTCGATATAGTACTAACCAAGTACCACTTCAAGATGTTTATCATGTCCCAGGAATGAAGAAAAATTTGCTATCTGTGGCTCAATTAACATCATCAGGCCACTATGTCTTGTTCGGTCCCCGAGATGTGAAGGTGTATCGTGATCTCAAAATCTCAGAAACACCAACAATGGAGGGGCAACGATTGGAATCAGTCTACGTGATGTCAGCAGAATCTGCATATGTAGACAAGACAAGAAGAAATGAGACAACAGATCTATGGCATATGCGGTTAGGTCATGTTAGCTATTCCAAGCTAAGCGTGATGATGAAGAAGTCGATGCTTAAAGGGCTTCCTCAACTAGACGTGCGTACGGACACGGTCTATGCAGGGTGCAAATATGGTAAAGCTCACCAATTTCCATACGAGGAATCGAAGTTTAAAGCAAAAGAACCATTAGAGTTAGTTCACTCTAATGTATTCGGTCCTGTTAAGCAACCATCAATTGGCGGTATGCGATATATGGTGACATTCATTGACGACTTCTCAAGGTATGTGTGGGTTTTCTTTATGAAAGAAAAATCTGACGTATTATCAAAGTTTAAAGAGTTTAAAGAGTCAACTGAAGGAGAAGTTGGAAAGAAGATCTGTTGCTTGCGCACTGACAATGGCGGAGAATATAGCTCAAGCGAGTTCTCTCAATACCTAAGGGAATGCCGTATAGGTCATCAATACACTTGTGCCAACATACCACAACAAAATGGTGTAGCAGAGAGAAAGAATCGACATCTTGCAGAAATTTGTCGAAGTATGCTACATGAAAAGATTGTACCTGGGAGGTTTTGGGCTGAAGCGATGAGGACTACAGCCTTTGTGATCAATAGACTTCCTCAACCAAGGTTAGAATTTGTTTCACCCTTTGAGAAACTATGGAACATGAAATCTACAGTTAGCTATTTTCGAGTATTTGGTTGTGTGTGTTATATATTTGTTCCTGATCATTTACGGAGCAAATTTGGCAAGAAAGCTGTTAGATGTATCTTTGTGGGATACGATAGCCAAAGAAAAGGGCGAAAATGTTGTGATCCAACGAGTGGAAGATGCTACACTTCACGAGATGTGGTGTTCGATGAAACATCTTCTTGGTGGTCCTCAGAGAAGGAAGCATTGCCAGACTCAAGAGAATTTGGAGATAAGCTGCAATAAAAGATGGAGGAGCATACTATTCAATTCCAACCAAGTTTAGATGAATGCATAGATCTAGACGATGATGGTGCCGAACAAAGAGTAGCTCAGAATCCTTGGCAAACTGGCATATATCAACAACTAAATGAAGAAGGTGGGCCTAGTGAAATAGAAGAATCAACTCCACAATCTCAACTCCATAGGTCAACAAGAACACGAAGGACAAATCCCAAATATGCCAATGTAGCCATAATTGAAGAATCAATAGAACCTGAGACGTTTGAAGAAGCATCGCAAAGATCTGAGTGGATGACAGCTATGAGAGAAGAGATCGATGCACTTCAGCAAAATCAAACTTGGGATCTAGTGCGAAAGCCAAGAGATGTGAAACCCATATCCTGCAAATGGGTTTACAAGATAAAGCGTAGACCAGATGGGTCAATCGAGAGATACAAGGCACGATTGGTAGCTTGTGGTTTCTCTCAACAATATGGACTAGACTATGATGAAACGTTTAGTCTAGTGGCAAAACTTACAACTGTTCGAGTCCTACTTGCACTTGCAGCAAACAAAGATTGGAAGCTGTGGCAGATGGATGTGAAGAATGCTTTTCTTCATGGAGAGTTGGATCGGGAGATCTACATGATCCAACCAATGGGTTTTCATAGCCAAGATCATCCTGAATATGTGTGTAAGCTGCGGAAAGCACTTTACGGATTAAAACAAGCACCCAGGGCATGGTATGGTAAGATTGCTGAATTTCTAACACAAAGTGGTTATTCAGTAACACCTGCAGATTCCAGCTTGTTTGTTAAAGCCAATGAAGGAAAGCTAACTATTGTGCTAGTATATGTGGATGACTTAATCATAACTGGTGATAATGAGGCAGAAATTCTTCGAACAAAGGAGAATTTGTCAGTCCGTTTCCAGATGAAAGAACTTGGCCAGCTCAAGCACTTCCTTGGTTTAGAGGTTGATCACACACAAGAAGGAATATTTTTTTGTCAGCAAAAATATTCTAAAGATTTGATAAAACGTTTTGGAATGCTTGAATGCAAACCAATTTCGACGCCGATGGAGCCAAATGCCAACATGTGTGCACATGAAGGAAAAGATTTGAAAGATGCGACAATGTATCGAAAATTGGTAGGCAGTCTGATCTACTTAACCTTAACTCAGCCTGACATTTCTTATGCAGTTAGTGTAATGAGTCAGTACATGCAAAATCCAAAGAAGTCACATTTGGAAGCAGTTCGACGAATATTGAGATATGTGAAGAGTACAATTGACTATGGTCTTTTGTACAAGAAAGGTGGAGACAACAAGTTAGTTGGTTACTGTGATGCAGACTATGCAGGAGATCATGACACTAAGAGATCAACAACTGGGTATGTGTTTAAGCTGGGTTCTGGAACAATTTCTTGGTGTAGCAAAAGACAACCAACAGTATCATTATCAACCACTGAAGCTGAGTATCGAGCAGCGGTAATGGCAGCTCAAGAGTGTACATGGTTGATACAGCTAATGAATAATCTACATCAATTAGTAGATTATGCAGTACCGTTGTATTGTGAGAATCAAACAGCAATTAGTTTGGCAGAGAATCCGGTCTTTCATGCAAGAACTTAGCATGTTGAAATACACTATCACTTTATCAGAGAAAAGGTTCTGCAAGAAGAAATTGAAATGAGGCAAATCAAGACAGATAATCAAGTTGCAGACTTGTTCACAAAAATGTTCACAAAAAGCTTAAGTGTTGGCAAGTTCGAAATGTTTTGCCATCAGCTTGACACAGTAAAAATAGTGAGAGTTGGTGTTGAGGGGGAGTGTTGAAAATCAACACCAAAATAATAATTGAAGAGGTAGAGAAATAAATGAAGTAGTTGAAGGTTGTAGAAATAAATGAAGTAGTTGAAGGTTCTAGAAATAAATGAAGTAGTTGAAGTTTGTAGAAATAAATGAAGTGGTTGAAGGTTGTAGAAAAGAAAAGTGTATAGATAAGATTTGTATGGCTAGGATTATTTCTTAGTTTTATATTTGTGTGGTGTAGATTGCATGGTGAGGACTATAAATAGCCTACCTTGTATTTGGTTTAATCATTCCATCAAAAACAAATAAGTCTTTGTATTCTTAGTTTGAGTGTAAGTTAAGAGCTTTCTCTTTAAGTGTTTGTATTTCTATTCAATTTGTGAGTTGTCTTTGAAAGGTGTTATAGTGAGTATAATAGTTTGTTTACTTGTTTGGATCTAATATTAGTAAATTTAGAGTTGTTCATTCTAAATTTTACTCAATATTAAATTCCTCATTCTTCTAAGGTTAAAATAAAGATATCAAACAGTTACTGTGTACAATCAATAATCCAATACTATGCCTCTGAAAGTAGCACCTAGCAATTATTCAACCTTGTACCTTTCAATAAATGGATAATTTCTAGTGATAACTCATTTAAATAAAAGGTTACTCATTTTGACCACATTAATAGTCCTCTCATTTAATAAAAGATACAACAATGATTTAATTTTGAAAAAAAACCTAATTTAAGGGTAATTTTATTTTTATAAAAATATTTATGATTTTATATATTTTTTCATTTTTTGTCCATTTCAATACGAAAATATCTTATATCATTATAGTAATTATCGTCAACCAACACCATGTTCTTCATCATAACCCTAATGTCGTTTTATTCTTTTTAAGCCAACCAGCTTTCACTATTTGGTATAGAATAACACAAAGTTGTGCTTTTTATGGAAAATGTACTTAGTAAACTACAAACACATTTGAATACTCATCTCTACCCTTAACCAATGCTACCATAAACTTATTTCCTCTTATTTTACTAATATTTCATTCTTTTTAACCACCTTATCTCGATCAAAACTAAGGTGAAAGTGACTTTAATTGAACATAAGGTGATCGAAAAATTACAAGAGGAAAAAAAATCAAAGAAAATAAGTTGATGATAATGATGAGCATTGGCAAATATGGTGCTTCAAATGAATTGGTGGTAGCCTAACAATAATTTTAATAAAAATTAAATTTTTGGATTATTCTGTAACAAATGATGAATGGTGGTTTGTAAGTGAAAGGATGGAATGATATAAGAAGTATGACAAAAAGGATGGTTGAGATGGACACAATTGCTAGGGTGGTTACGTATGTTTTGGAAAAAAAAAATGGACAAAAAACATGAGAAAAAACATAAAATAATAAATATTTTCATAAAGATAAAATTTTCCTTTAACAAATTAGTTTTGTTTTTTTCAAACTTAAATCATTACTGTACCCTTTGTTAAATAAAACTAGTAATATATTAGTTTAATAATATGGATTCTGATAAGTATCTTTTGTTTAATAAAGATATTATCAAAGTATATGAGAAAATCCAAAATTTGATAAACGATTAAGGTAATGAGTTGATAACTCTTAGAGATTAACCCCCAATTTTCACACAACATAAGTAAAGTTATAAAATAAAAACAACAGAGATAGAAATAAAATAAACAAAATAACATGAAGTTTAAATTAAATTGAGTATGATGCAAACCTAAGCAGAAACATAATAAGATAATCTAGATTAAAATAAACAGGATGCGACAAGGAAAAAAGCATTTTTCAATAAAAATAGAATTATCATATGTTGGTACATACTTAGAATTTTCCTTGAACTAACTAAAACATAAGAGTATGCAAACACTTTAATATAATGAGGTAAACGTACATAAAATATTGCCTAAATGGTTAAATTTTTGGGTTGTTTATGTTAATCACTCGACAATAAATAATCCATTAACATTACAAAAAAGTAGTTTACAATTCAACATAAATATACCTCTAATGCCTCTATTAGTTAGGACACCCACCTTCCCTATTCTCACGAACCACTAATACTGAAACCACATTTGAGGTATTAGTAATCCGAAATCAAAAAATAATTTTACTTTTGAAAGTCAAAAGTTTCAAAATCGTTAGAGTTTTCTTATGTTTTTTTAATTAATTAAATACTTAAAAGAGGAGAATATTTATAGAAAAATCCAAAAAATTCGAGTAGTTCGTCGACCACCTCGCTCCTTAGTGTGACAAGGCTCGCCATCAAGAGTGGCATAAGTAATAGACGTTATCCAATAAGGGGTAATAGTCATTACACACTCGCTAACTAGGGTGGCAAGACCCTTGGTGAGTACACAAAAAATTCCAATTTTTATTTCGAAACATGCATAGTAATTTTTTACAAATATCTACAAATCAAATTAAATAAAAACACGAAAAAATGTAACATGCATATAATGAACCAACCCCATGGTATTTGTAAAATATGCAAACAAATAAAGTGTAATCAACTACGCAAGCGTGTGCAATACTACTTATCAGTAACTGACCTTACATAAAGGATGATAAAACACTAAATAAATAAAATAAACTTCGTGTTTTGTTCACAGAAGTGTCAACAAAGACTTACACGACTTACAAAATCCTTTAAATTATGTAACATAATCCTTTATAGATGAACTTTTATTTTTAATCCTTTAACATAGTGCATAAAAAACATATATTTTTGTGAATAAAAGGTGTTACACATGTATTTTGTATAACTTAAAAACATATATTTTTAAAGAAATAAAAGTGAAACAAAAATTAGATTATATAAAAATTAGAGTGAATAAATCCATTACCTTTGAATACCCATCAGAGTGGATTTTGATTTCATAGACACAACAATAGCCAATAGCCTATTGTCAAAGTCGATCAATAGTAGCCTCTTTATACACATAGGTTGAAAGACACTGAGTATGTAAACAGAATCGAGCAATTAAGATAACTTGTTAGCTATGTTACTTGGACTCGTCGGAATGGGTACTAGTGTTGGCCACGACCTGACATGATGCTGACACCGACACAAGATACATATCCAATCCAACAAAAAATTCCGTACCACATTAGGCATGACTAGAAGATCAAATAGAAGAAGCATCCATATTTTTTGGTTATGCAAGTTAAGAAAAATAAAGAAAATAAAGAAAACTAAAAAATAGAAAGAATGAGTAGAATAAAAACACGGAGAAAGAGATTTAGAAGAAGATGATGATGATGATGATGATGTTGATTATTCAAGAAGAAAGCTGATTATGAAAGGAAAAAGCTTTTCTTCCAACTTGATGCATAAATCCATGGCATATTATAATCGACAATTATTTCAAGCTCTTATTTTTTAATTTATTCTCTAATTCAACGTGAACATACTATTTAATGCATACAAATGGTAAAAGTATATAATTTTCGAAATTTAATCCAACTTTAAATTTATACTTAAATAATTATATATTGTAAATTGTTATATAAATTTAAATTTAATTAAAAATAATCTATTAAGATTTAATTAATTTAAATTTTAAAATACTGTGTGAATCTTTAATATATAAAAATAACTTATATTTTAATGGTGTGTTAAAATGGATATATAGTTATTAACTATATATATATATATATATATATATTGGTTATGTTTCATAGATCACATGTATTTTATTCTTCTTATTTGATATCCTATCATTAAAAAGAGTAGAGAAAAAACTAAAAGATTCTCTAAACTATAAAATTAATTAATAATTATAGATTTAAATCTCCAAATTATAGAATTAATTAATAGTTATATATTTAGATACGTTTCTGTATATTTATTTTTTATCTTTGATTTAAAACATCAATGTTTCTAAATTATCTTTAGATGATAGTTTTCATAAAAGAAGATTATTTTACTCTAATTTGTGGTATCAAAGTTTCTCCATGTTGAATCATTAAGAATTCAATTATTTTTTTACCTATGATAATTTTTATTTTATTATTATTAGATTTGAAAATAATCGTGATTATCTTACAAAATTATGGATTAAAAATTAAATTAATATTTCCTAATTATAATTATTTAATTTTTAGATTAGATAAATATAATTGATATTTGAATTTTTATGGCATTAAAGACCCTTAAAAAAGCTATTTTTGATATTGTTTATGTTGAGAAATAAATGCAGATTTGATAAAGTTTTATTCTTTTTTCTGTTCATGCTTAAAATCAAATTTAATAAAGTTTTTTTCTTTTATTGTTCATTACGGATAAAAAAAAGAAGGAAAAAACCCTTACCTGTACGAAAAAGGATGTAGGATTAAAGATATAGATTTAGGTTAATAAATTATAATATAGATAAAGGTTGTAGAATTCAATAAGCTTTTACCATGTAAAAGTTGACAGTGTTAATTGGCATTGACTTACGTCGATTAGTGTCGACCAATATTGACTAAACTTTGACCAACTTTTTTATATAACTTCAAATTCAAATATTATTATACTTTATATTTATTAAGATAAATTAATTGAAACATGTTTTCAAAGTAATTTCTCTCAGTAAAATTAATATATTTTAGAATATAAATTATTGTGTGAATATAATTTATGTGAATATTAATCGACTCAAAAGAAGATTAATATTTAACATAATTACATGTATACTTGTGATAACAAACGCATGATGATTATTTATTTATTTTTACACGTGAATAATAATTTAGCCCATAGAAAGATTTATTGTTCGATATATTTTTATTATCAATGTGTATTTAGTTATTATATCAAGATATCACTTACAAGTTAATATATTTTATCCAAAGATAAAATATTAATGGAGTGCTCGATATTTTGAGAAAGAATTTACCTTTATTTCAATTTATTATTTTGGTTTTGAGACTTACGTAAGCTTATTTTGTTTATTTATTATTTTTTGGATTCAACTGTGAATAATCTGCTAATATTACTACCAACATCAACTCTATTCCTATGTTAAATGGCATTAACTTCAAGTCATGGCAAGAAAATCTATTGATAGTTCTCGGAGTCATGGATTTGGATCTTACATTAAGGGCTAATTCTTCTATACCACTTATAGATAAGAATACTTTTGATGAAAAGAAGGAAAAAGGAAAGATGGGAGAGATAAAATTGCATGTGTATGATTATAAAGAAGACCATTCTAAATGCATTCAGGGGCACAATGTCTAGAAGATCACCTATTGCTAAGGATCTCTTTACAGATATTGGAAAGAGATTGTCAAGAATGAAAAGACTGAAATAGGTACATTATTGACAAGTCTAATTTCATAAGGTATAAGGGTAAAGACAAAATCATGGTGTACATCATCAAGATGTCTCATCTTGCTTCCAAATTGAGAGAACTTAAGCTAGAACTTTCTGAGTACTTTTTGGTGCATCTAATTTTGATATCTCTTCCAATATAGTTTAGCAAGTTTAAGGTGAACTACAACTGTCAGAAAGAGACTTGGACCCTAAACCATCTCATCTCACACTGTGTTCAGAAAGAGAAAAGATTGAAGCAAGATCTAATAGAGAGTGCTCACATGACCTTAACTTCAGAGTATAAGGAAAAGGGAAGGAAAAGAAATAAGGTTAAGGAAGTTACAGATACGGCACCTCAAAAGAAACCCGATGAGCTGGTAGGTATTGGATGTTTCTTCTATGTAGCTTAAGGGTATAGGAAGAAGCATTGCACTAACTATCATATATGTGTGCTAAGAAAGGTATGCTTCTTAATTTGGTTTACTCTAAGGTTAATTTAATTTTGATGCCTAGACACACATGGTGGATAGATTCTGGTGCAACAACTTATACCAGTGTGTCTATACAGGATTGCCTATGTTACCAAGGGCCAAGTGATAATGAAAGATACATCTACGTGGGCGATGGTAAGATGGTTCAAGTTGAGGTAATAGAAAAATTTAGGTTATTGTTAAAGACTGGATTTTATTTAGATCTTAGTGAGGCATTTTTATTTCTACTTTGAACAAATTTGGTTATTCTTATTTATTTGATAATGAAAAATTTAATTTGTTCCATAGTTCAAATTGGTAGGTTCCTGTTATTTGTCACGTTACGATATTTTTTATTTAATTAATACAATTGTCTCATTTAAGGAATCCATACAATTAAGTGCATGAGGTATAAAAAGAAAATTGACTAGTGAAAATTTTGCTATGTTAAGGTACAAGAGATTATATCATATCTCTAGATGGAGAATAGAATGACTTATGTCAGATGAAATTTTAAAACACTTAGATTTCACAAATTTTAATGTTTGTGTTATTGTATAAAAGGAAAAAAAACCAATAAAAGAAGATTTAAATCCAATAGGACTTTAGACATCTTAGAACTTATACATACAAATATTTGTGGGTCATTCCTTAAAGTTGCTTGAAATGGTTAACAATATAACGTTCATAGATAATTTTTCTAGATATGACTATTTATTTCTCATTCATGAAAAGTCACAATCATTGGATGTGTTCAAAAATTATAAAGTTTAAGTCGACAACCAACTCAGAAAAATTATCAAAAGCATTAGATCTAATCGTAATGGTAAGTACTACGGTAGATATGACCGTTCAAGTGAATAACATCTAGGACAATTTGCTAAGTTTCTTGAGAAATAAGGTATTGTCCCATAGTATACTATGTTGGGGTTTGCCCATTATGAATGGTGTTGCTAAAAGACGAAACATGATGCTTAAGGATGTGGTGAGGAGTATGATTTATCTTTCTACCTTACTAGAATCACTATGGAGAGAAGTGCTTAAGACTAAAGCATATATCCTTAATAGAATACTAACTAAAGCAACAACTAAAACTACTTATGAATTTTGGACGGACAATAAGCCTAATTTAAAGCACTTGCATATATAGGGATGTCCAGTTGAAGCAAAGCCTTATAGGCCTAATGAAAAGGAACTAGACCCAAGGATGAAGATTTACTATTTTATTGGATATTTTTAAAAAACCAAGGGTACAAGTTTTATGATCCCACATCTAAGTCAATTTATGAGTCATAAAATGCTAAATTCTTTAAGGTTGTTGATTTTGTTAGGGGGATACAATTAGGGATTTTTCTTTGAAGAGGAATATGTTGATATTCCCATAAGTGCTATTTACATTGATCATGATCACATTCTTGACTTTGATTAAGACAACAAATCAAGACAATATCGAAGAACCTCATATTCAAGAAATGGTTCCATAAGAACAAACTCTACCACTTTAAGAACTCATGCCATTGAGGATTCCAACTAAGGAAAGAAGAAGTACAATGTCAGATGACTACATTATATTTCTCCAAGAACATGAGTTTGATATTGGAGTGATGGAAGAAGATCCGATCAACTTCCATCATGCCATAGAAAGTTATAACTCTCAAAAGTAGATTAATGTCATGAATGAGAAGATTAAGTCCATGAAAGGCAATGATGTGTGGGATATTATCCCATTGCTAAAAGATATGAAAACCCTTGGTTGTAGATGGATATTTAAAACCAAGTTGGATTCGAAAGGTGATGTGGAGAGATATAACGCTAATCTTGTCACAAAGGGCTTTAGATAGAAAAAGACATTAATTATAAAGAGACTTTCTCTCCGATTTCGTTGAAAGACTCTATCAGAATTATAGTGGCACTAGTAGTGAATTTCAATCTTGAGTTACAATAGATGGATGAAAAGACGTTGTTTCTTAATGGTAACATGGATGAGACAATCTATATAATTCAACTAAAAATTTTGTGCTAGGAGACCCAAAGAATATTGTTTGCAAACTTAAAAAATTCATCTATGGGCTCAAGAAAGCATCTTATCAATGGTATTTGAAGTTTCATCAAGTGATCATCTCGTTTGGTTTTGAGATGAATTTGGTCGATGATTGCATATACCGTAAGTTCTATAAGAGCAAGTATATTTTTCAACTTTTATATGTCGATGACATTTTGCTTGCCACCAATGACATATACTTATTACTAGATAACAAGATATTTCTAGCTAAGAATTTTGAGATGAAAGATCTTAATGATACATTTTTCTATTAGGCATACAGAGATCACTCTTAGAGTATTTTAAGATTATCACAATATATTGAAAAGGTTCTCAAGAGATGTGGCATGTAAAATTACAAACTAGGTGATACCCCTAATTCTAAGGGAGAAAAACTTAGTCTTAATTAGTGCCCTAATAATGATTTTGAGAAAAAGAAAATGCACAAGATTCCTTATATGTTAATAGAGCCAAAAACATGCATGAAAAGTAATCACGAGAAGAACCATACAATAGTTCAAAAGGAAACAACCAATTAAGTTGTATAAGGTTGGAATTTTATTAATTAAATAAGTAGCAATCAAGATTTTTTCACCCCATAATTCACTAGGAACATAGGATACAGTATAAGAGTATTGATTGTTTCAACAATGAACCTATGTTTCCTTTCAACAACATTATTTTGTTGAGGGTCTATCCAAGAAGTTTGATAAAGAATACCATCGAAATATTTTCTAACAATACGATGTTGAGTTTTAACAAGGGTTCGAAACACATTTTAAATAGACAAAATATGATAACAAATTTACTTAAGATAATCCAATAATGAGTGCAATTATCAATTAAAGAAACATATTATTAGACCCCATTTTTTAGTTGTAAGAGAAGGCTCCCACACATCTAAATAAATGGATCTAAGAGGTGTATGAAAAGAAAAAGTACTATTATCAAAGGTAAGACAATAAGTTTTGGTAGTTTATAGCTACTATAATAAAAAATATCAAGAGTTTTCAAATTTTTAAATCTTCTAATGCTCTTGTAAAAGCTAAAATATTTAAACAAGATACTGAAACATGACAAATGCATGAAGGACTCATATGAAAAGATAATAGATCAATACTAGAATCTACAACATCAAGTACTTTGAGCTTATTTAAAATATTGAGTCATCAATTTTTGCACGTGGGTAGTTCCAATCAACTTATGCTATTATGGGTCTTGACAAGGTGACAATGTCTAACATGACACTAATATGGCACAACACATAACAATTTAGTAAGAATTGATCTATAGTTTTTTCATGTCTTTAAAGGTCTTATTATTTCTTACTATTATAAATAGACAATACAAAAAAAATCAAGTAATTTTTTTATGTGTTAACTATCACAAAAATTTGACAAGATTAATGTTAAATTATGACATGAATAATACAAAAACGAACATGATAGGAACACAACTAACATGATATGATTGTCACATCTGGGTCTTGCACAAAACAAGTAGTAGAAGAATGCAAGATTAAGTATCCAAAATGAATAATTGACTTACAGAAACAAGATTTAAGGTATGATTATTAATATGGTAGACATTCAAGAGAAACAAACAAGGTGTAACAATGGAACCAATACATGCTAAATGGATAGAAGTATTATAGACAATCGTATATAACATATATAGTTTGCAAGATGGAGATATAAATGACTACAAATTAGGTGACATATGTTAAGAAGCTCTAGCATCTAAGACCAATAAGGAAGAATGCATACTTGAAGGATTGGAAGATGACAAATCTAAGAGAGGCAAAATAACCTGTGACTCTATTGCAAGAAGTTTTTGAAAGTTGTCAAGCATAATTGAGTCTAATGATGAATAAGTTATTGTATACTCAAGTTTTACATTAAGGTGGCATGTAATTCAACTGATGATGTTATTGATTTTCGAACTTCAAGGCACAAGAAGGTAGTGAAGAGAATTGTCATAGCTTGGCTCTAATCAACAAGACATTGAGATTCATAATTACTTTTGTTTACAAAAACTACATTCATCAAGCCCAACTTTCAAATAAGACTTATATTGATTAACATGTGGTACTTTAGATGTCACATACACAAATGGGAAGGATGTTGGAAAAATCCCCTTGTCAACTTGTGATATAAGAATGTCTTCGAACAATAATTCAGTGACTACTAAATTAACATAAAGAAGTACATTGTGAAGCAAAATATTCCCAAGAAGTTTGTCTAAATATTCACGAAGTCATCAAAAATTGAACCAATCACTGCTTTTTTCTATGAGCAATGTAGGGGACAAAATTTGTAAGTTTGTTGATTCTATGAGTACTACTTGACTCCATAGACTTATCATAACGGGATAAAACTCTGAATACTAAATCTTTTGTTTAAGGGTTTAAATGTCAAATTATATTAAAAAATTGCAAATTTATATTGTATTTACTATCTTGAAAAATGGTCTTAAATATCCTGTTGTATAGCTCCTTAGTGAGAAAACTGAAAAAGTCCTACATTAATTAAGAATGAATGTGGGTGTTGTATTTTGGGCTATAAATAAAGCCCCCTTGTTAAATTTTGGATATTTTTATTTATCTACTTTAGTTTCTTTTAGCATTATATTTCCAATAGTATTATTTTTTTCGGGCTAGTTTGAGTTCTACTTATTTAAATCATAAGTGAATAGTAACACTTAGAATAAGAAAAATATACCAGATTTTCCCAAAAATTTCTATTAGAGTTAAAGGTTTCTACCTAGGCATTTTTTTGTATTCTATTTGTTTGTTGTAGGAATATAGTTGCTAGTTGTTGTAATTTGAAGAAATGACGGAAGAAAAGTCTCTCTCAAACAAAGGCCAACCATCCACGTTAGGTAAAACAATGGTTATGAATGCAAGGTTCGAGGTGGAGAAGTTTGATAGAACTGGTCATTTTGACATGTGGCAAGGCAAAGTTCTAGATGCTCTGTTTCAACAAGGTCTAGACATCGCTATTGAAGAAGAGAAACCAGATGAAGTAGATGAAGTTGAGTGGAAAAATATCAACTGATTGGCATGTGGTACAATTTTTTCATGTCTCTTAAGAGAACAAAAGTGCACATTCATGAAGGAGACATCCGCAAGTAAGTTACGGAAGGTGTTGGAGAACAAGTTCATAAAGAAGAGCGGAAAAATTGATTCTATTTGAAGAAGTTGTTCCATTTTGATTACCTTCCACGTACCACAATAAACCACCAAATTATTGATTTTAATCAATTAGTAGTAGATTTGTTAAATATGGATACAACTTTTAAAGATGAAGATTTATTCTTGATGTTGTTAGCCTCTCATCCTTATGAGTTTGATCACCTTATTACGAGTTTACTCATTGGGAAGGATAAAGTGTCTTTTGAAGAAGTTTTCACTGTCTATAAAAGGGCATCCACAAACTCAGCATAAATGAAGAAGAGGCATATCTCATTCAAAAGGAAGGTTTGGTAAAGATGAATGTGCCTTTTGTCATGAAATAGGCCATTGGAAGAAAAACTATCCAAAGCTGCAGAAGAAAGAAAAGGTTGTGCCATCTAATACATGTGTAGCTAAAAGCAATTCAAATTTAGATTTTGTATTGGTTGGTTCATCAACAGCATCTCATCCTAGTGATTGCATTTTTTATTTAGAATGTACTTTCCATATGTGTCCTAATAAGGAGTGGTTCTTTAACTTTGAAGAACTAGACGGTGGAGTTGTTTTCATAGGTAATTATTATCCATGCAAAGTTTTGGGAATTGGTATAATTCGTTTAAAGAATCAATATGGTTCAACCAGAGTCTTGAAAGATATTCATTATGTCCCAAATATGAAGAAGAATCTCATTGTTATGGGAGTCTTAGAATCAAAAGGCTACACTGTAACTATGCAAAATGGGGCATTGAAGGTTACTTTTGGAGAACTTATGGCAATGAAAGGTGCTAGGAAGAATAATTTGTACTACTACCTTCATATTATAGTTATTAGGACAATATCAACAGCGGATTCGAAGGAAGAAAAAGATTCAAAAACTACCAAGCTATGGCATATGAGTTTGGGACATACTGGTGAAAAATCTTTACAGATTCTTGTAAAGCAAGGCCTGTTAAAAGGCGTGAGAACTGACAAGTTGGAATGTTGTGAGCATTGTGTATTGGGGAAGCAGAAAAGAGTAAGCTTTGGCACTGCACTCCATAATATAAAAGGAATTTTGGATTACATCCATCCTAATGCATAGGGGGCAACAAGAACTCCTTCCATGAGTGGAAAACATTATTATGTCACTTTTGTTGATGAATTCTCCAAATGAGTTTGGGTGTATCTCATGAAGAAGAAGGATGAAGTGCTAGGAATTTTTCTCAAGTGGAAGAAGATGATCGAGACTTAGATTGGTAGAAAGATCAAGCGTTTGAGGTCTGATAATGGAACTGAGTACACAAACGATCCATTTATGAAAGTTTGTGAAAAAGAAGGGATAGTGCAACACTTCACTATTAAAAAAAACCACAACATAATAGATTTGCAGAACGTATGAACTAGACTTTTCTGGAGAATGTTCGGTGTATGTTGTCAAATGCTGAGTTTGGAAAGTAGTATTGGGCAGACTTTTCCATCATCTACTCTTGAAGGAAAATCACCTATGGAGGTATGGTCTGGAAAACCTACTAGAGATTACGATTTCTTATGTGTGTTTGGTTCTATTGCATACTACCATGTAAGAGAATCAAAGTTGGATCCAAGAGCCACGAAAGCTATTTTTAGGGATCCCTTCTGGTTCTAAGGGATATCGACTATGGTACCTTAAAATGAAAAAGATAATCTTCAGTAAAGATGTTACCTTTGATGAATCTTCCCTACTGAGAAAGGTAACCGAGAAAATTGATGGCACTTTGTAGCAGATGGAACAAAGTCCAAAGCAGGTGGAGAAAACTCTGAAGTAGGTGGAGCAAACTCTTAAGCAAGTGGAATTTGAAAGCATAATTGTTAATCCAAGTGGTGGAGATAAGACTTTTGTTGATCCTCCATTAGTAAAAGATGAATTGGATGAAGAATATGTTTTAACCCAAGAACCTCCATAACAACAAGAATAATTTGCAATTGATAGGCCATGATGACAAAATGTCAAGGTGCCTATTCGATACAAAGATATGGAAGATCTACCTACTTGTTTAAGAATATGGTGGCCTATGCACTTTCAATTTT
This sequence comes from Hippophae rhamnoides, assembly GCA_033030585.1. Taxonomy (NCBI): domain Eukaryota; kingdom Viridiplantae; phylum Streptophyta; class Magnoliopsida; order Rosales; family Elaeagnaceae; genus Hippophae; species Hippophae rhamnoides. The sequence goes on from CM065427.1 coordinate 71,347,395, forward strand.
GCATGATTATATTCCTTCCATATATAAAGAAGCAATCAGAAACCCTGAAGTTGAAAGATGGAATGAAGCCATGGATGAAGAACTTTTTTCCCTTTAGAAGAATAAGACATGGATGTTGAGATAACTATCCAAGGGCAAGTAGGCAATTGGTTGCAAATGAGAGTATGCAAAGAAAGATGGATTTCCTAACAAATATGGTGTTCACTACAAGGAAAATTTGGTAGCTAAAGGCTACACTCAGAAGGAGGGAATTGATTATAATGAGGCATTTTCTCTAGTTATAAAACATTCCTCCATTAGAATTTTGTTGACCTTGGTAGCACATTTGGATTTGAAACTAGTTCAAGTTGATGTGAAAACCGCGTTTCTACATAGTGACTTAGAAGAGGAAATCTATATGTCTCAACTAGAAGGGTTTAATGTTGCTAGTAAAGAGAATTAGGTTTGCAAGCTAAAACAATCTTGTATGTATTGAAGCAATCTCCGAGATAATGGTACAAACGATTTGATCAGTTTATGTTGTAGGAAAAGTATACTAGAAGTACACATGATCATTGTATGTATTTTCACAAGCTACAAGATGAGTCTTTCATTTATCTCCTATTGTATGTCGATGATATGTTGCTTGCATCGAAGAGCCAAGTTGAAATTGAGAAGTTGAAGGCTTTACTAAATCAGGAGTTCGAGATTAAAGATCTGGGATAAGCCAAGAAGATTCTCAACATGGAGATAAGTAGAGACAGGAAGAAAGGGAAGCTTAGTTTGAACTAGAGTCAATATTTGAATAAGATACTACAATGTTTTGGTATGAATGAATATACAAAACATATAAGTACTTTGCCCATTCTTCATTTCAAGCTTAGTGCTTAATTATCTCTTAAGAATTATGTAGAACGAGAATACATGGAAAAGGTATAGTATGCAAATGCGGTTGGTAACTTGATGCATGCAATGGTTTGTACAAGACCTAACATTTCACATGCGGTTAGTGCTGTAAATAGGTACATGCATGATCATTGTAAAGGACATTCGTTGGCTGTGAAATGGATTCTATGGTATATTTTAAATATTGTAGATATTGGTTTAGTATTTTAGCAGGATAATATTTTTGGTCAATGTGCAGTCGGATATTGTGATTCCGACTATATAGAAGATTTAGATAAACGTCAGTCAACTATTGGTTATGTGTTTACTCTTTCTAGAGCATCAATTAGTTGGAAGTCTACATTGTAATCCACAGTTGCTTTGTCTAATACAGAGATAGAGTATATGGCAATTAAATAGGCTATTAAGGATGCTATTTGGTTACGAGGTTTTTTTGAAGACTTAGGAGTTGGTCAAAAACATATTAAGGTGTTTTGTGACAGTCAAAGTGTTATTCATTTAGAAAAGAACCAAGTCTACCATGCACGTACAAAGCACATTGATGTTCGTTACCATTTTGTGCGAGAGATTATTGAAGAAGGTGGAGTATTAGTTCTGAAGATCAATACTACAGAGAATCCCTCAGATATGATGACTAAGATGGTAACGACAATTAAGTTCAAACATTATTTAGACTTAATTAACATCTTGCAAATTTGAATTGGCAATGTCTTCATTGATCTAGAGATTGAAGAAATCATTTAAGAATCACTAAGTCGCTAAGGTGGAGATTTGTTGTATAGCTCCTTAGTGAGCAAATTGAAAATGTCCCACATTGATTAGGAATAATGGTAGGTATTGTATTTTAGGCTACAAATAAAGCACCCTCCTCGACATCTAAAACATTCCAAAATTTGTAAATCTTCATATCTTTTGTAAAGGTAATTGATTAGCTCAATTTTACCAAGTAGTTGTAATTTTGGAGTTTATTCATTTGAAGATAGTGAAAGTGGTCAACGACTCCCAAGAACATAGGTAACATTTATAACGAATCTCGTTAAATTTTTGGTATTTTTATTTATCTGTTTTAGTTTCTTTTAACAATATATTTCCAATAGTATTATTTTATCAAACTAGCTAGAATTCTATTCATTTAAATCATAAATTAATAATAACTACCTAGAATAGGAAAAATATATCTGATTTTCTAACACATCCTTTATAATATCATATTTTACTAAATTCCTTCTTGTCAAAAAATATCACATAATTGCCCGATTGATAATTTTTGAAATATCAACACCCAAGCTTCTAACAAATTTGAATGTTTCTGAACTCTTTTATTTGTAACATTTGTTAAGATACAAATTATAAACCCTAATATGAATAATTTTTTCCATATAGTAATTTTTTCCCAAGATACCCTTTAAATTTTTTGATCATATAACTCTAATATGAATAATTCTTTCCATATAGTAACACAATAATGACACGAAGAGAATTATCTTTAACCTCAGTCATTGCGGAAAAAAATAATAATTGTGAAAGATTAGATTGCAAAAGACAACAAAGAGATTGCAAAATAATAACAAACCATGAAAAACAATAATTACCTAGTACACAAACAATAACCAAAATTTCTAACTCAAAGAAAGCAACAAATGAACTCATTGTAGCCAATAAAACGGATCGACTACTAATAGATTTACAAATAAAGGACTAAAACACTATAATACCCAATGATAGATCAATGTTGAGGGCTAGATTGTGCTCTAACCTAGTCCCATATTTATAAAATTTAACCATGAATTTTAGCTTAAATAAATTCATTTTTAATAAATTGATCAATTTTCTCTAATTAACAACAACTAATCCAAATATCATAATTCTACACTAAATTATCTAATAAAAAGATTAAAAGATAATCTTTTCATAACTTTAATAAAATAAAATCAAGATCAAATCTTAACATATCTCTGGTAATAAAATGACGATTTTACCAGATCTTGGCCAATGATTTCACCAGAGCTCAGGCAAACACCTCCTATAATCCCACTGGTGCTTCAGGAACCACCATTTGTGACCCATTGAAGGTACATGTAGTATGTTATATATAAATATATAGGTGGATGTAATATGTTATATGTATAAATATAGAGATAGATATAACATGTTAATGTACAAAGATACATATAGATTAACATGATATATTTGATAGGTTTTCAAAATTGTGATGGATGCAATAGGTTATAAATAAAAATACATATGGATGTAATAGATAACATCTAATGGGTTGAATGCGACGATTATCAAAATTTTGATACGTCGTTAAAACTTTAGTGGATCATCGGTGATAGTCTATGAAACTCTACTAGGATGAATACTAGAGATATTATTAAATCTAATCTTATTTTTATATTATTGAATTATGTATTAATAATATTTTAATATTTATGGGTAAATCTAATTTTATTTTTATATTATTAAATTATGTATTAATAATATTTTAATATTTATGGGTAGGAAGTTATGAATTTTGAGATAAATTTTTGTTACCAATAAAAAAAGTTTAAGGAAAAAATGAAACCTATTTTCTTTAAAATTGATTCTAAATTATATTTTTCTTCAATACGTGGCTACCTTTTCCATTTATTTAAAAAAATCTTGATTATATTAAGAATTACTATCATCACAAAAAAGGTACATGTGTTTATTCAACTTGCAAGCAATTAATTATACTAAATACTGTTCTTTCTTTCCCTCTACGCACATTTTTTCTCCTTTTCCAACAAATATCAAATAACCTTTTACTTATAATATAAAGAAAAATATCATTAAAGTCTACAGTAATTTGTATAATTTGATCAAATGTATTATTATAAATAATATCATTTAATAGTTTAACTTTGAAAAAAAATAACAACCAATAATAAATTAAATTAAATTTATATTTTTATATTAAAATATTATATTTTTATGTTAAAGTGATTAAAACTCGAGTAAGTAAAAATTAATATGAAAAATTTCTTTCATTATTTTATTAATTTTTGTTTTTTTAAATATAAAATGTATGTTTAAATAAATTTTTTTGTTGAAATATTATTGTTGATTTTTACTAAATATTTTCATATTAAATTTTACATTTATTTTTAATAAAAAATCTTGTTTTAATTATTTACAGAAAAAATAATATTTTAAAAAAAATGAGTTAAATGAAAACACCTTTAATCTAATAGATCATACGACACCGACGAAGCAAACACAAAAACCTACATCCTTTCCTATAATCTACTATAAGTATTTGGTTTCCAATAAAAAAATTATGCAAGAGCTTATTCATAAACATACTATTTATGACTATTATTTACGTGGACTTGAACCTATGATTGATCATTAGAATTAGGGAACAAAATCATTAGACTAAACTATACTAAGTAAATAAATGAATATATTAAGATGATTATAAAAATATAAATTAGCTCTCCCGTCAAAATAATTCTGGAATAAAGAAAATAAATAAAAGACTAATTAATCTAAGATCAGGTATAATGCTTGTTGCTTCTTCTTGTATTTTTGGAATGTGTTTAAAGTTCATTCGATCTATGCTATACTTATTTTCACATACATACTTTTAAGGATAAATATGTATAAATACATATGTTGAATGTAAGTTATTATAATTATCTATACAACTATATATAAATATAAATATAGATTATAAATTACACTGCTTTAGACATTGCATGCGCACCAATTGCCTACTAGGCTATAACTACTAGAGGGAACACAAACTTGAAAAACTCTAGTTCGACTCTCCAACCCAACCCAAACCCAAATTATGGTTGAATAAAAAGGATTTATTGCATAGGAACGATCAGTAAATTACAGGGCTGCTTCATTGTAATTAATACATTAGAGCTAGCAAAGCCGAAAACCCTATCATCGTAATCAGTAATCACCATGACCAAGATAAGAATTTAATAGCTAGAGAAAATTCTAAAGCCATATATTCTTATGAAATTATGATGTTGAGCTTAGTTAACATTCAAGTACGGTTTATGATTCTAAGTTTAACACCATGCTTGAAGTTGAGGATAATCCCATACTCAAGCTCTAGAGGCATTTCCATATTGGGAGAGTGTCTAAATACATATTTCCTATATAAATGAATCAATGAGAGTTTGAGTTCTAGTAGGGAGAATTTCTGACCAATGCATGAACGAGGCCCAATTCCAAAGGGTATAAAGGCATATGGATGTCTTCTTTTCTCTTCTTCACACTTTGGATTGAACCTCTCTGGCTTGAACTTGTCTGGCTCTGGGAAATTCTTTGGATCTTTTGCTAAAACTCCAAGTGCCAACCAAACCCACGTCCCCTGATTCTCCAAATAAATAATTAATATAAGAAAGAATCAATTAAAGAAAATTCCATTAATTATATAGAGCTTTCTATTTCTACCTTTGGTAGCAGATAGCCTCCTATCTCTACTTCCTTTGACGTTTCTCTTGCAACTAAGGGAGAAACAATGTAATACCTCATTGCTTCTTTAATCACCTGCATTCCCACAGTCAAGGATTGATAAATGACACTTCTTTCTAATTAAAATTTTGGCACTTTCACAGAGAATACCTTATTCGAATCCCAGCCCAAGTATGATTTGAAAAGAGAAAAAAAATGGATCTTTTCACAAGTTTGGGTCATGTTTGGTCGGATGAAAACGTAAAAAAAATGATAATATAAATTGAATTTAATAGAAACAATATAATCATTATTATGTTTGTTTAAAAAGTGAAATTAAATGATGTTAAAATTCAAAATGAAGTCAAAATAGAAAATAAAACTTTATTTGGGTTTTAAATGAAGAAAAAAAAAGAAAAAAAAGATGATAATACAAATAAGTAGGAAAAATAAATCATTATAATGTATTCTCGAATGATGTAAATTGAATGAGTATTAATATTAATGGTAAAATGTTTTTCATTTCATTTTATTATAAATTAATAATCAAATCAAATACAAACATACTTAAATTAATTCCTTATTACCACCATTCAACCAAAAATGACCTTAAAAGTTGAAATACTACCGGTGAATCTTACAACTTTTTATCCCCTATTTGATTCCCCTCACTCTCAATTATCGTTTGTTTGAAAAAACATTCCTAAGAGTATGGGTGAACATCGGATCCAAATTGATTATTTTTATTAATTCGAATTCAATCTTATCTTAATCGAATTTGAATATTTTCAATCTGAATCCGATCTGTTGATGCAATCAATTTAAACCAATCTAAATCTGAAAAGATGAAATTTTTCAGACCAGATAAAGTCAAGTTGTTGTTGAAATTTATTTATGAATTATTGTCATATACAAAACACAACATAAACATTATTTAGATTTTAAATTGACACATTTGTAGTAAAATTTATTATTTACAGTCACAACCAAAAAATTCAAAAGAATAAGAAGTATATTCTAGAAAATTATTAAATTATTATAAAATTTAACATTTATATTTATTTTTTAAACTAAAATAGTAATTTAATGTAATTATGTTATGTATAATATTTAAATATAATACATTATTAAATAAATTATACATTTATGTATATTTTCATAGTAATTCAGTATAGATCGAATTGTAACGAATTATAAAATCTGTCAATTCGAATCCGATCCGAATATTACAGATTGTATATTTTTTAATCAAAATCCGATATGACTACATAATTTCTCAATTCAATCCGAAACTAACGGATTGAATTGGATTTTTTAATTTAAATAGATGATCGGATTATTTGATCATCCCTACTCAAGAGTTTGAGAAAAAGGAAGTTCAAGGACTTGCCTGATCAAGATAAGGGAATTTGTGCTGAAGATCATGAGCAGTTGGCAACTGATCATGTGGACCAAACCCATCAATCTCTGCAACCAATTTGTTCTCTACCTCAGGATGTCCAGAAACAAGATATACAATAGAAGATAATGTAAATGCTGTGGTGGATGAGCCAGCTAATAGATGTTCATACGTAACTGCACTAACATAGTCTGGTGTAAACACATTATTTGCTAGAGTTTCTGACTCCCTTGCATTCAACATAACTGACAAGAAATCCTTTGAACCTCTTTCCTTGTCTTTCATTCTCTTAGCTACAATCTCGTCCAGCCGATTGCTCAATTTCGAATTTGTACGTTCAACTTTCCAGTCCATAAAACCAGGTATTCTCTTTAAAATATGCCTAAAAGGTTCTTGAAGTAAAGGGACAAGTAAACCAAGGATGATAGATATGGAACCTGATAAGTCCATTTTAAGTTGGGTTGTGGAGTAGATATGTTGATTTATAAAGTCTGAGACTTCTTCACTGTTGGTGTCTTGGTTGCTAAAGCTACTACTAGTAATTGAGTCAGTGATTGAATGTAGTCTAGAAAGGCCAAAGTTGACACCAAAAGCAGCTTGTCCAATCACATCAGTTGCCAATTTGAGGGACAGATTGGAAAAGGTAATATCTTCTGATTCTTCTTCAGAGTTTTGAAGGTTTTCAGTTGCAGTTGAAATGAGGTCCTGCATTGTGGGAACTAAACTGGCTAAATGAGATGGCTGGTACACTGATAATATGGTGTTCCTCATTGTTGACCATCTTGAATCCCTGAAACCTCAAACTCCCTCACAATCAAACATTTTCTTTTATAAGAAAATCAGATAGGAGTATGGCATAAACCTAATATGCAAATACGACACAAACACCAAAAGACATGATTGACATCCAAAAATCATAGGCTTTTTATAATGTGTGCACGTTTTCTACTAACTAAATAAACGTCTACTCAAACAGTTCTTTTAAAAAGTCATCTGTCACTTCCTTTGGAAAGTCATGAAAGCTCACCTGGAGAAAAAGAGACCTTTTTGATGAAGAGGAGAAGCCTTAATAGGAGATGGAATGCTTCGATTTGAGATGTCCTTGAATTTCTTTATTCCAACTTCTCTACAAAGTTCTGGATCTGCCACAATTATAAGTGGCTGTCTTCCCAAATGAAACCTACCAATGAAATATTAACTTTTAATTTGGCTGACAAATAATATAGAGTCAAAAGAAAACAACTGTTTGTTTACAACTAGTAAACATCCATGATCCATCCAACGGTAATGGAGAATAGTGGACAGGTGCTGAGTGGAGACACATTTTTCAAGGGATAAAGTTGGTCTAGGAATGGAGATGAATTAAATTTTTTGTTATAAATTATTTAGTAGTAAATAAAGTTATATTTTATATCAAATATAAATAAAAGATGTTTTTTTAAAATATAAAATATTATATAAATTGTTTTATTTTTATTTATTTATATATAATAACAAATTTATTGTAATAAGAAGAGGAGTTAAATGTTTTATTTTATCTTCAAAAATATTAAAAGTTATATATTAATATGAAAACATTATAGAGTTAGGGGGCCCTAGCGCACCCCAGCCCCCTTGATAGTGGACAAGGCTTTCTATATAAGAATGATGTGGGAAAGTAACGGTGGAGACTCAAAGTTTAAAAGACTTCCCTGAATGTGCTTATTCCACTTAAGTGGAGAGCAATTGATCAGAAAGTGTCCTTTTGTTCTTGTTGATTCCAATGGCTCGTGTTTATCTGGGACCGTTTGAAACTCCTTTTTCTTCCAAAAATATTTTCAAATAGATAAAACTACACTATAATGGTGTGAGATAAGATGTGCAATCAAAATAGTAATTTTTAAAATAATTATAATATATTTTTATCATTTTAAAAAAATTATTAAATTATCACTCAGAATCACTACTAATAATTTTATATTAAATACATAAATATTTCTTTCAAAATTATTTTTAATCAAACTACATATTTTAAACATCAGAAGCAAATCTAACCTTCTATTCAATCTAAATAACTTGTCTTCACAAAAAAAAAAGGGAAAAAAGAGATAGAGTAAAAATAAATGATTTTATTTTTTGGAAAACAATATTTCTAATTCATCAAATGTGTAACTACAAAAATAAATCCAACTTCATGTCAATAGAGTTATTCAATGTTGAGCTTTCATCGTTAGAGCCTCTCCAATCCAACCCTATCCCCCATCAAAATGGTACAATTTTTGAGGTAAAAGTTGCTCCAATGCAGCACCAAAATTCTCATAAATATAGTATGATAAACAATATCGCAGCATTGTTCATGGGCTACTTTTTTAAAATAAAAAATTCTAAAAATATTGTTTAATTTTATTACATATAATAAATTAAAATTAAGTATATGTTAAAAAATTAGTAAAAATATTACTAAATACAATATAGATTTAAAAATATAATATAAATTAAAAAAATAACTTTTAGTATAATATTTGTTATAGTGGGGTTGAAGATGAAAAAAGTATAATGAAACTTTTGCAACAAATTGGCACAAAAATTGATGTATAATGATACTAAGAGTTGGAGCTGCTATTAGACACCCTTTTGTGTTACTAATTATAGTTTTATTATTATAAATTTTATATAATTTCATTTTATGGTTTCAACGAAAAAACATTTCTAGTCAAATTTTGAGTATAGAATAATATCATATGTAGCCTTAATTCTTGAAATACATAGGAAGATACAGATAAGATGATAATTTATATTGTAGTTCAATTGTTCAAATCAAACACGAGTGAAATTAAATTAAGGCTTGAGTTAAAAGAACAAACACGATAATTTAATTTATATTGTAGTTAGGTTTGGGTTAGGGCCATTTTGAAAATACGAAATATTATACATAGTATTACTACTATTTTTTACATGATGAGTCTTAATTCATGCCAAGAAAAAGTATTTTCTTATTATTTTTATTATAACTTTTTTCATCTTAGTATATTGATTATTTATTTATTAATAAAAATTATATAATATTTTATCAACAACAAACGTGATTAGTTATATTAACATTTATGAATTTCATTTTAAAATGATATCCGTAATTATTTTTTTTAAATTCATGAACTATTTTATATAAAGTATTTACGGCGATTTCATTGTTTTGTTAGTGTATCTGTAAAATTAGTTTATAATCTTATTTTTAGGTATATTTATAAATATATTATGTTATTATTAATTACAATTACATTAAGTTAAATCTTAAATATTCATTTACTTTAATTTTAACTAGTAGTTACTTAAGTTAGTTTGGAATATACTTTGAAACTTTTTATTTTTTAATTTTGTAAAAACTTATAAAAAAATTATTATTTGTATGTTTAACGTTTTTATAGAAGGTTTAAATTAGATTCAAAACTTTGATTATTCTAATTAGATTAAAAATTATTAAAAAATTTACAATATTTCAATATCAGATTAAGTAAGCTAAAAAAGATAAATTAATATATAAAAATAAAAATTTGGTTTTTTTTTATTTGAGTTAGAATTAGAAGTTCATGACACAAATTAAATATGAATTATGTGAAAGATTGAATGACTTTGGACTGGGCTAATTTGAGCTCGACTCATAGTAAAAAAAAAAAAAAAATTAACCCAACTCCATAAATTTACACACTAAATGAGAGCCCTCGTTAACCATACACAATATATACAATAACAAGATACTTAAGACCGAAATAAAGAAAAACGAAAATTTGTAAAAAAACAATCTCTAATTTATTAATCTCTTAAAAATACTCAAAGAAAGAAGAGCAATGTTAACTACCTGTAAATAGGGCCATATTGTTTGGCAAGGACAGAGAAAACATCAGGACCATATTTGGCCATCAAAGGAAGGTGCCCTACGAAGGGAAAAGCTGGAGGTCCAGGTATCTTTCTCACTGCCCAATACGGAGCATATAGATACACGGCCAGACTTCCAACTACTATGCCCAGCAATGTGAAGGTGATTGGTAAAAGAGAATTAATTCCTGGAAACAAATGTTCTAAACTTATTATTAATCTTTGCAGAGTTTCTACAGCTACAGCCATTTTTGGGTCGAGGGTATGAGAGACAGAGAGCGGCCTAAATAGTTAGCGAGAGGGCGTGACTTATGTTGATTGTGACATGGGCACATAGGGTTAATTTGTGATGAAAGAAGTGGGGGTCTCTCAGATTATATATATAGAATGTAGACAACTGGTGATTTATTATAAGTTGGCCTTTGTCGGTATGTTAATGGTTTTATTGGTGGAAAAAATTGGGCAAATATACCTTTTTACTTTAAACCCTTTTCATTGTTATATGTTGGTTTGATGGTTGCGGTCTTAATTTGTTTGGTAGTTTAATTTGTATCGAAATATTATTTTAATTAAATTTATTTTAAATTAAGATCGATTTAAATAATTTAAAATAAATTAGACTAATTTAAAATTAAATTAAAAATATTACTATCATATGATATAACTTGAAATTAATAAAATTTAAAATATAATATAAATTATTTTAAATTTTAATTATTAAATTATTACGTAATAAAAATATTAATGTGCTTTGAAATAACTTCTTGCTATAACATTATTTTTATTATTTTATATAATGATGTTTGTAATAATGAGATATAGTATCATTAAAAATATTATTTAATTTATAAAAAAAATATAGTTAATAGTTTGAATTAATTTAGATCAATTTAAATCAACTCATTTGTATTTATTTTAGATTCGGGATAATAGTTTGAATTAAATTAAATTTATTTTAGATTCGGGATGATAGTTTGAATTAAATTCAATTTAAGTAACCCTCTATTGAGAATTTCACTAAAAGGATACATTTTTTGAATATTCTTTCAAAATTTTGCAAATTTTTCAAAAACTTTCGTTGAACATGGTACACCATGTTAGCTTTAACTTGAATAACATGTGAGTTGTACCTTTTACAATTGTACAACACGTGTAACATGTACTATTAGGCTATAAAATCTATTTAATCGGCATAATTCTAAAATGCAGTTGATTTAAACACTAATAATAAGGGTAAAACAAGTATTCATGTTAAAACTCGTTTAAAGTTATTCAACAAAACATTGAAGCAATCAATTTTCTATAATATCGAAGTGTTTATTTCTATTTAATGTTATTATTCTTTATTTATTTAAAAATATAAGAATATAAGTTATGGTGTTTAAATTAAATAAATCTTAAAAACTAAAATTTAATTTAAATAACATTCAATTGATCACTATTTATTGTAAAATATTTTAACATAGTTTTTTTTTCTTATTAAAAATATACAAGTTAAACATAACAAATATTATTTTTATATTTATAAATTTAAAATATTACATGTATTATTTTATAGTCAAACTTATTAATGCACAAGTGGGTTCATGAATGTTTTAACAAATAATAAAAAAAAAAAGTGGGTTCATGAATGTGGGTTCATGAAAATGACCCAAAATGAATTCAAGTTCATATACATCCACTAGAATTAGCAATCTTGCTATCTTGGAACTAGTTTTCATCTTTAGAGGCGTATTTTGTCCTTGAACACAAACCTCAATTTATTTCCACATAATTTTAGATTTAACTTATCACTAACCATCATATTAGTTGAGAAATTACACAACTCTATTATAAAATTTCATTTTCCTTGGTTCTAAGAATAACCAAAATTATGAGTGGTTAGCAAGAGTTGTTCCTATATCTTTCTCTTTAGTTATTCAATTTCGAAATTTGATCCCCACTTGGAAGAAATGGAATGTGATTCACATCTAAATCAGCAACTTATCCTCATATTTTAGATAAACATATGTATTTATCCACGATATATAAAACCAATTATGATGAAAGATTTAAATATACATTGATTTGAAAATTTCTATATAATTGCTTAAAATAATCAACTATTATTGTTTGATAATAATGAGACAATGACTAAATGTTTTATTTAATCCAATTAATATTTTTTGTTGGCAGGCTCATCAACTTTCTCCTACTCATCTTACACTTTTATACTTGTTAAGAATGATATTTCTTTTTTCCAATGGGTAAATACATATGCTTCAAGGGGACATTAGAAAAGTGCTAGTTTAAACTCTATCTAATAAAGTGTGCATGTGTGTAACTATTCTTATTTAAAAACAAAGAATGATAATTTTTTATTTATTTACATCATTTTACACCAAAATTTATACTAATTTTTAACATATATAATACCAAATATTACATTAAAAAATATCTTCTTTTTTTTAACTAATTATTTAAAAATTATTATATACAACCAATTAATTATATTTTTAAGTGTATGTTGTATTTAATAATTTTTTATTTAATGTAGTATAAATCTGTAACCATAAAACAACAGAAATGTTAATCTCGTTCGCAAGGCAAACAAGCGAACCACAAAATCAGAATCTTCTTACTTTGGAATGACACAATCAATTTGTATGATTCCTTCGGCGGTGTTTGTTTTATCTTGTGGGAATTTTTGATGCCGTAACGTGTTAGTCGATGATGCATGTTGGCACAACAATATTATTTTGAGTTATATGCTTTTCTATGTACATATTATTTTTGCTAAATACTAATTAATAAAGTTGGTTAATTTAGTAATATCGTGATTTTATTTTTGGTATCTTTTTTATCTAGATTTTTGAGTTGATACTTTAACCACTTAAAAAAAATATCAATTTAGTGTAATTTATCATTTAATTAATGATTTTTCACATATATAATAATATATGTCCGATATTCAAATATTATTTTAAATAATCAATTAATTAATTATCTTAAAATATCCTCTCAATTGTTGGAGATTGTTATAAAGCTACTTAATTTAAGGAACAAAACATTGAGCTTAATTCAAGGAGCAATTCAAGGAACCATTAATTTAAGGAGCAATTCAATGAATGAATTTTCCTATAAATAGATATGTAATTGTAATGAATTAATCATCCAAAGTGTTCATTCCAATTGAGAGAAAAGCTTTTGTGAGAGAAAATTGAGAGTAATTTTCTTGGGTGTAATTGGGTTGTGAGTTGTGAGTGTTGTAAACACCTTGTGTAATTTCTCCCATTTCAGTAAAAAGATCTGCAACAGGTTCGGAGGCTTAAGCAAGATTAGCCAAACTCTGTTATCAAATTTGTGTGTTATTTTTCTATTCTTGCTTTCTCATAAATCTGACTTATCGGGAATTTGCGTAATTTTCCAACAACTAGTATCAGAGCTATTGGTGGTGATTTCTGTCAATTTTCTACAAGGTTACTATTTACGTGAATAGTAAATTATGTGAATAGTGAAATTTTGTCGACGATATTTGTTCGTTGACGAAGGTGTTCTAATACACGGTGGTTTACAGAAATAGTCAAAAACGATCTGAAGGAAGTTAGATTTGAATGGGAGCAATGGTCGTATATGAAGGAAGGGTGAAACTCGAGAAATTTGATGGCACAGATTTCGGGTTTTGGAAAATGCAGATAGAGGATTATCTGTATCAAAGAAATCTATATCAACCTCTCTCAGGGAAGAAACCAGAAGCTATGAAGGAAGAAGATTGGAATCTTCTAGACAGACAAGCCCTTGGAGTTATTCGATTGACGCTATCCCGTAATGTTGCCTTCAACATAGCAAAGGAAAAGACCACGGCGGGTCTTATGGCAGCTCTCTCCAATATGTATGAGAAGCCATCAGCCTCAAACAAAGTGCACTTGATGAGGTGTTTGTTCAATTTGCAGATGAATGAAAGCGCATCGATAGCTCAACATCTCAATGAACTCAACACAGTCACAACCCAGTTGAGTTCAGTGGAAATTGAATTCGATGAAGAAGTACGAGCATTAATACTTTTGTCTTCTTTACCAGAAAGTTGGAATGCTACTATCACGGCTGTGAGTAGCTCATCAGGAAGCAATAAGTTGAAATTTGATGATGTTCGTGATCTGGTTCTTAGTGAAGAGATCCGACATAGAGAGTCAGGTGAATCGTCAACTTCTTCAGTTTTTCATTAAGAGTCAAGAGGAAGAAATTCAACCAAAGGGAATGGACGTGGCAGAACAGACTACCGAGGTAGATCAAAGGACAGGAGGTCCAAATCCAGGAATCCTAATAATTCCCATAGCTCGAAGACTATCGAGTGTTGGAATTATGGAAGAACCGGGCACTACAAAAATCAATACAAGAGTGCACCAAAGGACAAACAAGTGAAGGCAGAGGCAAATGTCACTTCCACCTTAGGAGGAGATGATGCATTGATATGCTCTTTGGAGAGCAAGGAAGAATCTTGGGTGTTAGACTCTGGAGCATCATTCATGCTACTTCACAAAAAGAATTCTTAGAGAAATATGTCCCTGGAAACCTTGGAAAGGTATATCTTGGTGATGATCAACCATGTGCTATTATTGGCAAAGGTGTAGTGAAGATTAAGTTGAACGGATCTTTTTGGGAGCTGAAGGATGTTAGGCATATTCCCGATCTTAGAAGGAACTTAATCTCAGTGGGGTAGTTGGCCAGTGAAGGCTATACTACGATCTTCCATGGTGATGATTGGAAGATTTCAAAGGGTGCAATGACAGTTTCTCGAGGCAAGAAAAGTGGTAATCTTTACATGATAACAGAGGCACATTATTCAATCATAATTGCAGCAGGAAATGAAACACCAAATCTGTGGCACTAGAGACTAGGCCACATGAGTGAGAAGGGGATGGAGATTATGCACTCAAATGGAAAAGTTCCAGGTCTACAGTCTACGGAGATAGACATGTGCGAGGATTGCATACTTGAAAAGCAAAAGAGAGTCAGCTTTCAGACAAGTTGCAGAATCCTAAAGAAGGAAAGGCTAGAGCTTATTCACTCTGATGTTTGGGGACCAACGACTGTCTCGTCTATTGGTGGGAAACACTACTTCGTGACTTTCATCGATGATCACTCTCAGAAGGTATGGGTTTACTTTCTAAAGCATAAGTCTGAAGTATTTAAGGCTTTCAGAAGATGGAAAGCTATGGTGGAAAATGAGACGGGTTTACAGATCAAAAAGCTCAGAATCGATAATGGTGGTGAATATGAAGATACCAGATTCAAAAATTTCTGCTATGAGCACGGGATCAGAATGGAAAGAATTGTGCCAGGCATACCTCAACACAATGGTGTAGCTGAGCGTATGAACCGAACATTGACAGAAAAAGACAGAAGCATTTGTATATAGTCAGGTTTACCGAAGCAGTTCTGGGAAGAAGCAGCCAACACGGTAGCTTACTTGATCAAGCGAGGCCCATCTGTTCCATTGGAGCATAGAATTCCAGAGGAGGTATGGAGCGGGAAAAAGGTGAAACTATCACATCTAAAAGTTTTCAACTGTGTAGCATTTGTGCATATCAGTGATCAAGGCAGGAATAAGCTTGATCCCAAATCTAAGAAATGCACATTCATTGGCTATGGTGAGGATGAGTTTGGCTACCACATTTGGGATGATGAAAAGAAGAAAGTTATCCGTAGCAGAGATGTGATTTTCAACGAAAGGGTGATGTATAAGGACATGCATAAAATAGATGCCAATGACTCAGAGCAGAATGAGTCAGTATTTGCAGATGCAGATGATATCCCAGATACTTTCGCAATAGAACCAATTGTAACAAGTCCTTAGCCAAAGGAACTTGTTGGACAAAGCAGTACATAGCATTCCAACACACCACAACCTCTTACTCCAGCTCTTGTATTGAGAAGGTCTTCTCGACCTCATGTGCCTAATAGGAGATACATGAACTATATGTTGCTGACTCATGGAGGGGAGCCTGAATGCTATGATGAAGCTTGTCAGACTCGAGATTCCAACAAGTAGGAGCTTGCTATGAAAGAAGAAATGAAATCTCTCATCTCCAACCAAACATGGGAACTAATTGAGTTACCTATGGGAAAGAAGGCACTTCACAACAAATGGGTGTACCGGGTGAAATAGGAGTATGATGGTTCCAAGAGATACAAAGCCCTCCTAGTATTCAAAGGGTTTCAACAGAAGAAAGGAGTTGACTACACTGACATTTTCGCTCCCGTTGTGAAGCTTAATACTATCATATCAGTATTGAGTATTGTAGCCATCGAAGATCTTCATCTTGAATAGTTGGATGTGAAGACTGCATTCCTTCATGG
Organism: Hippophae rhamnoides; assembly: GCA_033030585.1. Lineage (NCBI taxonomy): Eukaryota > Viridiplantae > Streptophyta > Magnoliopsida > Rosales > Elaeagnaceae > Hippophae > Hippophae rhamnoides. Next base: position 71,364,307 of record CM065427.1, read on the forward strand.
AGATTTAGATGAAGAGATATACATGTACCAGCCAGAAGGTTTCTCAGAAAGGGGGAAGAAGAATATGGTGTGCAGACTTAAGAAGAGTTTGTATGGCCTGAAACAAGCCCCGAGACAATGGTACAGAAAGTTTAACAGCTTCATGCACAAGGAAGGTTTCTAGAAGTGAAATGCTGACCATTGTTGCTACTTCAAGAGATATAGGTCCAGTTATATCATTTTACTACTTTATGTTGATGATATGTTAGTAGTAGGTTCAGATATGAATTACATTAAAAGGTTGAAGCAGCAATTGTCAAAAGAGTTTGACATGAAAGACTTGGGTCCAGCAAAGAAGATTCTTGGAATGCAAATCACAAGAAATAAGAAGAAAGGATCCTTGCAGTTATCTCAGGTAGAGTACATCAATCGTGTTTTGCAAAGATTCAACATGGGTGATGCCAAGCCAGTTAGCGCACCCTTGGCCATTCATTTTTGCCTATCCAAGGATCAGTCCCCTTAGGAGAGGAAGAGAGAGAATTCATGGCTAAGGTTCCTTATGCCTCAACCATTGGAAGTTTGATGTATGCAATGGTCTATACGAGACCAGACATTGGCCATGTAGTGGGAGTTGTTAACAGATTTATGTCAAATCCAGGGAAAACTCATTGGGAAGCAGTCAAGTGGATTTTAAGGTATTTGGGAGGCACCACAGAAAAGTTCTTGTACTTTAGTAAAGGAAAGTTAAAAGTACAAGGGTACGTAGACGCAGACTTTGGAGGTGAAGTTGATCATCGAAGAAGCACCACCGGTTATATATTTACTATTGCAACTATAGTTGTTAGTTGGATGTCACAAATATAGAAAATTGTCACTCTATCCACTACAGAGGCTGAGTATGTAGCAGTAACTGAAGCTAGTAAAGAGATGATATGGCTTCAAGGTTTGTTAATTGAGCTGGGATTCAAACAGGAGAAGAATGTTCTGCATAGTGATAGTCAAAGTGTAATACACTTGGTGAAGAATTCAGTATTTCATTCTAGAACCAAGCATATTGGACTTCGTTATCACTTCATCAGATCTCTATTGGAAGATGGTGTGTTAATACTGGAGAAGATTCAAGGAAGCAAAAATCCAGCAGATATATTAACAAAGGTGGTGACTATTGACAAACTGAAGTTGTGCTCAACTTCAATTGGTCTGCTAGAGTAACAAAAACTAGAAAAGCTGCTGCATTGATCGAGGTATGAAGACAGATTGAAATCAGTCTTCAAGTGGGAGATTGTTATAAAGCTCCTTAATTTAAGGAGCAAAACATAGAGCAAAACAAGGAGTAAAACATGGAGCAAAACATGGAGCTTAATTCAAGGAGCAATTCAAGGAACCATTAATTTAAGGAGTAATTCAATGAGTGAATTTTCCTATAAATAGATGTGTAATTGTAATGAATTAATCATCCAACGTGTTCATTCCAATTGAGAGAAAAGATTTTGTGAGAGAAAATTGAGAGTAATTTTCTTGGGTGTAATTGGGTTGTGAGTTGTGAGTGTTGTAAACACCTTGTGTAATTTCTCCCCTTTCAGTAAAAAGATCTCCAGTAGCTTCGGAGACGTAAGCAAAATTAGCCGAACTCCGTTATCAAATTTGTGTGTTATTTTTTCTATTCTTGCTTTCTCATAAATCTGGCTTATCGGAAATTTGCGTAATTTCTCAACATCAATATCATTTAATTAATTGAATATTTGAAATGCCCTATAAATATAGCATATGTATTATTACACATTTGAAAAATCTTCAATTAAATAATAAATTATACTAAATTGATATTGTTTTTTTTAAATGGAGATACCACCAAAATAACACCTCAAAAATCTGAGTAAACAAATATATAAAAAATAAAGTTATAGTATTACTAAGGTATTGAACCCTTATTAAGGTTCTAAATTAGGATCATGCTAATGCTATGGGTGGATTTGAAATCCATAGTTCTAAGTATGTTCCACATTCTTACATGTACAATGTAGAATGGTGGGATCATCAATATCCAAACTACTCATATAGAAATCCAACAAAGAATTTCAACATCACACTTAACTTCTCATTCCCAATGTCATAACCTACTCCATACTTAAGGTAAGTCTTTAGAGGACTTCGTAATTGCTATAGCAAATAACAATGTTAAATTTCAATAGGATACCTAAGTTGCTATCAAGGAAACTCAAACTTCACTAAGAATTATTGAGACTCAGATTGGCCAATTTGTCATAGCTATGGAAATACTACAAGCATAGGAAGTTGTCGAGCTCTTCTCTCCAACAATTGTTAAGCCTATGAAGATCACTAATGACATTACTTTGGAAAGTGATAAGTAACTAGAGGATCCCAAACAAGTCCCTAAAAATGTCAATTCAAAATAAGGGACTAACCAAAAGGAAGATGTTGAGGAAAAGAATACCAGTCTACAACAAGCTAAGGTAACACCCAAGATAGTATCCAAACATCTTCTTTCTATTTTTGAACATGTTATGTCTTTTCCTAATAGGTTTAGAAACACAAAGAAAGAAGAAAATGAAAGGAAAATTTTGGACACTTTTTAAAAAGTGCAACTCAACATACCACTATTATATTCTATCAAGCAAGTTCCTATATATGTCAAGTTCCTTACATAACTATGAACTATGCACCACTAAACACAAATATGAAAGTAATAAAGTGGTAAGTGTGGGAGAAAATGTGTATGTTGTGCTACAAAGAAAACTCCCATCTAAGTAACAGAACCTAGGTATTTTCACGATCCTAATTAGGATAGGTAACTCTAAGCTTGAAAAAGCTATGCTAGATTTAGAAACATCTATTAATATCATACTTTATAGTATTTACGCTTCACTAAATCTAGGTCTTTTAAAAGAAACTGACATTATTATACAACTTGCTGATAAGACTAAGGTCTATACAAATGGTGTTATTGAGGTTGTCTTATTGCTAGTGAATGAGATGATCTTCTCAGTGGATTTCTATATTGGACATTAGTAATGATTCCTATACCATATCCAAACCATTATTATTAGAGGTATTTGAGTTTGATGAAACAATAATTCACTTTAACATCTTTTAAGCAATGAAGTACCCAAACAATGGTAGAGATAACTTTGGTTAAGAGTTGGCTAAGTCATATTGATGACACTAAACTAAACAATTTTTTGGAGGCAATCCACTAGATTTATTTACTACTCACTTTTATTAATTTTTTACATTACATATATACATGTGCTTATATTGAAAATAATGTAAGAATTAGGTATATAGAAGTATTAACATATCTATATCTTTATTTTATTTTGCTTTATTAATTAGCATGTTTTATGATACATGTTTTAGGATTAGTACGCTCTAGGTAGCTTAATTTTTTTGGTTTTTAGGATTATATATCACATTATTTAGGATAGCTAAGAGAAATTGACGGGCTTGGAAGCAATCACATGTTCTCTTTTTGTTTTATGGAATTTGTGATAAAATTATCTTAACAATATGAGGTATAAAGTGATGATGGATATTGATAGTCTTGATATCATTTCTAAATAAATGTTATTTTATGATAATTTTGCTCAAAACTTGCCTGCACAACAACTAAGTTAGTGATAGAAAACATTTATGTGCTTCAACGCTCTTACCTGACTCATCATTGAGATCTTGGCACTAGTATTTAATAGGTGCTTTCAAATGCTTACTTGTTTCAAGTCCAAATTTCTTAATTAAATTACACTTCTATTTGGGTTGAGAAATAAAGATTTCATTTTTTAATTGTTTGATTTGCAAACCAAGAAAGTATTTGAGTTCTTCCATTATAGACTTTTTCAAATTCACTAGTTATTATGTTCATGATCGTCACACACGAAGTATGTGCAATAAATACTCAAGTATATGTATCACAATAAGTATTATAATGATAAGAAAAGATCGTTTATATAAAGATTATTTTATTAGAAACTATTTTAAAACTAAAAAATAAAAATAATTTTTTTTTGTATTTTTATATTTTAAGGAAACAAAATTAAAATTACTAAAAGTCAATAGCAATAATTAATTAAATAAGATTTGGTAACTAAGAAGATATATGAGAAAATATCTAAGAATGCTTAATCTTCTAATTTTTTAAACATGTGAATCACTAAAATCTCTTCAATATAATTATCAATTAGTTATACGATCAATTAAATCTAACTTAACATATACTCCTCTCTCAAGTAAACTACACACCATATAATAATTAATTTAATCATACTCTCATGGTAATTAAATTGCATACTACTCATTAAGTTCATCAATTATAAATCACATATATAAGAATCATATATCTCTGCCTAGAAACTATACATGTTATTTAATCAAGACAAAAAATTAAATAATTATCTCAAATCTATTTAATTACCTCTATAGATAAATTGTTGGCCAAAAAATTAATAGCATAAGAATCAGATTAAATAATAGAATTAAATTGGATTCATAATTTGGATAAAATATTATATCACATGGTAAAAATTGGTTTCATAAGATCCCTAGATTAATAAATTAACCATATATAATTTTATTCATAAAGCTCATATTTTTCATAGAATCAGATTAAATAATAGAATTAAATTGGATTCATAATTTGGATAAAATATTATATCACATGGTAAAAATTGGTTTCATAAGATCCCTAGATTAATAAATTAACCATATATAATTTTATTCATAAAGCTCATATTTTTCATAAAGAAAGACATAAAATTTGATAAAGAAATTAGTAGAAAAAGAAATAAAATCAATCTCTTGAATTGTAGTACAAATATCCTTTTGAATCTCTACCAAAGTTATATCTCATTTTGAATTTTTCTATATTTTCTCTTTTCTTAGCTCCAAAAACTGATAAAAATTATGCTAATGACAACTCGTTAAGGTTTATGGGGTGATTAAGGGGTTGAATATAACTCAGGTGGAATCTAGACCATTAGATTAGCTTAAGATCAAGGGTTTAGATCAAAACAAACAAAATTAACAGGGCCAGCCAATCAAAATCAAACACATGGCACATAGAAATTATAGGGAAAATCATAGCGCAATGGGTGGTAGGGGACATCCAGGTCAATGGTACTGCTCCATGTCTAGCATAATGAAGTCTACCGGAAAGATAAATTTGTCTACCTTGACTATCACATGCATCTTCTACCACACCACGAGGTCTTTTAATTGATCTATGTACCAATTGTAATGTTACTAAAGTGGCTTTGGTTTTACTACCCTCAATCTCTAGAAGATCGATAATGGCATGAGATTAATGCTAGAACCCAAATCACATAGTGTCTTGCCAAAATGGATGATCCCATAATGCAAGGGATGTTAAAACTACTTAGATCTTTCATTTTTTGTTATAGTTTTCTATCAAGGAGGCACTACAACCTTCAGTCAAGGTTATTGTTCATGATCTCCAAGCCTCTTTTTCTTTGACAGTATATCCTTCATGAATTTGGCATAGGACAAAATTCGTTCAAATGCCTCTGTAAATGGTATGTTTATATGCAGCTTCTTGAAGACATCAAAATTTTTTGAAAATTGCACATCCAACTTTTGCTTTTGTAGTATTTGAGGGAAGAAAATAGTAGGTTTGTAGAGATTGTTTTTCTTTAGCTGAATTATTTCTTTTCAGTGCTCTCTTTATCCACTAGTTCCTCCTTATCCTTGTTAATTTTCTATTTCCCATCATCCTTTTTAGTCTCATGTTCATGTTCCTATTACCACTCCTCAATGTTATGGCGTTGCACTAATTCTTACCTTTTCTTTGTGGATTTACAATTGTATCACTTAGAAGGTTACCTTGAGGCCTTTGACTTATGACCTAACCAAGTTTCCCCATTTGGTTATTTAAATTCCTAATTAAAGCCTCTTGAGTGGATACTTTTGTATTAAATGATTATATAAAGTCTTTCAACATCCCCATTAAGGCATTTGTATTATCCTTAGTAGATGGCTTCTTCTCTTGGGCTTGTGATTGTTGTATTTGTTGAAAATCAGGTAGTGTAAATGATTGATAGTTGAATTGATTACCACATTGATTGTTGTTATTACTCCAAGAGAAATTTGGATGTTGTCTTCATCCTGAGTTATATGTGTTCGAGTATGAATTATTGTTTCAATTCATATACCCACATAGAATATTGATTCAAGATTATTTGGACAATTATCAAACAAATGAGCTCCTTCACAAAACACACATGAAACTCATGAATCTTATACCTGGTTTATACTCATTGACGAGTTTAAAGCCTTTAAGAGATTAACCAAAGATGACACTTAAGCTGTAACTACTATGATACCATTTACCTCATGCACTCTGGCTACTCTTCTTATGATTGTTATATGGTCCATTGGCCGTTGATAATTATTTCTAGCCATTTTATCAAGTAAACCATAAACTTGATTATAAGATTTGGCTAGTAAAACTCCATTAGTAGATGCATCAACAATAGTTCTTGTTTGAACATTGAGACCATTGTAAAAAGTCTCCATTTGAATCCAAGAAGGAATATCATGATGATGACACTTCCTTAGAAATTCCTTGAATCTTTTCTATGCTTCATATAAATATTCTCCTTCATATTGTTGACAAGAGATAATGTCACTCATAAGTTTGGCATTCTTTGTTGGTGGGAAGTATTTCATCAAGAATTTCTTCGTCAAATCATTCCAAGTTGTAATGGAATCAAGTGGAAAAAAGTATAGCCAAGCTCGAGCACAGTCTCGCAAAGAGTAAAGGAAAAATCTAAGTTTAAATGTCTCCTCGATCACACCACTAAACTTATATGAATCTACAACTTCAATAAAAATATGAAATGAAGATGAGGATATTCTATTGGTAATCCACCGAATTATCCAACTATTTGTAGTATTTGAAACACTAGTGACATTAGTTCAAACTGACTAGCTTGAATGTTTGGCCTTATAATACTTGGATTCAGCCCTTCCAACGTAGGTATTGCATATTCATTCATAGCTCTATCCTTATCATCCATCAAAAGTATCTGATTGTTCAAGTTTAACTCATTATTGTTTAATTCTAATGGATTAGTATTATTTAATTCTAAAGAATTAGTCATTTCTTCCTCTTGAGTGACAACTTGTTGTTTCCTTATTGACCTTGAACAACCTTCAATTTTGAGATTTAAAAGTAAGATTTCTCCCTCACGAACTTTGCTCATGCAATAAGCTCTACTATGTTTCTACATTAATAAAGGAGATGTCTAAATAAAAATTAAAATTAATTAATTAATTAATTAATTAAAATTTTAAATAAATAAATAAATAAGTCTTTAGTAAAAAAAATAAATTAATATTAAAATTAAAGTGAAGAAAAATAAATAAAACAAAATAAAAAATAAAAAATTAATTTCTAATATTTATAATCCATGAAAATGACGCCAAAAACTTAATCGTCACACACAAAGTGTGTGCAATGAATACGCAAGTATACGTATCGCAACAAGTAATATAATGATAAGAAAAAATCGTTTTCATATGGATTATTTTATTATAAACTAATTTTTAAAAATAAAAAAATAAAAATCAATTTTTTTGTGTTTTTATATTTTAAGGAAGCAAAATTAAAATAAATAACAATAATTAATCAAATCAGATTTGATAACTAAAAAGATATATTAGAAAATATATAGGAATACTTAATTTTTCAATTTTTTAAACATGTGAATCACTAAAATCATCCTAATATAATTATCAATTAATTATATGATAAATTGAATTTAACTTAGCATGTATTCATCTCTCAAGTAAAGTACATACCATATAGTAATTAATTTAATTACACTCTCTTGTCAATTAAATTGATACTACTCATTAAGTTTATCAATCATAGATCACATACATAAGAATCATACATCTCTCCCTATAAATTATACATGTTATTTAATCAAGACAAACAATTACATAATTTTCTCAAATCTATTTAATTGTCTTTATAGATAAATTGTTGGCAAAACAATTAATATCATAAGAATCAGATTAAATAATATAATTGAATTGAATTTATAATTTAGATAAAATATTATATCATCACATAGTGAAAATTGGTTTCATAGGATCCCTAGATTAATAAATTGACCACATATAATTTTATTTATAAAGCTTATACTTTTCATTAAAAAAAGACATAAAAATTGATAAAGAAAGAAGTAAAAAATGAAATAAAATCAATGTTTTGAATTGTAGTACTAATATTCTTTTGAATTTCTACCAAAATTGTATCTCCTTTTGAATTTTTATGTATTTTCTCTCTTCTTAGCTCCAAAAACAGATAAAAATTATGTTAATGACAGCTCGTTAGGGTTTTATAGGATGATTAGGGGATTAAATATAACTTTGGTAAAATTTGGACCGTCAGATCAGCTTAAGATCAATGGATGAGAACAAAATAAGTAGAATTAATAGCACTAACCAATCAAAATCATACATGTGGCACATAATCAGAGCGTGACGAGTGGTAGGAGAGACTGGTCCAGTTCAACGCTCATAAGTTATGGTGAGGATGGGTTTGGCTACCACATTTGGGATGAAAAAAACAAGAAAGTAATCCGTAGTAGAGATGTGATTTTCAACGAAATAGTGATGTATAAAGAAAGGTATAGAACAGATGTCAACAATTCAGAGCAAAATAAGTTAGTATTTTTAGATGCAGATGATGTCCTAGATAGTCTCATGATGGAACCAATTGAAACAAGTTCTTTGCCAGAGGAACTCGTTGGATAGAGCAATACGTAACAGTCTGACACACCACAACCTCCTACTCTAGCTCCTGTATTGAGAAGGTCTTCCCAACCTCATATGCCTAACAAAAGATACATAAACTATATGTTATTGATTGATGGAATGGAGCCTAAATTTTATAATGAAGCTTTCCAGACTCGAGATGCTAACAAGTGGGAGCTTGCCATGAAAGAAGAAATGAAATCTCTCATTCCAACCAAACATGGGAACTAGCTGAGTTACCCACAAGAAAGAAGACACTTCAAAACAAATAGGTGTACCGGGTGAAAGAAGAGCTCAATGGTTCTAAGAGTTACAAAGCCCGACTAGTTGTCAAAGGATTTCAATAGAAGGAAGGAGTTGACTACATTGACATTTTTGCTCCCTTTGTGAAGCTTAATACTATTAGATCAGGGTTGAGTATTATAGCAATTGAAGATCTTCATCTTGAATAGTTGGATGTGAAGACTGCATTCCTTCATGGAGACTTAGATGTGGAGATACACATGCACCAGCAAGAAGGTTTCTCAGAAAGAGGGAAGAAAAACATGGTGTGCAGACTTAAGAAGAGTTTGTATGGCCTGAAACAAGCCCCGAGACAGTGGTACAGAAAGTTTGACAGCTTCATGCACAATGAAGGTTTTCAGAAGTGCAATGCCGACCATTGTTGCTACTTTAAAAGATATAGGTCTAGTTATATCATTTTACTACTTTATGTTGATGATATGTTAGTAGCAGGTTCAGATATGATTGATATCAGAAGGTTGAAGCAACAATTGTCAAAGGAGTTTGACATGAAAGACTTGGGTCTAGCAAAGAATATTCTTGGAATGTAAATCACCAGAGATAAGAAGAAAGGATCCTTGTAGTTATCTCAGGTAGAGTACATCAATTGTGTTTTGTAGAGATTCAACATGGGTGATGCCAAGCCAATTAACACACCTTTGGCTAGTCACTTTCGTCTATCTAAGGATCAGTCCCCTCAGACGGAGGAAGAGAGAGAATTCATGGATAAGGTTCCTCATGCCTTAGCCATTAGAAGTTTGATGTACATGATGGTCTATACAAGACCAGACATTGGCTACACAGTGGGAATTGTTAGCAAGTTTATGTCAAATCTATAGAAAACTCATTGGGAAGTAATCAAGTGGATTTTGAGGTATCTATGAGACATTGTAAAGAAGTGTTTGTACTTTAGTAAATGAGAGTTAAAAGTATAAGCTACATACACACAGACTTTGGAGGTGAAGTTGATCACCGAAGAAGCACAACTGGTTATATATTTACTATTGGAACTACAACTATTAGTTGGATGCCACAGATACAGAAGATTGTAACTTTATCCACTACATAGGTTGAGTATGTAGCAGTAATCGAAGCTAGTAAAGAGATGATATGGCTTCAAGGTTTGTTAACTGATTTGAGATTCAAACAGGAGAAGAATATTCTACATAGTGATAGTCAAAGTGCAATACACTTGGCGAAGAATTCAGCATTTCATTCTAGAACCAAGTATATTAGGCTTTGTTATCATTTCATCAGATCTCTATTGGAAGATGATGTGTGAATATTGGAAAAGATTCAAGGAAGAAAAAATCCAACAGATATGTTGACAAAGGTGGTGACTATTGGCAAATTAAAGTTGTGTTCAACTTCAACTGGTATGTTAGATTAACAAGACTAGAAAAGTTGTTGCATTGATCGAGGTGTGAAGACAGATTGAAATCAATTTTCAAGCGGGAGATTATTGAATAATTGACTCTAAAGTCAATTATATTAGTGACCTTAATTCAAGGAGCAAATTAATGAATAAATCAAGGAGTGATTAATTTAAGAAGTAATTCAACGAGTCAATCTTCTTATATATAGATGTATAATTGTAATGTATTCATCATCAAATTATTAAAATCCAATTGAGAGAAAATCTCAGTGAAAAAAGCTTTAGTAAGAAAAAATTGAGAGTAATTTTTTTGGGTGTAATTGAGTTGTGAATTGTGAGTGTTGTAAACACTTTGTATAATTTTTCCTTTTTAGTAAAAGATCTGCAGTAGGCCGAGAGACATAAACAAAATTAACCGAACTCTGCTAACAAATTTGTGTGTGTTATTTTATTTATTTTTATTTTTTCATAAATTTAACTTATTGAAAATTTACATAATTTTCTAACACTTTCTACTTTTGCACCCAACTGCCACACATCTTACTTTTAGCCTTAGAACAACTGGCATCAAACTGGGAATATAGTGAAATACTTCACACTTAACATACTTGAGAATTTGTAGATAGTTTATGGTAAACCACAATTCTTCATAAGTAGAGATGAACCAATGAATACTTAAATACCATCTAATATCCATAAAATAAGTTCAAACTTATATTTCAACTATAAAAGATTAATATATTTCAACACAAGATCACTCTAATATTATGTTAGAATGTTGTTCCTTTAAAAATAGGTCAACAATATTATTATACCATCTATAACTTGTATAAAAATAATGCATACATTCACGCGTAAACTTGATTAGGGTGATATGTTTAACTAGGTCAAAACATTTTTTACCCTAAATTAGATTTAAGTAGTAATAATGTAAGGAGGGAGATATAATCTTTTGTTATTTGTTTTTATTTCAATTGATGTAAGGCTCGACTCTGTAAATACTTCTTAGGTTATCTACTGTAGGAAACTTATAATGAAAAAAAAAAACTTAGAAAACCAGGAACCCAAAAAACCTGCATTGATATCCCCCGATACCATTGTTTTAGTCATAGTTCATCGACACCACAACCATTATCCTCATCCTTCGTCTACCATCCAACACCTTTCAACAAACCCCTGAAACCCATACCCTATACAGAACCCACATCATCACACCACCCAAGCCTCACTACAAAGCATCGACCCATCACCCCCAGTCAACTTTGTTCGTGAAACCCATCAGACTTCTCTCGGCCCATCGCAAACTGCACCCAAACCAATCATCGCGCCACCGAAACCAACCATTATCCACCATTGACCAGTAAACCCAATCATTGCGCCACCTCCACCAACTTTCCACCACTGCGACAACTTGTATACTCAACTTCGCGACGCCAATTCCCCTCACGACAACCACCTGTCATCCCATAGAAATATGCGATAATTGGAACCAATCTAATGCCCACCCTCCACTGTCCTTTGCGCTATATCCACCAATGTCCATCGCTCCTCACCCACCACCCAAGTCGCAACCCACCTTTAACCAGCAATATACTCCCCCCAGTTCGCAACCCATATTGTTCAGCCCATAACCAATTCGACCCAACCCCTTTCACAACACCCATTTAACCTAGAACCGAAATACCATAATTTGATTTTCACTATCACCATCAGAGCTGAAGTAGATTTTAATAATTTTAGTAATTCTAGTAAATTCCCATAAGAGTCTTGGGTTATCCATTTGAATCAATTTCAACATCATTTTTTTTATCAATTTATTCGTTCTCTTGAAGACTTGAAGCTGAGAACTAATATATTGAGTTTGGTCCATACTGGCTTAATGGGCTAAATTGCAGGTATCCATTGTCGATTTTCATTGCTTCATTTTGGGAGTTCAAAAGATCACCGGAGTTCCAAATGGAGGTGTCCATTATTGTTGATGTGATTCGGAGCTTATTTGACAATTTTCATACTCGGCGGGACTATATTGAATATCCAATTCATTTATGCATTGGTTTGGTATATTTCTACTCTCTTTCTCTTGTTTTGTTTTCCATTTTTATATCATGTAGTTATTTTAGTAAGCTTGTTATAGATAAAACCCATTTCAAAATGTTCTACCAAATTCATCCTATCCAATTTTAAAAAAATCTAGTAAGTTTTTCTATGATGGTACAATGGGTGCTGAAGATTAATGAGATTGAAAATACATTTGTGTATTACGATCTTTATAGTTATGATTGCATAACTTATGCCCAAAGTTTACTAAATGATTATGCTTTGAGATATTGGCAACATGTTTACGATAATTGCTTCTCTTGTATTGGTGAACGATATAATACTTGGTCTGAGATGAAATACCAATTATATCGAATTTTTTTCCCTCAATATGCAAACCATTTTGATCCTACACCATGGTTGAGAGAAAATAGTGATCACACCACATTTATAACCTCATATACACCTCATAGATATACTAAATCTATTGTGAGAATGAACAAACAGCAAGCCGCTCAAATGTTATCATATTCACGTTCCTATCATCCTAAATTTGGAAATTGAGAGTATTATAGTGAGCCAAACGGTCATCGCATGTCTAGTGAATCAATTTATAGAAGTCTTATGGATTGTGAATCCAATTCGACCTCTACTTCCACTTCAAAAACCCAATTGCCTAAGAAAGTTAATACTCAACGTCAAAAACAGTCACAATTGATCATTTTTGAACTAGATGCACCATTAGTAATAAGGTTTGTGATGTGATCATTAATGTTGAAAATCATGACAATCTTGTTTCCAAACATGTGAAAACCTTGAGTTTACAAACTAAAAAGACTATGATGATAGTGAACTTTGTATGCTTTCTTTTCACTTAGGAAGTCCTATTAAGACGTGGTAATGTGAAGTTATAGACATACGTGTCTCACATGCTTACCATGTTCTTGGTAAGCCAAGGAGAGATCATGTACAAGCAGTCCATAGGATGAAACAAAACATGTTTATATTCTTTTAAAATGATAAGAAAATTGTGCTAGTTTCTTTAAATGAAAACCCAAGTAGTACTTTGTCAAGAAGGGAATCAAAATCTAACCCATCTAAAATTTCTAAATTTCTTTCACCTTCAAAGGGTATTCTTGGTTCTCCACCACAAAAAAAAGGAACAACCAAAGTTGAGAAGGGTATTTTTGGAATGCCTTCAAAATTAATCACCTCACCCTATAAACCAATTTCAAATATTTTAGGTCCTCATTCAAAACATTTACATCACACATTCCACCTAAACCAAGTACTTGTGCTCCTTTAGAACCAAAACCACCCGATTAAAGATCCTTTGTAATTAAACTTGAGAGCTTATCCATGATGTTTTCTCATGTTACTCCTAGTGTTTTGGTCGAGACCCTTGAGCCTATACTTGACTCTTCTATTGACATTTGTCCTTCATTTTTAAAACTCAAGGCTTGGTTTCATCAAACATTTGACACCCCATTTGATTGTTCTAAATATCTAATGCATGCTTATTATGAACTTCTACTCATATGATTATGCATTTACATTTTAAGTGAGATGGATCATTACAAAACCAAGGTTCAAAATCTTGTTTAGTCTTATTTATTGTGTTGCAAACTTGGGTAATTCATACTCACTCCACGTTACTTCTCATGCACATTCAAAGAAGGTTGAAGAAATTTCTTTTATTTCTATTGTTACTTTATGGTTCTATAAATTCGGAAAAATCTAGCTTTTTTTCAAATGGGGGAGAATAATTTAGGAAGGAGGGTGATATAGTCATTTGTTATTTGTTGTTATTTCAAATGATGTAAGGCCCAATTATTTATGGCCCATTAGTTTACTATAATTATTTATGGCCCATTAGTTTACTATATATTGTCAATTGTTATTTGATGTTATTTCAAATGATGTAAAGCCTATAATGTATTATAGGAAGCTTTTAATGAATATTTGATATGAAATGTTATGTCGAGAACATTGGTTCTTACTTTTATCCTCCAAACCCCTAAATTTATCTTCATTTTTTCGCTAATTCTTTGCTTCCATTTCTAAAACCCCTTACATTAAGTAATTAAATTATGGTAAGGATATTGGCACAATTCGAATTGTTATTGTAACAATTAGATGTGAATTGGCAATTTTATCCTTATTTCTTTAAGGGTCATTAATGTTGGGTAAAGTGGCATAAAAAAGCTCTTGCGATGACAATTTGGAAAACATCGCCACCCTTGAAATTAGATTGATTTAGTTCAATTTTTGGGTTGATTGTAACAACAGGGTATATTAAAAAGAGCCAAATATGCAAAAGAATATCATCATGTGAGAAACTCTTATTATAAGTTAAAAATCATAAATATAAACCAAGTGTAATTAATCCAAAGCCAACTACAAACCAAATATGACCGTTGCAGATTCTCTAAACCAATAACTTACTAAGAAACTTTGGTGTTAAGTGGTAAAGTGAAAGTCCCATGTTACTATGTTAGAGTTTATAAAAAACATGAGTCTCTTTATCCATTTTTGTCAACCTTTTAGGATTTGGTAGCACATAGTGCTTATGAACTCTACAAAATTGACAGAAATGATGTGCGAGAAATGAAATTCTAGGTCCAACAAAATGCTTAGCATTTTGGAAATTCATTGTTTGACCATTTGAATTCTTGTAGCAATCACTAGATCTTACTAAAATCATCAATATGGTTGATGGATTTCATGTTGAAATCTCATTCAATTCAATCTATAATGAACTCTGGTAGAACCTCAGAACTCTTAGTAAACAGTCAAACGGCTGCTTGAGAGGCAGAGCAGCAGAGGTGTAAGTAAACAGTCATATTAGCTACAAGAAGGGGAAAAGTGTACGGCCGGAACTTAAAGTGTACAGATTGCAATATACATAAAATTGTCATAATGCATAGATGCAAGTTCCAGATTATAGCAACTAACTGGACTTTGCTTTGTGCCACTGTGTTCTCGCGGGAAAGGCGCCTAGGAAGATACAAGAGCCTATCTCTGTAGTGCTACAATTTGGAACTTGTTCCAGATCATAGCAACTAACTGGACTTTGGTTTGTGCCTCTGTGTTCTCGCAGGAAAGGCACCTAGGAAGATACAGGAGCCTATCTCTATAATGCCCAATGGAGGAAACTCTCTTTCCTACCCACCAACTCCAATCGTCACCAGGCCTAGGCCAATTTTCAGGAGCATATGGTAAACCTTCACCAGACGCATCAGGTGACATTTGCCGTATAAGAGAACTATAGTCCTTGGTCTTTGTTAGGCTTCCATTGCTTTCATTAGGAGAATCAATATCCATATATTTCTTTATAAGCTGACTAAGACTTAGTTCTGTAGCCAATTTTATATTAATATGAATAATCATTAGTAGAGGCTTCATGACCAACAGATTAAACAGGAACAAAACCATTGGCAAGGATGCATATATGGTTTTTATAATGTTTAATTTCATATTGGACATACAGAGCATACGGTAGATTATTGATTTTACATAAGAAGGAACGTTCTACATTATATAGACACATAAGTCAAGGCCAAGTCACAAAACGAGTGACCAAGATTTAAACAGTAAAAGGTTTGTGTTCTACTTGCAAAAAACTGTATTGAACTTGTTGAAAATTGGTTTTAAAAACTCCAAATAAAACAAGCTCTCTCAAAGTTTTATTATTTCTTTCGTATTTTCATTACAATTTTATAGCTATATATAAGGAGATTTACTCTTTGAATTAAACATTTTTTGATTTACTCTTTGATTTATTCTTTAAATTAAGGATTCTTTGTTTTTCTCCTTGAATTACTCCTTAAATTAAGGATGACAACTCCTTGATTTACTCATTGAATTAAGGTTCTTGATTTACTCCTTGAATTAAGAAGTTAACACTCTTTAATTTACTCATTAATTTTATCTCCAATACTCCCCCTCAAGTTAGATCCATAAAGTTTATAGATCTAAGCTTGCACATAAGTCGTTGAAACTAATGAGAAGCTAAGATATCAAATGTAAAATTAACAAAAAATGTTGATTACGATAGCAAAATATATATATATTGTTGTCGATGTAGGACCTTTTTTTTACCACAATACTTCCCCTCCATATCGGGCAGGTAGGAGCTGTAGGAGAGATTTAATCCATCATCGTCAAGAGCTTGGTTTCAACGTGAGATCTTTCTTTTTACCATAATACTCTTCCTCTATATCAGGTAGGTAGAAGCTACATGAGAGATTTAATCCATCATCGCTAAGAGCTTGGTTTTAATGTGGGACCTTTCCTTTTACCACAATACTTTCCTCCAAAACGGTCGAGTACGAGCTATAGGAGAAATTTAATCCATCATCGTCGAGAGCTTGGTTTGAAAAAAACAAATAGAATAAGAAATCGTTCTAATAGAGTGTAAAACACACTTTGAGGAGAGGAATAACATTTTTTTTCATGAAGATCGACTTGCTTTGATACCATGTTGAAAATTGATTTTGAAAACGTAAGGTCAAAGGCCAAGACCTAAAGGGCTTGTCAAATAAATAAGCTTTCTCAAAGTTGTATTATTTTTTTCGTATTTTTATTACAATTCTATAACTATATATAAAAGACTTACTCTTTGAATTAAACATTTTTTGATTAATTAAGGTTCTTAATTTATTCTTTGAATTAAGAAATTAACATTCTTTAATTTACTTCTTAAATTACTCATTAATTTTATCTCTTATAGAACTTTAGTGTTCATGGGTTGGTCAACTCGAAGAAATTTGAATTACGACTGATTCATCAAAACTAAAAGAAAGGGTCTAATAAAATAATAGATTACGGACACATTTCAGCTTGCCAGACATCAAAGGAGGCATATGATATTCTTAAAGTGCGGTTAAGAAGTCATAGTTGATCTATCTCAACTGAGATTATGAGCTACTGTAAATGGAGGAAGACGAGATTTTTTTTGCTTCTATGCCAGATTTCCAACACGTAGTCAACTTTTCATACAATCTGGGTTGTTCTATCGAAGAAGAAATACAAGTAAAGAAAGTTTTGTGTAGTCTCCATGATCGGTTTAGTGAGAAGGCCACTGCAATTGGAATTGCTCACAAGACTAAGGACCTCAAGATTCAATAATTGATAGGTGATCTCCAAGCCTTCGAGATCCACCATCTTTTACCCAAGAAAAAGTGAATTAATATTCATACAGGAAATAGCTTAGCTCTTAAGACAAATAAGAGTAAGAACAATTAAGAAAAGTATGCACTGATGGCGAGTTTCAGCTCTAATGAGAAAGAGATGATGTTAAATCGCCAAGACCTCTTCTAGTGGATCCAAAATATAGAGAACTTCAGTAAAAGAGACTTGAGAGTTGTGCAGAAGATTGAAGATAGAGAGTATCTCATAACTCTTCGATGTTCAAAATCTTACCCCACGTTTGGTTGGAGGAAATGGAATGGTATCGGAATCGATTCCTTCCATTTTGCGTGTTTTGTTGGACGGAATGGAGGGCGGAATGGAATCTGATTACTAAAAGAGAAGGAATCACAATTCATTCTCCCACCTTTTGTAATCATTATTCCATTCCCATCTAAACATTTTTTTTTCCAATTTTACCCTCACCTAAAATATAACCTTAAATTCAAATCCCAAATTCTCAAATCCAAAATTCCAAAACCCTAAACCCTAAATCCAAAATTTCAAAACCCTAAATCCAAATCCTAAAATCCTAAAACCCTAAACCCTAAACCTCAAATCCCTAAACCCTAAACCCTATAACCCTAAACCTGAAAACATAAATCCCAAAACCCTAAACACATAAATCCCAAAACCCTAAATCCTAAACCCTAAACCCCAATTCCAAATCCTAAAACCCTAAACCTTAAACGTTAAACCCTAAAACCCTAAACCCCAAATCTCCAAAATCTCTAAACCCTAAACCTTAAAACATAAATCCCAAAACCTAAACCCTTAAAACATAAATCCCAAAACCCTAAACCCCAAATTCCAAATTCCAAATCCTAAAACCATAAACCCTAAACCTTAAACCTTAAACCCACTAAAATGCTAAACCCTAAATCCAAAATTCTAAAACCCTAAACTATTTTTAGAAAAATAATAATTTTAACCCTAAACCTTAACCTATAAATATAACCCCAAATCATAAATCCCTAAACCCTAAATCACACATCCCAAACCTCAAAACCCTAAACCCTATTTAGAAAAATAATAATTTTAATAATATATTCCTTTTTAATTAAGTAATACTTATTTAGAAAAATAATGATTTCAATAATGTATTTTTTTTGACGAAAAAATAGTAATTAAATGACATTATTTGAATTTTACAGCATGTAGGGGTATTAAGGTCATTTACAGTTTTTTTCATTCCATTCCAGTGGTAAACCAAACACTATAATCCTGATTCTGAGCTTGATTCCAGTGGTCAAACCAAACAAAATTATTTCCTTTACATTCCGATTCCGATTCCGATTCCGATTCCGATTCCATTCCACGAACCAAACGCCAACTTAGTCCTTACAGATTTGATTTTACCCCTAATTTAAAAGTAAATTCAAATCCTATTTATATTATTATTTAATTTACAATCAATATTTAATTATTTTCTTAATATTTAATATAATTTAATATATATTATGCGAAAAAATATTTTTTACTTTAGTTAATTAAATACTATTTATTTAATCAAATTAAATCAAATAAATATTTAATTCATTCGACATAATATTACTAAATCATCCTTGTATATTTATTTTTTATTTATGATTTTCATAAATTATAATGTTAATAAATATGTTATAATTTTTATTAATATATTATAATCTTATAATTTTCAAGATGAGTCTTATTAATCTTATAATTTAAAAAAAAAATTGATTCAAAAGGTAATTTTTTATTTTTAATTTTCAAATGCATAGCAAATGAAGAGTATTTTCGAAATACTAAATAAAAAATTAAAAACGATACTAACCTCTATCTATAAGTTTGACTCCATTGATGAACCAACTCAAGCTTCTAGCCTTAGCTTTTTCCTTAGCCACAAATAACTTTTCACCACTCTCTAACCAATCATCCATAATATCCCTAATCATTCATTATCTTATTAGAAATCTACAAATTAAGAAATCTCAATTTTAAAAGAAGAAAAACTCAAATCAGAAAGCAAAAGATATAAGAATATGATCAAATAAATTAAACGAGTGCAAACTAAAGGATCAAACAAATCCCGACTAGAGTGTAGTCAAAGACGGAGGAGGTTAGGGTTAAGGTGAAAACAGATAGGGGGACGATGTTTAGCGTTATTTTTAATCTTGTATTTAAAATAACAAAAATATTCTCCATTTATTGTGCAATTGAAAATAAAAAATAAAAAATTAACTTTTGTACCAATTTTTTAATCACTTCAAAAGTGAACTTAATTGTATTAAACCAAAAGTTAGAGAAAATGTTAAAGAACATGAGATCCAGCTGGTGACAACCAACACACCAGCTGGAAGCAGCCACCAACAGCTTGGTAGGGAAGAATAGGCTGTCCAATAACATGACTCTTCATAATTGTGTTTATTTTTAATTATTATAATTTTACTTTTCTTTTGTATAAATAAGTTGTAAACATTCGTTTATTCATAATCAATAAATCCATTTCTCACATGGTATCAGAGCTTTGGAAACAATTCCCAGAAAATTCAGCTCATAGAAATTTTTTCCCATTTTTCTTCAATCTGTTTTTTTTTCCAAAACCAATTTCGATTCACAAAATAATTTTAATTTCATCACATCATATTATTCAGATTCATCCGAGCAATCTGCAAGTTAAAATTATAACATTATCCTCTCCACGCGCTCACACGCGCCTTGTTTAAACTCACCGGCGTTCCACGCATCTCACCGGAGACACACGCGCCAACACGCACCAGCTGCTGAGGAAGACGACTCCAATGACACGTCGTTCGCGCGCCACTGAAGCAAACGATGCGTTGTTCACCCGGTTCAGTCTTCATCTGGTCCGGTCCGGTTCGGTCTTTATCCAGTTTAGGGTTCCACCGTTGCAACCGCCATTCCAACCGCCGGTTCATCCATTTTTCGACCGGTTCTTCGGCTGAAATTTCCGATTCTGTAATCCTTAACTCATTTTCTATAAGATAAAGCATATTTCAATTCATTATTTATTTCATAAATAGTCATTATTGTCTAAAACACACTTAAACTTATCCCGTACTTTCGAATTTATTCAACAAATAATGTCTATGACTACCAATACCAACCCTACTTTACCAAAATGGTATGATGACCCTAGCCATTCATTATATTTAGACCACTCAGACCAACCAGGCATGGTTTTCGTAGCTCAATCCTTAAACCAAGAAAACTATCACATTTGGAGTCATGCAATGCTCATGGCTCTAATAACCAAAAACAAAGAAGGATTCATTGACGGCACAATCCAAAGGCCATCAAATAACCTTGAAACAGAAATCAAACAATGGACTCGCTGCAACATTCTTGTCAAAGGATGGATCCTCAACACTATATCGCCTAAAATTGCAAAAAGTGTCATGTATAGTGATATTGCATATGAGCTATGGGAAGAATTAAAGGAACGTTTTTCACACACCAACAGCGTGCACCTATTCCACATTGAGTAAGAGATCCATGATTGCATACAAGAAGGTGTAAGCATTGGAGAATACTATACAAAATTGAAAAGCTTATGGGATAGTCGTGATGCACTATGTCCTCTTCCACATTGTGGAGGAAATGCCGGAAGGGAACTACAAGAATATCAACAAAAGCAACGAACCATAAAATTTCTCATGGGGCTTAACAGTGTTTACACATCAGCACGTGGACAAATCTTGCTCATGGAACCATTACCTATAGTAAATAAGGTAGATTCACTTATTGTTCAAGATGAAAAGAAAAAGAGCTGTCTCCACGCAAAGCATGGCAAGGATGCCAGAAGCTGCCGCACTTGTTGCCAGAGATAGTCGTCCACAATATCCTCACAAAAATTACCCACCAAGGAATCCACATCTCAAGTGCAATCGATGCAACAATATATGCCATAATTCTGAGAATTGCCGAAGTCACCTCAAATGTGATTTTTGTGGTCTCAATGGACACAATTTTGAAAACTGCCGAAAGCGTCTCAAATGTAATTTTTGTGGTTTGAATGGACACGACATCAACATGTGTCAGAAGAAAGGAGCAATTCATGATAAGAGAAATATAAGTTATGGCTTCCCTTCCAAAGCTCATCATACTGACTTTCAGGAAAGTTGCTCCGACACAAAGACACCATCCCACAACCTTACATCTGCCCAATATCAAGAGCTCCTTACACTTCTCAATCAATCCAAATCAGGTAGCATGGCAAGTCAAGTGACTACTTCTTCAGGTAACACATTATGTGCAACTGTTTTCCATTCAGAAACCCGTTGGATTTTTTATACAAGGGCAATTGATCACATGGTCTGTTCCCAAAACCTTATGAGCTCCAGCATTCCAGTCACTAATCGACATGTACATTTACCTGATCATTCTCTTGCCCGTGTCACACATATTGGCACTGTATATTTCTCAAATAATTTCATACTTCATAATGTCTTGTGTGTTCCCTCCTTCAAATTAAACTTAGTTTCTGTAGCCAAACTAACTCAAACCTCATTATTTCATGTCACATTCACTAACAGTATGTGCCTTGTTTAGGAAAAATGCTCAGGGAAGACGATTGGGATGGGAACTGAGAAAGAAGGACTCTACTATCTGACTATTTCTGAAAAGGCTGGATGTTTCTCCGTTTCAAACACTACTTCCACCAACTCTCATCTATGGCATCAACGACTTGGTCATTTATCTAATAACAATTTGCGTGTAATTTCTCTTTCCATCAATACACCTTTTTGTTCCATTAGTGATTGTTCTATTTGTCCATTAGCTAAGCAAACACGTAATCCATTTCCTTTAAGTTCCATCAATACAAAAGCACCATTTGAAATGATTCATGTCGATATTTGGGGTGGTTATCACATTCCAGCACTTAATGGAGCACGTTATTTTCTTACTATTGTTGATGACTACTCAAGATGCACATGGGTCTATCTCTTACATGCTAAATTTGATACACGCACATTTCTTACCACCTTCATCAATCTTGTTGAAACACAATTTTCATCCAGAGTTAAAATCATTCGTAGTGACAATGGACCAGAATTTTCTATGACCCAGTTGTTTTCTACCAAGGGAATCCTTCATCAAACTAGTTGTGTCTCTACCACTCAACAAAATGGTGTCGCTGCACGCAAAGAACGTCATCTTCTCAATGACGCTCGTTCAATTCTCTTCCAAGCCAATCTTCCTAAAAATTGCGGAGAGATGCCATTCTTACGATCCACATACCTCATAAATCGTACTCCAACACACGTTACCGAGGGTAAAACACCATTTGAAGTCCTTTTTCACAAAACTCCTAGGTATGAACATCTTCGTGTTTTTGGTTCCCTTTGTTTTGTGTCTGCACATCATGATCGACTCACCAAGTTTGATGCTAGGTCACATAAATGCATATTCATTGGGTATCCATCTGGGATCAAAGGTTATCGTGTCTACAATCTAGAAACAAGCAAGACTTTAGTGTCTCGTGATGTTATCTTTCATGAACATGTATTTCCTTATTTCACTTCCGCTGTCAACACTCCAACTCTATTTCCTCCATCAGAAGATACTATTTATGATGACATACCCAACATTTGTCAATCAACCAATCCAAATATATCACTTGATCATACATCATCTGTCCTTCCAACAATCAACTCAGACACTCTTCATCTTCAAAATTCATCTTCACAAACATCATCATCAACTTCTCCACCACACATAACTTCTCCAACACCAGTCACATATAGGCTTCGTCGATCCCCCAATGTTCCTAGTTACCTTCAAAAATATCATGTAGAAGCTTCCTTACCTTCTCGGTCCTTCCCTTCGTCTCACTCAGCATCGTCCAAAGACAAAGGTACTTCTCATTCTTTATCTCATGTACTTACCTATGACCAATTATCACCTGCACATCATGCCTTTACTACTTCTATTTCCATTCTCAGGGAACCAACCACTTTTGCTGAAGCTTTCAATGATCCAAAATGGCAACTTGCCATAAAACAAGAACTGGATGCCCTTGAAACTAATGGCACTTGGATGCTTCAACAGCTTCCTCCAAACAAGAAACCAGTTGGTTGTAAATGGGTTTACAAAATCAAGTATAATCCTGATGGCTTTGTAGAACGATACAAGGCTCGATTAGTGGTCAAAGGATACAGTCAGATTGAAGGTTTTGACTACCAAGAAACTTTTGCACCAATAGCCAAACTTGTCATTGTTCGGCTTGTCCTAGCCGTTGCTGCTATTCAAAATTGGCATCTTCGACAAATCGATGTCAATAATGCTTTTCTCTATGGTGATCTTCATGAAGATGTCTACATGTCCCTTCCACCTGGATTCGGACGAAAGGGGGAAACACGAGTATGTAAGCTACATAAATCTTTGTATGGACTCAAACAAGCCTCACGACAGTGGTTCATCAAGCTATCAACAACACTTAAGCTAGCTGGTTTTAACCAATCCAAGTATGATCACTCATTGTTCGTCCGAACCCGTGGTAATTCCTTCTCTGCTCTTCTTGTCTATGTAGATGATATAATCATAACAGGAAACAATATACAAGACATTGAAGAAACTAAGAATCATCTCATGAGACAATTCAAGCTTAAAGATCTCGGTGAATTAAAGTATTTTTTGGGCATAGAAGTTTCACGTTCCAGTAAGGGAATTGTTCTCTCACAACGCAAGTACGCACTTGAAATATTGGAGGACATGTGTTATCTTGGTGCCAAATCTGCCAATTTACCTATGGAACAAAATTTATCCCTTAGCAAGGTTGAAGGGGAATTCATCAGTAATCCCACATTCTATCGAAGACTTGTTGGTAGATTAATATACTTGACCATCACAAGGCCCGACTTAGTGTATCCCGTGCACATTCTCAGTCAATATATGGATAAACCACGACAACCACATTTGGAAGCAGCTCAACGAGTGCTACGATATGTCAAGAACACACCAGGGCAAGGTCTCTTTTTCTCAGCAACTAGTTCATTACAGCTAAATGCTTTTTGTGATGCAGACTGGGCAAAATGCACAGATACACGACGATCAACCACAGGATATTGTATGTTTCTTAGAAACTCGCTAATTTCTTGGAAGACTAAGAAACAAAATACAGTGCAGAAGCAGAATACCGCTTTATGGTAGTGGCATGTTGCGAAGTAACCTGGTTACGATATATTTTGGATGATTTGGGTATCAAACACTCCCAACCAACCAAGTTATATTGTTACAATCAAGTAGCTCTTCACATTGCATCAAATCCAGTGTTTCATGAGCGAACCAAACACATAGAGATAGATTGCCATCTAGTAAGAGAAAATATTCAAGCTGGAATGATCAAAACTTATCATATCTCTACATTAGAGCAACCAACAGATATATTTACTAAATCCCTGAGTTTTTCACAGTTCTCAAGCTTACTTAACAAGTTAGGAATAATTAACATATATTCTAACTTGAGGGGGAATGTTAAAGAACATGAGATCCAGCTGGTGACAACCAACACACCAGCTGGAAGCAGCCACCAACAGCTTGGTGGGGAAGGATAGGTTGTCCAAGAACATGCCTCTCCATAATTGTGTTTATTTTTAATTATTACAATTTTACTTTTCTTTTGTATAAATAGGTTGTAAACATTCGTTTATTCATAATCAATAAATCCATTTCTCACAGAAACTGTCGAATCCCTAACCTTTTATTTATCAATTATTTATTAATTCATAATTAACCATTTTTCTGATGAATTACAACATGGTTTACATTGTTGAAATGTTGTTATGAAGCAGTTACGGGTACTAATGATATTTGAGGTTAAATAAAACTTGATACATTAATTTTTAAGTGATTGTAACATAATTTAATTTTAAATTTATTCTATTATAAACCTAGAATATCTATCTTGTGTTACACTTTATCCAATTTGAAGGTTAATAAATATTTCATTGATATAATTATTAGATGTAATTTAATCTTTCACAAGCTAGTTCATACTTAGAGTTAGTCAAAATGTCTATTTTTTCCTTCTAATTACCGTTTCTCCTTGAGTACACATGATTCGATGAATAATTTCACTATAGTCATATCATAAGGTGTGCACAATCATCCATACTTTGGAACTACTAAGCAAGAAACTCCTATATAATCATCTATAATCATATGTGGTGGATTTCTCATCTTATAAGATAACCTCTCAACCTAACATGAATAACAACGTATCAAGATATAAGATATCTTAGTCTAACAACTAGTAAAGCATTATCAAGTAAGTCAAATATTAAGATGTGATGACAAGGGATTACTTGAATCACTTCGGATTAAGATTATCTCGTATTTGGTTATTTGTGACATAATAAAACAGTTATTAGTAAATAAATGTTAATGGTATTTGCATTACATCTAGTTTATTCTTCCACGATCTTTATTACACACAATTTAGATTATTATATATTCTTATATATTGAATTTAAGCCTTTATTAATAATAATATATTTTGAAATTTTATTTAATGAATTAAATAACACATGTGCATATAAAATAATATATTTTTGTTTATTCTAATTTCAATATTAAAATTCAAATTCATTTGCACTTTAGATCTCACAAAATGTGAAATTTATTTTGTCTTGTTTGTAGATGTTAGATATTATTTTTCCTGTTTAGTGATTTATATCTTGAACGACTGCAAGCAATCTATACACGATTATAAACAATTATTCATATGCATAGTAGGTATTAAAAAAAAATAAAGGAGGCATAATAAGCTTAATGACCTTGGTATTATTATGAGCTATGAAGAATTGAGTTACACTTAATAATTATATCAATCAATTATACATATACAAAGTGTTGGTAAATATCAAGTATGATATTTGATAGTTCAATCTTAGGTTTATGATAGAGTGACTCTTAGATTAAAAAAAGTTAATAATTAATTTAGAGTTTAATCAATGGATAAATATATTTTTCAAGCTTCAAATATAATTAGTTAATTCTCCAAATTTATTATATAATCATCACCGAATTATATTGTATTCAAGAGTAATATGAATAATTAGTTTAGAATAGATTATTTAAATGATAAAAATAAATGTAAGTTTATATTATGATAATTTATAAATATCAAATAATAATATGGAGGTAAAAACGATAATTTGACATCTATTTGTATATATTAGAAATTAATAGAACACGGAATTGAAGTAAGGAAACCTCTTTAATTACAGATTTTGGAAACATTGACATCACTGGATACTAAACAACGTTGACAAGTCAATATAATACAAAGAGGAATTTTGGATAATTAACATAAAAGGTTATGATAGATAGGAAATATTAGAATTGAAATTGAATGAAGAAATTTTATTTTAAAGACAATAATGATCATTTATATTCATCCAATGGCCATCATCATCTTGACGAATTCGTCGTAGTTAACTTGACTATCATCGTCTAAATCAGCCTCCTTTATCCTCTGCTCAGCTTCTACATCCGTCAATTTTTCTCCTGAATTGATCATTACCTGCCTCAACTATCAAACTAATTTTGTACAAATTAATTTTTATTCTATTATATTTTTCGCATATTATATACTGTTACAAAAATGTGCTTTAAATCGACTTTAAATAAAAAAGACTTAAAATTTAAAATCGATTTACAGATTTAATCAACTTTAATTTTTTTTTTATATATTTTACTCATTTTTTATTCTACTTAAAAACTTATATTCAATGACATATAAATTTATATAACAATTTTGTGATTATTAAGATTTTTTTTACACTACTTCAAATTACAAATATTTTAATAAGTATCATATTGTTGAATTATGTACTTCTCATTTCATTTTAACATAAATAAATAAATTAAAGGTTAACCTTAAACCACAGTTATAAATATATATATATATATATAATTATTTTATTATGAAATACTTATACAAAACCTACATAATAAAAATAATAACATATATAATACAAAATTTATACACATAATATACAAAAAATAACACAAAGTGAATAATAAGTGTGTAAGATTAATAGAAATACTTATAAGAATAAATGAAATGACAAAATGAAGAAAATGAAAAAAATGGAAAAAAATGTTGTTTTGTATGTGAAAAAATTGGTATAAAAAATTTGAATATTTCGCTCAAAAAAATAGAGAATCTGGAAGATAATTTGGAGATGAAAAAAAATCCACTAAACAATGTTAGAATTAGTGGTCATAGGTGGTCGAAAAATGAGAAAAAGTGGAGGAGGTGAAGCTTGATTTTGGATTTTTAGGTGTTGTTTACAACACTGTAAATTAAAATTTGTGTATGATGGAGGAAGAAATAAGAGAAAAGAAAAAATTCAAGTATATAGCATCGGTTGACGTGTTTAACCGACGCTACACATGGACGTAGCGTCGATTCTATGTGTCAACCGACACTACACACATAGATAACATCGATTCAACACGTCAACCGACTCTATACGTAGTGTTGGTTCTTCATCGAACCGACTTTAAATTCATTATAAGTCGGTTTTCTCTAAAAATCAACTTTACATATCGACTTAAATATCACATTTTGTAGTAGTGACAGTTCTGATACCATGTTAAAAACTCATGTCTAACTCAATAAGATCTCATTGAGTTAAGAGTTATCCTAGTTTATAAGCAACACTGTTACCAAACTTCTGGTCGACGTGAGACTGAAGAAAACTTAACAACATATATAATTAATGAATCAATTATTATGTTCTAAACCATAAATTCTTAATCTAAATATTAAAATATTATATTTTATCAATAACTTCAGACCAATGCATAAATTGAAAAATAGATGAACACTTCAAATAAATAAAGGATACTTATCACATGAGTAATATGATAGCAAAGATAAACATTATTGTCTGCTACCTTAGCCAATATATATATATATAATAATAATAATAATAATTCAAGCTATTGGTTAATGTTCACTGCATGAGGAAAACTAGAAAGTACAGCATCAGTGATATGGATACTCTTCGAAATAAAATAAAATGATGTATAAAACATGTGAATTATCTGCCCCCATTTAAATTGAAAATGATCTCATAGTTATCTACGTCAATAATTTGTACATATATATTTAAGTTTAATCATCTTTTAAGATATGAATAATCTCCTTCATTGATATATTATTTATGTTCCTTTACTGGCAATTCCATGTCGATGCCATAGAAATTTGGGTTAACACAACTACACCATTACTAACAAGTAACAACGGTGAGGTATAGTAAAACTTTATACGTAATTGAATCTCTTATATTATAAAATGTATCATTTATTCTCTTATATTTCTTAAAAATTATCAAAAATAATGATAAATTTTATTATTTATTTAATAATTTAATAATTTTATGATAAAAAATTAACTATTTATTCAATGTTTTAATATTTTTATGATAAAGTATACTGATAAAAAATTATTTTTATCTTTTTTTATCTATCAATAAAATAAAATATTAAGAAAATAATATTATTTTATTACTAATAACAAAAATGATTTTTGTCCTTATTTAGCTTTTTTATAAAAATAAAGTTACAAATGACTTCTTTTTCTACTAAACAATTGCTTGCTGTCTTTTTCTACTCAACGTATTTAGACTTGAATTTTGCAAAAAACTTTTAGACTATTTTACAATACGTAATACGCATTCCTATATGTATGAAAAAAAAAACAATTATTTGCCTATGACTTGGAAAATTATATGTAATTTTGATTTTTCAAAAAAAAAAAAAATAGAAGAATGCTCAGCAGTAAGGAAATTTTACATCATTGGCAGATACGTATCCATTTTGATCCCTGTCAAAAACTTTGAAGACCACTCTGAGTTCATCTTCAGCTTCAGTTTCCTGATAATTAATATTTGAAGATAATTAATATTTGAAGACAATTAATATTAATCTTTGTTATCTTATTTCAAGGAAAACAAAGGTGCATGTGGGAAAGGAATTAAATGAATTAAAGAAATTGATATCAAATTAGTGATAACCAACACAAAGCAATCACCAACAACTTAGTGGGGAATGATAGGTTGTCTAAGAACATATTTTTCCATAATTATATTTATTTTTAATTATTACAATTTTACTTTTCTTTTGTATAAATAGGTTGTAAACATTCATTTATTAATCATCAATAAAATCATTTCTTACATGGTATCAGAGCTTAGGAAATAACTCCCAAAAAATTCAGTTCACAAAATATATTTTTTTCCTCAATCTGTTTTTTTCCAAAATCAATTTCGATTTACAAAATAATTTCAATTTCATCCCATTATATTATTTAGATTCATCCGATCAATCTGCAATTAAAATCAACTAAGAATCATCTCATGAAACAATTCAAGATGCACATGGGTCTATCTCTTACATGCTAAATCTGATACACGCACATTTCTTACCACATTCATCAATCTTGTTGAAACACAATTTTCATCCAAAGTTAAAATCATTCGTAATGACAATAGACCAGAATTCTCTATGACCCAGTTATTTTCTACCAAAGTAATCCTTCATCAAACCAGTTGTGTCTCTACCTCTCAACAAAATGGTGTTGCTAAACGCAAACACCATCATCTTCTCAATATCACTTGTTCATTGCTCTTCCAAGCCAATCTTCCTAAACAATTCTGGGGAGATGCCATTCTTACAGCCACATACCTCATAAATCGTACTCCAACACCTGTTCTCAAGGGTAAAACACCATTTGAAGTTATTTTTCACAAAATTCCTAGGTATGAACATCTTCGTGTTTTTGGTTCCCTTTGTTTTGTGTCTGCACATCATAATCGACTCACCGAGTTTGATGCTAGATCACATAAATGCATATTCATTGGGTATCCATCTGGGATAAAAGGTTATCGTGTCTACAATCTGGAAACAAGCAAGATTTTAGTGTCTCGTGATGTTATCTTTCATGAACATGTATTTCCTTATTTCACTTCCGCTGTCAATACTCCAACTCTATTTCCTCCATCAGAAGATACTATTTATGATGACATACCTAACATTCGTCAATCAACCAATCCAAATACATCACTTGATCATACACCATCTGTTCTTCCAACAATCAACTCAGACACTCTTCATCTTCAAAATTCATCTCCAGAAACATCATCATCAACTTCTCCACCACACATAACTCCTCCAACACCGGTCACACTTAGACTTCATCGATCCACCAATGTTCCTAGTTACCTTCAAAAATATCATGTAGAAGCTTCCTTGCCTTCTTGATCCTTCCCTTCGTCTCACTCAGCATCATTCAAAGACAATGGTACTTCTCATTCTTTATCTCATGTACTTACCTATGACCAACTATCACCTACAAATCGTGCCTTTGCTACTTCTATTTCCATTCCCAGGGAACCAACCACATTTGCTGAAGCTTTTAATGATCCAAAATGGCAGCTTGTCATGAAACAAGAACTGGGTGCTCTTGAAACTAATGGCACTTAGACACTTCAACAGCTTCCTCCAAACAAGAAACCAGTTGGTTGTAAATGGGTCTACAAAATCAAGTATAATCATGATGGCTCTATGGAATGATACAAGACTCAGTTAGTGGCCAAAGGATACAGTCAGATTGAAGGTTTTGACTACCAAGAAACTTTTGCACCAGTAGCCAAACTTGTCATTGTTCAGCTTCTCCTTGCCGTTGCTGCTATTCAAAATTGGCATCTTCGACAACTCGATGGCAATAATGCTTTTCTCTATGGTGATCTTAATGAAGATGTCTACATGTCCCTTCCACCTGGATTCGGACGAAATGGGGAAACACGAGTAAGTAAGCTACATAAATCTTTGTATGGAATCAAACAAGCCTCACGACAATGGTTCATCAAGCTATCAATAACACTTAAGTTAGCTGGTTTTAACCAATCCAAGTATGATCACTCACTGTTCGTCCGAACCCGTGGTAATTCATTCTCTGCTCTTCTTGTCTATGTAGATGATATAATCATAACAGGAAACAATGTACAAGACATTGAAGAAACTAAGAATCATCTCATGAAACAATTCAAGCTTAAAGATCTCGGTGAATTAAAGTATTTTTTGGGCATAGAAGTTTCACGTTCTAGGAAGGGAATTGTTCTATCACAATGTAAGTACGCACTTGAAATATAAGAGGACATGGGTTATCTTGGTGCCAAATCTACCAATTCACCTATGGAACAAAATTTATCCCTTAGCAAGGTTGAAGGGGAATTCATGAGTAATCCCACATCCTATCGAAGACTTATTGGGAGATTAATATACTTGACCATCACAAGGCCTGACTTAGTGTATGTTGTGCACATTCTCAGTCAATATATGGATAAACCACGTCAACCACATTTGGAAGCAGCTCAACGAGTGCGACGATATGTCAAGAACACACCAGGGCAAGGTCTCTTTTTCTCAGCAACTAGTTCATTACAACTAAATGCTTTTTGTGACGTAGATTGGGCAAAATGCATAGATACACAACGATCAACCAGATATTGTATGTTTCTTGGAAACTTGCTAATTTCTTGGAAGACTAAGAAACAAAATACAGTCTCACGATGAAGTGCAGAAGCAAAATACCACTCTATGGTAGCAGCATGTTGCGAAGTAACCTGGTTACAATATATTTTGGATGATTTGGGTATCAAACACTCCCAACCAACCAAGTTATATTGTGACAATCAAGCAGATCTTCACATTGCATCAAATCCAGTGTTTCATGAGCAAACCAAACACATAGAGATCGATTGCCATCTAGTAAGAGAAAAGATTCAAGCTGGAATGATCAAAACTTATTATATCTCTACATTAGAGCAACCAGTAAATATATTTACCAAATCCCTGAGTTTTCCACAGTTCTCAAGCTTACTTAACAAGTTAGGAATAATTAACATATATTCTAACTTGAGAGGGAATGTTAAAGAACTTAAAGAACTTGAGATCCAGTTGGAGACAACCAACACACCAGCTGGAAGCAACCACTAACAGCTTGGTGGGGAAGGATAGATTGTCTAAGAATATGCCTCTCTATAATTGTGTTTATTTTTAATTATTACAATTTTGATTTTCTTTTATATAAATAGGTTGTAAATATTCGTTTATTAATCATCAATAAAACCATTTCTTACAGTATATTTCAACGACTTTTATATATATATATATATATATATATATACACACACAAATTATATAAGGTGAGAAAGAGCTCATTCTATAACCAAGAATTGAGGAGATATAAGGAAACGCACCATCATCATCCTTGTCAACCAAACAAAATGCTTTCTTTAAACACAACATTATGTTATTCTCTCAATACAATATCTTCCATTCTCTTTTTGTTTTTAATAAAAAACTTAAATTAACACTTAATCTCTTACAGACTTTAATTGTGAGGGTGAGATTGAGAAAGGGATAGAGGATAATGTGTGAATTCGAATCGAGTCGTGTATAGCTCATTCTTAGCTGGGCTTTATGTACGTACTCAAACCACTATATTGCTTTCTTCTTTCGTCTTTTTCTTCTTCTTCATTTTATTGAAATAATATAGGAAGTCAAATTAAACTTATGACTAAAGTTTGTTGGTATACTCATGACTTTTATTGAAATAGAAAACAAATCTTTTTTTAAGAGACTGCCAGATGTCACATATTCGTTATATTATTAAATGATAACATTAGATACAGTGTTATAAATAGTAATAAATAATATTTTCTCGCATCAATTGAGATGCAGCTTACTTTTATGAGAAGAAGAAAAATTCTTTTTTGGTTTTAGGGAAAGAGAGTTGAATCGAACAAATTTAACTATTTTTGTTGTTGGAAAAAAGGTGAATATCATTTTTTTACATCAATTTCAAGAAGATACGATGCAAATATAGCTAAAAAATATGTTGTGTCGTTTTAATAAAAAAACGATGCAAATTTGACCCTATTTGCATCAGTTTTGTATCACAAACCACATAAAAAATATAAATATAAATAAATAAATATTAAATATTTGCATAAATGGATGCAAAAGTTTTAAAAAATAAAAACATAAAACAAAAAAAGCATTTGCATCTATTTTTATAAAAATTGATGCATAAAATAAAAAAAATAAAAAAAGAAGAACAAATTTGCTTACTTTTATAAAAAAAACAGATGCAAAAGATAACAATAATAAAACAAATAAAAAAGAAAATATTTGCATCGGTTTTTATAAAAGTTGACACAAAAATAAAAAAATAAAAAATAAATATTTTTCATCAATTTTGTTAAAAACCAATACAAAATGTAAAAAAATATTAGTTAAATATTTACATAATTATAAAACAAATCAAGAGAAATTTAAATGATGCTTTGTTTTACACATTTGGTACATATCACTCCGAAAAGGGATTCACAATACGTGAGTCTAATGCAATATTATCTTGATCCTAGCTAAAAGCACGAACATGTGCAAATGAAAAAAAATGTATGAACTATAGTAAGTATGTATAAATCATTGGAAGAAAGTATCACACTGTTAACACAAATATTTAATGAGAGTTTGGGAAATTAATCTGCATGTAGCTGGTTAACTACCAATCTATAAATGTTAGTTCCTCCCGTGTCAACACGGTACTAATTGTTACTCCCTAGTTCACCGATCTTCCATTTGACATTAACAAACTTTTGGTAAGTTTTCAAACTGTATATGATATTTGACTTATAATTAATCACTAATTAATTTTAGGATAAGAGTTGTTTGATGAAAGATATAACACATGAGATATATATTGTTATTAGATCCATAACACCAAATCAATAAGGTCTTATACATCAAGTGTCAATTGAAAATAATTATAAGATCACAGTAAATATGGCTTATGAACTTGAGTGTATATTGTTAGTTTTAAGTAGCTATCACGAAACTTTAAGAGAGTTGATCTAGTAATATTTGTATTTAATTTATTAACATATTCAAAAAATTTAATAAATTATTTTTAAATTTTTTTATCGTTATATATGTAAGCTGTTTTTGAAGAATTTAGATGTCAAACGGATGTTAAAATTGTTCGTGTTAAATAATTATTGAGCTCCCACAATAGTATACGGGGACAACATAGTCAAGATAGAAGAAACTTGGAAAAAATACAACTCTATATATGCCTAAAATTATAGTCAAAACTTGGTAAGTTTAATGATCATGGTAAGTTGTGCAAAAAAAAAAAACTTACAGATGGTTAGAAGGTACCATTCAACTCGCATATTTTTCAATTTGACTTTCATTTCATAAATATGACAGTTGATGGTTTGATATCTTTCTTTGAAATGGATTGTATTGGTCAAGATATTATCTAAGCTTGGATAAAGTAACATTCAAAACAAATTTATATATGATTTTAATAAATAATCACAAGTCTTATTATATAATTTGCTTATATTTAATGTAGGAAGTTTTATGATAATTTGGTTTTAGTTGATGAAACTCAACTTACAAGTTCTTGGACTCGTTATTAGTTGATAAAATTGAAGATAAATCGATATTAAATCAAACTATTAGAGTATATAATAGGACTTTAAAGTTACGAATGAACCAAAAGTTACTTGTTTTATGTCTCGTAAGATAATTAATTAATTTTTTGGTATATTTTTAAAAGAGTTATAATTTTGATTTTTTAACTATTGTATTCGTCATTGGGTTTTGGTTATGCATGAGTCATATTTTAATATGTGTTATTATTTGGATTCTTTGAAAGACTCTTATATAGAAGATGTTTACAATGTACTTAATAAGTCAGTTTAATTGATTAAGTATTATAATCCTAAAATATTACATTGTCATACATATTTACTAATATTTTATATGAACTGTATAAAGCTTATAGTATTTGGTGTACCAAGTTCGAAATGTCAAAATACAACCATAAGTAGGGTTATTATCGAATATAAGTTTATAGATTTTAAATTTAGTTTTGTTAATAATTTGTATCAAATACTAAATATTTAACTAACATAAATTAATTTTAATAGTGTACCAAGCAAGTTGATGTCAAATTGTTTGGGTTTATGTCATAAAGTTTATGAATAAAATTATACACAATTTATCAACCCCTATTATGAAATTACATGTAAGCTTTCTAATTTTAATTAGTTATTTTATTTTAACAATATTTCATAAATTACATAAATTATTAAATATTGATTATTTCTCATTTGTAATATATAAAATTAGATGTCTCATATAAAAGCACACTTTTTGGATAAAATACAAGAGATATAATCAAAATACATGTTATCTTCCATGGTTAATGATGAAGATTAAGTGTATATGTATTTTTTTGGTGTTATTATTTAACTTTATATATATATATATATATATATAGTTAATTCCTTTTGTATTTACAACATTTTGTAACTTGTTTTTGAACTTAATAATAAAAGGTAACCTAATTTTTAAAATTATTGTATACTATACATATCTATGTGTGTTATTATAATACAAATTAGGTAGTTTTAGAAATAGAAATTAAAAAATTTGCATTAGTTTTTCCTCAATAAAAATTGACATAAAATTTTTGTTAATTATTCCAAATCGACGCAAATTTTTCTAATCTCCATTTGCGTCATTTTTTTTCAAACCGATGCAAAACATGATTTTTAGTGTTAAAAAATTGACACAAATATCTATTTTTTATATAATGACAATTATTGTATTTTAATTTTATAATTATTAAATTAGGTTGATTATGTCCCATAATTTAACAAAATAATCAAATTTATCCAATTAACATAATTTCATCGAAATCAAGTGCTGTATATAATGAAAAATGCATTTGTTAAGTTATAATAATTAAATAATAAATTAACATAATGTTATCAAAAGATGTATTTGGAACTATAATAATTAACTTAGTAATTTAATGTTATAATAACTAAAAACAATTGAAAAATATATATTTATATCTAATAAAAAACATGGAATCTATTTGGCCACAATACAAAGAAAGAAATTGATTTGAAAATGATGAAACTTAATTGTATATAGCCTCTTTTGTTGCCAAAATGGATAATATCCATTTAATATTTATAAAAAAAATAAGGCCACATGTATTCTCCCATCTAATTTAAATGAAAAATTACGATCTAAATTTATGTGGCTCTTTCTTGAAAATTACGAGACCAATTGGACACAATCTAAAAATAACAGTGCTATATTAGTCATGTATAAGTACTAGGGGTGTGCAAAAAATCCGATCATCCGAGCATCCGATCCGATCCGATCCGATCCGTTGATTTTTCATCCGATCCGATCCAATCCGATGGTCGGATCGGATGTAAATTTTTTCCATCCGTTAAGTGCGGATCGGATGGCGGATTTCACTACGATTCATCCGATCCGATCCGATCCGACCGAAATTAATTATATATTTATTAAATTAAATATATATATATATATATTTAATATATTATTTAAATATATATATATATAATAATTAATAAACCTAATTATTATTATAACCTAACCTAACATTACCCGTATATGATATATCTATTCTTAACCTAATTCCACCGCTCCCGCCTCTTTTCTCATTATTCTCGATTCTTAACCCAAGTTTCTCTATTTCCACTACTTCATTCTGCTTCTTTCTTCTGCTCCGTGCTCATATACCCTTTTAACTGTATGCCGCTTCTCCTTTCTGCTCACATCACTACATGCCCGGCCTTCTTGCTCCTTCTCTCTTGCTCCTCCTCTGCTTTTACTGCTGCCCATATCTCTGCATTCCTCTGCTTTTTCTCATGCTAACATACGCTACTGCTCTTTAACTCTCTGCAGCCCTTATTTTTCACCAGCTAAACTCGCTGCCTACTTCTTTATCAATACCGTCTTTGCCGCTTCTTCTTCGCTCGCTCTCTTCTGCTCTTGCCTGTTCTCCTCTACCATTCTCTTCCTTTTCCTCCTCTATGTGCCTATCTTTGCTTAAAGGTATGAACGGCAAAATGTTATCAAACTATTACGACTTTAATTTATTTTATACAAATTATCATATTATATATATATAATTAATGATATCTTGTTACTCTGTTTTTTGTGAATGGGTTAAAAGACTTTGACTAGTACTAGAAACTTCCATAAAATTGACTCTAAAGACAAATTAAATAATTAACTCAAGGTCATTTCAAGACCTGTTGTTGATCAGTGACGAATTTCTTCCACTTCGTTGATACCATATACAAAAACTACATTCTACTTATAAAACAAGGAAAAATAAATAACGAAGGCAAATTAATTAAAGATCAATCCAACTTTTAGTAAGTGGAAGTGTAGAACTCAGTAGTAAATTAACCATTTTTAGTTTGGTTTTGATTTTTAAATAGCATTTTGAACCCCACACCTTCTAGTAGTGGCCTAGTGGGTCATCAAACTATATTAACTATTGCTTCTTAAAAATAATAATAATCTAATTTAAACATGTTTTAAATTATACAAACACTTGTATTTTTTTAAAATTTAGTTATATATATATATATATAAAGTTATTATATAAAATTCAAACTATGTGATGATAAATTGTATTACTTTGGTTGTAAATATGCTTCTTTACATTATAACAACTATTTTTCTACACAATGTGTTTATTACATTAAGTTGATTGTGTCTCACTTTATCTTAGATGGAAAAAAATACCTCTATTATGGATAGTCCACTTGCAACCAGGAAGTGCTGTACCCACGTGATGTTGAAAATCAATATAAAAATCCACAAAATGCTCCACCGTAAAACTAAAGATCTAGCATTGAATGACAAACTGACATACATAGATAGCTATGATGGAAAAGGTAAGCGAAAGTTTTCTAAACCTCCTCTTACACGAAACATTTTGATATAGTGGGTAAAGGCTTAGATCGTAGGCGAGATGTAAATATTGTTCAAGGAGTATGTGTATGTATCCGAAGAAGTCCGGTACATCAAACTTAAATGCTCGTATTGCTATGCAATGTAAATTATTTCCTAGTAGATATGAGAAGAAGCAAAAACTTTAGCTTTTGAAAATGTCACAAACAATAAAGAAGGTGTACTTGTTGCACACACATTCGATATTGAGGCTTGTAGGCTTGTACTTGCGTAAATGATTATAGTTGATGAATTGCCATTTAGTCGTGTTGAGAATGAAGGATTTAAGAAGTATAGTAGAGTTTTAGAACCAAGGTTCCAAAGTTCCTTCTCGTACCACTTTATTACATCGAGATTGCTTGAGTCTTTTCTTAAAGGAAAAGGATAAATTAAAAGAATTTTTCTCTAAATCATTTCAAAGAGTTTGTTTAACCACCACACACGTGGACTTCACGTCAA
Source organism: Hippophae rhamnoides (assembly GCA_033030585.1). Lineage (NCBI taxonomy): Eukaryota > Viridiplantae > Streptophyta > Magnoliopsida > Rosales > Elaeagnaceae > Hippophae > Hippophae rhamnoides. The sequence continues at coordinate 71,403,290 of CM065427.1, forward strand.
AATTTGAATTATATGTGTCTCATTTAAGCTTCACTTCATCGATGATAATTGGAAACTCCAAAAAAGAATCTTAAATTTTTGTGTAGTTCCTAGTCGTAAAGGTGATATCCTTGGGAAAGCAATTGAGCAATGCTTGTTAGATTGGGGAATTGATAAGATATTTACTATTATTGTGGATAATGCTAGCTCAAATAATACATTATTTTCTTGCGTAAAATAGTGAACAATTAAGGAGGAGCAATACTAGATGGTCGACATATGTATATGAGGTATGCAGCTTATATTCTAAATTTGGTTATGAGAGAGGGCTTGAAAGAACATGATTCAAACATAAGTAAAATAAGAGAAGTTGTGAAATATGTCAAAGGATCACCTTCAAGGTTGTTAAAATTTAAGGATTGTGCAGAGCAAGAGAAGATTGATACTAATAAACTTTTATGTTTAGATGTAGTAACAAGGTGGAATTCCACCTATTTAATGTTAGAAGCTGCAATAACATTTGAGCAGCTTTTGAGCGTTTAGAAGAAGATGATGTGATATTTAAACAAGAGTTCAACATTGGAAATGATAGTTGCAAAACTCCTGATATGTTTGATTGGTCTAATGCTCACATATTTGTGAGGTTTTTGAAAATATTTTATGATGCAACATTGAGATTTTTTGGTTCTGTATATGTTACTTCAAATTTGTTTTTGGATCAAATTTGTTTCATACATAACCAATTGAGTTTTTGGTGTGAAAATACAGATTTTTTGTTAAGCAAAATGGCAAAAGAAATGATAATAAAGTTCAATAAATATTGGGGAGGTGTAGATAAGATGAATGATTTTTATTTGTGCAACTTTGCTTGATCCAAGACGTAAGGAACAAGGTTTGAAAATTTCCTTGGATCTTTTGTGTGAAGATGATATTATGGTTGGTCGTATGATGAAAAAATTTAGACAAACTTTGAATAATATGTTTGATCAGGTATTTAGTTTTGTGATTACGCAAATGTCCAAGTTACATGCTCATGACCTTTAGACACGAGAAGAAGTGGATAGTTGTAACATTGATTCATTTTCCTTTGTGGATGGATCGTTATAAAAAATGTGTCAAAGATGCAAAAAGATAGACAACCAAACTGAAGTAGATAAATATTTGGGTGAGACATGTGAGGATGTGGATGATGAGTCTTTTAATCTTTTAAGTTGGTGGAAGGTGAACTCATCTAGATACAAGGTTCTTTCCAAGATTGCCAAAGATGTTTAGCTACGCCTATATCAACCGTAGCTTCGAAGTCTGCATTTTCGACGGGGAAGGGTTATTGATTCTTTTAGAAGCTCATTGTCCCAAAAATCGGCTTACTTATTTGTACTGTATCGGATTCGATCATCACCGATAATTAACATTAAGTGATTCCTCACTTGATGATATTGAAGCAATTGAAACAGGTAATATTATTTTAATTTTCATTAGTAATTGATATCATTCTCTTATGATTTAATATTCTCATCAACTTTCTATGTATCTTATTTTGTAGATATGTTGAGAGACATTAAGGATATAACCCTTGATTGAGTACGATATATTGTTATTTTATTTCATATGTATTTCATATATTATTTTATATATATTTAGTTATCAACTTACTAATATTTTTTAAATTATGGCTAATACGTGATGGCCGATGACACATTGAAGTTTTTTGCTATTGTTCTCAAGATTCAAGACAATATTATTTTTAAGATGGTCAATGGATGTTAAAGATTGAAATGATCAAATTAATTTAGTTTTAGATTATTGTGAACTATCTTTTTGTTTATTGTTTAAATGAATTGTTAAATTTATTAAAATAACTATTGTAATCGACATCGTTATTTACTTAATTGTGTTATTTTTATTTTATATAAGTTTGAATATTTTAGTCTTATTTTAATCTTTTTATTTGATTTTTTAAGGTTTCTTTTAATTAAAATGAGTTTATGTTATGATCTATGTAAAAAATTAATTTTTTAATTCAAAAATATTATTAATTAAGTTTATTGATCGGATTGATCGGATTGATCGGATTGTTCGGATTGTTCGGATTGGTTGGATTGATCGGATTGATCGGATTGATCGGATGCTATCCGAATATTTTACGGATCGGATTGATCGGATGCTATCCGAATATTTTACGGATCGGATTGATCGGATATAAAATTTGATCGGATCGGTTGCGGATTAGGATGCTTCAATCCGATCGGATGTTCGGATCGGATCGGATGAGCATAAACTTAACGGTTTCGATCCGATGAACACTCCTAATAAGTACGAAGCTTAGAAATGGTTAGAAATGTGTCAATTCTGTGTATACACGTGTATATTTTTTCCAATTATGTTACTACCTTAAGTATCACATATAAGCTGTTATACTCCATTGCATAAAATATCTTTTGCTATTAAATGATATTCACATTTCTTCTCATTCTTGTTCTTCAAACTCATCAGTGGCATGTAAAGAATTTAATGGTTAACATACAGAGATAATGTAACCACCTCACCACATGTGCCTTCTTCACCAACGATTCCACCTAGCTTTGGTGTTAACACTTCTCTTTCGGTAGTTCCGTCAGAGTTTATAAGTAATTCTCAGTTCAATATTTCAAATCATACATAATATACATTATGGTCAAATTGTAATTAATGTCCTTACTCAGAATTTGCCTTCTATGAATATCTCGTTACCTATTAATCTTGATGATAACAATTACTTAATTTGAAGGGATCAATTATTTACATATATGACTGCGAATTATTTAGAAGGGGTAAAGAATGGTTCTTTTTTGTCGCCATCTAAGTTTCTTGGTGGTTCGGTCACTTCAAATCCCATTGATCGATGTCATTTTATACATATATTTATACATCAATTCTCACATACTTATAATAAATTAATGTCACCTATATTTTTTATGTGTTTATTTTGTGTCATATAGGTTTTTAGGATCAAATGATAAAAAAGAGAGGCAAGAACATGTGTTTAGAGTAGAAACAGAGAATATAATTGATCAATCAAGATTCAGTCAAGATCAATCGAGGACTCAGGGGGAGAACAACAAATAAAGCTCAAAAATCTATCATTTTTAGCATAACTTTTAATCCTAGCCATTTGATCAAGCAAAGTCTAATCCTAATCAAATCAAGCTCAAAAATACACTATATAAACAACCCAAGGATTCATTAGAAACAAAAAAATTACAACAAGAATAAGAGAGATTAAAGAGCACCTCTAGGGGGTAACTTTTGGAGGAGATTTTGCAAAGAAGATTGAAGATCTTCATAAGCTTAATTTTTCACTATTTAGTTTCTTATGATTATAATGTTGATTCTTATAGAATATATGTCTAGCTAGTTTAATAATGTAATTATTGGCAATTTCAAAACATAAACTATGATTTAATTAATTTAATATTATGATAATTTTAATTTTAATTATTGATTCTTGTTGTGTTCAATTCTATGTTTGAATACAATGAATAAACTATATCTAGTAAGCATACCTCTAGATTGTTCAAGTTTTAGGTTGATTTCTAAAGGTATTTTGAATAAACTATTCTCTCTCTCTCTCTCAAAAGTGATCCTTGAAAGATAGAATGAAAAAAATGAAAAAAGGATCTCTCTTTAAATAGAGGATGATAAAGGATCTTGTTCATTTATCAAGGAACCCATCCAAGGGTTTCAAGCTATTGGGTAACCCATAGGCTCACAAACCCACAAATTTGGATCCATATCGTCCCCGAAAAATGGGAAAGTGAACTCATTGAGTGGTGGCTTTGACGTCAATATAATTCCTTAATTGGGAGTTTGATTGAAAATACATAAAAAAACACCAATAACAAGAAATCATTGTGCATGTTTTGAGTGCCTACCACACAAGGGTGGACTCGATGCCATTTGTGAGGTTCAAAAAGTGTTGAACCTAGATGATAGTAGAATGAAAAATAGACCTCCAAGCCTATGTATCCAAACCTAACAAGACTAGGGGTTGATGTTAAGTGTAAAATAATTCACATCACATAATAATATAAGAGGTTCTAGTTAGATTATAACTCGTAGACCAACCTAGTAAGTGTTAACTCAGTAAATAAGCATCAATATCATCTATATCCAACAGGACAAGTGACCATCTTTTAATTTATTAATTATCTAACAACAAGATAATTAAAGAGATAAAGCTCCAATAACAAGATAAGTCTACCACTATGGGTAAGAATCATTAACAAGTATATTTTGTCCTATATATATTCGTCAAAGCTCACCATAAAGATGACTTGGACTTGAAATAACTTTAGACACTTAAATCTACATGTAGTTGCTAGGTCTAGTGTACAGGAAAAGTATATGACAATGGCTCATACAGCTTGTGAACTTATATGGATTATAAATCTATTGAGAAAGCTACACATTAAGTTTAAAGGACCATTGGTCATGTATTGTGACAACCAAGCAGCTGCTCACTTAGCTAAGAACCCTGTGTATCATGAGAGAACTTAGCACATTGAGGTTGATTGTCATTTTCTTAGAAAGATTGTTATGAAAGGTGAAGTTATCACTCTTTACATCAAGTTCACGTAACAACTTGGAGATTTTTTTTACCAAAGCTGTATCCAAGGGAGTCTTACCTATCTTTTCTCCAAGTTGTATATGTTAAACATATATGCTCTAACTTGATGGGTAATATTAGAGTAATTAGTTATATTTAAGTTAAATGGTAATTTAGTCGTATACTTCATATTAGTATATACATAGGTGTAATCTTTTCTTGGTTAATTGAAAATTAACCAATTTGTTTAATAAACCTTAATATATACATAATTTATATATGGAAATTACTCTAAACTTACACCAATATAATGTGCTAGGGTATATTTTTTGCTTTAAAACATATAGCTTTTGAGGCATTAATAATAATAAAAATTGAAGCACTTGAATAAAAAAAACATTGACGTCATGTCATTTTTAAAATTTAAATATTACACAAATCATACTTATTATCGAATTTTTCAAACACTTGTGAAACTCATAATAAAGATAAATAGAAGCAAAACGCTTTAAGCTTATAAAGTTTATATGAACCATCATTTTACCTAATCTAAAAAGTAAAATCTCGGTAAGACTCATACTACATATAAATATTATATTAATATCATTCTTAAGTAACATAATACACTTTTAGTTCTAGCAACAACATCTACTTGAAATGTAGATTTTTTCTATTTTCACATAGTTTATTTTATTATATTATAATTGTATTGGGCTATTTATCTTTCTTTTCACAAGTCTAGTGTATATTTTATTTTTATTTTCTGCATTGACCCTTAACCTATTGAAAGTATGATACCATATAAGCATTATAGAGTCAATATGCACCATAATATAACCCAATCTTAAAAGATTAACACATCACATTGATTTCAGTCTTAGTAACGTGGGACACTGTTATTTTTATCTATAACAATCTCATGCCTCTCTCTCTCTCTCTCTCTCTCCTTCTTCTTCTTATTCTTCTTCTTCTCCTTCTTCTTTTTTCGTCAGAATGAGATCTCATGCTTCCCTTGGTAGACTAATAATACTAACATTTGCTTCCAGTTCCAATGACAGGGAAAGAACACCACAAATATATATAGTTGATATACATTGAAGATAAAATTAAGGAGTAATTTAATGAGTGTCAACTCCTTAATGCAAGGAGTAATCAAGGAGTAATCAAGGAGTTGGCATCCTTAATTTAAGGAGTAATTCAAAAAGAAAAACAAGAAATCCTTAATTCAATGAGTAAATCAAAGAATGTTTAATTCAAAGAGTAATTCAAAGAGTAAATCTCCTTATATATAGTTATAGAATTGTAATGAAAATATGAAAGAAACAATACAACTTTAAGAGAGCATGTTTTATTTAGAAAGATCTTTAGGGCTTGGCGTTTTCAACATCAATTTTCAAAAAATATAAAACATTAGTTTATGAGAGAAAGTATATCTTATTTTGATAAGAGTATGTTTACTCTTAAACAAACTTTGCAATTACATAATTGTCAAACTAGAGATATTATATATAGATAGATAGATAGATAGATATGGGTGTACATATTTGTGTGTCTGCTAGCTAGTTGACTCTCACAGTAATTTATTACCAATAATAGTGTTATGAATATGTCCTTCCCCGGGGCTTGGACCAGAATTCTTAGCCCCTTGCAGAGTGTGAAATAAGTTTCCAAACTGTTGTTTGTGTCCTTCACCTTTTGGGCTTGAACCTGAAATCTTCTCCTCCAATATGAGATAACGACCCTCTTTGCTTATAATACCATTGTGTAACCTTTCAGATAAGGTAGTCATTAATGCCCTACCACCAGCTTCTACTGAATGAACATTAATCAAGCTTAACCAAACAGAACAAATAATGACCAAAAAACAAATTAGAGAGTTTATTAGACCTCTGCCCATTTTGATACTTATTATCAGCTCGGATTTTGAAGTGCTAATGTTCTTTTTTTGAGTCACTTCACTTGAAGCTTCGTAAGTTGAATTAATGTCTATTTATAATATATTTGAGGCTAGAATATTCTTTTAAAAATGTTCTTGAATTGACTGATACAAGTGCATACTACTGTTAATTGAGTATGAATGTGGGGTTTTGAATTAATGTTGATAATTATATATGGCTTCATGCAATTGCCTGAGAACTGATCACTCATGAATCAGTTCAAAAGTCCAATCGTAGACTATGGAATTAAAGCCAAAAGTTATTAGTTTCTTAAAAGTGACAAACCACAATGTACATTTTTTTTTCTCTCTTTCTATAAAGTTAGGAATTTAGTTATTCACTTCTTAAACGGTGCAGTTTAATTACTTTTTTTTATTGAAAATGAAGCCCACAAACTCTATACTAACCACTAAACAAAAAAAAATCAAATATTTTTCCAAAAAGTGTGTTTGGTTGGCCACTACGCACTATCATTTAGTTCAAATTTGATGGGTTCCTTCATAAGATTTTAGAATCCAAATAAGTAAGATATGTAAATTCATTTGCCAAACTACATTTTTCTTTACTTGACTAGGTTCGGGGCACATGCTCCTTGCTATACCTAATTTTTTGTTTCAATTAATTAATCTTTTTAGTTAACTATGTAATTCTTGGACGAACTCATTATCCAAAATTATTCGATTTTTAAGCCCAATTACATTTTTACTTACATCGCTTGCCGTCATTTTTTTCTAGAATTCATATTTACACTTTTGCCATTCTCTTACATTACACATTAATTTCATCGCTTAGAACTAAGCTTCCACAAGTTATTTAAAATGGTAGAGCAAAATAAAGCTCAACAATCATTTATGTTGGCCAACACAAAGCTTCCACATCTTCCATGATTTGGGTACCACGTTGCTTTTGTCACTTAAAATGGTAGAGTAGTTCTATAATAGCTACTAGCCAACGTTGTTGTCTAGAACGTAGCTCCCATAATCTTCAGGATTTGGTCGCAAGCTTTCATCACTTAAAATGGTAAAGCATATCCACAACGACCAACGACCAACGATCAACGACCAATTTTTTTTCCGGATCTAAGCTCCCACATCCTTAGTGATTTGGTCACGACATCACTAAATGAACATCACCATCAATACATTGCCTAAAGCACCTATAACCATCATCATATCGCCTTTTTTTAACTTAATATTTTACTCGATTTTATTGTAAAGTTTATAAGTATTGGTAATATTCATGAACAAAACATTTAAAAGTAATTTTAATTTTTAGGTGAATCTTTCTATAATACTTTTCAAGCTGGAATAATTATCAAGCTCGAAAAGAACACATATCAAATATGTATATGTTTTTTATACATGTTAGATTTCATATTAGAAACATAGGAACATTTTGCACTTAGGTTGCTCAATTGATCGAGACATGTCTGCATCGATTGAGGTAAGTAGATTGATTGAGAATCGATCTACTTTGACTAAAAAATTATTGATTTAATTTTTAATTGAGTTAGATCGATAAAAGTTTAATGTTCGATCAATTGAGTATTAGATCATTCAAGAATCGATCTACCTATTCAAAATTTATTTTTTAATACCTTAAATCGATCAAGGATTGGTTAAATCAATCGATCTTTTGGCTCGATCAATCGAGTTTGACCTAGATTTTAATTTTAACCTAATTGTTTACTCAAGTTAAATATTTCAATTACCATTTTGTCTCTATAATTTACTACTCTATGAATTTTTTAATGGACAGAATTATAATTAGACTTTAACCTAGCATTAGAGCTTCAATCTTTTCATCTTAAGCTTTCTCTTTCAAATTTTTTTGCACAAAAAAAGATAATATTCATTTAAGCTTTTTTATTTAATTAATTTATCAAGAATTAGTAGTTATGTTTGATTGATTAATAAGCCTAATTAATTTATAATATTTTGATTAAATATTCATAATATTTTTCTTTATTTTGTTCTTGAATTATTAGATCAAATAATTGTGTATGTAATATCATAATTATTTGGTTTGTTTATTTATCTTTAAAGAAACTATATTTATTGAACTTATTATTAATATGCTTGTTTTAAGGTTACTAGATGATTTGATATTAACTTATATATTTTTGAATCTCCTAATTAAGGTTATTTATTATTGAATCTACTTTAAGACACACTTTGTATTTATATTTTTGTGAAACCTTTCAAGTATTGATTGAATGGATTCGATTGTTTGTATGACTCAAGTTATCAAAACGTTGGTTTAGATTCGAACACTTTTCTTATGAAGACTATGAAGAAAAATAGTAACTTGTAAGTAGATTAGTTGAAGGCATTATCTTGAAAGATAGTTTAAGTCCTAGTCTTATAATCGAATATATTTTTACAATAGATAATTAGATAATCTAATGGATTAGTGGTTTTTTTTATGTCATTGGTGTGAGTTGTTTACACGTAAAACATCGTGTGTCAAATTTTATTTATTTTCATTTTATATTTATTATACACGATTATATGTCTAATCACTTGTTATTTTCATTTATAATTATATCATTAAGTTTAGTAAGTTGATTATTGTTATACTATATTTTCTTTGATATGATTTTATTTTATTTTATTATACTTGTAAATTATTATTTCACACTGCTGGTTTAATTAATGTTCCTTTTTTTTATTATAGCTCATGAGAGTTTATCATATTACTTTACTTTTGTGTTTTGAATCTTCCCATGCAATTGCCTTTAGTATTTTATTTTTAGAATTGTTACATATTTATATACGTGTGGGGTAGGTTGTATTTGCATGTACATGTGACGCACGTACACTCCCCTTAGCAGAAGTTAACTGGTTAAAGGGTATGGTCAGTATCAATCAATCAATACCTCATCAATAGATAATTTTCAATTTTAAACCATAAGTATATTTAGGGAATAATATTTCCATAGAAGATAACAACAACAATAATAATAATAATAATAATACAAAACGTTCCCTCTCTTCTGTAAATACTCTAGGTATTCTCTTATTATTACACCATAATTCAATCAAAGTTCTCTTTCATCATTTGGGTTTCCCTGGATCATCAACGGAGAGAGAGAGAGAGAGAGAGAGAGAGAGAGAGAGAGAGAATGGGAGAAAGTAGAGGCAAAAGTGTGTTATGTGTTTTAATTTCACTGATTAATTATTCAATAAAATGAAATATCCAATGGAAAATGGAACATAGTTGAATCTTAAATGAAATGGAAAACTTACAATGACCACCACATATAAAACCTACGAGTGGAATGAAAATGTTTCAATTCATTTTATCCTAACAAGTAAAAGATATTAAGAAATTTAAAATAATAATAAATAAATTTTAATTAGAGGATATTCAATACTACATAGTTATAATTTAATTAGATGATGTTTAAATTAAAATGATATATTAGATTTTTTAAATTCATAAAAATACATTGGGATGAATATAAAACGTATTATTTTTATGTTTATAAATTTAAAATTTATGAATATATGCATTGCATTTGCTCAGACACTTTTCCACGGCTGAAAACTTATTCAATTTTCATGTTTTTAAACTAAAGAGAGAGAATGACTGCCAAAGATTTTAGGAGGAAGGGATATCGTATTAAAACTATTAGTATTTATTAATATTTATATTTTTAGATTGATATATTAATATAATTTTATTTAAAAATTAAGACTTCTTTAATTCAATTATATGTTAAAATTGTTACCGAATACCATTTATTTAAATATGTAAATAAAAATATATCAGTTATTTAAATAAAAAATATTAAAGAGATACTAATAATAATTAAATCTAAGTATTAAAAAATATTAATTTTTAAATAAATATATCAATTTAAAAATATAAATATTAATCAATACACCGAAAGTATACCTAACCTAAAGAACATGAAAGACGATAAATCTAACAAACATGTTGAATGAGCTAAACTTTGAAATGGAAGCTAGAAAGAATGTGTTGCAAGCTAAGTAACTTTTAGTCAACGTGTATTTAACACAGTGTAAAAGTGGAAAGCAGCCAGAAGGTGGAATCACTTTTAAGAGGCTTGCATCATATCCTAATTTCACTTATATATATATATATATACACCAGAAAAATCATCTTTATCTTAAAAAATAAAATACTGTTTATATTCATATTTATTAAGTAATATAGAATAAATTCGTTTTCTTTTAAAAAAATCATAAAAATTTATTTTTATAAAAATTAATAAATTTTTACTGTTTTTTTTCTTCTTTTACTAAAATCGAATAATATAAATTCATTACTTTTATAAAATATATATTTGTACAATTAATTTTATAAAAATAATAAATTTATTATCACTTAATAATAGTAGTAGAGTAAACTTAGCCAACTCTTTTTCCGATTTTTTTTTTTTAAAGCTTAACTAACTATATTTAAGAGTTGTACGTGAAATTGTGGTGGATAAGAGCATCAACTAACTATGTAAGTAACTTATTTGAATTAAATCATTTATTCTAAAAATAGTTCCATTACAAATAAGGATGATTCGCCTTTTCTCTCTACTCCTTTTTTTCTTCAATTTTTCTTCTTACTTTTCTTATACTACCTTTGTTTAGAAATTCCTCTACCGGGGTTAAAGAGGGATCTCATCCTTTATGAGCTCTTTTCAATATGTTTCTTATTACCTTTATTAGGAAAGAATATGCTATTTTGTTAATTATGATTTTATATATGTCATATCAGATATTATGAAAAAATTTAGTATTTTTTTTTACTTTAAGATCTACAAAGTTTCATCGTGATGTAGATATTTTATTCGATATAAAAATTCATCGATATATTTATTCAACCAGTCATAAGTCATAAGAAACAATTTACGAAGAATTTTAAGTTTTTTTACGTAAATGAAAACAAATGGATATCATGACTTTATTTTTTTCTAAAAATATTTAATTGTATCGTAACGAAATACTAAAATGAGGAGTAATATGGAGCAAACAACAAAAATTAAAAAATATTCTTTTATAAATTTATTAGGTGTCTTGTTGATATCAAGTTTTAGATTTAAATCTAATGCTTTGATATATCTAAAAAATAAAATTGATATTTATTATATGCTTTTGTGTCGTTAATCAAATTCTCTGTTATTTTATCAAAAAAAAAATAATAAAGTCTCCCATTCCATGCAAAACATGTCAATAAGATAAAAATACTAATATAACACCATTAAAAAGATACTATTAACTTAGAATTTATAACTACTCATTTTATATATATAGCACAGAATAAATTTTAGGCGATTTTATACAAGTTTTTGCTTTAAATACAAAGATTACCATTATTATTTATTTATTTTACCTTATTATGTTATTAGATACCATAGATATACTCATATTTATCTTCTTCCATTATCTTAAAAAAATTATTTTAAATAATTAAATTATCTTAGCATAGAAAGGGATTACTTTTTCCCACAAAATGTTATAGAATTATATATATTAATTATAAATAATTTTAAACTTAACTTTCAATTATAAATAATTATATTTTAATATTATTATTATTTGATAAATTCAATGAATATTATTATTAGTTCTATATATTAAATAAAAAAAAACTTGCATGATCGATTAATAGTGGTATAATAATAAGACTTATTCTTCTCTCATTTAAATTCACAAATTGAAATGATACAAAGTATCTTTTGATAAAAAATAATATTAAGCATATATAAAATAATAATTTATATATTATTAACTAATAATAAGAAAGATGAAACTATTTACTCTTATTTTTATTATACAAACAAAAAAAACTCTTAGATTTTTTAAATGATTACATTAACGTATTTAAATTTTTTAATAATCTCTATTAATTTGATATATTAATTCAAACTATGAAAAATAATAACAAGTAGACATTGAAGAAACATCTTTTTTCTCTCTCTCAAAAGTTATACATTTATTTAATAACTTAAGATTTAGTGAAAATAATGGCATAAAATTGTTATGGTAAAACATAAATAGGGATGAGAAGTCTAATTAGCTACAAATTGAGCATCATTATTTAAGTAAATTTAATTTTGTGCCTCCCAAGAGATTAAAAAAATCATACATTAAACCCTTTATGATGTTCTTGTTGTCTCCTCTCAAGTAAATTGTTTTAAAATTGTTTTCAATTACCAACTATAAGGAAAATAAAAGCAAATTAGCCTCAAATTCTTCTACTAAATTTTCAAAATGTGATTTGCTCTAACATCCTTGAACTTCCCGTTCAATCTTTAATGACTATATCAATTGTTAGATTTGAATTCAGAATTTTGACATCAGAATTAATTTTAACTTCTATATGATGTTTATTCCAAGCTTTAAGAAGAGGGAATGAAAACTATATAGTAATTCATTTAGCTATTGAAATTAGACTTAATGACACTTTCAGACTTATCCCACGTTTGGTTGGAGGGAATGGAATGGAATCAGAATCGATTCCTTCCATTTTGTATGTTTGGTTGGACGGAATGGAGGGCGAAATGGAATCTGATTACTAAAAGAGAAGGAATCACAATTCCTTCTGAATTCCTTCTCTCACCTTTGGTAATCATTATTCCATTCTCATCTAAACATTTTTTTTCCAATTTTACCCTCACCTAAAATATAACCTTAAATTCAAATCCCAAATTCTCAAACTCAAAATTCCAAAACCCTAAACCCTAAACCCAAAATTTGAAAACCCTAAATCCAAATCCTAAAATCCTAAAACCCTAAACCCTAAACCTCAAATCCCTAAACCCTAAACCACAAACCTTAAACTTTAAAACATAAATCCCAAAACCCTAAACACATAAATCCCAAATCCCTAAACCCTAAAACCACAAAACCCTAAATCCTAAACCCCAAATCCCCAAATCCCTAAACCATAAACCCCAAATCCCTAAACCCTAAACCCTAAAACCCTAAACCTTAAAACATAAATCCCAAATCCCAAAACCCAAAACCCTAAAACATAAACCCCAAAACCCTAAACCCTAAACCACTAAACCCCAAATTCCAAATCCTAAAACCCTAAACCCCAAATCCCTAAACCCTAAACCCCAAATCTCTAAACCCTAAACCACTAAACCTTAAAACATAAATCCCAAAACCCAAAACCCTAAAACATAAATCCTAAAACCCTAAACCCCAAATTCCAAATCCTAAAACCATAAACCCTAAACCTTAAACCTTAAAACCCTAAAACCCTAAATCTTAAATTCAAAATTCTAAAACCCTAAACTATTTTTAGAAAAATAATAATTTTAACCCTAAACCTTAACCTACAAATATAACTCCAAATCCTAAATCCCTAAACCCTAAATCACACATCCCAAACCTCAAAACCCTAAACCATATTTAGAAAAATAATAATTTTAATAATATATTTCTTTTTAATTAAGTAATACTTATTTAGAAAAATAATGATTTCAATAATGTATTTTGTCTGAAGAAAGAATAGTAATTAAATGACATTATTTGAACTTTACAGCATGTAGGAATATTAAGGTCATTTACAGCTTTTTTTATTCCATTCTAGTGGTAAACAAACACTATAATCCTGATTCTGAGCTTGATTCCAGTGGTCAAACCAAACAAAATTGTTTCCTTTCTATTCCATTCCATTCCGATTCCGATTCCGATTTTAATTTCGATTCCGATTCCGATTCCATTCCACGAACCAAACGCCACCTTAGTGAATCACAACTCTAAACTTTGGAATTAATAAACTAACGTTTGATAAAAACTTAATATCAATGCCGAAATTTATTTAGCTACTTGAAATTTTAGCTACTTAGAATTAAACTTAAAGGACATTTCAAAACTTAGTAAATCACAACTTTAACTTTAAAATTAATGAAATAAGATTTCGAACAGTTGAATTGAAAACCTTTTTAGAGATTTTTCAATAGGTATCTCTTCTTTCTCTTTTATATATCTCATTTTTTTCTTAAAATTTAAAACTTATCTTATTTACATGTTTCTTCTATTCATATTTTAAAGAGAACATTAAAGTTTTGTAAAAAATATTACTTTCTATTTTATTTCAAAGTTTTCTAAAAACAAAATCTCAATTTCATTATGTTCAAAATAAAGTTATAATTTTTTATCATTTACTATATATGGAAGGTAAGTTTTACTTCTTATTTATTTAATTTTAATTTTTTAATTACATTATAAAAAAATTATCATTAATTAATTTTTATCAACCAATAAAATTTATATTAATATCAAAAGACTTATTTTATATTTCATTTTAGTTTACAATCCTAATATAGCTTAGGGTTTAGGTTTTATGGTTTAAGTTGCAATATTTTCGTGGCACATCATTCACGAAGTTTTTTTTTCTTTTTTTTTCTACATTTCATTGTAGATGTAAAGACTATGAATATTGATTATTTTTATAAACAAAACATCTATATATAATTTTATATATAAACTTGGTATCAAATTTCTTAAAAATATAAAGTCAAATTTTTTGAAGAAATGTTCAGATTCTGGATAATCATATATGTATATCTTTTATAACTATCACACATAAAATTATACACATTCATATAGGCTCTTGATTGCATCAATTTAAATATTGTATAATACAGATATTAGCCTTTTAAGATAAATGAATCGATCCCCTAGTAGACAGATCGATCTATAACCGATTACACTCTTTGTATAAACATTTGAGCACACTTTCATATATAGATGAATTAATCCCTCCATATTAGGTAGGCGTAGATTTTGAAGCACAAAACTACATAGTAGATTTTAGAAACCCAAAATTTAACATTAAGTTTCTTTTTTCCTTGCGTGTTTTTAATTAAGTTAAATTTTATTTCTTCATATACTTATATATAATTGTGCTAGTATAAATCTCAGTCTATTTGTATTTGTTTCATATATTTTATGTTTATATAGATTTTTTTATTAAAATCTTATATATTTAAATTAAATAATTTTATGAATGATTATGATTATTTGAATTTAATTATTAAATTTTAAAAAATATATTTTTATTGAACTTATATTTACTATTCTTACTCTAATAATTGATTTGATTTAATTAATATATATATATTAAATGAGATTTATTTATATTTTAAATCTTATTGATTCTCGAGTTTAAATTATAAAAAAATATAAAATGATAAACATATAATATTGTTTATAGGAAAGCTATTATTTAGATTTTGTTTACATTCCTTACTATAACTACTAACAAAATATTGGAATTAATCTTACCTTCTTTTTCCTACATAATTAAATAGGAACATAGAGAAGTTAAACAAAACAAAAAAATTCATGCAAAAATAAAAAATAAAAATTCTAAAATACAATTGTCGGGCCCATTGGTGGTGGTTTAATATCAGGTGGAGGTGGAATCTCCGGCCCAGGCGGTCTTGGAGGCAAAATATCAGGCCCAGGCGGTGGAACTACTTCCGGTGGTGTCATTGGAGGCGGCACACCTGGCTTCGGCAGTGGAATATCGGGACCCATAGGTGGCTGGCTTGGTGTCTCAGGGAAATCAGGTCCAGGCATTGGCATAGGGTCCGGCTCAAATGGAATCTGATCATCCTCATGCTTGCCTGGGTTAATTTCTGGGGTGGTGGTTATTGGAGGCAGCTCAGTTGGAATATGAGGCTCATCATTAGGCTTCATTGATGGAACTTCATGGACAAAGCTCCATTGAGCTAGTAATGGTGGACAAACACGTTTCGTTAGTGAATTAATGGAGACTAAGAATATTGAAGGTCTTGTCTTTGTGCTTCTCGTGTTCAATAATAATGAACAAAGCGGGATTGTTGCTTTCACTATAATATTTGACACTGTAGAGATTGAAGGCATATTTTATTTTACCTACTTGAAGCTTTGTTCTCCTTTTTTATTCTAATGTTTTGGTAGATAACTTCGTATATAATGAGTATTTTAGATTATAAACGGGTGACGTGTAACGGTGGAAGAAAGAAAAAAGGTTTCATGTATACATGACACGTGTATTAAGTGTGGAAGAGATTTCGACAGCTGTGTGTCATGCAAGCTTCGAAGGAATTGGGATTCAAGTTCTAAAAAATTATATTTTTATAAAAGGATGTGACAAATACCGTAATTGAGCCAATTATATTTTTACTAATACTCTAAATTAAAAATAAATAAATAAATAAATAATTAAATAACTAAATAACTAAATAACTAAATAAACTAAAATTAAGATTAAGAAAAATCACTAAAATGGAATACAAAATTAATTTTTAATATTTATAATCTTCGATAACATCACCAAAAAATTGATCGAGCATAAATTATTTATAATGGATACGCAAGTATACGTATCATAATAAGTAATATAATGATAAAAAAATTATTTCTAGGGAGATTATGTTAATATAAACTAATTTTTAAAATCAAAAAAATAAAAATTAATTTTTTTGTATTTTTATGTTTTAAGAAAGCAAAATTAAAAGAAATATAAATAAATAACAATAATTAATTAACTAAACTTTGGTAGCTAGGAAGATATATTGGAAAATATCTATAAATATTTAATCTTCTAATTTTTTAAACATGTGAATCATTAAAATATTTTTATTATAATTATCAATCAATTACATGATCAATTAAATCTAACCTAGTAAATATTTATCTCTTAAGTAAACTATACACCATATAATAATTAACCTAATCACACTCGTGTTAATTAAATTACATTCTACTCATTAAGTTCATTAATTATAAATCACATACATAAGAATGATACATCTCTACATAGAAACAATACATGTTGTTCAATCAAGACAAACAATTAAATAATTATTTCAAATATATTTAATTATTTAATTGCCTATATATATTAATTATTGGTCAAACAATTAATAACATAAAATTAGATTAAGTAATATAATTAAATTGAAATCATAATTGGGATAAAATATTATATCATCATATGGTGAAATTGGGTTAATAAGATCCCTAATAAATTAGCTAGACATACTTTTGTTTATAAAGCTCATATTTTTCATAAAGAAAGACATACAAATTGATAAAGAAAGGAGAAAAAGATGAAAAAATACAATCAATCTTTTCAATTGTAGCACCAATTTCCTCTTGAATATCCACCAAAATTATATATTCTTTTGAATTTTCTATATTTTTCTCTTTTCTTGGCTCCAAAATTTGATAAAAATTATGTTAATTTTAGCTCCTTAAGGTTATAGGGCAATTAGGGGGTTAAATTAGGTTAAGATGAAATCTAGAGTGTCAAATCAGCTTCAAATTGAGATGAAAAATGGAAAAATTAACAGTGCTAGTCAATAATTAAGAACTTGCCATGTGCCATGGAGAGAAGACAAAATCAATCAGCGTGCAATGCGTGGGACAAGAGATTGGTCTCGGTCAATGTAGGTTGATTTAGTGCCATTTGGTGATCTATGACTCGCGGTTATGGCTTGCGTGGTGCATGAGGTATATCGCTACATTACATAGTACATGCGACATTTCACAATTGGGTCTCTCTACTTGCATGGAACCCATGTGGCTTGCCTAGGTAACTTCTCTACTTGCATTGTATCCACGTGGTAGCTTCTGATGGGTTATACATTAAAAAATTCATAAAAAAATTTAAAAAATTATATTTTTACCATTTTTTAATATAAAGTTTATATTTTAATATTTTTAACCCAAAAATACTACTTATTGAATAAAATGAATAAATATTAAACAGAAAAATGCACTGATAACTCTACTTTTACAGTCATCAACTACATATTAAAGTAGTTAGATTTTTTTAAAAACTAAAATAATTCACGACCTGGTACACAACCAAGGTAAGGAGATACATACTTCTTAAGAAGTCAACCCTAACTTGTACAAATAAAATAGCAAACACTGAAGCAAGCAATAGAGCAAGGCACAAATAAAATAATATCATAGAAATAGATAATTTTGAACAATGGATATTATATATATTCAACAGAGAGCAGGTAAGAATATAAAGACTTTCTAATCAAAGTTTAAACTTTTAAGATGTTGTAACATATATACCTTAAACTCATAATGTACTAGCACAACAATAGAGCATACATAACACATAATATGACGAGATAAACCCACATAGAGGCCCTATTTATATGGTAACATCTTCTGGTTGCTCAGGACAACCACTCAATAGCAAATAATTCACTTAGTAATAAACAATTATAACTCTACAAGAAATAAAACTAATATTACCTATATCATTCGAGATCATAAAGACTTGGTTCAACACACGAACCTGACTCTCCTCTGCAGCCAAAAACACACAATGTGATGTGATCAATAATTACAAATTAGTAATAAGAAGTGTAACTACTCATAATCTTGAGTACCACCCTCGAACTTAAAATAACTTATCTCTTATTGCATACAACACGAGATAAGAGAGCTCAAATAATTTAACTTAGCTCATTCTTACAAAGAGATTCTTACAATTTAGTAAAAATAGTCTACCTCACTATTTTATATTCTCTCAAACGTATCACTAATATCGTAACATAATAACACAAACAAAATTCAAAATGATCGAAAATTTTGGCAGAGTTTCGAAATAATTTTTGAAGTGAATTAACATTTAATGAAGAGGTATTTATAGCGCATGGTCAACCACCCCGCCAACCACCTTCCAAGGGAGGTGGCAAGGGTGGTGAGGGTTTTAAAAAAATCATATTTTTTGTTTTCAAAAATTACAAAATAATTTTCATAAATATCCGTACTCAAAACAAAACAAAAACACAAACGAAAACGAATACTCAACCTAGTATGCACACTGCAAAAACCAACCTCATGGTGTGTGCAAATGTGCTCGCATACAAAGTGTACCTAACTATGTGCATGTGTATATTATTGATCTATAGTAACTAACCTTGCATAGAGGAAGATAGAACATTAAGTAAAAATAAACAGACATTGTATTTTGTACACGAAAAGCCAACACACAAATACAAAGTACAATATGACTTATATTCTCTCCCTTTGGCTTTTGTGTGAAAATAAAGCATAATTAGATACAGACTCACATCAATCATGAGATGATCATGAAGATAACCTAAAGATGTTTGTTCCAATAAGCAAAATATTGACGCATACTCAAACTCAAAAACACACCTAAACTAAGTGTATGAAACTTGTGCACTCCATTCATCTTCATGTAGCAACTCATGCACTTTGTCACTCTAAAATATGAGGGTCTCAACACCACTACACATAGTATACATGAAGATTGATGACTTCAATCTACACTTGTGACCTACATATATGAAATAAATACATACTCGTAAACAAATCATGTAGAAGTATTGTGTAGTCAAACCACATACTATAGTGTTACTCCTACACATGTAAACATTGAGAGGCAAATCATATACATAATACACAACGTCCCCTAACTTCATGCAATACTTTTCCTAAGTATATGCAAGTCAAACATAAGATGCAGGGAAATCTTGGCAAAAACACATGGTTATGTATATAAACTTCTCTTCTTTTTGACACAAAAAGTCAAACAAACACCCATATATGAGGGAGAGAAAGTATACAAGTATGAAATAATCCTAAAAATCATGTAACACTGTAGATAGGATTAAAGTGGAACAACAATCATAAAAAACAAAGCATAGATCAAGGGACAACATCAAAATCATATTCATAAAACACACTTTATTTTACAAAATTAAGTTTAGTAAAAAATAAAGCAACAAGAAATAAACAAAAGAAAAAAGATATAAAATAATTTTTGTGCTCTTTGTCTCCCTCTGCAACATCATCATCATCCCCATGAATACCACTGTGAGTAGATTGTTCAAGATCAGAAGGGGCAGAAGATGGTGCAATAGTTTATGAAGTGAGAGTGTTATTAGCAAACTATTCAAAGGAGTGGTCGAGTTCAAATGGAACATTATGTTCATCTTCACCAAACAAAGAAAACATGGAGAACAATGGACCAATAGTAGTAATACCAAAATGGAGAAGGCCTCTAAAACTAGGAGGGCAAGGTTTGACAAAAAAAATCCTAGTTTCAAGCATGTTCAAAAACTTGAGAGCCCTTTGAGATTTACTAATACACTCAACATAAATATACACAAGACAATCAATCTAACAAATTTTTGAAAACATACTCAGTGTGTGATAAGTCAAATTTATTTACTCTAAATGCAATCAAGAAAATTTCATGTGAACTATGAAATTAGGAAAATAATCTCATTATGCACCAAACTTCATAAGTCCACATTTAGCCTATCTCCATTAATGTAAATGCCCTCTTAGAAAGAAATCAATTGGTCCTTTAAATCTTGTAATGAAAGGCTAAGGTATGGGTAGGTGATATACGGAATTTTTAGGCTTAAACACACATTTAGATAGCCAAGAACAGTAAATATGAATTATTTCAAGTACATAAAGAATTAACCCTTAAATTTAGGTTTTTTTTCTTCACTTCTCAATTTTCAATCACCTCAAACTTAAGTTCTTTTTCCTTTCACTTTTCATTTTTTGTTCACTCATACCCTCATTTTCTCCCTTCTTTTTTTTTGAACTATTTAAACCAATGAGGTAAAACAAACATTCTCAAAGCTCAACAAATAACAATATAGAAACTCACGTAAGCGTATACAAAGATAAGTAGGAGTTATTAGTCATACTAAGCTAGTATATAGATGCAAAGAAATGAATAGATAACATAATGGCTCAAAAGGGGTAATTAAGGACAAGGAATCAATGATGGCTTGAAAAGTTCACATAGTCCAAGGAAGGCCTAAATTCTTTCTCATTCTAAGTAGCACTAAAATTTTGCTTCAAGAGATAATAAAATGGATTCTAGATCTTGTTAAAGACATTAGCAATTATCAAAACATGAAATCCATACATACTTCTCAAAATAACCACTCAAATTCACAAAGTTATAGAACATGCATACATAATAAAGCATTTCAAATCCAAAAAAATGTGTCATATATATGCTCAATGGAAACACATGTCATAAAAATCACATTTTAATTCAAGTCAAATGCATGCCATTTAAAAACCAACAAAGTCCCTATTAACTTTATTTTACTTGCAGTAAGAAAGTTGAACATTAACACAAGAAAATTGTCATGGGAAAAGAGAGAAAGAGAGACAAGTAATGCCAAATAGAAGAACACAAATACTTTTGACTTTTTAAGGTAATAAAATTAACTTGAGACAAATAAATTAAGAGCAAATAGACAACAACTAAATCAACATACAAATAGAGTGAGAAAAGAAATAAGAAGCTTAACCAAAATAGATCACCTAGAATAGTAATTAGACATCATCCTTCCATTTAAAGAATTTGTAAGGGGAAACTGAGTTAAGTGATAGTCTCTAAATCATATGAGTATGAGGTGTATAAGCAACTCATGTTCTATTTTGTTTATAATTTTTAGAAAATTCAGTAGAGTTGTCCATGTAAACTAGGCTAGGTGAGCTTTTTGAGGTTGATTTATTTCTTCACACACTGTGCCTCAGATGTATAATGTAACATTCTTAAACATGCTTTGATGATCTACAATAGCTACATCTAATCAAATAAGATAGAGGTGAACGAGGTGGAGAACTTCAAGAAGAATTTATTACATATCTAATACATTGCCTAGTAAAGTGGCCAATAATGCCATAAAGATAACAAGCATGAAGAGTGTAGTTATAGAACCCAGGTCCCTGGCTTTGAGGAGTCGAAGAAGAGGAAAAAATGGCACTCAAATTAACTTTTATATGAGGATGATAAGTTATTTTTTTGTATTAAGGTCTCATATTCCCAAGTTTATCATAGTGGTGATAATTAGGGATATCATTAGGTGTAGGAATTAGACCATTACTATAGTGACAGAAAGTGTTATCCTTAGGTAAAAACTTCACCTTGCTAAAGGAATCGGGATAAAATGACACAATAGACTTACCTATTGGATTGGTGGTAGCAGACTTCAACTTTGGATGTTGATCAGAAGTTTTGAAAAACTTAGTAGAAGCCACATTAGATGTGAAATACCTTCACTGTAACTAATTCCATGTTTGTTACCAAATTTCTTGACATTGCCAAGGATTTCGTTTAAATTCTTGTAACGAAACATCATATTGTTGATCGTAGTGGTAGAAAGAGCCAGTTACTTCTCATTAATACTTAATTTATCCCCTTTAACCAACTCTTCCTTTTCCTTAAGAAAGGATTCAAGATATGTTGTGATTAATAATTCCAACTTTCTTGTGTAGAAGTTCAATCTCAGCTTCTTTTTCCATAAGCGAGTAAGCTAGATATTTCTTTTTACTCTCAAGGACAATATATATACCTTTTTAATTGTTCAACTTCATTCTTCTAACCAAGAGTAGGATCCAGATTGATAAAAATCTGAGTAGTTTTACTTGAAATAGGAAACTTTAACTGTTTCTCAAGCTTATTCACTTTCTTATGATTTGCATTAAACTTTTCAAGAAAATCATCATATCTCTTTGAATGACCTTACACCTACTTGTGAGATCATGTTATTGACTGTCAATCGAGGACTTCCTTTCCTATAAAGTTTTCTTCAATGCCCTAATCTCGCATTCTTTTTCATCAAGGCTCTCCATAGCCTTTTCATTAGCTTTTTCAAATTTAGTATGCTCCATCAGTAGAGCATTGTAAGAATCAAGCAATTCATCTTCCTCATCATCAGTTGTACCCTCTTAAACATCTAAGATAATAGTTAGAGGATCAATGATTTTACTTGGGGTAAAGAAAGCTAGAAAATTAGTGTCATTCTCATCATCATTACTAATACTATCCAAAACAATAACCTTAGCTTTCATTGCATACTTATTCATATGCTTTTGTCTCTTAAAATAATTTGATGCAATATGACCAAGATTTCCACATTTAAAGCATCTAATCTTGTTCAAGTTCTCATTGATTGGTTTCTCACATTCATTATCTAAGTCATCATTAATTTTTACCAATTTTGAACCTTTAGAGCTTGAACTCTTTTCTAATACCTCCATAGAAGGGAATATTCTTTATGAAGAATCTTGTGAATCTCTATGGAAGTAAAGCAATATCTTCCTCATCAAGATTATAGTCATAATTAATAGAAGTGGCATTTGTATTAGTATTGGGACCACTTCCCTTGGTAGTCATGAGAGCTAAATTATTTCCCTTCTTAGAAGCCAATTGATCTTGTCTTGGTAATAAATGGTGAAGTTCAAAAACTTGTAGATCATCAACTAGCTTATTTACTATAAGCTCACCAGGTTTATACATTGATTATATCATGATAACTTTGGCATGAAAATGGTAAGGTAGACTAGTGACAATCTTCTTAATATATTTTTCTTCACTGATGGGCCTAACCAAGTTGTACAAACTATTGATAACATTTGAGAATGGTGCATAGAAATTGTGAAAAGTCTCGTCCTCTTACATGATGCACAACTGAAAATATCTATTTAATTTTAGAATTTTAGATCTCTTTATAACTAATGTTCCCTCCTAAGTTGTCTCTATAATGTCCTATGCTTGCTTAGAAGTAGTATACCTTTGTATTCTTCTAAACTCATCAGGCGTCACAACCCTGATAATTGCATATAAACACTTACTATTCCATTTAGACTCCTTACTTTCTTCCTTCATCCACTAGGTCATAGGTTTTGGAATCATAGTATTATCGAGTAAGGTTTTAGTTGGGTGCGTCCAACCATTCTCGACAAGAAACCACACATGATCTCTGAAGGAACACAAGAAGGCTTTCCTTTATGATTTCCAATAAGCATAGTATAGCCTATTAAAAAGTGGAGGTATACCGCATTACCTACTTTTCTTGACTCAATTAGAGAGAATGTGTGTGTGAATAGAGAGTTAACAAAATAAACATTGGAGTAGTTAATCCCAAAAAGGGTACAATACCAATTGAAATAGTTCACGACCTAGTACAAAATATCGGTAAGAAGATACAGACGCCTTAAAGACTTGTCCTTAGCTCGCACGAACAAAATAATAAACACTTAAGCAAGTAATATAATAGAAACACAAATAAAATAATATCACATAAGTAGATAACTTTGAAAAATGGATATTATATATATTCAAGA
Source organism: Hippophae rhamnoides (assembly GCA_033030585.1). Taxonomy (NCBI): domain Eukaryota; kingdom Viridiplantae; phylum Streptophyta; class Magnoliopsida; order Rosales; family Elaeagnaceae; genus Hippophae; species Hippophae rhamnoides. The sequence continues at coordinate 71,427,919 of CM065427.1, forward strand.
GTCTTTAAGGCTTTCTAGTTAGAAGATACATACGCCTTAAAGACTTGTCCTTAGCTCGCACGAACAAAATAATAAACACTTAAGCAAACAATATAGTAAAAACACAACTAAAATAATATCACATAAGTAGATAACTTTGAAAAATGGATATTATATATATTCAAGAGTCTTTAAGGCTTTCTAGTTAGAGTTTAAGCTTTCTAGTATGTTGTAACATACATACCATAAACTCAAAATATACTAGCACAACAATAGAGCCTACATCCTCCAGTTGCTTGTGACAACTACTCAATAATAAACAATTCACTAAGTAAAAAATAATTACAATATAAAAGAAATAAAATCATAATTACTTCTATCAATCAATACCTTTATTCGAACTACCTATTGTTGCCCTTACTTGATGCTTTCACAATGAATTTGACACATGAACCCGACTCTCCTCTATAGCCAATGATGAACGAAAACCGGCATCGCCGATCCTGCCAATACTTTGGTTTTATATTTATAAAACTCTCGCAAGTGCACGAATCATTTCGTAGAAAATGATAAGTATACTCCCAAGGTCGATCTAAGGAAGGAATGTATGTGGTTTTTAATTTATTATTCAAACTTTTAAAAACGAAATTAAATCCTAAACATCCTGTCACGATATTTTAGGGTTTTTGTGTTTTAATCTAATTATAGAAAATTAAACATAGATTCAATAAACATTCATGCAAATTTTATCTTTTATAAATAGTGGAGTATTTATGGATATAATAACTAAGTTAATTATGCTTGCTCATATTATCTAGGTTATTAAAGATATGAATTGATATTTATTGATTCTCCATTTTTTGTATGAATACCACCTTTGGTGGGGTTAGATATTCTTCGTTAACTAAACAAATCAATTAACACCTATGGGTGGGGTTGATAACTAATTTGGTTAATTAAATTAATTCCTTTTTCTAAGAGATTGAAAATGAACCATTTAAATGCCACATTTAGTGGGGTTAGACAGTTTAAACTTTATTCAAGGTGTCCAAATTAAACCTAAGAATTTAGTTATCCGAGTACTAACTTTCAAGTTTTAAAACCACTACTGAAAACATGTTGTCAATACATTTTCAGATAATAATTCTTATAAAAACTTTTGAAATAGAGCTTCACTCTAACTATCTGACGATTGTACTAACAAATAAAAGAAAGCACTACTCTAAATCGACTTGATAATTAAACCTTAGAATCTAATTTTCAGATTTAAGTTTGTAATGAAAAATAATATATTTCTCTCTAACATTCTTAATATAAAATCTTGAATAAAAATAAAATCAATTCATTTTAGAGATTTTTACCTATTTAATATTTCGCAAGCATAACAACGTTATTATTATATCATTTTTACAAACAGCTAGCACAGTTAAATTTAATCACAGACAAATTAAATATAACATGTAAGAAATAAGCATAAAAAATAACTACAAAGAAAATAAAATCCTTACAGTACTTCGATGCCATTCCCGTTGCTAGAAAACCTCCAAACGGAATTTACACTCCCATTTATTGAATCAAAAAGCTAATAAATTACAAAAACATAACTAGTTCTTCCCAAAAAGGGAAAAACTCTAAAACTAAGAGAAACTAGCTAAAAACATAAGAAAAACTAAAAAAAACCTAAAAACTAAGAAATGGAGAGAAAGAAAGAAGAGAGAAGTGTGTTTTGAGGTGTGTTTTGAAATGAAGGGAAGGGAGGTATTTATAGGTGAGGATGGAGAGAAAAAATGAGTAAAAAATGTAAAAAAAATGTTAAAAAATGTAAAAATGCGTAATGGAAATGCTGAGGTCATTAATGACGTCAGCATGACGTCATGGGGGAAGCTGCATGTGAAAAATGAGGCAAAACGGCGTGGCGGATGAACGATACCAAGCAGCCTTTCCACGGATGAACAAGATCTTGCCGCAGATTACTTGCGATGAACAGAGCAACGCCATTGGCCGAGTAGCGACTAAGCGCGCGATCTTCTCTTTTTTGACATTTTTGACCTTTTTGACCCATCTTGTCCAATTTTTCCATATTTTTTGACCTTTCCTCATTTATTTATTAATATATTTGTGATGTATTGCTTCCAGTATTCCTATTTGAGTCTTTAAGTGACGTTTTTAAGCGAAAATACCTGAAAAACAATAAAAATTCCTGTGATTCCGAAAAAGACAAATTTATATAAATATATGATAAAAAAATATAAATATATATTTTTAATCAATTAATGTGCATAAAATCATGGTAATTTTAGTGCTTTTTGAGCACTCATCAGCCAACACCACATAATGTGGTGTGATTAGTAACCATAGATCAGTAATAAGAGGTGTAACTACTCATAATCTTGAGGACCACCTTGAAACTTAAAACAACCCATCTCTTATTGCACATAACAAGAGACATGACAACTCATAATTTAACTTAGCTCATTCTCACAAAGAGATTTTCAAAATCTAGTAAAAATAGTCTACCTCACTATATTATACTTTCTCAATTGTATCACTACTATCATAACACATTAGTGAAAAAGGAATTCAAAATGATTGAAAATTTTGAAAAAAATTTGGTAGAATTTTCGAATTGAATTAACATTTAATGGGGGTATTTATAACACATAGCCAACCATCTCATCATAGACCTTACCAATCACCTTGCCAAGGGTGGTGGCAAGGTATTAAACAAATAACATTTTTTGTTTATAAAAATTACTGAATAATTTTTATTAATATCTACATTGGAAACGAAACAAAAATATAAGTGATAATGTCGACGAGTGAGCGTGACACTCAATCTAGTATACACACTACAAAAACCAACCTCACGACGTGTGTAAACATACTCGTATACAAAGTGTACCTAACTATGTGTTTGTGTACATTACTGATCCGTAATAACCAACCTTACATAGAGGAAAAATCGAACACTAACTAAAAATAAAAAAACACCATCTTTTGTACATGGGAAGCTAATACACAAATACATAATATAATAGGACTTACAGAAACTAAAAAAGAAACAAAGGAATTGAACTTACTCCATATATTTGTCCACATATTCCACATTAGCTAAAGCAAGTCCATGAGTTAAGTCCAAATAGGGATGATTAACCAAGTGTGGTTGTCCTTCATTCATTGAAACACCAATATTGAGTATTTTTTGTCCAAGTATAACTTATGTTTTAAATTATTAATCGGGGATAGATTTGACATGTACTTTTAACAAAATTCAACAACCTCTTTAACAATGTATCATTCTACCATGCATCATTCATGATGATTTTGATTAAGTACATATTCCTTTAATTTTTTCATGTATTATTCAAACGGGTACATCCACCGTAAATAAACAGGTTCATACAATTGTACTTATCGAAACAAGTAAACAGTTAAGTGAACCACTATATCAAAGAATGATAGGGAAATATTTCTCAAACAAACACTATTTTCCACATAAACTTCATGTAGTTCAGTTAATTCAACGAAATTGTCTTCTTGCAAATAATGTTAAAAAATATAAAGTCGAGTAAATGCATAACACATATTTGTATGCAATATGAACCTTATAGTAATGGATAAGAGTTATTGTATTAAGGAATGACAATCATATGATTTCATCCCTTATAGTTTCCTACGTGTAGCTACACTACCTAATACCACTTACGTGTCATAAATCTAACGGTTATTCTTCTTTTAATGAAATCCAATCAATATCAACAAATCTATCCACCTAAGTGGTATTAATGTCCGACTGATGTTATATAGAATTACTCTTTATAGTGCTCCTTATAACTTGTAACTATAAAAATAACATCATTTATATTTAACTCATATATTTTCTATTAAAGAAAAATTCAACCCTAATATTTCATATTTAACACCTTTCAATTGGACACCGCTTAAGTTAAATTCTAGATATATAGACTCGTTTAATGTTGAATTCTATTCAATTTAACATCACTTAATATTATTAAGATATTTTTTTGTTATAAGATTTAGAGGTATTATCTTCGTGTAATTTCCTAAATTACATAAATCAACTTAAGTTGATCTATCTAAATTGGACTAAATCGATCTATTTTAAATGATCAATAATTTGATTTGATTTTAAATTAAAAAAAACTAATTAATTATAAACTAATTTTATTTTAAATGTTAAAAATCAATCAAAATCAAACCAACTATACAATAATACAATAATATATTTTTAATTTTATTAAATACAATTTCTTTTTTCTCCCTTCAATTTGTCATTTTGTAGAATTCATCTTATATTATCTTTAAAAATTTACAAATTTTTTTTATAACCTTCTTGTCTTTTCATTTTTTAACCTAGTACTCAATTTATTTATTCTTAAATCTAAAGTGTGTTAAAAAATATATTATTTGAATACATGTTTTAAAGTAGTAATTATAGTTTAATGCTTATTCTTTGAGATGTAGAATGATGTTAAAATTATTCACATGGTTGGATTTGTAGGTGTTGTGGTAAGATTTCTATTTTAATAGATATGTAAAAAAGTAAAAAAGACTTTTAAAAATATGTCAAAACCATAATGGGATAAAAAATGAAAAGATGGATTTGAGAGGGAATTATCCCTAAAAGGATTAATATAATAATGTATCATCTTAATCTTCTATAATCATACAATCTCATTATTATAAAACAAGATTTTTGAGTAATTTTTAATTGACTTAAAATGAAACGATTATAATTTTTTAGTCGATTCAACTTTAAGATTTACTCTAAATTTTGAATTGATTTTAAAATTAAGTTAACTCAAAAATTCAATTTTAAATAAATTTTTGTTGTTTTGTGCATACACATTTTACACCACTTATTGTAGAATGTAGAAAATAAAACATACCATAATTAATATACATCCTAACAATTTTACATACATTACATACATGCATGTTTTATGAATGAATAATTTTGAAGTTTATTAATTACAATATACAATAAATAATATATATAACATTGTTTACTTATATTACTTAAATAGTTACACGTATTAACTAAGCATCCATCTTCACCTTATCTTCTTCTTCTTCTTCTTCTTCTTCTTCTTCTTTTACTTTCATATATAGCAAGTGTTTCGCCTACTCTTTACACAAATTTTTAATTACTTTTGGACCATATTTTGGAGATCTTTGAAATTGATTTTCACAAAATAATTACTATATGTATATACTGTCCATCCACGTATGCAAAGGAAACAATTTCTTACAATAAGATCACGCCATGTGTAATCTATGGTAGTGCACTTCTTGTATCGGCGACATCTTCGAAAGAAAATCCAACTCTCATTCTCCTGTCTTTGTAATCTCCGCCCCAACTCTCTCCCTCATATAAATCCACAAACACAGATCTCTGTCTCATTAACTTTCCTTAGATTTCATCTTCACTATGTCTCAGTCTCTTCAGCCCTTTACCTCTACCACTCGGTCACCGACTCTCCCAATCCCCAAATACTCCAATTTCTCCCGTTTCTCCATCTACAAACCTTCTCTTCCGATCTACAATGGACGATTTCCGGTTATTACAATTAAGGCATTGTCATCGGATTTTGACTCTTCGACGACCTCGCGGGTTCTAGTATCAGAAAACGGAACCGGAAGTGGTGGGTTATTGTCCCCTGCTTCGCCGTCATATGTGACCGGAGCTTCAGATTCGAGTTCGATCGAGGTCGATGCTGTGACGGAGGTAGAACTGAAAGAGAATGGGTTCAGGAGTACTAGGCGGACAAAGCTGGTGGCTACCATTGGTCCAGCCACTTGTGGGTTTGAACAGCTCGAGGCTTTAGCTGTTGGTGGTATGAATGTGGCTCGAATCAATATGTGTCATGGAACCAGGGAGTGGCATCGGATGGTAATTGAGAGGGTCAGGAGGTTGAATGAGGAGAAAGGGTATGCTGTGGCGATTATGATGGATACTGAAGGGAGTGAGATTCATATGGGTGATCTTGGTGGTGCTGCTTCTGTTAAAGCTGAGGTAAAAGTTAAAATTTTCTGTTAAAATGTTTGATTTTTCTTGTGATTTCTTTGTAACTGGTTAACTTGATCTAGTAAGCTCGTGATTATCAACAACCACCAAAACAAAAAAAAAATTGTCGTAAGCTCGTGTAGTTTAAGGCTCACAAGTTTTGTATAAAATAATAAAATTTTAGCTCTACTTAATATGTTCATATAGAGCTTAGTTACATAGGGGTTTTCTTATAATTGCAATTTCTAAATTAGTGGCTATTTTTTACCTGTAGCAAAGTTGGTTGTCGAATTTGATGAATCATGTGTTCATATCTGTTAACATAGATACTGTCTGTTGTCTCCTGTGGTTATTAAGAGACAGACAGGGGACCTGTTGAGTTTGGGAATGTAGAAATGGAATACCATGGACGAGATGTGTTACTTACAACTAAGATAGGAGACAGAGAGGTGCTTTGAGAATGAATGGAAGTGCTAGTATATATAGCTATTTCTAGTGAACTGAACTCTGTCTTAACAAATCAATTATTGCAAGACACATGGACCAATAACATGAAAGCTTTGTCAATGACTTTACTCACATATTCACATAAACTATTTGTGATAAACATTCCCCAAAATTGAGTAGCATTTGAAAGGCGTTGTCTCCTTGTTGATTTTAATTTACTCAGTGAGCTCATTTTGACTATTTGCTATTTGAATGCAGGACGGCGAGACCTGGACTTTTAGTGTTAGAGCTTTTGAATCAACTCTTCCAGAACACACCATCAGTGTGAGCTATGATGGTTTTGCTGAAGGTTATTGGGTTTAAATTGGATTTTGGAAACAACTTTGTTTTTCACTGTATGATGGACTCATGTCTTTGGCACTTTTTATAAATCGACGAGTGCACATATACTATTTTAGCACATATGAAGTGAGCTTTTTTACATGATGCAGATGTGAAAGTGGGGGATGAACTTCTTGTGGATGGTGGAATGGTGAGGTTTGAGGTGATAGAGAAGATTGGCCCAGATGTTAAATGTAGATGTACTGATCCTGGATTGTTGTTACCACGGGCTAATTTGACTTTCTGGAGGAATGGGAGTCTGGTACGGGAACGCAATGCCATGCTCCCCACTATTTCTTCCAAGGTCAGTGCATCTTTCTTTGATGTTTTAGTTCATATCTTCAACTAATTCTTGCTAGATCTGGACTCTAGAATTTTAGAAAGGTTTAAAGAATTTCTTTCTAATGAAAGAGTTTAATGAATATGGCAATGATTCAGTGCAAAGTTTCACTAGCCATTACAATTCAAACCCCTCCCCTAATGGGATCCCTGCCAGTTACCTTTCAGGCATTTAAGTTCCTGATCATCTTTCAATTACTGGGTAAATTCTTTGTAACTTTTTTTTTAGCTTTATGGTCTTTCCCTTGTAGTCTAATGGTTTTGTGTTTGTCCGTTACCTGTGTTTTTCTATCCTGTACTGGACTAGTCACTAGAATTATACTATACTATTGCCCATACAAAAATTGATATTAATTATGGCCAGCCTTTTTGAATTCCCAAATTCTTACAAGGTTCTTGAGTTTCAGGTTTGGGAAAACTTTCTATTTGTTAATAAAATTATTACTTTATTTTGAATCGACTACATTTAATCTTTTTTTTTTCAATTATGTAGAGTCCTTGTTCTTTGTGATGGCATTCCCATGAGAAAAACATAGTCTATTTTATTTGATGTATCTGTTGGGGCAAACTTTCTATTTGTTAATAAAACTATTACTTTATTTTCAATTGACTACATTTAATCTTTCTTTTCTTTTATTTCAATTATGTAGAGTCCTTGTTCTTTGTGATGGCATTCCCGTGAGAAAAACACAGAGTCTATATTTTATTTCATGTATCTATTGGTCTCATTGTAAAGTTCATCACTAATGGCTTAGTATCACACACACATAGGGCATTGATATATGATTGTATGTTACACACACACCCCTTCTTGGGTTGCATTTATATTGCATGGTAGGGTTCACATTTTATGATGGGTTGTATTTTAGTTGAGAGCTTGGCATTTTTATAAAGCAATTTTTTTTACAATTATCTTGCTGGCCCCGTTTTCCTTGTATATTATCTGACTCACATGCTGTTGTGATTATAGCATTTATTATCACATGTTTATTAGTCTCTGAAGAACACAGTTAGTAGTGTGTTTAGTGCAGGTTATTATTATTTGGTTTATTTGTTTATCTGTTGTTACTTTGCCAAATTTGCACTAGGTTGTTGGTGTTAATTTGTTTTTTTTGGTTTGTCTTTTGTTTCTACAGTGAAATTTTTAAGTTGTGATCAGTTCACCTGTCTAGGTCTGTTGGCACCTATTGAGGAATTTCAAATTAAATACCTAATGTTTTTAAATCATTGCAATCAACTATTCTGGCAAAGTTTGCTTTAAAATTTACTGGAATTTGGCAATGTTTTAGGCATGTGTAGAACACGTTTTTTAAATGTAAATTAATCATTTCACATAGTCTAAAAAAGAAATTTATATCACGTGGATTGCACGTGATCCTCTGCCCCACTTAATCCCCTCATTAGCTCAACCAAACTTAAAGAAAATTCCAAATAGCAGGGTTTCCTAATCAAGTCATAAAGGTAATCTAAGGCTCCATTGACATGGACCCCTGACTAACTCTAGAAATAAATTCATTGCCAGTCTCATTCTGCTGAGTTTTGGCTTGTTGTCCAATGAAAAACGACAAACAAGAAGATCATCATTATGATTCTTATCAAAGGCTTTTGATTTTCTTTTTCTACATTTTATTTTAGGTGAGCCATTGTCCGTCCCATTCTTTTGACAGTAAATGAAGAGAATTCAGGTCACAAAAACTATATATACTTGGTAGAAGAAAAACAAGTTAACATTTCCTTGTACACAAGTTTTAGAAGACACACATTAATAAGGGTATTTAGAAAAGAAGCATAACTAGTTCTTACACATTTTCCTTAAGTTACCTATCTTTAGTGATGGTCCAATACACATGCAGGATTTTAAATCTTTATGAGACAATGTCTGACTAAGGTGCTAATAACAACCTCCCACCAAACAAATTTATATAAAATTCAAGTTTAAAATTACCACCTTGGTTTTTGAGAAAATAGACATTTTTTAAGAAAAAAATAAAAGGAGAAGAAGGGACATAACTATAAGTGCTTCCAACCCTGTAAAACCTATATTATGATTTGGGGCTTTAGGTAGCATTGTTATTTGGAATTTAGCTTTGGGTTGAGTTGATGAGGGGATTACATAGCGGATTTGCTCATTCGCAAGTCATGTGATGCAATGTTATTAACCAATTTACCCTAAAATAAACACATGCCTTGTATGTGCCTGAAATATTGCCAAATTACGATCATATTGGACGGAATATTTGCTGGAGTGGTTGATTGCATGATTTGAAAACTTCAAGTAGTTAATTGGAAAAATATACTAGAAGTAGTAAATTAAAAATAAAGCAATAGTTTTAGTATCTAATAAAACATTTGCCCTCCAGGTTTTGTAATTCTTAAATAATAGTGAAAAGAAAGAGTGTATAAGGAAGTTATATAAGAAACATAATAAAAAAACGCCGTATCTATCAAGGGAAATATGAAAGGCAATGAAACAATGCCATGTGCATGACAGTATCAAGGGAAATATGCAAAGCAATGAAAATAATGCAGATGCAAATGACAGTGCAAGAAAATAGAATGTGCAAAGGAAAGTAAACATTGGCATGTGGTCCTTCGTTATATCTCAGCCAATCAATGACACAAGTTTGTTAGAGAATTGTAAAAATCAGTGAATGAAAAGGAATATTATTCTGTTACAATTGATTTACATTTACAATTAAATATATCACGAAAATAGATATATAAATACATGTAATTGTTATATGTAAAAGGGTAAGTTCAATATGATGTTTTCTCAGCTTCTTCATCTTCTTCTCTGCTTCATCTTCTCTGGTTTATCTTGTTCTTGCAAAACCTCATTTAGCTTATAACTTCAATCTTGCTTATCTTCATGGTATCAGAGCATACAAGCTTGATAGCTAAAGTGTTCTTTTGCGCAATGGAAGAACTACCAATAGTCATCACACTTCCAATTCTTAACGAACAAACACAAACTACTCAAATTCTTGATTCAAACTCCTCGAATCAAGTTGATTGAGTGTTCTTTTCATTTCATAATATCTTAGTAGCTATTAAATTAGATGAAAAAAATTTCACAATATGGAAACATCAAATATTGTAAATTCTGCTTAGCATTATGTAATCAAAAACCCATCACCACAGCTTCTTAACAATGGCTTACCAGATCCCAATTTCAAAAAATGGAAGAAACAAGATGAAATACTCTGGATTTTGCTTATGTCCACGATGGTTGATGATATGCTAAAACATATATATGGCTTTGATACTACTTGTGATGCATGGATTAAGTTGAAAAAGTCCTATGCCTCTAAATCTTGAACCAAAGCGATTCAACTTAAAGAACTCCAAAACCTAAAGAAGGGAGGTCTTAGTACTGTTGAATATATGCTTAAGATCAAAATGCTAACTGATGAACTACAGTCAGCTGGCTATGGTTTATTTGAGGATGAAAAATTGATGTCTATCTAAGGAGGCTTAGATGAGTTTTATGATATTGTGTTCATTACACTAACTGAGAAAATGATACCTGAGTGCACCACTGTAGATGATGCCAAAACCTTGCTTCTTACTCATGAATCAAGACTTGAAAGAAGGAAAAGTGTTAGTGTATTACCTTTACCATCAGCAAATCTAACTTTCAAAAATCCTGTCAACAATATAACCAATCACAGTCAATTATCCCAACCTGGTCATTATGGACAACAACGTCCTTTGCTTAATGCAAATCAACAATCATCTCCATTTATCAACCACCTCATGAGAGGGCTTGGAAGGGAAAGGGGTAGAGTTTAATGTCAATTATGTGGTAAAACAGGTCATATAGTAGCCACATGCTGGTTTCGCCTTGATAGGAACTATGTTCCTCCTACTCAATCTCAAATAAATTATAGGCAACCTCCTATACTCCTTTACCAAGCAACATAGTTTCAATCCCAAACTCAACCACCATTTACAAAGACCATATGGTCAAGTTATACCCAACTCACTAGCTCTTATACAACCACCAATGTTTGACTCTTCCAGATATCCTTCACCTTTTCCTCCACAAAATCCACATCTGGTTATGCACCACCATCTTCTTCTAACTGAGACCGAAACACTGGAGTAGTACTATCCTCAGGTACACATTTTGCAGAACACTGGTGGGCAGTGGTTTTCAAACACATATAGATTGATTTCTCAAAGACTGTCATGGATGGATAATAATTTTTCCATCAATGAGTGGCATGTCTGATTTGTCCTATATGTCAGCATCAAATTATATATGCTCTCAAGCTATGGAAGTCTGTCTTCTCAATTCAGTTGAAATTATAAAATTTGGAATATTTAACTATTTCTTGTTATTTCATATTCCCTTAGATTATGTTTTAACCTTTGGCTTTCATAAAATATTTCCTGTTCAGCATACTGACTACATCTTTCTGGGGAAGCATTTTCTTAAAAATAAATGTTCCATCTATCTCACACCAAACAAATTTCTTTGTTAAGGATTGGCTGGATATTGATTTTGGGATTGCAGAGGGTGTTGATTTTATTGCCATCTCTTTTGTAAAGTCTGCTGAAGTGATCAATCATCTTAAAAGCTATATTGCAGCGCGCTCCCGTGATAGGTAAGTGTGGTGGTTCTGAAATTCAGATTGCAGTATTTATTCTGTTAATCAATCACAATGGAAATTTCCCTTACTCTGCTATGTTATTAACTTATTACTATGGATTTCTCAATTGTGTTGTTGATGTTGTTGAAAAATTGAACATATAGACTATGCCACTGCAGTATGTATGTGCTGATATTTTAGAAAAAATGAACATATAGAAAAATTGGTTTGGTGATATTTTAGAGCACAGTTGGTATATTATTAGTATTTTCATCATATATATGTGCTGATGCACTTCGAATTAATGCCATATCTTTTTAGTAGGCCAAAATATTTCCTTGGTCTTAGACTTTGACTAGCATCACTTATAAGTTTCTTAGTTTTTAAATCATATTATGATTTTTAGTCAACAAAATTTTAAACTAACAAATTGATCCCAATTTGACAATTATCATGGTAATTTTTGATTTTAAGGTTATTTTGGGTTAAAAATGAGGAAAAAATCATGACATAGAGTTGATTTATATCAATATTCATAATCTAGTTTGAATTGGTCTTATTTAACAATATATTTTCGATCACTATTTATCTATGTTCACAATTTTTTATTTTTTCCCCATTGTTAACATCACTATATGCATATGTAAAGTTTATATACATATGTAACACAATATAGTTTGAGTTAGTCTTATTTTACAATATGTTTTTGATCACTTTTCATCAATATTCACGATTTTTTTTTTATTTTTTATTTTTTATTTTTTCCCCATTTTTAACATCACTACATGCATGTAAAAATTTTACACACTTGTATAAACTTTTTTATTTTCCCTTTTCACTAGTTATAGGACACACTATAAAAACAATTCTAAATCATGAAATTCACATATCTGAACTGCGATTGTGAGTCCCCTTCACCCTAGACACTATTAGAGGAGATTTCCGTAAAAATTAACCCATTGAACGGCCAATGAGTTTAATTAACACCCTAGTGATACTTGGGTGAGTAATACCCATTTATTTGTTGGTATATCTAATAGGAAATCGCAAATTTTTATGTTAAATTGTTAATTATCAATTGGGAACTATATATGGAGTACTATGTGTGCCTTGTTTTTTTATTTAATTTTCTTTCTTCATTGTTACTATTCAGAAGCAAATATTTTAAGACTCATTAAGTTATTTTTTGGTGAAGTGATATTGCTGTCATTGCAAAGATCGAGAGTGTTGACTCTTTGAAGAATTTGGAAGAAATCATTCAAGCATCAGATGCTGCCATGGTTGCAAGAGGGGATCTGGGTGCTCAGATACCACTAGAACAGGTTCCATCTGCCCAGCAAAGGATTGTGCAAGTATGCAGGCGGCTTAATAAACCAGTTATTGTTGCCTCTCAACTACTTGAGTCTATGATTGAATATCCTACACCAACTAGAGCTGAAGTTGCTGATGTTTCTGAAGCAGTTAGGCAGCGAGCAGATGCCCTGATGCTCTCTGGTGAGTCTGCCATGGGCCAGTTCCCAGAGAAGGCATTGACTGTTCTAAGAAATGTTAGCCTTAGAATTGAGAGGTGGTGGAGGGAAGAGAAGCGCCATGAACCTATGGAACTCCCAGATGTTGGATCTTCATTTTCAGATAAAATTTCAGAGCAGATTTGCAAATCTGCTGCCAAGATGGGTAAGCATTCTTTGGTTGAAATATCTTGGAAGTCTTGATAACTTTGACTTGTATAAAGGCTGTCTTTGTGGCATAATGTTCCTGGTAGTGTCAAACTTCTCACTTTACCATATCTTTTGATTTTATTCGAAACAACACGACATTTCTGCTTCTGAAATGTTGAAGGCAGAACCATATGCCTGTCACTGAGGTGGACCTCTGAGCATGAGGTTGTTGTATGGATAATATATCTGGTTCATTTTGACTTAATGACATCAATAAGCAAGATTTGGATTACAACCTAGAAATATAACTCTTATAACTCTCTTGATAATGTTAATCATATTTAGCTGTTTACTATCATCCATACCATTTTTGTATGGAAGTGCTTGAAAATCTCTCATGACTTGCATATATCAGGCCCAACTATGTCATATTTGGCTTACTTGTAATAGTCTTGAGCACTATTTACCATTGTTATTGTTGCTGCATAACCATTTCTTTTTTTGTGGTGTAATTTGGCAGCTAATAATTTAGAGGTGGATGCGCTTTTTGTATACACAAAGACAGGGCACATGGCATCACTCCTGTCACGTTGCCGACCCGACTGCCCAATTTTTGCTTTTACTACCACACCGTCTGTTAGGAGGCGTTTGAATCTACAATGGGGTTTGATACCATTTCGTCTGAGCTTTTCTGATGACATGGAAAGCAACCTTAACAAAACCTTTGCATTGCTCAAAGCCAGGAATTTGATCAAATCAGGTGATCTTGTTATAGCTGTTTCTGACATGTTGCAATCCATCCAAGTTATGAATGTTCCTTGAAGACTTTATACATGTTTGGTAGCAAGCTTTGTATGATTTATTATGTATTGTTATCTCTCACTCTATCCTTATAACCACTAGTTGGTCATTGGTGGAAAATGTGGTTAGTAGAAACCATTAGTACTGTCAAATTCGCTGAAACTCCAATTCAATTACTCAGTATCATCATCCAGGTAAAGATCTGGTGATATGACAACTCTAGAGTGCATCCATGCTCATGCTAAGTAAATCCACCTAATTACTAAAAAATCATAAAAATTATAGAAGATTCTAGAATATATATTATATTTTCTCCCATTTTCCACTATTTGACCTTCAAGTCATATTTAAATATGTTTTAGCCCAAAAATACCATCTATTAAAGAAATTGAACAAATATTAAGCTTGTATCTATTTTTATGGAGTTATTATAGGGCATCTGTTATGCATTTGGTTACCACTATGTCCTTTAGTATATTCATTTTCATAGCCTTTGGGTGGTCAGGTTGTGAATTCGACCCCTATAAGATAATGATGTATTTTTTTTCTCCCTTCCTCCCCTTTAAGATCATACTAAAATTGCATAGCCCTACATTTTAAGGGCCTGTTTGGCCGCAGAATCATAAAACACTTCTTAAAAGTTGTTTCTAAATCTAACTCATACAATTTTTGATAGTTTTTAAAAATAATTAGTAGTTTGGTCAGTGTTCTTTAAAACTATTTAAAAAAAAGCAAAAAAAAAAAAAAACGATTCTTACATCGCTAGGTTAAATTGTTTTAAAAATTTATTTTAGTAGAAAACTTTTTAATATTAAAATTATTGTAATGATATTGTCATTAATTTTGAGATAAAGTTGTCATTATATACGTAGTGTATAAATAACATATAATTGGATTGTTTAATTTTTTGTATGATTGTTAAATAATCAAAATAAAATGTATCTTAATTATAATGTTGTACTTTCGTAACAAAACACTCCATTTAGTGATTTAATTTTTATTTTAAATTAAGTACAGTTGATTTCGATTCGAGGATTTGATGGGATGGGACGAGGAATGATAATCCCCAAACACACTCAATAAATTCTCTCTATCGAGTTATCTTACTTGGTAAAAAAAAATTGAATTTTATTTCAATTATTTACTCGGTGGAAAAAATCAACACTAATGAAAAATGTAAAAATTAAGGTTACAATTTATTCTATTTAGCTTTTAGAAACTAATTCAATTTGTATAAAAAATTAGTCACTCAACTATATTTTAATTAAAAATAAATAAGAAAAAAGCAATGATAATAATTGTTGCAATGATTAAAATAAAAAAAAATATATGTAATGTTAAGATATTTGTAATAATTAAAGTAATTATATAACAAATAAAAAAAGAAGAAGAAAAAACAGAAAAGGAATGTAATTAAATAACTTGAAGCAACAAAGAGAAGAAAAAGAAAAGTTAATAGCAGTTTTTTTCCGAAAAAGAATGAAAGTTATGACTTTTTCATTTTTTTCACTTGTTTTATAGAAACATTGAAAACATGTGTTAGTTATTCTTAATTTTTGCTTTCTAAAACAATATGTTTTAAAAAAAAACAGTTTAAAAATATGGCCAAATACCTTAAATTGTTTTTAAAAATTATTATTTTTTAAATTATGCAGCTATATAGATGCTATAAGTCTAGACTCGTTGCAAAGATATAAAGGAGTCACTAGTAAAATACTTTTCTTTTTGGGGTTAAGAAGACTGCTATTTTTACCTTCTAAAATGAAACATTTGTCCTTGAAAATCACTACTCAAAGTGGGGAAAAAAAGAGGTTTAGGAAAAGAAGGACGATATAGAGAATAAAAGTAAGAAGAATTTGAAAAGTAAAGGAGGGAACTTGTGATAGAAAATCATATGAGAAAGCTGCCAGAGCACCATGAAAGAAAAAGAGCCAATGTGTTTTTGTCATTATTTGTGAAATGAGCAGTGCTTCAGGTCTCTGTGTCATGACACTAAATCAAGAATCCTATGGGAATTTTCCTTCGCCATTTGGTTTTAGATTTAAATGCCCCAATTGTGTTGGTGTATTGGTTTCGTGTAGAGTTCTTCACTTTAATTATTTTAAGATTGATTAGCTAGTTAATAAGATGTAAAAGCCAAAGTCATTAATTCATGATTTGAAATAACTAGTTCATTTAACTAATAAGTAGGGTACAAGCTCATTTAGTAAAATATATTTTGTTAAAAGTTAATTAATATAATAAAAGACATTTTGTTAAGTTAATTATTATAATATCTTTATGAAAAATACATTGAAAAACTTTTTTTTAGTTTGAAAAAAAAAGTAAAAAAATATAATATTTATGCAAATATTTTTAAGAAATTACAAAATATAATATCGCTAAAACTTACAATAACAAAACAGTATCCTAATGATATTGAATAATATCTAATTAGATTACGTTCAATATTAAATATATTTAAATGATCGTACTTTAATTTAAACAATATTCAAAATAAAAAGAGGTACAAAATATTTTTTTCATAGTTAAAATATATGATGTGAAAAATTATAAAAAAAATATAATATCTGTAAAATTTATAACAATAAAAATAATATCTCAATAATACTGAATAAGGTCTAATTAGATTACAATCAACATTGAACGGATCTATATGATCGTAGTTAAATTTAAACATTGTTCAAACTGAAATGATGTACAAAATATTTTTTAATAGTTAGAATGTATGATGTGAACATAAATGTTACAATATTTATGATTACAAATTTTAAAGGTATTATTTTTTAAACAAAATTAAGTATATTTTATTTTTTATTTTCAAAAATGTAAATAGCATTATTCAAAATTGGCTCAATGAGTATGAATGAGCATGGGATATGCAATGATGGTTATGTTAATAACCATCACTATCCAGTCCCAATTTCAGATACATTCGGTTAATAACCATCTTTTATGAGTTGATAGTAATTTATTCACGATTTAACCACATTTTTAATTTTTCAACGTTTATTCAAATGTATATTTAGTTTTAAAAAATTAAATGTTAACTTGATTCTTATTTTAATATACTATTTAAAATATTGATATTATTTTTTACATTTTAACTATTTAACTCATGTTTTTAAGTAAAATAAAAAATATAAAGCAATAATAAATAAATTACAATCTAATTATACAAAATATTGCATGTTTTATTATTAAAATTGTATTTTTTATGTAATTATATATATATGAAATAATAATATTAATATATATTTAGTTTCGATATTGTAATAATTATCTTCATTTCACATCTTATCGATTACGATTATTTTTGAAAAAAATTATCGATTTTATATAAATAAGTACAATTTTAATTATTCATAATTAAAATGTACATCAATAAGTATCAAATCATTTAAATTTAAGTACATGAATCTCCTAATTGAAAATCTTTACAATTTTAAGCAAATGAACTCTATTTTAATGATAAAAAGGCATTTCGGTGGTGGTGGTTGAATTTTTTAATTTTCTATATACCACATATTATTTTATGTTTTTGACCTTTTCCATGTAGAAAACGTCATAAACGTATTCTCAGACTCTCAGTTACCAAGTACTAGCCATCGGTAGGCATAAATTATTAATATCTAAGAATTGGTTAGAATAAATTATTACAACTACTTGTATTTAGTATATAAATTTGTTTATTTACCATCAAAATCTATACTCAATTTTCTTGTTCTTCAAAATGAGAAATTTTATTCCTATGATATCATAATCAATTACAATATAGTAATTCGTTACAAAAATTTATAAATGTATAAAAGTATAATTTGGTTTTCCATCCAAAAGTTTAAATTTTTAGGAGAGTTAGATTTCGAACATCTTCGAACATCTTCGAACATAGTATACGAATTATAAGTCTTGTGTTAAAGGTACAATAATCTTAATTATTAAATTGAAAGTATGTTGACCTGTATATTGTATAGATTCAACACTTGTGAATGAGTGATAGATGTATAAAAATATTTTGTGTCTTTTTTCTCACTAGTTTAAGCGTTTTGGAGAAATAATTTCTCAATAAATTTTAACATGATATCAAAGCTTGAGGTTTTGTGTTTAAGATCGAGTAACTCTAATTATTGATTTATAAACATTTGACTTGCATGTTTCATAGAATCATCACTTGAAAGAAATAAATATATAAAAATATGATTTAACCTAAATATTCATACCTCAAACTTTTTGGATGTCTATGTTACCCTTTTCTTGGACTTTGTAATCACAATAAATTAGAACTTGAGTCACTTTCTTGTATTTTTCTTGGTTGATCTACTCAATATAAGAGATTTTGGTGTCTATAAAGAACCCACAAGTACCAAAATTCATGTCTTTTCTCATGTTAAGTTCAATGAAACTATTTTTCCTTATCTTTCCTTTTATCTATCTATTGACCCATGTTTTGGCACTATGCATGTACCTACAAATACACAATAAGTTCACATAGAACACAACTTTAACCCTATCTTGTTCTACACCTACACCTATAAGTAGTATTGGTAACTTTAGTGTACCTTTTTCAATTGATATGTCACCATCTTAGCTTATTGGTTCTTGTTTTATTCAATCTACATCTAATCACGATGATTCAACTATTCATTTATCTTCAAACCTAACTCCTACTTCTCAAACTAACATGATTTCATCTTATACATCTTCATCTTTACCTTTTATAACTTCTTCAACTTTTATTACTCTGACTCCTTAGAACCAAGTAAGGTGTTCAACCCCAATGGAATTTCTCTCTTTGTTTATTTACCTAAACCTTCTAACATTAGAATTCATCATCTACCAACTTAAACCAACACACATCCCATGGTTACCAAGGCCAAAAAGGATGTTTTCAAACGTAAATCTCTCTAAGCTATTTCTATCCTACTTGAGCTAACTTCAATGCAAGAAATGCTTCATATTCTTGAATGGAAAGAATTTATGAAGAGAGAGTATTATTCATCGATGAAAAATGAGACTTGGGAACTTGTTTTAAACCCGACAATGAAAAGATTATTGATCACAAATGGGTTTTTAGAACCAATTTACAATCAGATAGAGTGTTAGATACGTATAAGTCGTGTGTGTTGGCTAAAAGCTTTTAATAAACAAAAGGAATAGAGTATACTAAGACTCTTAGTATAGTGGTCAAGCCTACTACTATTTTATAGTGATCACACTGGTAGTACCTCAACATTGGTCAGTGACATAACTTTATGTCAACACAGTTTTTCTAAATAGGGGCATTGAAAAAGAGGTGATCATGTCTCAACTAGAGGGTTTCATTGATCCAGTTTTTCTAGATTATGTATACAAGTTGAAGAAGGATATTTATGACCTAAAATAGGCACCAATGGCCTTGTTCTTAAAGCTATGTAGGTGTCTAAATTCTTGGTGCTTTAAAAGCTCTAACTCAGATGCCTCCATGATAGTTTATGATAACAATGACATATTTATGATGTTCTTGATTTATATAGGTGATATTTTAGTAAGTGAAAATGATACTTCTTTTATTTCAAGATCTAATCACTAAACTCAATACTATCTTCTCTTTGAAAGATTTAGGTGAACTAAGTTTTCTTAGGTGTTGAAGTTAATATAATTGAGAATGGTTTTAATCTCAATCAAGCAAAATGAATTCATAATCTTTTGTATAGAGTGCAACTTCATAAGACTAAATCTACTACAACACAAATGGAAATTGTGCATACTTTGTCTAAAATAAAAGGCATACCATTGGACAATGAAACTTAATATTGAAGTATAATAAAAGCCTTACAATAATGCACTATAACTATACTAGAAATAAGCTAAAAGGTTGTTACGATAGCTTAAGGGTACCTCTAAGCATAGTTTATTGCTAAGTTACTCTAAGAGTTTAAGTGTAATGGCTTACACAGATATAAATTGGGTATCATGTAGTGATAATAAAAGATCAACATGTGGCTATTGTGTTTATCTTGGTAGCTCTTTGGTGTCATGGAATCAGATAAACATAAGGTAGTTTCTCGATCAAGTATAAAAGTTGAGTTTAGATACTCCTTCACCACAATCTCGAAGGCCATCGCAAGTTGAGAAGTCAATCTCAAAGCTAAGTCCTCAGAATGTGACGTTTCATGGGACATTCTTCTTCTAGCTGGTTCTTCATATCCTTAGCAATCTCTCAAACATTTTGAGTTACTTCCTTTATCTCTCTATAACATAATTTGTCGCTTGTCCTTATAGGCTTTATTCAATTAATTATATCAACTAGTCTTTCTCCATCTTAGCAGTCTTATAGTAGATTTTAGAGGTTGGATGCAAGCTAGAGCCTCGGTACATGATATTTAGTAACAATGTTGAGCCTTCTAGACTTCTCCATTAGATTATTTGTCTGAACCAACTCGATCAATTCACTTGGAGCATGAAAGGAAGGAGGACATAGATCACGAGAAGGACTTCATGGTAGAGGAACTTCTATCATGACACCATCCTCAGCTTAATCTAAGACTTGAGCAACATTGGATACTACCACCGCCACGATCACTCCAACTTAATACGTCATAGCCTGATGCATTCTTTTCCTTCCCAGCATTGGAACATCATTCGATTGACTACTAGATTTGCTTCCTAGGTGTTGAAACACAAATCCAAAAAGCATTAGAGGTTGTTCTCTTTGGAGAAAAGAGATGACATAAAGACATGTCTTTAGGAAAGTCAAGGAACTAGGATACAAAAAGAAGAAAGAATTACAAGTAAATTTTGGATCGTAAAAGGCATACCTTTGGACGAAAGGGCATCGAGATTTCTATGTACAGAAGAAGGATGCAATCCTTTGTAAGAGACCTTCTCAACAATGGTCAGACACTCACAGTAACATTCCTAACAAGAAGAGAAAACAATCTCTCAGGTGACGTTTGGTTCACAGAATGGAATTGGAATGAGAATGGAATGGAATGGATAGAAAACAATATTATTTGGTTTGATCATTAGAATCAAAGAAGGAATCATTATTACCATGTTTTGTTTACAACTGAAATGAAATAAAAAAACACTGTATATTACATTAATACTCATATATTCAGTAAAATTTAAATAATATAATTTGATTATTATTTTTTGGTTAGACAAAATACATTATCAGAATCATAATTTTTCAAAATAATTATTACTTAAAAATAAAATATATTATTAAAATTATTATTTTTCTAAATAGAGTTTAGGATTGGGATTTAGGGTTGAAATTATCATTTTTCTAAATAGAATTTAGGATTTAGGCTTTTAGGATTCAAGGTATAGGGTATAATGCTTAGGGTTTAAGGTTATATTTATGAGTTAAGATTTAAGGTTAAAATTATTATTTTTCTAAATAGAGTTTAGAGTTTAGGGTTTTAGGTTTTAGGGTTTAAGATATAAAATATAGGGTATATGGTTTAAGGTATAAGGCTTAGGGTTTAGAATTTAGGGTTATATTTGTGGGTTAAGATTCAAGGTTAAAATTATTATTTTTCTAAATAGGGTTTTGGGTTTTGGGGTTTGGAATTTGAGATTTAAGATTTAAGATATATGGTTTATGGTTTAAGATTTAGAGTTATATTTGAGATTAGGATCAAATTGAAACAAAAAATTAAGATGGGAATGAAATTATGATTCGTCAACGGGGAGAAGGAATAAAAAAAATTTCTCATTTAAAAATCGATTTCGTTCTATCATCATTTGTTAGTTCAAACAAATATAAAATTAAAAAAAATCAATTTTAAATACATTCAATTTTAATAAACCAAACAACACCTCCTTGAATTCTTTCTTATCCAAAGAAAGTTTCACCTATTTCCAATGAACTAGGAATGGTAGAACAAAAATGTTAAGAGAAGAAACTAGTCATAAGAAAATCAAACATATAAGTGCCTCACCACCAGAAACAAAATGAATAGGCATGGGGATAAGTTCATGACAGGCCATATCGTAAGCACCAGTTGCTATGAATCAGGATAGTAGCCAACCTTTGTTGAATATGGGTAATTCCTCAATAAACTTGTAGTTACAATAAGGCCAGACTCCAAACCAACCCCCACTTATAGTTTTCATATAACACATATACTGGAATTCTTCTAGAGTTAACTCCCTGTCGTAGAAGGAAATTAGGAATTTCTAGAAATTGCTAGGAAATTGGCTAGAAAGTGCCCCTACTTCACATAAAAAGGAAGCTTGAGGTTGAAAAACAAATTACCAGAAAAAATGGTCACTTACACGGGAAATGGGTTACTAGGAACTAAGTTACGATCAGGAAGAAGAATCTTGATGTAGTTGAGAATTTCTAAGATATTCATCGACTTATCTAACATAAACTTGATCAAAATTGGGACAAAATAGTTGACTTCATAGCCCAAATTTGGTTCAAACTCAACAAGTAGGATGCTCGTGAGAATGCACTTAGTGGTAGCAGAACTAGAAGTCCCGACAGATGCGGTAGGATCATGATAAGTAGAGGGACCAAAAGAAAATTTCAGTTTAGTAGAACCACCGGCATTAACGCTGCTAGACTAGGGATTGCATGCCAAAAACTGGTTTGATAGATCTACTCGGACAGACGACTGGGGCCAATCAGACCACTGGCCCTGCTCGAATAGACGGTAGGGGCCGATCAGACCACTGGCTGGTCAAACGCCCCACCTGATTGGCTTGTCGGCCCTGTAGCTTTGGACGACTAGTTGGAGCCTTCTGCCTGGTCGGCTAGTGGACGCCCCCAGTCAACTGGTCGACCCAATTGGTCGGCTTACTAATTAGCTGGTCAACTGGCTGCCCAGCCTGGTTGACTATTCGCTCATTCTAGTCACTTAAATAGGTTGCTGGCTGGTAGGCTGGGTTGGGCCGACTCTTCAAATTTATAGGTCCCATGCTTGAACCTTCATGCGATGATCCACCTCTTGCCTAGTCTCCATCTCTATGTCTATCCCTGTGACTAGATCCTTTTGCACTTCTACTCTACATTCTGGATCTTTTTTGAAATCTGTTCATGTGTCTTCTGCTATAACTATGCTTCTTGCTGCTATGCATGGTGGTGTCAATGAAATAAATCATCAGCACATGTGGGTTCTACCATATACTATTAAATGAGGAGCACACCTTTCAGACAATTTCCTGGACTACCTACTTGGGTCCTACTAGTGTGGTATGAAGGTGGTGATATTTTTTTTTTATTCTTCGTGTTCTTAGGTTAGTGTTGTGCAAAATTCAAGACAAACTGAAGAAGATAGAAAAAAGAAAGGGCTTGGATTTATTCAGCAAAGTGTTGATGAGCACTGATTATTTGCAGAATTCTCTTTCCAAAGCTACAATACCTGACAGAATAGACTAGGATGAATGAAATTGATAGACTTGGGCTATACATAGATTCACAAGTTTTCATGAAATCTATGATCTAAGTGTCTAAATCAAAAGAAATCAGTGAAAATCTAATCAGACAATTATCATTATCTTTGAATTTTACTCAGGAAATTTTGCCTGGCAATATCGAGATTGTTGTTGTACAAAGATATTTGGGATATCATCTGCTTAGAAAGTCAATATGTCCCCGACACACAACTATACTGCCATTAGAAAACATTTTCTTGTACTGTCACCTATTCTTATTTTAATTTAAAGTTTTCTACAAATAATTATAAACATCCTGATCCTATCAACTTGAAAAATAATGTTTTGATTCTCCATAAAATTATATTTACATTTTTATGTATTCAATTTTTAATTTATTATTTACATTGGACAAAAATATTCTAATGTCATTAACAAATTCTTATCCAGCAATATTTATCAAAAAAAAAAAAAACAAAAATTCTTATCAAAGATAAAATTTAAATTTTGGAAAATATTTAAGGGTTCGTTTTTATGTTTTTCTTTAGGTTACAGAAGCCCTTAAGTCGCCTTTGCCTTTCATAAGTGTCATGATTCGTTTTTTATTGCTTTATTTTTCATGATTAATGTTAATTATGGAAACCGTGAAATTTTTGCCAACAAAATTACTATATTCTTTTTCAAATAAGTAATTTTGCCAATTACACCAAGTATGTTTAATCTTTAAAAAAAAATGATTTTGCAAAAGTTTTCATAGTACAGCCACATTATATACTCTCTTCTTTTTTTTTTTCCAACCAACAACGAATATTTTAAGTTAGATTGTCAATAGTCTTTTATTTTTTTATGCTTTAGATTATCAAAAGCCAAAGTTAGAGAAGATTTAGTGGAAAAATAATGTAGAAAAGATGAGTACGTGATTCATCACTTAATATCTCTGTGTTAGAACTTTAATGAGACAAGATTAAGATGAATTAAACTTGTTAATGATAGTATATTTTTAAGTTAATGATACTGTTTCAATATTTTTTTTGTTAATATTATAACAAAGTTTAATAAAATGATTTTTTTACCCAATAATTAATTACATTTTAGTATTTTATAATAATATTATTTTTTTTTATAATGACTGGTGAAAGTTTTGGTTATTTTTTTATTTTTTCCCTCAGCCTCATCATTCTCTTTAAGGCTTTGAGAAACATGGGTTTGCTAATATCTTTTTGGAAAATCAAATGCTTGACAATTACATATAAATTACTTTCTCTAACAAAGAGAAAAGCAAAAGGTGTTAATGAGAAAAACGATTGGAAACCCTACAACCATAATTTCAAAGTAGCACTCTTTCACCAGAATAAGGATATAAAAGTAAAACGCCTCTAAAAATTTTACTTTCATTCCCCATAATCAAGCTACGGGGGAATAATATGTACTATTAATATGTACTATTAAATTTTACTTTTTACAAGTTAAGTTATTATAACATGTTAATTAATATTATAAATAATTATTAGTTAAAATAATAAGATTTACTTTTTATTAACTTATAATTATCTATTAAATAGACATTTTTTCTTTCTTTTAAGCAAAACAGTTCACTCATGATCTCTATAAAGATACAATTACATATGCGTACCTTACCAACCATTAATAATTCAAAATTTATTTGGATGCCCAGAAGATCTAATCTTTAGAAACTGTGAATCTGATTAGTCACTCTCCCTCTAGTATATCCTTTTTCTAAATATTGTTATTTTTTTTGTTGCTGTATGTTAGCCTTTATTTATTACAATAAGGGTTATGCTACCAACAGACGCTCAAATATTTTTTTGTGATTAGGTTTTGCCTCCTCACCGTGGAAAATCCTAATCCTACTGTATGGGACTATTCGAGCCATGCAGATTTGTTCAGACACACTGTTGTTGTTCATGCAGATTTGTTCAGACACACTGTTGTTGTTCATGCAGATTTATTCGAGGCATGGATATGCATGTTGTATCTTTATTTATTTAGGATGTATGTGAAATCCAAATATAAGTAAAAAAAAAACCTATAATAATTAAGATAGTTAATTTTCAATCAAAAAATATAAAAAAATTAAAGTTTAAAAAAGTTTGTGTTATGAAAGATTCTCTTTTTTTAATTACATGATCGTTCCCTATTATTCACTTCAGTATTTTTATTTGATTGATTATTTAACCTTAAGTAAGCATTTTCTGTTGGGGTTTGTGTGTTTGTCTTTGTATTCTTATTGAGGTTTTTTTAGTTTTAAAAAAATAAAAATAAAAATAAAAAAACTAAAAGAATAGATTTTTTTTAAATAATGAAATCGACTTACATATTTTTTGGTTGACTTTACATTGTGTAAATAGATATTTTAATTTTTGCATTTATAGTCATTGGACATGAACATACTTATATATAGTCATTGGACACATATGTATATCAAACTTGAAGCTTATGATTGATATTGTGAGATTTTAGAAATTGAGATAATTTTGATTGCAAAATATTGTTGGAGCTATATATTTTACTTTATAAAATGTTATTATAAATAAACAACTAGTTTTGAAAGAGTTAACTACTATGATGTGCGAAATTATCATTGTGAACAAAGAAGACTACCTCATAACTAGTGTAAAAGACATTATACTAAGTTATTTTCTTGTGTACATTTTCTTAAAAAAAAAATAAAGTAAAACAAAAAATGCAAAAGCATGGTTATGCAAAAAAAGTGGGGAAATAAGTAATTGAACGGGGGTTTAAGTTCTTTTTTAATAGATAATTTTATTTTATGATAGTGGGAATTCAATTGTATTTTTACATGATAGATGATACTTTTTCTTTTGAATCTTTCATGACTAATCGTAAATAAATAAATTAACATACTATTGTACTTCAAACATGTATCTTAATTTTGGGTGATTCTTGTCACCGTTTGTATTATTATGACAATATGTCTTGTCTATATATTTATGCTTTCAATTGAGATTCAAAATTTGTACAAAATTATTATATCAATTGAGTGTTTTGTTCTAATCTTGTTTAAATAAATCTACTATCCTCAATAACAAAGAAAAAATTATATATCAGATTTTATAAATTTTTTCTTTTACTTTATTTTGAGGAGTCATAGAACTTGTAGGAGTTCTTGCATACATTTTATTCTCAGTCATATTGAATGTAAACTCCAATGTTATATTATGTCTTCATAGGGAGAGAGATAATATACATAGGGAGAGAGTAACCAATGGGAGAAATATTATTTAATGAGAGAGATTTCATATAGACCAAGAACACTAAAGTGTTTTATTCATTCAATATGTCAAGTAAGGGAGTAAACTTAATATTTAAATGTTCTATATATTATTGCTTATTGTTTATGTTTGTTTCTTTGCTATTTTGGTATTATACACATTAAACTAGAAAATAATTAGTGTTTTGAGATAATTTATGCACCTATTTGTGTTTTTATTTGTCAGTGTACATATGATCTATGAATATTCAAGCGAATATGGTTTCACCAGATCATAGGATAGTTTTATTATGTAAAATTTATTTTTTCTATGAGCATGATGTAGCGAAAGATATGTTTTATCACACGAATATGCCAGAGGGAAAGATTGTAAGGATTTATGATTGTTAACAATATTCGCAAACAAAACACTTAATTGTAAATTAGTTTCTAAAGGCGTTTTCAAGATCACTATTCAAGTCGAAGAAATTTCCAAGTTTCATGCGAATATGTTTCAGATATATACTCATCCTTATACACGTTAGAATACATGTTTTATACTTGGGAACATTTGGTATATACATTAGTCGATCGATCGAGTATTTGGTCGATTGATTGAATGGGTTAGATTGATCGTGTTTGATCTATCTACTCTTGAATTTTTTATTAATTATTGATGTATCGACTGAAAAAGATTTCGATCGATTGACCTATTGGATCGATCGATCGAGCGTGTTTAAGATCGATCAAGATGCATAAGATTTTAGCTTAAAATATTTATTTAAACTTAGTATGTAAATTTCTATTTCTATATTATTTTATTTACACGCGATTATATATCTATTTGGTGGTGAAATTTTAATTTATCATATTTTTATTAATTATCTATTTACCTCTTTAACTTAATTAGATCCATAACTAAAAATTCTGAATTTTTTAAATAAGTAACATAATAAAATTGGATTTTAAAGCAATATTGATCGAATTATAAAGCTGTTGCATGCTGTTTATTCTTTTATGAATATATATTTTAGTTGTATAAAATTAATGCTACACACATGCAAGCTAGTTGAAGAGAAAGGGAGACAAACTGTGAATAAAGAAAAAAGGTGAAACATATGTTAGGAAAAAACAAGGAGATTAAAAAGACTAAATCTGAAAAGAGTTCTAAAAATTTATTGTTACACCATATGAAAAATAAAAGAGAGATTTTGAGAATAAATTTTTTTCAGTTTTCTGGAAGTGATATGATAAGCATAAGCCAAGAAGCTTTGAATATTGATAAACCTTGGAAACTATGATGATTTACTGAAAAAATTATTGGGTATCTGAAAAAACATCTATATTAATAGTAGATAAAACAGTCATGTGTTAATAAATCTCTGAGAAATGTAAAGGTTTCTTTCCATATATGCCATGCGAACCGGCACACTTAAGATTACTTGTGCAAATGGAGATGGATATTAGATTGCTTCTGTAAAAGATAGTTATAATAATTGGTGGCCAGGGAGTTTTTGAAGATCAAGTAGAAGAAGTTGGTGATGATGATGATGATGATGATGATGATGATGATGATGATTTTTAATTTTTGATGACTGAATCTGAAACCCAATGGAGAGGGTGATGAGGGATGAAGAAGAAACAAAGGTGTGGAAGGTGAACTTCCAGAAGAACTCCACACTTTTTTAGAGAAAGCAAAGATGCTTAGTACCATTATTTTGTTTATTCAAAATTTTAGTTTTTATTTTACGTGGATATTACCCGAAAACAAAAAATGGGAATAGCCAAATTTCAAATTATTAATTTTACTTTTTCTTGAAAAGAATGCTCAATGTGTATATTTTAGAAATAGGTGGAAAAAGTAACTTAGGAGGCATGCATGGGTAAAGATAATTTATGGAAAAAAAAGGGTAAAAATATTTAGGAGAGTTTAAATATAACAAAGAATGTCCGAGGAATAGAATAAGAAAATAAAAAAATTCGACAATATTTTTAATATATTATTTTCTTTTTAATTGGAGATATATATTGAAAAAAAGATATTTTAATAGAAAAAACTTTTTATAATCATACAGCATATCAACTATGTAAATATCACTATAATAAATGGCCACAATTATACATTATGTCAATTATGTAAATAAGAAAATAATGATAAAAGGATAAGGAAAGAAAATGATCTATAGGGAGATTCAACATAAGGTAGAAGAAATTACATAGACATGTGATTTTTAGCTTTGTCTCATTAGATTTTATAACAATGACCATTGTTGGGTTAATTTAGTAATTTTTATTTATTATAATTTTAGTTTGAAACGAGTAAATAATCTAATTAATTTTTTTAAATTAATTTTTTTTAATAGATATGTTACTTTAAATTAGATTAGATTTATATATTAATAGTTAATTCAGATTTAAATCGAAAAGTATATTTAAATTAATAAATTTTAAAATTTATTATAATTCAATCCGATCATATTACAATTAATAAGTAAATATATATTTTATTTTATAATATATTAAGTATTATATTATTATAATTATTATTTTAATTTTAAAATATATATAAATATTAAATTTTTATAATAATTTAATAAATATTTTATTATTTTTATTCTTCTAATTATAATTATAAATAATAAATTTTATTAAAAAAAAAAGTAAGTTTTTAAAAATTAAATATAATATATATAAATTAATTATATTCTAAATTCAATCATTATCCGAAATCGATTACATCTATGACTTGAAAATTAAAAATCTCAGAAATACAATTCAGATCAATAGAATTCGAATTAATAAAAAGATGACAGTTTCTCCGCTACCCTTGTAATTTTAAGCACAATTGACCTGTCACCATAAATTAGTGTTCTCTGTCTTCGTAAAAATATTGATTTTCAGACCTGTCACCATAAATTAAAGCAGGGGCAGGGCTATTTCTTCATTTTCATTATTTTTCAAACTTTAAGGGACAGATTCTTTGAACTCTTCAAGGGCTCACTTTGACCAATATTATACAAATATTGCATAACGACAATGATAAAAACAAAGAACATGTATCAATATAATAAGAACAATTGTTATTTTTTATATTAAAACCTAATTTTAAAGAGTGTAAAAAAAGTCAAAAACAAAAAAAAAAGTATTTAATTGTTATTTTTAAACAAATATGGCATTTAGCTATTTTATGAGTAATTGTAGAATGAGGAAATTATAATTAATCATTTTATAAAATTTAGAAAACAAAAATTTATTTCTTAGATTGATAGTAAAAATATAATCAATGCAAATGAAGATATTATGAATATTTGAATCAATGATTTCAAATTCTTGTACATTCTTGTTTATTCTTGTATTGGAAAATAAACAATTCTTACTATTAAATGCACAAGGAACAAATTAATAAATATATTAAAATAAGAATAAAAAAATAAAACACAGATTTTATATAGAAATATTTTTACTATGGGAAAAAAATATTACATTATTTAGTATATTAATGAATTCACATTATAAATCCAGTACACCCAAATAGATTTTTTTTCTCGTACACTCAGATCTAAAACAATGTTTCTGCTTAGAGATGCTTTCAAATACTAACAACTCTTCCTATTTATTATGGGCCAAGAGATATTTTTAGCCATTCACTCTTCCTTCAATATCAGTCATTCCTTTCCTTATTTAATTTATAATAGGCAACGTTTTGTAAAAGCATAAAAGAAGGAAAATGGATGACTCTAACAATCTTTTAAATATCTCTCTATATATAATCTATGCATCAAGTCTTCTCAAGCTTGATAATCTTCTTTAAGAAGTGACCTCATGAATGCTATTGCACTTGTATATGCTTCATTCTAGAATAAAAAGACATTTCTTCGCAAGATGTAGGGCACTATAACTATCACAATATAGCACATTGTGTTCTTATTTCTCGTTTTTTGTTTCTTTTCGAATTCCTCCAAGATACCTTGTAACCAAATCATCGCTTCGTTGGCTTTCGTGATTGTACTATATTTAGCTTCAGTTGTCACGAGAGAAACAAGTTGGAATTAAATCATAATAAAAGCCATAAACAGATTCTAGAAGCAAACATCCTATAACAGAATACCAAAAAATTCTTAGAATCTACATCATCCTAGATTATAGAGGATTATTGATTCGAGCGAGATATATGTATTCATTAAGAATGATCATCTATTATTTCAGAAATACTACAACAATCGATCACAAACAGATGACCATGAATGATGGGTGTTTTGTGATCTATCTAAACCAAATCGCCTTAGTTTCTTGATAAGATCATTGTCTCTCTTCCATACGAGGAGAAGATAAATTACTTTATGATTTGGTGTATTGGGGACCATAACCAAATGGATATTTATATATTACTCAATTAGGGTTCCCATAATCCCCTAATTAAGCCAAAATGGATACCTACTCAATCATTACATATCAATTTGAGCAATCTAAGGGCTTACCAAAATTAGACTACTTAATTTCAACCTATTAAATTATATAACTAATATAATTGAGGAATGAAAATATATATTGCCAAATTTTGTATAGAAAATGTGATTTCCTAACAATCTCCTAGTTCGGTAGAACATTATTCTTAAACCAATTATATCACAATAAATCCTTAGCCACGCTCCTTAGACATCTCTTTAAAAAAATCCGGTCCATCTCATATTAGTAATGGAACCACCACGGATTTTATCACAATGCAGTCATAACCAAACCACGATGATCACCATGCTAATACACTCAATGACATAGATCAAATATGGATAAGTAGCATGAAAATTATATGCAATGTGATCTCAAATATGCCAATTTCCAACTAGTCTTTCTTCAGTCTTTAGTGAGATCTACCCAATGTCCTCATGCAATGAAAAAAATGCACATAGAAAACACAAGTAAGCTCATAATAGATTCATATACCATGAACCTTATTTTGAA
The DNA here is from genome assembly GCA_033030585.1 of Hippophae rhamnoides. Lineage (NCBI taxonomy): Eukaryota > Viridiplantae > Streptophyta > Magnoliopsida > Rosales > Elaeagnaceae > Hippophae > Hippophae rhamnoides. The sequence continues at coordinate 71,459,707 of CM065427.1, forward strand.
AAAAAAAACTAAACAATCTAATGTCTAAAGTAAAACATATAAAACATAAAATGACTCCCACTAAACTAAGGTATTATAAAAAGTAATACCCATATAATATAATCAGTGTGCTCATTAAAAATCTTAAGCGTTAAACCCTTGGTTAATAGGTCTACTAGCATAGATCTGTTCCTATATGTTCTATAAAAATCTACCTATATCCTGAACTCTCTCCTTAACATTTACAAACTTGATATCCATAAACTTTGACTTCGTTGAGCTACTATTTTTGTTGGAGTAAAGCATCTCCAAATTATTATCATAGTAAATATTCAAAGGCACATCAATGCCATCTATCAAACATAGTCCAATAATAATTTTTTGTAGCTATATCATGTGGTTGGATGCCTCTTAATAAGTAATGAACTCTACAACCCTGGTTGACAAAGCTATAAGTGTTTCTAGCAAACTTTCATAAGATAGCTCTTTTAGCCAACATAAAGATATAACTCGATGTGGAGCACTTGCTACCCTAGCATCCCACAAAATAGGAGTTAGAGAACTCGATGACCTCTAAATTGTTTGATCTTTGATAAATGAGCATGTAATCATTTGTTCTTCTTAAATAACGTATCATGTATTTGATTGCCTTCTAGTATTGCAGGCATATCTCCTAGTTTACTATCTTTCATGTTGAATATACTCAAAACCTTATTGACATAGGTCTCTTGAGAAAACGTAAGGATACCTCAAGAACAATCTCTTAGTATCTAAATACCTAAAACAAAAGAGGTTTCTCCAAGATTTTTCATCTTAAATTTCTTCATCAAAAATTTCTTAATTTTATACAGTAAGCCAATATCGTTGCTAGAAGTAGAATTTCATTGCCATATAATACCAAAAGAAATATTTATTGATCGACACAAATTGTGTATAATGGGTACACAAATATACGTAAAATAAATAAGTAATACAATAATAAGAAAATATCATTCCTATAAAGATTATCTTATTATAAACTAATTTTCAAATCAAAAAGTAAAGATCAATTTTATTTTTGTGTGATTTAAGAAAGAAAAATTAAAAGAACTAAAAGTAAATAGTAATAATTAATTAACTCAAAATTAGAAACTAAGAAAAAATATGAAAACAATATATAGAAATACTTAATCTCCTAATTTTTTAAACATATGAATAAATAAAATCTCCTCAATATACTTATCAATCAATTACATAATCAATTAAATCTAACCTAGTATGTATTCTTCTATCAAGTAAACTACACACTATATAGTAATTAACTTAATCACACTCTAATGTCAATTAACATACTACACATTAAGTTCATCAATTATGGATCACATATATAAGAATCATACATCTGTGCTTAGAATTATGCATGTTATTTAATCAATATAAACAATTAAATAATTCTCTGAAATCTATTTAACTGGCTCTATAAATAAATTGTTGGCCAGACAATTAATAATATAAAAATTAAATTAAATTAAATAACATAATTGAATCGAAATCATAATGGAGGTAAAAATATTAGATTATCATGTGTAAAATATTGGGTTCATAAGATCCCTAGATTAATAAATTACCTATACATAATAGTATTCATAAAGCTTAATTTTTTTTATAAAAACATGATATTTGATAAAGAAATGAGAAGAAAAATAAATACAATCAATCTCTTGAATTATATCACCAAGTTCTTCTTAAATCTTATCCAAAATTATATTTTCTTTTGAAATTTTTTTTACTCTTTTTGGCAACAAAAATAGATTAAAAAAATGTAAATTTGACTATGTAGAGTTTTTGGTGCAATTAAAGGGTTAAATAAGGCTCAAATGAAATCTAAACCATCAAATCAACTTCAGATCAAATACTGAGATGAAAAAAGGAAAATTAAATAGCACTTTCTAATGAGATGGTGATATATAGAAAGGGAGAAACACTGGAAGAATCAACGCACGATACATGGCGAGGCAAACTGGTTCTGGTCAACACGTGCTGAGTTAGTAACACATGGAACTCTACAATTTGTTGAATCATATTTCATGGCACCCTAGTGGAACCAATAGCTGAATCCTATGATGATGTGTGGCATGCTTTTTGATCGCTCAATAAAACTCAAAAATAAAAGCCGTGTTGACATGTGGCAACACTTACATCACTTGGTACTTATAGCACCTCTGATTGGCTCTCATTGCTTTCATGGCATCCATATGGTAACAACTGGTCAACTATACATACGACGCACTCCAATTGGCTCCCCTTGCTTATATAACATCCACGTGTCCTAATCTGATTAGTCCTTCTTTGAAAAATTTATAAAAAATCCTTAAAAATTTCAAAAAACATCTAAAAAAATATATTTTCATTCCTTTACACTAGAAAGTTCATATTTTAATTTTTATACCCTAAAAGTACTACTTACTCAATAAAAAAACAAATATTATGCACAAAAAATGCACCAATGACTCCACTTTCATGAAGTTATCACACACCAAACTTAAATCATTATTTTACCTCAAGTAAACATCAATCATCACATGTACAAGAATATATGTATGCATAAGTCAAAATTGTAGAATAATTTATATAATAAATATCAAAATGAGTTAAGTCACTAAAAGCAAGGTTATATATATGTAAGTGTTAAATAAGTCCAATACGTGTTGGCCAGATAAGAATTCTACTTCTCTCTCCTTTTTTTTTTGAAATAAAATTTGGTAATCGGTTTGAAAGAGAGATTCCTAAGACACTCCTAAGATACTCAAATATTTGAGTATCCATAGATTTGGTGAATATATTAGTTAGTTGTCTTTCAGTGGGTACAAACTTAAGTGTCATTACTTTCTCTTCAACTAATTGTCAAATAAAAGGATGCCTACTATCAGCATGATTAGTTTTAGAATGTTGAACTAGGTTCTTAGAAATACATATAGCACTAGATTTATCACAATATAAGGGCATCATACATTTTGGTTGACCATAGTCTTTAAGCATGTTTTTAATCCAAAGCATTTATGTGCAAGAGCTTCTCGTAGCAATATATTCCACCTTAGTTGTAAAGAGTGAGATAGAGTTCTATTTTTTACTGTGCAAGGATACTAAGTTGTTCCTAGTGTAGAAGCAACCACTTGATATGCTCTTCCTATCATCTTGCTTTTCTGCCCAATTAGCATCTGTATAACCACTTACTTTACAAGTAGTATGAGTAGTAAAATATAGACCATAATGACTTATTCTTGAAATATACCTAATAATTCTCATTACATTTTCTAAGTGTGATTTCTTAGGGTCAGCTTGATAATGGGCACACACAACAATGCTAAAACATATGTCAAGCCTACCTGTAGTGAGATAAAGTAAACTACATATCATATTCCTACAAAAGGTTTGATCAATACTTTTACCTTGAGTGTCCTTTGTAATTTTTGTGCTGGTATTTAAAGAAGTCCTTAATGGCGTACTAGTTTCAAGACCAAACCTTTTAAGAAGGTTGTAGGCGTACTTAATTTGAGAAATAAATATATTATCATGAGATTGTTTGATTTGCAAATGAAGAAAGAAAATTAGTTCACCTACCAGAGACATTTCAAATTCATTTGTCATAGTATGCACAAAATCATCAACTAATGTACTAGATATGGATCCAAAATTTATTCATCCATATAAATTTGAGCAATGAAGATCTTATCACTACTCCTTTTGATTAATAGAGTCTTATCAACTCCCCTTCGAACAAATCCCTTGTTCAAAAGATAGTTGATAATTCTCTCATACCACTGAGGTTGTTTCAGACTATAAAGAGCTTCGTTGAGTTTCTAAATATGATTTGAAAATTTTGGATCAACAAATCCTTTTAGTTGTTCCACATATAACTCATCATTCTGAAATCCATTTAAAAAGATAGATTTAACACCCATTTGATATAATTTGAATTTCATGTCACAAGAAATGGCAAGTAAAATCCTAATTAATTCTAACCTAGCTACAAGTGAAAATGTTTCATTAAAGTCAACTCCTTCTACTTGCGTGTAGCCTTAAGCTACCGACCAAGCCTTATTTCTAACAATAATGTCATGCTCATTAGATTTATTTTTGGACACCCATTTAGTTCCAATAACATTTTTGTTTTTAGGCTTAGGTACTAATATCCACACATGATTTCTTTCAAATTGAGCTAACTCATTATGTATAACGTTTATCCAAAATTCATCCCTAAGGGCTTTATTCACATTTTTTTGGTTCAACCTAAGAAATATAGCATAAATGGGTTACCTCACTTATTTATCTTCTTCTTGTTACCATACTTGCATTAGGATCTCCAATTATATTTTTAATAGAATTATTTTTTGAAGTACGGGTTGGATTTATCATTGATGAGGTTGATACTTCTTCGTTCTTTTCTTCTCTTTCCTCAAGCTCCTCTTATTTTGTTCCAATTGTGTCACTCGTTATTGTTAATTGAGATATTGTTAAATTTACTTCACTATCAACTTCTTCAATTGAAATATGCTTATCTGTATCATCTATAATAACATTTATGGATTCCATAACAATATTAGTTCTACAATTGAAGACACTATAGGCTCTACAGTTTAGGGAATAACTAATAAATATATCTTTATTATTTCTTGAATCAAACTTACCTAACTACACTCGATACCTAAGTATGTAGCATTTACTTTTGAAAACATGCATGAATTTCAAATTGTGTTTTTTACCTCTCTATATCTTATAGGGAGTTTGGTTTGTGCTTGGGCGAAGATATATATTATTTATAATGTGGCATGTAGTGTTTATAGTTTCAACCCAAAACCTTTTAGAGACTCCATTAGCATACAACATTACTCTTTCCATCTCCTAAAGTGTCTTTTTTTCTTTTCAACTACGCCATTTTGTTGAGGTGTGATGGGGGCAGACAATTCATGATAGTTACCATGTTCTTTAAAGAAGTCAACATACTTGATATTTTCAAACTTTTCCATGGTCTTTTCTTAGTCTCTTTTCCATCTTCATTCTTGTACAATATGAGATGATGAATTCAAAAGCATCTAACTTATCTTTTAAGAAAGTCTACCCAAGTGTAGCAAGAAAGTCATTTATTACAAGTACGATATATTTCTTACCTCTAATACCTTTAGTTCTAATAGGACCGATGAGGTCAATATGTATCGATTCTAATACTCTATTTATATTGATACTATGGATCTTCTTATGAGTGGTCCTAGTTTGTTTACCCAATTGACATGATCCATGTACAAGTATTTTAATTTTGGAGAGAATAGGTAGACCACACACAGTCTTAGCTTTACTTAATCTAACATGATATTTAAAATTTATATGACCTAGCTTTTGTGCCATGAGGTAGTTGAATCATTACTAGCTAGGTTACATGTTATTATGGGTGATATGTCAATGCAATAACAATTTTCATGTGATCTAATTCCCTTTATCATACATTCACCCTTTCAATATGTTACAATATAATGATAGTTCATAAATTGCACATTAGAATCATTGTCACATATTTAACTTATGCTAATCAAGTTTTCCTTGAGTCCTTCCACATATAAAACTTTATAAGGTTTAAGAATATCCTATATTTGAATAGAGTTTTTCCCAACAATTTTAAAGGTTTTACCATCAACATAAGTAAATGTCACTTCATTGTATTCTTCAACGGTTTTAAATAAAGAATAGTCCCAGTCATATGTCTAAAGCATCCACTGTTAAAATACCAAACGGTATTTGATTTAGCTTTAAATGCTAAGTAGTGCAATTCAGACTTCTTAACCCATCCTATTTTAATTTTGGAAGTTTGAGCTACTTGTTTCTTAAGTTCCTCTTTTTGGGTAGTTCTTGCATTAAAACCTTTACGTTTGAAATATTTTTGATGTGTCCTAGAAACATTTGTATTCATGATAGAATCATAGATATAAAGAAATATACACTTAGGTATAATGTGTCCTTTCCTACCATAATGATGACAGATGAGAATAAACTGAATTTGCTTAGAGTAATAGGGTGTAGAAATTACCTTCCCTGCTATAGCAACGGTGAGTTTTACAAATTGAGTTTTGAATGATAAAGGTGTTGACTATTCATCTATATATTCAAGACCTCTCTTATCTCCATGTGGCTTTGATTATTCTATTGATCCTACTTTTTTAGGAACTTCTTATATTTTTGTGCAAGCAAGACTAGTAACTAATTCATATTCTCATCACTATTAGAGATGTTCTTTTTGGAACTTTTGAATGCCACATCCTTGATTTTCTTAGGTGGATCAAGAGTAAAGTCATAGGTTTGGATTGACCCGATAAGTTCATCATTGTTTAGTATGTCCATATTCTTGCTTTCCTCTATTCCTATAACTTTTATCTTATAGTCTACTGTTAAAGAGCTTAGAAGTTTGCATACTTGTATAGGTTGTGGAATTTTCTCACCAAGTTTAGAACAAGCATTAGTGATATCACAAAAAGTGAGCATAGAATTGACTAAAACTTTCAGTGTTGCTCATCTTAATGGAATCAAACTAAGATCTTAGCAATCTTAATTTTGTTTGTTTCACTTGGGGAGTTCCCTAATGAGTAAGAGTAAGTGTATTCCATGCATCTTTAGTAGTCTCACAATAGGAGATGTAATGGAACTCATCCATTGACACTACAATAAATATTAAGCTTAGACCTTTTTGTTTTCCCTTCTAAGAGTGCGTTTTTAAGTGGTTTAGTCCTTTCTTGGCTTCATGGTTGTTACACCATCTTTTGTTACAAAAGGTGGTTTCTCAACCATCAAGAATGGAATCCCAAAATTTTTCATTTTGTTTGAGAAAGGATTACATACGAGTGTTCTAGTAAAGGTAATTATACCCATCTAAGAACAGATGACCCACCTTCTTTAATTTTGTCCATAAGTAAGTGTGTGTGTCTCTAAAGATCAAACTTACTAAGTATGTCTAGTATTAGCTCTAATACCAATTGAAATTTTATAAAATACAGACCTAATTAACCTATAAGGGATGAATATATTATTTTTCATTTTTATCAATTTATAATTTAATAACCTAAACAAAGCACTCAGACATGCAATCACATGTAAAGATAAAATGCAAAAATGAAAGAATAACATATGATATTTTAGATGAAAACAACAAAAGCCACAACTATGACTTAGGAGAAAAACCACCAGTCCACCGGACCACCTAACTTTTCACTATGAAAATCAAATGTTCAAGTACAAACTAGATCTTATGAAACCTTCCCTAGAATACTTTCATAATGTACTTTACATATGAGCCTCTGTTCTGTTTTCACAATTTCTAATGTTAGAGTGAGCAGTATCTAGACCAACTTTCCAATAAGTTTTCCAACAACCAGATATGTTCATGAATCAACTGCAAAATGGTTAGTACAAAAACATAAGTGTCCATGTGTGTTCTAGAATAGATTTAATAATGAATAACCTTTAACATATGATTTATTAACTATTTCAAATAAATCAAAATCAACTATCAATCCTAGAACAATCAATTTTAGTACAATTTCATTAATGATAGCTTCTTTAAATATTAATAATCAAACCAAATAATTATGATATGACACGTATAATTATTTGATCTAACAATTCAAGAACAAAAATAAAGAATAAGCTATAAGAACGTATGATCAAAATATCATAAACTAATTAGGCTTATTAATCAATCAAACACAACCACCAATGTTTGATAGATTAACCAAATAAAGAATCCTAAAAAGTTATGATCTTATATTTGAAAAACAAGAGAGAGTGATTAAGAAGAATATAATAATGATCTTGTGTGACTGATTGAAACAATGAACAATGAGTTTTATTTATAGGAAAAATTAAAACCCTTAATCCTATGTAATTAATAAATATCTGTTCTATTACAAATATGATTAGTAATACTCATTAATCAAAAGACTCATATTTAAAGAAGATTTCTTTTAAAGTAGACTCGTTAATCAAGAAAATTCTTATTTAAAGATGAGTTCTTTTGATGTAGACTCATTAATCAAGAAAACTCTTATTTAAAGAAGAGTTATTTTTAAAGTAGATTATAAGCTATCTTTTATTCTAAGATTTAGCCTATAATTTAGGCTATAACTTATATAATATTTTAGCATACATCTTATTCTATATTTTAGCCTATATTTTATCCTACATTTTAGCCTAAAATTTTGTATATATATTCAAAATAATGAAACACATTAAAGAGTAGGCTAAGTCATAATTTCATAAATTAATTCAAGTTTAAATAAATATTTTAGCATAAAAAATAATTCCAAGTTTATGAATATGTGCTATCAAATGCATAGGTGAAATCCTATGTGTCATAGTTATAACAGATATACCTGAAATACGATTATTTGAAATTTTGATGTTTCTTTGACTTTTCTTAATAGACTTGATAGTGAGCTTAAAAACAAGTTTACATGCAAATATTTTATCCATGAAAATAACTAGCACTTATAATCCTTACAAATTTAAATTGGTCTAGGTTGCTTGGAAGGATTGTTGTCATTAACCAGAGAATGAGGCCTTAGCTTACGAGACCTCAACCTTCTATATGAGACCATGTTAAGAAATTTTTTCTAGTGGGTTATTATAGGAAACTCAAGCACAATGCTTTACTTACATAGATGGTACTTGGATAGGGAGAAAGCTCTAAAGAGTTATTATGTTCGCTCTTCCATCTAACTCGGTATACTGTGTTATGATTTGACCATATTGAAGGAATCTAAATGGTTAATGGGCAAAGACTCTTCAAAGAGATATTGGACAGATACTTGATTGGGAGATTATTTACAAGTGGATGGATGGAGTTTGCCACAGGCTTTTGCAAACCTCTATCCAAATATTGCGGTAGAGATTCACTCGATAATTGTTGGGATTGGTACAGACATAAGAATTTGGACATGCTTAATTAAGAAATGAGTCACAATAAATGAGGCATATACTTCCCTACATATGGTCGAGGAACTCAGAGTTGAGACAAGGCTATTTGGGCCCTTTTCATACCACTATGACAATCCATCTTACTCTAGTATACTATACAAAACAAACTTCCTACTTATTTCTAGTCAGAGAAGATATAACGTTTCTTTCCTTCTAGATGTACATTGTGTGTCATAATAGAGGAAATTATCTCTCACCTTTTTTGAGTTGTCATTTTAAAGGTGTACTCTAGGACCTCTTATGGTCTTTTTTTTTTTTTTTGCAGGAGGCCTTACACAAAATTTTCCACCCCTTGATTTAAGGACAATCGCAATAGCAACTAACATTGGGTCACACATTAGTAACTTATGAAAAGCAGTGATTGTTTTAATCGTCTAACTAAGTGATATGAATAGCCATAAATGATTATATATTTAAAGACATGAATGATTTATTAAAAAATATTATTTTTTATCTATCATAATTTATAAATTTAAATAATTAAATAAAATTTATAAGATGAGAAAAATGATATAATAGAGAGACTAAGAGGAAAAAAACTGAAATATATTAAAATGATAGAGATGAGAAAAATTATATTTTTTAAAAAAGTTATAAATAATTTTATTTTTATTTTTAATAAAAATATCATTTTCTTTAAATTGATTTATATTGATGCCGTCTAAAAATTATTGAAATACCTAACCTAAAATACTCTTACAAAAATATTACAAGAATAAACGAAGCATGGTGTTAAATGGACATATATCCAATAAAATTACTCAATGAATAAATTTTATTGGAAATAAAATCCAACGTGGCATTTATAGTCCTCCTAGTCAGAAAGTTCTAGTCGTCTAGCTCTGTAGTTTTCCTATAAAAGACCCCAGTCCCGCGCAGCATTGCTTCCTCATCCACCACTCTCCTAACAAAGCACACACCTTTGCTGTAACGTAACTTTGCTAACCTATCTGTGCATCTCCACCGCCGTAAACGACCACTAGCCGGAGGAATGAATATTCCGGCAACTTTTACCTCTATGATATCAACAAGAAATGCTCGCATCTCCGATCATCGCAGTCATGTTTTCCACGAAAATCCTTAATAAAAAAAATCCATTTCATTCTGCTTGAATTACTCTCTCACGTTATTCCACGATTCTTATTTTCTCTCATGGATTCGCTAATTGTATGGCAAGTTACCAATTTTTCTTCCTTTTCCTAATAAATTTTGGTAGATTGTTTAGATTGTCAAGCTCTGAACCAAAACAAGGTTATTCTGTAGAAAATTTTGTTAGGAGAAATGGAATAATTTACATGTAAATTGACATTTAGGGTTGATTACAGTAATTACGTCAACTGGTGAAGCAGAGAGAGCTAAAACCTGAGGTTTTGAGTCTATTGAGCTAACCGAGTTGACAAAGATTCCTAAACCTTTCAATTTTTGAATCTCAAGACCTCCAATTTTCTTGTTCTTGATCATGCCGTTTCCGATGAAGATCCAACCTCTGGATACTGATTCTGAGAATTTAAGAGAACTCGTTCGAAACGATTCAGCTAAACCGGTTTTTAAATCACGCCTAAGGAGGCTTTTTGACAAGCAGTTTCGGACTTCATCGGCGGAGAAGCCAACTACTGTTGTTGTTGTTGATCCACCAACAGAGTTTAACAAAGATAGAAGAGAGACGGAGTTTGAGCCGAGCTCGGTTTGCTTGGCGAAAATGGTGCAGAACTTCATAGAGGATACCAACGAGAGGCAACCGCCAGCGGCAAAATGTGGCCGGAACCGATGCAATTTCTTCAATGCCAACAGTAACGACAGCTCCGATGATCAATTTGACATGTTCGGTGGTTTTGGTGATAACAACTCCTCTGGATCGTTAGGTGGTGACACTTCCTATATGCTAAAGGTAAAATTTTTTCTTTCTTCAAGATCAAACAGGCCATAATGTAAAACTCTTGAGAAACTTAATAATAGACTCTTGTTTCTTTTGCATACTTCATACAGAATTTGATTCCTTGCGTGAGTGTCAACGAGAGAAACCTTTTGGCAGACACAGCCGAGATAGTCGAGAAGAACAAAACCAATAAACGCAAAGACGATTTGAGAAAGATCGTCACTGAAGGTCTTTCATCTCTTGGTTACGATTCATCAATATGTAAATCAAAATGGGACAAGTCTCCCTCTTTCCCAGCTGGTACTTTTTCTTTCCTTCCATAGATAACATAACGTAAACACAAGCACAAAAAATTAAAAATTGAAAACTGTAAAATGAAATTTGTTTTGTTTGGTTTCAGGTGAATATGAATATATTGATGTGATTGTACATGGAGAGAGATTGTTAATTGACATAGATTTCAGATCAGAGTTCGAGATAGCTCGATCAACTGGGACTTACAACTCCATCCTTCAATTTCTGCCATATAATTTCGTTGGAAAATCGGATCGTCTCGGACAAATCCTAACAATCGTATCGGAAGCGGCGAGACATAGTCTAAAGAAGAAAGGCATGCACATCCCTCCTTGGAGAAAAACCGAGTACATGCGAGCAAAATGGCTCTCTTCTTACACTCGAACCACACAATCTCCTAAAAACGACAGCGTTTCTCTGCCACAACCTGAGCGCACATCGGAGGATAATGACCAATCGATTGATTACGGAGAACTGGAGATGATCTTCGACGAAGAAACGACGCCATCTGAGAAGGAGTCAAAAGGAGACGCTATCTCTTCATTGTCATTGAAATACTCCGTTGAGCTGGAGAAAACGTCGGAGGAGATTCCGGCATGGATACCGCCTGCGATTAAACCGAAGAGCGTCGAGAGAGGGACGAAGATTGTTACCGGATTAGCTTCTCTTCTGAAAGAGAAGCCCTAACAACAAAATTTTTTGATTCCAACACCGTAATTTTCCCAAGTTTTACAGATTAAAAGAAAATATGGATATAATATAAAAAAAATAAAAATAAAAAGAAATAGAAAATCGGAGTTTTGATAAAGAGTACTCAGTAATGCCCGTGCTCTCCTCCCCACCCTCTGTCTCTCTCTCTCTTTCTTTTTTCTTTATTCCTTCTTTATTTCTTGAACGATTTTCCCTTCATTTTTTTTTTAATTTGCGAGGGGAGGGGTTCAATGTGAAGTAAAAAAAAAAAGAGGAGGGGGGATATACGTGACTTGTAATAAAATACCAGTGAAATTTTATTACGAAAAATCGTACATTTTAAACTCTACTCCAATTTTGGGAATTTTATTCAAAAGGATAAAGTTTTAACATCATGGGTATCATGTATATTATTTCAAAAGAAAGATATGGTAATAAAAGTTTTTAGAAATTAGAGAATTTTTGATTTTCATGTAATTGGTTGTACATGTAATGAATTACTAAAATTATAATACATGAATTCATTCATATTTAAAATAAATTTAAAGAGTGAAAAATGTTTAAAAATATTCAAAAATTGTTTAGAACACATTACATATTGAAAGTTGATCATGTATTATGTTTGATTATGGTTAATTTTATTGTAAATTAAATTTAACACCATTTAAAATTTGTACAATTATTATGGTTAATTTTAATTAATTTTATTCCATTTGCTCATTTGGATTAATTTTGTATAAAATTAACTTTAGTCAAGTTAATTGCAAATTAAACTTGACATTATCATGGTATTTGGATATACCTAGTTGATTTTGATAGTACATAATTGATTTTATGGTCAAATAAATCTGACATTATCTCGTATTGAATCGTCAAGATCGACTCAAAATTGAACAGGTAGTTTGATTGGATTACGATGGCCACTGGGCATAAGAAGGGGGTGAATGAATAACAGGGGTGTTAACGGTAGATGTTGGAGACTTGGAGACCTCGTTAGTGGTCATAGAAGTAGCAAATGATAGCTATTTGGGAGGATTAGGGAAGTAAAATAGAAGAGGAAAAAAGAAAGAAAAGAAAAATAGAGAATAATGATACTCTCTGTTAAAAAAGAAGATTATTTCTAAACTTTGTCATTCATTTGTATATTTCAGAACTTTGATAATTTAAGGTGCATATTTTTGATTGGATCGTATTATTTCTTCTTAAAAAATAATAAAATTATTTTATTAAAATTAAAATATATATATATAAATTATAAATATAAAATTTAAATAATAATAATAATAATAATTAAGTTCTATGCATCAAATAGTGTTCTTAAAATGTATTTTTTTACTCATTGTGTGTGAGTGTTTAAGAACAATGAAAACTTATCTACTAAGATATCACGATTAAACAATAATAAATTTATAACACATTTTATTATTCCATAAAATTTAAAATATCTGAATTTTATTAAATAAACTTAACTCTAGATAGAAAATATATAACAACAAAAAAATACATTTCTTTTTCCTTTTTCTTACTTCTTTCTTTATTTTTTTCCCTTTTTTTTCTCTTTTCTCTTTCTTCTCTTCCTTTTCTTTCACAACTGCTCCTATGTTACTTCTTAGTTTTTCTTTTTCTCGTATCTTTCGTTCTCTATGTTATTCTATTTATAGAACAATGAGAAGAGCAGAGTAACATAAAATTAAAATAGAAAATTAAATTCTTGAGGTTGAGAAATAGAAAATTAAAAGTTTGAAGTAGAGAAATAGAAAGCTAAGAAATGAAAATTCAAAAAATTGAAACAGAAGAAAATGAAACAGAAATTGAATATGAAACATTTACAATTTTTGATTCATAATTTCTAACAATCTCCTACATGAATAAAAATTGACATAGATTTTAAATCAAATTTTGAAACGAAAATAGAATTTAATGTATCGAAACTTAGAGAGAATAGGTAGGTATTACCTTTTGAACCTTCCCTTGTGAAAGTATATTTACCTTAATGATTGATCAGTAGACGCGATGTCTTTAAACTATTCTGCCATTTATGTAAGCCATGACATATTTCACACAAGAATCATTCCTAACATAATTTAGTTCTCATTGTTATGTTTGTTTTGGCCATGAACATATGCCTAGTTCTGTGAAAGTGTCTAATGAATTAAGCCCTATACAATTCTATTTCAAAGTGGTCGTACTCGTCTCTTTCATAAGTAATATCTTATCTTTAAAAGTAATCCACAAAAAGTAACCCGCATACTCCGCTCGATATTCTCTTTATAAGAATAATTAAAAGCCTTAACTTATTATGTATATTACGGGTATCACTGTTTTTATCATAGGAATAGACTTTAGGGTAAATGGTGAGTGCTCAGAAAACACTAAAATTACCATGATTTTATGCACATTAATTGATTAAAAATATATATATTTATATGTTTTATCATATATTTATATAAATTTATCTTTTTCGAAATCACGGATATTTTTATTGTTTTTCAGGTATTTTTGCTTAAAAACATAACTTAAAGACTCAAAGAGAAATACCGAAAACAATACATCACAAATATATTAATAAATAAATGAGGAAATGTCAACAAATATGGAAAAATTGGACAAAAAGGTCAAAAATGTCAAAAAAGAGGAAAACGTGCACGCCAGCCGCCCAGTCCGCGCGCGCCAGCTCTCCACTCCCACGCTCGCCTTTCTCCAGTTCCGCGCGCACTGCTCCTGCCTTGCATGCGCGCCGCTGTCATCTCGCCCCATTTTCGCGCGCAGCCGCTCCACACATCATGTTGATGTCATCAAATGACATCATCATCCACTACTCCGCGTTTCCACCATTTTTTATCATTTCTTCACCCACTTTTTCTTCCCATCCTCATCTATAAATACCCCCATTTTCTTCACAACTAAACACACCTTAAAACACATTTTCTTCTCTCTTTATTTCTCTCATTTATTAGTTTTTATGTTTTTTTTCTTAGTTTTTAAGCTTTTCTTAGTTTCTTTCTTAGTTTTTAGTTTTTCTTAGTTAATTTATCTTAGTTTTAGAGTTCTTCTCTTTTTGAGAAGAAGTAGTTATGTTTTTGTAATTTATTAGCTTTTCGATTCAATCAATGGGAGTGCAAATTCCGTTTGGAGGTTTTCCAGCAACGAGAATAACATCGAAGTTTTGTAAGGATTTTATTTTCTCTACAGTTATTTTTTATGATTTATTCTTACATGTTATATTTAATTTTTCTGTGATTAAATTTAACTTTACTGGCTGTTTGTACACATGATATAATAATAACATTGTTATGCTTGCGAAATATTAAATAGATAAAAATCTCTAAAATGAATTGATTTTATTTTTATTCAAGATTTTATATTAAGAATGTTAGAGAGAAATATATTATTTTTCATTACAAACTTAAATCTGAAAATTAGATTTTAAGGTTTAATTATCCGGTCTGATTTAGAATAGTGTTATTTTATTTGTTGGTACAATCGCCCGATAGTTAGAGCGAAGCTCTATTTCAAAAGTTTTTATAAGAATTATTATCTAAAAATGTATTGACAACATATTTTCAATAGTGGTTTTAAAACTTGAAAGTTAGTACTCGGATAATTAAATGCTTAGGTTTAATTTGGACACCTTGAATAAAGTTTAAACTGTCTAACCCCACCAAAGGTGGCATTTAAATGGTTCATTTTCAATATCTTAGAAAAATAAATTAATTTAATTAACCAAATTAGTTATCAACCTCACCCATAGGTGTTAATTGATTTGTTTAGTTAACAAAGAATATCTAACCCCACCAAATGTGGTTTTCATACAAAAAATAGAAAATCAAGAAATATCAATTTATATCTTTAATAACCTAAATAATATGAGCAAACATAATTAACTTAGTTATTATATTCATAAATACTCCACTATTTTAACTGATAAAATTTGCATAAATGTTTATTGAATCCATATCTATGTTTATTTTTATGTTCTTAGATTAAAAAACACAAAAATCCAAAATATCATGGCAGGATGTTTAAGATTTAATTTCGTTTTTAAAAGTTTGAATAATAAATTAAAAACCACATACATTCCTTCCTTAGATCGACCTTGGGAGTATACTATTCATTTTCTACGAAATGATTCGTGCACTTGCAAGAGTTTTATAAATATAAAACCAAAGTATTGAATAATAAATTAAGACACACTCTCACTTTTATTATTAGATAGGGGTAGATTTACATTTACTGGTGTTCTTACAATTCCATAATCACCCTTATTGAATTTCTCAAGTATTTTGTCAACATAATGATATTGACTTAGAATGAAACCGGTTTATATCATTAATATCTTAATTCTCATCAATGTAAATTCACAAGATAACATGGCCATCTTCTTTGTCCTTGACATATATACATTTGTCACATTCGTTCATTTTAAAGCCATTTGTCCTTATAACATTATCAAACCTTTCATGCCATTATTTTTATGCTTGTTTCAAGCCATTTAAAGACTTCAACATTTTACAGATCTTTCCTTCTTGCCCTAGACTTGAAAAACCCTTATGTTGGCCCATGTAGATTTCTTCATCTAACTCTCCATTTAGAAAGGCTGCCTTTACATCCATTTGATGTATTTCAATATTTTGCAGAACTGCGATAGAAATTATCATCCTTATAGATGTTATGCTCATCATAGAAGAATAAGTATCAAAGTAATCAAGGTCATGTCATTATTTGTATCCCTTAAATATAAGCCTGACCTTGTACTTATCAATTGATCCATCTGATCTACGTTTTCTTGTGAAAAACCCACTTGGATCCTAGTGTTTAACTACTTGGAGGTAAATCAACTAGTTTCCAAGTGTGATTTCGTAGAATGGACTTAATTTCACTATTAATAGCTTCTTACCATTGAGGACCTTTAGAATAATTCACAACTTCTTCATAGATTTGAGGTTCACTTTCTAGAAAAGTAGGTCAAAAAATTTGGACCATAAGACGTTTATGTCCTAGCCCTCTTACTACGTTTGAGTTCAACCTCTTGTTCAAGTTTTTTGTTTTGACTATTTTCATTCATAGTCTCATACGTTTATTTAGATGAACTTGATTCTCTTTGAGATTTACTTGGAAATACATGTTTAAAGAAAGATGCATTCCTTGATTCCATTATCGTGTTCTTGTATATGTCTGAGATCTTTGACTCATGCACAAGAAACTAATAAGTATTATTATTATGTGTATATCCAATGAAGATGCAATCTATGGTTTTTGGATATATCTTCACCTTCTTAGGTATAGGTATAGCCATATTTGCAAAACACCCCTACACTCGAAAATATTTATAGGAAGGCACCTTTTTTTAAAATAATTCATATGGTATCTTATGTGTCTTTTTTCGGTGGTCTTATTTAAAAGGTAGTTAGCTAACAAAATAGCTTCCCTCCACAAGTTATGTAGCAACCCAGAACATAAGAGCATTGCATTTATCATTTCTTTCAAGGTATGATTCTTACGTTCAACAACTTCATTTTGTTGAGGTAAATAAGGTGTTGTGGTTTCATGAATAAATCTATGTTATGTATAGAATTCACCAAACGATGCTTCATATTCACCACCACAATCATTGCACAGTACCTTGATCTTCTTGTTGAGTTTCAACTTCTGTTTTATAAAGAATAAATTTCCCTATAGCTTCATCTTTGCTTTCAAGAAAATACACATAGCAATATTTCATGCTATCATCAACAAAAGTAATAAAATACTTATTATCACCCCTTGTTTGAAGAAATTTCAAATCACATAGATCATTATAGATTAAGTCAAGAGGCTCATTGTTCCTTTCTATCGAAAGAAACGATGACCTAGTCATTTTTGCCTTAACATAAGTCTCACACTTATGCTTTGAATCTATTTTGAATGCGGGTATGTGTTCCATGTTAATTAGTCTACACAATGTATCGTAATTAACATGACCTAGTCTATCATACCATAAGTTAGAAGACTCAAGAAAATAAGCAGAAGAATTAATCTTATTAATATTCTTAGCTTTTACAATCATTATTACATTGAGTTTAAATAGCCCGTCAAATAAATATTCATTTCCCACAAACATCTCATTTTTTGTCACAATGACCTTATCAGATTCAAACACCATCTGAAAGCCATGCTTATTTAGCAATGAGACAAAAATAAGATTCTTACAAATGTCTAGCACAGAGAACATTTTTTAATGTAAGCTCCTTTTTAGAGGTCATCTTTAGTTTGACCTGGCCTTGCCCTTGAATGGATGAGGTGGTAGAATTTTTCAAGAAGAGCTTTTCTCCATCTTTCACTGTTTCAAAAGTAGTGAATAGCTCTTTATATGAGCATATGTGTCTTGTTACACCAGTATCAATCCACCATTCTTATAGGTTTGATCCCACCAAGTTTACCTCAGAAATGACTACACACAAGTTAATATCAGAGATATCATGAGTGATGCCATCAACCATGTTTTCCTTACGGTTTTTGTTTCTTTTTGGAAACCTGCAATCTGGGGCTTTATACCCTATCCTCTAACAGTTAAAGTAAATCCCTCTGAAGTTTGACTTCTTAAAATTTGCTTCTCTAGGTCCTAATTTAACCTTTTACCCAGCTTTCCCTTTGCCCTTATTCTTATTATGTTTGGAATTTTGACCACGTTTTATCACATTAACCTTGGCTACTGATGAGATATAATCTCTTTTAAAAGAAGCCTTGTTTTCTTCTTCCACTTTGAATCCTATTAGCAAGTCTTCAAAGAAACTTTCATTTGCTTGTGCTTAAGATAGGCCTTGAACCCTATACATGAAGTGAAAACTTTTCAATAATAGCTGCAACTTGGAAGGTTTCACTAAGTATCGTCCCTTCATCATACATCTCTGTTATGATATCTTAGATTTCACGTGCTTGACTGCATACAGATTTATAGTCCATCATCTTATAATCAAGAAAGCGACCAACCAAAAATTTCTTGGCACTAGTATTTTCAGTTTCATATTTTTGGTCCAATGATTCCTACAAGTCTTTGGTTGTCTTTTTCTAATTGTACTCATTGTACAAGGAATCAATTAGACTATTCAGAAAATAGTTCTGACATAGATAGTCATAATGCTTCCATGCTTCAATAGCACTAGCAGATTGAAAATTTTGTTCGGCCTTAGGTTGATCAAGAGTTTTTTTCAGTCAAGAACCTTGCCAAATTGAAGATGGTGAGATAGAACACCATCTTACTCTTCCATCTTTAAAGTTCAAACTATTAAATTTCTCTAGTTTCTCTACCAAAACATGGTTCATAGGAACATAAACTGATAACATTGGGGTTATCCTATGAGGCATATAAGGCCTCATCATTTGATTCACAATAGAACCATTTATAATAGGGTCAACAACATTCATAATTGGGTTTTCAATTCGAAACACTAGATTAGTCATTTCAGATTTTATAATCTTTTTCTTTTCTTTTTTTGTTAAATACACAAATTACAACATATTGTAAATAAATATAACATATTATAAATAATATGTTTGTCTCAAAATATTTGTTAAAAATTTTGTATTTGTTTGTTTAAAAAATAGGAAGAAAAATTATCTTAAGATTGTAGGAAATAATACAATAACAAATAATTTAAAAATAAAATTATTTTATTAAAATTAGAAATATATAAATATAAATATATAAAAATTAATTTAAATAAAGAAATAATAATAATCGAGATATGTGTATCACATATTATCATTAAAATAATTTTTCTACTCATTGTGAGTGTTTGAGAATGACGAAAACTTATCTCACAGGATACAACAATTAAATAATAAGTTTACATTACAGTTTTTTATTTTACAAATTTTAAAGTATCTGCACTCTGTTAAAGGAACTTAACTCTAGATAGAAAATATACTACATTTTCTTCGTATGTCTCTCTTTCTTCTCTTTCTTTCTTTTCTTAGCCACTGATATGTTTCTTCTTCTATGTTACTTCTTGGTTTTTTGTGTGTATCTTCAATTCTCTGTTTTATTCTCTTTATATAATAATGAGAAAAACAAAATAACGTAAAATAAAACAAAAAATTAAAATCTTGAAGTTGAGAAACGAAAAATTAAAAGCTCAAAGCAGAGAAACAAAAGATGAGAAATTGAAATAGAGAAATGAAAATTCAAAAAATTAAAACCGAATAAAATAAATGAAATTGAAATCGAAGATAAAACGTTTATAATTTTTAATTCATAATTTCTAACAAAATGATATTATTAAAATTTAAATTTTTATTCATAATAATTTATTAGTAATAATTTTATTAATGATATTATTATTAATTTTTAAATATAATTATTTGTAGAAATATAATACACAATTTATCAATATTTATTATGATAATGTCACTAAAAACATTAATGAGTTCTAGATGAAAAATGAAAAAAAATAGATATGAAAAATATTATTTTTAAAAATAATTACATACTTATACACTCAAATATATATATCGGTAAAATTCAAACTTTAGCTTTGTTGATATTTGCAAAAAGCATATAAATATGATAAATACTAATTAACAACATTAGGTGATCAGTTCATGGCTGACCCAAGCATTTATAAGACCCTAATTGAGACTCGTCACATGGTCACTTCGCAAATACTAAATTAACTATTATTAATTTATTTAATAAATATTATAAAAATAAATAATATTGTATACGTTATATCAATTATGAAATAAATATATTAATAATTTGATTAGTTATAAAAATTAATAAATCTATGATAATTGATATACTTTATTTTACGAACACCATAAAAAAAATTTAAACAATTTATATATCAAAAAAAATTTAAAAATTTAATTTAAATTGTGAAATGCTTAAAGAATTTGAACTCCCTGTGCTTGGAAAAAGGTTGGTATTTACCATCCTCATTAATTATATATCTTTTAAATATTATGTTAATATTTTTAAAATTTGCATTTAATTTATTTACATGAATTTGAAATTTTATTTTATACATGAAAACATACACACACTTTATTGAAAATTATAATAAAAAATTCTGGTTGATATAATTTTGGAGAAAAAAATTGAAATCTTATCTATTAAAAATTACTAAATAATAATAATAATAATTATTATAATAAAATAACTAATACAATGATATAAAATTAATTAATAAAAAGATAATGTATCACATCTAAAATGATCATGGATTCAGACCTGAGAAATCATTATTTATCAAATTATGTTTCACATGAGGGTGGTATGAAATATTTTATTTAGAATTTTAGAATTTTTATTTTTGTATCCATTAGATAAGACTAGATTTGAAAATCATGTTCACATTTTATTCCTTTGATGGATTTATATTGGATGGTAATAGTGTTGTGTTAATTGATTCAATATAAAATTTAAAATATTTTTTAAATAAATTATTTATATTATTTAATAAGAATTTTAAATTTATAAAAATATAGTAATAAACTCTAATAATATAACTAACTTTTGGTTGGGTAAAAATTATGTTCGTATTACGTTAGAATTGTCACCTTTTAATTAAAAGAAGAATAAAATTTATAGTATTAATATATTTTAAAAGGAGAAATTAATAATTAAAGAAAAAAAAATTATGGATGGGAACCAAAGAGATTGTCAAGAGTGTTTGGGCGTATGAGTTCGTTTGATGCTTTGTAGCGCAGTGGACGCTTAGTTGAAAATCGGCATACTTAAATAATAATTGTAATTGAAATTGTGATTATTTATAAAAATTTGATATATTTTTTAAAATAATAAAAATTAATAAGTTATAGGTTAATTTGATAAAAAAAATTATATTTTAAATAATAAAATATATAATATTTTGAATAAATAAATTAAATTTTATTTATTATTTATTATTAATTTTATATTTTACTTAAAAATATATTATGATTAATATTTTAAATAATATAATAAAATAATAATTATATAAATATTTAATTTTTTTTAATAAAATATATTTGTAAATAAATATTAAAAAATAAAATATGATATTAAAGAGTAAAAAATTAATATTTTATTAATTATTATTATTTAAATATATTAAAAAAAATTATACAAAATTAATATAATTATTGATATAATCCTTACTTCTTACATCTTACTTATTCCAAGTTAAAGTGGAGGAAAAATTACAAAGAAGGATGAAACTTTCCTTTTATTTTTATTTTTTTTTATTTTCATCTTTTTAGGAGCCATTTACCTTTTGAAACTCAACTCAAAATTTAAATGTTATTCACTTTTTATAGATAAAAAATTTATTTTTAATTTTATAGTGTGCGTATTTTTATTTAGATTATTGATTTTTTATTTACATTATAATTTTTTATCTTTGTTAAAATTATATTTTTCAAAAAAAAAAATTATATGTTCTAATAACAAAAATATGTTTTTTAAAGTGATTAAAAATAAAACAATTAAATTATATAAAAATCAAAATGCATTAATTTTCTAGTAGTCTTTTGCACATATTTTTTAATAAGATTTAAAATGTTTTTAATAAAAATAGATTAATCTTATTTCTACAACAATAATTACTATTTTAAGAGAAGTTATTAATTTTAAAAATAAATAATTTATTTAAAT
This sequence comes from Hippophae rhamnoides, assembly GCA_033030585.1. Taxonomy (NCBI): domain Eukaryota; kingdom Viridiplantae; phylum Streptophyta; class Magnoliopsida; order Rosales; family Elaeagnaceae; genus Hippophae; species Hippophae rhamnoides. The sequence continues at coordinate 71,482,158 of CM065427.1, forward strand.
AATAGTGTTTATTATTTTAAAAATAACAACTCTGAAAATAAAGAGAACATGGACGATGATGACGACATCGAATATGACTGCTCGTGGAGTCAACATCTATGGCATGGGTCTAATATGAACACTGTGAAACGGAAACTGGGTCAAAGAACAGGGAAATCATTAAAAATGCGTGATATCCTAACCTTCTTTTTTAAAATTTTGTTTTTGATATATCTAATAACTTCTAATAACATATTTACTGAAGTTTTATTATAAAAAATCGTACTAAGATTTTGAACTCTACAATTTTGGAAATTTTATTTAAAAGGTAAAAAGTTTTGACCTCAATCAAAGGGTGACATGCTATAAATTTAAAAGAAAGAAAGTTTTCATTATTTCTACAAATTTAATTTAAAATTTAGTATAAAATTATACCAATTTTACACCAAATTTATTACGATATTCATGTAATATCACTGTTCAGATTGTGTTTTTTTTTCCTAAAGATTTTAAAAATATTGTTAAATTTTGTATTAATTGATATAAACTAAACTAAAAATAATTTAATAATTCGAATAAAATAAATACAATAATTCGATAATATATTTATAGGTTTACTCTCTCTAAAAGATGTCAACATATATTTAAATACCTCATTAAAACTAATTACATTTTGAAGATTAATTACGTATTATATTCAATTTTAATTAAATTTAACAACATCTTGAGTTTTTACGATTATTATGATTGATTGTAATTAATTTTGATTGTATAAGGTTAATTATTGTCAATTTATTGCAAATTAAACTTAACATTATCACGAATTTCATCGGTTTACATTATCACGAATTTCATCCGTTTTGTTTATCGGTTGATAGAGTTTGTTATTATATTTTATTTTATTTTTGATGATTTTGATTATACTTAATTTGCCTTAGTATTACATATTCAATTTTATTCTCAAATAAATTTTACCTATTTCAAGTTAAATTGTTAATGAAGTTTTGAAATTGAAAAGTTAATTTTATTAGATTCCGATTGACACTAGGGATAAGAAGGGGATGAATAATAGTAGTGTTAATAGTTGATGTTGGTGACTTCATTAGTGGTTGCAGAAGTAGCAAATGATAACACTTTAGGAGGAGTAACAAAATAAAAAATAAAAAAAAATCAAAGAAGAAGAACAAGAGAGAATAACGGCACTCCCTTTTAAAGGAAGCTTATTTTTAAACTTTGACAATTTAAGGAATATATTTTAGCTAAAATCCCCTTATTTTGTTTGCCTACATTTTTTTTTAAAATAACTTATTATCATAACATAAATTTTTATTTATAATAATAATAATTTATTACTAATAATAAAATTATTATTGACACTCAAATATAATTTTTATTCGTATATATTTATAAGTAACATGTTTTATTAGTATATTGATTTACAGATAAAAAATTAAAAATACATTTAAGTAAATTATTTATAATATTAAAAATAATATAAATTTTAAATTTATAAAAATAAATTAGTGTCAAATTCTAATTTAATCAAGTTTTGATCACCTAAAAATTATATTCACGTTATCTTCGTATTATATTATAAAAAGAGAAATTAATAATAAAAAGTTAAAAAATATTATGGATCGACCACAAAAAGGATTGTCAAGATTGTTTGGGCCGTATGAGTTGGTTTGATGCGTTGCGGCCCAATGGGTGGTTTGTTGAAAGGTGAACAATTTGTAAAGGAGGATGAAACATTCATTTCTTAATTTTTTTTTATCATTTTAGGAGCTATGATATAATCTTTTTTATATATAAAATTTTATTTTAATTTTTTAAAGAAAAAAAATATATTTATCTTTTCAACATAAATAAACATATATTTTTTAACATTTTATAAAAATAAATAAATATTTTTTATTGAGAGATTAAAAATAAAATTATTTTAAATAGTTAAGATCATTTAAGGATTTATCTTTTGAAACTCACGTCAAAATTTACATGCTGTTCTCTTTTTATAGATAAAAAGTTTTCAATTTTAACTTGTAGCGTACATATTTTTATTTAGATAACATAAAAATCCATTTCTTTTACATTTTAAATATATTATTTTTAAAAAATAAAAAAATATTAGTTGATTTTTAAGAATATCTAATGTGTAATTTTTTAATTTAAATATAATAATATAAATTATAATAAATTTATTTAATTTTTAAAAATAAAATAATTTAAGATGAGTAGTTAAAAAAATGATAAAAATAATTTGTTTAAATAAAAAGTGATTTATGGTGTACTCACGTAATGTTTTTTAATAAGATTTAAGATGCTCTTTAATAAAAATAGACTAATCTTACTTTTAAAACAACAGTCATTATTCTAAGAAAAAAAACAAAAAATTATTTTAAAAAAGTTAATATGTTCAGATAATAGTATTTATTTCTTTAAAGAATAATAATAAACCCATAAAAATAAACAGAAGGTTGTTTAAGATGACGGCATCGAAAAGGAGGGTTCGTGGAGTCTTGAACACCGTGAAGCTGGGTCAAAAAACTGGGAAATCATTAAAAATGCGTGATATTTTATTTTAACCTTCCTTTTCTTAAATGTTTTTGGAGGACTGAAAATGCCTCTTTTTCTGCAACTCTGACTCGTGAAAATTAAAATCTTATTCCCGTCAATTTCACGTCCTTCACAAAACTCCATTTCTGTGATCACCTTGCATGCTTTTTGAAGGAAGAAAAGCTCAGGTATTGCTTTGGCACGTGTGAGGTAAGTAAGAGGACGATTATTTTTTCTTCCCTTTTCTTTCTTTCTATCTATCTTTCTATTTTTAATGAAAAGCTATAAATGACGATTGGGCAAATCAGGCGTTGCCTCGAGTCCCAACGAGATAAAAGTCTAACTTTTTGTCGATATTTATTACGTCTTTTAAAAAATATAACATAATATTTTAAGAAATTTTAAAATACAAAAAAATATTTAATTCAATTTTATTTTTATGTATTATTAATTAATTAAAAAGTAAATATTTTGTGTAAGAATAATAAAATTATATATGAAATAATTTGTGAATTTAAGTAATAAATTTCTTTGAATTATTTTTCTTTAATATTGTTTAGTTTGTTTCTATGGATAGAAATATTTATTTTAACTTTTAAATTATATCGTGTATATATTTATTTTATTTAGAAATCAACGTACAAATACTTTTAAATTTTTTATTTTACTTTAAAAAAATTTCTAAAATAATTATTAATATATTGTTAAATTTTATTTATGATAAGATTTTAAAAGGAAAATTGTAACTTCATTTACATATTTTTCTAATCACATTACTTTATAAAAAAGATGAATCTAATAAATTTATTTATTTACATTTTATTTAATTTATCATTAATATTTATACAAAAATATTATAATTATTTATTCAATTAATCTTTTATATTTGATAATAAAATTAATATCAATGCTCATTTAAAACTTTAATTTTTTTATCCTTTAATATTTATCTTGTTTTATATGTTAAGTATATAAGTTCATTAATATATTTTTTATGATGTTCGGTTAAAAATCTGTACTTATTATTCATATCGTGATAAAAAAACTTTAATTAATGACGACAAAGCGCAATATATTCTAGCTATTTGTTTGGTATGCATTTATATAAATCTAAATAAATTACTAAAATTAATTGTACAAGTTTTTATTTATATTATTTTAATATAAAAAGCATTTAGGGTTTTAATATCATGTTTTGTCTTATACCTCCATAATTCTTGAGTGGTTTCTGTATAAGTTTGTATATATTTAAGCATTTAAGTAGGATTCAACGTAAAATATGGGATAATTTATGAATGATCTGATGCATGATCCTCCTCCCAATTAACCGGCTCGATCTCATTTCTTTAGGACTAACCTATTTCAAAGAATGACATGAGTCTCATTAGAGACTTTATAATTTACATATTTATCCTATATGACATAGTTCGATGTGTCCTCCTGTTTAATTTATATACATGTGTGTAATAAAGGATCTTGAAACACATACTCTTGCTAGTATTTATGACATATTTCTTGTTTCTCTTTAAACTTGGACCATCCTAACATTTTGGCACTCATTATAGGGCTTTAAGATTAAAGGCATACAAAATGAAATTCTAAAGCCTCTCATTAAAAAGATTCATCCCATAATCAGAGAGGAAGACTGGATCAAGTTAAACACAACAATTACAAAAATAACTAGTTTCAAACTTTATAAAGAGGTATGATAAAAACAAGAGCCCTAGAAAAAATAAGGCTTACTAGGGAACACCCTATAGTTTTGCTACTTCCCAAGGATATGGCTAATAAAAAAATAAATGTGAATGATAATAGGGTTCTAGTGAAAGTCGAGGCAAACCCAAACATGGCACATCAACTACTCAAAGTTAAAAGAAAGCTAGAGGAAAAGAAAAAAGAGAGAACATTGAATTAAGAAGACAAGAAAACATGGAAACAAATGCAACAATAAAAGGATCAAAGCTTTTATTTTCCATGCAGATACAAGGGATAAAATGGAGGATTAAGTAGGCGATGAACTTAATCACAACACTAGAGATCACAAAAGGTGAACAAACATTGAAAAAAAGCCTTAAGAACACCATGTAATATCCATGTTGACATCTTACCCGTTTTCCTAGAGAAAGATGTTCTTCTTAACAACCCTGTTCAAATGTCGGAAGAAATGAGGTTGTGGGATGCTTGAACCTAGAGTACCAAGCTAGAAGGTAGAATTCTAAAAAGGCCCAATAGGACATCAAGAAAGGCTATGATGAAATCATGGTGTTCCTATTCTCATACAAAAATGAACAAAACAAGGCTCCCATAAATTTTAATGCTTCCACAAGTTTGGGTTGTAAGGGACTAAAAGATTATTTACCCACGTGCTACATTTCAAAATAGCCATACCTTTCATTAGCCCTTTTCAAGACAAAAAGGACATCATGATATGTAAGTTTTTGGTTGCAACCTTGCATAACAGGGAACATAAGTGATTTAATAATATGGCACCACATACTATTACGTCATTTGTCATATTTGTGAAGATGTTCATCACGAACTATGCAAGCAACAAACCAATGAGAATAGTCTCATCATTTTTTTCATCACTTAAAGAAAAGATGGGATAGTTTGGGAGTTTATGAAAAGGTTTAGGGAGGAAGAACTTAAGATTGTTGATTTTCCAAATTCTATTACAATGTAGAATTGACTAAAATAGTGCTTCGTTTGGTAGAAGAGGCATACGAGGAGGCTCAAAATTTTGTCACTATAGAGCATGAATCAAAGTCTAAAAAGAAGGGAAAATCCATGGTGTAAACAATGAGAGGAAGAGAGAAAAAAGAAGAAGAAGAAGAAGATATAGCTTGAACAAAGGTAATAAACCAAAAAATAAAAGGGTTTTAAACCCTCCTCATTAAGGAGGAAATGCTTGGGCTAGAAACCATAGTTTGTAAGGAAGAGCACTATCACTTTTTAGAGCTCCTCTTCATAGACTAAGTTTAGTTTAAGACATGTAAAGGATTTAGGGAGAAAAAATGTCAAGTGACCATCCTAGATGAGAGCTCCTTAAAGGAACACTGGTAAATTGTGCGCTTTTTATAAAGACATAGGGCATGAAACACAGGATTACAGACACCTTAAGAAAGAGATAAAATATTTGTTCTCAAAAGGGTATCTAGGAGATCCTATTGGTAATAATAATATAAGACTGGGTCAAAGGCAATGAAGAAAGGTTTGGAAACTATAAGCACCTAACGAACAAAGGATAATGTACGAGTTATTCATTCAATACATTGGGGCCTAATATGATGATGTCTTCAGAAATTCTTGAAAAAGATGCACGAGGACCCATTGGTGATAACCCTAAGGGAGGGCTCATGGGATGTTTGTTAAATTCTGATCAACATTGGAAGCTCTGTTGATCTTCTATTCAAGGAAATCATGTAAACACAAGGAGTTAGGGAGAATAAATAGTAAAAAAAAAGATGTTGTTGGTAGAGTTCAATAGCAAAATCACCTATGCTTTTGGCATTGTTATAATAGCTATCATGTTAACTGGTTCCATCATCATGACCAACTTTGTAGTTATATACATTCTTGATCATTATAATGTCATTTTAGGGAGGCCTCAGGTTCATAAAATGAGGCTAGTACCCTTAACCTTCCATCAAGTTATCAATTATTAGCCTAATGAAGGGATCAAGGAGATTAGGAAAGACATAGAGAAGACTAAGAATTGCTACAATGTAAACAAGAAACAATTCACATAAAAATATCAATCAAAGATCATGTTGACTCAACATCACTCTAATCAAGGATTCTTTGTTAGTTCAATCTGTTTTAGATGAAGTGGGGGCCTTTTTTACAAGAAGTGAGGCAAGAAAAGATATCAATTTCTAAAAGTAAGCTCAAGTTTAAAAGTTGGACTATTGAGGATCATTAGTTGAGTTTTTAAAAGAAAAAAGACCATGAACAAGTTTGCCTAGAGGTCTGAAGATACGATAGAAATTGACCTCAAGATTATCAACCACATGCTTAATATCAATCCTAATGTATATTCTATGAAACAAAGGAAGAGAAGGTTCCTAAGAGAGAAGAATGAGATCATATGAGATCAAGTCATAACTCTAAAGGAAACCAAAGTAGTTAGGGAAGTGGATTATCTAATGTGGTGTTCTAATGTTATATTGGTGAAGAAGCCTTATGGTGCAACGTGAATGTGCGTAGCTTTCACATATGTTAATGATGCTTTCCTTAAAGACTATTTTCCTTTGCCTAGCATTGACCAACTAGTCGATGTCATTGTTTGGTTTGGCCTTATGAGCTTTCTTGATGCTTATTAAGGTCATCACTATATTGGAATGCATCCTAAGAATAAGGATGCCCTCTAGATTGAAGAATTTTGGTGTTATGTACCAAATTCTAGTCAATAGAATGTTAAAGGCCAACTTGAAATAAATATGGAAGCATACATTGATAATGTGATGATAAAAATTATCTAACTTGGGATCATGTGAAAGACTTGGCATAGAGTTTTGGGGTAATTCGTAAGTATGGGATAAGGTTGAACCCTAAGAAATGCATTCACATATGGGATGTTTTTAGGATATCTTATGTTAGCTCGAGGAATTGAGGATGACATAGAAAAGATATAAGCATTGGTGAATATGAGGTCACCAAGTGACTTAAAAAAGATTCAATAGTTAAAATGGGAGGATAATGATTCCTAATCGGTTCATTTTAAAATGCACTAACAAGTGTTTTCTATTTTTTAATTTTTTAAAAACACCTCGATGTTCTGGAATGAAGGGTGTAATGAAGCCTTTCAAAAAATCAGACATTATCTCGATAGCCCACCAATACTAAAGAGTCTTTTTTCTAGGGAGATTTTATATATATGCCCAGCCATCATGACCCACATCATGAGCACTATTCTTCTATTAGAAAAAGAAAAGGTGTAGCACCATGTGTTTTATGTTAGCCATATTCTAACTGATACATATAGAAGATATCACATGTTGGATTATCTAGAATTTACATTGAATATGGTAGCTTGGAAGTTAAGACACTACTTTAGTTCATATACCATAGTTGTCTTCACTTCTTATCCCTTGAAGAACATTTTAAAAAGACCTAAAGTGTCATGTAGGTTAACTCAAATAGCCATATAGTTGGGAGAGTAAGACATTAAATTCATACCTCTTGTAATTTCTATGGTGTCTTTGTTAGCATTTTCGTGTGCAAAACATAAAGTCCATATATTTTATTTAGTGTTTTGTCATCCTCTATATAAGATTAATTGCTAATAGTTCAATATTGAACACACCCACATGGTTGATTTATGTTTGCATTTTACACACACCACTTAGGGATTGAGAGCATATTGTTGACACGTTAGGTTGTTGTTGCATAAGTTTTATATGTTTATAATAGCTCGTAAATGCACGAATCACTTATAGTAAGTGACAAATGTACTTTCATGGTTGGTCTAAGAAGAATTACATAGTTTTAAATAATTTAACAAACTATTAAAAATGAAAAATAAACCTAAATATTTTGTCACAATAGTTTGAGTTTTGAAAAATCTAAAATAATAACAAAAAATTAAAGATAGGAATAAAATTGATTCAATAAATATTAGACAGATAAACAATTATCATTAGATGGAGAATTTATATGATATATTAGCTAGTTAATCATGCTTCCTTAAAATTAATTAAGTTATTAAATAAATTAATTAGTATTATTGATTTTCATTTTTTTGTCTCAAAATATCCTACGGTGGGAATCATAAATTGATTAAATTAAATTAAGAAATAAAAAACCATCTAAATTAATCTGTTATGAAAGAGTTCATCTTGCATCAAACTGTTACCTAAGAGTCAAGAATGAAAAAAGTTAATAAAATTAAAATAGGAAATATTAAAAAGTAAAAACAAAAACAAGTAACTATTAGAAAAAATTCTAAAACAATCCACAGTAATGGTGCCAAAAACTTACATCCAAAACACATAAATATACGTGTGAAACAACTAAAACAGAACATGAAGAAAGTCATTTTTCATGGCTCATGTTCTGCACTCAAGTTTAAATTTTTGTAGTAGAACTATGCTTCTATATCAATCTTGAAATTCACGTCAGACAAAGTTAAGAAAATTCCAAATACGCACAAACATCTCAGGGGCTCTTTCATTAAATATAACGTGAAATTAACTGTATAAATATTCACCTTAGTTTTTTATTTGACAAGATGGTGAACTATAATTGTAAGAATCAATTTTTGAATTCTATTCACTCATTTCACATCTCATCAACTTTAGTATCAGTGTAAATTCCTTGATGTTTAAGCTGTAATGTATACACAATTCAAATTATTGTTAGCTAGCCACCTATTTTAATGAATAAAAAATTAAAATCAAATTTAAAATAAGAAAATAAAATACAAAAAATAATTTAAATTATTACCAAGTCAATTATAGAAGCAAGTGGATTGATAATAATTATCTTCATAAATATAAGGACATAATACCCACAAGTTACCAAATTATTTTGCTTAGGACACTATACATTAGAATGAAAATTCAATTGTAAACTTAATATAATTTAATTAAAAAAATATTATACAAAGATTATCAATAAATAGTGGAAGTATTTATATTGAATATATATATATATATATTAAAAATCTAAAAATGTTAAAATTATGGAGTTTAATGAATCATGCATTTATAACTTACTCTCATTCTATACCATATTGGCAAACACTGAGCCCTTCAATTTTGATGACCATTCAACAGAATATGAATCCTAAATAATGAAGCAAAAATAAATATAAGTTATTTGTGAAGATATATTAAAAATTAATGTTTTCAAAAACATTAAGTTAATAAAAAATATAATTTACTCATTCATAAGGTTTTTAATATCGAAGAACACTTCACCCCACATTTAATACAAATAATAAAAGGTATTTTTGAATGGCTCGTTTACAATTAAAATCTAATGGTACCTACATTAATTTATAATAAGATATATATTGGTAAACCATGATATTAAAAAATTAAGATGGAAAATATGTTTCAAGTAAGCAAAATGTTTCAACAAGTTCAACTTGTAGTTTATATAGCTCATCTTCTACAATTGTCTTCTTGCGAATGGATTTGAATGAAAAGCAAAGATAAGTGATTTCACAAAAAACATGCTTTGGGAGAATTAATCTAATGACCATCAATTAAAATTGTTGTATAAGAGCATGACAATCATGTGATTTTAAACCATATAACATTAAGTCTTGCATTGATACTAGGTTTTGACATTTGATGAGTAACTTTTGGGAACTTTCAATCCCATTAAACATTTGCAAAATGTTATCTTTTCATCTCTAGAAAGTGTAAAACAAGTAGGAGGTAACTTGACCCGTGATCTCTTGTTAATTGGTGTCAATTATTTTCTAATCCCAAAGGGCAACAATACCATTCTTTGTTTTAAAAAGAATATCAAGAAGTGTTCCAATTATACTATCACATCATTATTTTCTATATGCATCACATCTAATAAATGGCGTATAGGCAACATTTTCCAATAAGACAACTTCCAAAAAATTGACATCTTCTTCAAACATTTTTCACCATTGTCATTTTTTATCTTCTTTTTTGCAATCATTTTGAATTTTCTTTTCTATAGACTACCTTTTTCTTTTTGTGTTTCTTTTCTTTTTTCTTGTAATTTAGCCATTTCTTTCAGTACTAAGTACTACCTTCCCAACTTCTTGAAGGTCATACTCTGTAATTTGTGTAACACTTTTCTCCCTACAAAGGTACTGGAGTATCTTCTTTTTCATTGTCACTTACAACATTCTTTCAAGATCAAAACTTGTGCCCTTTTGGTAAGAATCGAGTATGTCTAGAAAAATAAATCTTTTTTGAATGTAATAGATATTGAGCACGAGTTTTCTCACTACATATTGGACATGCATTGTACCCCTTGGTCACATGTCCACACAAATTTCAATAAGCCAGAAATCATTTATTGTCCACAATATCACTACTTTTAGATTGAAGTACTCTTCTTTGTATGAGTCATACACATCAATTCCTTCATTCTAAATTTTCTTCAAGTCATCAATAAGAGGCTTCAAGTAGACATCAATGTCATTAACTAGCTGTTTTAGTCCATAAATTAACATGTAAAGCATCGTAAATTTCATTTTTCATGCATAACCAAAGAGGAAGGTTATATGTGATAGTAATCATCGGCCAATAATTGTATCTACTACTTAGATTTTTGTGAGGGTTGATCCCATCAACGGCAATAGTGAGACATAAATTCCTAGATTTTGACCCAAAATTTGGCCACTTTTCATCTACTACCTTCCAACACGAGGAATCTACTAAATGACGTAAAATACCATCTATGGATTTATTATCTGCACGCCACATCAAAATCTTTGATGTCACTTTACTTTTAAACATTCTTTTAAAATGAGGTATTGGTAGAAAGTACCAAAGCACTTTATAATGGAGATTGAGGTGCTGGCTAAGTTAATGTTTACAAATATTATAAAGATCCTGAAGATCCAACAAATATTCTCAAGATCCTACACTAGGGATAGATTTGGAATATCAAATTAGATGCAAGGAATAATTTAAGAAGAAAATTTTTTGTTGTAGTTAATTATAGGTCTTTTATATTTAGCAATTTTATTTTAGTTAATTGTGATATTTTTATTTTTATTTATCATAAATATTTTTTTAGTCTTTTATTTTTTGAAGGATGGATCAGGTCCAATTCACTACTAAATAAACCCATTAGCCTTTTATCTCTTGAATTGGCATCTAGGATTTTTCTATTAAGGTTTCTTACTTATAAAAGAACAGTTATGTAATTTGGAAAGAATAACTGATATCATTAATGAAAATTTATTTCAAAAAGTTTTTCTTTCCCTTCTTGTGTTATTGATCGAATGTTTAAATTTGACTTATCAAAGGGAGTGATCATCCTTTGTGGTGTATCAAGGTTGAGATTTTAAGAACTTTGTTTCCTTAGGGTCCTAATCTGATCATCTTTAACACGTTCTTAGCAAATCAATCATTTTTATTCCTTTAAGTTCGTGGGTTCCTAAGGTTGTTTTCCTAGAGGGTCCGCATCACTTTAGTTGGCACTTATTCTTTCACTTCATTACCATTTTGATGTAGGCTTCCATCTTGAAGTACCACACCTCAGAAATTGAATAGCATTTTAATATTGTTTCCTATAAAATAAAATCATTTAGACAAACGTGAATCTTTATATACTCTATACCAAACTTACTTAATGTTTTTTTCACTTCATACGTTGAAATAGGAAACTCATTTATCTTTGGGAGCATTTCATGAGTTAACTTTAATATAGTAGTGAACCCGGCGTCAAAGAATCCATGTTTTGCTTAAGGTTGTATAAATTTACCATTGTAGGCAACTTGGTGAAATTTGTGCAACCGGGACAAAACAACTTCTCTACATCTTCTAATAATTGTTAAATTCATCAGGATTTATGTTAGGTTCATTTTCAATTGCATTTATCATTTCAATGGGGGAATTCTCCATGTTTGTGGATTTGAACCGACGGTTCGGTGGAGTGTATGTTTCATCATTCTCTTGAATTCAGGGTTCTCCATGCATATACCAATTTGTATAAGGACATCGAATAGACTCATCATATATCATCAATTTTTTGAAATTCTATGTTTATGCAATCATTACAAGGACATCGAATAGACTCATCGTATATCATCAATTTTTTGAAATTCTATGTTTATGCAATCATTACAAGGACATCGAATAGACTCATCGTATATCATCAATTTTTTGAAATTCTATGTTTATGCAATCATTACAAGGACATCGAATAGACTCATCGTCTACTACAATCATCCAAGAAAAATTCAAAAACGCTTATACTCCTTCTAAATAATCTTGTGAAAATATTGGCTTAAGCATCCAAGACTTATCTATTCTAAATGACATAACACATATGTTGGTTAAAAACAAATTTTATACTTCAAAGTCAATTCATGAAAATTAAGCATGAGGCTAACAATCAACTACTCACATAGTTTCACATGCACATGAATTTGCTACATAGAGGAAGTTTGGTATTTCTATAACTTTAATGAACTTGTATAAAATTTAACTTAATTAGTTCAATGGCATAAGGGGGCAACCAATAAGAAACTTATGCATGAGATCTAAAAGTATGTATTTCTTTTCTACCAATCTTCTTTTCCTTGACTTAATTTATTCTAGATGAAGCTTATTTTTCTATAAACTTATTTTCCTATCAAAAAGTTACATGTAATGTATAAATTAATATGAATGCACATGAAAATTCCCAATAGTTTAACATACCTAAAGATTGTTAACTATGTATTTTCATATACATCTTAAAACCTAAGATCATATGGAAACGTTTACACCATGTGAGAAGTGTAAACACAAATGAAGTTAAAGAAACAAAAATGAATCTGTAATATAAATCAATATACGCAAAAGTTAGAGAAACACAAATGAATTTGTAATAGAAATTATAGTAAGAAATATACTCGGAGTTGGATCGCGAGAATAGAAATTGTTGTAATATAAATTGCAATAAGAAATATATACAGTAATGAATCTATAATAGAAGTTACAATATCACATATACTCGTAAATGGGTCGTGAGCAACAACGAAGAAGAGATTAGCTGGGTCGAGCGAGCTTAGGAAGAGAAAAATAAAAAATAGAGAAAAAGGAAGAAAAGAGGGGACGGAAAAGAAAATAAAAAAGAGAGGGAAAACACGAGGGATGGAGCTATTGGGGAAGGAAAAAAAAGAAAAAGAGAAGGAATAACGTGAGGGATAAAGCTGCATACTAGTGAGAAAAGGAAAAGAAAAGAAAAAATAGAAAGATAAAAAGGAAAAAGTAAGAACAAAGAGGAAAAAAAGAAAAAAAATTGGAAGAGAAAAATAAAAAAAATCATTTAAAAATTTGGTACGTGGTATAAAAAATATAAAATACATAAAATTAAATTAATAGAAAATGAAAGAAATTGTAAAGTAATTTTTGTATTTTTTAAATTAATAATACGCAATATATTATTTGATTTCGATTTTAAAAAGATTAAAAATTCTATTATTTTAATTATAATCACGATTATTTAATAATCGTGACTATATAATATAATGTTGTTTATACTTAAATAATTTTTATAATTTAACGTATAGTTACAGTTATAGATAAAATCAAGATTTTATGTATACTTAAATTCTATTATTTTATCACTATTTGTTAATTATTTTGTTGGTCAAAAAATTATTAATTTTGTAAAGCTCTCACTCAATGTAAGAGAAAGAATGTTTTAATTGTATGATATAATTATTTTTATAAGTATAGTTTCATTTTTAACTTTCATTAGAAAAAAAATATATGTTATATGTTTTTACGAGAATTGTTTTATATAAAAAATATATATTATTTTAAATTGTAAGAAAAATACTATATAATTTCTTTTCTTTGATAAATATTAAAAATAAATTAATATAAATAATTGTAACCGAAAACAAACGAATGGCTTTGGTACCTAATCTATTGTCTAAAAAAAAGCCCAACTTCAAATATATATATATTAAAACAACTTAAGAGATACGATCCAAAAAAATCAAAAATAAAAAAAAATAGAACTAGGCGGATATCACTTCCTTGGTTGTCTTCCAAAGAGAGGAATATTGAGATTTCAGAAACTCAACCATTATGCCAAGAAAGATTTAGTTTTGCAGGATATGACTATGTATGTACTATATTGTGTGCTTCCTCTGTATTGTTTGGATTAAGTGCTTTAATGAAATTGTTATTTTCTTGATAAAAAAGAAAAGAAAAGAAAAGAAAAGAAAAGAAAAGAAAAGAAAAAACCATTATGCCAAGAAAATTTAACATTGTTTTCATTTTCAGCACAAAACTACTTTTTCTTCCCATTGTTTTAACATGAACTTGTCTCAATATTCCTCCCTTTCTTTTCAATCTCTTTTTAAAGCTTTTAGTTTCACGATCATTTTGGTGGGGGCCTTCTGTGATAACCCATTAGACTTTATTCCAAGAAGGCTACACTCCTACTATCATAATTAGCATACCTTAATGTAAATTATTTATGGGATGTAAAATTAGAAATTTAAAATTATATAATAATTATAAAAAATATATTTTGATAATATAATAAATATTAAAAAAATTAAATATATAATGTTATATTAAGTATTGTTAAAATTAAATTACGAATAATTTATATTTTTTATTATTAAATATAATTTAATTTAATTAAATGGATATATTTAACGTTTTAATTTTTAAAATATTATTTTTTATAATTTAATAAACTTATTTTTTTATTTAAATAATTTATGATGTGAGTAGGGTCGATTACTAAGACAAAATAAGAGGGTATGTCGGGTAATTTTCCATTTTCTTACTTTTTAGGGTGAGAAGAGTGGTACCGTGTTTTCTTTATTTTGTACAAAGAAAAGAAAAATTCACGTTTAAACCGATTCTAATATATTTTTAAGGGGTATTGGGAAGAAAATTTAAGATATATCATTATGTCATGTATGTATCATTAATGTTTAAACAACACACCTTAACAAAAAGTAATAATAATTATGAGTAATCTTTTATATATGTATTCGCAAACATTAACTACATATATAGAATTATAGTTATATATTATATAAAAATATTTTTTTAATCTTGACTTATGATACAGTATAATCTAAATATATTTTAAATATTTAACTTTTGTTCAATTTATAACAAAAAGAATATTACTATCAAATATTATAAAAACTAAAAATAAGAATTTATTTTGTAATTTTTCCATTAACTATTATTTTTATTTTATTTTATTTTTTTAATTTTTTGTCTTAGTTTACTAACTTTTCAAAGTTTTCAATTTTCAAGAAACTATTGAATACAACAAGGACATTTGTATAATTTGAGATAAAAAAGAACATTGTAAGAGGTTAACGTGTTTAATACATCAAAAAAGATAATAGCTCCTAAAATGGAGATAGGTAATCAAATAGTTCCGATTGACATTGTGGTACTTCTATTTAAACCCACCATCAACATCCCTTTTGGATTTATCTCTTGAGAATATATACCTATATCTATCATGAGATATAAGAGGTACAAAGAACTTGCATTATCTATAAGTATCTTTTTGACTTCAAGTGAACAATTTTAACTATAATAACAATAAAATCATCATGTGGTAAGGGGTCTTCTGTGCTTCAAAATTAATGGGAAAAATTAGAAATGGATTGGCGTGAGTATAAATGGGCTTATTATGTTTATGAGCTTCTTGTTTATCTATTTTTTCTTGAATTTTGTGTACATCTTGCCATCATAAGTTTGTTATGGATGGTATGGATGACATGAACATTAATTGATGGCAATGGATCTATACCAATCTTTTACGAGGGATCTCGAGGTGCAATATTCTTTGGTAGATGAGCCCTTAGTCGAATCCCACCTTCATATGCATGTACATCTCTTACAATTTCACATAAAATTTATAGAGCTAGTAGTTTTTCTAATTCCTAGGTTAAATGTATGTAGTTTCTAGTCTAATGATATGTCTTTGAGAAATGTATAATATTCGCTAGGGTGTTCTTATCGGTATATGCCATCGGACCTTATCGTTTCTTTTCATTCGTTGAATAGCTTCTATCAATGTAACCCTTAGAGGTGGTCTCCTAAATGGTGACAAGGACCTACTTGATCCTCTTGGATATTGCCTCGGGGCAATATTGGGCTTTAATTTTGGAGCATAAGGTCGTGTGTGTCTATGTGAAGCTTGATTCTAACTCTTTTCTTTGTTGGATACTTTTGATCTTGGTCTTCGAGTTAAGAAGAAAGACCTTTTATTATAGCTTTAAGCTCTCTTTCAACATTAATAAGTATATCAATTTCCCCATAAGCTATATGCAGTGATATTGGTGTCATCTTAGTTAGTTCGATAAATAACCCAAAGCTTCTCTAAATACCCCTTTGAAAAGCCTTTTATGGTGATAGAATCAAGATAATTTTCTATCTCCAACTTCTTAGAGTTAAATCATAGCACATAGCTTTCAAATGTTTCATATGATTTATGGATAATAGAGAAAAGGTGATGAGAATCATTTTCGTTGGGCTTATGGCTCGCATAGTTGGCAATGAACAACTTGATCAAATCTTAAATGTTATGTATACTTTATGGTGGTAAGTTGTTGAACCATTTTTATAACGAGACCTATAGAGTGAAAACAAAAGTTTGAAGCAATGTGGCTCTTTCTTCTCTGGAGGCAAAGCAAATAAGAGTTGTTATTGACTTAAAATGTATTACATATAACATTAGGTCGTTAGTGCCTTTATATGGTATACAATGAGCTATTGTAAACTTTTTGGGTGGTAAGCAAACTCTATAGCATCGATAACATCGATGAATGGTGATAAAGCTAGCTTGTCACAAGTTTGCTAGATGTTGTACTCAGTACTAATTGACCCTTATATCTTCATCTGTTACTCTACCTTTTAAATTTGAGAGTTGTAATATTTGGGGGTGGTTATTGATATGGGGATTGAAGTAGGGGTTGATATGGAGGCTAGATGGTCGTTGATGTAGTGACTGAGGTGGTTCTTGGTACAAGTTCTCCACTTCATAGGCATCTCCATCTTTTATGTGGTGCATTCAGTTGTTCACCATAGGGTGATCATGTATGTGAACTATGTGATTCCTTATATCACAATTGTCACTTCTAATCCTACAAAAAACTCATTGTAATTTTTTTGTACAATTGTTACAATATATCTTCATAGGATGGAATTTCTTATTAGATTGATAGTTCTAAATAGAACTTAAGCTAGTTCAATTGAGGATGTGATAACTAACATTGGTATGGTTATGCATGTGGTGAAATTCATGTTCACTTAGACCTATCCCATTTTGCTCTTTTTAAAAGGGTTCTTCCCTCAAACTTTCAAGGGTGGGTGTTTTTATTCCAAATCAAGGTGTATGATACATGGTTCGGTGTAGTATGATTTTTCAATGAGATCCATAAATGGTTAGTTCTATAATTGTCAAATGTTCATTTTTCAGCTAGTCATGTATAACGAGGTATAGAAGATTGCTTCAAATTGAAATTCCCTACCTTGGAGTACTATGATCTCCTTTTTTTTAGAAAAATGAAATGTCTCAATATCAAATAATTGGGTATAAAACTTAAGGTCTCATAATAAGCACCGCCTATTTGGAGTGGCCACTTCTGATGATGAGGGGACAAACACACAATCCCAAGCTAAGATGACAATCATACACCTTAGCAATATCTCTGATTGTATCAATTTAATTAACTATTTTCAAGGATAAGATCAAATACTAAACAAATATCAAGTCACATAAGAGACTAAACTATTTCAGCTTGTGCATTGAGTCGAGCTATGATAGGTCATTGGGCTATGACCTTAAGGCTGTTCAATTTGTGTGTGTTATTTGGTGAATTAGTCTTTAGGGATTACAATTTACAATGTTGTTGATAGAGATTTGATAAACATCTCACATTACACATACCATTCTTTATCATTTAATACATCGTTAAACACTTAGTATCACATACCTCATTATAGGTTGTACCAACTAGATCTTTGGTATCAAAATCATGTATATAATTTATCCAAATAGCATGTAATTTGTTATTTTTATAACTAATATTCATATCATACTATAAATTTATCCAATAATAACAATATTTAATTATAATTATTTATAAATACATTCTAAAATTCATATCAATGCTCTAATAATATTGAATTAAATAGATAATATTTTTTTAAATTAATATTTTCTTCAATTTTATTTATTAAAAAATATATAAAATAAATGTAATAAAAAATTAGAATTTCTATTCAACTGTGCCTAAAGTGGTGGCTTCATCCACTTAAAGAGAAGATTCTCTCCTATGGGAAAGAAACATAAGAAGAATATTAAAATAATGGGAAAGCTTTTAAATTAAATAAGTTGAAAGTAGAAGCACATAATGAAATCTTCAATTAATTCATTGGAACAAAGTAATACGGGGAAAACGAGGTATGTGTGCTGTAAGCAGTCCATGAAATTATAAAAATGTCCCCAAGCATACAGATACAGATGTAAATAGTTGAATTACTCTTAAAGTAGTTTTTGATAGCTAGTTTTATATATAACAAGTTTTGTTTTAAGTTATGTATTTTTGTGTTTAAAATTCATTTTTTTATTTTTTTAAATTCATCTTCTAAAGAAATTAAAAAAAAAAATTCATTTTGTAAGTTACAAACTTTTTACTTATTTTCAATTTAAAACAGAACTAGTTATAGATTCAATCACTTGATTTAAAAAGAAATTAAAATAAAAAACACTGAAAACAGAGCACATTACTAACTAATTCCAACAGAAAAATAAACCAAGGTGTTTGATCAATTTTTATTAATTGTTTTGGTGCAAAGGACAAAATCAATTTGCTAATAATAGCTGTCATTTATTTTCACTCTTGATAATGTCGCTTAGGCTTAAATTTTGCCATTGGTATTCGGCTAATCCAATGCTATTGATGAACCTCAAGCCTTTAAATAGGATTAAAGATATTTTAAAGTGATCAAAACTTACAAGTAATTCTAGGCTTTCTTACAGAAATTTAATGGCTTCTTACAAATTATTCGTTGTCTTTGCTCTTCTAGCAATTTCTATTCCTTCAATTTCAGCTATGGAACATATTGTTGGAGATGATATAGGTTGGACCACTAACTTTGATTACCAAGCTTGGGCTAAAGGAAAGATCTTCTTTGTTGGTGACAAACTTAGTAAGTAATTATTATATACACTGATAAATTTTATTTTTATTTGAATTTAATTGAAGGCACTAATTCCCATAAATTTAACTCTGTTATTCTTATATAATCTAAATGGGATTTCATTTCTAAAAAGTAAATATTTTTATCCATTTAAAAAAAAATGAAAATCACACCTTAATCAAAAACAATTATGATAATGGTTATAAGAAACTATGGTATCTGTACTCATAAGTTAAACCTTTTAAAATTAAAAAGTTATCTCTACTCATAAGTTTAACCTATTAAAACTAAAAGGTTTATGGTTCTTAAAAGAAAAACAAAATAGATGGGATTTGAAAGAAAAAAAAAAGTGACATAAATAAAAGTATAATATAACAAAATATGGGATTTAGCCGAAGATCCGAAGAAGGTTAGAAAAATAAAAATCTCATATCTTTTAACTTCAATACAATTATTTGCCTAAAAGGGATATTATCATGTCTGCAGTATTTAAGTACGCAAAAGGATGTGACAATGTGTTGGAAGTGGGTGCATATGGATTCAAGACATGTTCAGCATCTTTTTGGGAAAAAGCAACAACAATATTTATTAGTGGGAACGATGAGATAACACTTAAAACTCCTGGTAAAAAATGGTACATTTCTGGTTTTGGTGACCATTGCTTAAAGGGAAACCAGAAGCTTGCTATTTATGTGATGCCTCAATTCTCAATATTTCCATTCCCAGTTTTTGCACCAACACCAGCACCACCAGTAACATTACCACCAACACCACCACCACCACCACCAGTAACATTATCATCACATGCCTGAAGATATACGTTTGGATGATTCTAATCATTCGACTTAATATTGGAATTTTATATGATACTATTATGAAATAACCTACATCAGAATTTACTATGCTTTTGTATGTCTGATAAATTTCCTTTGTTTTGTAAGAATAAAATTCTTAGAATCCATGGGTTTCTAATCTTTGTTAAAGTTTAGTTCTATTTACTAGAGTAATTTATGTTATTGTCCAAAGTTTATTTTAATAAAAATTGAGGGAGCTCTTGCTAAATTGAATTTGTAATTTAAACTTCGGTATTTTTTATGGGTGAAAATTTTGTAGGTGAATTTGAATATACATACACAATCTCTTACAATACTTCTTTTTTTAATTGCTATTTCTGTTAACATTTACATAATGTGTCATAAGTATGTGTGAAGATGACACACACACAATGCACACTAAAGTGAAAGATGTGTTATCTACTAAAAGGGGAGGGATTTGTACAAGTGGTGGATTTACTATTCATACTCGTTACCGATAATATGCAAAAAAGTAAATTCTTACTTATTCACGATTATTGTTTACTTTTTATTGAAAAAATAATATATATATATATATATTTAATATGATGTAATATGATTAAATTATTATTTTTGTAGTAAGTTATTAAGAGATAGAAATTTAAAAAATTAAAACACGAAAGTAAAATTTTATTTTATATAAATAATTTATCTATAATTTTATAAAAATTGAATTTAAAAAATGGAGAAGAGTTAGATACTCTTCCTAAATTTCATGTAAATCTATTATTAAGTTGTAACATAAATATATTATTATTTTAGATTTTTCATGGATATCATTGATATCTTCACCATTTGTCTCCTACTTTTTTAACTTTTGTACATTTAGTTTGTTTGTTTTGTATAATGTAGATTTTTGGCCCATTCTTTCTCCAAAAATGTAAATACTCTCTTTATATATATTTTAGCAATTTAGCTCTTCGAATTGCTTATTATGGAACTAGATAATCAACACTCTATGCATAATAGCATATCGGTCATCTGGCAAACATACATACTTCCATACAAAAACTTGAGAGCAATAATTTGGCAATTGATAGAGTCAATGGATCAAGGAGGCTAGGGCAATGATTACCTACCTTGGAGATCGAAGACCTAAATTTTAAATGTTTCAAACCAAACATCAAAACAAAACCCTACATTAATGGCATGAGAATGGGGAATAATATACTGCAAATTTAAGTTAAGGATATAAATAACTTAGATAAGTAAATAAATAATTTTGTTAATTATATCTAGTCAAAAATTATTAAGCGATAAAATAAATAATTATGTATAAATAACATAAAATGGAAATAAAAACAAATACAACACAAATTTTAAATGAAAATAATCTAAATCACATATTATATAATAAACCCACCGATTACCAAATCATCTAACTATCCATTATAAAAATCAAGTTCAATTACAAAACAAGATATTCGACTATCTTTCACAAATAAAGTCCAAAAATAATCTATTTACAATCCTTCATTTTTTTATAGTTTCTACAAGATATATGTATTGATCTAAACCATTATTTTGATCTCTCGAGTCATCGAACACATACAACGAGTATCTTAAAAGTTAATACAAGTAACATAAATGTAAAGTGCGTTCTTGAACAAATTTAACAATTAATGATCCTAATTAGAAAATTCAAACCATATATTGAATAAAACAAATCAATTAACAAATTCTAGAATAAGCATAAGAATAACATATTTAAAATTTGATAATTGAGTCAAATAATCACGATCACATAAAAAATTATTTAATTCAAACATGTAAGAACTTAATTAAGTAAAAGATTTATTAATATGAAAATATAAAAAGTATGCATATAAATATAAAATTATAGTAAAACAAATAATCAAATACTCAACTAATATATCATAATTTAATTTCTCTATAGTATACGTTGAAACCTAATTAACTTCGTTATTTACCAAATAGTAGTATGCAAAAGTCAATCATGGTAGCCTGTTTCATAATTCTCTCCTCAAAATACAATAAACTTTCTAACCAATCCACTTGCAAAAGGCCTATTTATGAATTACTTTAACTGCTCCCACATTTTTTTTGCTTCCACTATGTCCATAAATATGTGTTTTTCAATGTATATTCTAGGTGTAAAATAGTTTGACACATATAACATATTCTATTTCGTAAATAACTCATAGGCTAGCTTATTCAACATTGAGTTAGCAGACAAGCATTAACATCATTTAAATGTCTAACATGTTAAACGATCGATATTCAAACTCTTAATTATTCGACAATAATAATTAAGCAGATAAAACTCTGACATTTGAAGATAAGTTTATCACCATGGGTAAGATTTATCGACAGGTATATTATCTCATATATATGGTCATCATTATTCAACATTATAAGAGAACTTGATAACTTCTTCTTCTCAAAACTCCTTAACTACAAACATTGAGATCTATAAATATATCTCTTTGCATTTCTCTACATCAGAAGGAGAGACCCTAGTCTCCTCATTCTTCTTACTACTCAAACTTACTCAAGCATTATAGAGCCAAAGGTCACTATAACCTGTGGTGGTCCAAGGTCCTAACATTGTTTTTTCTATTCTTATGTCCATAGGAAGTAGAAGTGCATTCAATCACTGATGTTGATAAAAATTGACACCAACATCGCGCACTATCTATGGGAACAAGTGTGCTTTGGTAGTTGAATCATAACTAGAAAGGAAAAGATTTACAATGTCCTCTAATATTCTGAACTAGGGTTGACCTTGAAAAAATGAAACTAAAAGTTCAGAAGAAAAATACTTCAAAGGAAGTTCACTCTACACGGTTTCTAAAGGCTACATTTTTCTATCTTTTTAAGATGAACCAGCTTCTTAACTCGGATAGCCAAACTCCTACAAGGGACAATGAGGTCCCACCTCATGTCAAAAATTTGTGCAACAACCTATATAGGTTGTTAGAATCAAGACTTCATCCTTGACAAAGGACAAAGAAAATGATTCATACTTCTTTCGGCCCCACTAGTTGGTTACCTGATGGGTACACCCATCACATCATCACCAACCAAGATATAGTCAGGCATGACCCATCCATCACCACCTAAGAAGTGGTCAAAAAAAGTACATTGGATATACAATGGCCCAACAAACTCGATGGTACCGCCCATGCATCAACAAGTAACCCTCCAAGGGTCATAAGCCTCCAAAGGCCATAAACCCTTGGACTAGAAAATGTCCTTATAGTACTTCGAATGTCTATAGTGCACTAGATCTACTCCACAACCATATAGACTCAAGTTAGAGATGTGACCCTACCCGAGAGGTCTAAGCCTACAGGTCAGACAAACAGGTTCATTTCATACTGTCCATAAGCAAATGTGCATGCACCATAGTAACTGCCACCAATTGGTGGCTCAATTTTTGACACCTTCAAAGATTTAGGCATCATGGGTTGCCGAACATGAAAGCCCAATCAATTGGCCATGGTTGATCAACCCAAAAGGGACCCATCTTCAAATTTTTTATCTGATCTAGTATCTCTATCTAAATCTCAAAATTTGTGCATCATCTGAAATATTTGAGACCACAAAAAAAAAGATCACATGTCAAATAACATCCCTTCAAAATGTCACATTGAATGGACATCAAAGTGGCTCGTACACTCCACCATGCACCACTTGTGTGAATGGGTGCCATACAAAATAATTATGCACTGAATTTGGTCAAAACTAGTTCAATTCATTGGACAAACTTAGAAATCAATTTGGGGTTGATTTACCCCTTTTGTGACCAGTTCTCATGGAAGTAAAATTGATTCAAAAATCCTCTCGACGAGATGATTCCAATTACTATTTATTCAAATTTTTATATGCTCACAAAAATAAATGTGCAAAAATGTGTGTATGGAGAGATTGTTTACCCATCAAATTCAATCAAAATTGAAGGAAATGATCACCCATTATATCATTCATCCAATGCATCCAAATAATGTTTGAAAATAATTGTTCTTAAAAAAAGAATGAAATAATGAACTAGTTCCAACACTTAAATTGATAAGGATAGCATCCTAGGCCATTCGGGTAATGCCTCCTAAGGCCACAGGTCCTTGTTTCACTTCCCATTCCAAAACAAAATCCACATGGCATCTTTCAATGCCCATAGTGAAAGCCCTTTTAGCTTTTTTTTGTTAGCACACTCGACTGCAAAATTACCAATCCTATTGCATTAAAAATTGTGACTAGTGGGTTTGGTTTTTTTTTTACATTCAAAATTCATAGGTTTGAGTTCTCTTGATTTATAATCCTTTGTATAGCTTGATTGCCCATCACTTTATGAGTTCTTTTGGTTGAAATTTTCTTGAGCCTTTTGGCTATTAGTACCAATTATTCATCTCCCTTATCATTATCAATGTCACCATCATCAGTCTTGATGGTTTTGAATGTGAGAACGTTGTTCTTTATAGGTGTTTAAAAGCTCATTTCAAAAGTCTGAAGTGAACCAACAAGTTCCTCGATTTTGATGGTGTAAAAATCCTTGTCTTCATTAATGGCAGTGACAGTTGCATGGAAGTAAACTAGTAATGAGTAAAGAATCCTCCAAACTAACATGAATTCATCAATTTTTTCTCTAAGATTTGAAGATGTGCTAGTAATATCACACAGTTTAAGATAAAACTTAGAAAATGTCTCATTTTCTTCCATCCTAAGGTTTTTAAACCTAATGACTAGCATGCACAATTTAGTTTGTTTAACTTGGGGGTACACACATGAGTAACCTTTAAAGTATCCCAAACACACACGTTGTTTTAACATCATAAATACAGTGAAACTCATATGATGAAACAACACCAAAGATGGGATTTATTCCCTTTTTATTCCAACAATTGTTAGCTTTATTCTCAATAGTCCATTCATTCTTAAGCTTAAGTGTGACTTTATTATCTTTGGTAACGGTAGGTAGTTTCCAACCATAAATGACACAATTCCACACAATCTTATCTACAAAACATAAAAAGGTTATCATACAAGCTTTCTAGTATGGACAGTTAGACCCATCAAAGAAGTGAGGACGGGTTGTAGAAGAACCCCCTCTCAAATGATCCATAACAAGGTCTTAGGTAACAATAAGTATATCCATTGATTGCTCTTATACCAATTGAAAGTTTAAGGTATGGATCTAATTATCCTAAATAGGGTGAAAAGATAATTTTTTCTAATTATGTCTAATTAAAAGTTATGAAGTGGTTAGAAAAAAAATTGTGTGTAAATAGGGTACACACCTATAGAGGTACCCAACTTATACCAATTCTCCAGAAAGGTGCCCTAACTATTTTTTTTACAAAAAGGTACCCATATTTTTATTTTTATTATATACAAGTACCTAATTGAGATTAAGGCTTTCCACTTAAGAGTATTATCTCAAATAACCATGCATGCTGCTTAGTTTCTTATTACCCACTCGTAACCAATATTTTAATTGATTTACCCATACTTAACCCCTAACCCTAGTTAGCTCACCCATACCCATTGCACTAGACCACCCTTCTTCTATTTTTCTTCTCATTCGGTGGGTATTGGTGGGTTAACTAGGGTTAAGGGTTAAGAATGGGTAAATCAATCGAAGTATTGGTTATACATGGGTAATAAGAAACTGAGCATCATGCGAGTTAATGATGAAAACCTTCAATAAAAACATAGTTTGGGTACCTTCAGTAAAAAAATAGTTTGGGTACCTTTGTGTAGAATTAGTATAAGTTTGGATACCTCCGTAGGTATAAAGGTACACATGTAAATAATCAAAAGTGAAAATAGATATAAATATAATACACGATATTTTAGATGGAAACGAGTCAAGATGAAAACTATCAGTTTACTGAACCACCTAAACATCAATTATGAAAAATAAGTTCAATTATAAATAAAGGTCTTAGACCACCCTTCACGGATAAAGCCTCCAAAGACATCTACTTATAATCATTCTCTTTTTCACAGTTTCTATAAGATAGGTGTACGAATCTAAACCAAGGTTTCAATGTCTCGAGTCATACGAGCTATCGAACTCGTTCAATAAGCACTTAAAAAGTTAGCACAAGTGTAAAGTGTGTCCTAAAATGATTTATCAATAAATAATACTAACTGGAATATTCAAATAATATATCGAATAAATCAAATCAACTAACAAATTAAATACAATTTTAATAAAAATAACTTTTTTAAAAATTAATAATTGAATTAAATATTTATAATTATATATAAAAATTATTTTATCCAAACATGCATAAATTTAATTAAGAATGAGCTATATAAATAATAAAATATGAAACAAATCCGAAAAAAACATGGGAGCATAGTTAAACAAGTAATCAAATACTCAACCGATATATTATAATTTGATTTCTCAAATCAATCTTCAGCCTATTGCCGAATCCTTTTCTAGGAATATAATAAACCTTCTAATCCATCCACTTGCAAAAGGCCTATATCTGAATTAACTACTCTGCTGCTGCCCAACCTTTATTTTGCAACCACTATGCCGATAAATATATTTATGATCTTCAATGTATGTAACTGATATTCGGCTGACCTAGACATTAGAACACTAACGTGTATACATAGGTTATAGATATAGGTTTAAATAAATTGATTATTTAAGAAAAAATTAAGCAATAATTTTATAAATTAATTCAAATTTAAATAAATATTTTAATAATAAAAATAATTTTAAGTATTATGAACATGTATTATTGAATGTATGAGTATAATATTAAATATAATAGTCAAAAGTCTGATATTTTTTTGATTTTTATTTGATAGATTTGATAATGATCTTAAAAATAAGTTTATAAGTAAATATTTTATCCACGAAAACAACTGACCATCGTAATCTTTACATGTATAATTAAAATTAGATAATATTACAACATAAATCAATTAAAAATATTAAATAAGTTCTTAAATGAAATGAGAAAATCGATTTTATATCTATATTCTTAAGTTAGAAGCTTCAACAATTAAAAGATAACTAATTTTTCACGGTTTGTGAGTCATAAAACAATTCTTTTAAAAATCAATTCCAAACAAACATAAATGATTATATATGTTATTGTTGACTATAACAGTCATGCTCGTATGACTTCAAGATTAGACCTTTAGCAACCCTAGTTTACATCTTCATACAGATATCTCAGTGATGCAGAGCACAATTTGACAAGAATCTCAAATCCAAATCAATGTCTTGTAGTCCATTCCATTTAATTAATAATACAAATTAAGTCCATTGAAAAAAAAATACAAATAAAATCTTTATTTCTATGTTTATTTCACGCTATATATATATAACCAATTGATATGTAGAACGAAAACTGCTAACAAGTGACTTTAACAGGAAACTCATGAATCTCATCAATCCAAGGGTTGTTCTCTTTAGCTGCATTAATAGTTCTCAATGCACGCCACACGGCACTATTGCACTTGAAACCGGACCCAAAAGCAATCTGCCAAGTTCTATCTCCCTTTCTAATCCTTCCCTTAGCCTCAGAGTAAGCCAATTCATACCACAAAGAGCTACTTGAAGTATTTCCAAATCTGTATAGTGTCATTCTTGAAGGCTCCATATGCCAATCAGTTAAATCAAGATTCTTCTCTAACTCATCCAAAACAGCTCTACCACCAGCATGTACACAAAAGTGCTCAAATGCCAACTTGAAATCTGGTATGTATGGTTTGATTTTCATCTTAAATACTTTCCTTCCAACCAATGTAGCAAAAAACAAGAGTTGTTCTGACATTGGTAGGACTAATGGACCAAGTGTTGTGATGTTTGCTTTAAGTGCTTCACCAGCAACACCCATTAAGTCTTTAGATAGAGAAACTCCAACTTTGCCATTTTCATCTTCCTTTTGGAATACACAATTATAACACTTATCATCTGCTCCTTTGTGGGTACGAACAGTATGGATCAGTTGGTACTTGGAGCGACATCGATCCGATGAACGATTTGAGAGGAGAATTGCTGCACCACCCATTCTGAAGATACAGTTTGGGACAAGCATTGATCGATCATTGCCCCAATACCAATTAAGTGTGATGTTCTCCATGCTAACCACTAGAGCATAAGAGTTTGGGTGTACCTATGTAAATCAAAAGTTTAATTTACATCATTATTGTAATTTCCCTACCCTTTAAATCAAAAGTTTATACACAACTTTAATAATTTTCATTTCACACTCAAAACCCAACACGTGATGAAAAATTAAACTTATTTAAACACATGATCAAGACTAATATCTATAGTCCAAAAAATTTTTTAGAGACATAATATGATTTGTCAATGTTTTGGTGATCATCTATGTCGAAGTTAATTAAAACCTAAAATAACATCTTAGTTTTTATATATAACATGCCATTAGTGTTTATATCTAATTATTGTAAGTTTTATATATAAATGAATTTACATTAAGTACAATAACACACTGTTTTCAATTGATATATTATTTTGATGTAAATTTAATTTTGTACATATGTACTTTGTATTTAAAACACAAACTCTAATTTTTATACTTTTGAATACATGTTTACATAAAACATATTTTTCAATGTGTTTAAAAGTTATAAAGATAAGATGTTGATAATATAAAAAATACCCTTCAAAAGTGTCAATATTCTGTGCGGTACTCTCTCCTAACACATTATAGTAGATGACACATTAACTAAAGATGAGCTTAAGCAGTTAACATTTGAACGTACTAGCACATCTATTCAATTGCTATAGTTTTGCCGAAAAAGTTTTGTATGATTCAGGTGTTAGTAAATTATTAATTTTAAGAATATATTATTAATTTATATATAAAAATAATCTTTTTATATATAAATAAATGCATATGTAAATTAATAAACAAATAATAGTGCACGTAAAAGTTTATCAGTTTTGAGAGGTCTTTTCTTCTTTTTTTATGTTGCTGAAGGCAAATTAATAGTCTTTTGAGTTATAAAGCAATAGAGAACTATCCAATCACACCTTGTTATTTTATTTTATATATATGATATTTAAAATCATATTAATTGAGAAATAAAACTTCAAATAACCAGAACAATGTTAAATATACCTGAAGAAGCTGTTTTGCAAGATCAATGGAAATAAGACCAGCACTACAACCCATGCCACCAAGATTATAGCTAACAACATTCCCTCTAAGCTTGTAATGATTGACAACCATAGCTGAGAGAGAAGGTGTTGGATTAAACAAACTACAATTCACTACAACAATCCCAATATCCTTAGACTTCACACCAGTCTTATCTAAAAGCTCATCAATAGCTCCAAACATCACCATCTCAGCTTCTTTTCTTGCTTCAGCCATACAAGGATTTGGAGGAACTCTTAAAACAGCTTCTGGCATATAAGTTTTCTGACCCAAACCTGATCTATCCAATATCTTTTTTTGAAATCTCAAAGTCTCTTCTGAAAAACAACCTGTTTGAGCAGACCTCTCCATAAATATTTCTTTAGTGCAAATTCGAGCTTCTTCTGGTTTATAACAAGCAAAGTTTACTAAGTAAACTTTTTTTGGACGAGTTGTGAAATAAAGGGTTGCTATGAAAACTAATAGAGAAGAAGATAAAGTCATTGAAACCAAATTGAATCTAAGTTGGTTCCAAAGTTGAATGAAGTCATTGAATGTGAGAGTTGAAATATGAACAGAGACTATGCATAGAAGAGGCACCAAGACTATGTACATAGCATTTGAGATTAAATAGTGGTAACCAAGTTTCACATATTTGAGCCTAACAGATGAGAGAAAGTTTGGAAGGTTATTTTTCTTCCTAATTTCTTGATTTTCTATAGGAGTGTTACTGTCCACCATAACTTGGTGTTGTCTTGTGTTCTGTTTTCTATGTTCGTCTTTCATTGTTGCTCAAAATCTATGGAACTTAATGGAGGGATATGGAAGTTGGGTTGGGAGATTTGGATATGAAAAACAAAACCCAAGTGATCAAATAAATAGAAAAAAGAGTGGGAGGGAAAGAAATAAAAAACCTCTAGTATAAGTGTTTGGACAATGAGGACAAAGGGACAAAGTAAGTATCTGTTTTTGGACAAGAATAAAAATATTTGGTGATTCAAGAAATAGGGAAAAACCAAAATACAAAGAGTTGTGATGAATTGAGCAAAAACGTGAAAAGGAGATATATAAGGATTTAAAGGGCATAGAGAGAAGGAGGGTATGGCCTAAGGGGGGGGAAGATGCAACTACCCCAACGAACTTTTAATGGCTAAGACGCGGGGGCATTCAATTCTTGCCAGCCGGAATTAGCAAGTCTTATCTTTCTTTCTTATTATTTTGACCCATTTCTATTATTTATTTCTCCATTATTTTGTATTCTTCAATGTTTTGGTTGTATTCATGTTACGTGTAATGTTTAACATTAACAAGTAGGAACATGCAATTAACATTCATTTTCATCATCCCGTACTCTTTCTTTTTTTATATTAAAACATATATAGTGAGTTTAGATGTTGAATTTATGGGTTATATATATATATATATTTGAAATAGTTGAATTTGTGATCACCTAAATCAATCTAATCATTTTGATAATCAATTTTCTTCTAATTTGATTTCACCGCCTAATTGATAAAATGTGGTCGAATCAATACGATGTATAATGTTTTTTTATATCATTTTTAACCTTTCTGTTTAAAAAAAAAACTATCAGTATAATTTTTTCATTAACAATCAAAATACAAATATTTGATATAAATAAAATAATAAATATCATAATAACAATCAAACTACTATAATTTGATAGATAATATTACGATAGTAAACCTTAAATACATACATATATGTAAACATAAAATACATACATATATGTAAACATAAAATTAAGTCAAAAATATGAAAGGATAAAACTCAATCACATGTAATCTTTTCACACAACTTTAAGAGTTAAGAAAATTGAGATAAAGTAAATAATAAAAATGATCAAAAGATAAACATATATTCAAAATATAAATATTTATTTAATTTTAATCTATTCAGATTGAATTGTAACAAATAATATAGAATGAAATCTACTAATTAATTTAAATTTAAAAGATCGAAAATTCACTCAATTCAATTCAATCTTTGTTCAAAATTAATCAAAAACTTAACAAATTTATTCGAATTTATTGGTTTCATTGGATGATTCGATTTGATGTAAAACTCTAGTTGTAATTGAAAGGTTAAAAATATTTTAATTGTGTTTAACAATCAAATTTGAAGCATTTTTAAAATTGATAGACTTCGAATCTATTTTTTTAAAAAAGTAAATCATTTAACTTCTAAATTAATCAAAACTATAGTTAATGAATTATAGTTTAATTGTTGTGTAGACAGAATAGTATAAGAATGTGATTGTTTATCAGAAAACATGAATAATTGTTTGAAAAATATTCATTTATACTTCATGTAGTTAGGTATCACATTTAGAGAAGTCATATAAAGATTGTTTTGAATTGCATGTGAAGTGATTAAGAGATTCTAAAATTTTATATTTTTCTCATTATTGAAATTGTACATTTAGTATTGCTTTTATTTGATAGTAGTATTAGATAGTGCCTAATTTTTCATTATCTTTTACCTAAATAGTATTGCTAATATTTATTATTGGTACTAGATCTATTACAAAAATCTCAATACTTAAGGATCGATACTCGTACTTTAACACTATATTATTTGTATAACTCGTATATTTACAAATGATGTATCAAATGTGCACATTAATTTACATATATATATATATATATATATATATATATATATATATATATAGATATATATAATTTCTTTACAAACAATATATTATGAAAATATGTTATTTCATATAAGTAATTGTTAAAAATTATTAATAAACTATAAATTATCAAGCACAAGAGAATGAATTATTGCATTTTATGAGTTTTGTTATATTCATGTACTTGAGTTGGCTTCCCATTTACAAAATACAGTGTCTGTTTTATTTTACTCAATGTTCTATATTTCTCTATGTAAAGTTGGTTACTATAGATCAATAATACACACACACACAAATAGTTTGAAACATTTTTTATGCGAACATGTTTACACACACCACAAGATTAGTTTTCATAGTGTGTATGTTAGGTGGAATATTGGCTTTTTATAAGCGAACCGATGTTGTTGTTCTTGTTTTGTTTCGTTTTAGGTAAGAGTATTTGTGAAATTTATTCGATATTTTTGGAACGAAAAAATATCTTTTTTTAACACCTTACCACTAAGCTCTCCACCACCCTCGCCACCATGTTTGGCGAGATGGCTAGTGAGATAATTGTTCGAGGCTCTATAAATACCCCTCCCCCTTTTCTTCTTATTTTTCTTGAGAAATGAGGTAGTGGAGCTCTATCAAATTGACATCTTGTCTTTCTATATCATTAATACCTTTTGTATTTCTTGGTATTAGTGATTTGTGATTGTGTTAGCAAAAAAGTGCCTATGAGTGGTCAATAATAAATTTTGCTTGTGAGTAGGTTGTATGCGAGTCGTGTGTTGGTTAGTAGTTGCCCTCATGCAACATTTTCATATGTGAGGAGTCTATATGGTTGTGAATCATATATCAGTTGGTGGTTGCATTCATGCAATATTTCTTTATTCACTTTACACCTTACTAGTCTTTGGTTTCTGATCATACCACTTTTGGTGGTATGAGTTTTAGAGGAGAGCTAGATTATTTTATCAAACCATGTTATTGTAGAGGCAATAAACGAGAGTAGTAATTAGCAGTTAGAGTAGGTGTTCCAACTGATAGAGTTATTTGGACTTATACTTTTATATCGAGTTGTATCTATTTATTATCTTTAGTGTATAGTTTGTTATTGAGTGGTTGATTTACCACATAGATAATATTTCTATGTGGATTTATCTCGTTATATCTATTATTATGCATGCTTGAATGTGTGGCTAGTATGATCAAAGTTTAAATTGTGTATGTTTCTATAGACTGAAATTTATACTCTGATTAGAAATTTTTTATTGTTTATTACATTAATTTTGTTTGCTGATTATATGTATTGTGATGAGTAGGATCGGCGACCGATCTTGTAAATACTTTGATTTTATATTTGTAAAACTCTCACAAGTGCACAAATCATTTTATAGAAAATGATAAATATACTTCCAAGGTCGATCTAAGGAAGGAATATATGTGATTTTTAATTTATTATTCAAACTTTTAAAAACTAAAATTAAATCCTAAACATCCTGTCACGATATTTTGGTTTTTGTATTTCTAATCTAATAACATAAAAATAAACATAGATATGGATTCAATAAACATTTATTAAAATTTTTATCATTCATAATAGTAGAATATTTATAGATATAATAACTAAGTTAATTATGATTGTTCATATTATTTAAGTTATTAAAGATACAAATTGATATTTATTGGGACGAGGTTGCGCGCAGATAAGCGCATTGCGCAGCTAAGGGCAATTTTGTCTATTTTTCTATTTTTTTACTTTTTCTCTTTTTTCCTCAATATATTTGTCATGTATTACCTCCAGTATTATTCTTAGAGTTTTAATTTATTTTTGAAGCCAAAATACCTGAAAAATAATAAAAATACTCATGATTCTGAAAAATAATTATTTATAAAATATAATAAAATCATATAAAAAATTTAATCAATTAAAGTATATTAAATTATGATAATTTTAGTGTTTTTTAAGCATTCATCATATTGCTACTATGATTATCAATTATGTATTTATCTATTGGATGTTATGCATAATCAGATTATTTGTTAATCTAATATGAGTATCTATCTTGTATGAAAGACATACTAAATGTAGACTCTAATAGGAAAGCATATTCATTGTATGTTGTTGTCTCATGCTTTGTTTCCTTTCTATGTAGCGTGTCAATAGTTTTCTAATCATTTTTTATGTTGTAGTAAATTAATTTTCTTGCTCCCTAATTAATTTATATTACTTAAAGATGTTATATGCATATGAGTTTGATATGATTCTCTAAGGAGCCTGTATCTCCTTATCCTAGTTGTATCCCTAGTTTTTGACTCTTTAATTAATTGGTTTTTTATGTTTAGATTGATTGTATGATGTGAGTGTACAATCATTATTTATCGAATATGTTCCTACGTATGAAGTCTTGAAGTGATTGAAAATCCTTTGTTGTTTAGTATACATTCTTATCTCACTTGGTGTTAGTTACTTTCGATGCATATGATTGTTGTTAGTTTAGATAGCAACATTTAAGGCACATCGTCACTAGTGTATTCATCACATTTAGTTCTTTCTTGTTATTGGTTATTTTTATTATGTGTTGAATATAGCATATTGTGTTGTACTTCTAATGTTAATTACTTAATTCACAATGTGAGTTTTGTTTGGTCGAATTGATAGAGTTTAGGAAAAAATTCTATGATATGGGTTGACGTTTTCATCTCTCATCTAGATCTTGGTTACCTATTTAAATTATAAGAATACTTAATATTCGTACAATTGTTTCTATGTATAAAAATATTCATATTTTGCTTTAATTGCTAACAAAATACAACTTGTTTGCCAAAAGGATGAGTGACAAGTACACATTAGAATAGTTATATACTATCCCATTGCCATTTTCATTTAAAAAGAAATATGTATACATCAACTTATAATATGCAATTATATTTTTTTTAAATGAGTTTAATTATCTAAACTAATAATTAGGGGTAATAATTTATTTCTTAATTTAATTGATCGAATCGAGCTTGAATCAAAAAATTTGAATTGAACATAAATTGAACTAAATTTGAGTTAAATTCAAACTAGCTCAAATATCTCGAAAAAAAATTAAACTAGGTTCGAGTTAGACTGTTAGTTGAAATAAAATTTAAAATATTATGGTTTTATAATACATTTTCAAAATATTATAGATTATATTATGGCTTGAAATTTTTATAGCTTGAACGTGATATAAACTATTTTGAATCTTAATTTTGAATGATAATATAACATGTTGTTGTTAATGTGTGTTTTTTTGTGATTGATTAGTTATTGTGACATTATTTTTTCTATTATATTGTTTTATGTAATAATGTTTGTACTAATAAGTTTTAATGTAATCAAAAATAATTTTTGATTTATAAAAAAAAATCAAATTAACTAAAAAGAAACATTCAATTGACAATTCGAGTTAGTTTAAGTCATTAGGTTAAAACTATTTATATTTAGTTTGTATTCAGAATTATCTAATTAATTCGAATTAAATTCAATTCAATTTAATTTATATTAAATTAAATTGAATTAATTTGAACCAACTTAAACTTATCTATCTTATACCGAATTAATTTCAATTCAATTTAATTTATATTAAATTAAATTGAATTAATTTAAACCAACTTAAACTTATCTATCTTATAACAGCGTTCGTATTACTAATAATTACATATTATATTAATTATTCTATAATAACAAGTTAATATATAAAGAATTTTTTTTTTTTGAGAACCTCCTTGAATTATTAGTGTTGTTTTTTTTGTCAATGATTTAGTATTTAATGATTAAATTTGTATTAACTTGTATCATTTCTTATTGATATTTTATATAGATATTATTGTTTATTCATTGAATAGTACTTATCAATTGGTTAAATTATTTTTTATTTTTTCTCTTTCTTTTAATAGATATTATTTTAAAAAAATATATTAATTTAAAATATTATATTATCTTATAAATAAATAACATCTTTTGTTATATATCAGTATCGGTAAAGAACTGCTCTTTAAGTCGATCCAAACTAAACAAAAGACGCAACTTTCTCTTGAAGAAAACAGCTTCATGTCTCAAAAGTTTTCTGACCAGTTTCATTTAGTCGACCCAACTTTAACGTCTTCCACTTAAAGTAGTTGAATATGTAGATAATAGAATGGTATCTTTATTGATATATATTTATTAATTATTAATTTATCCGTAATAATTAATAAATAATTTATTTTATTTTTAAATAAAATAAAGTAAAAATAAGATAATAATGAAAAATTTCTCTTCAACTTCAAGATATCAGATATTATTCATCAATAATACTGTATATTTTTTTAATCAAACATGGGGTTAATATGTATATTTTTAAAAAAAGCAAATATGCATTAAAATTAACTTTTTCTTTTCTTTTTTCTTCTTTAAATACTAAATCATTATTTATTTTTAAGTAATAAATAATTTCTTCTCGAACTTCGTTTTGGCGAGATCACCATATCTTGTCTTTAAATGCTCTTTATAATATTTGTATTCAGTCCACCTATTTGGAAAAGCCAATTTAAGCCAATTGTACTCGTTGATGCAAAGTAGGTGACAGTTTTTGGTTGGGGGCAGTAGGGGGGTCTATAAAATTTCTCTCACTAATTTGTTAGCAATGGTAGGCAGGAATTCAAGTCTTATACTAAACCTTTTACATTAGGTTTCGTCTTTTTTTTTTTATTTATTTATTTATTAATTTATAAAATAGGTTTCGTACTTGTTTGTGTTAAATTTATTTCGTATGTAATTTTAAAACAAAAAATTCAAATACTTAACCTTTTATTAAATAAAAAAGTTAATTATGTTTTATAATTATGAATTATTCCTAAACAAATCTATTACGTTTAAATAAATTATTAAACAATGATTAAAACCTTACTATCTAATTTTTTAAAAGATCATGATTAAATTTACGAAACTAAATATTACTACTATGGAAATTAACAATTTATCTATCTGAGTATAAAAAAAAAGGTTTAGTATTCTAAATTTTTTTTAATGGAATTGTATCAATTGCATTCCATATGTATATTTTTATGGGCATATAATTAAACTAGACATTTTTACAACTCACTTACAAAGTAGGTATAAAATAAGGTTAACTCACTCAAAATTACACCATAATATTTTTAAAAATATACATGATACAATTATACTAAAATTAAATTAGATTTATCAATTAGGCATATTTTTATTTTTGCATATAATATTATGAGCATAAACATAAATACTTAAATATTTTAATCATTTTTATAACTTATTTTATACATTATAGACATTAAATATAATTAACTGAAATAAAAATAAAATACCTATGAACAAGCAAATTGATATTGTGACTTAACTCTTTCCTCGTATGTGATAATAATTTTAACTAATTTGAGTCACAATCCATAACTTAAACGCAATATGAATTTAGTTATAATTACTAGCTAATTATTTTATTATATATGATAAAAACATTACTTTTTTTATTGATCAAAATTATGCTAATGATGATTTGTTAGGTTTATGTGATTAAATATAGCTTAGGTGGAAGCTCATCCATCAAATCAGTTTCAAATCAAAAGATGAGATCAAAATAAGAAAAACTAATATTAATGCCGGCCAATCAGAATCAGAAACGTGACAAACAAAATTTATACGGCAAATTAGAGCGTGACATGTGGTAGAGAAGAATGGTCCAAGTTAACGATTGTTGAGTCAACGCCACATGATGCAACGTGATTCATAAAAATAGATGGCATGGGGTGATGGAAGATAGAGGTTACCAATCAAATGATGACATATAGCAAGGGGGTTTGATCACGCTCTGAAGTCAGATTGAACACCATATTGACACGTGGAAAGGCATTGCATTACTTCTCACACATGGTGATGTTCGATTGGTTGTCTCTGCTGGCATGATGTCTACATGGCTTGCTTAGTCAGTTCCTCTACTCATGTGGTACCACATGACACCTCCTAATTGGTCATGGGTTAAGAAGTCATAAAATTCTAAAAAAACTTAAAAAAATTTAGAAATTATATTTTCATTCCTTTTTACTAAAAATTTTATATTTTGATATTTTTAACCCCAAAAATATTATTTATTGAATAAAAAAATAAATATTAAGTAAAAAAGTACGCTAATAACTCTATTTTCATAGAGTCATTATACCCCCAAACTTAATTCTTTACTTGTCCTCAACTAAAGCCAAGTCTAACTTAATTCTTTACTTGCTTCCTTTATTGATGGTTTATAATGTGACTGGAAAGACTCATAACTTTCTTTCACAGGAGATATAAGAATTGATGAAAGGTTTCTGAATAGCTCCCACCATTGTAAAAACCAAGATGGAAACCGGTTTGGATCAATATTTTTATTGACAAAGAAAAATAACCAAGAATGTTGGTTATCCTTATTTTGAATAAAGAATGCATTAAAACATGCCTGGTGATAACCCCAGTAGTTGTACGGTGTACAATGGGGAATAGAATGAGTCGTACTAACTGGGAAAGTCAGTTGTTTATAGAGTTCATTACCCCAATCTGCTGGAGATATGATTTTATATAGTTTTGTAGTTGAAAACTGCACTTCTGTTGTTTTTGGGTAATGGAAATGTTTGAATTCCACACTACCTGTAATTTCCAAAATACTCTGATAGTATTGAGGAGTTTTTGATGATAATGATGGCCTGTAAAAAATTCCTTTTCCAAAATAGCTTTGGATGGCCAGGTAAGGATTTTGGTTAAAAAATTCTTTTTCTAAGATAGTTACCACCTGAGTTGGTTGTTTCTTAAAATACTCAGATGATGATTTTGTTTTGGGAAATGCTTCCCTTGTTCCTTTGGTAGGAAAATAAGTTGAGGATGTAATTCCCCTTTCTAGAATAGAAATTATTTCAGTTGTTTTTTGAGAAAATGATTTTGATTTGGAAGGTATTATTTCCAAACTTGATGAAGTAGTTGGTCCCCCAATTTTTGGGATGCAACGAAATGATGTTCTGATTTTTTCAGAATCCATGTTTTGCAACCATTGATGGATGCAATTATTTAATTCAGAATCCTCAGGAGTTAGTTGAGGTATTTATTGTTCCAAGGTATGGTTGGAAGAGGATGATTGGTTATGGGTCACTTGGGACCCATAACCTTGATAGGTTTAGCCGACGATAGGCTGGTAATGGTGAGGTTTGTAGGTTCACTCTTCTCCTTCCCTTTCTTTTTCTAGCTCATATTTATACCTGTTTTGGAGAAATTCTCTGGTTAGAAAATATGGTAATGAGTTATTCTCTCCTCTGATAAATTCAACATCAAAATCAAAAATACTTAATAATGCTTGCCATCTGGCAAAAATTTGTTTTGATGCAATATTTTTAACATCTTTTAATAAAATTTCTTTACCAGATTTGTAATCAATTCTTAGTAAAAATCTTTGATTTAATAAATCTGATTGAAATTTAGAAATACAGAGTACTATGGATAGTACTTCTTTTTTAAGAGTGGAATAATTCTTTTGACAATCATTCCAATGGCCAGAGGCAAATTGAACAATTTGCTCGTTGTTATTCTGGACTTGTTTTAAAATCCCACCATAGCCAAGATCACTGGCATCGGTTTCTACTATCTTAGGGAGTATAGGATCTGCAAGATGTAAACAAGGAATATTTTGAACTTGTGCTTTTATCTTTTGCACGATTTTTGTGTGTTCTTTTGTCCAAGGCTCAGGGGTTTTCTTAAGCCTATTATGTAGAGGTTTTGCTAACCTATTAATGTTTGGGCAGAAATTTAATATGTATTTTAAGCTACCTAGGAACCTTTGTAGCTGAGCTTTGCCAATAATTCTATCAGGAAATTTAGTTGTAAAATTAAGGGATCTATTGATCAGAATTACTGTTCCATTGGATACATTGTGTCCAAGAAACCTAATATTAGTTTGGAAAAGAGTCATTTTCTTGGCTGATAATGCCAATCCACTCCTCTTGATGATATGGAAGAAGGTTTTGAGATGTCTGATGTGTTGTTTGACATCTTTGGAAAATATGAGTACATCATCGTTGTACACAATACATAATTCCGAGTAAGGATTGAAAATGTCATTCATGATCCTTTGAAACTCGGAGGGAGCATTTTTTAGCCCAACTGGCATAACATTCCACTCAAACTGTCCAAAAGGAACAGTGAATGCAGTTTTGTACCTATGTTTGGGTTCAATTTTAATTTGCCAAAAGCCTGATTTCATATCAAACTTTGAGAATATAGATGATGAATATAATTTTTGAAGCAAGTCTTTTTTCTTGGGACTAGGGTACCTAATCCATTTTAAGGCTTGGCTCAAAGGTTTATAATTGATGAATAGCTAAGGAGTTCCTCTTTCAATCTCGGCATATTTATTGACATAGAAGGCCGCACAGCTCCACGGCGATCTAGATTTTGCAATTAAATTCTTAGATAAGAGATCTTCGATCTCTTTTCTACAGAATTGCTCAAGATCACTATTCATTTGAATGGGTCTTGCTTTTGTAGGGATATCCTTTTCATTGAAGGATGATTCATATGGTAAATCTACCATGTGTTGTCTTCTTTCCCAGAAAGCACTGGGTAATTCAGAACAAACTTCTTTTTCAAAAGAGGTCTGTAGTTTAGAGATTTTGTCTTTGATCTCTGGAATTTGAAGTTCTTTCTCAACATTATGAGATTGAACCTTAGTTTTGAGATAGAAAAGGTCCTTTTCTTTATGATTTATCAGAACAGAAATCTCTTTTGGGGAGATTGAATAGGTCTTAATGAGATTAAGATCCCTAGTTTTTGGTTCTTCGATGAAAGTAAAGCTGAAGGCCTCTCTTCCAATTTTGAAAGAAATTCTGTCATGTTTAACAGAATATGGGGTAATGATATCCATGAAAGGAGTGCCTAATATGACTGAATAGCCTATATCAGATATTATAACAAATGGAGTTTTGATTAGGAATGATCCTTTTAGGATTGATACTTCAGTTTTTCCAATAATACTCATGCGAGATTTATTGGCTGAATTGAGATGTTCTTTAGTTGGTTTGTGAAACCTCTTGAGAACAATTGATTGGGTGATACAATTGAGATCGGCTCATGTGTCAAACAGGTCAATGGTCTCGAGTGATGATTCATCAGGAAATATTAAGGTTATTTTAATTTTATACTTCCTGGTGGTAATTTTTCTTAAGTTTTGGATTTCTTGATGGTTTTGGGTAAGATTATCGTCAGAATCACTCACGTATGTTGATATTTTATTTCCATTATTAAGTAGTTGAAACTTAATATCATATTCTTTTAAGTTTTCTTTTAGCTGGTGGAGTTCCAGTTTAATATTTTTAATTTCTAATTTTAAGTCTTGAATTTGACTTTCTGGTGTGATAGTTTTGTTCTTTCTTTCTAGAACAACAGTGAGGTTATAATAGCCTATGCTGGTATTTGGAAGTTCAGAACTCCTTTTTGTTGATTTTTCCCAAGTTGCAGTTAGGTGGTCTACGTACAATTTGGTTATTGATGGATCATTTAATTTAAGGATTTTAGCTTGAAGTTGTTCATCTTCTTCCTTAGTTAATACATTAATGTTTTATGAGAGGAATCTGAATTGATGGTTGCAAAATCATCATCCTGGGGATTTGATTCTTCGTCTGTCCACTGTTCAGACTCAGATGATGAGGATGTGTCTACCATTAAGGCAGATATTTTGGCAAATGTGTCTTCTTCAAGTTTTAATTCATGAAGTTTTTTAGACATTTTGCAGAAATTGGTAGTGTGACCTTTCTTGCCACATTTATAACATTTAAACTCTTTAAAGTTTTTAAAGGGTTTCTTATGATGTTTTGAATTAAATTCTCTTTTATAAGGTTTTTTATAAAAATTCATTCTTTTTCAAAGAATGGTTTTCTTGATTTTGAAAATTTGTTATAAGTTTTATGAGGTTCCTTATAATTTTTTGATTTGGTTTTACTGCAAGTTCCCTCGCAGGTTTTATCAATGGAGAAGTTGCCATCAAACTGTTTGCAGAATGATCCAATTTCTCTTTTGGAAACTTTTAGTTCCAATTTCATTTGTTTTTGGATTTTCAAATCTTGACAGATCTGAAGACCCTGGTTTTGAGCAAAACTGATCAGTTGACCGTAGGTCAGTTGATCATATGGGATGATGTGATTCCCATAGGTTTCGTGGATTTTGTTTCTAGTTCTTTCACCTAAGAGGGGAGGAAGTCCTGCTAGGAATTTCTCCTTC
This sequence comes from Hippophae rhamnoides, assembly GCA_033030585.1. Classification (NCBI taxonomy): domain Eukaryota; kingdom Viridiplantae; phylum Streptophyta; class Magnoliopsida; order Rosales; family Elaeagnaceae; genus Hippophae; species Hippophae rhamnoides. Next base: position 71,524,403 of record CM065427.1, read on the forward strand.
CAGAAGGGTTGAATAGAGTCATTTCTTAACATAACTCTAGACAGAAATGTAGTTTTATAAGTTTGAAAATCATTCATCTTCCTACATTTTATGTTGGAAAGAAGATCAGATTTTTTATCATTTAAGTGGGATGAATCCCCCATGAAATGGTGTGATATTGTAAAGAGTAATGTAGAGACAACATCTTGTATAGGAGCTCCTTGATGGGAGAGTATGGGTATACCACACTCATCAGTCAATATTGCATTGCAAATATCTGACTATTGTTGCTTTGAAATATGGTGATCCCACCATCCTTTTAGTTGGCCTAAGAAGCTAGCTATTAATAACTTGACAATTGTTTTATCAGTTGTACCTATCTGGGTTTTATAAGTATTTGACGCCATTGTCATTTGCTGTAAGATATTTAATATATCATTCCATCAATATTCCAAACATGGATAGATGACGCGTTATATTTTGATTGGAAAAGCTGACTAGGTTGGGTTCCTATGGTGTGAGGATACCAAACTGGGTTAGGTTCTTGCCAAGCTAATTTTTAAAGGTGAGGAGTTGGTTCTGGAGTGGATTCCTGGGAACTATCCTTAGATGATATATCAGATCCTAGTTTGCTAAGAATACTAAGATCCTGTAATGGCTTCAGGGTTTGTTTTGTAGTAACTAGTGACTCAGGAACAATTAATCCTATGTTGGTTGAAAATTGCTCTTCTAATTGGGACCTAAGGGTATTATTCCAATTTTGAAGTTTTTCAAATTTTTTGGTTATTTCTTCCTGGGCTGGTTTGGAGACCTGGAATGGTTTGAAGACAGGGTTCTTAATTATCCCATATGTTGTTTGATAAGAGGTAGAGGGAATATCTAATTTTAGATTTTTCTCTATCCTAATCAATTGTTTACCTAAAGTGTTTAGGCTAATGTTGGTATAGTTATTCTGGGTAACTATGTTTTTGAGGTTGATTGCCTGGTTCTCTTGAGGGTTCTTAAGAGGGAAGGCTTCTACCTGACTATCCTGGTAAGGGATGGTAATAGGTCTTAATGGAGGATGTTCAGCTTCAACTGAACCATTTGGAGTTTCCCATACGGGTAACTTCTTTTTTGTTTTGATCATGTTAACTTCATTAACTAGACCATCCGTTTCTTCTAAAAGCTTATTGAAGTCATCTAATGTGATTTTGCTAGGTTTAATTTCTAAAAAGGTTTTAATTTGTGGAGTCAAGACTATTAAACATGTAGCTAATGACTCTATTGGTTCATCTAAAAGCATATTGAAGTCAGATTCTGTGACATCCGAGACACTAATTGAAGGAAATAATTTATCTCGCGGAACTATAGCTATAGGTTCTATGGCTATTGGTTCTATAGTAATGTTGACTGGTTTAGGGTCAATGTGGATTATAGGTTGAACTATTGGTTCTGGTAATGGATCTTGAATGGTAACTGGTAGGTTTCCTATCAAGATCGTTGATTGTTTGATTAAGTCAACTGGTTCTACCGTTATAACTGACTCAAGGTCAACTGGTGATAATTTGCTAACCTGTTCCGGGTTAGGTTTTAATGAGGGTTTAACTATGCTATCCTGTGTAAAGGTAACAATGTGATCTGGTAATGTTTCTACCGATTTAGGATTTATCCTATCTGTATGTTTTGATTGATGTACGAATGGGGAGTCTAATCCTTTGGTTGCCCTATAGATTTCTAACCATTCAAAAAATTTAATATTTTTATTGTGTTCTTTAATATATCTTTCATGTTTCCTAAAGTAGCTAGCCCTAGAATGTTCTGAATGATTTTTAAAGAACCAATGTTTAATTCTTTTATTATGTGCTAGGTTTAAATTTGTTCTAAGGATTTTCTCTTCCCAAGATTCTTCTCTTTCTAATGTTATAACATTTAACTCATTTATCCTAGGTTCCTGGCTAGGTGCTAGGGATTGAGTTGGTGATAAAGGAAATAAAGGTGATAACTGAGGTGATTCGTTCATCTCAGTTTCAATAGTGTAAACTGGTCTGGGTACTTATGTACTAAAGTCTACTCCTTTGAGTTTTGTTTTCCTAAGTAAATCAGAAGTTGATGACCTAGGTTTTGTTTTACATGGTAATTCTGTTGATGAAAATTCTGAGGCACTCGAAAAGTATCTCATTGATGAAGATCTATTGAATCCTATTTCAATATTTCCATTTTTATATTTTATGATTTCAGAAAGTTGTGTGTGTTGGACAGCTTCTTCTGGTTGATGAGTTTCAGATGTTGGCTGGGAAATTCCTTTTAAAAGCTATCTATCTGGGTATACTACACTATCCCAACTAATTGATCTAGGTATTGTAATATTGGATCTAGATAGGTCTGTTTGTAATAGTAAAGTTTCTCCCTTTGTGGAGTTATGGATGTTTTTTATATCCCAAATAGATGTCATAATCTTATAATGAACTCTATATATTAAGGCCACTGTAATTGTTCCTGGTAACACATTAGTATTATGAGTTTGGATTTGAAGAGTTAATGTTTTTAATATATGAGGATCTGTAATAAATACTACTATATTTGGAAAGTAGTTAACTGGACTAGCCCTATATGAACATATTTGAATTTTTTATCAAAATGTTTTTGTAATGATTCTTTTGAAAGAAGTTGTAATGATTCAAAAGGCAGTGAAAGTTGAAGATCTCTCTCTTCAGTTTTAATAATGTAATCTGTTTTGAAAAGATTCATCATCTTTGTTTGATAAATTTCATTTTTGTTGATCTTTGGAACCTTCCAACGATCAATTGATTTTTCAAAATTTTCAATAGTACTATTGGTAATATATGACTTCTTTTTAGAAGATGATGAAGTTTGGTTAAATAAGGGTGATGATGCTGAAAAAATTTTATGTGACATATTTAAGTTGAAATTGTAAATATAATGTAAATAATATGGAGAATTAACTATCAATATAACATGTATTGCATGTTAAATAAGATTCTTAACAAATAAATTGCAGTCTATTAATAACAAACAAGATACAGAGTATATATTGTGAAATTTGAGTCATGGAATTATTTTAAATAAATTATGCATGAAGTTTTTAACATTTAAATTATTGGTCTATCTCTTATAAGAATACCCATAACTTATAACACTTACCTAATAGACTTGGTCGTTTGCTAAAACCACTGGTATTTATATGGTATTATTGCCCTAGACGCCATTACCTCGGTTAAAGTGGGACTTACAACCCTTCACCCAGATCGAAGCATTTCTACAGCAACCTTACCTCATCTACTAGAGTGAACAGCTAAGTTACATGTATTATTACAAGCTAGTACTGAAAGGAGAGATGGATGTTTTGAAAAAACAGAGAACAATACTAATGAATTAAAATACATGCTTAATCAAAAGTCTTAAAACTCTATGACATAGAGGTTCACATATTCATTCATCAAAATTCCATCAATGCAAGTATATGCAAGGTTTTTGATAAATTGATTTGTGTGTGTGTGTTGCATATGATATCATCCAATGCACTCATGAAATCAACCTATATAAGCATGTTAATCAATTCAATCTTAGAACAAATCTCATAAGTCTACTTTTCACATCTCTCTTTACTAATATAAATATGCATTTAGCTAAAGATTAATAAGGAATTTACATGCTTGTAATGTAAGGCTTAGATGGGGAGTCGATAAATGAAGACATTTAGGCTCCTTCCACACCTTAGCTTTCTTTTTGTTCCTCATGCACTTTTTAACTACAATTGTGTTAATTCAGTGCACCATCTCTTATCATTCTTTTCATTTTCTTCTATTACACATCTTTTTCTTTATAACTTCACAACACTCCTAAACTTATTTTCAAGTTTACTTTCTTTTTCTTTAGAGTGATAATTGTGTTATGAGTTTCGCTTCTTCTTTTTTTATTTTTGTTTTTTTATATGGTGCATTACATTTCACCTTACTATATAGCATAAAATATGTTTTCATTTTTTTTCTTTTCATACAAGCTAAAGGTACTAGGATAAAGATATTACCTATTGGTTAGACATAAAATATTGCTTCAAGATATGAAAGGTTCTTTTTGTGGCTCAAATGGTGACTATAGATATAATAATGGTTAGCTTGAAAGACTTAATCTATCCAAACAAAGCCTAAATCATTTCTTATGTTAAATACTATTCAGAATTTCGCCTATAAAGATTATCAAAAAGATTCTAAAACCTAATAAATCTCATCAACTCACGTAACTCACTTCAAATTTTCTCTTAATAAGCACACCTAAATCAATCATGAATATGTTCATAAAAATTTGAATAAATCTAATTAAATTAACAAACATATCACATGATTAATGTAAATATCTTAATAAATATGTTACATTCCTTATCCTAGTCATGATATATATATACACACACATATATATGTATACATATATCTAAATATATATATACACACACACATATATATATATATATATATATATATATATATATATATATATATATCTACATATGTATAATCTAAATATATATATACACACACATATATATGTATACATATATCTAAATATATATATACACATATATATATGTATATATCTACATATGTATAGATAGATATATACATATATATATACATATATCTAGATATACACATATATACATATACATATACATATACATATACATATATATATATATATATCAAAATCATGATTAAAAATATCATAAAAATTTAAAATGCATAATAAATATTAAAATAAAGAATCAAATTATCTCCCACAAATTTAAATTGAACATTATCCCTAATGTACACATATATATAAATATGAAAAATGTAAAAGGAAAGAAAACTCTTTTAGTCTTGGCACATACATCTGTCGCTAAAATGCTCAATTTTGTTGCGTCATTTCTCTCCATATTTATTCACCTACAAAAAAAATTTAAATATAAGTGAAATAAATTGAGTTTCCTGCTAACCAGTATCACGTTTAACGTCCTTGACTAGACAGTTATACCAAGTCCTAAGCTACATCCCTCAATGTTCATTTACTTTTAAGTTTGCCTAGAAACAATTTGAGTCTTGATTTATTTAATAATACTTTATGTTCTGATTCGAAAACATGGTGCTTAATTCTCTTCTCTTGTCATAATTTTATTTTATTTTTGAACTTTTTGGCATTCTTATGAGTACTCTATCGTAGCTCGTCCAATTTATATATTTCCAATAAATTTTTCACCTCTTTATTGGATTCTTCCACTTGCCTACTTGGTTGGGGGTAGGAGGGCAAAAGTGTGAGGTCTAAACTAAGTGGCCCTTCAATTGATGGTTTAACCTGAGATCTTATTTCAAAATTTTCCATAATCGCTTTTGATATACATATGAGAAGCGCATCCTCCAAAAAGTTCACACAATCCACCATATCATCCTTTGATTCCATACTTTCAAAGTTAAAACAGGTTAAGTTGTTTTCTAGTGAGTCTATGTCCTTGTTCATAGCATCATGTGTTAAAGTCTTAAGTTTGGGCAACTCAACAGATTCTTTTAAGTTGTCCTTACAATTAGTAACATTTATCCTTAAGCATTCATGAGCACTATCAATGTTAAGGGTTTTAGATGCTTTAAAAAATTTAAACGTTACTTGTTCAACTTGCACTCTCATTGTAAGTTAACATTTTTGTATATCAATAAATGTTCTTCCGGTTGCTAAGAATGGACGACCAAGTATGATAGGAATGTTATGGTCCTCTTCCATGTCTAGTATAATGAAGTCTACTAGAAAGATGAATTTGTCTACTTTTACTAGCACATCTTCTACCACACCCCAAGGTCTCTTAATTTATCTATATGCTATTTGTAATTTTACTAAAGTATGTTTAGCTTTACCAACCACCAATCTCTAGAAGACCGATAATGGCATAAGGTTAATGCTAGAACCACAATCACATAATATTTTCTCAAAGTGGATGTTCCCAATTTTACAAGGAATGTTAAAACTACTTGAATCTTTCAATTTTTAGGGTAGTTTTCTAGTAAGGATGGCACTACAACCTCCAATCAAGGTTATAGTGGCTTTGTAGAGGTTGTTTTTCTTTGGTTGAATTATTTTCTTTTCAATGCTCTCTTTATCCACTAGTTCTTCCCCATCCTTATTAATTTCCTATTTCTTGTCATCCTTTTGAGTCTTATGTTCCTCCTATAGATCTTTATTAATCCTCAAGTATATGATGTTGCAATGGTCCTTACCTTTTCTTCTTAGGTTTACAATTGTGTAACTTGGAAGGTTTCCTTAAGGCCTTTGACTTATAGCTTGGGTAAGGTGCCTCATTTGAGTCTCTAAGTTTCAAATTGAAGCCTCTTGAGTTGACACTTTTGTATTAAATGATTGGATGAATTCTTTCATAATCTCAATCAAAACATTTGCATTGTCCTCAATAGGTGGCTTTGGGCTTGTGATTGCTGAGGTTATTGAAAACTAGGCGGTGGAAATGAATGACATTTAAATTGATTACCACCTTGATTGTTATTATTCCTTTGGATATTATCTCCATCCGGGTTATATGTGTTTGAGTATGGATTATTGTTTCGGTTTACATTACCCACATAAAATGCATATTTAGGATTATTTGGACAATTATCAAACAAATGAGCTCCATCACAAAACACACAAGACACCTCTAACTCTTAGACCTCTTTTATACTTGTTGGTAAGTTTTGAACCTTCAAAAGATTTACCAAATATGACACTTGAGTTGTAAGTTTCATGATATCATTTACCCTATGCATTACAGCTACTCTTCTTGTGGCTATCTTTCTATCCATTAGTCATTTATAATTATTGCTAGTCATTTTCTCAACTATGCTTCTAGTAGCACTAAATGATATTTCTAAATAAAAACTAAATAAAATAAAATAAATAACGAACTAAATAAATTAAAATTTAAAACAAATAAATAAATAAATAAGTCAATAAAAAATAAGTAAATTAAAATTAAATTAAGAAAAATAACTAAAATAAAAAATAATAATAAAGAATTAATTTCTAATACATATAATTATCTACAACGGTACCAAAAACTTGATCAAACTTATGCTAATGATGGCTTGTTATGATTTATAGGGTGATTAGGGGTTAAATATAGCTAAGGTGTAATCTTGACCATCAAATCAACTTTAGATCAAGTGTGTTTTTAGTTTTTTATTTAGTGAATTGTTTAATTATAAAAAACCAAAAATCACTAAATTAATTAAAAAATTGTAAGTATATATACCTAGCACCCTCAAAGGTTCAAAACTCAAATCGATTTTCAGTAAGCCCTTCACCCCCTTTAAACCACTTCCAATGTCAATTGTCGGTCTTCACTTCCAACTCTATTCTCGTCCAGTCCTTCCAGCTCTAGGTTTCAAGTTTTATACAATTCCATTTTCTTTGTAGGAAACAACTCTAGGTCTTTCTCAACTAGCCCTTCCACCACCGTTCGTGACCAATCACTTCCAACCACTTCCAAGTATGTCATGTTTGGATTTTTTGTTTGTGCTTGGCTAGTCTTCCCTATCTCATATTACAATTATTTCTAGCGCATCCTTTTTCCTATCATTTTAGCTCAATTTTGAGATGATTTTTGTTTGGGATTGATTTGGTTTACAAAGAGAAAAATTAGAGAGAAGTTAAAATAATTGGCTGAATGTGTAGATCTCATATGAGGTTTATATATTTATAGAACATTACCTATACAGGTGTCAATTACATAATAACTACACATATTTACATATTCGAAAGGTTAAAACTGGCACAAAGTACAACATATCAGGGGTCGAGGTCAGTCTCAACTCTGGCTAATCATTGAGCTCAGGTTATCATTGAGCTCATGAATGTCCTACGGGTAGGACATCTAGGGTGCTTCACCTTCCATCTCGGATTGGTGACTTAGCTTGAGCAATTTGCGTAGGTTGGGCACTGGGTCAAATGTTGGTAGTAGCTCTCTCACCCCAAGGTATTTAAAGGCTAAGTTCTGGATTCAAAGGCTGCGAAAGAAGAAAGGAATGCATAAATAAGCGTTACGAACATTGTGACCACCAAAAATATCCTATGAGAGATTTATCTCAAACAATTTTCATTGGCAATTCATTGGTCACGATCCTTATTTTGTTACCTTCTTAGTGTAAAATTGTCTCTAGTAGTAGGTTTTCTTATTTTCTTATTTTCTTATTTATTAATTTTGTGAATTAATGTTAATTCTCTAGGCTAAAATTGAGATTAATTTCAATTTTATGCTAATGTGGATAGTGTTTGTGAGCTTGACATGTATAATTCTCAATTATGTTTGATATTGCAACTGTGGGGACTAAATTTTTTGTTTTTTGAAATATGAGTTTTATTGTCCCTTTTACTCAAATGTTGTTCTACGTGTAGGGTTATAGATTAGCTACATTGTTTGTATATACCTTTGGTGTGATTTTTTTTTTTGTCTTTCGGTTCTTGGTTTTTTTCTTTTTAAAGGAAGTAGTATATGGCATTGTTGCCATATTATTTTTTAAATGACCTATGAAAATCACATAGATACATTTTCATAATATGGTAACATATAAGTACTTTTATTTCAATTAAAGACAATAAAAAACTACATAAACATTACCGATGTAATAATATTGTGTAGTTATTCCATATACATAATATTACCTTAGATTATAACATGTATTGTGTCGTATTCTTTAGAATGAATAAATCTGGGATGATGAAGCCAAGATTTTCTCAAGAGTATTTGGAGGGAGTAAAGATGTTCTTGAATTTTAATTGGCTTAATATGTCAGATGGTCATTTTTTTAGCTAAGCCTTGGATGGTTATGGGTTTGGATTTGTGCGTTCTAGGCATTGGAGGATGCCATAGGAATGTTACATAGGACGATGAGTGGTGTAGGAGCTAGTGTCTCTTATTGGTGCTATATGATGGCCTATAGTGAATTTTTACCCATCTTCAGAAGGGCTTGGGTCCGAGCTCTCCTTACCTTTTTTATCTGCCTAGCTCATTTTGGATGTGCGGGTAGGTCTAGGTACATTGCTCATATTGTTTTTAGGTTTCAGTGGAGCTAATTGTTTGATCCATGAATCTTTTTCTAAAAAGTTAAAGCAGATGAAAATAATACATTAAAAGATTTTGATTTTCTCTTTTCAGAAAACATTGTTGTTAAGGTCTACGGTCTCTCTTTTCTCAAATATCTTTTTTCCTTAATTTCTTTTTTAGTAGATTAAGAATTTAAAGAACTATTTTGAGAGTTCTACAATTTTATAATTTCTTCAGCCAAATAGAACACAATTCTTTCCCACAGATGGAGCCAAATGTTAATACTAATTAAACACTAGGTAGAACTATTTTTCATAGAATCCACAGGATGAGACAACTGTCAGGACCTTGGACCACAACTGTCAGAACCTTGAACCACCATGTGGGAGGATGGTTTTTGACCCTACTATCCTTAAGTCAATAACTATAAAATGTAAAGTAGATGAGATTTTAATCTCACTTTCGTAATTTTATGGAAAGAAAGCGTTTAACAATTTTAGTTCTAAGATATGAAATTAGGTTATACCTATGTGACTATATATAGGGGAAAAATAAACATGATGGCTTATCTACATCTGTTTAGGATTTGGTGTTATATTGTTGTACATAAGGTAATAATTACTTTATGTAGACAATTATCTTGTTAGACATTTATAAGTGGTAGAGATCTATTATCGGTAGACATTTATCATTTATTATATGCTAAATTATTCATTTAAATAGATAAAAATAATTTTTGAATATTTATTCATTTAAGATAACTATATTGTTTTTACACTTGTACAATGATTAGGATAATTATTAGACTTGGAACATAAGATTATTTGCTAATAAAGATCGATATTTAACTATAACATGAAATATACTAAATTACCCCTAACAATATATACAACTAAAAGATGTTTTAGGAGTTTTAAGAGTTCTAGAAAAAGACAACGAAGAGACAAATCTCAACTGAGTGGAATGCAGCCAAGGATCCTTAGGAGTCCTAAGAGTTATGAGATTTGAATTTGAATATCAAAAATGTATAACTAGAGTTATTAATTAAAAATGAGAAGGGGGTAGAAGAGACAAATCATAAATTATCATTGCATTAAAAGTGAGTATTTGCTTCATTTTTTAACCTTGAAAATCATATTTTTCATCTGTTTGAAAAACGATGCAAACATCACATATTTTTACGCCGATAGTTGAAAAACTAACCCATATTTTTGCAACAGCTCTTGTCAAAATTCGACACAAATTTATGTCAATTCTTTTAGAAAATTGACAAAAGGAAAAGAACAATGCAAAATATCCAGTTTTATAGTAGTTTGTTGAAGTTCGGGGCTTAAATAATATATACAAATCTTACATGATTAAATTAATTTTAAAATATTAATGTTATATGCGTAATCTACATAATATAAATTAACTAGATACGTAAATATATTTACACGTATATCTAATATGTATCTTACTTCATGCTACAGGGTTCTATGAATTCTTTCTCTTATAATGCACAACAAAATCTCACTTTTACAAACTCATCAATCTCACTTTTATATATATATATATATATATATATATATATACTTGAATATGATGTTTAGTAAGCAATTAACTTAACCAACAACTCATTGACAATTTGTTCAACAGAAGTAGCTAGAGGGAAAAAAATAAAAACCACCTTACCTGGCCATTTATGTATAACATTGTGCAGCCTCTTTCATTTAATTGTTTGTAAGAATAAACTTAATACTTTATCTCATTCGAATCAAACATATATCTATGGACTATCCTAATTCACATTCATATTTGATCGTATTTTTCTTTTTTAATATGTTAACTGTTGGAGATTGCTATAAAGCTTGCTATAAAGCTCCTTAATTTAAGGAACAAATTAAGGAGCAAAACATAAGTAAAACAAGGAGTTTAATTCAATGAACCATTAATTTAAGGAGTAATTCAATGAGTGAATTTTTCTATAAATAGATGTGTAATTGTAATGAATTAATTAATCCAAAGTGTTCATTCCAATTGAGAGAAAAGCTTTTGTGAAAGAAAATTGAGAGTAATTTTCTTGGTTGTAATTGGGTTGTGGGTTGTGAGTTGTGAGTGTTGTAAACACCTTGTGTAATTTCTCTCATTTCAGTAAAAAGATCTGCAGCAGGTCCGGAGACGTAAGTAAGATTGGCCGAACTCCGTTATCAAATTTTTGTGTTATTTTTCTATTCTTGCTTTCTCATAAATCTGGCTTATCGAGAATTTGCGTAATTACCCAACAACTGATATCAGAGATTTTGATGGTGATTTTTGTCGACGATATTTGTTCGTTGATGGAGGTTTTCTAATACACGGTGATTTGTAGAAATAGTTAGAAACGATCCGGAGGAAGTCAGATTTGAGTGGGAGCAATGGCCGCAGATGAAGGAAGGGTGAAACTCGAGAAATTCGATGGCACAGATTTCAGGTTTTGGAAAATGCAAATAGAGGATTATATGTATCAAAGAAATCTATATCAACCTCTCTTAGGGAAGAAACCAAAGGCTATGAAGGAAGAAGATTGGAATTTTCTAGACAAACAAGCCCTCGAAGTCATTCGATTGACGTTATCCCGTAATGTTGCTTTCAACATAGCAAAGGAAAAGACCATGTCGGGTCTTATGGCAGCTCTTTCCAATATGTATAAGAAGCCATCAACCTTAAACAAAGTGCACTTGATGAGGCGTTTGTTCAATTTGCGGATAAAGGAAGGCGCATCGGTAGCTCAACATCTCAATGAACTCAACTTGAGCTCAATGGAAATTGAATTCGATGAAGAAGTACGAGCATTGATACTTTTATCTTCTTTACCAGAAAGTTGGAATGCTACTGTCACGGCTGTGAATAGCTCGTTAGGAAGCAATAAGTTGAAATTTGATGATATTTTTGATCTGGTTCTCAATGAAGAGATCTGACGTAGAGAGTTAGGTGAATCGTCAACTTCTTCAGTTTTGCATACAGAGTTAAGAGGAAGAAATTCAACCAAAGGGAGTGGACGTTGCAGAACAGACTACCGAGGTAGATCAAAGGACAGGATTTCTAAATCCAGGAATCCTAATAATTCCCATAGCTCGAAGACTATCGAGTGTTGGAATTGTGAAAAAACCGAGCATTACAAAAATCAGTGCATGACTACACCAAAGGACAAACAAGTGAAGGCAGAGGTTACTTCCACCTCAGGAGGAGATGCTGCATTGATATGCTCTTTGGAGAGCAAGGAAGAATCTTGGGTGTTAGACTCTGGAGCATCATTCCATGCTACTTCACAGAAAGAATTCTTCGAGAAATATGTCTCTGGAAACCTTGGAAAGGTATATCTTGGTGATGACTGATAAGCAAAAACTGACATCGTCGATCCTGCCAATACTTTGATTTTATATTTATAAAACCCTTGTAGTGCACGAATCTTTTCGTAGAAAATGATAAGTATACTCCCAAGGTCGATCTAAGGAAGGAATATATGTGGTTTTTAATTTATTATTTGATAACTGTATTTTATATAGTTATTTTCATCTATTTTATCAATTATAATTGCTATGTTCTTTACATTTTTGGTTAATTTTAGTTAAATAAATTAATATTCACCTTTTATATGTTAAGAAATACATTTTTAAGAAAATTAAATAATTTGTATCGAAAATGTACTTTATTGCAAGTTTTTGTCCAAAAATATAATTTCAAATAAATGAGTGCTTAATTGCAATTTTTAAAAATCAAAAATACAATTTAAATTAAAGTTGGGCTAGATTGTAATTAAAGAAAGCTTAAAATGTAATTTGAAATATATTTGTGGGTGAAAATGAAATTAATAAAAATTGAATTTTCTGCGCAGGAGAAGAATGTCACTCGCATCACACAACGCTCCATCACCCACCATTCGATCATCAAATCAACGATCTAGATTTGGCGTGTGCATTCCACATGAGACAAAATCGTGTGCACGGTATATTTCTCGCACGGCTCGGCGTGCCCGTGGTGCCCACCTGCTGCGCAGGCCGGCGTGCAGAGTGGGACCCACATGTCGGCTGCGTAGAAAATCTCCCGAGGCACATCGCTGACCGTTGGATTAGATGAACGGTCCAGATTGAAGCGTGTGGAACCAAGATGTCGAGCACCGAACCGTTTGTCTAAAAATCGTGTGCGATGCGGTTCATCCAAGCATCGTGAACCGTCAAGGTCTCCTGAATAAGAAGTAGCCACGTGTCTATTTTATTTTTAAGCCAACAATATTATGACACGTGGTATTTTACAATGCGCATGACCGCGCTGGATCACGCCCGTTTGTAGCCGTTGGCTCCCATGCGACAAGTTCTGTGTGCGCCTATTCCCTTCAACGAATGAAATGCTACCACGTGTCCCACTATTTATTTTAGCGAATCAAATAGCGACACGTGGCAACGTGTAAGGAAAATAAAAACAGAAACGCGCAGCGTCTCCACTCACATTTTTTTCGATACATTTTGACCCTACGCGGTTTAATTTAATATTGGTCCCACACTTGTCTGTCCTCCGCGTGTATTAAATTTTGTTATTTTTTTATGTATTTTTGTAGATATAAATAGGTGAGAAGATGATAGAGTTAAATAGTTTTTGGGGGGAGATTATTTTGTGTTGTTCGGTTTTGGACTACAGAACACGCAGAAGCCATTTTTTGGCTTTTGTTGTGTTCTACGTGTGCCAAATATTTTCGCTACATGATGTTTTAATTTCCTTTCTTCTTCTTTTAATTTTTCAGCATCTGGTGTAATTTTTATTTTAATTTTATGAAGTAATTTAATTTTTCTAGGGTTGCATTTGATCTAAATTTATGAAACTTTGATTTTAATTATTTTTGATAGATTTATAAGACGTTCGATTTGTTCGTTCTATTTTGTGCTTACTGCTTTTTGATTATTTACGAATCTTTTCAAAACGATCTGTGGCACATAAATAAACTTGGAAGAGGCATTTGTGTGTGTATTGCTCGTAGATAGAACGACATGTGTGATGAAGTATAGGAATATACCATAATTGTATGTGTAGCCATTTGAGAAATTAGAACTTAATGAATCTTATTAAATTTAATTCTCATAGAGATATAGTGAATTAATTTAATGAGGTGTGTTTATACGGAGCTCGGAAGAGATGTATAAATAAAATTAGAAGTTTTCGGTTGACAAATTAAATGTACTAAAAAATATAAATAAAAAAAATAACACGATTTGAGTGGATTAGTTTGGTGAAAAGTTGCAATCCTAGATTTCTTTTATTTTATTTTGAAACTATTTTCTTTAACTTGTTACAATCAACGATTGTTTTGGATAAAATCAGAGCGATACAATTTTAGTAATCAACAAACTATAGTAACAAATCTCCGTGGGAACGATACTTTACTTACAAATCTTTATTACTTGTGACCGTGTATACTTGCACGTTTTATGCTCTTCCAAAAGAGACAACATTATTCAAACTTTTAAAAATGAAATTAAATCCTAAACATCTTGCCACGATATTTTGGGGTTTTGTGTTTTTAATCTAATAAAATAAAAATAAACATAGATACAGATACAGATTCAATAAACATTTATGCAAATTTTATCTTTTATAATAGTGGAGCATTTATGGATATAATAATTAAGTTAATTATGCTTGCTCATATTATTTGGGTTATTAAATATATAAATTGATATTTATTTATTCTCTCTTTTTTATATGAATACCACCTTTGGTGGGATTAGATATTCTTTGTTAACTAAACAAATCAATTAACACCTATTGGTGGGGTTGATAACTAATTTGGTTAATTAAATTAATTATTTTTTATAAGAGATTGAAAATGAACCATTTAAATGACACCTTTGGTGGGGTTAGATAGTTTAAACTTTATTCAAGGTATCCAAATTAAACTTAAGAATTTAATTATCCGAGTACTAACTTTCAAGTTTGAAAACTACTACTTAAAACATGTTGTCAATACATTTTCAGATAATAATTCTTATAAAAAATTTTGAAATAGAGCTTCACTCTAACTACCAGGTGATTATACCAACAAATAAAAGAGCACTACTCTAAATCAGACCGGATAACTAAACCTTAAAATCTAATTTTCAGATTTAAGTTTGTAATGAAAAATAATATATTTCTCTCTAACATTATTAATATAAAATCTTGAATAAAAACAAAAATTAATTCATTTTAGAGATTTTTACATATTTAATATTTCGCAAGCATAACAACGTTATTATAATATCATATATACAAACAGCCAGTAAAGTTAAATTTAATCACATAAAAGTTAAATATAACATGTAAGAATAAAACATAAAAAATAACTGTAAAAAAAATAAAATCCTTACAGTACTTTGATGTTATTCTTGTTGCTGGAAAACCTCCAAATAGAATTTACACTTCCTTTTATTGAATCAAAAAGCAAATAAATTACAAAAACATAATTAATTCTTCTCTAAAAGAGAAGAACTCTAAAACTAAGAAGCACTAACTAAGAAAAAACTAAAAACTAAGAAAAACTAAAAACTAAGAAATGGAGAGAAAGAAAGAGAGAAGAATATGTGTTTTTAGGTGTGATTTGAAGTGAAGAGAATTGGAGTATTTATAGGTGAGGAGGGGAAGAAAAAGTGGGTGGAAAAATGATTAAAAATGGAGAAAACGCAGAGTAGTGAATGATAATATCATATTGCTGACTTCATGGAGGTGTGGGGTACGGCGGCGCACGCGGATTGGGCATTATGCTGGCGCGGCACACACTTTTCTCGGCACGGTTGGGCGGATGCGTGCGCAATTTCCTCCTTTTTGACATTTTTGACCCATTTTGTCCAATTTTTTTATCTTTTTTTTTTACTTTTCCTCAATTACTTTATGAATATATTTGTGATGTATTGCCTCTGGTATTTTTCATTAAGTCTTTAAGTTACTTTTTTAAGCAAAAATACCTGAAAAACAATAAAAATACTCGTGATTCTGAAAAGATAGATTTATATAAATATATGATAAAATCATATAAATATATATTTTTTTAATCAATTAACGTGCATAAAATCATGGTAATTTTAGTACTTTTTGAGCACTCATCAATGACTAACCATGTGCTATTATTGGCAAAGGTGTAGTGAAGATTAAGTTGAACGAGTTTGTTTGGGAGCTGAAGGATGTCAGGCATATTCCCGACCTAAGAAGGAACTTAATCTCAATAGGGCAATTGGCTAGTGAAGGCTACCCTACGATCTTCTATGGTGATGATTGGAAGATTTTAAAGGGCGCAATGACAGTTGCTCGAGGCAAAAAGAGTGACACTCTTTAGATGACAGCAGGAGCACGATGTTCAATCGCAATTGCAGCAAGCAATGAAACATCAAATTTGTGGCACCAGAGACTAGGCCACATGAGTGAAAAGGGGATGAAGATTATGCACTCAAAGGGAAAACTTCCATGTCTACATTCTGCGGAGATAGACATATACGAAGATTTCATACTTGGAAAGCAAAAGAGAGTCAGCTTTCAGACAAGTTGTAGAACCCCAAAGAAGGAAAGGCTAGAGCTTATTCACTCTGATGTTTGGGGACCAACGACCGTCTCATCCATTGGTGGGAAACACTACTTTGTGACTTTCATCGATGATCACTCTCGGAAGGTATTGGTTTACTTTCTAAAGCATAAGTCTGAAGTATTTGAGGCTTTCAGAAAACGGAAAGCTATGGTGGAAAATGAGACGGGTTTGAAGATCAAAAAGCTCAAAACCGATAATGATGGTGAATATGAAGACACCATATTCAAAAATTCCTGCTATGAGCACGAGATCAGAATGGAAAGAATTGTGCCAAGCACGCCTCAACACAATGGTGTAGCTGAGCGTATGAACCGAACGTTGACAGAAAGAGCCAGAAGCATTCATATATAGTCAGGTCTACCGAAGAAGTTCTGGGCAGAAGCAGTCAACACGGCAACTTATTTGATCAACTGAGGCCTATCTGTTCCATTGGAATACAGAATACCAGAGAAGGTATGGAGTAGAAAAGAGGTGAAACTACCACATCTAAAAGTTTTCAGTTTTGTAGCATTTGTGCATACCAGTGATCAAGGCAGGAATAAGCTTGATCCCAAATCCAAGAAATTCACATTCATCGATTATGGTGAGGATGAGTTTGGCTACCGCATTTGGGATGACGAAAACAAGAAAGTGATCCGTAGTAGAGATATGATTTTCAATGAAAGAGTTATGTATAAGGACATGCATAAAACAGACACCAACGGCTCAAAGCAAAATGAGTCAATATTTGTAGATACAAATGATGTCCCAGATAGTTCCGTGAAGGAACCAATTGTAGCAAGTCCTCAACTAGAGGAACTCGTTGGATAGAGTAGTGCGTAACAGTCTGACACACCACAGCCTCCTACTATAGCTCTTATATTGAGAAGGTCTTCTCGACCTCATGTGCCTAACAGCAGATAAATGAACTACATGTTGATGACTGATGTAGGAGAGCCTAAATGCTATGATGAAGCTTGTTAGACTCGAGATACTAGCAAGTGGGAGCTTGCCATGAAATTGAAGTTGTACTCAACTTCAGTTGGTCTGCTAGAGTAACAAGACTAAAAAAACTACTACATTGATTGAGGTGTGAAGATAGATTTAAATCAGTCTTCAAGTGGGAGATTGTTAGAGATTGCTATAAAGCTCCTTAATTTAAGGAGCAAAACATGGAACAAAATATGGAGCTTAATTCAAGGAACAATTCAAGAAATCATTAATTTAAGAAGTAATTCAAGGAGTGAATTTTCCTATAAATAGATGTGTAATTGTAATGAATTAATTAATCCAAAGTGTTCATTCCAATTGAGAAAAAAGCTTTTGTGAAAGAAAATTGAAAGTAATTTTCTTGGGTGTAATTGGGTTGTGGGTTGTGAGTTGTGAATGTTGTAAACACCTCATGTAATTTCTCTTCTTTTAGTAAAAAAATCTACAGCATGTCCGGAGACGTAAGCAAGATTGGCTTAATTCCGTTATCAAATTTGTGTGTTATTTTTCTATTCTTGTTTTCTCATAAATCTAACTTATCAAAAATTTACGTAATTATCCAACATTAGCATCTTTCACACCCAATTTTAAAGCCCACTAATAATATATTATTAAGTCATATTGCAATTAATAAACACTTTCATATTTTAGATATAATGATTAATATATCCATTAAGTGACACAATATTGAAAAATAATTTTATATTTTAGATATAACAATTTATGCATGTATGAATTTTGTTTCTAATGTAATTCTTTTTTTCCTGCATAAATTATCAATTAACATATGAGAAGATATGTAATAGAAAAAAATAGGTAAGATTATACATTTAATAATATAACAACAACAATAATAATAATAAAACAAATAAAAATTTTAATTATTTAAATGTTTTAATTTTATAACCGTGTATGTAATATCATATTATAAATGAGAGTCTCAATAATTCACACAAGTTTTTGTTTTGCTATTTTTCTCTTTTTCTCCTTTTACATTTTTTTTTTAATTTGAAATCTTACGCTCACTTTCTAGTTAGTATTTTTTATCAAGCCATACATCAATTGATAAATATTTTCATATTTTAGATTTGACTATTAATGCATCTACTAAGTCACACTGCAATTGAAAAACTTTTTTATATTATAGATATAACGATTTATGCATCAAAAAATACTCTGTGTAATACAATTCTTTATGCAATAATTATAAATTAACACGTGTTAAGATTTATAAGAAAATAATAACAACAACAACAACAAATATAATAATAATAATAATAATAAATAAAATCTAAAATTATTTAAATATTAAATCTTTCATTTATTTTGAAATTTACTACTTTTTAATTCCTTTTTAACTTTTTTTATTTTAACCAAATATCTATTAACTAAATAAAAAAATAAATATTTAATCTTTATAGAATAAAGAATGTAAATAAGGAAACTCTAATTATAAAAATAAATAAATTAAAATGAGTTAAAAATATTAAGTACATGAAAAATATAGACAAAATGGTAAATTACTAACTATCAAATTATAAGAAAAATAAAAAATACAAATAATAAATTTTCAATAAGCTATATATATATAAACATCATAAATTAAGTCCAAACAACTTTTTTTTTTTGCCTTTTAAATATTAAAATATTTGATAAAAATAAAAATGTACATCGTATCATATCATATGGTTAATGCGTGTCAGGTTCGTCAAACCTTAACTTGCAAAGGAGTATCTTATTATACGTCTTGTAGTGTGAACCTTTAATTGACACATTCGATCTTATAAACCTTAAATTCCAACAGTGCACGAACGAAACAGGTGTATATCTTTGCACATCAAAAAGCTTCCATCTTTTACACCTAATCGTCTCACTACTACACAATAGGATATATAAGTCAAAGAGTAAAGTGGGTTTAATGACGATCAACTTAAAATTAATTTTGGGTAAGTCGCATGATGAATAGACTCAAATTTAAAGTATGTTCAACCATAACTCAAAGTTGACTTAAAAAAATGAGAAATTATTTTGGATAAAAAAATATAATCAAATAATAAATTTGATCCATTTTTAACATAAAAACCGAATCTAAATTTTGGTCGATTTGATGTAAAAGCCAACTCAAAGTTGGCCAGGGAAAAAACTTTGGGCCAAAAAAGGTTATTAAAATAACTAGTTTGGGTTATATATTTAAACGACAAAGAGTTTAGTTTAGTTGCTTGGAAGCTATGTACCAATTTAATATTAATAATGCCATTCTACTAATAATAAATTAAATAAATCGTAAAAAACTATTAAACTAATAGCTAAAATTAATAAATTAACAAGTATATAAATATCAATTTTACTACACATTTGAATGACTAAAATCCTCCCGTAATTATGATAACAATCATAAGATCAATTACATATAAACTAGCATCTAATTTCTCTCTTAAATATTTATTACGTATCATATAATAAGTAATCAAATCACATTTTCATTCTAATCAAATTACATACTATTTATTAAATTTGTAATTACCAATTACATACTTATGAATGATACATGTTTGCATAAAGTATTATACTTGTTATTTAATCAAGACAAACAATTAAATAATTATCTTAAATTTACCTAATTGTTTTATAGAATAATTGTTGGTAGAAAAATTAATAATATTAAAATAAGATTAAATGATATAAACTAAATAAATAGCAATCACAATGAGTTCAAAAGAATCAATTCACATAGTAAAAAAATTGGGTTAATAAGAACGTTAGACAATAAAATATAATATCTACACACCTTCATCAAATTCATAATTATAATATAAGATATCATGGAAATTAACAAAATATGAAGGAATAAACTAGATACAATCAATATCTTAACTTGTACTGGCTTCATTTTCAATCTCTTCCAAACTCTTTGCCTTACTTGCTCAAATGTGTTGTTATTTTCTCTACTCTAAATCTTTTACCTTAGCTCTTTGTATATGAATTATGGTCTCTCTAATGTAATGTGGGAAGATTTTAGTCACAAAATTCAAGTATATCTATACTTTCTCGCTTTCAAAAGATTGAAAGAGTGTAAATTCCAAGTATCCAAATACATGTTCATACAATAAAAAATATTGTATACGATATAAATTCAATACAAGACATGCAGCCACATATGTATTAGTCTCCAAAATACGTAAGCACATGCATGGTCTAGCTTTAAGACGCAAGTGAGTCCACCTTCGACCCCATGTATGATCATAATACATATGGCATATGTATTATTCAAATCAAATTCCTATGGCCCTCATCTAAGGGTACAAAACACAATGGGTTCCAATTTTGAAGTCCATGTGAAATCAAACTTCGAAACCTACTAGACAGTAAAATCTAAGACACAACAAAGAGTCCAACTCCAAGGCTCGTGTAAGGTCAACAATTTGAGGCACCATAGAACAAAAGACTCCAAGAAGACATTTGTATGCAATGCATACCCATAATCTATAGAAAATAGTCTACTGTAACAAGTAGTCTATAGGTACCATACTCTACAAGAAAACATATATTTATTCTACTCATATATAAAACCATTCTTGTGATGTATAAATAAAAATCTCATATGTCATATATGTAATGTTTCGTATCAAAATTTAATAGTCGTTCTATTTAATTTTTTCATGTATGCATATTTAAAAATGATCATAATAAGTATTTCGTTTATACAACATTTATAATATTTATTATGAAAATCATGGTATCCAATTTTCTTTTTTATTCAATGTATGATAATTTTGTATAAACAATACATGAATTTAAAAAGATAGAGAAAAAAAACCCACATGAAAAGTTATTCCACTTCTATAATTTAAAACTCAAACTCCTATATTTTTATTCTTAAAATACTCTCCAAAATGTGCCAAAAATATGAACAATTTAGAGAGAAAAAGTTTTAGAGAGAGAAGGAGCAAAAGGAAAATTTATGGTGTTCAAAGAGGGGTAAATTTGGCCAAATTTCTAGAAAGAACTGCAGCTCGCCGACCACCCTCATTGAGGGTTCCATGAGGGTCCAATGAGGATCATACTAGATATAACTGATTTTTTGGCATTAATTGAGAGAAGTAATTATTTGCTAACACTCAATGATCGCTTTGCTACCTTTAGCCAAACACCATAGAAAAGGTTTGGCTGCCCAGCTACCAAACGCAAAATGTAAGTTGTAACTTGTAAGGGTTAATGATTAGGCTGGCACCAACCGAACATTTTACAAATCTTCAGTTGTTTCATCATAACCTTTTTTTTTAATATGATTAATCAAATTGCGATTATAGTAACTTATATTGATTGAGCAAAGTAGTGAAAATCTGATGTTTAAATTGACTGTTATCTTAATTATTTTATCTTGTTTTGATGTTAGAGAGAGATTGTTGTAGTTATAAGAGCTAACCCAACATAATCGTAAAACTTCTTAAAGGTTTTGGTGTACCTAATTCTCTCAAGTCTCAGCTCTCTTGTCCCAATCAATGAGGTGAAAACCTGTCCAAGGGAGACGATGCTTACCAATGGCAAAAACCCAGCAAAGAGAGGCAACGACAGCTAGTATCTTGGTGGTTATGGTGAGAGGTTAGGTGTCTAAAGTCTACAATAAGTAATGCAAAATTTTAAAAGGTACATAAAACTGGGTGGCGAGACTCATGGTTATATTATCTTTTATGGGATTTTAAAGTAGTAGTTTTAATGATTAATCTATTAAAAAGCTTTATATGAAATTATAAAAAAAATTAACAATTAAATATATTTTTTTATTTTATTTTTGTCAATAAAAATAAAAAATAAAATAGTAAAAATCAATGATATTAAAAAAATATCAATTTTTTTATATTAAGTATAACTTTAATTTCTTTGATAACTTGACGTAAAAAAATAATATTTTAATAAAAAATTATTAAAATAATATTATTTATCTTTAATTAATTAATTTATTTCCTCGAAATCAAAACTAAGAGACTCAAAAACGCATTTTATAATATGGAAACTAAATGCAGATTAATACGAAGAACTTATTAATTCTAGATGGTTTATCAATATGGACTTGTATGAGTGATTTTTAAAAAACATATAATTTAATTTTCTAAGTTTTAAATTTTAAGGTACGTACTTGGGGTTCTTCTGTGCGTACCCAAGAATTGATCATTCTAAGAATGATACCATCAAGGGAGAATAATAAGGATTTTTAGAAGAATTCGTAGGCTAATAAACTTGTACAAAACCCTCAGACAAATCTAACTTATATAAATCATATTTGTTGCATAATATTAATGATTGTGAGTACATAGTTTTTCCACAATCATACATTTAACTATTAAATCAAAATGAAATATAACGTATAATATGAAAATAATATAATCATATTATTATTAATGTACATCTAAATCGTATTTGAGATTTAACTTAATTTGTCTTAATTTTTAATTATAAAATTATGTATTTTAATTTTTTCTTTCATCTAAAATTAAAAATAATATTTTTTTATTTTAAAATATAATAAAAATATAAAAATAAATTAAATATTATTTTAAATATAAATTATTTTATTAAAATATTTATAATCAATTTATCCACCTATATTATAAAACTTGTTATTAAACATAGTATATTGTATAGATTAAATACAATAGAATTCAGTACAATAAAAAATTATACTTAAACTATATAATTTGGTGCACCAAACATGCCCAGTGTATAAAATAAAGATGATAACAATGATTCAGACAAATCAAACCAGATATTTGAAGGGCACTGGTTATTTGGTAGATACCAATTTACTTTAGCGTAATTATGATGAAAAGAAAATATTTAACCATGCAGTCCTGGAATAATAGATGTAGATGATATTGAATAGCGTTCTAGAAGTGACAAAACTTTGGCAGCCCTTCTCCCTGGATTCCCATCAGCCTGAACATTCCCGCTGGTAAGAGAAACAAGAAGAAATCTGGCTAATAATCCATAGTTTTCCACCATCTCCTTAGAAACAAACACCTTCTCTAGAAGTGCCAGAGACTCTTCCTTTAAAGGATTTGTTCCCCAAGTTAAAGTATCTAATATGGGTTTTATGGCATCAGCCTCATGCAACACATTAGCCCCTCTATGAGGAAACCCTTCATGAACTAATGTGGAAAGTGTTTGAATTGCTTCAATTGCAGTTTGGTGAACCTTTTCATGTACGAGTTTTACCAAACCAGGCAATGCATTTGCCTCCAACAAGCAAAAATTAGAATTCACACTACAGACACCTCCATGTGCGGGACATACTGAAATACCTTTAGGTCTGAAACACCAGCAACCACCAGCTGATTTAGGCATGACGGTGAGTTTTTGACTGTTTGTTGAAATGTTACCAATCAGAGCTGCTGCTCTTGCCTTTGCTTCAACTGAACTAGCACTAAGAAAATTTACAAGCAAAGGGTACACTCCTGCTTCTACCAAACTACGTTGTGAATTGAGATTTGAGGGATCTGTGAACCTAAACAAGGCACTGAGCGCGTTTTCTTTTGCTTCCTTTGTACCATTTCTCAATATATTTATTAATGCATTATGACCGTCAAGTTCAATTAACTTTTTCGTTAGAGATCTTTCTGATTTTGGTAAGTTGGCTAATAAGCCAGCAGCAGCCATCTTTACATCACCGTTGTCTTCATTCTCAAGAAACCCCACTAAAGCTTCCAGTCTTCTTGGCTTGAGAAGGTATTCAACCACTCCCTCTGGCTCGTGCTGAGAAAAGAGGAAAAGCAAATTTATTGCAATCTCCCGAATCTCGGAATCAGAATCATCAAGAAGGGGAAGGACCAGTGATACCCCATTGACAGTGAGAACAGTTTTTTTAACCAATTCTGCATCATACTTGCAAATCCCAAGAACTGCACGCAGGGCAGGCTTCCGAGCATTGTGAGAAGAGTTCTGACTTTGTTGTAGTTCTAACAAATTGGTGACAATTGGCTCCAATTCAAGTTGGCTTCCGTTTTCATCAACTAAAAGCTTAATTCCATCATCACCGGATAAAATTTTCTCAAGGATATCACAGCACTTAACAATAATAATTGAGCAAACATGAGGAGTATGCAATAGGTTTACAACAAGATCAACTCCACCAGCAGTAGCAATAAGCTCCTTATTGGCATCGAAATCTGATAACTTTTCCAAGGCAGATAAGGCTAGCTCCTTTGATTCGAGATTTCCAAACACCATTTGTACAAAAGGGGGTATAACTCCTTCCTCTCCAAGGAGCTTCAAATCTGACTCAATCAATTCCATGTTAACAATTATTCTCGCCATCGATATTCTTGAGGACTCTGGTCCTGAAATTAATGTATGAAGCATCATCAGCTTTTGGAGAGGCAAAGAACAGTTACATTACAAAAACATTATATTTCTAACTATTTGTCAAAATATTTTGGCCATAAACCATAACGCCCAAAAAAAAAAAAACGGGTTAATTGCTAAGGTTGCAATTTCTCTGAATGAACCTCTCTCTTGGTTTGATGTAGGGCCAGTTTGGCTTTCCGACTATATCATTTTGATGTAATTGTTTGGACATATGGATCGATCCAAAGCCTGATTCGTCTAACGACCTGAGTCTAGAAGACAACTCGACCTAATAGACAAATCATACCAAAGGAACTTCTTCAGACTGCACCCACAACACACTCGTAAGCGAGATCTGTCCGAACCAACCTTTGTATTTATAAGGTCAACCACCAATCCGACCTGTAGGATGGTCGACCCCAATTTATGAATATACTTGTTTTTACCTTTTTGTCCTTCCTGATACACCTACATGTATATACTTTATGTAATCAACACATGTATGTGTAAAACTCTATATATACATGGACTCCCTAAGAGATCCACACATTCAATCAATTGCTCTGACTTCTATCTAAGTTCTCTCTCTGCAAATCGGACCAATCCCAATATTTTGGCACCTACCGTGGGACTCAGATTGTGAGGTCGAGTTTTAGCTTTTGACCCCATGCTTTCCAAAATTTACCCCAAATTATGAGAGAGATTTAACAGACCAAACACCTATTCCACTTACAAGTTACCCCTAGAATCACGACCACCTGTTCCTTATAACTATGGTAGGAAAGCGTGCTAAAGGACGATTAAAACTAGCAAATAAGGAGGCAACGGTAGCACTGGACAACACCTCGCCAACCCATAATGAAGCCAGAACGAAGGCTAACCCTCATTAAGAGTTGGCTCGTCAACTCCTCGAGTTAAGAAGAGAGCTTAATGTCACGACCTTAAATTTCAAATAGCGATCGTGCGGCACTTAGCACGATCCGTTACACTAAGCCTACCTTTCACCTGAACGAAACTTTCCAAAGAGATTAAAAAGAGACTTAGAGATTGAGAAGATTCAAGAGCAAAGCAAGAACTAGAGAGAGAGTTTGTAAAGAATGCCTTATATTGCTCTAGAGAGAGATTATCTTACATTTTCCCAAGATTTCCCAAGAGGGTTAATATTCCCAAGATGAATACAAATGAAGACCAATAGATCTATTTATAGTGTGGCTCCAAGCTTAAGGCTATGCCACAACTTTCTAGATCCTTCTAAGTCTAGAATGTACAAGAGTGTTTTAGTTTTATCTACAATATGCCACAAGATTCTAGGACTTTGTAGCCAACTCTAGAGTCTTCTAGGTTTGTCTAATTCCTTCATGCAAATTCTAGGATGTTCTGTAAGCTTCTAGAGACTTTCACATCCTTCATGAACCATCCAACACGTTCTAGAATATTTCAGCCCATTCTAGCACCTTTAAGCACATGCTCGCATACTCTGGAGCATTTTAGAGTCTTCAAGGCTTGAGTTGAGTCCATCAATCTCTAGCTCTTTCTAGACATCTCTAGGCCACTCTAGAACTTTCCCATGTAGAAAAGTCTAGATCCTTTAGGCAACCATCATTTCTTTGGATTTTAAGGGACATTTTGAGCAGGACGTAACATTAAGGAGACAAAGCAAGAGAATAAGGCACTACGCTTCTAATCAGGACGAACAGGAAGTCAAAGGCAACCCGCTTTTCAGCTCGACAAGACCTAGCAACGAGTAGTGGATACAGGAAAGGAAAAAATGGGATGCATGATTTCAGGCATTGGAAGAAGCTAACAAGAAACAAAACCATGCCTTGAAAAATGAAAGGCATGAAAAAGCCAAGACTCCCAATGATGTGGATAAAGACTAAGTAACTATGTGTCTCCCCATTCTACGATGAGATAGAGAATGATGAACAATCAGCTAAGTTCAATGCTCTCAAGTGCCCTGATTAACTAAGAACTAAAGACCTTATAACACACGTACAACACTTCAAGACGGCTATGGCCCCCATAAGCCTCACACAAGGAAAAAGAGATGTCATATGTGCAAATTGTTCGTTGCTACCCTCTGTGATGGCACCAAAAAGTCGTTCAACAACTTGACATCCCGTACCATAACCTCCTTACAAATTTGTCAAGATGTTCATCACCAACTATGTCTGTAACAAGCCCCTAAGGAAGGAGTCCCACCACCTCTTCTCAATTATTCAAGAGAGGGGTGAGCCCACCGAAGAGTATATGAAACAATTCAGGGAAGAAAAGTTAGAAATTGTCCTAGCTCTATCGTTATAAAAGCCTCTAGGATCTTAAAGAATTCTAACTAGTTCGTAGAGCTAACCAAGACAGTCCTTCGTACTTTAGAGAAAGCATATGGGAAGGAGAAAAAATTCGTCGATCTTGAAAGATAGTTAGGTTTGATCAAAGGCTAGCGTGTCGATGTAGAGATTGTGCCAGAGAAGGAAAAAAAGAAGGATAAGTCCTGACGTGGCGAATTAGAACAATAGGGTCAACAAAAAGAAGCTTTTTTGCCCCAAACAACAAAGCAAGTGGACAATGGTCAAGGAATATAAGACCTTAGGAAAAGTCACTTTCTCCTTTTAGAGGTCCTCTCTTGAGAGTGAATCTGGCTCAGGCCGTACCAAGGATAGAGGAAGAGCCAAATGTCAAATGGCCCCCAAAAATGAAGTCTTCGCTTAAAAACACGTCTAAATGGTATCTTCCACAAGGATGTGGGCCATGAGACAAAAAACTACAAACACCTCAAAAAGGAAATTGAGTAGCTATTGGCCTTAGGATATTTGAAAGACCTCGTAGGAGGCAACAGTGAAAGAGGAGTTTGTCAGAATAGGCGAGAAGTACCGAAATCGTCCACTCCATCGAATAACAGGAGAAACCCCCACAACAAGCCAACATCAGAACTATCTATACCATACATGAAAGGCCCTGAATCAGTGGGGTCTCAAACAACTCTCGTAAGAGGTTCGCTAGAGAGGTGCGCAATGCCCCACATGTGTACACCGTGGAAAAGGCGAGATCCTCTATAAGGAACATTTTTACTAAGAAGGATGAGACCCTTTAGTGATCACTTTGAGAATTAGATCCTACGATATTTGCCAGAACATAGTTGACACGGGGAGCTCAATTGATCTTTTTCTATCTACCATAAAAACCCTAGGAGTAAAAGAAATTGACAATGTAAGGACAGAACTACCCTTAGTGGGATTCAAAAACAACACCACCTATGCATTAGGGACCGTGGTACTGCCTATCATGGCAAAAAGATCAATAGTGATGACTAATTTTGTGGTCATTGATGTCCCAACTCACTACAACATCTTGGATAAGCCATGGATACACAAGATGAAAGCAATCTAGTCCACCTTCTACCAAGTGATCAAATTCTCAACTGATGAAGGCACGAAGGAGATAAGGGGAGACCAAGAAAAAGCCAAAAGTTGTTACAATGTCATCATGAAAGAGGTCACCCCCAAGTAGCAATCACAGTAAGGTCTCCCGAAGGAGGTCGGAGGGTAAAGTCTGGCGAAGTCTGTCAATCTAAATGAGGTACAAGACTTGCCAATAGGAGACAAGGGTGAACCATCCTTTAAAGTTGAGTGGAGATCTGACAATAGAGGTATAGGAGCAACTTTCGCACTTGCTCAAAACAAACTTTGATGTCTTCACATGGACCTCGACAAACATGCCTAGGATTGACCCAAAAGTCATTACTCACAGATTAAATGTCAATCTAGAGGTTAGACCTGTCCAACAAAGAAAGAGAAAGTTCTCGAAGGATAAGAATGAGGTGATTAAAAATCAAGTCACCACTCTCAAGAAAACAGAAGTTATAAAAGAGGTCAATTAGAGGTGCCCATCAGTCCAGTCCGGTCCGGTTTTGGGAAAAAAATATTAACCAGACCGGACCGTTTATATTACTCAGACCGGACTGGACAGGACAGTTTGATTTATAAAACCGTTCGGTCCGGTCTGATCCGATTGGGTTGGGTTTTTGGAAACCTTTAATGAGAAAAAATGTGAAAATTTTAGTATATTTATTAAACCAAGCCGAACCGTTTAAAAAACAGTTTTAATAAATACAAACTAGACCATACTATTTGATTTGTAAAACCGTTCGGTCCCGTTTTACAGTTTGGTCCGGTCCGGACCGGTTTATGACACCCCTAAGGTCAATTACCCTACTTGGTTGTCAAATGTGGTATTGATAAAAAAGGCATGTGGATCGCCCCGCATGTATGTGGCCTTTACAGACTTAAACGAGACCTGTCCCAAAGACTGTTTCCCCCTCCCAAATATCGATCAACTGGTTGATGTAACCACCAGTTTTGGACTGATGAGTTTCTTGGATACATATTCTGGTTACCATCAAATCAAAATGCACCCTGAGAACGAGAAGAAAACATCTTTTATCACCGAGGAAGGAACCTTCTGCTATACCAAAATGCCATTTAGATTAAAGAATGCAAGCTCCACGTATCAGTGCCTCATCAACACAATGTTCGCATATCAGTTGGGGAGAAACCTAGAGGCATATGTGGACGACATGATAATGAAATCAACATAACCCCTGAACCATGTCAGAGACCTAGAAGAAGTATTTTCGATAATCCGAAAGTATGACATGAGACTTAACTCCAAGAAGTGTATCTTTGGTGTTGCTGCAGGAAAATTCTTAGAATATCTTGTATCTACCCGAGGGATTAAGGCCAATCCAGAAAAGATACAGGCCTTGATAAACATGAGGCCACCTACCAACAGGAAGGGGATCCAACAACTAAACGGAAGAATAGTGACACTGAACAGGTTCATCTCCAAATGCACGGACAAGTGTTTGCCATTCTTCAAGATGCTAAGAAAAACACGTCAGATTTTTGAGACGAGGACTGTAACAAGGCCTTTGAAGCAATCAAGCAATACCTTAGCAACACCCATGTTCTAGTCAGCCCTCTCCCAAGCAAGACACTTCAGATTTATATTTGATTGTGGCTCCCCAGACTTGCAACGTCGTACTCCTAGGCAAAAGAGACAAGGTCCAACATCCCATCTACTATATTAGTCAAATCCTAACAAAGCCTTAAAGCAGATACCCAATCATTGAAAAGTTGGCCTTTGCCCTCAAAGTCAGTGCACGGAAGCTTAGGCACTACTATGGTGGTACTTACCTCCCAACCACTCAAAAGTGTTTTGACGAGACCAAAAGTGGCAGAAAGATTAGCACAAATCGCCATAGAATTGGGCGAGTATGAAATTAAATAATATATGTCTAGAACAGCCATCAAGGAGCAAGCGGTGGAAGAGTTTGTGGCCGAATTCTACGAGACACCGAAAGTCATTAGTGATGAGGGGCAGAAGAAGGTGTGTAGGGTGGATCAAAAGGAAGAGCCAACCTGGCAAGTATTTGTTGACAGAGCGCACAACTTCAATGATGTTGAGTTAAGGTTGGTCATAATAGACCATGATGAAAACTATTTCGAGTATGCCGTTAGACTTGATTTCCAAACAACTAATAATGTCACAAAGTACAAGGCGGTTATATTTAGGGCCATGACCTTAAAGAAACTCGAGGTCAAAGAAACTCTGGGCAAATAAGATCACCTTGCATAACGATTCTCAACTAATGGTCAACCAACTCTTGGGTACGTTTGAAGCTAGGAATGGAAAGATGAAGGAGCATTTGGAGAGGCTAAAACAAGTGTTCAAAATTGCTAAAACAAGTGTTCAAATTTTTTTATGTTTGAGATCAAACAAATAGCTAGAAATGAGAATGGTCATACTGATGCTTTGGCCACACTAGCATCTGTACGAGAGACCAATCACACTTGAGTGGTGCCAGTAACGATCTTGGCAGGAGCAAGTCTGGAGAAGGTCGAAAGAATAGTTAGGTGTGTGGATCCCCCTACCAACCCACCCCGATCTATAACTTTCTGGAAAGGGAAGACCTACCCAAGGATCGCAAGTTTGCAAAAGAAATCAAGACCAAGGTAGGTCGATACATGATTGAAGCAAGTAAGCTGTATAGAAGAACCTCACTCGGACCAGGGATCTTGTACATAGCCAAGGAGGGAGCTAAAAGACTGATGTTTGAAGCACATGAAAGAGAGTACAGTTCTCATTTGGGTGGAAGGAGGCTATCCCAATGGATTATGAGGCAAGGCTACTATTGGCCAACTATACTAGCAAATTGTACAAAGTACACTCAATAATGCGACAAGTGCCAAAGATTCGCCCCATTGTCACACACACCTGCAAACACCATGATAGGGGTGGTAAGTCCTTGGCCTATCTACAAATAGAGGCTCGACATAATGGGACCTCTACCTCCAACAAAGGGTCAAAAGATGTTTCTACTAGTGACCACTGATTACTTTTCTAAATGGATTGAAGCAAAATCTTTGAGAAGGATACAGGAGGAAGAGGTGATTTGATTTATTTTGAAGTCTATAATTTGTCGGTTCAGCATACCCAAGGAACTTGTTGCTGATAACGGGAAGCAATTTACAGGTCGTAACACCAAGGCGTTCGCCATCAAAAATATGACATCAAAATGTGTCACTCAACGACATATCATCCCTAAGCCAATGGTCAAGCAGAATCTTCCAAAAAATAATCATCAACCTATTAAAGAAAAAGTTTGAAAGTACAAAAGGGACATGGGTTGAGGAGCTACCTGAGGCATTATAGGCTGTCAGAACTAGCCCTCAAGGGAGCACTAACGAAACCCCATTTTCCTTGGTCTATAGGACTGAAGCAGTAATACCAATTAAAGTTATGGTACCCACTGCTAGATTGGCCCTAACAGAAGAAAAAAACGATGCAAGTAGGGCAATCGAGCTGACCCTCGTTGAAGAGAAAAGGGATGAAGCTTTGAGGAAGATAATCGAGCAGAAAAGAAAAGTATCGAATTATTACAACAAGGCCATGCGTTTCAAAGTGTTCACCATGGGTGATTAGGTTCTCAAGACGGTTTTTTCTAGCAAGAAGGAATGGATGGCTAGCAAAATGGGTACAAATTGGGAAGAACCTTATCAAATAATTAAGACAATACCAAGAGGGGTCTACTTGTTGAGAAGCATTGAAGGAGCTAAGGATGGCACAAGCCGAAATGCCAGACACTTAAAATACTACTGATATATCTTAATTTACTACTTTCATGTACCATCATTACATGCATATCTATGAAATGGATTCCTTTAACAAATGATTCTCTCCCAAAAGTCTCCCACTATTATAAGTCATGGGTTGATCATCTCGGTTGAGAACCAAGTAGAGAGTCCTGACACTTACAAAGAGTCAAGAGTTAATCAGCTCGATTAGGAACTAAGTTGGCACTCTGACAATGAAGGGAGAGCTAAGAATGAAGGGAGAGCTAAGCACCTTGGTCAGGAACCAGGTACAACACCCTCTCCTACTATTATAGGTCACGGGCCAATCACCTCGGTTAAGAATCAGATAGAGCGCTCTGACACTTACAAAAGTCACAAGTTGATCACCTCAGTCAAGAACTAGGTTGAGCCCTCTTTCACTGTTATAGATTACAGGATGATCACCTCGGTTAAGAAGCAGGTAGAACGCCCTGACACTTGCAAAGTCACGAGTTGATCACCTCGATTAGGAACCAAGTTGACACTCTGACAATGAAGGGAAAGTTAGTTGAACACCTTGGTCAGGAACTCGGTAGAGCTCCCTCTCCCTCTATTATAGGTCACAAGTTGATCACCTCGGTTAAGAAATAGGTAGAGTGCCCTGACACTTGCAAAAGTCATTATATGTCACGGGTTAATCACCTCAATTAAGAACTAGGTAAAGCGTCCTGACACCCGCAAAAGTCCTCAACTCGTCCACCTCGATCCAAAACATGAAAATGGAAATATGTATTGACCTGATATGACAAGAGAGTTCTATTAAAAACATTTTTTATTGCTCGAGCTTACAACGCTCTTAAAGATTTATTAATACATAACCCAATCACGCAAAATTAAAAATTTCTCATACGCGTAGACACAGACCAATGTCCAAGTCATCTGTCTCCTCCACCAAGAGCAATAGCTCAACCTAATTCTTGATGATTTTCTTTTGTACATTGGCCACTGTTTCAAGAGGGACAGACCTCAACACAAGCACTACACGCTCCAATACTTCAATGACCTCCATCACCTTGAGAAACACCCCTTCAAATCGCTTCATATAGAAGTTTGTCCAATAGGACTCCCTGTCCACAAGGGTGACCATTTTAGTCAGGGTCCTCTCTCGAGTTTGAATTTGGGATAACTGCTCTTTACAAGAAGCGAGCTCACAATTAGTCTCCTCAAAAGTTCTTAAATTGCCCTCAAGTTTGAACACCTCGACTTTTGGTTCTCTAACCTCGCTCTTAAGCCTACCATTTTTCGCTTTCAAAGCTCGAACTGAATGTCTATTAGCCTAATCATAATCCATAAAGTTCGACCAAAAAAGATGGAATTGGCAACTATTTTTATTGCCTGGATTTAACAAGTGTCCCTAACACCTTTTTATAGGAGATGATGTTAAGAAAAAGACTACCAACACGTGTCCCAAAAACATATGGGTAGGTCAAACATCATAAATATACCATACAAATTATATGAATGTATAATTCTGCAAACAAATTGATTTTTCATTAATAAAGTTTGAATTACAAGAAGGTTGAGCTCATAACCACACAAGTAGAAGTGACGTCGAGCTCTAAAAATTTAAAAAGCATATAGACCCCAAAATATATTATAACAGTATACTCGAGCCATAAAGATCAGAAGTCCATGTCCCCTTCCTCGGCTACATCATCACTCTCACCAGAGTCCGAGCTCTCTTCTTTGTCCACCTTTTGAAATTGTGTAGGCATATACTGGGGAATGACTGGAATATCTAGAATACGATAATAGTAATCCCCTAAGTCCCTCTTGACCTCCATTATAAAGGATTCTATGGCCAAGTCGTACCCAATCTCGACGCTCGGGGTGAGCTGCTTGGCCATCGCATCAAGCTTGACCTTTGCCTTCACTTCAAACTCGACCACTCTGCAGTTACAGTCCTTAATCGTAACCTCGACTCTTTTTTGGGCCTCTTCAATCTCACCCTCAACTTTTCTTTAAGCCTCTTTAAGCTCAGCAAGACACCTAGAGTTTTCATTCAGCTCAACGGTGGCCTTAGACAGTTTTTCCTCTTTATCTATAGCCTCACCCTCCCACTTATTAGCCCTCGCCAACAACGCTGCATACATGGCTCGAGTGGAGGCATGGCCCTGTTTTTCTTGTGCAAGTTCATGCTTTAAATGCCTCACACTTCGAGCCCTATCAAACCTGTTAAGCAACTACAACTTCAAGAAAAGAGAGCACGAGGTCAAAAATATGTCATGAGGTCAACTTTGTAAAAACACAAATATTTATTATAAACATAAGAAGTGGGGTAGGATTAACACACTTGGTACATGTGGCGATGGACAACAACCTTAGAGCCCGTATCCTCACATATGGTCTCGAGCTACTTCTCATGAGCTTCGATAGGAAAATGACTCACGTAATGATCAAGCTTCTCTGGCACCAAGCCCTAATATTGAGCCACCCCATCCACGTCGACGGTAAGATCATTGACAACACCCTTCCCCTTCCTCGAATCCCGTATGGGGTGGTCAAATTCTTTAGGACCCGAGTTGGGAGGTGGTGAATTGCATTGCTCCTACAACGTGGATAAAGGCTCAAAGACATTCAATGGCTCCGGGCTGAGCGTAGGCTCATTGATGGTCACTTTCCTCTTCCTTTTAGAAGGGACAGAGAGGCCTTCCTAAGTAAAAGATTTACTCTTCTTCTTACCTTTAGAGGAGTCCCTCCTAGAAACGGGAGGTGTACTTTTTTGGGAGCTCGCCCCTAAGGAAGCGACCTTATCCTGTAGTCGAGACAAGATAGAGGCAATAGTGAACTCCATAGTATCTGCAAAACAAGAACAAGGTGTTATTACCATAAGGTCGCATCGATCACAAAAAAAGAATAAAAAGTTGAAGTCTCAGGGCTAGTTCATCATCGTCAACAACCACCTCAAATCTTCCCTCATAGTTAGTGGGAGGGGCTTGGCGCTTAGGATGAGCATAGGGTTTACGAATAATCCTATAGAGGGCCCACCGAACCCTACCTCATCAACCTGCACGCAACAAAGCACAGGGTATTTAACATGTGCCTCCACTAGGTTTTTCCAGGGAGATAGTTCTAAATATCAATCAATCGTTACTTCGCATCCAAACTCAAGGTTGTGATGAAGGAGCCTATATTCCTTATCACGACATCAGTATCATTCCAATCGCTCCTTATCAACCTTGTGTCACTACTAGGAGATTCCCACCGGCCTGAGACGTAGAAGAAATATTCCTTCCAATTCTTCTCATTCTCAGGAAGACCATATTTATACCCCGGTCTTGTTTTACATTTATGTATACTTTCCTCGGATTTGTTGGGTTTTTCTTCAAGACGTAAGCCTCATTAAACTCGGGCATCTCCAAATCCACCTCTAGCTCTTGGCATATCACTGTAAGGCAGAGAAGGTATATCTATCCATTAGACATCAGCTAACCTGGTGCGAGCTGAGTCCTAACCAAAAATTTCCTTATGAAAGGGTACAGGGGAAACCTCACCCCCAACCACAGAGCTTTCTCGTGAAAGACCGTCCACCCAGTTGGAAGTTGGTCACTATCACGAGCCCCCGCCAGTGGAATCATTATTTGAATTGAGGATAAGATGCTATGTGTTTTCCTCATTCTAAGATAATAGTCCACTGGTCTTGATTTTGGTTGACCAACCCTTGGTACGACCTATAGGTTCCCCAAACCCTATATTCCTCATTTTTTTCCTTCATAAATAACCACAAATATCTAAGTTCGGGGTACATTCAACCTAATGGTTGGAACGGCCTGAAGATGAAAGGTGGAGATTAACTCTCTTCGCTCGAAGAGTTTATCTTGGAAGATCTCGAGTCATCACTTGCACTAGGGTATTGTGGGCTCTGTCAGGAACCCAAGCCCGAGGTCTCTTTTGTATGCATTGTCTGCAGAATACCATAAAACATGAAAAGGAGGGTAAGGTACGAGAAGAAAGGATTACCTAGGATTGAGTTTGAAAATAAAGGGAAATGATTCTTTAAAACTGACTTGAAAAGAAAGCAGAAAAGTGTTAGACTCATGAAACTTGTACTCTAAAACCCGAGCAAACAAGTTATATGCCGAACTGAAATCTTACCACCGAACTGAAAACCCTTTTATGGTGCAAACTACGACGATAGAGTTTTTTCTCTTTACTTTTGTCTGACATGCAGGAAATAATGAAAAGGCCCAACCCAGGCACCTCCTTATATAGAGACCCACATTTTTTCTCTCCAATTAACTGACATATATTTATTAATGGAATTGAACAATTCAGATTCACTGCCCAAGTATTACTCTTCCATCTCAGCTCAGAACTCGAGTAAAGGGACTGAATGTTTAGATATATGGATCGACCTGGAGCTCAACCCGTTTGACAGCACGAGCCTAGAAGACAGCCCGACCTAATGGACAAATCATCCCAAAGGAACTTCCTCAGACCACGCCCACGCACTCGTAGGAGAGACCTATCCGAGCCAACCTTTGTATCTATAGGGTTGACTACCAATCCAAGTTGTAGGATGGTCGATCCTAGTTTATCAATATACTTGTTTTTACCTTTTTGTCCTTCTTAACACACTTAAATGTGTATATCCTATGTAACCGACACTTGTACGTGTAAACTCTATTTATACATGGAATCCCTAAAAAATCCACACATTCAATCAATTGCTCGAACTTCTCTCTAAGTTTTCTCTCTACAAATTGAATCGATCCCAATAGTATTTATTTTTAAATGAAATACTCTTTCTCAATATCTTTTAAAAAAAATGTTTCCTTTTCAATGAAGCAAAAGAGATCTCAAATCAGACCTCATATTCCTCAGAGTGAATACTTTATCTCACATAGGCATAAAACAGAGCCTTTAACCATAAGTGATCAAATTATTTCAATTGCTTTTCGCCAAAGAACGTATGTCAAACTCTTTTAGGAATTCAAGAGTCATAAATTTGTAGATACTTATCTAGATGTCAAATAATTTCTACCAAATTAGAGTATCAAAATACCCATATTCATGCTATGCTCTTGGACACGGGTAATCCAGAAAAAGTGAAGAGTCCAAGTAACAGAGCAGAGAACAAATTAGGAAATTTCAAAAGCAATGATGGCAACATGCTTATAAACATCTCATCAAATAATATGAAATGAAAAAGGGGACATTTTAAGCAACTATGCTAATTTCCTGAGAATACTTTTCTGGAATTATTGATATAAAATAAAGGTATTCAGTATCTTTACTACTCCCTCGTAAGCTTTACAATATCTCCTTTTAGCTTCATGAAAATATGGAACCTAACAAGAAAGAAACATTGTTCTATATGTATTTGAGGGAATAAAATAAGTTGTCTTACCTTGAACAATCCGATCTATAAGTGGTTTATACCAGCCAGCCTTAGCAGCTTGAGAAATGTTAGCCTCATCTATTTCAAGAAGCTTCAGCAATATACTTTCTGCAATCTCAGATGACTCCTTAATTGAACCCTTCAAAAGGGTGACGAGGAAAATAATTGCACTGCCTTGCTGATAGAGTTTCTTGCAAACAGAGACATTCCACCCACACCTGTCTTGCAATAATTCATGCAGCAATTCTAAGGCAACTTTTGAGATGATTGAATCACGAACTAAACAGCAAATGATAAGATCCCATCCCTGGGATTTGACAAGTTCTTCCTACAAAAGAAAATGATAAATAGAGTATCGAACATCATGAAGCATTTAACTCTTCGAAACTTCAAAAAAATTTGAAAATTTGGATCATCTCAAGATTGTGGTAAAGACTTATCAGCAAATTGTATGAAACAAAATATGATATTACACGAGGATTGAAGACATGGCTCACAAGACAAAGATTCAACAAAAACTAATAGGGTCATCAATTTACAATCAAGACCTTAAATAGCAAGATAGGTTATCTATTATCAAATTGGCCTCAAAATAACATATTACTTGTATACACACAATACATATTTATATGTGCACACAGTACATATAATATATGTGCAGTTAAAATATTATTTTGAGACCAATTTGATTATGCCCAATGTATACGTGCTATTTTGGGACTTTAAATCCATCAATTTATCTCTTTTCTTGCTAATACATTGAAAAAATAAAAATTTGGAAATGAACATAGAGAAACCTAACCACTTCACAAAAAACAAATGCACATTGCATTAAATCAGGGCAAGGGAAAAGAAGAATAAAGACCCTTACCTTATTTAGAGCATTTCCTTCAACAAAACTCTTTAAGGTGATCAAAATCACCTTTTTCACATCTTTGTTGTGTGAGATTTGAAGGATAGATACCATAATGTCCATAAGCCCTTCAATGGAAATCCAATCCTTGTTAATAGAATTCTCTCTCATAAGATCTTGCATTTGATTTAGTGCTTCTTCCACAGCTGAGTGTACACCTGATAACAACTTCACCTTGGAAGACCTAATCTTGAGACAGTAATTGAGTTCTCTCCACTCTTCTATTGATTGTCTCAAAGGAAGATTTGGCCATAATAAAGTATCTTCAAGAATCTCACCAGTTTCTGGGTCAGTTTTTTCTCCACCTTCAAGCCGTGCTTCAATGGCAGCTCTCTCACATGTGGTGCCAGTGCAAAGGCTGACAGGATCAACCATCACAGTTCCATTAATCCGACAGAGAAAAGAAGTAAGTGGCATAATATATTCCTCCCTTGAATCATATCTCTCTATGGCTTGGACCCGTTGTTCATAACATTTCTTGATTTCTTCATAATCCCTTGCAGCATCAGCTTGAGAAAGCAGCTCAATAACCTGCTCTAAGAAGAAAACTTCGGCCCTTTCTTTCCTGTTGGAAGCTTCTTCTTTTTCTCTTCTGAAATTTGCTAGTTCTTTGCTTATCGCTGAGGGCTCAATAGGAACCCCAACTGCCATAGCTAGTTCTTCAAGTAAGTCATTCGCAAAACCGTGGTCAAGTTTCTGCAGCCCAAGACCCTGGTTTAGCTTGTCAATAATTTGTAGATGCGATTGTGAAGTCTCAAATTCCACTCTTTGCATCTCATTCTGCAACCTATTCACCTGATCAGATATCCTCGACAGAACTTCTGGATTTGCCAGGGATACAGAATCTAAAGACCTTCCAATATCCCTAGTGACTTCTTGTACCTCCTTTACAATATGTCGACACTTGATAAGTAAGTAGAAACGGGCTCGGTTTTTGTACTTCTCAACAAGGTTATTAGCCTTTTTAACATCCGCTACAAGGGACTCCAAAGCAAGTCTTGCAGCCTGGGAATCGTTTAGTTCTTTGAGCTGCAATTCCTTCAAGACTCGTGAAATGTCAAGCAAGTACTTTGAAAGGACATTGAAACTCTTTTTTTCATAAACAACATTCCTAGCAGCATCAGCTGTTTTAATGACCTGGCTTGTCAGCACAGATAAAAACGTCCCAATAGGTATAAGCTCCAAAGACATTATAACACCTCTTTGCCAAATCCTACAGAGTCAATATGAACCCTAGATCAAAATTTCCCAGAAAATGAAGACCATGTACCACAATGCATATTTCTTATTGATTCCCACACGGCCACACCAAAGCTGTCCAAGCCCGTTACACAATTACAATGATTTTTTGTGGTGCAGATCACCACATCTATCATTACATTAAAAACAAATCAAAACAAAAAGTGTTAACCCAACAAAGGGGAGAGCAGATGGAAGAAAATATTAGTTAACTGAATCAAAAATTTATCACCCAATTGAGAAATTTCCACTCATGGATAAATGATTCTTACGAGAACATACAGAGACATCAATTAGAAAAATTTAAATAAATAAAAACTTGGATAAACCATTAAAAAGTTTGGTAACAGCATTTCAAGAAAACAAACTAGCAAGATCAGAAATATCAAACTGGACAAGGCATATGTGAAAAACTTAGACCTTCAAAAATTAGAAATAGAATACTATTATAAAATTTTAAACATGCTTCAACAATAAGGTGAAAAAATAGAAAATAACCTCAATAACGAAGAAATTATCAAGCTTCTGCGTTGAGTTTTTTAAACCTAAAAGAATATCAAGGGTTTTATCGGTTATAGTTTAAAAAGGGAAATAAATAAAGTAATCAACACCATAAAATAAGAAAGAGTAAAACACTGACTTCTAACATCACATGTAAGTGTTAATAGTGTAAGCTAAGAGACCCTTGGATATACCTGTGTGTTTTTCTCTTCGAAAACCCAGCAGAGACGAGTCAATTGCTGCTCTAAACAAGAAACGACTTTAACAAGTCTGGGTCTCCCAGGAAAATGTAATTAAATTTGGCTGATGAAATTAATTGAACCTTGCCTTAAAGAATCAGGCCTCTCAGTCAAGAAAAAACCTCAAAGCTTCTTGTTATTAACCTTAAACTGTTTTCGTTCTTTCCCGGAAACTTCAATAATGTCCTGTGACACGGCTCTTAAAGCTACGACGGTTGACGTGACAACGTACTTTTTCAGGTCCAAGGTGACGCTGAACAAGGAAAATAATATGTTGGGAAATTAAAAAAATTAAAAAATTAATATCTTTAAACTTATATAAAAAAAACACATCCTAATAGTATTAATTTTAATATAATTAATATTAAAAATAAAAAAATACTATAAATTTTTTTAATAATAAAATATATAAACTAAACATAATTAATACTATTTTTATAATTACAAGTTTAAAATATA
Source organism: Hippophae rhamnoides (assembly GCA_033030585.1). Lineage (NCBI taxonomy): Eukaryota > Viridiplantae > Streptophyta > Magnoliopsida > Rosales > Elaeagnaceae > Hippophae > Hippophae rhamnoides. The sequence goes on from CM065427.1 coordinate 71,565,181, forward strand.
TTATTTTTATATTTTGTAAACTATTTTTGATATTATCCTAATTATCTCAATAATATTTGTATTTTCAAAAAAATATTATAAAATATCAATATAATCATATGATTATTAATAAAAATATAATTTATAATTAATTTGATTTATTTTTTAAATTAATATACTATTAAATATTTTTATTTAATTTTATTAACAATAAAAATTATTAATTTAAATACTTTTAAAACATAGTTTACATAAATTAAATAATTATTTTAAACATTTTAATTACATATTTTATAATTTATTAATAAAAATAAATATAAAATGTATTTATCTTTATATATATTAAATAAGATAATTTTATTTTTACGGATGTATTAAGACAATTTAAGAAATAAGCTAAGGATGTATATATATTTGAAGGTATATTAAAGTTTTCATACTATAATTAGTATATAAATTTTTTAAAAAAAATCAATATTTTTGTCAATAACGTAAATATATTTAATACATCTATAAATTTTGAGTGTTAATATTTTGACTATTATCGATATTTAAAACCTCTTCAAAATATATATATATATATATATATATATATATTACTTATAATTATAAAAATAACAACTATTATGTTTAATTAATATATTTTTACAATAAAAAAGTCTAATATATCATTTTATATTGAATATCATCAAATTTGGATACTATTTAAATAAAAATATGATTATTTATGTCAATTCTATGTTGAATACAATTTAATTAGTATATATTCAATATTATTGGGTCTATATTTTATTGTTATAAATTTTAAAAGTTTTATTTTTTATAATTTTTAAGATTCTTTTGCAATAATATGTGATGTAATATGTTAATATTAGTCCTTTATTTTCATAAAACTAGTCAATAAAACATTTTTTACATAATATAATATGATTAATTTAAATGAAATATAAAATTTTAATTTAAAAATATACGTTATTTAAGGAAAAATTATTTTGGTTTTTTGATGTTTTAGATTTATGAGGTTTTATTTTTCTCAATTTTGTAACATTATTAACTCAAAATGTTCAAAATTCATAAAGTAAAAAAATCAAAATCAAAAATAAAGTTGTGAGTTAAAAATAAAATAAAGCAAAAAATGTACAATGATTAATCTCCATATATAAAACCACAAACAATATTAATGACATTAAATAATTTTTGTAACTTTAAAATTTATTGATTAAACGAAATTTCATTTATCACTCACAATACTTAAATTTCACATTTATCAAAATAATTATATATTTTAATATATGATTACAAGATATATTTCAAAATAAAATACAAAAATAGAGAATTACTTTAATATTATTTTGTTTATCTCAAATATATATTTATATACCTCACACATTATATTCCAGGATTAAAAAATATGAAAAGCATTAAAATACTTAAAATATTAAACACTTTGTAAATTATAGAAGCAATTGAAATCATGATATTTCTTTTTTAAAAAAATAATAACATTTTATATATTGTAATTTTTTAAGTATATTAATTTAACATATGTTTAGAAAAAAATGGATTTTCATTTTTGATTTTGAAAAAATAAAAAATTATTATAACATTTAAGAATCTAATTGTCAATTTTATTAACTCTTTTACATATGATGCACAAATTTTAATTATTTGCAAATATACGAATAACTAATAAATTAATGATAAAATTACCTTGAGATTAGTCTTTAAAATAATTGAGAGGTTGTTCTAAAATGTAAATCTATTTTCTTATTTAGCAAAAACACAAAATCTTAAATATACTATCAAGTGTACGTGGAGAAAAGGATTATAAATTCTAAAATTATATAATTAAATAAAAGTATAAAAATTATAACATAATACAAATAAATGAACTAGTATAAGAAATTAGCTAATTATCCAATCATTAAAGTTAAAATTATTGATTCTTTTTTTCTTTTAAATAAGCAAACTCCATTAATCATAATGAATCCCATAATTTTCAATTAACCAATTTTGAAATTGATTAATTAACAAATTTAAGAAAAGTATATAAATTATCTAATTTAATACAACTCAATGAAAATTAAATTAGACTATTTTTCATAAAAACACAATCAAATACAAATGAAGTTTCTAATGGTTGGTTATAAAATATTATCTTTAACTATAAATCAAAATTTAATCCATCATTGATTTATAATTAAAGATAAAAAAAATATGAAAAAAAATAAATTAATTTTTATTTAAATAAAATCATAAAATTATTCTTCTAATCATGTAAGCAAAGCTAAAATCATATATACAAAATCTAACCTAACATAATTAAATTAACCAACATTAATTCAATTATAAAATACATTTACAAAGAAAAGATCTAATAATAATAATATTCTTTTTCGATCAATGATCTTTAAATACTTGAATTGGTTGATCGTCTTATTCAAATTCTTGAAAAAATACTTCATACTTGAGTGTTTTTTTTTTCTCTTTTTATGTTATGGAATAAAAAATGCGGCTATGGTGGTTTATTATCGTGGGATGTGATTTAAGAAAGGTTCATAGTGTATTTATAAATTAGATTTATGGTAAAATACATTTGTTAGACATATTAGGGTTTTTGGTCATTAAATTCACGTGGGTCGTGACACTATACAAAAGTCAAATCCATTAGTGCAACTCGAGAGCACATCATCGTGACATGCATGTATTTGGACCGCAACGCACACCAATTTTTTGGCTTTTGATATTCTTGTTCATTTTGAGTCGTCTAAATTGCTATTTATCGTCTCATTTTCACTCCTTTTATTTGTGTTCATCTAAGATTCTTCTAAAAGCACAATAATCTACAAAACATAAAAATATCTTCCAAAATAACATAATATTAAAATATAACATGAAATTAGTTTTTAAAAGCATAGGAAATAATATGTCAAAATAATGTTTATCAAATTCTTTCAAACATACATTTTACTAATCCTAAGTAAAATAAAAACTAAAAAAAACAAATAACGATACTAAAAGCAAAACTACAAACTTAAATTAATAAAAAAATTATACTTTATTTTCTTTTTGATTTATAATTAAAGCTCAAACACAAATTCACCTGACATCTCCACATACCAAGGTTCGTCATATTTTACATCATAAATCTATACCCTATTACTCAAAACATACTAACATTAATTCCGACAAACTTAGTGTTAAGAATACAATTTTATTTTGATTTCATTCCTCACAAGATACACTCTTAATATCATACAAATTAGAAGGGTTCAAACACTAAACAAAATATATACAAACATAAATTATATAAAAAAGAAAACAAACAGGTTCACATATGTTTATAAAACAATAAAAAGAATCAAATATGCATAACATAGATCTAATAAAAAGAATTAAAAACTAGACTATGAAGACACTACATTGCTATCATACTCCAATAAAACTCATTAAGTAATAAATATCAAATGTGTACCTATAAATGAATGAAAATGCATTTAACTTCAAGAGTTTATTCTTTAATGCCTTACAATAACCATATCACTATTCACGTTATTTTAAGATGATAGTATTTGTTTATATTATTTTTTTATTTTTCGTTAAAAAAAACCTATATATATATATATATATATATATATATGAGTGACTATTATAGCTATATATAAGTGACTATTATAGCTTCTTATTCTTTTTCTAAGTAACCCATATGTATCATTCTTCATTAGTAATCAAACATGAAATAAAGATAGACACACTTTTAATTTTTACTTAAGTAGTAACTAAGACTTGATTAAATTGTTTAAAATACTAACATTCAAACCAAAATCTATAAATATTATCTAACAATTTAGAATCATAAAAAAAGTGTTTAAAAAACATAAAAATATTATCTCCCAAAAAAAACACTATAAATTCAATAATTAATCTTGCAATACAGTCTCTATTATTTGATTCCTAGACATCACATTTATATTCATCTTAATTTCAACATTTCAAACATAAAACTTAAACTATTAATAGGAATTAACTTTACAATAAAACTTAAACATGTTTAAGAAATCAAACACAAAATGTGCATAAAGACTCAATTAATCGTAAAATTTGTACTAAAAGCATAATAATTGTGTACTAAAAAGTTTTTATTAGATCTTTTTGTAACTTTAACTTAAATTAAACATTTTCTGCAATGTTTTCAACCCCGTGTATGTTCAAAAGAGCATTCAAAAGGGATAAATAAAAACAACTAAATTAAAAAAAAATAATGCCACTGAAAATAGTGGATTGACTACACTAAGTATTTTTTAAACGTCTTAATAAGATGTTATCTATTATTCTTTATGAGGTTTAAATGTATCCTTGAAGTGTATGTTCCCTCTTTCATCTAAACCTTTCTCATAATAAGATTTTATGGTTAATGGAAAAAATGTATAACGAGTATTACACACGTAACATCCCTTTCCAGGATAAGAGGACTTACAACTCAAGTTTTTATCATAGCGACACTTGATGCATTTTATAAGCATCATCATGAATTGAGTTTTTTAGTATTTTTCGTACCCTTCTTTTATTGTGTAAATTTATTAATGTTATTACCTATCTATTTTTTTTAATAAATGTCACAAACAGATGAGTTTATAAAATCAATATAAGAATATTTATTAATAGCAGAGATAGAAGAAGTAGGTGAAAAATAAAAAAAAATTAAATTGTATTTCTCTCCTTAGAATGACATGGTTAAACTCTCGCTATATACATCTATAATAATTTTAGTTGAGACCATGAATGGCCTATATATAAAGAAGAATAGTGTATTTTTTATCCATATATGGATTTTCATGTATATCTAACACGACAAAATCCATGGGTATAATTATATTATATATCTAATCAAATTATCAACTAAAATAAAAAGGGAAAAAAGTATGTCTTTAAATATAAATGTTAAGTTGTTTTCATTATAATTGAAAAATTGATTTTAAAATGTTTTATAAAATGGTTTGTAGAAATACTTGTAAAATAAATAAATAATTAATTTGTTATTTTAGTAATAAATAAATATATAATAGTAATTATTTTATGAGTGATTTATCACGATATTGATAATAATTATATAACTTTATTTAATAAATAAGTTAAATATAACATAACAACATATGAATTTATTCAATTGATGTTTTTATTATACAATAAATTGATGCAACATGAATGATAGATATAAGTTAATTGAATTTAATAAGTATTTTTTGTTTAAAAATAATTTATATTAGTTGACTATTCTTTTGTTAATTGTTATAAGATATGATATGATTTCAATATGAAAATTATTAGTTTAATAAAAATATAATCTGATCATAAATGAATTGATCGAACATTTATTAAATAGATAATAATGAATTGTATAAATTGTCACTATTAATATAATAAAAAATATATTTATTTTATAGATATTTTATATTTATTAGTATAAAAATACTAACAAAAAGAATAGAAGAAAAAAAAAGAGTTTGTTCATGCACCAACATTTTCACTTTTAATATATAAAGATTAATGTACAGATGATAATAATTTTAAGAAATGACAAAATGCTTAACCTGAAATCCAATTATAAAATCATGTAAATATAATAAAATTAGTTTTCATGCTCATATGACATAGATCTAATTACATGTAACTATGATAAAAACTACATGGTCGTGTAAATTTGAAATAAAAAATCATCAGTTTTTAGGATGATATAGAAACATTTTCCCAAATTTATTTTATGCACAAAAGAATTAATAAATTCTAATTAGAAATTTATTGTGTTTTATTTTCAAATCTGTATCCATTACTTTCATTTATCTCTTTATTATATGTTGTGTGTTATAATCTTAAAACACAATATATATATACCATAAGGACTTAATATTCTTATTTCATTTAAGCCAAGCTTTTATTATTTGAAATGTCACAGAATGGCTTGGTTAGTATAAGTTTTACGGTGATCATGAGAAGCTAGCACGATATAACTTTATTCCTACAGTAGACCTTAATTAAAGCTTCTTTTTTTATATAATTATAGAAAATAGACCTTAAGAGACTTGTGAATTAATTCATATACAATAACTTTCTCATTAAAAAAACCAAGAACATTATTGTATGTTTGATAGTTGATGTTAAAAGTGGGCATAATATTGTTTTAAATTTACGAAATAATTATCTAAAAATCACGTTAATAACAAATACGATACGAGATATATTATACACATACGATATGAGCTATATTATACAAAACATACGTGGAAGGTAACCTAATGCAAATGACAACAGTTGGTACAGAATGATATGTGGGCTGAAGTAGGTTGCTAGCTAGCAAACACTAAGGGTGCTTTGGTGTTTGTTTCAGGTATTATAAGGAAGACAATGCAATATTGGACGACGATGATGGAGAGATATATAGGGTTATGGGGGACTAGGGAGGACTTTGGGATGAAATGGAACACATCATGTTTCCCCTAATTTTATAGGGCTTCAAATGGATAAATTAAATTGACGAAGACGATGGTCTTTGATTATTTAAGAATAAGATACGTTATAATTAATGTGTACTCAAGGTAGCTAAAATATATCAATACTATATTTAAAAGGATAAATCATATTTAAAATAATTTTACATAAAAACTATTTATATTTTAAAATAATAATATAACTTATTCTCTAAATTTTATTTTAAATTTTGAAAAAAGTGTAAGTTAAATACCTTAAATAAATTATGGTTTTTTATAATACATTTATTCAACTAATTTAACTCTTAATCACTCTAGTATACATCACATATATTTTTTACAATATAAATATATATATATAAATTGTATAGAGAGGTTAAAATTAAAATTTATCTATGAACTATATTCTTAAACTTAAATAAATTTTTTTTATAATATTAATGAGTTTACTTACATAAAACATATCCTACCCTTATTTTTTTTTCAAAAATAAATCAAATTTTTATTCTCCTAATTTTTATATAAATCAAATTTTTAACTTATTTCAATTTTAACATTCCTAAAACATGATATATGAATTGCATATATTTTACGTTTAAAAAATATATATGTATATTGCATTAAAATTGAACTAAAAATGAAAATTCATTTATAAAAATGATTATATAATACAACATTTTTATTTTTTTTATCATATATAATTTTGGATAAAAAGCTTTTACAAAAATAAAACTTTAATCGATTTAAAAAGGTATGATTAATTTTATAATTTTATTTGTTTGTCACTTTAATCTCAAACTTTTTAAATATATTATAGAAATTAAGGGTTATTTATTATTCCTTTTGTTCTCTAAATTATTATCGGTGATAATTTTACGTGTGACACGTAACAATCAAAGATTGGAATAAAATGTGTTTAATCAAATAAGTCTTTTGAATATCCTATATAAAGTTAAAATACATGAGATAAGTAAATTGCTAATATGGAATATTCTTAAATGAGATCTCTGCACTAAAATAAAAAAAAAATTGAAAAAATTGCTAATATGGAATATTCTTAAATACAAGATTTTTTTTTTAAAGAAATTATGTTTATCGCTTGATTTTATATATAATTGAAAATTTGATTAAAAAATTATAGGAGTTTCAAATTTTGATTACGAAAGGGGGATATTGCGTCACTTTTGATATCGAGAGTGTATATTCCTCTTAATTGACAAGATACACACCCCTTAGAGTTCTGAAGTTAAATTTTGATGTTGTTTCGATCTCACAGGGCTTTTGCTATTTTTAATCACTATGTAATAATGCTAAAATACGCGTTTAGGTTAAGTCATATATTGCCATGTTTGTTTGTTTGTTCAGCATGATAATTTGTAATATCTTATAAAACAACATCAATATATATATATATATAGAAAAAAGATAATAAAAATACGGTCAATTTATAATGATTTTTGTTTTGAATCTTGGGAGATTTTAATAGGATGATACTCTTCATATTTTCTCAATGATTTACGTCAAATACCTCGATGAATCATATCGATTTGTTTCAACTTTTCAACTTAGTGTTTGGAGAAAACTTGTTCATAAAAATTGCCAAACGTGGGAAAATACATTACAATGATAACCCAGCCAGTTGTCCCCTAAATGAAGCTACTGACTCAAAAACTCGTACCGTGCCGTCTATTGGGTTTACATAAGAACAGAACAGTCTTCTTCTCAAAACCACCGAGGCATGGAACCAAGTGTTCCCCCAAAACTCCTTTCTCCAACTTCTCCTCCCTCCCAAAAGATCCTGATGGGTAAATACCAATTGGGTCGTTTATTGGGTCGAGGTGGTTTTGGGAAGGTCTATCAAGCTCGATCTTTAAACGACAATAGCGAAGATGTTGCTGTGAAAATCATCGATAAGGTAAATACTATCGATGCTGCTATTGAACCTCGGATAATCAGAGAAATCTCCGCCATGAAAAGACTTCATCACCATCCAAATATCCTTAAAATCCATGAAGTTATGGCTACCAAAACCAAGATCTATCTCGTAGTTGAACTCGCTACCCGCGGTGAGCTTTTCTCTAAAGTATCCGGTCGCCGGAGGTTAAGAGAATCTACAGCGAGAGGGTACTTTCAGCAATTGGTTTCAGCCATGATTTTCTGTCATCAGAATGGAATTACTCACCGAGATATTAAGCCTCAGAATCTTCTCTTGGACGATAATGAAAATCTTAAGGTTTCCGATTTTGGTCTCTCGGCTCTGCCGGAACATATGAATGACGGCTTGCTTCACACCGCTTGCGGTACGCCGGCTTATACGGCTCCAGAGGTCGTTTCTAGGCGAGGATACGATGGTTCTAAAGCCGACGCGTGGTCGTGCGGAGTCATTCTGTATGTTCTCCTCGCCGGTCATCTCCCATTCGACGATAGCAATCTGATTTCCATGTACAAGAAGATTCATTGCCGGGACTATACGTTCCCGGACTGTATTTCAAAGCCGGCGAGGAGCATTATATTTCAATTGCTTGATCCGAATCCGAAAACAAGGATGAGTATTGAGAAGCTAATGCAAAAAGCTTGGTTCAAGAAATCACTCCCGGAAGATCCCGAAATAAGTATGTTTAAATCCGAATCGGTATTGGCGAAAAGTTGCAATTCGGAAATGAAATCGGTTCCGAATGCTTTCGACATCATATCGTTATCTTCGGGATTGAACTTGTCGGGGTTGTTTGAGGCAACGACTTGGAAGGACAAGAGGTTCACGACAAATTTGTCAATCGAAGCGATGTTGGAGAAGGTTAGAGAGGTAGGGCTAGAGTTAGGGTTTAGGGTAGAGAAAGGGAAAGGGTGTAGTTTAGGTTTAGGAAAAGGGAAGGTGGTTTTAATTGTGGAAGTTATGGAAATTGCAGAGGCATTATTGATAGGGGGTTTGAAGGTTGTTGAAGGTGGGTTTGAGTTTGAGGAGCTTCACTGGGCTGGTCTAAAAGCTGGATTAGAAGAAGTTGTTGTTTCATGGTATAACGACGTCGTTTGATGGGAATGTGGCTGGTAAGTTTGGCCAAACTGGAAAAGATGTCGGCACTGGGCACTGTAACACTCAAGCTGTTGGTACAATTGAATAATTTTCTAACTTCATTATTATTATATTACTAGTTTAGTTGTTTTATTTTCTTTTAATAATAATTACACAAGTAGTTTCCTTCCTTTCATCTTCTCTTCTGATCCTGTGTTGGTTGGTTTTCGTTATTTTAAATTCGGAATTTTGGTTAGTGGTTTCAATAGTGTTTTATCATTTCTTAATTTGCCAGCAAACGAATAGCAGTAGCACAATGATAACTAATTGATGTTTATAATTAACTAGATTTAAATAATAGTAATTTAATTTAAAAAATAATTAATTATATAATATTTAAATTAAAATATTATGTAAAACAATTTAATAATAAAAATATATAAATTAAATATTAAAATAGAAATATCAAAATTTGTAAAAATAAAAATAATATTTTTTTTATTTTCACTTTATATATTTTTGTTATTAGAAAAAAATGTAACATATTATTTTTATTTTAAATTGTGTTTAAGTAGATATTATTCAAATTCAATTATAATTATAAAATATAAAATACATAATATATTATTAACAATTAGTTTGAGATTAAGTATAAATTAATCTATAAAAAACGAGATTAAGTATAAATATATAAATATTATTAACAATTAGTTTGACTTGTGATTAAGTATAAATATATAAATATTTATTAATATAAAGTATGTAATTTTGAAAAACGAGACTAGAAATATAATTTTCATCTTTATCCATCTAATAATATAAAATACGAAATTTTATTTCGAATTTCTTATAATTACTTTTAATCGGATAATCTTAATAGAGATTTGACTTGTGAGGAAAAATTAACAACCCTAATAATGCATGTATAAAATCTTAGATGCCATTATAATGTTTTTAATACTCATTTCATATAAAATTTTTCATATTTGTGTATAAAAATATTTATGACATATATTTCATTATATCAACATTGATAACATTTTTCATAAAAAAATGGCATCTATTTTTCTTTATTCATAATATATGATGTATGATATTTTCATAAAATAATGCATAAATAAAATGTTAGACACTCGTCAATTGACGAGGCCACGACAAGACCCTAATAAGAGTTATAATCGCTCGTCGACCTCTCGTTGGACACTCGTTGGCCAATGAGGCCCCAACAAGCTTGATAGAAATTTTTTAAATTTTCACAATTGATATGATTTTTCATATGAAATTTCTCAATATATTGCTACATCTTAAAATATTATTAAGAAATATTTATATGAAAATTTATAATTTATTACAAATTATCGGGATTTCACAATCCTAATTCTTTAAAGAAAATTTTGCTCAAGGAATTTACAAATCCTTAAAACAAGTAAGAATATTTTGAGTTAATTTTAAACTCTTACTCCCAAGTTGCATCTTAAACACTATGATGTCTCCACTAAACTTTTACTAATGGTATTGCCCTTTTTCTCAAATTCTTGAATTAGAAATCAATTATCGACACTAGTTTTTCTTCATATAATGCATCTTACTGTAACGATAATTCTATCTAATTCATTAAACTATTCTAATTTTTTTGACATTGTCGTTGAACAGACACATGAAAAATATTGTGAATTTGTGAAAATGTTGAAGGTAGCTCCAATTGATAGTTACATCAATAATTATTTTTACAATTTGAAAGGGATCGATGTAGTGTAGTGTTAACTTTCCTTTTATTCCAAAATGAGTTATTCCCTCTAAGGTTGAACTTTGAGAAAAATATAATCATCCACTTTAAAGTTCAATGGTTCACATCCATGATCTTTGAACTACATAAAGTTTGTTTTGTGCGATATGAATATTTTTTCATTTTTTTATTGTATAAGAGTAGCTCCCATCGTACTAAAATTTTCACATCGAAAATCTACATAATCATCCATACAAAGCTTCATAAGAAGACATCTCAATATTGGCATGATAAAGTTGTTGTAAGCAAACTTAATGGATATCTGATGTTCCATCCAATTCCCTATGAATTTCATAATATAACTTGTAATATGTCTTTTAACATTTGAATAACCCTTTTTCGATTCTCCATCTATTTTAGGATGATAAGACATGCTATTTAAAAATTAAGTACCCAAAGCTTCTTATACACACTTTTACAGATGCGAGGTAAATTTTGGATATCGATTTGACATAGTCAACTTTGATATGCCATGCAATCGTATAATCTGTCCAATGTATAGCTTACCCAAATGGAATCATAACCCCTTATACGAAGTCCATAGGAACCATTTCCATTTCGGTACCGGGAGTGGTTGAAGTAATGTCATAGGTTTCTTATGCTTAACCTTGACTTATTGACATATCATATAGTTTGCTACAAACTGAGTTATACCCTTCTTTATTCCTCTCCACTAATAGGTCATTTTTAAATCATTATACATTTTTGTGTTTTTAAAATGTATCATAAATTTTGATCTATGCATTTCTCCTAGGATCTCTTACCTTAAATAACCATACAATTATCTTTTCATGGAAATGAAGCGCTCCATCACTATAAGTCCACCCTTCCAACATCTCTCCTTCATACATTCTGCACCACACTTTACAGATTTTAGGATCGTTAGATTAGGATGTTTTAACATTTTCTAACAATGTACGGCTAGATAAGAGGTTTTATAAGAGTTCTTGACTCCCATCAACATACAAATTTAGCTTGTAATCTTCTACTATTAGAATGTTTTACCAGGTATCTAATATCATTTATGCAACAGAAGCTGACTTACGACTCAGAGCATCTGCTATAATATTAGCTTTGTCAAAATGGTACTGCAAAGTGAAATCGCAACCCTGAAGGTATTCTACTAACTTTCGTTCTCTCAAATCGAGATCTTTTAGAGTAAAAAGATATTTAAGACTTTTATGATCCAAAAAGATTTAAAATTTGGCACTATAGAGGTAACATCTCTACATCTTCAAAGCAAAGACTATAGTTGCTAACTCAAGGTCATACATTGATTAGTTTCGCTTATAAGTTTTAAGTTTTCATAACCCGTAAGAAACCACTCTATCATTTTGCATTATAACATATCCAAGACCTTGCAATGAAGCGTTAGTAAAGATCACATAAGGTTTCATACTATCTGGTATATTAAGAATTTGTGTGGTTCTTGATCATACTTTCAACTCTTGAAATGCATCTTCACAAGATCCATCAAATATGAATTTGACACCTTTGTGAGCATACTATGCCAAAGGTGCAACAATATTTAAGAGGTCTTGGTTAAAACATCAGTAATAGCTAAAGAAGAAAACTTGGAGCATTTATTTTCCACGATATGAGCTAAAAAGGTTAATATATGTAAGCCTTGCATCAAGATCCAATGATATTGTAATGTCTACAAGGAAAATTTCAAGAAAAGTAAAGCGTGTCGCGATGAATAAATTAGTGTGTTGTGGAACACATTGTTATGGATTATTATTATGCACGTTTATTTTTTTGTATCGCAGTATGGAATAGGTTGTGTCGTGGCAAGACCCTCTTATGATGTGATGAGAGTTTGAAAAACACTAATATAATGTGATTTATGTGCACTTTAATGTCAAAATATACTTTTTTTGCATAATTTTATTATTATTTTAGAAAATATATTTTTTTGGAATTAAGGGTATGTTTGTTCTTTTTTTTAAGTATTTTTAGCTTCAAAATTATTCAAGTGATAAACAGTAGAAGAATGGTACCTAGTAGCACTCAATTGCAACCAAAGAAGAATAATAGAGTGAATATATATAATTTGAAGATTCTCATATGTAGGATTAATTATAAAAGGCTAATTATTCTTCTAACTCAAATCGATTTCACTTAATTTTTCACTATGTTTTACTTATCTAGCTAATTGAATTTAATTCTTTATATTTGTTAGCAATCTTCAAAAAAAATATGCAAAAGCCTTTTTCTACAATCAATTGAAAATATTCGTATTCATTAATTTACACAAGAGTATGCAATTTAATAAAATAAGAAAGCATTAAGACCAATGATTTTAATACTACACACGTCCATACAAGTTTTTTTATCTCTATATTTATCTATGCCAAAATATTGAAGATCTATCATATAATTCCCTCTTTAGATAATAAATCACAAGACTAAAATCATCTAATTAATGACCAGTTAATTACAAGCAATAAACTTAGAATAAATCAGACAAACATAAATAGAAATAATTCATATTAACATAGAAATTCAAGCATAGTTCAGAATTAAATTACATTTTTTTTCTTAAAATAAAGAAAAACTAGTTCACGCTAAAAATTAAATTTAACATAAACTAATTCACCATAATTTTCTGAGAGTAATTGAAAGAAAAGTGAATAACAAAAAGAATATGTTTTTGCGTTAATCTGTTGCACTTCAATTTGCTTTGTCTACTTCCCAGATGACCTTGCTTTTTTTTTCTCCTCAGCTTTTCCTTTCTGTGATTTATTTGTGTTCTCTACGACTCACCATTTTTTCCCTCCCTATTATATGTATATATTGAGAAATATTCATTTAAATTAAATTTAAATAAATTCTAATTTAAATTAGATTTAAATAAATCTTGTTTTAAATTTGAGAGTCTTTAGTCAATATGCTTCTAAAATTATAGGTCTTTATTTTCTTCAATTTTGCAAGCCATGGTTTGGATTTAGATTTCATCACTAATAGTTTAGTCTTTTTACATCAAAGATAGTAGAAAAATCAATCAAAAATTTAGCAATTTGTCAAGCAAAATTTAAGCATTTACTTCAACCTAAAGCTAAGTTCTTGAGTGTGTGTGTGAAATAGTCAATTTAACTCCAAACCACTAATAAATTCATATAAAAGTAGAACAACTAAAATAAGAAGAATTCTCTCAAAATTTAACTCCATAAGTTCAAATTTTCAGAAATCTTCTCCACTAATGTAATCAAATACCAAAATTAAAGATCAGAAAGTCTTTAATCAGGGTTGTAATGACAGGCCACAAGGTGAGGGCTAAGAAAGAAATGGATATGGAAAATCACATCAAACTGGGAAAATATTTGGTAGCAAGAAACAATAAAAAGAATATCCACAAGATTCACAAACATAGCCTTTCTTTACAATATGCTCATAATGATGACAATATTGTTGCTATACTCAATATGTGTTGTGCTCTCTTCTTCTTCTTTTATCATTCATTCTTTCTTTATTTCTTTCTTTTTTCCATGTGGTTGCCTTGGTATTTATAATCTTAGCTAATTTCAACCACCTTAACCATTTTTCGATTCTTGCCTTTCACTTTCTTTCTTTCTTTTCTTCTTCTTTTTCATTCTTTGATCAAATAGAGCAAACATAATATGAATTGTTTAATTTGAACTAACTTTCTATTTAAATGCAAAATTTTACCAAAGTATTTTCTCAAAATTTAAAGGTAAGTTTATGGTTTTTCAAGCTTAGAATGAGAATGATTTATGTAGTTAAAAGACCAAATAAGGCTTATGTAAAATAAGGTTTTACGGGGTTGACTATGAGAATACACCATGTAATGATGGCGTGATAATTAGGACGGTTGAAAAAGCTTTTTAGTTGTGAAAAAAATTGTCTAGATCATTTCTCTAATATTTGGTATCAAATATGATTTTGCCTTAAAGATCCATCAATAGATTCTAGAACAAAGCAAGATTAAACTTTTTCTAACCCAATTAATTTAACTCTTTCGCTTTATAGACAAAATGGAGTAGAGAAAAATTTATTATGTTCTCAATTATTTTTAAGGACAAAGATTTCAATCAAAGTACCCACAAATACATGTTTGATAAGATAATTCAACAACTCAAAAATATAGGAGTTGACACCCTCAAACTTAAACTAAATAATGTCCTCGTTGTAATTTAAAAGTGAGATAGATTAAAGAAATGAAAGGAACTTCCCTGCTTTTATGGTGGATCTATAGTAGTTTGTAATTATCAGCTTTTTATATCTGCATAATAAACTAGCATCAAAATCTAAAATTTTCAAATAGTAATAAAAAATAAACTGAAATAAAAGAAATGATAAAATAAAGTTTTATGGGCTGTCTTCCAAAAGCGCTTGTATTATAGTCTATAGCCAGACTTTTTAATATTCATCAAATATGATTTCGAAGAGGAATAAATGCATAATTCCTCTCTACTTGTTATTCATAATAGTGCTTCAATATATGGCCGTTAACTCTGAATATATTCACTTCCTTGTCCTTCAAGTCTATTGCTCCAAAAGTGAAAACTTTGTCAATCGTATAAGAACCTATCCATCTTGATCTTAACTTACCTCGGAAGAGTTTTAGTCATGAATTAAAAATCAAAACCTATTGTCCATGAGCAATCTCATGCCTAATAATTTGTTTGTAATGTCACTTCTTTGTCCGTTCTTTCTAGATCTTTGCATTTTTATGAGCATCATTCTGGAACTCATCCATCTCACTCAATTGAAAAAGTCGCTTTTTCACTGCTACCTTCAAATCAAAATTAAACTTCTTTATAGCCTAATAAGCTTTATGTTACAACTCCACGAGGAGATGCCATGATTTTTCAAATACTAATCGATAAGGAGACATCCCAATAGGTGTTTTAAAAGTTGTACGATATGGCCACAAAACATCATCAATCTTCTTTGCCCAATCCTTTCTATTGGTGTTGACCTTCTTCTCAAGGATATTCTTCATTTCTCGATTAGAAATTTTAGCTTGGCCATTAGTTTAAAGATGATAGGCAAGTGCTATCTTGTGCTTCACACCATACTTAGAGAGAAGGTTGTCGAATAAATTGTTGCAAAAATGGGTCTTTTCTCACTAATAATAGTTCGTGAAGTGCCAAATCTTGTGAATATGTTCTTATGTAGAAATTTAAGCACTACCTTTGCATCATTTGTTATTGCGGTAATTGCCTCCATCCAGTTTCACACATTTTCAACTGCTAACAAGATATAAACAAAGCCAAAAAAGGAGAAAAATGACCCATAAAATCAAATAACTCAACCTCTAAGATATTTTTTTATGGTAGCTCTTGACGTCTTGAAATATTTCCCATACGTTGCCACTGATCAAAAGTCTTCACCATAGTATAACTATCACAAAAATAGAGGGCCTAAAGAAACCACTATGAAGTATCTTAGCTACAGTTCGTGTTACTGATAGGCAAAACCGGCATCACCAATCCTGCCAATACTTTGGTTTTATATTTATAAAACTCTCGCAAGTGTACGAATCATTTCTTAGAAAATGATAAGTATACTCCCAATGTCGATCTAAGGAAGGAATATATGTGGTTTTTAATTTATTATTCAAACTTTTAAAAACGAAATTAAATCCTAAACATCCTGTCACGAATTTTTTGGGTTTTGTGTTTTTTAATCTAAGAACATAAAAACAAACATAGATACATATTCAATAAATATTTATGCAAATTTTATATTTTATAATAGTGGAGTATTTATAGATATAATAACTAAGTTAATTATGTTTGCTCATATTATTTAGGTTATTAAAGATATGAATTGATATTTATTGATTATCTCTTTTATATGAACACCACATTTAGTGGGGTTAGATATTCTTTGTTAACTAAACAAATCAATTAACAACTATGGGTGAGGTTGATAACTAATTTGGTTAATTAAATTAATTCCTTTTTTTTTCTAAGAGATTGAAAATGAACCATTTAAATACTACCTTTGGTGGGGTTAGATAGTTTAAACTTTATTCAAGGTATCCAAATTAAACCTAAGAATTTAATTATCAGAGTACTAACTTTCAAGTTTTAAAACCACTACTGAAAACATGTTATCAATACATTTTCAGATAATAATTCTTATAAAAACTTTTGAAATAGAGCTTCACTCTAACTACCGGGTGATTGTACCAACAAATAAAAGAGCATTACTCTAAATCAGACCGGATAACTAAACCTTAAAATTTAATTTTCAGATTTAAGTTTGTAATGAAAAATAATATATTTCTCTTTAACATTCTTAATATAAAATCTTGAATAAAAACAAAATCAATTCATTTTAGAGATTTTTACCTATTTAATATTTCGTAAGCATAACAACGTTATTATTATATCATGTTTACAAATAGCTAGCAAAGTTTAATTTAATCACACACAAATTAAATATAACATGTAAGAATAAAACATAAAAAATAACTGTAAAGAAATTAAAATCCTTACAGTACTTTGATGCTATTCATGTTGCTGAAAAACCTCCAAACAGAATTTGCACTCCCATTTATTAAATCAAAAAGCAAATAAATTACAAAAACATAATTAGTTCTTCTCAAAAAGAGAAGAACTCTAAAAATAAGGAAAAACTAAAAACTAAAAAAAACTAAGAAATGGAGAGAAAGAAAGAGAAGAGAAGATGTGTTTTGAGGTGTGATTTGAAGTGAAGAGAATGAAGGTATTTATAGGTTAAGAAAGGAGGAAAAATTGGGTGAAAAATGATTAAAAATGGTGGAAACGTGGAGTAGTGATGATGACATCATTGTTGATGTGGGGTGGCGGTGCGCACAGATTGGGGTATAGAGGCGCAGGTGCACGCGGGCGCGTGGTGCTCGGAGCGGCTAGGCGACTATGTGTGCAATTTCATCTTTTTTGACATTTTTAACCCATTTTGTCCAATTTTTTCATCTTTTTTGACATTTTTAACCCATTTTGTCCAATTTTTTCATCTTTTTTTGACTTTTCCTCAATTACTTTATGAATATATTTGTGATGAATTGCCTCTGATATTTTTCTTTGAGTATTTAAGTTACTTTTTAAAGCAAAAATATCTAAAAAATAATAAAAATACTCATGATTTCGAAAAGATAGATTTATATAAATATATGATAAAATCATATAAATATATATGTTTTTAATAAATTAACGTGAATAAAATTATGGTAATTTTAGTATTTTTTGAGTACTCATCAGTTACTCTAAAATGTCCTCTATATGATGAGGAATGGAAATGATAGAGAATGGCATGCATCTCCTCTTTAGGCGCATATCTTCAGATAATTTGATTAGGGTATATTTTGAAAAGCAAAGGCTTATCCCAAAAATAATATTTCACATCATGCAAAAACTTCTTACATTTATGGTAAGTAAGATCTGGTCGCAACATCATATAAGCTAGGTAGTTTACAATATCAACATACCAAGAAATTTTGATCTCACATGCAAAAAATTGCTCATCAGGGAATACTTCTTGGATCATTCAATCTGGTTTTATTTCCTCTTGCTCCAACCGAGATATATGATCAGTAACTAAATTTTCACTTCCTTTCTTATCTCGAACTTCCAAATCAAATGCTTGAAGAACAATGATCCGACGAATCAACCTAAGCTTAGCATCCTTATTGTTAAACAAATAACGAAGTGTTGCATGATCAATAAACAATATCACCTTTGTACCAATGAGGTAAGATTGAAATTTATCACAAGAAAACACCACAGCAAACATTCTTTCTCAGTTTTTGTATAATTAAATTGAGCATCATTCAATGTCCAACTTGCATAGTATATAGCCCTAAACAGTTTGTCTCACTTTTTTTCCTAAAACTGCTTCAATTGCAAAGTCACTTGAATTACACATGACTTCAAAAGGTTGACTCTAATCAGGTACAGTCATTACTTGTGTTGAAATCAGTTTCTCCTTAATTGCATTAAAGGCTTACAAACAAACATCATCAAAGTCAAATGCATAATTTTTTTCCAAGAAGATTACATAAAAGGTTTAGAGAGTTTAGAAAAATACTTTATAAATCTTCTATAAAATCCTAGATGTCCTAAAAAGCTTCAGATTCCCTTCACATTCTTTGGAGGTGGTATTTTTTCTATGGTTTCAATTTTAGCTCGATCAACCTCAATTCCTTTAGATGACACTCTATGGCCAAGCATTATCTCTTCTTAAACCATGAAATTACACTTCTCATAATTTAGGACAATATTTTTATCTTCACATGTCTATAAAACAAGAACTAAATTATGCAAACAATGATCAAAAGATGTACCAAAAACTAAAAAGTCATCCATGAAAATTTCCATTATATCTTCCACCATATCAGAAAAGATAGCCATCATTCAACGTTGAAATGTTGTTGGGGCATCGAACAATCCAAAGGGCATCCTTACAAAAGCAAATATTCCATAAGGGCATGTGAATATAGTTTTCTCCTGATCTTTGGGGGCTATAGCAATCTAATTATAGCTTGAATAACCATCTAAGAAGCAATAATAAGGATATGCAGTCAATCGATCTAACATTTGATTAATGAATGGAAGTAGAAAGTGATAATTCCATGTTGCTTTGTTCAACTTGCGGTAATCTATACATACACGCCAACCCATAACTGTTCTTATAGAAATAAGCTCATTGTTGTCATTTTTCACCATCAGCATTCCCCTCTTTTTAGGTACAACATGCACTGGACTTACCTATGAGCTGTTTGAAATAGCATAACTAATTCTAGCATTGAAAAGCTTCAAAATTTCAACTCTCACAACTTCTTTCATTGTAGGATTCAATTTTCTTTGGGGCTCAATTGATGGTTTGTAAGGTTCCTTGTTGTCTGTTTTGCAGAACATAAAATCGTGCAAGCATACACGGTCACAAGTAATAAAGATTTGTAAGTAAAGTATCGTTCCCACGGAGATTTGTTACTATAATTTGTTGAGTACTAAAATTATATCGCTCTGATTTTATCCAAAACAATCGTTGATTTAGAAAAATACTAAAAGAGTTAACAAAATAAAAGAAATCTAGGATTGCAATTTTTCACCAAATTAATCCACTCAAATCTTGTTATTTTCTTTTGATTTATATTTTTTAGTACATTTAATTTGTCAACCGAAAACTTCTATTTTTATCCATACATCTCTTCCGAGCTCCGTATAGACACACCTCGTTAAATTAATTCACTATATCTCTATGAGAATTAAATTCACCAAGATTCATTACGTTCTAAGTTTTCAAAAGGCCACACATATAATTAGGGTATATTCCTATCCTCCATCATGCATGTCATTCTATCTACGAGCAATATACACAAAAATGGCTCTCTCAAGTTTATTAATGTGCCACGAATCGTTTTGATAAAATTCGTAAATAATCAAAAGCATTAAGCACAAGATAGAGTGAACAAATTTAACATCTTATAAATCTATCAAAAAAAATAATTAAAATCAAAGCTTCATAAATTCAGATCAAATGCAACCCTAGAAAAATTAAATTACCATTAATTTAAAATAAAAATTACAACAAGGAAATTAAGATGAAGAACGCAGAAAATTAAAACATCACGAAACGAAAATATTTGGCACACGCAGAACACAACAAAAGCCAAAAAATGGCTTCTGCGTGTTCTGCAGTCCAAAACCGAACAACACCAAAAATTCTAAACTCTCCAAAAAAAAACTTCTCTAAAAAAAACTCTTAAACTCTATCATCTTATCACCTATTTATAGCTACAAAAATACATCTAAAATAATACATTTTTTACTTTTCAGAAACGCGTAAAAAAAATTCCCTCGAAACTAAAATCGACGCGTTTCAAAATTTGATATCGAAAAACTTAAAAATCACGCGTAGACAGGCGCCATTCGGATTCTTTTTAAATTCAAAGTGCATGCCACGTGTCCACCTCTGATTCGCTGTAAGGATTAATGCGGACACATGGCAGCATTTCATTCGCTGTGGGAAACGGGCGCACGATGGATTGTCGCACGGGAGACAACGGCTACAACGCAGGCGTGATCCAGCATGGTCAGGCTCATTGTAACATGCCACTTGTCAGAATATTATTGGCTTATAGATCAAGTATACACGTGGCTTCTTCGTATTCAGTAAACCTCGAGGGTGCACGCCGCTTGGATGAAATGCGTTGCACACGAATTTTGGTTGACCGGTTCGGTGCGCTACAGCTTGGTTCCACGCGCTTCAATCTAGACAGTTCATCTGATCCAACGGTCCGCGATGCGTATCGGGGGAATTCTTCCCAACCGACATATGGGTCCCACTCTACACGCCAGCCTGCGCGGTAGGTGGGCCCCACGGGTACAACGAGCCGTGCGAGAAATATACACGCGATTTTGTCTCGTCTGGATTGTACTCGCCAAATCTGGACCGTTGATTTGATGATCGAACGGAAAGTGATGGGCACGTTAAATGATGCGAGTGACATTCTTCTCCTGCGCAGAAAAATTCAATTTTTATTGATCTCATTTTCACCCACAAATATATTTCAAATTAGATTTTAATCTTTCTTAAATTACACTCAAGCCCAATTTTAATTTTAATTGTATTTTTGACTTTTAAAAATAGCAATTAAGCACTCATTTATTTGAAATTATATTTTTGGACAAAAACTTGCAATAAATTACATTTTCGATACAAATTATTTAATTTTCTTAAAAATGTATTACATAATCTATAAAAGGTGAATATTAATTTATTTAATTAAAATTAACCAAAAATGTAAAGAACATAGCAATTATAATTGAAAAAATAGATGAAAATAACTATATAAAATACAGCTATCAACACCCCCAAACTTAAGTTTTTGCTAGTCCTCGAGCAAAAGGAAGGAAATAAAACAACGATAACTACATTTAAAATAATGATTTACAAAATATTTTTTTAGTATTTCCAAATTACATAACTCAAAGAAATAAGAGAATTTTATCTAAGTATCAAAATCAATTTAAAAGTATATTACATTTTCACAATGAATTTTATTATGTGTGTGAAATCTTTTCATATTTCATCACATGCAATCCAGATCAGTTTATACAAATATAAAATCAAACAAATTTTCATGAAATCACAAATCTCATAAGTTTATTTTTCATTTCTCTCTCCACTAATGTAGACAAACACAAAACACAAAATCAATAGGACTTTATTAAGCTTGTAATGTATGGCTTAGGTGAAGGAAGGATAAAAGATAATATTTAGCTCAACTTTTCCCAAACAAAACATTTTAGGATTGTAAAAGATAACTTCTATCATGAAAATAAACGCTTCCCACTTTGAGATTTAACATCACATACAATAATCAGTTTCTTTTTTTTCTCTTTTTTCTTTTGCTTTTTTCTTCAGAATGTGTTCTTTTTCTTCTTTTCTGTTTCTTTTTTCTTTTTTTTGTACCCTCTTTTTTTCTCATATATCTTTAAATATTTACTAACAATTTTCACATGTTAGTGAGATAAGAAAAATAGATATACTACACACACACATATATATTTTTTTGGTAGGCTTTTGAAATGAGAAAAAATATATATATAAACTTTGAAGCTCAAAAGGAGTATACTATGGATAATGTATGTGAAGGTAGATAGAAAGGCTCAAACAATCCAAAGATGGCCTAAATCATTTTCTTAGTTAAATGTTATCTATAATTTCGCCTCGAGAGAAAATCAAACCAATTCTAAGAACTGTAACACCACAAAAATCAATCCAATTCCATACTCACATAAATATTCTCTAAATTCGCATAGCAATTCAAAAGTCAAGACTAGTGCTCATGAATATTTATTCTTGTAAAAATGAAACATACGTAAAAATTATTCATCACTTAGACAACATTCAAATTTTTCAAAGAGACATGCACCATTTAAACAGATGAAATAAAAATAAATCACTATTCATAGCAAAATATCTTCAATTAACCAAACAAAAAAAAATTCACAAGCAATAACATCCAGAAAGTATTTTAATTAGGTTCAATATATCCACCACCCCCAAACTTAATATACACATTGTCCTCAATGTGTGAAAGTTAAAGAACATATGAGATGGGTTTAAAGAAACTTCCTGGTTTGTTTGATTGGTTAAGCCAAAATTGCTTCATTACCTCCACTTTGCACCTACGAAGGAAAAAAAATAACATAACAAAATATAAAAAGTAATACATGCAAAAAATAAAAAAAAAATAAAACACATGGGTTGCCTCCCAAGAAGCGCTTGATTTATAGTCTTCAGCTTGACTTCTCAATTTGTTTTTCTGTTTGTAAGTTAAGATTTGTGTGTCAAACAAAATCTCAACTTACGAGAAAATTGAAATATAAATTAAGAAACAATAACTATAAATTTTTTTATTTTTATTTTTCTGTGTTTTTTTTATTTTTGTGAATTAAGATTTGTGTGTCAAACAAAATCTCAACACACGAGAAAATTGAAAAATAAAATAAACCAACAATAAACAAATAACGCATTTCGAAATTCGATATCGAAAAACTTAAAAATCATGCGTAGACAGGCGCCATTCGGATTATTTTTAAATTCAAAGTGCATGCCACGTGTCCACCTTTGATTCGCTGTAAGGATTAATGCGGACACGTGGCAGCATTTCATTCGCTGCGAGAAACGGGCGCACGATGGATTGTCGCACGGGAGACAACGGCTACAACACAGGCGTGATCCAGCGCGGTCAGGCTCATTGTAACATGCCACTTATTAGAATATTATTGGTTTATAGATCAAGTAGACACGTGGCTTCTTCGTATTCAGTAAACCTCGAGGGTGCACGCCGCTTGGATGAACTGCGTCGCACACGAATTTTGGTTGAATGGTTCGG
This sequence comes from Hippophae rhamnoides, assembly GCA_033030585.1. Lineage (NCBI taxonomy): Eukaryota > Viridiplantae > Streptophyta > Magnoliopsida > Rosales > Elaeagnaceae > Hippophae > Hippophae rhamnoides. The sequence goes on from CM065427.1 coordinate 71,589,300, forward strand.
TGCACGACAGCTTGGTTCCACGCGCTTCAATCTGGACCGTTCATCTGATCCAACGGTCCGCGATGCGCGTTGGGGGAATTCTGCCCAGCCGACATGTGGGTCACACTCTGTACGTCGGCCTGCGCGGCAGGTGGGCCCCACGGGTACAATGAGCCGTGCGAGAAATATACACGCGATTTTGTCTCGTCTGGATTGTACTCGCCAAATCTGGACCGTTGATTTGATGATCGAACGATAAGTGATGGGCACGTTAAATGATGCGAGTGACATTCTTCTCCTGCGCAAAAAATTCAATTTTTATTGATTTCATTTTCACCCATAAATATATTTCAAATTAGATTTTAATCTTTCTTAAATTACAATCAAGCCCCATTTTAATTTTAATTGTATTTTTGACTTTTAAAAATAGTAATTAAGCACTCATTTATTTGAAATTATATTTTTGGACAAAAACTTGCAATAAAGTACATTTTTGATACAAATTATTTAATTTTCTTAAAAATGTATTGCATAACCTATAAAAGGTGAATATTAATTTATTTAACTAAAATTAACCAAAAATGTAAAGAACATAGCAATTATAATTGAAAAAATAGATGAAAATAACTATATAAAATACAGTTATTATTCCTCTGAAAGAATATTGTGCATACAAATGGATGGACTTATACCATTTATGTTAGAGATATTTCATCAAAAGGCTTTTCTATACTCCCTTAACACACGCAACAATCACTGGAAATGTGTAACTGTCACCCAAGAATGCATAGCGAAGATGCTGAGGCAATTGCTTCAACTTTGGAGTTGTAATTTGCTGCACTTTTTCTATAGAGATTACAGAATCCATCTTTCCTACCATTGGCTCTAGCCTCTTCACTTATGTGCTAAATGATGTAACCTACTTTAATGCTTCCAAGGAAAATACATAGTGGATAAATTATTCACTAACAAAAGGTAAATCAGATTCATAAACAATAGAGTTATTGAAATCATAAACATGAGATGAAGTGGTGATACATCGTTCTATGTGATTGGCCGACATATCCTCTTGAAAGGCTTTTACTACACATTGCTCAATTACATCTACCCAAAAGTAAGTGCTTGGATCTTCTGAAAATCTAATGGCTACATAACATTTTCCTTGTTCACTCTCAATGTTAACTTAGCCTTTGTAACATCCATTAAAACCCTTCCCATAACCAATAATGGCCGGCCAAGAATTAGTGAGACATCTTGGTCTTCATATACATCTAACACCACTAAATCAACAAGAAAAATGAATTTATCCACCTTTACCAATACATCTTCTATGATTCCACGTGGATACTTGATGGATCGTTCTACAAGTTATAAAGAAATGGTTGTTTGTTTCATCTCTCCAAGTCTCAATGTCCTATAAACAGAAAATGGCATAAGATTAATGCTAGTGCCAAGATCACATAAAAATTTATCAAAAATTGAATTTCCAATAGTACCAGGTAAAGTGAAACTCTCTCGATCTTTTAATTTTTGAGGCAATTTCTTTTGAATAATGACACTTCATTCATCATAAAGCTTCACTGTTTTAAAATCCTCCAACATTCTCTTCTTGGAAATGATGTCCTTTAGGAATTTGACATAATCTGGCATCTGTTCCAAGTCATCTACAAAAGGAATATTTATGTCAATTTTCTTTAAATTATCCAAAAACTTAGAAAATTGATGATTGATAACTGTACGTTTTACAGTTATTTTATCTAATTTATTAATTATAATTGCTATGTTTTTAATGCTTTTAATTAATTTTAAGTTCTTAAATTAATAATTACTGTTATTTTTTAAGCAACATATTTTTAAAGAATATTAAAGAATTTTTAGTAAAAAAAAAGCTTAATTGCAATTAATAAAAGTTGAAAATTTAATTTGAATTAAAAGAGGACTTAATTACAAATATCAAAAGTTTAAAATTTATTTTGAATTAAATTAGAGGGCTAAAATGCAATTAACCAAACTTTTTGCTTTTTAACGTAGGGAAGAAGACCACACGCATCTATTGCCAACGCACCACACGCACCGTTAGATCAAAAATCAACGGTGATGATTAGGCGAGTGAGATGCACATGCTACATAGGCGAGTGAACACCTTTCCAAGATGGCACACTACTCGGCGTGCAGAGTGGGCTTCACCTGTCTATGGAGGCCGGCGTGTAGAGTGGGACCCACCTATCTACGCCAATAACTTCCCGCATGCGTGTCTTTATCACTCACTATTATATCAAAATTTGGACAATTTATATCATGTGTGAGCCCCACACTCCACGCAAGTGGATTCCAGTTGTCGCGTACCGTTCAGCGCGTAATGTTCTCGTGCAATGCTGTTCACATTATGTGTATGCGCCTTCTCATCACAGCAAATAAAAAGCTGCCACGTGTTATGTTATTATTCCAGCCAATCAAATGCCGACACATGGCATGCATTTTGTGAAATAAAACGCAGGAAATGGTGCATGTTACGTTATTCTTCGAGCCAATATTTTTGATGTAATATTTTGTCTCCCACGCATGTCTAAAAAATATTTTATGATGTATTTTTTTAGAGAGTTGAAGCTATAAATATGTGCCCATGAGGTTGGATGGGTAGACTTTGGAACATGGAGAAGCCATTTTTGGCTTCTATTGTGCTTCTCCGTAGATGAAATTCTAATTTCTTTTTGTTTTTCTTCATATAATATTCCTTAAATGTTTTAATATTTCATTTTGTAATTTTAATTTTTGTTATGGAGTAATTTAATTTCTAGGGTTGCCATGTAACTTAATTTATGAAGCTTGAATGAATTATTTTTGAATGATTTATGAGATGTTTAATTTGTTTATGTTATTTGTGCTTAATGCTTTTGATTGATTGGAAGATTAATCAATTGATCTGAGACACTTAAATAAACTTGAAAAATGCATTTTTCTGACACTTAAATAAACTTGGAATAGGCATTTTTGTGTGTTGATCGTGGATAGAATAACATGTATATATAAGGGATAGGAATATACCTTAATTATACATGTAATTATTTGAGAACTTTGAACTTAATGAATATTGGTGAATTTAATTCTCATAGGAATATAGTGAATTATTTTAGCGAGATGTGTCTATATGGAGCTCAGAAGAGATATATGGATAAATTAGGAGTTCTTTGTTGACAAATTAAATTCAACAATATAAATCAAGTGGATTAATTTGGTGAAATTTCAATCCTAGAATTTTCTTATTTATTGTTATAAACTGTTATAAAAATTAGTTAGTCAAACTCAATCAACCTTTCGATTGTTTGGATAAAATCATATTGAAACAATTTTAGGTCTTGACGAATAATAGTAACAAATCTTCGTAGGAATGATATTTTACTTATCATTTATTACTTGTAACCGTATACACTTGCACGTTTTCATGTTCTCTTAAAGAGACAACACTGATCTAATTTTTGTTTTTGAAAGTGTTGAGAATAAGGTAGTGGAGTAGAGAGAATATGAAAATTGTGAGTAAATGAAATTGATGGAGTCATGTGAGTCTCTCTCAGTGTATCATCAACAATCTCTTCGTTTTCTACTTTATTATTACTTTGGCCATTGTTTGGAGCTGTAGAGATGGACTCAATATCCTTTGATGACGACCTTTCAATATTTCACTCCTAAGTGTAATGACCTTGCATTATTCCTTTGGATTCACTTATATATTGCTAGGAAAAATTCCTCTTTACTGAGGATTGATGGTTATGGCTAGTTGCCCAATTAGCACTTCAAGATTTTTCCTAATAGCTCCCATATTGCTACAATGTGTCTCAATATTATCCAACCGTGAATCACTTTTTTTAAACCTTGCTTTAGTCTCCTCAACAAAGGAAACCATGGAATTCTCAAGTGACATCTTCTTCTCGCTTGGTTGACTATCAAACCATAGAGGAGGTTGCAACATATTCTTTGTGTTTCCATAAGAGAAATTCTCATGATTTTGAAGCCTTGGTTGGCAATAATTTTTCATAGGATTACCACGATAGTTGTAGTTCCGCTTATTAATGTATTAAACCTATTCTCGACTTACTTCATTCATCGGAATTGTCATACTCAGGTCTTCAACATATTCTACACTTTGTGGTATTCTTTGGATAGTCGAGGCAAAAATTTGATGAGATAGAAAAGCTATTTTAGCTAAAATGGCAACAAACGACTCCAATTCATGAATTCCGATAACTTTCTTAGCGATAGATATTTCAGTTGGCCATTAATATTTGTTTGAGACCATTTCTTCCAAAAGAGAAGTAGCCCATTCAACTATATTTACATCAAATTTCCATCAGAAGTAGCATCAACTATAGTTCTAGTTTGTCCTTTTAACCTATTATAGAACATTTAAACTCATAATCAATCTGGCAATCTATGTTGAAGGCAACATCAAATCATATCTTTATATCTTTCCCATGCTTCATAGAGTGTCTCAAAATAATTTTTTATGAATTGACCAATCTCACTCCTGAGTTGTACTTTTTTTGCACATGGAAAGAATTTAGCAAGAAACTTTTCTACCATGTCCTACCAACTAGCGATGCTTTTCGGTTGTAAAGATTGTAGGCAACCTCTAACCTTGTCTCTCAATGAAAAAGGAAACAATTTCAGTTTAATGGTGTCTTTGGTAACACCATTCATCTTTATAGTGTCACAAATATCCAAAACATTGCCAAATGAATATTGGGATCATCAAGTGGTGAATCGCTAAATTGGGCTTCTTACACCATATTGATCAACGCAGGTTTGAGCTCAAAATTATTGGCATTAATAGTCTAGCATCTTACACCTGAGTAGTTGTCATTCACAATTGGCCTTATGTAATCCATCAAAGTGTGTGGCTGTGCATTATGTTCTTCTTCAGTCATAGCTAGTACTTTCTTCTTTCTTCATGGTCTAAAATCTATTTCAATCTCTAGATCAAAAGGAATAGTTTTTGAGTTCTAGAATGACGCATCCAACGTAAAAAAATACACCTAGAAAAAAAATACAATTCTAAATTAAAACCAAGTTTACTTTATATTGTTATTGGAAAAAATAAGAAAAAATCAATCACCGGCAATGGTGCCAAAAACTTGATACGTGTAAAACTGCAAGTGCATAATATCATAGTTTTATAATAAAGTAATAAGAAGAGTATCATCCTCAGGGATTGGTAACTTATTTTTGACAAATGCCAAAATTATATTAATCTCAATTTTATCTAAAAAAGTCGCTAAGGTTGTTGTAATTGGAATTTAAAATAAAATTAATTTAAAGAAAAAATGCAAAAGAAAATAAAGATGTTGTTCATTGATCAAATTAATAGAGAGAAAACTTCTAAGAAATCAATTTCACCTAATCTCTCACTATGATTTACTCATCTAGCTAATTGAATTTAATTCTCTCTATTTGTTAGCAATCTCCAAAAAAATATCCAAAAATCCCTTTTGACAATCAATTAGAAATATTCTAGTTCAATAATTTACATAAGAGTATTCAATTTAATAAAGCAAGAAAACATTAAGACCAATTATTTTAATACTACACAAGTTCAAACAAGTCTTTCGATCTCTATATTTACTTATGTTGAAATATTCCAGATTTATCCTATAATTCCCTTATTCGATAGTAAATCATAAGACTAAAATCATCTAATTAACGGTGAGTTAGTTAGAAGCAATAAACTTAAAATAAATCAAACAAACGTGAATATAAATAATTCAAATTAATATAGAAATTCAAGAATAGTTCAGAATTAAATTATATCTTTTTCTTAGAATAAATAAAAATTAGTTCATATTAAAAATTAAATTTAACATAAACGAATTCACTATAATTTTCTTAGAGTAATTGAAAGAAAAGTGAATCGCAAAAAGAATGTGTTTTCACGTAATCCATTGTGCTCCAATTTGCTTTCTCTTCTTTGCAGATTTTTCTTCTTGTTTCTTCCTCTGTGCTCTGTTCTGTTTCTATTTGTTTATTATTCTTGCTTCGCTAACGGCCTTGCTTTTTTTCTTCTCCTTAGCTTCTTCTTTTTGTGATTTATTTTTGTTCTCTATCGCTCACCATTTTTTTCTTCTCTATGTTATATATATATTGAGAAATATTCATTTAAATTAGATTTAAATAAATATTATTTTAAATTTGAGAGTCCTTAGTCAATATGCTTGTAAAATTTTGTATATTTCTTTTCTTCAATTTTGCAATAACATTTAAATAATAATAATAAAGTATAAAATGAATAAAAATTAGACTAAAACTAAATTTGAGAAGTGATAGATTATTCTGAATTATACAAGCCATCAATGCACACACATGAAACAAACAAATGCAAGTTAATTACGCAAGTGTTATGTTGGATGTTAACATAAATGTAGAGAATAAAAACTATTACAAATTTTTTTAGAATGACCTAGTTGTGACATTGTAGTATGGTGCCTGCACTATTAATAGCACCATAAAACGAGAAAATTTAGCAAGAATTCTTCCATTTTGTTTTTACATTTTCAGTATAAAATTAGTAAGAAATGAAATGAAAACATTCATGATATTCAAAGTTCTAAAACTTTCATAATCTTTTTTTTATATATTCTATGCGTGATAGTTCTTGTTTTTTAGCTTCTTCTTTCTTGCAAAATCAAAACAATGTAGTTCCTTTATAAAAATCTCTCTCCCACACTTAGCTTTTCCTTATCCTCAAACTTGCGCTTAGTAATTCAAAGTTTTTAAGGAACTTTGCATATCAAGAATCCTACTTAATAAAATTTATAATAAGTATGTGTGCTTGCACCTTGTGAAAGGTTTCCAAGATTTTCCTTTCATGATTATGCTTCTTTGAATTTTAGAATCTATTGAAAAAAGATAAAGCATATTCATTAGCAAAAAATGAAGTTTCGAATACTATCTTTAGTACCATATTGTACTCTTATGGAGTAGTGGTCTTCTCTTCCTCACTAGTCCTTTCTTTGGATGTATCATTCTTAAGGACTCCTTATGCTCTTCCATCTACTTGTCACTCTCCAAAGTAATGACATTGATGATCTTCCCAGGTTTGGAAACTATTTTAGAAGGGAACTTGGAAACTGATTGTTCTTTTAGTCTTCCCACAATTGTGATTAGTTGGGGAACTTGAGTCCAAAGTTTGAGTTTCCTACTAAATATTTAGAATGTTAGTAACTAATAAATGCACTAATTTCTTAAGAGATTTACCTTGAATGGGTGGAGTAGATTGTGGCTTAGGAGATGGGATGTCAAGTGTGTTGTTGAAATTAGTAATTTTTGGCCTCAATAGCAACAAAAAGACTTAACGATCCTCATTTCATAAATTCAATAAAATGATATAAGGATCATACTCCACCATATCTCGGGTAGAAACTATTAGAGACCTCGTTTAAGCACAACCGACAATCTAACAATCACCATTGACAACTTTATAAGAGCTCTCGTAGATGTAACATCTTAAATATAAAAATAGAGATAAATGCTTGAATTTGCTCTATGATTGACAATCATTAAGTACGTGAGAATTTGATAAATACTATTTTATACATAATTTTATATATCAATTCATTTACATTTATATATATTTTATTATTATAATGAAGTAAAATGATTTATTTTACAGTTATTGATAAATTAATAATTTTTTAGATTTTTTTAGAAATGTTTCTAAAATTTATGATTTTTATTTGATTAAATCTATGTACTTAGAAAAGAACGTGAATATAATTAACCATATAATTCAACAATGATAATGCTAATGTAATTGCTTAACATGTGGTACCTTCTTAACTTGTTCTCCAAGGATTCTCGTGCTATATCTCTCTTATATTAGAATTTTAAGAATTCTTTTTATATCTTGATTTAATATCTTTTTTTTATAAATATAAAATAACATCTCATAAAATATAGACAATTATAAAATTAATATAAAAATATAAAAATTGTAAGAAAATTGAGAAGAAAAGCTAGTGAAAAATTCATATTTATTACAACTTTATAAGAGCTTTCAAGGGAGATTCGAGAACAAGTTGAAGATTAATTTTTTGGTTCATTTACTTATAATAATTCATCTTATTTATATTATTTTCTCTACCATTTATCTTCTTTATTATACAATATTTAATTATTGTTACAATTTTCAAACCTTCAATTATGTTTAATTAATTTAATGTCATGATAAATTTTAATTTTAAATTCTTGATTTTTATAAACTTCAGCATTCACTCTTCTTATTTTCATTCAAAGAAACTACATATTTATATACTAAGTTAGGGACACTCTTAGGTGACATACATCTAATACATAACTAATATATTCAAGTAATGATAGACACCTAATACACAACTAACATCTCTAACACTCCCCCTCAAGTAGGAGCATAGATATTAATCATGCCCAACTTGTTACAATGATAATCAACCCGAACCCCACTTAAAGTTTTCGTAAAGATATCTCCTAGTTGTTCTCCAGTCTTCATATATCCTGTAGAAATCAAACCTTGTTGAATTTTCTCACGAACAAAATTACAATCAATTTCAATGTGTTTAGTTCGCTCATGAAACACGAGATTAGAAGCAATATGAAGAGCAGCTTAGTTATCACACCACAATTTTGCTAGTACTGAAGTTATACGACCTACTTCACCCAAGAGCTGATATATCCATATTATCTTAGATGCAGATTGTGCCATAGCCTTATATTCTGACTCTACACTCGATCGTGACATAACATTATGCTTCTTGTTTTTCCATGAGACCAAATTTCCTCCAATGAAAATACAATAGCCTGATGTGGATCTTCTATCCACTTTGGAACATGCCCAATCTGTATCTAAAAAAAATATTCAATATGAGTGTGTCCATGATTTGCATACAAGATACCACGTCCAGGTGCTCCTTTCAAGTAACACAAATTTTTCTCTAACGCTGCCTAATGATGAACTGTTGGGGATGACATAAATTGGCTAACAACACTGACCGAATATGCAATATCTGGACGAGTCACGGTAAGGTAATTTAGCTTTCCAACCACCCTTCGATATCTCTCAAAATCTTTAAAGAGTTCCCCATCTCCTGTAAGGTGGATGTTCAGAGTCATTAGAGCACTACAATGTTTTGCTCCTAATTTTCCGGTCTCAATTAATAAGTTCAGGACATATTTTCTCTGAGATAGAAAGATAATTTTTTTACTCCTTGTGACTTCAACACTCAAGAAATACTTTAGCATCCCCAAATCCTTCGTGTGAAACTGAATATGTAGGAAAGACTTAATAGATGAAATTCCCGTAGTATCACTTCTAGTAATAACAATGTCATCTACATACACAACTAAAAAGAATGATACCAGCTTCTGATTGTTTGTAGAACACAGAATGGTCAGACTTGCTTTTCATCATACCAAACGTTTCTATAGCTTGACTAAATTTTCCAAACCAAGCACGAGGACTCTGTTTCAAACCATACAAAGATTTATGGAGACAACAAACTTGCCTATACTCCCCCTGAGCAACAATACCAGAAGGTTGCTTCATAAACACCTCCTCTTGAAGATCACCATGAAGAAAAGCATTCTTGATATATAGTTGATGCAAAGGCCAATAGTGAGTAGCTACCATAGAAATAAACAACCGAACAAATGTCAATTTAGCAACATGAGAGAAAGTGTCAGAATAGTCCACTCCATAGGTTTGACCATATCCCTAAGCAACAATACGAGCCTTTAATCAAGTAATTGACCCATCTGGATTAACCTTAACTATGAACCCCCATTTGCATCTGATAGCCCGTTTCCCCGAAGGTAAATCAACCAAGTCCCAAGTATCATTGTCGTCCAATGCATTCATTTCCTCGATCATTGCATGATGCCAACCAGGATGAGATATGGCTTCATGAACAATTTTAGGGATAAAAATATAATCAAGAGAAGCAATAAAAGAGCAAGAGGAAGACGACAAACAATTATACGAAACAAAAGAAGAAATAGGATAAGTATATTGATGTTTACCTTTGCCTAATACAATAGGAAGAACATCGTTCAAGACTGGATCTGATGAAGAAGGAGCATGTGTGGGACATGAATCAGAAGGTCTATGTGTGGAGTAGACTTGAGTTATAGGAGGCCTAACAGGAACTGGATTAGAGACAGGTTCAGATGATGTGATAGAATATACTAACAAATCGTCATCCTCCCCCTGACATGCAAGAGGAGGAGAAGACAAAAATACGGTGTATCTTCAATGAAGGTAACATCAATTGAGACAAGATATTTGTTAAGACTAGGACAATAACATCTATAACCTTTTTGGAGACGAGAATAACCAAGGAAGATACACTTCAAAGACTTGGGATCTAATTTAGTAACATGCGGACGAACATCCCGAACAAAACAAGTGCTACCAAATATCCTAGGGTCAACCAGAAATAGTGACTTATTAGGAAACAACATTTTGTAAGGAATCTCACCATGAAGAACATATGAGGGCATGTGATTAATAAGAAAACATGCTGTTGAAATTGCATTGGCCCAAAAAGGTTTAGAAACATTCATTTGAAATAATAAGGCATGTGTAGTTTTGAGAAGATGTATGTTCTTACCTTCGGCCACTCCATTTTGAGATATAGTATCAACACATGAATTTTCATGAAGCATGCCATTTTGAACCATATAAGATTGAAACAAAGCTGATGTATATTCTTTGGCATTATCACTTCATAAAGTACGAATTGAAACATTAAATTGAGTTTTAATCTCAACATAAAATGCGCAAAAAATAGAAAACAATTCAGAATGAATCTTCATTAAATATAACCAAGTTACACGAGAATAATCATCCATAAAAGTAACAAAATACTTAAATCCAGGTTTAGACAAAATAGAACAAGGACCCCAAACATTAGAATGAACTAATTCAAAAGGAACACTAGTACGTTTATTAACTCTTGGATTTGAACTAAGACGATGATGTTTTGCAAATTGACAAGACTCACAATCTAATGAAGACATCTTACTAAACTGAGGACAAAGTTTCTTCAGTAAAGGAAGAGTTGGATGACCCAGTCTACAATGTGCCTCGAAGGAAGAGGTTACACTAGAGCAAGCGATAGATTTCGGTATTGGTTTGTCAAGAATATAGAGGCCTCTAGACTCATGTCATTTACCAATAGTATTCTTCGTCACAAGATCCTGAAATAAGCAACGGTCAGGAAAAAATGAGATGCAACAATTAAGATTACGAGTAAGCTAACTTATAGAGATCAAATTAAAGGATAAGCTAGGTAAATGTAAGATAGACGACAAAGGAAGAAAATGAGTAGGAGTAATTGTGCCAGACCCAAGAACACGAGATGGTGACCCATCGGCTAAGGTAACAGTAGAGGTAGAAGTGTGTGACTGAAGAGTAGAAAAGAGACTAGAATTACCTGTCATATGATTTGTGGCATCAGAATCAATAACCCATTTGGAAGATGAGGAAATGAGACATGCATTTGATTTACATGAATCAACAATAGCAGTGACAGAAGGTGATAAAGACCTTAGTGATTCTTGATACTGTGAGAACTTGGTAAATTCATCTGCAGAGATAAGAACCGATTTTTCAGAAGTATCAGAAGTGGATGCAATATGAGCCAAGTGACTTTTCTGATGCTTGTATTGAAGCTTTCTACAGTCATGTTTCGTATGTCCTGGTTTGTGACAATAGTGACATACAATACCTCCTAGGTCCTGTGGTCGAGTTTCAAACCCGTGCGAGCCGCCTCATTTGTTTCTGTTCATATAAGTTGACCGTCCATGCTCATAATTATTACTTCGGCTGACCAAAGCACCATTTAATTGAGCAGGTGGAGGTGGAGTGCCTTCTGTACAAAGTACTCGACTGAACATCTCTTGTAAAGAGCAGATCTTAGAACCATAAAGAACCTGGTAATTATGAGTCTCAAAAGTAGAGAGAAGACCGACAAGAAAACTCATGACCGCCATTTGTTCCCATTGGCTTTGCTGAACCTTTACATCAAGGCTAAAAGACATCAAACTATTGAGCTCCTTATAAGTCCTTTTAAATTTCATAAAATAATTTGTGAGTGACTGATCTTGTTTGTCTACACGATAAAATGTTTTGTATACCTCATACATGCGAGAAAGATTTCCTTTACCAGAATATAAGAAATCCAAATAATCTATCAATTCTTTAACGAATTCACAATGATTGATCAAGTCAATTACATTGCTTTCAATAGAATTCCGAATTTGCAAAAATAAGCGGGCATCTTATCTAAGCCATGTCTGCTTTGAATCATCTTTAGGAGGATCATTAGTCAAATAAGTATTTTTGTCGATACTTCTCAAATAAATTTGAATGGTCTTGCTCCAAGCCAAATAATTCGAGCCATTGAGCTTATGGTCTGTGATTTTAGACATCACAGGCACCATATCCGTTACAACATTAGATTTCTTTTAAGCCATAACTCCTACAAATGACAAGGCAACGAGCAAACGAACAAACAAAATCCAACAACAGTAGCGACCAAACATGCAGTGAACAAGAACACAAAATTGGAAGAACCCAAACTTGAACAATCACAAGTGATGAGTGCCAAACCACCATAAACAAACGTAGGGGAACGACGGAGAGCAACACGAGGTCAACCGGAGAAGACTGCTGCAGGGACGCGCTCTCACGCGCCGACGCGTGAATAGTTTGTAGAAAGTCACGGTGGCACGTGTGGCTCACTCGTGGCTCGTCTGGTGATCGGACTTCGGGGTTTGGCCTATCGGCGGCTGCTCTTCCTCCCTGTGCCGACGGTGAGATGCGTGGAAAGTTGATAGAAAGTCGTGGTGGCACGTGTGGCTCACTCACGGCTCGTCTGGTGACCAGATTTCGGGGTTTGGCCGGTCGGCGGCTAGTCTTCCTCCTTGTGCCGACGGTGAGAAAAAATGTGCACTCCAAAAGGGTGTTTTGAGTTAGAACCCAAAAATGCACTAAATCCTAATTTGTGTTTACCCAAAATCAGCCCCTAATTTGAACGGGAAAAAAATTCCCAAAATTTGTAACCCAAATGCTCTGATACCATGTAAACTGCAGAATTCACTATTTTTATTTTCATTCAAAGATACTACATATTCATATACAAAGTTAGGGACACTCTTAGGTGACGTACACGTAATATACAACTAATATATTCACATAGTGATAGACACCTAATACACAACTAACATCTCTATCAATTTTTAATGTATTCAATTTGATGTTTAAATATCATGTTTTTAGATGTATAAATTAGAGTGATTAACAAGCTTATTATATGAATACATGTATATCTAGTTTATGATGTTAACATATAATCACTACTGTTCTTATTCAAAATGATATTTTATAGTTGATTTCATAAGTATGGTCGAATATTTATATTAAAGGTTAAATAATTTTTATAATCTTACATAGTTTAGTTATCTCATTTTTAAATCTTAATGTAATAGTTATCTCATTTTTAAATCTTAATGTAATGAATGGATTTAAATCTAATAAGTGAACATCTAAGTTGTTCAGGATTTAGGTTGATAAGTGATCATATCATTAATCAATTACACGGTAAAAAAAGTTATAAAGTTTTAAGTGAATTTAGACTTCTAAAGTTAAAGTCAAGAATTCAAGAAGAATTTTAAATTATTATTTTAATTTAGGACTTAAGAAATTATTTTTGATTCATTACATTATTAATTAAATTAGGTTAACGGTGATAAAAATCTTATGATTACACATCTCTAATTGTTTTCTCACAAAAATCACATTATCAATATTTTATTTATTTTTATTTTTATCTTCTTTCAAAAAAAAAAACAAAGAAAACACTTGTTAATTTTAATTAATTTACAAACGAATTAGTAATTAAGTGTAGATATTGTTAATAATTTTTGTATGTACGATAATTATTGTTTTTAAATTACTTATTACTTATGTTGTTATGCATAATCACATATATTTGTATGTGTAAACTTGTCCACTTGAATATAAATGCATTTATAAAATTATGTATATTTAACATTTTTCAAAATAAAATTTATTTTCTTGTAAAAATTAAAAAACTTCTTCTCCACAAAGTTGAAAAAAGGACATTTAGAAGATGTTTATTACATAATAATTTTCATAGAGTTATATTTTTTTGTTATGAAATTAGATCATATTATACGTAATAAAAATAATACCATGTAAAAAATTTGTAATCTAAAATAAATCATACTAAATATTTAATTTAATTGTATGAATTTTAATTATAAAATTATATATTTGAACTTTTATTGTTATCTTAAAACAAAAAAAAAATTATCAAATATAAGAAAATAAAAATAAATTAAATATTAATTTAAATAAATTTTTACATATTAAAAAATTATATAAAACAAAATACATACTATTTTAAATATAAATATATTATAAGAATAGTAACCAAATAAAGTAAATATTAATTATAACATAAATTAATAGAGTACAATAAAATACAATTATATTTTTTAAAAAATTAAAGCTAATCACGTGTACAGCTGCTCTAATTACTGAAATCAACCCCGTGATATAAAAATAAATTTGAGTAGCTGTACCGGTTTTTTTTTCAGTTCCATAGTAATTCAATATAAATTTTGGCATGAGATTGTAATTTAAATTTTAATAAAAAAAAAACCAATTATTTATAAACTCATACAGATATTTTTTGACCGGAGGTAAAGCATCGTAATGATTATGGTTGGGAGGGACAAACTTGTTTGTTTTGCTGCTAAGAATGGACCACCTATTTTGACACATTGTAAAAGCTTACTAATAGAAAATGACATTTCTGACCTTTTTTTGTGCATGTTTTTTTTGCTGCTAATAATGGACCACCTATTTTGACACATTCTAAAAGCTTACTTATAGAAAATGACATTTCTGATAAATAAAAAAAATTTCCTTTCCATACTTTTTCTTAATATTTTCTACTCCAGTTGTTGCTTTTCCGTTCTGTCTTTTATGCTGAAAATAATAACAGATCTCTTTTATGTGGTTTTGATTTACAGTTTATTTATTAATTTATGCCGGGTATTATATATATATTTTTAAAATAATACTAAGATATTTTTTATTAAATAAATAAAAATTATATAAATATAATTTAAATTTAAAATAATAAAATAGAGAATCACACTAGTGGATTATAAATCAATTCGTACTTTGTATTGTATTTATTTATTCTACAATTTACCTTTATTTTCATTTAAAAGTAATGCAATTAACACATTTATCTATTATATTTTATTTAGTATTAAATTTTAAATTTTATTTGATGTAATTATTGAAATAAAAATCATTTAAATGCTTATTTTTTTTATAAATAACATTTCATTTTTAAACTATTCGTAATCTTTCATAAATGATTAATTTTTTATAATTAGATGAATATATGTTCGACGTAAATTTATAAATATAATAAATATACGTTTAATTTTTATGACATTTTCAACGTATATTTATATGAAAATTAAAGTATCTTTATTTTTGGATAAATTTTGATAATTTATATAAAATATATGAGTGTTGGCGATATTTTTGAACAAAATATGTAAATATAAACTAGTTTTTATACACGTTTTCTTATTAGTTATTCAAGTTGAAGAATCTTTGAAGCTTCATGTAAATGTATTTTAGGTATACATTCATATTAGTTATTCGAGTTGGTTTATAAATTAAGATAAATTGATTGAAGTTGGATTCAATCGATCGAAAGGTTTGATCGATTAATTCACTTTATTGGTTTGATCGATCGAGCCTGGACTTGATCGATTAAGTGCGTAGAATTTTAACATAAAACTTAATTGTGTAGTTGAGCTAAATTGTTATTTTATCATATTATCCCTATTAGTTATTGCTTCATGTAGTGTTTAATGGATATAATGACAATTGCTTTTTAACCTAGCATTAGTGTTTCATCTCTTCTATATAAATAATATAATGTTCATTGTTTTAAACATATACATTCGTTTTATTCTTCTAGTTATTTTATGCTTTCACTCTCAAAACATTTTATAAAAATTGAATCATATTTTGTGACGTTCGTTCTTGATTTAATTATCAAATATTATGTAGTTATGTTTGATTGATTAATAAACCTATTTGTTTTATGATACTATGATTTTAACTTCCATTATAAGGTTTAATAGATGATTAAATTTAATTGATTTATTCTTGAATCTTCTAGTTAAGGTTTTTCATTATTGAATCTATTATAGAATACATTTTATATTTTGTTATTTGTGTTAACTTTTAAAATGTTTGTTAAATGAGTTTGATTGCTCATATGACTTGAGATATCAAAACGTTGATCTAGATCCGTACAACTACCTTGTAGAGGTTATGAAAAAGTGAATGAGTGAAACTAAATTACTTTGGGAGCTTTATTTATTGTTTTAAGACTTGGCTTTGTAGAATATCTTTTTATAGTAAATAATTAAGTGAACTGATAGAGCAGTGATTTTCTTCTTAGATCATTGTTGTAGTTTAGGTTGTTGTCACCTAATATATCATATATCAAGTTTATTTTTATTTTTGTTTTATATTATTTGCATACGACTGTATGTTTGGTTGCTCAGTAATTTTTAATTAGATATATTTAAAAAAGTTACTTATTTATATCTCTAGATTAATTAGATCTGTAATTTAAATTTTTAATGAAAATTTTTATTTTTTAAAAAATTAAATCACTAAATTATTAGACAAAATTTTAAATCGTTTTAAAACTAGTGTTTTTACCTTTATTATTGATAATTTTTATTTTTAAAATATATATTTAAATTATTAAGATATATTTAAATTAATTTTAATGATACCTTTTACCTACTAAATTTATTAAGATTACTGTTTGAATAATAGTAAAAGTATTTTAAGTGTGTTAATTAAAAACATATATTAAAAATAATATTGAAATAAAAATATGATAATTTAAAGATATAAATTCTCATTTTTGATACTATTTTTATTTTTCCTAAGTATTAAATAAAAAGAAAATTTATAATTTATAATTATAAAAATAATATTTTTATTTAGTAGTTTATATATTATATTAAATATTAATTAAATTAAATTATAATTATTTAAATTATTTTAATATTGAATTCAATTATTAGGTTGTTAGATTTTGTTATTAAAGTGTGTTTCTTTTTGTCAGTTCGTCCTTGGGATCCGTTTTTCAAAGACTTTTGAGACTTTGGAAAAGTTCAGAGGGGGGAGGGGGAGAGAAGCGAAAGATGCTTTTGAGTCAGTTTCAGAGTTCACATCCATGGCTTTCAGCTTCTCGTGTTCCAAGTTTCAATAGGGTTTCTTCTTCTAATAAAGAAAGGTTACTTCTTCTTCGTTTTTTTTGGGTAGTTTTGTATTTGTTATTCTGGAGCTTTAGTTTTCGTTTCTAACTATATAATATATGGGTCATTAGACTCATTATTGTTTGAAGTTGCACTCCCAAAAGTTTTTGTTCTTTAATATATTTATCACTCCCCGTAAGTACGGTTCTATGTACTATATAGGCTAAACATTTACAATTTAACTAAGGAGGTTACTGGGTATTGAATTTACGTTAGAAAGTGTTGATTTCAACTCTTACAAAAGTTTAAGCTAGTGGTAGAAGTCTATACCAATAGTTTTATATATTTATCACTTACTCCTTAGCAAAAAAGGAGAAAACATTACTAAAATGTACGTGGGTTGACATTGTTAATATTATACGCTTTCTTTAATTAAAAAGAAAGATGTCTTTTATGTGCAAAGTAGATAAGTGTTGAATTTTATTGTAGGCAATCGAGTTCAATGCTGACTTTACAATGATGTTTTTCAGGAATCTGATGCCATACCAATTTTTGTGGACTGAATCTTTAGCTTTTGGAAAATGTGATCTGATTATACAAAATAGAGGTACTGATCACTATTTTTCCATTAATGGAATCAACTCACCTTCAAAGATTCTCAGGAGTTGGCTGCAATTTGCAACTTTCCCTTTTTCTCTATTGCAATAGCAACTTTGTGTGGTTTGAAACAGGCCTGTGGTTTTTGGTTAATGTGAAAATTTTATTTAGGAAGTTTATCTAAGCTTTAACTGTTGGATACAAGAATGTACTTTCGTTCTTACTTTATTTCCTTCATTTTATCCCCTTTTCCTTCTTTTGATTCCATGACATGATTGGTTTGTTTGTCCTTGAAACCCAGAGATATATGAATTAGATGATCATCTCCAAAGATTTCCATTTCTTAACAAATCTTGGTTGTGCAATCTCTTGATTGATATGATTGTCATTAAATTGTGGTGTATGCTCATTGAGACAGACACTACTTCCTGCTCTTAATCACTGCCTTATATGTTCGCTGTATAGTATTGTTCATGGCCCCATGTACATTGGTGGCTCTTTATGCTGAAAAGCATTTAGCTTTGAACAAAATAAAATAGCACCTCATCAATGATGAGATACTCCTTTCACTATTTAAAGGTTTACATTTGCTATGATATTTATCAACAGGAAAAAGGGTGGTCATTTCTCAAAGGAGAGTAGATAGGTCATGTTCCTCTCTGTATATAAATGTTGCAGATAATTTGACTGCCAAGTTGTCTGAGATCATTCAGCTCAGTAGCAGGCAGGTGAGAATTCATATGAGAATCTGGAGTGGGAAAGTGAAAGTGAAAATTTTCTCTCTTTTTCCCTCTTCTTAAATCTTGACAATATTTAAAAAACTTTGTTTATACAGAATTCAATAAGTTTCTCGATAGTTTTCTGCTTTGTATAAGCTCTGAAATTTATTCTCTATAAATATTTTTCCCCAAAGAAGGATGCACGTTGTTTAAATGTTTTATTAACCTTTTTTTCTAATGTTTTATTAACAATAACTTCGTTAATTGTTAGTTAATAAATAAGTTGTTTAACTTCGCTTGAAAGCTACCAATGAACTTTACTTAATATCAGTTATATAAAGAATATGCTTAATTATTTACAATAATATTGTTGAAACTTGTCTCTGTAATAAGCCCTTGACTTTCTAAGATAATGCATGGTGGAGTTCATCTCTTAATTGCTGATTGAATTTTTTTAAGGTCATTTTTCTGCTTTCTAGCTATGAATTACTTTGATAGTTAAATAAAAGTCTTAGTGTGGTGTTATTCTGGTGTGCTTACATATAGGAGTGGAAACTTGTACCTGTTCTTGTTCTTGATATGTATTTCATCTAAGTTTCATGCATGGAAAATTCAGAGGGGCATGGATTTTCTATTTCGTGGATAGTTTCTTCTCAGTTATCTAAGAGTATACTCATGATATCTGTACATACATAATTCTATCCTCAAAGCTCTACATTCAGGAGAGCATGTGGTGTTTAGTTTATGCCTTTTTCACAAGATTTGCTTCTAATTGTAGCAGTTTTGCTATATTTCTTGATTATATGCAGGATCATAGAGCTAAATTCATAATGGGATTGGTGTCCTTATATACCCTGATTAGATTGTTCAAGTTAAATACTCTCAGAGAGATTGCCCAAAATTTTTTTCCTTCTATGGTTCATAATTTTGGGACGGCAAACTTGCCTTTTGCTTGCGTCTCGAGTTCCTTGAATAAACCAATGCCTTTTAAACTGGATGTGTTTTTACTTTCACTTCAAAATGTTAGACGGAGCTTTGCAAGGATACTATATCTATTCAATGTACAAGTTGATAAGAATATTGCCACGTAAGTAAAGTATGTAAGCTGTCTTTTTACTGGTTCATGATGCTGAATGTTTGATGCAGGCTCTAGATTTGGTAATTGAATGGTTGCTCATAGTTCATGTTGTTTGTTAGGATTCTAATTGTGCTTCATTCTACAAATCCTACTGATCATTGAATCATTGATCGTTTGTAAAAGATCTAGAGCTTGTATATCATAACTAGAGGGGATGAGTTTTTGTAAAAGATAGACTATCTTATAGTTTGATGTTTTTCAGTGGATTGTTGGGGATTAGATCATCACAGGGATCTTATGCAAACTATGTTTTTGACTGGAGTCACTGTTCTTATTCCTAAATTTTAGGGCTGAACTACATATATGGTCTATAGATTTGTTCTTATTTCATATTTTGGTCCCTTACTTTTTTCTTATGATTTGGTTATTTACTTTTTAATTTTCATACTTTGGTTCTCTTACTTTCTTCCCCTCCCCACAACCCTCTCTCTCCTTTTGATTTGGTTCTCCAAAATTTGAGACTACTTGAAAGTTAAACTGTGTTAAAAAGGGGACCAAAATATAAGAAAAAAAGTAAGAGAATAAAAGTGTGAAAAGTAAAAGGTAAATGGACCAAATTATAAGAAAATGTAAGGAGACCAAAGTGTAGAATGTGAAAAAATTTAGGGATCTAGCCAAATTTTAGTGTCACTACAACTTTTTAAGATGAGTAGGTTTAACAAATGGTTCGTTTTTTCTGTTTATTGAGAGCTTTAAAAGGTCAATGTCCTAGTGTAATTGTGGTTTCAGGGGTGGCTCTGTTGTCTTAATTTGGCTACAAGGCAAAATTTTGTACTTTATAAATGCATGCTTGAGAATAGTAAAATAGTTTATACTTCATAAATGCATGCTCGGAAATTATTGTATGGTTCTAATGTACTCAAATGGCTGAATCAACTTTTGAATTTATTTTAGGTTTTTCATAGTCCTTCTCTTATCATGCGCCTCATTTGTTCTCATTGGTGGTTTCTTGTTCTTCAAGTTCAGGTAACTAAAATCTTCTTCTTTCAACAGTATTTTTCTCCTAATATGTTGGTGATATAGTCTCTTCATATTGTTTAATTTTTATTTTTTTTGATAAAAATTGTTTAATTTTTTTTTAATTTGTACAACCATGATTCTTATTCTATGTATAACTTGTCGAGTCAATTTGTGAGGATCCTTAATTATTTTTGCTATCGCTTCATCTTGTTATCACTTGTTAGTCTCTTTATTTTTCAGAAACTTTAAGGAAATTTAAAGGTAATTTTGTCAAGATTTGTGATGACTGATGAAGCAAAAGTTAGTGATTGATTCTTTGTATCATTTAACTTATAAGTTAATTGTTTTCGTTGTTCAATAGGTTGGCTTTTATGGACTTCTGATTTCCTCTTTGTAAAAAAGAAGTTACTTGACAGCAATTAGCTCAATGATCTCTTTTACTATTTATCTTATATTTTAATATCATGTATACTTCGATTTGTAGGATGCATATTTGACCCTTAAAGTTGTCAATCTAACCTTTTGGTCTTAATCAATATTTCACTCAGCATAGAAAGAAAGTTTGTAACCTTTTATATTAGTTTATTCATACTATAATTAATCATAGTGTTGTTTGCTTATTTGGTCGTGTGTTTCAAATACACAGGGGTAACCAACAGTCTCTGGAGGACTGCTTTTGGGAGGCTTGGGCATGTCTGTGTTCTTCGTCTACTCATTTAAAAGTATGCTATATTCTGAATTGATACTTCGTTTCATTAAGGAGAAATTATCACTGCTTTGATAATGATTAAGTGGTTTTATTGAATTGATCTAAAATTTTGTTTTCATGTGGTGACATTCAGCATAGTACTCGTGTTGAACGTGTCATTGGCTTCATTCTTGCTATATGGGGTATTTTGTTTTACTCTCGTTTGTTGAGCACGATGTCTGAACAATTCAGGGTAATCATTCTATACTAAAGAGCAAGAAATTATTGTAATTCTTACTCAAATGGGAATCTTATAAATGTCTTGTAAACAGAATAATATGCAAAAGCTAAGAGAAGGGGCACAAGTGCAAGTTTTGGAGACTGATCATATTATTGTATGTGGCATCAATAATCGTCTGAGTTTCATACTAAATCAACTCAATAAGTATCATGAACATGCTGTCCGCATGGGTACTGCAACGGCAAGGTAATGTTTCCTTCTTGTACTGCAAATGTAGTTCTTAAGAAATTCTCCATGTTTAATTTAGTGTGCCACTGCTATCTTCTATGATCCCTCATGCATTTGTCTTCATAGGAGACAGAGAGTTCTTCTTATGTCGGATCTTCCAAGGAAACAGATGGACAAGATAGCTGACAATATTGCCAGAGATCTTAAGCACATTGATGTCCTCTCAAAAAGGTACAACTACCAGCTGGTTTCCTATACGCTTGTTACCATACATAACCATATGTCTGTCTTTATCTCCAAACTTGTGCTCAGAGTTTGCAACTTTGTTGTTACTTATCTTGGTTGGATAGGAATCTTGAATTTGGGATGTCTTGAAGACTGACTAGTTTAATAGACTACAATTTGATATTATTCTTTCATAGCGTCAATGTATTCAGCTAGACAAATTTTGTTTTTATAATGAGATAGGAGTTACTTTGAAAATGCTACACTAGCATTGCTATACAGTAAATGTAATAGAAGTCAAGTTTGTTAAAATCCTAAAATAACATGTAAGAAAATGCTGGTCCACGTCCTAATAGATAAGTTCTTGGGAGGATTGGCTTCCAATACTCTTCTAACAAAGTGTTTAATGAGTCTGTGGAAAGCTTCGTTTTTGTGATGACTCAACATAATAGATTTACCTTTTGTCTATAGCCAAAAGTTTTAGGATTTCCATAAATAGGTTATGTTTTGGGTAAGCCTATTATCTGGTAAAATATTTTAAAACATGTGAAAAACAAGGGTAAAAGTGTAATTAAAGATTTAATAAGACTTGGAGTCTTTTTGAACATGGAAATAGGCCTACACTATTTTTCGTAGAGACTATACATTCAATTTCTTTATAAAATAGTAGTAGTTGAACATAATAAATTGTTAGAGTTCTTGTTCCAATATGTTGCATTTCTGTTTTTACAGCTGCAGTCTCAGCTTAACAAAATCTTTTGAAAGAGCTGCTGCCAGCGAAGCACGTGCTATTATTATACTACCAACAAAAGGAGACCGGTAGGAACTTGATCCGGAAAAATACCTCTAAGCCTATCTAACCTCTGCCTTTTATCAGAAATTACATGTATCCTATGCCAGTAATCATTAGCATGTTTTTACTTAATTACATGATTTCTTTTTATTACTTTATTATCCTGCTCCAGGAGCCAGGAGTCAGCCTTGTGGATAATGGTAGTCAGTCCATGGTTCTATAGTTTGTGTTGTTTGGGAATAATGAATCTCGTTATTCTAATTAAAAAAGGATAGAGAGCTAATATGTAGATATGACTGACAATATAAAATTACTAAACTATCTCTAGTTTTAACACTCCCCTCAAGCATTCAAGGTGTCCTAACTTGGAGTAAAAAGGAAAAAAATAAGCATTTGGTAACATCCTTTGTGGATATCTCTCCCAATTGCACATTTGACTCGACATAATGAGTACACACATCCCCTCCATTGGCTCTCTTATGAAGTGACTGCTTCTATGTATTTAGCTTGCTAATGAAACATAGGATTACTGATAATATGGATCAAACTTGATTATCATAGTATATGGCCATAGGACCTTTTCACTCCAATACTTATTTCATTCATGAGAGTTCTAATCCACATCAATTCACATGAAGTATGAGTCAACCCGATGCTTAGCTTTAGCGCTAGAACAAGCTACTTCATTCCGCTTCTTACTCCTCTAAGTAACTAGGTTTTCCCCAATAAAAGTACAATTTACTCCTCTAGTTGATCTTATATTAGTATGAGAACTTGCCTAGTTTGCATTAGAATAACTCATGATGCCTAGGTTTTGATTTCTCTTATAAACAACTCCCATTCCAATAGTTATTTTTAACATTGTCTTAATGTATTTGTCTAGCCTTTCCACGACTTGGCTGACAACCCATATAAAGGTATAGGAGCTTCCCTACGAGACTCTTGTATCAGTAAAAACTTCACTGTTAGTATTATTCAAACCAAAGTTTAGATCCATTTGAATATCATTTGCGTAGATCCTAACCCCTCGGTTTTTGTTGGTAAGCCTTGCATGTATTTTCTTTGAGATAAAACAATTCCCTTTTTACCATAGGCAACTTCAATACCCAATTAATAACGTAACTGATCCAATTTTTCGTTTGAAGGGTTTTCTTTAACTTATTATTCAACTATTGTTTGCTCTCATAGTCACTACTAGACACATAAGGATCACAAGCCTAACGTTGCCCAACTTTGTCTAATGTACAAAAATTGATTAGAATAGCATCGAGAGAGCCGAAAGGAGATAAACACATTACTCAGCTTATCAAACCATGCATAAGGAGATTGCATCAACCCATAATTTTTTTTCAAGCAACATATTAGACCAGACTCCAATGAAGCAATAAACCAGTGGTTGCTCTAAGTATACCTCGTCATAAAGTTCACAGTAGAGAAAAAAACATTATTGGTGTCCAATTAGTAAAGAGTGACAATAATATAGATAAAAAAGTGTACAAAACTCAATGGGACAACTAGAGAGAAAGTATCATAATAATCTACACTATAAGTTTGAGTAAAGACCTTAGCAAATAGCAACATGAGCGTTGAATCGATCAATGCATTCATCAAGTAAACACTCACTTACATCTAAGAACTATCTTAGCATATGGTAATCAAGTGAGTTTTTAGGTTTAACACTCTAAGCCAACATTTATTCTTACATTGTAGCAACCCATCTCGGAGCACCCAACAAACACACATCTCATGGAAACATCATGCACAAAGAAAAACACAACTATAAAGTAAGGGGTTGTTGCTAGAAGCAGTGCTGAAGTCGAGTTCAGAGCAGCAACACTAAGAATTTGTGAAGTATTGTGGGTGGAAAAACTTCATAAGAACCTAAATGTATCAACACCTCAACCTCTTTAATTGTACTGCGATAAGATTTCAGCAATTGCAATTGCACACAATCTAGTTCTACATGATAGAACTAAACATGTTGAAATTGACAAACACTTCATCAAGGAAAAACTAAAAAGTGGACAGATTTGCATATCCTATCTACTTATTGCAGAACAAGTGGGTGACTGTCTCACTAAAGGACTGTCAAAGAACCACTTTGATAGGCCAGTGAGCAAGCTGGGCATGGAGAATATTTTCAAGCTAGCTTGTGGGGGAGTGTTGGAAAATAGAATCCCTAGATTCTAGGAGTTTAGGTGTTGACCAGAATCTTACAAATAGGAAACAATCTCTGTAATTATTATGAATATTATGTCAGCTAAAAGTTAGGGATCTAGACCCAAAATTAGTCCTAATAAGCTTGTATATATCGTTGTATGTTCTGTACAGAATAATCTATTATGAAATTAAAACACTCTTTCTTTCATCTAAATCTTCAATTACCAGTCAAGATAGTTTGCTTCACAAGTTCAGGTAAGAATACTCAAAGTTGGAACAAGAACTTGGCCACTCCTAATTTAGATAAAATCCCTAATAATTACTTTTGCTAGTTGATGTGACCATGCTAAAATATCAGGCTTCCTTCAGAGTTTGATTTGGGATCTTTCTTGGTTAGGTACGAAGTTGATACAGATGCATTTTTATCAGTACTAGCTCTTCAACCTATCCCCAAAATGCAAGCTGTTCCTACTATTGTTGAGGTATGCCATATACAAATACTTATTTCTTAAAATGCTTTCGTTTCTCACCATATCAAGTCCAACTTGTACTACATGCAGGTTTCAAGTTCAAAAACATATGAACTCCTAAAGTCCATCTCAGGATTAAAAGTAGAACCAGTTGAAAACGTTGCATCGAAACTTTTCGTTCAATGCTCTCGTCAAAAGGGACTCATGAAGATATACAAACATTTACTTAATTATCAAAGTATGTCAGAACCACATTGTGAAAATAATTCTTTTTGATAAAAAAAAACTGTCCAACTATCTTGCATCCTGTGATTGCCTTTTATACTCATGCTCTATCATAATAGGTGTACTTTCAAGAACGGTTTTGCTTTTTTCGAAAATCTATAAAAAGAAGAAAATAAAACTGAAAAGTTGGCTGCCAATGGTAGTACTATAGAAGAAAAAGGTTACTTGTGTCTTTTGTCTGAGGTATTTTTTCATGGAGTTTTCCAAATTAATGCATGCGTACTCCTGCATCTCTGCCACGTTAGTAATGTTATTTTCACTCACTAATGTGGTAAGTTGATCATGGGGCTACATTTTTGGGTTTCAATCACAGGTATGAAATGTTGGAATAAGCACTTGTTATGTATGTGTTGATAGATACCACCATTGATGAGGATTGTAGCAAAAGACATTTTCCGTAATACATAGTGTTGATATTAATGAGTGAAATTTGTAGCTTAATTTTAAATATTGTTGATAACAATCAAATACTTGTTAATCTGCCAGTTATTTACAATTTCCCCTTTCAATTAATTGTCAACATAAAATTATATTCAGAGACTTTTATATGAATACTCAAAGTTATGACATGGCAACCACTATTAGTGAAGTAAAAATATATTATGCTTTCCATGCTTCTAGTAACTCTGGTGCAAAATTGGAATATAAATAGTTATATTTTAATACTATATGATTTTGTATAAATTATTGTATTTTGTTATTTAATTGTTAGCTCATTTGGGTTTCTTTTATGCCTTTAAGTAGGCTTATTCTTACTATACCCAATAGACTTGTTGAATATTGAATTGTATATTTGGATTCTCCCCTATTATTATGTCTTTCTCCTTCCCAATTTTGTTTTCTAATCCCTAATTTAGTTATGCCAGGTTCTTTTTCTTGTATGTTCTTTCCCATTTCTTGTTGTTCGAAAATAAATATTATTATTATATTTAGTTTTAGGTGTCCTTTGTATCATTAGGATTTCATTGACTTAGTCTCTTATAAATATGAGAAGTACTCTTCAATATAATCAATGAGAACAATATGAGTATTTTTTGCTTTTAATAATTTCTCAACATGGTATCATAGCAGATTTGATTTGAATCTAATTAAATTTTCTCTCATAAATCCTCTCTTCCCTTAGAGTCTGGATGTCTACTAAAAAAAATCGTTCAAACAATAAAGAAACCATAGCTCATTATTTTCTGCAGCCACCATTAAAGTTCTTCCTTGGTGTAGATCAGGTTCAATCACTTACCCAATTCACGTTTATTGAAACAGTCAGATTTGTTCTATTAATGAAGATTCTTTTGACCAATTAATGAATCCTTGATCTTTGATTGGTATTCTTGATTCTCAGAATTTGATTTTTGTAGTTGTTAAAAAAAATGATATTTTTGAGTTCCAGATGTATGTGCAAGTCTTCTACAGTGGATTACTTGCAATGGTATTAGTCCTGGTTCCTATATTTGATTAAAGAAATTAATCCTTAGTTATGGTTCTTACTTATCTTTTGTTGATGTGAATTTTGATTAATTAGAGTTTATTTGTCATTTTTTACTGTCTGTGCCCATAAAAAGTGAGTTATTTGTCTCTGAATTCTGTGTGGGTCTTTTATGTCTGTCTCTAACCTATAAGAATTCTTTACTCTGTAATCTATGGGTTTTTACTCTTGCAAAGCTAAGACATCTCTAAAGTGTGTCTCTAATCAAATAAACTACACATGGTTGCACTCAAATCTTGGAAGAAGTGGTTATCCTCAATTCAGTATGGCGGTTCACTTGTTGGTTGATTATTAGTGGTTAAGCTTAAGTTTAGTTTATTGCCTTTGTAATTTTGCAAGCTGAACTTAGATAATATTTAAGTCCATCTTGAGGGCGAATGTTAGAAAATAAATATTATTATTAGATTTAGTGTTTCTTATGTAATTAGTTGTCCTATTAGAGTTTTGTGTCATTAGTCTATAAATATGAGATGTACTCTTCAATATGATGAATGAGAATAAGTAATTGCTTGACGTTCAACTTTTTTTAATTTTTATTTTACTTTTACAAAAGGAAATAACACCCCTCTTACCTCCCCTAAAAAAGGAAAGAAAGAGGGGACCCATTAACTTTATTAAATTATAAGAACAAGTATCATGACTTGCCTTTCC
The DNA here is from genome assembly GCA_033030585.1 of Hippophae rhamnoides. Classification (NCBI taxonomy): domain Eukaryota; kingdom Viridiplantae; phylum Streptophyta; class Magnoliopsida; order Rosales; family Elaeagnaceae; genus Hippophae; species Hippophae rhamnoides. Next base: position 71,617,278 of record CM065427.1, read on the forward strand.
AAAATTTTAAATCAATGATTGTAGACTTTGTTAAGAAAGTGTTAGCAATCAATTATTCTAAAAGCTTAGACTAATTATTCTTTTATATATCATATTTGAATTTTAACACTCCTTCTCATTTGATGGGTGTTTTTGTTTTTTTTTAATATTTTATCTAAATTAATGAGCTTTTATTTGTGGGCTAAGTAGATGAGTGTGATGGACTTTCAAGGTTGAGTAGGTAGTTTTGAAGGTTCATCAAGTGGAGCTAGATAGAATCCCATCATAGATAACTTTTTAAATGACTCATTAAATGAAGATTGATTATGAGTAAGGTAGAAGCAAAGAAAGAGACGTAGTTAATATTAGTGAAAATTTTGAAGTCGAGGAGGTTCGAATCTAAGATCTTATGGTCAGATACCATGTTAAGAAAGTGTTAGCAATTAATTCTCCTAAAAAATGAAGCTTTTAGGAAGTAGACTAACTATTCTTTTATATATTATATTTGGGGTTTTAATGGACTTATAAACACTTGTCGAGTCAACCACAATAATGTGGGATTCTTATACCACAAGTACATTATCTTATGGCTTTTGGGAAGTATACTTACTATTCTTTTATATATTATATTTGGGGTTTTAACTGACTTATAAACACTTCTTGAGTCAACCACAATAATGTGGGACTCGTATACCACAAGTACATTATCTTATGGCACTTTAAATTTGGAAGGAATTTGACTGACTGAGAAATCAATTAGCTTGTGGACATGATTTCAGTTGAAGGAGTCAAAGTTAGATCTAAAAGCACTGATAAATGATGTGAACTAAGGATTAATGTGAATGCTTCTCGTGCAATCTTATTTTGTGATTCTTATTGAGAATCCTTCTCTTCTGTTTTTTTTGGCGCTTAATATAGTTCAGCATGGAAGTGTCCAAGTCCTACTGTCTTAGTAAAGGTGTTAAGTGGCTTATTGTTTTTGGCAATGTGAACATGACATTTTCCAATCAAAGTTGTACAGGTTTTTCCTGTCCCTGGTTGGTGGGTTCTTTGCATTGATCATGCATGTTTGCAATTATCTAATCGCTTATCTTCTCTCACAAAGTTACAAAGGAATACAAGATAACATAGATTTGTTCTAGGGCCCCACAAATCATTATTGTTTTAACACACCTGGAAGGAATAGGATAATGAGGATGTTGCGTAACGGTGGGATTGGAGCCATTCTTTTGGATTGTTGAATTTTTGATTGTGCACAGAATTAGCAATTTCTTGTTGGAGAAAATGAGGATGTTGTGATTCTTCATTCCTGACAACATTGTGATTCTTCTTGGGTGTATTTGTCATTTTGTTACTGCTTCAGTAATGTTTTGGGATCCACATGTGGAAAATAAGTTGGTTGTGTTCTTATTTTCCCTTTATTATTATTATTATTATTATTATTGTCGTCCTCGTTTAATTTAGCTTCTTCCAAAATGCTCATTAGTTAATTTTACTCATTGCAGAGAATGTCTTTAATGTTTGCAGTTTACCTAACCTAGCAGGGTTGAGATATGGGCAACTACGACATGGTTTCCAGGAGGTAGCACCATTTGTAGATTGCAATCTGCCAGAAAACAACTTTGGCATGGGTTTTTATTTCTGATTCTTTCTTTGATGGTTATCCTTCTAGGTAGTTGTATGTGGGCTCTATAGGAACGGGAAGATATACTTTCATCCAGACGACAATGATATCTTACAACAAACTGACAAAGTATGTTTTTTTTCTGCATAGTATAGGGTTTCTATTACTTTGATATAAAAACTTTAAGCAGTTAAACTTCCAGTGCTCTTCTGATTTATGACTTTGAACTGGTTGACTGTTTTTCCATTTAAATTTTATGCTTGCAAGCATTTCCATCCCTTGACTTTGGCAGAAACTTCATGAATGTTGTTTATAAATCATTTTTTCACAATTGTATTGCTTGATACACAAATTGCTACTGCATATTTTCTTGTGGTGAAATTGGGGGAGAAAAAATTGAACAGAAAGCATGGAAGGCTGACCACATTTTAGTAAATGACTTCTTGGTTTAATTGTTCTTGTTTGATCCCAACTAAAAGTAGTTATTTAGTGAATGAGTATTTGTAGCTTAACCCTCTATAGTTGTCAGAAAGATTTTTTATGTTATATAAATTTGAGAAACTTAACAAGATGGTGTGATTCACCAACTTACCTTTTCACCCCAAACTTGTTTCACAGTCTCACCTCTGACCTGATATCTGTTCATCGTTTCCTAGAAATCCAATTCCTTTTTGGTCCTTATATTTCATCAATATCCACCGTAACATCTATATATTTTTATCCATGCCATAATGTTCCATCAAGAGGCACACTATAATTTTACTTCAGCTCCCTCTTTCAGTCTCTGCAAATTAGGCATCAATCACCCTAAATTCACCATTCCTCTCTAACTACTTCAATGCTAGCAAATAGACCTTAAAACATTGAAGCTACTTGAAGACTGGATTAAAGATATATGTTCTTATTTCTGATGTATATATTCAGAGACTTGTTTATATAAATACAATAATGATATCATAAAAACAAATGAAATTTAAAAATCCCTAACAATTAGGAAAACGTATACCAATGATCTCCAGTTTGTGTCTTTAACTGTTTTATTCCCTAAAATTATCCCAAAGATATTGGGATTTCAACTCTCCTCTTAAATTGGATCATAAATATTAATCATGTGCAACTTGCACACCAAATCATTAAAATTTTGTCGAGGAAGTCCTTTGGTGAAGATATCTTCCGTTTTCTCTTTGGTGGGAATGTAGGTCATGCAAATAATTCTATTTTCAATCTTTTTTTTTTTTTGATAAAATGTCTATCCACTTTTATATGTTTGGTTCGGTCATGCTGAATTGGATTCAGAGAAATATTGATGGCAGCTTTTTTATCACAATAGATCTTGAGTGGAAATTTTATTTTGATATGTAGTTCTTGTAGGAGCTTCTTCAACCATAATCTTCACATATTTCTTGTACAATTTCTCGAAACTCAGTTTCAACTCTGCTTCTGGTTATTACATTTTGTTTTGTACTTCTCCAAGTTATTAGGTTTTTCCATACAAAAGTACAATATCTAGTGGTAGACGTCGAACCTGCCCAACCCAATCTGCATGTGTGAACGCTTCTATTTCTCTACCTTTAGTTTTCTTGAAGGACATCCTTTTTCTTGGAGAGCTTTTGAGATATCTGAGAATTTTGTATACAGCCTCTTGATGAATTTTTTTGGCGAATGCATATATTGATTCATCATATTAATAACAAATGCAATATTAGGTCTTATATGTGATAGGTTGATTAACTTCCCAACAAGTATCTGATTTCTGTCATTCTTAATTGGTTTTTTGTTATCTATTTTCTTTCCCGCTTCAATTGGAGTGTTACTTGGTTTGTTCCCAAGTATGTCGGTTTCTATCAAAATGTGAAGAATATACTTTCGTTCAGAGACACTAATACCTCCTTTTGATCTAGTAATATCAATACATAAAAAGTAATGCATTTGTTCTAGTACTCTTACTTCAAACTCAGACTTTTTTTAAGTCTCAATGTCAGCTAAATTATCCCCGATAAATATTATATCATTAATATGTACAATCAAAATTGTCTTCAACCTATCTTTAGATTATTGGAAAAGCATAGTTTGATTTGACTGTTCCTGTTGATATCCTTAACTCTTTGTCACTTTTGTAAACTTGTCAAACCATGCTTTAGGTGACTGTTTGAGATCGTAGAGTGACTTATTGAGTTTGCTTGCCATATTCTTCTCCCTCTGTTTACAAAAACTTGGTGGTAGTGTCATGAAAATTTCATCTAATGTAACAATGAGAAATGCATTCTGTATGTCTAGTTGTTGAACTGTTTAGTCTAGGTATGCTACTAATGATAATAAAACCCGAGTTGTATTTAATTTTGCTGTAGGTGCAAATGTCTTTGTGTAGTAATGTTCAACTTTCCCATTGGTCTTATACTTCATTATGAAGACCCATTTACAACCAATAAGTTTTATCCTCGTGGTAAGTCCACCACATCCCAAGTTCCATTTTTTTCCAAAGTTTGCAGTTCTTTTATTATTGTTTCGTTCCACTTGGGAATCTTCCATGCTTTATCAATATTCTTTGGAATTTTTATCCAACAAGGTTAGAAGTAAAAATATGAAATTTAGGAGATAAAGTATTGTAAGACATAAATTTTGATATAGGATGTAGAGTATAAGACCAAGTTTGTTTTCTAAAAGCGGTAGGTAAAGCATTAACAGAAGGCTCATATTTACTTGTGTTGGAAGGAGACCCAAGGATACTTGGAACTATCACCAGGTTGAGACTCTTTTAATGTATCAAGTGTGAGATTCTCCTTGTATTTTGAGTTTGACCTTCTCGAATAAACAAGTGTCCCTTTGTTTTTTTTGTGTGCCAGGATCTCCCCTTGAGTTTAAGTTGCTTTCTATAAATGACACATTTGAATAATATGGTGTGGTAGCTTCAAGATTAGCGTTTGAAATAGTGGTCTCATGAAATGATAGGTCAGTTAAATAATCAAGCTTCACTCAAATTCTCCCCCTAAAGAGGGGCTTTCGTAATAAGGTGTGTTTTTAAAGAATGTGACATCAAGACTAGTGAGAATCTTTTTGTAGATGGGTTATAGCATTTGTATCATTTTTCGAGTAGGAGAATATCCAATAAAAACACATTTAAGAGCTCTCAGATCTAGTTTATTTCGATTGTAGGAGTGAATATGCACGAAAGTAGCATAGCCAAACACTATGAGAGAAAGATTGGAAATGAGAGGAGAGTAGGGACCCATTTTTTTAGATTGTGGAGAGGTGTTTCAATGGAAAGAACATGATTAGGCACCCTATTTATAAGATAGGTAGATGTCAAAATTGCATCTCCATAAAACATTTTTGGCACATTGATGGTAAACATTAGGGCACATGCCAAAAGGTGTATTTTTTTCATACAGTACTCCATTTTGTTAAGTAATGTAAACACAATAATTTTGATGAATTATCACATGGTGTCGAAGATAATTCTTCAAGGTAGTATTAAAATATTCAGTATCATTATCAGTGCATAAAATTTGGATTTGTGTTTAGAATTGTGTTTGAATCATAGTGAAAATTGATAAACACGGTGTGAATATCAGTTTCATCTTTTAATAAGTAAACCCAACACACTCGATTATGATCATCAATAAAAGTTACAAACCATTTTATATAGGTAGGATTCAGAGTACGGGATGATCTCCGTAAATCACCGTGTATTATAGTAAATGGCTTAGATGGTGTATATTTAGATTGAGAGAATGAGGTACGTTGATGTTTTGCAAGTTCAAAAATTTCACTTTATAAATCAAACCTTTTATTTCAATAATAAAAGGAAATAAATGTTTTAAATATTGACTCGTTTACTCACATTGGCTTTCTTAATGCAGTAGAGTCCTTCATATTCTTTAGTATTGTCAATCGTTTTTCCCAATGATAGGTATTAAAACACATATGATGAGTCAATTTTTTTTGTATTTTTATGCTTTAAGGAAGCAAAATAAAAAAAAACTAGAAATAAATAGCAGTAATTAATTAATTCAAATTTGACAGCTAAGAAGATATACGAGATAATATTTAAGAATACTTAATCTCTCAATTTTTTAAACACGTGGATTACAAAAATCACCCGGTATATAATTATCAATCAATTACACGATCAATTGAATCTAACGTAGCATGTATTTCTCTCTCAAGTAAACTAAACATTATATAGTAATTAACGTAATCACATTTTCATGACAATTAAATTACACACTACTCATTAAGTTCATCAATTATGGATCACATACATAAGAATTATACATCTTTGTCTAGAAACTATGCATGTTATTTATTTAAGACAAATAATTAAATAATTCTCTTAAATCTATTTAATTGTCTCTATAGATCAATTATTGGCCAAACAATTAATAACATGAAAATCATATTAAATAATATAATTAAATTGAAATCATACTTGGAGAAAAATATATGGTCATCATATGTTGAATTGGGTTCATACGACCCCTAAATCAATAAATTAGCTAGACATAATTTTTTTCATAAAACTTATATTTTTCATAAAAGAAATAAAAATTGATAAAAAAAGGAAAATAAGAAGAAATACAATCAATTTCTTGAATTATAGCACCAGTTTTTTCTTAAATCTCCACCCAAAATTGTATTTTGTTTTGAATTTTTTATATTTTTCTCTATTCTTGGCTCCAAAATCTAATAAAAAAATATAATTTTTGGTTTATTAGGATTTATGGGGCAATTAGAGGGTTAAATTAGGTTTAAGTAGATCAACTTCAGATCAATGGTTGAGATGAAAAAAGAGAAAATTAACAATGCTAGTCAATAGAAATGCGACACGTGGTTAGGGGGAAAGAGAAATCCAATCAGCGCAAGACACGTGGTTGAGTTGACTAGTTGTGATAAGTAGGCGTTGAGTTAGCATTACGTGGCACAATGTGATTCGTGGTTGCGGATTGCGTGGCCCTCGGGTGGAAAGAATGAACGAATAAGGTGATGATGCATGACATGGCATTTGACCGCACAGTGATACTTGGAATGAACATCGTGTTGACACGTAGCATAGCCTGCATCACTTGATACATGCGGCATTGCACGATTGGCCCTCCTTGCTTGTATGACATCTTTTGATTGGTCTTGCGTTAAAAATTCATAAAAATTTCAAAAATATATTTTCATCTCTTTTAATAAAAAAGTTCATATTTTAATATTTTTAACCAAAAAAATATTATTTATTGAATAAAACGAGCAAATATTAAGCAGAAAAGTGTATTGATGACTCTACTTTCATAGAGTCATCAGGTACCAATTGACAAATTAACCAAAATGTTGCGAGAAACGGTTACCTCACTTACCTTTTTAAGCCAAGCCAATTTGTAAGGCTTGGGATGCCTCTGTCTTTAACCCTAACTTTTGTATAATCTCGTCTGATGCCACATTGTGAGAGCTACCACAGTCAATAATGAAATGAAACGCCTTTCCTCTATGGGGCAAATGGATTGAAAAATGTTGTTTCTAAGCCGATCATAGTCAGAACCTTGTGGGGCCAGGCAAGTGCACCTTAATACTAGAAGGTGGCCTGTATCTCCAGCAACATACTCCTCCATCTTAGCCATGTCATTATTGCATTATGTGTCTTCTTCAATAATTGAACCTTCCTCTTCATGTACTACATCAGAACCAATAAAAATACCTTCCTTTTTTTTCATGCATTCATTCTTTGTGTGACCTGTCTTGCCACATTCAAAACCTCTGCTGTTGCTTGTCTGTTGAGGAGCAGTAGTGTCCTTCGTGGTGTTTTGGTTGTGACTAATCTAGCCACATCCAAAACATTTGTTGTTGCTTGTCTATTGAGGAGCAGTAGTGTCCTTCATGGTGTTGTTTTTAGGAATAATAGTACAGTTTGTTTAGTTGTTGCTCCCAGAACGATTTGCACTGTTACTATTCGCAACATGATTCCAAAGACTACCATTACCACCTGCCTTCCAAGCAAATCGTCTTTTTAAATTCAATGCTTGTTGATATGTGAAATAGGATTAAACAAGTTTAGAATATCTTGAAATTGAATTCTCATACCTCTTATATATTGAGACACCAATTGATCATCGGTCTCAATAATTTCAATGCGTGCCTCATGGAACTCTTTATTATAATCATCGATATATTGTGTCCCTTGCTAAAGATTTTGCAGCTTCTGGTACAAGATCCTGGTATAGTTGAATGTAGAAATTTGGCCTGCAAATGTTTCTTCATTTTGTCCCAAGTATTGATTTTTTCCTTGCTTAGACCTTATCAACTTCTCTTGTTTCCACCATGCCGTTGCTCTCCATCTCAGCCTTGTTGTGACTAGTGAAACCCCTTGCTCTTCAGGGCCTTCTTTGTAATCTAGGACTTATTCTGTAGCCCTTAAGTCTAGAAATTCTTAGGCTTGTAAAGTTGCAACTTATTGTGTTAATATTTCTAATCGTTCAAACATCTCTACACGATCACGTTTGTAGATCTCCAAGAAGGGTATTTATCAGTTTTATTGGGGCAACATAGCTCAGGAATGGAGCTCACTCTAATACCAACTTATGTAGGCAGAAGCTCTTGAAAAAGACGCGAACACGATATTGCGGTGACTCTACCTAAAAACCAGTTGATTCCGTAGAATACTAAGGCCTAGGGCATTGACTATTTGTTGATTTCTAAGAACACCGAATAATTGAAATTTAAAAGATAGAGACAAGTCTCTAAACTATATTTGAACGAAAACTTCAATTCTTTCTTTGTCCATGGGTTTACATAATTACTTGCTCTACAACTTGCTCTACAGGCACAAGTAATTTTGTTTTATTTTCGAACACAAATAACTTTGTACAAGCTCGAGTAACTTTACTTGTTCTTCAAGTACAAATATAATTATTAAAATATTTTAAAAATAATCCAAACTATTATTTATTTAAACGTGCTGCATCACTTTATGATTCTACACTGCCAATAGTCTAGTTTTTTTTTCTAGAGGGAGAGAAATAAAGAGAATTAAGAGTAGGAAATTAATAAGATATTTATGAAAATTTATTTATTATTTAAGTTTTATATTTAAGCATATTTAGTATATTAAATAGGGATTTTATATTTGCTTAGTCATTAACTTTACTTGGAGGTCAAATTGTCTTTGGGACCATGTAATATACTTGGCTGTCATTATCTTTTTTCTTCTTAAATTCTCAATTCTTTTCTTATCAATCCCTAATTCTTCAATTACTAGCCCTAATTTTATATTCTTCTACCCTTCCCCAATTTCTTATCTTCTTGTTCTACATGACAGTATTTGTTTTCTGCAGCCTTCACAAACTTTTAAAAAAATGAAGGGAGCTTAATAGCTTTTGTGAAGTTCTGTAGAAATTATCATCTGAACTCCTATCTCTGGCTGTATCCTTACTTTTTAATTAATCATGTAGGTATTGTTCATTGGGCCTGTTTATGCGAGTAAGAGACCACAAGTTGCATATTCAAGTTTTTCCATGGAAGTTAGTGATGCTGCTAAAAAGATGGAAGGTTCAGAAAGGAATGGGGAAACTCCAATTCATGCCATGGAGCTGAAGAAAGCCCGACTTGAATTTGTAGCAACGCGTCCTATAAGATCAGGTTCAAAGGTATGTTTTTCAGTATCTCTATTTCTGGAGTAGCGCAATGCCTTGGAAGGTTTGCATCATAATTGTTTCTTATGGATTTAGGCTTCAGATTGGACTTTAGGACCAAAAGAATACATATTACTACTTGGTTGGCGTCCGGATGTCGTGGAAATGATCCAAGAATATGATAACTATCTTGGACCTGGCAGTGTAGTGGTATGCTCTTTGTTATATCTTGAGTCCACATTCTATGACCATTATGTACTTTGAGTTATTTTATTTACCAAAAATCCATCTTGAAAATCTGGAATTGAAATTTTAGTGAAGTATGGGTTACTCATGTTAATGGTTTTGGCAAGTGCTTCCGTGTGAAGGGGGCAGTTTAATGGTTATAGATGAAATTTTGATGTTGCAAGGATGGGGAAAGCAAATCAAGAGCCCAAGAAGCTCACATGCTAATGAAACCAAGATAGTCCCAATGTCCCAATTCAACCCAAAAACCTTGGGCATCCAGAATATCCCAAAAAATGTTCAACTAAGCTCTAACCTATGGCATGTAACCCAAATATTTCAGAATAAGATTTGCATGATCTGTGTATTAGATGACCCTGCTAAGTGCTAACCCTCAAAAGCATCGCAAATCTCAAATATAGCCTACATGGTTCCATCAAACTCTAACCTTCCTCATCCAGCAATAAAATAATTACAGTTTTGTTATCTGCCTCACATTTACTACGCAATAACATCAATGTTATCTCTATTGACAATGCATCAACCCTACTCATACATGCAGGAAATATTAGCAGATGCATCATTAGATGACAGGAGGAAGGCTAGCAAAGGTTCTGGTCAAGGTAAACTCAAAAATGTCCGGGTTTCTCATAAGGTAACATGTCATGCTGACAACCCAGCAATTGGTTCTTATTTATATTGTTTTTCATGGATATATTTTATGTCATCCTTCTAAACATACATATCCTCCATGTTCTGCAGATTGGGAATCCCATGGATTATGATACCTTGCAGGAGACCGTATTGAACCTTCAAAATTCTTTGAAGGGCGGAGAAGATATTCCCTTGTCCATTGTTGTTATATCTGATAGAGAATGGCTTCCTGGAGGTGGAGTACATGCTTCTTTATGTTTATTTATATTTTTTATTCTTCAAAGAGCTCATGGTAGCATTTCATTAACTAGCCTCTTTTCAGATCCATCCAGGGCAGACAAGCAGGCCGCTTACTCACTTCTTCTTGCTGAAAACATTTGTAACAAACTTGAACTGAAGGCAAGTATTTTACCGGAGGACTTCAATGTAGAATATTTCACCATTTTATTGAATTTTAACTTGCAATCTTGAGTTTATTAATTTAAGGGGTTGGGTGACTGGTACGTTACTGTTAAAGATGATTTATGAGTGTGTGTATTAGGTGTCTAACACTAGGTGTCTTAGTGGTGTGAGTTGTGTATTAGGTGTCTTAGTGGTGTATTAGGTGTATGTCACCTAAGATTGTTCCTATTTTTTGTATATAAATAGGTAGTGTCTTTGTATGATGATAAGTAGAGAGAATTCTGATTTTACATGGTATCAGAGCATTTGGGTTACAAAATTTGAGAATTTTTTTTTCCCGTTCAAATTTGGGGCAGAATTTGGGTAAACACAAATTAGGATTTGGTGCATTTTTGAGTTCCAACTCGGAACACCCTTTTGGAATGCACATTTTTTCTCACCGCCGGCACAGGGAGGAAGAACAGCCGCCGCCCAAACCATTTCCGACGTCCGGCGACCATACAAGCCGCGAATGACACGCGCCACCGCGACTTTCTGTAAAATTCCACGCGTCTCGCCGCCGGCGCGGGGGAGAATATCACGCCGACCTATTAAACCCCAAAGTCTGCGGTTACCGTACAAGCCGCGGAAAGGGCCACGCGCCACCGCGACTTTCTGTCAAAATTCACGCGCCGCTGCGCGTGACGTAACGTCCGTGTAGAATTCTTCTCGGCCACCCGCCGCTTCTCCTCCGAATCCCCGTCATACTGTGGTGGTTTTGGCATTCATCGCTTGTGATTGTTCGGGTCTGCGTTTTCCAATTTTGTGTTCTTGTTCGGCTGCGTGTTTGGTCGCCGCGTGTTGGATTTTGTTTGTTCGTTTGTTATTCGCTTGTCGTTTGTAAGAGTTATGGTGAAAAGAAATCTAATGTTGTAACGGATATAGTGCCTGTGATGTCTAAAATCACGGACCCATAAGCTTCGAACGGTTCAATTATTTGGCTTAAGACTATTCGAATTTATTTCGAGAAGTATCGAAAAAGATAGTCATTTGACTAATGATCCTCCTAAAGATGATTCAAAGCGGACATGGCTTAGACGATGCTCGCTATTTCTCAGATTCGAATTCTATTGAAAGCAATGTAATTGACTTGATCAATCAATGTGAATTCGTTAAGGAATTAATGGATTATTTGGATTTCTTATATTCCGTAAGGGAAATCTTTCTCGCGTATATGAGGTATGCAAAGCATTTTACCGTGCGGAACAAACAAGATCGATTACTCACAAATTATTTTATGGAATTTAAAAGGACTTATGAGAATTCGATAGTTTGATGCCTTTTAGACTGATGTTAGGGTTCAACAAAGTCAACGGAACAAATGGCGGTCGTAGTTTTCTTGCCAGGTCTTCCCTCTACTTTTGAGACTAGCTAAGTCCCTGGGTTAACTACGGTTCACGAGATCTCCACTTTACAAGAGGTGTTTAGTCGCGTACTTCGTACGTGCAAGGCACTCCACCTCCACTCTTCAATTAAATGGTGCTTTGGTCACCAAGTAATAATTATGCACGAACGATCAACTTATATGAACGAAATAAAGTGATAGCGGCTCGCACGGGTTTGGAAACTCGACCACGGGACTGAGGTATTGTATGTCACTATTGTCACAAACCAGACATACGAAACACGAATGTAGAAAGCTTCAAGACAAACATCGGGAAAGTGCCACTTCCATATCGCATCCACTTCGATAGTTAGAAAAATAGGTTCTCATCTACGCATGAATTTACCAAGTTCTCACAGATGTCAAGAATCACCAAGGTCTTCATCACCCTCCTACATCCTCTTTATTGCTAATTGAGGTAAATCAAATGCGTGTCTCGTTTCTTCATCTTCCAAATGGGTTATTAATTCGGTGCCACCATCATACGGAGGTAATTCTAATCTCTTTTCTACTCTTGATCACACACTTCTACCTCATCACATCTTACCTTAGCCGATGGGTCACCATCTCGTGTTCTTAGAGTGTCCGGCACAATTACTTCCACCTTTGCTTCCTTTGTCGTCGTCTTACATTTACCTAGCCTATCCTTTAATTTGATATCCGTAAGTCACTTACTCGCAATCTTAACTCGGTGTATCTCATTTTTTCCTGATCGTTGCTTATTTCAGGATCTTATGAAGACTATTGGTAAAGGACATGAGTCCGGAGGCCTCATATTCTTGACACACCGATACCGAAATGCATTGCTTTCAAGTGTAACCTCTCCCTTCGAGGCACATTGTAGATCGGGTCATCCATCTCTTCCTTTATCAAGAAACTCGTCCTCGATTTAGTAAAGTGTCTTCATTAGATTGTGAGTCTTGTCGGTTGCAAAACATCATCGTCTTAGTTCAAATCAAGAGTTAATAAAGCGTGCTAGTGTTCCTTTTGAATCAGTTCATTCGATGTTTGGGGTCCTTGTCCTATTTTGTCTAAACACGGATTTAAGTATTTTGTTACTTTTGTGGATGATTATTCTCGTGTAACTTGGTTATATTTAATGAAGAGTCGTTCAATTGTTTTCTATTTTTTGTGCATTTTATGTCGTAGATTAAAACTCAATTTAATGTTTCAATTGCACTCACGTGATAATACCAAAGAATATACATCACTTTGTTTCAATCTTATATGGTTCAAAATGGCATACTTAGTGAAACTGTATGTTGATACTCCATCTCAAAATGGAGTGGCCGAACGCAAGAACGGACATCTTACCGAAAGCGCACGTGCCTTATTATTTCAAATGAATGTTTCTAAACCTTTTTGGGCCGATGCGGTTTCAACCGTACGTTTTTCTTATTAATCGTACGCCTCATCCCTGTTCTTCGTGGGTGAGATTCCTTACAAAATTTTGTTTCCTAATAAGTCACTATTTCCTAGGTTGACCCTAGGATATTTGGTAGCATTTGTTTTGTTCGGGATGTTCGTCCACATGTTACTAAATTAGATCCCAAGCCTTTGAAGTGCATCTTCCTTGGTTATTCTCGTCTCCAAAAAGGTTATGATGTTATTGTCCTAGTCTTAACAAATATCTTGTCTCCATTGATGTTACCTTCACGTGGAAGACATACCACTATTTTTCGTCTTCTCCTCCTCCCGCATGTCGTGGGGAGGATGACGATTTGTTAGTCTATTCTATCACATCATCCGAGCCCTGTCTCGATCCAGCTTCTGTTAGGCCTCACTATAACTCAAGTCTACCTGCACATAGGCCTTAATTCATGTCCCGCACTTTCTTTCCTTCGTCATCGGATCCGTCTCAACGATGATCTTCCTATTGCATTACGCAAAGGTAAACGTCAATGTACTTATCCTATTTCTTCTTTTGTTTCGTATAATTGCTTGTCGTCTTCCTCTTGCTCTTTTATCGCTTTCTCTTGATTCTATTTCTATCCCTAAACCTGCTCATTAAGCCATATCTCATCATGGTTGGCATAATGCAATGATCGAGAAATGAATGCGTTGGATGACAATGGTACTTGGGACTTGGTTGATTTACCTTCAGGGAAACTGCCATCGGATGCAAATGGGTGTTCACGGTTAAGGTCAATCCGGATGGGTCGATTGCTTCAGGGATATGCTCAAACCTATGGAGTGGACTATTCTCGACACTTTCTCTCCGTTGCTAAATTGACATCTCATTCGGTTGTTTATTTCTATGGCGGCCCTCACCACTGGGCCTTTGCATCAATCGGATATCAAGAATGATTTTCTTCTGGGTGATCTTCAAGATGAGGTGTTTATGGAGCAACCTCCTGGTTTTGTTGCTCGTGAGTCTAGGCACGTTTGTCGTCTCCGCAAATCTTTGTATGGTTTGAAACAGTAGTCCTCGTGCTTGGTTTGGAAAATTTAGTCAAGCTATAGAAACGTTTGGTATGATGAAAAGCAAGTCCGACCATTACTGTTCTACAAACAATCGGAAAGTGGTATCATTGTTTTAGTCAGGTAATGTAGATGACATTGTTATTACTTGGGAAGGATACTACGGGAATTTCATCTCTTAAGTCTTTCCTACATACTCGGTTTCACACGAAGGATTTGGGGATGCTAAAGTATTTCTTGGGTGTTGAAGTCACAAGGAGTAAAAAAGGTATATTTCTATCTCAAAGAAAATATGTCCCTGGACTTATTAATCGAGACATGAAAATTAGGAGCAAAACCTTGTAGTGCTCGATGACTCAACATCCACCTTACGGAGATGGAGAACCCTTTAAAGATTTTGAGAGATATCGAAGGGTGGTTGGAAAGCCGAATTACCTTACCGTGACTCGTCCGCATATTGCATATTCAAATCGGTGTTGTTAGCCAATTTATGTCATCCCCAAGCTCATCATTAGGCGGCGTTAGAGCAAATTTTGTGTTACTTAAAAGCGAGCACCGGACGTGGCATCTTGTATGCAAATCATGGACATACTCATATTGAATGTTTTTCGGATGCGTATCAAGGTGTTCCAAAGCGGGATAGAAGATCCACATCGTGCTGTATTTTCATTGGAGGAAATTTGGTCTCATGGAAAAGTAAGAAAGCTTAAATGTTGTGTCACGATCGAGTGCGAGTCGAGAATATAGGGCATGGCACAATCTGCATCCGAGATAATATGGATATATCGGCCTTGGATGAAGTAGGTCTTAAAACTTCGATTTCAAAGAAATTGTGGTGTGATAACCAAGTCGCTTCTTCATATTGCTTCTAACCCTGTGTTTCATGAGCGAACTAAACACATTGAAATTGATTGTCATTTTGTTCGCGAGAAAATTCAGCAAGGATTGATTTCTACAGGATATATGAAGACTGGAGAACAACTAGGAGATATCTTCACGAAAGCTTTAAGTGGGGTTCGGGTTGATTATCTTTGTAACAAGTTGGGCATGATTAATATCTATGCTACAACTTGAGGGGGAGTGTTAAAGATGATTTATGAGTGTGTGTATTAGGTGTCTAACACTAGGTGTCTTAGTGGTGCGAGTTGTGTATTAGGTGTATTAGTGGTGCGAGTTGTGTATTAGGTGTCTTAGTGGTGTATTAGGTGTATGTCACCTAAGATTGTTCCTATCTTTTGTATATAAATAAGTAGTGTCTTTATATGATGATAAGTAGAGAGAATTCTGATTTTACAGTTACCTTTAGAAAAGGTACATAGATTATATTTTTTAAAGGGTACACTAACAGTTCTTTTCTTTTGAAAAATGGTACAATTTAGTTCAAAATGACCATGAAAAGATAAGTTTGATCAAGTTTGACCAATGTAAAACATTAATAATTTTTTTTTTTTTAAATTATAGGCGTATTATTTTGTCATTGTCAATTTTCACTTGCATTTCATTTCATGTTTTTTAACTATTTTTTTCAAAAAATAAAAAAGACCACTGGTGTACCCCTCACTAAAGTAATTACTAATGGTGTAACCCTGTTTAGTTTTGGTACTAATATACTGTATTAAACTTTTACCAATTAATTTAGTATGTTATTTATAACAAATTTAAATATACCTTTCTCTAGAAAAAGTAGACTGAGCAATACAGGTTTACCATCTTTCAGGTGCAAAACCTAGTTGCAGAGATTGTCGACTCAAATTTGGGGAAACAAGTACTACATTTTTAAAGCTTTAGTTTACCTTTCATGAAATACTAGTGATTCCAACATATTTGATATCATTAAAGCATTATTGATAGTGGTTTCACTTTTCTTTTTCCACAGATTACGAGAATCAAGCCATCGCTGACTTACATTGCAGCAGAAGAAGTAATGAGCCTTGTAACAGCTCAAGGTATTTCATTGTTGTACACTATTCTCTGCCAGAAAATATGCTTCGTGTTTTCAATTCATAATTATCTGCTTATCCATCACAGTGGCTGAGAACTATGAACTCAATGAGGTATGGAAAGACATTCTGAATGCAGAGGGTGATGAAATATATGTGAAGGTAATCACCAACTACTCCAAATTTATTATGTCTGAAAAATGAAAGCAAGTTCTTTGCATGTCTATACCTTCAATAAAATCCTGATAAAAGGTTACTGACATATTAATAAAACTAAAAAAACGGTATGTCCTTTCTTTTTGTTAAAGATCATTACTTTTGTCATAGATATTGCATACTATGTTACTACAACTTTGGTAAGATCCATATATAACATATAAGAGAATAGTTAACATATCTTTTAATAGCTAATAGTTTATGGTTTTAAGGGAATAGATTACTATCAATCTTTTAGCATGTTATCTGGCTTTGAATATCTCTGACTCTAAAATTCACTTACACCCTACCTTACATCTCAAAATGTAAAAAGCTAACATTCCAGTAGGAAACTCATCTGAATTAAGGTGACAACTGTCAACTTTAGGGGTAGTTTATGTTCCCAATACAGATAGTTTAGATAAATAATTTTACCAAATGATCTCGACTTTTGAATAAACACAATCTAACAGTTTCTTGTTTTAATTAATATTTTTCTTTATTTTAAGAATCACTTATTAATTTAAGTTTATATATTTATTAGCTTTTATACCTTTAAATAGTTTCATCCAAAAATCCCTATGATTTTTCAATACTATTTGTCTAAATCATTTATCATCAGAACAAATTTATCTATATACACATAGATTTGTTCAAGTGAGTGACAACTTATACAATCTATCAATTAGCTAACTATTTTGCTCAAAAATTTCAACTCAAATCCATTTGCTTTTTCACTATTAAATTAGAGAAGTTATCCTAGATATAAAATATATCCTATTTTTTAATTGATAAATGATTCAAAAGTTTTATTAGATTAGAGATCTAAACGATAAATAATTAAATAATAGTTATCATAAAAAAGTTAATTGAATTGGCGTTATCATTTAAAAAAATTATAAATGGTAAATCAAATTCTTGGCAATTGGTATGAGAAAAGGACTCTTTAATCAAAACACAAAATATTAATATTGTGCATCCCAAAGTGTATTGTATGGTAAAAAAATATAAAACTTAAAAAAAAACAAAATGAATTGTTAATAATTATCTAAATAATAGTGATATACCTATATGAGCGAGGAGTAAGTCACATAGTAGAATAACTTCGATCAATGAGGGAAAAAACGTGCAATGATTTTCCAAAATATTTTTGGTGATTATATATTTCTAATAAAATAAGATTAATATAAATTTGGAGTAAGATTTATATAATTAAACAATGGGATAAAATTGTGTAAAATAAAAATTACTACATAATTGTTTTGAAGAAATGATGTTTAGGGAATTATATTTCTTATTGATATAAAATTATACTTGCTTCTACTACCCATTTATAGTAAAGATAAGGCTAGAAAGTAAAGGAAAAATCTCTTATAATTAGTATAAAATTTCCTCATTAAACTAATGCAATTTTCTAATAATGCACACAAATATTGATATTTAATTAATGTACATGATCAAATCCTCAAATCCTTGCTTGGAATTTTAATATTTCTTAGAACGCATATAATAATCATATCTAACTTGCAAATGAAATTATCAAAGCTTGGCCGAGGAAGACATTTTGTGAATATATATGCAATTTGCTCTTTTGTTGGGACATAGGTAATGTAAATAGTTTCATCTTCAATTTTTTCTTTAATGAAATGTCTATCTACTTCCATATGTTTGGTTCTATCATATTGATCTTGATTAAGAGAAATATTAATGGTTACTTTGTTATCGCAATAAAATTTGCCTAGAGATTTCACTACCAATATGGAGTTCATTTAAGAGTTTTCTTAGCCATAATACCTTACATATTCCTTGTGCCACAAACCTAAATTCAATTTCAGTGTTGCTTCTAGGTACAACGTTTTCTCTTACTTTTTCAAGTCACTAAATTCCTTAATTCTTAAATTCTCAAATACAAAGATACAATATCTGGTAGTGAATTTTCTGTTTTTTACCGAGCTAGTACAGTTAGTATCGATAAAGGTTTATATTCCTTTGTTTTAAATTTGACTATATGTACTCACATAGATGTTATCAAAGTAATAAAGCTCCTTCTTACTCTTTAACACTATCGATTGTCATTCCCGATGATAGATCTTGAAAGACACTATGAGATGGAAGAAAATTAGTAGAACAATATGAGCCTTACTTAACTGACTGATAGATATCAAATTACATGATAAATTTGGGACATAGAGGTCAGATTTAAGGATAATAGAGTTAGAAATTTGAATACTTCATTTTCCAGCAACGGATGAAAGTGATCTATTTATTATTCTAACTTTAAGAATACAACACATATTGAGTAAGATGTAAATAAATGATTTGTAATAGTCATATGGTTTGATGCACCAGAGTTAATAATCTAATGAATTTTGTATCATGGTGTAGTAAATAGAATACTCAAGTAATTACTTTTGTATGATACTGAAGTTAATCTAATGAATTTTGTATCATGTTCTAGTAATTAGAATACTCAAGTAATTACTTTTGTATGATATTAAAGTTGAGGAAATATTTATAAATGACTGACTTGTGAAGTTCCAGTAGGTCCATTAGTTAAAATCATGGAAAACCTATTAGGTCTATAACTATCATTAGCCTAAAGTTCATTCTTATTAAGCTCGTCTAGTTCATAACTCTTAGGCCCAAGCCAAACCCAAAGGTTAAAGAAGACCTTGGGTTTTCTATTTGGTTTTCGTGGAACACCTTCTCTAGTTTCACGAGGTTACCAGTTGCAATAAAACCTCCGGTTGCGTGATGCTTTTTGTCAGTCGAAGTTGCGAGATCATCTCCAGTCCTATTTGCAAGGCCTCTAGCGGCGATACTTTCTGGGTTAGAACAACGACCAACCTCGGCCATGACGACTAGCCTCGACACCTTTTGGGCCAAAACCACCACCAACCTCGGCACTGTATAGGTTAGAAAAACCTCTAACCTCCTGTCGTACTTCAGATATGGCTTTTCTCACGCTGGGTAATGGTTGCCGGCCATGAGTACTCAAAAAAAATTTAGTTTTTTCCATTACGGGTTTCATGGAGTTAATCAGCCTCATTGTCATCATTGAATTCTCGGAGCTCCATTGTTGAATGGCACCAATGTTGGTTGAGTCGAGCCTTTATCGTTAATAACTAGTTTCATGGATTGAATGTTGATTCAAACATAGTAACTAAGTAGATTGAAGCGAGCCTTATGAAGGATGTAGAAGTCTCTAGAACCTTACGGAACATCCTAGAACTTGCATGAAGGAACTAGAGAATCCTAGAAGACTCTAGAGTTGGCTAGAGGTCCTAGAACCTTGTGGCATGTTGTAGATAAAGCTAGAACAATCTTGTACATTCTAGACATAGAAGGATCTAGAAAGTTGTGGCAGTCTTAAGCTTAGTGCCACACTATAAATAGACCTATTTGTCTTCATTTGTAATCATCTTGGGAAATTGTAAGATAATCTCTCTCTAGGGCAATACAAGGTATTCTTTACAAACTCTCTCTAGTTCTTGCTTTGCTCTTGAATCCTCTAAATCTCTAAGTCTCTTTCTAGTCTCTTTGGAGTATTTCTTCGGGTTGAAAGGCAGGCTTAGTGCAACGGTCCGTGCTAAGTGCCGCACAATCGCTATTTGAAATTTAAGATCGTGACAGTTGGTATCAGAGCTTTAGGGTGAAGCATTAGAGATCCATGTAGCAGTTAAGATGTCTCTCAAAAAGCTAGATGATGGGTTAAGGCAAGAGATCGATGGGTTGAAGGCCGAACTTGCCAAGGTACGAGATCTTTTCCAAAGAGAAATTGCTAATGTGTTGCTTAGAGTCGAGGATATGGGTGGTGACCTAGCTCTTTGTAAGCGGGCTATGGCCTCGGGAACTAGCATAACCACCATCATTGAGGCCAAGAAGGTGGATGTTCCCAAGCCAAAGACCTTCAATGGTGCTAGGAATGCTAGGGAAGTTGAGAACTTCCTATGGGGGCTTGAACAATATTTTGAGGCTACTGGCATAACGGACCATGCCAGCAAGATCAGAATTGCTGCCATGTACTTTTTTGACACTGTTATGCTATGGTGGAGACAGAGGCATGGAGATGTGCAATGAGGGGTATGCATAATTGACACCTTTGATGATTTCAAAAGGGAGTTCAAAAGCCAATTCTTTCCCGTAAATGTTGAAGAGGTGGCAAGGGGCCGATTGCAACGATTAAAGCAAACAGGTAGCATAAGGGACTATGTGAAGGAATTCACAACCTTACTGCTAGAAGTCCATGAAACATCAGACAAAGACGCGTTATTCTTGTTCATGGATGGTCTTCAATCATGAGCTAACCTAAAACTCAAGCGACGTGGTGTCCAAGATTTATCTCCAGCCATTGCGGTTGCAGAGAGCTTTATTGACTACTCCACAAACAAAGAGAGCTCAAAGGCTACAGATAGAAAGTTTGGTGAAGGAAAGAGTGGAAGAGGTCATGCTAAAAGTTAGGGTCCCAAAAATCATAAAGTAGGCTCCTTGTTCAAATCATGAGATAAGGGGAAGGAAAGGGAGGATCGTGGTGCTTGAAGCCCCATGTGACGTGTTTCATATGCGACGGACCACATTGGGCACGTGAATCTCCAAAAAGAAAGGCATTGAGTGCCTTAGTTGCTTCCATTCATGACCAGGATGGAGGCGAGACAAATGAAGGTGCAAAGATGGGTTCTTTGTGGCTACTTGGTGCATTGTAGAGCGCCCCGAAGACCCCCAAAGGCTTGATGTTCGTAGATGCAACCATCAATGGGAAAGTCACCAAAACTTTGGTTGACATGTGCATCTCATAACGTTGTTTCAATAGAGGAAGCAAAGAGACTCAGCCTTAAGGTTGTCAATGGAGGAGGATCTCTCAAAGCGGTTAACTCAGCAGCACTACCTCTCCAAGGAGTTGCTCGTGGAGTTAAGGTCAATCTTGGTGCTTGGACTGGCCAAGTGGACTTATCAGTGACAGCTATGGATGACTTCTCGGTAGTATTCGACATGGAGTTCTTGGACCAGGTTAGAGCTTTCTTTGTGCCATGCTCAAACTCTATGTGCATCATAGATGGATCAAAGGCTTGTGTGGTACCGACGGAGAGGACCACCAAACCTATTACCCAAGCTCTCTCAGCACTTTACTTCAATAAGGGATTGAAAAGGGACCAAGAGAGTTACTTGGCCATCTTAAAGGAGTACGACGAGGAGGAGGCGTCTCCAAAGCCAAGCTTGTCGACAAAAGTGCAAGTTGTCTTAGATAAGTTTCATGATGTGATGCCTGAGGTGTTGCCCAAACAGTTACCTCCAAGGAGGGAGGTAGATCACGAAATTGAGTTGGAACCCGGCACAAGGCCACCAGTAATGAGCCCTTATCGAATGGCAAACTCAGAGTTGGCAGAATTGTGGAAGCAACTCGATGAATTGCTGGATGTTGGTTTCATATGGCCCTTCAAGGCCCCATTTGGTGCCTTGGTGCTCTTTCAGAAGAAGGATGGCTCACTACGGATGTGCATTAACTATCAGGCTCTAAATAAGATCATGGTAAACAACAAGTATCATATCCCACTCATTGCTTACTTGTTCGATCAACTAGGGAACGCAAGATACTTTTCAAAATTGGACTTGCGGTCGGGATACTACCAGGTATGCATAGCCAAAGGGGATGAGCCCAAGACCACATGTGTGACCAGGTACGGTGTCTATGAGTTTCTTTTCATGCCATTTGGTCTCATTAATACACCTGCCACCTTTTGCACTCTTATGAGCAAGATTTTCCATCCCTACCTCGATCGGTTCGTGGTAGTATATCTTGATGACATTGTAACTGTAAAATCAGAATTCTCTCTACTTATCATCATATAAAGACACTACCTATTTATATACAAAAGATAGGAACAATCTTAGGTGACATACACCTAATACACCATTAAGACACCTAATACACAACTCGCACCACTAAGACACCTAGTGTTAGACACCTAATACACACACTCATAAATCATCTTTAACACTTTCAAGTCAGAAAGATGATATTAATCATGCCTAACTTGTTACAAAGATAATCAACCCGAACCCCACTTAAAGCTTTCGTGGAAGATATCTCCTAGTTGTTCTCCGCCTTTCATATATCCCGTAGAAATCAATCCTTGTCAAACACAGTTAAGAACATGGAAGAGCTACTGCTATCACACCACAATTTTGTCAAGCACGTTTTAAGACCTACTTCATCCAAGAGCCGATATATCCATATTATCTCGTGATGCAGATTGCCATAGCCCTATATTCTGACTCGCACTCGATCGTGACACAACATTCTGCTTTCTTACTTTTCCATGCAGACCAAATTTCCTCCAATGAAAATACAATACCGACGTGGATCTTCTATCCACTTCTGAACCTCGCCCCAATCTCGCATCTCGAAAACATTCAATACGAGTACGTCTAACGATTTGCATACAAGATGCCACGTCCGGTGCTCCTTTTAAGTAACACAAAAATTTGCTCTAACGCCTAATGATGAACCTGTCAGATGACATAAATTGGCTAACAACACCGACCGAATATGCAATATCCTGGGACGAGTCACGGTGAAGGTAATTCAAATTTTCCAACCACCCTTCGATATCTCTCAAAATCTTTAAAGTGGTTCTCCATCTCCTCGTAGCGTGGATGTTCTGAGTCATCGGAAAGACTACAAGGTTTTGCTCCCAATTTTCATGTCTCGCTTAATGTTCAGGACATATTTTCGAGATAGAAATATACCTTTTTACTCCTCGCGACTTCAACACCCAAGAAATACTTTAGCATCCCCAAATCCTTCGTGTGAAACCGAGTACGTAGTGAAAGACTTAAGAGATGAAATTCCCGTAGATCACTTCCAGAATAACAATGTCATCTACATACACAACTAAAACAACGATACCAGTTTCCGATTGCTTCAGAGAACACGTAATGGTCGACTTGCTTTCATCATACCAAACGTTTCTATACCTTGACTAAATTTTCCAAACCAAGCACGAGGACTCGTTTTCAAACCATACAAAGATTCATAGAGACGACAAACGTGTCTAGACTCCCCCGAGCAACAAAAAACTGGTGAGGTTGCTTCCATAAACACCTCATCTTCAAGATCACCACGAAGAAAATCATTCTCGATATCCAACGATGCAAAGGCCACCCGCGAGTAGCCGCTATAGAAATAAACAACCAACGTACGTCAATTTAGCAACAAGTGAGAAAGTGTCGAATACCCACTCCATGTGCTCGAGCATATCCCTTAGAACCACCCATCCTGATCGACCTTAACCGTGAACACCCATTTGCATCCGATACTGCTTTCTCGAAGGTAAATCAACCAAGTCCTAAGTACCATTGTCATCCAACGCATTCATTTCTCGATCATTGCATTATGCCAACCATGACGAGATATGGTTTATCACACGCTTAGTGGATAGAAATAGAATCAAGAGAAGCAATAAAAAGAAAGAGGAAGACGACAAGCAATTATACTAAACAAAAAAGAAGAAATAGGATAAGTACATTGACGTTTAATTACAGAATTTAATAGGGAAGATCATCGTCTCGTGACATGTGATCCGATGACGAAGGAAAGAGGCAGGATATGAATTAGAAGGCCTAGGCCTGGAAAGTAGATTCGAAGTTAAGAGGCCTAACAGAATCGATCGTAGATGTGCCCGTATGATGTATGTATCGACTAACAAATGTCATCCTCCCCGACACGCAGTGAGGAGTAGAGATTTAAGACGGTAACAGGCATGTCTTCCACTTAAGGTAACATCAATGGAGACAAGATATTTGTTAAGACTAGGACAATAACATCTATAACCTTTTTGGGAGACGAGAATAACCAAGGAAGATGCACTTCAAAGGCTCGGGGATCTAATTTAGTAAATACGTGGACGAACATCCCGAACAAAACAAATGCTACCAAATATCCTCAGGTCAACCGGAAATGTTGACTTATTAGGAAACAAAATTTTGTAAGTGAATCTCACCACGAAGAATGTATTTATGGTACGCGATTAATAAGAAAAAAAACATGCTATTGAAACCGCATCGCCCAAAAAGGTTTAGAAACATTCATTTGAAATAATAAGGCACGTGCGCTTCGAGAAGATGTTCCGTCTGTTGCTCTAGCCACTCCATTTTCGAGATGGAGTATCAACACACGAAGTTTCAGCGAAGATGCCATTTTGAACCATATAAGATTGAAACAAAGCTGATGTATATTCTTTTGGTATTATCACTTCGTAGAAAGTATTTAATTGAAACATTAAATTGAGTTTTAATCTCAACATAAAAATGCACAAAAATAGAAACAATTCAGAATCCACTCTTCATTAAATATAACCAAGTTACACGAGAATAATCATCCACAAAAGTAACAAAATACTTAAATCCAGGTTTAGACAAAATAGATTGACAAGGACCCCAAACATCGAATGAACCGATTCAAAAGAACACTAAAGACGCTTATTAACTCTTGGATTTGAACTAAGACGATGATGTTTTGCAAACCGACAAGACTCACAATCTAACGAAGACACTTTACTAAACCGAGACAGAGTTTCTTCAAGAAAGGAAGAGATGGACGACCCAATCTACAACAGTGTCCTCGGGCGAGAGAGGTTACACCAGAGCAAGCAAATGCATTTCTGATTTGCGCGTGTCAAGAATATGTAGTGCCTCCGTACTCATGTCCTTACCAATAGTCTTCTTCACATAAGATCCCTAAATAAGCAACGATCAGAAAAAATGAGATACAACAATAAGATCATGCGAGTAAGTTTCGACTTACGTATATCAAATTAAAGGATAGGCTAGGTAAATGTAAGACATGCACGACAAAGGAAGCAAAGTAAGCGGGTGCACTGCTGCACTAAGAACACGAGATGGTGACCCACTCCGCTAAGGTAACAAGAGAGAGAAGTGCGTGACCCAAGAGTAGAAAAGAGATTAGAATTACCCGTCATATGATCCGTGGGCACTGTAATTAATAACCCATTCTGGAAGATGAAGAAACGAGACACGCATTTGATTTACTCGAATTAGCAATACGCGATGAGAGCGACAAGACCTTAGCGATTCTCGATAATCAGAGAACTTGGTAAATTCCATCTCACAGAGATGAGAACCTATTTTCTCGTAATCCATCGTGTTGACGCACATGCAGCCGAAGTGGCCTTTCTCTGATGCTTGTACCGAAGCTTTCTACATTCATGTTTCGTATGTCCCTGCTTCAGGACAATAGGACATACAATACCTCCGGTGTCCCGTGGGTCGAAGTTTCAAACCCGCGAGCCGCCTCCTTTATTTCTCGTTCATATAAGTTTGATCGTCTACGCCATAATTATTACTTCTACCGACCAAAGCACCATTTAATCGAATGGAAGGGAGCGAAAGGCCTCTCGCACGAAGTACGCGACTAAACACCTCTCAGAAGCCGAGATCTCGTAACTGTAGAACCTGGGACTTAGCTAGCCTCAAAAGCAGTAGGAAGACCTACAAGAAAACTCACATGACCGCCATTTGTTCCCGCTGACTTTGTCAACCCTAACATCGTCTAAAAGGCATCAAACTATCGAGCTCCTCATAAGTCCTTTTAAATTCCATAAAATAATTTGGTAGTAACTGATCTTGTTTTGCTCACCGCATCAGAAATGCTTTGCAGATACCTCATATACGCGAGAAAGATTTCCTTACCGTAATATAAGAAATCCAAATAATCCATTAATTCCTTAACGACTACATTGATTGATCAAGTCAATTACATTGCTTTCAATAGAATTCAACCGCGTAAATAAGTCGAGCATCGCTCTAAGCCATGCCTGGCTTTGAATCATCTTTGTGAGGATCATTAGTCAAATGACTATCTTTTTTTCGATACTTCTCAAATAAATTCTAATAGTCTTCGCTTCCAAGCCAAATAATTCGAGCCATTGAGCTTATGGTCCGTGATTTTAGACATCACAGTGCACCATATCCGTTACAACATTAGATTTCTTTTTCGTGCCCATAACTCTTACAAACGACAAGACAAATAACAAACGAACAAACAAAATCCAACAACACGCAATACCAAACACGCAGAATAACAAGAACACAAAATTGGAAAACGCGACTCCGAACAATCACAAAGCGATGAATGCCAAACCACCACAGATGACGCAGGGATTCGAGGAGAATGGGCGCGGGTTCCGCCGGAGAAGAATTCTACACGGACGCTACCGTCACGCGCCGCGCGTTGAATTTTGACAGTAAAGTCGCGGCGGGCGCACGTGGCCCACTCGCGCTGTCCGGGTAACCGCACTTTGGGGTTCGCTTGCCGGTCTGATGTTCTCCCCCCTCGGCCATGCGGTGAGACGCCGTGGAATTTTTTTTGGATGAAAGTCGCGTATGCGCGCAGGCCCATTCGCCAGATGGTCACGGACGTTTGGCTCATTGGCTCATGCGTTCTTCCTCCCCGTGTTTGCAGTGAGAAAAATGTGCATTCCAAAAGGGTGTTCCTTAGTCGAACTCAAAAATGCACCAAATCCTAATTTGTGTTTACCCAAATTTCGCCCCAAATTTGAACTAGAAAAAAATTCTCAAATTTTGTAACCCAAATGCTCTGA
Source organism: Hippophae rhamnoides (assembly GCA_033030585.1). Lineage (NCBI taxonomy): Eukaryota > Viridiplantae > Streptophyta > Magnoliopsida > Rosales > Elaeagnaceae > Hippophae > Hippophae rhamnoides. The sequence goes on from CM065427.1 coordinate 71,644,370, forward strand.
TACCATGTAAAATCAGAATTCTCTCTACTTATCATCATACAAAGACACTACCTATTTATATACAAAAAATAGGAACAATCTTAGGTGACATACACCTAATACACCACTAAGACACCTAATACACAACTCACACCACTAAGACACCTAGTGTTAGACACCTAATACACACACTCATAAATCATCTTTAAGAGTGATATAACTGGACTTTGGAAGAACATCTAGAGCACTTGATGAAGGTGTTCGAGGTCTTGAAGGAAAATGAGTTATATGTCAAGAAGGAGAAATGTTCCTTTACCCAAGATAAGGTGATGTTCTTGGGGCATAGGATAAAAGATGGGAAGCTTATGATGGATGGAACCAAGGTGAAAGCCATCCAAGAATGAGAACTTCCTGCCTAGGTCCCCGAGTTAAGGTCTTTCCTTGGATATGTGAACTACTACAGAAGGTTTATCAAGTCTTATTCAGCAAGAACAGCCTCACTGACTGACCTGCTAAAAAAGAACAAGCCTTGGGAATGATCAAGTGATTGCCAAGCCTCATTCGAAGACTTGAAGAAGGCCATCAGTGGAGAACCGATGCTTTGCTTACCAGACCCTTCCAAGATGTACGAGCTGTATACAGATGCTTCAGACTTTACCATTAGTGGAGTGTTGATGCAGGAAGGGCGTTCAATAGCTTATGAGAGCCGCAAACTTAATGACACCGAACGCCGCTACACGGTGCAAGAAAAGGAAATGATAGCTATCACTCATTGCCTAAGGGTGTGGCGACACTACTTATTGGGTTCTCATTTTGTTATCATGACAGACAATGTAGCAATCAGCTATTTCCAGACTCAAAAGAAGTTGAGTCCCAAGCAAACTCCATGGCAAGACTTCTTGGCGGAGTTTGACTATAGGTTGGAGTATAAGCCCGAAAAGGCCAACGTGGTGGCTGATGTGCTAAGTCGAAAGACGGAGTTAGTAGCCTTGAGTAGACCAAGCAGTCTCTTGCTGGAAAGGATCAAAGAAGGGCTTAAGCATGATGCCCTGGCTCAAAACCTTCTTGCCCTTATCAAGGAAGGAAAGACAAGGCAATTTTGGCTGAGTGATGGACTACTCTACGCCTCCTTAAGGAAAGAGCTTATCAAGGAGTGTCACGATTCACTATGGGTTGGACACCCAAGAATGAGACGCACCCTTGCCTTAATCAAGTCCATTTACTATTGGCCTCAACTACGGGATGATGTTGAAGCCTATGTGAGGACTTGTCTTGTATGCCAACGGGACAAGACAGAGCAGTATGCACCCGGAGGTTTGCTAAAACTGTTGCCTATCCCGGAGAGACCATGGGAAATTGTCTCAATGGACTTCATCACTTGCTTGCCAAAATCAGAGGGATTTGGTAGCATCATTGTAGTCATTGATTGCTTCAGCAAGTATGCAACATTCATACCTGTCTCAGCAGATTGCACTGTGGATGAGACGATACGGTTGTTCCTTAAGCATGTTGTGAAGCATTGGGGAATTCCATTCAACATCGTGAGTGATCGAGGCCCACGATTTACTGGGAAGTTTTGGACAGAATTGTTCAAGTTGTTGGGATCAAACTTGAACTTCTCCACAAGCTTTCATCCACAAAGCGATGGACAAACGGAACGTACCAATGCATTGTTGGAGCTTTATCTCATGCACTTTGTTAATGTCAACCAACATGATTGGGCTAAGTTGTTGGATGTAGCTTAATTCTCTTATAACTTACAGAGGAGCGAGTCCACCATGAAAAGTCCCTTTGAGATCATCATGGGATAACAACTCATGACTTCTCATGCTTTGGCCACAAGCTATGAAGGGAAGAGTCATGTTGCTTTCAAATTTGCCAAGGTATGGCATGAGCAAGTGGAGTTAACCCGAGCCTATTTAAACAAAGCGTCTAAAAAGATGAAGAAGTGGGCTGACAAGAAAAGGAGGATGGTTGAATTTCAGGAAGGAGATTTGGTCCTTGTCAAATTATTGCCCCAACAGTTCAAGTCCTTGCGGAAGGTTCACAAGAGGTTGGTACGGAAGTATGAAAGGTCATTTGCAGTCCTCAAGCAAGTTGGTAAGGTGTCCTACAAATTACAACTCCTTCCGAAGCTTAAAATCTATCTGGTTTTTCATGTAAGTATGTTGAAGCCTTATCATGGAGACGAGGAAGACACAAGTCGGGGAGAATCAAAAAGGTTGTCCACCGCAGTAGTAACCTCCTTTGATAGAGAAGTGGACTATATCTTGGCAGTCCGTCTAATTCGGCGTAAAGGAGTACCAAGTTATCAGAAATACTTGGTCAAGTGGAAGAATGCCCCGGACATAGAGGCAAGCTGGGAACCTGAAGACTCTTTGTGGCAATTTAAAGATTACATAGAGAGGTTCAAGCTTGAAGGCGCGACGAGGGCGTTGCGAACTTAAGTGGGGGAGGGTGTTACGTCCCGCTCAAATTGTCCCTTACAACCCAAAGAAATGGTGTTTGCCTAAAGGATCTAGACTCTTCTACATGGGAAATTTCTAGAGTGATCTAGAGATGTCTAGAAAGAGCTAAAGTTGGATGGACTCAACTCAAGCCTTGAAGATTCTAGAATGTTCCAGAGTACACTAGCATGTGCTGGAAGGTGAAAGAGTTGGAATATTTTAGAACGTGATGAATGATTCATGAAGGATGTAGAAGTCTGTAGAAGCTTAAGGAACATCCTAGAACTTGCATGAAGGAACTAGACAATCCTAGAAGATTCTAGAGTTGGCTAGAAGGTCCTAGAACTTTGTGGCATGTTATAGATAAAATTAGAACAATCTTGTATATTCTAGACATAGAAGGATCTAGAAAGTTGTGGTATAGTCTTAAGTTTGTTGTTACACTATAAATAGACCTATTGGTCTTCATTTGTAATCATCTTGTGAAATTGTAAGATAATCTCTCTCTAGAGCAATACAAGACATTTTTTACAAACTCTCTCTCTAGTTTTTGCTTTGCTCTTGAATCCTCTCAATCTCTAAGTCTTTTTCTAGTCTCTTTGGAGTATTTCGTTCGGGTTGAAAGGTAGACTTAATGCAATGGATCGTGCTAAGTGCTGCACGATCGCTATTTGAAATTTAAGGTCGTGACACTCAACTTTGATACCATATAAAATTTCTACAATCTGTTTTGAAGAAATTATATTTCTTTTTGTTATAAAATTACACTTACACCTATTACGTATTTATATATAGGAAAAATAAGGCTAAAAAGAAAAGAAAAAAAAAACCCTAATAATTAGTACAAACCTTCTTATTAACTATTGCAATCTTGTAATAATGCACACAATACATATTGATATTGATATTGGTATCCTAATTAATGTACATGATCAAATCCTTTATTACTTGAGATTTCATCAATTAATAAGATAAAATTTTCTAAAATAAAAAGCATTAAATAGATAAATATATATAATAATAAGTTATAAACTATGTATCCTTTTTCTGATTAAGAGAATAAAGTTAATCACTCAATTTTTTAAAGCTAAAGTCCTTTGTTTAAATTCTAATAATCCAAAATATTGAACCGCAAGTGTTGGGCTGCAAGATCTTGTGGGTGAGGATAAATGGATAAAAATATTGTTGATATTTTTTTTCAATAATTTGATGTTTTGAAAGAGTTGATGACCCAACAACTTCTAACGATTACAATTTGATGGTAGTATAAGGCTGAGAAATGTTTACTTTGTTTTCTTGCCACAATTGTCATTTATCATCCTTTTCTATTTTAACAAATCAAGGGAATTTCTATTGATTGTAGCAAGTTTTAGTACACAGGGAAAAGGGAGAAACAAAACACGCCCACAACCCTCAAGCTCAAACAATGGCCTTACATAAGTAACTGTTAAACTCGCTTGAAAAAATAATTGTTGAAAAAACAATTAAAGGGGATATACTCAAACTATTAAGGTTTTCCCTTTCACCACAGAACCAATCCTTCTCACCAAAGCACTACAAATGCTCCCTGATGAGTGAAATCTATACCAACTTACATTTGGAGTTAGCTTTCTCAACGACTAGAAACCTCCCTTTCGTAGTGCAAAGAGGGCATCCAAATCGCCATTATTGTTGTCGGTATCATGGGACACCTATGTGTTTCCAACAATAACCAACAACAAAAAAGCAATGAATCCACTAGACACTTATGGAAAGTTCGAAACCAAATAGATCAAATCAGAGTCTCTCAGAGAGTGCAATTTGACTGATTCCAACATGGGGAAAGGTGATGGGTGGAGGAAGGGTGTGGTGGATGTTGAGTGGAGATAGCGGTGGTTGGAAAAGGAAAAGATGAAACCCTTTTCCTTTTTTTCTTCTCTTTCCAAACATGGGATTGCTTGACAGTAGATTTTCATGTATCATCATATTTTGAGATACATAACATTGCTCTTTAAAAAAATATATTGGTTCCTAATAGTTGCCAGATTGTTTTGCTTGACATAGTTGCCTTTTAGTAAAAAGGACATGGATTAACAAGTGCAAAAATATGTTGAAAGAATGGTGTGTGAAAAACAAATCGGGTAGGAGATATCAACACTTAATTCTTGTACAAGATGTAATTGATAACTTAACCATGGACCCATTCTTAAGTTGCCTTTAATACTTTTGACAGGACATTAGCCTCTATATGAAAGGAGGAGAAACTCCATGTTTCTATGAACTTTCTGAAAGAGCTCATTTACGGAGAGAAGTTGCCATCGGATATGTTAAAAACAACAAGAAGGTATGGGTTTTTAATCTGATTTAAAATCATAACTGATGCACGTTTCATTGACACTTTGTTTCTCTGCAGGTCATCAATCCAGTTCCCAAGTCAGAACCCCTCTCTCTTGAAATGACAGACTCGTTAATAGTTATATCTGAGCTTGAAGGAGAGCAACCCATTGTCCTGTAAAGCATAGATCTAACCTTTATTTTGTTCATTAGAGTAAAAATAACTTTTTTTTCTTTTAAATTTGATTTCTTATTGCTGTTCGAAATTTCAGCTGAAGTCATGCTGGACATATAAAAATTTGGATCATGAGAAGTCATTGTAGGATAACGGTTGGAATGCTGAAACATTGGTTCGAAAAGTATTAGGACCATTATGTTGTTTATCTTGCTTCATTGAATCTAAAGCTTATTGTCTCTGATATGTCATTTTTGGTTTTCTTGCAAAGCTGATAATATTTAAAGCTAAGGCTTGGCTTGGAAATTGGAAGCAAAACCGTCATCATTCTATAAGCTGAAAAAGCTATTAGGAAGAAAAAGTTTGTAATGAACATAAGTCCATCAAACAGTTATGGTGGTTGAAGATTTCTGATAACAATAGAAAAAGTTGACTTCCCCAATAGATGGACAAACTCCGCATAAAGAGTAGTGGAACAAAATGGAATTTCAAGGTTAGATCTAAACTAGATATGTATCCCATCAAATTGTATCGACTCTTTGAGCAGGAAACATGACACCTCTTCATTGGCCACGTGTGTCCTTGTATTCTTCGATTTGGTCGTTAAAGGTCCAATTCTCACTTTAAAATCATATGCTATAATCATACCAACTGTAGTTTGCTTAAAAAAAAGAGCGGTCAAAGCTTCATATTATGGACACCAAAAGCTGTACTAGGAAGGAAATTTAAAGATGAGGATGCTTGTAGTCCTGCTATTCCAATGATTAAGAGAATTGGGATGAGAAATTATGTTCTCCAAATCCAACCTCATAGTATTGATACAGAAATTCAAGACCTTTCTCAAATTAGACAACCTTCTCATCAGACCAACTCAAAACTGTTCAAAACCTTCCCTTTCGCTTCTAATTAGAGATCACAATTTTACCCAAAGAGGTCATGGCCTGTGGGTAACCAACTCGTTTGGGTACATCAGAGCAAAAACGGAATGGGACAGTATCTATTTCATTAAATACGGTCCTAGGCAAAAAGGGGACAGATTGTTGCACCATTCGAGAACCTAATTGTTTGAATTTGTCAACTTTTTTTTAACTAGAAAAGTGTTGGATAATTAAGTTTTAATGTGAGTTTATTTTATCAGATTCAAAAAAGATTTTTGGCTCTTTAACATTGACAAATGAGTTAATATATTATTTGTTCTTAATCGGTATATCTTTTCAAAATTGGAGGACTAGAAAATATGTTTTAATCCACTTAAAATATTTTTGTTCGTACTAACACGCCAAAAGTAGTCTCTTTTTGCTCTACACGTACAACCAAATATTCATTTATCTTTTCCAGCCCATTGACGCTCTCCCCAAACCTAACAAATATTATCTTCCACTTTCAGAAACGACAACGATTTTGATGATCATGAAAGCAAAGCTAACCTTTCACAAAAGATTTTGAAGGGATTTTTGAACATTCTTTCTTTGGGTATTAATGGGAAGCTAAAGAAACAAAATCAAAATAGTAGTGAAGCTCTGCTTCATTAATGTAGGTTATTAAGAGTTTTTGTTGCGAGTCTTCATGGATCTGAAAAGAACACAAGTAATTTTTGTATTAAAATACTTTTCCTTTGAGTCATCTTAGTTTCTAAAAGACATAGAGATTTTCGAACATTTTTTAATTGGGGTTTATGGTTGAAATTGTCTTGTGACTAGACTATAAATAAATGATACATTAATCATGTAAGCATTTAGGTGGTCAGATTTTGTCAAACAATTAAAAATGATGGTCGAATAAGTCCCAATAAGTCCCAATGTATAAAATATGTAAGAATTCTAACTTAATGGATTATATGCTTGACACTTGACCATGCTTCCAGGGGTGTTTCAGTCACACCAAACTAATTACCCATTTTTTTTTGCCGCCATTTAAGTAGCAATTTGAGCTTCTTGAAAGCTCTACCTATCCAAATCCATACCAATCTTTTCAATTTTATTTTATTTTTATTAACTCTGATGCAGATTGGGTTGATTAGAAACAAAATTCCTTGTTAGAAACATAATTTTTTCTTTATTTATTTTGTAACGGGAATAACAACTTTCAATGCCAAAGGCTTGAGCTATGTGAGTGTACTGCATGGGCACATGTCGTCTAAGGCATGAGTAGCCGTTAGCGCATATAGGGTTTTTGAGTGCCTAGTGCACATAGGTAGTGTGTAGACGCTAGGTTGAGTGCATATGTGAATATGTGTCCTTGCACACATGGTGGTCGTTAGGCACAGTGCCTATAAAGACTACGCAGGACATTGGTGCCTAACACACACTTAATCTTCTCTGTCATTTTTGCTCTTTTTGTTTATTGTTTTGTAAATTTTCCTTGAGTTCAATTGACGAGTTGTTCTTTTATTTTCAATGCAATACAATTTTTGTTCAAAGTACTAAGTGTGTTACATCAGAATTGATATCAGAGCTAAAGTCTGTGCTGTAATTCAAATGGCGACATCCGACAGTCAAATCCTTGTCGACGACAATGGTGACGTAAAGAATTTGTGGGCTACAATGGCTGGCCTTAAAAGTAGGTTCGAGCAAAGGATTGAAGGTTAAAGCTCAATTGAGTGATATCCAAAAACACCTTTGACCTCGTGGCAAGGAAATCCTTCAAGAAACAACACTCATGCCATTTGAGCAACAGTCACACCCATCACACAATTTTTCTCATAAGCAGTCATTTTCATCCAAATTTTGATGATGAATTTACAACATCCCCAAGAACGAGTCTTAGAAATTATGGATTCGATGGAAGAACTTTAGATTGGAAGAGTAATAGATTCAGCAATGAGATTGCAATTCCACTAATCGACACCACAAGAAGCAAGATTATAGGCTCAATATCGATCTCCTTACTTTTGCTGGGAATTCTCATATGGAAGAGTTCTTAGATTGGCTAGCTAATGTAAAAACTTCTTTGATTACATTAAGATATCCTAGGAAAATAAGGTTAAACTAGTATCTTACAAGCTCATAGGTGGCACCTCTACATGGTGGGAACACATGAAGAATGAAAAGAGGTTAAGGGGTAAAGTACCCATCAACTCTTAGGAAAGGATGAAGAAACATATGGTGCAACAATTTCTACCAATTGATTATGAGCAGCTCTTTTATCAGTAATATCAACAGTGCCAGTAGACATTTGGCTTCCTTAATTTCATTTTCATTATATTTAGTGATTTGTTTTTCTTTATCTTCTTCGATAAATTCTTTGTATATTTCATTTACTACAATTTATACATATTCTCTATCTGTGAGGGCGTTCCTTTACATTAATAGATATTGTTGTTATATTAAATTTATAAACTAAATTTTAACATTTTTTTGTCATTTGTGAATTATTAAGACTCTATAAGTTGAAGAATTTGATTGTATAATTTAAGAAGTTTATCTCTTATACAGTTTAAATCTAAAAAATTAGACTTATAATTTTCATAAAGTTTGACTTATAATGTGATAATATCTCTAGTTTCCCAATGTAATATTTCTTACATTTTAGGTTATTATTTCATTTTATAAAGAATATTAAGTTATTCTGATATTTGTCTATTCTTTTTTTTCTTATACTAATTAGATATAATATATCTTCTATTTTTGAATTTTATTTCTTGATTTTTTATTATTTTATTTTTTTATTTTTTAATAAGTTAAATGAATATTTATGATATTTTTAAAACTTTAAGAATTTTATTGATAATATTCTTAATATATATACCCTAAATTTGTAAATTTTGAAGAGTTCGTTTAAAATTGTAATGAGATAGAATACCCGCACAGGCACCGGTCGTAATGTAATCCAAAATCATACATAATTAGACCTATTGTTGCTACAGAAGATAACAGCTCTATCTTTAAAGGAAACAACTCACAACACAAAGCTATCGATTGACGTTGAATCTCCCTTCTCTTTTTGTATAGGCTATGGCTCACGGTGGCTATGGCAAGCGACGGATGAAACCCGTCGCGCGTCGATCGAAAACCTCTGCTGTCGAGAAGAAGCCTAAGGCCGTCTCCCTCAAGAACCAGATTCGTTCCATCGAGCGCATGCTTCGTAAGGTGCTCTTCCTAAGGGTTAGGGTTTGTGCAAAAAAAAAAAGAGGCCGCTATCTAATTTTCGATGTTCGTTTTATAATTTCGATCAATATGCATGATGAATTAACTAGGTTTCTGTGTTCTCTGAAAAAAGCGCGAAATGAGCTTCTTTTTTCTTTTAAGTATTGGTTTAGTGGTATTTTCCATTTTGGTAACGTTTACTTCACTTAGTCTAATTTCCTCCTCTACAATGAGTATTCACGATAGTTGATGATCGATGTTATCAATTGAAAAAGGTAAGGGGGATGAGCTCTTTGTATTGATATGTGTGTTAGGTTCTGGTTACTGGTAACAATTAAGCAAGGGAGCTCACGCAAATGCAGCTCATTATGATTGTGAAGTAGTCTTTCTTTTGCTTGACCAAACTTGTCTCTGTGAAGTGCATTTGTATTACTTCATGTCGCTTAATACTTTTATTAGTTTTATTGCATAATTGTGGATAAGAAAGTAACTGCCGTTAATTTGTTGTTTGATTAGATTTTCATTTCATATATTTTGATTGATATAATGTGGAGTCCCAATAAGTAGTTAAACAAACTACCACAGGCTCGATTATTTTTGTGAATAATTTTTCCTTCAGCATGGCAATTAGCAAGTACATCTCCGTGATATGGGTTATCTCAATTTAAGAAGGTGTGCTACTCTTGTGTTGTCTCTAAGAATGATACAAGCTGGGTCAAGTATTTTATCTTCTATGGTTTACTAAAATTTAGTAATTTTCTTCCATTCAATGGTCTTTTGGAAGGTCTAAAGAAATTTCAAAAGATGGTTTTTATCACTCCAGGTATACCAATGCTATATCAGTTTCGGTATGTGAAATTTGTTTTTTTATAGATATACTAGTTTCATTGGCTTTAAGCTTTGCATTTGGATTTGTTATGTATCCTTTTTTTAAATAGGATATGACACGCACACGCACACACAATGATGTGGTTTCTTTTGTTTGTATGCTATCTATTCTGTTCCTATTAGTTTATTGCTTATAGCCTTAAACATCCTAACAAGATAATTGTTTTTAAAGGATCTTCCTTCTGAAGTTAAGGAGGCTCAGGAAACAAAGTTAGAAGGACTCAAAAAGCAGCAGGAGCTTCACTCTCGCCTTGCTGTAGAACGCAAAATTTTCTTGCGAGACAGGAAAATAAAATTTTTTGGTAATGCAGTAAAAAATATTGACTCTATTTCAACTCTATTCTAGGAAGCTTTTGGTGTCGATTTAATTTGCAAGTAGGTTTGCTCAGCTTAACTTTTGAAACTAACCTTCACTATCTTCAGAAAGAAGAAAGATAGAGAGAAGAATAAGACGACTAGAGAAGCTTCAACGTACTTCATCTGGCCAGGCTCAAGATGCGACGATTTTCGAACAGCTTCCTAAGTTGAAAGAAGATCTTGAATATGTCAGGGTAAGCTATGATTCTCAGCTGATCTAGTATATCTGTTATATCATAATGTAGGTACATGGTATTTGTATTGTAAACTGTTATCTGAGTTTGGCATGTTCTCTGTTATCTATGAAGTGTTTATAACTCTATACTAGAGTAGAAGCATAATTTCTTTTTGTCATTCGGAAGAAGTATTAGCCCGTGATACCAAATAGGATTGATCTTTCTGTCTTTGATAGCATAGCTATTGGACGTAATTATCTTACTAGCTAAAAGCTCTTATTTTTTCCTTTTTTAATTGCAGTTCTTTCCAAAGAATGAGAAATATGTCTCTTTATTTACTGGAGTTGATGATTCAGAAATACTTGATAAGAGAAATAGATTGCGAGAGCAGATTAAGGCTAATTTAGTTGCTGCTGCAGCTAGTGGAAAGGAGTTAGAAGGTACCTTTTAGGGCTTATTCATTCTGCATTATCTTATGATTGGTTAATATTTCTGTCACTTTGTTTGGTACTTCTCTTATTTATGAGCTCCTCTTTGCCTTTATCTGGAGAAAGGTTGCTGAATATCTGTGCTTAATCAGTATATTTCGGGTATTGCAAAGGACAAATATTTGGGCTTCATAATTAAGTTTCATGGGTAGTTATCATCTACCCTCCCCTAAAGTTTTCCCAAATATCAAGCACCTATGTCAGGATTCTTTTTAGTTCAGTCACCTTCCGGACATTCTTTGTAAAGATTAATGTTTAATTTTAAAAATAATAGCTAACATTAAATAATATAACAGAATTTAAATAATAATAGAGAATTTAAAAAATTATAAAAATAAATATCAAATTAAAAAAAATTGAGAATCAAAAAAGTTAAAATTAGTTTGAAATTTAATTAAATGAAGAATGAAAAACAAATATGGATAACTCTCCATCTTTCCTCTTCATCGTTTCAAGTTTTTGGCCATTACTTTATCTTTTCTCTTCTATAAAAACTCATCATCCAATCAGTCAACCATAGTCCTAGAGTTGTTGGCGGTGGCTATTGATAGTCCTTTTCCCTCTTTGATAATCCCAGAAATCTCAACACCTTGCTATCTCTTCGTGAGATAATCCATCAACTTCTCTCAATAACAGGCATTTGAAGCACCAACCTGTTGAACCTCATATTCTAGAAATGGTTGTCGTCTCCCATATCACATAAGCTTATTGAATAAAAATTATTTCAAGGTGGGTAAGGTTATTTATGCATTTTGAATTTAGAGATTTGTTTCTTTCCTCCTTTTTTAAGTGCCCAAATGGATGAAATCATGAAAGTGTAGTTGGATTTCTTTTTCTACATGATTGTATAACTCCTCAGGTGGCAATGCTTGAGTCTGATCGCAGCTGAATTATGCATAGGAAACATAACTGTTTCTACGGTTTTATAGGTGGTTTTTTGGCTAAATGGTTTTATGTGTTGCTTGAGCAGTTGAAGGAGAGAATGAGGAAATGGGTTGGTCACATTTTTGGTGGTTTTTAGTCTTTTAGATGCATTGTTGGTAGAGAAGAATTATTTGGATTAAGATTGTATTAGATCTTGAATTTGACAACGGAAACAATAGTAAGAGGGAGAGAAGGATAACTAAGAGATGTATCATTGATGTTAATAATTTGATCTAATCATTTATCCTATTGGTTATCTTCTATTATTATATTCTTATTTGAATTTCTAAATTTATATTTTTAATTAAATTAGATATTTTGGGTATCTTTGTTAACATTTTAATTCTTTCATATTATTTTGATTTTGTTTAGCTAATAAATAGTGTTTTAAAATTTTAGAATAATTATTTTTACCTAGTATCATCTTTTAATCAGCTTTTTCTGACACGAAGGGACTGTATTGAACCTACAACAAAGCAGGAGGAATGTGGCTGAAGTAAAATGAAATCTGACAGAGGTCCTTGATATTTAAGCAAACCTTGGATGATAATGACCCTATGTTTCATATAATTAGGAAGAGTATAATATTTTCTCTAGTTTCATATAAGTATTTTTAGTTTATTTGCTCTCTTATGGATTTCTTAAGTGTTGATCTTGCTTGACATAAATTTTGATTTCGAAAAATATAACTAATAGCTGATCTTGACAATTATTTAATGCACCACGATCTGATGTTTCAACAGAGACAGGTAGCGAGGATGATGGACTCTTGGATCTCAGTGATGATGATTTCTTCCATACTGGAAGCTCGAGTGATGACGCCAATGCAGATGATGAATGGACAGATAGAAGTACAAGGTATATTAGTTTAATATGCTGTAGAGGTTGTACTTCTTGAATTTCTGTTTTTTAAATAGGAAGGACCTATATTCTCATAGCGACTTGATTTGCGTATCATTTTTTTCTTGTAACTTCCATTCTTGAAACGTGTAAGAAGATGAGCTTTGCATTTTGACATAACTGATGGGGCATATTAACTGCTGAACTATCTCATTTTAACCTTGTTTTTGGAGATTAAGTTTGGTAGAGTAAACATCTAATTGAAATGGCATCTAAAAACTGGTATGCTATGTTTAACATACACATCAAAAAGTCATCCACGATGATGACACAGATTCTTGTTATTTGTTAACAGGGAACAGGCTTCCAGGACTTCTGGAAAAGCAGTATCCGGAATGTCCAGTGATGAAAGAAACCAGGTTTGTCGTAGATTTTCTGAGAATATTAGGCTGTAATAGTGTTGTACAGGCTGTGAATTAGTGTAGAACAAGCTGGAATTTAGTTATTGATACCAGCTGTATCATTCCTAAATTAGTGGGAATTTGTCTACCTTTTAGTCCTATTTATAGTGCTGTATATACATTTGAATTAATTAGAGAAAATAAAATAAGAATTCAGTCTCTCTCCACCATCTCTCAATATTTTCTTCAGTAATCGACCTTGTTGATTTTGTTTCATAGTCTGACATTCTTTCTTTATTTAGTGGCAGTATCTTTGTTGTGCTCTTCTCATTCACTCAAAAATTTCTTCATTGAAACAGTTATCTGCTAAGGCCTTAATGCCCCCTCCAAGGCCAACGACCTGTCACAGAGGTTTAGTGAATGCTAAGTCAAAGTTTGGTCCTTCATCAAGCAAAAAGTTCCCAAAACAGAGGGCTGAAATTTCCACATCTAGCAATACGTCTAATAGTTTTAGCTATTCATCATTCAAGTCTAGGGGATCCTCAAATTCGAAAACTGCTCCAGGCAGTAATCTGAGCTCCAACTCGGATGCCCATAAACCTCGGAGGAAGAGAAGACCTAAGAAGAGGAAAACGCAGGTATGTGTTGCTTGTGATTGTAAAAAATGCAGTTTTTTAATTTTTTAATTTTTTGGAAAATAGTTAGCTAAACTCCTTCTAAGTTCCCCAAACATAAAACTTGGTCCATATAGGTCCAAATAGTCTTCAAACTCTTTGATAATGGCACTTTAGTCATGCCTTTTTACGTTAGGTTGAATTTTTTCATTAATTTTTAGATAGTCAATTAAGTTAGTTTTTAAAAAAAAATGTTTTTTTTCATGAGTACTAATAAAATTACTAGGGGTGTTCATCGGATCGAAACCGTTGATTTTACTGTCATCCGATCCGATCCGACCATCCGCTCGGATTGAAACATCCTAATCCGCAACCGATCCGATCACTTCTTACATCCGCTCAATCCGATCCGTAAACTATTCGGATGACATCCGATCAATCCGATCAATCCGATCAATAAATTTATTTAACTCTATTTTTTGTATTTTTAAATAATTTTTTTAAATTTTTACATAAATAATAACATAAAATTATTTGATTTAAAAAAAACATTAAAAAATTAAATAAATATATATTAATTATTTATATATATTTAATTTAATAAATATATATAATTAATTTCGGTCGGATCGGATCGGATGAATCGTAATAAAATCCGCCATCCGATCCGCACTTAACGGATGGAAAAAATCTCCATCCGATCCGACCATCGGATTGGATCGGATCGGATGAAAAATCAACGGATCGGATCGGATTTATCGGATTGATCGGATGATCGGATTTTTTGCACACTCCTAAAAATTACCACCAAACTTATACTTTTTGTACAAATCTACCACTAAAGTTTGACTCGTGACAAAACTACTATCAAATCCCACATAGTGTGACAAAGTACTATTTCTCTTAGGTGATTAACGGGGAATAACATTTGAGCCCACGTGAGTTGCATGTGGATTCGTATTTGTAAGCAGGAGACATGTGGAAGGGCTAATTTCACACATTTGAGTCTTTATTTGTAAGCATGAGACACATGTAAGCACATGGACTCTGTTAATTTGTGTAAGCACTTCTCTAAAGCAGTGCAGAAATCTAGAGTTTGCAAGTTGTTTTCAAAATACTCCTCAAAAAGCTCAAACGATTCTTGATTCTTCCATATGTCTTTTTTACATTCCAATATTACTTTTACAACTTCTTGGTTCATCTCCAAAAGGCAGTCTGTGACTTGTTCAAGAGAATCAAAAGAAAGGACTCGAACTTTAACTCCAACAGCATGTGAGTTAATTACCTGATTGGTACGAGTTAGATGGTGGTATCACATGACTGCAGATCCACATCAAAACAAAACAAACCCAGAATCAAATTAGACCATCATCATAAAAACATGAACTCTGTTAAATTAAGACCATAATATGCTTGCAAAACAGAAAGTATTCAAGCACAAGATCCAAATCCAATAAATTCCATAGTTGCAAAATTTAAAGGACCCCACTTCAGAAATGCAACGATTTTAACTTGAAATTACACACATTAACAGATTATGCAAATGTTTCGTTCCCTAATTTCTTGTTTTGGAATGGAACAATGAGGGATGTTAAGCTTAAACGTGTCCACGTGAAACTCATGTGGACTCAAACATTATTCTCGTTAGTTACTTAACGGAAATGGCATTTTTGTTACACTAATATAGAGTTTGGTAGTAGTTTTCCCACCAGTCAAACTTTAGGGGTAGCTTTGTACAAAGGGTGTAAGTTTGGTGTAGTTTTGTTAGTCTACTATTTTTTCATTTGTAAAATCAGATTTCCCTTAAAAATTTAAAAAACCCAAAAAACACCTCCCTCTCCATCTCTTTTTATTAAAAACATTCCCTTTCTTTCTACCTGTTCTCTTCTCAGTACCATTTTAAAAAAGTTGAATCACTGTATCATTATCATGATAGGCTAAATAATTCTTTGTGTAAGCTTGGTAAAACTTGTTTTTATTGGGAAATTGTTTAAATTAATAAATTAGGGAAAGAGAACAATGGTATTTTTTCTTTTTTAGTGAAGAGAGAGAAAGATGGTGATTTAGAAATGGTTTTTTTAACAGAAAATATTTCTTTTTGACGGATTTGTTTTAGTAAGAACAATCTGATTTTTTTCCTAATAATATCAAATTTTAATATGGACTGAATTGACTCTATCTAGAAATTAATTGACTAAATCCGCGAAACTTAAAAGAAACAAGACTAAAGTAGCTTTATAAGAGTCACATGACTATTTGCACCCTTAACATAGGACTAAAGTCCCCAAACTTAGAAAAAGTTGCAGTTTCGTGCTCAAACCTATTTTCACTAATGGAATATAATTAGCTTACTAGTCTCATTCTAGGATAAATGAGAATCCTTAATTTAACCTATCCAACTTGGTTAACTTACCTATGTACTGTTAACAAAAATAGGACCTAAGGTGGCGTTTGGTTCATGGAATGGAATCGGAATCGGAATCGGAATGGAATGGAATAGAAAGGAAACAATTTTGTTTGGTTTGACCACTGGAATCAAGCTCAGAATCAGGATTATAGTGTTTGGTTTGTCACTGGAATGGAATGAAAAAAGCTATAAATGACCTTAATACCCCTACATGCTGTAAAGTTCAAATAACGTTATTTAATTACTATTTTTTCGTCAGGCAAAATACATTATTGAAATCATTATTTTTCTAAATAAGTATTACTTAATTAAAAAGAAATATATTATTAAAATTATTATTTTTCTAAATAGGGTTTAGGGTTTTGAGGTTTGGGATGTGTGATTTAGGGTTTAGGAATTTAGGATTTGGGGTTATATTTGTAGGTTAAGGTTTAGGGTTAAAATTATTATTTTTCTAAAAATAGTTTAGAGTTTTAGAATTTTGGATTTAGGGTTTAGGATTTTAGGGTTTTAAGGTTTAAGGTTTAGGGTTTATGGTTTTAGGATTTGGAATTTAGGGTTTTGGATTTTGGGATTTATGTTTTAGGGTTTTGGGTTTTGGGATTTATGTTTTAAGGTTTAGGGTTTTAGGGTTTAAGGTTTAGGGATTTGGGGATTTGGGGATTTAGGGATTTGGGGATTTGGGGATTTGGGGATTTGGGATTTAGGATTTGGAATTTGGGATTTAGGATTTAGGGTTTAGGGTTTTGGGATTTATGTTTTAAGGTTTAGGGTTTTAGGGTTTAGGGTTTAAGGTTTTAGGATTTTAGGATTTGGATTTAGGGTTTTGAAATTTTGGGTTTAGGGTTTAGGGTTTTTGAATTTTGGGTTTGAGAATTTGGGATTTGAATTTATAGTTATATTTTAGGTGAGGGTAAAATTGGAAAAAAAAGTTTAGATGTGAATGGAATAATGATTACCAAGGGTGGGAGAAGGAATTGTGATTCCTTCTCTTTTAGTAATCAGACTCCATTCCGTCCAACCACACACACAAAATGGAAGGAATCAATTCTGATTCTATTCCATTCCCTCCAAACAAACGTGGGGTAAGTGTAACCTTTTAAAATGTTTGGAGACGAAATAGCTTTTATAAGTTTAGGTTGTAAGTTTTCGAACCTTAGAAGTGAGGAGTTTAGTTGAAGTATTTTTGCTTCTATTGAAATTTTATTATTGTTTTTTATTATAGTAGTTGTTTTATTACTTGATACACTGACATATATGCTTAATTTCCCTGAAAGTTATCTGAATTCAAGCTTAATATTGGAAGTTCGGTTCATCGAACTTGTGAGTTTGACTTGAATCAACAACCTAACATTTAGACCTTCATTTTCTTATCTTGGGCATCTTGTCAACATTCACTCGGTGTTGCCGGCCATATTTGTTCCTTTAGGTATGGGTTTAGTTGGAATCTTCTCTCTATGAGGTCCTTGACTATGAGGCCGATTCTTAATGACAATATCATTCCTTTAAATAACACTTCCTTAGGAACATATAGTAAAACATATGGTGGAAGATTATTAGCCCTAAAAGACTGGATTATCTATCCTGATGCTTTTCTTACCAAGGGGCCCAAATCTACATGTATTTTTTCTTCTTTTTCAGCCTGTTGAAAATGCAGAATAGTTTTTGATTCCTGGATTATGTCGGCAAAATAGATAGTAACTCTGTGTACGTTCAAGAATGATTACCAAAATAGCTGTTTTTATTTTGGATATTATGATAAATACTTATCTATTTTAAATTATATATCGGCTGCTGCAAAATGAAACATATCTGCTTACGTAGGTGCTTCCACATGTTGAGGTAGTTCGATGACAGTTAATTCAACACTTGCGCAGGTTTGAAAGAAGCTGGAGCTTGGTACTGATCCTAACGTTGCAATTATCAAGTGCTTTGATTGGACATCCTTGAGCAAATACTCGCAGTTCGATCTTTTACTATTAAAGTTGCAATTTACAATTTGCTGCTGTGGCTGTCAAGAGTGGATATTCATCTGCTCTGTACATTGTTAAATGGAATCTACACATTCACATCCATAGCGTTTTCCTCTATCTTGGAAGGTGGGTTTAAGCCTAGAGCTAGTTTGCTTTTAATGGAAAGTCCATGTATACAATTCTGGACAATTATTTTTTATTGTGGGACCATAACATTTATGTTTACAAATTCTTTTCTAAAAGGGTTCATGTTTAGAATGTAAAAGATATAAAATGGCAATCCATGTTACATGAAAAACAAAACAAAAAAAATGTTCTTCCATGTTTCCGATTATATATATAGATTAAATTGCATATTTAGTTATTAATTTTAACTAAATTTATATATAGTTTCTTGTAATTTTAAAATGTATGATTTGGTATCAAAATTTAAAAATTTTATATTAGGTTCTTAAACTTTTAAATAATTAGTTTAAATAATACTACTTAGTTTTATAACTTTAAAAGTTTTTCAGTTTTTAAATTTTTGATTTATAAATATGTATTTTAATAATCAAATTAAGATCCGTGTTAAAATTTTAAAAGTTTGGATATTAAATTGTAAAATTTGAAAGTTTAGGTATTTATACGTAAAATTTTAAAAATTTGATAATGTTTAAAATCATTAAATTTTGGGGGTTAATGATTCCCTTTTAACCTTATGTATATATTATCATAATATTACAAATTGGTTTCCTGATTAATGTATTTTTTTTTGGGACCTTTTTCTTCTTTTTTATATCAACCATAACCATATTTGGAATTGGATGAACAACACTAGTACTTTCTCTAAGATTCCATTTTATAATACATCATGAAGTTTTTTGTAATAGAGAGATCTAATCTATATATTGTCTTGCCTGCCATGTAATCGAGTTTTGCTTGCCTGTAATATATGATATAATATTAGCACAATTACTTTCAAATACCAATTTCTTGAAGCCAATTACATTTATTAATCCCACTTCCAATGAAAATGCTCTTGCTTCTCTTTATTCTGGGTTATTTACATTCATAAGCTAACCCAAATCTCCTAACATATTACATTATGATCTCATGCTCTTACAATAAAGGCAACCATATTATTATAAAATTCAGCATTAGAATTAACTTGGTTTGGTCCATTGATGTTGTATATGCCTATCATGCTTCTCAAAGGACAAGGTATTGTCCATGTTCTCTTCCTTCATGTCCAATTCCTTTTGACTTTTTTCAACCATTTTGCCATGGAAACGAATTTAAGATCCTTTTGTTGAAATATCTTTTCATCCCTCATTATCCAAAAATATGATGGCCCTTGTAAACTTCTCACTTAATGTTGCATTAGGCAAGACATTCATAGGAGGTTCCAATATGAATTTAATGAATGACATGAAGTTATAATTTATGAAGTTCCATAAAATCATACCACCTAGTAATTCCATAATGCTCGGAAAGTAGTACACATTAGCATAAGGTGACTTATAGTTTCCTCTTCTTGATGACATAATTGACACCAACATTTAATTCTGGCATTTTTAATGTTGGTTCTTAGTGCAAGTGCATTTACCACTACCTTCTATAAAAACATTGTCTTTCATAAAACTTAGTACCACTCTAGCATGCTTACAATTGTATATTATTGTATATTATCTGCTATAAAACTAAAGAGTTATAAGAGTAGAAAAGTAGAAAAGTAGAGAAAGCAAATAAAAGTAGTTTTAATTATCGTTGTATTTTCAATACACCACTAGGGACCCTAGTTAAGGGTTGTCCAGATATAATATGAATTTTTAAGATACATTATGAATTTTGAATTTGGAGGTTAAATCTCCATTTAAGATACAAAATAGATTAAATTTTCATTTCAAACTTAAATTAAAGAATGTTATAAACTTAAATTAAAGAATGTTATAATATGAGAGAAGTTTAAGTACGAAATAGATAATATTATATTTAAGATTTTATATCCAAATTATAATACGTTCCTTCAACTATACAGAAATATACCTGGTTAAAAACCTTGCTAGAAAAACCCAATGGAACAAAACCTAGCCAATGGAAAAAGGTACAATGTTCTCCTATGCATGTAAGATCTACCTCATTACAGGAAAACCAGTGGGATAAACTTGAATGAAGGAAAAATAGTATATTGTGTGACTTATTCCCCTTGTTAATGATAGGTGATGATTTGAAATGTCTGAGTTTACGCATTTTGATCTGTTGTAATAGGTTCTCAAAAGCTATTGAAGGGATTTGGTAAATAAGCTAGTTATGTTATCATTTGATCATATTTGTTGGACATCTATGTCACTATTCTTCTAGAGCTTACGAGTGTAATTTTTTTTATGAGATGTGTTTGGTCCTATCGCTTTTGGTATAACCTCATTTAACCTGTGAAATACATGCAATATTATCTTCATATAATATTTTTGCTTTTCTCTTAATTAAGGGTAATTTACATGTATCTTGGATATATTGGATCATAATAGATCTCAACCATATGCATTCATGACTTGCTTCATGTAATGCAAGTATTTCAAAATTATTTGATGATGCGATTACCATAGTTTTCTTCGTAGATCACCATGATATAGCAACATTTTCATATGTGAAGATATATCTAGCTTGTGATCTTGCATTATGTGGTTTAAACAAATAGCTAGCATTTGCATATCTAGTTGATTACGTTTTTTTATCCTTTTGAGTAAAACAAGCCCATATTGATTATTCCATGAAGATAATGTAGTACATATTTAACCTCACTCCAATGCCTTTTTGTTGGTGTTGGATTATATCTTGTAAGTAGATTCACTGAAAATGCAATATGTTGGCGTGTAATGTTTGCAAGATACATAAGGGCCTCAATAGCATTTAAATATGATACTTAAGGGTCGAGAATTTCATCATTGTCTTCTCGAGAGAAAATGGGTTCTTTTTTTAAATCAAGTATTCTCACAACCATGGGAGAGCTCAATGGTTGTGCTTTATTCATATAGAATTGTTTTAGAACAATTTGAGTGTACGTCGATTGATGAACAAATATACCATTTGATAAATGTTCAAATTGTAATCCCAAGTAAAATTTTGTCTCTTCAAGTTATTTCATTTCAAACTCTAATTTTAAATAATTGCACATTTTATTTATCTCCTCAAGAATTCTAATAATGTTTAAATTGTCCATGTTTACTGCAACAATGACAAAATAAATGTCTAATACTTTGATGAAGACATAAGGACATATTGCATTATTTACAAACCTTTTTTTAAAAGATATTCGTTGAGGTGATTATACCACATATGATCGACTATTTTAACTCATAATATGATCTTTGTAATTTAATAGAATACATGCTATTAAGTTTTGAGGAGATTTCATTAGGAAATTTGAAGCCTTCATAAACTTTCATGTATATATCACTATCAAGTGATCCATATAGGTAGGTAGTCACTACGTCCATAAGACACATATCAAGATTTTTCATAACTGTAAGACTCATTAAGAATCAAAATGTGACCATGTCCATTGTGGGAGAATATGTGTCTTCATAATCAATGTTGGTGTTTGAGAGAAACCTTGTGCTACAAGTTTTACTTTGTATCGCATAATTTGATTTTTCTCATTTTGTTTTCTCACAAAAGCCCATTTACATCCTATAGGTTTGATTTTTTCAAGCGTTTAGACTACATGCCCAAATAATTCGCGCTTTGTAAGTGATTCTAATTCAACCTCAATTACTTCTTTCCATCTTGGCTAATCTTTCCTTTTTCAATATTCGTAGATAGATTTTGGTTAAGGATCTTCATTTTCTCTTGATACTTCAAGAGCTATATTGAAAGAAAAGTGTTGTCAATAACAATTTCATTTCTATTATATTTTTCTCCTGTATCAACATAATTTATAGGATCTCATTGTTTTTCAATATCTGGGACTGTTCATGAATGAAATTTTGATTATAGACAATATAAGTAATGCAAAGATATTCTATATTATTTTTATTGATTGTCTCAATATGGTATTCATTGTTACGGACATCTTTAAAACTCAATAAATTCCTTTTGGATTTTGAGGAATATAAGGCATAATTTATTTCCAATTTTGTCCCACTAGCAAGGAAAAAAATTAGTTTTTCTAGAGCCTTATATTATTTTTGTTGTGCCTGAGATTTTGCTCACTGATGAGTGCTCAAAAAGCACTAAAATTACCATGATTTTATGCTCATTAATTGATTAAGAATATATATATTTATATGTTTTATCATATATTTATATAATTTGTCTTTTTCGGAATCACGGGTATTTTTATTGTTTTTCAAGTATTTTGGCTTAAAAACGCAATTTAAAGACTCAAAGAGGAATACTTGAAGCAATACATCACAAAAATATCAATAAATAAATGGGGAAAGGTCAACAAATATGGAAAAACTGGACAAAATGGGTCAAAAAGGTCAAAAATGTCAAAAACGAGAAAAACGCGCCGCCGCACGAATCATTTCGTAGAAAATGATAAGTATACTCCCAAGGTCGATCTAAGGAAGGAATGTATGTGGTTTTTAATTTATTATTCAAACTTTTAAAAACGAAAGTAAATCCTAAACATCCTGTCACGATATTTTGGGGTTTTTGTGTTTTTAATCTAATTATAGAAAATTAAACATAGATTCAATAAACATTCATGCAAATTTTATCTTTTATAAATAGTGGAGTATTTATGGATATAATAACTAAGTTAATTATGGTTACTCGTATTATTTAGGTTATTAAATATATGAATTGATATTTATTGATTCTCCCTTTTTTGTATGAATACCACCTTTGGTGGGGTTAGATATTCTTTGTTAACTAAACAAATCAATTAACACCTATGGGTGGGGTTGATAACTAATTTGGTTAATTAAATTAATTCCTTTTTCTAAGAGATTGAAAATGAACCATTTAAATGCCACCTTTGGTGGGGTTAGACAGTTTAAACTTTATTCAAGGTGTCCAAATTAAACCTAAGAATTTAGTTATCCGAGTACTAACTTTCAAGTTTTAAAATCACTACCGAAAACATGTCGTCAATACATTTTCAGATAATAATTCTTATAAAAACTTTTGAAATAGAGCTTCACTCTAACTACCAGGCGATTGTACCATCAAATAAAAGAGCACTACTCTAAATCAGATCGATAACTAAACCTTAAAACCTAATATTCATGTTTAAGTTTGTAATGAAAAATAATATATTTCTCTCTAACATTCTTAATATAAAATCATGAATAAAAATACAATCAATTCATTTTAGAGATTTTTACCTATTTAATATTTCGCAAGCATAACAACGTTATTATTATATCATTTTTACAACAATAGTACGCTTAAATTTAATTACAGACAAATTAAATATAACATGTAAGAATAAAGCATAAAAAATAACTGCAAAGAAAATAAAATCCTTACAGTACTTCGATGCCATTCCCGTTGCTAGAAAAACTCCAAGCGGAATTTTCACTCCCATTTATTAAATAAAAAAGCTAAAATATTACAAAAACATAACTAGTTCTTCCCTAAAAAGGGAAGAACTCTAAAACTAAGAGAAATTAACTAAGAAAAGCTAAAAACTAAGAAAACATAAGAAAAACTAAAAATCTAAGAAAAGAGAGAAAGAAAGAGAGAAAAGAATGTATTTGGAGGTTTTGAAGGTGTTTGAAGGTGTATTTTGAAGGGAAGGGAATGGGGGTATTTATAGGTGAGGATGGAGAGAAAAAATGAGTAAAACAATGTTAAAAAAAATATTAAAAATTTAAAAAACGTGTGATGGAAATGCTGAGGTCATCAATGACGTCAGGATGACGTCACAGGGGCTGCTGCACGTGAAAAATGGGGTGAAAACGCGTTGGGCGCACGGAGGGCGGCTGGGCGTCAAGACGCTGCTGTATCGCTGCGCGTGAAACGATAACTCCGCGATCTTGCGCGCATGAACGATAACCTCGCGCGCAGCGATCTTGCGCATTTAACGATAACCGTAGTTTGGGGCGGTCTTTGAGTCTTTGGCGCAATGGCGGCGCGCGGGCGGCGCGCGGCCCGGGCGGCGCGGCGACGCGTTTTTCTCCTTTTTGACCTTTTTGTCCAATTTTTCCATATTTGTCGACCCTTACGCATTTATTTATTAATATATTTGTGATGTATTGCTTCCAGTATTCCTCTTTGAGTCTTTAAGTTGCATTTTTAAGCCAAAGTACCTGAAAAACAATAAAAATACCCGTGATTCCGAAAAAGACAAATTTATATAAATATATGGTAAAACATATAAATATATATATTTTTAATCAATTAATTTGCATAAAATCATGTTATTTTAGTGCTTTTTGAGCACTCATCAATGTGTTAAATTTTAATTTATTTTCTAAATTACATTTAATGTAAAAAAAATTGATTATATGTATTAGTTATATTTTAGATGAGGTGCTAAAAGATAAAGAAAAAACTCCTAAAATAGTTGATTCTATGTAAGTAGATTTAAAATTTATAAATTTTATCTTAGAGAAAATTTTAAAAGAGAATTAAATGATCCATAAATATTATAATAATTGTTGATTATTACATAATATTAAAAAAAAATAAGTCTCCTAAATATGTATTAAACTTTAATTTATTTTTTAAATTACATTTATTGTAAAAAAAATAATTGATTTTATATATTAATTATCTTACGGTAGAGGAATTAAAAGGGAAAAATAAAAGACTCATAAAATAATTGATTTTATGGGAATAAATTTTAAATTTATATTTCTTAGTGAAGATTTAAAAAAGAAAAATAAAAATATTTATGAACATTATAATAATTATATCTTATTACATAATTAAAATAAAAAAGTCTCTTAAGTATGTGTTTAATTTTAAATTATATTTAATGTAAAAATAGAATTGATTATATATATTAATTATTTTTTAGTGGAAAAATTAATAGAAAAACCTAAAATGTTCATAAAATAATTAATAAAATTAATAATTACAATGTAATGTATATTATTATATTTATAATTTATATATTCTCTCTTAATGAAAATTTAAAAATAGAAAATCAAAATAATCACGAACATTATAATAATGATCTTTTATTGCGAAATTAGAAGAGAAAATCAAATATATCATAAATATGTGTTAAATTAATATAACTAAAAAAATAACAATATAGAAAATGTGATTACAATAATTACAAAAATAGACACTCTTATTTTACTTGTTTCTATAATACCATACAATGTCAAACATTTCGAAGATATTAACCTTTTAGTATTTATTCTCTAAATCTCTCTAAATTTTGAATGTTATGCATTTCAAATGAGTCAATGTATTAATACGTATCGTGTAGACAAACAAAATGATACCAATATAATTATACCTTTTAAATTTTATTAGACAGCTTTTAAAGTTAAAAATAACTTTGAGTGTTATTGATAGTGTTGGTAATTTCATGTGTCTTAGGATTTGATTAACCATTATATATATTTTTATATTAACTTATTTTCAATTTAACATCTTGATTTTGATTTTACATCTTTTGACTTTTTGAGTTGATATATAATGTTATAAAATTGAGATAAGTAAAATTTTATACATTTAAGAAAAAAAAAGATTTTTTTATTAAACTTTATGAATTATTAAATTATGGTTTTATATGTAATTTAAATTAATTATCCTATAGTTAATTATAATATTTCAAATTGAATATTTTCAATTGCAATATATGCTCTGTTTACTAGTTATTTAAAATAAGATATTTTTAGTCTTATAATTATGAAAATGTGGTATCTTAGATCCTATTCGTCTTATCTAAATAGCATGATTAAAATGTTTATTTTTACATAATTACATAATCAATTATACATCTTAGCTGTTTAAAATTTTAAATATTTTTATCTGTGAAGTGCATGAACAAAATTTTAGTTTTTATTCAATTTTTTTGTTGAATATAATAATATAACATGTTCGAGTATATATATTTTTTTGAAATAATTTTTAAATTACTCAGCTAATATCTTACAAATTTAGTTTAATTGTGTTACTTGATCTTTTTATACATGTATTTTCATTCTTAAAACCTCTAGAAAAAAAATATATGTTAATTTTTCTTATAAAATAAATAAACATTTTTTTAATGTTCTAAAAAATAAACATGTTTTTTTTGTTGAAAGTTAAAAATAAAATCCATTAAATTACTACATCATTAATGTATCCAAAGCAACAAATCTTCTCCCTGTTGCAAACTTTAGACAAAACCAGATGCAATTAGCATATTGCTAAACCTCTAAAGATTTGGCACCATATTTAGCAACTTACAAATCTTAAAATTATTCTATTGAAGTTTTTCTTACAACAAGAAAAATGCGTTTGCAAATAGCTTACAAGAAGTTGAATAAAATGGTAAAATGTGTATGTACTATTCTAAAGTTTCCAGATTTCATTAAACAAATTTAAAACACACCAGATACAAATTACAAATCAAACAAGCCTACTTTGTACATAATTAATATGAACCAGGTTCATAATTCATATCAATGAAACACAGCATAACTTTAAAACATTAATACATTTTTCCTTTTATACAATCTAACACTCTCTCCCTATAAGCAGTTTTCGTATGATTGGTTAGATCATGAGAAATAAAACCCTTAAAACAATGGATTGATGTGCAAAACCACTGCACATCTTTTACAAAAGTCTATATAGCATGACTAAATGTTCTGCTTCCACAGACTACACTCCCAGTATCCAACTCTAGTGAAAAGATCTGTTTATGTTTATGAAACCGTTTCTGTCTAACACAACTTTTAACACAAATCCTAAAGACTTCTCAAATAAGAAAAAACTAAAGATTCAAACCCTCAGCTCTCTTTTTGTTTCCTTGGAGAACCAAAGCCGTGAGATAACAATTTGCTCTTTTATAAGAGAGCCATTTTCTCATATCAGGCTCTTTTGGGTTGGTCATGACTCTATTGGAATTTTTCATACCCCACAGCCCAATCCTCTTGCTTCTGATCCTTTCATGATTCTCAATCTTTTGCAGGATGACATGAACATCTCCCAAGGAACATCTCCTACAAGCATCCAATCTCCATCTTTGTCTTCATAGGTAGGTACAAATTCAGATCCTTTGTAGCCTTCCCTTTCAAAGTACTCACCCAAATTGAATTTGAACATGTCCTCTAAAGCGTTAAGGAGTTCTGGGTAGTCTTTGTATACTTTCAAATCAATCTTTCTAAGATAAGGAGCTCCATCCATGCTTACTTTCAAATACATTCCAATAGCCTCTGGTTCAGTTTTCTTTGTTTGACTAAAGTTCTTCCTATAGGATCTAACTGGTGGCCAGCCAACTATTTGTGCCCTGTTATAATACATCAACCATTTATGTATCAGATATGTGAAATTAAACTTCTCCAACAGAACTCAATATACAGAGAAAGAATGAATAATTAGGTGTACTTAAGAAAGATTTTAATTTTTAAATTTTGATTTTTGAAGTAATTTTTTAATTAGATATGTTTTTGGTAACAATTTATTCTCATTTTTAATAAATCATTAACCATATAATTTGTGATTTTTTTCATATTAAGTACACATTTTTGTAGGTAGTAAATCCAAGGCATATAGCTTTTGTATTTAGAAGAAAATGATTAACATAAAATTCATAAATAATATTAGAAATCAAAATGTCTTACTTAACAATTTATAGCTAATTTTTGAATTTTTTCCCTTTCAAGTTGTTTTAAAACATACGAGGAATTATTTTTACAAAAAGAATCAAACAAAAGTAATTATTTAAATATACTCTTACTTCTCAGTAGGGATGATATCTTTTTCAGTTTGTTGGGATTCAGAAATTCGACGCTTTGAACGACAATCCTCTTCCATCTCAGGTAAAGATCGTTTCTTGATTTTGACATTGCTAGATAAAGCATGTTGCTCTGTTTCATGGGTACCAGGCAACCCCAAGGTCAGCTCTGTTGCCTCGAGGTTTAGATCATTTTCAAATGCAAACCCAATTTCCATTTTTTCCATCTGTATTTGAAGATCTTCAAATTAAACTTGTTGAACCTTAAAACCCAAGAAAAGAAAATTAGCAATATTGATCAAATCTGGCAAAACCGAAGTTCTAAATTGAATAATGAGTTGTATTCTTTGAGCCCTTTTTGTAGTTGGTTGAGGTGGAGGCAAGTTCTTGGAAGTTCCAAATACGCGTGGAAGATAGTAGAAGAGAGAAATAATAATTGATTTTCAGAGAAATGTATGAAATGAACCTGTGTTGTGAGTGAGATAAGATGGCAAAGTTCGTATTTTTATAGATATGATTTGTGGTAAAGAAAGCTTTGAAGAACTTGTGAAGGACTTTGATATTGGTAGTACTGGCCAAAAATAATTAAATGATTGTTTTTCTTAACTTTTTTTTTTCCTGTGTGCTGTGTTCATAAATTATGGACAAAGAAAAGCTAAGCTGTCTGCATCAATAGCGGCAAATTTGATGCAAGTTGTCGGAGCACTGAGGGGACAAGATTTGGACAAACTGAGCCGCCCAGATGGAAGACGTGGTTCAATGGGACGGTCAAGATGCGCTTAGGGGATCGTCGAAATAAAATCATAAGCGTTGGTCTTAAAGGGGGAAAAAAATACTTATTATTTTTAAACCCCTAATATGTATTTTTTACGGAAAAAAAAAACAATTATGTTAGAACACATATTTTAAAATGTGTAGTATGTATATATCTTTTATAATATAAGCTTAAAAATAATTTTTATCTTAATTTAATATATATCATAATTTGATTTCTAATATTAAAGATATCAATAATTAATTTTTTATTTTATATCTTAAATTTGATATTTATTTTAATATTTTTTTTAGATTAAATAATATTTTTATATGATTTGAATATAAAATTTAAATAATAAAAAATATGAGTGTTATTATTACTAATGAATATAATAACTTAATACCTATAATAATATTTGTGCAAATAAGACTAATATGTTATAAGAAAAAGAGAGAATAAATTTATTCTATATGCACGATGTTGACAATAATAAAACAAATAATAATGAATTTAATTTTATTATTGATTGAATGAATATAAAATAACAATACATTCAGCATATAATTACAAAGGTATTAAGGATAACTAAAAGAAAATTAAACTAATTTAAGATGTATATTGTTAACATAGAATACAACAAACTAACTAGATATTATCTCCATTTCCCTTCAATTAATGGTGGTAAAATAACTATAAGTTTAACCTATAAAGAATATAAAAGAGATCATACTTCATAATTTAAGATACATATAATTTGAAAATATAACAATAATTAAATGATCCAAAATATTAACTAAAGATAAATCAAAAGATGCAATAATAAGCATACAATAAAAAATGCTCAGGTCTTATTCTTACTGAATGAGAAAAAAACATTATATAAAACTGAAGCAATGCTCAATTCTCAAATATTGAGAAGGGCGAAATACAATTACTCACAATAGAGCAAGAGACACTCATAAGGGAAACAAAAACAATACTTTAAATATCACAACCCAAGAGTCTAAAAAGATAAAAACATTAACACCCAACTCAACGATAAAGTTCCCAACATAACACTACTTAAACATTGGTGATTGTGGTGACCATATATCCATAAAAGTGGGCAACCATTGGGTGAACATTGCATCCCTATACAAGACATCATTTGGATTCTTTATCAACATTATCAAAAAATCAAGAGATATAAGAGAAACAAAATGCATACACTATGATACATATAATCAGCTAACAAAAGTAACACAATAAGCCAAAATTGCACATTTAAACCCAAAACACAAAGCACAATCAAAACCTAACTAAAAACCACATTAATTCAAGTCATACACGACTCAACTAAAGACCAAGTAATCCAAAGCCCAAAAGAAACCATATATCCCAACTAAAGGAGTAAGGCCCACGTTAGAACAAGGATACACAACTCCTGAGAAAATAGTCCACAATAGCATACTAATAGCTCTTTTTTATAAGGCCCAAATAGGACCACATAGCTTAACCATGGCCCAATCAAAAGTGAGTAAGGTAAGGTAGCCCAAAGACCATCCCAAATGTCTCAAATCTAAGCTCCCGACCATAAATACCAAGCAAAGTCCAACAAATCCTTCCTTCTTCTTTGTGAGTCTTTTAGAGACCATGCAACCTAAAGTGAAAGCCCTAACAAGTGAAGCAAAGTCCATTGCATGGTTACCAGGAATTTCAAAGCAAGAGCCATCTTCTAACGAAACACTCACCAGAGCTTACAAGTTGGAAAGCATGAAAAATCGAACAAGCTAAAAGACATCACCAAACCCTAGAATCAATCGAGTACCACACTTATGGTTACCAAAGCCTTCAAGTGATGAATTCCAACCTTCAAATCTTAGAGAACTATATAGAGTACAACCCACCATTGGCCATTTTCTTTGTCCTTTACAAAATTCCCATGGATAATACCTTCCAAGCTTATCTTGAAATAGTGTTTGGCTTTCTTGCTTCCTTTACAATACTGACTCTACAATCCTCTCTGTGATCCATCACTAACCAAGTCGAACGTGTAAAGATAAGGAAATGTATGAACACCAAAAGAAGTTTGAAAATGAGAACGATGGTGGTATAGGCATGAATATTCCTAACAGAGGATCGATTCGAAGAGTACTGAGTTACTTATCAAAAGGTTTCCATTCTAGAGGCTTGTTCATGAAATTGTTTAGGAGTTCAAGATTGATTTGTTTAAAACAACCAACATGTGTAATTATCAATGAAGGAATGCACCAAATTATCTGTGTGCTTAATGTTGGCATTTGAGTTGTGTGGCGGAACATGATGCGATAAAATATGGCGGTATGAGCAAAATGTGGGGACAAGAATAATAGTTGGAATTAATAATGTTGTAATTAGTTTCCTTTCCGCTTATATTAGTATACAAATACTATACTCGTGTATAGTGAAAAGAACAAGAAAAAATAAGAATACGAAAACAATAATTTGACATGGTATCAGAGCAGATTTATTGGTGATCCTAATGGAAGAAATAAGTTACCTGCTACGTTGATTTTGGTCTCCTTTGGATGATTTGGTGTGATATGCTTAATAGTTATGGTATCTGTGGGTATTTGGTGACGATTTGGCCGGGATTTGGGGTAGCCATTCAAATTTCACTCGTTAGAGTCATCATGGTTCCTCGTTTCATTTCTTGACTTTGCAGTGTAAAACAAAAAAAAAGTTTTGCAGTGACCAGATAGACGATGAGAATGGTTCCAAGGATCGATGAAAAACTGAAAGTAATAGAAGGAAAAAACCTAATGAAAGGCGTTACCATACTTGCCTTTCGCTCGGTTCCTGTAAACAAAAAAAAGGGAAAAAAAACAAGCGACTTCGGCGGCTTTGCTACGAGGATATTGTTTTTTTTCGTTTAGAAGAACACTGAAGTTGTACCAATCGGCTCTTTTGAAGGTGGAAGCTCCGTCCGGAAGTTGTAGTTGGCTAGGGTTCGACAATCTTGATTGTCCCGTCGGAAGAAGGGACGGCTTTCTGCATGAGCCTTCAGCCAGTTGTGGCCTCACACTGGCTGGAAGTGATGATTGGCTCGAGACACGGTTCAGAATCTGTGAGGAACACCGAGGAAGCGGCGGTGAGAGCAGCAGAAGAAGCGGCGCGGGCCCAGACGAGGGAAAATTAGGGTTATGCAGAGGAAGCTACGCGAAGTGAAAAAAAAATGCTTTAGGGAATTTTTTTTAGATTTCATGGCAGAATCTAGAGATTTATCTACCAATTTCATATTGGAAGATTTGACGGCAAAAATGACGGAAGTTCTAACTAGAGCTCGAATTAGCTCGCGACTGCCCGCTAATGCGTCGGCTGCTCCCGTTAGTATCGAGTTGGGAGGATCAACTATGCCTTATGGTCACAGGTGGTGGAGATGTATATCTACAAAAGACAAGCGGGATATATTAATGGGGATTTTCCTCAACCTGTTGAAACCGACCCCTTATTTAGGAGATGGCGTACTGAAAATGCAATTGTCAAAGGATGCTTGATCAATTCGATGGATCCCTCCTTAATTGCAAATTTTATTCGATTCCCAATTGCAAAATAGGTTTGGGACTCGGTGGCTACCACTTACTATGATAGGATAGACACGTCTCAAGTGTATGATCTTCACCGTCAAGTTACTCGTCTGGCAAATGGCGGGTGGATCCATTGAAAAATACTCTGGCAACGGACACTTGAGGGTTATGGCGTGACATTGATTTTCGTCGTCCTAATCCAATGGAGTGTTCGATTGATATACAAAAATAAAACTCCATCGTACAAGAAGATCGAGTGTATACCTTCCTCGATGGACTTGATGATAGATTGGATAAAACTCGAAGTGATGTCTTGAGGATCGAGCCATTCCCTACGGTAGAACAAGCACATAGGGTCGTCGTAGGGAAAGTCGAGCAGGCGTGATGATCACGGTGTAGATACGACACCGGAGCGGTTATGGTTTTTAAAGGGTGAGGACACCATAATCCAATGCCACCAAAAATAGGAACTTCCTTGGCCGTGGCAAGAAATCACGGGAAATCCACCATCTCTTGACATGAAATGTGGCCATTGCGGAAACTCCGAACACACCTTGAAAAGCGCTTCAAACTATGGGTATCCCGAGAATGGTGGAATGATCTTCAAGCACGGAAGAAACGGGGCATCACGGGGTGAGCCGCTATGGCTACCAATAATGCCTGTTCTCCGCACTTACCGGGCCAAATCTTCCCAGGGATCCGGGTATTTCAAGTAAAGCATTTCACATCTACTACTCGTAGTGATAAGGAGGGTTGGATTACGGACTGCGGAGCTACAAATCACGCGGCATTTTGACCCCGAATGATCTCTCCCATACAACTCGACGGCCAACGTAGTCGTGTTGCCGATGCAAATGGGGTCGACTTATCCGATTACGGGAGGCTGGATCGGTGACATATCTCTTTCATTATCATTATCTAATACTTTACTTGTACCACTTTCTATCAAAGCGCTAATGTACGTAAGTCGGAATCACTTCGGATCTTAGCGTAGTCTTGATGTATTCTACTTTTTGCCTTCTACATGATATTCTCAACAAGGAGATCATTGGGCGTGGTACTAGGGAGAGGGCTATATTATGTGGATGACCTCGGTTCGGGGAAGATCAATCACATGCAAAACACTATGTGGTAACAAAGAAACGTGATTTGGCTATGCGTAGTAGATTTAGGCCATCATTCGGGTATTTTAAAAGCACTACTCTCCCAGTTTATTTTCAAATATCACACATTCGGATTTCAAATGTGAAACTTGTATCTAGCAAAAAGTCATGGGGCGTCTTATCTATGGCATGAATAAAAGTATGACTCGCTTTTGCTTTGGTACATTCGATGTTTAGGGACCTTCCCGGTCATTCGTCGTGGTCATCATTGGTTTGTTATTTTTTATTGATGATTGTACCACGAATGACATGGCTTTATCAGAACACAAAGATGAAGTATTTGCTACATTTCCTGTTTCACACTATGGTTGAGACACAATTTTCCGAAAGATTAAGATACTTAGGTCCGATAATGGAGGGAATATGTTAATCAACAGTCCTGGACATACTTGGCGGTATGGTATTCTCCACAAACCTCGTGTTCACTGAAACCCCACAATTGGGCTGCGGAGAGGATGAATCGGCATATTTTAGAAATGGCTCGGGCCTTACTAATCGGTGCACAATATGCCTAATAAATCTTTGGGTGATGCTCTTACTACGGCGGTGTACCCTCTTGAATCGTATGCCACAAAACCTTACAATTTCGACTCCATTAAAAGTGCTATCGATCATTTTTCCTTGCCTACTATTTTGATGCTTCACTTAGAATTTTTGGATGTGTTACTTTTGTCCACCTCATGCAAAAATCAACAAACTAAGTTGGATCCATATCTTTGTCCGATGTGTATTCTTAGGGTATGGCGTACAAAAAAATTTGCAGATGCTATGATCCGATTACTAAAAAGAACCTATATTACCATGGATGTCACTTTCCTCGAATCAATGTTTTTTTCCCGTCCGGTATCCAATTCCCCTTTCTTCGGGGGAGAGTTATGGTGAAAGAAACGAAATTGGCTTGATGTTGAAATATTATACACTAGTCTGACATACTCGGATCGTGCCAATCATATGGAGGAGCCGGTATCGAGACCAGGGGTTTGAACGTTCGGCGAAGGCGAGGTAGTAATTGAATCTCCGAGAAGATGAAGTGGTTTATGTACCACTCGGCTCACTAGTACCCGATGATCCTCCTGTGAGAATACTCTACGAGGTAAGTTATCCTATCACACCTTTACAAACTGATGCTATAGATACATACGGTTGGTTATGTTTACCTTTCGAGACACAATCGAGGCAAACCTCGAATCGATACTCGCAGAAAGAGAAGAACGACAATCCAGTATCCAATAGCAGAGTTATGTATCTCTTTCAAGGTTATCGAACCTATTAGGGCATTTGCACAAACACTCTCGTCGTGTCAAATTCCAAGTAGCATTGAAGAAGCCTTATCTGATCCAAAATGGGATCAAGCTATAAAAGAGGAATTTGAGGCATTGCAGAAGAATAACACATGGGTGTTAAGCGAGTTGCCTCAAGCGAGGAAGATGGTTGGATGCAAGGAGATTTTCTCCATTAAGTATAAAACGGATGGGTTAATTGATCGATACAAGGCAAGGCTTGTAGCAAAAGGATATACACGAAACACGGGATAGATTATCAAGAAAGCCTTCTCGGTGGCAACTAACAACCGTTAGAGTTACATTTATTTCTTGTGGCAAATTTAGATTGGCCATTGCACCAAATTGACGTAAAAAATGCCTTTCTTCATGGTGATCTTGAAGAAGAAATTTACATGGATATCCCGTGGATATCTTTGTTACATCGAACAAAGAAACTGCATGTAGACTACAACGAGCATTGTATGGACTAAACAATCACCTCGAACATGGTTTGGTAGGTTGAGTTGACAATGAAGAAAATATGGTTTCCAAAAAGCAACTACGATCATACTCTTTTCCTAAAACATCGATCGGGAAAGATAACAACCCTTATAGTCTATGTAGACAACGATCATTACATGGGATGATAAAGAAAGAAATCTCTAAGCTTGAGAACAAGTATTTGTCGAATGAGTTTGAAATGAAGAATTTGGGAGGGCTCGAATACTTCTTAGGTATTGAGGTAACAAGATCAAAACAAGGCATATGTCTTTCTCGAATTAAATATACTCTGGACTGCGGCGGAGGGACTACTAGATTGTAAACTGCGATATTCCAATGGTTCAAAATCATAAACTTCGGAGAATATGTGGACGAGTACCGAGATAAACGAGAGATATCAACGGTTAGTAGGTAAAACTTATATATTTATCTCGTACTCGACTTGATATTGCTTATCTTTGTCGTGAGTGTAAATGAAATCGATTCATGCACCCCCAGTGAAGACCATATGGATGTGCATGCGAATACTTAGTTATTTAAAGTCCTCCACAGGAAAGGACTTATGTTTTCAAAGAATGGTCAATTGGAAGTTCTTGGATATCTCGGATTGGGCGGGGAATATGAAGGATAGGAAATCTCTTCTTTGGGTACTTCACTTTTGTGGGAAATCTTGTTACATGGAGGAGCGAAGCAAAAGGTAGTTGCCTTTATCTAGTCTTGTGAAGTGAATTTAGGGGGAATGGTCGAGGAATATGTGAGCTCGTGGTTGAAAAACTCCTAGCGA
The DNA here is from genome assembly GCA_033030585.1 of Hippophae rhamnoides. NCBI lineage: Eukaryota > Viridiplantae > Streptophyta > Magnoliopsida > Rosales > Elaeagnaceae > Hippophae > Hippophae rhamnoides. The sequence continues at coordinate 71,680,284 of CM065427.1, forward strand.
GATTGGTGTTGCTCCTAACTCTGAAATGAACTTATTTTGTGATAACAAAGCAGCCATTTCCATCTCTCACAATCCAGTTCAACATAATCGCACGAAGCACGTTGAAGTGGATCAAAACTTCATCAAACAGAATCTTGAAGAAAAGATTATTAAGCTTCCATTTGTTAAGTCAGAAGATCAATTGGCTGATATACTCACAAAATTTGTGTCTGCAAAGAACTTTTACAACTCACTTGACAAGTTGGGCATAAGAGACATTTATGCACCACCTTGAGGAGGAGTGTTGGCATTTGAGTTGTGTGGCAGACAATAGTGCAGTAAAATATGGCAGATAACAAGCAAATGTGGCAGACAAGAATAATAGTGGGAATTAATAATGTTGTAATTAGTTTCCTTTCCGCTTATCTTAGTATACAAATACTATACTCGCATATAGTGAAAAGAACAAGAAAAAATAAGAATACGAAAACAATAATTTGACACTTAATGCCAAAGAACAGACACAGATACAAGCCACAACATTTTAGATATGAAAAAGTGATCAACAATACCTTTCATATTCTTTATTATCTCACCAAGAAGCTCCATAAGTGTATTCAATGGTTTTCCATGATGAAGATGAATCAAGAAACAGCTAGAGAATCATTTCAAGAAAACAACACAGAAATCCACCAACAAACAAGAGAATTCATTAAAACACAAGTAGAAAAAAAAATCAAATAGAAATAAAAAAATTAATCTGATGTTTAATGTAGATCATTTACAAAACCTTAACCACATGTTCGAAGAGCTGAATACTAGTAAATCCAAAGAACAACATTCAAGAACCAAAGGTTCACTGAAAATCAAAAAGGAAACAAGAAGGAAAAACGAAGAAGATGATAATAGCAGCGAAAATTTATTTACCAAGATCATCTATGAAGCTTAAAACTTTATGGCTTTGATAACATACTAATAAACCAAAGAATGATGAATGTAATGTTTATTATTGATTGAATGATTACAACAATACAACCAGTATATATAGGCCAAGAAGATTAGAAAAATATTAAGGAAAACTAAACTAGTTTAAGACGTAAAGTGTGTACATAGAATACAACTAATCGATTAGATATTATCTTTGATAATTGAGTATGAAAATGAAATTACATGTGAAACTACATTTTTTTAGTCTTTATTAGAACATTTTTAAAATTTTATAAATTTTTTATAATTCTATTTTTAAATAATATTTAAACAATCATAAATCTATACATATATATTTACATAATTCAAACATATATTCTAATGAAATTTACTATGAGTATAAATTATTTCATTAGAAGATAATTGGTAATTTAAGTTTTATAACTGTTTGTAATATTCTTTAGTAATATGGAGTGTTTGAAAAATAGTACTATTTTTATGATGTATATCTCAACTAATTTATTAGATAATTATTAGTTACAAATTGGGAATTTACGATGTGAAAGTTTGCACATGTATAAGTTACTGTTAAATTACCATTGAAGTTGGAATTTGTCTTAGGCAAATAACATTGTTCTATATAAATTAGTTCTAATGTTCATGAAATGTGAAAAATGCTTATTCTTACGATAATAGGTATGGAGGCACGTGGGAGGTATATATTGAAATTAATTTATATTTTAAAATAATTATTTAATAAAAATAATTTAATTAACATAAATATAAAATTTAAAACAATATTAAAAACTTTTATAGTACAATTTATATTTTTATTTAAATTATAAATATAAAATATGTGTGCATATATCTAAGTATGTAATTGTTCCAAAAATATATATATATATAAAACAATACCAACAATATTAAATTACTATTAATTTATATAAAAAACTAGTAACTTAAATTATAATATTTTTAAAATAAAGAAAAAAAAATTTGTGAAAACTTTGCCACTAAATTGAATGACATCAATGTCTATTTTTTCTTATATTTATATTTTACATATTACACTTTAAAAAATAATTTTATGTGAAAATAAAAATAATATTTTATAATATAATTAAATAACAAATAATAAAGTATTTGAATTTAACAATTGTAGTATACTTGTTAACGAATTTTTTTGGATCCTATTTGAGATCTAATATATTTTTGAGAAAGAACTTATGTAATCATTCAGGAAATAATTTATACAGAACAAATTTGAGTGAGTAAACTTTGGTTAGAGTTGAACTTGACTTATATTGTTACTCTTTTTTAGACTGATTTACTCTAGTAGTATTCTTGTTGGGCTTACTCTTTGGAGAAAGTTAATCAATTTCTTTATTTTCATATTTACAAAGAGAGTGATGTTACAAGTGATAGCGATTTAATAGTGAGATATCCCATTATTTGCTTAGTTTTTCTTTTATTTGAATGCTAATAGCAAACTTAATTATAGGTTTTGTTGAGACATTTTATATTTTTTTCTATTTATTTAATAATAATCTTAATTGAGGATTAGATGAGAAATATTCTCAAGAGGTTCTAACCTAATTAGAATGTGCCGATACAACTATTGAGACTTATTAGCTACAATCCTTTATTTAAAAGGTTGTAGGTCGTGTCTATCGTATTTATATTATATTAACTTTTTAAATATATTTATATATTAAAATCCCAAATTTTTGTGGTAGTTATTTTTTATTTAATTAATTTGTTTATTTTGCTTATACATCGATAAAAATTAAAATGTTTTTAAAATAGTTGCTTTGAAAATTTTATACATAATTAGTTTTGAATCCCTATTTTTTGTGAGGATTAATAATTTAAATTTAATAAATATGTTATAGTATTAATTATTATTATTTAAAATTTATTTATTTTAGAAAATAAAAAAATTATTTAAATATAATATTTATTTTATGATTCTTTTATTATAACAAGGTCAAAATTAAATTGATGTTAAAATTTCGAATTAAAGTTTCTATGAATATTTTTAAAATACATAAATAAATAATTTATTACTTTAATAAATAACTAATATACAATAATTATTATTTATGAGTAGTATGTGTGATAATTTATGACTGTAACATACATGTTAAACACGATACAAATATGAGTGATTTGACACGATATTTATAAGATTTGCATAACTCTATTTAATAAACAAGTTAAATATAATATAATAACACAAATAAATTTTTTTTAATACATATTGTTATTATTATTTAAGAAGTTATTCAGATATGAACGGGAAAAAATCAAAAATATCCCGAGGTTTTTAATATCTTCAGAAATACCCTTAACGTTTAAAAAAAAGCTACAATATCTCTGAAGTTTAAGATATCTTCAAAAATACCTTTATTATTTAACAAAAGCATAAAAACCCGTAAAAAATCACATCAATATCTGAAAAGTCTTTTCTACCCCTTCCTATATAGTTTTTTAAATATTATTGTTCAGAATATTATCGCAAATACCCTTCAGGTTTTTCTTTTTTTCGAAAATACCCCTACTATAATAATTAATTTAACTTTATCAAAAATACCCCTACTATAATAATTAATTTAATTTCATTAAAAATACCACTGCTACAATAATTAATTTAACTTCATCAAAAATGACCCTGCTACAATATTTAATTTATCTTCATAAAAAATGACCCTACATCTCAATAACACGATATAAAATAATTTCCAAAAATACCTCCGAAGATAAATTAAGTTAACAAAGCACACAATATCAAGATAATTGGAAAATATTTTATATCGTGTTATTGAGAAGTAGGAGTATAGTAGGGACATTTTTGATGAAGTTAAATTAATTATTATTGCAAAGGTATTTTTGATAAAGTTAAATTAATTATTATAGCATATGTATTTTTAAAGAAAAGAAAAACATTAAGGGTATTTGTGATAATATTTTCAAAGGTAATATTCGAAAAGCTATATAGGTAGAGGTAGAAAAGAATTTTTCTGATATTGATTTAATTTTTCATAACTTTTTTATGCTTATGTTAAATAATAAGGATATTTTTAAAGATACCTTAAACCTCAAAGATATTGTAGTTTTTTTTAAACATTAAGGGTATTTCTGAAGATATTGAAAACATCGGGGGTATTTTTGATTTTTTTTTCACGTGAGTCATATATGTATAGGGGTGAAATTTCCATTTTATCCTTAATGTTAAACGGAGATATAACGCTGACAACGTTTGTAGGTATTTTTGATATTAAATAAAACTCATTGATAATTTTGAAAAAACACAAAATCTTAGGAATATTTGTGATAATAATCCTATATGAACACGATAATCATGATTTGATCAAATTTAATAAACATATTTAAAACATTTTTTTGTTTAAAAGTAATGTATATTAGTTAACTATTTTGTTGATTGATATGAGATATAATATTTTTTGGATACAAATATGATGCGTTCATAAATAAATTAAATAGACACATCTTGAGTAAGCATCCACATGAATAGTACCACCAATAAAGTGTAATAAGTTTTATGTGATTAAAAAATTATCTAATAATAATGTAAAGATAATACAAAATAAAACTATCAAATATTACTTTTCATAAATATATGATATATTTATTATATATATATTTTTTTATATTTATTAGTTTATAAGAAAAAACAAACAAATTTTAAAAAATAAATAAATAAAGTAAGGACAATTTTGTCATCATAATAACAAAAACAGCCACATTACTTTTTTCATTTTCATATTATTATATACAAAAGCCACTATATTATTTTATTTTTCTTTTATTTACTTTCTTTTTCTATTAAAATAAATATTAAAATATCTTTATGATAGATACATATTTTATACTTTTTTGTTATTTTTAATATCAATAAATATCAATATATCTATATAATAAATTCATTTTTTGTATAAATAATTATTTTGTAAGTTTGTTTATTTTTAGTCTTATATATTAATAAATATAACAAATATTATATTGATTGTATAATTTATATTGGATAATTTCATTTTGTATTAACTTTACGTTATTAACCTTTATTATTATTTTAGGTATCAACTAATTATGTTTTTTGGTGTGAAGATTATGTTATATATAATATTAAGTAATAAATAATTAATTAACTTACATTATTTTTAAGCAAAAAAATGTTCATAAAAATGTTTATTAAGTTCGATAAACTTTTATCTATGTGTTAAGTTCATATGTGTCATTATATTATATTTGATTTATTTTTTAAATAAAGTATTATTTATATTTAGAATGTATGTCACTATCGCAAAGTGGCATACCTATTGTTTATAAAATAATTATTATTGTGTATATATTTTTGATGAGTGCCCAAAAAGCACTAAAATTACCATGATTTTATGCATATTAATTGATTGAAAATATATATATTTATATGTTTTATCATATATTTATATAAATTTGTTTTTTTTGAAATCACGTATATTTTTATTGTTTTTCAGGTATTTTTGTTAAAAAACGTAACTTAAAGACTCAAAAAGAAATATTGAAAGCAATACATCACAAATATATTAATAAATAAATAGGAAATGTCAAAATATGAAAAAATTAGACAAAATGAGTCAAAAATGTCAAAAAGGAGGAAATCGTGTCGCCCGGCTTGTTTAGCCATGCTACGCCCGGAGTCCATTGCGGCGCCAGTACAGCGCGAGCCCACGCCACGCGCGCGCCCACGCCCATCGTCCGCGCGCGCTGATCCCCGTCATCTACAGCGCGCCCCATCCCTCACGCGTCATTTGCCATTTCGCCTCATTTTCGCACACAAATTACCCCGTGACGTCGCCACTAACGTCATCAATGACCTTAGCAATTGCACTTTGCGTTTTCACAATTTTTTAACATTTTTTCACTCACTTTTTCTTCACATCCTCACCTATAAATACCCCCATTCTCTTCACTTCATACCACACCTCAAAACACACTTCTCCCTTCTTTCTTTCTCTCCATTTCTTAGCTTTTAGTTTTTTTTAGTATTTCTTAGTTTTTAGCTAGTTTCTCTTGTTTTAGAGTTAACTTCTCTTTCGAGAAGAACTAGTTATGTTTTTGTAATTTATTTTCTTTTGATTCAATAACGGAATGTAAATTCCCACTGGAGGTTTTCCACTGGAATAGCATCGAGTTACTGTAAGGATTTTATTTTCTTTGCAATTATTTTTTATGCTTTATTCTTACACGTTATATTTAATTTGTCTCGTGATTAAATTTAACTGTCAATTTGCCGTTTGTAAACATATAATAATAACGTCATATATCTTTGCGAAATATTAAATAGGTGAAAATCTCTAAAATGAATTAAAAACCACATACATTCTTTCCTTAGATCGACTCGTGAGTATACTTATCATTTTCTACTTAAATGATTCGTGACATTCATGTAGAGTTTTATAAATATAAAACCAAAGTATTGGCAAGAATCGGCTATACCGGTTTTCGCTCATCAAGTTTTTTGCACCGTTGTCGGGGATGGCATCAAAGTTTTTGACAATCTCGATTCTGCTCATCAAGTTTTTGGCGCCGTTGCAGGGGAAGTAATAGCGTCTTTAAATTATTTATCAAAATTTTAAAACTTTTTGTGCTATAAATAATTTTGATTTTGATTTTTATTTTGAGTTAAAAATAATCAAATTTCAAATTTCATAATAAATAAAAAAACTATAAAACTAAAAAAATTAAAATTAAAAGAAATAATAATAAAAATTATAGCGTGAATAGTAAAATAATTTTAAAATTTGAAATTTGAAGTAAAAAATAAAAAAAAACTTACCGTTCATGAATAGTAAAAAATAAATTTTAAAATTTTAAGTTAAAAAAATAAATAAATAAATAAAAATTATAGCGTAAATAGTAAAATAAAGTTACGGTTCATGAGTAGTAAAAAAAATTAATTTTTTAAAAATTTTAAGTTAAAATAAATAAATGAAAATTATAGTGTTAATAGTAAAATAAAGTTACCGTTCATGAAAAAAAAATTCAAATTTCAAATTTCATAATAAATTAATAATAATAATAATAGCGTTAATGGTAAAATAATTTTGCAATTTGAAATTTGAAAAAAAACAAAAAAAAATTAATTAAAAAAAATAAAAAATAAAATAGAATAAAATAAAAAACTTAATTTTTAATTTTTAATTTTCATTTAATTTTAAGTTTTTATTTAATTTTATTTATTTAAAATCTTAATTTTAATATTATTTATTTATTTTTTCAATTTTATTTTATTTTTATTCAATTTTATTTTATTATTTTAATTTTAATTTTTTTTTCTTTATTTAACTTTTTTTTCTTTCTTAATTTTCATTTAACTTAATTAACTTAGATTTTTACTTAAATTAACTTAATTAATTTAGGCTTTTAATTAACTTAGATTTTCATTAACTTAATTAACTTATATTTTAATTAACTTAATTAACTTAGCTTTCATTAACTTAATTTTTTAATTAACTAAACTTAATTAACTTAATAGCATGAAAAGTAAAGATATAAAGGAGTTTTGTCTATGAAACTAATTCTTGGAAGCCTTTGTGCCACTAGTCTTTCCTAGGAACGTTTTTCTGCCTAGGTGGATGGTTTTTAAGGAGCCTTTGCACCACCATTATTTTCTGGGAGCAGTATTGGTTAATACTGATTATGTTATTTTATCTTAAAAAAGAAAATTAAAAAAAAAAACAAAAACAAAAAAATAAAATTAAATTAAATTAAAATTATGAAACTATCTACAAAATTTTTAATTTTTAATTACAATCTGAGGAGTTAGTTGCTTTGTTTGATCTAGGTACAATTTTGTTTTCATGCCTTAATTATTTGATTTGCACCTATATGTGGGTTATTTAAAACCCTCAAAGTATGCCCCTAGTTTTAAGTATAGAAAAAAATTTGAAAATCAATAGGGCATGATTGAAAAAGTATAGGTAGACAACCTTGTCTTACCAGAGTTTAATTGACTCAACGATGATGGGACATCGAGTTTACTTAAAATGCAATCTCAAGTTACGCTCGCTAAGACGCGTTAAATACTGCTTGGACGGGAGGCAACCCATCATTTTAGGTAATTTTCTTTTATTTGTTTTATTTATTTAATTTTATTGTTTATTTCATTTTAATTACATGTGAATAATTTTTTAATTGTTAAAACTAAAAATATTTGTTGAGATGTTAGAAGTTCACAGCGATCTGTTTGTATACACTTTAATGATGAATATGATGGATGCACCTACATTTTCCTTTACTACTTACACATTCTCAAGAAATAGGTAATCTTTCTTCTCTTTTCTCTTTATCTTTAATTTACAGTTGTTACATTAAGGACAATGTAAGTTCTAGGTTGGGGGTGTTGAAAAGTTATCATGCTTAATTAAAAAAAAAGTTTTAACAATTTAAAAATTAAAAAATTAAAAAATTAAAAAATTAAAAAATTAATATATATATAATAATTTTTTTATTTTTATGTTCACATTTTCATTTTTTTTGTGTGTTTGGTTTTACTTCTATTTTGTGTGATTTAGTAATTTTTGGAATTAAAAAAAAAACTTTTCTCACAAAAATTTATCATTTCTTTAAATCAAATTTAAGTAAATAGTTAAGTCTTTTGTACTGTTAGATTAATTTTTGAAAACATATCATGAAATATTTTGTAATTATTTTTGATAATTAGTTAGTTTTTGCCATAACTAGTATTTCTTGATAAGATGTAGAAATTATGTTAAATCCAAAATCAGTGTTTATGATTTTTTTTGGTGAAGACTATCATTGTGAGATATAATTTAAGCCTAATTTCCTTTATTCAGAGTGAAATATATATTTTTTTCTACTCCAAACACATTTCTTATTTTTTCAAATTTTTAGATAATCTCTATAGGTATTAGCATTTAATGTATAAATTTTTTCTTAGCTTAATAGAGTATCGTATATATTTTTTTATTATTTTTGCTTAGATTAAATGATTTGAGTAGAAATTGATAGTATATGCTTATATCTTATTCATGCATGACTACTACAAAAAAAACATATCTGGGGTTACCTAAACCAAGATCAAATAGAAAAGCCACAAAATTAACCACTCACCAAAATCTAAAAAAAATGTACAATCTGTACATGGGTTGACTCTCTAAAATATATATATTGAGAAATATCTTTAAAAAAATAGAGAGATAAAGAATATATAGTATAATCTACATACCATAACCCATATTGCCTACAAAGTAGTGAGTAAAGGCTAATTACAAAAGAAATATATAGGAAATAATTCCCTAAAAAGTCATTGTACTCTCTTCATTTGTAAAAGGCATATATCTTGAAATTCTTTCTTAATGAGTTTGATTTATGCATGAAAATAATTTTTATATATGATATCTTTATAATTTATACATTTGATTTCTTTCATAAGATCAATGTTAAAATAACACTTTGAGCCTTTATTCTTTATACATATGCGAACATATTAGTTCATTTCTATACATAAACTTTTTCGCATATAAATTAGTATGAGTGTTTGAACCCATAGGATTCAGTGTTTTGAGAGTATTGACTAGTGAGGAATATAGTCGAAGCGAATTCTAATTCATGACACTGAAATTGGGTGAAATTAAATTGATACATTTTTTATATGAAATATGAAAATGATTTTCGATTAATTATTATAATAAATCATGATTGTTTAAAGAGATTAAAATAACTTATGCTTGAGATTTTAACTATGATCTTAAAGGAGATTAAAAATTATGAGACATTTTTGTGATAAGTTGTTTTATTTTATTCTTAAAAATTAATTTTTGATTTTGTTGTAATTTTAGTTTTTGAGTGGATTGATTTTATTATTTCTTTTATTTTTTACATTTAATTCAATGTTTGTGGGTATCATTATCAAAACCCTCACGAGACTCAAACTCATCCACTAGGGCAACCCTGGGGTTTAAAGGCTTGTTGCATAGGCTAAATGCAACCGTGTTAATCACGGAAGTGATTTAGGATAGTTTAATTTTTAGTTTTTATCGCTTCTCTTGCTAGTGGACTAGCGAAGGTTCGGTTGGGGTTGTGATGAGTGCCAAAAAAGCACTAAAATTACCATGATTTTATGTACATTAATTGATTAAAAATATATATATTTATATGTTTTATCATATATTTATATAAATTTGTCTTTTAAGGAATCATAGGTATTTTTATTGTTTTTCAGGTATTTTTGCTTAAAAAACGTAACTTAAAGACTCAAAAAGGAATACTGGAAGCAATACATCACAAATATATTAATAAATAAATGAAGAAAGGTTAAAATATGAAAATATTGGACAAAATGAGTCAAAAAGGTCAAAAAGGAGGAAATCGTGCCACCCAACTGCTCAGCCATGCGCCCACACGCGCCTTGTCCACGCCACGCCGTCACGTCCGCGCCTTGGTCCATTTCCGCACGCGCCATGCTGTCCGCGCGCTGCCGCGCCAGACGCTGCCATTTCGCCTCATTTTCGCGCACAACCACCCCCATGATGTCATGCGAACGTCATCAATGACCTCAGCAATTGCACTCTACGTTTTCACAATTTTTTAACATTTTTTCACTCACTTTTTCTTCACATCCTCACCTATAAATACCCCCATTCTCTTCACTTCATATCACACCTCAAAACACACTTCTCTCTTCTTTCTTTCTCTCTATTTCTTAGTTTTTAGTTTTTTTTAGTTTTTCTTAGTTTTTAGCTAGTTTCTCTTAGTTTTAGAGTTCTTATCTTTTTGAGAAGAACTAGTTATGTTTTTGTAATTTATTTGCTTTTTGATTTAATAAATGGGAGTGCAAATTCCCCTTGGAGGTTTTCCAACTACGGGAATAGCTCGAAGTTCTGTAAGGATTTTATTTTCTTTGCAATTATTTTTTATGCTTTATTCTTACATGTTATAGTTAATATGTCTGTGATTAAATTTAACTGTGCTGGCTGTTTGTAAACATGATATAATAATAACATTGTTATGCTTGCGAAATATTAAATAGGTAAAAATCTCTAAAATGAATTGATTTTATTTTTATTCAAGATTTTATATTAAGAATGTTAGAGAGAAATATATTATTTTTCATTACAAACTTAAATCTGAAAATTAGATTTTAAGGTTTAGTTATCCGGTCTGATTTAGAGTAGTACTCTTTTATTTGTTGATACAATCGCCCGGTAGTTAGAATGAAGCTCTATTTCAAAACAATTTATAAGAATTATTATCTGAAAATGTATTGACAACATGTTTTCAGTAGTGGTTTTAAAACTTGAAAGTTAGTACTCGGATAATTAAATTCTTAGGTTTAATTTGGACACCTTGAATAAAGTTTAAACTGTCTAACCCCACCAAATGTGGCATTTAAATGGTTCATTTTCAATCTCTTAGAAAAAGAAATTAATTTAATTAACCAAATTAATTATCAACCCCACCCATAGGTGTTAATTGATTTGTTTAGTTAACAAAGAATATCTAACCCCACCAAATGTGGTATTCATACAAAAAAGAGAGAATCAAAAATATCAATTCTTATTTTTAATAACCTAAATAATATGAGCAAGCATAATTAACTTAGTTATTATATCCATAAATACTCCATAATTTTTAACTGATAAAATTTGCATAAATTTTTATTGAATCCATATCTATGTTTATTTTTATGTTCTTAGATTAAAAAATAAAAAAAAAACCTCAAATATCGTGACATGATGTTTAGGATTTAATTTCGTTTTTAAAAATTTGAATAATAAATTAAAAACCACATTAATTCTTTCATTAGATCGACCTTGGGAGTATACTTATCATTTTTTACGAAATAATTCGTGCACTTGCGAGAATTTTATAAATATAAAACCAAAGTATTGGCAAGAATCGGTTATGTCGGTTTTCGCTCATCAATTTTTCACTAAAGTAATAAATTAATTAATTTTTTACTATTATAATAATTATTGTTGTATATCTTTTCTTTACAAAAATATCAAATTTATTAATTTTCACATCTTTATATAAAATTTTAATATTAATTTTTCATCTTATCATAATTAAATATTTTTAAATAAAGAATTTTAGAGTAATAATAATTGTTATTGTATAAAATAATTATTATTGTTGTATATATTTCATTTTTTGTTTAAACTTTAATTTTACTTTTCTCTCTCTTTTATACACTAATAAATATTAAATTATTTTTATAATAAATAATAATTTTATAATTTAAATTTGATAATTTTATTTGTATAGGTTTTACATTATGAACATTGAATTATTATTTTAAGCATCATAATTGTGTTGAATTTATCATGTTTTTCATGTTGAGATTAAGTTATATTATTTTTAAGAAAAAAAATGTTAATAAAATACTTATTAATTTCGATCAAGTTTTGTCTACCATGTCAAGTTCATATGTGTTGTTATATTATATTTAATTTATTTTTTAAATGAAATATCACTCATATTTATATTGTATGACACTATAACAAAGTAACACATGTATTATTTATAAAATAATTATTATTGTGTATATATATTTCACTTAAGAAATAAATTAATTAATATACGCTAATAAAATAAGTATTGTTGTATATTTACTCTTAAAAAATTAATTATCTATTATTTTTAAACATTTATATAAAAAATTAAATGATTTTTTTATCTTGTCATAGTAAAAACAATATAAAGAAAAATTATATTTAAAAAATTTTCTTTTCTTTTATTTTTAAATAATATTTTTTAAAATAATAATTATTATTATTTATCAATTAATACTACTATATACTTATCAAATTTAAATCAATCTCCCGTACATTTACACGGTCCAAAACTATTATAAAGAAAAGCCACGACATTTTTGCTCCTTTATCTTGTTTTTTCATTTTTTTTTGTAATACCCCTATAATATATATTCTTATTAAGATTTGTATTTAATCATTTATTTTGTATTGATTTTATTAATCTTGGATAATGTTTTTAATAAATTAAGAGTCATAATTCATATTATTCACATTTATCCATTTATTGAAAGGATAAGACTCAGTTAATTTATTTATGAGTGGATCATATTTGAGTTAAACTAATCATTTTTTGTGTAGAGTTCGTATTGTATATAATATCAATTAAATGACATTAATCTAATACAAATTAGTTTTAGATAAAAATGCTTATAAAATAATTATTAAGTTGGATCAAATAACGTATATCGTGCTCATATTAGAATAACTTATTAAATATCTATATTATATATTAAAATTTTTAATATCAAATTAAATTTTTAAATAATAACATAAATATTAATTAAAAATGTTTATCGGTATTTATGTTATATTTAACTAATTTATTAAATGGATTTATGCAAGTTTTTGTAAATATAATATCAAAATCATTTATGTTTGTATAATATTTGAATTGTATGTAACTGTCACAAATTATCATATATACTATTCATAAAATATTTATTATTGTATATTCAATTTTCACAAAAGTAACAAATTAACTAAATATTCAAACCTTTTCACAAAATTCTACATCAATTTTTGATATTGTTATAACAAAAGAAACTTAAAAGAAACTTGTAATTAATAAAATCCTATAAAATAATATATATTTAAATGATAAATCAAAATTCAAATATTAGATAAATATAAATTAATTAATAAAATCTTAAAATATAATTTAGATAATTAATTGATGAATCAAAACTTAAAAATTAATAAAAGCTTAATTACAAGATAACTCATAACTATTAAATTCTAACTAATATATTATTCGATTTGCATCAATTCTCCTCTACTAAAGAAAAACTCAATTTTTGATAAGCTATAGAGTTATAGATTAATAATCAAAACTTCAAGAAAGAACGATAAGCATGTACATTTATAATTGACTATATTGAGATAACTACGAAACAAGAGAAACACCATTAGATCAAGTTGGAAGCTTGATTTAAGTAGTGTGAAAAATTAGTAAGTATTTTTTTTTCATTGTAGCTCAAGAACTGATTCATATATGCAAAAATATTATCAAAAGTGATGATAGCTAAGCCAATGATTTTTTGAATACGAGGTATCGTTATATGTGAATAAATTTGGTTCATGGGTTTTGTCAAGATCTTAAACTTTGAACATGTATCCTCATTATCTCTTGTTTTTGTGTTGGAATCATAATATTTGAATATGTATTCTCATTCTCTTAATTTTGCAAATATGATATTTGTTGAATAATACAAGACATCAAGGATTTTATCTCCCTTAATTCATTCTTAATTGAATTCATTCAACATTTCATATCATACCTAAAATTCTCAATAGATTGATTGAAATGTGAACCCATATTTCTATTTTTGATTTAAGGGCAATGAATTCTTATTCAAACTAATAAATTTACAACTCATAGCAAAGATGATTAACGAAAACAGAAAGAAAAATAAGATATATTGTGATTTTTTTCTTTAAACTTTTAGATTTAGATTTTTCTTTGTTTTTTTCAAAGATTAAAAAATATATGATTTTATTTAAGATAAAAATTCATTGCTCTAATACCAAATTGATGTAAAACAGATGAAAAAAATAGAAAAAAAGGGTTAAGAATATAGATGAAAAAGAAAATTTAAGATGAATCAAAATTAGGGGTTTATATGAATAGAAGAAGGAAGAAACATGGACTTTAATTAAACTATTGTGTTATGTCATATTCATTGGACTAAAATAACAAACTAAATAGACATTAATTAATTATTAAATTCATATGAGGTAATCTATATCATTAAATGATAAATTAAAAATTAAATGCTAGATTAATAATCTAAAATACTAGATAAGAGAACTATCAAATTCCAACTAACTTGTTAAATTTGTGTTAATTGTACCCTTAAAATTTATAACTACAAAAATAACATATCTTATATCTAACTAATATATTTAAAAAAAAATATGCAACTTATTTTTTTTACATCGAATGTTGTTCAAGTTAAATTATAGTTATTTTAACTAGTTTAACGTTAAATAATATCTAATTAAATATCGTTTAATATTATTATGATATTATTTTTAATTGTTATAAGTTTTAGCTGTATTACCTTATGACAAGTGCTATTTTATTCACTTTTTTGGTGTCAATTTTTTTAAATTTATACTTTTTTTATTATTCTCATATTTTAAAATTGTTTTTTTTGTATTTATTAAAAAATAATATTTTTAGATTTATTTTTATTTTTTTTTAAATCTTTATGGATATTTTGGATCAGCTAGATTAAATTAGATGTGCAATGGATCAACTTAGACGGGCTTATCTCCCTCTTACTGCCCCTCAAACAGCTATGCCCATCGTGACAATGAATGAACCGCGTGTTGACCAGCTGAGCTCTTACTGCCACTTGGGCACACAGATCACCCTCTACTTTTAATCATCTAATAGTTCCATTTTATTCTAAGTATAAAAACCTAATCTCTCCTATAAATATTCAAATAACACCCATCAAATGAGACAACAACAAAATTATACAAAAGTTGAGAGAAATTGAGTTTTGGTGCAATGTTCGAAACATTTTTGAAAGGAAAATCAATAACAAGATTAAAGATTATGCAATTAATTCATTTGTCTCCACTTATTTATTAACAAAATTAAATTTTTATATTTCTTTTCTTTTATTTATTATGAATTATTTAGTTATTCTTATGAAATTATTAAATTTTATATCTAAATAATTAATTCGTTATGAAATTATTAAATTTTATATCTAATTAATTAATTCGTTGCGATGGTAAGTAAATTTCAAATCTTATGATTTAATTAATTTAATGTTATAATATTTTTTGTTTCAATTCTTGAATTCTTAATATTTTTAATTCTATATTTAAATATTAAAACCTTGCATATTATGAATTAAGATGATCAACTAATTTATTATATCTATATGCTTATTTCTTTATCCTATATATTTTGTATGCACAATCTAGATGAAAAATAATATATTCTGAAACCCTTAACAGTTTTCATATTTATAAATTTTCCACTTTCTTTTTCTCTTATGTTTTATATATAATTAACTTATTTAACTGGTTTTATTTTTTAACTCATTTTAAAATACAATATATATTTATCATGTTATAAAAAATGAATATATATTTATGAAGATACATTAAATATATGTTCATCACATAATAAAATTTAACATATACTTAGTGCATAGTAGCGAGTTAAGAAAAATGATTGCATTATCAACGATATTGTTGACATTGTCACAATATTGTTATTTTTTGCACATCTCGATATCGAAACGTGATATTTATATCTTTTGATTAAAATATTGAAAAAGTATCGATAATATCGTGACATTATCGAAAAAATATTGAGAAAAAATCCATTTTTTGTCAAAATATTGTAGATACTATGGATATTATCGCAAAATTGTCAACAAATATAGATAAAATATCGTTATTATTAATTTTTTATATTTTAAATAATTTACACATAAATTTATCTATTTATAATTTTTTAATCTTGAAAAACTAATGCTATTTATTTAGGATAATGTTTTATACTTTTTTCATATATATATATATATATATTATTTATACCTTATTTTTACATTTAATTACTAGTTTTACTTATATAGTTCTTTTTTAATTTAAATTTTATTATATGTTTTCCAAGTTTATCTATTTATAATAATATTAAAAAATTTAATTTAAATAATTATTTTAAATTTTAACTAATTATTTTGTAATATTCTTATTAAATAATTAACTTATTAATCAAGTTAAATACTATAACTTTTACAAATATAAGTATTAGATAAGAAACTAACTTAAAAAAGATAATTAATTAATTGTTTTGATATTTTAGAAAATTTTATAAATAAATTCTATGTTTTTGATAGAGATTTTATAGTTTTATTAAAAGATTTCAAAGTTTCAGTACACAACAATATTTTTTATATTTTTATAAAATTTAAATCTCGATATTTAGATTAACATTGATATTTTAATTTTAAGTTAAGAAATAAACTTTTTTCATAATAAGAGTTATATCATGCACTTAAATATTTTTTTCTTTTCATTTTTATCAAACAACCTCTTATTAGAATCAATAATTGAAATATCAGTACTTACAAATATAGCAAAAGGAAATAGGACACAATTCACTAATTAATTTAAGCTATCGGTGATGGATTCGAAATCTTACTTGAGTATGAGCATTTCTTATTGTAATATTATGCCAGATGGTCAAGATAAATATACCGAGTAGTATTTTATAATATGTAGTACTAATAGATTCTAAAATCATCGGTGACAAGTTAGATGTGTTTTATAAGTCTCATGTTTATATATATATATATTTAAATCTGACAATAATTCTAACTATATGGGGTACAAGCATTGTGGGCTGTATTGGAGTCTGCAGACAATAAGGCTCTTATACAGGATGTCCAATCTGGGATTTTCCTGTTTTGGCTCAAAAAGCAAGTCGGTGTTGATCTAAACCAACTTTATATCTCAAAAACAAAATGTAAAGCAAATAAAGGAAAGTGCAGATTAGAAATATCGACAGTAAGCATATGGGTTATGAGTATTTCTAGGCCTAAAAGTCATACTATGGAATATAAACTCGAGCTTAACAACTTAAGTATAAATTAAGTAATATTTCTAGGCTTTATGGATTCCGAGAAGGAAAGACAATTTGACAACAATAGGCTTTTGGGTAACGGCCATTAGAGCAAACCAAAAAGTGAGGGATGGCACGTTGAGAATATTTATAATATTTTTTAAAATTTATAATTATAAAAATAACATATCTTATGTTTAACTCATAGTTTTATTATAAAGAAAAACAATAATACAAAATTTTTAAAATAAATGTATTACAATTTGACATATTTAATTTAACTCCACAATTAGATTTGTTTGATATTGAACTTAAGTTAATTATAATTCTTTAATGTTATTGATGCATTATTTTTGTTATTTTATGTAATGTTATAACTTTAAAGGTGTTCTTTTATAATTTCACAAAAAAAAAAAATAGTTTTGTTGATACAAATAGATGTCCAATAAGTTTAGTAGGCCCAACTCATTTCAATTCAATTCGATTACAAAAAAATATAGAAAACTAAGAACTAAGCGTGAGAGAGTTGCTATGAAGTTGAGAGATGATTTAAAACGAAGAGAGTGAGGAGTATTTATAGGCGAAGGCACATGCCAAAAGAAGTAGGAGAAAGTGGATCGTGAGTTAGCAATTTTCGGAGGCCATGACACACATTTTTCATCGTCGTAACATGCATTGATTTTGTACTCATTAAATTCTAACCCAATACATTAATGTCGTGGCACACAAATTCAATCGTCATGGCAAATGTTAAACTGCTTGTTTCCAACTTCTTTTTGTTTTATCCTTTACAAACTTGGTTGAATCATATATAAGGTTTACATACATTTACTCTTTTATTCTTCTTTGTAATTGAATGCTTCTAAGTACAGTTTTTTAATTGTTTATCAGCTGAATAGTTTTGAGGTAAAAAATACATGAAAAATAAAAAAATATTTCCGAGATTTCAAAAATATAGATTTGTTAAAATAATAATAAAATTATGCAAATACAAATCTATTTTGACACTAAAGTGCTTATAAAATCATGTTATATTTATTTCTTTTTAAGCACTTATTTGTGACCACACGTGGCCTAAGTACTTCATGGGTGTATGCCTTCTAGACATTGTATGAATTTATGTAGTCTAGATGAAGTTGGAACATTTTTCTAGGTCACTGAGATGTTAGTGAACATATGATCCATCCTTTTTGTTGCATAGGACGTGTCACTTCACTAAGTCTATATGTAGGCTTGGTTAATTACATTGATATATCTAAGTGCTCTAAAAGGGACTTAGTTGGATTTATAGAGTACACTCTTGGGGTACTCTCATAAACTTCTTTTGGAAATATTTTCTAGGAAAGTGTACACTCGTAGTCGATTTGTTATGGTTGGACATCTTCTAGTGGGTCATAATATAATTTTTCAGTGAGGGAACTTTCTTCCATAAGTGAGAAACTTTGTAAATGTTTTATGTTTAATTTATAAATATCATCTATTTGTGATATCATGCACTCTCTTGAAGTCTATTCCTCGTTAAGAACTATGATTCATTACATCAATGCGCAAGGGTGGAGGAAAAAAATTACAAAGGATAAGAAGTGGGTGAATACCCATAGCAAGCAGATGATGAAAGGACAGAACAAGATTGATTAACTCATAGATTGGGATCGTTAAGCTCTTCCATGTCTAGCTACCACTTTTTTTGCTAGCCATCTTTTTTCATCTATCTATTTTCTTGGCGGACCATCTCTATCTAGTCACACTTTTTACCAGATTGACCCTTACTCTAGTCAGTCATATTTTTGTTTGGCTAGTTGGTTGTGCTGTCGATGGCCCATGCATCCAATTGGGTGGATGGCTCTTTGTTGTTTGGATGGATGATCTCGACTTACGTTCTAGCATTCCTATAGGCTTCCTCTTTATCTAGACCTAATCACATTAATGCAACTTGTTTTATTTTTTCCCCAAGTTTGGGTGTTTGTTTTATGAGGTTTTGCTTACGAAGCCCCTAGTATATCAACTCTTTGGCTTGGTATGTTTGCATATGTCAAATCCCCCAAGCTTGTGTTGTTTCTTCATTTGTAGTATAGAATAATTTCTTCATAGTTTTTAGATATTTTTCCATTACGTAGGGAATGTTTTCCACTCCATTGTCGGTATTTTACAAGTCTTCTAGGGATCATGCAACACTTATTTATGTTCTTTACGAACATGTATATTTATCCCAAACATTATGTGAATGGGAAGCTCATGGTTTTACATTTACGTGACATAATTTTCGTCTGGTGAATAACTCATTACACCTATTAGAACAAGCAGACAAGGATGGCTTGGACTGTAATGTTGGACATCCATACTCTAGGTGATCAAAACTTGGTCTATAAGTATGGCCAATTTGGTGACACACTATCTTGTCTGGCCTAGCATGGTAGGCATTGTACTATATTATGGGCCTATGGGACATGTAGCCCGTACTATATGACATGGAAGGTGACACCAAAAACTTTGTAGTCTAAAATGTGACATTATGTCACAAGGGTATAGTGCAACCTAGAAGGCAGTGAACTATCCCATTTGGCGAGGCTTGGAGGCACATCTAGACTATTCTAACTTAAATATGGAAGTCTAGATTACACGGCTATTGAGGCAATGATAATGTATATATCATGGTCTGTAAGGTAACAATTTGAATAGAAAAGTATTAGTATAGGCTATGTTGCCTATTAGTCAATGGTTAGGATTGTGCAATCTACAAGGTAACCTTTATGGGTCTACACTATCTTGCTCTCTACATTAAAAGATACCACAAGGACTTCTAATTGTTAGGAATGGTTCTAGATCCTATAGCTTAGAGAGATGCCCCATGATGGCCTGGAGTAAGTTCTTTATTATATCATGGTGGGCATCTATCTGGATTCTTCCTATATAAGAGAGTCAGGCACATTGTGGATGCACTACTGCATATGTGGGTTTTGTTACTTAGGCAGGCCATTGAAGTGCATGATGGATTAGTGGTTCCACCCCTAAAAGTTTTTAAGGTACTCTAAAGATCGTTAGTGCTATTAAAGATATCCATGTTGGGCATCTTTAACTTGTAAAATATTAGAATAACCATGACTTATGTTATGAATGGGGACTTGACCAAGAAAACTAGGTTTGGGGATCTACGTCGAATCAATCTTTGTTTCACATATTATAGTTACACAACAAGTCCATCTATAGTAGGATAGAGAATTGTCAATACATTCTTTCAAGGATTGTCTCTTAGGTGGTCATTAGCCGCAGAGGCTATGTGGTTAACATGACTTGTCTAGACAAAATGGCCTTAAGATGCTCTAGCAAATCATATTGGACAAAAATTTTTCAGGTATGTCCTAATTGGTCCAAGATAGCTTGATTAAAGGAGGATGTTTAGGTATTTGTGGATGATTTTGTATTGTGTCAGTAGATTCTACTCTTCTAGTGCATGGGCTTTGCTCTTGTTGTAGTAGGTCACATTGTTAGTAGGACCCCATCGAGATGTAGATCATATGTTGTGCACTCTGGGCATTAAAAGATGTTGTAGGTACATCCTTTAAGATGAGATGTAGCATTAGAAGTTGTGGCTCCAATTTACATTCTATGATGCCTTGGAATGTGTCCTATATCATATTGAGATGGACATCTATCTAAGGATCTTGTATATAAGCCAATCAAGCCCGTTATGGGTGAGCTAGTTTTGGGACAAACTCTTTTGCTTAGAAAGATCATGGAAGTAATGAAGGGATTCGTATTTGAGTAGCCAATTGGATAGCTAGTTGGTGTTGGAACTCATCGATTATTCCATTCTTTTTGGAAGAATGGACAATCTCTTTTTAAATACCTTATAAATGAAGATGATTGAAAGAGGATATTTTCCTTTTCTAAAGACTTATGGATGCATTGGATGGACATAAGAGCATATGGTCCCTTTTTGAAAATACGTTTGAATTGGACAATCATGTGGTCTTTGTGTATACCAATTTCTATACACCCATTTTTTATTTGTTGTCAAAAATAATGTCATTCGATTTGACTTATCATTAGGATCTAGGAACTATTTTTGCTTTTTCAAGAACCAATCTAGAAAATAGAACAGACCTAAACTGGTTACGTGACCGTCAGACGAACGAAGCATATATTTTTATTTGTTATACTTATTTCATAATTGGAACTCCTACTTGCGATGGATGATGCGTGGGGTAAGTGCAACATCATTTGGTGTCAATTGGCTACCAAATTTTGGCATGCGATTGATTGGTACAAAATCTTTCTAGTGTTGGTTTTGAAATTTCCAAGTGATGAATAGATATTTGATTTGTGCAGAGACCTCTCAACAGAAAATAAATGTCATATGAAACCATATTTGTTTTGTGTCGTTGTTGATAACTAGTTGGATTTTTCTGTTCTATTTCCAAGAAAGCTCTGATCGTTAGTGGTGTCACAAAAAAGCCACCATTTGGTTGTGATGATGGTAGTGTACATGTCCTTTTGTGTGTTCTAATTGTTGAGCAAATGATTGCACATGATGCTTTTCTCTATCCTATTATTCGAACCAGTGTGTCATAACTCACAAATTGGTTTATTACTTTGTTGTTGGAAGCACTCTCTTAGGGACCTTGTAGAATTGTAGTTGGACAACTAACCTTTTTCTAAAGGCCTATAGAATTCATAGATGAATGTTTGAAGAACATTATGATTTTTCTTTAAATTAATGTTTTTATTTTTCAACCAATTGAACACATTTCTTTCCTAAGAATGATGTTAGATGTTAATGACAATTATTGTTAATACTAATAGGATAGTTCTTGTGGAATCTATGAGAGAAAGGATCTTGTTAGAACCTCAGACTACCGGAAGATTGGTGGCCTTTGGCTCTCCGATACTATAGTCATTTATGGGATTTGTAGAAAACTAGAAGAGTTCGGGTCTCGCTATGTAACAAAGAGGAAAAAAAATACTTTTGGCTATTGTTCTCAGTTATGATTTGAGATCTTTTATACTATATGAAATATATAAAATATATATATAGACTTTAAAGAGCATCATGATGGTATCTTTGTAATTATCTATTTCAAACAATTAAGGTATATTATTACCAATTTTTTATCTCTTTTAAAAATTATCAAACAAATATACTCATTTGAGAACTCAGAATCTATTAAGTTCGTTGCTAGGCATTTTATTGATTTAGACCACGCGCATGCCATATGATATGTCATAGTTTATATCCAACAATATTAAACATAATTATAAGTTATTTTATTTTCACTATAACACTTGTTTATTTGGAGCATATAGGTTGTCAATAAACATATATACATATATACAAATTTATGTATATATATATATATATATATATATATAGGATTATAACGATCTTTTATAATAAAACGTTGGAGTCGTTTGGTTCTATTGATTAAAAATAATGTAATTTAATCTTCTCTTTTAGAAAAATAGGTAAATTAAGAAAAAATATATTATATTAATTATTTTTTATTAAGTATTATTTTTTAAGTAATATATTAATATATTAATATTATAATTTATTATTAATTGAATCCTTTTTTCAAAGCTTAAAAACTTAATAATACTATTTATAATGTAAGAAATCAAATTAGATATATGACTTGAAAACTTTAAGAAACTTTTTCTCTATTTTATTAAAGTGGAATCTCCCGGCATCACAAATCCTGCTCAAAACTGCAATAAGAAATCAAAACTTCACCTCCGCAAACGTTTGGCATAAATCACAAGGTTAAGTGCCTCTTTCTTTGGTGTTCTCAACTCTTTCACTGAATATTTTTATGGTAGGTTTTTCTCACTTGTTATTGTATATAATATGTGACAATCTATAATTTTACAAAAATAAATGTAGTAACAAACACTCGTTATATAATTTGTTTTTTTAAGTGTAAAAATAATATCTAAAATAATGATAAAAATATAGAGGAACCAATTCAATCATGTGAGATTTTTCTTGGGTACTTTTCTCCTACCCAATTTCTACTATATTATTAAAGGGAGACATTTTAGAAGTCAAGTTTCTTCTTTGTTAACTTTTTTTGTCAAAATATTACAATTATTCCATTTTTTGGTTAAAAATAAGTCATATGCCAATGATTTTTTTTTTGACAAAACTACCAATTGCGATCGTTTACTTATGTATTATAAAACTATTTATCAATCGTGATTGTAAAGTTACTTGCCGATAAATTTCTTCCCTTTTGTTGAATTTTTTCCTTCAATCTTAACTTAAATTTTGTTTACTAACATCCTCTAAACTACTTCAATTCATTAATAATGTAAAGTTTGGGCCTAACTCCATCTCAAAACCCAGGTTATGAGATGAGTGATTGCCTTCATTTATATATGTGTTTGATACTTCATGCCCAATCGATGTGGGACATTTTAACACTCTCCCTCATATCGGTAGTTCATCGATGGACGGTGGTGGACTTACAGCTGCGTGCCACGGGGTGAGCTTGCCTGTTTTGATATAAAATTTGGGCCTTGTTAGGAAATTTGTATAAAATGGTATAATCGCAAATTCTTCCTCCCAAGATCTTCCTTTGAAGAATATCAAATAATAGAAAAATAGATAATACACAACACAAGAATTATAGTGGAAACTCCAATTAGAGAAAAACCACTTTCGTTGTCAAAAGACAACCAGATAAAAATTCACTATGTGGAAAATTGTTACAACCACACTCTCAGTAATTTTCTCATACACCCAAAAAAACAAGAGCAATTACAAGCCCAAGAGAATTTTCCCACAAAATTCTCTCACTCAAGAACTTCTCATATAAGCTTTTCTCTATTTTTGGGATGATTATCAATGAAGAAATAAAGCCATATTTATAGCCTTCAAGTTCTCATTTCATATGCCAAACATTTCTTCATTCAACAAAATTAGGCTACCTAATTTTCCTATTCTTTATTCAAACAAGGTTAGGCACCTCCATCTTTGAAAATATGATAAGCCACCTTCCATGAATTTTCTTCTAAATTAGGCACCTCCTATTTTGAATAACAAACTTAATATTATTTTTAATTAATCATAACATGCCTAACTCCATCTCAAAACCCAGGCTATGAGATAGAGAATTGCTCTCATTTATATATGTGTTTGATACTTCATGCCCAATCGATGTGGGACATTTTAACAAATAACTTAAACTAAGTTCTTTTTGACCAATAATAGTCTTTAAAAATACTAAATAAAAAGTGATTACTTTATGGAACAAGCAACAAAATCAACAAGATTCTTAGCTCGTTCCAATCGCGATGTGTAGTTTTGTTTAAAAAACAAATGCTATGGTTATTTTTTTTCAATAATATAAAAGATTTCATTTAAATATGAACTAAAAGCACAAAAAAATATAAAGTCTAGTATTACAAATATATCATTATACATAAAGTGATAGTTAAGAATTAAAAGAAAGTTAATTTAATAGTTTTATTTTTTAAGGAAATAAAAGTAAAATTTCAAACCACCAATCATTACTAAGATCGTGTTCTGTACGTGTGACTTGTTGTTGATCAAAAACTAAAGTTATTGTAAGGATTTGAGATTTAGAGTTTAGGGTTTATGGTTTTGGAATTTGAGATTTGAGATTTAGAGTTTAGGGTTTAAGATTTAAAATTATATTTGTGGGTTAAGGTTTATGATTAAAATTATTATTTTTTTAAATATGATTTAAGATTTTGAGTTTTGAGTTATATTTGTGGGTTAATGTTTATGATTAAAATTATTATTTTTCTAAATAAGGTTTTGAGTTTTGGGATTTGAGATTTAAGGATTAGGATTTAGGGTTTTGGAATTTAAGGTTTTGGGATTTATGGATTTAGGATTTGAGATTAGGGTTATATTTAGAGTTGAGGTAAAATTGGAAAAAAATTGAGATAAAAATGGAATCACAATTTCGTAAGGGGAGAATGAATTTCGATTCCTTCTTCTTTAAGAATCAATTCTAATTTCATTACATCCAACCAAATATAGCATAAGACATACAACCAAATATAGCATAAGAGAAAGAGAAAGAGAAAGAAAGACAGAAAGTAAGAAAATTTTTAAAATTTTAAAAAGTTTCTTCGAGGCCGAGACTTGTAAAGCTTACATGGAAGCTTAAATTACCTCTTATTCTTAAAATTTTTGATTATTTAAATTTCATATTAGCTTTTCTATATTAGTATAATTTATTCACATATCTACCTGCCACAAAACACATCTTCCATTTTCTTGAGTTTAATTTTGACATGAAACCGTGAT
This sequence comes from Hippophae rhamnoides, assembly GCA_033030585.1. Taxonomy (NCBI): domain Eukaryota; kingdom Viridiplantae; phylum Streptophyta; class Magnoliopsida; order Rosales; family Elaeagnaceae; genus Hippophae; species Hippophae rhamnoides. The sequence goes on from CM065427.1 coordinate 71,706,118, forward strand.
AGCAACTAGATAAATGATGTTGATGACAAAAGATAGGTCTGGCATTTTTTGAAGCTAGTTATGGTATTTTTTAATGTTAATAGCGAAGAAGTGATATTAGTCATGAATAATAAGTTGGTTGTGAAAAATTTATGTGATATCCTAATAAGAAATATAATTAGATATTTTAGTATATCATTTCTTGTGGAATCATTGTATTAGTTAATTTAAGCAAGCATTGAGACAAAGGAGAATACAAAGTGTACAGATAAGATTAAGAGTATTCCGTCAAAGATCTTGTAGTACATTCGCTGAGGAGTCTTGTTTTTTTTATTATAACTTTGATATATTTAAAAAATTGAATTTTATGTTATGTTATAATTTTTTTTCATATTTAAATAACATCTTGTATTATTATTTATAAAAAAAATAAAAGATATTAATTAAGAGCATATGACGTAAATAACTCAAAGTATCTTATAGACATATGTGACAATTTGTAATACAAAATAAACACGATTAATTTTATATGTTATTGGCTGTACGTGCATAACATATTAAAAGCTTAATCAAATTTTGTTATATTAACATAATTATACTTTAACTTTTTATTTATTATATGAGATATCATATGTGAATTACATTTAAAAAAAATAGTATGATTTTTGAATAAATGAGATGTTATAAGTTTATTATTTTATAAAATAAATTAATACGATAACAATAAATTAATGTTGTCATACTTAATAGATATAATTTAAAGCATATTTTTGTTAAAAATAACGAATTAAAATATCTTTTTATTTTATCAATTTAATAAAACATGATTATATATGAAAACATAAATCAATATTTTATTATTATTTATCAAGTTAAACTAATAATAACATTTTTAAATATATAAAAATAAATTCAATAAAATATTATTTTTACTTTGAAATAATAAGATGTTGTATTCCTCTCGCATGAAATTTAATTCGTTGATTTGTCTTGACTGATAATGTTAATAATTACAAAGAATATTAAAAACAAATAAATTTATATAAATGTTTTATTCATATCACTTATTTAGAATACGTAATGGAATCATTTTGAAAAATTAATAAAAAATTATTATTTTTTAAATAACTTTATACATGACATAAAGGTGTATATAAATTTATACTTTTATAACATTTCTCAATAATTATTGTACAAGATATATATTATTTAGGATTTTTCAAGTATACTAGAATTGCTTGTAAGAAATAAAAAAGTTCAAACTGTTTTTTTTTTTAACAAAAGTACACCACTCCGACAACGCTTAAAATAATTATCTTATTTTGGTGTTAATTACGATACATTTTTTTATATGTGATAAATTTAAGATAATTATAAATAATTTATTAATAATGAATTAAATTATTTTTTTATTTATCAATATTAAATAATTAAAAAATCAATTAAATTGATATATCATTTAAAAATTAAAATCATTATAAATTTGAAATACAAAATATTTTTATTATATATATATATATTTATATATGTATATATTACTTCTTTAAATTAAGAAATCCTTTAGATATTATACAAAATAGATCTTGTTTTATCTTCCATCACATATTTTTCTGTGAACAATATGAATAAGAGTTTAAAGAGAAAGGAGTTCTCTATCTGCAACAAATAGAAGGGGATTTATTCTTCTTTTTGGTTATAAGAGAGGAGGATTTATTGTTACTAGAATATTGAGATATTTGGGCTTTCTATTTAATTAGATTAAAAGTTCTAATAAATATGAATTTTTTTATTATAATAATAAAAAATAATAAAACATGATATAAATTAATTCATTATTATTGAATTTTTAAAATTCATATATTTTTTAATATATATAAAAAAACATACGAGTATAAGTTTATATATATATATATATAATGGGTAATTATAACCATTTTTATCCGCATGGTGTGAGATATTGATGTGATAAATATATATATATATATATATATATATAGAGAGAGAGAGAGATTTCACACGTGTGATGGTTTGTGATTTATAGTTATTGTGAAAAGCGGGTGTCAGAATTCAAAAGGCAGACCGCACGAGAGGTACATGATATTGACAAGTTGTAGCAGAGCGGGGCTTTGGCTATCCTGTGAAAGTGAGAGGAGAAAGAAGAGACATGGGAGTTGGGAACAACGGAAATGAATTGGGAAAATTGAACCCCAAAGTTGAAAAGTGGAGATTAATCCACGTCTACACAACTAAAACCATTCAGAGGCTGGAACTTGGAACCTCACTATGATTGGTCATGGTGTCCCAGCTTCGCAACTTTGCTTCTTCATCAGTCTTGTCCTTTCTGAAAATTTATCCGGACATGTAATGCCCACTTTACCCAATAGTACAATAATTTCTCATAATTTTATACAGGCTGCCCAATTGCAAACATTATATGACTTTTATATGTTATGTTAATAATTTTTTAAAATTTTAAAAACATTATATTAATTCTTAAAATATTAAATAAAAAATAGAAGCATATTAATATATTTTTATATATATATTGTTCTAACTTTTACTTTTTTAAAAAATATTGTAAGAATGTTTAATATTTTTTATTAAATATGATAAAAGAAATCTTTTAATAAATCAACTAATAGTAAAAATTAATAAATTTAAAAAATCTTATGAAATTCTTTTGTGTACACTATAATTTCTTTTACTATTTACCTTAAAAAAATATTATGTACTTGAAAATCGGAAATTCATTTACATTAAAACTTCAAATTATCTAAAAGAGTCTATCCTTTTTTCAACTAGTTATATATAGAAATTCTAAAGATATTATAAGTTTTGAAATTCTTTGAGTCTTTATTGGTGTTTTAACTTGTACAACATAGAGTTTGTTTATTTTACTTAATGCATTTGTTTTCATTTATGTAAGATTGATTATTGATAATCAATAATGCACACATACGTATATAATTAGATATATTTTATATACAAGCATGTTTACACGTACCACACGATTGATTTTCTCAATACACATTCTAGGTTTTGAGTTACGGTTTATGTTTTTCCACATTTACCGGTATTTGTGATAATTTTTAAAACAAAAGATCGTATTTTTTGGTACCTTAAAAAGCCCCTTTGTTAAGTTTTCGGTGAGGTGGTCGACGAGAGGGTGGTTAGGCAGGTTGATTTTTCTATAAATATTCCTTTTTCACTTCTTTAAGCAAGAAAAATATAGCAAAAATTGTGCCAAAAGTATGCTTTTCTTTCACAATTTACTATTTCAATGTTTATGTTATGTTTTTATGTAAGTAAAATATCATTCTTTAATGGTAAGGGCTTAAGCCTATTTTACATTTCTCTTGTGAATAAAACTATAAGATTGGGTTGGGATTATTATTATCTTAAGATTCTAAAGATAGTGTTTGTTTGTTGTTGTGATCGAGGTATTTCCCACATTCTTGTTTACATTACTAATTACTAGTTACCAGTCACACTATTATATGCGATGTTGGCTCTGGTAGAGATTTGGATCAGTATGTCATATCAAGTAGGTAAAAAGATAACATATGAGGGCAACAATAGGTAATTTGAGTGGTGTGGTCTTGATTGATAGAGGTATTTATATTAATATTTTTCACAAATTGTATTTATTTATTATTTTAGTTGACTGTTTACTGCTAAGTGATTGCCATAAGCAATTCAAGAATTTAACACAGTTAGGGATCTATATGGGTTTATCTCGTTACATATAGTATTTTGTATGATCTGTTATTATGTTAATATAATCTGAGTTTATACTATATATGTACAACATACTAAGATGTAAACTTTGATTAAAAAGCTTTTGATATTTGTTGCATACTTTCTTCTTTCTCTTATTACATGCCTATCATTTTATTAATTATTATCTTTACTGTTTAAATTAATCTAATTATTCTATGATTAATTTCTACTGCTTCTATTATCTATTATCCATCTACTATATGTTTTCTTTCTATGATTAATTTCTACTGCTTCTATTATCTATTATCCATCTATTGTATGTTTTCTTTCTGTTATTTATAAGTTTAAGGTGAGTCTGTAAGGATTCTCTATCTCACAACCCTAGTTGTGTTGTCACTGTTCCTTATCTTTGTTCTAAGTATTCTTTGGTGACTAATCGCTAGCTTACTGAGATGGCAAGCCAGTTGGTAGGAACTGGACATGCCTATACATAGTGGAAGTGCCCTTATAGTTAATAAAGATGGACCTAGTCGTCACCTTAGTGATGTCATTAGCACAATCATTCATCCTTGTCTTTATCTTTATACTATAACTCTATGTACATGACACTTCCTTTGTGCTATCCATAATAGTAAAACTATATATCTTACTTGCATGATTTATAAGACCAATAATTTTCGTCTGGTTGTCCCTTTTCTTTCTTCTCTCCACTATCCTTTGTTGATATCTAGGTGGAGTGAATTTCTATTTCTTCTTACAATTGAGTTTCCCTTTCACTCCTATTATTTCCTTCTAGTATAGACTCACAATTTATTTAGCTACCTTTTTCTTCTTTATCTTCTTAGAATGCTCTTGAGTCCACTTATTATATTTCTAATTAATCCTATTTCTACTCACTCTCCTACTCTTACTCTGAAGGATGATGTTCAAGTTGTAATCAATACTCTCATTGACAAGTTGCGTACCTTTAACCGAAATTACATAGATATCAAGAGGCATAGACTTTGGCTACTTCTTACCACTTTGCTTCCCCACCACATGTTTCTGGTTCTTCCCTCTCTTCAGACACAGTTAGACCTTGACCTACTAGCTCCAAAGGCACTTTTTCATGCTCTGGTGACTACTTTATTGGTTCTCTTTCCTCCTTGTAATAAAATGTTAGTTAAATATGAATGAATTTGTTCTTTATTTTCTATTTCTATTCTTTTTTCTTACATGTGATGCTCCTTGTTGTGTTTACTTTACTCTTCTCTACTATAATGCATTAGATGATTGCATTCAATGGATCCAGTTTCCATTAAAGGAGTTTGGATGTACTCTGTGTCAAGCGACCATAACAAACAAGACCTCACAACCTAATGCTCAAAGCCCAGTCAAATGTTATCAGATTCATGCAATTAGGTGATGATTATCATGATTACTTTCAGTCTGTGTAGGAGTTATCTCATTTGACCTAAGTTTAACGATATAATGTTTATTGTAAATTATTATGTATAGGATAACTTTGACATCTTAAATAGAGTGTTTTTCAATGTAATGATGATAACTACCTTTTATATATATATATATATATATATATATATATATAAGATGAGCAAATGATCTTAGGATTATTTTCTCTCTAACATGTCTTTAAAACCCCTAACACACTAATAATTCTTCAAACAACCATATTTGACCCATTAGAATTATTCATTAAAATATCTAATTTTTTGAATTCTCAACTATTCTTTCTTCCTAAAATATCTAGATATTTTTTTTTAAATAATTATGGAGCAAGTTTTTGAAACTTGAATCTTTTAGACTTTAATATATACAATGGATTCTTAATTACAACAACTAAATAAGTATCTCTCAATTATAATATTATTAGGAATAAATCAAATTTATTTCAAGCATTAGTAGAGTCTAATTAGATGGTATTAAACATTGAACAGATCAAAATTATCTTAATTTAATTTAAAATGTATCTAACTTGATGGTATTCAATGTGAAAAGATGTGTCAAAATTTTTTTAATAATAAAAATATATAAATTGAACATAAAATTATTATTTTTATTATTATAAATTTTAAATATATTATTTTTATTTTTTTCAAATTTTTTTAATAAGCACTTAATATAAATTGTTACACAGACGTGTAACATGATTACACAGGATCTCTTACTTATTCCAAAGTATGAAATTTAGTTTCACATTTTAACGGATACCTTACAAACTTACCTACTTAAGATTATGATCTTCCGTTCTAGTATTATAGTATTAGTTTGGATACACTATATAAATATTTTTTTATATTTTTATATTTTTATATATTTTATATTTTAATTTTTTATTAATATTTTTCTCTTTATTTTTTAATTTTTACACTTAAATCTCCAAAAAAATTTATACTTTTGAACTTTAATTTTAAGTTGGTTTCATAGTTATTTAAAATAAATAAATATATATTGTTAGGAAATTTGGATAAAATGGTATAATCACAAATTCTCCCTCCCAAGATATTTCTTTGAAGAATATCAAATAACAGAGAAATAGATAATACACAACACAAGAATTATAGTGGAAACTCCAAATTAGAGAAAAAACACTTTGGTTGTCAAAAGATAACCAGAGAAAAATTCACTATGTGTAAAATTGTTACAACCACACTCTCAGTAATTTTCTCACACACCCAAAAGACAAGAGCAATTACAAGCCCAAGAGAATTTTCTCACAAAATTCTCTCACTTAAGAACTTCTCATACAAGCTTTTCTCTATTTTTGGGATGATTATCAATGAAGAAATGAAGCCATATTTATAGCCTTCAAGTTCTCATTTCATATGCCAAACATTTCTTCATTCAACAAAATTAGGCTACCTAATTTTCCTATTCTTTATTCAAACAAGGTTAGGCACCTCCATCTTTGACAATATGGTAAGCCACATTCCATGAATTTTCTTCTAAATTAGGCACCTCCTATTTTGACTAACAAACCTAATATTATTTTTAATCAATCATAACAATCTCCACCTTGATTAAAAATAAACATGGTTACCACTACAACACTGTCTATTCCAACAGTCATAATTCTCTACACCGAGAATTATCATACTCCACCATAAAGAGTACACCCACTTAGAATTAATCACCAATTCTAAGAATTTCACATCGGCTCATGTCGAAAAAAAAACTTGCTGAAATTTATGGTGCAACTCGCATACTTGGTTTTTCCGAGAGTTCATCAGCCATCAACATCCTTTCCACCACACACCTTGCATCTATACCAAGCCAATGCCTGTGTGCAAACTTGTGGACCCGCTACCAGTAACACACCCTCTTTCATGGCAATATTTAGAGACTAGCGGCATGCCATGAGGATGTACACGCTCTTTTCAAAGAGCATCACTATAGTCTTTGAAAACAGACATACTATTAGCGTCACTGTCGATATTTGAGCTTCTTATAGGATCAGCTCCACCATTTGGACAATTTCTTTTGAGGTGCCCAGATTGTCCACACCCCCAGCACACTATCTTCTTTTTCATGAAATTGTTTTTCTTTCGGTTGTCAGATACCAATGCTGAGTTTTCAGGCGAAACATTTCTTTCACCACTCAGCCTTTTTTCTTTAGAAAACAACTTGCTAGTAACTTGTGAAAAAATTATTTTCTCCTTTCCATGAATCAAGATAGGTTTCATGTGATCATAAGAAGATGGAATAGACCAGATAAGCCTTAAAGCTATATCTTCATCATCAAGTTTAACTCCAATGGTTTTCAGTTCAAAGACAATACCATTGAGAACACTTAGATGGTCAGACATAATAGTTCCTTCATTCATACGCAAAGTATGAAACTGCTCTTTCAAATACACCCGATTTGAAACGCCTTTTGCCTGATACAATTCTTCAAGCTTTTCCCAGAGTTCTTTGGCCATAGATATTCCATGCACATTTGCAAGAATATTTTTGGCCAAACAAAGTCGAATTGCACTTGCAGCTCTTAGATCAAGATCTTCCCAATCTTCATCACTTATATTGGTTTTACTGGACTCAATACCAGTAACAAGGGCTGGTTTCCCATTTAACGCCTTGTGTAACCCATATTAGATCAACAAATCTTTGACTTGTACTTGCCACAAGCCAAAATTGATTCTCCCATCAAATTTCTCAATGTCAATCTTGACTCCTGACATTTCTCCTTCTTTCTTTGAAATTGGCTCTGATACCAGTTGTTAGGAAATTTGGATAAAATGGTATAATCACAAATTCTCCCTCCCAAGATCTTCCTTTGAAGAATATCAAATAACAGAGAAATAGATAATACACAACACAAGAATTATAGTGGAAACTCCAAATTAGAGAAAAACCACTTTGGTTGTCAAAAGACAACCAGAGAAAAATTCACTATGTGGAAAATTGTTACAACCACACTCTCAGTAATTTTCTCACACACCCAAAAGACAAGAGCAATTACAAGCCCAAGAGAATTTTCTCACAAAATTTTCCCACTTAAGAACTTCTCATACAATCTTTTCTCTATTTTTGGGATGATTATCAATGAAGAAATGAAGCCATATTTATAGGCTTGAAGTTCTCATTTCATATGCCAAACATTTCTTCATTCAACAAAATTAGGCTACCTAATTTTCCTATTCTTTATTTAAACAAGGTTAGGCACCTACATCTTTGACAATATGGTAAACCACATTACATGAATTTTCTTCTAAATTAAGCACCTCTTATTTTGACTAACAAAACTAATATTATATTTAATCAATCATAACATATATATATATATATATATATATATATATATATATATATTATTTGTGTTTGAATATTATTATATATTGTTGATTTTCCTTAAATATTTCATATTAAATTTCACTTTTATCATTAATAAAATAAAATAATTTATTATTAATTAATTGTTTTTCAAAAATAAAAGAATAAATAATATTATATATAATCTAAATAAATAATTAATGGCTTAATAAAGGGATCATGAGCAGTCCTCTTCCCTATAATATATATATATATATATATATATATAACTAAAACTGCAACAACAGTAATTTTCCTTTTTCACCCTTTTTACATTTTTTTTAACACATTAACCGATTTATATTCAAAATTAAGCACATGTTTATCCAAAACTATACTAGAATGCATAGCATAATTTGAAGGTCTTTCGATGGCCATATGTTACTAGAGTTGTAAAACTCTAAAGATTTTTGTAATTTTAAATGCACGTATAAAATGAAAAATCATTTCTCAAAATATGTTCAAAAATTTGTAAGGCCGGGGATTAAAAATAAAGCACATTAAACAGCTGATCCGGTGCAATATTCTCATAGAAACAACACATATAGACTTGCAAAGGGAGAAGTAAAATTCCATTTCATTTATCTATCCGTGAAAAGATATAATATTACTTGATCCTCACACTATGTTAAATTGGGGTAGGCTTAGGTTAGATGATATTTTAACAATGTTAGGAGATGATCTTATCTTAAATATTTTAAAAAATACAAAACTTTGAACAACCTATAATCCAAAAAAATAAATAAATAAATAAACATTCAAGTCAATCTATAAAGTTGATTTGAGAAAGGTTGATTAGACGGTTTTGAACCTATAATCATAATATGATATAGAAGTCTCATGTGATTGAAACATAAAAACATGTTATACAATTTAATTTAAAGTTATTATTATCATATATTTTATTTACTTAATCGTTTATCACTAATAAGAGATAATATGGTTTTAGTAAGTATTATATAAATATAAAATTATAATTGTTTTAAAATTAATCATTAATAACTTCATACAAAATAATTATAAAGAAATTAGAGTGTATTTAATAATATATCGAATATCAGATAAAGTTTTAGACCTAGATGAAATCTCATATTGTCAATTAAGAATATATAATCTATATAGTAATATATAAAAAAATTATTAATTTAAAAATTTTGGAGTAATTTGAGAGTGATTCGAGTGAGATATAAAATATGAGTGATGAGAGTGACTCTAAGTGTATGAAAGAGAGTCATTATTGATTAAGTTTAAATTTTACGATTTTAAATAAATTCAATATTATAATTATAATATATAAAATAATAATTAGAAATATATTAAAAAATAGTATATATAAATATTATAATTTCAGTTTGTTATATTCATAACTTCTAAAACTAAAAATTTATTTTAATATTTTTTATAACTATGTAGAACAACAAACCAAGTTGATTTAAAAAAAAAACAATGCACACCACTATATTAACTAAACGAACTATATACCGAAATTAATCATTAACATTCATATTAAAAGCAGTTACGTTTTTCTCGATCGGCTCAACTTGAAATTAATCAGAGTTTGGGACCAACCGATCATGTGCATATATGCGTGGAATAATGTATATTGAATTGCCCTTCCGAATATATATAATATTTCATGTGCTATTTGATATCCATGTTTGGAAGATTCGTAGAACAATCATAATATCATAAATTATTTATACATTTTAATAGTTTTTGTTTTATGGAAAGTAGTTTATTGATTAATATTTGATGACAATACTAATTATTCTAAATGGCTAAGTCGTGATCTAGTGAAAACATGAGGAGTGAAAGGAACATTCACGCGCGGTGGTGCATAACAGCTGCAGCTTAATTATACATGCATTTTTTGCCAAAAGAATTTTGTGGTTTTGAGTATATGTATAAATCTTCCTCTAATAGAAACATCAATAATTTAATTTCACAAAAACATAAATATTTTTTTGACATCAACCTTTGATTTATGAATCATGTTTAATAAGTTCAAGATTTTTCAAAACGATTGTCAAGATTGATGGAATATCTAATGATCGAGAAGTTTTTGTAAAAAATTCAGAACATATGTTATAGGATAGTTAAGATATTTATTCTTCTATGAGCTATTTGAAGTACTTGATTGGAAAATTAATTACTTATGAATATTGTAATGCATCAAGAAAGGTATTTAATGATGATTCTCAAACATGACTTAAAAACTCAGTTGAAGAATACAATCTCTTAGGAGATGTACTCTTACTATTAAGCAATACATTGAAGTTGCTTCAGATTTCATTGACCATGTGTTGGTTGTTAGTGATACAATAAGTAATCATGAGCAGATGTTATATGTGTTTCATAACCTTGATGAAGTCTTTACACGACACAAGATGCATGAAAAACAGCATGAAAGAATGAATCTACCTGTTTCTCAACTAATTCAAGTAAATTATGCTAAGTCTTTCGGCTCTCACTATTAGTTTATTATTATTAATTTGAATTTATTTATTTATTTATTTGATTTTAAGTTTAGTTTATTTTAATTTTTAGTCTTTTTTTATTTTTTTATTTATAACTACTTATTTTTTTTTCTTAAAGTCTTGAATATTAAAAGAACAAAAATGCATATATGAATGCAGTATGCCATATATACAATGGATTTCTTGCATGACAGTTTGAGCATTAACGAGGCAATTGAGACCATGTTATTGCTATGAGTGGATTTGAAAGCCAAAAGCCTAGTTATGATTCATATTCTAACATGTGTAATGCAAAATGGTGGGATAATCAATACCAAGTCATTTATATAGAAATATAGTAGAGAATTTCAATAAAAGACATAATTTTCTATTCTTAATGCCACATCCAACTCTAACCACTCAAGGTAAATCTTTTGAGGATTTAGTGAATACCATTGTTGCTAACACTTTGAAATTTTAGTAAGAGAACCAATCTTTTATCAAAGAATAGGAAATTTTAAGGAAAAATCTTGAGATATAGGTAAACCAGATTTCAATAAAGAATCAAGTAGAAGAGTTCAACATTACACCTAACTTCCTATTCCCAATATCACAACCCACTCCACCCAATCAAGGTAAGTATATAGAAGACTTTAAAACTACTACGACTACTGATAATACTAAATTTCTGCAGGAAACTATTGCTATTATCAAAAACCTTGAGATTCAAATTGGTTAGTTGGTCACAGCGGTGGAAAGACTAGAAGCATAGATAGTCGTTGAGCTTCTCTCTCAAATAGATGCTAAAGCTAGAAAAACCATCAATGTCATTACTATGAAGAATGATAAGTAATTAGATGAACCTTAAAGAATCCCTATGAATGATATATCTAAAGAAAAGACTAATGAAGATAAAAAGACCATCACCCCCAAAGAATTCAATGTGACACAAAAGATAGTATTCAAACTATCCTTTTTTATTGATGATACTACTTTATCTTTCTCTAATAAGTTTGACAATTCAATGAAGTAGAATCATGAAAAGGAAAATTTGTAGACACTCCACAAGGTGCAAATCCACACACATCTAATGAAAGATATTAAGAAGGAATCTTGATATGAAAATTACCTTAAAGAACTTTTTTATTACCAAGGACAAGCTTAAGGATAACAAAGAAATAAGTGTTGGGGAGAATGTGTATAATATGCTTAAAAGAAGACTATCATAAAGGTGCAAGGATGCAAATAGTGAACTATTAGATCGGAAGTTCGACATTACACATTTCAACATCTTTGATGATGGTGAATGACAAAGAAGACATTGTTGGCTTATGAGAGGTAACCCAACATATTTATTTTCTATTCTCTTTTTACTTATCTTTTTACATTACATACATGTGCTTACATTGAAGACAATGTAAGAGATAGGTGTGGGGAGTGTTAACACATCACTATTTTTATTTGTTTATGGACTACTAGTTTAGAATGTTTTAGTATACATATTTTAGAATTAATATGCTTTAGGTAGCATATTTTTTTTCATTTTTAGTATTTATTTATTGAATTCCTAAGAATAGTTAGGATTAATAGTCACGCTTGGAAATAATCACATGTTCTCTCTTTATTTTCAAGCATTTGTGATTAAATTAGCTAAACTATGTTAGGTAAAATAAGATACTGAATATTGATAGAATCTTGATATTGTTCCTAAATGAAGGTAATGTTATGATAAATTTGCTCAAAAATTGCATGCACAATAACTAAATTAGTGATAGAATAATTTATATGCATAAACTTGTGAAAAATGTTATGAGTCTCTTTTATTTTTGTTATACTTTTAATGAATAAAAATAAGTTCCTAGAAATTTTCTTTAAGTTTATCAAAATGAATGCTAAATGTATTTCTTGATAAATTATTAAGGCAATATGATTAACTTATTTGGGTAAAAATTCCTACCTATAATATTTTTGTTCTTTCAAGAATAACCCTTTTAGAGAACCAATTTGTTTCTATATGACTCAATTGTTTGTATCCACTTCTTACACTTTGAACCAAACACATTAGTCATATCTCATAGTTCAAGAAAAGTGAAGTTGCACAAAAATAAAATAAATTGTATCAAAATACTAAAATAAGATTTAAAAGTATCAATTGTGATATACTTGATTAAATGCCTAATGTATATAAAACAACCTTTGATACAATATGTACCCACATATAAAAAATAAAACAAAAATAAATAATAATAATAATAATAAGGGGACAAGCTCGAAAGAATTAAAAAAAGGCTGTGTTAAAAAGAAGAAGTGGCAAATCAATTAATACTATGGAGTTTTTTTTTTACTCAATGTTTTTTCTTTCTCTGATTAAGGATGGTTATTGTGTATCAGTTATGCTCACACGTACTTAGTTAGGCACATTATGTTTAAATGTATGTTTTTCACAACGCAAGGGGTTGGTTGATAAGTATGCATGCTAGGCCATGTGTTGTAGTTTTTGGTTTTCTTCAAATGAATGTATTTATGAAAATTACTCGACAATTTTTAGAACAAAAAAATATTTCTTTTGGTATCTCAACAAGATAAATTTCCAAGGGCCTCGCCACACCCCTATACATGGATGTGGTGAGGTTGGCTAGCTGTTTGGTGATATGGTAGAAATATCCTCTATTAATTATTTCAATGAATTCATAAAACCTGTCAAAAAAATTTTAGTTTTGAAAGTGTTTCAATAATTGTGATACATTTGTGTGTGAGTAACTATTTTTATGAAATTTGTGAGTACATCTCTGTGTGAGTGATAATCAAGGGTTGATACGATACTCTAAACATCACAAATCTATAGAATCTGATCACATCACATTGGGTGATGTTAGCTTTAGAGGAGAGCTGTGTTCATTAGTCAAACTAGATTGTTATGGAGGAAGCACACAAGGGCATCAATAGGTAGTTCGAACAAAGGTCACAACTGATATACGTATTTATAGTTTTATTTTTTTAGTTATATTTGTTTTATTGCTTAGTGATTTTTTTGTTAATTAGTAGTTATCATAAGTAACCTGAGTATATTACTACATAGATAGAGTTCTGTGTGGATTTATTTCATGCCTTGATTGTGTTTGTATGGTCCATTGTGCTATGAGTACAATATGAGTCTTAAGATTATATGCTAACATATATATGATTGAGACTTAGATTGTAAAATCATTTATTATTGTCATGCATGCTTTACTTACATTTTCTATGCTTGTGGTTATATCTTATGTTTGAATATTTTTGAAGCTTAACTTGTTTAGTTTGCTTTAATAATTATTTCTCCACTACTTGAGGGGGTAAGAAATTTAGGAGTATGTATCTCCTTATCCAATTGCATACTAGGTTATAGACTTTTTCAATTGGTATCATAACAGGTACACCCTTTTTAGGCTTAGCCACTCTAGTGTTGATCCTTTTCCCTTTCTCTGTGTGTTTATTTCTATTAAATCTCTTATAAGGGATGGTATGAGAGGTTTGGTCTGTGAACCACCTCAATTCAATAGGTCAAGTGATTTTTATTGGAGATCTCATATGTGTTCCTCCTTAAGATCCATAAACAATGATGTTTGGTTCCTAATCGAGGATGGATGGATGTGCCTTATGCACATATCTAAAATTGGTATTTTTTAACATAAATCGATCAATTTTTGGAATAAAAATGACCTTTTTCTCATAAATCCAAATTGTCAAGTATTACACTTGTCATCAATTCAGTTATTGCAAAGGATTCAACTCTAATTTCTAAGTTTATGACTGCTAAGAAAGCATGGTATTTCCTAGAGAATAAATATGATGGATGCACTATTTAGACAAGTTTTTCATCTATAGAAAAGACACAGGTTACCATGCTTTAATGCTTTGCTCTTATGGCTTCCCACTCAGAGACTACCCCTTATAGTTCCTCTTATTGGACTGATGTTGGTGATAAAGATAAGTTTTCCCTAAAATAATCATATTATCAGCTTGTATATGATAACCTCAAGTTGAATAAAGTAATGTCCAAGATCCATAACAATATTGTAGCAATAGATAAAAACATTTGGACTTCTCTAGTTGCTCAATCTTACCTTGAATGGTGAAAATGATGTGAACAACCTAAAGTTAAATTTGGATAATCATATCAAGTCTCTTCAAATTCTCTTCTATGATAATGAGAAGTTTCTTGCTTTCATAAGTGAGGTCGAAAAGTTAATTCTAGATAGAGGATTAAATTCTCTCAAAGATCAATGTGCTTCAAAGCCATTTTCATGTAATTCAAATGTCATTTGCAAACTTAAGAAAGACATATGCATATTGGAAGATGAAAATGATATTCTTGAGCCCTTGTTGGATGATTTTGATATTAAACTAACTAAACTTCATGTTCATATTGAAGCATATGCTGTAAAAATAACACTTCTTGAATCTAGCCTCATCGAAAAATATGAAATGGTTGAGACTTTTCACCTTTGATAGTACGATTTTGAGAGAAAAATTAAAGAATCTCATAAAGTTGGTAATACCTTGTCCTTTAGAGACACTTGTTTTGACAAGTTATTAAAGTTCAAAGATATTCATGCTTCCTACTTTACTACTACTATTGTTCAAAAATCTTATGTTCCTATTAATATTTCTAACTATTCCACCATTGATGTATTGAGTGCACAAAGCTTTTATTTTTCTCCATTCTCTTACAACTTTGGTTGCTTCTCCACGTCCAAATCTCTTAAAGACTCCTAGTTATGACAAAGATATGTTGTCATGTGAAAGAACCATTGAATCTTTTTGTCTCTTTGACTGGTGAAGTTGTAACCTTATTGAGTGATACTATGATGATTTGAAATGAGTTTAAGTCTTCTTTTAGTATTACTACTTATTATTAGAATTTCAATTGTAATGTGGTTGACACTACCCTAAAGACTCAAGCATCCAATTGTTGGTACTTTAAAGTGGATGCTCTCGAAAGACTAGGGATAAGTCCTTCTTTACCAAGTTTACTCTCACTAATGATGGATCTATTACATTTATAATGAAAATAAGACTTTGATCTACGATAAAGGATCATCAGTGCTCTTGGAATTCCTAAGCTCAAGGATGTTTTGTATACGAAAAAACTCAAGGCTAATCTTATTAGTGTTAACCGAATATGTGATAACAAGTACACTGTCAAGTTTACTTAAAAGAGTTATACTATGTATGATGATTTGGGAAATACTCTAGTTAGAGGCATCAGATTTGAGAAAAAATGTTACAGTGTGGGGACTCCTCTAGAATGGGTGTGCAACAAGTTAAGTCTGAGTATTGAAGAGTTGTTGTATCAATGACTGGGTCATGTCAACTTTAAATTGTTGAAGAAAATTTCAAACCTTAAAATCATCCAGGATCTTCCGTATATCTTTTCTATTCCTAAGCACGTGTGTAGTCCTTGTTAGTTAGGAAAGCAAAGCTAAAGCCAACATAAGAAGAATAAACACTTATCTACCATAAACCACTTCAATTTCTTCGTATAGATCTTATAGGTCCTATTCAAACTACAAGCATTTGTAAGAGAAAGTATATTCTAGTTTTTATTCATGATTTATTTATATACACTTGGGTTTTATTTTTGAGAGAAAAATATGAAGCATTTGATAAGTTCAAATAAAGTGTATCAAGCTACAAAATGAAAAATTTGAATCCATTGGTACAATCATCAAAATCAGGAGTGACCATAAAAGAAAATTTGATAATTCTAAGTTTAATTCCTTTTATGATGAAATGGGAATTTTGGATGAGTTTTCTATGCCTAATACCCCTTAACCAAACAATATAGTTGAAAGGAAAAATAGAGTTATTCAAGAAATGGAAATAGTCATATTGAAGAATAAAAATTTAGCAAAACATGTTTGAGTTTAAGCTATTAACACTGCTTGCTATACGTTGAATTGTTATTTCTTAAGGCATAGTACTTATCAATTTCCTTATGAGTTTATGCATGAAAAAAGGCTAAATTTTAAGCATTTTTTTTTGTATTTTGTAGTATTTGCTATATTCTCAAAGGAAAGTATAATCTAGATAAATTTGAGGCCAAACGTGATGTTGGTATTTTTTTGGGATACTCTAGTAACAACCATGCGTACCGTGTCTACAACCTAAGAACTTCTATTGTGAAGTAATCCATCAATGTTATGATAGATGACTCCGTAGAAACCAAACTTCTTGAATCTTATGATAGTGAAAATTTTGGAGTTTGGGACACTCCTAAAAACACTGATGATAGTGTTAAGACACCTTCCACTATTATTATTAAATACCCTCCTAGAACTTCTGAAGATGAGAAAAATGATGCATATTAAGATTTTTACCTTCCTAAATGGGAAAATAAAGCTCATTATGTCGATGACATTATTGGTAATATGAAAGGAAAAGTTAATATAAGATGTCAGTTACAGGAGACCTTTAAGTACATGTGTTTCACTTCCAAAATCATTCCTAGATGTAAGAATTCAATAGTTCTCATAGGTAAAAAGCCTAAATGGTAGTGTCAGCTGGATGTTTGTAAAAAGCCTCAATAGGTCACAACATGATGCATATGTGAGAAGCATATGTGTTTGTATGTTGTGTGTTAATTTGGTGTTACGAGGTCATAACATTGTGCATAGGTGAGGGGCTTATATGTTTGTATTTTGTGTGTCGATTGAGTGTTGCTAGGTTATAATGTGTATGAATTAGGAAATTAAGCCATCAATAGTCAATCATATCACGGGTTGATAGAGCTTTTCAAACGAGCTTGAATCTACGTGGATCAATTGCTATGTTGACAATGAGCGAAGGAAACTTAGGTGCAGTTAGGACCGATTTTCAAATTGTTTAATGTATTTGCATTTGTGCTTTTATCTAGTTATATACTATTGATTTTTTTTGTAGTAAATTGCTTATTATTGAGTGATTGTCTTAAGCAATCCAAAGATGTTACCATATAAAAGTTGGATCCTATGTGAATTTTCCTCATTATATACTTTCTTATGTTTGATTGTATATTGTGAAAGTATAATCATTATTTACTGAATATGTTCACGCATAGTAGTTCTTAAAGTGATTGGAAATCCTTTATAACTTTTCTTGTATATTCACCTGATTCACATGTTGTATGATACTTTTCATGTTAATGCATGTTACTAGCTTTGATAAGATTCTGTAAGAAACGTCATCGGTAGTATGTTTATCTCATATTAATTTTTATTATATGCTAGTTATTTTTGTAGTGTGTTAAATTGAGCTTATTATGTTTAGTGTATTTCTAATGTGCTTAATTCACGTGTTGAGACCTACTTGATTAAATTGGAATAGAATTCGTGAAAAGACTCCATGAATAGATATATCCATCCTCTTGTATGTCTCGAATGCATATTTAGGTCGAAAGTATTGTTAACATATATATATACTTTTTCTGACTAATGGAGTTCTTATTATCTATGAAAATGGATTATGATATGTACTTAAATCAAATACATATCA
Organism: Hippophae rhamnoides; assembly: GCA_033030585.1. NCBI lineage: Eukaryota > Viridiplantae > Streptophyta > Magnoliopsida > Rosales > Elaeagnaceae > Hippophae > Hippophae rhamnoides. The sequence continues at coordinate 71,724,594 of CM065427.1, forward strand.
CATATTTTTATAATACAATTTTATATCGGTTAGTATAAGAGATAAATACAAATGGTATTTCTCACTTATATCAATCAGAACAATTTAGATTATTTTTATAAAATTTAATTTTTTTATTATAAAAAAATATAATATAAAAACAATTTATCAAAATTCAAAACTTTTTTATTTTATTTTTTATCGATATTATAATTATTATTACCACTATGTGATGATTAAGCCGGGAAAATGACTACGATCAAGTGGATTAGCCCTTAATTTGATGAACGGACTAGATTTAATGGAGGTGATAAGAATCCTATAAATGATAACTCGATAGATCATACACATGCAGGCACACACGGATAAATCCACCTAGGCTATATTATTAGTGAGCGTCTCGCCCTTTCCCAAAGCATACTCAACATAATAATAATAGAGGAATTATATTTAAATAATTTATTATAATAAAATTTAATATTATTAATATTTTTTTCAATTATTATTAAATAAAATTATCAATAATAACAACAGGTGTAATGATATTGTTATAAAGTAAATTGTTAATATATTAAGAATATAATATTAATTATTAACTTTATATAAAAATAATTAGATTAATGTATACTTAAATTAAAAATGAAATAAAATTTTCATAAATTTTAATTATAATAATAATAAAAATTATCGTTACAATATCGCCACCGTGATATTATTAATAGAAGCAGAAATAGAAGGAATAGGAAGCAGAGACGAAAGAGAATAGGCTTTAAGCTAATCTATGTGTCGTCAAAATTAAACACCAACCACAAGAGTTTAGTGAAAGGTACTGGCGGCTTCTAAGCATTGCAAGATCGATCAAGTACTGTAGTGCGATGGACCTGAAGGAGACTGAACTTTGTCTTGGACTTCCAGGTGGAGCAGTACTAACTGAGCCAGAGACTCCACGGACTACCGGGAAGAGAGGTTTCCCTGAAACTGTGGATCTCAAGCTCAATTTTCAGTCCAAGGAAGATCTTAATGATAATAATAATAACAACAACAACAATAACAAGGAGAAGAACATCACTCCGTGCACCAAAGATCCAGCTAAACCACCTGCCAAGTAAGTCATAATTTCGTTCCTACTAATTAGTACATGAAGGTGATAGATCATATCATATCGGTTACATATATAATACAATTAATCTTAAAATAATATATTAATTATATATATATATATATATGTATGTATATACGTATGCACAATATTTACATATAAAATAACATATAGAAACCTTTTACTTATAATTTAAGTTTTAAGAAAGTTTTTTAATCAATTTTAAAATGATATCAGAATAGAGTTGAATATCGTGTCTTTAAATCCCATTAATCTTAATAATTGAATAATAAATATGTGTCCCGTAAATTTCATAAAGCATAAAGTTTGTCTACCAAGAATAATAAATATATAAAAATATTTTTTTTTACTAATAGCTTAGGTTAATAAATGCATATATATTTCTTAATATTTTATTTTGAATGAATTTGATTATGTTATATTTTGGGATTAAAATCAATTAATTATATTAACGAAAAAAAATGGTTTCAGAGCACAGGTGGTGGGTTGGCCACCGGTGAGATCAAATAGGAAGAACATAAAGGTTCAAATTAAGAACATGGGCAGTGAAAAAGAGAATAATATTAATAACAACAATGAGAAGGGAATTAGCGCAGCTTTTGTAAAAGTATGCATGGATGGTGCACCTTATCTTCGTAAGGTGGATTTGAAGATGTACCAAAGCTACCAACAGCTTTCTGATGCTTTGGCCAAGATGTTCAGTTCCTTCACCATGGGTACATATATATATATATACTCTATATATCATGTGTTCTATGTTACTAATTAACAGGCCACTCTTGCTATTAGCAAACTAGATTTACAAATTTTAAGTCAATATTGTCACACGATGAATATATGAATATTAATTGAAGGTAACTATGGGCCCCAAGGAATGATAGACTTCATGAATGAGAGCAAATTGATGGATCTTCTCCACAGCTCTGAGTATGTTCCAACCTATGAAGATAAGGATGGAGACTGGATGCTTGTGGGTGACGTTCCATGGGAGTATGTTGTTCTTTCTTCATTCATCTCTTTAATTCCTAGATTATATATATACCAAGTATTCCGATTCCCATGTCACATTTTTGGTGTAGCATTACATACGATACATTAATACGTGATAAATACGTAATTAAAAATATGAGACTTTATTGTATAAAAAGTAAAACCATTAGTGAGCATAAAAGTGTTCTTAGTGCTTTACTTTCTTTTTGAACCCTCAGCCTCGTAATAAAAGGCATGAACCTAGCTTTAACTATATTACCAAAGTTTTCTTGTAAATTAATTTGTATATGAACATGCAGGATGTTTGTTGAATCATGCAAGCGTATGAGAATTATGAAGGGATCAGATGCAATTGGACTTGGTATATATTATTTATTTATCTCTAGTACTTAATTTATACCAATTTCATCTAAACTCTTCCATTCTTTTCAACAAATAATTATTTGATCTGAAATTAATTAATTGTAAAAATTTTGAATAATTCTAAATATCATTTCACAGCTCTAAGAGGAGAGCTATGGATTTTCAACAAATTATTTGATCTGTAACTAATTATTATCCAAATTTTGAATAATAATTCTATATATCATTAATTTCTCAGCTCCAAGGGCTATGGAAAAATGCAAAAGCAGAAGCTAAGTCCAGTCTACTAATTGAATTGCCAAAACCAGAAAGCACTTTGGGCCGGGGAAGACAAATTAATGAAGAATTGTACTGTTGTTCTCTGAATGCATGTGTCTGTACTATTAATATTAATATGATCGTATAATACTTATAGATCTTAAAAGATCTTAGACATCTTTAATGGACAAGAAGCAATAAACTTGACAAATTGTCTGCCTTGTTTAATACTTATAATATTGGTTTGCTTAAATAAATTGCCATGCATTTTGCTGTCATAGTTGTATGTTTTACTCCTTCTTCAATCTTAATGTTAAGACTTTTTTTTTTCTTATTTTCCATTAATAATTTTGTATCTTTGTAATTATTTTTTTATTAAAAATTAGAAAAAGAATAGTTAAAATTCATTACATTCAATAAAAATATATTTTATTCTTATATTTATTATACTAACAAATACAAAAATAATAATAACATAAGTTCATTATTTTAAAAACAAAAAAAAAAGATAATATATATTATCTTTATAAAATTAAGATTAATTTATTTTTTTAAAAATAATCGATTTATACCATTTTATTTAATAAATATAGATTTAAAATATATTTTTATTAAAATTAACGGATTTCATAGTAACTCTTTAAAAATTCATGACGCAACCGAAGAAGGGAACATGGCCATGTGAATGTTGATGGGGCTTTCAATTCACTTATAATTATTACTATTATTTTTTTTAAATATAATTTGGGATAAACAAATATGTATTCGGGTTGTTATACGATGTAGCTGAAATCTATAATTTGATATACTGTACTTAGTAGGGAGCACTTGCACGTGAAATTTTTCCTTTGTATTTTTTTTATTTTATAATTTTATTTATTATTTGGGATTTCTAACTTTCTCTATTATTAAATTATGAGATAATTTGATTTGTTAGATCTGAGAATGTGGCAGACTTATGTTCTAACTAGGAGGGTGGATAATAATTTTGATTAATTTCTACACTAATTTTATGACTCAATGAAGTTAGTAATTCTCACGTATTAATTGCACGTCAAATTTTCTACGCTAATTTTAATTGCATCCATTAACTATGAGGGTTTATTTTAGTAACGTGCATATTAGGTTCTGCGTTTGTTTCATTTTGGATGGAGTTTTTTTATGGAATTAACTCAACACTTTTAGAAATAATTTTTTTTTTACATCATCACCAACCTTGCCTCACTCTTACCGCCACCTTTGACGAGGTGGTTAACAAGGTGGTTAGTCAAGTACTAAAAATATCTCCCTAGTTAATTATTTAATTAATTTAAAATTAAAATTTTGTTCATTTTTAATTTCATTTTTGCTACTCTATTATGATATTAGTGATTCATTTGAGAGAGTATAAAATAATAAAGTAGATTATTTTTATTGTCAAAATTTTTGAATATCTTTAATTTCGATTTTGCTACTCTGTTATGATATTAATGATATATTTGAGAAAGTATAAAATGATGAGGTAAACTATTTTTAATGAATTGTGAGGATCTCATTGTGAAAGTGAGCTAAGTTAAATTTTTTGAGTTATCCTATCTCTTACTGTGTCCAAGGTGGTCCTCAAGATTGTGATTAGTTAAAGTTCTTGTTACTGATATGTAGTTACTGATTACGTTACATTATGGGGTGTTGGTTGTAGAGTCAGGTTCGTGTGTCAAACTAGGTCATTACGGAAGCAACAAACAAGAGCAGTAATAGGAAGTACGAATAGAGGTCATGATTGATAGATGTAATAGTGGTTTTAATTTTTTCAAAGTTGTAACTCTTTTATTATTTAGTGAATTATTTTCTACTGAGTGATTATATTAGGCAATTCGTGGATGTTAACACACAGATATGGTCTTTATATGAGTTTATCTCGTTACATCGCCTGTTATGCATGATGCATTATTATGCTAGTACAACCTAAGTTTAATGTATGTTTGTTACCATATACTATAGTTTAAACTCTGATTAGAAAATATTTATTATTTACCTGCATTTTGTTGATTATATAATATTTGTCGTGAAAAGTTATGTGCTTATATGATATTATATTATGGGTGCTTCTACTGCATTATGTCTTAAGTGTTTAATTTTTTTGTTTTTGAGAGTTAAGTTTGAGTTATTAAGGAGTTTATATCTCCTTACCCTGGTAGTGTACCGGGTCGTGGATTCTTTCACAAAGTTATTTTCTCAACTTTAAGAGTTGAACATAGTTTAATTTATGTAGTAATTATTTCAATTCAATAAATATTATTAGCAAATCTATTTGTAGCTTTTCCAAATAATAGGGATAATACTAAAAATATGTACTTGGAAGAATACGCTTGAAGTATAATTTAAATGTATTCTTCTATTTTCATATTAACATTATGCATTGTTTTGAATTCTATGTTTAATCTATTGATTATTTATTAAATTAAGCATGTTTGGTTGAAGATTTTATATGATATAAACAATGTTGTTATGCTTGTAAAATATTAGCGAAGGTAAACGTTTTTATAAAATAAATCTTTCTTTATTCAATAATTCTACAAAGTTTATTATAGAAAAATATAGTGACAACATATTTTTCTTAATAAACTTAATATATGAACGTAAGATTTAGGATTTGATTATTTGGATCTGATTTAGAGTAATACGTTTAAATGTTAAATGCAATTATCTAGATTTGATTTAGAGTCACGATCTATTTCAAAGATTTTTTTAAGAATTACGATTTTAAAATATATTGATGATATATTTTTATAATAGTTTTAAAATCTAAAAGATAGATTTAAGATACATCAATCTTACATCCAATTTTGTGACGCTTTGAATAAAAGTCTAAATTATAGACTCTACCTAAAATTGTAATTAGATGTTTTGTTATTTCCTTATAAATAAATCATAATTTAAGAATATTAATTAGTTTCTTATTAACAAATAATTTGTGCCCAATTTAAGGACATTTTCTTACAAAAAAACGATAATCAATAATATCAATTTATATATTTAATAACTTAATTAATATTGAGCAAGTACGATTAACTAACTAATCCATCCCATGAATCCTCCATTGAGTCTAATCTTATTAGCCTAGTGTTTGTTGAATCTATTTTAAATTTTTATGTCATTATTTTATATATCTAAAATCCTAAACTATGTGACAGAATATTTAAGTTTAATTTTAAAAATATACTTTTCATTTTTATAAAGGGATTCGTATACTTGTAAACTATTTAAAAATATTCAAAATTTATTTATCAAGTCCTTAGACATCACTTACTAGTCTTGTTAATTAATCAAGATTATGCAAAATACGTGTCTCTTTTAAATATTATCTTATTAATATTTTTGTTGAATTCAAAATTCATACAATCATTATAGTATTGTAGAGAACTTCAAACATTTTATTTTATTTTAAATATTTTTTAAAAATATCACAATTCTATTTAGGGATGGCAAAAGATCTACTAGATGAGAGCTTAATGGATATTTGTTTCATGTGATCCACTTTAGAACCAATTAAAATGAATCACTTTCAGATAACATCAATCAAGATGGATCAATCCATGTATTGCTAGAAATTTTCTTTAGGTTTATCAAAACAAATGCTCAATGTATTTATTTAAAAATGATTAATGCAATAGGATTAACTTTTTGACTAAAATTTCCTACCTTTCATGTTTTTGGCCTTATAAGGCCAACCTCTTTAGTGAATCAATTGAAGCCTACATTAGTCACTTATTTGTACCTACTCCTTACCTTTGGAACCAAATAAATTAATCATGTTTTATAGTTCAAGAATAAATAGAGTTGCACAAAAAATAAATCTATAATGCTAGAATAGGATTTAAGACTGTCGATTGTGCTATAATTGATTAAATTATTAACATATATGAAATAGCTTCTGCTAAAATATGTACCATATATATGTGTGTGTGTGTGTGAAGTTTCAAAAAACAAAAGAAGAATAAAAAAGTAAAATAAAATAATAATAATAATAAGAGTATAAGGTAAAAAAAAAAGAAATATAAAGAGAGACTTTGTATCGGAAAAGATTGGCAAAAAGGAAGCCAATAATGATATTTGGGTTCAAAATAATAAAATTTAACCTTATTTTATTGAAATAATTGGTCTTATGATGGTGTTATTTATAGTTCTTTTTCTCTTACTCCATGGACTATTGAACTTGTGTCTTTTTTCTTTTATTTGATTGAACCAATAAACATAACCATATTACAAACAAATTAAAAAACTTTTAATTTAAGGAAATACTTTTGATGAGTGGAGATACAATTTTAAGAAAAAGTATATGGTGTTCAATTCAATTCAAAAAAGAATAATGATATACATAATGTTATAACTTGTTTAAGCTACATGGTTTGACTATTTCTAATAGATGCTACATCACATACACCAACTTTAGGAATGGTTATTGTACGATAACTAGAGTAAATGGATGATTAAAATAGATATCTAACATTTATTAAAATTTGAGACCATAAAAATGGCAAATCCCTCGAATAAAATATCAAAAAAATCAGTCTCTCAACTATGGGTGTTGAATTTACTTAAGGACTATTAAAAAATAGTTATGGGAGAGATTGATAAGTGATAATTTATATATAAATTCATTTAAATTTATAAATATTTTATTCTTATAATAAAATTATTTATTTTGTACTTATTAAAAATATAAAAAATAGCATTTTTTGAGATTTTTCTTAAATTTTTATGGAATTATTTAGAAATTTTTGCATCAAGTAAATTAACTTACAAAGTCTCATTGATGAACTTAGAAAAAAAATCCCAATCAACTTCAATGTAGCTTGTGTTCTACGTGTTAACCATATCGATATGACACATGGCATCATATTGTATGCCCAATATAGTCTATGCCTCACTCTCACTCAAACTCGTGCATAGTGTGTGTAGGACAACACACGATAGCCTTCAGCCACATTAGGCATGTGGCTCTCACTGCCATAATCGGTGTGTTTTTTTACCCTAAATGTGTCCTAACCATTTTTGACCATTTGACCAACTTTTCTCTTGCCATGACATAGGGCATAACAGATCTATGTCCATTTTTTCCCATCCAATGGTTCATATTTAATCCAAGACCAAAAACTTACTAATAAGTACCCAAACAACACCTCATTAAACATACACATCAATTAAAATACACAAAATTGAGAAAAAATCCATCATTGTGTAATTCTTGAATATTCTTGAAGGTAGATAGAAGAACAAAATGAAGATTGATATTTTTGGTTTCTTTTTCTTCAATAATTTAACAAAATCATATTCTTTTCTCTGCCTTTTTTTATTTATGATGAAATATTTAGTTTTTTATTAGATTTTGTAAATTCTATGGCTATCTAAATATTTAAGGGTAGGTCACATCACAAGTCTCTTAGTTATGTATAAAAAAACATTTTACTCCATTTGTTATTTTTTGTATCAATTTAGTCTTTTTTTGTGAAAAAGTGAAAGTACAAGGACAAGTGATCAAATTTTTTATTCTATTTTTTTAATTTTCTCATATTTGTTTTTTCCTATTATTGGTGTAAGTTGCATTGTATTGGTGTCTATGTGTTAGCTTCTCATGTCCAAAAAACAATGTCTATTTTATTCTTAATTAGTGTATTTGTATTTCTCTGTGTAAGGTTAGTTAGTGCGAATTAATAATCCACACATACACATAATTAGGTACAATTTGTATGCCAACATGTTTACACACATTATAGGGTTAGTTTTCATAGTGTGCATGCTAGGTGGTGTATTAGTTTGTGACAAGATAGCATGCGAACGAGTCGATTATTTTACTTGTATTTTTGGTTCGTTTCGAGTGTGGGAATTTATGAAAATTATGTGACAATTTTTTGGAAATGAAAAATGTGATTTTTAGCACCTTTCCACCAAGCTTGTCACCACTCTTACCACTACTTTTGGCAAGATGGTTGGAAAGGTGGCCACTCGAGGCTCTATAAATACCCCCAATTTTTTCTTATTTAGTATCCAGAAAAATGTTGCATAGCTTTGTGAAATTGGCATCTTATTTTTCTATTTCTAAATCACTAATACCTTGAGTGTTGTTTAGCATTAATGATTCATGATTGTGTGAACAAAACCGTTCTTATGAGTTGTGAGTACTCAAGAGGGTGTTTGTTGCTAGTTAGAGTAAAATAGTGCTCTTAAGCTATGAGTTATTGAGACTATTTTATTGATGTTGTGAGAATGATCTAAGTTAAATGCTTTGAGTTCTTATATTTTTTATTGTGTGCAATAAGAGAAAATAATGCTTGAGCTTGAGAGTGGTCCTCAAGAGTGAGTTGTTACACTTTTGGTTACTGATGACATCACATTGAGTGGTGTGAGCTATGTAGGAAAGCTAGGTTCATGAGTCAAACCAGGTCGTTGCGAAAGTAGGAAGCAAAAACAACAATAGGCAATTCAAACAGAGTCCCAACAGATAGAGGTAATAATAGTTTTATTTCTTTCAAAGTTGTAACTATTTTTTTGTTTAGTGAATTGTTTGATGTTGAGTGATTGCCTTAGGTAACCCAATGATGTTACTACATAAATAGAGTCTCTATGTTGGTTTACCTCATTATATCTAGTCTTGTACATGCTTTAATATGTGGTTAGTACTATCAAAGTTTAAATTTAGTATGTTTCTACACAGTAAAATTTAAACTCAAATAGAAATATTTTATTATTTATTGCCAATTTTTTGACACTTGACTATTAATTCTGCTTGATATTGTATGTGATAATTGTATTTTATATAGTTATTTTCACCTATTTTATTGATTATAAATGCTATGTTCTCTGTATTTTTAGTTAATTTTAGTTTAATAAATTAGTATTTACTGTTTTTTATATATTTTAATAAAATTAAGTAAATTGTATCGAAATCGTACTTAAATGCTAATTTGTACCCAAAAATAGAATTTTAAATAAAAGAGTTATTAATTGCAATTTATAAAAGTTGAAAATATAATTTAAATTAAAATCGGGCTTAATTTCAGTTATTAAAAGTTTAAAATTTAATTTAAATTACTAAAAGGGTTAGATTGCAATTAAACACAGTTGAAAATGTAATTTGAAATATATTTGTGGGTCAAAATAGAATTAAAAAACATTTGAATTTTCGCGGGAAAAGAATCGCACTCGCGCAATCACGACGTCCGTCACCTACGTCAGATCAAAGCATAAACGGTCGGGATTGGCGCGTGTGGTTCAAGCCGACCAACGCGAATGCGTGCGGACTGCGTTTTCACGCGGCTCGGTGCCGGTGGGGCCCCGCGTACGCCGCGTGCGGCGTGCGGTGGGACCCGCGTGTCGACGCACGTACGCGAGGTGTTGTTACGTGTGGTGAACCACGTGCAATCGTTCTTCCAGTGAATTAAAGCCTTCCACGTGTCCCAAATTCCCCTCGAACGAATCATGAGAGGATGCGAGGCACATAACGGTGAAGCAGCAGCGTAGAATCTCGCACTTTCGTTCCGGTAGTTGCCTCACGTTTCGCGTGCCGATTACGTGCGACAAGTTACTGCGTGCCCGTGTCAGCCGAATGAGATCTTTGCCACGTGTCCCACTATTTATTTCAGTGAATCAGACGCTGACACGTGGCTTGCACTTTGAATTTTTAAAAAAATCAGAACGGTGGCCCTATTTCACGCGTAAATTAAAATACGAAATTCTATTTTCGCTTGGACACCGATTTAAGGGAAAATGTCGGGTTTTTTTTCGATATAATTTTTTTTACGCGTTTAAAAATGTATTATTTTTGATGTATTTTTTTTTAGCTATAAATAGGTGATATTATGATAGAGTTAAAAAGTTTTTTTTGGTTTAAAATTTCTGTAGTGTTGAAATTTGAATTTGCCGAGAACACGCGGCCATTTTTTGGCTTTTGTTGTGTTCTGCGTGTGCCAAATATTTCGTTTCGTTATGTTTTAATTTTCTGTGTTCTTCATCTTATTTTTCTTGAACTGTTGTTATTTTTATTTTAATTTAATGAAGTAATTTAATTTTTCTAGGGTTGCATTTGATTCAATTATATGAAGCTTTGATTTTAATTATTTTTGATAGATTTATAAGACGTTCGATTTGTTCGTTCTATTTTGTGCTTAATGCTTTTTGATTATTTACGAATTTTATCAAAACGATTTGTGACATAAAAATAAACTTGAGAAAGGCATTTTTGTGTATATTGCTCGTAAATAGAATGACATGTATGATGAAGGATATGAATATACCCTAATTGTATGTGCGACCATTTGAGAACTTAGAACTTAATGAATCTTGGTGAATTTAATTCTCATAGAGATATAGTGAATTAATTTAACGAGGTGTGTCTATACGGAGCTCGGAAGAGATGTATGGATAAAAATAGAAGTTTTCGGTTGACAAATTAAATGTACTAAAAAAATATAAATTAAAAGAAAATAATATGATTGGAGTGGATTAGTTTGTTGAAAAATTGCAATCCTAGAGTTCTCTTATTTTTTTGTTACCTTTTTCCATATCAACGATTATTTTGGATAAAATCAGAGAGATACAATTTTAGTACTCAAAAAACTATAGTAACAAATCCTTGTGGGAACGATACTCTACTTACAAATCTTTATTACTTGTGACCGTGTATACTTGCACGATTTATGTGTGTTGCAAAACACACAACAGTCTGCTTGTGATTATTTTTACTATAGTTGCGATTATTTATCAGAAGTTTATCTTTCCATTGTTTTCCTATTTGGGTTGAATCCTTAAGGAATCAATATCTCCTTGAAATGATTGTGTATTGAGTCTTGGACTCCTTTTTTATAGTCATGCATGATTAGATTATAAGTTAGTATAATCTACCTTTTTATATGCTTGCGAGTTTAGTGTGGGTCTCTAAGGAGTCTATATCTCCTTACCCTAGAAGTGTACCTGATGTCGGACTCTTTATTAGGGTTTATTATATATGTTTGATTGCATGTTGTGAAAATATAATCATTATTTACTAAATATGTTCCCACATGCAAGGACTTAAAGTGATTGAAAATATTTTTAGTATTTTAGTATGTATGCTTGTATCATAAGTTATGTATTGTTTTCCATGTATGAATGTTACTAGTCTAAATAGGAGCCTGTAAGGCACACCATCATTAGTGTGTATTCTGCATATTGTTTTTTTGTATTTGCTAATTTTTTTTATTTGTTTTGTACTTCTACTGAGTTAATTGCTTCATTCACCTTATAAGGTATACTTAACCGAATTGATATATAGCTCATAAAAAGATTTCATGGGTTGACGTTTCCACCCCTTATTTAGGTCTTGGTTACCTATTTGAGTTGGAAGAACAATTGACATTTGTGTAATTGTTCATCTTCAATTGAGATATCAATTTTATTGATTTCCTTTAACAATATATAATAATGACTATAAAATTGATAAAAAAAATTAAAATTCGATTATTTGTCCTTGTGCTATCACTTTTTTATAACAAAATGACTAAATTGCTACCAAAAATAGCAAATGAACTAAACTGCTACCAAAAATAGCAAATAAACTAAAATGCTCTGACTAACATAACTAAATGACCATGGATGTCTTTATCTCAATATTTATGTGACTGTGGACAATTTTAAACCGTATATTATGGTTTATTGATTTAATATCATGAATTAATTTAATTTCAATTCTTAAAATATTGATTCGTTTAATTCTATATTTAAATGTCAAATCTTTACATGTATGAATTAAAGTAATCAACTAGTTTATTGCATAGATGTGTGTATTGTTAGTTTGAAATATGACTCCATAATTACTAATATTATTATTCAAGATAACACTTATGGCTTCAGTTATAAGTAAGATTTAACACTTAGAATCAAGATCATCAATAAATTTATTCTTATATAGTTTAGTTATTATCTTTTTAACCTTAATGAAATAATGAATTTAAAAATTTAATACTTGGTGTAAAACATTGTAAATCTAAATTACGTGGAAGAATCATTTTGTACATCTAAATAGACACACCTTTAATAAAACATTTCATTTACTTTCTTTTATTTTTATAATGATTTTTTTAGAAAGTTCAATTTTATTTATTAAAAAAAATACAATAACAATTAAATCAATAAAATAAAAATATATCAAATTATTATATGAATCGATAAAAATATATATCATGAGAGTAAACTATTTTCAAGCTCCTATTTTGTTATTTGAATTCTCTAATTATATATGACTTTTCGATTGATAAGATGACATATCTTCAATCCATTTAATAAATATATATTAAAATAAACTCGATAACAAGTTAAAAGAAAAGATTTAAGTTGTTTTTAACAAGAGAGATAGAAGGAGAGGGATACGAAGATGATAAAGAAAAAAAAATTACTTTATTACATCTTAGAAAAATATAATTAATGTTCCAAAGTCAATAAGTTGAAATTCTTAACCCTATTTTAGAAAAAAAATTCAAATCAAAATTTCAATTTGAATTTTTTTAAATTTTTTAGTTAAGTAAATAGTGAAAAACATTTATTTATGGTATTATTATCTTAAATTTATTAATTTTTATGACTAAATAATTGAAGGTTAAAAGGTCTTAAAGGTTCTATAATTTCTATCAAATAAGTACATTAATAATATAATTATTGGGTTAGGGATATTTAAGTCTCAGAATGTTTCAAAATGAACAATTTAGTCCCGTAATTTATTGGTTAAATACTACTATTTAGGTTATTATAAAAGTAAGTATTTTTAAACCTATAATTATTAAAATAATTACTTTTTGTTCATCAAAAATATTAAAATAGAACACTTATATTTTTCATAATTTTTGTACTATAATATCTACCTCTCACAAATAACGTAATTATAAGTATTAAATTTAAAAATTATGAGGTTAAAATACTTATTTACATATAATATTAAAAAATATGAGATTAAATCATTTAAATTAAATAATTATTTAAAGTCAAGCTTCCAATAATTTAATAAGAGATTCTTCGTTGCAATGATAGTTGTAAAAAGTCGGAAAAATTAATTGTTCTAGCAATATTTTGTAAATGAAATAATAATTATAATAATCTAAATAAAACTCTGTAATGCTTGTAATTTTTTATTCGATGGTTTAATATATTTTTTTAAAATTATTAAATTTGATATATTTATAAAAATTATTAAAGGCTATTAAATGTTATAAGGGCCTTCATATGAGTCCAGCTTAGAGCTTCATAACTACTTGGATCAGCCTGTGTTATTTATAGATACCCACATATTTTATTTATAAAACGAAAAGAAAGAAAAAAAAACTTCTGTACGCACGTAATATAAATAATTTGTATGTATAAACTACGAATCAAAGTGTTAAAAAAAACCAACAATTTTTAAGTTATGTCACTCATTTGACCGTAATATAAGTTATGTTACGAAAATATTTTAATAACACAAATAACTTCATGACATTTTTCTTAGGTAGTAGTTAGTTTTTTTCTTTCTTTCTTTTGGGCTAGTTTTTAAGTTTTATTAGTTTTCTAAATAGTATTTCATTACATATAGAAAGCGCTGGTAGTTATGTTTCCGTGTTCTTTTCTTATTTTTTAGTTTTATCAATTTTTCTATTACATTTATTATTTAAATAATTGTTTCAAATGATTCATGCTTAATCGTTTATTGAGCAGTTCAAATTGGTCCATTCAAGCAAATCATAATTGTATTAAATTAATCGTTCCTATACACCAATAAATATTAAAATATTCTTATAAAAAAACATACTTAATGAATAGTTATTTTAATAATTTTATTATGTATTAATTTACATTTACCTTAAAAGATGATAGTTTACGCACTGCAATGCTTACATTAACCATTTATTTGGGTTGGATTGGGTTCAATCTAGTACATAACAACGGGTGGTATTTGGGTTTAACACCCAAGTGTAGAGTTCGAGTCATGCCCAAAACACCCACACATTGTGCTAGTCTTAAACCGCTTTCCATATCCCCTTACTCCCCCAATAAGAATAGACTAGACATTTAAATTATAAACAAAAGGTCAAAAGGAAAAGTAAAGAGGCATTTCAATACATATCAAAATCTCATACTACAAATCAGTCCATTTCACAGTAAGCTAAATAACATTAAACATTTTAACGCAAAATTTGAAAAAATATAAGTTTCTAGAAAATAAAACTTAAAATATTTGGAAGGTGATCCATTTCACTTGAGAGGAATGAACCTAGATGAGTGGGTAGCACCAATACCAGGCCTACCATGCTTCACAGGCTTGTATGAGATCGAGAATTCAGCAAGATAATGACTAATCATTTCAGGCTTGATCTCAACCTGATTAAATGTCTTACCGTTATAAACACCGATGATGCTTCCAATCATCTCTGGTACAATGATCATGTTGCGGAGATGGGTTCGAACTGGTTCTGGCTTCTCACCTGGTGGAGCCTCCCTTTTCTATTTACAAAGAGTACAAAGATCTTATCTACAAAATTTACTAGTATAATTTGAGCACAAGGTCTAGTTCAATAAAAACAAAAGCACAAAAAAGCGACATTTAATAGCACAATAGAGAGATGCTAATCAAGAAGAAATTTGTACTTTTTTGCACACCATTCATGGTGTGCCATGTAACAGCATCATATAGGAAAATGTTGAAGTTGTTCATCCAACAACTTGGTCATTCACAAAATGAAAAAAAAAACACAAAAGGTCCATCCAACAACCGAATATATAAATTGCTTAAAACAATCATTTTTAGTCAAACGCAATGTAAAAGCATGAATCAAGTAAAAAAAGCACAAATCTATATGCCAACATATACTCAAGGCCAAAGGAAAATTTTGGTCATTCATTTTTCATGAACAAAGGCACCTAGGCATCGCCGACCCCTTTTTAAAGCTTAGTGACACTTTGAACTCGGAAACTAAACAAGGAATCAAGCGATCAATATAACTAGAGGTGTCCATTGTACAATACCGTCAGATTTTAAAAAAAAATTCATAGCTATAAAGGACCATTTGGAAAATCGAAGCTGAACCGTACCAAACCAAAAAAAGCGTACAGTCCAGTCCAGTTTTGGTTTGTAACCGTTAGAGATAAAACAATATATAATATTGTATACATGTTTTGATTGTAAATAAGCATATCATGCCAATGGCCCAGCAGTTGGAGCTCCCTGACTTCCTCCAAATCTAACTTCAAATCCTGATATAAGGCTTCTACATATTTTTTGGTATTTGAACTCTGTTTGAACTAAAAACAATTATGCAAACTTTGAACCTCAAATGTATAAGCAATAGAATTCACCGTTGGACCATAACATATATATGTATGCATTCTTACAAAAGCATATATATTACAGTTTAACAGTCTGGTCCGATTGAAATGGTTATGATTCCCTTTTAACCGGACCGGACCAGACCGGACTATATAGTGATAATCCTAATATATTTAAATATAAAATTATAAAATATCTTAATCTTTAAAATCATAATCTATTCCTAATAATATCTAGATATTAATAGATATCTTAATTATTTATTAGTGGTTCTCATCAACAAGGGACCTTAGATGTACCACCTAAAAACAAAAGAAAAGTATACATTTTGTATGAACAAGGGTACCTAGGCATTGCAAACCCCATTTAAAACTACCGACACTTTGAACTCAGAAGCTACACAAAGAATCAAGCGATCAATATAACTAGGGGTGTCCACATCTGACCCAATCCACTGTTTCAAAGTAATACTTCAAAACCACGCCAGGCCGTTAGGGAAATCAAAGCCGAACCGGACCAGATCTGAAAAAAAAGTCTAGTCCGGTTTGGCTTTATAACACTTGGAGATAAAATAATATGATATATATGTTTTTGTTGTAAATAGACGTATCCTATCAGTGGCACTGCAATTGGAGCCTGCTGACTCTATTTCCAGTTCTAAGCTTTGAATCTTGATGTAAGATTTCTAAATATTTTTGGATTTATTACGTTTATGCCCAACACGTAAGAGGTTAGTTGCACATATGTCCAAAACTTTTAAACATACCCATGTTGAAAATGTTTTTTTATCATTACCTATATGTTATAGGCATAATCTCAACTAAGTAAATGTTTTAGGTATTTTTGCAACTAATCCTATACATTATAGACATAAAACATAATTAATCTAAATATTTTTGGTTAGTTGTCGGCATACTTGCAAATTTAAACATGCCTAACATTGGAAATGTTTTTATCATTACCTATACGTTGTAGGCATAATCACAACTAAATAAACGTTTTAGGCACTTTTGCAATTAACCACATACATTATGGACATAAAAAATAATTAATTCAAATATTTTTGGGTTTTGTGCTATGTTTGAACCAAAAACAATTATGCTTATGGAATAGACTTCACCTTTGGACGACAACGTATGTATGTATGTATTCTTACAAAAATCATATATATTAAGATTTCCATTTAACCAGACCGGATCGTATAGTGACACAGACCAGACCGGACTGGTTTTCAAGTCTAGTCCGGTTTAAATTTTTTTTTTACAACCCTAAAAATATCAGATTTAGATTCTCTCCTTGTGTTTTTCTATCCTTGTTTTTCCTTGATTTTTCATCTCAACCTTTTATTTTATATTCAATGTAACCAGGAAATTTACTATTATATTATATTTTTGAAATGTTATTTGAATTACATAATACTTAAAATTGTATATACACAATTAGCTTACGCAAAAACATACAAGAGAATCATTACTCAAAATAACAACAGCCGAAAGAAAAGTATCAGTACAAAGATTAATGTATCCCGCAAAATGTGCAACATCTACCTCTAACTTTCTTGTTAAAAATACAAAAGACGCTGTAAAAAGAACTTACCGCCTTGCGAAGCTTCTTGATCAGAGCCATAGGTTTGCGCTTCAAACCCCTTTGAAACCTATCGCTCACAACAAAAATAAAACAAAGTTAATAATCCTACTTGCCAAAGAGAAGGAAAAAATTATTAGAATTGAGAATTAATTGTCATTACTGCAAAATTTAAAGTAAACCTTCTGCGAGCACGAGCATGGAAAAGCTTGACAAGCTCATCGGTGGACATGTCCAGGAGAGCATCCAAATCGACGCCTCTGAAGCTGAACTTCTTGAACGTTCTCTTCTTAGGTAGGCCTGCAGCCGCAACATCGGCCTCAACGTCTGCCTGAAACGCAGTGATAATAATGTGAGAGAGGTAGAGAAGAACAAGGAAGAAATCAAGATTTGTGATATGGAACTCACCATCGCTATTGGAGTCTGGAGCTTTGGAGTCTGAGCCCTAATTCGGATGAAAGCTAAAGAGATCTACGGCCGCCAGGGTTTTTCGAACCTCCAAATTTTCAAGGCTTGGCATATATACTGTCTCTTTGGTTGTGGTGTTAAAAGAGCTCTTTTTTCTTTTCTCTCTTTCTTTTAATAATTATACTCTTACGTGGTGTTAAGTTAACTAAAATGCAATGAAATTTATTTCTTCTAATTTTATATTTATTTATTTTAAAAGTTAGGAATATAATATAATGTAATTAATTTTTTATTTTTTATTCTAATTTTATTTTAATTTTAAATATAATTTTAAACTTTAAGCTCTATATTTTATACTCTAAATTTTAAACCTCAAAACCCTCAATTCTATTTAAGAAAATAATATTTTTAACTTTAAATTTTAACCCATAAATATAATTCTAAATTATAAAACCTAAACATTATACCCTATACTCTATACCTTAAACCTTAAATCTCAAAACTCATAACCTTAAATCCTAAATACTAAATCCTATTTAAAAAAATAATAATTTAAACCTTAAATCTACAAATATAACATTAAACCTTAACCAATGAATATAACATTAAAACTTAAATCTTAAACCTAAATCCTACCCAAAACCACAAACTTAAATCATAAATCCTAAATCATATACATTATAACCTATACCTTAAACTCTACACCCTATACTTGATATCCACACACGAAGTGTGTAATGAATATACGTAAGTATATGTATGGCAACAAGTAATATAATGATAAAAAAAGATTATTTTCAATGAGTTTATTTTATTATAAACTAATTTTTAAAACAAAAAAATAAAAATTAATTTTTTTGTGTTTTTATATTTTAAGGAAGCAAAATTAAAATAACTAAAAATAAATAATAATAATTAATTAAATCATATTTAGAAACTAAGAAGATATATGAGAAAATATCTATGAATATTTAATCTCCTAATTTTTTAAACATGTAAATAACTAAAAACCTCAATATAATTATCAATTAATATATAATTAATTGAATCTAACCTAGCATGTATTCTTCTATCAAATAAACTACATACCATATAGCAATTAATTTAATCACACTCTCATGCCAATTAAATTGCATACTATTCATTAAGTTCGTCAATTATGGATCACATATATAAGAATCATACATCCCTGCCTAGAAAAATATAAATGTTATTTAATCAAAACAAACAATTAAATAATTTTCTCAAATATATTTAATTACCTCTATAGATAAATTGTTGGCCAAATTATTAATAGAATAAAATTCAGATTAAATAATATAATTATAATTGGGGTAAAATATTAGATCATCACATGGTTAGAATTGGGTTCATAAGATCCCTAGATTAATAAATTAACTACACATAAGTGTGTTCATAAAACTCATATTTTTCATAAAAAAAAAAGACATACAAATTGATAAAGAAAATAGTAGAAGAAGTAATACAATCAATCTCTTAAATTATAGTGTTAATCTCCACCAAAATTGTATCCTCTCTTGAATTTTTCAACCTTTTTATCTCCAAAAACTAACCAAAATTATGCTAATGACGGCTCCTTAAGGTTTATGAGGTGATTGGGGTCTTAAATAAAGCTCAGGTGCGATCTAAACTGTCATATTAGCTTCATATTAAAGGTTGAGATCAAAACAAGCAAAATTGACAACTCTAGCCAATTATAGCGCGACATGTGGCAAGGGAGATCAGTTCGGGTCAACGAATGCTGAGTCAATAACACACAGTGTAATGTGATTCGCGGTAACGAATGGCGTGACACACAGGTGGAACGTAGGGAACACTCACGTGGCAACATGTGGCAATGCGGTTTGACCGATCTCTAGACTCGGATTGAATGTCGTGTTGACATGTGGCATGCGGTTCGTCCTCCTCTCACGCGACGTAATATGATTCACTATCCCTACTTGTGTGGTGTCTGCGTGGCTTGCCTAGTCAGTTCCTCTGTTTGCGTGACATGCCATGTGGCAATTCTTGATTGGCCCTACATTAAAAATTCCTAAAATATCTATAAAAATTTCAAAAATTTCCTAAAATTATATATTTACCCATTTTTACTAAAAAGTTTGTATTTTAATATTTTTGGCCATAAAAATACTATTTATTGAATTTAAAAAGTAAATATTAAGTAAAAAAAGTGTGCTAATGACTCTACTTTCATAAAATCATCAATACCCCGATTCCTAAATCCCAAATCCTAAATCTCAAATCCCAAACCTCAAACCTCAAAACTCTAAACCCTATTTAGAAAATAATATATTTTATTTTTAAGTAATAATTATTTAAAAAAATAATGATTTCAACAATGTATTTTGTTTGATGAAAAATAATATTATTTAAACTTTACAGAATAGATGGGTATTGAGGTAATAAACAGTGGAAAAACTCTTACAACTTGTAAAATTAGGATTTTTAGTTTGCAATTATTTTTCTAAATTATGTATCATCAAAATCTTGAGTGGTTTTTGGTATTGGAAATCCATCAAGGGTTTGTCAAAATTATTTTTGGTTTGGTGATGAGGGCTTAAAAATTACAAAAGTTACTATGATTTAGTATACTTTAATTAATTAAATAGGTTTATATTTGTATAATTTTATCATATTTTTATATAAATTTTTCCTTTTGAAATCACGGGTATTTTTGTTCAAAAAAATAATTTAAAAACTCAAAGACTAGTGTTGTACTTTAACACTGATTTCCCCCTAAGTTGAAAGACCCTGGAAGTTTTATCATGAACATAACTATGGGGGATAGGAAGGTCGCTAAAACAATGCTTGATTTAGGTGCTAGTATAAACTTGATGCCTTACTCTATATTCTTACATCTCGATTTAGGAGATTTAAAACCCATAACTATGTCCCTTCAACTTGCAAATAGATCTCTTAAGTGTCCAAAGGGAATAGTTGAGGATGTGTTGATACAAGTAGACAAACTGATAATACTTGTTGACTTTGTGGTTTTGGATATGCAAGAAAATCCATCCATGGACAGAGAGCACACAATACTGCTTAGTTGACCATTTATGGCAACTACCAAGACTATTATTGATGTCTAAGATGGAAATTTGACAATGATAGTCTTAGAAGAGACTGTTGATTTAAAGTTTTTGATTCTTCACCTTTTTCCTTCTATTTCTACCATCGATGAAATATTCGATGTTGACCCTTTGAATGATCTAGTTCAAAGCACCTTTTCTCAAACTATAATAGAAGACAAGCTTGAAACTGTTCTTACACCTGAAGAGGTCAAAGAATATGTAGATGAGGAAACTAAGGGGCACCTTGAATAACTAGATAGTGATGAACTAATGACAAAATCTAGTACACTCTTAAATATACCAAGTTCTCCATCTAGTAAAAAGGCCAATCCACCTAAACATGAACTTAAAGACTTACCTAAACACTTAAAATACGTGTTTTTGGGAGAAGGAGAAACTTATCCAGCAATAATTTCTTCAATATTGACCAAAACCCAAGAAAACGAACTTATAAAAGTGCTTAAGAAGTTTAAGAAAGCCATAGGTTGGAGTATCGGGGATATAAGAGACATTAGTTCTACAATATGTATACATAAAATCAACTAGAGGATGGTGCTAAACCCGTACGAAAGGCCCAAAGAAGACTAAACCGAAACATGCAAGAGGTAGTTAAGAAATAAATTCTTAAATTGTTAGAAGAACGAATTATCTACTCTATTTTCGATTGTAAGTGGGTTAATCCAGTGCATATGGTACCTAAGAAATCTAGGATAATAGTTGTTAAAAATGACAAAAGTGAATAAGTGCCCACTATAATAATCACTGGATGGAGGATGTGTACAAATTTTAGGAAACTAAATTTATATACTAAAAAGAATCATTTTCCTCTTCCATTCATTGATCAAATGTTGGAAAGATTAGTTGGGCAAGAATTTAACTATTTTTTAGATGGATTTTCTGGATATTATCAAGTACCCACAGCACCAAAAGATCAAGAAA
The DNA here is from genome assembly GCA_033030585.1 of Hippophae rhamnoides. Lineage (NCBI taxonomy): Eukaryota > Viridiplantae > Streptophyta > Magnoliopsida > Rosales > Elaeagnaceae > Hippophae > Hippophae rhamnoides. The sequence continues at coordinate 71,746,633 of CM065427.1, forward strand.
AGACCACATTTACATGTCCTTTTAAGACATTTTCTTTTTCGAAGAATGCCATTTGGGATATGCAATGCCCTCACCACATTCTAGAGATGTATAATGTCTATCTTCTTAGACATGGTGGAAAAATTCATTGAGATTTTCATGGACGATTTTCTATCTTTGGAAACTCATTTGATGATTGCTTACATAAATTGACTTTGGTTTTAGAAAGATGCATTGAATGCAATCTAACCCTTAGTTGGGAGAAAATTCATTTTATGATTCAACAAGGGATAGTATTAGGACATATCATTTCAAGCAAAGGTATTGAAATTGATAAGGAAAAAGTTGAACCACCTCACCTTACATCTATTAAGGGGATACGAAGCTTTTTAGGACATGCTAGATTTTACAGATGATTTATTAAAGATTTCTCTAAAATAAGTCATCCCTTATGTAACATGTTATCAAAATATGTTTATTTTGATTTCAATGATGACTGCCTTATTGCCTTCAATACCTTGAAAGAGAAACTAACATTTGCCCCTATTATTATGGCACTAAACTGATCTTTACCGTTTGAAATAATATGTGATGCTTCTTAATATGCTATCGGAGTAATCTTGGGACATAGATTGGATAAACATTTGCATGTGATCTACTATGCTAGCAAAAAACTCAATGACACCCAAATGAATTATACCACCACTAAAAAGGAATTCAGGTCTTATTTAGTAGGATCTAAAGTTATTGTGCATTATGATCATGTTGCTTTAAGATACATATTAAGTAAATCGAATGCCAAGCCAAGATTAATCAGGCATGTCTTACTCTTACAAGAATTTGACCTAGAAATCAAGGATAAGAAAGGCATTGAAAACTTAGAAGCTAACCATTTGTCTAGGTTGATTTCTGACTTCAATTCTCTTAAAGGTGACAGTAATGAAGATATAGTTGAAACATTTCCTGATGAACAGTTATTTTCAATAAGTCCAAACCCATGCTATGTTGATATTGTAAATTATCTTGTCACTGGTGTTTTGAGACCTAACACTTCATATCATGACAAGAAAAGATTCTTTAAAACTATCAAGGACTATTTCTGGGATGACCCTTATTTATATAAGATTTATCAAGATCAAGTTATTCGAAGATGTGTACTTGAAGAAGAACATAATAGCATTCTGAATTTTTTTCACGAACTTCATTTTGGGGCCATTTTGGTAGCGAAAAGACAACTCGTAAGGTACTATAGTCTGAATTCTTTTGGCCCACTCTTTTTAAAAATGTTTATATGTTTAATGCACAATGTGATAGATTTCAAAGAATAGGCAACATAAGCAAAAAAGATGAAATGCCTTTGACATCTAATTTAGTTGTTGAACTCTTTGATGTATGGGGATTGAATTTATGGGTCCTTTCCCCCATCCAATGGTTTTCAACATATTTTGGTTGTTATGGATTATGTATCCAAGTGGGTAGAAGCTATCCCTACTAAGACCAATGATGCTAATGTTGTTGTAAAATTCTTGAAGGATTCAATATTTAGTAGGTTCAGAATGCCTAAAGCTATAATAAATGATGGAGGTAGCCATTTTGTAACAAAATCTTTGATGGAGTATTGAAAAAGTACAACATCGTACATAGATTAGCTACTTTGTATTATCCTCAAACTTCCGATTTAGTGGAAGTAAGTTAGGCAAATCAAGGGAATTTTGGAACGTACCGTGCGTCCTTCAAGAAAGGACTAGGAAATCAAGTTGAATGATGCCTTATGAGCATACCATATAGCTTACACAAAATTCATTGGGATGAGCCCTTATTGGTTCATCTTTGAGAAAGCATGCCACCTTTCCATTGAACTTGAACACAAGGCTTATTGCCAATTAAAGAGCTGAACATGGATTTAGATAAAGTATGAGAGAAATGGTTTCTCTATCTTAATGAGTTAGAAGAGATTAGGGACGAGGCCTCTAAAAATGCAAAATTATACAAAGAGCGTACTAAACGCTATCATGACAATAGGTTAGTTCCTAAGTCTTTTTTCCTGGAATGAAATTTGTTTTATTTAACTCCCATTTTAGATTATTTCTAGGAAAATTGAGATTAAGATGGGATAGACCTTACACAATTTTCCAAGTTTTTTTCATATGGAGCAATAGAGTTATTAAATCCAAAGACAAATAACTTTCAAAGTCAATAGACACCGTATAAAGCCTTATTTAGAAGGAGGAAACAATATGGCTGACGTTGATTCCATATTGATAAATTGATTCTCAACACAATGATGGTGCGTCTTGCTAAGACATTAAACTAAGCGTTGGATGGAGGCAACCCATCATTGAAAAGCAATTTAGTTTGTTTTATTTTATAAGCACTTTGTTTATTTTATTAAATAAAATAATTACTTGTTAAAATGTGTTAGAGTACCTGTTTGCGTTATTCAAATATGATGTTGGATACAACTAGCATTTCCATCAAAATCCTTAATACATAAAGCAATTTGGTAACTTTTCTATCCCTTCTCTTTTTAACAATTTGCATTTGTTACATTGAGGACAAGGTAGATTTTAGGTTGGGGTGGTAGGATTTAAAATTTACACAAATTAGGACAAATTTAAATTTTTTATAAATAATGTGCCCTTGTTTTGCTTATTTAGTTGTGTATTTTCATATTAATTGTTTCCTCTAATTTATTTGTTTACTTTTATATATGTGTGTTATTTTCTTTATTTGTGTGTTTAGGTAAATTAGAGTAGTGTTCAAATTTTTGTCACAAAAATAATCATGTCTTAAAGATTAGTTTAAGTAATGATTAGGTCTTTTTGCATTATTATATTAATTTAAAAAAACATTTCATTGAGTAATATGATAATTAGTAAGTTATGTCATAACTAATATTTTATGATAAAATATTGAAATGAAAGGAATCCAAAATCGATGTTTAGGAATCGAATAGTAGAGAATACCCTTGTAAGATATTATTTAAGCCTTAATTTCCTTTATTATGAATGAAATATTTTCTCTATACTCAAAACACATATTTTATCTCTTTAAAATTTTAGATGATCTCTATAGGTATCAGCATTGAATGTATGAATTTTCTCATTGATGAGTGCTCAAAAAGCACTAAAATAACCATGATTTTATGCACATTAATTGATTAAAAATATATATATTTATATGTTTTATCATATATTTATATAAATTTGTCTTTTTCGGAATCACGGGTATTTTTATTGTTTTTCAGGTATTTTGGTTTAAAAACGCAATTTAAAGACTCAAAGAAGAATACTTGAAGCAATACATCACAAATAAATTAATAAATAAGTGGAAAAAGGTCAACAAACATGGAAAAATTGGACAAAATGGGTCGAAAAGGTCAAAAATGTCAAAAGATTCGGAAAATCGCTACCATGAAGGTGATTTAGTGCTCAAAAAGCACCAAAATAACTACGATTTTATGACATTAATTGATTAAAAATATATATATTTATATGTTTTATCATATATTTATATAAATTTGTCTTTTTCGAATCACTTTATTTTTATTGTTTTTAAGGTATTTTTTGGCTTAAAAACGCAATTTAAAGACTCGTTAAGAATACTTGAAGCAATACATCACAAATAAATTAATAAATAAAGGCCAACAAACATGGAAAAATTGGACAAAATGGGTCGAAAAGGTCAAAAATGTCAAAAGATGGAAAATCGCACAGAGCCACCAAGGCGCACAACGCTTTTCTCGCTTCACAGAATAGTCACAGACGTGCATCATTCACGCTACGAGCTACGCTGGCAATACCAATTTCAAGTCACGCCACTAAATGACGCTTCAACGCGCTTTTTGACCCATTTTTCACGTAACAATTTCTACGACGCCACGCCGACGCTATTGATGACCTCAAGATGTCCATCATACCGCTTTTATTTTTTTTAACATTTTTTTACTCATTTTTCTCTCCATCCTCACCTCTCAATACCCCTCTTCCCTACACCTTCAAAAGCTCAAACCCACATCTCTCTCTTCTTTCTTTCTCTCATTTCTTAGTTTTTGAGTTTTTCTTAGTTTCTTTCTTAGTTTCTAAGCTTTTCTTAGTTTTTCTCTTAGTTTTTAGTTCAATTCTCTTAGGTTTAGGTTCTTCTTGAAGGAACTTGTAATGTTTTTGTAATAATTTAAATTTTTGATTCAATAAATGGAGGTTAAATTCATTGAGGTTTTCTACAACTAGAATAGTCAAGTTTCGTAAGGATTTTATTTTCTTTACATTTATTTTTATGCTTTATTCTTACACGTTATATTTAATTTGTCCTGGGTGATTAAATTTAACTGCTAGTTTATAATCACGATATAATAATAACGCTGTTATGCTTAAAATATTAAATATGTGAAAATTTCTAAAAATGAATTGATTTTATTTTTATTCAAGATTTTATATTAAGAATCGTTGTATAGAAATATATTATTTTTCATTACAAACTTCAAATCAAAATTAGACTTTAAGGTTTAGTTATCCTGCCTAATTTAGAAGGTTTCTTTTATTTGTTGATAATCGCTCTTAGGTTGAAATGAAGCTCTATTTCAAAAGTTTTATATAAGAATTATTATGTGAAAATGTATCGACAACATGTTTTCAATAGTGGCTTTAAAACTTGAAAGTTAGTACTTGGATAACTAAATTCTTCGGGTTTAATTTGACACCTCAATAAAGTTTAAATCGGTTTTAACTGCACCAAAGCAGATTTAAACTAGTTCATTTTCAATCTCTTAGAAAGCGAATTAATTTAATTAACCAAATTAGTTATCAACCCCACCCATACGTTAATTGATTTGTTTAGTTAACAAGAATATCTAACCCCACCAAAGCGCCAGATTCATACAAAAGAGTAATCAATAAAATATCAATTTATACCTTTAATAACCTAGATAATATACGAAAGAAGATAATTAATTTAGTTATTATATCCATAAATACTCCACTAATATAAATGATAAAATTTGCATGAATATTTATCAATCTATATTTATATTTATTTATCGAATTTGTATCTATGTTTATTTTTTTATTATATTTAATTAATCTGATATATGCTTATTTTATGTTATTAGATTAGAACACAAAAAACCAAACTAGACGTGGATGTTTAGGATTTAATTTCGCTTAAAAGTTTGAATAATAAATTAAAAGCGTTCACATACATTCCTTCCTTAGATCGACTCAGAGTATACTTTATTATTTTCACTTAAATGATTCGCAGACTAGAGTTTTACAAATATTAAAACCAAAGTATTTGGTAGAATCGTAATGCCTTGCCATCAAGTTTTTGGCGCGTAAGGAATAGCGTTTTTAATTTATTTATCAAAATTTTAAAAATATTTTTGTGTTGTAAATAATTGTGATTTTTTTACAAAAATAAAAAAAAACTTAATCAAATTTCAAATTTCATAAGAAATAAAAAAATAAAAAAAAATTAATTATAGCATAAATAGTAAAATAATTTAGAAATTTGAAATTTGAATTAAAAAGTTTTTACCGTTAATGAATAGTAAAAAAAATTAACAAAAAAAAAAGAAGAAAATTTTTAAATAAAAATTGTACCGTGAATAATAAAATAATTTAGAAATTTAAAATTTTAAGAAAAAAAAATTTCCATTAATGAATAGTAAAAAAAAATAATTTCAAAAAAAATTTAAAAAATAAAACAAATAAATAAATAAATAATAAAAAATTAAAAAATAAATAAAAAATAAATAAAAAATAAATAAAAAATTAAAAAATTAAAAAATTAAAAAAATTAAAAAAATTAAAAAAATTAAAAAAATTAAAAAAATAAATAAAAAAATAAATAAAATAAATAAAATAAATAAAATAAAAAAACCCAAATTTTAATTTTTTGAGTTTAATTTTTACTAGTTTTTTATTTATTTTAAATCATAATTTTATTTTTTTTTCTTTTACCTTTTTCAATTTTTTTTATATTATTTTATATTTTTCTTTCTTTAGCTTTTTTTTTTCTTCTTGATTTTTAGTTAACTTACTTAACTTAGTTTTTTTTTACTAACTTAATTAACTTAGATTGTTTTTAACATTAACTTAGGTTTTTACTTAAATTTTTATTAACTTAATTAACTTTTTTTTTACTTCACTTAACTTAATTAACTTATTTTTTTTTACTTCACTTAACTTAATTAACTTTTTTTCACTTAACTTATTTAACTTAGATTTTTTTTACTTCACTTAACTTAACTAACTTTTTTTTCACTTAACTTAATTAACTTAGATTTTCATTAAATTAATTAATTTTTTTTACTTAATTAACTTAGATTTTTTACTTAACTTAGTTTAATTAAATTTTTTTACTAACTTAATTAACTTAGATTTTTTTTAACTTACTTAATTAACTTAGATTTTTTTTACTTCAATTAACTTAATTAACTTAGCTTTATAATTAACTTAGATTTTCATTAACTTAATTAACTTAAATTTTTATTTAACTTAACTTAATAAATACGAAAAGTAAAGATCTGGGAGCTCTGTTTGTGAGGACTAGTTCTCAAGCCTTTGCGTCAATCTTTCCCGGGAACGTTGTTCGTTTCCTAGGAGGATGGTTTTTAAGAGCCTTTTCACTACCATTCTTTCCTCGTGAAAGACTCGTTAATACCGACATTACGTTATTTTATCTTAAAAAACAAAAAAAACATAAATTCTTAAACTATCTCCAAAATTTTAAAGTTTTAATTATAATCTAAGGATTTAGTTGCTTTGTTTGATCTAGGTACAATTATGTTTTAATAACTTAATTATTTGATTTGCACTCGATGTGGGTTATCTAAAACTCAAAGTATGCCTCTAGTTTTAAATTGAAAAAGAAATTTGAAAATCAATAAAGTATGATCAAAAAGTATAGGTGACAACCTTGTCTTACCGAAGGTTTGATTGACTCAATTAATGAGGGACATGAGTTTACTTAAAATGCAATCCCCAAGTTACGTCTTGCTAAGGACGTTAACTAAGAATCGATTTTCGGGAGGCAACCCATCATTTTAGGTAATTTTCTTTTATTTACTTAATTATTTCATTTTAATTACATGCGGAATAATTTTTTAAATTGTTAAAACTAAAAATATTTGTTGAGATATTTAAGTTCACGCCGACCGTCTTCAGATACACTTTAATGATGAATATGACGGATGCACTTGCATTTTCCATTACTACTTGCACTTTCTCAAGAAATAGGTAATCTTTCTTCTCTTTTCTCTTTATCTTTAATTTACGCTTGTTACATCGGCGACAATGTAAGTTCTAGGTTGGGGTGGTGAAAAGTTACCATGCTAAATTAAAAAAAAGTTTTAACAATTTAAAAATAAAAAAAAATTTAAAAATAAAAAAAATATACTTTTTCATTTTTTGTGTGTTTGGTTTTATTTCTATTTTGTGTGATTTAGTAATTTTTGGAATAAAAAAAAATTCACAAAAATTATCTTTTCTTTAAATTAAATTTAAGTAAATAGTTAAGTCTTTTGTACTGTTAGATTAATTTTTTGAAAACATATCATGAAATATTTTGTAATTATTTTCTATAATTAGTTAGTTTTTTGTCATAATTAATATTTCTCGATAAGATGTAGAAATTATATTAAACCCAAAATCGTGTTTATGAATTTTTTTTAAGTGAGACTACCTTTTAGATATAATTTGAGCCTAATTTCCTTTATCTCGGTGAAATATATATTTTTTCTACTCCAAACACATTTCTTATTTCTTCAAATTTTTAGATGATCTCTATAGGTATTAGCATTGAATGTATGAATTTTTTTCTCATCTTAATAGAGTATCATATATATATATTTTTATTATTTTTGCTTAGATTAAATGATTTGAGTAGAAATTGATAGTATATGCTTATATCTCATTTATGCATGACTACTACAAAAACAAAAAGACATATCTGGGGTTACCTAAACCAAGATCAAACAGAAAAGCCACAAAGTTAACCACTCACCAAAATTCAAAAAAAAAAATGTACAATCTGTACATGGGTTGACTCTCTAAAAAATACACATATTGAAAAATATCTACAGAAAAAAAAGAGAGATAAAAATAGTATCATCTACATACTATAACCCGCATTGCCTACAAAGTCAGTGAGTAAAGGCTAATTACAAAAGAAAGATATGTTAAGTAATTCCCTAAAAAGTCATTGCAATTTCTTCATTTGTAAAAGGCATATATCTTGGAAATTCTTTCTTAATGAGTTTGATTTATGCATGAAAATAATTTTTATATATGATATCTTTATAATTTATACATTTGATTCTTTCATTTAGATCAATGTTAAAATAACACTTTAGCCTTTATTCTTTATACATATATGAACATATTAGTTCATTTCTATACATCAACTCTTTTCGCATATAAATTAGTATGAGTGTTTGAACCCATAGGATTCAAAGAGCCTGTTTTGAGAGTATTGACTTGCGAGGAATAGAGTCGGCCTTAATTTCGATTCATAACACCTGAAATTGGGGTGAAATTAAATTGATACATTTTTTGATATGAAATATGAAAATGATTTTCACTAATTATTATAATAAATCATGATTGTTTAAAGAGATTAAAATAACTTATGCTTGAGATTTTAATTATGATCTTAAAGGAGATTAAAAAGTATGAGACATTTTTGTGAGATGTTGATAATTTGTGATTTTGTTGTAAATTTAATTTTTAATTTGTTTGTTTTTATTGTTTCTTTTGTTTTTACATTTAGTACAATTTGTGGGTATCATTATCAAAACCCTCACGAGACTCAAACTCGTCCACTAGTGGCAACTCAGGGGTTTAAAGGCTTGTCGATAGGCTAAATGCAACCGTGTCAATTCAATCCTGAAGTGATTTAGGATAGTTTAATTTTTAGTTTTTATCGCTTCTCTTGCTGCGGACTAGCAAGAAGTTCGGTTGGGATGTGATGAGTTGCTCAAAAAGCACTAAAATAATCCATGATTTTATGCACATTAATTGATTAAAAATATATATATTTATATGTTTTATCATATATTTATATAAATTTGTCTTTTTCGAATCACGGTATTTTTATTGTTTTTAAGGTATTTTGGCTTAAAAACGCAATTTAAAGACTCAAAGAATACTTGAATATACATCACAAATAAATTAATAAATAAGTGGAAAAAGGTCAACAAACATGGAAAAATTGGACAAAATGGGTCGAAAAGGTCAAAAATGTCAAAAGATGGAAAATCACAGTAGCCTACTTACAGCGGCTACACCGTTCTTCCGCTCACAGAACATGAATACGCGGCGAAATTGCCGATTCACCTTGTAGGACTGCAACAGAAAGCCCCAAAGAATACGCCGTACACGCCAACGTTTTGACCCATTTTTTCACGTCTGTACACTTCTACGACGTCATGCCGACGTCATTGATGACCTCAAAGATGTCCACTACACGTTTTTTATTTTTTTAACATTTTTTACTCATTTTTTCTCTCCATCCTCTCCTATAAATCCCCCTCTTCCATACACCTTGAAACACCTCAAAAGCACACTTCTCTTTTCTTTCTTTCTCTCATTTCTTAGTTTTTGAGTTTTTCTTAGTTTCTTTCTTAGTTTCTAAGCTTTTCTTAGTTTTTCTCTTAGTTTTTAGTTCAATTCTCTTAGGTTTAGAGTTCTTCTTTTGAGAGGAACTTGTAATGTTTTTGTAATAATTTAAATTTTTGATTCAATAAATGGAAGTAAATTCCGCAGGTTTTTCTAGCAACGGGAATAGCGTCAAGTTCTAAGGATTTTATTTTCTTTACATTTATTTTTATGCTTTATTCTTACATGTTATATTTAATTATGTCTGATTAAATTTAACCGTGCTAGCTGCTTATAATCATGATATAATAATAACGTTGTTATGCTTAAGCCAAAATATTAAATATGTGAAAATTTCTAAAATGAATTGATTTTATTTTTATTCAAGATTTTATATTAAGAATGTTAGTAGAAATATATTATTTTTCATTACAAACTTAAATCAAAATTAGACTTTAAGGTTTAGTTATCCTGGTCTAATTTAGAGTAGCTTTTTTATTTGTTGGTACAATCGCCTTCCAGAGTTAGAGTGAAGCTCTATTTCAAAAGTTTTTATAAGAATTATTATGAAAATGTATTGACAACACGTCAATAGTGGTTTTAAAACTTGAAAGTTAGTACTCGGATAACTAAATTCTCGTTTAATTGGACACCTTTGAATAAAGTTTAAACTGCCTAATCTCACCAAAGGTGGCATTTAAATGGTTCATTTTCAATCTCTTAGAAAAAGGAATTAATTTAATTAACCAAATTAGTTATCAACCCCACCCATATAATAATTGATTTGTTTAGTTAACAAAGAATATCTAACCCACCAAAGGTGGTATTCATACAAAAAGAGAGAATCAATAAAATATCAATTTATACCTTTAATAACCTAGATAATATGAGCAAGCATAATTAATTTAGTTATTATATCCATAAATACTCCCCTAATATAAATCATAAAATTTGCCTGAACATTTATTGAATCTATATTTATATTTATTTATTGAATTTGTATCTATGTTTATTTTTTTTATTATATTTAATTAATCTGTATATATGTTTATTTTTTGGTATTAGATTAGGTACACAAAAAATACCAAACTATCGTGACAGGATGTTTAGGATTTAATTTCGCTTTTAAAAGTTTGAATAATAAATTAAAAACCACATACATTCCTTCCTTAGATCGACTCGAGTATACTTATCATTTTCTACGAAATGATTCGTGCACTTGCGAGAGTTTTACAAATATTAAAACCAAAGTATTTGCGAGAATTGGCAATGCCGGTTTTCGCTCATCACTCATCTCAATAGAATATCGTATATTTATTTTTCATTTGCTTAGATTAAATGATTTAAGTAGAAATTGATAGTATATGACTTTATCTCATTTATGCACGACTTCTACAAAAAAGCGACATATATTTAGTTACCTGAACCAAAATCAAACAAAAAAGCCACAAAATTAACCACTTAACAAAATCATACAAAAATGTACAATCTATTTATAGGTCCACTTTCTCTAAAAAAAGTATGTTAAAAAATCTCTTTAAAAGAGAGAGAGAAAGAGAGAGATAAAGAATATATAGTATATCTACATACTATGACCTATCTAGCCTTAGACAATTGTGAGAGTTGGTTAGTACAAAAGAAATATAGGAAATAATTCCCCTAAAAGTCATTGCATTTATTTTTCCTACACTTCTAAAAAACATATATCTTGAAATTCTTGCTTAATGAGTTTGATTGATACATGAAAATAATATATATGATGTCTTTATAATTTATACATTCGATTTCTTTCATGAGATCAAAGTTATGCACTATTTTGAGCCTTTCTTCTTTTATAAGTATGTAGACTTATTAGTTCATTTCTAAACATAAATTCTATTCATATACGCCTTAGTATGAGTACTTGAACCCATAGGATTCAATAAATTGAGAGTGTTGACTTGTGAGGAGTAGAGTCGAATCGAATTCAGATTCCTAACATTGAAATTAGGTGAAGTGAAAACAAAACTTTTTTTTATTAAAATATGAAAGTGATTTTCGACTAATTATTGTAGTAAATCATGAATGTTTAAGAAATTAGAATAATCTATGCTTAATGGTTCTAATTATAAAACTTAAATGAAATTCTAAGTATGAATTTTTTTGTGTTTTATTTTACTTTGTATTTTACTTGTTCTATTGTTTTTATTTTTATTTTAAAGATTGTTTGATTTAATTCAATATTTATGGGTATCATTACTGAAAACCCACACGAGACTTAAACTCGTCTATTAGGGCAACTTAGAGGTTTAACAGCTTGTTGTATATGTTCAATGCAACCGTGTCAATCCACGAAAGTGACGCACGCTCAACACACCCTCGCACGCAGCCTAGCACACGCCTAGTACAAGCCCTCGCATGTAAGTACATGCCTAGCACACACCCAATATATGCTCGCGTACAGCCAACACATGCCTAACACACACCCACACCAAGTCTTGCGTGTGCCAACACATACCTATGCTTGTCTCGTGTTGACCAATGCCTGTCTGTCACAAATCTCACCTCCACACACATGCCAACCTATCCAAACACATCAAAAATCAATTTTTGAAATATTTTCTTACCTTTTTTTATCTTTCCTCATCTATATAAAGGACTATTTCTCCCATTGTAAAAATCATCTCTTAAAATCTCTTTTTTTGCTCTCCCTTTAGCTTTTTGTCTCTAGTTTTTAGTTTTTTTAGTTTTAAAGTTCTCTTTTTTAGAAGAACTAATTATGCTTTCATAGATTTTTAGTTTTTGATTCAATAAACGGAAATACAAATATGTTTAGAAGTTTTCCAATAACAGAATTTGCATCAAAGTTCTGTAAAGATTCTTTTAAGGTATAATTTTAAAATGAATTCTTTACAGTTATTTTAAATGTTTTATTCTTATATATTATGTTTAATTCGACTGTAATTCAATTTAATAAAACAATCTACAACTTGTATAACAACTTGCTAACCTATACAAACTACAACTAACAAATGCTAACATACACGACACATTACAAACTAAAGTAGGCTCTAATAAAGTTGGCATTGGCATTGATTTCTTGAATTGCTTTTGATGTCTTCCTTTCAAGAAAACGTCTATTAGTACTCACGTGTATCAACACAGTGTTAGAATAAAATAACTTTTGATAATACCATCACTTAAAAAGTAAACCAAGAATATTCATATTGTATCATTAAGAATCAAAGACAAATATGCGAAAACATACTTGGATCTATAGTTATAAATTAAATCTATAGTTAAGTAGTTAGTCTTCTAGCTTTACATGTTTTCCTTAGATAACCCTTTAGTTTTCTCTCCGCATTCTCTGATAATAAGATATTAGATAAGAAGAAGCTAGTATGTGATTTGGGGACTATAACAACTATATATTTATAGTTAATAACTATAAATCTATTTTAGTTCACTATTAAAATAGACATTATCTTTAAGTCTTTACACATTAAAAACCTACACTCTATTAGATACATTAAATCCAAAATTACTTAAATCTTAGCATATCACTTTTAAATGAGCTTAACCTTATATAACAATCTACAACATATAATTATTCACATATAAATCCAACGTTGGATTAAGGATCCAATAATCTCACACTTGGGCTATATGTGTAACATTATAATTATGCATTGCAAAAATAACCATATGAGCTCAATTTTGTTGTCATTATCGAAATATATCTGTTACCCAATCCGGTCCATCAAGGGTATCATTACATTTGCCGCAACTGGACCTATCAATTGTCACATATATCAATACAACTAAATGACATGGATCATGATATGGATATGTAGCATGAAAATTTTGTACAATGTGATCGTAACATACATATTTCCATCACGTCCAACCTTGAACTTTAGTGAGATCAAGTTATACCAAAATCAAAGTGTAAATAAACCAAAAACTTTATTTCAATAGAAAATAACCTCAAAATATCTATAAAATGAAATAATTGAAAGTGCATCTATATCAAAAATTGAATATTCTCAAATGACATGACACTTATACGAGCAATGTACTCATGAAACACTTTGGGTGACAATCCCTTAGTAAGTAGATCCACAATTATGAAGTTTGTACCAATTTGTTCTATATACAACTGTACACTTTGAAATCTTTCCTTAATAACCAAGAAATTGATGTCTATATGCTTCGACTTCATCAAGCTCCTATTGTTAGTAGAATATAACAATCCTGACTTATTGTCATAAAATTACTCAAGTGGTCTTTCAATACTATCTGCTATGTGCATCCTTGTGACAAAATTTCATAGCCATATTCCTCGATTGGATGCCTCATAACATGCTATGAATTATTTCGGCATAGTTAGAGGCTATAATAAGACTCTTTAGCACTCTTCTAAGAGATAACACCTCCAACTAGTAAGTAGACATAGTCTAAGGTAGATTTCATACTATCTTAGAATCTAACAAAATGGAAGTTACCCAATGATCTCAAGCTGATCTGACATCTGATATGTGAGCATGTAGTCTTTTATTTTTAGTAAGTACCACAAGACTTATTTGGCTACTTTCCAATGGTATATTCTTAGATTGCTTAAATATCTGCCCAACAATGTACACAATAGTTGGACACTTACATACTTGAACATACATCAAACTCTTTACTACTAACGCATAAAGAATCTTGTGCATTTTCTTTTCCTCAAGATCATTCTTAAGGCACTAATTGAGACTAAATTTGTCTCCCTTAGCAACAAGGGTATCATCTTATTTGCAATTCTACATGCCATATCTCTTGAAAACCTTTTCGATATAGATCTTTTGTGATAATCCTAGAATATTCTAAGAGCAATCTCAAAATATTTGTTTGTCTAATACAAAAGAGGTGTCACCAAGATCTTTCATCTTAAAATTCTTATCTACAAATCTCTTGGTTTTGTACAATAAGTCTATATCATTTTTGGCAAGCAAAATGTCATCAACATTTAAACAAATATAATTGCTCCTACAGAATTTACAGTATATTCAGTCATCGACCAAATTTATCTCAAAATTGAATGAGATAGTCACTTGATGAAAGTTAAAATACCATCATAGATAGTCTCATCAATGTCACCGTTGAGAAATGTCTTCTTTACATGCATCTGATGTAAATCAAGATTAAAATATGCTACTAATGTTATTATAATCTTGAAAGAGTCTTTTGAGGAAACTAGAGAAAAAGTCTCTTTATAGTCAATGCCTTCTTTCTATGTAAATCCCTATGCAATAAGACGAGTCTTGTATCTCTCTGTGTCACCTTTTGAATCCATATTGGTCTTAAATATCCATCCACAACCAATGAGATTTGTAGCTTTTGGAAATGGGACAAGATCCTACATGTTATTTTTCTTCATGGATTTGATCTTCTCATTCCTCACATCAATCCACTTTTATGAGTTAGGACTTTCTGTGGCTTGACGAAGTTGATCAAATCTTTTTCCATCACTTCAATATCTAAATCATGTTCGTGGAGAAATATAATGTAACATCTAGCACTACACTTCTCCTTTTCCTAGTGGATCTCCATAATGGCATGAGTTCTTGAGGTGATAGAGTTTTTTTTCTTAGACAATTTCTTGAATAGGAAGTTCTTCAAGATTTTTATGATTTGTTTTATCTTAATCAAAGTCAAGAATATGATTCTAATTAATTCCAATAGAAACTGTGTGAATATCAACATATTCCTATTCAAAGACAAAAATCTCTTATTGTATATTCTTCTATAAACTCAACATTCTCAAGGAATTGAGTATTTTTTTACTCAAAAATTGACTTAGATGTGGGATCATTAAACTTTTACCCTATGTACCCCTTTGATTTTTTAGAATACCCACTAAAATAGAAACCCACCATCCTTGAATTCAATTTCCTTTCATTAGGCCTATAAGGCTTAGCCTCAACTAGATACCCCTATATATACAAGTGCTTTAAACTAGGCTTCTTTCCCATCAAAAGTTCATAACCATTTTGGATATTGATTTAGTTAGAACCCTATTAAGGATATGTATTGCAATATTAAGTGTTTCTCCCCCATAGTGATTCTGGTAAGGTAGAATGACAAATCATACTTATTACCATGTCCTTAAGTGTTTTGTTTCATCGTTCAACAAAACCATTCATAGTGGGAAAACCCGGTATAGTGTATTGTGGGATAATACAACATTCCTCTAGGAACTTAGCAAATAGTCTTGAAAGTGATTCACCTGAATTGTCATATATACCATAGTACTCACCATCATGATCATATCTGACGCATTTGATCCTTTTTGCTGGGTTGGTTCTCAACTTCAGCTTTATGACCTTTGAACACGTCTAATGGTTATGACTTTTCATGAATAAGAAATAAATAGCCATATCTAAAAAATTTTCTATGAATGTTATAAAATATTCTTGACCATTCGAAGAAACTTTAGGGAATGGCTTACAAATGTATGTATGTATAAGTTCTAAGACTTTTAAAGTCCTGTTTGCTTCAAATCTCCTTTCATTGGTCTGTTTTCTCTTTATACATTTAGTATAAACATCAAAATCTGTAAAATCTAAGGAATCTAAAATTTTGTGAGACATAAGTCATTCTATTCTCTGTTTGGATATATGACCTAATCTCTTGTGTCATAATATAGCCAAATTTTCACTTGAGGTCAGTTGAGCACTCTCTGTCTTATCTTACTTTAAACTTTCTTCTTCCTACACACAGTGTGTGATAAGTTCATTTAGAGACCGTAATTCTTTCTGACAATTGCAACTCATCTTAAATTGGTTAAACTATGACAGAAGATATATCAAAACCAAATGCAACAATAAGTCCTCAAAAAGTTCTAACTTAAGTGCTCTCAGCTTGGAAGGAATATGAGATATTTGTATGATGTACCCTCTGATATTACCTTTTTCCCTTATAACTCATTGAAATTAGATTTGTCAAGAGCGTACCTATTTTAGCCTTTTCGTTCTTAACAAACCTTTTTTCAATGTCTACAAGAAAATTATTAATAGTAGTTATCTTTTCCTACATTGTGCCCTTGAATATGTTTCCAGAATAGACTTTTTCATAATCATCATAAGAATAGACTTTTTCATGATCATTATACACATACAATTTGATCTACCATATCTTTCCTTTTCCTTTTTTACATCAGAAGTACTATTATACATAATAGATGCAATATAATCAACCCATATAACAAGGTCCAAATTCATGACTCTAAGAACTATTAAGAGGTTGTCTTTTCATGACTTAAAATTAGTGTCATTTAACATAGGAATAGATTTAATGTTTATAATAATATTGACATTATTATTTATAATTGAATCCAGAAAATAATAAACAAACAAAACAAGCTTACATAACTCTTTAAACTAAAATAACAAATTCAAACAAAAACAAATCCTTTCTTAAGATATCGACACTCCAATAATTGACTTGTAAGTGATATCTTGGTGAACAATGATAGTAAGAACATGCTAAACAATAAATCTTCTTATAGGCTGAATTATTATTCACATATAAAAACCTAATAATCATCAAATGTTTATTAACTCATGTGTTTATTACCACATGTACACATGCAATTATGTTAATCATTACATTAACGCATTCTAGTTTCTTTTTTCTTTAATTCATAATCAACGATAAAAAGTTTATTAAATCTACTCATAGACATCCTTTAAACATCTTTTTTTCTCCACAATTAAAGTCTTTTTTTAAAATAATGAGCATACAAAAAAAAACTTTGTAAACAATTTCTGAATCTAATTCTATATATAAAAAGTATCAAAAATAGATTTTTTAAGATTTTTTTAATGACAAAAAAAATTTCATATCAATCCAAGATCAAATAATTACAATTATAAAATATTTTTTTATTTGAATCCATAATTTTAAAAAACAACAATAATTGTTCTTAAATTTGATAATGTTAAAACTAGAATCATCATATTTGAAAATATCAAAATTATCATAAATTAAAAATAAATTATATTCTTAATAATTCAATACGAAGATGCTTTAATATTACTTATTAAAAAATAACATTTGATGAATAATTCATTCATTTTTTTTATTGTACAATAATCCATAACACAAGTTTCATTCACCAACAAAGCCCTTATAAGATTTGGTTTGTACCGAGTAATTCTAAATGAGCAATATGAATCTAATTGATATTTTAAATATTATTTTTAATTTTTTTTATAATAAATGTGAAATTATTAAAAAGAAATATGTGTTTTTATCATATTTCCTAGTAAATCTTGAACCTACTATCTTCAATTTACCACGAAGGACTTATACCATTGAGCTACTAGACCATTAGTTTTAAAAAATAAGATTGTCAAAAATATTTTATGATATAATTGAAAAAGAAAATTTTTAGCCAATAAATAATGAAAAATAAACACTATTATGATAGAAAAAATAAATTATATTTAACAATAAATACAATATTTTTATACTAAACAATTTTGATATAATCTTAATAATAATAATAATAAATTATAAAATAATTTTAAGATTTTAGTTAAGTAAATAGTTTAAATAATTTTTAGAAAAGAAGTTATAAAAATATAAGATAAACATGAAATATAATATATATTATAGAAATAGATTGAGTTTCAATGTAATTAAATCTATAAAAAAATTAAAAAATATAAATAAATTTATATTTATTAAAATAAGGTATTTAGCTTCAAGGTACGAGGAGTCAAACATGAAATAATATATATTATAGAAATAGATTGAGTTTCAACGTAATTAAATCTATAAAAAAATTAAAAAATATAAATAAATTTATATATTTATTAAAATAAGGTATTTAATTTCAAAGTACGAGGTGGAGATACAATCTCGATTTTATCCGATCTCATATAGTAAAATTCTAATATTCGATCCCAATTCTCTAATTTGTTGTCCCTCTATCTCTAATCAAAAAATTCCAACAAAAATTTTTGCCAGGAAAAATTAACCATATATTAGATTTACTTTTAACTTTTGCAAGTCTGGATATATTAGATTTACTTTTAACTTTTGCAAGTCTGGACTTTTTTTTTCTTTTTTTCATTTTTCCAACGCCCCATCAATTTACTAGATATTACAATTGAAGAGCTTAGGGCCTCCAATTATTTTCGTGAAATAATTGTCTTTTATCTTTAAAAAAATAACACCACAAGAATAAATGATTAATTTTATATTTTCTCTTCATTTTTCTATGTTTTAAAAAAATTGCTTTAACAATTCCTTGTGTTAAAATTTTCTTTGTCAAATGAAGTTAAAAAATAAAATAATTTTTTTTAAAAAATAGCTACTAATCTAAGTGCAGCTTTGTACTTATACTATTATTTAAAAAAATAAGTAGATTAAATTTCTCTAAAATAGCTGGTGAGCTTAAGTACTCTAATTATAAAATCCAGTGGATTTACGTGATTACCAACCTTTTTTAATGCAATATTTATGGTTATTTATGAAATTGTTTAAATTTTACATTTTTTTTCACTAATAACTTATATATATTAAGATAATAAAACATACAATACAACCAATTTCATGGTTATTTTCATAACAATCTTATTTTATAATTATAGTCATAAATTCGTAACTATATTTTATAATTATATAATTTGTATAAAATAGCTATTTGGTAGTTATAGAAGGATATATTTTGAGTGGATAAGAAATAGAATCTTCTTTTAACTCTATATCTATTAATAATTTAGTTTTCTTCTACTCTACTTCAAGACACACAACTTGCTTGTCCCACCTAATAGAGTGCTCACATTTTCTGTCTGAAACTCCTACAAATATTGAAGTATATATAATTTTCTAATATTCTGACAATATAAAGTAACTATATGCAGAAAGAAAATAGAATCTATAGTAAGTTTTTATAAAGAAACCAGACAAGTTTACAAGTGAAAAAGAATGCCAGACATAAAAACAGATACACCACACAACAATGAAACTAAAAAAAAGAAGCTTCAAACCTATAATAATACTTCTTCTCGTCCTCATCATTAGCAATATCTTCACAATCTCTTCTCACATTTTCCATGGCAAAATTAAAGCTCACCAAAATTGAAATATAGGTTTTTCCTTGGCAATATGTGAACAAATTAAAGGCAGGTTGGTACAAAGGAACTAACAATAAATTGAACGAATAAAAAATTTTAATGATCGAAATTGGCTAAAGCTTCCATGCAAGCTGAAAAACCTTTGCAATAATGGAGCTTCCTCGGCAATTCTTACGTGTTTACACTTTTTTTTCCTCTCTTTTCTTCTAAATAACTCATTATTAAATATACTAAATAGTAACTTCTACACCACTTATATTACAAATACAATTAGGAAAATCTAAACTATCAAATCTTCATTCTTATAGTTTCCGTAATGACCATAATGCTACTTCATGAGCTAAAGAGCTGCATCTTCTTGGAAAAGTTACAAGAAATTGTAAGATAGGGATTGCTGTTTCTCCAAGAAATTGTCTTGCTTCCTAAAATGCCTGATCAGATTGATCCATGATATAATCACTAAATGATTTGCAATCGCTTTCGACGATTAGCAATTGCACTTTCATTACCCTTGCCAATCAAATGGCCAATGCCACAGCAATTTCACTTGCATCCTTTGCCAATCTCTTACACTAGTTAGTTATATTTTTGTAACGCTTTAATACATTCTCTCTAATATTTTGGAACATTTACAAAAACTCAATCTTAAAGATAGCCTCACAAATTTCAAATGTAGGCTCAAAAACACAAGGGGCAGTTCGATCAAAATATAAAAGAAAGTCAATTAAAAGATGAGTCATAAATAATTGACAATCATCAATACAGGAAAGAAAAAAAAGAAGAGGACCGAAAATTAAATTCCGGTTATGGAGATAAAGCAGTAAAGCTAATTAGTATTTTCTTTTGATGATTCAATCAAGAAAATAATGAATGAAAATATTTCCTGCACATACAACAGTTGGGCATGTATTACCAAAAACAAAAAAATGGCCATGTAATTATATCTCATTTTGAGTTTAATCAGACAATATGCAAATAAATTTCATTAGGAGGTACAATGCACACATCTAAAAATAGCTTTCATCTCCGAGCAATCCTACCCCCAGCTCCAAGTAATACGGCTTTACCTATTGCACCTGTATGAAGTCCAAAACCTACAGCCACTGCTCCACCTAAAGCAACCCACTTCCAATCAATGCCATGTTCCTTCTCTCTTTTATTGCGAATGGCCAGACCTTCCCTCTCTTCACCAGAGGCATGTCCCAACGAATCCATGCTTTCATTGGAAGGTATTTTTGTGATGACTTGGGCCATCAGAGCACTACGAGACAAAGAAGCCTCTGGTTCTGATTTCCTTTCATTCTGGTATGCTCTCATACCAGAATGTAATTTCTTGACAGTACCCCACATGCCGTGACGCACACCCAACTTCGCCACATCTTTTGGTATCCCCATGTCTTCATAATGGATGAGTGTAACCTCACAAGCAGACAACTGACCATCTCCTTTACGAGACTCCACTGCACATTCATTTTTCATATTCAGCAAGTGGACAACCAACAACATAGCAGCAATATCATTTCATTAACTGACATTACTTACCAGCCTTAATTATCCAGCTTGAAAAATAAAGTTCAACTCTTCTAGGTTTGTCACGCTTAGGCAATGCAGGATATGGCACACCCTGCAATATTGCAACTCATGACAATAAGATTCCCTGTTATAACAATTCTACGTGTTACTTTCTAAATCTCCAATATAATACAAAATAACACCAACACAGAGCCCCGCAAACCATTCAAGACCACCACAACGAGTTTAAAAAAGGAAAGAGAACAACAGAACAAATGAACATCTAAAAACCAACCATGAGAAAAACAAAAGGCCATAACAATAAGATACAAGCTACTGAGGGGTCCAACTCTTGCAAAAACGGAACTTCTCCAGTTCTCGATCAAGTTATTAAATCATGAACAAAAAGTTGACACAAGTAGCATGAGGCTTGGTCGAGTTAAAATCTGCCATAAGATCTTATCAATTTTTTCTTCCTTTATGTAATAATTTACGTTATTATTATTTTCACTATCATTATTTTGTTGCTGATCTTCCATGTTCATTAAAAAAATCATTGTTTATTAGTTACAGCAGTAGGGACGCTCTTGATGAAAAAGAGTAAATAAAAAATAAAAAAACAAAGTACAATTACGCATGATACAAATCAATGACGAGCAACTTACTCATGAAGTTTACAAGGGATTCTATTTGTATTTTAATTACGTGACTCATTGGGATTTAATATTTGTATTTAATTGGACATTAATGGGGGATTGTATTAGTTAATTAGGAGACTTATTTTCCTTTTCTAATTAGCCTATTATATACTATAAATTTGTAATGAAGGTCCGTATATAAGTCAGATTAGAAATACAATTCAACAATATAATTTCAAATCCAGTATTTCTAGATAGTATCAAATCCCTACACTTCATCGTTGAAAACTCATAACGGAAAAAATTACAAAGAATAAGCATAGTCTGTAAGATTGATTATCAATAGTAAGGAAAAGATGGGATACTTGACCAATGAAACGAGAAAGTCTAACTCAACCAACAACGGTACTCTAAAACGATGGAGCTAAGAAAACACAATGATGACTGCATAGTTCGTAAACTCCATGTTACTAACTACAAGTAAAACTTACCTCTTCTTGCCAACATCAAGAGAAGTGTGGGAGGCCGTATGAGAGACCAAATCCAACGACGAGGATTCTTTTAATATTTTCGAGCAACAAACTTGCTTAAGGCAAACTAAATAGAAGGATAGAGTTGACCGAATTTTATATGGAAATAATACCTCTCTAGAAGGAGATTGATTTATGTTAGAAGGAAGAATGGGAGCATTCTATTGATCCTGTCTGTTACTGAAAAAATGTAAAAAATGTAAGTGAGTTTCTAGTTGTGGACTAAATCTAAAACTCGACGATGTGAAGAGGGGAATCCTCTACCAACAACTTGGGGTGATCCTTTGCCAACTTCTTCCTTCTATCAGAGAAGTTTTTTTTGAAGTATGCCAAGAACACAATCGATTAAGAGTCATGAATAATGTCAACGACACTATTGGTGCCTCTTATGGATTATGAGAAGTCTTAGCCCTCATGGATGGAGGAGGCACAAGACAAAACAATTCACCAGGTGTTGTGAAGAGTGAAGCCCTCATGAGGAAGATTGGATTTCAACAGGGGCTATTGCAGTTAAGCCTAGACTTGGGCTTGATGGGGTGTCTTCAATGCCCGGTGAAATGCCCTGGAATGCCCTTAGAAAACTGGCCTAGGCCTTATGGGATGTCTTCAAGACCTAGAAGGATTTCCTTTGAAAATTCACTCCTAGGGGAATTGGGCATGGTGGGCTTTATAGACCCTTAGCAAATTTAATCCATGTGCCCCATGATAATAAAATAAGAGTTGACCCAAACTCAACGTAAAAGAACATTTTGTGATCATTGTTGTAAGCCTGGTTATACAACTTATTGGGAAATTCATGAAAAACCAACAAATTAAAAGCCGAGATAGAATAGAATATGAAACTATCAAGTTTCAATTGACTACCAAAAATCTTTATATAATTCAGGTTCAAGGAAGCATATAATCCAAAACAGTTGGAACAACTTTATAAACCTTTTTCGAGCATCGAATCTTCTTGTCAGTCATTAATAAATGCTGGCTCAACTTCACTAGCTAACAAAGACAATTATTAAACTGTCCTTATTCCTACTTCACGAGCCAAAATTCCTTGGATTATTAACTCTAATGTGTCAGATCATATGACTAACACATATTATTTGTTCACTTCTTACTCACCGTGCTGGTAATTTTAAAATTATAGTAGCAGATGAATCTCTCTCATCTGTTACAGATAAAAGGAATATTCAAATTTATAACTCTATTGTTGTTAAATTAGTTCTTCATATCCCAAATTTACCTTGTAATTTGGTCTCTATTAATCAATTAACAAAAACTCACATTGCTTTGCTAAGTTTCTTTCATCTCACTCTCTCAAAACCTATCATTGAGGAAAACGATTGGTAGTGTTCGAGAGTATGAATGACTTTACTATTTTGATGGCGCCAATGTAAGTGAACACAATCAAATTACATTTGTGATCCTACTTCTACTTGTAAGGATAGCGAACTTTTATTAAGGCATTATATATTAGGTCATCCCAATCTTCCATATCTTAAAAATTTACTCTCATCTATTTGCTCAAATAAAATGGTGAATTTTCAATGTGAAATTTATGAATTAGTAAAATATTGACATATTTTTTTAAAAGTTCAATACAAACAATCAAACCATTCACCTTAATCCATAGTGACATATCTTGTCATTTCCTTAATAGCACTCACACCAAGTAGTTTTTCATATTTATTTAAGATCATATTCGAGTTTGTGAAGTCTACTTACTAAAAAAAATAACCAAGGTTCGTGATGTTTTCATTAATTTTCATTCAATGATTTAAACCCAAGTTCAAAAACAAATTCAAATTCTTCAAATTGATAATGGGACAAAGTACTTCCACAATTCCTTGAGAAACTATCTCCGAAAACATGGAATAGTACACTAAAGTTCTTGTGTTTGCTGAACGAAAAAATAGAAACCTTCTTGAAGTAGCTCGAGCCTTAATGTTCATTTTAAACATGCCTAAACGATTTTAGGGGGTTGTCATTTTAAGCTCGACCTACCTCATCGATCAAATAACCAATCAAAGCCTTTCGTTTGAGACAAGACTTCAAGAACTCCAAAATAGAAACCTTCTTGAAGTAGCTCGACTTTACTTTTTTCAAGAATACTCATTAATACCAAAAACCCTTTTTTCAAAAGAATTTAAAAGATCTCTTCTAGCCAATACTTGAATTTTTTTCTTCAAAAGTCACCTAAATTACCTAAATCCACCTGTGAAAACACAAATAAAAATGAGCCTATTCTACCACCCCATTCTATTATGCCATCTTAGATGAACACTTGAACACAAAAGGACATGTGAGAAAACCAAATAATCAAGAGAATTATTTATTCAAGGTCGCCAAAATTATAGAACAGAATGAATTTCACACTCGAGGTAAGCACTAAAAGAATCAGAACTAGTGATACATCCAACTGTCCAGTCTATAGGTAACCTAAATCTACTAAATTACCTATTGGACTTAGAAAACCCACTCCATCTTGAATACTTATATCATCTCTAGATTTTTCTTATACAATACTTTGTCTTCTACATTTCATGTTTTTACCACTGGTCTTGATAAAACAAAGATTCCAAGAATATTCATGAGACCTTAAAAATCCAAAATGATGAGAAGTTACGGAAAAAAATAAAGGCACAAAAAAATGAAAAATTAGGATGTCATAGAGCTATTAAAAGGAAAGATACCAAGAGGTTGTAAATGAGTGTTTACAATAAAATACAAAGATAATGAGACAATAGAATGGTATAAAACCTGACTAATTGCAAAAGGGTTTATACAAACCTATGGAAGTGATTATATTGAAACATTTGCACCTGTGGCTAAACTAAAAACAATTTGAGTTCTCTTGTTACTAGTAATAAATTTAGATTGACCACTTCAACAACTAGATAGAAAATGCCTTCTTGAATGGAGAATTAGAAAAATTTATATGAACATGCCACCGGGAGTATGTTTTCAACCTCCTTACTAAGACTAGAATGCTTGAGTGAAAACCAAGTGACATTCTAATGGAGGTTGGAAAAAAATCAGAAAAGTTGAGAGAGCCAGTTGACAAAGATAGGTATCAAAGATTAGTAGGAAAACTGGTATATACATTTCCCAGAGAAAGTTCAATTTGAAGTTTATTACAAAATTCTCATATACCTAAAGGGATCACCAAGCAAAGGTCTGTTCTTCAAGAAAAATCAAAACAATGGGATAAAAATCTCTATTAACATTGACTAGGTTAGTTCAATAGAAGTCAAAAGATTCACTACCAGATATTGTACATTTGTATTTGGAAATTTAGTGACTTAGAAGAGTAAGAAGCAAAACACGGTGGTTACAAGTAATGCTAAAGCTACATCTGTGAAACATTATGGCTAAAAAAACACTGAAATGAACTCTGAGTTACAACAAATTCTCCGATCAAACTTTACTATAATAACAAGGTAACAATCAATATTTTTCTCAATTTAGTTCAACATGACAAAAAATACATTTAGAAGTAAATAAACATTTCATCAAGGAAAAAGTTGAAGATTAAACTATTTATAACATATGTTCCAAGAAAGAAACAAAATTGCAAATATCTCCACCAAAGGACTTCCTCAACAAAAACTTAACTTTATTTACAAGTTGGATATGATTAATAACAGACGAAGAGTTGTCAAGTCCGTTACCTTTAAAGAAAGTACAGTTTAGACCCATACCTATTAGATAGAGTAGCACAAGTCTACTATCTTTACAAAAAGGATCGCATAAGTCCATTTTGTTAAGTAATGAACTTGTGCTACCCTATTTGTCCAATTCGAAAGTGGGGCAACACAAGTCCATTACTTTATAAAATAGACTTATGCAACCCTTTTTATACAGGTAGCGAACTTATGCTACCCTTCTAATAGGTAAGGGACTAAAGTGTACTATCGTTAAAAGTAACTAACTTGGATTTCCTTTTTTCCATTAATATTTATGATTTAACTTGAGGGAAAGTGTTGAAATCCCATAATGAGGAATTTTATTTTGTATTTTAATTAAGTGAATCATTAGGATTTGATGTTTGTATTTAATAATGAGTTAACGGAGGATTGTATTCGTGAATTAAGAAATTTATTTCCTTTTCTACTTAGCCTACTTTGTACTATAAATTTGTAATAAAGATCCATGTACAAATCAAATTAGAAATACAATTCAACAATATATAGCCAAAAAAAGAAGATACAAAGTTTATATTAATTTAATTGTCCACAAGCTTGTGATGACAACTAGATATACAATTAGAGTAAATTCATTTTGGATTTAGTAAATTAAACAAAATGTGAACTCCTACCAGAAGCTAAAATTAAATAATATTATTGAGAATTAAATAATATTAAATAATATGTATTGAGATTTGTAAGTTCTGTCATTTTAATGTTGACATTCCACATGCAAAATACGATGTTTGTATTGTATTTGATATTTTTGTCTATCTTTTGTAAGGTTTGTTACTTGTGGCTCAATATCACTTGGGATATAATTTCGTTATTGTTCATTACACATATTCACTTTCTTAGATTGCATATAGTTTACATTGTTGGATATTTGTCATTGTGTAATCTCATTAAGGACTTTTTTTGTTGTCGTGGTGTCCCATTGGGACTTTGGATTTTTGTCTATCTTTTGTAAGGTTTGTTACTTGTGGCTCAATATCACTTGGGATATAATTTCGTTATTGTTCATTACACATATTCACTTTCTTAGATTGCATATAGTTTACATTGTTGGGTATTTGTCATTGTGTAATCTCGTTAAGGACTTTTTTTGTTGTCGTGGTGTCCCATTGGGACTTTGGTTGTATTGTTCGACTCGACGTTTCTTAATGTTTGAAACACTTTTCCGTGTGGTTTTTAGCTCGCTCACCGACGTTCTTGCAATTGGCTCTACACCCCTTCACCACCCCTCGTCATTGTGAGCCAACGAGTGTGTAACAGTTATTACCCTCACCGCCCATGCGACGAGTGGCCAACAAGGGTCCAAGAGGCTTTGGAATTTTTTTATAAATTCCCCCCTCATTTTCTTGGCCAGAATCCGTGGGAAGGGTTTGCCAGTTTGGAACTAGACTTCTCTTGTCCTTTCTTGGTCCGTTTTTTTTCTGAGTGTTGGGTCTAGGAAACAGTGTAGCATCTATATGATGTAGGATATCAGAAAGGAGTCTCATATTTCTCAAACATCAGGTTGAGTGTAAAAAAAACGTGAGATTGATTGAGGTTTTGTTGAGAGAAAATATATTGTAGGTTAGTGAAAAGCTTTATCATTTCAAGGAGTTACTCTCAGCGTTGAGTTGCCGTGTGTCGGCTGGTATTTACAAGAGTATAACAGCTCCCATAGGTGAATAGCTTATGTGGTGATGTGTCATGTGTCGGTTGGTAGTTATAAAAATGCAACAATTCCCATAAGTAATGATTCTATGTAGTAGTGTGTCGTGTGTCGTGTGTCGTGTGTCGGTTGGGTGTTGCGAGGATGCAACATGGTGCATAAGTCACGAGCCTATGTGTTTGTGTGTCGTGTGTCAACTGAGTGTTGTAGGGTCACAACGTGCATGCATGTTAGGAGTTTGTGCCATCAGTAATCGATTGCATCAAGTGGTGATAAAGCTCCTTGAGCCAAGCTTGGATCTAAGAGTGTTGTGTAAACAATGAATGAGGGCAACTTAGGTGCAATTAGTGTCGGTATCCCAACTGGTAGAGGTATTTGTGTTTCTACTTTTACTAAGTTGTGTACTGTTAATTTAATTATTAGTGAATTACTAGTTGCCAAATGGTTGCCTTAAACAACCTAAGGATGTTACCACAAAGACAGAGATTATATGTGGATTTATCTCGTTACATGCTGTATTATGTAAGATCACATATTGAGAGTATAATCATTATTTACCAAATATGTTCACACATGAGATGTCTTGAAGTGATTGAATTTTTTTTAACTTTTCCAATATGTTTACCTGATTCACATATTGTGTGCTATTTGCCATGTTAATACATGTTGTTGGTCTAGACAGGAGCCTGTAAGGCACACCGTCATTAATGTTTTGACCATAGATCTTTTTTATTTGCTTGTTGCTTTTGAAGTGTGTTGAAGTAAGCATTTTTTTATTTCCACTGTACTATCTACTTAATTTATGTTGTGAGTACTTAGCCAAGTTGAAATAAAGTACGCGAAAAGATTCCATAAGTTGACGTATTCACCCCCTTGTAAGTCTCGAATGGTTATATGAGTCGAAAATTCAATTCATATATGTGCAATTGTTCCGACATATAAAACTCTCAATATTCATAAAAAAAAATGAAATAAAAAGACTACCAAAATTGCAAGTTTTATGAGATTGAGCAATAAATGCCCAAAAATTGAGGGTTTACCAACCTCCAAAATCCCATTATTAGGGCCTAAACTCAAATTATAGTGTGTTTACATGAGTAGGCAAATAATAAAATCAAACCAACAATGGTTTCCAAAGTCTCAGCCACAAGGAAACTTTTGATAAAATTTTGTATAAAAAATGAGCAAACTAAACGGTACCATATATTTCAATTTCAAAATGCAAAGGAAATTACATGTACCGCAAGAGAGAAGGTACATTCACAACGGGTAAGGGAAGGTTTAAAAGGCAAATAATAGCCTCCAAGCATTTTTCTTCCAACAAGATGAGTATAAACCTAAACTTTGATGAGAAATTTAAATTTAAAATCACAAATGAAAAATAGAATGACAATTGGGCCGAAACTTTTATGGGCATATTAATAAAAATGTGAATTGGGCCCTAATTTCTTTTAAAAAAAATGCCTACTATTTTCATTTTGAAACATCAAGGAGAAGTAAACACCTCACACAATCGCAATACCCAAATATAAAGGCATACTAAGTGCACAGCCTCAATAGAAAGAGGTGTACACCTTAATACACTGAAACACTAGCCTCAAGGCTCCTAAAGCATTTTACAAAACAATGTGTACATGTTTTGCAGGAATGATCACATCTCCTGAAACTACATATGAACCATATGAACTTAACTGTGACTTTATGAAGGAGCTATAAAGTAAAGCAGGGTGCCAACTTCTCCCACTCTCTAGCAGACTGCAAATGTAATATGAATAAGTGAATACAGCATAGGGAATCACTCTGAAAACAGGAGGACATCCAAATAGACAATCTTTTTGAACCAAAATATAACTTTCAAGTAACAGTCAACCCAAGTCCAGAATGCAACATATTAAGTACAAAATATCTATTGCTAAATAAAAGGCAAAAACAGGACACTAAAAGAGGAGCTACATGCAGATGTACAGCTTTAACAGGATAAATCATTGCTCTCAAGTATGAAAGGACCATTACGTGCTAAAATAGATCAATTGATGGAACAGACAAATTCAAACAGGATACCAATAAGGGACATGCTTCAAGTTATCCCTCCGTTCATCTGATGGAACAGTCACGTAGGATGCCAGTAATAAGAAAATATCACTTCTCTTCCCTGCCTTCTCTCTCACCCGTTTATGGACAGGTGGCTAAACTATACAATTGGTTGGTAACCTTTACATTTGTGTACCTTTTGGTCCATAAACATTACACACAATTTACTCACAAACCCTAGTATTTGTATACACCAGTCCCTGAAATTTTATTTCACAAGATTGAGTCCCCAACCTTAGAAAATTTCACAAATTTAGACTAAATTTTCATATTCCTTAAAATTACACTGTCCGATGTTAAAAGATTAACGTTTGTTGTAATGTGTTTCACATTTTGAATTAAACTTTAACAATTATATGATTTAATTCAAATTTAACCCTTGACTATGCAATAAGGCACTATTTTTATCATCAAACCATAACACTTTTATGGGTTGTAAAAGTTAGACTAAATGCATTAAATTTCCAAAAGTTGAGGACCAAAGTGCAGATATGTTAAAAACTAAATTGTGTTACAATAAAGTTTAGATACCAAAATGCAGATGAATGCAAAAGTTATGAACTAAATTGCGTGAAAACAGTTTTGGAGGAATGCAAAGTTAGGAATCAATTTGTATAATTTAGCCAAAACAGTCCCGTCAAACAATACAATATGCTAATAATTTGCATTTCTCTAGGATAGTCCCTCTCTCTCATCATTCTATTCTAGCCTTACTTGATATTAGACAATTAGGTGGCCCCTAGACTCTTAATGGAGATTAAACTTTGAAATGCTGACATTGAAGATTTATATAGGTGATTACTATGATGTGGAAAACTTCGGGGAATATAATAGAGGGAGAAAAAAAGGGGGGTGAAAGAAAATCCATCAAAAGTTGCCCAACAAAACAATACCTTTGTCACACAATAATAAGTTTTTCCAGACTCCCATATTCTTCTGCCAATGATGTATTCTCGATCACTACAGAAAAAAGGGAACTGCATAAAGAAAAAACAAAAATATCAAAATCAAATATTTTTAATTAAAACAAAAAAACAATAAAACAAAGAATACAAGTATGATTGTCCATGTTTTTTGTTACACAGACCTTCTTAATCCAGTGAACAGTCATTTCCCCCGAATGCGGACATTCCTCCAAAATTTTAAAATATGCCAGCATGGGATCCCATGTAGTTCGAAATTCGTCATCCCAAAAGAAATCTCTGACTAACTCTGGTGTTGCATCCTCAAACACACTTTTACTATGGTAAACTGTGGGACCTGTCTGGTAAGCACAACCACCATCAGGTACTAAAATATACAACGATTAGAAATTTAGAAGGAACAAAGGGGTATTAAAGTGTTTAAAAGATGCACGTATCATTTGCACAATAACATCAATTAAATCAGAGGGAGGAGGGAAAGAGCTAGAAAACATCATAATAGAATCTTAACTGTAAACATCTGACCACCTGAAAACAAGACATCAATTACGGGAACAGGAAAACAACATATATCCATCTGTGAATGATATTTGCTGGAAGAAAATATCAAATGAAGAACATGCAACAATAAGATACATGACAGAGAGAATCAAAATACTATCCACTATCATTAATGAAAAATTTAACAAGATGTTGGCAAATTAAATATTTAAATACTGTGTTTCCTAAATAATTTAGGAGTTATATTATGAGTCCTACTAGGATTGAGTTTCAATCTTATTATCCCTATAATTATACATGTACTCGTTATTATTATGAATGAAGAATTAAAATTTCTTTCTTTCATTTTATCGTTCTCCTCTCAACCTATTCTGATTCGTTAATATTCTAGCTTCCGCAATCTTTCTTTACCTATTTTATACTTCTACTTCGTATCAAAGCGGGTTTAATCTAGAACAAAAAAATTTAGTTTTTGCTCGTATTCACTTCTAATTACCATGTTCAATCTCTCCTTTATGTATAAAAAAAAAATTAGATAAGCCTTCTTTCTTAAGAAAAGATGTTTCTTCACAAACACAATGAAATTCAAGTTCTACTAGAAGTGCCTTAAAAATGTTCTGTTATTGAAAGATTCTTTTCACACCTCACCATTCAAATTGAACAAATCTGATATTTATGCTCCAATTTATGGGGAAGAGTTAAGGTGTCTTTTTTCTACCTCTGTTGACAACTACTTAGCATCATCACTATCTGCACTGCTATTTTCAGTTGCCTTTGCGATGCTACTATTTATCCTAAGTTCCAAAAAGCCCTTTACTGCATGTATGGTTTGGCATTGCTAGTTTATCCTATGCCACCACCTCATATGTTGCTTTTGCATCTTAGAGACCTTTTTGTATTTCCCCTACACTTTTAGGGATTTTACTTTGTTACCCTATACTTTTAAGATCTTTCTATTGCATGTCACTTAATCAACATTAACATCCTCAATATTATGACAATTCATTATTTATGGTTGGTCCAATGACTACTTCACCACTTGGGCAAGACTATTGCAGGTAGCTTTTCGATTCAAATTCAATTACGGTGGATTTTTGCAATAGTCCATTAATCTTTTCTTTTATTATTGTTAGGTGTTATCTTTTTTCTCTTTCGTAATTGTCCAAGCTGAACGTATTTATGTTCAGCTTGAGAATTGTATAGAAATATTGGATATTTGAATAATGTGTTTCTCCTTATTAATTTAGGAATAGTATTACATGTCCTACTAGGATTAGGGTTTCATTCTTATTATAAATATACAAATAATGTCTCAATATTATTATGAATATAGAATTAGAATGTATTTCTTTGACTTTATCATTATCCTCTCAACCTCTTTTGAATCCCTAATGTTCTAGCTTCTGCATTCTTTCTTACCTATTTTATATTTCTACTCAAGAGATTTCAATTTATTCATATATGCTTACCGTCATAAGATAAAATGGAGGTAATTAAAAAAGGAGGAAAAAGAAAAGAAAAGACAACTTGATCACTGACCTCGAGCTCATAACGCCATGCTTGATATGCCATATTTGGGGTAGACCTCTCCATCATACCTTGCCATTCAATTTCCACATCCCTTCCTTTAACAAAATGCAATAGATGTTCTAAATCTCTCTCTGTAACAACATCCTGCTTTCTCTCCTCAGCACTAGCACGAAGACTACAAGAACATGGAAGTATCATGGAACTACTGAAAAAAAGGACTCTAATGATCAAAGTTTAAAGGTAAACTTGTCGAGCTTGTTAAGAAAAAATTAGACCACCTGAAATGGAATGCTTTCAGGACTACCTACACAACTAGAGAAGAAATCCCACTTTTGGTGATCACCCTTTGCAAGGAGTGAGCTACTCATGGTGAGAGATTTGTTATTTAAGTCATACTCCAATGTAAAAGGACTTAATTTTCAGTACATAGCAAAAAGCTATCACAACCAAAAAATAAGGGAACAGTCTTAGGGAACATATTTTCATCAGAGGAAAACAAGTACTGGTAGCTTACACCTTTTTGTTTCTCTCTGTTTTTCCTCCCTTAAGTGGTTTATTGAATGTAACATAACAAGGATAGTTATTAGAAAAGGTCACATAAAGTACAGCCAAAAGGAAATTGCCAATTTAGAGTGTAGAGAGCGACACATATACTATGATAAAGTCTGCAACTCTTAATACAACTTACATCCCACTTACTTCTTATATGTAAAATTGGTTTATTAAATCAATCAGTGTTAAAACATGTAAGAATGAAAAGCAACTCCAACTAAAAACAATGGACATAGTTAACGTCAACATCAATCACGAAACCATTACAATTGAACAGTAAATTGTATTCTTGTATCCTGCAAAAACAGCAGACCATTACATTTAAAGAAATCAATGGAAGCAAACAAGTATCATCCGAGAAAGAATCCCACTTTGCAAGGATAAAAGGACATTCCCATTCCTCTATAGTTCAACAAGTTGGCACTATATAGTACAAGGTATAGGGGAAATGGAATACAGGCATCTTTCACATTTATTTCACATTTATTGAGATTAAGAAATAACATGTTCTCCCTTAGAACTTGTAGAATAGCTCTTAGATGCATCAGGTGATCTTCAAAACCAATGATATGGATGAGTATATCATCAAAATATACCACCACAAACGGACAATAAAAGGATTAAGAACTTTCTTCATCAATCTCATAAAAGTGCTTAGAGTGTTGTAAAGCCCAAATGGCATAACCTACCACTCATACAACCTTTCCCTTATCTTACATGCAGTCTTCCATTCATCCCCAGGCTTAATCCTGATCTGATGGTAGTCACTTCTCATGTCCAATTTAGAGAAAATAGTAAAGCTATTAAGATTGTCTAACGCGTCCTCCAATCCGGGTATGGGAAATCTATACTTCACAATTATCTTGTTCATAGCCCTACTATCCTTACATATCCTACATGTTCCATTTTTTTTTGGCACCAAGTGTGCTGCTATAGCACAAGAGCTGAGACTTTCATTGACTAACTGCTTCTACTAAAGCTCCTCTACCCTGAAAAATTTCATGTTCTCTAGGCTCATCCTATGACAAGGTAAGTTACGCAACATAGCACCAAGTTGAAAATCTATTTGGTGCTGAATGTTTATAAGAGGAGGTAGTACATTAGGGATCTCCTCTGATGAGAGGTCTACAAACTCATGCAGTTTCCAACTATGTGGACAATCGACTAGCATTGGATGACATCTCTTTGATAACAAAGGCTAAAATTGTTTTGAACAATTTGATATCTTTAATAATATATGGTCCATAAACACTCAACAAGATGGGTTTGCTAGTATGAATTGGGTCAAGTTTTCAACAAGCAATTTGTGGGTTTGCTAGTATGAATTGGGTCAAGTTTTCAACAAGCAATTTGTCTACTTGGGGAACTAATATAATCTTCTTGGTTTTCCGAACAAAAGAATAAAGTGTTATCTTCACCTCTATGAGTAGTATCCCTATCAAATTCCTTGGGGCTTCAAAACAGGATATGGCAAGTATCTATGTTAAGCACATCACATATCACCTCATCCTAGTAGTATCTGACAATTGACAAAAGTACTTTACAAATTTCAGTAAATTTAATTTCCACTCCTTTCTTCATCCAACCCACCCTGTAAGGTTTAAAATGTTTCTCCATTCCAGCCCCATAGCTTTCACCACTCCTTTAGACACTATTTTCTCACTACTTCCACTGTTCACTACAACATCACACACCTCAATGACTATACACCTCATTCTAAAAATGATTTTCCTTTAAGAGTGCCCGAGTTATATAAGAGACAACAAAATTCTTTGCAAAATGCCATTGAATCTATCTCCCTTTTCGCCCGTGGCAACTTCAATTTCAACAAACTCCACTTCAATTTCATTCCCAAATTCCTCTTCCTATTCATCCCTTCACTCCACCATGTTGATAGGCTTTTTGAAAGGAAATTCAATGGACCTATATCTAGGCTAGTGGCATTTAAAGCATTTGGCAATTCCAATTTTGGCACATGGATTAGGTTTTGAAGGATTAAAGGGTTGTTTTCCCACATTCTTAGGAGATGGTTCAATTGGTAACTTCTGAGGGTTAGAATTGGAGTAATTAGATAGAGAGAAATTCACTTTGTCTAGATTGGATTTGTTCAACTGAGCTTCGTATTTTGTGGCAAAGTAATGGCTTCAGGGAAACTCAAACCATGTCTCACAACAACATGACTCCTAATTGGTTCCCTTAGACCTAAAAAAAAATTGAGATTCTCTCATCAAGGTCATTCATGGCACTCAATTCTTGAAACTCATCTATGTACTCAATCACTATTTTGGAGCATTGTTGAAAATGATGGTACAGTTTGAAAAGGTAAGAATTGCTCGAACATCAATCTCTTCATCTGCTCCCATAAATTAATACTTATTTCACCATACTTCTCCTAGTGGACTAAATTCTGTCTCATCAAGAGCTAGCACCTACTTTGAGCTTATATGCAACCATCCTTACTTCTCTTTAAGGACTTCCATATATTCAAAAAAATCATCCACAACTTTAATCCAATCCAAGAATTTAGGAATATTCATATGGTCCCCATACTGAGGAATATCATTCATGGTTCTAGAATATGCACATTCATAACCTCGAGCTCTACTTTGGGTGGGCGTTTAATGAAGATCAAGCTCTAAGGAGTGTGGTAGAAGAAAATATGGTGATAAGCTTAGGTAGGTGGATGTTGGTGATAAGCTTAGGTAGGTGGATGTTGGTGATGGCTATGTTACGGAGCCCTGGAATGCATTTGATAGGCTAGTTAGTGGTGTGGAGAATGTGTGAAAGAGTGATTATTGTAACGGAAACTCTCAAAATGGGCTATGGAAGTAGTTGGGAACATGTTGGGAATTTGGCACGAAGAAGAAGAAAGTTGGAATTAAGAGGTAATAAAATTAGATAATGGGTTTGTTCTAGTTGAGTTATCAATGGAGTAGGAACATGAAGGATAGAGTTTAAACATCAATAGGGCATGGTAGTGGTGGAATCTGGTGGTGAGTTAGTTCAGATGGAATTTAAGAGGGAGTAGGGTGGTGGAAGAGTTGGTTAGTGAGTTCTTCAGCTTAGTCACCAGCTCAACTCTAAACTGTGACAAAATGTCTCGAACATCTTTGGAAAAAGCTTTGAATCGACTTTCATGACGTTTTTTATTTATCGAGAAGGAAATCAAGAAGTGCAATTCCAATCAAATCATCTAAAGTTTTGAGAAGGACCTCACTTTTTCCTATAGCCATGGAAAATTAAGCTTAGGAAGCCTAAAGCTCCGATAATACTTAAATGAAAAGTCTATCTTAAGGAATTAATAAACCTCAAGAAGGGATTGATTTTGTCGATTCAATCCAGAGGAAAACATAAACTTGCAAACCAAGAAAGAAAACAAGCTCATAAAGTCCAAAAGTTGACTCTCCCACTCACTCTCCTGAGCATAAAACATAATTTGGTTGCCCAAAACAAGAAGTTTTGAGTAACTTATTTCCAGCTCATCACTACTAAAGGATAAAACCGGACATTTCATTAAACATATAATAAAAAGACAACAAAGAAATAAACGACAATGGAAATAATAAAACATAGTAACACTAAACCCCCTACATCAATGAGATTGAGTGAGGAAACACTACAGCATATGAATTCAAGAAAAAGAGGAGAACAACAAAAACAAGGTACATGTTCTACCAAGGTGCTTTAAAAGAAAAATTAATTGCATTGATCATAGTGAATTTGCACAAGGAGGTGACAGTGGGGCAAAGTTTAGACTTTACTTGCAACAGTACTACAGGCAATTGAAGGCCAATTTGAATGATGAGAAGAATTGAATAAAGAATCATAAAGTAACAATGGTGTCAACAGGGAGCGACAAACCACCACCATTTATCTTCCACACATTTTAAAAGAGTTGCGGTTGAGGGGGAATGTTAAGAAATACCATCACCAACTCTAGATATAACTCTCTCCAAAAATCTAGAGATCTCTAATCTACAAATATCTTGCCTCTTCTCCAAGTATGTATGGATGGGATTAACAACACAGACGTTAGCTGGACACTTAACTAGTCAGTGACTTACCAACTTGTTTATGTGTATATATAGGATAGAGCTGATATATATGCAGTGTAGTGAGGTATTGTGCATGAAGAACTAGTGAGGTATTGTTTGTTGAGTATAAGTGTGTGAGCCATAAAAGAGGTGGCTTGGGAGTGGAGAGTTCAGAGCACATAAGTATGTCTCTAAGGTGGGAAGTGTCTGTCAGAACCCTTATTAGTGAAGATTGTAATAGTATATCAATTTTACTTTATTTTTGATAATTAATAGTATATAAAAAATTAGCGTGAGCAAGTGTTTGTGTGATGTCTTGGGCCCTTCACGTTTTATAAATTCAACAATCATGCGCACAAGTCAATTTCATGAAAATCTTATGAAGTGGTTATGGCAAAAATTAGCCTACTTTATTCAGTAAAACTCCGTCCTTAAAGTATAATTTTGAACATCAGTGATGTGTCCTTCGTCTTAGTGAAGGAAATAGCGATCAACATCCCAAAACGAAAATTCAAATTGTAAATCAGAAAAAGGTCATTGAAATGAACACTTAGCTCCACCGAAAAACCCTAATACGACCCCACCTCAACTTAAAAAACAAAACCGTAGCAACTTTGAAGCAAAAGTATCATTAAAACACTCACCCAACACCTTCATTATCGTTCTCGGCTAAATGCTGCGAAACCCCCTCCGGTGCTGAAGTTGTCAAGTCAGCGGTACCAGCCGTGGCGGATCCTTTATCCTTTCCCTTGAAATTGAACCAAATCGTTCGAAAAATAGAGAAAGCAGAGAGCGCAGTGAAAGCAAACCAGAGCCGCCGAGCCCCAAGCCCGGGCGGAATCGTCCACAGAAACCGGAACTTGCTCCGAAGACCCAAAAACACGATTCCAGTCCACCGAGGCCTCCATGTCCATCCGATCGCAAGTCCGATCATCACGGCCAGCCAAATTGGAACTGCGCAAAGCAAAATGTCGACGAATGTTTCGGTTATGGAGGGCTTCCTCAGGAACTCCACGATATCGAAAAAGGGTTCCTCCATTTTCCGACCTTTAATGGCTCCAAATTTTCCGGATTTAGTTTTTTGAGTGATTAATTGTTTATCCAGTAAAACAAGAAACTTCAACTACATGGTTTCTCTTTATCCCTTTTTGCTGTTCGAATAGAGATCAGAGGTTGGTATCATTCTGACACACAGAGAGAGAGAGAGAGAGAGAGAAACAGGGCGGTTGATTTTGACAGAGTAAGATGACGTGGCAGCGTCGGGACCGTTTACGGAGGTTAAGTTGGTTTGACAACGTGCGTTGCATGAGGTGTGGTTTGCTGGTCGAAGTATTATTCACGCATGGAATTTATATTTGATAATTTAAATATTTTATCTAGTAACTTAATATTTTAAAATTTTAAAAAATGAAATTATTGTCACAAAATCAATTCAGACAATAAGACTAACTTACTAATATTATATATTATAATAGCAATGTTAACAGTAATTCAATTATTAATTTATTTTTACTTGATTAACACTTATAAAATTTATTATATATATTAATTTTTCTTAAAATATACAAAAAGAGGATAAAAAAGTAAAATTTGTATTTATCAATTGAATAATAATGCAAATAAAAATAAGAATATTATAAGTGTATTACTGATATTATTATAAGTTTCATTAAAAAATGATGCTAGTAAAAATAAAAATATAATTGGGATTTTACTAACGATAATATAAGAGTATTCTAATAAGGTATATAATTCACGACTTTTGAGTTTTTTTTATATATATAACGTGAGAGAGTGAGTGACAACCATTTAAAATGGGATTGACATCCTGTTTTTTCTCTTAATATTTTTTTCAATTTTAATTATTTATTTTTATATCTAATATATATGTATTAAGTTTGAAGTTATTAATAAAAATAATATTTAACTATTAGATTAATAATGTATGTATTAGATTTGATAAGTAAAATTAGAAATAAATTTAATATCTTATTTTTTTTAAACGTAAATAATGTCAAACAACATAGATATTTAGTATTATAATTTTAGAATAATTAAGATTTATGATAGGAAAACAATTAAGATTTGTGATATGGAAACAATTAAATTTGTTATTATCATAGAAATTTTTTATTAACGATAATTTTATACAACAATAATGAAATTAAAATATAATTTATAGTAAAGATATAATAAACAATTTATATATTTTTATGATATTAAAAGCAAAATATATCACCCTAATTATATTGTCACAATAATTTTTTCTTCTTATCACAACAAAATTGTATAAATTATCTATTATACCCCTACAATTAATCACATTTCATTGTCATTGTTTGGACGTCGACTACAACCACGTACAATGTCAATATTTGGGTGAAGCTCGAGCTATAGTCATACCGATTGAAATTTCAAACAAATGTGATACTCAAATTCGATTGTATTGTTTTTCTTACATGTCTCGATGTAATCCTACATGTATCCCTTATATAATTTTTTCTTCTTGTCACAATGAAATTGTATAAATTGTTTATTATACTTCTACAATTAATTACATTTCATTGTCATTGTTTAGACATCGACTACAACCACAATGTCAATATTGGGGTGAAGCTCGAGCTATAGTTATGTTGGTTGAAATTTCAAACCGATATGAGTATTCAAATTTGAGTTTTTGTTTTTCTTGCATGTCCTAATTTAATCTTACATTTATCCCCTATAAGTGCATGTATATGTAACCTTTTATATATAATCAATAAATGGCTTTTAGTCATCATCATT
Organism: Hippophae rhamnoides; assembly: GCA_033030585.1. Lineage (NCBI taxonomy): Eukaryota > Viridiplantae > Streptophyta > Magnoliopsida > Rosales > Elaeagnaceae > Hippophae > Hippophae rhamnoides. The sequence continues at coordinate 71,786,746 of CM065427.1, forward strand.
AATACTCATTTAATGTTTCTCTCTAGTTTCTCTCTCTAACCCTAAGTTATCCCACAACATTTTAGCACCTATTATAGTCTCAAGTTTCAAGGCATGTGTAAATGAAACTCTGACACCTTACTTATAAGATTTAATTTGAGTTTTGAGTCTACCCAAATGCAAAGAGAGATTATTACAAAAATGAACTTTATATTGACATCAACATGAATAGACACGGACAAAACTAGGGCATTAGAAAGAGTACGACTAGTTGAGGAATGAGCAAGTGTCTGAATTATAAAGGGACCAAAGATCAAATTGCTCACGTACTTGTCTTCGAGATAACAATAACCCCAATTAGCATACCATTGATAAAATAGAAGCAATGTTGTGCAAGTCCTTCGTAACTATTTTGCACGATTCATCACAAAAATAGTTGAACAATTTGACCTCGGGTAGTATCACATATTTCCTTAAGTATGTGAAGTCACTAATTATGCCAGCAACAAATCATTAAGGAAGAAGTCACATTATTTGTTCTCTCTTATATAAGGAGGAGATGAGTTAGTTGAGGCATATATGAAAATATTTTGAGCAAAGAACCTCGAAATCTCATAATGTCCAAACTCTATAACAACACAAGCATTTAGATAAGGTGTTTTAAAAAGTTCTAGGATATTTACTGAACTCACTAAAATGGTGCCTCGAACAATGGAAGAGACATATAAGGAGACAGAAAAAATTGTTAACCATAAGAAAGAAGTAAGGTTGGCCAAGAAGAAGACTACAATAACTGAAGTTGCCTAAAAAAGGAATGATCAGGAAAGAAAAATGAGTCTCAACAAAAGTTACACCACAAACATAAACAACAAATAAAAGGTTTGATGATTGATGAGTGCTCAAAAAGCACTAAAATAACCATGATTTTATGCACTTTAATTGATTAAAAATATATATATTTATATGTTTTATCATATATTTATATAAATTTGTCTTTTTCGGAATCACGTGTATTTTTATTGTTTTTCGTGAATTTTGGCCTAAAAACGCATGTAAAGACTCAAAGTTAAGAATACTTGAAGCAATACATCACAAATAAATTGATAAATAAGTGGAAAAAGGTCAACAAACATGGAAAAATTGGACAAAATGGGTCGAAAAGGTCAAAAATGTCAAAAGATCGAAAACGCCATACAGCAAGCCCCGGGCACATTACACAATAAGCCAGAATAAGGCGCTACTACAGTTGATGATGTCTTCCGCACACAAGCGCTACGGGTATCGCTCACGCTACTGAAGCACAATGTTGAATAAGCTGCATGCAGAATAAGCCAATATGTGGCCTCAATACAAGGCCAATACTAACGCTGCTTTTGACCCATTTTTCACGCAGGCCGTCCCTCGACGTCATGCTGACGTCATTGATGACCTCGACATGTCCACTACACGTTTTATTTTTTAATATTTTTTTAACATTTTTTTAATCATTTTTTCTCTCCATCCTCACCTGTAAGTACCCCCTTCCATTCACTTCAAAACACACCTCAAAACCTCACTTCTCTCTTCTTTCTTTCTCTCATTTCTTAGTTTTTGAGTTTTCTTTAGTTTCTTTCTTAGTTTCTAAGCTTTTCTTAGTTTTTCTCTTAGTTTTTAGTTCAATTGTCTTAGGTTTAGAGTTCTTATCTCTTTTTGAGAGGAACTTGTAATGTTTTTGTAATAATTTAGATTTTTTGATTCAATAAATGGAAGTGCAAATTCCATTGAGGTTTTCTAGCAACTAGAATAATACCGGTCAGTACTCGTAAGGATTTTATTTTCTTTACGCTATTTTTATGCTTTATTCTTACATGTTATATTTAATTTGTCTCGTGATTAAATTTAATCAGGTTAGTAGTTTATAATCATGATATAATAATAACGTTGTTATGCTTGCGAAATATTAAATAGGTGAAAATTTCTAAAATGAATTGATTTTATTTTTATTCAAGATTTTATATTAAGGATGTTAGAGAGAAATACATTATTTTTCATTACAAACTTAAATCAAGATTAGACTTTAAGGTTTAGTTATCCTGCCTAATTTAGAATAGTGCTTTTTATTTGTTGGTACAATCGCCTTAGGTAGTTAGAGTGAAGCTCTATTTCAAAAAGTTTTTATAAGAATTATTATGTGAAAATGTATTGACAACATGTTTTCAATAGTGGTTTTAAAACTTGAAAGTTAGTACTCGGATAACTAAATTCTTAGGTTTAATTTGGACACCTTGGATAAAGTTTAAATCGTCTAACCCCACCAAAGGTGGCATTTAAATGGTTCATTTTCAATCTCTTAGAAAAAGGAATTAATTTAATTAACCAAATTAGTTATCAACCCCACCCATAGGTGTTAATTGATTTGTTTAGTTAACAAAGAGTATCTAACTTCACCAAAGGTGGTATTCATATAAAAAAAGAGAGAATCAATAAAATATCAATTTATATCTTTAATAACCTAGATAATACGTAGCAAGCATAATTAACTTGGTTATTATATCCCTAAATACTCCACTAATATAAATGATAAAATTTGCATGAATATTTATTGAATCAGATTATATTTATTTATTCAATTTGTATCTATGTTTATTCTTTTTAGATTATATTTAATTAATCTGTATATATGTTTATTTTATGTTATTAGATTAGGAACACAAAAACCAAAACTATCGTGACAGGATGTTTAGGATTTAATTTCGTTTTTAAAAGTTTGAATAATAAATTAAAAACCACATACATTCCTTCCTTAGATCGACCTTGGGAGTATACTTATCATTTTCTACGAAATGATTCGTGCACTTGCGAGAGTTTTACAAATATTAAAACCAAAGTATTTGCGAGAATCGGCGATGCCGGTTTTCGTTCATCAATGATCCACCTTTCAAAAGATTCAAATCTAGAATAGACATGTTGGGTCATGGGGAAGATCATTCTCACAATTCAAAGGCTTACTATTGAGAGTAAGCTTGGCCGAGGCCGTACTTAGAATGGAAAGAGAATAAAAAATTTAAGTGGTCCCCATGCATGTAAGCATTGTGTAGAGATACCACTAAATGGTGTGTATTTTCATAACAATAGATGATACATAAGATTGTAGGAACTTAAAGAAAGAAATCGAGAAGTTGTTATTAAAATGGTAATCGGGTGAGCTTATGGGTAACAATAACAAGTGATTCGATCCCTATCAGGTTAGGGAATTACCCCAACTCCCAGCTCCATCTAGTGAGAGAGTTATTACTCGTATAGAAGATAACATTCTTATAATCCATTCCATACATGAAGGTCCCACCTTGAATAGTAAGTCAAGAAATAGCCATTACCTGACGAGGGTAACATTCGTTACACATTGGCTGACCAGGGTAGCAAGATCCCTAAGAGCACACACAAATTTATATTTTTTGTTTCAAATATTTGTTATATAATTTTTCACAAAAACTTAAATAAAAACATCAAAACAACTTAACTTGTATACTAACAAATCAATTCCCATGGTACATGTAAAACATGTAAAAAAATATGTAACTAATTATGTGAGTGTGTGCAACACTAATCATCGGTAACTAATCTTACATAGAGGATAACAAAACACTAAGTAACAAAGCAGACTTTATTTTTTTCTCCCAGGAACACCAATAAAGACTCAAGGACTTGCAAGGTTTACAATCTCCCCGTATAATCATGAAAGATGGCCTAAGAATTTTGTTCACATGAACAAACAACTACACACAACCCAGACACCCAAAAATATACCTACGTTAAGTGCATCTGTCTTGTTATGCTCCAACTATCTTCATGAATTAACACATCGACATTATATATCTGAACTCTACCTACACTTGTAACATATACATATGAATCAACATATACTCGTGAATACATCATGTACACCTATGTGTAGTCTAAGTAGAAGAACTATTTGTTATCTCTACACAAGTACACATTGATAGGATAAGCACAAACAAGCATGCAACATATAGGCACAAGTTTACACAACTCTCCCTGCTTCATGCTATACTTCTCCTATGTGTATGTAAATCAGACAATAAAAATTAAACATACCTCGCACTCATAACTATTGTAGCACACAACAAATCATCACACAATGAGTTATGCAAGCAAACTTTTCTACCCTTTTTTGATACAGAAAGTCAAAGGAGTACCTCTAAATGAGGAAGGTAAGGCATATAATCATGGAATAATTCTAACACTCATACAATAAGTAGAGAAGATTGAAGCAATAATAACACAACAACAACCATAAACAATAAAACAAAGTATTGAAAATATCAACACAAAATTTTTCATTAAAAGATTTATATTGTACAATTTACATTTTTATGTGTGGGGTACAAGTAAGTTTTATTTTTATATTCTCCTTCTTTACAAATAGAGATTTTAAAACTAACTTACTAGTAGAGTATGAATAAATGATATTTTAATATTCCTTATTTATATATAGAAATTAAAAACTAACTTACACGTAAATTGTGTTTTAATATTCCATATTTATATATATAGATTAGAAAATCAACTTATATATAGGGTATGCATAAGTTATATTGTAAAATTTCTTATTTACGTATAGAGATTAGAAAACTAAACTACACTTAAGATACAAATCAATTGTATTTTAATATTATTTAAAAAAATTATTGCTTGATGGATGTGTGAAACTCAATTTTTTATTTTTATAAGAAATACATAGCATTCTTTGAAAAATTAATTTAAATAAAGTTTCATCATGTAATCTATTTATTAAAATTGAGCTTTTTCAACTTTATCAATTATTATTATTTATATAATCTAAAAATAATTGGTATAACAAGTATTTAAAATAATAGCATTGAGTACTTTATTAATTAAATGAATTATCATGTGTTGAAAGAAAACAAGAGAAAATGAAAAAAAAATGGGCATAAAATGCCACGTTAATAGGTTGTGTTTGACGTGACATCCAATTGGATGCTGGATGCTTACGTGTCAATATAGATGAAATTTGTTATTTAGAAAATACTGAGTTTAAAAGTGTATTATAGTGGGCTTTTTAGCCCTTGCTCATAAAGCGCTTTGACGATGGTAGCTAATGGCTATTGAGGAGACTTCATAATTTTATTTTTTAAAATTTTTTTATGGATAAACTTATTTTTATTTTGTCTTTTGAATTGGATCAAAGAATATGATTTTTTTAATGAACAACTAACTTGAAATGGGATATGAAGAATTTTTGAGATAGAAAATAACAGGATAATTCTCTTAGAAAATAAAATTGAACATGTTATAATACCAAACTTATATAGAATGAGAAAGAAATAGAGTTGAAAAGAGATAAAAGAAAAAATTAGGATTAGAAATTTAAAGAATTGAAAAAAAATGAAGAAAATAAAGAGAATCGAGAGAGATAGATAATTAAGATGGTTTTAATTTGTATTCATGGTGTAACTTTAACATATAACATATGTCTTGCAAAATTTATAGGACTTTTTTAATAAAAAAATCCTAAATCTAATTCACTTGAATGCAAAATTATAAAATGATAATATTATTTTAATTTTAAAAATTCTAATAATCTAAATTTTTTATCTTCTTATAATTATCCTCGTTATTTCATTCTTAATTTCCATCATATTGATTTTTTTCTTTCTTGAGATGTCAAAATTCTCCCAAATTTTAGGTAATCATTAATAACCAAAAAAGTTCAATATTTGGTAGTAAATTTTGGATCCATCTTTAAATTTGATTATTTTTTCATTTAAAATTTTGGAATCAGTTTTGATTTTGGGTGGAGTGATCCGACCTCTATAGCTAAAATTATAACAATATAATTATTTTTAATTTTTAAAGTCTTTTGCTTAATATTTATGAATAATTTTAAATTAAAGAATGTTAAAATTTGATTTTTTGGAGCTCCAAATGATTAACATATTCGATTTTTTTCTGAATTTATATCCATCACTTTCAATTATATAATATAATATTTTAGTAATTATTTCAAGTTTTTCACCTAGTTCCTAATTGGCCTTGCTCGCCACGTGTAATTAATCTCATCCCTTAAAGTGCTTTGCTTTTCAAACAGTTTTGGAGTAAAAATTACATATTTGTATTAGGAATAGATATATCGAAAACCATCCCTCTCTAACTAGTGTCCATTTTTAGTTTTATCTTACTTCAAATTGTAAAAGGATCTTTGTAAGGTTTATAAGTAATTAACATGATGCAATCTGCAAGTATGAGGGATGTGCAAGTAATATAATGTATATAAGTACAAATATTGATCCCACAAGGAGTTGTGTAATTTATAATCGAGTATCAATATAATTATTGTGAATATTATTTTGATAATATAAAATTATAAAAACTAAAAAATAAATGATAACTAATTTTAAATCACAAGACTCAATAACTACAAATATATATGAGAATACGATCTAGGAATCTTTAATCTATAATATCCTAACATGTTAATCATTGAAATCTCTCCAATATAATCATCAATCAATTTTATCTAACATAATATGCATTATTCTCTCAAGTACAAATCACACCAAATAACAATTAACCTAATTACACTCTCATGACAATTATATTGTATACTACTCATTAAGTTATAGATTACACACATAAGAATCATATATCTCTGCATAGAAACTATACATGTTATTTAATCAAAACAAACAATTAAATAATTTTCTCAAATCTATTTAATTATCTCTATAGATTAATTGTTAGCCAAACAATTAATAGCCTAAAAATCAAATTAAATATAATAATTTAAATGCGATAATAATTGGGATAAAATATTAGATAATCACATGTAGAAAATTAGGTTCATGACACCCCTAGATTAATAAATTAATTAAACATAATTATGTTCTTAAAGTTTAAATTTTTCATAAAGAAAGACAATACAATTGATAAATAAAAGACAAAAAGAAAAAATACACTTAATTTCTTGATTTGTAGCACTAATAATCTCTTAAATTCTTCACAAAGTTGTGTCTTCTTTAATCTTCTCTTGAACTTTTTCTCTATTTCTCTCTTCTTAGCAATTGTTAGGGTTTGTAATCTTAATTGTGTGTTCATTATGACCTCCTTATAGTGATTTAAATAGGCTAAAATTGATTCTCATTAGATTAGGATTCATATTACTATAATCCAATAGCTGAGATTGAAAGTTGGAATTCAATTTAGTGTTGACGCTTTAAAATCCTCATCGCTAGATCGATCAAACCTTTTCTCAATCCATCAAGTAATGAACCCTAAATCAATCTACTTTTTTTTATCTATCAAGTAATAAAATTTGATTGCTCTAGTTCCTCATCTATCGATCGACCCTATAATTCTATATTTGTCCTCATTTTTACCTATTTTTGATTTGTTTGATATCTTTTCACCTATATTGTGGTATTAAACACAAACTAATCATGTTCATGATATTTTAACACATAACAAGGTAGTAAGTGGTTTAGAAGTGGTTTAGAAGTGGCTAAATAACTCTACCTTCGTAGAGTTATCACACCTCACGCTTAAATTTTTGCTTGCCCTCAAACAAAGCCAAGTCTAACTAGCTAAAATGATATGGGTAGCACATGTATAAATGTTTATATTTTAATACATACATGTTCAACAAAAACTATCCCTTCAAAAGTTGTACAATTCTATGATAAGAAAGTCAACATATCCATCAATCAACGCTCTATTAATACAAGGATATGTAAGGTTTTTGAAGAATTGATTTGTATGTGTGTGTTGTACATGATGTCATCCAATATACTTATGAAATCAACCTATATGAGCATACTAATCAACTAAGTCTTAGAATAAGTTTCATAGGTCTATTTTTTACACCCCTCTCCACTAATGTAAATATGTACTTAGCTAAAAATCAATAGGGCTTTACATACTTTTAGTATAAGGCTTAGGTAAGGTTAGATAAATGGATATATTTTGGCTTTTTTTCACACCTTAGCGCTCTTTCTAATCATTATGTCATATTTAATGTCAATTGAGTTTTCATTTGATATCTTTTTATATCCTATCTTACCATTCTTTTTATTATTTTATTCCACATCTCTTCTTCACTTTTTTTTTGTAGATGTGAAGAAGTAGGGTGTATTACTTTTCACATTGCTTTATAACATAGCACATGATTGTATTTTTCATACAAGATAAAAGATGTAAAGGTAAAGGTAATGCCTATTAGTTAGGCTAAAAATGTTGCTTAATGATATGAATGTTTCTTAATAAGGCTCAAAAAAGTGACTAAGAATATATACAATGGTTAACTTGAAAGGTATAGTCGATCCAATAAAGGCCTAAATAATTTCTCAAGCCAAATACTATTTAGGATTTTGTCTCAAGAGATGATCAAATAGATTCTAAAATATGTTAGACCTAATCAACTTATATAACTCACCCTAAAATTTCTCCCAACACCAAAATCAATCATGAACATGTGCATAAAAATATGATCAATTTAGTCAATACTAGCAAGCATATCACATTATTAATGTAAGTATCTTACCGAGCATGTTACATTCCTTATCCTAGTCATGACAACCAATTCTATCATTGGGTTCATATGTTTCATATCAAATATGCATGCATTTGGTTTCCATGTATTCATCAATTTCTACCCAAATCATGATCAAAAAAATCTTTAAAATGCATACCAAAACTAAATTAGACAACGAAGTTTTCTTCCCCACATTTAAATTGCATATTGTCCCCAATATGTACATATGACTATAAAAAAGAGTGAAAGGAAGAAAATTCTCTTTAGCTTTGGCGTACCACATCTGTCGTTGAAATTGCTCAATTTTTGTTATGTCAATGCCTTATACATTTATTCACTTAAAAAATAGAAAACATATAAGTAAAATAACATTGTGTTGCCTCCCAACAAGCACCACGTTTAACGTTATTGGCTAGACACTCATATCAGCTTCTAAGGTGCATCCACCAAGGTCATCACAACTTTTCATTTGGAAATTGGTCTCCAAGATAATGCATGCCCATTAACCATAAACCATTCTTTGTTTTTGTTTTCCAATTCAATTGATCCATGGTTTGTTATATTGTGTTGGTGAATGGACCTAACCGTCTACTTTTGAGTTTTCTCATAAACAAGTTAAGTCTTAAGTTGTTTAGTAACATTTTCTATACTAGTTCAATAAAATGGTGCACAATTTTTTTATTATGACATCTTATTGTTTTCTTTTTATAAAGCTTGACATTCTCGTAAGCACTCCATCATGGCTCATCCAGTTTATTTCTTTGTAGCATATTTTTTACCTTTCTATTGAACACTTTTGCTTGCCCACTTGATTTGTGAAGGTAAGGACAGGGTTTGAGTTCTAACTTTGGTGGTTCCTCAATTGATGGTATATATTTTGAACTTTTCTCATGAATTTTTTTAACTGTATTAGATGCACATATATGAGGCATAACCTCCAAATATTTTACACAGTTAACAATATCAACTCGCATAAGAGATTCCATAACTTCATCATTGAAATAAATTAAATTGTTTTCTAATGAATTTATTTCAATGTTTATAGCATCATATGTCAAAGTCTTGAATATGGGTAGTTCAACAGATTTAGTTAAATTATCATCATGAATGTTGATGAGTGCTCAAAAAGCACTAAAATAACCATGATTTTATGCACATTAATTGATTAAAAATATATATATTTATATGTTTTATCATATATTTATATAATTTGTCCTTTTCGGAATCACGGGTATTTTTATTGTTTTTTAGGTATTTTGGCTTAAAAACGCAATTTAAAGACTCAAAGAGGAATACTTGAAGCAATACATCACAAAGATATCAATAAATAAATGGGGAAAGGTGAACAAATATGGAAAACACTGGGCAAAATGGGTCGAAAAGGTCAAAAATGTCAAAAAGGAGAAAAAGCAGCGCGCGCCCGCCATTGCGCTTGACACTGACTCGCCCAGGCTCTGGCGCAGTCTGTTTACGTGCGGCGCGACCTCTTGTAGCGTTGAGTGCTGACCGTGCGTCGCGGAATGCTGTTCATGTATGCGGCAGCAACGCAGCGGGGTTCGTTCACGCAGCCTTGCCCAGCGGCCCCGACAGCGCGCTCAGCGGCCACGCCTCCGCGCGCCCAAGCGTTTTCACCCCATTTTTCCGCGTCTGGCAGCGGCCTGTGACGTAAATCGCGGCGTCGTTGATATTTCGGCATGTCGCTACACGTTTTTTAATTTTTTATATTTTTTTTAACATTTTTTTACTCATTTTTTCTCTCCATCCTCACTATAAATACCCTCTTCCATTCACTTCAAAGCACACCTCAAAACCACGCCACTATCTCTTCTTTCTTTCTCTCGTTTCTTAGTTTTTGAGTTTTCTTGGTTTAAGCTTTTCTTAGTTTTTCTCTTAGTTTTTAGTTCAATTCTCTTAGGTTTAGAGTTCTTCTCTTTTGAGAGGAACTTGTAATGTTTTGTAATAATTTAGATTTTTGATTCAATAAATGGAAGTGCAAATTCGACTTGGAGGTTTTCTAGCACGGGAATAGCGTCGAGAAGTTACGTAAGGATTTTATTTTCTTCTGAGTTATTTTTATGCTTTATTCTTACATGTTATATTTAATTTATGCGTGATTAAATTTATTTGTCTTATTGTTCATAATCATGATATAATAATAACGTTGTTATGCTTGCGAGAAATATTAAATAGGTGAAAATTTCTAAAATGAATTGATTTTATTTTTATTCAAGATTTTATATTAAGGATGTTAGAGAGAAATATATTATTTTTTCATTACAAACTTAAATCTGAAGATTAGACTTTAAGGTTTAGTTATCAGGTCTAATTTAGAGTAGTGCTCTTTTATTTGTTGTACAATGTCCGGTAGTTAGAGTGAAGCTCTACATTTCAAAAGTTTTATAAAATTATTATGTGAAAATGTATTGACAATATGTTTTCGATGAAGTGGTTTAAAACTTGAAAGTTAGTACTCGGATAACTAAATTCTTGGGTTTAATTTGGACACCTTGAATAAAGTTTAAGCCTATCTAACCCGCCAAAGGTGGCATTTAAATAGTTCATTTTCAATCTCTTAGAAAAAGGAATTAATTTAATTAACCAAATTAGTTATCAACCCCTGTAGGTGTTAATTGATTTGTTTAGTTAACAAAGAATATCTAACCCACCAAAGGTGGTATTCATACAAAAGAGAGAATCAATAAAATATCAATTTATATCTTTAATAACCTAGATAATATGAGCAAGCATAATTAATTTAGTTATTATATCCGTAAATACTCCTTAATATAAATGATAAAATTTGCATGAATATTTATTGAATCTGTATTTATATTTATTTTTAGGTAAATATTTATTGAATTTGTATCTATGTTTATTTTTTTATTATATTTAATTAATCTGTATATATGTTTATTTTATGTTATTAGATTAGGAACACAAAAAACCAAACTATCGTGATAGGATGTTTAGGATTTAATTTCGTTTTTAAAAGTTTGAATAATAAATTAAGGACCACATACATTCCTTCCTTAGATCGACCTTGGGAGTATACTTATCATTTTCTACGAAATGATTCGTGCACTTGCGAGAGTTTTACAAATATTAAAACCAAAGTATTTGCGAGAATTGGCGATGCTGGTTTTCGTTCATCAAATGTGTGTACCTAAGTGATTGTCACGGTGTTCAACAACATGTGTGTTCATTGAATTAACAAGCACATATTATAAATAATTACTAGGACACATGTTATGAAGTACATTAGTGGCTAGTTCATGAGTAACATATATCTTAAAGCAATCAATAATATTATCGGTATCAAGAAATTTAATTGTGTTAAAAACATTAGATGTTACTTGTTCATCCTACACTCTCATTGTAAGCTTACTTTTTTTTGCATCAATGAGTACTCTTCTGGTTGCTAACAATGAATGACCTAATATGATAGGAATGTTGATGTCCTCCTTCATGTCGAGGATAATGAAATCTGTCAGAGAGATGGAATTGTCCACTTTTACTAACTCATCTTCTACCATACCTTAGGGTCGCTTGATTGACATATCTACCATTTACAATGTTATTGAAGTGGGTTTGGCTTCACCAACCCCAATCTCTTGAAAATTGATAGTGGCATAAGGTTAATGCTTGCAGCTAAGTCATAGAATGGCTTGCCAAAATATATATTCCTAATTGTGTAATGGATGTCAAAGTTACTTGGATCTTTAAACATTTATGGTAGTTTTCTCTCAAGGATGGCACTACAACCTTCATTTAATGTTATTGTCTCATTATATCTAAGCCTCTTTTTCTTAGATAGGATATCCTTAATGAATTTGGCATATAAAGACATTTTTTCAAGTGCATCTACAAATAGTATGTTTATGGACATATAAGAATTTTGAAAACTGATTGTCTAATTTTTGCTTTTGGAGTCTTTGAGGGAAAGGAATAATGGGTTTATAGATGTTACTCTTCTTTGATTGAATCGCTTCCCTTTTAGTACTCTCTTTGTTCACTTCTTCATCCTCATCCTTTTTAGTTTCCTTCATTCTCTTTTAAGGTTTTACCTCTACTAAAGGCTATTTATTTACAATGCACATTACTTTCTATTTTTAGATTAGCTTTTGTGTTGCTTGGAAGGTTACCTTGGGGCCTTTGGCTTCCTTATTTGAATATCTAAGTTTCGGATAGAAGCCCTATAAGTGGACTCTATGTGATCCACTTTTGTATTTACTAAATGGACGAAATAATTCATCATTCCCATTAAAGCACTTATGTTGTCTTTACTAGGTGGCTTCCTCTCCAAGGCTTGTGGGTTTTTTGGTTGTTGAAAACCTAGTGGTGGAAATGGTTGACGGTTTAATTGATTACCACCTAGATTGTTGTTATTGTTCTAGGAGAAATTTGGATGGTTTCTCCATCTTAAGTTGTATATGTTTGAGTATGGGTTTTCTTGGAAGTTTTGATTTTTGACATAGTTTACTACTTTAGAAAGGTTCCTACATGCCTCATAGAATGAGATCCATTGCAATAATCACACACCACTAATGGGCTTTATACCATATTTACCCCCATAATGTCACCATCTAACTTCTTAGTTAAACCTAGTTATATAGCAATTGTTTGAGCTTAAAAAGGTGCTATATATGATGTCTACATCTACTACTCTAGTCACTCTCCTTTGGTTTAGCCTTTCCATAGGCTATTTTGAAATTGTTAGATGTCATCTCATCAAGTAATGCAAAAGATTCCTCTTTAGTTTTACTCACTAAAGCTCCTCCAGTTGCATCATTAATTATAGTCATTGGCTGTCCTATTAATCCATTATAGAATGTTTACATTTCCAGCCAAATAGGGAGACCATATTTGGGGCATCTTCTTAATAGATATTTGTAGCATTACCAAGCTTCATAAAGTAATTTTCCTTCAAATTATTGAAAAGAAGTGTTGTCATTTATGAGCTTAGCTATCTTTGAAGGTGGGAAGTACTTTGCTAATAATTTTTAAGTCATTTGATCTCATGTAGTGATTGATATAACAGGAAATGACTACAACCATACCTTAGCTTTGTCCCTATGTGAGAAAAGGAACAAGTAAGGGTGAATTACATCATCTGATACACCATTCATCTTGAATGTGTCACATATTTCCAAGAATGAAGCCAAGTGAAGATTTGGATCATCATTGACTAACTCTCTAAATTGATTTGCTTGTACCATTTGAATGACTTCTAGCTTAAGTTCGAAGTTATTGGTATTGATGCCTGATCTATCTCTATCTACTTGTGGAACTGAAAAATCCCTTAAAGATGGAGGGACCACAATAGCTTGTTGATCCTCTTATTCTGCCATAACCCGTGAATGATCTTATGCTAATTGTTCTCTTCATAAGCAAAGTAAAGTTTTCTCAATTTTTGGATCAAAATGAACAAGATTTTCACCTGTCACCCTAAGCATACAAAAAAAACACTAAAACAAAAATTAAAAGATCTAAACTAATATACTAATAATCATTATTGATATCCATTATAAGTAAACGATGCAAAAAACTAGATCAACACGATGTAATTCATAAGTATACGGGTTGTGCAAGTAATATAATATACCTAAGTACGGATATCGATGTCATAGAGGGTTGTATAACTTATAACTGAGTACTAATATAATTATTACAAATACTATTTGTATAATAGAAAATTGAAAAAACTAAAAAAATAAAATAACAACTAATTTTAACTCACAAGACTCAACAACTACAAAGATACATAAGAAAACAATCTAGGAATCTTTAATATCCTAATTTTCTAATCATTAATAAATTATGTGATCAATTGAATCTAACCTAACATGTATCCCTTTCTCAAATACACTACACACCATATAGTAATTAATTTAGTTACACTCTCATGTCAATTAGATTGCATACTATTCGTTAAATATTTAATTATAGATCCCACATTCTTCAATTATAGATCACACACATAATAATCATACATCTCTACCTAGAAACTATGCATGTTATTTAATTAAAATAAACAATTAAATAATTCTCTCAAATTTAGATAATTGCCTTTATGTATCAATTTTGGGACAAACAATTAATATCATAAAAATTAGATTAAATAATATAATTAAATTGTAATAACAATTGGGGTAAAATATTAGATCATCGCATATAGAAAATTGGGTTCATAAGAACTCTAGATTAATAAATTAACTAGACATAATTATGTTCTTAAAGATTAGATTTTTCTCTTGATTTGTAGCACCATTTTTTTCTCAAATCCCTCATAAATTTGTGTCTCCTTTAATCTGTCCTTGAACATTTTCTCTATTTATCTCTTCTTGGTAGTTACTAGGGTTTGTAATCTTAATTGTATATTATTTATAACTTTCATATGGTGCTTTAAATAGGCTTAAATTAATCCTCATTAGATTAGGATTTGTATTACTATGATTCAATAACTAAAATTGAAAGTTGGAATATAATTTAGTGTTGATGCTTTAAAGTCTTCACCTCTTGAAAAATAGAGCCTTTTCTCGATCGATCGAGTAATGACCCCTTAATTGCTCCATTTATTTTTTGATTGATTCAGTATTTGATTGATCCAATTCTTGGTTGATTGGTTGACCTTGTAATTCTATATTTGTCCTCATTTTTGCCTATTTTTGATCTATTTGATATTTTTTCACCTATATTGCCAAATTAAATACAAATTAAGCTTATTCATGATATTTTAACACATGGGCAAATAAGTGGTTTAGAAATGGCCAAATAACTCTACTTTTGTAGAGTTATCAATGAGTTTTAGCGATATTTGTGAACAAAATATTTAAATGTAATTTAGTTTCTAAGCATGTCCTTCAAGATCACTATTCAAGTCGAAGAAACTAATGAACATCAATGAACACATCTCAGGTATACTTATGTTATTATGCACATTAGATTTCATATTAGACATATAGAAATATTTAGTATATAGGTTACTCGAACAATCAAGTAATGTCTAGATTGATCGATCATCGATCTACTACAATCTAAGTCCTCTCAAAATTAATTTTAAAATTGAGGTAGATCAATCAAAATTTTGGGTTTGATCGATTGAAGGAATGGATGGATCAAGGTTTGATCAATCGAAAAGGATTTTGATCGATCGATGTTATTGGTTCGATCAATCAAGCTTGGTCTAGATTGATCGAGCAACAAATGCTTCAACTTATAACCTAATTGTTTATTCGAGCCAAACATGTCAATTACAATATTGTGCTTGTTATTTAATACTTAATGAATTAATAAATGGATAGATTTGTAATTGGACTTTAACCTAGCATTAGGGCTTTAATATCTACTATTTAAAGAACCTAATGTCTCATATTTTAAAACATAATTGCATCAACTTTTACATCTTAATCTTTCTCTCTAAATCTATTTTTGCAAAATCATATCCAATTAGGCTTATTTCTTTAGTTAATCTATCAGATTTTTTGTGGTTCTGCTTGAATGATAACAAGCCTACATTATTTGTGATCATGTGCTTAGTCATCTATTCTAGGGTTTGCTAGTAATTTTTTTATCTGCTACTTTATTAAATTATCTAGCTAGGAATGTTCATTGTTTAATCCACTCTAGGACATACCTTGCACTTGTGTTTTTATGCTAACTTTTTAGGTGCTAGTTGAACAGGCTCGATAACTCATGTGACTTGAGTCATTGTAACATTGATCATAATTCGAGCACTTTACTTCTGGACATTATGATAAAAAAATAGAGGCTTTTAAGTAGGTTACTTTGGGGAATCATATGTGAGGGGATAGTTTGAGTCATAGCCTTGTAATTTAATATATTTTTATAGTGGATAGTTAGTTGATCCAGTGGATTTGTGGTTTACCTTTTAGATCATTGTTGTGACCTGGATTGTTTTCACCTAAAATATCATTTGTCAAATCTTTATTCATTTATGCTTTATTTTATATACATACGATTACATATCTTACCGTTTATGAATTTTATATTTGACATAATTTGATTAATTACCTATTCACCCATTTAGTTAATTAGATTTGTAACTAAAAACTATCAATTGGTATAAGAGCATCTCATTAGATACACTTAGTGTTTTCCTATGACCTTGTTATGGATCATTTAAGAAAGAGATCGTCTATAATTCATGCTCTTTTCTTTGATGGGTCTAACTAGCCATATTGGAAGGCTCGTATGAGAGCTTTTTCACATTTTATAGATGTGAGTGTCGAGAGTGTCTAGAATTCTATTATTTATGGTTGGAAACCAAATACGGTTACTAAAGATAATGTTGTTACTCTTAAGCCTAGGAATGAATGGACCACTCAAGATAAGATTGGTAGTAACTGGAATCAAAAAGGTATAAATGTTATCTTTAGTGCTGTGTCTGCCTATGAATTTCATCATATATTTGATGTTAAAACTACCAAGTATGTTTGAGATACTTTAGAGGTTGTCTATGAGGGCATTACTCAAGTTAAAAGAATAAAACTTTGCATGCTAGGTTTGAATGGAAGAGTCTAAAACCTTTTTTGAATTTTATATTAATTTATGTGATATTGTTAACTCATTTGCTAATCTTGGTGTAAAAATTGAGGAATTTAGATTGGTTTAAAAGATTCTCCATTGTTTACTAAATTGCTTTCATGCAAAGGTTACTTCCATTAACGAAAGTAAAGATATGGACACCATTAAAATTGAGGAATTAGTTGGCTCCCTTTTCACTTTTGAGATGAGCTTTTGAACTCTTACGAAGAACAAATGTGTCACTTTCAAAATTACCATGATTGAAAATTTAATAGATGAAAAGAAGAATTGGGTATTACAAATGATGGAAAGAGTCTTGCTACACACAAAGGACATTCCAAAGAATTTTTGGCCTGTAGCGGTAAGTACCTCTTGTTACATATTGAACTATATCTATCTATTTTTTAGATATGTAAACTAAACTCCTTATGAGATTTGGAAAGGTAAGTAACATAATCTTAAGCATCTACATATATTTGGAAGTAAACTTACATCCTTAGAGATCATGAGAATCTAGAAAAATTTGACTCTAAAATTTGACTAACACTATGATGGAGTCTATCAATGTTGTTGTAGATGATGCAAATAGTAGCACTCCAGTCATAGATGATAAAGATAAACTTTTGAGCATAAGCTTGCCAACTGCAGGTCAAAATGATGAAACAACTAACATTGAAAAGGTAGAATCTTAGATAGATGAAAAGTTAGCCTTGGATGATGAGGACACCATGCCTAACACTCAAATTCATAAACCAACACATACTGCTAAAGACTACCCAGATGAGAACATCATTGGTGATCCTAAAGTAAGCATGGTAACAAGAAGGAGATGGGTAAGTAAGGTAACTCATCTTTGCTATATCTATCGAATAGAGCCACAAAATGTTAATGATGCCTTAAAATATGAATTTTGGATAAATGTCATGCAAGATGAGTTAGCTCAATACATTAGGAATGATATTTGGACAATAATACCTAGACATAATGGCAATCATAGGAACTAAATAAGTGTTTAAAAATAAATCTAATGAACATGATGTTATAGTTAGAAACAAGGATATACTAGTTTCCTAAGGGTATATACAAGTTTGATGAAACATTTGCTCCTATAGCTAAGTTAGAATCAATTAGGATCTTATTTGCTATTGCATGCTTTATTAAAATTTAAATTTTTTCAAATGAATGTAAAGTTTGATTTCTTAAATAGTTTACTTAGTGAAGAAGTATATGTTGAACAACTTAGAGGTTTTGTTGACCCAAAATACCCTAAGCATGTTTATAAACTCAATAAGGCCCTTTATGGTTTGAAATAAGCTCCTAACGCTTGGTATGAGAGACTTGAAATTTATCCCTTGGATAAGGGATTTGTTCGAGAGGGAACTGATAAGACTCTTTTTATTAAAAGGACCAAAGATGACATATTCATTGCTCAAACATTAGAAAGAGCAAAAGGAGTTCTACATTACCTTAAAGGGACATTTGTTTATGTTGTGCTAATGCTTAAATAAGATCATGTAGACTTAGTGGTTTTCTTTGATACAGGTTAGGGAGGTAACCTTGATGATAGAAGGAGTATAGAGGCATATTGTGTTTACTTTAGTGATTCACTGATTTCGTGGATGTTAATGAAACAAAAAGTAGTGTCATGCTTCTCGATTGAGTTTGAATATAGAGATGTGGCATTGTGTACTACAAATAATCTATGGTTGCTATCCATTCTGATATAACTAAGGATGTCACTTGATCAAGTCCCGACTATCTATTTTGATAATGCAAGTACACAATATTTGGAAAAGAATCAAATCATGCATATTAGAACCAAACATGTGGCTAATGGGTAGTTGAATATCAAGCACATAAGGACAGATGATTAGATAGCATATGTTCTCTCCAAGTCACTTACCTCCAACTAATTTCAATTTAAGCGTAGCAAACTCATGATCTATAATAGACTTGAGTTTGAAGGAGAATAAAAGACAATATAATAATTATACTAAAGGATAATATAGTTATTGTATATTTCATAAATTGTAATAAAGAAGCATTTCACGTGTATACTTGTATTGGACACCAAAGGGAATATTTGTAACTACTTCTACTATAATAACATTAAACACTCATAAATATAATCATTGAATTTCTTTCTAAATTGTATTTTCCTTCGTTAATGAATTTTTTCATCTCCTATTTCATCTATAATATAGGTTTTGAAATTAAAAAAAACCTACTTAGTTGGGTTCGTTAATAAAGGACAATATAGTAATTATGCTAAAGGATAATATAGTTATTGTATATTTCATAAATTGCAATAAAGAAGCATTTCACGTGTATACTTGTATTGGACACCTAAGAAAATATCTGTAACTGCTTCTGCTATAATAGCAATGAGCGCTCACAAATATAATCATTAAATTTCTTTCTAAATTATATTTTGAATTCTTTCGGATCTATAATATAGGTTTTAAAATTAAAAAATTAACTTGGTTGCTCTGTTAGAGATTTTAATTTATAAAATGGACAATAATTGAACCAACATACTTTTATTAGGCATATTTTAATTTTATTATATTTATAACATTTATACATATTAATTAATATATTTAAATTTTATATTATTTCTCATTTTAGAAAAGGAGATAAGCATGTTTTAGCAAAGTTTCCGCCATAAGTTTCTTTCCTTATTTGTTTCTAAATTTTAACTATTTTGATAATCTATATTCTCATGCTTCGTTCCATTCGTTAGGGATCCGATAGCATATTTTGAAGTCTCTTTAAGAAACTTTAATTTTTAATAAAGTTCAACATTATTAAATATCAACGTACATAAAAATTATATATATCATGCTAAAATTACTTCTTAGTTTTATATTAAATAATTTTCATAAAAAAATTATAAATCTAAAACACCAAATTGGTCACCCTCAGACTTACCTGTAAGGAAATAACCGATCAAACAGTCCTTCCTGTTACAATGCCATTACACCTAGCCTATTAAACAAGGATGAAGAATATTTTGTATAATTTAAATTTAGCTTATGATCATACCTAATTCAGAAATATAAAATAAAATTTGGTCCAAAAAGATTGCGCCTAATTCAAATATATAGAAAGTCAAGAATGCACAACCAACCTGGAAGAATAAATAAAAACCAAAATGCTGTATAAATAGCTTGTTGCTACTCATTTCAAGATTACAATACATAATTAATACGCCAAAAGAAGATCAAGAATACATACAAGAGCTAGAGTTCCAGCTGGTCCATATATCAAAAAAGATGACTTCAGAATGTGAAGGTAATAATTAGTTAATAGCCCTCAATTATTTTCAAGTTATATAGTTACAGCTTTAATTTAAAATAGTTTATAATTATAAATTAATAATCCATTAATTTTATTTATTTTCTTTGTGGGTATTTTTATATATTTTTCTAGGGAAGGGTTCATGGCCAGAGCTTAATGGGCAAGTAGGGGTGGAAGCTGTGGCAACAATTGAGACAGAGAATCCTAATGTGACTGCTCAGATTGTGCTTGAAGGAACAATATTCATAGGGGCCTTCCTCTGTAATAGGGTTCGCGTTTGGGTTAATGAAAGTGGCATCGTCACCAGGGTTCCTAGGATTGGTTAAGCACATGCAAGTTCTTTAATTTCGAGAAGGTTAATTAATAGAAAAAGATTCATATATATATATATATATATATATGAATGTCTTTTGCTGTACCTGTATGTCTTAATGTAAGTAAGTAGCTTCTATTGTAAATTCATGTCCAATAAAACCAAAGGAGTCTCGTATTTATTCTCCAATATTCCATGTTTTTGAATACTATCTATTGTTTGTTTGTTTGTTTGTTTATTATTATTTTGTTTGTAGGAAAATTAAGTGACATTGATTGTGTCCCATTTCTTCATAATGGGTTTGGTCCTTTAGTGCCGGAAAGGCTAAATAGCGTTTGGCCCAAGACAACTGTTCAAAGCATAAAAATTCCATTGTAAATGTTTTTTCTTTTAAGAAAAAAGAAAAGAAAAAATAGGTTTCATTCGATATTTAAACTGAAAGTACATATGTAACCTAGTAGTCCAAGTGGCATAAAAAATCTTGTGATATGGTAAAAGTAGTAGTAGTTCAAATACTACTTATAGATGAAAAGTCCATTTTGTAAAAAAAAAAAAAGAAAAAAAAGAAAAGATACATCAATATTTAAATCAAAAAATTAAAATTATCATAAAAGTTGTAATAAATTGATCCATAGTTTATAAAATAATTTTTTTTGAGTATCAGTTTCAGCATTTTTTGGTCTTATACTTTTTTAATTAAAAATATGTTAAATTTTCATTTTTTTTATATTTGATGGTTTGAGTTGTTTAATTTTTGAGTTACAAATAATAATATCACATTAAGATTTAGATATAAAAAACGACTAAAATATAATAAAATATACCTAATTTGACCATAAATCAAATATAATAAAAGAAATTACTACTTAGAGTTAGATCTAAATATATGTAGAATGAAATAAATAACATATTAATTTCATTGGTATTTATTTAAAATAAAAAAATAAATAAAAAAATTATCTATCAGAGTAAGTTTATATTAAAATGAACTTCCTTTCCAACAAAAAGAAGAAAAAAAGACAGATGTGCCTTTTTCAAGTTTGTTGATGCAAACTATATGCATAAATAAATTTACAATTTAATAAAAATGAAATCCCTTGTTTTCAAAATTATTTAAAAGAACCAAAAATTTAGATATCATATTTTTAATGAATAAAAATATAATTAATACAATAACTAAATTATTAATATCACAATTAATTAAATGATAATTTTAACCTTTAGTTATCAATTAACTCTTTTCTATGTATTTAATGCATTTAAACGAAAATAATATTATTTTACTAGAATTATCATTAAATAAATTATTACATTAGCAAACTGAATATTGTTGGCAAGTATGTTTTAGTGAAAGTTATAATGACGGGAGGAATTAATCTTAATTGGAATGTGTGTCAAACTATTCAAATTTAAGTAATTACATGAAAAATGACTTAAGGGTCATATTATGTATAAAAACTAAATTAGGTGAGTGAGAAAGTATAAAATCTAAATAATTAAATTAGGTGAGTGAGAAAGTATAAAAACTAAATTAAATGATATATTAAAATTATTGGATATTAGCTCTTAATTTAAGGAATAAAGTAAGGATCTTAATCCAAGGAGCAAAACAAGGAATCCTTAATTCAAGGAGTAAAACAAGGAATCCTTAATTCAATGAGTAAATCAATGGATGCTTAATTCAATGAGTAATTGAAGGAGTACAATTTCCTTATAAATAGCTATACAATTGTAATGAAAACACGAAAAAAATAATAAGAGCTCTTTTGTTTAGAGTTATTTCTTGTTTTTCAACGTGAGTATCGAGCGGGAAAATTAACATACACCTTTATTATTATCTTAGCATCTTGATCTTTGAAATGACGGAAGGCAAACATTGAGATCGGAAAATTTGAAAGTTCATCGGTGCTTTCGCCTTCGCTGAATATCGTAGAGGTGGATGTCGACCCGAATCAAAGATTAAGCTCGATCTTGTTGAATGAGTTTAATTACTTACCTTGGTCGAAAGCGATGTCTGCGGCTCTAGGTGGAAGGTCGAGTTGGGGTTCGCAAATGGAAGCATCGAAGTACACGATGTTTCCTCGCCAATCTATGAATCTTGGCTTAGTAAGGATCAATTTGGTTATGTCGTGGCTCACAAATTCCATGGAACGTAAATTATTTGAAATATTCGGTTACTCGAGAATCTACATGTACCAAGCCCATGGGAGACGGTCGAGAAATGTATGGCGGTCGAAACAATCTTTGTACGAGTTTTCAGTTAAAGAATGACATCTCGAATCTGCCCAGACAGATGGTAAGCCTTTTGTCTGACTCTTGAGCGTGAAGCATGTGGAATGAGTTAGAAATATATCATCCTCATCTGATCGATGCGAGGCTGCACTGCTACGAAAAGAGCGGAAGAAGATAAGATATTTCAACACTTGTCCGGTCTCGATTGACAACGTATGAAGATATACGATGCCACGTACTCATGAATCTTGGAACTTCGGCTTCAGCCGCTAATGTATGTGCGACAATTCAACATGAAGAAGTAAGGAGGAAAGTCATGAAACAAGGATACAATGGCTAGTGCACTGAGGTAAGAGCCTATCTAACCGGCTTGAGGAGAAAGTACAAAGGGAAGCATCCAAACTTGAAGTGTCGACACTGTGACTATACGGACCGTATTAAGGACACGTGTTGGATTACACATCCGAGAATTAAAACTGATTTTATAAAGGATAAGGGTTCTGAGAAAGTGAATCGTACTCCCGCGCGTCTGAAATCACGCTCTGCCTACCTCAATGGGTCGATCCATTCAAAAACTTCCAGAATCAGTGAAATTATGAATGAGTTTATGTTGTATCTTGAAAACAAGACGGGAGGAGTTCGAATTATTTGTGTGGATAGCATAGGAGAAAGGAAACTCGACGACATTGCTAGGCAAGTTTGTAGGTTTCTTGGCGAGATACAAAACTCATGCACGAGAGAACATGCAAGGTATCATAAAAGCCTTTAAATGCTTTCTTAAAATAAATATGTTGCATGATTTTTGGGTTGTAGATTCAAGTGCCCACGGTCGTATGACAAACCGTGTGTCAAAGTCTCGTAAGTTTGAAAAATTAGCAAATCCTTCTCAAGTTTCAATTGCAAATGGTGAGAATGTAAAGGTTTAGGAAAGGAAAAAATAAAATTAATGTCGGATGAAATCGAGTCGGTGGTTTTTATATGTACCTTCCTTTCCCTTCAACTTACGTACGTAGGAAAAATCACAAATACCTTGAATTGCTTAGCCATTTTTCTCCTGTAATGTCATTTTTCAATGTTATTGTGCCACCAAAGAGCGATTGGTGAAGGGTTTTGCCAGATGGTCTACATTACATATCGAAGAGCAATCCCAGAGGGTTTCAAGCCAAGTTTAACCTATCGAGATAATCAATTGTGGCATCAGCGTTTAGCTCCATACTCACCAATTTTGTCAACTTTATTTCCAAACTTAGGAAATGATGCAATTGCATGTGAAACTTGTCACTTGTCTAAAGGCATTAGATTGCCTGTTAATTCTTCCTTGTCTAGGGCTAGTAAATGTTTTGAACTAGGTCATTCGGATGTATGGGGACCAAGCTAATGAATCTTTTGATGGTTATAAGTATTTTGTGATTTTTATTGATGATTTTCTCGAGTCACGTGGTTATATCTTTTAAAGTATAAGAATGAAGTTATGGAAGTATTTAAAGACTTCATAACCTTGTTAAAAATCATTTCTCCTCTAAAATTCAAACCTTAAAGGTACGACAATGGCCATAGAATACATGTCCCATATCATGAAACAATATTTGAGCATTCATGGCATTATGCATCAAACAAGTTGTGTTGGCACACCTGACAAAATGGTGTAGTTGAATGCAAAAACCGGGACTTACTTGAAAAAACTAGAGCATTAATGCTACAAATGAATGTACGAAGAGATTTTGGTCTAAGGGGTTATAATTTATGCTTACATCGATAGATTACCCGGTAAGTCTTGGATTTCAAGTCTCCACAAGTGTCATGAAAGGAAGGAAAAATTAATCTCTCAGCTTAGAGTCTTTGGGTAATATCTGTTTTGTACATATTCAATCTCATCGTCGAGATAAATTGGATCTAAATTTGTTAAATGTATTTTTCTTGGTTATTCATCTACACGAAAGAGCTCTTATTATTTTCTTCATGTTTTCATTACAATTGTATAGCTATTTATAAGGAAATTTTACTCCTTCAATTACTTATTGAATTAAGCATCCCTTGATTTACTCATTGAATTAAGGATTCCTTGTGTTTACTCCTTGAATTAAGGATTCCTTGTTTTACTCCTTGAATTAAGCTCCTTGTTTTGCTCCTTGAATTAAGGTTCTTGTTTTATTCCTTGTTTTACTCCTTGTTTTGCTCCCAGCCATGTCAACATTGATACATCTCTCTCTGAAAGTAACAATGAAGGGTCTCTTCTTAATAGTACACTGCATGAAGATGGTGATAATCAAGATGATCCTCACAATATGGTACAAGATGTGAACGAGTGTGAGATAACTCCTCCTGCTCCACGACATAATCCAATGCGTGTTAGGCAACCTCATGAGACTTGAGACTTTGTCACTCTGAGCCAGTACATCCGTCTCAATTATGTGTCGTATAAGAGAGTGACACCAGTACACGCGTTCCTCGGCCTTATGTCAGTTACGGTGAGCCTCAGAAACTTTCGTGAGGACGATAGCCAAGAGGTGTGGAAGGAAGCCATGCGAAAGAACTTAAAGCCTAGATCAACCACACGTGGAGCATCGCCAAACTTCCAAAAAGCGAAAGTCGTGGGTTGCAAATGGATTTATAAGCTAAAATTCAGTCGGATGGATCAATTGAGAGGTATAAAGCAAGATTGGTGGCTCGAGGATTCACTCGAACATTCGGGTGGATTACAAAGAAACATTTGCACTGTTGCAAAAATGAACACGATAAGAGTGCTTTCTTATGCGTAGGCCATGTAAACAAAGGGTGGTCTATGTACCAAATGGATGTGAAGAATGCATTCTTGCATGGTGATCTCAAAGAAGAAGTCTATATGAAATTGCCACACAGGGCATCCTCGAAAGCAATGACCCGGATTTAGTGTGAAAATTGCCTGAATCCATTTATGGTTTGAAACAATCCCTTGACTTGGTATGCGAGCTAAACTCAATTCTCGCTAGTGTTGGTTTAGCGGCTGCTGATTCTTCCTATGTTGTTCGCATGAAGAACTATGGGAAAATGGGTTGTCTTTGATTTATGTAGATGATCGATAATTACGGTGATAATCTTGTGAGATTTTCAAGCCTCAGACAGTCCCACTTCGGACAAGGTTGCAATTAAAAACCTTGGGATATTGAAGTACTTTCTTGGTATAGAAATGGCAACCTCACCTGAGGACTCTTTCTTAACGAAAGGAAATATGTCTAGATTTGCTCGAGGAAGCTAACATGAGTGATGCTAAACCATCATTACCCTCTTGACGGCAATGACTCGAACCCTAGCTTGAAGGGCACGCCACTTCACGGATATAAGTTATTACATTGGTTGGTAAGTTGATCTACCCTAACAATCGCAGACAGCATCACGTATTACTTAAGTATTGTGAGCCAATTCATGCAACTCACTAACACTTGAGCATTTGACCCTTGTTAAAAGTATCTTACATGTTATTTAAAAGGATCGGTGGGTCGTGAAGTATTATCGTGAAGAAGAATGACACACCACAATCATAGGGTATTGTGATCTTGATTGGGCGGGAATGCGATCGATCATGAGAGTCCACCACTTGGCTCCTGTATATTTTTCGGTGGAAACTTGGTCACACGTGGAAGAGTAAGAAAGAGCTTTCATCGCTAGATCAAGTGCGAAGAGTGAGTATCGTGCAATGGCTTCAGCTAACGTGTGAGTTGATATGGCTTAAAGATGTCTTACATGCGATTTAGGTGTTCTCTGACTCTTCCTATGTCCTTATTTTGTGACAATCGAGGCGACCGTGTATATAGCATCAAACCCAGGTGTTTCACGAGATAATGAAACACATTGAAGTTGATTGTCGTTACATTCGTGAACAAGTTCGATCCTAGTGATTGAGACACGTGCGTTATCTGAAGTTTCGACCAGGCCAGTAGGTGACATCTTCGCCAAGCCCAGCCTGCATCAATTTCAACGACTTTTGTCCCAAGCTTGGATCCATAAACCTTTTGGATCCCGAGCGAGAGGTATTGGATATTAGCTCTTAATTCAAGGAATAAAACAAGGACCTTAATTCAAGGAGAAAAACAAGGAGCTTAATTCAAGGAGTAAAACAAGGAATCCTTAATTCAAGGAGTAAAACAAGGAATCCTTAATTCAATGAGTAAATCAAGGGATGCTTAATTCAATGAGTAATTGAAGGAGTAAAATTTCCTTATAAATAGCTATACAATTGTAATGAAAACATGAAAAAAATAATAAGAGCTCTTTTGTGTAGAGTTATTTCTTGTTTTTTCAACAAAAATAGTAATATGTGTTGTGAAGTGAAATGTAAAGTGAAGTGTGTTAGCTTGTTAGTGTGAAAGTTGTTTGACAGCTAGCATTTAGGAAGTTAGTTACTATTGCAAGGTTGTTAGCCACTGCACATTGTGTAGTATATAATCATTTCTTATAAACAGTTTTACATACATTGTTTTGATAATAAAAACTGAGTATTGAGTTCTTGATATTCTCTTCATTTCTTGTATTCCTCTTTGTACAAAATTAATATGGTATCAGAGCTTCTTTAATGGCATCAAAGACTAATGGTACTTATAGGGATGTAGTTCTTGTATCTCCTGGCTCTCTGATGCACAGCCATCTATAGTTGCTTCAACTTAGAGTTTTGTATTTGATTATTTGACATCTTCGTAGCTTTTACAATATAGTTTTATCTATGGTAATGTGTCAATGAGTTCATCTTCGAACTTGTCAATTCCATCTCCTTTTGTGAGTAGTTTTCCTTTTTCATTCAATTTATGGTTTCTTTTTTCAAGTTCTTTTCCTCTTCTTGATTTGCCTAATTCTTCAACCTTTTATAAAAATGTTCCCTTGCCTAGTTTTTATTCTCCTTCAATGGTGTAAGCTCAACCATATGATGTTTTGACTCATGATTTTCTTTTTATTCACAAAATTGTCATTATTTGTTATATTGGATGATAATAATTGCTTGATTTAGAAAAAATAGTTATGAGTTCATTATAGCTTATACTCTTTAGGGGTTTGTTGATGGTTCTATTTAGATTCTTTCTCATTTTTATCCTGGTCGATTATTGAATCCAATTTTGAATTGGAATAGAATTAACTCTTTTCTTAAAGGCTTGGTGTACTTTTATGTGTCTTCATCAATGTCTGGTTATGTTTCTTATCAAGGAACTCTTTTTGATCCATGGAAGAGTTTTGAAGAATCCTTTTCAACTAACACTCAATCTTGAGTTCTTGAACTTCAATCTTAGTTACATACTCTTTTTAAAAGTAATATGTTTGTTTAAGACTATTTATTTTGTGCAAAGTCTATTGTTGATCATCCAACTACTATTGGTAATTCAATTCTTGATTGTGATTTATTGTTGTACATTCTTAGAGATCTTGGTCCTCAATACTTCTATTTTGTTTCTTCATTCAATATGAAACAAACTCGTCTTAATTTAAACATTTTATGTAATCATATGAAAGGTTATGAACATATGTTAGAAAGGTAAAATCATATTGATCATACAAATGCTACTTAGAAGTCCAATTCTTCTTCTAATTTTAAGAAAGGTTTTAACAAGTCTTCAAATGGTAAATCCAATTATTAATCTCGATGGTGTATTCAAGATCATCTTAATCAAAGTTCTTTGTAAGATATCTTAATAGATACTAAAGGGAAAAAAAATCCTTCAAGTGATAAACCTACATGGTTTTGATGGTGTTGTTCTAAGTAATGATGAAACTCTTTTTATTGTTGGTAGTGGATCTGGCTCTCTTGTTATTTCTACCAAATGTTTGCTTTCTTTAAATGATCTCTTTGCAAACTTACATAATGCAACACCATCAGAACTTTTTGTTGTAAGCTTTGTGTAGATAATAAGGTGTTTGTTGAGTTTCATTCTAAAGAATCTTTTTGTTATGAGTTTGATAACGAAGACGGTGGTGGTTTAGGGTGTTAATGATGATGGTAACTATCAATTGCATGGTAAGATGGTTTTTACAACCCTCTTAATTCATTTTTTGTGTTCCACTTCACCTCTTGTGTCTTATGTGTTTAGTCAAGCCTTTTTTGCATCATTCTTATAATAGCACAATTATATGGGACATAAAAGTCTTTTTTGAGCTACGTTTGCCAATTGCAGTACTACCAATTATGTTTTATGACAATCTAAGCACTAGCTTGGTCAAAAGCTCTGTGCTGCACTCTAGGACCATGCAAATTGAGCTTGATCAATACTTTGAGTGTGATAAAGTCCTCTAGAAGCAGTTCTTTCTTGAACATGTTTCCTGTTCTGATTAATTAGTTGATATTTTCATCAAGCCTCTTGTTTCATTCCAATTTCATTCCTTTAAGATGAAACTGATAGTACCGTTAAAATCTTCAGTTTGACAGGGATTGTAATATGGTGATATATGATGTTTGCTAGATGTTAAGTGTGGTTGTTTAGCACTTGCACTTGCTATGTCAATTTTGTTATGCGTATAGAAATTATTAATTACGAGGCTTAGAGGCAATTATTAATACTACTCTATAAAACACATTGTGTGAGCTAATGTACTATAATTTTTCAACTTCATTAATATACATTAAATTCCTTTCTAAGAAGTATGAGTTCTTCTAGATGAGATATATATTTGATACAAATCTTGTTGTAAATTAACACTTGCGGAAGTGAAGATCGGGTCCAATTTTGGTCGCACAAATATATTATAATGGGTAACGACAAAATAATAAGTAGTAAGAAAATAGATGACACACAATGATTTAAGTGATTCAAATTTTCAACGTGAAAAGTCTACTCCACTGACGACGACACATCGAGAAAAATCCCCTAATAATCAAATGGAGATACAAATACCAATTTTCAGAGAGCTTCATAAAATTATATCAAAAATCCAAAATACACCTACAAAATAACTCCTAATTTACTGGTAATATATAACAAGATAAATTAACAAACTTGCTATTAAATCAAATATTACTATACAAATGAGATGGAAGATAATTAGCGACAATGGCGACACGAAATTGTCGGAAGAAAACAGATCTCAGAACTCTTCTTCTTCTCTGTTCTGCAATTTAATTAAACAATGTTGCTTCTCTTTACTCTCTCTTTGTTTCTGCCATCTGTCTTTGGTGGCTTCTGCTCTTTGTCTTTGGTGGCTTCTGCTCTTTTTCTTTTGATTTAGCAACTGTGAGCTGTTGTTATGTTCTTTATCTTATTTTCCTAACGGTTGTTTTACTTTTCGTAGAAACAAACATATATATATATATAGAAGATAGCTTAGGGTTTAATAACAAATGGGTTTTGGGTTTTGAGTTTTGAGTTTTGGGTTGAAAAAAAATATTTTTGGACTAATAATAAATAACAAATCCATAGACGTATAACAAATTAAGATAAAAAGATAAAGAAATGAATGAATCAATAATATTCCCAAATCATAAAAAAAAATGCAAATTGTACATGTTAAACTAAATCTTAAGCTAATTATGAGTTTGAATCTATAAAAGTTTTTACATATACGCCGACCTGTACAAGATTCAAATCTTCCATACTCTTAAAATGGGTGCTTATTGTTTTAACTAAAAAGAAAAAACAAAACAAAAAGGATTATATCTAGTGGTTGTCTGCTAGATAAAACTCATCCTCCTCATTTCAAATTATATATAATCCGAGCCACACCGGATAATGTTTGATAATATAGATCATTGTCCGAGTTTTTGTTGGTAGCTAGTAGCCATACCAAATCGAAGCATTAGACGTGGATAATCATGTTGATGATGAAGTACTGCAAAGTTTTTTCCATTTAGTGGACATTTTGATCCTCCACTTCCAGGAATATAAGTACAGCTAGATGACTGAGAAGAAGGTGTTTGACCTCTCGGAAGAGCCTCTAACCCAATTAGTAATTTTCCTTTCTTTTCATAATTACCATTTGCAACTACTTGATGATCATCTTTATCTTCAACTTTCAATACCCTAATAGCTATAACTCCTTTTGATTCTAAATGTACAAGAGAGGTAACACAGAAAATTATCAAACAAATATTGATCAGAAGCCCCATGAATAGTTTAACTTGGTATAAAAATAATTACATGAATGAGTACTCATTTGGTTGTTTAATTGGGTATTTATAATGACAGGATTTTCGTAGTAATTATAATAATATTTTAGCTTTTGAAGAGAGGGAAGCTGTTGCCTGCTGATTAATTTATTAATTTTAGTTGTTGGATTTTGACTGTTGAATGTTAGGTTTTTATTTTATTTTATTTCGTTTGTTGACCTTGAATGTGTAATAATTAATATTATAATATATACAAGAAATTAAGGAATTGGAAAATTTGAACTATTCCTTCATTTTTACTTTGCATTTTCTAACTTATTATATTTTACCAGAGGAAAAAGGTTATTGTAAATCGTACCAATATTTTGGGCTACTGAGATATGCATTTTAATTTTATATTTTTAAATTACATATTTTTTAGTGTTGTTACTATAAAAAATAAATATTTTTAATCTCTTAATTTTTAAAAAGTTTTACTATGATAATGTTTTATATTTAAGGATTTATTTTTGATAATAATATATAAGAGATTAGGATAGTATAACATAAGAATATTAAAAGTAAAATATTTATTTTTTGAAAAAAAATATTATCTTTTATGTTGTAAAAGAATGAGTTTTATATAGTAAAATTGAATATATTTGAATATATTTGGATTAATACTCTATTTGATTGTGTCCTCTCTCACTTTAAATCTATTGGTAATATATCGTTCAATAATGATGTGCCTGTTTGACTTTTTCTTTTAGGATTTAAATGCAATATTTTTATTAAAAGACTAGGGAAATAGTCAAGTGTTAGGCATAATATAATAGCATTTAATATATGTACACAAATTTTATACGTAATTGATATATACTGATACGTTTAAAACTCTAAATGTTGAAAATATGACACATGCGACTTCTTGAGTCATATATGGCTTGGCCACTGGGCAACTCCGGTCGCAAATGGGGTTGACTCCTTCACCTTCTCAGATTCTCAATTCTCATTGCTCATGCGACGTTAGACAAAATTGGAGTGTTGGATAATTTGGAAGAAACGTGTATTAGCGGTCCACTATTATATTTATATAGGATATGTCAAATTCAAAACAATAAATTGGATATTGATGGCTCCTTTAATAATATTTTTAATATTTTTTTTTGCTCTTATTATTTATTTGATATTTTAATGGTATTTTTATTTAAAAATATGTATAAATTTGATACAATTTTTACATTAAATTAAAAAAATTATATTAAATTAATACTTATTTTTACGTGAGAGTACCATTAAAATATCACCTAAATAATAAAAACACAAATAATACCAAAAATTGTATTGTAATACTAGCAAGGTAATAAACTTTCGAATACTATTTGGATAGCTTATCTTATTTATTTTTTAATAAAATGTAAATATTATTGAGCTAGTATTTATACACTAATATGTGATTTTAAAGTCATTACAAGAAAGGTCATAGATGACAGATCTCAATAGATGTACTAGAACATCTCAATTAGAATGTAACTTTCGTAACACTCTCCTTATTTAAGCTTTAAAGATGACTACTATTAAGTAGAAAAAAATGATATACAAATGATGCACAAATTTTATTTAAAAAGCTTGTAAGTACATGAATTACCTATAATAAATAACAAATATACTCTCAAGTTCGATTTCTTCAGAAATTGTTGTTGCCTTAGATCCTTTATACTTTCTTAAAATCTCAAACAAATCAATAAAAATAAAGAAGAGTTCTAAACGTTCTATCAAAGTTATTAGGTTAAAAATCCTTAAATTAAAGCAATATTTAATTAAAAGCTAATTTAATTTTAAGTGCAATTCGAAAAGATTCTAAAATTCAAATGATAATTAATGAAAAATTTAACTAGTTAGTCATGCTTTCTTTTAAGATTATTGATATTTTCTTTAAATTTAGAAAACTCCTAGGTCAAGGTTATCTTCTTTATTAATTAATAAATTAATTTATCATGATCGAGATATTTAATTAATTAATTAAATTATGTTCGAGGAATTTATAACCATTTAAATTAATGTAATGATCATATTCTAAACTATTGTCCAAATCGTATAAATTATGACTAGATTAAGTATCTATCACTTAATTCACAAATATTCCATTTATTTTTAAAAAATAAATTAATCTATAATATAATGAATCAATAAATAATCTTTATTTATTTAATAATAAATATTCACATTATCAATCTAAGTAATCACGAAAAAATAAATCCCATGATTAAATTAAGCCATGAATTCTAAGATTAAATTTCAAAATCGAATTCAAAGAAGCATTTATTGTTACAAAAAAAGAAGAAGATTAATATAAAAATTAAAATGATTCCAAATATATAGATTGAATGATTTTTCATTATCCAAAAGCTTGAGATCTTGATCTTCAAAGGGGATTTCTCTCTTTATAACAACTCTTTTTTTCCTCCGATATAAAAAAGTCTCAAAAACTCTATTCCATTTTTTCTAGGTCTTTTTAAACTCTCCAAATTTTTTTATAATATTATTAAAAATACTAATATTATACGAAATATGACGTTATCTAATAAAATAGTTATAATGCATGTATATTTTTTTCGTGGCACACAACTCAAATATGGCTCTTATAGTAAAACCCAAGAGTTGGCCACTATAATGTAAATAAATCCATGCCTCGGCACAACATCTCTATCACAACACAAGGAATTATTTGTCTCACCGTGTAGCTTGATCTTGGTTCCAATAGTAAGACCCAAGCCATTAGTACCATGGTGCATAATAATCCATGCTCTAATGAAATCCTTTATGTAAGCCCCTTAATAAAGCCCTTACATACTGGTTGTTTCTTGATGTAAGGCTTACATGTCTTGGTCTTCTTTAGCTCTTAAAATGCTATTTGAGAGCTCTAAGTGTTGAATCTTCATATCTTAGCATCTTTGACCTCTTTTGAAGCTAAAAACACCTAAAACCTTTATAAAACATGCCCGTGATTACAAAAAGATATATTTTCATAAATAATTGAATAAAAATGCTCTAATCAAACCTTTTCATTCCAAATAAACACATTAAATAATAAGATATGAGTGCTTTTTAAGAACTTATCAACAAACTAATTCTTACCAAAATCTATAGCTAGATTTCTTGTTAGCATCCAAAATAATGAAAGGGCTAGCAAATGGTGGGTCATCCAAATATCATATACTTAAGTAATGCAACATTCTCGAGTTCTTTGTGATAACCTATTAGGAAAATTTTCTTAGTGTAACCTTATTTAAAAGGCCAAGGTCTTATAAGCGAAATCTTTCCTTTAGTAGGTGTCAATAATCCCTTCAATCAACTTAGAAAAAAATAAGTTTATCCATCTTCATTGACATAAAGAACTTTGGAATGACTTTAATCGTATAACATTTCCTTCATCCATATATATGAAATGAGTGAAAAAAATATACTAAGAATGATTGAAGATATCAAACAACTGTGCTTTGTCGTGGAGGGGTGAGCCCTTTCGACACATTGTCCTAAAGTTACTCACTTATGCCAAGAAACATTGCTCTTAGTATCCCAAAATATGACATGCTAGAATTTATGGATCTTGTGCAATCTCTCCATTGATTTCTACTTGAGTTAAAGGGAAAACCAATGGAGTGAGTAAAAAAATAATAATGTTTCTATCACCACACTTCAACCATTTTAGTTTGAACTTGTCCCTCAAAAATATATCTTATTGATGTAACAATCTACCCAAATCAAAATGAACATCATATTTCAATTGGAGAAATTCTTTGAAGAATGAATCTTCTTCGTACCATTTTTGTTTGTCAATAAGGCCAACTAAGCCTACTTTAATATTATGATCCAAGTTACCAAAGGTCATTATAGTACAAACCTTTATAGCTAATTTAAGAGCTTTGAGTTTATAAATAACAATCCCCGTAACACTAGCTCGTATAGGTGTAGATGTACTATTAAAATATAAAATATATGAGCATGTAGAAATTTTATCCTATTATATATATGAGTTTAAATCGTACTGAATACCTAACTTAATCTCTTAATTTTAAATTTTAACATCTTATTTAATTGGTTTAAATTTTTAATTTTAAACTGATGCATATTGAACTTTTCTTTTATCTTAAATATAAAAAATAATATATATTTTTAAAATTTTTAATATGTAAGAGTACTTATTTTTTAAACATTGAATTCAATAATTTTTTGTTAATAAAACTATTTGTACGAGTTAATGTTTTGACCGATTTGATCGATTTAATCATATAAAAAATTAATTCAGTCAATTTTAACTACGTTCAATCAATCGAGTGACTTATTTGAACAATGTTCCTATGTATTTAATATGAAATCTAACGTGTAAGGGAATAAATATATATTTGAGATGTGATCGTTGAGGTTCGATATTTTCTTCAATTTAAAAATATTCTTGAAATACACACCTAAAAACTAATCTTACATACAAAAATTTTGTTTACAAATAACGTAAATACTCATAAACTTTACAATTATTAGTATAGTTGATTTGTAGTTAAAATTATATGAAATACTTTACTATAGTTGATTTGTAGTTAAAATTATATGAAATACTGCACTACAGTACCCCTATATTTAGTTAATCTTAAATATTGGTACTTAATTATTTAGTTAATCTTAAATATTAGTACTTAATTATTATTTTCTCCTTTAAACTTAGTAATGATAATAAATCATAATATATTTTATCAAATAATTAATACTTAAAAAATATTTTAATTTAATAATTTATAGAACCAATCAATTTAAGAAATATATATAAGATAAAAAAAATTCTTTCATTTTAATGCAAAATAATGAATCTTAATTATAATCATAACGAGTGTCGTAACAATTTTGTATTATTTAAAGTAACAAAAACAAAATCTCAAATAATGTACATATGATATGAAAACTTATTTCACATCTAATTGGTACTTCCGGTATTTATGGGGAAAAAAATTGACACTTCTGGTAGAAATTGAAGACATCTAAGAATTGCTTGACGAAGGTGACCTTGAAAAGGTCTTAACGACTTTACATTGTATGCACATTCTATATACAATAATAGTGCATAAACAGATAATGAAATTATTATTTATTGAAATGTGTGTTTATCTTCCTTGGAGTAGACAATGCTCATAAATAGCGTTAATGCTTCCCAACTAATTCTGTAGATTGAGCAAACTTTCCTTTTTTGCTTCTCATACTTGATCTTCGACTTCTCCAAATGCTTTAATATACCTTATAATATATTGAAGAGATGAAAACATGAACTTTAAGCAAAAGAGTATATAAGTTTCTCGTAGAATAATTTTATCTGTTATATAAAATAGAAAAAAGTAATTTTTTTTAAATGAGTTTATTTGTGATATTTAGTCACTTAAGTTAAAAAAAATATATTATTTTATCTTTTAGATTTAAAAATTTTTTTTGTTGAAATATTATTTTTCTATCAAGTAATTAAACGCGATTAAAATATTAATTTTTAATAACAATAAAATCACAATTAATATATGAAAAAAATTCTAAACATATTTATTTTTTTAATATTTATTAATCACTATTTTATTTTAATATTTTATCAACTTTTAATTTTTATAAAAAATTAAAATATATATTAAAATAAATTTTTTTTCCTACTTATCTACGACAATGAAGCCATCAAAACCAACTTATTGGCCGATAAATATACACATGTATTTTTGGACATAAATACAAGCAAAGACACATACCTATGTAAATGTATGCTAGAACAAAGAAAATATCTAAAAGCATAATAATGTGATTGCTTCACAACCAGGCAACCACCGAGACAAACAAGATTAAAGAAGAAGATAAAGATATTCTTCAAGTCAAAAAGGGCTACCTGGTACAGTCTCATTGGCTCATGCACAGCCCCTTTAAGAAGTGCAACCAATAACCAAAAGACCAGCCAGAAAACCCATACCTTGCATTTTGAACGTCTTAAATTTATTAGTATGATTCGTATCTAATCTAAACCAAGTACAGAAATGGGAAGACAAATAATGAAGAACTTGAATATATCCAACATCTCTGTCAAAGACAGAATATGCCCTCAAAACATTGTACAATGATCTCTGCCCGGATCCATGCATTTGTTGGAAGAAAACATGTGAAGGAAAGGTGCGAGAAATATCTCGAATTATGTCCAGCTCTGATGCTGATGTCTCATACACTAGTTGCTACGACAAGCAAACAGTTCAGTTGGCACCATGTTATGCATGTATGTTTGGAAGGCTCAATTTCATTCATTAGCACCAAGGGGTACACACATTTATATCTCCTAATTAAGTTAGGATAATAAATCTTAAATATATACGGAAAAGAAATAAAATAAAGAATAAAGAATTTTCATAATTAACAGTCTTAAATCCCCTTTGTACATTATACAAGTGAGGTTGAAAATATGTAAGATTTCAGATGAGAACTTAACATTTTGCTTATGAGAAGTCTATGACTATTGAGAATCATCATGTCATAAAAAAGATACCTCATAAACACCTGGGTCCATCAGTAAAAGATCACGACTTCCAGTGATTAACTGCCAGACAAGGCCCCTTAAGCAACCAGGAATCCCTTTTCTTATTCGCCTTTTAATAACATGAGGCTTTCTCCTAAGGTAATGATTCCAGTCACTGCATCCTATTCCAATTATCTTTCTCCATTTTCTTATCCTCCGTTCCACCCCGATAATCATATTCCTTCAAACCAAATGAGCTACAGATTATTGGAACAAAGATTACTTTTCATGTTCTTTGGCTGACATGCTCTTTGCTAGACCATGTTGGTTATCCAGTTCGTCCTTTACAAACCCAAACCTGTCCAATGGCCTAGGTGGAGGAACTGGGGATCTGGCTCCAAAACATCTATTCCTTTCCTTTCCGATGTGCTGTGTGATAAAGTTTCTCGCATGCCAGAAGGTATATCCCACAAATTTGTAGGAAAAGATGTCACCGCTTGTAGTCACCTGAACAATGTAACATTAATAAAAAGAGAACGCATTCAATATATATATGTTATGAATTAGTGACTTGCGGAGCGAAAATGTCGATTTTGGTTGCTGATTTAATGATAATGGGTAGCAGCAAAACAATAAGCGATAAAAAATTAAATGGCACACGATGATTTAAGTGGTTCAACTTTTCGATGTGAAAAGTCTTTCACATTGACGACGCCAATGTAGAAGAAAAAGCGGCTAATAATCGAAATGGAGATCTGACACCAATTAGGATAGGCTTAAATTATACAAAATCAATCGGCGCGAAAATATCCCCTCTAATTTATTGGTAATATATAGCGAAGATAAATTAAAGAATTTGCTATTAAAACAAAATATTACCATTACATGATATCAACGACAACATTCCTTTCAATGTTCTCATCTCTCGATTGTGGAAAAGCAGATCTTTCTTTTCCTTGATGTTATCTTTGAAAAACAAGCTCTTGGAGAAGTCACGAGTTTGAAGAAGCGTAAATGAACCGCTAACAAAGCGATGGTTTAAAGCGGCGGATTAGACGATCATTTGGATTTACTTGTAAGGCATTGCAAGATGAAATCCCTTGCTTCTTGAGAGAGATTCGGGAAGCTGCGGGTGACACGCCACTTTCTATCTTTAACATTACGTGATCCTGTTGGTATACAGAGAGATTAATATCAAGAGGACTAAATAAAAGAGATAGTGGGAAAATGTGGGAATCTGATTGATTTCGCAATATTGTGTTCTCGCGGCTATCCAACTTCTAATTAACTAAGCAAACTTAGTTAATATATATGAAGTAGAGAAATGAATATAGGGTTTATTTAGTATTGGGTCTTGGGCCTGAAAGTTTTGGGCTAGTTTATTAACAAATCTCCACCTTGGCTCAGCAATCAATTCTTCAAATGAAATTCCTCGGATTACAAAATAACTTGTCATCAAAGCCAGAAGGAGTGTCATCTTCAACAAATACCAATCAAGTCAATGATAGCGAACTTGTTAAATGGCTTGGTTTGGTTAACATATCAATTTGGATTCTCTGTAGTGGCTATCTTATTAACAACAATAGTACTGGGAGACAATGTCACGAGCAGTGATATCGACATCAAATGTGTTTGGTTCTTTCATGATACATAGTATTCTTAGTCAAGTGTATCGCACTGACTATCACAAAATACAACGAAATATAAATGCTAAACCCGAATCACAAACCAAACCTCTAAGCGAATAGCTTTCATTTGCTTGCTTCTTGCCGTATATATTCACCTTACGTGGTAGACAAAGTAAACCGTAGCGTAAAGTAGCCTTCAACTAATGGCCTGATGAGAAAGGTGAAAAACATAACCTGTGAAGTCTTCTTATCAGGATCACCAAAGACGTAATCGAATCCAGCGTAACGATAACAACTATGACGGTATTAGAACTTCCATCATATACCAACCCAAAATTAGATGTACCTCTGAAATACCGAGTATCCATTTCGCGCGCAATGACCCTTACCAGGATTACCCATATATCCGCGACAAAATTGCATGTGAAATGTCACGGACGATCTGAACCGTAGCATACATCAAACTCGGCAACCCTGGCATATGGAACCTGAGACGTATGCTATTTCTTCTTACGAATGTGGTGACAAATCCAAAGCACGAAAATGCGACTAACGAGCGTACTTTCGAGTTTAGAATCTTTCATGCCAAAGCGTTCAAGAACTTTTTCAATATAACTTTTCCGAGTCAAATAAAGCTTGCCAGCTTTGCATCCCTGTAAATTTCCATGCCTAAAATTTTTCTTGTGCCGAATCTTTCATTTCAAACTCACCGTTAAATTTGAGACTTTAATTTAGAATCTCGGACTTATTCTTGAAGTAATAAGCATGTCATCAACATAAAGCAACAAATAAAGCGATGAACCATCGTGGAATCTTTTATGATAAACACAACTATCATAATCACTCCTAGAGTAATAAGTGATCAATCATAAAAGAATCAAACCGTTTATACCAACTTGCCTTGGAATTGCTTGACCCGTATAAAGACTTTTTCAATAAACAAATATGATCTTGTACGGAACAACAAACCCTCGGTTGATGCATATATATTTGTTCCTCGAAGCTCGCATGTAAAGAAGGCTCTTGACATCAGCTGTTCTAATTCCATGTCCAAAGCAATGCAACCATAGCAACGACACACGAATAGAGCTATGTTTCACAACGGAGAAAATACTTCATTGAAGTCAATACCTTTCTTCGACAATATCCACTATGACAACCACGTGCCTTGAACCTAGGCTTGCTTGACCTCGGTATACCTTCCTTTTCTTGAAGACCACGTGTTTCGGCAACAATCTTCCCGCCCGTGAGTTTCACCCATTCCCATGTGTATGAT
This sequence comes from Hippophae rhamnoides, assembly GCA_033030585.1. Taxonomy (NCBI): domain Eukaryota; kingdom Viridiplantae; phylum Streptophyta; class Magnoliopsida; order Rosales; family Elaeagnaceae; genus Hippophae; species Hippophae rhamnoides. The sequence goes on from CM065427.1 coordinate 71,827,130, forward strand.
TCTTATGAAGTGATTCAATCTCTTCGTTCGCAGCAACCAACGAACGTCATCACAAGTGACGGCTTCGCGATAACTAGAAGGTTCGTACACCTCGATAGACTGCGCCACGAACCAATGCAAAAGAAACTAAGTACGCATCTGCGTACCTCCGAGGCGTCTAATCTCTCTTATTCCTTTACTTAGCGATACGTATGGTTGCTCGTATTTGCTCTCTTTCTCTCGTACATCGAGAATCGTCTATCTCGTCCACGGATGGTTGATCTGAAGTGCCCTCTTGTACTTGACTAGGAGCTCCTCTCGAAGCTCGCTTTCTTCCATTAACACCGTGGTCTTTATACTCATAATAGACTCTTTTTCTTTTGCAACATGGAAAACTCATCAAACTTAACATCTCTGCTAATCAAAAATTTAGGTGACTTGGGTTCAACAGCCACCATAACCGTCTATATTCACCCCGAGAAGGATACCCCAAAATATGCATTTTAATGCCCTAGGCTCAAGTTTACCATCATTAACATGAGCATGCGGAACGACCAAAAACTTTCAAATCGAGAATAATTAGCGGGAGTATCAACGAATACCTCAAAGCAGTCTTTAACTCAATGCGGTTGATGGAGACAGGATTTACCAAATAGCGGCGTGGTTACAAGCTTCGGCCCCGAAAGGATTTATCCAAGTCGGCTTGAAAGAAGCATACAATGAGCTCTTTCTAAGAGAGTCCTATTCATGCGTTCTGCTACTCCATTTCTTTGTGGTGTATGGCCTTGCAGTGCGGTGTCTCGCTATGCCATTCCTTTCCACGAACCCAGTTAAAGCGACTATCACAAAATTCCAAACCTTTATCAGTTCTCAAATGCTTGATTTTCTTGCTTGTTTGATTTTCTATACAAGCCTTGAATTTTACAAATTTTAAGAACGCATCATTCTTATTCTTCAGAAAATACACCCATACATGACGAGAGAAATCATCAATAAAAGTCAACATATACCGGGCACCATCCTTAGACACAACACGAGAAGGACCCTAAAGATCTGAATGAATATAATCAACAATACCTTTCGTTTTATGGATGGATGTACTGAACTTGACCCTGCGATGCTTTGCGTAGACACAATGCTCACAGAAATCAAGTTTTCCAGTTTTCTGACCGCAAAGCAAATCTCGTTTGCTCAAAATAGACATCCTGTACGCTCGTATGCCCGAGCCGCGTATGCCATGTCAGTAGTGTACGAATCTTGATGACGAGGATGAAATTGATACATGCCAATATGCTGCACTGAAGCATATAGAGACCACGCGACAATTGCCCTTTAATAACAATGAGCACCCCACTAACTTTTAAAACTCCACCTTGAGCTACATCTTATAGCCTTGTGAATCGAAAGTACCGAAGATATCAAATTCTTTTTCAAATCTAGAACATGGCAAACATCTTTCAAAGTCCTAACAATACCATCATTGCATCTTAATTCGGACGGTACCAATACCAATAACCTTGCCGAGGACATATTGTTTCCCGTCGAGACACACATCAATGGGCGATAAGAAAGCAAACCAATCTCTAATGGGCACGTATGGTAAGTGCAACCCGAATCAAGAATCCAAACATCTCTAGGAGAACCAATAGATGCGATAGAACATTTTCACCATCGGAACGGAACTTCTCTGCCAACACCGTGACATCATTAGTACCCGGAAGGACGTTGTGGCGATTTTCCTTTACCTTTGAGTTTCGGACAATTTACTTTCCGATTGCCATGACGGCAATAATTGCATTTATCTTTTCTTTTCTAGATTTGGATCTAGACTTGCCTCTATTACTACTTGTGCCTTTTTCTTGATTTCTACCTCGACAAATAAACCAACTGCTATTTTCATTGTTGCTTGTAGACACCTTTTTCTTCAACTCTGGAATTCAAAGGCTTTGACATCTTCCAAAGAAATAGTGTCTGCCATATAGCATAGTATCAACAAAATGCTCGAATGAATGAGGTAAAGAACATAATAGAACTACACGATCATCGTCATCAATCTTAACACCACCATTTTTCGGATCACGAATAATTTTAGTAAATTCATCGAGATGATCGTGCAAAGGTGTACCTTCGACATTTAGATGTATACAAACGGCTGCTTCAAATATAACCGACTAGTCAAAGACTTGGTCATATACAAATTCTCCAATTTAAGCCATAACCCGGAGATTCCTCGTCGCGACCTCGCGTAATACCTCGTCAAACAAGGATAATTGAATTGAACTCAGCATTTTCCATCAATGCATCTTTTTTCTTCATCGAGTCAATTTTTCGCAATTTATCCTTGCCTTGAGTGTCTTAACGAGCCTTTAACTAATACGGCTCGCGTCTTAAATACGCCGTAAAGTGAAATCATTTCTACCATTGAATTTCTCAATTTCATATTTTGCCGCCATGACGAGAAAACCCAATATTAAATAAGCAAGTACAACCCAGGAAAATATGAAACCCAATGGAATAACTTGAGTCAAAATAAATCCAAAAGAGCAAACTTGATCGGTTCAATAAATACGGAATAACCCATAGCTCGATAATTGATCATTTATGAATTGGCATGCGGAGCGAAAATCGGGTCCAATTTTGGTTGCCTGATTTAATAATAATGGGTAACGAATGAAAACAATAAGCGGTAAAAAATTAAATGGCACCAATGATTTAAGTGGTTCAACTTTTCAATGTGAAAAGTCTCTCACATTGACGACGGCACACCGAGAAGAAAAACCACTTAATAATCAAAATGGAATACAAACACCAATTCCGAGATAGCTTCACAATATGCAAAATCCAAAATCAAACCCACAAAATATCCCCTCTAATTTATTGGTAATATATAGCAAGATAAATTAAAGAATTTGCTATTAAAACAAAATATTACCATACACATGATATCAACAACAACATTCCTTTCAATGTTCTCATCTCTGATTGTGGAAAACAGATCTTTCTTTTCCCGCAGTGTTATGCTGAAAAACAAGCTCTTGGAGAAGTGCAGAGTTTCAGAAGACGTAGGAAATGACCGCCTAACAAAGCGATGGTTTAAGAGCTGAGCAGCAGTTGGACGATCATTTGGATTTACTTGTAGGCATTGCAAGATGAAATCCGCACTTCTTACGAGAGAGATTCGAGAGCTGCCGGGTGACACACCCTTTGCTATCTTTAACACTACGTGATCCTGTTGGTATACAGAGAGATTAATATCAAGAGGACTAAATAAAAGAGATAGTGAGAAAATGTGGGAATATGATTGATTTCGCAATACTGTGTTCTCGCGGCTATCCTTCTTCTAATTAACTAAGCAAACTTAGTTAATATATATGAAGTAGAGAAATGAATATAGGGTTTATTTAGTATTGGGTCTTGGGCCTGAAAGTTTTGGGCCAGTTTATTAACAATATATAAATAATGTTAGTACTTTTTTGAATAGCTTAAGGAGTGAGGAGAATAGACTAAATCCATAAGGGATGCACAACACACCGATTAGACTCTATTATGAAAGAGGTGGTAAAGATGGAAGTTGTTAAGTGGTTGAATATAGGCATCATTTACCCAACATCATATAATAAGTGGATATGCCTAGTTCAATATGTACAAAATAAAGGAGAGATGACTCTAGTGGTTGTTAGGATTGTCCGAATTCTAGAAAAAGAACTTAGAGAAGAGCTAGAGCAAATGATGCAATGTGTAGATTTCTTGAAGTACCCACATATTTATAGGACTTTACATGTACAAGTGTCACATTTATAGGATGGATACATGAGAATACGTCAGAAAGGGCGTAAAAGTAAAAGTATACTGATGAATAGGGGTTGACCACCTAAGGCTCGATCAGACGGGCGACCCCATATATACAATAGAGGGTAGGACTATCCATCAAGCTCGTGTTGTCGCTGTGCTCTCCAGCTCGGGTTGTCATCCAGTTCGGGTTATCATCCTAGTTTGAGCTATCATCTTGTCTTGATTTGTTGTTACGACTCGAGCTATTACTTGCAAGGCTTTTATACATTCAAACATCAAGCCCTCCTACTATTTCAGCTCGAGCTCTATACTAAGATGGGAGAGTAAAATTTGAGCAATAGATCTAAAACGTTGATCTTCTCTAATAAATGTTTATGAGTTGATTGGAGAGAGAAAACTGGGGATCTCTATATAAGGGGTGCCTGGCCTGAGACTTTTTCATCATATCTTGCACATCAAACAAAAAGTAAGAGAAAAAATGCTATGTCACCTTAGTTCGAGCCATAAAAAAGTTCATTTCGGTTGTAAGGAATTAGCTCGACATATAGTATTTTAGCTCACGTTTTAAGAGTACAACACTCCGAGTTTAACAATTATCTGCTTTATTTTCAGGTTGGTTTTTAAAGAATCTCTTTACTTTATTTTTTGAACTTGACTTTAGGTAATCTTTCTTTCTTGTGTCTTACCCTCTCCTTTAAAATTTGTGGAATTTTGTAGCCATTATACGTAGAGAAGAGACCTCAGGCTCGTACTCTTAGGAAAGCCCTCAATATCCCACCATTAGTAATGACACGGGGTCATCTGTTGAGACAAGCTCTACAAGCGAGGGAACCTACAGGTCAATCTCAGCCCTAACCTTCTACCTCTACTACCCTTTCTTAGGTCGTTCTTATTATTATGCTATATGTTTCTCAAACACAAATATCAGTGGCTAGGACATTGAGGAAAAAATGATATAAACATAGAGGCTGGGGAATCTACAGGTCATACTAAGGGATGGTTAACCCCAATTAGTACCAATGGTTTTTCACCACTAGACAAGGAGAGACTTAGGAAAACATATAACATTTCTTCCTTGGTCTACATAAGGATTCTAATGGCTGTTTTTTTGTGATAGCAACCCTCCTCTAGTTGGGTGGACGGTCTTTCATGAGAATGCTTTATGGTTAGGGGTTAGGTTCCCTCTATACTCCTTTATTAGGAGGTTTTTGGCAAGGTACTTTCTTTATCTCATGATGATATGCTAGGAGCTCTGCCTGGATTTGGAGAAACCGGCATCGTCGATCCTATAAATACTTTGGTTTTATATTTATAAAACTCTCGCAAGTGCACAAATCATTTCGTAGAAAATGATAAGTATACTCCCAAGGTCGATCTAAGGAAGGAATATATGTGGTTTTTAATTTATTATTCAAACTTTTAAAAACGAAATTAAATCCTAAACATCCTTTCATGATATTTGGGTTTTTGTGTTTTTTAATCTAAGAACATAAAAATAAACATAGATATGGATTCAATAAACATTTATGCAAATTTTATCAGTTAAAATAGTGGAGTATTTATGGATATAATAACTAAGTTAATTATGCTTGCTCATATTATTTAGGTTATTAAAGATATGAATTGATATTTATTGATTCTCCCTTTTTTATATGAATACCACCTTTGGTGGGGTTAGATATTTTTTGTTAACTAAACAAATCAATTAACACTTATGGGTGAGGTTGATAACTAATTTGGTTAATTAAATTAATTTCTTTTTCTAAGAGATTGAAAATGAACCATTTAAATGCCACATTTGGTGGGATTAGACAGTTTAAACTTTATTCAAGGTGTCCAAATTAAACCTAAGAATTTAATTATCCGAGTACTAACTTTCAAGTTTTAAAACCACTATTGAAAACATGTTGTCAATACATTTTCAGATAATAATTCTTATAATTTTTTTTGAAATAGAGCTTCACTCTAACTATCGGGCGATTGTACTAATAAATAAAAGAGTACTATTCTAAATCAAACCGGATAACTAAACCTTAAAATCTAATTTTTAGATTTAAGTTTGTAATGAAAAATAATATATTTCTCTCTAACATTCTTAATATAAAATCTTGAATAAAAATAAAATCAATTCATTTTAAAGATTTTTACCTATTTAATATTTCGCAAGCATAACAACGTTATTATTATATCATGTTTACAAACATCCAGCAAAGTTAAATTTAATCACAGACAAATTAAATATAACATGTAAGAATAAAGCATAAAAAATAACTGTAAAGAAAATAAAATCCTTACGGTACTTCGATGTTATTCCCATTAATGGAAAACCTCCAAACGGAATTTGCACTCCCATTTATTGAATCAAAAAACAAATAAATTACAAAAACATAACTAGTTCTTCTCAAAAAGAGAAGAACTCTAAAACTAAGAGAAACTAACTAAGAAAAACTAAAAACTAAGAAAAGCTTAAAAAACTAAGAAATGAGAGAAAGAAAGAGAAAAGAAGATGTGTTTTGAGGAGTGTATGAAGTGAAGAGAATGAGGGTATTTATAGGTGTGGAAAGGAATAAAAAGTGGGTGAAAAAATGATAAAAAATGGAGGAAACACATAGTAGGTGAAAATGACGTCAACTGACGTCAACGGGTAGGTGGTGCGCGCAGGGCGCTCGCGGAAAGCAGTAGGGGCGCGCGGCACGCGTGGGACTGGGTAGTTGGGCGGTGCGGCGGCGCGATTTCCTCCTTTTTGACATTTTTGACCCATTTTGTCCAATTTTTCCATATTTGTTGACTTTTCCTCATTTATTTTTGAATATATTTTTGATATATTACCTCCAGTATTCCTCTTTGAGTCTTTAAGTTACGTTTTTAAGAAAAAAATATCAAAAAATAATAAGAATACCCGTGATTCCGATAAGACAAATTTATATAAATATATGATAAAATCATATAAATATATATATATATATATATATATATATTTAGTCAATTAATGTGCATAAAATCATGGTAATTTTAGTGATTTTTGAGCACTCATCAGATGCCCAAGCTCTTTGAAGCATATGTCCTGAAATAGAACCCAACAAACCTGAGGAAGGTATATATGTCTGTAAAATAGGATAGAAGGATAAATGTGCCCCTACTTGAGAATGAGAAGAACTGGTAGGAATACTTCTTCTATGTCTCAGGCCAGTGAGAGTCTCCAACAAATGACACTAGTATAATCAGGAGCACCTAGAATGACAATAAGGTCGTGATAAGGAATACAGGCTTATTGATCATGACTTTGTCGTTGGATGAAAAACAACGCTTGGTTTACATCCAAAACTATCTCTCAGAGAAGACCCCGTGAAGGGATCTTTTAAATACTCTACACTTTGTCGCATGCGGGTTAATGAGATATGGTGTTCTAGAGCCCCCTTTATGGATCATTCATAAGCCTCAGGCTCCTCCTAAGCAAAAGACACCTCTCATAGATTATGGGGGCACATTCGAGGTGGTCGCAAATGATGGTGAACGAGTCCTCAGTCTTGGGTTTTTTGTTGATGGGATCTCATTTTATTAACACATCTTCCCTTGCTTTTGTAGATAATATGAATTTTGATGTTGATGCACTTATGGCTCATCTTAAGGGAGGGGTGCCTTCTCGAGGGGGCTAGCTCTCAAAAATATACACCTTCCATGAAAAAAGGGGAGTCCTCCAAAGTGAGGAAGAGGAGTAAGGAGAAGAGCTTCTCTTCAAATAGAAGAAAGTAATGGTGGAAGAGCCCTCGCTCAAGCCTGAGCCTTTGAATGTGTTCAAGCCCTTGTCAGACTCCCTCAGCTCAACTCCTCTAACTACTACCTCACCCATAAGGGATGCCCCAAAAGGGAAAAACCTGGTGAATGACCTGACAACTTATATGGATGGGGTGGCTTTGTGTCGGAGCATGAGTCATAGCAACTCGACCATTACGTGAATGATCTCACTTTCATGGTGTAAGAGAAGTATCTCAACGCCATGTGTAAAGGTGGAAAATCAGGGGCCATAGTCGACTGCTTGTTTTACCAAGTATAACCATTCTCGTGTGTGCATGCTTTTATTTTGTGTAAACTTGGAATTATGATGTTTGACCTCACGTTATCTATATTTTTTAGGTGCTACTACTTTTGGGGTTGAACAGAGCCTATGTTGTGGAGAGCTTAAATTGCGATCTTGCTTTGGAGAAGGAGAGTCATAACTCGACCTTCTCAAAGTATGCGTTTCTATTGGCCTAAGCCACCAAGTGGGAAGGGAAGGCCATAGATAAGTCAAAAAATTGGCCAAGAGTGTGTCCGAGGCTAATGGATTCGCCCGGCATGTGAAGGAACTAGAAGAGGATAAGAGAAAGGCTGAGGCTGCCTTGGAGGCTAGTAATCTCAAAGTACCCGAGCTTGATCATTGAGTGGCCGAACTAGAAGGGGGTAATGAAAAGGAAAAGGGAAAGCTCGGTGCTATGGCTAATCAATACACCTTGAGTGTAGAGATCAGATATAGGTTGGCCATGGAATCATTCAAAAAAGAGGCCAAGAAAAGAGGCCTAGGTAAGTATTATTATAGTATTTTAGACATCTTGATCATTCCTCCATACAAGCCCATCCAATCTCAAGAAGGGGATGATGAAGAAGATTCTGACTTGAGTGAGAGTGATGATGACACCGAGGTGACTGGTACCTGGGGTGAAGCCAGAAGCTGTTGTATTAAAGTCTTTTCCTTTTGTTGTGAGCTCGATGCCACGTTTTGTTTATGTGGTTGCGGGCTGGACCATATATCTTTTTGTTTTTGAATTTATTAATGAAATTTGTTATCCTTTGTATAATGTTTTGATTGGTTGGTAGTGTATTTATATCCTTTTATATTGTAGTTTACGATGTTGACCAATTTTCTCATTTAGGGACATGTGTCCATAATTTTTCTGAAACCATCCCCTATAAAAAAAGGTTAGGTCATTTATTGGATTCATAAAATTTTGTCAAAATAATTTCAACTCTTTCTCCATCTTTTTTGCGCCTTATAGAATATGATCATGTAGTTAGGCATTCAATTTGGGCCCTAAGGCAAGAAAATGTAAGGCTAAAATTTTAGGTACAAAGATTGAAAGTCGAGCTATCAAGGCTCGAGGAGAGGCTAAGTGCTCAAGAAGAGACCAGGTCTAGTCTTGAGGAAAAGCTTGAGGGAAGGTTGAAGCTTTACAAAAAGGCCAAATGCAAGCTCGTGTCTTGTAGGGAACAACTTTCTCAAGCTTTGATAAAGAGAGAAGGACCATGACCAAAATGGCTACTCTTATGGACAAAGAGTCTCATTGAACGAGCTTCTATATGATGTGATCTGAAAGGGTTTTTCTCACGGTGATGGAAAAAGCTAAGGGACTAGAACATTATGTTCTTACATTTGACCCCCTCTCAAGCAATGACAAATATTCATAAGAAAATTATCAAGATTCAGGCCAAGTTTTTACCTTTAGTGGAGTAGACTGATGATCTAGACACTAGTCCTATATCTAAACGTTTTAGGAATTTTTAATTGCCTGAGAGGCCGAACCTTATTTAGAGAGTGGTATCATGCATACATGTGTTCTTCAAAGTTGTAATTTCAAATAAAAATATCCCTGATAGGGTGTTCTTCGTCCTAAGCTTTTTACCTAAAATGATCAACTCGTAATGTATAGTAGTAGAAGGGGGAGTTATACCTGGTTCCTGACCGAGATGCTCAACTCTTATTTCATCATCAGAGTGCTACCCAGTTCCTAACCGAGATGCTCAACTCGTGATTTTTGTAAGTGTCGAGATGGTATACTTGGTTCTTAATTGAGGTGATCAGCCTATGGCCTATAGTAGTACAAGAGGGAACTATACCTAGTTCCTGATTGAGGCACTCAACTCTCCTTTCATTATCAAATCGCCAACCCATTTTTTGACCAAGGTAGTCAACTCATTATTTTTGTTAGTGGCATACCTAGTTCTTAACCGAAGTGATCAACCTGTGACCTATAATAGTAGGAGATGAAGCTACACCTGATTCCTAGCCGAGGCGCTCAACTCTCCTTTCATTATCAGAACGCCAGCCCGGTTCCTGACTGAGGTGATCAACTAGTGATATTTGTAAGTGGTAGAGTGGTCTCTTTGGTTCTTAACTGAGGTGATCTACCTTTGACCTATAGTAGTAGGAAACTCTTGTGAGAAAACTATTTGTTGAAGAAGGTCATTTTATAGGTATGCATACAATACTTAAAAGTAAATTAATATACATTAGAAGTGATATTTTTTCAAGTGTATGGCATTCCAGCTTGTGCTATCCTCGATTCCTTCAATGATTCTTAATAAGTAGGCTCTTATTAGGGTTGTCTTAATTATTTGATAAGGTTCTTCTCAATTTGAACCATTTTTCGGCCATCCATTCCTTCTTATAGGGGAAGACTCGTTTGAGGATCCAATCACTTGGGGAAATATCTTGAAATGGACAACCTTGTTGTAATAGCCTGACACTTTTTTTGTTTGATAACTATCCTTCTTAGAGTTATTTCTTTTTTCCTCAACGAGGGTCAATCTGATGACCCTATTTTCTTCATTCTATTTTTTTGTTAGGGTTAACGTGATAGTTGATACGACCACCTCAGTTGGTATTACTGTTTCAGTGCCATATACCAAGGAAAAAGGGGTTTCGTTGGTGCTTTTGCAGGGGCTAGTCCTGATATACCATAATGTTCCAAGCATCTCCTCCACCCATTTTCCCTTTGCACTCACTAATCTTTTCTTTAATAAGTTCATGATTACTTTATTAGAAGATTCTGCTTGTCCATTGGCTTGTGAATAATAAGGTGTTAAGTGCCATATTTTAATGTTATATTTAGAGACAAATTCCTTGATGTTATGCCCTGGGAATTTCCTCCCATTATTTATAACAAGCTCCTTAGGTAGACTAAATCGACAGATTATGGATTTCCAGATAAATTTAATGACCTCTTCCTTTCGTATCCTTCTTAGAGGCTCTGTTTCCACCCATTTGGAAAGTAATATGTGGAAATTAACATAAACTTCCTCTGACCCTTGTCTAGTGGTAAAGGCCCTATGGTGTTAAGTCCCCGTTTGACAAAAGGGCAAACATTTTGCACTTATCGCAATTCTGAGTGTATTTTATATAATATGTCAATATGATAGGTCAATAATAACCCTACCTCATGATTCTTTGAGATAGCCTTTTTTCACCTAAATGAGAGCCACACTCACCCTCATGTGCTTCAAACATTAATCTTTCAATTCCTTCATTGGCTACGTACAACAATCCTTCTGTATAATCTTCCTGCCTTGATCATGTAACTTCCTGCCTTTACCTTGATTTCTTTTGCAAGTTTGGGATTTGTGGGTAGGTCTTTCTCTTCCAAAAATTTAAAGATTGGGGTAAACCATGAGTAGGTAAGGCATCCACATCCAAAGCTACAAGACTTACATCTTGTTTGGAATAAAAATGTACATTTTTTAAAATTACAATACTAAAACACTCTAATTGAAAGCTACGGATTAATGTTTTTTTTTTGTCTAAAGCTACGGGACCACTGATGTCTTTCCAAAATTAAATTTAATATTTTTATAAATTACATACAATAAATTATTAAGACTAGTTATATCATATATGATTATTCTTATTTTAAGATAATAATAATAATATATGAAAATTAAGATAAAATGAGAGAAGTTAATTGTGCAATAAATACTTATTATAAAATAAATATGGTTTATCATTATTATAATGTCATGCATTAATAACGATGGTCCTCCACTAACCTTCAAAGGAACGTAAAAAGTTGCATATGTTTAATACATATTTGAATTATAGATTGCTATATTGCCATAACTTAATTTTTTATTATCACAATTAATTAATAACATTTTTTTCTAAATATAACCGCACAAAAGTATATTAATTATAAGGAGAAAACATACCATTCATGTATTATTGTTGTTGCAATAATAATTTTGATTGTAACATATCACCATTCAAACAATAGGTACCCAAATAATACTGGAAGTGTTAAAACTCTTTAAAATTGGAAAATTTTCCTCCCAGAAATGTTTTGCTTCCCAAGATACCTCACTAGGATAACCAAGAATAGAGATTGTTATGGTAATACTTAGAGGATTTGGTCTAAAATAGTTCCAGGATATTGAAGGTGAAGCAAGAGCTATTTTCCTAGCCATTAGATTCAAGAATATAATTGTTGAAAGTGATAGCAGATTTTAGCATTTTATTTCTTATGCTATCTGTCCCTCCTAATTTTACTATCACAATTCACAATAGTGTTTAAAGAAGGTGAGTATACTTGAACAGTTTCTCTGTTTGACTGCCATTTTTTTATTTACAGCCCTCTTACATGTGCTTATGTCGTAGAAGTTAGAAGTGATTTATACACAACAAAATATTTGGGTACTTCAACAAGCTCCTGACGCTACTTCAAATATTCTCACCAATTTACTTATGTACTTGGTTGCAAGTACTAACGGTACACCAACAAATCGATGAAATTTTACTTCCTACGGTTGCTCAGCATATGGAATTCATTAGACTCGGTAATATATTTGTAAAATAACTTTTAACTATTCTGGTCAAGATATTCATCAGAAGTTAGGAACAAGTTTAGATATCCAAACCAGATTAGACCCATATACTGAAGTCTGACACTCTGACCAGACCTCCAGTGTAAGTGTGAATTAGACTTTATCCTCTAAGACCTTAAGACCACTTCGATATTATAACTGCTATTTCCCCCAACCCAGGGAAAAAAACGAAAGCTGTATTTCTAGCAACTCAAAAGGCTTGAAAGAAAGGAACAGTTTTTACACCATGTTGACTTATGAAACGATTACAACCTTACTCCAAATCACCGGACCCAAATACACATTATTACAATGACAATGAGCCACTAATCTGTTGGCACATGCTGTCGTCCTTTTCTTTCAATGCCCATTTGAAGGTCGGAATACTGCATAACCATTGACGCCGCATGCCAGATTTGAATAATCTGGACTGTAATATGGGTAACCATTACATTCAGCATTCCTCATGTCATGTAGTGATAAATCAGAGTTAGCCATATGCCACTGGTTTGGAATTAAACTATTAATTTGTCCATTAACAAAAGGCAATTGATTTGATCGGGGAACAAATTCCCTTAGCGATTCATAATGGCTACCTGAAAAGCTATAGCTCCTCTGGTATGTATCATCTTGGTAGCTCATTGTCTGATCAAACCCGCATGGGTTACTTGAGGATCCAGTGTAACTAACCAAGTCGATATCACTAGGATAAGAAAACTGCCGATTCAAAAGGTTTGGCCCATTGCTGAGAGACTCAACATATGAGCATACCCTAGTCCCCTTTTGCATACCAGGGTCATCATCAAGCAATTCATTTATGATATCAAGATGAGGGAAATCATCTGCTGCTGACAAACGTTCGGTCTGGCATACAGATGTACATGTTGGATACTGAGAGTTCAAATGATCCCAAGATCCAACACGCATAGTATTGTACAAGTCAAGATTTTGAACATTGCTGGGCAGGGTACACGGTTCATAGTTCCTGCTTTCGGGGGCTTCCCTTTGGGAACTTTCCATCCATTGGCTTCCATTAGGTACACCATCCCTAGTCACCGAACCAAGAGCAAAGACTGGCATCATTTTGCTAGGCTCCGTTCTTTCAGCACTCTGACATAAAAACATTGGTGCAGATACCAAGGCAGATGATTGGGAGTATGCAGAGGAAGGGTTGACTCCTGAAGGTGGAGAGTTGGTGTTTGTGACACCAGCTTTACTTGAAGCAACGTGATTTCCCATTATGGAATTTCTATATGACTGGGGAAGATAACTATGGTTTGCAGGTGAAGGGTCTGGACCCAACCGGCCAGCTGCACTCACTGAACAAGCAAGTAGGGGGGATGTGTGAACCACCGAAACAATAGGAACAGTTGGCATGGGACCAGGAACCAGAGAGCTGGAGGACCTTGACATCACTGGCACCTGATGTGTCATGGTCTTTTCAATCATTTTAGGATTCAGAGCCTTCTGAGTCTCAGGTTTGGAGATGCCCGAAGACAGTGATCTATCTATTTGTCGTACTCCATTAGATGAAGTTTTACTCACTGTAGTAAAATCCAAAGTTGCACTGTTCTGGTTCTCCGACTTTGGCCACACAGTTGTTGCGAGTAGAATTTTAGGAGAGGATGCTACTGCTTGTGTTTTCTCTTTAGAGGAGGGCCTGTCCACATCAACCTGAGCTTTATTACATATTTTTTCCTGGGATGATGCAACTCCCTCCTATTATATAGATGACAAACAACCATCAGCATATAGGAATTGACAAATCAACCAACCAAAATGGGTGGAAATGAGATCTTAATTTACAGACATAAAACACCACACAGTTCATTAATAGGACTCCATAAGTAAAATATGGTTAAGGACGTAAAACACATGAGCATCAATGTTAACTAATAATGACGAGTAGACATAATATCTGTCAATGTTTATAACCAACCAAAATATGACATCAAAAGTTGGAGTTCTACCTTCTTAACCACATCATGTTCAGGCCACTTCATTTCATACTGCAAGGAGATAACAGCAGCCTCTGTTTCAGGTTCACCCACTTTGCTACTTTCAGAAACTTCACTTGAATCCTCTGCATACACTGCAGGCCCTAAAGACTGATCCATCTCAGATACCCAATTATTTCCATCAGATGCTGTCTTCCTTCGGTTCTTTCCCCTGAAAATATAAAGTGAAATAGGTTAACTCCATAATTTTTCTATTCTAGCAATGGAATATAAACTGTATATTTACCGGCTTGGTGATTTTTGGTTTTTCAAACTAGGAAAAGAGTTTCCTTTGTAAGGCCCATTCATTACCACTGAAGGGACTGAGTCTGTTGAACATGTTGACAAACTGTCATCCATTCGGGATAGGAATTTTCTGTCAGAAATTTCATTTTGTACAGATGACAGGCCACTTAACCCACTGCTACTGGCTTCAGTGGGGGTATTAATCTCTGATGTACCAGTGTTCCAATTAATGGGACTAGCATCTCGGTCTTCCAGATCAGGTTGAAATACTTCAATAACACCATCCACTGCATCAGACAGGTCAGATATATCATCCAAAACATCAGGTTTTGCATCCACAGTTTCCAGTTCTTCCAGCACAGAGTCTTTTCCTTCCTGACTAGGATTTCCTAGCCGATGCTTGTCCTGTACAGCTACATCAGGCTGGTCCTCCCTCGCTTTATCCTTACCTTTTCGATCATTGCGTTTCTGTTTAGCCTGTAGAGAAGGAACTGAGATAAACTTACCCAGGAACAATGGGAAAACAATAGAGTGACCATTTTCTAAAAAATTGTCAATTCAGGCCAAGCATCCAACTTGATATAAACAAAAAGGTACAAGAAAATTTTCCATTAATCTGACTTGAACCATAACAATAAGAAAATATGAAGCCCTGTAATCATGGAGGAAAATCCTTACGTATAATAGAAACATCAGATCAAAATAATCACTAATCTTTGCTTTTCTTTAAGCTATGACAGTGTCAGTTCAATCTTAAATATATGTTTTACATCATGACAATTCAAACCAGAATTTCTTTTATTTCAAAATTACATAACAAATTAGACAATATAGTGATAGCAATATATGCAAGCTCTCTATAAGAACTAAGAAATACTCCCAAAATAGTTTTAAAACACAATATTTTATGTATCAATATGTCAAACTGCACTATCAAAATTATACCTTAAGATAGAAAACTTCAAACCTAGATACTCAATAAAAGAGGGAGGCAAAAAAGATCACCAGCTTTTTCTTAGACTTTTTTTCCTTTTCAGAAGCTCCACGCCTTGCCTTCTGCTCACTTTCTGTCTGCCATGCAGCCTCTTCTTCACGGATTAGCTCCTCTTGCCTCTGAAATGCGACAGCTTCCTGGTAGGCAACTTCAATTTTGTTGCTGCATATAAATAGCATAGTAAATAAAAGCATCTACAGTTACAAAAAGGCACTTGATATCTAAATGTATAGATGAACCTGATATTGTAATTCCCTTTCTTGGATAATTAACTTCTTTGCAAGGTACAACACAAAGCTTTACATTTTTTTAATTTTATAGCACTGTCAGATTATTATAAAATACATTAGCAATAAAGATATATACATTAGCAATAAAGATATATACATTAGCAATAAAGATATATACTTGCAATTTATAATTTGACATGCCGGATTTTCCCAAAAAAAGAACAGAGAAGAAAACATCTGACACAAAAGTTTGGACAATTATTGCAAACAGCCGTATAGTTTATTTCTCAAAGATAGGAAAACATAATCAAAGATCATGAAAAACCAGTACATAGTTTCCTAAAAACAAACAGAGGTATTGTTCAGCTGGTAACATAAATGGAAAACTAGAAGATCTAGGTGGATCAAAAAAACATTATGATTGTGATAATTGATAACAAAATCACAAATAGTTTAGCATTTTCAAGTTCATGCAAATAAAAAATAAAAAAGATTCTTAACAAACTACCTGAATATATGGGCAAGAACAAATATTTCCAGAGTCCTACGACCTAATTCTGTAAGACGTCTTTCATCTGGCTCATTAGAATCCTTGAAGATCTCCTCTCCATTGTTCCCATCCTGTATATAGGGCAGTAGCAATGAAGGAATGAATAATATTATAAAATCATCAAATATCTACTACTACTGAGTCATTAATTTACAATTTAAAAACGAGAACAGACAAAACTAGCAAAACTATACAAATTGAAGCCATAATAGAGTGTTAATACTTATGCACCTAGCTCTTGTAGCTAAAGTGTTTGTAACAACGAGCATATATTTGCCCATTGGACGTAAGGATTAACATACAATTGAAGCTATGGAGAGGGAAACTTTTCTAATGAAGTGGTGTGAAACACAACTCAAAACATAATAAGGATAACGGCAGCCAAAATCGGACCAATATTTTATTTTGACTACATATAGACTAAGTTACTTGGACCCTTTTAGGACACTGAGTCATAAATTTTAGATACATATCTAGATATTGAACACACCAATTTTTCTAATTTTTTTGTAAATTCACCAAATTGAAATGTCTGAGTACTCACATCCATGTCAATATCATGTCGCTTAGACACGAATACTTCAAGAAATATGAAAAGTCCAAGTAACATAACATTAGATAACTTCAAAATCAACCATATGCATAAACCATACAACAAATCTCTAAAAGATGCAAGAAACTATCCACATCTGAAACCGATCTAGTCTCCACAGCTCACACTAAACTGCTGCATACAAATCAAAATATTTGATACATAAGTATTATTAAATTGTATTGGTTACAAAATGTACTTGGTAGTAGAGGTTTGAGGTTTGATCATGAGGCCTCGTATTCTCCACGTTAGAGCGTGTTTGCAATCTGCTAGAAGCTTTTGTTGTTGGAATCCACGTTAGAGCGTGTTAGAGCGTGTTTGCAATCCCTCAACTTTGGAATCTATCTTATAACTATTATAAAGGAATAAGTTTGCATTTTCATATGAAAATGAGCATCCTAGCTCCAAAAGTTGCATGTCAAACCCAAACTATCAATGTATATCTTCATATAAACTAATTTAACTATCTATGTATTAAATATATCCTACCTTTTGGTATTCCCTAAAATTTTAATTAATTGCAAAAATGTAATTAGTTATGGCTACACACTCCATGAACTATATACATAAATTTTAAATTATCTAAACTATTAATTATTAGTTTATTACTTGACAAAGTAACTTATAAGAAAAAAAACAAAAGGTTGCTCATTAAAATTATAATTTTAATGTTTCCATAACTCTTACAGACCTACGCACAACCCATATATAAACGATGTTTTTAATTTTTTTTATCAACACTTATACACTCACATATCCATGCACACAAGTAAAATGACGGTTCAAACACATGCCTTCTCATTGCCCACAAGAAGCATATAATATTGCACTACATGCCAATCAGTAAAGACGTTTTGAATCTTACTACTATTTTAAATGTGGGAGTTTCACAATGGTGATGAAAAATACTGTTATAACATCATATTTACATTTGCTCAAGTTTACCCTTTTAAAGTAATTTATCCTAACATGATTGGTTTCGATTTTAGTTTTAAACTAAAATAAACAATGTCAACAAATTTGATCAATTATTTTTCATATTTATATTTAGTATAAAAAATAAAAAAAGAACATCATTGGTCCCTAAACTTATGCCTGTAGAATACTTTAATTCCTAAATTTTAACTCGTATACTTTAATACCCATAATTTAAACATTTAGGATATCATGTACAAAAAAAGTCTCTAAACTTATGTCTTTGGATACTTTAGTCCCTAAACTTTCCTAAAATGAGATACTTTAGTCCAGATTTAGGGGTCCCATCTTAGTAAAGTTTATAGACTGAAGTGTACTAGTTGAATCCCAAAGACACAAGTTTAGTGACCTTTAATGTCACCCCACCCTAAAAAATAATTAATAAAATTAATTTAATGAACCATTAAACATTTAAAATTTATTGTAATCATTATCTCTTGGTGGGAATTAAAAAGAAAAACCAAAAGACTCTTGTGCATTAAAAAGTAAAATAAAAAAACTGATATAATTGATTATGTGTAAGAGAATTATTAAATTATATAATTAATTGTTTAACATATGAATAAGTTTAGAGAAATAATAACATAGATAATTAATTTTTTAACATATCAATAAGTTTAAAATTTTAAGTATTGTATTCATTATCTCTTAATGAAGAATAAAAGAAAAACGTAAGACTCTTAAATTAACTTATTCTATGTAAGAGAGGTTAGAGAAAGCCAATGAAACGAGTATTTAACTATTTAACATGTGAACAAATTTAAAATTTTACGTAATGTACTAATTATCTCTTAGTGAAAAATTAAATGAAAAAATAAAGACTCATAAACATCATATTTATTATCTATTATTGAGAAATTTAAAGAGAACCAAAAAGCTCCAATATATGTTCAGTTTATACTTTTAAAAAAATTGCATTTCACAAAATTTCTCTCTTTCCTTGTAGATAATTAAATTTGTTCTAAATAATTGTTCCTCCTTTGACTTGCTTATCTTCTATATTCATCTTGTGGTCCAAGACTTATACTAGATTTTGAAACTTCACCATTCTTTCCATTGTTTTGAAGTGGAAAAATCAAAATGTTGAGTGTCTTGAGGTATGAAAACAGTTCTTGCAGACAAGTAGAAAGATACCAAGGAAATTCTCTTCTTTTTTATGTTTTAGCTGGAAACGTCTGGTGTAACAAACGTAGGCGTTTATGTGCAAGAAATAAAACTTCACTTGATTAGATTATAAATTTTAAAGATGTAAAAGACCATTGAATGTCAATTGCTATTTGTGAGAGTGGTACTATAATTCTCCTTTTAATTTTATCGAATTAGATTGAATTTAACAAAAGAGATTGAAGTGATGGTTTAGTTGTTCAATACTGCATTTGGATAACAGCGATAAGTCACCAGTAACTACAGTTTGGGTGTTTGGCAACACCTGATAGTTTACTGCAGATACAGGTTTTATTTATCGTAGTTTAATTATAATGATTTTTTTTTAATTTTCAATCTTAATATAATCTCGTGAAATTTAAGAAGAATTATGATTTTTCACCTATAAAATTGAAGCATTTTATTTGTTGTTGAGGAATTATAAATTACTCTTTATTTAGCTAATAAATATTGAAAATCTACACAATTTGTATTTGTAAACCGTGGTTATTTATAACAACCACTATGATTGAATAACATGTTCTGCTAACTGTAAACTTATCATATATATACAATCAAATTTGTTTTACTTATCCGTTGCAAGCTTGACACAATTAATTTCTTCTTCTTTTTTGAAAACAATTTATATACATTTGCATATTTTTGGTTATATCTTTAAGTTCTTGGTAATATTACAATTGTAGATTGTTAATCATATCCAAACAGATTGCTTTAAAAACTTAGTTTAAAACTATAATGCTGTGACAAGTGAATTCATGAATGGCTTCAAAAGATTTTAAGTTTGAAGTAATTTAGGGTAATCTAGTTTACAGACTACTATTCTCAATGTAGGTGTTGGGTAATAAATAAGAAAAATATAATTATGCCCTTAATATTTCATATTTGATATATTTAACTTTAATAATCAAACTTATCATTTTCTAATGATATACATACTTCATTTTTAAATTAAAGAAAGCAAGAAAAAATCAAATTGACTTTTCTCATCTAAACTCTTGTAGTATAGTAAAATTTTAAATTATTTATTTAGCTTAAATGATATTTGTTATGGATTAAACTAAAGTGTTCAAAACAAAGTTTTTTTAAAATTATTTAACAATTTATTTATCATTGTTATTTGGTCAAATTAGACATCTATATACACTATACATAAAAGTCCAATGCACAAAGTAATGCTTGTTTTTTTTTTCTTCCATTTTTATGAAAATTACTACTAACAATGTTTCCTTAAAATACACTTATATTATGAAATCATTATCATTTTTACTCCTTTTATGATATGCTCTAACAAGATTGGTGTGTTAAGTGATGCATCTCATTTGAAACTATTATTTTACAATTTTATTATATCGGAAAAAAAACTGTAAAAAAGATTCAATTTGACTTTTATGTAGTTTATATTTCATCTCATGTCCTTTTGTGGCATAGGTTTTACAATAATACTTTCATATTTTTTTCTTTGTCAATATGATATGCAACGAAGAGTTATTTTTAACCCTTATAATAAGTTGTTTCGATTATCGTCTTATTGGTTATTATAATATATTCTTTTCTTTTTTTTCTTATTAAGTTATACTTTTATTTAGGCACAACACTTGAAATTCAAAAATTTGAGATTTGTAGGGTTGACACTAAGACCTCCCACACTGATATCGTAAATAGGAATCAATCCTTCTAAAAGCTTAAGTTGTTAAGAAATAAAATAAGCCAACATTACATGCATCCATTCTAACATCTATGCTATCAACTACTCACCTTCGTGCGATTTTGAGGACCTTTCTCGTCTTTGGGAGGTAAGGGTTGCACAGCAGCCTTCTGAAGTAGCAATAAAATATCATCCACTAATACAAAAGCATCTTTTTCCACACAAACGATAGGAGCTGGCACTTCTTCTGCATACAATAGTGTATCCTGACCTTTTTTGCACTTAGTCTGACCTTCAAGAGCCTTCAGTCCACTATACAACGAATCCATTACCAAGGTTGATGTGACTTCTTTCTCAATAAAGAAGTGCTTCACAACTACCTTCAGAATCACGTCAGTCTTCTCCCTTGACATACAGCGCCTGGCAGTTTGGTCGAGTCCCAACCAAAATGCCCAAAAGCTGAAAAAGAATTGATAATAGATGGTTAATACAGCACAGAAGTATAGCAGATAATAAATCCCGAACCAGTATAGGGTATTTTAACAAGTATAAACAAACACAAACAAAAGTGAAGAGTAAATCATACATTGAAAAGCATAGTGTGTAAAATAAAAAATGTTAAAACTCAGAATAGGTATCTAAAACTATAGACCAGTACCTTGACCACCTAGCTTTATCCTCTATCAACTTCTCAAGTTTGTTTCTTTTCTCCTCCACAAAACGACGGCAAATTTGCTCTACATTAGTTAGATATACTCTAACAAGTTCTCTCCTATACAGGCAATCAAGGCAACGAAAAGGCCGACCAGCTTTCTCTCTATAAAACAGAAGCAAACAGATGAGTTTTATCAAAGATGAACAATTCCCAAACCATAGAAAGCATCATAAATTTACTTAAAAAATAAATGAAATGCCAAACAAAACGGTTTAAGATGTAAAATGCAGCATATACATGGATAGTAAATGATGGCCTGAAGCATCAACATGGATAGTAAATGTGCAATGATGATTGTAACTTAGCAACATATTATCTTACAAATGCATGGGGAAAAAAAGGTGCTGCCTGAATCAAACAATTTACAAGGTGTGCTTCTAACACCACAACTCATTCTTGTCATGAGACCTCATGCTAACAATAGATATATTTCAACAATCCCGACCACAATAGAATTAAAAATATTTGCAAAGCTGAAGCATTCATGACCATAACAAATACCATTCAAGTGAATCAGGACATTTCACAAGCTCAAGGACAAACTCAACCATAATATTCAGGCATGGATGAAAATAACTATTGAGATGTTATACCTTAGGAGATGTCAAGGTGTCAAAATAGCATTAACTAGTCAACCCAGCATGAAATATGTGACTGCACTGTAACTATTGAATGATTTTCAATTCAGAAAAAAACTTACATCTTAAGGCTTGTTAAAATCCATCTATAATTTCAAAATAGGGCAATGAGAGAGGGAAAACACTAAGAGAAAAAAAAGACTAGTTCATAGATCACATGAATTGTTGAGCAATGCAGTCTGAAACTAACTCAAACTTTTACCATTTAAAAAAAATAGACAACATAAGTAATTCAGAACCTGAAGGTGGGCCATTTATAAACAAAAGTGATGTTAAAGCTTTGTCAAGCTTGACAAATAAAATGTTAAAATATAGCGAGTCTTATAGTGCAAAAGAAAACAAGACAAAAGCAACCACATTCCCCCAAAATGTGAGAAACAAATACATCCAACATTACAAAACCCCACAAGTACTTTACCAAAAGTCAAAGTGCCAAACCTCCGCATAGAAACATAATGTAACTATAAAGATGAAATTAAAATACCAGCATACTATCCATTATCAGTTTTGTCGTGCCTCATGGGCTAAAGCCGAGTAAACAAAAACAAAAATGGATATTCATGAACCACCTGATGACTTGAACTTGAGCCTTTATTATTAGAGTGTCGCCGTCTATAAATCCATCAAATACTTTCGGTAGCTCCATAAATTTCTTCCAACCCCAATCATGCTCTTTCTTCCAGAAACGATGTAGTGTATCTGCATAAATTTGCAACCACTAGATTCAATTTCTTAGATCAAACCTACCATCAAATAACCAAACAAGCACCAACAGACCAGAGAATTTTGATTTTTTGGGATCTTTATTCACCACAGCTATCG
Source organism: Hippophae rhamnoides (assembly GCA_033030585.1). Lineage (NCBI taxonomy): Eukaryota > Viridiplantae > Streptophyta > Magnoliopsida > Rosales > Elaeagnaceae > Hippophae > Hippophae rhamnoides. The sequence goes on from CM065427.1 coordinate 71,850,076, forward strand.
TAAACTGTGCAAAATGACTCCAGCCTGTTTCAAACAAACGGATTAATCCAAAAAAAGAATACAATTCTGGGAAAAGGATCATCAAAACAACTTATTGAATATAAACCTGGAAGAAGTTTTTCATGATTAGCAACACAAAGAAATAAAGACAGATGGTTGCAAACATCACACCCTTGGGGATAGATTAAGATGTACCTGCCATTCATTAAAAAAAATGCTTAGGTCAAAACCAATAAGCATGATAATTTTTCGTGGTACACGATTGTTTCCGCAACTTTACACATACACCATGCACATTTCATTATCCAATTAATGTTAATATAGCATGTGAACAGAATATTTTCATGTGTGTCTCTACTTACAAGAAGATAAAAATTAGAAACTTTTAATCAGGTGAAATTATATAAGTTCAATGAATACATCAAAATATTTATATTTCTACATTTGCTGTTATTGTCTATCTCATAGTAAATATAACAAAAAAGGATATGAAAGGAACAAAATCAGAACCAAAGTGATCAGAGGAGCTTGTGCAAGAGTTTATCAAAACATTCAAATACTGTCTCATACCATTCGTAGCCTCCAACCTCAAAAGCATTACTACGAAGTTCCCTTTTGTTAATTTGAGAAAATTTCTCAATCTTCCATGTATGTTTTCCATATAAATCAGAAGGATTAGGCCCTATATTCAAGAAATAAACAATCTATCATAGAAAGACATTTTCAATTGAAAAACCTTAGAAAGCATTCATAAATGTCACAAGAAAATTATATCTGAGTACAAATCTTAACAAAATAAGTATTGATTATAAGGCACCAAAGAACTCAAACTTATCAAAATAAAATAAGAGGACATAAGCTCAAACCAAAGTAACACATGCATTGAGGTATCAGAGAGCAGAAGGTGAAGAATGAAAGAAAGACGTTTCATACAAAGCTGTACTGAGCTCAGCTTCCTTATCAAGTTTGAAGTAAAAAATCACAATATGGAAACAAGCACACTATTTTTTGAAAGTAGAGTTAAATAATTATGGTAGTGCTATCTCTCTTTATGCACATACAGTTAAAATAAGCTCAACTGGAACTGTGTAGCATGCTTCTTGCAAAACTTGGATAAACTCATACACTCTTCTTAAAAGTGACTTGACAAGTATACACAATTTTAAGTCTCAACACCAACAAAGGGAATTTCCAAAATCTTGTCCCTTCCACTAAAGGACAAAACAAATAAACAAAAAATTTGAAAGTAAGAAACATAAATAGAGAGAGGAATAGATCTGAATCTCTTGAGCAAGCATGACATTTTACAAGTAAAATGTTGTCATTAAAAACTATGTTACTCGGATTTTTTATCCACTGTGTCCAAAAAAAATGCCAGATCGGACACATATCCCATACCGATGTCGGTGTTGTGCTGTGTCCTGTCAACACCAGTACGGCAAGGCAAAGTGGCGAGTCCAAGTAACATAGATTAAAGATGTCAAATTAAATTGTCACGCACTACTCCACGAGAAGTTCAAATTACATTTTGCAAGGAAACCTTAAAACTTGCATTTATTTGCCCCAAAAAAAAGCAAGACAGAGGCATCTGAATTTGCAGAGCAATGAATAATACAACTGCATAAATGAATCTGATGGGTAACCAACTTATGTTCTAATAGCAACCGGGGGCACAAAATATCCACGGTAAAAAGATTAAACTTCAAGATGCCTTAAGACAAATAGAAGTTAACTAGAAAGTTTTATCATTAAAGATATCAAATTAAATTGTAATGCACTACCGCACAAGAAGTTCAAATTACACTTTGTTAGAAAACCTAAAAACTTGCATTTCTTTGCCAAATAAATCTGTAATTGCAGAGCACAGAATTATCCAACTGCATAAATAAATCCGTTGGATAACCACCTTTGTTCTAATAGCATCCCCAAAAGCCAGAATAACCCACAGTAAAAGTTTAAACTTCAAAATGCCTCCAGACAAATAGAAGTTAAATAGAAAGCTTTTCTATTAACCCAATGTTTACTATAACTCTCTAGTCTCTACTTCATTCTTTCCATCCATCCTTTTAGTTCCAGTCTGAGATACTATGATAGCTTTTTTATTGTTGGCGCTTGATGACATGCAAGGGCTTACGTTCACATAGACTCCCAAATACTGAAACAGAACAAGAATAATACAGGGGAAAAACTCATACCACAATCATCATCAGTATCCCAGTTAGAGGGCGAAGTAGATGCAATCTCATCTTCCACCTGGTCAGATGATCGCCATTCAGCCAGTGCTTCCCCTGATTGGCATCTCAGCCCACTTGAAATCCCCTCCATTGACCTTCCTACTCCTGACTCCTCACAAACAATCCCGGCCATTACCCACTCCAAAACTTATATTCCAACAGTCTCACTCGAGCAAGCTGGATAAGGAAGGAACACCCAAAAAACAAAAAAAAAAATTAATTCCCCAGTCTGCCTGAAAAAGGAATCCCTGAAAACACGTTTTGTCAATCTGAAAATAAAATATCTAGAAAAACATAATGTTCGGGTAAAGTAAACATACTTTAAAAATAAAAATAAAATAATGTTCATCCCGCATAACGAAGAAAAAAATAACTAGACATTTATAATGCTTTAACACATAAACCCAACTCCAAAACCAGACAGCAACAAACCCTAAAATCAAGTTTTTATAAATTTCTAAAGCCCAGAGCCGACTAAAGACTCGGCTAGATTAAAACCCTAAAAAATTACAATAATCAGAAAACACTATTGGACAAAAGAGAAGTCAAATTGAAACCCATTTCAGTTTAACCTAAACAACAATGATCGCTTCCAAACAAACCTTAATATCACTATCAAATTCAAATCGTTTGGACCATAACGAAACAGAAAATGAAATTTCCGAACAAATAAATAAAGGAACTAAAGGCAATTCGTTTGGATCGAATGGCGATTCGAACCTGGAGAGAAGACCAGCGCTTATTTCTCAATGGCCAAACGGAGCTCTGTGATTCTAAATAAGAATAGAGAGTTCGAAGAGTAGCAAAGAGATAGAGAACAAAGGCGGACCCAAAAATGAAAATCGTATTTATTTTAAACAAATTATTGTTTGTTGTCGTCTTTTCAAATAAACTGTTTTTTTTTTGTACGAGCAGACAGTAGAAATGCTCTGTGAGGAGGTTGAAGAGGAACAGAATAATATCCAAAATTAAAAATAAAATAAAATAAAAAATAGTTATGCACGTTATTGTCCTTTCACTTTACTCGAATAAAATTTTTTTTAGTGAAACCAATAAGTTAAATTTAAGTATAATTTTTCAAAACTTAACTTTTTTTAGGAATAAAATTAAAATATTAAAAAATAGATTTTTTTCCCCTCCCCGTCTCTTTTGTGTAAATCATCACCACGGACATTTTGCTCCAAAACCATATCATCGTCCTCATTGCGAACGACATGAGTTAGAAACCATTTGATCACCATCGTTGCATTTTGATCACCAAAAGACTTCAATGTTGACGGCCACATAAAAATGCACACTCCCCTTGTCATGTTTGGCGATCAATGGTCGGAGTGAAGAAGAAGACATGTTCAACCATTCCTCTCCCCTTGCCATGTTTGGTGATTAATGGTTAGAGTGAGTATTCGGTGGATAGAGAGATAGAAAATAAACGCAAAAGAGGGAAAAAGATACAGATATTTTAATATTTTTAATTTATTTTAATTAAACTTTAATTTTATTTATTATGTGAAAAAGTCAATTTTGTAAAATTATATTTAAATTGAAATTTCGGAATAAAAAGTTAAAGAAATGAATTTTCCTTTTTTTAAAATTACAGTAATGATCCGGATATAATTTTTAAAATAGTAGTCTAATTTTATAACACTTTTGTTAAATAATTTTAGTCTATTAATTTTTTTAAAAATTTGATATAACTTTATTTTGATAAAAATTAAGCTTTTTAGGAAAAAATTAGAATTTAATTAAAATAAAATAAAAAACATTAAAAAGTATATATTTTTTTTTAATCTGTACAACACTTGTCCTTACCCCAAACTATCATTCCACCACCCAAAATCCTCTACCATTTCCACTAACCATCTTAGCCTACCAATGCGATGTGCCTGCCACCCGACAGCCACCTCTGTCTGGCTGTTTTTTCAAGTTTTAATTATAAATAGCATGATCTGCATGTTTTGAAAACTAACCGCCAACAAGCTTTCAGACAACGACAACCATTATGTAACCACACACCACCATCATCTCACCAAATCACTCTAGTTATTGTCAGCTCCGACCCCATCTCACCACCAAATGTTCATTGAGAGATTTCAGAGAGAGATAAAAGGGGGAGAGAAAAAGAAAGAATAGACACGAGAGAGGAAGAAAAAAGAGTGGTTTTTGGATGGTGGATGATGCAGGGTGGACTTAGGTGATTGATTGATGGATGGGACGGTGGCTATGTAGTTTAAAATTCTTTTAATATTTTTTTATTTATTTTAATTAAATTTCAATTCTCCCATTAAAAAATTCAATTTATAATTACATTTAAAGTACCACCAACTAATCACACCCCTACAATATTTCTTTTATTTAATAAAAAATACACCTCTAATGACACTTTAAAAAATTTATTAAAATTACTTAAATAAAAACTATTAGAGTAATTAAATCTTAAAGAATGAGATGGGTTTAAATATCCATCATTTTTAAAACTAAAAAAATGTTTTTAAAAAATAGTATAATTTATTATGAAATAAGTAATAACATAATAAATATCAATATCAATATCATAAATGCAAAAAGAATGTATAATATATCATTAATTGATAAAGAAACAATAATGAATGAAAACTTATTTTAAAGAAGAAATTGATACACCAATAAAACTAATATTGTTATATAATAGAATAATAAATAGTAAAAATACTTTATTATAAAAGATTCATGTTAACCTTAAGATACTAGAAACTAAAATTTACAACATACCCTAAGTTTGTTATCAATTTCATGATAAAAACTTAAAACAAGTGTTAGGTTTAGCGTGTGATTTTAAAAAATGAGATTTAATGAAAGAAGAAAATCATTCATTTTTAATACACTACATAGAAGAATATTCATTAACAAATAGTCATAATCATTCAATATATGGACAAAATGAATTTACAAAAATAAATAAAACATTACAGGAGCTTGGACAAATCATAAAACTATAAATAATAACAAACTTTAAAATACTAAAAGAATGACGTTTTGATGTTAAAGAAAAACCTAGGATACCAAGAAAAAAAATAATGTAGTCAAAAATAATAACATACAAAGATTTACCTTTATAGATAACAAATAATAAACTTCTAATAAAGAAAAATAAGTTACATAACTAAAACAAAAGGTCTAAGTAATGAAATTATAAGTACATAATGTAATATTAGGAAAAAATAACAACAAAATGTTTAATAACAAATTAAAAATATATAAATTTAGAACTTAATGAAAACCTAGTTTTCATATAAAAAATCAAATAACAATAATAAAAACCTTTGCTCTTTTACCAAAAAAAAATAGATATAGCACAAAAATCAAATATTAAATCCTTACAAAACATAGATAAAAACCAAAAGGAACTCAAAAATGAGGTAAGAGAAATTAATAAAAAATTACAACATGAGATATATGAAAAATTTATAGAATTAAGAATATATATAAATAAAATAACCAAAAACAATCAAATTATAAGTCATAATCTTGATCCATTCAAAGTATTAAAAGAAAAATCACCTAGAAGATCAAATGCATTGATAACTATAAATGAAAAATGAAAAAAAAAATCTAAATATAAAGAAAAAAGTTACGATCACAACTTAATGGAATACAAAAAAGAATTAGAAGAATAATTTATTAACCTTGAAAATAGAGATATGGAAAAATTAATTAGTTTGTTAACATTAACTAATGAAGAACTAGAAAAATATTATGACGAATAAACTTTGTATAGACAAAGAGAAAGATGATATGATAATAATCAACAAGACTTATTCTGAATTATAAATTATGACCCCAAAAGGTCATATAAAACCAATTTAATTACTAGTTCCTTACCAAAGAGAAACATTTAACCCACACAAGGAAAAAAGAAATAGAAAAAGGTCAGAAGAACATGATATTCCTTATAGAAGGAAACGACAACCCAAAATGGAAGAATTATATTAGGGAACTAGAGGTAGTATTCCACTATAATTCAAACTCCATAAAAAATATAAGCCTGATATTTTAAATTTAGATTGTATAAGAGATAGGAAAAAAGCCTTAGATGAATTATTCAAGTAATATGAGTGTAATCATACAAACTTCTCAAACCACAAAATCATACAAACTTCTCAAACCACAAAATCATACAAACTTCTCAAACCACAAAATCAAACTCCTTTAACTTGTAGAGTCTTAGTAGTTCACAAAATGACAAGAAATGATAAAGTTTGGTTTATAAATTTAATAGAATAATAATATCTATTAATGTAAGAAAATGCCCCCACAGGTAGAGAATACTTAGAAACTATAGTAAATAAAATATATAATAAATTTATCAAAAAAAATAAAGGAAAACACATCATTGAATCCAATGAAAATGAAATTGGGGAAGCCAAATGGCATCTAGCAAATATGAAAATCTATAACATGTGTTTTATATATTCCTTTATTTATGAATATAAAATGTATTATCATAAATTACTACATTCTATGCAATAAACTTATAAAGAAATTTTATTTTATAAATTACATAAAACCTTAATAGAAGGATGGAATACAAGAAATAAGAAAACTATACCAAACACTCTAAGAGGAAGAATAAAAAGTCTTAAAAATTAGATAATCATCAAATGTCAAGAAAGAAATGAATATAAACAAATAAGAGAAAATGATCAAATCTGTTATGATACAAAAGATTTCAAAACGCTAGAAAAATATGGGTGTAATATAAAACACTACAATCAAAAGTATAAAAATATAAAAGAACCATAACATTAAAAAATATGAATTTAGAAAATAAGACTTCCAAAAATACAAAAGAAGATATAATAGAAAACCTTATAAGAAGATATATTTTAGAATAAAAATATATAAACCTATAGAAAATAAAAATTATTGTTCATCAAGGAAAAGAATGCAGGTGTTGGATCTACAAAAGGAAGACATTATGTAAATAAATGTCCTAATAGGCTTCAACATAAGAAAAAATTTAAAAATAAATTTTCACATAAAGTAAAAAATCTTAGAATAAGCTTTTAAGATGGAAATAAACTAATTGAGGAATCAGATATAGATGATACTTATAGTATTTATCTATTAAAAGAAACTGAGGGGAAAATAACCAACTCAGAATATAGGCACTCTTCATCAGAAGATGAATGATTTGTATAGTATTATAAATCCAAATAGTACATATATTAAGAAAAATTGAAATCTAAAGACTATGCCAGCTATTATTTACATGCATATATAGATATAGGAGCTAGTATATGTATAACAAGTAAATATGTATTCATAGAAAAATACTAAAAAACAGACACCAAAATATTTAATTGTAAGAATTGCTAATAATACTATAATAATTATTAATAAGGTTTTAAAAGATACATATATAATTGTAGAAAGGGAAAATTATATATTTTTACTATATATCAACAAAAAATAGGAGTTGATTTATTAATAAGAAATAATTTTCTAAATTTATATCAACCTCTTATTCAATATTTAGATAAAATAAGTTTAAAAATACTAGATAGTGAAACCACTTATGTATCCAGAATAAGAAAAGATTTGATTATGTCAAACTCAACTTTTACGTAAAAACATAAAAGTAAAAAAGTGGGAGAAAAACACAAAGTAGCAACAAAAACTATATTTAGAAAATATTTCATAAGATATCATAAAATAAATTTTTTTTCTTAATAAAATATAAGAAGATAAAAGTCCTAGTAGGTATCAAAACATTATTAAAAATAGTAAGCTTAGAAAATCTTTTAGATCCAAAAATTAATAAGTCTAAAATAATTGCCAACATAAAATTAAAAAACTCTAACAATGCTATTAAAGTAAAACCAATGATTTATACTGCATAAGACATAATTGAATTTGAAAAACAAATTCAAGAACTTTTGAAACTAAAAGTCATAATACTAAGTAATTCATCTCATTCTAATTCGACATTCTTAGTAAAAAACTAAAAAATAAAATGAAAATAAACTTTAAAGCATTGAATAAAAAAGCCATTGGTAATGGATACTTTATTCCATAAAAAGAATAATTGTTATCATTAATAAAAGAAAAAAATACTTCTCAACTTTTGACTGCAATAGTGAATTTTGGCAAATAAGATTAAATGAAAAATTTCAAAAATTAAAAGCATTTAGTTGCCCCCAAGAACAGTTCTAATGGACTATTGTATTATTTAGATTAAATGGCTATAAAGTTATTATAATCTCGTTTTTATTGGCATTTTTTTATTTAGGGATACTCATGACAATGAAAACGTAACGAGATACCTTTGAGATCTAATTTGGTTATTGAACCTTTTGTTGTTTAGAAGATTGACGTTATAGGTCATTTTTCCTCTTTTTTTGGATATGAATATGTTTCACTTATTGTTGACTATATGCCCAAATGGGTTGAAGCTATACCCACTAAAACTAATGTGTTAATTATATTGTAAATTTTTTAAAAGATGTAATATTTATCAGGTTTGGGACATCTGTGGACCATAATCAGTATGGAGAGAACAACTTTTCTAATAAGCTCTTTGATGACTAACTTAAAAAGTATGATATCACACATAAGGTGACTATTGTATATCATCCACAAACTTTCAGTCAAGTATAGGTAAGTGATAGACAAATCAAGGGTGTCATGGAAGAACAATACGACCTTTAAGAAAGGATTGGAAAGCCAAATTAAATGATACACTTTGGAAAGGCCTACCATTTTCCCAATGAGCTTAAGCATAGGGAATATTAGGTAATCAAAACATGGACCTTGAACAAGCATGAGAGAAACACTTGTTTCAACTTAATGAGCTATAAGAGATTAGGAATAAAGCTTATAAAAATGCAAAAATCTATGAAGAATGCACTAAGCATTACCATGATAAAGACCTAATCCATAAGTCTCTTTACGTTGGAACAAAAGTTCTTTTATTTAATTCTCTTTTAAAAAGTTTCCAGGAAAGTTGAAGTCAAAATGGAATGAATCATTTCAAGTTGTTAAAGTGTTCTCCTATTTAGCCGTAGAATTGATAAATCCATATACTCAAAATCAATTTAAAATAAATGGGTATCATATCAAGCCATACTTGGAAGGAGTCATTACAAAAGATAACTTAAATATATTGAACTACAAGAGCCTTCACTTCCAATAGTGTCTTATTAAGACGTTAAAATAAGTGCTTGTTAGAAGGTAACCCACTGTGTTAGGTATCATCCTTTTCTTTTATTTATTTTTATTATTTAAATTTCTATTTAGCCCCTTTATTAGTTTTTCGAATACATGCATAAATTGAAAAACAATGAGGACAACGTTTAGTTTAGGTTTTAGGTTGCAAATATAACCAACTAAATTTAAAGTGAATAGTTTAGTATTTGCATTGTTTGTTTAATGTCTTAAACATGTCATAGATTATTATAAGAATTAATTTTATTCATAGTTTGTGTATCATAATTGAATGTTGAAATTAAGAAAAACTTGAAATTGTTGCTTAGGAATTAAACAGTGGATACTACCTTATGAGGTATTTATTTTAAGTCGTGAATTTCTTCTACTTCTTTAAAAAAAATTCTTATTATTTCAAATTGTTAGATAATTTTTGTAGGCTTTGCATTTAATGTTAGGATTTTTAATATCTGATAAAGTATTATATACTTATTTTTATTGCTTAAATCGAATGAGTTAAGTAGAAATTAAAAGTGTATGTTTTCTTCATTCAAGCATAACTTCCACAAAAGAGATATATTTATGGTTCCTAATGCCAATACAAAATTAACCACTTACCAAATCTTATACAAATATATACATGGGTCTACTCCCTAATAAAAAGAAAGAAAGAATATATATATATATATATATATATATGTATATTAAAAAAAGAGAAAAATCAATAATATAAACTAAGTATTATAATCCAAACATCCTTAAAAGTTATCAGAAATGGCAGTTCCAAAAAAGTTAGGAAATAAATTCCCTTGAAGTCATTGTAGTTTCATTAATCTCTAAAGTATATATTTGATATTTTTACTTGATGATTTTAATTGATGCTTGAAAATAGTATTTGATTCCTTTCATGAAATCAAATGCTACTCACTATTTTGAGCATTTTGTTATTTAAACATATGCAAACTCATTAGTTCATTTCTTTACATAACTTCTATTCATATATAACTTTTGATAATTCTATACTTAGAAACAATTACAATAAAGTCAATTGTTCTTCTAACTCAGATATGTAACTAGGACCTATATGAGGGGTGGAAATGTCAACCTATAGAATCTTTTCATGAGCTCTATACTAATTTGACCAAGCATGCCTCACAAATATGATTGAAAAAAATAACACAATGAAAGTACAAAACAACATGCTCAATTCATTACATAACAAAAATAACTCGCAATAAAGAAGAACAAACTACAGTAAAAACACTATAATGGTGTGCCTCATAAACTCTTATCTGGGCTAGCAACATGCATAAACATAGCAAACAACACACAACATGCAAAATAGTCGTACATACTGAAAAATTATAAAGGATTTTCAATTACTTCAAAACGTTATATGTGGAAAAATATTCGGTAAATAATAATTATATTCTCACATCATACAATAAAAAAACATAACTTATCAAGAGAAAGAGTCCAATATGTGGTACACAACTAGAGAATGAAGATACTGACTCCTTAGAGACTCACACAAAACTCACTTGCACATAAACAACATAAGAAATATAAATTAATTATGAAGAAGGTAGATTAATTTAATAATGCAAAAGCAATAAACAAAAGGCTATAGATATTCTTCAAGGAAAGAAAGCATGCAACTACATAAAACAAATAAGCTTTCTAATCAGAGTTTAGATATAATATATATTTGTACATATATGATAGAAATTCATATTATACTAACACAACAATCTAATCATGCATAACAACATTAGAAGAGTCAAAGACACGATACACAATAAGATTAAGGAGATATTTACTTCTTAAAGACTCTACTCAAACATGAATACAACAAAAATATAAACATTTAACTGATAATCAGAGCAATAGTACAAATAAGCACAAACAGGTAGTAAATAACCAGTATATATGTTATTAGTAATCATAAAGCAAGCAATAAATATCAAAGGCTTTATAATCAGAGTTTGAACCTCAATATGTAGACATATATACAATTTAAACTCATATTATATTAGTAAAAAAATAGAGCATGCACAATACTAAATATAATGAGATAAATCCACATAGAACCATTACTTATGTGGTAATATCAGTAGGTTACAACCACTCGACAGCAAAAAAATCTACTAAGTAATAAAACAATTACAACCCTATCATAAATAAAAACCCTATTACCTTTATTAGTTAAAAGCACCGTCCGAACTGACTATTGTTACCCTTTCTTCCTGCCTCTGCAACGACTTAGTTTGACACACAAACTCAACTTTCGAACCACTCATTGTAGTGTAATCATCTACCATAGATTAGTAATGTGTAATGTGAACAAGATTTGAACATCTAAAGTGGGAAACCACTCAAACATAATCACTTGAAAACCAAAGTAGGTCATATTATCCACCACTTATCATACACAACTAAAGATATGTGAACTTAAAAAATTCAACTCAACCCACACTCATAGAGTTTTTCTCACATAAGAAAAAGTTTCATGAAGGAAACTACAAGTCAACATATGGCACACAGTTACATAGGCTCCTCACATAAGAAAAGGTTACACAAGGGAAACTACTAGTCGACACACCGCTCACAGCCATACAAGCTCCTCACAAAAATCCACTTACAAACACCATCTTAAGTACTTACCAATCAAGAGGATGGTTTTGTCCACACAGTCATGAATCACTAATGCCAAACAACACTCAAGGTAATAGTGATCTAGAAATAGAAAAAAAAAAGATTTCAATTTGATAGAACTCCGCTACATTTTTTTGGATGGAAAATAAGAAAAGAAGAGGGTATTTATAGAACTTATTCAGGCTCACAACCAACCTCATCGAGGCTCCTCTTCGACCACCACACTGAGGGTCCAACGAGGGGTCTTCATTGAGGGTCCTTGTTGAGGTGCCAAAATTTCCATTTTTTCAATTCAAAAAATGTCAAGTAATTTTCAAAAATACCTATACCTAAAAAAAAACACGAACGACAACGTCGACTCATTTGCATGCTCTTTCACCAAAAACCACAATGCTCAACCTAGCATACATACTATGAAAACCAACCTTATGGTGTGTATAAACATGCTCGCATACAAACTGTACCTAACTATGTACATGTATGGATTACTAATTGTTAGTAACTAACCTTACGCATAGAAATAGAAATACAAATACACTAAATAAAATATTTAGACTCTTTATTTTGCACATAAAAAGCCAAAATTGACACAAAGGACTACAAAACTTACAACTTTGATTGGGTGCTTGAACCCACAGGATCAATATAATATTGAGAGTATAACTTATAAAAATTAGAGTCAAACGAATTTGGATTCCTAACACTGAAATTAGGTGAATCAATATTGATACATTTTTTATATGGAATATGAATTTGTGATTTTTAAATAATTTTTACAATAAATATGATTCTTTTGGATGTTAATTTAACTTATGCTTTGGATTTTAATTATGAGCTTAAAAAGAGACTGGAGTATGAGAATTTTTGTTACTTAAATTTATATTTTTTATTTTAGATTTTACATAGTTAATTTTAGTTTTAATTTTTGTAGTATGTTAGTTTTTGTTGTTTTTACATTTTAGTAGCATGTTTATAGGTATCATAACTGAAAGCCCTCACAACACTTAAATTTGTCCACTAGGGAAAACTAAGGATTTAATAGCCTATTGCATATATTAAATGCAGCCGTATTAATCCACGATAGTGATTTAGGATAGTTTAATTTTATTTATTTTAATTTTAGTTTTTTGCTTTCCTTATTAACAGATCAGCAAGAAGTTAGTTGGAGTGAGTATTGAAGAAGCACTAAATATTATTTGATTTATTTGCACATAGTGTCAAAAATAGAATTATATTTGCATAATTTTATCATTGTTTTAGCAAATCTATATTTTCAAAGTTGCAGGTATGTTTTGTTATTTTTTAGGCATTTATGGCTTCAAAATTATTCTATTGGTGTGAAGAATTGTATCTGAAAGAACTCAACTCCAATTAAGAAGAATTAAAGAAATTACATATGTAAGCCTTACATATGTACCAACCAAGTTTGTAAGGGGTGAAACATAAAAGAAATTTGGAGACAAACATATCAACGCAAGCCACGACTAGAATATATGTGTGCCATGACACGATTTTCTCGAATCATGATGGTGGAAAAGTATGCCATGATGTGCGGTTATAATTCCCTCACAATCCATTATTTTCTCCTCTTTTCTATCCCATTTTCAACCTACAAATAAATACATTTTTCTCTTATTTCACATCATCCCAAAACCATCATTTATCTTCTAATGTTTAGTTTTTAACAACTATTATTAGATTAGTTTTATTGGTAGAATTAGGTCATTCACCATATACAAATACATAATGATAATTTCTTAATTATGAAGAAGATCAAAGAATTTAGAGAAGCCAGTGACAACTTTTTTAGTGATATGAAATCGTCTTTAACAAAAGGGGTTTTTTTTAATTATTTTATTATTTAAATCTCTATGTAATATGATGTCTTTCATAGTTGAATTGACTTTTGTTAATTTAACTATGATTGGCTAAATTTGTATACGGGATTTTAGTTTATACTTTCAATAATTGGAAGAACAATTTTGTGATTTAAATAAATAAAAACTATGATATATTTTTATTCATATTCTTCAAATCTTTAATTGTAAATTAATGATGGGCCAAGTTTTGGTTTATGATTAAAAAAATATTTTAGAATTAAGCATTAGACATATTATTTATGCTTAATTATGCATAATAAATAAGAGTTTATTTTAATTTCATTGATTTATTAATTTAGACGATTAAAAAATAACTTTAATTATAAATTTAAGATGAGTCAAATCTTTTTTTATAATTAAAGATAATATCTACTTTAGTTATCAATTTTTAATAACTAGTCCAATCATAGTCCAATCAAAGAAAGTTATCAATCAATTGAGAATTTTGATATATATGAATTTCTTTAAGTATACAATTAATTAATTTAAACCTCGTGGAAGGAGGAATTGATTACACTATGATTATAGAGAGTTTTATTTAAAAGAAAATTAAATCGATAAATCTAACTTATATTTAAATCATTTAATGCATTATTTTCATAAAGAGTTATGCTCATTAAAATCCTATATATGCCCATCATCCTAAGTTTGGCTTTATTTTAATTATTACTTTACTTTATTTGTTTAATTTAGATACAATTTCATTTAGAATTTACAATTCTACAAAATATATAATAACTTGTTAGAATGTTTAGGATTTGTTTCTTTTCTTAACTATATTAATAAATTAATTTAATTTTTTAAAATTACTGTAATTCCTTGAAAGACAATCTTTGAAGTATACTTGTCACTTACTATAAGTGATTCATGCACTTGTGAATTTTTTATAAATATAAAATTTGACTATTAAGTTTTTGTACATCAATCGCTACCTCTGTTTTGTGTCACATGTCGTCCACATATTGGTCTAAAGTTGATTTTTAGCTTATTTATGCTCCTTTCATCTTAGCCTTGGATTTTTAGATGATCAAAATGGCCATTAATTGTCCTAAACATTTTAAGACATATTTTATCATCTTTTTTTGTACGAAATTGCAACAACCATTTCACCTTCACATACTTCCATATGCATCTTCCATCCATTCCATTACTTCATTCACAATTTTTAACCACAAAACATTATTTTTTAATTCTTCTTTCTAGATTTTCTACATTATTTTGAAAACATATAGAAGATTTTAAAGAGGAAAAGAATAAGGCATCATTTGAGCTTAAAGAAGAAACTTAGGTAGCTATGCTTAGAGATTCTTTAAAAGGTTTCTAAATTCTCTCTCCACTAGTTTAATCTTTAAGTTTTTTTATGGCTTTTACTCTTAAATGTATTTATTTAAAAATGTGTATTATGTGTTAGAGCTCACTTTTTAAGGATCCAATGGAACCCATTTTATTAACATAATTTTATTAAATTAATTTATTATTTTGTGAGTATTTAGAATATCTAATTTAATGTGCTTAATGCTACTATTTAAATTTGTTATTTTTTGCTTAATGCTTCTATTTAAATTTGTTATTTTTGTGCACAATTGGAAGGTTGATATGAAATTAAGAACATGCATTAAATTAACATATATGAAAAGAGGCAAGTAATTCCTGTTACTATGACCATAGTCAAGTAGATGGTAATTATTTGAGTAGAATTAGATTAATAATCCAAGCACTTCATTTTAATATTAAAGAAGGGATTAAATTAGAAAAAAAAATTGAATTCCTTAAGTTTTTTCATTATGTAGTGAGTCTACTTTTCTTTCTTTGAATAATTTACTTCTTTATATCAATTATTTATTTATTTTTATTAGTTCAAATTGAAGGAGAAAGTACTCATTTTGTTACTTAGTTTTATTTACACGCTTTAATAAGTTTCTTGTAGATACAACAACCCGTTCTTAAAATACTTATCTCTTGTACATGGCTTATATATTTATTGGTTTTAACATAACATCAAGATTAATAGTCACATGGTGAATACTATGAATACAAAAATCGATTTTAACATATTAAAGAAAAGATCATAAATTGATTATACACCATTTAGTATCACTAAACAAAGGCAATATATAAAATAAAGAAAAAATAGCACATTGCCTTTGATGAAAGGAACATGAGAGCTCCAACAAGTTTAACTTTTGGTGTTGGACATTGAAGTAAAGTATTCACATAAGAATTAAATGGTTTGTTCATAATAAAACCCAATACAATGGAAGGCAAACTAAGAGGAAACAATATGAAGGACAAATTTTATGAGAAATTAAAAACTTTTACAAATCCAACTAGTTATTACAGTAGAAATATGTAATCGCAAATAAAACAAGTCTTACAGTAATATCCAAATTAAATCATGATCTTGGACAAACATATTTGAAAACACTTGCTACAAATAACACTAGCTTTGAATTCAACGTAGATAAGAAACAT
Organism: Hippophae rhamnoides; assembly: GCA_033030585.1. Lineage (NCBI taxonomy): Eukaryota > Viridiplantae > Streptophyta > Magnoliopsida > Rosales > Elaeagnaceae > Hippophae > Hippophae rhamnoides. The sequence continues at coordinate 71,866,499 of CM065427.1, forward strand.
TCTCTTCACAAGTTGGAATATAATTGAAATGTCAAGTCAAAGATCTATCAATAGATAATTATTGCCCTAGTAGTTTACTAGAAAAAATTTGAATCAAGGTTATAAATGAAGATATGATAAATAAAAAAAAGTTAATGTTTACGTTACTCATAGAAAATGTTTATATTTGTAAATAATATCAACGAGATTCAAAGTCATTAGAGAATCAATTGTACAAACACATTCATTGCAACTATAAAACTGCAAAGGCTTGGACACCTTATTGCAAGGTTTTGTAGTATCATGAAAATTTGACTTTTTTTTCATTTAAATGTCATTTAAAAGCTATAGAATTATTGATATCAATATGTCATTCATCATAAAAGTTTTAAAAATGTATATAAGCCAATAATAAAACCATGTTTAGTTACACGACATACAAAATACAAAATAAGAAATAAGTAAATTATTTAATCTTTTACATGAATCACTTAGTGGTCTGGTAGTAAGACTCATTCTTTTCCTATTTCAAGTCATAAGTTTGAACCACACAAAAATACGGTTGATCTATAAAAAATCATTTAATCCTTTTTGAAATTTTGAGTTTTCCTTATATTTTGAATATCTTGCGAGAACTTCACCTACATAAGCTATAATCATATGCATTCAATGATACTTTTCACCTACATAAGCTACAATCATATGCATTCAATGATACTTATTAATTTATTTAACTTTGCAATTAAGTTGGAGACTATTATAAACAAACACAAGAACACCAACTAAAGACATATTTAGTGCATGAGTATCACAGAAAATCAAAATATAGGTATCTTAAACATCAACAACTTGCATAAAAGAGCCAAATATAATGAATTTCATCTAAATAATGAAACAAGACATACTAATTCAATTTGATATTACACCTCTTTAGTTTCTTATCACTTTCAGAGATCAATGGATGATGCTGAAACAATAGCGACTAATTCTTCAAAGGCTATCTAGGCTATTTGCCAGAACAAAAACATCATTTATCACCCTAAAAGAATTAACAATAAATTAAAAAACAAAAGACTATTGAAAGTCCACACTTGATACACAACCAAGAGAAAGGTGATAAAAACACACTAATAACTTAACACTCTTACTCAGACAACAATCAATTCTCTAAAATAGATCAACAATATATAACTCAATGGACACATAAACTCAAATGCCTCAACTAGTTTGAGACACTTATCCAAACTGTGCTTAAGTTACCTATACTATTATTGCATAAGAATTATGAACTAAGTATATCAGTTTTCGTTAAGCTACCACCATATGATGTGGTATAATAATCAACGACTCTTATAAGTGAAACAAGTTTATGGCAACTCTCATGCACATGAAACCTAGATAAAATTACGTCTTGATACTTAATTTATTTTAATTAAATCTCACTCTAAAACGTATTTCCTTAAATTACTTAGCATATCACTAATACGGAACAAAAAAAGTTTACTTTTACAAAAACTAGAGTTTACATAGTATAAGAGTTATCCCTATTTTTTTTTAAAAAAAGAGGTGGTACTTATAGGAAATTCTTTAGCTTCAAGAGTACTCGTTGACCACTCGATGAGAATAATAACCGCCAAGACTTCTCATTAGCTTAACCTTGATGAAAACCTATTGACCTCCCTAGTCCAGCTCGATGAGCCATGTGGCACACTCTAGTAAGCTTGGCGAGACTCGTTAACACCTTAACGAGATCTCTACAAAGACAATAAAATTTAGTTTTTTATTTTGAAAAATGGAGTAATTTCCCCTAAACACTTAAAACACAACAATGCAAGCACACAGCCTAAACATGTCAAATGCATGATTAAAACCCAAAGTGATATGTGTATCATGCAAATATACAAAGTACAATTTATGCAAATATGCGAAATACTTAAAAGTTAGTAATTAAAAGAGAATATCAAATACATTGAGTAAAATACTGATTTTGTGTTTTGCATATGAGAATGTAAACACCAAAGTGATTGGACTTACAACTTTAAAAATTGAAATAATATCCTACCATTTTTAAAGTAGATTTGAAAAAACCAAAATAAAGAAATCTTTGAAACTTGTTTTTGTTGACAAGAAGATTTAAGGTGTTTTTATATAAGAAAAGTTTAGTTTTTTAATTATTCACACAATTAATTGTGAGGCTATGTTAAGATGTGTCCTAACTAGAGTGAAACCACTAATTTTAATACTTTTACAAAGCTTACATTAGATTTGTAATAAACCAATTCTCATACACCATATGTGATAATTTCTCAAACTTTAGTGTAGTGAGTTTCAATCTAGTTAAGTGTGGCAAGAAGTTCAATTTTTTATGACATTGATGTAGTTAGGGATAATTTTTGGAATGCAACACAAATTAAGAAACTAAGGGACAAGGGAAAAAGTGAAAAAGATCACGTGTACTACATATAATATTTTTTTAGTATTTTTGTCTAAATGGTGTACATGCGAAACATATTGATTTTGATAAGTGAAAGATAATAAAAACGTGGGAAAGAAGAGAACAAAGAGATAGATAAGTGAAGGGAAAATCAATATTAATTTATATTCTGATATGAAAATGAATGTACAAACTTACATCATATTTATAAGACTTTTATTATAAAAAAATCAATTTTAAATCTTAATATGAAAATAAAATCAAATACAAACAAATAAAATCTTAAAATTATTTCAATTCAAAAATTCTAACAATATCTAACTATGATAAATTATTTATTCTTTATTCACATCACCCGTGGAAAAATATAATGTTTTTCAAACATCAAGACTGACAAATAATATAATGGTATATTGGTCACATTTAAATGGTTGGTGATTGATTTATAACGAAATAAAAAAAAAGTTCGGTGATAAATGTACAACAAATGCAAAGTTTAGTTGTAAAAAAGTTCTTCACTTTTTAATTAAAAAAAATTGAGTTAAAAGAGCATGTCATTAGGGTTGTCAAATAGGTGAACCAAGTCAAGTCTGATTGGGTTCGGGTCAAAATTTTTACGACCTGACCTATATAACCCTAATTGAACCTAACTCCTTTAATAAATAGGTTAAAAAACCGTTTACTCTTACCAAAATCATTTAAAAGTTTCGAGTGTGTCAGGTATACAAGTTATAATGTAATTTTTTTGTTATAAATTATTTATATATCAACTTATTTATGACATCATCCATTTTATTACAACTTGGGCTGAACCAATTTAATATACAGGTCAAGATAGATGAACTTATTTATGACCTAAAAAACCTCAAATTTCAATCGGGTTCGTGGGTAGTGTTAGAAATTGTCCTAGTCATAGTTACGTGTTGTTGATGATAAAATATTTTTAATTCTTCTTTTATAATGCAATTTTTGTTAATAAATTATTTACAGGTCAACTTGTTTATGACACAATTATCAATATAATAAATAGGTAAAAATGGGTTGATTTATTTATAACCCAACCTATGAAAAACTACAAGTTTGAATCGAGTTCATGGATCATGTTAGAAATTGTCCTAGACATACTTACGTGTTGTTGATAATAAAATACTTCTAATTATTCATTTAGAGATCCTTAGAGTGGAAAAAATATTTTTATAAAGTTTTAAATGTAATTTCTTCTTTGCAATTGTTTTTGTTTATTATTAGGCTTATTTATAAGTTCGTTATCTTAATAATATCATAATTTTATTTTTGATAGTATTTTTTATTTATATTTTTGATGTGGTACCTTAATGATAACTCATTTAAAAAATAGTATTAATTTAATCAGAGATTTTTTACATATTTAATAATATATGTGTGAGATTTAAAGAGCATTTAATTATCTAAAAATGTTTTTTAAATATCCTTTAATTAATTGATTATTCAAAAATATTATCTTAATATTGTATATATAATATTACACATGTAAACAATTTACAATTAATTGATAAATTGTATTAAATTGATGATTTTTTTAAATATATTAAAACTAATATACGACTCCTAAAAAAACAGCAAAAGTAGAATTGTGTTACAACTAAAGTAAAGAAGCCTCGTTCATGCCCTAAATAGCCTCAAAACATTGAGGGTAAATGGGTCTTTGTAAATGAATTTGACTGGCGGTATTTACAAAACTTTCCAATTCAAAATTATTCTCCATTTCTACTTCTTCAGCTACAGAATTCTACCAAATCAGAACCCCCAAATAACAAGAAGCAAGCCTTTGGACCCATCGGTGTTTAGCTGACTGTTTCTCTCATTCATGGCGACACTGAAATTGATAATGCTAAGAGGTCCTCGTGAGGGCGAAACCCTCGAATTCCTACCCGGATCCAGTATCAAAATCGGTCGTAATGTCCGTGGAAACACAATCTCTATCAAAGACGATGGCATTTCTTCCAAGCACCTCTCGATCCAATTTGATTTGGATAAATGGGTGCTCCGAGACCTCGATTCCTCCAACGGAACCTTACTCAATGGCATCCAGTTATCACCTAACACCCCTTTCAATCTCAGCGATGGTGACTCGATAAAAATCGGTGAGATAACCTCCATTTCCGTTAAGATTGAATGTACTGAAGATATTCAATTAAGACGAAACCCTAGGCGCGGAGGGGATAATAAAGCAGCCAGATCGGTTGCCGAGATGGGCCGGAGAGGAAAGGTCAATGTCGAAAAAGAGGAGCCTGAGGAATTGAGCGTGGTTGAAGTTACAGGGAACCGGAAGAGGGTTCATAGGAGGAATGCCAGGGTCGTAGAGGGTTCAGAGTCTGCAGATGTGATCGAGTCCAAACCAAAGAGGCAAGTGAGTTCACGGCGAACTCGGAGCGCGAACAGTGAGGACTCGGTGGTTGTTTCTCGTTCCGAGCTCGGGATAATCTCGGAGAATTCTGTTATGGATGGTGGGGAAGTAAAGATTGAGGCTAAGAGGACGCGTGGGCGAAGAGGGCGCAGAAGGAAGAATTTACTACAAGACCCAATGGAGACTAATACACAGGAATGTCTGATTGTTGAAGAGCAGATCAATTCGAGGAAATTTACAACGGATGATGCTGTAAAGAGCCAGGATGCTAAAGGCGTTGATTTGATGGAGAAGGAGCCTGAGCAAGCCGGAAATGAAGGCAAAGATGGGAATGTAAATGATTCTAATGTGAAAGAGACTTCAGGTGCATTAAAAAATGGGTGTGGTTCTGGTATTAAAGAGAATTATTTTGAAATGGATTTGGAGAAGATGACACTAGGAGACTTGTTCGATTATTGGGAGACCAATTTGCCAAAACAAATAATAGAAGAGACTGACAAGATAATTGAGGGTATGCGGGAAAAAGCTGCAATGGTTAGTGAATATATGATCCAGCAGAAGAATGAGGTTGGCAAAGTTGATGGGGCTTAGAGGAACATTTCTATGACCTGGTAATCTTCTCTGTTCTAGATGAATAGTTATGTCCCATGATGTGTACTAGCTTCACTATGTCAAAGGTTAGTCAGATATTAATTTAAGCTTTTGAAAGTTTAGCTAGCTCGTTACTATGTATGAGTTGTAATGGAATGTAGGAACTATTTGGCAGGAGATAGGTTCGATTTGAGATGCAAATGCTTGCAATGTTTGAGGGTACTAAAGATGATGTTAATGATTAAAGCCCAAACTTATTAGTCCTATCAGATAATTATACCTGTTTTTGTTAGGTATGGCTTGAATTCGCCATTTACTAAAATTAGGAAATGAAAATGAACATTCATGCACGAATGACTTAAACTAAAGAGAAATGTTAACCATTAGTTCATTAGTTTTTTTTTAAGCTAATTTGCATATATAAATATGCAATATTAGCTAATATATAGATTTCTTTAATCCTTCTGTGAACAAATTTATGTGAGAGTTTAGAATTCTTTGAGAATCCAAGTTTGTAGTTTTTCCCCATTAATAGAGATTCTTTTTCATTGCCACTAATTTTTTTACGATTAAATTTTCTCCATCAAAGATGTTTTTACATAACAAATTTGTATTAGAGCCATGATATCTACAATGTTCAATGTTGAGAATTTTTTTGACAAGAATAATTTAAACCTGTGGCATGTGAAAACGCTTGTTCTTTTCACATATCAAGAATGTGAGATGATGTTGAAAGGAGAAGCAAATTTGTTAGGCGATCTAATATCAAGTAGGTGATAATGAAAAAGACATATAGTTCAATTTTGTTAGCTCTAGGCGACGAAGTTCTAGGAGAAGTCTTTAGAAAAAAGATTCTTGAGAAGTTTTGGGCAAAATTGGAGAGTTAGTAAATGATAAAGTCTTCACAATCGTTTTTTCTTGAAGAAATAATTATATACTTTACAAATGCAAGAGAGTGATTGAGTGAGTTTATTCACAAACATCTTGATAATTTTAACATTGTTTTTAGTTTAAAGAATATTGATGTTGTTGTTGATGCGGAGAGTCAATCTATTATACTTCTTAGTTCCTTGTCGAGGTCATATTATAATTTTATAATACCATAATTTTTGATAGAAGTTCATTGTCTATAAAAGAAGTGAAAACAATCTTATAGTCTTGGTAATTGAAGAGGCAAATCACCAATTCATATGGTGGTACTAGCTTTGAGGAAGCATTCATGATAAGAGGAAGAATAGAGGAAACAAAGAATTTTCAAAAAGGTTGGCCTAGGTTATGCAATAGAAACAAGAACAATAATAGACGTCATAATTGCTTGAAAGAAAGGCATTATAGGAGAAACTTCCAGAAGCTCAAGAAAGATAATGAAAGTACTTGGGAATTTGGTGGAGTAACCATTGCCTCATAAGAGTTAGATGGTGAAAATGTTCTTTTTATCTCATTTAACGATAATGGTGATGATTGGATTATTGATTTATCATGTACTTTTCACATGATACCTAATAGAGATTTTTTTGCCACATTTAAAGATGTTGAGAATGGCAAATTTATGTTGGGAAATGATGGTGCTTGTAGTGTGACTGATAATAGTGTTGTACAAATCAAGATGTATGACGTTATTGTGAGAACGTTGATTGAGGTAAGGCATGTGCTAGAACTTTTGAAGAACTTAATTTCTTTGAGCACTATAGGCTCTATTGGTTGTCATTGTGCTATATAGGGGTCTTGAGAGCTTCTAAAGGTACATTCGGTATCAAAAAACGTTTGAGGTTAGTCTCAAGAAATAAATCTAATTTTTTTTATTTAAATCAGAAAATTGTTTTTCCAATGATTGAAAGCAATACTAAAATCCCATTTATAAAATTTAGCCAATCATAGTTAAATTAACCTCAATTAATTCAACTACAAAAGACATCAGATTGTAGAAAAATAAATTATAACAATAAAAATACCCCTTCTTGATATGTGATTCCAAATCTCTAAATTAGTTGTCATTGTCTTCTTCAAATTCTTGGATATACTTCATAATTAGGAGGTTTTCTCTATGTATTTGTATTATGGATAATGTAGAATGACTACGGGAGTTGATGGTTGGATATATGGCTTGATGATATTTACGAAGGATTTATGGTGTATTTATAGGTTTAATTTAAGAGTCAAATGTTCAAAACATGTATTAGGGTTTTTGGTAATTTTTGACCTTCGAGTCGTGGTATGTTTTATTTCGTCTTATGGCACGCATTGAATTTTGAATCATCAGTTGCGACACAAGAGCGTTATGTTGCATCATGGCATATGTTAGGCCACAATGAGCATTGAACTCAGGAAAACATTCAAGAGGCTTATGCTGTGGCATGGACATTGTTGGCACATAGCGTGCACATAATTTTTAAAATCATTGGTTGGAACTCGAGAGCACCTTGTAATAGCATGAAATATGTATGGGCTACGATACACATAGAATTTTTGGTTTTTGCTTGTTTGTTTTGTTCCAACATGTGTAACTTTCCATTAATTATCTTATTTTCACTTTTTTTGTTCATGTTTGTCTAAAATTCTTTTAAAAGCACTTTAACCTATAAAATAAGAAAATATTTTTCAAAACAAGATACTAATAAAATAAAACATAAAATAAATATTTAAAAAGATACCAAATGATATGTCAAAGTAATGTTAATTGGCAATCAAGTGTAAACAATCAAGTGTAGAAAGTAAAAATAATATATGAGATATTTAGTTGGAAACAACATAGGTCACAAATAGGACCTAAGAGAAAAATTATTGGTCTACTAGATCACCTAATTAATCTTTCAACTATGAAAATCAATTATTCAAGTATAAACTTGGTTTTATACTACCTTCACTATAATAATGCCATAATTACGAGCTCACACTCTATTTTCACAGTTTTAAAGATTAGTTTGAGCATATCTATACCAGTGTTCTAGTTAGCTCTTTTTGGACACGTTCGCAGATAAATCTACAAATAAGATTAGTACAAAAAATACAAGTATTTGTGTGTGTTTTAGATAAATTTCAATAAGAAACAAATCTTAACCCTAGTTCTAAGCATATATCAGAAAACATGGAACTAAGATTTTTAGAACAGATTATAAAACATTAATTTAAGTAGTGATTTATGAATCAAATATCAATAAAAAATACCTAGAATAAAAACTGACCATAATAATTGCAAGTGACGAAGCACGGAGAAGACAATTATGATTCTCAAAAATTATATATTTTTTTTGTTCTTAAAAGTTAGCCAAGGTTTGCATATATAGAAAATTATGATTCACTAAACCTAGATCTTAATGAAAAAGATTAAAATAGAATCATTCGATTTAAAAGAACTTAATTACAACAAGGGTGTTAAGTAATTTAAACTGCTTGCTATATCGATATAGTCGCGTTAAGAAATTTGATTCAAGAGTACTGTATTGAAGTCGATCGAAGTCTGATCGATTAAGTAAATACAAAAACAACCCAAGAGGGACTCGATAGGAGTAGATCGTAGCCCAAAAGATTAACAACCTCGATCAATCGATACCTTTGATCGATAGATCAATCAACTAACACACAAAAATGAATTCTAAGTGTTGTGAAGGTGTGCTAATGAATGCATTTGTGTAGTACTAAGTGTGGTAGTTATGAAGGACGTACCTGAATTACAACTATTTAAAACTCGAGCGTTTTTTCGCCTTAGTTTGAAAGATTTAATTAACGAGCTTAAAATATATTTTACAAGCAAACATTTTGTCCACAAAAATAGCCAAAATTCATAATTTCTTACAAATAGAAAAGCTCCTTGCCAATCTCCTTTTGCTTCCATGATAATGCAACAACTCCATAAACCTTCTAAAAACCAGGAGAGTTAAATTTAAAAGAGCTTGTTAGTGTTCTCTAGGCTTATGAGAATTGTAGTTTTTTACCTACGAAAGGCCATATTTTTGCTATAAAGAAGAAGAGAATTGCTCTTAAAACCACTAAGTGAAATGGTAGCAATATTGATATGGGTAAGGAAGTGGTTAATGATGAAAGCTCTAACCCAAATGAAGAAGAGATGGCTTTCCTTGCCAAGAGATTTACAAGATTCTTCTTCATTAAGAACTCTTTTAGTGGTTTCAAAAAGGATAAATCTAATAAAAAAGACTTAAGATTAGGGAAGAATGATGATTAGTCTGAATATGAACCTGTGAGATAGTAGAACAGAAGGCAAGTGAATTAGACCAGTGTTTTGAGTGTAAGAAGCCTGGACATATTACTGCTAATTGTTTTGCCAAGAAGATTTGCTTTAGGAAAAAGAATGATGAAGGATGAGGTTAGTATTTTAGATAGTAGCAGCAGTGTTAATAAGGATGACTGTAATTTTATTACTTTTATGGTATCTAAGTTCGTTGAAGATCTTCCCATTACAACCTCAAAAGGTCAAAAGGTTGCCGAAGATGAACAAGAATATGAAGATGAGTTGCTTGACTTCTATAATGAGTTCTTGAGAGAGCATTTTAAGTCTGAAAAAGGAAGGAAAACGGCTTTGTAAAGTATTGAGGAAAAAGATAAAGAGTTGAGTTCATTGAAGGTCGTTCTTGGGAAAAAGAAGCCATCTATAAGCAATGATCAAAGTGATCTCATTAAAAAATGTGAAAAGATTTATCATACATTATAATCTTCAATTGGAATGTAATGTGAATAACTCCTAGATGATGCACCCAGAATAGGAATTAAGGAAACTCGAGTCAAGCCATGTGACTTTGATGGTTGTCAGTTATGAATTGACCAATCACTATTCTCGGTAAGGAGGTGATTATGTTAGAAAGTAACAGAGAGTATTCGCACATGCTCTATCTGAAAAAGATGGTGAGCTTGAGATGTGTAAGGGTGAGGTAAATAATCTTGATTATTCTGTTGCATTTTTAATAATCTTCAATTGGAATGTAATATGAATAACTCCTAAATGATGCACCCGGATGAGGAATTAAGGAAACTCGAGTCAAGCCATGTGACTTTGATGGTTGTCAGTTATAAACTGACCAATCACTATTCTCAGTAAGGAGGTGATTATATTAGAAAGTAACAGGGAGTATTCGCGCATGCTCTATCTGAAAAAGATGGTGAGCTTGAGATGCGTAAGGGTGAGGTAAAGAATCTTGATTATTTTGTTGGATTTTTAAAGACTTCCTTTGAGGAAAAGGAAAACTTGATCAATGAGAAGTTGTTAAAGCTTCAAGAAGGGCTTACAGTGTCTACATGTACAGTGCATAAGTTGATGCTGGGCTTGTAGAAGTTAGATGAAATTCTTTGCAACAATAAAGTCCATATTGATATGTGGGGTTTAGGTTTTGAAAAAGCTATGTCTAATCCCTCTAGTGTTACTCCCTAGTTCACAAAGCTAGCAGTTGCTAATCCTCGTATGAAGACTATCACCACAGTCACAAAAGGTAAATTGGTTGTAACATCTCAATCTACCTCTTTTCCCAAGGTGAATATGTCATCTTATGTTGCTTCTCACCGTGTTAGTGGTGGACTCTTGTCCTTGCCTACTCGGTTTTCTCCCGTTTGCAACCATTGTAGTAAATGTGGGCATGTGAGGACTCACTCTGAGAAAATAAGTGCTTATCCTCGTGTGAGAATTAATGTAAGCACTTATTTTTCATCGCCTTCTCGTACTGTTCCTTGGAGTTAGATACCTTGTTTCTCTTACTCCTCTACTTGTTCGTGCTATCTGTGGGGTATTGTTGGTCATCTTGCTAGATAGTGTTAAGATATGTCAAGAGCAATCCTAGGAAGCATTCTCACTCTTCTCAGTTCGTGTTTTCAAGATGTATCTATTGTGGTTTTCCTTAATATGTTCAATTTGCATTATGCATAGACGAAACAGTGCTTAAAGAGTAAATTTCTCTAAAAGCCTTATTGGCTGTATGTATAAGACACACTCGATAGGTTTTTTTAGAACTTTAATTCAAAAGAGTTCTCGAGTGCCTCATACATCATATTCTCATTTGAACCAGATATTACGTTTTGAGTATGTGTTCCCTTGTAATTTCTTTTCAAAATGGAGGGATGCATTTTGATCACTCTTTGTGTGATTTGTTTGAGTTGAGATTTCTTCTTTTTATCTTTCTAAGTAGCATTCTATATGTGTTTTATGAGTATTTTGTTTGAGTTGAGATTTCTTCTTTTTATCTTTCTAAGTAGCATTCTATATGTGTTTTATGAGTATTTTTTTTTGTCTTTTTCTATTATTTGTTATTTCTATTTTACAGTGTCCTTATATTTCTCTAACTTTACTTTTTGTTTGTGTTTATTTATTTATTATTAACGAAAATCCAAAAAATACTTTCCTTTGTATAACTCTACTAAAAGTGCAAAAGATTTATTTTTGCACACTCTCTTCTATCTCTCTCTCTTCTTGTTACTTTGTATATTCATTTTATAGTACTAAATTTGTTATTATTAATTTTTATAAAAATAAAAAATATTTTTATTAGTTTAATATAAATAAAAAATAAAAGCTATTTTCAAAATTTTTTAATTTTCTAAATATTTGAAAGAATTGAAGTTTTAACCTTTTATTTTTTTTCCTCGATAAATCTCAAGATATTGTTTTGCTTTTTTCTTTAATTTAAATGTAGAATTTTTTTTTATTTTAATCCATGCCTCACTCGTGTATGAATTGATTTTTCGTGTAGTGTCATTCCAAATCAAGTTTTTTTTTATGAATTTTAGGGTAATGTTATTAACATAATAACTTTTATTACATAAAATGTTCATTTTATCTTTAACATTTATTACATCTTATGTCATTATTATTGGATAAAATTTTCATTAATGAAATATTCTTGTAAAAATATTACTACCTAAATTTTATTATCATTAAAAATTTTATTTTCAAAATTTTACATATAAAGAAATTTTCATTTTCATTTTTTTATTTGATATTTCTCTATTCTATTATTTTCTCAACATTTTCATATGTATTGAAAATTGTATATCAAATATATATATATATATATATATATATATATATATATATATATATATATATATCCATATTAAGATAAATAATTTATTTTTTTGCAAAACAATGCGAGGGCCTAAATGGGTGGAAGATCACAAAGGATTTAGAAACTGATCTCCCAAAACTCTAGATGAAGCTTTACTAGGAACATTGTGAGCTCTTATGTTTAAATGTCTTGGAATCAATTTGTTGGATGAAAAAATGGGTTTTGTGTATGAAAGACATATCCCCTATCATAGTTTAAAGAACGATTTTAGTATATTTTAGTTTAAAAATAAGTAAATTAAAACTTATTCAACCATTTGCCGGTCAAATTTTTTTTTCAACTCACCATTCCATTCTTTTCTTCTCTGTCTTTTTTTTTCAACTCAACATTTCACTCTCTTCTTCTCACTCCTTCCTTAATTCCTAGCTTCATTTTTTCTTCTCTTCTTGTTTTCTAAAAGAAAACCAAAAATAAAATATCCTCGTCCACCAGTTTTTAATAAATAATAATTTATTTTTGTTATAACTAAAAAATAATAATAATAATTTATATTTATATAATAAAAAAAATATTTTTTATAACAAATAACTTATCAATATTTTATTATAAAATAATTTAAAATAATAATAATAAATTATAAAATAATTATAAAATTTTAAATTATTAAAAACTTTACTAAATAGTTATAGTAATTTTTATGAAAAATTATTGAAATATTTAAAAAATAAATTATTTAAGATTAAAAAAATTAAAAATAAATTACATTATAACACATATCTCTAATATTATTATAATTTTAATTATTACTAGGATAACAATTATTTATTAATAATAATTTTATTTAATCATTAAAATATAATTAATTAGATATAATTTATATATTTTATTATATTAATATAATAATAATAATAATAATAATAATAATATTATTATATTAGATAATATTTTTACGCAAAATTTACGATATAATGTTCTATGTTTGTATTGTATCTTGTATAAAGTTGGATATATATGATTATTATTTTTTATATCATAATTATAATTAATATTATAATTATTTATTAAATATAATTATAATTATATTTAATAATAATAATAATAATAATGTATTATATTATATTTAAAAATAATTATAAATTTATAAGATATTAATACTTTTTATGTTTATAATAATTATGTTTTGTAAAATAAGACTTTTTTTATTTTTTTAAAAATAAAATTGACTAAAAAATAGGCTTTTAAGTTTAATGTTAAATTTTGCCCATTTTTAATGGTATTATGTCGTATACATAATACCATTAGGCAACTACTCTTAACTAGGGTTATTTCTATTGACTATGTGAGGTCAAATGATAAGATAGTTAATCCCTTAACTAAAGGGCTAAATCTAGAGTTAGTTGATAAGTCATTTAGAGAAATGAGATTGAAGTCCATGAATGAATAAGGAATTGTAAAGGAAACCCAACCTATTTGACTGGATATCCCAAGATCTAAGTTCAAAGGGAAAACCAAATTGTAAAGACTTACTGAGATCATTGTGGGGGTTTACCCTCAAGTACATTTCTATGATGAAAACAGTAATACTCGTAAGATACATAATAAGTTAAGAATTTTAATGATTCTTATGAAGAGAATATCGAGCAGAGCATGCATGTTACTTTTTGCGGATTACTTTTAAAAGATAAGAGATCACTTGTGTGAGGGAAGAGTGGAGTCGCTTCGAAAGAGAATTACATAGGGCTCAATTCTTTATAGACTCTCACAGAACTAAGCACATGTTCATGGCCAAAACAAACAAAACAATGAATTGTTTTAGGAAAGATTATTATATAAAGTATGTCATCGCATACATAAACGGTAGAATATTTCAAGGACACCACGTCTACTGGTCAATCAGTAAGGTAAATATAATTTTCACAAAGGAAGGTTCAAAGGGCAACACTTACCTATCATATGCAAGTTTTGATCTGTTAAACTCTATTTCCTTGTCAAAATTTGATTTAAAATCTATGTCAATTTTTATTCATGTGTGGGATTATTATAAATTATGAATTAAAATTGTTAGAAAATGGCTCTCTTCATCTTCAATTTTCAGTTTCTCTTTAACAATTTCCTAGCTTTAGTATCTCTGCCCATTTCTCTACTTCAATGTCTCTTCTGTTTTGCATTCATTTTTAAATTGAAAAATCTTTTCGTTTTTGAATTGAAGAAACTTTTTTTCATTTCTTGTGGGTATATCTATATATACATGTTCAGAGAAGAAGGAAAACATAATGAAAATAAGAAGAAAAAATAAGCTAAAGAAAAGGGAAAGAAAAATAGAGACGAATAGAAGTGTTGAGAAAAAAAAAGAGAAAATGGGAAAGAGAAGAAAGAGAAAGGTAAAAAGAAGAAGAAAAGAAAAGACAAAAAAAAAACAAAAAAAGGGCTGTATGGCAAGGTAAAAGAAAATTATTTTTTAATTTATTTTGTCGTATATTTCTTATATAGAGTTAGGTTCATTTAAAAGAGTGCAGACACTTTAAAGTTCGTGAAATAATAAACTGTGGTGTAAGTTTATTATTGTTTAACCATTGTATCTTAAGAAATAAGTTTTCGTCGATCTCAAACACCCACGGTAAGCGAAAAAATTATTTTAAGGACACTGTGTGATACATAGGACTAGATTATTATTTTCTTTTTTCTTATTTAAATTATATATTTTTAATTTTAATAAAATAATTTTATTCTTAAATTATTTATCCGTGTATTATTTCAGATATTTGTTTGATGAGGTATAGTAAGATAGAAAGTTACTAATTTTAGAATGGACGGAGGAACCTTGGAGGTGGAAAAAATTATACCGGATATAAATATAGTTATAATTTATTTTATAATAGAAAACTCTATATAGTTACAAGCAAACCTTGTATTTATATATTATAATTTATTAGAAAAAAGGATATCTATGTATAGCAACATTAATCATTTAGAATTATGTTAAAAATATTTGGCATGAAAAGGTATCCCATATAAACTCATTCATTATGGTTATTAAAGTATATAAAAATCTTGAGTCTTTTAATCTCAAAATATTAACTTAATTAGATAAAGGCACTCATAATATTTATAAACTATCATAGGATTGTATTTAATCAATATAAAACTCTATTTTTCTTAACATCTCTCTCAAAGTATGGATATTTATTTCTCGTAAACTTTATCATTTTTTATTTTTGCAAGGTCCATTTTTTTTTATTTCTTCATGGTAAGGCCTAATAGATTAAAACTTTAATACCATGTTAAAGAGTATAAGTACTTTGGATCTTTCAATCTCAAAAGTTTAATTCAATGAGTGAAGACACATAAAATACTTATAAATTTTATTATAATATTATACTTAATTAGTATGGTACTCGTTATCATTAATACTAACCACCATTATTGATGACTCTATGAAAGTAGGGTCATTAGTTTATTTTTTTACTTAATATTTATTTATTTTATTTAATGAATAATATTTTTGGGTAAAAAATATTAAAATGTAAACTTTTTAGTGAAAATGGGTAAAAATTTAATTGTTGATTTTTTTTGGGATTTTTAGGAATTTTTAACGCAGTCTAATCAGGAGTTGCCACGTGAGTAGCGGATACATATACTTGCGTATTCATTACACACAATATTTGTATGGCGATCTTGGTTTTGGCGTCGTTGCTGGGGATTATAGATATTAGAAATTAATTTTTTTTATTTTAGTTATTTTTCTTTATTTTAATTTTAATTTTAATTTGCTTATTTTTTTAGTGACTTATTTATTTATTTATTTATTTTAGTTAATTTATTTTCTTTATTTTTTTTAAACATTAATTAATTTATTTAATTTGTATTTTTATTTATTTAGACATCTCATTTAGTATCGTAGAAGCATTGTTAAGTCTATTGCATGAGCAGAGTTCTTGAGAGAGAAATTTTACCTTTATATCTTGAAATTGAGCGTATTTTGAGATTAATTAGAAAACAAGTTATCACCAAAGAAGAAAAATGATTAATCTATTATAAATAAACAATAATAAGTTAAACTTGAACAATTAAATGCTTTTGATGGATGATAGAGATAAAACTATGACTGAATATGCAATACCTATGTTGGAAAGACTGAATCTAAGTATTATAAGGCCAAACATTCAAGCTACTGAGTTTGAATTAAAGCCAGTGATATTTCAAATGCTACAAACAATTGAACAATTTAGCGGATTACCAACAGAGGATCATCATCTTCATCTCAGATTATTTATTGAAGTTGTAGACTCATTTAAGTTCAATGGTATGATAGAGGAGACATTTAGACTTAGAGATTATTCTCTTATGTTGTGTTTGGTTGGAGGGAATAAAAAAGAATCAGAATTTATTCCTTCCATTTGTGTTTTTGGTTAGGCTGAAAAATGAGTTAGGAATGAAATCGATTCCTAAAGGAGAAGGAATCACAATTCCTAAAGGAGAAGGAATCACAATTCCTTCTACCCCTTTAGTAATCATGATTCCATTCTCATCTCAATTTTTTCCAATTTTACCTCAACCCAAATATAACCCTAAACTCAAATCCCAAAACCCAAAACCCTAAATCTCAAAACTCAAAATCCAAATCCCAAACCCCAAATCTCAAAACCCTGAACTCTAAATCCCAAAACCCTAAACCCCAAATCCTAAATCCTAAAACCCTAAATCCTAAAACCCTAATTCCCAAAATCCTAAATCTTAAAACCTTATTTAGAAAAATAATAATTTTAACCCTAAATTAACCCACAAATATAACCCAAAATCCTAAAATCCAAAATCCTAAACCATATTTAGAAAAATAATAATTTTAATCATAAACCTTAATCCATAAATATAACCCTAAATCCTAAACTCTAAACCCTAAATCCCAAATCCTAAAACTCTAAACCCTAAATCTTAAATCCTAAAACCCTAAACCCTAAATCTCAAATCCCAAAACAAAACCCTAAATCCTATTTATAAAAATAATAATTTTAACCTTAAACTTTAACCCATAAATATAAAACTAAACTCTAAATCCCAAATCTAAAACCATAAAACCCTATTTATAAAAATAATGATTTTAATAATGTATTTTGTTTGTCGAAAAAATAATAATTAAATGATATTATTTAAACTTTATTAGTAATTTAAAGTTTTTTTCATTCCATTCTAGTGGCAAACCAAACACTGTAATACTGATTCCTTCTTTGATTCTAGTGGTCAAACCAATTAAACATTATTTCCTTTCCATTCCATTCCATTCTGATTCTGATTCTGATTCCATTCTTTGAACTAAACGTCACCTTACTCTTTTCGAGACCGTGCTTGAGCTTGGCTAAACTCTTTGCCACATGATTCCGTTACAACTTGGAATGGTTTGGCAGAGAAATCCTTGATGAAATACTTCCCACCAACAAAGAATGCCAAGCTTAGGAATGACATTACATCCTACCAATAATACGAAGGATAATCTTTATATGATGCATGGGAAAGATTCAAGGAATTGCTAAGAAAGTGTCATCATCATGGTATTCTTTCTTGGATTCAAATGGAGACTTTATACAATGGTATTAATGCTCAAACAAGAACTATTATTGATGCATCTACTAATGGAGTGTTGCTAGTCAAATCTTACAATCAAGCTTATGATTTAGTTGAGAAAATGGCTAGTAATAATTATCAATGACCAATGGATAGAATGATAGCCACAAGAAGAGTACCTGGAGCGCATGAGGTAAATGATATCGCAATACTTACAGCTTAAGTTTTATCTTTGGCTAATCTTTTGAAGGCTCAAAACTTGCCAATTAGTATAAATCAGGTCCAAGATTCAAGGGTATCATGTGTGTTTTATGGATGAGCTTATTTGTTTGATAATTATCCAAATAATCCTGAATCTATATGCTACATGGGTAATGTGAACTGAAACAATAATCCATACTCAAGCACATATAATCCAAGATGGAGACAACATCCAAATTAATTTCTCTTGGAGTAATAACAACACTTAAGGTGGTAATAAATTCAACCATCAATCATTTCCACCACCTGGTTTTCAACAACCACAGTAATCACAAGCCTAAGAGAAGAAGCCATCTACTGAGGATAATACAAATGCTTTAATGAGAATGATGAAAGACTTCATCCTATCAGTAAATATAAAATTGTCAACTCAATAGGCTTCAATTCAAAATTTGGAAAACCAAATGGGGCAACTTGCTCAAGCTATAAGTCAAAAGCCTTAAGGTAACCTTTCGAGTGACACAATTTTAAACCCACGAAGAGAAGGTAAGGACCAGTGCAATGCCATAGCCTTGAGGAGTGGAACTTTAGAGTAGGAACATAAGACAGAAAAAAATGAAGAGAAATATGAAATTAACAAGGATGAGGAGGAACAAATGGATAAAGAGAGCACTGAAAAAGAAAAAATTTAGCAAAAAAAGAGCAATATCTACAAACCCACTATTCCTTTCCCTCAAAGACTGCAAAAGAAAAAGTCAAATACACAGTTTTCAAAATTTTTAAAACTTTTCAAGAAACTGCACATAAACATACCATTTGTAGATGCACTTGCACAAATTCCATCTTATGCTAAATTCATGTAGGATATACTACCAAATAAAAGGAGGCTTAGAGATCATGAAGCAATAACTTTGACTGAAGGTTGTAGTGCCATCCTTAATAGAAAACTTTCACAAAATTGAAAGATCTAGGTAGTTTTGACATCCCTTACACTATTGGGAACATCCGTTTTGGCAAGGCAATATATGACTTGGGTTCTAACATTGACCTCGTTCCATCATTAGTCTTCAAGGGATTGAGGGTTGGTAAAGCAAAACCCATTTTGGTAACATTACAAATGGCAGATAGATCAATTAAGAAACCTCGAGGTGTGGTAGAAGATTTACGAGTAAAAGTTGACAAATTCATCTTTTCGACGGACTTCATTATGCTAGATATGGAATAGGACCGTGACATTCCTATCATATTTGGTCGTCCATTCTTAGCAACCGAAAGGGCACTCATTGATATACAAAAATGTGAACTTATAATGAAAGTGAAAGATGAACAAGTAATGTATAAAGTCTTTAAAGAATCTGAACCCCCTGACATTGATAGTGCTAATGAATGCTTAAGGATAAATGTTACTGAAAATGGAGACAACTCAAAATAATCTATTGAGTCGCCCACACTTAAGACTATTACACATGATGCTATGAACAAGGACATAAACTCACCAGAAAACAACTCAACCAATTTTAACTTTAAAAGTATGGCATCAAAGATTGACATTGTATACTGTGTGAACTTTTTGGAGGATGCGCCAGGTCACGTGATAGCTCTACTAATTATGGAGAATTTTGAGATAGGATCAAAGCTTAAAACATCAATTGAAGAGATACCAAGTTTGGACCTCACACTTTCACCCTTGTATCCCCAATTAAGTATAAATGTGAAAGATTCCAATAGAGAGGTGAAAAAGCTATTAGAAATACATAATTTGGATGAGTTACAATGGAGTGCTTATAAGAAGGCCAAAAAGTTAAAAAATAAAACAAAAATATTGCATGATAAGAGAATTGATCACCATGTTTGTGAGCCAAAACATAAAACATTATTTAAAAAATCAAGACTCAAGTTGTTTCCAGGCAAACTGAAAAGTAAATGGATACAAAGAGATGTGCCTTAGGACTTGATAGGACCATCTATTCAAGGACGTTAAACGTGATGTTGGTTGGGAGGCAACCCAATGTTATTTTGCTCATATTTTCATTATTTTTGTTTTATAGGTGAATAACTGTGGAGAGAAATGACGCAACAAGAATGAGCATTTCAGCGATAGATATGGTGTGCTATGATTAAGAGAGTTTTCTTTTCTTTTATATTTTCATATTTATATGTGCACATTGGGGACAATATGTAAAGTAAGTTTGGGGGAAGGAATTTTAGTCTCTACATTAGTATTTAGTATGCATTTTAAATTTTTAAGGAATTGTTTTTTTTTAATTTTTAGGATATTTTTAATCATGATTTGGGTATAAATTGATAAATATATGAAAACTTAATGCATGCATGCTTGATATGAAACATATGAACTCAATGAAAAAAATTGGTTGTCATGACTAGGATAAGGAATGTAACATATTTGTTAAGATATTTACATTAATCATGTGATATGCTTGCTAGTTTTGATTCGATTGATTCAAATTTTTATGCATATGTTCATGATTGATTTTGGGGTGCTTATTGAGAGAATAGTTTTAGTGAGTTATATGAGTTGATGAGATCTACCAAGTTTTAGAATCTATTTGATCATGCCTTGAGTCAAAATCTTAAATAGTATTTAGCAAGAGAAATGATTTAAGTCTTATTTGGATCGATGGAGCCTTTCAAGTTAACCATTGTTAATATCTTTAGTTATCCATTTGAGCCTAACAAAGAACCATTCATATCTTTAAACCACATTTTATGTTGAATGAATAAGCATTATCTTTATCCTTGCACCTTTAGCTTGTATGAAAAGAAAGAAAAAGCAATCATATGTTATGCTATAGAAAAAGGTGAAATGTAATGCACCCTATAAAAAGAAAGAAAGAAGAAAAAACAATACTCATAACACAATTATTCCTCTAAAGAAAAAGAAAATATAATTGAAAATAAGTTTGGGGGTGTTGTGAAGTTATACAAAAAATATGTGAAACAAATATGAAAAGAATGTTAAAAGAAGGTGTACTAAAATATCAAGTAAAATTTCAATTGCAGTTAAAAAGTGCATGATGAAAAAAAAGCTAAGGTGAGGAAAGAGCCTAAATGTCTTCATTTATCGACCTCTCACTTAAGCCTTACATTACAAACTTGTAAAGTCCTTATTGATATTGAGCTAAGTGCATATTTATATTAGTGGAGAGGATGTGAAAAATAGACTTATAAAACTTGTTCTAAGATTGAATTGATCAGCATGCTCATATAGGTTGATTTCATAAGTGTATTGGATGATATCATGTGTAGCGCGCACACACACACACAAATCAATTTGTCAAAAACCTTGCATATCCTTGTATTGATAGAATGTTGATTGATGAATATGTGAACCTCCTTATCATAGGATTGTACGAATTTTGAGAGAGATAATTTTCTTGAAATATGCATGTACTAATAGAAGTATATTTATGAATATACTTGTCATATTATCTTATTTAGTTATACTTGGCTTTACTTGAGAACAAGCAAAGATTTAAGTTTGGGGATGTGATGACTCTATGAAAGTAGAGTCATTAGCGTACTTTTTTACTTAATATTTACTTGTTTTATTTAATAAATAGTATTTTTTGGGTCAAAAATATTAAAATATAAACTTTTTAGTTAAAATAGGTAAAAATATAATTTTTGGAATTTTTTATGAATTTTTAACGTATGACTAATCAAGAGCTACCAAGTGGTCTGCTATGATTGGTTAGAGTTGTCAATTTTGCTTATTTTGATCGTAGCTATTGATTTGAAGCTGATTTGACGGTTCAGATCGCACCTGAGCAATATTTAAGCCCCTAATCACTCCATAAACCCTAAGTGGCTTCCATTAACATAATTTTGGAGCTAAAGAAAGAGAAAAATATTGAAAATTCAAGAGATGACACAATTTTGGTGGAGATTCAAGAGGAGATTAACACTACAATTTAAGAGATTGATTGTATTTATTCTTGTACTATTTTCTTTATCAATTTTTATGTCTTTCTTTATGAAAAATATGAGTTTTATGAACACAATTACGTGTAGTCAATTTATTAATATAAGAATCTTATGAACCCAATTTTTATCATGGGATGATCTAATATTTTACCCTAATTATAATTATAATTTAATTATATTATTTAATCTGATTTGTATAATATTATTTGTTTGACCAATAATTTATCTATAGAGACAATTAAATAGATTTGAGAGAATTATTTAATTGTTTGTCTTGATTAAATAACATGCATAGTTTCTAGGCAAAGATGTATGTGATCCATAATTGATGAACTTAATGAATAGTATGCAATTTAATTGGCATGAGAGTGTGATTAAATTAATTACTATATGATGTGTAGTTTACTCGAGAGAGTAATGCATGGTAGGTTAGATTCAATTGATCATGTAATTAATTGATAATTATATTGGGGGGATTTTAGCAATTCACATGTTTCGAAAATTGAGAGATTAAATATTTTTAGATATTTTCTTATATATCTTTTTTGTTCCAAATTTGATCTAATTAATTATTACTATTTACTTTTAGTTATTTTAATTTTACTTCCTTAAAATATAAAAAAACATAAAAATATTAATTTTTTATTTTTTTTAGTTTTAAAAAATTTAGTTTGTAATAAAATAATATCCGTAGAAATAATATTTTCTTATCATTATATTACTTATTGCGATACATATATTTATATATTCATTACACACACTTCGTGTGTGTCGATCAACTACAAATATCCTTAATCTTATACCCATGTGTCACATGCAAAATTTTAGCAATACTAAAGTGGATATGCACGATGAATTTGGTTTGTTATTAGAACTGTTTATAAACCAACCATATATTAAAATGATTTAAATATAAACGAACCTTATAATTAATTAATGACACAAAAGTTATTTAAATTATATTATTTATGTTATTAAATGTTTTAGATTATAAATGATATCATTTAATCTTTTAGTCATTGAAAAAGAGAACAGATAAGAACAAAATATATTATTTTAAAAAGTTTTTTTATTAAAATGTTATTATTTTTTTGTCATGTAATTAAAGTTTGAGTAATTGATAATGATAAATTGACAATTAATGTAAAAATAAAATATTCTTTTTAATATTTATTGGTTATCACTATTTCATTTAATGTTTTATTAATTTTTTTATTTTTTATTAATAATTAAAAAATATATTTAAATAACTTTATATTTGAATATCATTAATGTTGGTTTTTTAAATCAATTTCATATTATATTTCACTTTTATTCTTATTAAAAATAATATTTTGATCGAGTTTTAATAATTTAACATAAAATAATAATATTTTAATATAAAAATTATTAAAATAATATAATTTATTTTTAAATTATCATTTTTTATAGATAAGTGACTAAATAATATGAATTCAATAGATTAAACAAAATAAATAAAATAATTTAATTTAAAAAACATACATATCATCTCATTTATAATAAAAATCTCAAATTAATTTGATTAAGTTTATTTTTTAAATTTTTGTGACTATATTGAATCAATCAACCTATAAAAATAGTGCCAGCTTGGTTTACTCTTGTATTAATTGAATTGTGCGATGGTTTTAGAAAAAATAAATCGACTAAATAACTCTAAATCTCATGTACCGTTCCTATATAATTATTAAATGTTAGAAAATTTGGTATTTATACTCACGGTAATATATTCATTTGAGATATTGTAACTCAATTTAAGTAAGCACGTATTCGTGATTGATTTTTGTTCTTTCTTTTGCGAGTGATTCTAAATCATATATATATTTTAATATTTAAAATGATATTAGAATGAATAAAAAATTTATTCTTAAATTTCACTCGTTGAAAAAGAAAAATGTAATTGTTTTTATCCAACATGTAAAAACTAACAACACATTAAAAACTTTATATAACATTTTCTTTCCTAATATTTTATAAGCTAGTGTAGAAAATTCTCTCTATGTGCAAAGACGTCGGTACAAATCCTTAAATTTTGAACCTAAATGAACACAAATATCGTCTAATTTTACTGAATCTTGTGTATATAGTTAATAATCGTTTTATTTTTAGAGATATTTTTTTCTTTAATCTCACACATATGTGAGGAGAAAAAAATATTAAAGAAATTAGATTAAATCTTACTTTAATTTTATTCTTTGTTTAACACAAAAATTTGAAATTTCAATCTTATGATGTCGTATGGAAAAGAATGTCGTTCATTTATACTTTGTAAGGTCTATAATAAAAATAACTCTTTAGCTCTCTTTTTGGTTGTTGAAAAGAGTAGTTATCACATTTTTGGTCCTCTAATAGTCCAATTTTGAATGCTATATAATTGGCCTTGAGAGGTAACACATAAAATACAGCAACTACTTTCACAAAGTTTTCCTACATCAAACACTTTCATATAGAAAAAAATCTTATTCTAAAGCTAAGCACCATACAATAGAAAACGAGTACAAATCAATTTGTTAGAATAGTATACCAATCAATTTGTTAGAATAGTATACCAATCAATTTGTTAGAATAGTATTTGATATTATTCAAATATTATTATCGATAATTTTATTTTGAGAGATAATTTTTTTTTTAATTTTAATTATTGGGAAGAATTTATTATATTCCTTTAATTTTGTTTCTTTCTTGTCAACCTAAATTTTCAATTAATATTAATCTTATTTTTTTATTCATTTAAGTTTTAATACAAAGTAAATTCTTGTTTTAACACAAGTATATATTTTTCCTATATTAACGCCTATGAAAACTCAAGGACTGGTGTAAGCCGAACGCCTATGGATAACTCAAGGACTGGTGTAAGCAGAACGCCTATGGAGAAATCTAAATCTCATGAACAAGCTTTCCATCTTTGCCATATTCACAATCATTCAAACATCATTAATAGAATACATACACTCTCCCACTTAATAGCTTTATCTATCTTCTTTTACTACAGAGCCTCCTTATATTTCTTGAAACAAACACATACTGATGATAAGGCCAATTGGAGTAGTGTTCCTTTGTTGCCATGGCTTGTCATCTTTATTTCTGAGATCCTCCTCTCTTTCATATGGTTCCTCGGCCAAGCGTATCGATGGCATCGAGTTTCTCGGTGTGTTTTCCCCGAGAGATTGCCGGAGGATATTGATGATAAGCTTCCAGGGATTGATGTGTTTATTTGTACTGTGGATTCAATTAAGGAACCAACTATAGGGGTAATGAATACTTTGATATCAGCTGTGTCACTTGATTACCCTCCAGAGAAGCTTAATGTTTATCTTTCAGATGATGGAGATTCTTCAATAACTCTTTCTAGTGTCAGAGAGGCTTGGAATTTTGCAAAGTCATGGGTTCCATTTTGCAGAAGATTTGGTATCAAAAATAGGTGTCCTCAAGCTTATTTTTTGTCCAAGGAGGATGATGATTTTGGAAGTAGTACAAGTACTATTACACGTGACTTCATGTTCGACAAACAAAATATCAAGGCTTGCACTTTCTCTCCCTCTATTCACATACTTTTCCTACCTATTTATTTATAAATATAATTATAAATCAGTTACTTGTTTTTTAAAATAAATATGTTTTTATGCTATAAAATAAGTATATATATCTGTATTTTTAAATATATATTTTTCAAGTTATAAAACAAAAACATACATGAATTGCATGAAAAGTAATAAAAAGTTACAGGTGAAATTCTAAATATGAATGTTATGTATTTATCCATAACTTTTTTCTTCACTTCTTTTTTAAATTCAAATTAGCTCTTCTTCTTATACTACAATTAATTCACTCTCTCTTACTTCTTTTTTTCCTTCCATGAAAGTTATGACTACGTATGGTAACGGAGGGATTTTTAAAGTCATTTCTATTAGTCTGGCAAATTCCGTAAAATACCTTAGCCATGCTCCAACCCACAAGGTTATTTGGTAAAGTAAAAAAAAAAAAAAAAAATTTGTAAGAAATTTTTAAAGTTTACTAATATTTCTTTAAAATTTTTAATATTATGATTTAGTACAACTTTTTAAAACTTTACGTGTCCAAAATGTTTAAATCACAAATTCAAATTTTAATTATCAAGTGACCTATTTGGTTCCGATAACAGTATTTTTTTCCTCTAAGTTTTGAGATAGAACAAAATTGTTTGACAATTATTTTTTGTTTTTATAAGGGTAGACAAATCGAGAATAATGTTATTAGGATGGTCTGATTTGTAGAGAAAGAAAATAGAGAAAATTAAAAAAAATTATAGAATGAATGAATATGTGGATCTTTTATGAGATCCATGTATATATAGGACATTACACGTACACGTATCGATTATATGAGAGGTACATGTTACAACTTGTTAAAAGAGTACAAGAGTAAAAGAAAATATATTTAAAGCTTGAGGTTGACCACTATATGGCTCGGGCTAGTGGTCAGCCTTCTACTACCAAATCTCATATGCGTAGATAAGCTCATCATACGAGTGTCATTGTAGGCACAGACACATACTGGTCCACTTAGGTTGACTCGTCTGATGGCTCAAGTGGTTAGTTAGATCGAGCTTTAGATCGATCCATATGTTCAAACATCAAGTCCTCCTACTTTTTCAGCTCGATTCTTCAACATAAGTGAAAAAGTAGCAACCAAGCAACAAATATAAACATCTATATAAGGAGGAGCCTGAGCTTATCTTTATTTCATCTTTTCCTACACATCAAACAAAATTTGGAATAAAAACACTCTGTCATCTCATCCCGTACCATAAAGGTTCTCACACCTTAACTTTTTATGTTTTGTAATATTTTGTAAAGACTATTCATAGAGAGTGCATTTCGAGTGATGCCCCGAGGTCCACTAACAAATGAGCACCTCGAGTGAAGAGGGGATGTCTAAGTCTGCTTCTTTCTCTATGTCTCGTCCACAGGCCACAGCTATAATTAGGTTGAATGTTCCTAATATCCAATTATCAGTCTTGAGGTCATGGAGAAAGAAAATGAGAAAAAAGTCACTGGTGAACCCATAGGCCGTGCAAAAGGTTGGGTGGCCAAGGTTAAACCCAGTGGGTTATCTCCCTAGGATGAGAAGAGGCTAAGGAAAATGTATGACATTCCCTCATTGGTTCAAATTATGATCTCTAGGTTGTGTGTTCTTGACAACGATCCACCTCTAGTTAGGTGAACAACCTTTGATGAGAAGGCCTTGTGGCTAAGGGTCAAGTTTCCACTGTACCCCTTCATAAGAAGGTTCTTGGCCAAAAATCATCTCGTGCTAGGCCAATTGATGCTGAATGGATAGAGGTACCTACTCCTCCTTACATTGATATGTAGAGAGCTCGGGGTTGAGCTAGAAATGCTTGAGTTTAATAAGGAATATGTATTAAAGTATAATCTCACATATATGAGGATCATACCATAAATTTGATCCTTTTCGAGAATGAAAAGAACTGGAAGGAGTACTTCTTCTATGCATCTAGTCGGTGGAAAATATCAGACAGTGATGCAAGGTTGATAAGGAGTACCTGGGCTGATACCAAGCTCGTGACAAGGAACATGGGTTCCCTTATCATGACCTTATGCCCCAAGACCAAGTGAAGACTGGCCAATATATAGAACTATCTGCCAGAGAAGACATAATGGAGGCAACTATTAAACACCTTGTGCTTTTTTAAGCATGGTTTGATGAGACGAGGCTCAATAAAGCCCTTCCCACAGGATAATCTGTAAACCTCGAGCACCCTCCAATCGTAGGAACCCTCCCATAGACATTGGGGACAAAATGTAGTGCTCTCTAATGATGGTGAACTAACTCTAAGACTTAAACAAATAACTTGTTTTTTATTTAGCTCGAGCCTTTGAAATCTAACACCTCATTTCCTTGCCTTTATAGATACCATGGATTTCAACGCTGGTGACTTGTTTGTACGACTTCAAAGAAGGGTCGTTAAACAAGGGACGAGCTCTTAAAAATCTACAAATCTCCCCAAGGGATGAGCTCTTCCAAAAGAGGAGAAGAGCAAGTCCTTTGGGTAGGAGGCTGCCCTCATGCTGTCCAAAAAAGAAAAAAAAGAGCAACCATTGATGAGCGCGTGCTCGTGCCTACACCTTTGAACATTATCAAGTCCACACTAGCATTCCCGAGTCAAAACACCCCATACTTATCACCTCTAGATGACAAACGCCTACCCCCTATGAATGACTCGAGGAGGTGGAAGACGTTACAGGATAAGTTGAAGAAGTGGCCCCTTATAGAGGTATGGCATTAGAGAGGGTTGACTACCAAATGGAAAACCTCCCCTATATGGTACATAAGAGACAACTCGATGCCATATGCTAGGATGTTGACTTTGGGGTCATTCTTAACAGACTCTTGTACCAAGTAAATGTTAGTCCGAGCTTATTTCTTATTGAGCCGCGGGCTGTTATATTTTCCTGAATTTACTTTGTTTTTCTTGTGTCAAGCCCTCTCCTTCACGAGCTTAGTAGAGTTCAAGGTCTAGAGAGGTTGAAGTACAACCTCGTGATGGAAAAAGAGAGCCACATCTTAACTACAGCTAATAATGCTACGTTCTTATCCAAGGCCAACAAGTGGGGGTGAGTCCATTGACAAGGATGAGAAGTTGACCAATGCCATACAAGAGTTCAATGATAACTTAAGGTGATTCATGGCACTTGGGGAGGCCTAGAGAAACCTCAAGGATGAAGTAGAATCTTATAGGCACAAGCTTTAAGACACTAAAGACAAGTATGCTTGTGATTAAGAAAAGGAAAGGAGCAAGCTTGATGCTATGACCAAACAACTATCCTTGAGCATCAAGATAAGGTATGACCTAACCATGGACTTCTTTAATAAAGAGTCTAAAACGAAGGGCATTAGGGAATACTACTATCAGATCCTCAATATCCCAACCACCCCCAGTACTTGCCCACTCAAACTTAGGACGAGGATAACGAATAGAGCTCAAACTTTGGGATGAGTGATGATGGACTTGAGGTGGGAGATGTACCAGGTAAAACTAGGACTCTGAGGACTTGATTTTGGCACAGTCCCAAGCCTCTTTATTAAGTAACCTTTTTTAAAGCTCGACTCTCTTCTATTCTATATGGTCGCAAACTTATCATTTTGTGGTCCACCATTATTAATGAATGATGTTTACACACCTACTTACACTTGCATGTATAGCATTTATAGTATTTATTTATAGTATTGACCCACCTTCTTACTTTCAAGGACATATGTTATCATAATGGCCCCTATATCATTCCTTATAAAATGGGGTTAGGGATGCTGTAATTCAGACATCCTCTTTTGTTTGAAACGGCTAACAATTTTCCCTTCATCTTTCTTGTTCGAATCTTATGGATTCTGATTGGGAAAATTGACACTCTGCTCGAGCTTTAAAAGTCGAACATAGTAGGCTCAAAATTGAGATAGAGAAATTAAAAGTCAAGTTGTCTAGCCACAAGGATAGGCTCTCTCTTTATGAAGAGAGCGAGTGTGAGCTTGCTTCCTATAAGAAGTAGCCATCTCAAACTTAGGTTCTTGAGAGATGGACTATGACTAAAATGGCCATTCTGGTTTATAGAGAATCCAATTGGGAAAAAATTTATATAAAGCAATCTGAGGGGGTGTTCCTCAAGATGATAGGTATTGTCGAGGAATTGGAAAGTTCCATACTTAGCTCGAGCTTAGCCCTTATCAAAACAGGGGTCAATGTCTGCAAGAAAGTAGTCAAGATTCAAACCGAGCTATTACCCTTAGTGGATGAGGCAAACAACCTAGAATTGATCGTGCATCCAAACATCTAAAGAACTTTTAATATTTTGAGAGGTTGAGCCCTACATTAATGAAATTTAAAAAGCTTTGTAACCTCGAGAAATAATTTTTTATTTTTTCATACGATGAACCTATGATGCTTGATCAATGCACTTTATTTTTGATATAATGAACTTGTAAAGCTCGATGAACAAAATAGACCTATAACCTTATCTAGGTAACTGTTGAAGCGTGGTTTACTCAGTTTATAACCGAGGTGATCTACTTGTGACATAGATCTTTAAAAGAAAGTGTTATACCTAGTCTGTGACTAAGGTTATCAATTCTCTTTAGTGTTAAAGTACTCTACCTGGTTCCTGGTCGAGGTGATCAGCTCATGACATGTAATATTGGGGGAAAGTGCTCTACCTAGTCTGTGACCAAGGTGATCAACTCTTTCTTTAGTGTCAGAACTCTCTACCTGGTTCCTGGCCAAGGTGATCAACTTATGACATATAATATTAAGGGGAGTGCTCTACTTGGTTTATGACTAAGGTGATCAACTTTCTCTTTAGTGTCAAAGCGCTTTACTTGGTTTCTGACCGAGGTGATCAGCTCGTGACGTAATATTAGGAGAGAGTGTTCTACCTAGTTTACGACCAATATGATTAATTATATCTTCAGTGTTAAAGCACTCTACCTGGCTCCTGACCGAGGTGATCAGATCATGACATGTAATTTTATAAGTGAGTGTCATTGCTTGCCAAAAGTCACTTCATATATATATAGGAATGTCACATGACTAGGTAGATCAAAGTATATTAGAAGTGATACTTTTTCAAGTGTCGATCATTCCAACTTGGGCTATCCAACTCCCCCAATGTTTCTCAATAGGTAGGCTCCACGATAGATGCTAAAATGTTGGGATTGTCTGATTTGTAGAGAGAAACAAGTTAGAGAATTTTGTAAAATGAATGAATGTATGGATCTCTTTTGAGGTTCATATATATATATATATATAGGACATTACATGTACATGTTTCGAAAACGTAGAAAGTACACATCATGGCGTATCATAAGGGTACAATAGTAAAAGAAAATACATTTAAAGCTTAAAGTTGACCACTATATGGTTCGAGCTTATGGTCAACCTTCCAACACTGAAGCTCATATGCATAAGCAAGTTCACCCTATGAGTATCGTTATAGGCGATGTCACATACTAATTCTCTTAAGTTGATTTGTCTCATAGCTCATGTTATTAATTGGATCGAGGTCTTGATCGATCCATATATTTAAACAAATGTTTTCTAAAATATATTAAAAAATTTACTAGTATAGAAACACGTTGGCAATTTTCATTTTTCTTGTTTAGTTTCTTAAATAAATTTAAATAAAATACTAGTTGAAAAATACATCTATATTAAAGATGAAGAATCAAGTGATTTATATGCAGGAAAAATACGAACAGCTCAAGGAAAGAGTTGGGGAATATACGAATGACGGACAGAAAAGGAGCGGTAGCAACACTACCAAAGACCATCCTGCTTTCATAGAGGTATAAAAACAATAATTCTTTATTGATTTACAAATTTTATTTATTTATTTTTAATTTTTTAATTAAAGTTTCTGATAATCTATACATACGGGGATCAATATTCAAAAGTCAATTTTTTCGGTAAGATAAATTATAAAGAATAATTTAAATAAGATTGTAACAAAACCACATTTATCATTATATTATTAGATTGTAGGGTGAGAGAGTTAATTTTAAATAGACTGATATATTATTTTAAAAAAATTATTAAACAGTTAAAAAAATATACACAAAATAATTCATGTAGAATATAATCTTACCTTAAAAATATGTTATATGTTGGGTGGTGATATTTCAATCTAAAAATATAATAATATTTAAAGTATAATTAATTATAATATTAAAAAGTAAATTTCTTATGCTTTTCTTGTGATATTAATATCATTACCCAATATGTTACAAAAAAAATTATAAAGAAAATATTTATATAATAAAATGCTAGCACAATGGTTTCTATGTACTTTAAAGCATAAAATTGATAAACTATTAAAGATATTAATTAAATTATTTATCAATTAATTATAAAATTAAAATGAAAATCCATCTAATAATAATTTCATATAAGATGAAAGAAAAAAAATATTTATATTATATATTATTATTATTATTATTCAAACTTCAAATGCTCAAACACACTTGATACATTGCCTACAATGTTAAACAAAACACATATTGTCAACAAAAACTTATATAGGTAAGATTGATTTAACACAAATTGTATAATTAATATGATATAGTACCTCCATTAAAAAAAAAAAAAGGTTATGCTGCTTTTTATATACGAAAAAAGTTGCAAACTTTAAATATGGTTAAAATTCAAACGTGTGAAATCAAAACTTATCTGTTAAAATAATCATTTGCATTGAAAAATACTCAAAATAAGGTTATTATATTAACATTAATTGTTGCATAATTTAAAACCACAAAGTAGAATATATACTTTCACACACTTGTCAATATGTAACATAAATGAAGTAGCTATCAGGTAGTTAAATGTAACTTTTTAATCAAATTTCAAGCAAAATAATAATAATAATAATAATAATAATAATAATAATAATAATAATAATAATAATAATAAATAAAATAATATATAATTATAAATTGATTAAAATTTGCTCACAAGAGACAAGAACTGTGCCCACTTCATATTTTTCTTCATTTTACTGTCTCTTCAAGTAAATTTTTAAAAGCCATCATGGTCCGACTCCAAGTTCAGAAACAATAAGCTAAAAATCACATGTGTATCACGTGCGTACACGTAAGGGTCTTCACACTACTGGCCATAATGGATATTTGTTTTACCTAATTGAAATTAATACTAGTCGGTTAGAAATAAAAGCTATTTGAAAATTATAAATACAAATTATATAACTCCTTTTTTTTAAAATCATGAAATAAGAAAAATAGTTAATAATTTAATTTTTTTTTTCAAAATACTCGCTTTATATATAACAAAATAAGTATTTTTTAAAAATATATTACAATTGTATTTCTTTGAGAGTAACTATTTTTTTTTTCTGAAAAAACATATTCTTTATCTCAAAAAAATAGGTATTTTAAAGAAAATTCAATTTTTGTCCTTAAAAGTTCAAAAGAAAATACGAATATTTATTTTATTTTTAAGTTTATATATATTCTCTTTTTTTAACAGATAATATTTATTTTATTTAAATTTATGATTTAAAACGAAAAAAATAAATATTATTTTATTCTCACAAATCAAAGATGCCCTAAGTTGAGTAATATTATAAATAAACTAGGAAGAAGAGTATAGTTGTAGACTCAATAATGTTAGGTTCTCCTTTTGTTCCTTTTCTTAGTGTAAGTGAGTACTAAAGCCTGAAAGCCATGCATGCTCATTTAATTTGGAAAATGAAACCAATTTTGAATTCATCTTCTTCAACTTCATCATCATCGCCACCATTTCTTTATCATCTTCGACTACCGGATGCTATTTTTCATCATAATTAATTATGGTAGCTACTAGCTAGTGGTGGTATTTTGTCCAATTTCAGCTTAGCCACTTCACATGCATGGTCCCTTCACAATTAGCTGGCTAGAGGCTGACCTTCCTATTATGCTAGAAAGGGACCAAATTTCAAATTTTCGTTTTTTTTAAATAATACTTAAAAGGAATTATAAATTTATACTCTATCAATTTTAATAAATAAAATGGGATTAATTTGTGCTATATATGTTATTATTGAATCACACTGGTAATTTTTTTTATTTAATAAAAAAATATAAAATTTTAATATTTTTTTAAAATAAAATAAAATAAAAATTATTAAATAAAAGGGACACATTTAAATATAAGTTAACCGTTTAATTTTCTTGTTTTAAAATTATGATACTTAAGAATTGAGTTTAGTTAATGTTTGGTATTAAATATGTAACAAACATACGACCTAATAAGTACATGTACCCCGTTAGGGTATAACGAAGATATATGACTAACTTAACAAAAGGTCTGGGTCCAACAAACTTGGTAAAGCATACAACTCAGTCAACAAAAGTACTTCGTCACAAACTGTGAAGTCTTGGATGTCAAGACCTGGTGAAACTATGATACCCCGACGTGATCAGGGTCCTCCATCTCCGTGAACGACCTGCATATAACGACCTCATTTTACTTATGTGTAACACTTGTAGCGATCTGCTTTCTGTTTAAACTAATTTATGTGCAATTTTACTACATATGTAACCATGTATACAGGTCGCTTATGCGTACCTTGCCATGTGCATAAGATGTCATATATATACCCCTTAAATGAGGAGAATATAGGATCTATTCATTTGTCCATATTTCCAATTCTTTCTAAAAATCACTAGAATTCCTAACTAGAAAATTCTCTCCAAAAAATTGGCGCCGACTGTGGGAACTCAAATCTTTCTAGTCCATAGTTGGCATTTGAGACCTTTATTTTTAATCCAAGGAAAATTATCTTGTTTTAGGGATATTTACTTGCACACAAAAAATGGACATGAATGGGTAGCGAGCTGGAATAATGAGCGCTCACACAATCTACGTTGATGGATTTGACGCTGAGGACAGGTCAACTTCTAGGTCGCTATAGTAGGACCACGATGAATTATGGCTAATGCAGACTAGGAGCGAACTGATGACAAAGAGTTGGTATAAATCACCCAACCACGAGCTAAATTAACAAGCATTGGTCGTTCCTTATTGGTTGTTCTTAGATCCATGTAAGAGTAGTTACTAGTTACTCGCAGGTTGTTTCCTCTGTTAATATTTCAGCAGCTCTATCGACGACCTCTGCTACTTCTTTTTTCGATCTCCAGTTAGTTATGGTGCGATAAAGAGAGCTGCGGAAGACACCTGCCATAGTTTCTCTTGCCATTTCTTCCTAGAAGAACTGATCAATTTCTATAAATGATGAACGAGATACCTATTGCGAACTAATGTGTGGATTTTCTTCCAATCTGAAGCCAGCACTATTATGAAAGATTATAGATTAGTGCATTATGAACAACTTACAGAAACTAGCTGGCGAGATGGGTTTATGGTTTACGTGAACTCTCTTGCATGAATTGGGCCTAGCTCGGCCTGAATGAAAAGCACAGCCTAATTCATGGAAAACAATGCATTACTTTTTCTCTGCTATGAGCCTTCAAACTATTTCTCAGGTCGTACCTAAGAGGATTAAGCAAGCTCGGGTCGTTATTATAAGACCAAGATGAGTTATGGCTGAGGCAGGTCGCTGTGCTAAGATAGACGAGTCAATTGATGTAGATCGAGTAAACCACGAATTTTGGTCACTCAATGGGCTAAAAAAGATGACAAAGGCAAGTCGCGTACTACTGGTGAAGATTAAGATTGTGAGTATAGGGCTATCAAAAAATTGGGTGGTTGGTGTTTAAACAGACAAAAAATCAAAAGAGGATTGTCTGTTATGATATCTAGTGGGCTAGTATGATTCTGGCAGTTAACAGACCGATCTGGTCATTCCCTGGTACGCAATTGTGAACGGACTAGAGAGAAACTTACTGGATAGCCACGATCTAAAGAAAAATAGATTAGGTCACACACCTCCAAACCGTGCCTTCTTTTGGGTGGAGTTATTCTTGAACTTCTGGTTTATACTTTTTGAGCTTTGCTGTTAAAGCTTATGGGCTGGAGCTATGACCCCTACTCGGATTCTTCTGGTGGAGAACGAATTGTGTTGGTATAAGCTTATCGGGCTTGTGTAATTTTGAGCGACTTTGCTATTGTACTCGTTTGTCATCAAGATTAGTACCCAACTCATTCCTAGCTTGTTTCCCATTTTTTGTTCCAACAGCAACTTCTGCTCGAAAAGGTGGAACTCCTGATATCATTAGCTTCAGTAGCTTAAGCTTAGCACTACCTACCACCTGAATTGGAAATGAGATTAAAACTCTGGGATAGACATGAGCAAGGCTGGGTTTTTTTGTAAATGAGCCAAATTCTCACCATTGATTCACAACTTGTGTATGATAGTCCCTCATGGTTTCATGATTGCCGAGTTGTGGATGTTCTTAACGCGTTGTCCATTGAAAATAGTGGCACCATTCAACTACTTTACATACAACTCAATACACCTCTACTTTGGCACTAACTTGTGGCTTTTAATCGCTTCATTACACATTTGTTATAGAAAATGGTATTTTGGTGAGTGAAAGATCACTGCATAACATACAGAATTGTCCAAATATATCACCAATGCAGAATTTGGCGTGAGTAGAAATACTACCAAATGGGTATTCTGGTGACCTGGTGTGGTCTTTTGGCCTACAATTTATTAAACTTGCATACAAGTAGAGAGATGCTTGGCTTCATTTATCTAAAAGAAAATATTGTGGAGCATCAAACTTCTGGACAAAGGGCGGCGATGGCGCATTGGGAACAAAAAATGTTTTGATATATGTCGATCGTTTGATACCAAAAATGGGAGATTTTGATAAGCAGTGATTATTCGCTTACATACTTCCTCAGCGTGGCCAATAAATTAGATGACAACCTGATGGAATAAAATATGGACAGCTCATAGTTGGCATTGTTTTGATATGAGGAGTGACATTTCTATTATGAGAAAGGTCCTAATACTGTTGTTCTATGGGCATCCATTCAATGTATTGGGCACCCTACAAACTGCTAGGTGGAAATTATATGTCGTGGTTACAACAAAGTTTCCATAAAATAAATAAGGTACCAGTTGTACATTGCGAGGTGATGATGGAATAGCTTTTCTCCCAGCGGCTGTTCGAATTGATTAAGGTAGAAGCAGACTATTTTTAGTTTTATCAAAGCAAGCAAAGAAACCCCCATTTGTATCTTATTTCTACTATTGCGTACAAGACCCTTGATGGTGGCTATGTCGTTATAACTCTGAGGATTGGGTGCCAAGCAAATTAAGGAAAGTTTATGCACACCACACGAGATGAGTTTATATGATATATGAACTGATCATTACATGCCCTTCTTTATTTGATGTAAGGATTGACCTTGGCGAATGAGGTAGAGTTTGGTACGCTTCAGGATATTTGTAATCCATGCATCTCGAAAAGAAATTATAAGAGGATCAATGCTTGTTGAAATATGACAATATTTTTGGTCTTTGAAAACTATTTAATGAGATCCATTAACAATTCGTATTATTTACCCCATCATCACAAGAAACATTGTTGAGAAAATTATTATAAAGTGGGACTATTCACGCCACATATGGCGAATACGATCAATTCATTATTATAAAGTGGGGCTATTTACGCCACATATGGTGTATACCACCAATTCATTATCCAAATATTGATGAATTTATTATGAATTTTGTATCGTGTTTTCTTTAGGTGTGTAAGGTTGATACATGAACTTGCATGTTTCGAATATTTAACTATGAGTTTGTCAAAGTATTGACTATTTCTTTGTGCAAGAAAATTTTGGAGTGCATGTGGGGTAAGGTTTTCACCCTCGCATATTGCATATATCGCAAAATATTAAAGCGATCAATTCCTCAAAGTTTGGAACGCATGTGGGGTATGGTTTTCACCCTCGCATGTCACCTATCTCACAAAATTTATGCCTCGTGATTGGAGGAGGAGTCCCCTGACCCCCTCACTCAGGATGCGGGATACGTCCTATGCCTCGTGATTGGAGGAGGAGTCCCCTAACCCCCCCACTCGAGATGTGAAATATGCTCGCAATCATGCTTTGGGCATCTTATTCCATGCCCCCAAGTTGGAAAAATTCATTTGACCTTCTCACTTGGGATGCGAGGCACGTCTTATGCCTCATGATTGGAGGTGGATTCCCTTGACCCCCCCACTCGAAATACGAGATAAGTCCTATACCTCATGATTTGAGGAGGAGTCCCTTGACCCCCCACTCGAGATGAAAAATATGCTCGTAATCATGCTTTAGGGATCTTAGTTCATGCCCCCAAGTTGGAAAAATTCATTTGACCTTCTCGCTTGGGATGTGAGACACGTCTTCTGCCTCATGATTGGAGGTGGAGTCCCCTAACCCCCCACTTCAAATACGGGATATGTTTTATTCCTCGTGATTGGAGGTGGAGTCCACTAACCCCCCCATTTGAGATGCGTGATACATCCTATGCCTCATGATTGGAGGTGGAGTCCCCTGACCCCCACACTTGAGACGCCAGTTGTGTTTCAACATGGTAAAAATGCAGGTATTATTAAATGATCCGCTCATAATACGAAATATGTCTTAAGAAAGAGACTTGAGTCCCAGGGCAAACTACTCCTCTTATGGAAGCGCATGTGAGGGGTTGGATATTTCATCCTCATATGTCACATCTAATTGTGGGTCAATATTTCACCATGGCATGTTGTATCTGAATGTGGGCTATTAATCTCTTCTGAAAAATTCCACTACTTCCTTCGAAAGGGACCTCAGTTCACCCCACTACTTCGATATTAGAAATAATATAGATATAGAAATTCACATATTTTTCATTGAGGTAGAGCATTTAGGTCCCTGGTTCATTGGGGTAGTTAGGGTATATGACCCATATTTCCATTATAAGGTGATGTTTTACTCCTAGTTTGAAAATACCATATCATAGTGTAGTGCGGTGCAATAAAAGCCCCACTTCTTAGTAATACGTGACAAATAGGGCTTAGATATATGGCTTCCAATAGCAAGGCCATCTACCTTCCTTATTCATAAGGATTACTTAATTGTTCTTTTGTAACAATGGAGTGGCATAGTAGCATTCGCCTAGCGACCTGAGAGTCGAGACTTGAAGACCAAGATCTTTAGGTCAAAGTAAATGACCTAGGTCACCTATACATACAAGACCTAATCAAGTAACTCTTATATGAAGACTTGATTAGGCAACATTTATATGACGATCAGGTAGAACTTAAACGACAACCTGATTTCAGAGTTAATAATGAAACCTAAGGAGAGCCTGAAGGGTTTACCCCTTCAAACTTGGATTAATAATAAAAATACTCTTAA
This sequence comes from Hippophae rhamnoides, assembly GCA_033030585.1. NCBI lineage: Eukaryota > Viridiplantae > Streptophyta > Magnoliopsida > Rosales > Elaeagnaceae > Hippophae > Hippophae rhamnoides. The sequence continues at coordinate 71,905,456 of CM065427.1, forward strand.
TAACTTGATAACCTCACAAATAGGGAAGTTAATATAACATTTAGTATTATATAAGTATCAGGTGCGCTACCTAACGACCTATATCACATCGTCATAGGATAAATCACTTTTTTTCTCTTTTGAGAAGTTAAATAAAATTAAGAGGAAGAAATTACTTAATATGAATATTGGTCGTTTGAATCTCGACCTAAAAATAAAGAATGGATTGGTTCTCCCTTTGACGTCGTTAAAAAAATGAACTAAAAAATAGACTAAGTATTTTTCTAACGGGTAGACATAGCGTAATAATTGGAAAACACTTAATGGGTCAAAATTTTTAAGTTAAAACATATGGTAAAAGTAAATTTCTTCACTATTTATAAAGTGAGAGGGAACCTGAAAGGTTTACTTAAAAAATAAAATTAATTAAAGGAATATTGTTTGTAGTTAAATAACCTCGCGATCGAAAATTGTATCGTTTGAGTGGCCGTTATATACTTATATACATTAAATAGTTTAAAGTGGTTTATTCAACAAACAAGTATTATTCCCTTGACTTCTCAAAATCAAGAGAATAGGAGAGTTAATGTTTGGTATTAAATATGTAACAGATATACGAACTAATAAGTACAGGTGCCCCTAGGGTATAACGAAGATATAGGGTTGGCTTAACAAAAGGTTTAGGCCCAACAAGCTTGGTCAAACATAGAACCCAGTCAACAAAAGTACTTCGCCATAAACTGTGAGGTCTTGGATGTCAAGACCTAGTGAAACTATGATATCCCGACGTGATCAAGGTCCTCCCTCTCCGTAAACGACCTGTATATAACGACCTCCTTTTATTTGTGTGTAACACTTGTAGCGGTCTACTTTCTGTTTAAACTAGTTTGTGTGCAATTTTACTACATATGTAACCATGTATACAGGTCACTTATGCGTACCTTGCCACGTGCATAGGATGTCATACATATATATACCCCTTAAATGAGGAGAATACAAGATCTATTCATTTGTCCATATTTTCACTTCTCTCTAAAAATCACTAGAATCCCTAACTAGAAAATTCTCTCCAAATAATTCTCATTTGGTACCAAGCTTGTACGAATCTGTGTACTTAAGGGCCTGGTCACAGGTTCGAAGCTTGGGAAAGGCGAAAGGAAGTCGTCGTAGCTCAGTTTGGAGGTAGAGTCCAAGGATCCCACCACTGTATAAAAGCTACGGGTCCACAAGGATATCCTAACAGTTAACATAATAACTAATTATTATTAAATTTATTTTAATTAAAATTAAAATATTTTTATTAGTATCTAAAAGCATTAGTGTGCATTTATACTAATATTATAAACATTTTAAAAATAATTATCATTATTTTAAATACTAATAATATATTATTTAATTATAAAAAAATAAGAATCTTAAATAAATTGTACAATAACTAAAGAGTTAAAGATATTATCAGTAATTATTTTAAAATATATGGATAATTTTATCTATAATTTATAAGACATGATTTAAAATTTTATATATACTATAGATGTATTATTATTAAAAGTTTGATACTTGGTGCCCAACCAAGAGGGTGGTTATTGAACACCTCAAGGATTGAACAACTCTCATATGTGGTGAAAATAAATACAATAGTAATAAACCAAAAACAAACATAAGGAATAAAATGGCTAATAAATCATAGATGTATGTAATAAGAATAAAGAATTACACTCGGATGGATCAAGAACACTATAAAGAAAGAAAATGATTTTTAATATAACATGATAAACCTATATAAGATTCAACACCTATAAGGTAACATCCACATGTTGCTTGAAAAAATCACTCTATAACAAGCAATTTATTAATAAATTAATCAACAATTCATAACTTAAAAAAATATATGCCTATTTCTTTATGTTAGAACATCATGATTAATTGCACCTAAAGTGAATCCATTTTTGTCTCCACATCATATACGATCCAATAGAATCAAGCTCTCATTTGAAGTTCCATTATTATATTATGTGACATAATTACGAACGATTCAATATAGTGAAACAACCTAACATTTTGACAACTCTAATACAATTGTACCTAGATACAATTATATCTTGATGTATAATGCGATTTTAATTTAAAATCATTCAAAAACAAGTTCAAGAAAATCACTCAACATATCACAAATACAAAGCCAAACTCAATTGCATCGAAACTAGAAAATTAATTTTCATAGATCCCCAAGTTTTCAAACAACAAAAGTTTTCTAATTAACTCAGTTGTTATTTTATGAGAATACCAAATATAAAACTCAGACGTTCCAATAACACACTTGATAATCCTCTTAGTAGTTAGAATGTTTGACTTTTTAGGACAACCTCGAAATAGATGTAAACATTATATACAAAGATGGAAGTAGTTATAAAACTTTACATAAAAAGATGGAGTTGAATGTAGTATATTGCATGCAAAGATTGTATTTGATGTAACTTTTACATATAAAAATAAAAATAGATATATAACATATTAAATAAAAAGAAGTATGATTTAAATATATTTAAAAGAAATCCAAGATGTAATAAATTACATACATAATAAAATGCTTTTATGTGGGTGTTGACTATTGAAGTTTACAAGTCATGGATTTGAAAAATAGATACAAAGAATTTGGAGTATAATTTATATTTATATGTAATATGTTACATTCAGTTTTATTTTTGTATCTAACTTTTTATATCAATCTTTATCTTCAAATTTAATTAACCCGGAATGTCTAAGTTTGATATTTTGTATTCTTACGACACAACTAAATGATTGGATATTTTCATTCATATTGGGATGAGAGTACGATGACCCAAAGATTACTTATGGTACTCAGATGTTCTGCTAATATACTTGATGTTTCTCTTAACCGGTAGTTCGATCACTGTGTATACTTTTGGAAACTCCAAGATGGTACCTTCATTTATTTTCTCTTATATGTTGATTGCATCTAAGAGCAAGGTGGAGATCGACAGATTGAAGACTTTGTTGAGTTCAGAATTTGAAATGAAAGATCTTGGAGAAGCTAAGAAAATTATTGGGATGGAAATCACAAGAGATAGAGTTGCAAGCACAGTCTGTCTGACACAGACTCAGTATCTGAAGAAAGTACTACAAAGGTTTGATATTGATAAGAAAACCAAACCAGTAAGTACACCACTTGCTCCTCATTTTCAATTGAGTGCATTGATGTCACTTAGCATCGCCGATGAGAAGAAGCAAATGGAGTGTGTTCCATATGCAAATGTTGTTGGTGCCTTGATGTATGCAATGGTATGTACCAGACCTAATATTTCTCATGTTGTTAGTATGGTGAGTTGCTACATGCATAATCCTGGTAAAGGGCACTAGCAAGCAGTGAAGTGGATTCTACGGTACACCTATGGTACTATAGATATTGGTTTGAAGTTTGAGAGATACAAGACTGAAGGCAAGCACCTAGTCGGATATATGGATTCTAACTATGCTGGAGATTTAGATAAACATTGATCTACAACTGGTTATGGGTTCACAATGGCAGGGGGACCAGTTTCTTGGAGATCAACATTGCAATCAATTGTAGCTTTGTCTACTGCAGAGGTAGAGTATATGACTGTAATAGAAGCATTCAAAGAAGCTATATGGCTTCTCGGTTTGACCAAGGATTTGGGTATTGTTCAAAAGAACGTGAAGGTTTTTTATGACAGCTAGAGTGCCATTTGTTTGGCAAAGAACCAAGTTCATCATGGTTGCACCAAGTACATCAATGTTTGATTTCATTTTGTTCGTGAAATCGTCGTTGAAGGAAATGTTATATTTCAGAAAGTCGAAACTGTAGATAACCATGCAGATATGCTTACAAAGGTAGTTATAGGGATCAAGTTTCAACACTGCTTGAACTTGATCAACATCTCTTAATCTTAGAGCGCATTTGGAGGTAACGTTATGAACTTTTTCTCCATGGTGGAGATTGTTGAATATTGGCTCTAAAAGTAACAAATTAGTGGCATAATTTGGGGAAATTAGTGGCCTAATTTGTGGCATGATTTAAGAAAATTGGTGACGTAATTTAAGAAAATTAGTAGTATAATTTAAGACTTAAATTATGGCACAATTTAGGAAAATAAAGTCTTACTTCATCTATAAATATGGAGGAGTTCATGCATTGAAGAATAAGGCAAAAATCAGAAAAAATCAGAGAGAGCATAAACAAACTCAAAGAGAGAAAATACTTAGTAAGTTTGAGAGTTTTTTGTGAGTTTAGGGATACACTTGAGAGACATTATTAATGAAAAAATATGTATTTATATTCTGTATATTTTTTACTCATTTCATAATACCTGTTGTCTTCCGTAGATCTAGACAAATTATCAAACTACGTAAATTCTACGTGTCTTTTTATCGCTTTGATATATTCGTATACCATTATTTATTATTTTTGTGCAGAACATAGACCACGTAACCTATAAACTTCAATAGTCAACACCTACCTCCACTACTCATATAACTCTTGCAATACTAGTAACTAATTCAAACATACAAAAATAAGCAGTTCCTGTAAAAAACTTGCTTCCAAAAATGTAAAGTAGAGAATGTTGTCAAACCTCAAGTTTACCATTTTTGAAAAATTGGAAAATGGATTCAAAAGGAACAAAATTCAAGAAAAAAAATTAGTCTCCAGATTCGTACAATTCACAATTTTTTTGAAGTTCAAGCTTTTTGTGTGATTCGTATAACATAATATCATGTACTATCACGCTTCGCTTTAGGACTTTCAGTTCCGGTGAGAGCAAGAATTCACTACTATTCTTGTTTTCATTTTCTGGAGAGAATATTTGAATGTTAGAAATAGAAATGGCATGAAAGGGGTTTCAAATTTGAAGAACATCCTAGCAAAATTTTAGGAAAAAATAATTTATTCTTCACCTTTTCTTCTGGTCTCTGCACTCATCAATCCACACTTTAGCAATTATGCTTTTCTTATGGGTAAATATGTCAAAAGATTAAATCTACTGCTGTCAACATTTGTGAAGGTTTTAAAAATTTTATTTTGTGTTCTCTATAGAAAAAAAGGCTAAATTTTTTACTTTTTGACTACTTTTTTTCCCATTAAAATAGATAGGTAGTGGTAATTTTGTTTTTTAAATTATGTATTTGGAGTAATTTGAACATTTAACTTGAATTAAGAGATAAATGAGTCTTAAGATAACACCATTAGGTGAACCACTGTAGTGAGCTCTTTGTTGAGAAGAAGATTATCTCACTTAAGTTAACTTCAACGGAAAAAAGCTTGTAGGCTTTAAATTAAACAAGTTATTTATTTAATAATAAATTCAAAAGAAGGCGTACCTAACGACAAGTGCAACTATTATGCAGGTAATGAAAGAAATATGCAGTGAAGATGTAGAATCAACATATAATTTTGAGAAAATGCCAAATCTTATTTACGTTTCTCGCGAGAAGAGGCCCTTTCATCCCCACAATTTCAAGGCCGGAGCTCTGAACGTCCTTGTATGTCTCTCAATCCCTACGTGGCTATAATTAATTTTATGTCACTTGTATTTATAAAGATATTAGGACATAAGAAAAAAAGGTTGATTCCAACGAAATGGTTGGAATGATATTCATCCTATGATAGAACTAGGATATTGTTGAATCCAATTTTTGCACACGTTGTGCTAGCTGACCGCTAAGATGTTGAACTTGATGTTGAAATAAATAAACAAACATTCAGAAGTAACGATATCAACAGATGTCAAATTGTGCATAGAATTATTTACCTTATAAATGTATAGAAAAGTTATTTATTGGGTTGAATTGAAATAGATAAACTATATTTAAAATCTTTAATATTTAAAAATATCTAACTATTAATTAGATAATTCTTTTATAGAGAAAATCTAATTTGTATATATTTCTTTTCAAATCCAAACATATATGCTAACTATGCATTTAAATGTTCCCCTTTTGATTAGTTAAATATGACTTGGATTAATTAGAGAGTATCATGTGTATATGGTAAAATTTTCCCATAACATCAACCTTTAGGTTTCTTCGGCTGTCTCTAATAGGTTAGGTGATCTAGCTACTTTACTTGACTACGATAAGGTAGTTGCATTTAGGCTTGGGATGTCTTGGCTGAGACATATAGCTGATATCTCATGTCTCAATTGGATTCCAAATTGGAAAGTTATGGTCGATCAAATTTTTTAATGAAAAAGTCAACACAGATAATCTAAATTCTGACTTCCAAAACATGATTGTTATTTGATTAGATTCTTAGTCATCTCTTTCAATTTGAACCCTTTAATGAAAGTCATTTCCTCCTCATCGAAATTAGAGTCATCATTACCACAAACTATGGTACAAAAATCTTTGCTTATATCATTTTCCATAGTTGTCTTAGAGCTAAGCTATTTCCATTCTCAAAAGCAATTTGTTCTTATCTTGGCAACAGATGATGTAGTTCGAAGACTTATTGGTAATGATCTTTTTGATCCGTTTTTCTTTACCAATGGGTCTACCAGGATTGTATGAACATTTGACAATGTTTGAGAACTGTGCATAAAACTTATCAAAAGTCTCATATTTTTGCATAATGCATAGCTCAAAGTCTTTATTTAACTTTAGCATTCTGGATCTCTTAACAACAGATGTACCTTTATGAGTTGTCTTAAGAATATCCCAAGCTTGTTTTGACACTGTACAACTCTCATTCCTTCTATACTTATCAAGCATTATATTCATGATGATAGTATACAAACCCTTACTATTTCATTTAAACTCCTTAGATTCTTCCTTAGTCCACTCAATCATTGGTTTTGGAATCACAATGTTGTTGGGTAGGGTTTTGGTTGGGTACGTCTAGCCATTCTTAACAAGGAACCATAAATAGTCTCCTAAGAAAACCCTCATTTGGGATTTTCAATAGGCGTAATTTACCCCATTAAAGAGTGGAGGTTTACTTACATTATTTCCTTCTCTGAATCCAATGGAGAGAAAGTATATGTGTGAAAAGCGAGTTACCAGAATCAACACCAAAGTAGTTAAGCCCAAAAAGGGTGCACCCGTTTTGATACCAATTGAAAGAGTTTGTGACTCGGTTAATTAACAGGGTAAGAAGATACATACTCTTTAAAAACGCATCCCTAACTCACAAAAATAGAGTAATAACCACTTAGTACTTACCATAAGTAGTAAAATACAATATCAGATAAACATAAAACTTTCAATAAAGAGATATTGATAAGGAAGCAAAAAGCAGGTAAATAAAAAAAGGCCTTTTAATTAGAGTTTAAGTTTTTAGTATGTAATTACATACATACCTTAAAGTCATATTGTACTAGCACAACAATTGATCATGCATTACAAGCGACGTAACGAGATAAATCTACATAGAGAGCGTATCTATATGGTATCGTCATCAGATTGTTTAAGGAAATCATTCAGCATCAAACAATAAACAATTACAACTCTAAGAGAAACAAAATCAATATTAACTTTATTAGTTGGGACCTTTGCTCAAACTACCTATTGTTGCTCTTACATGCTGCCTCTATAATAAGCTTGTTTGACACACAAACTTAGTTTTCCTTCAAAGCCAATACCATCCAATGTGGTGTGATCAGTAACTACGGATCAGTACTGAGCTTAGTTATCCATTGATTATATACCATCTTGGAAGCATGAACCTATAACCAACAAACTGTAAATAAAAAGGAACAAGTTGGAAACAAATGAATCAAACCATAGTGAGGCTCAATCTCAAAGTCCCATACCATTCCTCTTATACTGTATGAGTGTATAAGGGAACCTCAGGAGATCAAATTCAAAATCTCTACCCACTATAAATAATGAGTCATACCTCCCTTTGTTAGTGTCTAGAAGATTCTCAATCAACACGTAGTTGAAAAGGGTCTGAGATAGAGCCAACCGCGACTACCACCTTAAAGCTACAAAAAGTAGCAATAAGTGAACTCTTTCATGGTAAGTTCACATTCGTATTCCTTTCGAAGCAACCAACAAGATAACAATATTCGATAATAGTTGGGGAAAAACTAGGATGATGTAGTGCCAACATATGCCAAAAACTTATACACTATATGCGAAAAAGGTAGTCTCAGTCCAACAAAGAGGTGATCTGTAGATAATGTGACCCTACTTAGAATAGGGTTTCTCCAACTCATACTTGGAACTTAGGGTACCAAAAATTGATTATGGTATATTAAAGATCTCCTAAACTTTGTTTGACAAAGGATTCGTCATTCGAGAATGAACCCTATTCATAGAAAAGAAAGGGAGGTCTTCTTCTTCAAGACGTCATTGGTACCTAGAAATACCAACTAGGATAAATCCAAGTCTTCATCACTAGAAGAGATCCCACAGATAAAACTACATCCTTAAAATGATACAAAATCATCACTCGACTTAACGTGCACCCAATCACTACTCCATGGACTCGAGTTGCCACTAAGGTTGGACACCCCAAGGGTGGCCAAATCATGGTCAAACACAACAAGGGTGGCTAGACCATAGCAAACATGCCATGATTAAACATACCATGGGTGGTCGGACCATGCCCTGACACACCATGGGTTATCAGATCCCATGGTCGGCCAAACATGGATCCCCCTTCCTCCGTTGGTCCTTCACTCAGTGACCACATCACAAAACCCATCTAACTCATGCTCATCTCTCCCTATGACGGCCAAGTCTAATCATGTCCATCAATCACCTCGTTCTCCATCACTACTTGTGTAGGAAATGATGAATGTAAGTGTCATGGGGTACGAGGTGTTTGGATAGCAAGAAAATAAAAATCCTACAATTCTACAAAGTGCTTGGAAAATAAATATAAAAGAAAAAGAAAATAAAATACTCACCAAACCTTAAAGCAAGCTCTTCTGTCTTTTTTCTCTATCTCTCAAAAGTGTTCCATTTTTTTTCTCTATCTCTCAAAAGTGTGCTTTGAATAGTGGAATGAAAAAATGAGAGGGGAGCTCTCTTTGTATGAGGAATAAAGTGAGATCTCATTCGTTCATCAAAGAATCCATCAAGAGGTCCTATGCAATTGGGAAGTACATGGGCTTGAAAGCTCGCACACTTGGACACATGTCCTTTCTTTAACAATAGGAAAGTGAACCAATTAAATGGTGGTATTGATGTCAACATAATTTCCTAATCGGAAGTCTGATATATAATATGTAAAAAAATTGGCAATAGGACATCTCTGCGCACATTTTGAGTGCTCGAGAAAAATGGGAGATTAGTCATATACCCAATAATGGCTATGTAAGAATGGACTTGACACCACTAGTGAGGTTCAGAAAATAGTGAATCTAGATGGTGATGTAATGGAAAAATAGACCTTCTAGGCCATGTACATAACCCCAATAGGTCTTCGGGGCTGATATTAAGTGTAAAATAATTCACATCATGTGTTATAATATGAGAGATCTTAGTCAACAAATAACTTGTAGGCCAACTCAATTAGCACTAAGTCATTAGATAAGCTTCAATATGTACAAAATATCTAACAAGTAAACAACTGGCATTTAAACTCTTAATTATTCGATAACAAGATAATTAAGCAGATAAAGCTCCGACATTTACATGTAAGTCTATCGCTATGGGTAATGGTCATCTGTAAGTATATTCTTTCCTAGAAATATTCATCACTACTCACCATTAAACATAATCAATTAACTACTACTGCACACACAACTTCTTATCTCATTTATAGATACTGAGATCTAAATTCTCTTTTCCTAAATATCTCTCTGCATCTCTTTATATCACTAGGAAAGACATTAGTTTCCTCATTCCTTCAATACTTGGACTTATTTAAGCATCGGAATCTCTTTATATCACTAGGAAAGACATTAGTTTCCTCATTCCTTCAATACTTGGACTTATTTAAGCATCGGAAGGCCAAATACCACAACACCGCATGGTGATCTATGATCTTAATAATGTGTTCTCTATTATCAGGTATACAAGAGGCGAGAGATGTACCAATCATTGATGTTAATATAAAATTTCATTGACACTTTTATTATATTTGTTTGAGCAATGTAGTCAAAACAATGATAAATATTAAAATAAATTTATAAATTATAAATAGAATAAAATCATAAATAATTTTTTTATTTTTAAATGAGATAAAATGATAAAAATAATAAATAATTATACAAATGTGTAAGATAAATAGTATTACAACATATTCTAAAAAGTTGTGTGATGAATAAGAATTCATGCTACTCTTGAAATATTTTCCGTTATATTTTAAATTAGAAGTCAAATCACACACAAAAATACATCGAATCATTTTCATTGCTATTCATACTACCCCAAACAAAACATAGCCTTAGCCTTAAAAATGCTTTTCCTTATATTTGATTTAACTCATTCATATCCGTAAACCATTATGAAATAAAATTCGATCAAGAGAGTGATCGCTTAAATTTTATATGTGATTAATTTGTGATATTCTCACTCCTTCATTTTTATTGACAAAGTCACGTACTCTAATTAACCACAAGTATCGGTTAGATAAAAAAAAATATCCATGTTTAATTTGCAGCAAAGAGTCTCAGGTGTGATAAGCAATTCGGCATACATTCTAGTTCTGGACTGTGACATGTATTCAAACGACCCAACTTCAGCTAAGAGAGCAATGTGTTTCCATCTTGATACTGAGATATCACCATCCCTTGCTTTTGTTCAATTCCCTCAGAGATTTCATAATATTAGCTCATGTGATATATATGATAGTCAATTGAGATCTACATTTTCGGTAAGTATGTAAATCTAGTCTTATATATTTACATATATGAAGATGCTAATGATACATTTAATAGGCACGCATATTTACATAATTTAAATTATTATTTTCGCAACAATATTTTATTAATGATAACTTCGTTCAATAATAAGGAGTCGTTATTTTAGTACTATTCAAAAATATGTGTAAAAAAGATACTAAAAATAAAATCTTAGTATTATTAAAGTAATGAACCTTAGTTTTGATAATATTATGGTGTAATTAATAATAAGGTTAAATATAATTTTATACTCTTTTTGTGACAATAATAAAAAGATAAATATTATATTTGTTATGTGTTATAATTATTTTAAAAAATGAAAAATTTATTCAATTTTTAAGATAATATTAACAACTAACAAAATTTAAGTGATATATATATAAAAGCAAGTGTAAATTTATATGATTAAGTATTACTCCTAACAAACAAAAATAGTTATAGCGATATTATTATTATACATCAATTTATTCTCACATAAATTAAGGTACATCATGTGTTAAAATAATTTTAAAAATAATAAAATTATAAATATAAATATTCACGTATAAATGCATATATCATTTCCCATACATATATATTAGTCTTAAGTATTTGTTTTAGTTGTACTTAATAAGTTCCATGTATATACATGTTAATTAACTTGCTAATGTAGGTGCTATGGGAAGGTATGGATGGGCTTAGGGGACCTTGTGTATCCGGTACCTGCTTTTTCATTAAAAGGGTGGCACTGTATGGAAGCTCGACACGTGAAGGTATGTTTTTTGTTTTGTTTATTGTTATTTTTTATTTTTTTTCATATAAAAAATAAGATTAATTATATTTTATATTTATAATATATAGTACGAAGGATAAAAATATTTAAAATTTTTAATTAGATGTAATTATAATAATAAAAATATATTTAATATTATACATATTTTTATTGTTATTCATAAATTATGTGTATAATTATAACTAAATAAATATTTTTGATACTTTGATAAAAAAAATATTTTAAACATATTTACAATTAATTACATGTTACGGGCATAAAATATAATTAAATAAAAAAATGGCATTATATCAAAGACAAAACTTTTGACTATATCGGTTAAATTGTTTTAGATTTATTTTTACCTTATAATATATGATGTGTTAATGTTTCAACTTTCATAAAATATTCATACTGCTTTTTTAAAAGAACATAAACAATATGTATATGTTACCTATTTATTATAAAAACAAAAATGAATGGATAGCATTTTAGACGAAAATAAAACAATGTGTATTATTAATTTTTTATAATTATATTTTTAAAAGTTATACATATTTTAGCATTTAATTAAAAATTATAACGTTAGAGCAAATGTTACGAAAAATCTTAATATTTTATTATTTATAATATTTAGTCCCTAAAATAATAGCTTTTGATTAAATTTAATGTTCCTAAATTTTTTCATATTGATAAGCATTTAGAAGTGTTGTTTGTTTTGTAATAATTGTTGCTTCAAAAATTATTTATTTTAGAAAGAGAAAAAAGAGTCTTTAGGTATAATTTGTTCTCCCAATTTATTTTTTTATATAATTTGTTTTTATAAAGGAATTTAAAGAAATTCTCTTAAAATAAATAATTAATTTATTTATTAGTTGAATAATACATAAAGATATAATTATTATTTTATAAGCATTAAAATGATATTAGCACGATATGTAGAAATTGATCAAACTTAATAATTATTTTTATTAAAAATATATATTAATTGGTTATTTTTAATTTATATGTAAATATCTCAACACAGAATAATAAGTATATTTATAAATGAATTAACTAAATTCCATTTGTTAATTAAATGGGCAAGCACAAATTATATAAAATTTCATCCGTAAAAGATTACCAAGCATACCAACTCTTCTTTATAAGATTTAAATAATTATTTTGGGATAATAATGTAAATACAATACACACTAAAATTATCAATATATAATAATTTATAAGAATATAATATATTTATTACGATAAAAGGTAGCAAAAATCGTTTAATTATGACAATAAAATACTTTAGTATGTTCTTATTTAGTGGGACAATACAAATCTATTATTTATTTTTAAAGATTTAATAAAATTCATCTTTAATATATAAGGCGAATTTTTAAGAGTAAAATTAATATTTTGTAAAAAATAGATTTTCTTTTACCAAAAATTAATATATAAATTATTATTTGTTTACATAATCCATCTTTTTTCGAAGAATAATATGATATTTTTTTAATATATATTATTTTATTTACTATTATATTAAAACAAATTATTCATTTTTTAAAACTAATTTTTTAATTATTTATTTTTGTTATTTTTTGATAAAATAAAATAAATTCTTTTATAAAATATCAATTTTTTTCTTATAAATTTTGCCTAAATCTTTTAGATGGATTCCCACAACACTTTTAAAAAAGATAACAAATTTGTACTACTTCACTTAATAACTATAAAATTAAAATTTACTTTTATTATATATAGCATATTTTTATTCCCCTTTATCCTATTTATTAAATGAGTATGTTTGTATTTAATAGTGTAAAAAACCAATTAAAAATGAAAAAGAAAAAGAACAAAACATGGAGAGTAAAGCTTAAAAAAAAAAAGGAACAAATCATGGAACCTAAAGCTTAAAAGAACCCATGTATAACGAATATACATTCACACATTTGACATAGAAGGATAAAAAAATGTGGAATACTTTTCCGTATATTGCATTACATTTATGGTTTACATGGGGTCGGTTCATAGGAGAGACTACAAGCACAAAATAAGTAAACTAAGCACCAATTCAGTGGCTAGCTAACTTCCTATTTTACAACATTAATGACTAATATTTTATTTACATCTAACAAATTCCTTAATTTTACAATCAAATCTTTTTATTTTCAACATTTCCCTTCAAGCTAGTTTAAAGATATCCTTCATAGCTAACTTGCCGATCAGTCTATCAAAGTGTATTGTACCAAGTCCCTTTGTAAGCACATCTACAACTTACTCAGTACAAGGAATGTACGACATACATATGGATCCATTTTTCAGATTTTTCTTGATGAAGTGTTTGTCTACCTTCATGTATCTTAAAGCACTGTATTCTGAGCGATCAAGATAAAAAATTTGTTGTCACAGTACATTTTCATATGAAATGGATTAAATGTCTTCAACTCTTCCAATAGTTTTTTAATCCATAACACCTCACAAATACCATAAGGAACTAATATAAATTTGACCTCTGCGATTGCTATTGCTACCACATTCTGCTTCTTATTTCGATATATAATAAGGTTGCTTCCTACAAATGCGTAGTAGCCTATCAATAGCACTTTTAGCCCAATTTGTACCATTATAAGCTTCAACTTGTAAACATTCATGATTTTTGAACAGTATATCTCTTCCGGGGGTTCCTTTAAGTGTCTGAGAATTCTATAGATTGCATCAAAATATTGACTAAAAATGCTATATCTGTATATATATATGATATGATAAGTAAATTAATCTTCTAAAAGATCTGGATACTACTCTCTGTTCAAAACTTCTCCAATTTTAAAAGATTGTAGATTAATATTGGACTTAATGGGTGTCTTGGTTGGTTTGCATCCTACTATATCTCTCTTATAAAGTAAATCAAAAAATTATTTACATTAATTCAAAAATATATCTTCTTTGTATCTTACAAACTCCGTTCTAAGAAAGTATTTTAATGCACCAAAATCTTTGACGTCGGAGTTAGTTACAAGTCCTTTTTTTAGTCTTTTCATTTTTTTTGTTGTAATCATCCGTCAAGATTATATCATCTATATAGACAATTAAAATCACGACATGCATTCATTACTATGCAAGCATAAAACATGGTTTGGTAAGCTTGACTCTTACGGTAGCCACAACTCTCCAAGCTCTCATAAATCTCTCATAATAAGTTATTTAGGAGATTGTTTAAGATAAGGATTTTTTTTTTTATTCTACGGACTTTTTTAGTCTTAGGTGATGGTTGACTCATAAAGATCTCCTCCTCATTATCTCTATTTAAAAATGTATTTTTATATCTAACTAATCCAAATGAATTTACAGGTAAAGCAAGATTATAATTGAATTTATTTTCGCTACAGAATCAAAAGTTTCTCTATGATCAATCATAGATGTTTCTGTGAACACTTTTGCTAGCTACCACCTTTTCTTTATATCTTTCTAATCATCAACTTTGAATTTCACATAAAAAAAACCCACTAGTAACCAACTATTTTTTTTTTCTTTAGTTAAGTCAACTATCTCCCAAATACCACCACTTCTTTTAAGAGCATTCATCTCCTTCATCGCTGTTAGTTTTTAATTATGATAAGCTAGAGTTTTCTTTATGTGTGTCGGAATAAACATGTGTGATATTTTTGAGTTAAAAACTCTACGAGTATGAGGGTTCTTTTATAATAAAGTTATTTGGAAATGGGATATTTAAAATTCATATGAGTATGAGAGTACTTTTATAAGAAAAAGTATTTGGTAATGGGATATTTGAAATTCCTGTTACGAGATCAAGTTCTTTTCCTAATAGCTACAGGAATATCAAGGTTTGATGGTTCTTGGCTAGAAGCAGATGGAACAATAATTGTAAATGAGTTAGGAGAGAAACTATCTATGATATCTACAATTTCAGTTCCCAAAGATTGATCATTTCCAAGATGGATAGACTAATTTTGACTCTTTTGATGAGGTCTTTTTTCTGTTTATAAACTGTAGTGATTCTCCTCTGTTTCAAATATAATTATGTTCGGGACTATAAGACTAGGATTTCCTTCATTGTTTTTATTGGGTTTAAACACATTGTTTCTGACTTTTATTTTTGGGAATAACAGTAGGATGAGTAGTTAAAATTATATTTGGTAAATGAATAAACTCAACAGATGAGGATAATGGCTCTAAGTATATATATATGTCATATCCCAATCTCAACCTAAAAAGAGATAAGAAAATGTGTCATACTTTTTTTCTGTATATTACACTACATTTATGGCTTTCTTCATATATAGGAGAGACTACAAGTACAAAATCAATAAACTAAGCACCAAATCAGTGGCTAATTAACTAACTTCTTATTTTACAACATCAATAAATAAACATATTCTATCTTGGGTCAATAAATAGGTTCAACTAATCATCTTATGAGTTAAACCCTTCTTATATATTCTTAGTCTGTTGTTTATGAGCTTTACAAAGAAGCTTTGGTGCAATAATTGCTTTACAACAATGCAGGCTCTTATGAGTTAGTACTGTATACTCTCTGATGAGTTAGTCTTAATTTGTTAAACATTTAGACATTACAATGTATGTATTTGTAATTTGTAATTTTGTTATATTAAAATGTCATATATTCGTAATTTAACTGATATTTTGCATCATTAATTGCTATAAACATGCAAAATAGAATGATTTAGCTTATTTATTCATTTACTACTTTATCTATTTAAGATATTAAAATTTATTACATGAACTTGCAATTCACACAATAATTTAATCTCGGATATTTTAAAATTTCAAAAATTTAATCAAAGGTTTTAATTTTTTCTTCAAATTGGTTTTACGTTGTCACACTTAATTAATATAAATAAAAAATTGATGATAAAATTATTAATTTAATTTATCATAGATTGAGATCAAATGAATTGAAAAGTAAATTATTTTGTATGGTAGACATTTCAATATTGGATTAAAATGTTTAAATTTAAAAACATTACGACATAAATAAATTAAAATATTAAGGACCAAATTTTATTTTCATAAAGAGATTAGATAATATACGAAAAAACTAAAAGAATTTGATTTGAAATACATTTATTGCAGCTGACATGGTTCTACTCTGAAAGGATTAAGCTAACATTTATATGTATATATATTTCCTGTAATTTCAATATTGCATTCGTAGATTTGGATTTGATGGAGCTTAAGAAATCTTTTGGTTCGTCCAATGAGTTCATTGAATCAATTGTAAGAAACTACAAGCCTAATATTGCACGTAGAGACAACAATACATCCCCAAAGGAATTGCAGCTATTAGCTTCTTGTACCTATGAAAATGGTACAAAGTGGGGTGAAGAGGCAAGTATACATAAACATGTACATGTTTTTTGAAATTAAATAAACAAATAAATATTCATGAATTAGGTTCAGTGAATGACTTAATTATGTTTTATATCCCTAAAGTTTTGGAATGATAGTAAAAATATCTTTAACATTTAACTTCTTGTAAAAATGTTTCCAATGTTTAGTTCCATGTAACATTTATATTATTTTGATTATTTATGTTAAAAAATTAAAAATTAAATGTGATATTAAAAAATAACTTTGATAACGAAAATTATCAAAAGATATAAATGTTAACAAAAGTAAACATTAAATCATTTTTGTAATAAGTTAAACTTTAATGATATTTTTGTTACTAACTTTAGGGACATAAAACATATTTAAATTTTATGGACTTAACTAATGTTATTATGTGACAGGTGGGTTTCTTATATGGTTCTGTGATAGAAGACTACTTAACATCAATGACTAGCTTGCACTCAAAAGGATGGACATCTGTGTATTGTAATCCAACAAGACCACAATTCTTAGGTTGTGGAACCACAAATTTGAATGAGTTATTGATACAAGGCACAAGATGGTACTCTGGTTTGATTGGAGTTGGTTTCTCAAAGTATTGCCCACTTATATTTGGTGCATTCCGGAAACTTTCTCTACTGCAAACCATGTGTTATGCATATATGGCCTTCTTTCCTCTCTATTGCCTGCCATTGTTGTGCTTTGCTTCTATTCCTCAACTGTGCCTTTTCAATGGCATTCCTTTGTATCCCGAGGTACGTGATTAAAGACTTTTTTTTTTATTTGTTATTCAAATATATGATTAATTCTCTTAATTTTTAAAAGTTGATCAATTTGTAAGATGTATCACAAAAACTAATGCAATAAAAATTTATCAAGTTAATCTTAAATCTTAAAATAACATATCGATATGTACATAATTTGTATATACATATTAAGTTATATGTGTATATTAAATATAAACTAATATAAGTATGTATAATATGTTGAAAATCAACACCAAAATAATAATTAAAGAGGTAGAGAAATAAATGAAATGGTTGAAGGTTGTAGAAATAAATGAAGTAGTTGAAGGTTGTAGAAATAAATGAAGTGGTTGAAGGTTGTAGAAAAGAGAAGTGTGAAGATAAGATTTGTATGGCTAGGATTATTTCTTAGTTTTATATTTGTGTGGTGTAGATTGCATGGTGAGGACTATAAATAGCCTACCTTGCATTTGGTTTAATCATTCCATAAAAAAAAACAAATAAGTCTTTGTATTCTTAGTTTAAGTGTAAGTTAAGAGCTTTCTCTTTGAGTGTTTGTATTTCTCTTCAATTTGTGAGTTGTCCTTGAAAGGTGTTATAGTGAGTATAATACAAGTAGTTTGTTTACTTGTTTGGATCTAATATTAGTAAATTTAGAGTTGTTCATTCTAAATTTTACTCAACAATTGGTATCAGAGCAGGACTTCCTCAACCAAGGTTAGAATTTGTTTCACCCTTTGAGAAACTATGGAACATGAAACCTACAGTTAGCTACTTTCGAGTATTTGGTTGTGTATGTTATGTATTTGTTCCTGATCATTTACGGAGTAAATTTGACAAGAAAGCTGTTAGATGTATCTTTGTGGGATACGACAGCCAAAGAAAAGGGTGGAAATGTTGTGATCCAACGAGTGGAAGATGCTACACTTCACGACGTGGTGTTCGATGAAGCATCTTCTTGCTGTCCTCGTAGGCGAAAGCATTACTGAGACTCAAGAGAATTTGGAGATAAGTCATGAACAAAAGATGAGGAGCATACTATTCAATTCCAACCAAGTTTAGATGAATCCCGAGATCCGCACTACGATAAGGTGCCGAACAAAGAGAGCTCATAATCCTTGGCAAACCGGCATATATCAACAACTAAATGAAGAAGGTGGGCCTAGTGAAATAGAAGAATCAACTCCACAATCTCAACTACGAGGGTCAACAAGAACACGAAGGCCAAATCCCAAATATGCCAATGCATCCATAATTGAAGAAGCAATAGAACTCGAGACGTTTGAAGAAGCATCGCAAAGATCCGAAAGTGGATGAAAGCTATGAGAGAAGAGATCGATGCACTTCAAAGAAAATCAAACTTGGGATCCGTGCGAAAGCCGAGAGATGTGAAACCCATATCCTGCCAAATGGGTTTACAAGATAAAGCGTAGACCGGATGGGTCAATCGAGAGATACAAGGCATGATTGGTACCGTGGTTTCTCTCAACAAGTATAGACTAGACTATGATGAAACGTTTAGTCCAAAGGGGCGAAACTTACAACCTGCTCGAGTCCTACTTGCACTTGCAAAAACAAAGATTGGAAGTCTGTGGCGGATGGATGTGAAGAATGCTTTTTCTTCACAGAGTTGGATCGGGAGATCTACATGATCCAACCAATGGGTTTTCGTGAGCCAAGATAATCATGAATATACGTGTGTAAGTCGCCGGAAAGCACTCTACTTAATTAAAACAAGCACCCAGGGTAATGGTATGGTAAGATTCTTGTCAATTTCTAACACAAAATGGTTATTCAAGAACACCTGGCAGATTCCGGCTTGTTTGTTAAAGCCAATGAAGGAAAGCTAGCTATTATGTCAGTATGTGGATGACTTAATCATAACCTGGTGATAATGAGGCGTAAATTCTTCGAACAAAGGAGAATTTGTCGACCGTTTCCGTGATGAAAGAACTTGGCCAACTCAAGCACTTCCTTGGTTTAGAGGTTGATCGCACACAAGAAGGAATATTTCTTTATCAAAAATATTCTAAAGATTTGATAAAACGGTTCGAATGCTTGAATGCAAACCAATTTCGACACCAACGGAGCTAAATGCCAACACGTGTGCACATTTAAGGAAAAGATTTGGAAAATGCGACAATGTATCGAAAATTGGTAAGGTAGACCGATCTACTTAACCTTAACTCGGCGACATTTCTTATGCAGTTAGTGTAATGAGCTCATGACATGCAAAATCCAAAGAAGCCACATTTGCCAGCTGATTCGACGAATATTGAGATATGTGAATAAGTACAATTGACTATGGTCTTTTGTACGAAAGGTGGAGATAACAAGTTAGTTCGTTATCGCGATGCAGACTATGTAGGAGATCATGACACTAGGAGATCAACAACTAGGTACGTGTTTAAGTGGGTTCGAACAATTTCTTGGTGTAGCAAAAGACAACCAACAAGATTCATTATCAACCATGCCGAGTATCGAGCAAATGGCAATGGCACAAGAGTGTACATGGTTGATACACCTAATGAATAATCTACATCAATCAGTAGATTATGCAATACCGTGTATTGTGACAATCAATCAGCAATCTGCTTAAGAGAATCCACTTTTATGCAAGAACTAAGCATGTTGAAATACACTATCACTTTATTAGAGAAAAGGTTCTACAAGAAGAAATTGAAATGAAAGGCAAATCAAGACAGATAATCAAGTTGCAGACTTGTTCACAAAAGCTTAAGCGCAAGTTCGAAATGTTTCGCCATCAAAGATAACACAAGAAAAATAGTGAGAAATTGGTGTTGAAGTGTTGAAAATCAACACCAAAATAATAATTAAAGAGGTAGAGAAATAAATGAAGTGGTTGAAGAGGTAGAGAAATAAATGAAATGGTTGAAAGTTGTAGAAATAAATGAAGTAGTTGAAGGTTGTAGAAATAAATGAAGTGGTTGAAGGTTGTAGAAAAGAGAAGTGTGGAGATAAGATTTGTATGGTGATTATTTCTTAGTTTTATATTTGTGTGGTGTAGATTGCATGGTGAGGACTATAAATAGCCTACCTTGCATTTGGTTTAATCATTCCATAAAAAAAAAAAATAAGTCTTTGTATTCTTAGTTTAAGTGTGAGTTAAGAGCTTTCTCTTTGAGTGTTTGTATTTCTCTTCAATTTGTGAGTTGCCCTTGAAATGTGTTATAGTGAGTATAATACAAGTAGTTTGTTTAATTGTTTGGATCTAATATTAGTAAATTTAGAGTTGTTCATTCTAAATTTTACTCAACATAATATGTTCATACACCGAGACATCTACATATCTATAGTTTATATAATGTTAATTTTGGACATCAAATCAACTTTATCTGCAGATTTTTATTAAAGATCAGGGAATTTAAAAGTTAATTAATATCAAGATTTTTCTCCTTACATGAAGAAGTGCTTATCATTATATTGAATTCAGGTCTCAAGTCCTTTCTTCTTAGTTCTTATCTTCATCTATCTATCAAACACCTTACAACATCTATACGAGGTTCTCAATACCGGAGCAACATTTCAAACATGGATAAACGAACAAAGAATATGGATGATAAAGTCAGTTACTTCCCACTTATATGGAACTATTGATGCTTTTATGAGCAAGATTGGTATGAGAGAAGCTAGTTTCTTGCCAACAAATAAAGTGGAGGATGATGAACAAGTTTTATTATACCAAAAGGGAATCTTTGATTTCAGAACTTCTACTATGTTTCTTGTCCCCATGGTTTCCCTTTTCATCTTAAACATGATTGCCTTTCTTGTTGGAATCGTTAGAGTGATGATATTTGAGGAGGATTTGAAAAAGATGTTTGTTCAAGTTTTCATCACAATTTACATCTTAGTGATGAATTATCCAATCTTTGAGGGGATGGTAATAAGGAAGGACAAGGGTTGCATTCCACTTTCAGTTTCTTTATTATCAGCTTTGTTTACTATTATTTTCATATTTATAGGATCTATTATTTTCATATAATATGCAAGTTTGATGTGCCAATTAGGAGTATGTGTGTTTTGTGTTGTATCAAAAATAATAATACTTGGAATCCAAATGTGCTCCTGTTAATTTCTAAGTTTAATATTTTTCACTTAATAATAAATTAGAATAAATTTTTATTATTTTTGTTGAATATTATTTTTGGTATTAATAACTGTTACTTTTATAATTTTTATCTAATAGCTTGTGTTCAAATATATATTATTGGTATTTGAGTTTTATTTTTCAAAACGATACTTTTTTATTTATATATGGTATAAAAAACCAAGAGTTAAAATTTGGAATTTACTAATTTATCAATACTTTAATTTCATTTTTGACTTTTTTAACAATATTATTAATTATTACTTTAATGATATATACCTACGTTTAAAAAAAAGTATCAATCTAAGGTAAAATTAAAATTTATATCCAAAATTTCTAAATGTCCGTAATATTTTATAAAGGATATTTTTATCTTTTAATATCTTTTATATTTTTTTCTCTCCTCTGTACTCTCTTCTTCAAACTTTATTTCCCTCAAAACCTTCTCTCTCCCTATCTTTCTGTGTCTCTTCTCTCCCATGTTTTTTATTATCTCTCTCAACTTCAAGATCAAATAATATAAAAAGATTGAATCTATTCTTTTTCATACAAGCTGTTTTTATAAGTATTGTGATGCATTTTACTTTTATAATAATTATGACTTATTTATGCAATTTAGAAATTTTAATATTATATGACCGTCGCTATTTCTGCGTGTTAAATTATATTATCTGTTATAAAAACTTGTTTTTATAATTCAATTTTTTTTTAATAAATCGATAACAATTTATGTGCATAATTTTTAAAGATAAAAGAGAGGCTGAATATAAGGTAATATAAGTCAAAAGGCACTAAAAATGCAGCTAAATTCTAAAAAATGGTGGAAGAAAACTTTTATATTGCATTGGAGGAAATATAAAATAATCTCAACCACCTTCTAAGCATACAATATTCTCAATAATCTTAATAAATTAACGATGAGCAAATATATAATTAACTGAATAACAAATATTAACACAATCCTTCCATTTTATTCTATAACTAAGTGTTGAAGATTGTTATAAAGCTTCTTAATTTAAGGAACAAATTAAGTAGCAAAACATGGAGTAAAATATGGAGTAAAATATGGAGCAAAACATTGAGTAAACACATGGAGCAAAACAAGGAGCTTAATTCAAGGAACCATTAATTTAAGGAGTAATTCAAGGATTGAATTTTACTATAAATAGATGTGTAATTGTAATGAATTAATCATCCAAAGTGTTCATTCAAATTGAGATAAAATCTTAGAGATAAAAGCTTTTGTGAGAGAAAATTGAGAGTAATTTTCTTGGGTGTAATTGGGTTATGAGTTGTGAGTGTTGTAAACACCTTGTGTAATTTCTCCCCTTTTAGTAAAAAGATCTGCAGCAGATCCGGAGACGTAAGCAAGATTGGCCGAACTTCGTTATCAAATTTTGTGTGTTATTTTTCTATTCTTGCTTTCTCATAAATCTGGCTTATCGAGAATTTACGTTATTTCCCAACAACTGGTATCAGAGCTATTGGTGATTATTTCTGTCAATTTTCTACAAGGTTACTATTTACGTGAATAGTGAATTATGTGAATATTGAAATTTTGTTGACGATATTTGTTCGTTGACAGAGGTTTTCTAGTACACGGTGATTTATAGAAATAGTCAGAAACGATCCAGAGGAAGTCAGATTTTAGTGGGAGCAATGGCCGCAGATGAAGGAAGGGTGAAACTCGAGAAATTTGATGGCACAGATTTTGGGTTTTGGAAAATGCAGATAGAGGCGTTTGTTCGATTTGCGGATGAATAAAGGCGCATCGGTAGCTCAACATCTCAATGAACTCAACATAGTCACAACCCAGTTGAGTTCAGTGGAAATTGAATTTGATGAAGAAGTACGAGCATTAATACTTTTATCTTCTTTACTAGAAAGTTGGAATGCTACTGTCACGGCTGTGAGTAGCTCGTCAGGAAGCAATAAGTTGAAATTTGACGATGTTCATGATCTGGTTCTCAGTGAAGAGATCCGACGTAGAGAGTCAGGTGAATCGTCAACTTCTTCAGTTTTGCATACAGAATCAAGAGGAAGAAATTCAACCAAAGGGAATGGACGTGGTAGAACAGACTACCGAGGTAGATCAAAAGACAGGAGGTCCAAATCCAGGAATCCTAATAATCCCCATAGCTTGAAGAGTATCGAGTGTTGGAATTGTGGAAGAACCGGGCACTACAAAAATCAGTGCAAGAGTGCACCGAAGGACAAACAAGTGAAGGCAGAGGCAAATGTTACTTCCACCTCAGGAGGAGACGATGCATTGATATGCTCTTTGGAGAGCAAGGAAGAATCTTGGGTGTTAGACTCTGGAGCATCGTTCCATGCTACTTCACAAAAAGAATTCTTCGAGAAATATGTCCCCGGAAACCTTGGAAAGATATATCTTGGTGATGATCAACCATGTGCTATTATTGGCAAAGGTGTAGTGAAGATTAAGTTGAACGGATCTGTTTGGGAGCTGAAGGATGTTAGGCATATTCTTGATCTCAGAAGGAACTTAATCTCAGTGGGGCAGTTGGCCAGTGAAGGCTACACTACGATCTTCCATGGTAATGATTGGAAGATTTCAAAGGGTGCAATGACAGTTGCTCGAGGCAAGAAAAGTGGCACTCTTTACATGACAGTAGAGGCACGTTTTTCAATCACAGTTGCAGTAGGCAATGAAACACCAAATCTGTGGCACCAGAGACTAGGCCACATGAGTGAGAAGGGGATGAAGATTATGTACTCTAAGGGAAAACCTCCAGGTCTATAGTCAACAGAGATAGACATGTGCAAAGATTGCATACTTGGAAAGCAAAAGAGAGTCAGCTTTCAGATAAGTTGCAGAATCCCAAAGAAGGAAAGACTAGAGCTTATTCACTCTAGTGTTTGGGGACCAACGACCGTCTCATCTATTGGTAGGAAACACTAATTCATGACTTTCATCGATGATCACTCTCGGAAGGTATTGGTTTACTTTCTAAAGCATAAGTCTGAAGTATTTGAGGCTTTCAGAAGATGGAAAGCTATGGTGGAAAATGAGAAGGGTTTAAAGATCAAAAAGCTCAAAATCGATAATGGTGGTGAATATGAAGACACCAGATTCAAAAATTTCTGCTATGAGCACGGGATCAGAATGGAAAGAACTATGCCAGGCACGCCTCAACACAATGGTGTAGCTAAGCCTATGAACTGAACGTTGACAGAAAGAGCTAGAAGCATTCGTATACAGTCATGTCTACCGAAGCAGTTATGGGCAAAAGCAGTCAACACGGCAGCTTACTTGATCAACCGAGGCCCATCTGTTCCATTTGAGCATAGAATACCAGAGGAGGTATGGAGCGGAAAAGAGGTGAAACTATCACATCTAAAAGTTTTTGATTGTGTAGCATTTGTACATATCAGTGATCAAGGCAGGAATAAGCTTGATCCCAAATCCAAGAAATGCACATTCATTGGCTATGGTGAGGATGAGTTTGGGTACCGCATTTGGGATGACGAAAAGAAGAAAGTTATACGTAGCAGAGATGTAATTTTCAACGAAACGGTGATGTATAAGGACATGCATAAAATAGACGCCAATGACTCAGAGCAGAATGAGTCAGTATTTGCAGATACAGATGATGTCCCAGATACTTCCGCAACAGAACCAATTGTAACAAGTCCTCAGCCAGAGGAACTTGTTAGGCAAAGCAGTACATAGTATTCCGACACACCACAACCTCTTACTCCAGCTCCTGTATTGAGAAGGTCTTCTCGACCTCATGTGCCTAACAGGAGATACATAAACTATATGTTGCTGATTGATGGAGGGGAGCCTGAATGCTATGATGAAGCTTATCATACTCGAGATTCCAACAAGTGGAAGCTTGCTATGAAAGAAGAAATGAAATCTCTTATCTCCAACCAGACATGGGAACTAGCTGAGTTGCCTATAGGAAAGAAGGCACTTCACAACAAATGGGTGTATCGGGTGAAATAGGAGCATGATGGTTCCAAGAAATACAAAACCCGCCTAGTTGTCAAAGGGTTTCAACAGAAGGAAGAAGTTAACTACATTGACATTTTCACTCCCGTTGTGAAGCTTAATACTATCGAATCAGTATTGAGTATTGTAGCCATCGAAGATCTTCATCTTGAACAGTTGGATGTGAAGACTTCATTCCTTCATGGAGATTTAGATGAAGAGATATACATGTACCAGCTAGAAGGTTTCTCTGAAAGGGGGAAGAAGAACATGGTGTGCAGACTTAAGAAGAGTTTGTATGGCCTGAAACAAGCCCCGAGATAATGGTACAGAAAGTTTGATAGCTTCATGCACAAGGAAGGTTTCCAGAAGTGCAATGCTGATCATTGTTGCTACTTCAAGAGATATAGGTCCAGTTATATCATTTTACTACTTTATGTTGATGATATGTTAGTAGCAGGTTCAGATATGGATGATATTAAAAGGTTGAAGTAGCAATTGTCAAAGGAATTTGACATGAAAGACTTAGGTCCAGCAAAGAAGATTCTTGGAATGCAAATCACAAGAAATAAGAAGAAAGGATCCTTGTAGTTATCTCAGGCAGAGTACATCAATCGTGTTTTGCAAAGATTCAACATGGGCGATGCCAAGCCAGTTAGCACACCCTTGGCTAGTCAGTTTCGCCTATCTAAGGATCAGTCCCCTCAGATAGAGGAAGAGAGAGAATTCATGGCTAAGGTTCCTTATGCCTCAGCCATTGGAAGTTTGATGTACGCAATGGTCTGTATGAGACCAGACATTGGCCATGCAGTGGGAGTTGTTAGCAGATTTATGTCAAATCCACGGAAAACTCATTGGGAAGCAGTCAAGTGGATTTTGAGGTATCTGCGAGGCACCACAGAAAAGTGCTTGTACTTTAGTAAAGGAGAGTTAAAAGTACAAGTGCGTAGATGCGTACTTTGGAAGTGAAGTTGATCACCGAAGAAGCACCAGGTTATATATTTACCTTGTTGGAACTACGGTGTTAGTTGGATGTCACAAATACGAGAAAATTATCACTCTATCCACTACATGGTGAGTATGTAGCGATGGCGAAGCTAGTAAAGAAATGATATGGCTTGAGGTTTGTTAATTGGTGGGATTCAAACAAGAGAAGAATGTTACTGCGTAGTGATAGTCAAAGTGCAATACACTTGGCGAAGAATTCAACATTTCATTCTAAAACAAAGCATATTGGACTTCGTTATCACTTCATCAAATCTCTATTGGAAGATGATGTGTTAATACTAGAGAAGATTCAAGGAAGCAAAAATCCAACAGATATGTTAACAAAGGTGGTGACTATTGACAAAGCGAAGTTGTGCTCAACTTCGGTTGGTCTCAAATAACAAAGACTAGAAAAGCTGCTGCATTAATCAAGGTATGAAGACAGATTGAAATCAGTCTTCAAGTGGGAGATTGTTGGAGATTGTTATAAAGCTCCTTAAATTAAGGAGCAAAACATGGAGCAAAAAAAGGAGCAATTCATGGAGCAAAACAAGAAGCTTAATTCAAAGAGCAATTTAAGGAACCATTAATTTAAGGAGTAATTTAAGGAGTGAATTTTTCTATAAATAAATGTGTAATTGTAATGAATTAATCATCCAAAGTGTTCATTCCAATTGAGATAAAAGCTTTTGTGAGAGAAAATTGAGAGTAATTTTCTTGGGTGTAATTGGGTTGTGAGTTGTGAGTGTTGTAAACACCTCGTAATTTCTCGCTTTCGAAGAAAAGATCTGCGAGTCAGGACGTAAGCAAGATTGGCCGAACTCCTTTATCAAATTTTGTGTGTTATTTTTCTATTCTTGCTTTCTCATAAATCTGGCTTATCGAGAATTTGCGTTATTTCCCAACACTAGTTTCCTTCCTAATCATCGAATAAATTTTTATTTTTAAGAAATTATAAAAATAATACTTTTAAAATTTAAGAAAATAAAAACATTGATAATTTTAAATGATTATGATTTAAATTGAATGATATCAATTAAATATCATTTAAAATAAAATTATGTATTATATTTTTTTATTAATAAAAATATACGAGATAAATAAATATAATATTTTTATTATTATAAATTTTAAAAATATTATTTATGTTATTATTTTCTTAATTTTCAAAATATCAAGTTACATACACTTATCGATCTATCCACGTTGGGAAGGACTTGATATAATAATAATGTTTCCTCGATATTCTCATCCCTTAAAACCTTTTTTCCCCTTTGCTGGGAGAGAAAATGAACGTGTTCATAAAGGGAGATACATGATCGATTGGTTTTTGGTTTTTTTAAAAATCTTATTTTGTAATATATATCAAATATCGTAAAGTTTTATTTAAATATCAAATTATATGGGTGTGATTTCTTATTAATACTTATATTATTATTTTTTATATATATATTATTGTATAAGTTCTTAAATGATATTTTAAAAATATTTAAATTATTTAAAAACATTTAATAAAAAATAAAATATTTCAAAAAAAAAAGAAAAATGAAGGGTATTTTAAATTTTTAAAATTATTATTATTATTTTTACTCTTTTTCTTTTGTTTTTCTTTATTTTTTATTAAGTTTAATGCTTATATTTATTGTTTAAAGTTTAATGTTTAATATTTAAAATTTCAAGTTTAGCATTTAAAGCTTATAATATAAGATTTAGTGTTTATTATTAAATATTTATGGTCTAGTAAAAACAAATTGAAAAAATTCCATGCAAACAAATAGAGTTGCTATGAAAAGAAAAAAGAAGGCTAAGAAGGAAAAGAAAAAAAAAAGGGCGAAAATAAGAAAGAAAATAATAAAAATAATTAAATTAATATTCATTATTTTATACATAAAAATTATTTTTAAATAAATAAATATCTTTTGAAAAATATGACTACTCTAATTTAAAGTATTATTAAAAAAATAAAAAACAATAAATATCAATACCATAATATTGAGATCAATCCTAAATTATACGCACTAAATCTTAAATAGTTGTATTTAGGAGCTAAGTCTTTATACTTAGTTGTTTGGGACTCCAAGCAAGGATTAATGAACTAGATTAATAGTTATTATTTTTTCTTTCTTTTAGTATCTTTCCATGGTTAGCCTCACTCAGTTAAGCTATCTAGTAGTGTCTGTTCTTCCTATGTTTTAATCTCGTAGCAGTTTGAGTCCTTATACCCTTATGCCTTTCTTAGTGGCTGTCTTAATTCCTTATCTTCTTATGGAATATGATTTATAATAAATAACTCTTTTATTTTTTAGGTTTGGGTTTTTAAGTTGGTAATATATGTATAATTTTAATTTTAATTTTTTTTTTTTGAAAAATTAAAAAAAAATCATATTTTTAAAACTTATAAATAAAGAATAATATCATAATAATATTAAATAATATTTAATTTAATAATATTTAATATTTAATAAATCTAAATAATCGTATTTATATTTAAACGACATTCAATATAAAATTATATACTTGATTTATTTACTAGTAAAATTATATAAAATTATATACTTGATTTGTTGACTAGTAAAATTATATGATTTTTTTATAAAAATATCATTTTTATAATTATAAGTTTTAAAAATATTATTTTTATATATCATATTTATTTAAAAATTAAGATAATTTAATAAAAATATTTATCTAAATTATTTATATTAAAATATATATATATATATATATTGATACAAAATTAAAAAAAAACTTAAAAAATTATTTAAAATAATACCTTTAAAAAAATTTATAATAATTATAATAATAACATTTTTTCTATTAATATGTATATAAATTAAAATTAAGAGTATTATTTTTATTTTTATAAATTTTAAAAGTAAGTTGTTATTTTTTTTTAAATAAATTTTAAAAGTAAGTTTATATATCACATGCATCGTCCTAAAGCTATATATACCTCACCGCCTTTCCTTTTTATACCTCTACCAACCTTCACATGAAAACTGCTTTATAAAAACCCTCAATTCACATAACCAATTTACTTTTACTCTCAATATCGTCTTCCACACGAAATCTTATCCAAGAAACTATAAAAACCCATTTCAGATACCAATCATTCTCACAAAACACATAAACCATAATCAAACCCCAACTTTCAAGATATATTCTTACCAATTCCTTCAATATGGCTCATCAAGACGAAGAACATAAAACAACAATTCAGAGAAAAGTCCAATACCCACTGGACTCAAACTCGTATCAAATCGTCAACGAAATCGGCGTTGGTGTTAGCGGTACAGTTTACAAAGCTATTTGCTTACCAAAAAAATCAGAGGTAGCAATCAAAGCCATTGATCTTGATAAAGCAAGATCCGATTTCGACAATGTTCGTCTCGAAGCTAAAACGATGTCGCTTCTTTCCCACCCCAACATTCTAAGTGCACACTGTTCATTCACAGTCGAAAACCGTCTCTGGGTTGTAATGCCTTTTATGGCCGCTGGTTCTTTAGAATCAATCATGTCATCATCATTCAGAGAAGGGCTACCAGAGCTTTGTATTGCCGTAATTCTTAAGGAAATACTAAACGCTTTGTCGTATCTTCACAACCAAGGTCATATTCATAGAGACATTAAAGCCGGTAATATTCTAATGGACTCAAATGGGTCAGTTAAGCTTGCGGATTTTGGGGTTTCGGCTTCGATTTACGAGTCGTCAATTAACTCTAGTCGTAGTGGATGGCTAAGTGATATAGCGGGAACCCCTTATTGGATGGCACCAGAGGTAATTTTACAGTCAAACAATGATGGGTTTAAGGCTGATATTTGGTCTTTTGGAATTACTGCTTTGGAATTAGCCTATGGACGTCCTCCGTTATCTCATCTCACTTTTTCTAAGTCTTTGTTGTTAAAGATAACGAAAAGGTTTCGTTTCTCTGACGTTTATGAAAAACAGAACGAAGCCAAGAAGAAGAAGAAGAAGAAGAAGTTCTCCGAATCCTTTAAGAATATGGTAGCTTCTTGTCTTAATCAAGATCCTTCTAAACGACCAACTTCTGAAAAACTATTGAAATGTTCTTTTTTCAAGAATTGTAAATTGGGTTCTGATTTTCTAGTGAAGAATATGTTGGTTGGGTTACAGAGGGTCGAAGAGAGGTTTAAAGATAGCTATAACGAAGGAAAAGAAATAACTACTACTGAGGAAAATGTGAAGACAAGAAGGATTAGTGGGTGGAATTTCAATGAAGATAGGTTTGAACTTCAACCGATATTCCCATCTGAATTGTTGTTAGATAAAAAAGTCACGTTTGGAAGTGAAAGTATAATTCAAGAAAGGGGATCAAATGAATCAGACGAGTCAAACACGAGTGCACCGAGTCAAACTGACGAAGTAATTAGGCAGTTAAATCAGAGTGAAGTTATAGAGGAGGAATCAGATATTGAAGAAGTGATTGAACAAGCGAGTGGGTCAATAGCTGAAGCAGGTGAGAATAGTGGTATTGATAGGGAGCACATGTTGAGGAATTTGAGAGCAATTACTAATAGCTTAGAGATACAGAAAAGGGAAGCGATGAAGTTGATATACAACTTGGGAGGAGAAGAAGGCATGGATATTAACAGAGAGCAATTGATGGCTCAGGTTATTGAGACGTTGAAGATGGATTTGGACAGAGAGAAGATGAAGAAGGTTGAAATGGAGTATGAGTTGGAATTTCTCAAGCTTCAGATTTCTAATATTAGTTCTGCAGGTGGACGTGACAGTAACTGAAGTTTCAGTTTTTAAAGAGATGATCATGAATTTCTTTACGATTCTGGTTTCAGTTTACAATTCTTAGATCATTTAATAATAGATGATGAGAGAAAGTAAATTGGTGATCAAAAAGTGTACTCCAAAAATAACCTGATTTACTATTAAGATTGAAGATGATAATATACAAAAACACTAAAATATTACTCTTAAAACAAAAGAATGTAGTAGAGAAATTCTAAGGAATATATATATACATAGATAACTCTAGAATTATTATTTTTTTTTTGAAAATAATAATAATATTTGTAATAATGATAATAAACACGGCATAATAAGTAATATTATAAAAAATAATTAAAATTATGTAAATATATTATATAACATGTTATATTATATATGTGAAAAATTATGTAACATGTTACTGTTAATGTATATCATGTTATATGTTTTAAATACATCTAGTTTACTTATAACTCTTATATAAAAACATCATGTATATTGTTTAATAGAAGAGAATACAATATAATTATTAAGTATTTATTTTTAAAATGGTATCAGAGTAACTGTTCTTACCTTTCTTGTAGTAGTTTTGTCTCTTCTGGTATTACTCCACCCTTATCGCTTCTACCATCACAACGGTCACTCACCGTTGAATCTCCAACGTCTCTCAGTCGTTGTCCTTGGGTTCCGGTCCTATAGTCGCCATCGTTGAGGAGTCCCGCACCACACAAACCACTTTAATCACCATCTTTGTCATGCATCTTACTCCGATAACTTGTTTGCAAGTACCATTGTGATCGGCTTGACTAGATCTACACAATTGTGGAAGTCTCGCAAGCATCAGAGCACACACGCGCCGCTAATAGAAACCGCGTGTCAGATTCATACGCCTCACACGCCACACTCAGGTCTTGTGACATCATCAATAAAATATCCCCTACGGTTGACGTCATCATCGCCTACTATTAACATCACCCACACTGTTGACCATCGTTCACTACCGTTGATTGTTGTTGACTACTGTTGACCTCCATTTACTGTTGAAGACGTTGATCGTGGGCTATCGTTGACTATTGGACGTTGACTTTTCTACAAGTTGACTTTTTGTGGATAATGTTTTTCTTGCTCAGTTTTTCGCATAGATCTCATTTTTGCAGTCTATTTTTACATATTGTGTTTCTAAATGGATCAAAAGAATGTTTTTCTTCCTCACCCATTAATACAGTATTAGAAGGGACCAAGAATTACTTATCTTAGTCTCAAGCTATGTGTAGTTTTCTTAAGAGTCGCATGCTTTGGAATTACTGTACTGGTGCAATTACCATTCCTATCAAAGGAGAAAGTGAAGAAGATGCTGCCTATCTTGGTCACATGATTGAATGGGATAGTCACAACCACATAATCTTCACATGGATTTGGAATACTTCTGTTCCCCCATCTCTAATCTATTGGGCAACTTTGATTATGCAAAATTAGCATGGGATATGTTGGCCAAAAGGTACTCCATTACTTACGGATCTATAAAATATCAGTTAGTAGTTGAATTGCATCAACTTCGACAAGAACTAGGACAATTCATCAATGAATACTATGATCAGCTTCACTTTCTTTGGGACCAAATTGACCTTTGTGATCCAATTTGGGCATGCTCAAAGGATGCTTAGCAATATGCTGCAGTTAGAGATGAGTTTCGTCTCTATGAGTTCTTGATATCACTTCACAAGGACTTTGAGCCTATTCGGGGTCAGCTTCTCAATTGCAGTCATTCTCCCTCTCTTGATACTGTTGTAAACGAGTTGGTTAGAAAAGAAACTCAGCTTGCAACCCTTTAAGCCCAGAATAAGCTCAATGTTTTGGCTATTACTCCATCTGCTCCTACCATTTAGTAACCTCAGCAATCAAGTGATTCCTCTGGCTTTAGCAATCGTCCCAAGCAGACTAACAAGAAGTTCTGCAATTATTGCAAGCATACTATTGAGACTTGTTACCATCGCAACAAATCTACTGCTGCTATTACTAATACTAAGCCTACTCCATTGATGCCTTCTATTCCAACTGAATCCCAGTCTTCTGGATCCACTATCAATCTCTCCCTCATTGAACTACAGAAGATCATAACTTAGGCTATTTGTATGGTTAGTAATGCATCTCTTTCCACTAATCTCTCAATTCTGCTCGATAAGTCTCAAATTTGGCCTTTTTATTTTGTCAATTGTAATCACATGACACCTCACTCATCTTTATTCTCCAAACTTAACCATGTACCACATCCTCTTAATATTCATATAGCTGATAGTTCCACCATGCATGGGAATAGTCTAGGTTTTATTTCGACCTCTAACCTCTCTATTCCTGGGGTCTTACATGTACCTGACCTATCATATAATTTATGCTCTGTGAGACAATTAGTTGAACTAGGATATCGCCTTATTTTTGACTATTCTAGGTGTATTTTGCAAGATCCGATGATGAGGCAAGAGCTTGGGATCGGTCCTAGGGTTGGGCATATGTTTCACGTGAACAATCCTTATCTTCCACCTGTTACTCGTATCTCTATTGCTGCTGCAGCTGCTGTAATTTTTTCCTTACCTTCTCTCACACTTTAGCATTCTCGTCTTGGTCATGCCTAATCCATTCGGGTACAATAGTTAGTTTCTAAAGGTCTATTGGATTTTGTGTCCAAAGACAATTTTGATTGCACTTCATGCCAGTTAGAAAAATAACCAGCTTTACCTTTCAATTTTGATCGCACTTCATGCCATTTAATTCATTATGATGTTTGGGGACCTTCTCCTATTACTAGTATTGATGGATCTCGTTATTTTCTTGTTTTTATTAATGATTATTCTCGTTATAGTTGGATCTTTCCTGTAAAATTTCGTTTTGAAATCTTACCAATATACAGTAACTTTGTAAAAATGGTTGAAACAAAATTCTCCAAACATATCAAAACTTTTCGATCTGATGATGCTCTTGAATATACGCAATATGCTTTCCAGCCTCTGTTACATTCCTATGGCACTGTACATCATTTAACCTATCGAGGCACCCACTACTACAAAACAGACTATTAAAGTTGATTCGTTAAACCGACTTTAAATGGAATGACTTAAAATTTAAAGTCGATTCAATGCGTGAACCGACTTTAAATTTTTAATTTTTTTTACAAAATTTACTCATTTTCTATTATACTCAAATTAAAACTTGTATTCGATCACTACATAATAGTAGAAAAAAAACCAAAATATGTTTAACAAATATTTTAAATAATACAAATAATTAAAAATTAAAATATCAATTAATAGCAAAAAAATTACCATGGTGTTGTCCTATGTTATTCAAGATCATCGTATTCTTCTCTTGATGTTATAATACAAAAATTTATACATATAAATAATAACACATAATATCATAAATAATATGAATAATAAGTGCGTATGATTAATAGAAATACTTACAAGAGTAAATGAAGTGACAAAATGAAGGAAATGAAGAAAAAAATGGTGTTTTTAAGTGAAAAATGGGTATATAAAATTTGAGTATTTTGCTAAAAATAAAATTGGGGATCTAAAAGATAAGTTAGAGGGAAAGAATACCCACTAACCAATGCTGAAATTGGTGGTCGTAGGTGGCTAGAAAATGAGAAAGAGTGGAGGAGAAGTGGATGAGGTTTTGGATTTTTGAGATTATGCAGCCCTTGGAATAGTTTTTGTCTGGGGAAGAAAGAAAAAAAAGGAAATATCCACGTGTGTAGCATCGGTTCTACATGTTAACCAACGCTATCCACGTAGTTCGTAGTTTCGGTTGACGTGTCGAATCGACGCTGGACGTAGGATGTAGCGTTGTGTAGCGTCAGTTCACCACGTCAACCGACGCTACAAACTACATGGATATCGTTGGTTGACACGTAGAACTGACGCTATGTGTAGCGTCGGTTCTACATCAAACTGACTTTAAATTCATTATAAGTCAATTTTTTTTAAAAACCGACTTTACATATCGACTTAAATATCCCTTTTTGTAGTAGTGACCTCTTAAAAAAATGGTCGAGCCGAAAGAAAACTTTGTCATATACCTTGTCCATGCTCTTCTTCTTTCTGCCAAAGTTCCTACCCCATTTTGAGGTGAAGCCACTTTTCTTGATGTTCATGCCATTAATCGCATTCCAAGTATTGTCATTCATAATCAGACTCCATATGAGTGCCTTTTTAGGTCATCTCTTGACTATCATTACCTTCGTTCCTTCGAATCTGCCTGTTTCGTTCTTCTTCAGCCTCATAAACACAATAAACTTGAGCCTCAATATAGACTTTGTTGTTTTCTTGGTTATGGTGAAACTGAAAAAAGGGTATCGGTGCTATGATCCTATCTCCCATCATCTTTGTGTTTCCCGTAATGTTGTCTTTTGGGAACACCATTTATTTGTTGAACTCTCTTACTTTCGTTATTCCCTAACTAACTCTTATGTTTTAGAAATCTTTCCAGATGAGTCTCATGTTCCTTCTACATATACTCTTCATCCTCTTTTGGACTTCTCTATTCAATCTTTAGATATTTTTGATGATTCTCCAAGGCAAGTTATCCATGAACAGGTTGATGATGAGCTACTCCACCTTGAGCCTAAGTCCCTTGCTCCTGCTCCACTTGAAGATCCTCCACAAGACATTCCACCTCGCTACTCAATTCGGGTAAGATCCATTCCTACACATTTACTTGACTATCATCATTACACTGCCCTTGCTACACTTCATGAGCCTTACACGTATCATGAGACATCTATTGATCCTTTATGGTAGATGGTAATGAAAAAAGAAATTGATTCATTAACTAAAAACCATACTTGGGATCTGGTTACTCTCCCTCCTAATCAGTCTGTGGTTGGTTGTATGTGGATCTATAAGATCAAGACTTTCTTTGATAGGTCCATTAAGCGCTACAAGGCTCGTCTTGTTACAAAATATTTTACATAAGAGTATGAGATTGATTATGAAGAGACTTTTGCTCTAATTTCCCGTATCTTAGTTGTTGTCGCTGCTAGTAAATGGGACCTTTTTCAGATGGATGTTAAAAATTCTTTCCTTAATGGGGATCTGCATGAAGAAGTCTATATGTAACCTCCTCCTAGTCTTTTTGTTGAAACAAACAAGGTTTGTCACCTTCGATGTGCACTTTATGGCCTTAAACAAGTTCCACGAGCGTGTTTTGCCAAGTTTAACTCCACCATCCTTTGCTTAGGTTACACTGCTAGTCCTTATGATTCTGCCTTATTTATTTGTCGCTATGATAAAGGCACCATTTTACTTCTCTTATATGTGGATGATATGATCATAACTGGTGATGACCTCAGTGGCATTCAAGAGCCCAAGGATTTTCTTAGTCAACAGTTTTAGATGAAAGACCTTTGACATCTTAGCTATTTCTTGGGTCTTGAGATCACTCGTTCCACAGATGGTCTTTATATTACTCAAGCCAAGTATGCATATGAAATTTTATCTCGAGTTGGACTCACTGACAACAAGATTGTTGACACTTCAGTTAAACTTAATACGCATCTCACACCCTCAGGGGGGAAACCATTGTCTAATCCTTCTATTTATAGATGATTGGTTGACATCCTGGTTTATCTCATAGTTACTCATCTAGACATTTCTTATGTTGTTCATTAGGTGATCCAGTATCTATCTACTCTATGATCGACTCACTATGCTACTGTTCTGCGCATTCTACGATCCTTGAAAGGTATTCTCTTACATGACCTTTTCTACTTAGCTCAGTCTCTTCTTGTACTTCATGCATTCTCTGAGGCTGATTAGGCAAGAGATCCCACTGATCGTAGGTCTACTACAGGTTATTGCTTTCTCCTTGGTTCTTCTTTGATTTCTTGGCGAAGTAAGAAACAAACTTTTCACTACTACAAAAATAGGCATTAAAGTCGGTTCAGCCTTAAAATGTAAAGTCGGTTCATCGCGTGAATCGACTTTACCCGTAAATTTTATGATTTTTTTTATTTTTATTCTCATTTTTTGTATTATTCAATATATATATATATATAGCATAAAAAACTAAAATATAAATAATAATACTAATAATTAAAATTTTAAATATATTTAATTACTTGATAATTAAATTTATTACAAAAATAAATAATGTATATACAATACATATAGTTAACTTAAATTACAAATAAAATAATGTCATCAAAGTGTAATTGGATGCGAGTAAGCTTGGTTGGCTTAGAATCTTAATTGGCTTTCAGAAGCATTATGACAAGAAAACTAGACAAAAAAACAGCTAATCCATATAACAATTCATATTCCCCTACATACATGAGCATGTAAACATCCATTAAACAAGCAGTCTAAACTTCAGAGATATACGAATGAAGAAATTAAATCATTATAAATATTACCATAAAAAAGAGATTACCACGTACAACGACATCCGAGTGATATAACTCTTCGACGAATTCATATTAGCACTTTATTGATCATTTGTCTATAAATATGAAGTTATCTGGAATCTCTGCTAGTATTTTTTAATGCTATAATGAACACTAAATATGAAATCAAGTGTAACTCTGATTTCATACTTGGCTTATGTGAGTTTTGGTGCCCTTAAACACATGGAACACGTTCATGGGCACCAAAACTCATAAAAACCAAGAAACAAATCAGAATTACGTACACCTGATTTCATATTTAGAGCTCATTATAGCATTAAAAATACTAACAGAAATTCTAGATAACTTCATATTTATAAACAAATGATTAATAAAGTGCTAATATGAGTTTGTAAGGAAAGTAGGAAAGAGAGATGAGATGTAGTTTGGGCCAAAAATAGGTCCATAAAACAATGCATTCCCCTAAATACATGAGCATGTAATTATCCATCAAACAAGTGGTTTCAGACATAGGAATATATAGAGAAATTAAATCATTAAAAAATTTACTATTATGTTGTCATATGCTATTCAAGATCATCAAAATCTTTTCCTCGTTCTTCTTGTGATGATATAATTTGAACCATATGTTCTGCCCATTCATCTCATAAATCATCAAAAATTTGCTGGTCGTATCCCGTCTTGTTCCAACCAAAGAACTACATGTATTTAAAATCAAAATAAGAATGTAATTTCATTTATTTACAAAAACAAACTCAAATATGTTAAAAACTTTTATGTATATGGGTAAAAGATATTACCACATCATCAATTGGAATTTTGATATTTGTGATGATTTCGCTTATAAACTTCATGACATAATAACCACACATGACTCCATTATTTTGTTGTGAAACCTACAAAAAACAAGTTTACATAAATTTTCATATTCGAACATCTTTATTATTCAATTGTAAAATTAATAAAATTATTAATATTGGCTTGTACATACCATAACTTTTTTCCATATAAGCTTATGAGAATTTTTAAGGGCAATGCCTTTAAACTTGTTCCACAACTTCCATGCCCTATTAAGGTTTAAAACGGTTCATTTTGATTAAATATTACAAAAAATAATAGAAGAAGCTACTATGTAGCTATAACTCTTACATTTCAACAATTGTTTTTGTATCTTTACTCAGTTCTATGGAAGCTGAGTCACAGTACCAAGCATGATTATTGAACAGATCAATGATTACCAACATCCAATGATCTTGGCCTTGTTCAAACCTTAATAGCCAAGGGATTATCAACTTTTCATTTATGTTAAGCGTTAATGCTCTATCACATAATTGTTTAGCTCTGATGCTAACATCCTTCTCTTGATATTGATTGACATATGAAGAATCATAGAATATTGCTATATGTGATGAGTGATTATGTTGAAGTCGATAATAGCACGCCCTATATAAAAGATATATATATATATATATAATTAGATAATATAAATATAATTATATATGTTCTACATAAATAAAAATAAATAAATAGATTGAGCACTCACCTTGTCCACACTTGAATTATACTTAAATCGATCATTTGATATTCAAATAGTTGCAATAAGCACTCAATCGATATATAAGTTTGGCCGAGGTCTACACCAGAAATTTCTATAGGAAGTGGCACAATCCATCCATCATTTATGCTAGATGCCCTCCCAACAATAATCATCAAAGTGCCAAGATTTCTGCTGAAGTTTAACGTATAATTATGACTATAATTTTTCCAAGGCTTCTTCTTTGAAACACTTGGTGCGCGATGATTGGCCACTAGACATAAATTTAGCACGAGATACTTGCTTCGTATCTCTTAAATGTGCCGCATTTAAGAGTTTTGGTATAATAGACTAAAAAAAAGTATTATGTATGTATTTTTTAGTAACAATATAAGATATAATAAAATAATAGTAGTAAACAAGTGTTATCTTTTAAGTTAAAAAATAGTACCACGTCAAAATTTAGAACAACTTGAATCAACGGCCAAGCCACATACTGTCCAACTACCTCTTGGACTGTGATAGCATCAGAAGGCACAGGTAGTAGACAATCATGAAATAATGATTGATCAATTACTATTCGCCAATGATTAGGCAAATATTGATTATAAATCATCATCGCTCAATTGTTGTACCATTCCAATAGCAACAAAGTCTATTGACGAAGGATGTTTCAAAAAACATTTTATATTCTGTAAAAAATTTAAGTGTTATATATAAAAAAATAAAACATATAATAAGAATTTAAAAATAATAGATTATATACACCAGAAATTAAAATCTTACCACATATGATTCATCAAATAGAAGAGGACTCCCATGTGGGGTAGCTATTGGATGTACATTGTCACTAAAACGTTCATCGTGGTTTGATTGATGGTAAGAATGTGCAGATTGCATTGGAGAAAATGAACCACTACTTGATTGCATATGCATTCCTAGTATATAGTGAGGATCAATAGGATGGCTATATCCCATATTGGATATAGTTTGAGCGCAATTAGATTGCGTGGGTGGCATGCATGGCATGGATGGTGGACTATCTGTCATGTATGGTGGCATGCTTGGTATGGATGGTGGTATGCCTGGCATGGATGGTTGCATGCTTGGCCAATATGGCATGCCATGGTTGTAGCATAATTCCATGGCTGACATTTGTTGTGATTGATGTTCTTTTGGAGTGGCAATCTCACTTATCATTAAGGCCTTAAAGGAGTTGAATTCTTCTTCAATTTTAGTGTACTTCTCCTTACTTACCGTCTGAGGATTTTGTTTTATAATGTTAAAATACTCCATAGAACCATCATATTGGCTACCTCCCCTAACACGACCAGGATGCTCGCGTCCGAATGCATGATATAAAGCATCTCTCCCAGGCTCTTCGATTATTTCACCCCTGGATTAAATTTTCTTGAACAGCTCTCTACAAATAATAAAACACACAAACATATAATTCATTATTACATCAATTATTAAATATCATTAAGACTTTTTATCAACCGAAATTACTAACCAACTTATTTAATTGTTCTTCTCCTCGCTTAGTCATCAGTTTTGAATTCTTCATTTTGGGAGTCTTTGTTTCTATATACAATTCAATTCGGGTAACAGGTCTACCCAATTCAGCTTCCTACATAAATTATGAAAATTTTATTAACAATGACATGAAATTAAATTGAGGAAAATAAATATAAAAATATTTATAAATTAAGACAAATTAATAATACCATTCTATATCTAACTTCAGGATTTTGAAGACCTCCTAGTACGGTTAGGAAGAATGTTATGCATTTGTACATTCTGATGATCTTCTCTAATAATTTGAAATTTATTTGAACGTTTATAATCCACAAAGTCTTTCCAAACTTGAGGTGTAATCCAGGGGCATCCTTCAGGGATTTTGTAGAGTTCATTTTCATCAAGTGGTTCCAAATATGGAAACACATAATTTCTTGCCAATCTGGAAGTCTTGTATTCTTTCCACGCCTTATTTGCAATCTTATAACACTTGATCTTCCAACTGTCATCGACTTTGTAACGATTCTATAAAAACACAGTACAAAAGATTAGATATAATACACACCTAATATAATATATATATATATATATATATATATATTGATTATAAAATATAAGAGACTTACACAAATGGTTATTCATATTTTGAACTTTTCTACATCGTCAATCTCAGACCAATCATTTATATTGATTGGTATACTAGACTTTGCAAGTCGACCAATAGAGGATTTCAATTGTTGACCATTTTCTCCTATTGGATTACCAGTAGCATCAAATAGAACAACTATTCTATCATCTGGGTTATGTGGAGCATCAGATATATTCGCTCAACCTCTTTTTTTCAAATACCCTAATGGATCATTTGGATCTACAAGCTCTGTTATCCGAAGATCCATGAAATATTTGCAAACAATGAAGACATATAAATTAATTGAAAATTTTAGGAACATAGATATATATAAGAGTTATTACAACAATATAGAACATACTTTATGTTTAATTAGGTTATTGATCGTATACATATATTCCTTCACAATCACTTCGAGCCCATGACGAAGAATCATCATCATTAATTAGATCATCATATACATTAGGCAATTTATTTGAGAAATTACTAATATTGGTTAATGTATCAAGCATAGAGTCATCATCTTCTATAGCATCACAATGGTAAAACTCTTTTTATGGAGGCATTAACACAACAGACCATCTTGGATCAATTTGATCGCTCACGTAAAATACTTGTTTTGCATGAAGTGCTAACGTGAAAGGATCATCAGTGTGACTTATCCTAGATAAATTTACAAGGGTAAATCCAAAATCATCTATTTTATATCCAACATTGATAACATCTTCGACCCAATCACACAAGAAAACTGTTTCATGGAAGGCCTCATAATCCAATTCCCAAATCTCTTGTATTATACCATAATATGTTCTATCAGAACGTACAGGATTAGCATCTTTTGAACTGGAAAATTGCATAGTTTGTGAAACCATCTTCACACCACTATTTTGATTTACTCAGACTTTGTCCCTAGCTTGAGTCGTAAACCTTAATCCATTTATTGTGAAACTATAAAATGATTTGACATCGAATTTTGGCCCATATGCAAGCCATTGTAAACTTTCTGATATTTTATGATTGGGTTTCTTGAGTTCATCTCGAATCTATGTATACAAAAACACAAAATGTGTTTAGAGCAAAGTTTTAAAATATTGAATAGATCTAGGAAGATACATGCATGAATTTTTGTTTGTGACACTTACATGGTTGCGAAACCAATTAATAAACTCCTGCTTATGTTCATCATACAACCATGTTTCTCCTCCTTTTTTGTATAACGAGGATCGATCTTCAATAAGTTTAAATGCATCATGTAATGTTATTAAATATATATTAAGTTATATATCATCATTAATAGTTAAATAAAAAATGATTTTTACAATCATGAAACAATGAACATCACTTACTCTATGTACGGTTGTGCCTCATTATTATTTACCAAAATGATTCGGTGTGCTTTTTCTCATCGAGTGCAATCAATAAATAATTTCTTACTTCCACCAAGCATAGGGTTACCTACTTGGATCATGTGACGTTCTAAGAACAAATTGTGCGTAGGATTCCCAATTTCAGTGCAACCACTAAAGTATTTTGAACAAAACTCATGGCCTCTTCAGTAATGTAGCGTTCCACCATGCATCCTTCAAGTCGATTTCTATTATTTACATATCCTTTAAGGACTTGTTTTGTGTGTTTTGCAACACACATAAATCGTGCAAGTATACACGGTCACAAGTAATAAAGATTTGTAAGTAAAGTATCGTTCCCACGAGGATTTGTTACTATAGTTTGTTGATTACTAAAATTGTATCTCTCTGATTTTATCCAAAACAATCGTTAATTGAGAAAAAGGTAAAAAGAAAATAAGAGATCTCTAGGATTGCAATTTTTCACCAAACTAATCCACTCAAATCATGTTATTTTCTTTTGATTTATATTTTTTAGTACATTTAATTTGTCAACCGAAAACTTCTTTTTTATTCATACATCTCTTCCGAGCTCCGTATAAACACACCTCGTTAAATTAATTCACTATATCTCTATGAGAATTAAATTTAATAAGATTCATTAAGTTCTAAGTTCTCAAATGGCCAACCATACAATTAGGGTATATTCATATCCTTCATCATACATGTCATTCTATTTACGAGCAATATACACAAAAATGCCTTTCTCAAGTTTATTTTTATGCCACAAATTGTTTTGATAAAATTCTTAAATAATCAAAAAGCATTAAGCACAAAATAGAACGAACAAATCGAACGTCTTACAAATCTATCAAAAATAATTAAAATCAAAGCTATGTTTGAATCAAATGCAACCCTAGAAAAATTAAATTACTTCATTAAATTAAAATAAAAATTACAATAGATGCAAAAAAATTAGAAGAAGAAGAAAGAAAATTAAAACAACACATAGAACAAATATTTGGCACACGCAGAACACAACAAAAGCCAAAAAATGGCTTCTGCGTGTTCTGCAGTCCAAAACCGAACAACACAAAAATTCTAAACCAAAAAAAACTTCTAAACTCTATCATAATATCACCTATTTATAGCTAAAAAAATACATCTAAAATATTACATTTTCTATTTTATTTTTTTATAAAAAATGCGTAAAA
Organism: Hippophae rhamnoides; assembly: GCA_033030585.1. Taxonomy (NCBI): domain Eukaryota; kingdom Viridiplantae; phylum Streptophyta; class Magnoliopsida; order Rosales; family Elaeagnaceae; genus Hippophae; species Hippophae rhamnoides. The sequence goes on from CM065427.1 coordinate 71,949,556, forward strand.
ATTTGTATCGAAAAACAAAAATCACGCATATCGATTTTTGTATCGAAAATGTTAATTAATTCACGCGTGAGACAGGGGCACCGATTCTGCATTTTTTAAATTCTTTATGGATGCCACGTGTCAGCGTATGATTCGCTGGAAGGAATTAATGCGGACACGTGGCAGCTTCTGATTGGCTTCTGGGAACGTGCGTAGGAAACATCAGAGCACGGAGCAACGGCTACACACGGGCTTGATCCTGCACTTTCGCGCTCATGATAACATGCCACGTGTCATCACATGATTAGCTGAAAAATAGAGTAGGAAACGTGCTAATTTCTGATTTCAGGAATGGATTCAGGTGGACACGTGGCATCTTCTGATTCGCTGAAACTCCGGTTGCACGAAGAGATCAACGCACGGGATCAGAGCGTACGTGGGGGACAGCGGCTGGATGCGTCAGACACGTGGGTCCCACGCTGCACGCCGGCCTGCGCGGCAGGTGGGCCCCACTCGGCGTACCGAGCCGCGTGAAAAATTGAGACCTGCACCCACTCTCTTTGGTCGGGTGTGATAAGGACGCGCGAATCTCAGCCGTGTCTTATCTGATCGGACGGTCCACGATTCACGCGTGTAGATTGGCGCGTAGATTCTTCTCACCTGCGCAGAAAATTAAACTTTTATTAATTATATTTTCACCCACAAATATATTTCAAATTACATTTTAAACTTTCTTAAATTACAGTTAAGCCCTTTGCTAATTTTAAATTAAATTTTTAAACTTTAAATTATTATAATTAAGCCCAAATTTAATTTAAATTATATTTTCGATTTTTATAAATTGTAATTAAGAACTATATTATTTGAAATTATATTTGTGGACAAAAAAATATGAAATTAAGTACATTTTCGATACAAATTATTTAATTTTATTAAAAATGTATTTTTAATGCATAAAAGGAAAATATTAATTTATTTAACAAAAATTAACTAAATATTAAAAGAACATAGCAATTATCATTACTAAAATTGATGAAAATAACTATATAAAATACAGTTATCAACTTGTATATATCCCTCAAAAGGATACATCCACCTTAAGTAAGTAGGACCACACAATTGAACCTTTCAAACTAAATGAACACACAAGTGAATCATTATATCGAAGAAAGAAGGAGGAAAATATTTTTCAATTAGACACAAAGTCTCTACAACATCTTTCTGTAAAGAATTTAACTCGCCAATTGATGTAGATTTATTGCATATTGTATTGAAGAATGAACAAAGCCGAATTATTGATAATTGAACATGTTTTGGAAGAATTGATCTAATAGCAACTGGTAATAACTATTGTATTAAGATATGACAGTCATTTGATTTCAATCCATACAGTCTCTTATCGGTGATAGACACAAAATTTCTTAAGTTGGATGAGTAACCATCAGGAACATTCACATCTTCCAAACATTTACAAAACACATCCTTCTCTTTTGTTGACATTGTATATGATGCTGGTGGTAAGTATGTTCGATTCTTATCATTTTCCACCCTTGGTTCCAATTCAGGTTGTATGCCTAGTTTCTTTAAATCCAATCTTGCTTTAATTCCATCCTTTGTTTTTCCAGGTATATTAAGTAAAGTACCAATCAAGCTCTCACATACATTCTTCTCAATGTGCATGACATCTAAGATGTGACGAATGTGTAGGTCTTTCCAATAAGGTAATTCCCAAAATATTGATTTTTTTTTTCAACAACCATGGTAAGTCGGTTCAAACTCTTTTTCATTTTCACCCATTTCATTAGTTGACCTCTTTAGTTTCCCTACCTTAGTGAGTTTTTTTCATCTTTTCATATCGTTTGAATGTCATACCATTCAATTGCCTTAATATCTCAACACCTCGCAAAGGTTGAGTTGCATGATCATGATCTTCTTCACCATCGAACGGTTTCTTTTGGTATCTAAACTTGTGTCCAGATGGAAAAAATCTTTTATGTCTTCTATAAGATATCTTTCGTCTGTGAACAAGATAAGTTGCAGAAGTTCCATCACTACATATAGGGCATCCCTTGTAACCTTCTGTTGCATGTCCTGATAAGTTTCCATAGGTAGGAAAATCATTAATTGTCCATAAAAGGACCCCCTTAAAGTTAAAGTGTTATTCTTTATGTGCATCGTAAATATTTACACCATCATTCCACAACGTCTTTAAATCATCTATCAGAGGCTGCAAATATACATCAATATCAACACCGGGTTGTTTCGGTCATGAGATCAATAATGTTAACATCATGAATTTTCTTTTCATACACAACCGGGGAGAAAGGTTGTATGTTACCATAATTACTGACCAATAGCTATATTTACTACTGTGGGAACTATATGGATTAATTCCATCAGCAGCATGAAAGACGAAGATTGCACGGATCAGATGAAAATTGAGGAGATAAATTATCTACTACTTTCCAATTTGAAGAATCACAAGGATGACGTAGCACCCCATCATCAGATCAATTAACTAAATGCCAAGTCAACATTTTGATGTATCTTTACTATCGAACAACCTTTGAAAGCGAGGAATCGGAGGAAAGTACCAAAGAACCTTTGCAGGCACGCCTTTCTTATATGTTGTACTCTCATTTGTACCATGCTTCCATCTTGATTCTTTACACATAGGACAATCGTGCAATGTCTCATATTCTTTTCTATAAAAAATGCAATCATTTGGACAAGCTTGAATCTTATGATATTCCATGCCAAATCGACTAAGAGATTTCTTCACTTCATACATTGAAGATGGCAATTCAATACCCTCAGGAAACATATCGACTAGTAGATTTAGTAATTCTGTGAATCACTAGTCAGAAAAACCATGTTTTGTCTTCACATTGTACAAATGAACCAATCCCGACATTTTAGTGTATTTTTTGCATTTTGGATACAACGATTTTTTGGCATTTTCTATAAGTTTATTAAAGGTTTTGGGATCATCCTCGCGTAATTCATCTTCAACACCATGAAACATATTTTCTATCTTTACATTATGATAAGATGTATGTAATCAACTCATATTCTTATTTATCTTTTCCCCATGAGTATTATCAATATTATCTCCATGATAATACCGACATTTATAGCTCAAAAGAATAACATTACGGATAAGATGATACTTAAACTCATCAAATTCATGAAATCACTCATTTTTACGTTTAACACATGGGCATCGAATTATACTAGTTCCAGTATTACTATTTCTACAAGCAAATTCTATGAAACTTTCAACTCCAGAAATATAGTCTTATTCAATTATATACTTTGACATCCAAGATTTTTCCATTTTCTATTAATGACATTAATTAAACATATTACTTAATTATGTATACAATGAATATATTTCAAGTATTATTATATATAAATTTCCTAATTATTAGAATATATATCAAAACATACATAATACAAAAACAGTTATCATTTTAATTATTTTACAAAATCATTTCAATACAAAATTAAAAAATAAGCAATATGTCAGCATGAATATATAAAAACCAATCACTTTGGTTGATTCTAATTTCTAAATATGTTACTATATCATAATTAAAAAGTAATATTAATTATACGTATATAACATTCTATAGAAATATATAGGGACTACTATAGTAACGTATTTATCATTTTAACACATAAGTAGCATATATAAATAAAAATAATAATACTACTTAGCTTGTAGTTATTATTTGATTTTTATTAATATATATATATATATATTATTTAAATTATTGAGTTTATAAATATATATTTATAAATTTTTTAAGAGTAAATAGATATTACGTATAAATCTTATACTAATATAATTTCTTACAAATTTTAAAAAACATATTATTTTTTTTTCTATTCACTACTTAATAAAATATAATTATTTATATGTAAATAAATTTATCTACGCACAATAAACTCACAACATTTCAAATATTATTTTCACATAAAATAAGTCAAACATAATAACAAGAAACATAAAAAATATATCTAAATAAAAAATTTATACAAAAAATAAAACAAACTAAATAATAAGCTGCAAAATTCTACTTAATAAAATATAATTATTTATAATATATAAATAAATTTAACCACGCACAGTAAATATATATAATTCATCAAACCTACAACATTTCAGATATTATTTACACATAAAATAAGTCAAACATAATAGCAAGAAAATTAAATAAAAAACATACTTAAATAAAAAATTTATACAAAAAAGGGTATAAATATTTTTTAGTATTTTGCTCAAAAAATAGTAGATTTGAAAGATAATGAGAAGAGGAATATAACTCACAAAATGATGTTACAAATGGTGGTTGAAGATGGCCAGAAATTTAGAAAGAAGGTGACGGTATAGCTCAGTTTTGGAAGAAAATGGAGAAGAGAAATGAAGAAATTGGGATTCTGCGTAAAAAATGAGCCGAATTTGGATATATTAGGTGGATAGCGTCGGTTGACGTGGAGAACCGATGCTATCCACGCAATTTAATTTTTTTTTGTCAATTATTATTTTATTTAGACTATGCATATACGTACTATAGAAATAGAAAAAATAATTACTTTAGAATAATATTTAATTAAAACATATACACAAAATTAAATAAAGATATATTGTAGGTATATATATAAATTTAAATATCAAAACAAATAAACAAAATTATATAATTTTTAAAACTAATTGTCTAAAAAAAAGGAAAAATTATATTATATATTTTTATCCAACTTAAATTCTAAAGAGTCAAATAAAATAATAATTAATTTTAATTGTATTTACTTCATCCATTTTTTAATTTAAAAAATAGGACGTAGTGTCGGTTGACATGGAGAACCGACATTACCCACGTGGATAGCGTCGGTTCTACATCAAACTGACTTTAAATTCATTATAAATTGATTTTTGGAAAAAATCGACTTTATATAGCAACTTAAATACCCCTTTTTGTAGTAGTGTTTGTTGCCCACTCTAGTACTGAAGCAGAATATCATGCTTTTGCTAATACCACATTTGAGTTCTTTTGGCTATGATAGATTCTTAAGGATTTGAGTGTGTCCACATCCTCTACTACTCCCTTTTATTGTGAAAATCAGAGTGCCATTCATATTGCTCATAATAATGTCTTCCATGAATGAACTAAACACATTGAGATTAATTGTCACTTTATTCGTTCTCATCTTGTCCATGGTGCTCTCAAGATTTTCCTCGTCTCTTCCAACGTTCAACTTGCAGATATCTTCACCAAGGTACTTCCTAAAAGACACACTTGTAATTTGGTTGACAACCTCAAGTTGGTCTCACATCCACCTTGAGTTTGAGAGGGAGTGTTAATGTATATCTGTTAGTGTATATCATATCTGCTAATGTATATCATGTTATGGGTTTTAGGCACATCTAATTTACTTGTAACTCCTATATAAAAGCACCATGTATATTCCTTAATAGAAGAGAATACAAAACAATCGTTAAGTATTTATTTCTAACAGCTACAAAATATGTAAATATATGATAAAGATGTTTATTACTTATAATGCATCAATAAAAATGCAATAATTTGAATAAAAATCATTATCGCATATGGCTTATTAAGAATTGCCTTCACTTAAGTTAATTTTGGTTTGATCACTACTAATCACCTCAACATATTCTAAAGTTCATCGTTTAAGCATTCACCAAATTCATTTCCAATATCCAAAATTGATCATACATATAAACTTGGAAAAGACAAACTATACCATAAATTTAAAAACGGACCCTGTCGTCATTCTTTTGCTTCAACTTATTTTTATCTTTTTTTGAATACAAACTCAACGCCACATTGTGCATTTGAACATTGTCCTTATTCAAACAATGTTCAAACTAAGAAACTGTAAGTTGAAAACTATGTCACCCCATCATAAGATATATCCTAATCAGAAGCCAACAATTGAACTTCTCTACATACACAAAGATTATTCGATTCACCAAATAAACCACAAAAAAAGTATATTAGGAAAATCATTACAACATCATCCTCATCAACCTTAACAAAATCAAATTCAAAATAACCACCAACTTGTGTCTCTTTAGGAGACTTACTACTAGAACCAACATTTTTTTGACTTCGTAACACTTTTCTTCTTATGAGTAGTTATTGTCTAGAGATTAGGCCTACCAATTCAATCAACCAAAAACTCTAAGTATTTAATAGTAGAAAACTTAGCAAAATACTTTGTAACAAATGAAGTTGAATCCTTCTTAATTTCAATAGTCTCATCTTCATTCAACAATTTCAAACTAGTGGCAATCTAGAATTCTATACGAGAAAACCTCAATATCTTCGTGTTCAGATGAAACCATACTCCTTCATAGATTTACAAGGAAAAAATTTCTTTAATAACAAATAGTGGATGAGCTACCTACTAAATCGAGAATTTGACAAATCATAGAAATTTCTAAAACATGACTCTTGAAGGCTTAATTTCTAACCTTCATTTATAAAACTCTTGATACGGTTCATAACAATTTGTGGCGTAACATTACAACCATAACGAACATTGAATTCATTATCCATACCAAACAAATTTGAGAAAGACATGTTATATATATGAAACTTAAAAATAATAGAAAAATCATGTAAAATGTACATAACATATTAAAGAATATGTAATAAATTATAATACAGATAAAAATGAACAAAAACATGTACAATGTAACTTGTTACATTCAAGATATAATACAAAATAAAAAAACCTTACTAAAATAATATGAATCTTAAAAATAATAGAAATAATAATGTAACATGTACATAACATACTAAAGAATATAAAATATTTTACGATACAAATAAAAATGATGCAAAATAAAAATAATGTAACTTATTATATTCAAGTTCTAATACAATGTAATAAGATACATTCAAAATATATCCAAATTTTAAATAACAATACTACACTAACGAATATAAAACCTAAAAATAATAGAAAAACAATATAAGGTATACATAACTTACTAAAAGATATATAATATTTTACGAGATAAATAAAATAAAGACAAAACAATATAACTTGTTACATTTAGGTTTTAATACAATGTAAGAGACTTACATTCAAGACATATCCTCTTATTCTTCGTATAAGAATAATTTTTATGACTTATATATAGAGTAAATGAAGTTTTAATTTTATAAAATCTTTATATATTTATTATTTAATAATTAAATTAAATATTTTAAAAAAATTAAATGAATTTAATTATAAAAAAATAAATGAGTTTAACAAACATGAAAATGAACACAACTTAACTAAACTCATTTAAAAAATGAGTTAAATTGAATCACAATTTATTTAAAATAAATTGTATCAATTCAATTAATTTACATCAATAATTCTTTTCTTTTCAAAAGGGTATTTAATTATTATTTTTATTAAATAAATAAAATAATATAGATTTAAATTTAAATTTATGTCGATGGGATAAAAAATTATATCGCATGGTTAGAAATTAGTCGTATAACAATAAGTTTTACCATACAGCTCTATGTATATTCCTCTATTGTAAGCAAGTCACACTGATTAATAACTCTTTTTACTTTAAAGCGGGGCTAAATTACACTAATAATAATAAATTTTTTCACATTAAACATTTTCTTCAGCTTGTTATTATTTATTTATTTATGATTTTATTGCATTATTATTTTTTATCTTTACATTTAAGTTTTCTTACTTTTTATTCTTCTAATTTAATATTTTTTAATTTTTTAATTTTAGTTGATTTATTTTTTATTTTTAAAGTTTAATTTCTAATTAATCTTAAAATTTTTACTAAATGTATAAAAATTGAAAAAATAAAAGAAATAAAAATTTAAAAATAAACGAATTAAATTATATATAAAACTATAATAAGCGAAATAGAATATAAAATGTGAAAAACTAATGTTGTCGTTGGGGACCTAACCCAGCGAAGTTAAAGTGGTCACCTAATCAATCAGTCTTTGTCTTTGCAGTGTAAACTAATTTGTCTGTGCTTTTCAAAAAGTAGTGGTAGCCATTCTCCATTTCAATTGTCAATTTCTATGTGCACAACGTTACGAATAAATTATTGTTTAAACTTAAAATTATTTATTAATAAAAATTAAATATTTATTTATTTAAAATAATATAGAATGAAGAGGGTTTAAGTTTATTGATTTTAATAGATATGTATTTTAGATCGTATTTAATAAAATATTATTTTATAAAATAATAAATTTATTTTATTTTATTTATTAACTTCAAAAATAAGTAAATATAAATTTACAAAATATACCGATATAATTTTGTTCATTTATATTATCCATTTAATACATAAAATATTAAAAAATATTTTTAATAATCCATATTTTAAATTGTAATAAAAAATAAATAATTTTTTTCATATATAACATGGATATAACAACCATCCCTTCATACTAAAATGTCTTTATTTTATCTATTATTTATGTTAAATAATTATTTTAATTTGATTTGATTTAATAATGATATTATAATATATTAAATTTAAAATATATGAAGTTTTCTTTTTCCCCATGTGTAGGTGTGAACTTCAATTACGTGGAGATGCTAATAAATATGTTAATTAATTCCGATCGGTGCCTTGGAGATATTTTAATAAGGATTTATTATTATTATAATAATACTTAAAAGTAATTTGATTGATATAAAATAAATGTATTAAAAAATATTTTTAATTGTTTTTTTAAATCAACGTTGAATATAATGAAATATAATATGTAGTCATTAAAAAGAAATGGAATAACAATAACTGGAACTTTCTTTCTGTTTTATCAAAACTTTAATTATAGTGATCTTATGTATGTCAGTCACTTCAGCTCCTTAACTTTATTTCTTCCCCCGTACGCCTGGCGAGAAAACTAGTCCATTAATTACTCTCTCTCTCTCTCTCTCTCTCTCTCATCCTCCCATGGAAATGCTTTATTGCATTTGTTTCTGATACCCAGTAAGGCAGAGAGAGCAAACTAGGTATCGATCGAAGCTCTCAGCAGTTGGCTCGAAGTTCAAAACTGTGTAGGACACAGCAAAGCAAGTATTGATAATTCTTTTCACTTTTTTTATTTTATTGTCGTAAGCTTTTATATATAATTAAATTCACATTTATTTGCTTCTTTATTTTTTTTCATCTGTGAACTTTTTTTTTTTCCTCAAACACTCATTCTAATCATTATTTTCTCCGTATAACTAAAACGGAGTGATCGAGTCTCTTATACATACATGGTCTTCTGAATGAAAGGTGAGAGAGGAATGAGAATGCTCTAATCTCACTTATTTTCATTTCATTATAATATTATTTAATAATATCCTTAGAAATTAAAATAAACTAAAACTAATATAAAATAATTTCTCAATGTTATTGTCATATACATTTTTTTTTTGTGCTGTTTTCACATTATATTTAATATTAATTTTTTAAATTAACAAAAAATATCCCTTTATTTTTAATACACTTTTTTTATTAAATTAATTTACTTATTTATTCCTAATTAAAATTATCATTAATAATAATGAAAAAAATCTGATAATAACCTCATACTTTCTCTATAAAGTATAAAGTAACTGTTTCTTTACCAAATTCATCAACTCTTTTTTAATGTGGGTGCCAACTGTTCAATGTCATATGTTAAGTAAAATAAATATGCATTTATATTTTAAACATGTGATTTACAAAATATAATAATAAAAATAAATATAGCTTTTCATTTTATTTATTTTCATTAAAATCAAGTCTACCATATTTATTTTCATTAAAATCAAGTATAAAGTAACTGTTTTTTTTTTTAAATAAGAAAAATGGACAGTGAAAGGCGTGAGAGTCTTCTGGATTGTGAAACAAATGAGAAAAATGGATTAATGGGGAGGCTTTGGATGGAAGAAAAGATCATATGGAGAGTGGCATTTCCCTCTATCTTGTCCAGAGTTACTTCATTTGGAGTTTTGGTAGTCACTCAATCATTTCTTGGACATGTAGGTGAAGTTGACCTCGCTGCATTTGCACTTTCACAAAGCATTTTTTTACGCTTTGTCAATGGGATATTGGTAGGTAATTCTTTGAATCTTCCTCATTCCTTGCATAATGATATTACATACATATATTATAACTTATCTTCAATGAATTGAACCTCTAAACGAGTTGAATAAGCTTGCGAGTTTGCTATTAGACATAAAGTTTTGTTGTTATAGTGGTTTGCGTGATGTAATAATGGAGTAGACTTTCCATACAAACTTGTTTCATGTCGTGTTATCCTTATTGAATATTGAACTAGACCACCTCTGTGAACTTCCACTACGCCGCAAACCAGACCACCTTCACAAAACTCGACACCTCCATAAATCACTTCCTGCGAACCTCCACACTTACGCAAACATCCACCCTTCCACGAACACCTCAATAAAATGATCATGTGTCAAGGACATGGTCTAAATATGACATTTTGGGCTCTTTTGGTGGAACTTTTATGAAGACTTATTATCCCTATATCACTTAACCTAAAAATTACTATACTAAGCTGTACTTTTATTAAAGTAACAAAGACTTATTCGGCATCAAACCACTCTGAGTTGACTGTCTAATGCTTTTAGAGTTTGTCACTTTTTGTTAGTGTAAGAAAAACTATAGCATATATAGAACAATTGTATAAAGATGCAAGTGTATGTGACAGTTGGGGATGTCAAGTGCTACTGAAACTTTGTGTGGGCAAGCATTTGGAGCAGGGCAATACCATATGATGGGTGTATATTTGCAAAGGTCTTGGATTGTTGATCTTATTACTGCAACAATAATGCTTCCTATTTTCATATTTGCAAAGCCTATCTTGATACTTCTTGGTGAGGAACGAAGCATAGCAGTAGAAAGTGGCAAAATTGCACTATGGTTTATTCCTTTCATCTACTATTATGTCTTCACCTTCACCATTCAAATGTATTTACAAGCACAACTAAAGAACATGGTAATTGGGTGGCTTTCAGCTATTTCATTTGTTCTTCATTTGATTTTGTCATGGCTTTTTGTTATCAAGCTTAATTGGGGAAGTTATGGTGCCTTGGGAGCATTAAACATAGCTAGTTGGTGTTCTATTATTGGACAAGTTGTCTATGTTTTTGGTGGTTGGTGCCCCGATACCTGGAAAGGATTCACTAGAGCTGCATTGAAAGATATGTTGCCTGTTATAAAGCTATCAATATCTTCTGGGGTGATGCTATGGTAAATTCATGGTTCTTTTCTTTTAAATTTACTTGAAGTTGTTACGTTATGTTACGGTAAATTATAAATAAAAATCCGTTATCAAATAGGACTATTTGTTTCGTAACGATTCTGATTTGTATTTATGATTTATGATTAAATAATTGATTTTTTGATTTTTAATTCTCTTATAAGAACAATCACTCGTATGTTTGATAAACGTTTATATTTAATGATTTAATAAAAAATCGAAAAACATTAATCATCTATAAATTGTTTGGTATCGCTTTTTGATTTCAAATTTTTAGAGAATTAAAAAAAAATATTTTATTATTATTTATAAATTTTATATTTTTAACCATATTTTTCAATATTCATAGTAAAGAAAATCATAATACTTGATTATCTTTATAAAGTTTTTTTAATGAAAATGGAAAAAACAAAAAATAACATATCTTATTTAAAAAAAATCTTAATTTTAAATATATATAAATTATTCAAGACTTTGTAAGTGAAGTGAAAATTAAAAAAAAAAAAAATAGTTTTCAAACGTGCGTGATTAAAAAATCATTTGAAAAAATAACGATTAAAAATCAAAATTGTTAACAAACATGACCTAAAGTTATGAAATTCCATTTTCGTGTGTGATGGAAAAAAAACATTAATTGACCATATTTTCATATATGCTATTGACAATTTTTTCCAATTTGGAATGATCTTGTCATATGATTGGCTTTGAATAGCTTGGAGTTGTGGTATACTTCAATTCTAGTCCTGTTGGCTGGATATATGAATGATGCAACAGTTGCCATATCTGCTTTCTCAATCTGGTAAAACTTTTATGCTTGAGCTTCTTTCAATTCTATAAATATGAAACAGAAACTGCATGTGCTTCAACGTTCAAGTTGTTCTTGCAGTCTAAATATCAATGCATGGGAATTTATGTTATGCCTTGGCTTTACCACCGCTGCCTGGTAAGAATTGACGCAATGAACTTTTTCCTTCTCTCAACAGCTTATCTTCTATGTTTTACGAACTGTTTTAGGACACTGGAAGTCATAAATTTTTATATACATCTTATATTTTTTAAAATTTTATGTAAATTTGTACAGAAATTAGAGTGTCTAATTACCTACATTCATACTCATGTCATGTCGCTTAGTTATAAATACAGGAATAAAAATGAAGATTTAAAGCAACATAGCTTATTTTTGTGTTTTTGTCAACTCATACTTGCAATCTTACCTTAATGATAGTGTACGCGTCGCGAATGAATTGGGAAAAGGAAATGTAAAGGCTGCAAAATTCTCAATCAAAGTCATCCTCAGTAATTCAGTATGCATTGGAGTGTTCTTTTGGATTTTGTGTTTGGTTTTTGGACACAAAGTTGCTTACTTGTTCACTAATAGTGACGAGGTTGCCGAAGTTGTATCAAATCTCTCTGTTTTGCTTGCTTTCTCAATCTTACTCAACAGTATTCAATCAGTACTTACTGGTAAAACATTACCATTTATTAAATTCATTTCATTACAATTTTTCGATGGCTCACAAATGACATGATAAAGAGTGACAGGTTCTTTTGAACCGTCCAAACCGATCACATAAGATTACAAATATTTGATGAATAGTCTCCCAATAATTTAGGAGAAATGATGATTATATTTTGACACATTTATTATTTCGCGTAAGTATTGAGTCTATGTATTATATAAATTAAACACTTACAAATGAATAATTAAAAGTATTGTGTTTTGAATACAGAAATTTTAATTCTGATATCATGTTAGAAGTTGTTAGAAATCAATTCTCTATTGATATTATATTAGAAGTTGTTGGAAATCAATGCTATAGAGAAACACCGAATATATTTTTATACATTTATCAAATAGAATCGAACCTTGTTTTACTGTATTGGATACAATTGATCAACATTAATCCACCTAAATATGCTTTTTTATTAATGTTATTTTTAGGGGTGGCTGTGGGTGCTGGTTTACAAGGTACCGTTGCTATTGTAAATATTGCATGCTATTATGTAATTGGCATACCCTTGGGAGTTTTTCTTGGATATGTAGTCCATCTTCAAGTCAAGGTAAAAATTATAACCCCTATCTGTTTTTTTCATTTTTTATTTTTATTGAAACGTAGTTATAATTAAGCCTTCTCTTAAACAATCAATATAAAGGAATTACAGCATTTTAATGTAAATCATTAAATGCCTCATTGATCCTTTTTACATGATATAAAAGAATTAAATATGTCAGTTCTTTTTTTTTTCTAAATAAAATATAAAATAATTTTAAAGATAACTAGGAAACTTATTTTTTCATAGGAGATGCCCTTCATAACAACAGCGTTGAAAGTCTCTTAAGAACCTTTGAGCAAATAAGCTGTCTAGTCCCAAGGTTTTAATTAGTGTGATATTATAAAAAAATGTGATTTAATCTCTTACTTTTAACGTAAAATGTGCGTTTTAATTTCATATATATGACGTAAAAAGTGCATTTTAGTTTATTTTTTATTTTATTTTTAGGATTAAAAAACTAAAGTATATATTTTTTAAAATTGTGATACTAAAACACGTTAATAAATTGAAAGCTGTAATTTATGGTTAAACACAATTTTTACCATATTTTCATAATATTTATCTAATTAGGGTCTCCATTTCATTGTTTTGTTTCGCAGGGCTTGTGGATCGGAATGTTATGTGGAGTACTAATGCAAACACTAGTTCTTTTATACATCACTTGGAAAACAGATTGGAATAATCAGGTAATTATGGATTTTATACAATATCTTATAGGAATTATTTACTTCATTTAATGCTTAGGAATTCTAACTCAAAATAAAACTTAAATGCACATGGTTGATACTTTGTTCTAATTATGCTATGTGTTTCTATACATATACTTACTATATTACTATTTGATTATTTAATCAACAATAGAAGGATCAAAGTTTAGTGAACAGTTAATATACAATACACTATTTCGTAGGGGTAAATATCATTTTCCATATTTAAAATATTTCTTATATTAATAGGACGCTCTCATCTTCCATGCTATATATATATATATATATATATATATATGTTAATATTATTTATTTTTACCAAATATTTCAGGTAAATAGAGCATCAGAACGTCTCAACCGATGGTTCTTGAACTCCTCTGATGATAATGAATAAAAAATCTAGCTCTTTTCTTAAGGAATTAGAATTCTAGAGATTAGATTGAGTGGAACTCTTAACAAGATTTTCTTTTTCCTTGTTACATGATGTCCTCCAATTATGTGTGAACAATGAATTTTTATTTATTTATTTTTCTAAAGAGAATTATATTTTAAAAACTATATGCTTTGGTGAATCCATGAACTAGTTATTAAATTGTAAACGATAATTTAATGACTTAAGTTATTTCATTGTTTTCACTTGTAATCTTTCAATAATAAAAAAATATATATTCATTTTCTTATAATATTAAAAAAATATGTTTATTTATTTTATAAAAAAATGAATATATGTTTTTTTTTTCTTTTTTATTCCATCTTCTTTACTTAACCCTATGTTTGGTTGATTGGATTGGAATGAAATCAAAATTAATTCTTTTTCAATTTTATGTTTTGTTATGGTGAAAAATGAGAATTAAATGAAATCGATTTTTAAAAAAGAAGGAATCAGAATTCTTTTTCTCCCCTTAAGGAATTATGATTCTATTCTCATTTCAATTTTTTTACAATTTCACCTCAACTTCAAATATAACTTTAAACCCTAAATCCTAAATCTCAAATCTTAAAATCCTAAACCTTATTTAGAAAAAATAATAATTTTAACCCTAAATCTTAATCTATAAATATAACCTTAAACCATGAATCCTAAACATAAAATCTCAAATCCTAAATCCAAAAACCCTCTTTAGAAAAAAAAAATTTTAACCCTAAACTTTAACCCATAAATATAACCCTAAACCCTGAATCTCTAAACTTTAAACCATATTTAGAAAAATAATAATTTTTAACTCTAAACCTTAACCTACAAATATAACCCTAAATCCTAAATCACTAAGTCCCAAACCTCAAAACCTAAACCTTATTTAAAAAAAATTAATAATATATTTTATTTTTAAGTAATAATTATTTTAATAATGTATTTTGTTTGATGAAAAAATAATAATTAAATGATATTATTTAAACTTTATCGAATATATAGGTATTAAGATAATATACAATATTTTTCAATACATTTCAGTTGTAAACCAAACATTGTAATACTGATTCCTTATTTGATTACAGTGTCAAACAAAACAAAACATTTTTCTTTACATTCCATTTCATTCCCATTCTCTCTCTCACTTCATTCTATGAACCAAACATCACTTAAGGGATTAAAATTGAAACTATTGAATATTAGCTCTAAAAGTAATAAATTAGTAGTATAATTTAGGGAAATTAGTGGCCTAATTTGTGACATGATTTAAGGAAATTAGTGGCATAATTTAAGGAAATTAATGGCCTAATTTAAGGCTTAAATTATGGCACAATTTAGGGAAAAGGAGCCTTGCTTTATCTATAAATAGGAAAGAGTTCATGCATTGAAGAACAAGGCAAAAAAATCAGAGAGAGCATAAGGAAACTCAAAGAGAGAAAATACTTAGTGAGTTTGAGAGTTTTCTGTGAGTTTGGGGAAACACTTGAGAGATATTATTAGTGAGAAAATCTGTATTTGTATTCTGTATATTTCCTAATCGGTTCAATAATATCTGTTACCTCCCGTGGACCTAGGTGAATTACAGAACCACGTAAATTTGGTGTGTCCTTTTACCGCATTGATATATTCATATATCGCTATTTATTGCTTCCATGCACAAAAAATTGGTATTAGAGCCAAATATAGCAGTATTATATATCAAATTGAAGCTCTCGACGATACGAACGCAACGGTGAAAGAATCGCTCAAATCGAAAGTCAGAATCACCGCCAGAAGCCGTCGGAGTGCTGCTGCCGGCAATTGAGTCAACTCACTGAGTTGGACCGAGTCAACTCAATCACTAGTAATATTTGGACTAAGTTGGTCCATTTTTCATCCTTTTTAAGCTAAGTTGGATCTATTCCTAGCTAATTGGACCATTATGGATTTAACTATAGACTCTGTTTTTTCAAATAAGATATAAAATTTGGAAAAACATTGTTTTAAGTTGTAAGTGCAAAATTTTTGTAATTCGTTTGTACTTATAGTTGATAAAATAGAGATCGAAGAAGGTGAACTAGCTGACCATAGAATTTCTGGAAAACCAAGTTGTTCAACTCGAAGAACTATGTTGTCCAACACAAAGTTTGAGGTGGAGAAATTTGACGACACCAATAACTTTGGCATGTGGCAATGTGAAGTATTAGATCTATTGTTTCGAGAAGGATCTAATATAGCCTTGGAGACCAGGCCAAGGGATTATTCAAATGAAGATTGGAATTATGTCAACCGACAAGTTTGTGGCACAATTCGATTGTGCTTAGGAAAAGATCAGAAGTACTTTGTCATGAAAGAGAATGTAGCCGTAGTTTTTTGGAAGAAACTAGAGGACAAGTACATGAAAAAAAGTATTGAGAACAGACTCTACTTAAAGAAGAAACTTTTTCGTTTCCAGTATAAGAAAGGTACCCTTATGATTGAGCACTTAGATAATTTCAATAAACTTTTGGCCGATTTGCAAAATTTAGATGTCGAAATTATCGATGAAGCTATTATCGATGAAGATAAAGCTTTGTTGTTGCTGAATTCATTACTTGAGAGCTATGAGCATTTAACCACAACCCTGTTATATGAAAAAGATGAGGTTAAGTTCATAGATGTTTCAAATGCTTTGGTAAATAACGAGTACTGGAAGAAGGATCAATATGATCATAGAGACTCAATATCAGAAGCATTGACGGCAGTCAGAGGTAGGATGAACAACAAAAAATCTGGTGGATCAAATAATAGGGGCTATCCAGATCAAAGTCTAGAGGAGAGTCATCCAGAAGATTTCATGCAAAGGACGAGTGTGCCTATTGTCACTAGAAAGGGCACTGGAAGAAAGATTGCCTAAACAAGGACAAGTCAAATGCAAATGTTGCACAGAAGGCTGATGAAGATGAGAATCAACCTTTTCAGTTTCATCATCAGAAACCTACTCAGATACATGGATCCTTGATTCTGAATGTTTTTATCATATGTGTCCAAACAAACATTGGTTTTCGAGTTTTGAGAAGCTCGATGGAGGAGTTGTGCTTATGGGAAACGACAATGCCTGTCAGACAAAAGGGATTGGAATAGTACGACTAAAGATACACGATGGTACAATCAGACGACTTACAAATGTAAGGTATATTCCTGACCTAAATAAAAACCTTATTTCTTTAGGTGTTCTAGATTCTGATGGTTACAAGGTAACATTGGAAAATGGAGTCTTCAAATTTGTAGCGATGAAGGGTACTCGGAAGGTGAACTTGTATTTCCTAGATGGAAGTACAGTTATAGGAAGAGTAGTTGTCTCAAGTAGTTATGAAGAAAATACAAATGATTCTTTTCGCTTGTGGCACATGTGCTTAGGGCATGTCGATGAAAAGGCTTTGCAAGGCTTAATGAAGCAAGGTCTTTTGAAAGGTGCCAAGACTGGAAAGTTTGATTTCTGCGAGCATTGTGTACTGGGAAAACAAACAAGAGTCAAGTTCGGTACTGCCATTCATCGTACTAAGAGATCTCTTAATTATATTCACACGGATGTTTGGGGACCTTCAAAGAATGCTGCACTTGGAGGTAAACGCTAGTTTGTGACTTTTATTGATGATTTCTCTATATATGTCTGGATATACACCATGAGTCACAAAGATGAAGTTTTGGATATCTTTCTTAAATGGAAGAAAATGATCGAGACTCAAACAGATAGGAAAATTAAGAGGCTCAGATCTGATAATGGTGGCGAGTACAAATCAGATCCCTTCTTCAAAGTTTGTCAAGATGAAGGGATAATCAAACATTTTTCTATTCCTCGTACACCACAGCAGAATGGAGTTGCAGAACAAATGAATCATACTTTGGTTGAGAAAGTTCGATGTATGCTATCTCAATCCAAATTGAGCAAGGCATTTTGGGCAGGGGCTTTGTCATATGCAACTCATATAGTCAACAGACTTCCTGCGACTGCATTAGATGGAAAAACTCCTAAAGAGGTATGGTCTGGATAACGTGCTTTTGATTATGATTCATTGCAAATATTTGGATGTCCTACATATTTTCATGTTAGTGAATCCAAACTGGATCCAAGAGCAAAGAAAGGTGTTTTCTTGGGATTTAAGGAAGGACTTAAAGGATTTTGACTTTGGTGTGGTGAATCCAAGAAGATTGTCTTTAGCCAAGATGTCACATTCGATGAGTCTGTTATGCTGAGACAGACAAATTCAGAGAAAGAGAATGAAAGTCCAAATACTCTTTCTAAGGTGATGCTTGAGACTCTGGAAGAACCAAAAAAGATTGCATCGACTACCAATCATGGTGAAGATGAAATTGATGATCAAGAAGAGATCTTAGTTGAGATTGAGGTTCTCTCACTATCACCACCGATCAATTAACAACCAGAATCTATTGCCACTACTCGACCGAGAAGGGAGATTAGGAAGCATACCAAATACACAGACATGGTAGCATTCACACTTCTAGTAATTGATGATGATATTCTATGCACTTACAGAGAAGCTATGGAGATAGTTGATAGTATGAAATGGAAGATGGCAATGGATGAAGAGATGAAGTCTCTACACTAGAATAAGACTTGGGAGTTGGTTCAACTTCCCAAAAGAAAGAAAACTATTGACTGCAAATGGGTCTATGCTAAGAATGAAGGTGTTCCTGGTAAAGAAAACATCAGATACAAAGCCAGATTGGTAGCAAAAGGCTATGCTCAAAAAGAAGAAATAGACTACAATGAGGTATTCTCACTTATTGTTAAGCATTCATCTAATCGGATACTATTGCCTTTGATAGCATAGTTTGATCTCGAGTTAGCTTAACTCGATGTCAAAACAACTTTTCTCTGTGGTACTTTGAACGAAGAGATCTATATGTCTCAACCGGATGGCTTCAAAGTTCCAAGATGAGAGAATTGGGCTTGCAAGCTGAGCAAGTCAATTTACGGTTTGAAGCAATCACTGCGACAATGGTACAAGCACTTTGATAGCTTCATCAGAGAGTAGAAGTACACACGCAGTCAGTTTGATCACTGTGTATACTTTTGAAAACTCCAAGACTGTACCTTTATTTATTTGCTCTTATATGTTGATGATATATTGATTGCATCTAAGAGCAAGGTGGAGATCGACAAATTGAAGGCTCTATTGAGTTTAGAATTTAAAATGAAAGATCTTGAAAAAGCTAAGAAAATTCTTGGGATAGAAATCACAAGAGATAGAGTTGCAAGCACAGTCTATCTGACACAGACTCAGTATCTGAAGAAAGTACTACAAAGGTTTGACATTGATGAAAAAACCAAATCAGTAAGTACACCACTTGCTCCTCACTTTCAATTGAGTGCATTGATGTCACCTAGTACCACTAGAAGAAGCATATGGAACATGTTTCATATGCAAATGTCGTTGGTGTCTTGATGTATGTAATGGTTTGCACTAGACCTGATATTTCCCACACTGTTAGTATGGTGAGTCGGTACATGCATAATTTGGGTAAAGGACACTGGCAAGCAATGAAGTGGATTCTACGGTACATCTATGGTACTGTGGATATTAGTTTGAAGTTTGAGAGAAACAAGACTAAAGGCAAACACTTAGTCAAATATGTGGATTTTGACTATGCTGGAGATTTGGATAAGCATCGATCAACAACTGGTTATGTGTTCACAATGGCAGAGGGACCAATTTGTTGAAGATCAACATTGCAGTCAACTATAGCTTTGTCTACTACAGATGTAGAGTATATGGTTGCAACATAAGCATTCAAAGAAGCTATCTGGCTTCTCGGGTTGACCAAGGATTTGGGTATTGTTCAGAAGAACGGGGAGGTTTTCTGCGACAGCCAGAGTGTCATTTGTTTGGCAAAGAACCAAGTTCATCATGGTCGCACCAAGCACATCGATGTTCGATTTCATTTTGTTCAAGAAATTGTCGATAAAGGGAATTTTATACTCCAAAAAGTTGGAACTGTAGATAACCCTGTAGATATGCTTACAATGGTGGTTAGAGGGATCAAGTTTCAACACTGCTTGAACTTGATCAACATCTCTTGAGCTTAGAGCGCCGATGGCACATTTGGAGGCAACGTTATGAACTTTTCCGCCAAGGTGGAATTGTTGAATATTGGTTCTAAAAGTAACAAATTAGTGGCATAATTTATGGAAATTATTGGCATAATTTAAGGCTTAAATTATGGCACAATTTAGGGAAAGGGAGCCTTACTTCATCTATTGAAAGTTTATAAATTATGGACATAATTAACCTAGAGGGGGTGAATATGTTATCTTTAATTTTTACCAATTTATAATTTAATAACCTAAATAAAACAGCCATGCATGCAATCGTGTGTAAAAATAAGTACGGAAATAAAATAATAACATACGATATTTTTAGGTGGAAACAACCTTGGTCACAACCATGACCTAAGAGGAAAACCACCGGTCCATCGGACCACCTAACTTTCCACTATGAAAATCAAATGTTCAAGTACAAACTCGGTCTTATGCTACCCTCGCTAGGATACTACCTCAATGTACTTTACTTACGAGCCCCTGCTCTGTTTTCACAGTTTCTAATATTAGCGTGAGCGGTTTCAAGACCAACGTTCCAATAAGTTTCCCACCAATCAGATACGTTCTCAAAGTAACTGCAAAATAGTTAGCACAAAAACACAAGTGCCCATGTGTGTTCTAAAACGGATTTAATAATGAATAATCCTAACTAGATGATCCAAAACATATGTCATTTAAATTAAATCAACTAGCAAATCCTAGAGCAAAAAGATCAAGCACAAGTTCAATAAAAATAGATTCTTTAAAAATTAATAATCAAATCAAATAATTATGATATGACAAAAAAAATTATTTGATCTAACAATTTAAGAACAAAAATAAAGAAGAAGCCATAAGAACATATTATCAAAATATCATAAAATAATTAGGCTTCTTAATCAATCAAACATAACCACCAATATTTGATAGATTAACTAAATAAAGAAGCCTAAAGAATTATGATCTTATATTTGTAAAACAAGGTAGAGAAATTAATTAGAAAAATGCTCGTGTGGTTAATTGAAACAATGAGTAATGAATTTTGTTTATAGGAAAAATTAAAACCCTTAATTCTATGTAATTGATAGATATCTTTTCTATTACAAATAGGATTAGTAATACTCATTAATTAAGTTAACTCATATATGATTGATAAATATATTTTCTATTATAAATAGGATTAGTATTACTCATTAATTAAGATAACTAATATATGATTAATAAATATCTTTTCTATTACAAATAGGATTAGTATTACTCATTAATTAAGATAACTCTTATATAAAATAGATTTTATGCTATCTTTTATGCTAAAGATTCCAGCTATAATTTAGATTATATCTTATATAATATTTTAGTATATCTTATTCCATATTTTAGCACTAAAAATTATTTTAGATTTATAAGCATGTGCTATTAAATGCATAAATGTAATCCTATGTGTTGTTGTTATCAAAGATATACGTACCTGAAGTATAATTATCTGGAATTCGAGCATTTGTTTGGCTTTTCTTAATAGACTTGATAGCAGGCCTAAAAATAAATTTACAGATAAATATTTTATTCACGAAAATAGTTAATACTCATAGTCCTTACATCTATAAATAGGGAATAGTTCATGCATTGAAAAACAAGGCAAAAAAATCAAAAAAATTAGAGAGAGCATAAGAAAACTCAAAGAGAGAAAATACTTAGTGAGTTTGAGAGTTTTCTGTAAGTTTGGGGAAACACTTGAGAGAGATTATTAGTAAGGAAATCTGTATCTGTATTCTGTATATTTTCTACTCAGTTCAATAATATCTGCTGTTTTCCGTGGACCTAGGTGAATTGTTGAATCACGTAAATTTAGTGTGTCCTTTTATCGTTTTAATATATTTAATATACCGCTATTTATTGCTTACGTGTACAACATAAATTATGTAGGAAGTCGTTATGCAATAAAATTAAACCTAATTTAAATATAACACCTAGTTTGGAAAGGAAAAAATCAAGTCCAAGAACCCTTTTTGCAATAATATTTTATTAATGCGAAACTAATGGGCTAATATTTAGGAATCTAGAATTCTATCAATTATCTATTATGAGATTTTTTAATACAGAATTTGAAATTAATAGTTACCATTTTGTTATTTAAATTATCGTTTATAATTTAATAACTAGTTTATAGATCTATAGTTTTTTTTCTTCCATTTACGTAGTATATATTGTAGTTGAATCACATACCGTGGAGGAAGGTGCTGGTAAACCACCTCCATGTTTTCTCATACTTCATGGACACTATAGTGGCTATGAAGGAAACCTTCCAAGTTATGATGCTTTTACCCTTGAAGGGCCTTATTTTGTGAGGGGTTATAACAAGGGTGAGATTCATGAAGCAAGAAACATCCTTGAGGTAGGTTTTTACTAAATAACAGTACTGAATAGGTCATTTAAGTACTTTCACTAGCTTTAGCTTAGCTTAGGGATGATGCATAAGTCCATCAAATTTATAATAAACTAGTGCACTCTTATTTATAATTGAGAACAGCATTTTTAGTTTGTGATTATGAGTGATTTTTTCTCTTGGAAGAGAGTAGATATCTAATGGTTTTCTATTATTGCTTAAATGCAGATCACCTACGGAACCCTATTAAAGGCACACATGTATATGATTTGTTGAACATTGTAATGATCTAGTAAGTCCAAATGATGTCAAAGGGAACAAATAGTGGTATACAGGCGAAGAGATCAAGGCACGTCGTATGGTGCTGGGGTTAAACTCGAGCTAGTGCGTGGTCATGAATATGCAGTTGACCACGACGCTGGTTTTCCTAAACCACTTACAGTTAGTTTTTGTCTCTATTTTTTCAAATCGCATGAAGATTAGTATTAGTATTTAGCACATAAACGAGAAAGTTTTTGAAGACTGAACTAGATCTTCCGGCGAACTCGAACATGGAGAGCTCAGGCGAGAAGGTCATGGCCGTTATCATGGTGGGCGATCCTACAAAAAGTAAAGTCAATCTTTTTTAATTGTAGGATTTTTTTTTAATTGCATTTTTATGGGATTGTTTGGTTTTAGTTTTTGTAAATTTTTCTGATCGACAAGAATTAGGTTCAGACCTCTTTCTTTCAATATTCAATACTTCTACAAATTTTTGTTTACTTAATTCAATTTCAAAATTCAATCTACAACCTATTTTTCATGATTATAATAGTTTAGCTGTTGATATTTGTTTTGTTATTTATTTATCGATACCCAGTTTGGCTCAAATCATTCTAATTGGGTTCTATATAAGGAGCTTAAATTTGCGTTTTATGTGTCTTTGATCTCGAATGAGTTAAGAGTTCCAGTGAGGCTGCTTACCACCATTTCATGTTTCTACTGGTGACCTTTACTAATTTAGAGATTTGATGATGGAAGACAGTCCAGTATGAAATTTACAATTATCTTTAACTTACTTTCAACTATTTCTTACCCACAAATTATTTTTTGTACTATCAGGTTTTTATTTTGTTGGGCAGTCACATATCTTTCTACCGAACTGCGATGTTTGTTGTACTTTTCCATTGCCTGGAAGGCTCGGTAAGTTTTGTGTTCCTTGCTCAGTATGCCAAGTAATTAGTTCTTGTAACTGTCACTACTAAAAAATATATATGTTCGCAGACTTATGGACTCGGTTGGTCACAGTTTAATAAAAACTGAGGCTATAGAATATGTTTATTGTCTCGATTTTTATAAATAACTATGATCATAAGTTATATTAATTTTTTTTCATGTTTTCTCTTTCTTTTTTTTCTTCTTCTTTCCTTCTCTCTCTCTTTCTTTTTTCTTTCTTCTTTTTTCTCCCAGATCTTAAATTTCATTTTTCCAGATATGAAATTTCTCTTCCCGTCTCGTGATTCTTCCTCTTCTCATATCTTCTTCCTCTTCCTAGCTCACTGGTTCAATGGGTTGTTGTTCGTTGGATCACTGGCCACTGGGTCGTTGTTTGATGGTCGTTGGTCCTTGGATACTGGTTGTTGGTCGCTGGACGCTGATTGCTGGTGTTGGTGCGCTGCGTTGGTGCTCATGCGCTGCGCTGGTATTGGTGCGTTGCGCTGGTATTGGTGCGTTGCGCTAGTGCTGGTGCTGGTGCGCTAGTGCTTGTACTGGTGCGCTGGTCCATGGTGCCTAGTGCCTAGTGTTAATGCTGAGACATGTATTAACTGGTGGTTAATTTTTTATCTGCATCACACATGTACTCTTCTTTGTCTCTGTTTACATGTGTATTTATGCATCTGTCTCTCTTTTCTGGCAAGCTTGACTTGTTATTGAAACAGTATTGATCAAAATATCAGTGTCCTTGCTTTTCATCTCCTTTAATGAAGAAGTTGGTGTTCTTTTCAGGACGTGTTAAAAACTTACTATATTAGTTTACACTATGAATAATGTCATAATATGTTGTTTTCTGTTGCCATGTTCTTTTCTTTTCTTTTTAAGATAACTTTGCTGAAAATAAATGAAAATATTAATATCATGATTTCAAGCAGGGAATTCTTCCAGATGGAAAGGTTGTTGCTATAAAGAGGCTTTTCTTCAATACCAGACAATAGGTAGATCATTTTTTTAATGAAGTCAATTTGATTAGCGGCATTCGTCACAAAACCTGATCGAATTGTTGGGATGTACCATTATAGGCCTTGAAAGCCTTCTTGTTGATGAATATGTTCCAAATCAAAGCCTGCATGATTACTTTTTCAGAGGTACTATTGACTTTAAAATCTATCATTTTTTCATATATGGTTACGTTCTTTTCTTTTACTTATTCCTCTTTTGATTGTTGTTGGTACTATTGTTGTTAAATTGATTTAAATCTCCCTACTACTGGTGTTGCGTTGCTGCTATTGGCACTGATGGTGCTGTGCTGCTGGTGCTGGTGTGCTGCACTGGTGTACTGTCATTGTTGGTGCTGCTGCCCCATTGCTGGTGTTGGTAATACTAAGTTTTTTTCTTCATGTTTTAGTGTATAATAAACTCACAAATGTAATTATACTTTTAATTTTAATATAATATAATTTTTAATATTATAATTTATATTGATTTTTAATATTGTAATTACTCATTGTATTTTTTTTAATTTATGTATACCCTATGGCCTCGGTTATTAGAAAACCGAGACCATATGTACACCCTATGACCTCGTTTGTTATAAAACCGAGGTCATAGGTCATTACCTATGGTCTTTCTCACTTAGGCCTCAGTTCTTATAACTGTTGTCATAGACATACGACCATGATTAAAAACTGAAACCGTATGTATGTTTTTTAGTAGTGTATAATTTCAAATATTTCTCATCGAAACTGTGTTGGAGGCAAGAAGAAGGCAAGCTAGTTTCTTCATGCATGCCTATATGCTGCTGACCTTGCATTCATTTGTCAACATGTTTAGATATTTTAGATATTATTGGCTCAGGCTTGTAATCTATATTGTAGTCAAAGTCGGTGTAGGAACTATCTATTTGAACATTGGAATGATTTAGATAGACATTATTTGACCAGTATTGTTATTGGTTGATTTTAAGCATGTATTTAATATTTTGGAACATTTTAATTAGTAAGGGTTATTATTTTTTTGCGCATGAATTATTAAAAGTAATTATACTTTTAATTTTAATATAATTTATTGATTTTTAATATTGTAATTAATAAATTTTGATAATTCATCATTTTTGAAGGCTATCTTGCATTTATAATTTAAAATATGTTGAAAAAACAACTAATTAAATTTATGAAATGTAGGAAAAATTAGTAGAATGTGACTAATTGAGTAATGTATATGATTACTATTTTAGTGTAAACTGTGATAAAAAATGAATACCTAGTGATATCTATGGTCATTAATTTTCGTTAAAATCATCACAACATAAATATAATAGATTATGGTTTTAGTGTAACTGAGACCAAATATGTCATTATTTTAGTATAATTGAGATTAAATATGAATACAAAGGTCTTGATTTAGTATAATCAAGACCAAAAATTAAGATTGTCTTAATCATTTATAAAATCGTGATCTAATGTTATAAATAAGATCATGGTTTAACATTATAGTCGTAAACATTTAATAGGTCATGGTCTTTCACAAGACCGTGACCAAATGATATGTATATTGTCAAGGTTAAAACATGTAACCATATGTAAGAGTCTATGGTATCATGTGTTTTATTGGAATTAAAAGATTAAATTAGGTTTTAATATTACATTTTAACCTATTTTTTAGAATCATGGGGTATATTTTTATGTATTTCAAGTATTTTTGAACTTAAAATATTCAAATGACAAAAGATTAATCAAATCTCACATATATAATTTTCATGCAGGGAAGGACTTAGATGCTAACACTAATAGAAGGTAAATCAAGGAGGGGTTAAAACATTAATTGTCAAAATTAAAGGTGCGTTGCGACATAGAACCATCATAATGAATTTCAGTATAATTAGGAACAAAGTCGCACCACATCATGAATTGATACGCACAACAACCCACACAGACAAATTTGCTTTTTAACTCTTGATTTTTAGCACATTTTTATCCAAAATATTCTAAGTTTGTTAGATTATTATTTTAAATATTTTAGATGTCTACAACTATAAGGTATGTATGAGTGTTGGTGATATTTATAAACAAAACATCTAAATGTAATTTTAGTTTCTAGGTGTGCCTTTCAAGAATACTTTCAAGCAGAAGAAACTATCGAGTTTTAACGAACACATCTTAGGTGTATATTTGTTTTTATGTATGTTAGATTTCATATTAAATACATCAGAACATTTTTCATATATGTCACTTGATCGATCGAGACATTACTAGATGATCGAGGTAAGTAGATCGATTGAAAATCCATCTACCTTAATTAAAAATTGATGAATTAATTTGAGAGATCAATCTACTTGTTTCAAAATTTATTTTTTATTATTATTAGATCGATCAAAGATTAACTAAATTGATCGACCTTTTTAGTTTGATCGATCGAGTTTGACTTAAATCGATCGAGGGGCTAGGGTTTCAATTTAAAATATTTATTTAAATTCGAGTCAATTTATGAAATTATTACTTAATCTATTCATTAATGTGTTTCATTGTTTTTAAAGTTAAATGAACACCTTGAAATACATGATAACTTTTATAATAAATTAAAAAAAGAGGAGAATATTGTGCAAAAACAAAATAATACTTTGAATTTGAGTATAACAAGTTTTAAAAAAGATAATAATAAGCTTGCTATAAATAATAAAAAATTAGTACAGGAGTTCAAAGAATCATGTAAAGAAATGGAGTGACTTACTATTGAAACTCAATGCTTAGATAAAATTTGAAGTATTAATAAATCATATGGTAATACAGTTGATTTTGGTTATAAAGATTAGAACTCCGTTCCTTTAACATCAAAATGAGCAATTAAGTTATTTTCTTTATAATTAAATTAATCTTAAATATTCTTTTTAAAATAATTATATTAATCATAGACTTAATTGAGATTCAAATCCTATACATTTTATATATCAAAATGGGTTAAGTCACGACATTTAATCTTAAATATTTTAAAATTAATTGAGCAAGTAAGGTGAATTCTTTTAAGTTTGTCTTTCCTTTAAGTTAATGTTTTAAAGTTAAAAAGAGAAAAACAAACAGGAAAGCAAACTAGTTTGGGAAAGTTTTTAAAATACTTTGGAAATAGTAAATACTTTCGGTGAAAAATGTAGGTTTATAAAGAAAAAAATAATAAAATAATATCTTAAAATTTATAAATATAAAACAATGTATTTTATATTTATTTCACATATTTTTACCGTAAAAAAATCTAATATATCATTTTTTTATATTCAATTAAAACACAATTTTATTGTAAATTTTATTGATTTTTTAATAATTTAAAATATCCTTTATAAATTTATATTCATTAATAAGTATAAAAGAAAACTCAATAACTATAATTAATATCTTTAAAAGTAATTTAAATTCAATATTTTTAATAAAAATATATTTTATACACTAAGGTAATATAAGTCTAATAATTTCATAAAGAATAGTAAAATTTTATTTTCAAAAAAATATATCAATCATATATTACATGTATTAAATATATGAATCATATTATAATAAGTATGAAATATATTACTAATATATTTTTAAAAAATAAATACCTACTACCTTTTAATAAAAATAACAAACTGGTAATAAATATATATATATATATATAAATGATACTTCCTTTGAGTACCAAACTTAAAGTAAATCTTTTTCCATCAATTTATTTCTCTATCTATCTGAAGGAAAGACAGGAAAAATTCTCAAATTTGTGAGTGACGAGGACGTTTCTAGCAAAAATCCGTCCAAGTTCTCTTCACGTAAGAATGTGGGTCCCAGTCCTTCTCTCTTTTAATATTTTTTTTGCATTCCTCAACAAAACAACGGTGCTGATAAAAAAAAAACAACGGTGGTGATAAAAAAAAAAACAACGGCGCAAACTCCCGAATTGTTCTTTCCCTAAAAACCTTCGATTTTTTTTTCGTCTTTCTCAGTATTTTCATCACTAGATATTCGAAAAGCACATACAAGGGTGAGAGAGAGAGTTTTCTGTTTCATATTTCTCGTTCTGGTTCTCTTCTTTCTTCTGTTTGTATTTTCTTTTTTACATAATAAAGTCGGAAAATGGGGACGTTGGAAAGTGACGTTAAGTTTTGTGCTTTCACCGTTTTCTTCACTTATACAGTTTTCAGTATCTCTCACCGTTTTACACGACGCGAGATGGCCGGTTTACTGTAAAGGTAGATTGATTTTTTCCTATAAAATTTTTTATTTTGGGTTGGTGGGTATTTTTGAATTAAAAGAAACGTTTTTTTTTTTTGCTTGGTTTTCTCTGTTTGCTCCAATGGAAGAACGTGGGTAGATTGGATCGTAAGTTTGGAGGGGTGTATCTTTACAGCTAGTTGCGAATACATAAATGGTCAGTGAAAATTTCTATGGATGTATGAGAGGTGATTCGATATGACTTCTCAACAGTTCTTTTTAATCGTTGAATGTGAACGAGGATAAGATCTAGAGTACTGTTTGATTTGAATCTGGATTTTGACTACAGTTCTAAAGTGCTTCTTACGGGTATGATTTCTACCTGGCCTGCATTTCTGTATTTGTTTTATTTTTAGAGTGAATAGATTGGGTTGGTGGATTTTTCTAATTTTTATTCCTTTTCTTCTTTGTTTTATTATTTTCTATTTATGGGAGATTCTCACGTCATTCTTTGTATTTTATTGGTATTTTATTTTGTTATACTTGTATATGAACGATGTAAGAAGATGTTTTTCCCCATCTCCATGCTTTTTCCAAATTCAAGATTTAGAAACTATATTTCCTTGTTACTAAGGATATAATTGTAGAAAGGACAGTGAATAAGTTATGATGTTTTGATTTGATTTGTTTTTTGGTTCTCATTTTATTGTCTTCATAAGTTTTGACAGGAATTGTGAAATCACCGTTGTGATTTTACAATTATTCAAGATAACTTTGTTGCACACAACTTTCATCTGTTATGGGGTTTCAGGGATTCATGTTTCATACATAAATGGATTGAAGAGGCAGTCCTTTTGGGGACAATGTTCAAAGCATTATCGTTTAAGCTATTGATTTTGTACCTCCTTTTTTCTGTTTCTGCTGCTGAAAGTGGGTATCAACGATGCAACTGCGATGACGAAGGTAGCTGGTGGAGCATTGAGAGCATCCTAGAATGTCAGCGAGTGAGCGATTTCTTGATTGCAGTGGCCTATTTTTCTATCCCAATTGAGTTACTTTATTTTGTGAGCTGCTCAAACGTACCATTCAAATGGGTCCTCGTTCAGTTCATTGCCTTCATTGTGCTATGTGGTTTGACACATTTGCTCAATGGGTGGACCTATGGCTCTCATCCTTTTCAGTTGATGCTTTCTCTAACTATCTTCAAAATTCTCACTGCCTTGGTCTCATGTGCTACTTCTATAACCCTCATTACTCTTATCCCTTTGCTTCTGAAAGTGAAGTTGAGGGAATTCATGTTGAAAAAGAAGACATGGGACCTTGGCCGAGAAGTTGGGATGATGATGAAACAGAAAGAAGCTGGGATGCATGTCCGGATGCTTATACAAGAGATTCGTAAATCACTTGATAGGCATACAATTTTATACACCACCCTTTTTGAGCTATCTGAAACATTGGGATTGCAGTACTGTGCAGTTTGGATGCCTAATGAGAATAGGACAGAGATGATCTTGACTCACGAATTGAAAGGGAGAAATTATTCTAATTTGTGTAATTTTACTATACCTATTAGTGATCCAGATGTTGTTAGAATCAAGGCCAGTGATGAAATGAATATTCTTGGGCAGGATTCAACACTTGTTTCTGCAAGTAAAGACTTAGGTGAGCCAGGACTAGTAGCGTCAATAAGGATGCCTATGCTTCGAGTTTCGAATCTCAAAGAGGGAACTCCAGAGTCTGTTCAAACCTGTTATGCTATATTGGTTTTGGTTCTTCCGGGTGGACAACCTAGGACTTGGACCAGACATGAGGTTGAATTAATTACGGTGGTTGCTGATCAAGTGGCTGTGGCTCTCTCTCATGCTGGACTTCTAGAAGAGTCCCAACTCATGTGGGAAAAATTGGCTGAGCAGAATCGAGCCTTGCAGCAAGCAAGAATGAGTGCTATGTTAGCCAGCAAAGCTAGAAATTCATTCCAGAAAGTAACGAGTAATGGGATGAGAAGGCCAATGCACTCGATCTTAGGTTTGCTTTCAATGTTGCAGGACGAAAATTTAAAGAATGAGCAACAAGTTATAGTTGATACAATGGTTAGGACGTGCAATGTCCTCTCAACCTTAATAAATGACGTGATGGATAATTCAGCTCAGGATAGTGGAAGATTTCCATTGGAGATGAGAACCTTTAGTATGCATGCTATAATAAGGGAAGCAGCTTGTCTTGCCAAATGCTTATGTGTGTACAAGGGCTTCAGTTTTGCAGTTGAGGTTGAGAGGTCTCTGCCTGATTATGTTATGGGTGATGAGAGAAGGGTTTTTCAGGTTATTTTGCACATGGTCGGAAATCTCTTGAATAAGAATACAGGTGGAAAGCTGGTCATACTCTGGGTTTCTCCTGAGAAAGGTAGTCAGGGAAGGAATGATCTGAGATTGGCAACGTGGAGACAGGACAATCATGATGGGGGTGCATATATCAAATTTGTAATCAGAATGGGAAACAGTGGTTCTCAATCAGATGGCTCTAGATTGACTGTACAACATGGTAGGAGATACAAAAGTGATGGGGTTGAAGAGGCCTTAAGCTTCAGCATTTGCAAAAAGCTAGCACAGGTGGGTCTGGTCAACTTTGTAGTCTGTTTGTTTGTGTGATTTGTTTTGTTTTTTGTATTATGGATCATGATAGGAAGTCCATAAAAACGTTTGCAGTGCTTTTCTTTGGATTTTCAGGACTGGTTGGTCACATATGAACCTTGAAAACTAGACGATATTAAGAGTAAATTGCTACAATCCACAAATTTTCAAACTTTTCTATGCATTTTCAGGACCGGTTGGTTACATACGAACCTTGAGAACTAGAAGAGACTATTGTACAAACCACATACTTTAGACATGTGATCATTTGGACATAAAACACTCAAAGGAAGAGTTTTACATTTAAGTCTGCACCTTCATTCACAAATTTAACTAAGACAATTAGGTTTACGTTTTTCTTACCTACAAAATGTAAAAAATTACTTCATTTGTGTAGATCTTGTCCTTAGCTATAATGAGCAGAAGTAATGGTTTATTCTATGATGCCAGGTCTTCTAGTGAACTAATCATGCCTAGTTGGAATAAAGGTCCCAATCTTTTTCGTTATGGTTCCTGTTTGCTTAAGCACTCTCAACATGCATATGCAGACATGAAAATCTTGCTTTGTAACTGAGGGCTGGCATATATTAATATGCTTTTGTGCATACTATTCCAATGTCATATTTCTTTTTATCATCGGTTTAAGTGTTCTTCAGGTTGTGTTAAATTGTTAATTTATGCATGAATGCTGGTGTTTTTGTTAACCTATAATGCCTACAAATGGTCTGCATTCTCCAACGTATAAGTCATCTATCACATAATTGCTATTAGTTTTGGTTACTATCACTTCTATGATCCATCGAATATGACTGACCACATTGATATGAAAGTTCTTTGACATACTCTTAAGCCTTAAGTTTTAACATATAAAATCTAGTTTGGTATTTCTTTTATTTTTGTTTCCTACGAAGTATTATCCCTAAATCAATATTTTGTGATGAAGGCTTGACTTATTCTGCTTGAGTTGAAGCCTTCATCTGGAGGCACTGATGATGCAACATTGCATCTCTTTTATTCTGTGTACTTTCCTGTATGATGACTCTTATTTCTCATCTTAATTTTTCATTACAGTTGATGCATGGGAATATTTGGGAAGTTTCAAACCCTCAAGGATCTGCCCATAGTATGGAACTTGTTTTTCGGTGTCAACTTCGGTCATCTATTGCAATATCTATTACTGAATCTGAAGAATCATCAGAACACCCAAATTCTAATTCTCTTTTCCATGGGTTGCAAGTTATATTAGTTGATGGCGATGATTTGAATAGGGCTGTGACCAAGAAACTGATTGAGAAGCTAGGCTTCCAAGTTACTGCCCTTTCATCTGGCTTTGAGTGCCTCACTGCTATCACTCCACCTGGATCTGCTGTACAAGTCATTTTTCTCGATCTTCACATGCCTGACTTGGATGGATTTGAAGTTGCAATGAAAATTCGAAAGTTTCAAAGCCGAAATTGCCCACTGATTATTGCCTTGACGGAAAGTGCTGATGATGACATCTGGGAAAGATGTATGCAGATTGGTGTTAATGGATTAATCCGAAAGCCAGTTTTGATGCAAGGCATTGTGGATGAGCTCCAGAGAGTCCTGTTGCACACAAATAGAATTGTAAGGTAATTTAGGTTGTTGATTATTCAGTCGAAGCTAAAGTGTTTTTCATAGAAATTTGCACACAGCTTCAATTGGGAATTGTTACCTGGTCATCCATCATACACAACATGGTTTCAATTAGGAACAGTATACATATAAGCTGCATCTTGCTGTTAGAGTATAAAAAAGAATGTCCCACGTTATTTAAAAATGATACTAATGTAATATTTATAAGTATCATGGGCCTTACCTTCTTTTGGGTTAATCTTTTAGAATTATAGACTTATGTATTCATACAAAATTTACATGAACTTTATTAAAGTAACAGATTTAGATTTCAGGTTTGACAATAATATCGAAAACCTTGTTAAAAAAGTATATTGTAGAATAAATTGCAATTATTCTTTAAAGGTTTGCTTGGTATTCCTGAGACTTTATATAATTAGTATTTATACTACAAGCTTTATATTCAGAAGCCATGAAAAATACATCATAAATGTATTTAATGCCTCTATTTTATTATACTCTCGGATTCCCAAATAATAGCCAACTGTCTTTGTAACTCTATTCTAAAATGTGATTCTTTGCCACTCTTATCTTGTATTTTATAAGTAGAATTTAGCAAGCAGCTAATTCAATATTGAAATGTCTTATAGAGAGCAAAAGGTTAGTTATTATTATTATTAAATTTCTTATAAATTTTTTCTCTTGGTTAATTTCTATAACATATCTGGATTTTTTTTAAATTTAAGTTATATATGAAAGTAAATCTATTAATATATATGTTCGAGATATCTATTAACAAATTACAGGATTTAATATATATCTTTTTACCTAATATTAAAAACGTTAAGTCTCACATTGGCTAAGAGTAAAGCATCGGTGTTGGGTAATCCTTTAACTCACAAGTTAACTTTTGGGTTCAGAGTTAAGCCTAGGTTTCTAAGATGATATCATAGCTAGGTTCTTGGTTTCCTCGTACTCCCATCGACCCTCGTGCCGTAAATTTGGACCGTGTCGTAAATTCGGATTCTAGCCGATGTGGAGGGGGATGTTAAGTTTCATATTAGTTAAGAGTAAAGAAGCAGTGCTCCTTATGAGTCTGGGCAATCCTCTAACTCACAAGCTAGCTTTTGGGTTCAGTGTTAGTCCCGTGTTTCTAAGAAAAAAATAATAAGATATATTATTATTTTAAAATATAAAAAATATTTATATTTAAAATTATTTTAAATATAATTTAGATTTTTGTAACACTATATTACAATATAGACTGGAGAGATGCAATTTCTTGGGTTACTTGTTCTATTTGCATGAATCTGACGAGTACGTAAATGGACACCTTTCATTGTGTTTCAACATCGATCATATCAAGTGGACCCTCCATTTATCTATTCAATCTACTCCCCAAGATGTCTTGCTTTTAATAATAATTTCGTCCAGAAAGAGAAACTTTGTTTTAATATTATTCTATATGATAGTGTGCTTGTCCATATATATATATATATATATATATTCTGTATTTTAATATGTATGTCATGAGGGTTTTAATTTGTCTTGTTGATGTCGTGATCCTTTTGGAATATGTGGACTAAATTCACCGGATCTTACAATTTTTCGTACTTGTATGCCACTTTTTGTGGCTTATTACAATTTCTATTTAATATGTTGGAGAGTGGTATTGGATTGGTGTTGTGGCTCATTAAATATCATTTTTATTTTAAATAATTACTTGAAGTGTGAGAGATTTAAATCTTATTATAAGATGATTAGACAATTCACTTAACTGCTTTTTTTATTGTCTACATAACATATCACTCTCATTTAATTAAGCCTTAATATGTAAAAAAAATATTTCCTTGATACTGTGCCAAAATAAAAATAAAAATACTTCAAATATTGATTCTAAAATTTATAAAAAATAAGTGTAGAATGAGATATAACTAACTCGAGTTAAATATTAATTAGGATAACTAGTAATATTTTAATTAAAATGTTTGCATTGTGTGAAATTTTAATAAAAATATATGTTAGACATAAATAATGTTATTTTTATTATTATAAATTTTATATTATAAATATCATTTTTTTTAATCTTGTGAATTTTCTTTCTAGATGTATAAATAATTAGGAAGAAGTGAGTAGGTTTTTGTAAGTTTTGATGGTTTGTATAAGCATTTCTGTATGCAAGATATGATATTTGTATTTTACTTGGTGTTTCTATTAATTCTTATGTAAGGTTGATTAATGATGGCTCAATAATACACACCCCTAACACATTTTTGTTTGATCACACACATTGCAAGTACTTGTATGACTGAAGGATATAGTTGGATAAAAAGTTTGCTCTTAGTGTAAGGGTCTTGGAATCGATTTAAAATCAAATGGTCCAAACTAGTTCAGGGTTTAATCAAGCCATTCCAAGCTATTTTAGTATTATGGTTAGTTCAAGGCCGACTTGACCGTTTCTTGGTCGATTCTTTGGTTCCCTAAATTCCTTACCCCATGTTGTATGGGTTGTCCTAGGTTCTTGTTTGAGTGGTTAGTGACGCTAGTGAGGGTTTGTCGAGTTGTGCTTAATGAGCTCCTTTGCCAACTGGACCTAGGGGTGTCCATGGTCCGGTCCGGTCCGGTTTTGCCTAAAAAAAATGTAACCAAACAAGACCGTTCATATAGTTGAAACCGGACCGGACCGGACCATTCAGCTATCTAAAATGTTATAACCGAACAGTTTGGTCCGGTTTGGTCGGTTTAGTTACTTGATTTTGAAACGGTTTTAACAATTAATAATAAATAAATATGATTCAATTTAATATGATATAATTTAATAGGATGCAATCAAATATAATACTCATTTATAATCGTACATAGATAGATATTATTGTTAAATACATAAATAAGATGTTATCAAAATCTAAAATAAAAAAAGATTAGACATGAAGAAATGAATTCCAAATATCTCATTTGCAAAGAATTCTTAAACATATACAAACATCAAAACTCAAAATCAACAACAATAAATCATTAGATAATAATATTTAAAACTTACCCATTATTAATCATCAACGATCATTGTAGTGTCTTTAATGAACTTTACAATCAAACAAAATCAACATCTTCATAAATGTCTGTAGGTCATCATTGTATTACGGTAAAGAGAACATTGTCATTATTAATGGAAGAAACGAAACCAATTTTGACTACATACTAATGTCTCTACCATTTTTAGGATTCAAAGAACTCTAAATGGATCAAGAATCTTCTCCCTGTGCTAAAAGCTGATTCTGGATGCGATCAGTTGAAACTTGAATTGCTAACTTAAATCACGTGCATATGAGAGAGATGATAGGAAACCTAAAAGAATTTGCCTTCCACCATTTTAATATATCAAACTTATCCAACATGACATTTTCACATGGGGTGTTCAAATATTTCTCAACCCTAAGTTTCAATTCCAAACTATTTTTCTCCTCTAGCGTTTAAGAAACTTCAACTTTCTTGCTTCCTCGGATGATGGAATCCTTCCTATTACATCTTGTGATTGAGTCACATTAGATTGAAACTCTTTTCCATTACTGTAACATATAGTAAGCTTTGAAACATATCCATAAAAGTATTTTTGACATTATCTCTCAATTTTTGAACAATTTTTAAATCATAAATCTCTTCAAATAAGAATTCCAAAAACTCTAATTTGTACCTTGGACCAAGTACAAACGGAACATACAACATCTTATTAGTCTTGTCTACATTTCCCAATACTTCTCAAATTTTGTTTTCATGCTAATAACCCGTATTTTTTTAACAACAAGTCATCGAAACACACCATGTAAGTATTTGAGATTGAATGTTATGTAATTACGTAAAATATAAATTTGAAGTGGTGCGTAAAGATGCTTTGAATGATAAAGTAGAGTCATAAAAAGTTTTCAAAAACTTGACAAAAACACCGGCATTCTTCCAATCATCTAATGTTGGCGGCCCAACATTCGATCGCTCCTCATGAAAATAAGAAATAAAGTTTGTTCCTTCCTCTTCTTCAAGACGATCAAATGCTTTTTGAAAATCTAAAGAAGATTTTAACATTAGATATGTGGAGTTCCATCTTGTAGGCACATCTAGCACCACACTTCCTTTGGACTCAATATTTTCTTTAATAGAACACATTTTAAACTTTTGTAATCTCAAAGGAGATGATCTAACATATCTCACTGTTGTATGACGAATACTCATAATAGTACTATGAAGATCTTTAAGTCCCTCCTTACAATCAAATTCAAAATGTGAAATGTGACATCGCAGACATGAAAGAATTCTCCACTCTCATAACAAGTCCATCATTCCAATTTTTTAGCTTACTTTTCAAGTATGACACACCAAGATTATCATTTGAGGAAGCATTATCGAGTGTTATGGTGAATACCTTACATATACCCCGATCACGCAAACTCTGTTCTATTACTCTCCCAATTGTATCACCTTTATGATTCTCAACTTGACAAAGTTTTATAATTCTCTTTTGTAATTTCCAATCTTTGTCAATATAATGAGTAGTTAGAAAAATATAATTATATTTTGAATTGAAGTCCAACAATCACTAGTAAGACAAACTCTTTGCTTTTCACTTATGAAAAAGTTCTTCAAACTTTTTCTCATCTAAATAAAGTTGAAACACATCTCTAGAAATTGTTTGTCGAGATGGCACATGAACTTAGGACAAATTTCAGATATAAAGTCTTTAAATCCCTACTTTTCGGCAAACCTAAAAGACAATTCATCAATAATAATCATTTTTGCCAAAGCAACTCTAGCACGTTTTGCATCAAATGAAAGCAATGACTAATTTATGAGTTGTCCTATCATCCTCTCTTTTTGTGTTTGAAAACTTAACATCTTTTGTCCTTTATCTACTTCTTTAGGAATCTTCTTACATAAATTTTTGAAGTGATGTATCATGGAAGTAGTTCCATTCCTTGTGGATAGGATAGCGTAACTTTTTTATAATAATGACATGTAGCTCTAGGATTTTCCACATCATAGGGTAAAATATATGAAAAATGATTCCATATTTCACGACCTAAAATTTTTGGTTTCTTCGTATCGAGATTCATTATCGAGGGTGAACATTACTTACTTCTATTCCCACTTTTTGAAGATGAGTCATTTAAATTCTGTGGTGGATTTTCCATTTCATTAGGATGAATTTTCGAGTTCAATGTCTTCAATCATAGACATAGCAAAGTCTGTAAATTGACTTGGTCCAATAAACTCATGTACATCATCACCTATATTAAGAATATAGATTAGTACATATTCTTAATATATTAAAATATTACTTTTTGTAATTAATCAAAAATCATTTCAAAACTAACATAATATCAGTCACCAAAGTGTAACATTCTAGCATAGGACAACAATCTAGGACATTACCTTGAATTTGAGGGCTTCACAAAATGTTTGGTGCCACTACATTAAAAAGATGGTAATTTTGTACAATTGAATTCTAATAAAAACTGTTTTTTATTATTTATTAACTTTGTGGATTAATTACATTTAAAATATAATTATCTGCATAAATATTTAGTTTATAGTTGCATTACCTGCATATATGATAGTATGATACCAATATATGATATCAGGTGTTAATGAATTAATAATACGATTTAGTAT
Organism: Hippophae rhamnoides; assembly: GCA_033030585.1. NCBI lineage: Eukaryota > Viridiplantae > Streptophyta > Magnoliopsida > Rosales > Elaeagnaceae > Hippophae > Hippophae rhamnoides. The sequence goes on from CM065427.1 coordinate 71,988,687, forward strand.
TGAAACTTTATCCAATCTATAACAATATTAATTTAAACATTGTTTATGTACATTTTAAAAATTAAGAAGTAATATGATTTAATAAGAACCCATAAAACAAAAACACCACAATTTATGTACATTTTATGACAAAAATACAGCTTATATATAAATCATATATAAAAATTTATATTAATAAATCATGTTAATAAAAAACACATTTAATTGTAAAGATCAATGTATACGTGACTGTGATTATACTAAGGCAATTTGTAAACATCAGTTCGGACTAAAAAAACTAACATACGATTGATTTCATATATCAAACTAACAAAAAAATGACATACCATTCGGATGGGAATTGGAATCAGATCAACGGGTAAAAAATAACTATACCTTAACAGAAGATCATGATGGGTATAAGAAAGGTGGAATGCATCCTGATGATTATAATTAGCTTAAATTGAAAAAAATGAGTTATGTACGTACATACGTATTCTTGATGACATAGATTTTTTTATTCTCGAGGGTAGACACTGTACCTCTTCACATTCATAATAATCAAACATTAATAAAATAAACTATATGTATTTAATCTATAAAGAGAACTTAATTAAAATAATTAAGCTTTAAAAGAGGGACAACATACGAACAATTCAATGAAGTTATAAGTTATAATAGTATTAATTAGTTTCCACTTTCCCTTTATTTAAAAAAAATGAACTTCTGTGAGAAAAAATTGTTCAAACTTAGAGGTTCACGGTTCAAAGTATTCAGACTAACAAAAAAAACGATATACCATTCGATTTTAGAATTCGGACTCGAGACTTACCATTCATTTTAATCGGGAAAAAACTACTACCCGGACTACCAATACATGAATTTGAGCTCCAAGTTTAATTAACTTTCTAGATCAAACAAATACTCATAAGAATTTTATGGGAATTGGAATCGGATCCAACGGGTAAAAAATAACTCTACCTAACAACGAAGATCATGATGGTATAAGAAAGGTGGAATACATCCGATGATTATAATTAGCTTAAATTGAAAAAATGAGTTATGTACATGTACATATTCTTGATGACATAGATTTTCATTCTCGAGGTAGACTGTACCTCTTGAAATTCATAATGATAAAACATTAATAAAATAAACTATATATATTTAATCTATAAAGAGAACTTAATCAAAATAATTAAGCTTTAAGAGGGACAACATACGAACAATTTAATGAAGTTATAAGTTATAACGGTATTAATTAGTTTCCACTTTCCACCATTTAAAAAAAATGAACTCTGTGAGAAAAAATTGTTCAAACTTGAGTTCACGGTTCAAAGTATTCGGACTAACAAAAAAATGACATACCATTGATTTTAAAATTAAGACTCCCAGGTAACAAAAAATGACATACTATTCAGATTTGAGTTTAGAGTTCGGACTAACAAAAAAATGACATCTTATTGATTTGAGTTCGGACTAACAAAAAACGACTTACCATTCGGATATTAGACTAACAAAAATGATATACCATTCAGATTTCAGTTCAAACTTCGCACTAACAAAAAAGGACATACCATTCAGACTTTTGAGTTCAGACTTTAGACTTACCGTTCAGTTTATTCAGGAAAAAACTACTACCAGACTACCAGACTAGTACTCCATTAGTATTAGATGACATACCTATTTCATGATTTTCGTCCATTGTTGTCATGACACGACGCGACGCGAGGAGAGGTGGCTAGTTCTGGTTGAAGTAATGTGTGAACAATGGCTATTTGTTGGTGGAATCAACACCAGAAACGATGGCTAGTTGCGGTAGAGCGGCATGGCCAAATCGAGAGCGTAGACGAAGAAGCTGGCGAGCGAGCGTAGCAGAGGAGAGAGCCGAGAGAATTTGATTGAGGGTTAGGGTTAAGCGTTAGCAGTGACCCGCAACCTAAACTCGAAAACAAACTATATATATACTAGGGTTTTATAATATTTTAAATAATAAAAATTATTTATTTAATAAAACCGGTCTGGTCCGGCCGGTTTATAATATTTTATAACCGACAGAACCGTTTTAAAATCGGTTTTATTTAATACGAACCGGACCGAATTGTTTCATTTACAAAACTGCTCGGTTCGGTCCGGTTTGGACCGGTTTTTCGGTTTAAACCGGTCCGGCCCGGGTTTTGGACACCCCTAACTGGACCTCACCATCAGTTAGCAAGGCCTCATCAATAGTCAATGATGAGGTTGTGGATGAGTTTATTTTTTTTCCTAATAAAAACCATCTTGTTTATTTATTTTTTTATGCCAAAGTTTAGGGGAAGTTCTTCTATTGTTTCTAGGATTCTTGATCCATTTTTATTTGTTTTCCATCTAAGTGTTGGGTTTGAGAAACCATGCATGTATTAATTTGCAGAACATAGGACATATGAGAGGATTCCAACTCATATTTTTTCAAACATCGAGATGGGTGTACAAATGTGGGATTGAGTGTAGATTTGTTGAGAGTTAAAATGCATGATAGGCTACTTAGAGCCACATCATTTGAAGAGTTTCTCTTAGTATTGGTTTGTCATGTATACACCTGGTATTGCATGGTTAAAATTGTAGGGTTTATGAGTGTTGACAATATTCGTGAACAAAATAGTTAAATGTAATTTAGTATTTAAATGAGTTTTTTAAGAACACTTTTCAAGCCGAAGAAATTATCAAGCTCCAAAGAAACATATGTCAAGTATATCTATATTCTTATGCATGTTAGATTTCTTAATAGACATATAAAGATATTTTGCACTTAAGTTACTCGATTGATTGAGACATTTCTAGATAGATCGAAAATGAGTAGATCAATCAAGGATTTATCTACCTTGATTAAAAAAATCCTTGATTTAATTTTCAATTGAAGTAGATCGACCGAGATTTAATATTCAATACGAGCACTAGGTCGGGTGAGAAATGGATAGATTGATCTACTTGTCTCGAGATTTATTTTTTAATAACTTAGATTGATCGAGGATTGATTAGATTGATCAAACTTTTTGGGTCGATCGATTGAGATCAACCTAGATCGATCAAGCAACCAGGTTTTAAATTTTAAAGTAATTTTACTTGAGCCAAACATTTCAATTATTATTTTGTCCCTGTTATGTACTGGTTTATGAATGATTTAATGGATAAAATTGTAATTGGAATTTAAACTATCATAAGGGCTTCAATATTTTCTATATAAAGAACCTAATACTCCATATTTTAATCAACCACAAAAGCATCAATCTTTTCTTCTTAAGATCTCTATTTTAAATTGCGTTATAAAAATAAGTTCATATTTCTTAAGGCTTCCTTCTTTAATTAATCTGTCAAATATTAATGGTTGTGTTTGATTTGTTAATAAGTCTAATTAGTTTATAATATTTTGATTAAAAATTCATATAACTTCTTTATTTTGTTATTGAATTATTGGATCGAATAACTATGAGTGCAATATCATAATTATTTAATTTGATTATTTAAACGTAAAGAAACTATTTTTATTGAACTTGTGCTTTAACTTCTAGTTTAGGGTTTGATATTTGATTTTGTTTTAATTGGAAATTTATTAAATCATCTAGCTAGGGTTATTTATTTTTAATATGGTCTAAGACACACCTTGTACTTGTGTTATTGTGCTAACTTTTCACGTTCTAGTTGAACGGGTTCGATAACTCATGTGACTCGAGTTTATCGAAATGTTGGTCCGAATTTGAACTCCTTTCTTATGGAGATTGTGAAGTAAAGTAACAACTTGTAAGTAGTTTAGGGGAGATACCTTAGTGGGTAGTTTAAGTCTTAACCTTATAATCGAACATTATTTTCATAGTGAATAGTTAGGTGGTCTAGTGGATCGATGGTTTTTCTCTTAGGTCATTGTTTTGGCCTATGTTGTTTCCATCTAAAAATCTTATGTATTATTTTATTTTCTACATTATTTTATTTACATATAGTTACATGTCTGACTATCTTGAAGTTTTAAGTTTTCATATTTTCGCTAATTATTTATTATTCTCTCTAGCTAATTAGATTTGTAAATATATAAACATTTAATTGGTATCAGAGTGAGTCACTAGATACACTTATTTTTACCTAAAACCTTGTTATGGATTATTTTATCGAGGGTGATAACTTAGATGTTGAGACACATAGAATCTTTTCTAATAAATTAAAATAAGAGAAGAATATTTTCCAAGAACAAAATAATGTTTTGAATTTGAGTCTTGTAGGTTTGAATGAAGAAACAAATAAGATTGCTGCAAATAATAAAAAATTTGTGCAAGAGCTCAATGAATCATGTGAAGTTATGAAGAAGTTAACTGAAAAATTACTTTTTTAGTTATGGATCTATTAGCTAGAAGGTGGGTGAATAGAATATCAATGGAAGTATGAAAAATTAAAATTTTACAAAATGGCTAGACATGCAATCGTGTGTAAATATAGTGATGTAAAATATGAAGATTAACACACAAGATTTTTAGGTGGAAACAACCTAAGCCACATCAATGACCTAAGAGAAAACCACCACAAGTCCATTGGACCATCTAATTATTGATTATGAAAAATAAGGTCAAATTACAAGACTAGGGCTTAAACTATCCACCAAGGTAATCCTCTCATGTAATCTACTTACAAGTTGCTACTTTCATCATAATCTCTATAAGAAAGGTGTTCGGTTTTGGAACAATGTTTCAATGAACTCGAGTCGAGTTAATCGAACCAATATAGTTGGCACCTGAAAAGTTATCACCATACCACAAGTGCAAATGTGTGACCTAAAGTAGATTCAATAATGAACAATCCTAATTAGATGATTTAACAAATATATCAGATAAATCAAAATCAACTAACAACTCTAGAATAATCAATTTAAAGCACAATATCATAAATATTGTAGGCTTGTTAATTCATCAAACACAACCACAAATGTTTGACAAATTAACTCAATGAAAAATCCTACTTGAATAGTTTTAGCAAAACAAAAGAAAGAGAATAAGATGAAGAGAATAATGCTCAATACTACTATTCTGTGGTTAACAAAATTGTGAGCCAATGGTATGATTGAATATCACAAGTAGAAGCCATAAGTCAAAGGTCTATTACAAATCTGTCATTGAAAATATTTAAAATAGTTTTAAATCATAAGGACAATATAGTAATAAAAAAATTGATTCTAGTAAAAAATAGGTCAAATTTGAAAACCTAGCTACTCGATTGATCTAGAACTAGCTCTATCGATTGGACATGGCTGCTTGATCGATCTATTCAAGCTCGATCGATCTAGTGAAATCGTTAATTAAATCTGAAATAAGTAGATCAATCTACTCATTAATCTTGATCAATTAAATATTAATTCCTTGATCAAACTCGTCATGTAAAAATTAATTCGCCAAGTAATTAAGCTCGATCGATTGAGTAACCTATATACACAATCCTATATGTACAATGTTCCTATATGTCTAATATGAAATCTAATGTACACTAGAATAGAGATATACCTCAGATGTGATTGTTGGAGCTTAATAGTTTCTTCAACTTGAAAACATTCTTGAATGACACACCTAGAAACTAAAATAACATTTAATTTTTTTTCATGAATATCGCCAATATTGATATAAACTTTACAATCTCCTCTTTTGAAATATTTGTGTGACAAAACCTTTCTCTCAACACATAACAGTCATAGGAAAAATAAATTTTAACATAGTGGTATTGTTCTATGATCCGATGAAACTATTTGCTCTTGAATCTTGATAGCTCATGTTTACACTAAATAACAAAAATACAAACAACTTGTGCCAAAAGATTCATTATTCATTAGTTTAGTGTCTATAACAATAGAAAAGTGAAAAATGTTCATAAGAGTGGAGTGAGTAAACAATAAATAGAAATAAAAAGCACAATCCCCTTATGTGTAATATATCCAAAAAAGATTTTAAAAGCAACTCCCTTTATGTTGATTATTTCCAAAAAGGATTTTGAATTTTTTTTCCTAATTTTTCATTAAAGTTTCAATTTTTTCTCATATTTGTCATGCAAATAAACAAACATAAAGAAAAGAGAATTGTTTGCACATTACAAAAAATTTCAATTACACTTTAATATACGAAAAACAAAACAATGAATTAACTTCCAAACACATTTATAAAATGGGACAAAATATCAAACTAAAATAGAAATAAATCATTGTCATGGAGAAAGAAAACTGTAATATGAGTGGATGTTCTTAATCATGGAGAACATTGGTTCTTGATATTTATTCATAGTATTCATTTTTTTCCAACATAACCATTCTTATATGCATCTCATTTTCAAATAGAGCATGACAAGATGGCTTTGAAGTATGTATGTTTTCTATTTCTTCATCCTCAAAAATATCACATGTAGTAGTTGCTCCTCCACTGGTACCAACATTAGCGGCCTCTATCTCTTTGAAGTTTGAACATATGATCTTTATATGGTTGATTTTCAAATGTCACCCATAAATCAAAGAGTATTAGAATTCCTTGTTTATGGCACACTACAACTAGTATCATCCATATGGAAGACCAATCCTCGGGTTAACAATTTGAGATTGGTTTATAATCTTGTCCTAAATTATTGAACCCATATTGAATGCAATACAAAATCTTTGCATATAGGTGCCCAATCTTAGATGAGTGCTTTGAAGGTAGTAGGCTTGCACATACAATTTTGTTTAACACCGATAGAAATGAGTGAACTCACCTAGAATAAATAACTCTTTAGGACTAAGACCAACATTAGGTAAATCCAAAAGTTTGGTTAATAGATATTCAATGGAGATGTTATACCATTTTATTTTAAAATTAGGATCCACAAAATTCATGATGGACAAAAACTTGTTGATTCATTGAGCCGAGATGTCAATAGTTTTGTTTTGTAAAACATATTTGTTGCTCATTGGTCCTAGGTGATGGATTTTGGGGTGTATTTTTGCATTTGATTCACAGACCAGAGATGGGAAATATAATTTGGTTTGTGTAAATAGTCATTGCTAACCTAGAGCCCTAATGGATTGGGCAATTCCTAATTCATAAAATTCTATCAAGATAATCCCACATTCACATAAAATTGTATGTTTAGAGAAAGTAATGTTATACCTCAATTTGAATTCATTGTCCCACCATTGGAGGATTATGGGGAACATCGGGAGGTAGTTCACGATGTTTGGTAGCCATTATAGAAACTAAACCAAAATTCAAAAAGACAAAATCCCTCTAAACTAAAAATTTACCCAAATTGTTGAAAATTTCCTAAAAAGAGCATAATCAATATTAGGGAGTTGTTGTTGGGAAGATATTGCATAAGCAAGCATGAAAATGGTGTCGGTAAGAAAATGAGGAAAAATTGGGAAAATGGAGTTATGATGATTTCTCCCTAAAACTATGTTTTTATGGAGATTGATGCTTGTAAAGTGAATAAAATTCAATTCTAAATAATTTAGGGACAAAAATCAATGGACCTTGGTAAATTTTTGAGGAAAAAATGGAAAGAGGGCCAAGAGAAGGGGTTAGCATATGTACAACACTGAGGAAAAATAAAGAGTGTATATAAACTGAATTCGCTCGATCAATCAAAATTAATGTTGATCGATTGACATTTATACTTTGATCGATCTATTTCAACATTGATCAATTGAGTAACATAAACACAAAAAATTTTAAAAAATTCCTCCTAAGTCCTATATGAACTCAACTATTTCAAATAAACACCCAAAATCAAAATAAAAAGATAAAATATCAAACAAAAAAATACTAATTTGTTCATATCAAGATAGTAGATTTATTTAAACATGAACTCCACTCAAATGATCAATTTTGTAATAAAAAATTATTCTTTAATAAGATTAAATTATTTATTGTACGCATGAGTATTTCAGTAAAGCACACATATCTTCTTCAACTACATGTTGGCATATTGAAAATTCCTCAAAGTATGAAAAATAGTGGAACTATAATGATATGTCAATCAACCAATCCATGGTTAGTTACGAAGAATTTAAAGAAAAATATTACCAATCATGAAAGAAATGTAGTTGAATTTAGACTTGCATAGCATAAAATTTTACTAATTAAGAGAGCTTAATGATTTTTTTATTCCCCTCTTTGTACATCTTAATTAATTTTTGTGAAGGAATGGTTTTTTTAAATATCCATTTATGGCTCTTTCTTTTTGTTCATAAAAATATCTTGTATTTTTCTTTTCCCTTAGTACTATTTTATTTTTGAAAATATACATGGGACGAAAACCTAGTATGATGACTTTCACAATAGTTGTGAGGTAGGCATCTTCATTCACACATTACAGTAGATAACCTTATTAAAACTAGTTGTTTCTCTATTGTATCATTTTATAAAGTGAAAGAGAGAGCTCAAACATAATTCTAATAGTTAAGGTCATCTAAGGTCCAAAACACACACATAATCAATCATAAATTTCAAGCATGACATATAACTGTGTCCAATGATGGTGTGAGTGAGTTCATATTAACATCCATCATCATATATAGGGAAATATAAAAACACAAAACAAGATACTTAATTGCAAAATGAATTATTAATCAAGTTATATATATAAAAAAATATTTTCTTTGTGATTCAAAATGATACTTATAGTTTGTTTCACTTTTAATACAATTCTACTCCTTTGAAAGATTTTTTTAAAAACAATTAAGAATTAAACAATCAAACTAAAATTAGAAACAACACTCAAGTTAAAATCAAGTAATCAAACTAACATGCTCACCTAGGGTCAATTACGAATAAAATAAAAATTCCTAGGTGAGAGAGAAAGACGATCAATTGACAAAAAAAAATAATATTTCCTAACCTAAACTTTCTTCAATTTTGGTTTTGTTATATTTTCGGATTTGGATTCAATTGACTTAGATATTTTCTTAGATTTATTCTTGTTTTGATGTTTGCTTTTCTTTTTCATCATTGATGGAGTTTAGCATTCATGTATGGTTAATGAAAACTAATCTCATAATATCTAGCATGGAAGACATTGTTAAAGTAAGGATATTTCACAATAAATCTACAATGTGGTTTAATGACCTTTCCTACAATAGTTATGACAAACAGGCACATATTTAACTCGTTTTTCAATCACAATTGAACTATTTTTTGAGTATAGTGAGTAATATTCGATGTAGGATTAGTAGGTTGTACCAATTCAGTTCTTAATGTTGAAGGTGTAGCATGTGAAGAAAACATACCTAAAGGCTTTACAAATTTAATTTTTTTAGGAGGATAGTGTAGTGTGCCTATCTATATATCCTAGTTCGCTATTGTCTCCAACTAGTTTTCCATAATCAAGACCTTTGTCAACCTTTCATTTCCAATTGATAGCTTTTTACAACCTTTCAGATTTTTTTTCCTGTTCTAAACCTACAAGACTCAAATTGAGATCATCAGTAAATTCAGACAAATCCATTAGTACATTCAAAAAAATCAAGATTATCTTTTTCTAGTATCAATTAATTCACTTAATAAGATATTAGTTTTTCATTGAGTTTAGTTACTTCTACAAGCAACTTATCTTTGTCTCTTTTGCATCTTACATAATCCATGAACAGATCATCAATATTAGTGACATTAAATTTCTTAAGTAAGAATTTAGCATCACTTTCCACATCATTATAATCAATGCTAAACTTATTGAATTGTCCCCCAATAGTTGCAGTAAATGCTAAAAAGTTGGTGCCATTGTTTTCTAAATTAGTTGGATTGTGGTTATCGCTTTCAGAGTTAGTAAGTATAGTATTAAACTCTTCCAATGTTGTTCTTCTTATTTTCATAGTTAGTTGTAAAGCGATTAAAAGCCATATATTCAAAGCATTAAGGTCTAGTAGGTAGGTTTAGGTTTCTTACCATTAGAAGTCATAGATTTGAGTCCATTTAGATTTTGATGCTTTTGGCGACTTGGTTGTCCTTTGTTCTAAAGTTTTTCTATTGAATAAATTTTTTATTCTTCTTGTCAAGAGTAATAGTTATGTTTCTTCATTGTCACCTTTTTCAATCATAGCAGCTTTGAAGACAACACCTTTGTTCTTCGTATTAGAACAAAAGCTCATCTCAAAGGTTTGAAGTGATCCAACAAGTTCTTCTATGTTTATAATGTAAATATCCTTACTTTTATCGATGAAAATGATTTTTGAATGGAAGAAATCGAGTATTGAGGAGAGAATCTTTCGAACTATCCTAAAATCATGAATTTTCTCCTAAAGATTGATAGAGTTCTTAGTAATATCACGTAACCTAGCATAGAATTCAAAAAATTAAAGTCTTATCTTCTGTCATCCTAATATTCTAAAATTGAGTAGCAAACATACAAAGTTTTTTTTATTTAATTTGTGAACTACCTTCATGAGAAACCTCTGAAATATCCTATGTATACTTAGCAGTTTCAAAATGAGAAATATGACGAAACTTATCAATAGACACAACGCTACCCTTTTGATTCTAGTTACTACCTATTTTATCTTCAATGATCTAATATTTCATAGGTTTAGGAGTAACAAAATTATCTTTGGTAACCATAGGTGGTTTCCAACTATAAAGTAAAGAGTTTCAGATGCTATCGTTTGTAGACCATAGAAATGCTCTCATATGAACCTTTCGATATAGGTAATTAGACCCATAAATATAAGGAGCACGGGTTGGAGACGAACCATACCTTAAGTAATCCATAACAAGGTCATAGGAATACTAAATATATCTAGTGACAACTCTAATGAAAAATAAAAAAAATTGCATTTTTAGTTATGGATCTATTAGCTAGAAGGCGTGTGAATAGAATACTAACACAAGGGATTTTTAGGTGGAAACAACCAAGGCCACACAAATGACCTAAGAGGAAAACCACCAATCTACCGGACCACCTAATTATCGACTATGAAAAATAAGGTTAAATTACAAGACTAGGAATCAAACTATCCACCAAGGTAGTGCCTCCAAGTAATCTACTTATAAGTGATAAATATACTCTCAAAGTTAGTCTAAAGAGGAATTATATGGTTTTAAATAATTTAACAATTTTTTTAATAACAAACGCAAAAATTAAACTTAAACATTCTTTTACAATATTTTTATTTTGAAAATACTAATCTAATAAAATAATGAGATAAAAATAGGTTTGATTCAAACCATTCAAGGTAGATAAGCAACTATCAATCAATGAATAATTTATAAGAATCATTAGCTAATTAACCATGCCTTCTTAGAATTAATTACCTAATGAAAGAAGTAAATTCAGATGATTGATTTGTCCTTTTTTTTGTATGAAAATATACTTGGATAGGGTTTAGATTCTTTACTAATCAAATAAACTAATATCCTTAAGTAGGAATCACCAATTGATAGATTAAATTATGTTTTATTTCTAAAAAAATAGCAAACCATCTAAATTAATGTTTTAGGCAAAACACATAATTTAAACTCTTATTAAAGGTATTAAAATTATATCTAGATGGTATTTTTGAAACCTAATTTTCATAATTTAAATTATTACAAAAAATATGTTATCAATATATTAATTAATAATAAATTTTGTATAAATCTTATAAAGAAATAATCTCAATTTATTTTATAAAATGCTCAATTTTGCAGTTTATCTTATCCTTTTTACCATCACAACTTATCCTATCATTTTGATATGTGATACACAGTAATCCTATATCCACCAAAATGCCAACAATCCTAACTGATTTGACTTTTATGTCTTATAAAATAACACTAAACAAAATAATGATCAATATAAGAATATATAATTGGATACATGGATTATAGAAATAAACTAGAGGCAAGAACTAGGAACAAGATTCAAGAGATAATTAAAAGAATTGAATATTAAATCCAAGAACATCAATCCTAAGATTTCTTATCCTTTTGTTGTTATCATGAATAATATTTTGAATTTTTTGTTTTTCATGAGTAACTAATTTAATATTTGATTGTGAGAGATTTCAAAACCTTAAACATGGATTTAAATATAAGTAAAATCTGTAATTAAACTATTCTTCTTAATTATGTATTAATTCTCTGTTTTAATCTTTGTATGAATTTTCTTGATTATTCAAATATATAATTGAATAATCAATTTAGTTGGTTGTGTTCTTAATTTCTTATTCTAGATTGTCTACTAGAAAGATGTTAATTAAAAGCTTATTTAATTCAACAAATAAGTATAAAGAGGTTGAGACTTTAAAATTTATAAATTTCTCTAAGTTGGTATAATAAAATAATAGAAGATTAGAATATGTTTTTTTAATTTAGAATACATGCTAGTGGTGGAGAATAATCCTACGATCATTCTTTTATTCATATATTTATTGTAATCTTTAGATTTTATTTTTAACTTATTAATCTTTATTGGTTAGATTTAATTTCCTTTCTACAAAAAAAGTCAAAAACTAATTTTACTTATTTCAATCAACTCACTAAAGAGTTAATATTTAATAATAGTTATTGTTACCAATAAATGTTTTAAAAATTATTTATTAATTGTACATGATCACGTATACTTACATGTTTTCATTCATGTCACTTATCCCTCTAAAACCTCTCTAAAATGAAAATAGATCTCAACTAACAATGATGCTAAAAGAGGACTATTAGTTGAATTGACTAAAATATTAAGATGTAAAATGTAAGAAAATCTAAAGTATACCTCATCTTCACTTAATTTTTAAAATCTAAAGTAGGCCATCCCATCTTCACTTTTCTTCAATCTTTATAGCATCCTTGCTTGAACAAGTTTCTTACACTATCATTTTTTGGCAACTTTTCATTGACAGCAATGAGAGAGGATATGACCTTACATTATGCCATATTAAACTTTCTAGCAAGTCTTCGTAATACTTTTCTTGAGAAATTAAAATTTTTCCTTTAGATTGTTGAACTTGAATGCCCAAAAATATTTCATCAAGTCCAAATCAGTCATCTCATACTCTTTCATCATTTTCCTTTTAAAATTCTTCTCTAATAATATGAGATTAGTGCTAGTATAGTTTAAATCATTTACCTAAATGCAAACAATAATAAAATCATTACCTTTACGCTTCATATACAAAACTAGCTCACTTGGACTTCTTTGAAACCCATTATTGATAAAATAACCATCAATCTTTCTATTCTAAGCGTGAAGTACCTGTTTTAAATACAATGCTCTTTTTGATTTATACACTTTGTTTTTAGCACTTTTCTTTGCATAACCTTAGGCTACTTAACATATACTTCTTCCATTAATTCTTATTCAAAATAGCTAACTTTACATCAATCTAAAACACTTGAATTTCCAATTATGCAGCAATAAAAAGCACAATTTGTATTTTCCCCATACGAGCAATAGGACATATGTTTCATTGAAATCAATGCCAGGTTATTGGGAATATCCTTTGGCTACACAAACTCAATAAACATAAAAAAAGCTTGTGATTTTTGTTCAAGAAAATATATCCATATTATCCTTGAATAATCATCAACAAATAAGAGAAAATATGTCTTACTACCAAGAGAAGGAATTTGAGTTGGTTGGTAAATTTCAACATGAACAAGGTTAAGTGGCATGCGAGCTTTCCAAGCTCCTTTAGGGAAAGAAAATTTATGCATTTTTCCAAAAACACATCCTTCACAACTCTTTTCTTCTTAACAATTGGAGGCAAATCAATTACTATATTTTTCTTTTTCAGTTCATTCAAGTTTTTCTAGCTTAAATGACCAAATCTCAAGTGCCATAAATGAGATTCATCATCTTTTTCACAATTCATAGAAATTTTGTCACGTGAAGACATGGAAAGAGGAAAGCCTTTATTTTGGGTCATTTTGATTCTAGCAATAACAACATCATCTTTTTTATCAGCAATTTTGCAATCTTCACCATCAAAATGTACCAAATTTCTTTTTTGTAGTAGTTGTCCTACACTAAGGAGGTTTTAAGATAAACCAAGAACATATAAAACATTATGTATATATGTTTTATTACCTCCTTTGATGTTGATAGAAATAAAACATTTTCCTTTTTTCAATCTCTTAGTGTGACTTGAGAACTATAGTTTGTTAGAGATTATTGTTATAAAGTTCATTAATTTAAGGAGAAAATTAAGGAGCAAAACATGGAACAAAACAAGGAGTAAAACATGGAGCAAAACATGGAACAAAACAAGGAGTAAAACATGGAGCTTAATTCAAGGAGCAATTCAAGGAACCATTAATTTAAGGAGTAATTCAAGGAGTGAATTTTCCTATAAATAGATGTGTAATTGTAATGAATTAACCATCCAAAGTTTTCATTCCAATTGAGAGAAAAGCTTAGAGAGCAAAGCTTTTGTGAGAGAAAATTGAGAGTAATTTTCTTGAGTGTAATTGGGTTGTGAGTGTTGTAAACACCTTGTGAAATTTCTACTCTTTCTTCAAAAAAAGATCTACAGCAGGTCCCAGGAGACGTAAGCAAGATTGGCCTAACTCCGTTATCAAATTTGTGTGTTATTTTATATTCTTGCTTTCTCATAAGTTTGGCTTATCTAGAATTCGAAGTTATTTCCCAACAACCTGTATCGAGTTATTGGTAGTGATTTCTCACAATTTTCTCGCAAGAAATAGTCGTGAAACGATCCAGAGGAAGTCGGATTTTGAGCAACGGTCAGCAGATGAAGAAAGGGTGAAACTCGAGAAATTTGATGGCACGATTTTTGGGTTTTGGAAAATGCAGATAGAGGATTATCTCAGATCAAAGAAATCTATATCAACCTCTCGTGGAAAGAAACCAGAAAGCATGAAGGAAGAAGATTGGAATCTTCCAGGCAGACAAGCCCCTGAGTTATTCGATCGACGCTTATCCCGTAATGTTGCCTTTCAACATAGCAAAGGAAAAGACCACGGTGGAGTGTCTTATGGCGAAACTCTCTCCAATATGTATGAGAAGGCGTCAGCCTCAAACAAAGTGCACTTGATGAGGCGTTTGTTCAATTTGCGGATGAATGAAGGCGCATCGGTAGCTCAACATCTCAATGAACTTCAACACAATACAACCGGTTGAGTTCGGAAATTGAAACATTCTGGAAAGTACGAGCATTAATACTTTTATCTTCTTTACTGCAGTTGGAATGCTACCGTCATACCAGAGTAGTTCGTCGAAGCAATAAGTTGAAATTTGACAATGTTCGTGATCCTGGTTCTCGGTGAAGAGATCCGACGAGAGTCGTGAATCGTCAACTTCTTCAATTTTGCATACGATTCAAGAGGAAGAAATTCAACCAAAGTGAAACGTGGCGAAACGTATCACCGAGGTAGATCAAAGGACAAGGAGGTCCAAATCTAGGAATCCTAATAATTCCCATAGATCGAAGACTATCGAGTGTTGGAATTGTGAAAGAACCGAGCATCAAAAATCAAGAAAGAGTGCAGAAGGACAAGGACAAATGTAAGCGCAGAGGCAAATGTTACTTCCACTCCCGTGAGGAGACGATGATTGATATACGCTGCTTTGGAGAGCAAGGAAGAATCTTGGGTGTTAGACTTCGAGCATCGTTCCATGCTACTTCACAAAAAGAATTCTTCGAGAAATATGTCCCCTAAACCTTGGAAAGGTATATCTTGGGATGATCAACCATGTGCTATTATTGGCAAGGTGTAGCTGAAGATTAAGTTGAACAGATTTGTTTGGGAACCCAAGGATGTCGTGCATATTCCTGATCTTAGAAGGAACTTAATCTCAAAATGGGGCAGGCCAAGGCTACACTACGATCTTCCACATGCGATGATTGGAAGATTTCAAAGTGGCGATGACGGTCGCCGAGGCAATAAAAGTGGCACTCTTTACATGACGACAATGAGGCACGCTTTTTCAATTACGCTTACAAGCAATGAAACACCAAATCTGTGGCACCGCAGACTAGGCCATATGAGTGAGAAAGGGATGAAGATTATGACTCAAAGGAAAACTTCAGTTCTACCACGGAGATAGATACGTGCGAAAAATTGCATACTGGGAAAGCAAAAGAGAGTCACTTTCGGACAAGTTGCATCCCAAAGAAGGAAAGGCTAGAGCTTATTCACTCCGATGTTTAGGGGACCAACGACCGTCTCATCTATCGGGTGGGAAACACTACTTCGTGACTTTCATCGATGATCACTCTCGGAAGGTATGGGTTTACTTTCTAAAGCATAAGGTCGTATTTCGAGGCTTTCGGGAGATGGAAAGCTACGGTGGAAAATGAGACGGGTTTAAAGATCAAAAAGCTCGAACCGATAATGGTGGTGAATACGAAGATACCGTATTCAAAAATTTCTGCCATGAGCACAGGATTAGAATGGAAAGAATCATGCCGGTGCACGCTCAACACAATGGTGTAGCCGAGCGTACGAACCGAACGTTGACGAAGAGCCGAAGCATTCGTTCGTATACGCTAGGTCTACCGAAGCAATTCTCGGCAGAAGCGACAACACGGTAGCTTACTCGATCAACCGAGGCCCATCCTGTTCCATTGGAGCATAGAATACCGTATGAGGTATGGAGCGGAAAAGAGGTGAAACTATCACATCTAAAAGTTTTCGGTTGCCATGTAGCATTTCAGTGCATACTCGGTGATCAAGGCAGAATAAGCTTGATCCCAAATCCAAGAAATGCACATTCATTGGCTATGGCGAGGATGAGTTTGGCTACCGCATTTGGGATGACGAAAAGAAGAAAGTTATCCGTAGCAGAGATGTGATTTTCAACGAAAGCGGTGATGTATAAGGACGTACGCATAAAATAGACGCCAATGACTCAAAGCTGCACGAGTCAAGATTTGCAGCATGCATGATGTCCCCGGATACTTCCCGCAATGTAACCAATTGTAACAAGTCCTCACCAGAGGAACTTGTTGGACAAAGCAAGACACATCATTCCGACACACCACAACCTCTTACTCCAGCCTCCCGTATCGAGAAGGTCTTCTCGACCTCGTGCCTAACAGAGATACATGAACTATATGTTGTCGACCGATGGAGGGGAGCCCGAATGCATGATGAAGCTCTGTCGTACTCGAGATTCCAACAAGTGGGAGCTATGAAAAGAAGAAATGAAATCTCTCATCTTCAACCGCATACGGGAACTAGGCGAGTTACCTGGGAAAGAAGGCACTTCACAACAAACGGGTGTACCGGGTGAAAGAGGAGTACGATGGTTCCAAAGAGATACAAAGCCCGCCTAGTTGTCAAAGTGGTTTCAACAGAAGGAATGAGTTGACTACACCGACATTTTTGCTCGTTGTGAAGCTCACCACGTATCGGATCGAGTATCAGTAGCCATCGAAGATCTTCATCTTGAAAAGTTGGATGTGAAGACTGCATTCCTTCATGGAGATTTAGATGAAGAGATATACATACACCAGCCAGAAGGTTTCTCAGAAAGGGGGAAGAAGAACATAGTGTGCAGACTTAAGAAGAGTTTGTATGGCCTGAAACAATCCCCGAGACAATGGTACAAAAATTTGACAGCTTCATGCACAAGGAAGGTTTCCAAAAGTGCAATGCTGATCATTGTTGCTACTTCAAGAGATAAAGGTCCAGTTATATCATTTTACTACTTTATGTTGATGATATATTAGTAGCAGGTTCAGATATGGATGATATTAAAAGGTTGAAGCAGCAATTGTCAAAGGAATTTGACATGAAAGACTTGGGTCCAGCAAAGAAGATTCTTGGAATGCAAATCATAAGAAATAAGAAGAAAGGATCCTTGCAATTATCTCAGGTAGAGTACATCAATCGTGTTTTGCAAAGATTCAACATGGGCGATGCCAAGCCAGTTAGCACACCCTGGAAGCCTATTTTCGCCTATTCAAGGATCGGTCCTCTTAGACAGAGGAAGAGAGAGAATTCATGGCTAAGGTTCCTTATGCCTCAACCATTGGAAGTTTGATGTGCAGTGTCCGTACAAGACCGTACATTGGCCACGAAATGAGCCTGTTAAAGCGATGATTTATGTCAAATCCAGGGAAAACTCATCGGGAAGCGGTGTTGGATTTTGAGGTATCCGCGAGGCACCACAGTAAAAGTGTTTGTACTTTAGTAAAGGAGAGTTAAAAGTACAAGGATACGTAGATGCAGACTTTGGAGGTGAAGTTGATCACCGGGGTTAAGCACCGGTTATATATTTATCATTGGAACTACAAATGTTAGTTCGGATGTCACAAATATAGAAAATTGTCACTCTATCCACTACGTAGGCCGAGTACGTAGCAGTAATCAAGCTAGTAAAGAGATGATATGGCTTCAAGGTTTGTTAACCGAGTCAGATTCAAACAAGAGAAGAATGTTCTCGTATAGTGATAGTCAAAAGTGCAATACACTTGCGAAGAATTCAAAGATTTCATTCTAGAACCAAACATATTGACTTCGTTATCACTTCATCGGATCTTTATTAGAAGATGATGTGTTAATACCGGGAGAAGATTCAAGGAAGCAAAAATCCAAAATAGACATGTTAACAAAGGTGGTGATTATTGATTAAACCGAAGTCAGTGCTCAACTTCGCTGGTCTCACAGTAACAAAGACTAGAAAAGTCATTTGCATTGATCGAGTGTGAAGGACAGATTGAAACCGCCTTCGGGGAGATTGTTAGAGATTATTAAAGTTAGAAAGCCCTTAATTTAAGGAGAAAATTATGAGCAAAACATGGAACAAAACAAGGAAAGTAAAACAATGGAGCAAAACATGGAACAAAACAAGGAGTAAAACATGGAGCTTAATTCAAGGAGCAATTCAAGGAACCATTAATTTAAGGAGTAATTCAAGGAGTGAATTTTCTTATAAATAGATGTGTAATTTTAATGAATTAACCATCCAAAGGTTTCATTCCAATTGAGAGAAAAGTTTTCTGAGAGAAAATCGAGAGTAATTTTCGAGTGTAATCGTGGGTTGTGGGTCATGAGTTGTAAACACCTCAGTGTAATTTCTACTTTTTCAAGAAAAGATTCACAGTAGTCACCGAGACGTAAGCAAGATTGGCCGAACTCCGTTATCAAATTTGTGTGTTATTTTATATTCTTGCTTTCTCATAAATTTGGCTTATCGGGAATTTGAGTTATTTCCCAACATAGTTTTGGTCCAGCTGCACAAAATACTCCTTATTTCTTGTCATATGATTATTGCAACCATTATTTACATACCAAATCTATGATATCTCTTGCTCATTATTCATGCAAGAAAATAATTGGTATTCTAATTCCTCGGTAAAATTTGCCTTATTTATTTTTTGTTTATTTTTGTACCAACAATCCCTTTGTGAATGATTAGGAATTCTACATTTGGTACACTTAAGTGACATCCTTGAACTCATGTCGTTTTTTTTTTTGCAAATAACATAATAAGAATAATAGAGATTGTCATCGGGGTTTTTTGAAAATCTTTTCTTTCTTGATCTCTTCCTTGTCCTCTACCTCTTTCTCTTTGACTTGAAAATTGTCCACTTTTTAAAATGAACCCCTTCTTTTGTTTCCTCCACCTTGAGATTCATTCATATTGAGTCTTGTTTGGAAGACTTGACGGAATGTAGAATTAAATTTGTGTCCCTATTAATTCTACATTCATATGCCAAGAGATAACTCTTTGGATCAATGAAACTCATTTTTGATAAGTCTTTTGATTCTTCTATTGTAGCAGTGGCATGGTAAAATAGGAGGTAAACTTAAAATTTTCACAATAACTTTTTTTTCTTCAATTCTGTAACCAATGCTTTTCATTTAATTAACAATTTTGGAGACCTTGCACATAAATTGTTGGATGGTTTCATTTTCTTTCGTCATTAAATTATCAAAATTTCTCCATAATGTTTGCAGATTCATGGAGATTGTTCTTTTAGCTCCTTCATACTCATTTTTCAATATCTACCAAGCTTTTTTAGCTTTATCTTTATTTATAGTCGAAGGAAAAATTTATTTTCTAACCCCATGGTGTGTTAGCTTCAAGGCTTTTGTATTCCTTTTTTCATCTTCATTTTTTTTTTTTTGCTTAAGTTGGTCTTGGAGGTGTCTTATTTGACAGTTTAATAGCTTCAGATAAATCCCACAAATCTTGGGAGATGAAAATTGTTTTCATTTGAATGATTTAACATTTATAATCTTCTCCATCAAATATAGGAATTGAATCTTGAGAATAATAAAAGGACTTGCTATTGCATGAGGAGGTCATTTTAGAAAATTAAAATTAGAAGAGGAATTTTAACTAGAGGCTTGATAATGACTTTGATACCACTGATAAAGAAACAAGTACAGGAACCTGTGTAGGTTAAGAAACTTGATAAACTTCAAATTTTATTCTCATTGAAATCATGGTTGATTTTTCAATATCTTTAACAAATTAATTTTTAGGAACTAAAGAGTCTTAACAAGAATTGAAAAAACATAAATCTTAGAAAATTAAAAGGCATAGAAAATGAAAGGATGGAAGCTTAAAAGATAGATGTTGAAAAACCTCATAATTAATATTTTCAAAATTTACTCTTCAACAGTTTTAACAATGTGCCTATTCAACCAGCTAGCTATTCTGCTCAACTGATTTTAGAATTATTTCAATTTCAAAAACAATATTATGCAGCTTTACCTACTGCCAATGAAGGCCAAGAAGATTTTGGGTAGGAGAGGCAAGAGGAACATATCTCAATTCTCATAGAACCGGGGTCACCAAGTAATTCCTTAGTTGAACTGGAAGCTGATATGTTTAACTCTCTTGCCTCTATTTTTATAAACTACCATGCTTGAGGGGTAGTGCTACTATTGAGAGGGCCTTTTCTGGGAAACTGAAAGCTGTATTGCATGGGCCAATAAATACCAAGTGCTAATCTTCGGCTCACGAATTATCCCTAACATTTCATTTGTCATTTGTTTAAATGATCAACTTCAAGTTGTACTCATTCATGGTATTAGAAAGGGAAATTTAGCTATAAATGCTAAAGTAAGACCATTGACAATTGATGCTATGGCCGAGGAGGCAGCATACAACATGCTTCACAAGCAAAAGTGAGATGCATAAGCTAGAATGTTCGAGGTGCTGTTAGGCGTCGAGCATAAAGAGCTCTCAGGTATTATGTCTGTAGGAACAATACTGAGAATTTATGGATTAGGGAAATAAATGAAAATCTTTCTAGGGCTTAACAATTCTCTTTAAATTATCCTCATAGTATTATAATTCGAGCAAATGCATTGAAAAGTGGATTTTGTTTGTTTTGGGTTGATAATTTAGGTCTTAATTAATATTTTATTTGTGGGATAAACTTTTGTAATAGTTGAGATGCAGTCTTAAACTAATCGATCAATATGAAAGATGGCTTTTGTGTTTGTGTTAGATACCACCTTATTATAAAGACAAAAGACAAACATGGGTCAATATAGAACATAAATTAAGGGAATATAATAAACCTTGGATACTTGAGGGAGATGTAAATGATATTACTTCACCTTCTGAAAAAAGTGGGGGTCTTCCTTTAGTCTTAAACGTTCAAAACATGTTATTAGGTTTCATACATAAAATTCATGCTGTGGATTTGGGTAGCACTGGGGCTCCTTTCACTTGGAAAAAATAAAAGATATAGCTCTAACTTAATAAGCCAAAATTTATAGAGAGTTGTGGCAAATATAAACTTGATAACAATGTACCCCAAAGCTATCATAATCAATTTGCCAAGTTTGTGTCGGATCATAACCCAATCATTCTTCATTTCAATGGCATTAGAGAGAATTTCAGACCAAGACCATTCAGATTTATAGCAGCATGGCTAAGAGATCATGCATACGAAAGTGTAATTTCTTAAAGTTGGAATAAAGTTTTTTCTGGGACCAATTCTTTGGTGCTCAAAAAAGCAAGTTATCTTGAAAAACAAATAATTGCCTGGAATAAACAACATTACGGCTTTATTGATCATAAAATCAAAGAATTTTCTGACAAATTAGCCATAGTTGTTTAAAATGCGATAAATGTTTCTGTTAACCAGGAAATATAGTTTTTTTCCTTCAAGAGCAATTAACTGAACAACATGCCAGGGCTGACTACCTTGGCAGGCAAAAATCTTGATAATTATGGGTAAAGCTTCAAAATTGCAAGTAGACATGGAATTATGAACATGTAGGCTCTAAATTTATAAATGTTTTGAGACAAACTTTCAGACCCCATTATCGAGATATGACAACTCTTCTTTAAAGAAAGTCTACAAATAATTGTATCGAATCCATTTTCTAACTTACAATTTGAATTTACTTTAACTCATTATTCATTCATTAATTGCACATAATATCTTGAATGAGAAAAACAAAGTATCACCTCAAATCCCAGAAGACGTGATGATTTAAGACACCTTTTTCCTTTCATGATTTCTAAAATCGAAAACAATCTCTTAACAAGCATCCCTTCTCTTGAAGAAATTGAGCAAGCCCTCTTTGATATGCATGCTCTAAAAGCACCTGACCCAAATGGTCTTCCAGCCTTGTTTTCAGTCAGCTTTTATACCTGGCAAGTGAATTGTTGAAAAGACTTTAATTTCTTAATAGATAGATAGCCACAACAATTAAATAGAGAAGAGCAAGGAAAGTAGGCCCAGTTGGAGTCAAGTTGGATATGCAAAAGGCCATAAGACAAATTTGAATGGAGCTTTCTCGTTGTAATTATGAAGGAAATGGGAATTCAGTCTAAATTCTGTGAGCTTATGCTATTCTTCTTAATGGATCTCCTTATGGTCAAAGTTAACCAGAACGTGGGTTATGGAAAGGAGACCCCCTGTTTCCCTACTTTTTCATTATTCTTGCTAAACGTTTGTGAAGAATAATGTTAAGAGCTAAAAACAATAATCTCACTTAAGGGGTCAAAGTTGCAATAAATCTACCAAGCTTCTCTGTTAAGCCAAAAAGAATAAAATTATGTAATACAAAATCTGTTACAAACCAGTGCAGCGTGTGTGTGTAGTGCGCAAACAAAATTTCAGATAAGGTAGAGTAGCTTGATGCTATCTGCTCTTTAACAGCATTAGTCTTTGATTATACACCTCACACTTTAACACGCTTTTTAGCTTTATCTCTTATCTTGTATTTAAGTTGCCTATCATTAATATACAAATTATCTTTTTGCCTTCTATTCTGCTTTTCTATCTAGCAATCCTTTATGCTTCCTGCAACTGTCATTTTATCACAGCCTTTCATTGCTAAGTTCTGATGTGCACGAAAGCAATAGATAGTGGTATATGAATATATCAAAGTGGTAAAAGAACACAGAATTTACGTGTTTCGACAATTTGCCTAGGTCCACGGGAGGCAACAAATATTATTGAACTGAGTAGAAAATATACAGAATACAAATACAAATTTCCTCACTAATAATATCTCTCAAGTGTTTGTCCAAACTCACAAAAAATTCTAAAACTCAATAAATATTTTCTCTCTTTGAGTTTTCTTATGCTTTCTCTGTTTTTTCTGATTTTTTGCCTTATTCTTCAATACATGAACTCTTCCCTATTTATAGATGAATCAAGACTCTCTTTCCCTAAATTGTGCCATAATTTAAGCCTTAAATTAGGTTACTAATTTCCTTAAATTATACTACTAATTTCCTTAAATTATACTATTAATTTTCTTAAATTATGTCATAAATTAGGCCACTAATTTGTTATTTTTAGAGTCAATATTCAAAAATTTCTACCTTGACGAAAAAATTCATAACACTGCCTCCAAATACACCCTAGGCGCTCTAAGCTCGAGAGATATTGATCAAGTTCAAGCAGTGTTGAAACTTGATCCCTGTAACCACCTTTGTAAGCATATCTACAAGGTTATCTACAGTCCAACTTTCTGGAGTATAGCATTCCCTTCATCGATGATTTCCAGAAAAAATGAAATCGAACATCGATGTGCTTGGTATGACCATGATGAACTTAGTTCTTTGTAAAACAAATGGCACTCTGACTGTCGCAAAAAACCTCCACGTTCTTCTGAACAATACCCAAATCCTTTGTCAACCAAAGAAGCTATATAGCTTGTTTGAATGCTTCTGTTACAGCCATATACTCTGTCTCTGTAGTAGACAAAGCTACAGTTGATTGTAATGTTGATCTCCAACAAACTATTCTCTTGCCATTGTGAACACATAACCAGTTGTAGATCGATGCTTATCCAAATCTCCAACATAGTCAGAATCCATATATCCAACTAGGTGTTTGCCTTCAGTCTTATCTCTCTCAAACTTCAAACCAATATCCACAGTACCATAGATGTACCGTAGAATCCACTTCACTGCTTGCCAGTGTCCTTTATCGGGATTATGCATGTACCGACTCACCATACTAACAACGTGAGAAATATCAGGTCTAGTGCAAACCATTGCATACATCAAGGCACCAACGAAATTTGCATATGAAACATGCTCCATTTGCTTCTTTTCATTGGTGGTGCTAGGTGACATCAATGCACTCAACTGAAAGTAAGGAGCAAGCAGTGTACTTACTGGTTTGGTTTTTTCATCAATGTCAAACCTTTGTAGTACTTTCTTCAGATATTGAGTCTGTGTCAGACAGACTGTGCTTGCAACTCTATCTCTTGTGATTGCCATCCTAAGAATTTTCTTAGCTTCTCTAAGATCTTTCATTTCAAATTCTAAACTCAACAGAGCCTTCAATCTATCGATCTCCACCTTGCTCTTAGATGCAATCAACATATCATCAACATATAAAAGCAAATAAATGAAGGTACCATGTTAGAGTTTTCGAAAGTATACACAGTGATCAAACTGACTGCGTGTGTACTTCTGCTCTCTGATAAAGCTATCAAAGCGCTTGTACCACTGTTGCGGTGATTGCTTCAGATCGTAAATTGACTTGCTCAACTTGTAAGCCCAATTATCTCATCCTAGAACTTTGAAGCCATCGGGTTGAGACATGTAAATCTCTTCATTCAAAGTACCATGGAGAAAAGCTCATTATAGTCTATTCCTTCTTTCTGAGCATATCCTTTTGCTACCAGCTACCAGTCTAGCTTTGTATCTGATGTTGTCTTTACTAGGAACACCTTTCTTCTTAGCATAGACCCATTTGCAACCAATATGTTTCTTTCCTTTGGGAAGTTGAACCAACTTCAAAGTTTGATTATGATGTAGAGACTTCATCTTTTCATCCATTCCCATCTTCCACTTCATACTATCAACTCTTTGCACGACTTCTCTATAAATGCATGGAACATCATCATCAATTATTGGAAGTGAGAATGCTACCATGTCTGTGTATCTGGTAGGCTTCTTAATCTCCCTTCTCGGTCGAGTAGTGGCAATAGATTCTAGTTACTGATTAATCAGTGGTGATGATGAGAGAACCTCCACCTCAACTGGGACCTATTCTTGATCATTAATTTCATCTT
This sequence comes from Hippophae rhamnoides, assembly GCA_033030585.1. Taxonomy (NCBI): domain Eukaryota; kingdom Viridiplantae; phylum Streptophyta; class Magnoliopsida; order Rosales; family Elaeagnaceae; genus Hippophae; species Hippophae rhamnoides. The sequence continues at coordinate 72,014,081 of CM065427.1, forward strand.
TACCACGATCGATAATCGGTGCAATCTTTTCTGGATCTTTCGGAGTCTCAAGCATCACCTTAGAAAAAGTATTTGGATTTGTCTATCTTAGCATAACAGACTCGTCGAATGTGACATCTCGGCTTAAGACGATCTTCTTGGATTCATCACACCAAAGTCGAAATCCTTTAACTCCTTCCTTAAAGCCCAAGAAAATAGATTTCTTTGCTCTAGGATCCAGTTTGGATTCACTAACATGAAAATATGTAGAATATCCAAATATTCGCAATGAATCATAATCATTAGCAAGTTGTCCAGACTATACCTCTTTAGGAGTTTTCCCATCTAATGGAATTGCAGGAAGTCTGTTGACTATATGAGTTGCATATGATAAAGCCTCAGTCCAAAATTCCTTGCTTAATTTTGATTGAGATAGTATATATCAAACTTTCTCAACCAAAGTATGATTCATTCTTTCTACAACTCCATTATGCTGTGGTGTACGAGGAACTGAAAAATGTCTGATGATTCCTTCATCTTGACAAACTTTGAAGAAAATATCTGATTTGTACTCGCCACTATTATCAGATTTGAGCCTCTTAATTTTCTTGTCTGTCTGAGTCTCGATCATTTACTTCCATTTAAGAAAGATATCCAGAACTTCATCTTTGTGACTCATGGTGTATATCCAGACATATCTAGAGAAATCATCTATGTGAATATAATCAAGAGATCTCTTAATATGATGAATGGAAGTGCCGAACTCGACTCTTGTTTGTTTTCCCATTACACAATGCTTGCATAAATCAAAACTTTTAGTCTTGGCACCTTTCAAAATACCTTGCTTCATTAAGCCTTGAAAAGTCTTTTCACCGACATGCCCTAAGCACATGTGCCATAAGCGGGAAGAATCATTTGTCTTTTCTTCAAAATTGCTTGAGACAACTACTCTTCTTGTAATTGTACTCCTATCTAGGAAATACAAGTTCGCCTTCCGAGTACCCTTTATCGCTACAAATGCATCTCGTATAACTTTCAAGACTCCATTTTCCAATGTTACCTTGTAACCATCAGAATCTAGAACACCTAAAGAAATAAGGTTTTTCTTTAGGTTAGGAATATACCTTACATTTGTAAGTCATCTGATTGTACCATCGTGTATCTTCAGTTGTACTGTTTCGATCCCTTTTGTCTGACAGGCATTGTCGTTGCCCATAAGCACAACTCCTCCATCGAGCTCCTCAAAGCTCGAAAACCAATGTCTGTTTGGACACATATGATAAGAACATCCAAAATCAAGGATCCACTTATCTGAGTAGGTTTCTCATGATGAAATTGAAAAGGCTGATTCTTCATCTTCATCAGCCTTCTGTGCAACATTTGCATTTGACTTGTCCTTGTTTGGGCTCTTTCTTCCAGTGCCCTTTTTGGTGACAATAGGCACACTCGTCTTTTGCAGGATGTCTTCTGGATGAATCTCCTCTAGACTTTGATCTGGATTGCCCCCTATTATTTGATCTGCCAAATTTTTTGTTGTTCGCCCTACCTTTGGTTGTCATCAATGCTTCTGATATTGAGTCTCTGTGATCATATTGATCCTTCTTCCGGTACTTGTTATTTACCAAAGCATTTGAAACATCTACGAATTTAACCTCATATTTTCCATATAACAGGGTTATGGTTAAATGCTCATAGCTCTGAGGTAATGAATTCAGTAACAACAAATCTTTATCTTCATCGATAATTTCAACATCTAAATTTTGCAGATCGGCCAAAATTTTATTGAAATTATCTAACTGCTCAATCATAGGGGTACCTTTCTTGTACTAGAAACAAAAAAGTTTCTTCTTCAAGTAGAGTCTGTTCTCAATACTTTTCATCTTTTCGTCATGTACTTGTCCTCTAGTTTCTTCCAAAGAACTACGACTTCATTCTCTTTCATGATAAAGTACTTCTGATAAGTACAATCGAATTGTGCCACAAGCTTGTCGGTTGACATAATTCCAATCTTCATTTGAATAATCTTCTCGCCTGGTCTCCAAGGCTATATTAGATCCTTCTCGGAATAATATATCTAATACTTCACATTGCCACATGCCAAAGTTATTGGTGCTATCGAATTTCTCTACCTCAAAATTTGCATTGGAAAACATAGTTTTTCGAGTAGAACAACTTGGTTTTCCAGAAATTCTAAGGTCAGCTTGTTCACTTTCTTCGATCTCTCTTTTATCAATCATAAGTACAAACGGATAACATAAATTTTGCACTAACAACTTAAAATAGTGTTTTTCCAAATTTTATATCTTATTTGAAAAAACGGAGTCCACGGTTGAATTTAGAATGGTCCAATTAGCTAGGAATAGGTCCGACTCAGCTGAAAACGGATGAAAACTGGACCAACTTGGTCCAAATATCACTAGTGACTGAGTTGACTCAATTGCTGGTAGTAGCACTCCGGTAGCTTCTGATGATGATTCTGACTTCCGATTTGAGCGATTCTTTCACCGTTGCGTTCATCTCGTCGAGAGCTTCAATTTGATATATAATAATGCTATATTTGGCTCTGATACCAATTTGTTGTGCACAGAAGCAATAAATAGTGGTATGTAAATATATCAAAGCGGTAAAAGAACACAGAATTTACGTGGTTTGGCAATTTGTGTAGGTCCACAGGAGGCACCAGATATTATTGAACTGAGTAGAAAATATACAGAATATAGATACATACTTCCTCACTAATAATATCTTTTAAGTGTTTCTCCAAACTCATTGAAAACTCTAAAACTCATTAAGTATTTTCTCTCTTTGAGTTTGCTTATGTTTTCTCTGTTTTTTTCTGATTTTTTGCCTTGTTCTTCAATGCATGAACTCTTCCCTATTTATAGATGAAGCATGGTTTTTTTTTCTAAATTGTGCCATAATTTAAACCTTAAATTAGGCCGCTAATTCCCTTAAATTAGGCCGCTAATTTCCTTAAATTATGCCACAAATTATACCATTAATTTTTTTAAATTATAACACTAATTTGTTACTTTTAAAACCAATATTCAACAATTTCATCATGGTATAAGAGAAGTCTATGACCTGATTATGGACTCCACTAAAAATCCACTACCTGGTTTAGTACCTTCGATGGTGCATAATGCACCTGTCACTGTACCTCCAATGGTACAGACTGTACCTGTCACCACAACTAACACAGCACCATCTTCCTCTAACACATCGTCATCATTATCTCTAATACAGCTTTATCTTCTTCTATTTCTACACCTTTTTATTGTCTTAATCTAACTATAAATCCTAATTTTAATGTTAAAGTACAAACAAAGCATGTAGTCACAATTTATGGTTTTCCACCATTTATTGATGAAATTGTTGAAATCCCATCAATATTTGTCAAGAAGATACTGTAATTTACAAACCAGGCAACTGAAGAAACTCGTTCGGAGGAGATTATTGTTGCTAATCCTAATTTTGATGAATGGCATAAGAAGGATAGTGTTGTGAAGAACTGGGTTTATTTCTCATTAACACCTGCCTTTCTAAAACACCTGGTTGGAAAGAATATTGCAACTGAATATTGGAATGTTTTGAAGAAAGCTTTTGCCAACGGTTCTAGTGCACGACTAAAGCAGTTAAGGTGGCAATTGCAAACCATAAGAAAAGGTATGCGATCAATGGAGAACTATATTAATTACTGCAGAGACCTCATCAACCATCTTATTGCAGTGGGAGACACAATCAGTGAGAAAGAGCAAATTATGTACGTAATTGGTGATCTTGATGCAAACTACAATTCATTAATCATAACTGTGAGCGATAAGGACAAAGAAAATTTCACTTGGTGAGTTGTTCTCTATGATGAGAACTCATGAAAATCAGTTGGAACAAATTAGTATGCCAGATCCACAACTTACACAAGCAAATATTTCTAAAACACAAGCTTGCAATACCCAGCCTATCAGCTCTACCCTAATGACACAATATCAGCCTTTAACCATCAACAACAACCTAACCTCTTTTATCAGAATCTTTCATCACTCCAACCTCAATATGTTCAGTCTCCTAATTTCTCTAATACTTGTGTTTCTCATTAACCATACCCTTAACAACAACCAGAGCCTCGACCTTTATCACCATCATCTTTTTCTTATCAAACCAACAACGACCAGAACTTAGACGTCAGTTTCAACCACCACCTATTACTGTACCAACTAGCTTTCCTGGATCTGATTCTGATAACATTTTAGCCGAAAACCTCAATGTCAAATCTGCAAACCCTTATGGCATACTACTGCTAAGTGTTGCTATAGATATCGTCAATCTTCAATGCCAGACCTGGACTTGTCCCTCTAAGAAGGCCACAAGCTCATTTCTCAGAAGTACAAGGCTATGAACTCTCTCAGGGATAATCAGCACCACAACCACCTTCTTCTTTTGGACCTTAATTTCAACCACCATCACCATACCCTGTACCACATTCACCCTTATCACCATGTCCCTCACCACAACAACCTTACCCTACACCTTATTCATTTCCTGGACAGTTCTACCCATTACTAGCAGCACCAGTTTATACTACACCTCAACCACCACAATCTTTACCTCCACCAGGTCCTGCAGCAATGTTTACTCAACATGCTCAAACACCCTCTTCTAATGTTGCTGTTAGCTCATGCTGGTATCTTGGCTGCTAAGACATGGTTTATGGACACAGGAGCTAGTCATCACTTGACTTCTGGCAAGCCAATCTTGACAATTCCACTACCTATACCAGACAGAAGGATGTTATGTTAGGTAATGGCCAATGTGTTCCCATAGCTCATACTGAATCCTCTCATATTTTAACTAAAGCCAGGTGATCTAGTGCTGACTGATTTATTTCATGTTTCCCAGTTGACAAAAAACCTTATTTTGGTTAAGAAGTTATGCTCAGATAACAATGTTTCTATTGAGTTTTTCCCTAATTCCTTTTCTGTTAAGGATCTAGCCAATGGAATGCCAATATTGGAGGAGGGAGTTAAGGATGGATGATTCAAGCTACCATCAACATTTTGCTCTACTAAGTCATAGCAACCACATAGTTATACAAGTACTGTTAAGAATAAAGAAGAAATGGATGGAGCACTTTGACATGAATGGTTGGGACTGTTGAAATATTATGGATCAAAACTCTCAAAACTCAAGAACATTCATGAATAATTTTCCAGAAACACTCAGAAAGTCTCAAATTTTTGTTTCTGATTTCTTTAACTTGATTATTACATTGCTACTGAGAGGTATTTATAGAAACAACTAATAAATCTAAGCCATATAATATAAAGCTACCAAAACAATCTAAATCATACATTTATTTTCTTACCTAACCCATTGATTTTTCTTCTTCTCACTAACCATGAGTTGTATCCTTATCAATCCAGATCATCACCATAGAAGCTTCCACGAGCTGGACTTCAAATGGGCTAGAATGTTTCAAATTTTGTTTTTGATTTCTTTGGGCCTGTAAACAAGTTTACAAACCAACATTCCCCCTTAAACTTGTTTTATGATGCCGAACAAATTTCTCAATTTGACAAAGTCTTCTTGCTTGAGTGGTTTAGTGAAGATGTCAGCAATTTGATCTTGTGATTTTACATACTCGAGTTGTACATCCTTTCTTGTTATGCACTCCCTGATGTAATGATATCGAGTATCTATGTGTTTGCTTCAATCATGGAAAATAGGATTTTTGGCTAAGGCAATGGTTGACTTGTTATCGACACAAATTTTGGTTGGCTCTTCTTGTGTCAAACTTAGCTTCTTTAACAAGTTTCTCAGCCAAATTACATGGAAAACACATGAGGTAGCTGCTACATATTCTGCTTCACAGCTAGACAATGTGACAATCGGTTGCTTTTTCGACATCCATGTAAAAGCAGTATCTCCCATGAAAAACACAAATCCGGAGGTTCTTTTTCGATCGTCTATATCTCCACCAAAATCGCTATCACTATATCCAACAAGCTTGTAATTATTAGAAGCTAAATAGAACAAGCTAAAATTAATTGTACCTTTTAGATAGCGTATGATTCTTTTTGCAGCTTTGAAATGGGTGATTGTCGGTTTCTCCATATAGCGACTAATCAATCCAACGGCATACAGGATGTCAGGCCTTGTACACGTGAGATAACGTAGACTTCCAACTAAACTTTTGAAAAATGTTGGATCCACATTTTCACCATCTTCATGCTTGGATAGTTTGATTCCACATTCCACTGGTGTGTTGATCGGCTTGCAATCGTTCATCTTGAACTTCTTTAGTATCTCCTTTGCATAGCTTTCTTAAGAGATGGGGATACCTTCTTACTTTGGCTTCACTTCAATTCCAAGGTAGTATGCCATTAACCCGATATCTGTCATTTCAAACTCTCAGGTCATCACCTTCCTAAAATCTTCAAATAGCTTCGGATTACTTCCGGTGAAGATGAGATCATCTACGTATAGACAAACGATTAAAATATCGCCATCTTCAATCTTGACGTAGAGTGAATATTCATAGGGACACTTGGTGAAGTTATTCTCTAGAAAGTACTTGTCAATGCGGTTATTCCATGCTCTTGGTGCTTGCTTTAACCCATAAAGAGATTTCTTCAACTTCAATACCTTGTCTTTGTGACCTTTTGCTTCATAGCCTGATGGTTGCTTAATGTAGACTTCTTCTTCAAGGACTCCATTTAGAAAAGCAGATTTTACATCCATTTGATGTATCTTCCACTTATTTTGAGCTGCCAAAGAAATAATTAGTCTTATAGTTTCTAATCGAGCAACAGGAGCAAATACCTCATCATAGTCAATTCCAACCTTTTTACTATATCCTTTTGCTACTAGCCTCGCCTTATGTCTTTCAATCTCTCCCTTAGCATTCCCCTTTGTCTTGTACACCCATTTGACACCTATTGCCTTATGCCCTTTGGGAAGTGAAACAGGTTCCTATGTGTCATTCTTCTCTATAGCATTGATTTCTTCGTCCATCGCATCTCTCCACTTCTTCTCTTGTACAGCTTCTTAAAAGCTCACTGGTTCACAATCAGCAAAGAGACAAAATAAGATAAGATTATCTTGTCATTCTGTTACCTCATAAAGATCTTGGAGATTTCGTGTACGTGTCACGGCTCTTTCACTTCCACTTGAAGATGATGACAGATCTTCATGAGTGGTTGGCATTAGTGAAGTAGGTGGAGTCATTGGCTCTTGTTGAATTTCTACAGATTACTCCCTCATTGTCTGCTCATCTTCTTTAAACTGAAGAAAGAAATTGAAGTTATCTGCATGAGAGTTAAATTCCCATTCTCCTTCTTCGTCGAATACCACATCTCGACTAATCACAATCTTCTTATTGTGTAGGTTGTACAGCTTATAGCCCTTTGAATTAGTATCATAACCGATGAAGATAAAACTCTCGCTTTTATCATCAAGCTTCGTTCTTCTCTCATCCGGTACATGTACATGGGCTATACTTCCAAAGACTCTTAGGTGGGAAATACCAGGCTTTCTTCCACTCTATGCCTCTTGCTGATTCTTTCCCCATACACTTCTTGTTGGAGATCGGTTTGATAAGTAAACTGCACATGCTATTGCTTCTACCCAAAACTCTTTGGGTAGTTTCTTGCTTTAGAGCATGCTTCGTGCCATATCGAGGATTGTTCGATTCTTTCTTTCAGCTACACCATTCTTTTGGGGGGGATCTTGTCACTATTAAAGATCTATGAATTCCATTTGCTTTACAGAACTCTTGAAACTCCTTGGATGTAAATTCTCCACCTCGATATGATCTCATGGCTTTGATTTTTCTACCGCTTTCTCTCTCCACTGTAGCTTTGAACCTTTTGAATACTTCAAAAACTTCTGATTTCTGTTTCAAGAAATATACCCAAGTTTTTCTTGAAAAATCATCAATAAAAAGAAGAAAATAGTTACTGTTACCGAGAGAGCTAGGCTTGATCGGTCCGCACACATCAGTATGGATTAGCTCCAGTGGCTTCTTGGCTCTTGAGTCTGACTCCTTTGGAAAGCTTTTTCTGAATTGCTTCCCAAGTAGGCACCCTTCATAAAGTTGATTAGGATGGTTAATGCAAGGTAGTCCCTTCACCATCTCCTTCTTAGACAACAGCTCCAATCCTCCAAAATTGAGATGTCCAAATTGAAGATGCCATAGCCACGATGCATCTTTATAGCAGGCTTTCAGACACTTTGCAATGTCATTTTGTATGTTGATCAAGAACATTCTATTCTTTGACATCGGCACGTTAGCAATGAGGTTATTCTTATCATCTTTTATAGAAAGATTACAATCCTTCATATGAATATCATAACCTTTCTCTAACAGTTGTCCTAAACTTAAGATGTTACTTTTCATATTTGGGACATACTTTTCATATTTGGGACATACTTTTCATATTTGGGACATAGTAAACATTGGAAATAAATTGATGTGCCCATCTTTCAAGCGAATAAGAATGTTAACTCTTCCTTTCATTGCTACGTTTGAATCATCTCCAAATGAGACATTTCCACTTACTGACTCATCTAGTTCCACGAACATGTCTTTCCTTTCACACATATGGTTGCTTACATCGCTGTCAAGATACCAGGCATTTGGTTGACTATTATCACCCTCCTTTCGTGCTAGAAAAAGAGTTTCTTTTTCATCGGTCTTCTCTTCTATGTAGTTGATTTTCTCATCTACTTTATTATTGAGAGCTCTACATTATGAAGCATAATGTCCAAATTTCTGACAATTATAGCATTGAACTTGAGATTTGTCATACCTTGAGTTCGTATTGCCTCTTCCATGACTTTGTGTTGAGCTTTCTACTCTCTCAAAGTTGTTGGAATTGTTGTTATAATTCCAACCTCGTCCATGACCATGGCTTCCACCTCGTCCACGGCCTTTACCTCTACCTCGACCACGTTGGTTTCTGTCATTGCCTTGGCTTTCATGTTTATCCTTGAATTGCATCTTGAAGAGTTGTTCAGTGATCCCTTGCTTCTTCTTATGTTTTTCTTTATATGCTTGTAATGACCCATTGAGTTCATCAATGGTCATTTCTTCCAAATCTTTTGTTTCCTCAATCGTTACAATGATGTGTTCAAATTTGGAATCTAATGAACGAAGTATCTTCTCCATTATTCTAACATCTCCCAACATCTCACCGTTTCTTTTTAATTGATTAGAAACAACTGTGACTCTCGAGAAATAGTCGGAAATAGATTCGGAAGTTTTCATATGTAGAGATTCAAACTCACCTCTTAGTGTTTGGAGACAAACCTTCTTCACTTTCTCGGCTCATTTGAAAGAAATTTGAAGTTTATTCCACGCTGTTTTGGAAGATGTTGCATATGAAATCTTCTCAAATCCATCATCATTTAAGGCTTGATAGATAAGAAAAAGAGCTTTTTTGTCTCTCTTTCTCAAATATTTCAAAGATTCTTTTTGCACTTGCGTTAGAGTAGCTTCATCATCTGGCTCACTTAAGCCTTTCTCTACGACTTCTCACACATCATATGCACCCCAAAAGAGCCTTCATCTTGATACTCCAATTATCATAGTTGTCGTTGTTGAGTGTCGGGACTTGAAACGATGACATACCTCCATTTGACATAACTCTTAATATAGTGAGAATTTGTAAATTTTGATCGCACGGATGGATTCAGAATGTCAAAACTTTAGGAGGAACTCCGGGGAAATATATGATTTTTTAGTCAACGATCAAAGTCAACTGTCAAAGTCAACTTTTTGGTCAACTGTCTCGGCTGCTTGATCAAACGGCTTGACGGCTCGGTCAAACGGCTTGGTGGCTCAGTCAACGGCTCGGTCAACAGGCTTCACGGCTCGTTCAACTCGGCTAACTCAGTGAGTTAACTCACTTTCTGGCAGAAACTTCCGGAGGATCGCGGCGGCGCGTCCGAACTCCGATCTGGATGATTCTTGCGATGTCAGATTTGTATCGTCGAGAGCTTCGATTTGATTTACAATTGTGTATATTTATATTTCCAACTACAGCTCTGATACCACTTTGTTAGAATATTATGGATCAAAACTCTCAAAACTCAAGAACACTCAAGAACAATTTTCCAGAAACACTCAGAAATTCTAAAATTTTTGTTTTTGATTTCTTTAACTTGATTATTACATTGCTACTGAGAGGTATTTATAGAAATAACTAATAAATCTAAGTCATACAATATAAACCATACACTTATCTTCTTACCTAACCCATTGATTTTTCTTCTTCTCACCAACCATGAGCTGTGTCCTTATCAATCCAGTTCATCACCATAGAAGCTTCCACGAGCTGGACTTCAAATGGGCTAGAATGTTTCAAAGTTTTTTTTTATTTCTTTGGGCTTGTAAACAAGTTTACAAACCAACAGGAACACCCATACCAAGCAATTTTAAATAGAGTAATTAAAGGTTTCAATCAACATGTTGTTCATGATTCCTTTTATAATATGAGTGATTCTTATCAAATGGGTAAGTCACATAGGTTACCTTTGCAAAATGTGCATATTAGATCCTTTAAACCTTTTGAAATTGTTTGGGTATGTGAGGTCCTTCACCAATTGCTAGCCTTAATAGAATGAAATATTTTGTGCTTTTTGTTGGTCATTTTTTACTGATACCAACACTTATATGTTATGCATACCAAGAGTCAAATTGCTCATATTTTCAACCTTTTGATGCATTAGTTGCTTGACAATTTAATGCTAAGATAATGCAACTTCAAAGTGATACGAGAACTGATTTTCAGACCTTAGAACCATTTCTATTTTCAGGAGTTATTTGATATGTATATTAGTCTTTATAATCCTTCACAAAATGGGGTTATAGAGAGAAAAAATCGTTATGTGCTCGAAACAGGATTAACTATGATGGTAAGGGCTGGTTTACATTTGCAATACTGGAGTACTATTTCCTAAGGTTGTGACCTTAATCAATAGACCCCTATCCAAAAGACTAGATTATAAATCTCCTTTTCAACTGTTGTATAACCAATACCCTGAATATTTCTCTCTTAAGGTGTTAGGTTGTTTATACATATCATAAACTTGAGCCAAGATCAATTCCTTGTGTTTTTATAGGTTACCTTTATTTTTACAAAGGATATTTGTGTCTTGATCTAATCATTCACAAGTTATATATCATTCCTTGTGTTAAGTTCAATTAAAAATAATTTTCTTTTCTTAATACTTTTTCCAATTCATCCACATTAGTTCCATCGCAATCAACTTATTCTCATCCTTGGTTTGTTTATGTAAGTCTCATTGAAATTGTGTATGTGTGTTGATTTCCTTTGTGCAAAATACGGTGTCTAATTTATTTTACTCGGTGTTCTATCATTCTCTATATAAGGTTTGTTATTGTGGATCAATAAATCACACACACACACACACAGAGTTGAGAACACTTTGTATGCGAGCATGTTTGCACACCATAGGATTGGTTTTCGTAGTATGTATGCTAGGTGGAATATTGGTTTTTGTAGTATGTATGCTAGGTGGAATATTGGTTTTCAATGAGCGAGCATGCGAGCTAGCCAATGTTGTCGCTCACGTTTTTGTTTCGTTTTAGGTATGGGTATTTATGAAATTTACTTGCAGTTTTTGGAAATAAAAGAAATATATTTTTTAGCACCTCGCCACCAAGCGTTCCATTACACTTGTCATCAACTTTGGAGAGGTAGTTGGCGAGGTGGCTAGTGAGGTAGTTGGAAAGGTAGCTATTTAAGGTTCTATAAATACCCTCATTTCTTATTATTTTGTATTCAAAAAATTGTAGCGGAGCTCTATCAAATTGACATCTCGTATTTATTTTTTTGAATCATTAATAGCTTGAGTTTTGTTCTATATTAGTGATTCATGACTATGTGAGCAAAACTGTTCATGCAAGTGATGAATACTCGAGATGGTGTTTGCGAGTGGGTTGTATGTGAGCTATGTGTCGGCTTGTTGTTGCTTTCGTGCAATGTTTTCATATTCACTTTACACATTGTTTATCTTCGATTACTGATAACACCACTTTAGGTGGTGTTGGATTTATAGGAGAGCTAGGCTCTTGCATCAAATTGTGTCATTACAGAAGCAATAAGTAAGAGCAGTTATAGGTAGTTCGGACAAGGGTTCCGATAGATAGAGATAATAGTGGTTTTATTTCTTTCAGAGTTGTAATGGATTTATTGTTCAGTGGGTTTTTTTCTATTGAGTAGTGGCCTTAAAAAACCTAAGGATGTTACCATATAGATAGGGTTTTTATGTGGGTTTAATTCATTATATTTGGTGTTATGTATGCTTTATTTTGTTGTACAATCAGAGTTTAAATGATGTATATCTCTACATACTAAAGTTTAAAATCTGATTAGAAAACTTTTAATATTTTTCATGTGTTTATGTTTACTAAATTCTATATCTATTGCTTTATTATACTTCATGTCTGTGTTTATTTATACTACAACTGCAATTATATGTCAGGTGTTTTTATCTTCGTGTTTGTGAGGTTGGGTTGAGTCCTTAAGGAGTCGATAACTCTTTAACTTGATTATGTATCAAGTCTTGGACTCATTCTTAGTAGGAATGCATGTTTAGATTGTGTGTTAGTATAATCTCCCTTTTATTTCTATACAAGTTTGGTGTGAGTCTCTAAGGAGTCTGTATTTCCTTACTCTGTAGATGTACCAAGTGTCGGAGTTTTTATTAGGGTTTCCTATGTATCTTTGATTGCATGATGTGAAAGTACCATTATCATTTACTGAATATGCTCCCACATACGAGGTCTTGAAGTAATTGGAAATCCTTTTAGCTTTTCTATATGTATATCTATATCATAAGTTGTGTATTGTTTCCCATGCAAGCATATTACTAGTTTGTACAGGAACTTATGAGGCACACAATCACTATTGTTGTATCTGTCAGTTGTTTTGTGTGTGTTGAATTGAAAATTTTGTTTTGCACCTCCTTTGTGTTAATTTATTAATTCTTCTTATGAGGCCTGCTTGATTGAATTGATATAGAGCTCGTAAAAAGATTCCATAGGTTAGCATTTCTACCCCTTACCTAGGTCTTAGTTACATATTTGAGTAAAAAAAACAATTGAGATTCATGTAATTATTCCTACATATGGGAATCTTTAGTTTAGCTACCTAGTATTTCTACATTACTTAGATGACTTTACAATACTCATACTTACATAATTTCTTTAGCACAATTTGCATAACATCATTTTTGTCCTATAAATTCTATCATACCTACCTCTACACAATCCAACTCTTACTCACCCATTTTATCCACAAATCCTATTACTACTCATTTTCATCAGTCACTCTCATCTTTATAACTTGCTAGCCTTGTCACCCTATCATTGATAATTTACCATTAGATTCATGTCATCACTATATCTCCAACTCTAGTACTCAAAATACTGATGATTCACCACTAGACTTATGTCATAAATCTAACTTTATAGAAGAATTAGTTGGTATTAACCTCTCAATTGATCTAAACTTTGAGTCTATTGGACCTTGTCCATTTAGGAATGTATATCCTATGATGACAAGATCTAAACATGAAATTGTCAAACCTAAAGCTCATGTAGCCAATATTATATTACCTGATCCTATCTAAGGAACTGAAGCATTGAATATACTAGAATGGAAAAATTCTATACAGATGGAATTTGATGCTTTAGTTAAAAATCATACGAGGAAACTTGTATCTCGTCCGAAACATAAGAAGGTAATAAGATTGAAATATACTGAGATGTTTAGTCTAGTGGTGAAACTAGTTAAGATTAGGATAGTTTGTACCTTACCCCTGTCTAAAGATCCACCTACAAGATAACTTGTTGTTAACAATTTCATTTTGAATGGTGAATCAGAAGAAGAAGTTTATATGATACAACCTGAAGGATTTGAACACTCAGATTATCCTTACTATGTTTGTAAACTAACAGAAGCACTCTATATATTAAAACAAGCACCTAGGGTCTGGTTCATGAAGTTGAGTAAAAGTTTGCATGATGTAGGCTTTCAATCATCCAATTTTGATTTTAGTATGTTAACCTATAACAAGCATAAAGATGTGATAATCTTTCTTGTATATGTTGATGATATAATAGTTACTAGTAATGATAGTTTATTTTTTAATTAAACTTAATTAGTTAGAGGATGGGTGAATAGTGTATTAGTGAAATTATGACAAATTAAAATTTTAAGAGACGACAAAGCATGCAATCACGTGTAAATAAAATAATGTGAGAATATAAAGATTAACACATGAGATTTTTAGGTTAAAATGACCTACGTCACACCAATGATCTAAGATGAAAATCATCGATCCACCGATCCACCGATCCACCGGACCATCTAATTATCTATTATGAAAGATAAGGTCCAATTACAAAGCTAGGCCTCAAACTATGCACCAAGGTAATGCCCTCAAGTAATCTACTTACAAGCCATAGATTTCATCATAATCTCTGCAAGAAAGGTTTTCGGATCTAGATGAATGTTTTGATAAACTCGAGTCACACGAGTTAATGAAACCCGTTCTACCAGTACATGAAAAGGTAGCATAATAACATAAGTGAAAATATGTGTCATAGAATAGATTCAATAATTAATAATCCTAACTAGATGATGTAATAAATATATTAGATAAATTGAATTCAACTAGCAACCCTTGAACAATTTGTTTAATGCACAATATCACAAATATTATAGGATTGTTAATTCATCAAACACAACCATAAATGTTTAACAAATTAACTCAATTAAAAAAGCCTACTTGAATTATTTTAGCAAAACAAGAGAGATAGAATAAGATGAAGAGTAAGTCATCCTTCATGCAATTTGCAGTAAAAAGATATTTATTTTGATTTTAATGATAAACGCCTTTCCTTCTTTAATATTTTGAAAAATAAATTAACATCTGCACCTATAATTTTGGCACTTGGTTGGTCTCTTCCATTTGAAATTATTTATGATGTTTCTCATTTTTCAATTAGAGTAGTTTTGGGAAAGAGAGAGGATAATCATTTATATGTTATATATTACGCTAACAAAACACTCAATGATGCTCAAGTAAGTTATTCCACCATTGAGAAATAATTTTTGGTCATTGTGTTTTCTTTAGATAAATTTAGGTCTTACTTAGTAGGTTCTAAAGTAATCATGCACTTTGATCATGCTAATTTAACATATCTAATAAATAAACCTAATGCTAAGCCAAGATTAATCTAATGAGTTTTACTCTTACATGAATTTGACCTTGAAATCAAAAAGATAAAAATGGCAGTGAAAATTTATTAACTGATCATTTATCTATGTTAATTTCAAATTTGATTCTCTTGAAAGTGAGAGTAATGAAGAAATTATTGAAACTTTTTCTAATAAACATTTATTTTCTATAGGTCCAAATCCATAGTCTACTAATATAATTAATTATCTTGCTAATGATATTTTAAGATTTAATATATCTTATTAAGAAAAGAAAAAGATTTTAAGCTTTTGTAGGAAATAATTTTGGGATGACTCTTATCTATTCAATATTGGTCAAGATCAAATCATTCGGAGATGTGTACCTAAAAAAAACATAAAAGCATCTTGGATTTTTGTCATGATTGTAGAGGCCAATTTGGAGGTAACAAACGGTATTTATGGTATTAGAATTCAGATTTTACTAGCCAACTCTTTTTAAACATGCTATTACATTTTGTATTCATTATGATAAATGCTATAGGACAGGTTTCCTTTGACATCCAATTTAATTGTTTAACTTTTTGATGTATAGGGGATTGACTGTATGAGTCCTTTTTCCCATATTCTAGGTATGAATATATTCTGGTTGTTGTGGATTATGTGTCCAAATAGTTAGAAGTTATACCCATTAAAACTAATGATACTAACGTTATTGTTAAATTCTTAAAGGATTCAACTTTTACCAGGTTCAGGATACCTAAAGTAATGATAAGTGATGGAAGAATTCATTTTTGTAACAAAAGTTTTGATGGAATATTGAAAAGTATAATATCACACACAGAGTACTTACTCCATATCATCCTTAAACTTTCGATCTATTGGAAGTGAGTAATAGGAAAATAAAATGGATTCTTGAATGCATCGTGTACCCATCAAAAAAGGATTGGGCATTCAAGTTAAATGATTACTTATAAGCTTATCGTACAACATACAAAATACCCATTGGGATGAGCCCTTATGGATTAATCTTTAGGAAGCACATGTTTCATTTATATGTAGAACTTGAACACAAGGCTTATTGGGCAATTAAAGAACTAAACTTGGATTTAGGTAAAGCAAAGGATAAATGGTTGCTTTAACTCAGTGAGCTTGAAGGGATCAAGGACGAAGCTATGAAAATGCAAAGTTGTATAAAGAATGTACAAAACACTATCATGACAAGAGGCTAGTTCATCAGACTTTTTCTTTCTAGAATAAAGTTCTTTTATTTAATTCTCCTTTGATATTGTTTGCAAGAAAACTGAAACCATACAAAATTACCCCATCATTTTTACATGGAGTAGTAGAGGTGTTGGATCCAAAAACCCAAACAGTGTTTAAAGTCAATGGGCATTGTGTAAAAACTTATTTTGAAGGAAGAAACATCACAACAGACATTGAGTCTATAAGGGTGCATAATCCAAGGAACCATAGGAAAAACATGTCTTATTGAGTCGTTAAAATAAGCGCTGGATGGGAGGCAACCTATTATTATATGTAATATTATTTTATTTCCTATTTTGTGAACATTATTTAGAAATGTTAAATTTATAATTGTTTATTGAATTTGTTAGAACAATATATATGTGTAATTTTAATATGTTTGGATTGATGGATGCACTTGTCTAGTAAATAATTGTTGGATTTAAATCCAATTATCTAATTAGTTGGACTAGATTGGGATTCTTTGAACTATAGGTTAAAAGTATACCAAATGCTATTTTAGGCAACCAAACATGGTGCAAGTGCATAATAGTTCAATATGTAAAAAAACACAAGAAAATTTTATCAAAGAAATAATATCCAAATAATCTCCTTACTAAGAAAAATATAACCAAATTTTCTTTAAAAACATCTCAAAGCTTGTATGTTCCTATTTATGAAAAATTGGAATCTTAAAAAATAGTTGAGACAAAAATAACACTGCAATATCACTTCACTTTCTGCCATGACCTTTCAAAGTTTGTTTGTTCCTCTTCTTGACACCAGACTTTGCAACTTTGAGGCTCATATTTATAGCTCTCAACCTTACAAGGGTTGTCGTCTTCAAGTCTGGCCTATAATGATTATCTAAGACCTACAACAGGGAGGAGAAAAAAAAGGTAAATATCATGGGAAGAAACATGGTTGGTAAACTATAAAATGGTCGTAAAAGTTGCATAACACAAAAGAGAGATGAAGCCAATGAAATATTTAGTACTATTAAAAAACTTAACTGTGCATGCTAAAAGCCAAGCGTAACATTTAATTTTCACATAAGAGCCATTGGAAAATGACTCTTTTTACATGTTATTGCAAATCAAATCATTAGAAAATCTTTACCAAAGAAAACAAAGCAGACCAAACTTTGAAGGCATACAACTAAGAACTCTAATACTCAAACAATATATTACTCGGTTTGCAACTGCATTAAAAAGTTATATGCTCAGAAGCCTGCTCAGAAGCCAAGCGTAACAATTATGTGTTGAGTAAAATTTAGAATGAACAATTCTAAATTTACTAATATTATATCCAAACAAGTAAACAAACTACTTGTATTATATTCACTATAACACCTTTGAAAGGCAACTCACAAATTGAAGAGAAATACAAACACTCAAAGAGAAAGCTCTTAACTCACACTCAAACTAAGAATACAAAGACTTATTTGTTTTTGATGGAATGAATAAACCAAATGCAAGGTAGGCTATTTATAGTCCTCACCATGCAATCTACACCACACAAATATAAAACTAAGAAATAATCCTAGCCATACAAATCTTATCTACACACTTCTATTTTCTACAACCTTGACCCTTCATTTATTTCTACAACCTTCAACTACTTCATTTATTTCTACAACCTTACTACTTCATTTATTTCTACAACCTTGACCATTTCATTTATTTCTCTACCTCTTCAACCACTTCATTTATTTCTCTACCTCTTTAACTATTATTTTGGTGTTGATTTTCAACACTCCCCCTCAACACCAACTCTTACTATTTTTACTGTATTAAGCTTTTTGTGAACAAGTCTGCAACTTGATTATCTGTCTTGATTTGTCTCATTTCAATTTCTTCTTGCAGAACCTTTTCTCTAATAAAGTGATAGTGTATTTCAACATGCTTAGTTCTTACTTTGAAAGACCGGATTCTCTTCGCAATTCTTGATTGATTGTCCTTACAAGCGGTGCTTGCATAATTTTCTTGATTGATGTAGATTATTCATTAGGCTGTATCAACCATGTACATTCTTGGTGCCATTTCCGTTGCTCGATACTCCGTTGGTTGATAATGATACTTGTTGGTTGTCTTTTGCTACACCAAGAAATTGTTCAGGAACCCGACTTAAACACACGTACCAGTTGTTGATCTTCTAGTGTCATGATCTCTGCGTAGTGCATTGCAAGAACAACTAGCTTGTTGTCTCCACCTTTCTTGTACAAAAGCACCATAGTCAATTGTACTCTTCCACGTATCTCAATATTAGTCGAATCCTTCCAAATGTGGCTTCTTTGGATTTTTGCATGTATCTGGGCTTCATTACACTGCTTGCATAAGAAATGTCGGTAGCGAGTTAAGGTTAAGTAGATCAATTTGCCTACCAATTTTCGATACATTGTCACATCTTAAATCTTTTCCTTCATTTGCACACGTATGTTGGCATTTGGCTCCAGTGTCGAAATTGGTTTGCATTCAAGCATTCCAAACCGTTTTATCAAATCTTTAGAATATTTTTGTGACAAAGAAATATTCCTTCTTGTGTCATGATCAACCTCTAAACCAAGGAAGTGTTTGAGTTGGCCAAGTTCTTTCATCTAGAAGCGGATCGACAAATTCTCCTTTGTTCGAAGAATTTACGCCTCATTATCAATTATGATTAAGTCATCCACATACGCTAGCACAATAGCTAGCTTTCCTTCATTGGCTTTAACAAACAAGCTAGAATCTGCAGTGTTATTCTTGAATAACCACTTTGTGTTAGAAATTGACAATCTTACCATACCGTACGCCTGGTGCTTGTTTTTTCCGTAGAGTGCTTTCGTAGCTTACACACATATTCGGGATGATCTTGGCTATGAAAACCCATTGGTTGGATCATGTAGATCTCCCGATCCAACTCTCCATGAAGAAAAGCATTCTTAGCATCCATCCGCCATGACTTCGATCTTTGTTTCTTTGCAGTGCAAGTAGGACTCGAAAGCAGTTGTAAGTTTCGCCCACTTTGGACTAAAGCGTTTCATCATAGTCTAGTCCATACCTTGTTGAGAGAAACCACGAGCTACCAATCGTGCCTTGATCTCTCTCGATTGACCCATCCGGTCTACGCTTTATCTTGTAAACCCATTTGCGAGATATGGGTTTCACATCTCTTGGCTTTCGCACCAGGATCCCAAGTTTGATTTCTTGAAGTGCATCGATATCTTCTCTCATTTGTCGTCCACTCGGATCTTTGCGATGCGTCTTCGCGTCTCGGGTTCTATTGCTTCTTCAATTATGGCTGCATTGGCATATTTGGGATTTGGCCTTCGTGTTCTTGTTGACTACGTAGTTGAGATTGTGGAGTTGATTCTTCTATTTCACTAGGCCCACCTCTTCATTTAGTTGTTGATATATGCCCCGCGGATCTAGAAGCTACTCTTTGTTCGGCGCCATCATCGTCGGATCTACTCGGATTCATCTAAACTTGGTTGGAATTGAATAGTATGCTCCTCCATCTTTTGTTAAGCGGCTTATCTCCAAATTCTCTTGAGCCTGGCAAGGCTTCTCGAGGACCACCAAGAAGATGCTTCATCGAACACCACATTTCGTGAAGTGTAGCATCTTCCACTCGTTGGATCATAACATTTCCACCACTTTTCTTTGGCTATCGTATCCCACAAAGATACATCTAATGCTTTCTTGTCAAATTTGCTCGTAAATGATCGGGAACAAATACATAACATACCTGACAAATACTCGAAAGTAGCTAGCGTAGGTTTCATGTTCCATAGTTTCTCAAAGGGTGAAACAAATTCTAACCTTGGTTGAGGAAGTCTCGTTGATGACAAAAGGCTGCCTCCTCATCGATTCGGCCCAAAACCTCCCAGGGTACATTCTTTTCATGTAGCATACTCCGACAAATTTGCAAGATCGGGTTCTTTCTTTCATACACCATTTTGTTGTGGCGTGTTACACAAGTGTGCGATGACGTATTGACATTCCCTTAGGTATCGAGAGAACTCACCTTTATATATTCTCCGCCGTTGTGCGTGCGCAAACAACGAATCTTCTTTTCCAACTTCTCCTTCGAGTTGACTCTTTAAACTCTTTAAACTTTGATAATACGTCGAGATTTTTCTTTCATAAATAAAACCCACACATACCTTCGAGAAGTCGTCAATGAATGTCACCATATATCATCTGTGATTGATGGTTGCTTAACAGACCAGAATACATCGAGTGAACTAACTCCCGATGGTTCTTTTGCTTTAAACTTCGATTCCTCATATGGCAATTGGTGAGCTTTACCATATTGGCACCCCCGCACGTCGTGTCTCCGTACGTATGTCTAGTTGAGGTATGTACTTTAAGCATCGACTTCTTCACCATCACACTTAGCTTGGAATAGCTAACGTGACCTAACCGCATATGCCATAAATCTGCTGTCTCATTTCTTAACATCTTGTCTACGTATGCGGTCTGTGACATTACATGAAGCTGATTCCAATCGTTGTCCTCCATTGTCGGTGTTTGAGATTTTGAGATCCGCGATACACCTTCACATCTTGGGGACCGAACAAGACATAATGGCTTTGATGATGTTAACCGAGCCACGGATAGAAAATTTTTCTTCGTTCCTGGGGACATGATAAACATCTTGAAGTTGTATTTGGTTAGTACTATATCGAGCGTAACGCCATCGTCTTACCGATGTGGCTATCGGTAACCTTGAGTTGTCGGTACCACCTACACGACCTCCCTTATACTCGGTCATGCTTTCCAACTTTTGTTTATCACACCGTCATATGATTTGAGCGCCCGAATCTACGATCCAGTCATTCTTGTAGTCAATCTGTTTTGATGTTGTTACCGTAAGAGCCAATTCTTCTTCCTCTCGTAGCGAATAATGCTTCGGCATCCCGACCATCTTCGCTTTGCTCCTTAGAACCGGCAGTAAGCGTATTGCTTTCAACGGGCTTTTTCTTACTCAACAATCTTTTTCCATGTGACCCGTCTTTCCACAATTGTAACATTCACCGTCAAATTTCCTATTGTTATTGCGGTTCTTCCAAGCTCCCCACTGGGAAAGCCTCCTTTCCTTGAGGAATTTTTCCTTTATCTCCATCATTTTTATATCCATTTCCATTGTACAGCTTGAAAGTGCCTTTGCTTTTGCTAGTGTGACGCTTCTTCACTGCCGGTTGGACTCCTCCCATTTGCTTAGCCAAG
This sequence comes from Hippophae rhamnoides, assembly GCA_033030585.1. NCBI lineage: Eukaryota > Viridiplantae > Streptophyta > Magnoliopsida > Rosales > Elaeagnaceae > Hippophae > Hippophae rhamnoides. The sequence goes on from CM065427.1 coordinate 72,035,742, forward strand.
CTTCTTGGCCAACGTATTCTCAAACTCAACAAGAGATGGTGTGTCGGCCATCCTTGTATAAGCGGTAACAAACCCTCGATATTAGTGGTCTCAAACCATGAATAATTATTCTCTTTATCCTCGTTTCCTGATAGGAGCTTTTGGATTTAACTCGAAATTTCGCGGCATAATGACTTTACCTTGTGAAAGTATTGGGAAATCATCATGTATCGCGTTAGCGCCTTCGATAGTAACTCATTCTCGAGAAGTTGCAATCTTGTATCATTCTTCTTTGAAAAGAAGCGTAACAAAGAGTGTCCCATTCCTTTGGTGTTTTTTGCATCCGAATATGCTCGGCAAAGATTTCTTCTTCAATTGTGGTCTTGAAACATCGCTTTGCACGCTTTAATTTTCCACTTCCGCAAGATGCCTGGGTTTTGCATCTTCCACGCATTGGTTGTGTAACTTCATCACCGCTAATGACCTCCCATGAAGTCTTGACCTTGTAGATAAGACTCACACGTTGCCCGTAGTTATAGTTTTGTTGTTGAGCTTAGGTTCTCCAACTACTTGAAGATCACCACGTCGTGTCGTGAGACTTCAACTATATCGAACAAAACTTGACTAATAAACTTGCAGTACCAAACTCCTCACAACTCAAGATAACTCCACTAAGAAACGATCCAGACCGTCATTTCACGATACCAATTGTTGAGTAAAATTTAGAATGAACAATTCTAAATTTACTAATATTATATCAAGCAAGTAAACAAACTACTTGTATTATATTCACTATAACACCTTTGAAAGGCAACTCACAAATTGGAGAGAAATACAAAACACTCAAAGAGAAAAGCTCTTAACTCACACTCAAACTACAAAGAACTTATTTGTTTTGATGAATGAATAAACCAAATGCAAGGTAGGCTATTTATAGTCTCACCATGCAATCTACACCATATGAAATATAAAACTAAGAAATAATCCTAGCCATACAAATCTTATCTACACACTTCTATTTTCTACAACCTTCAACCACGTTTATTTACAACCTTCAATACTTCATTTATTTCTACAACCTTCAACTACTTCATTTATTTCTACAACCTTCAACCATTTCATTTATTTCTCTACCTCTTCAACCACTTCATTTATTTCTCTACCTCTTTAATTATTATTTTGGTGTTGATTTTCAACATTATGTTTCACTGAAAAAAATATTAGAAAATGACTTTTCTTATATGTTATGGCTTATCACCGTATAAAAAAACCTTTATCACGACAGATTTAATCCAATCCGGTTTGATTAATTTAAAAATTAGTATAATTAAATTGTATCGTTTGATTTATAAATCTATTTGGATTAATTCAATCCAATTTTTCGATTTAATTTAATTCGATTTAATTTTTAAAAACTCTTAATAACTAAAGGAATGTTACTCCATGCCTCCTACCCATATTCTGGAAGGGAGAATGCCTAATCTATCTTAATCTATCATTTATATTTTTTATAATATTATCGCAGTACAATTATGTGATTTAAGAAACAAATTGTGGTAAAAACAATATAACAGTTAATTAAAAGTAAAAAAATATTTGACCTTTTTAATTAATAATTATGTTAAAACTTGTGTTATAAAGATATGTTGAAAAAAAGAAAAAAAAAAGGGTAATTATTATGTAGTGTATGTGGTATCCCAATAATCTTATTACTCAATGTCTAGGGACTTTTAACGGTTCGAAATTTGGTGAAATCGATGATCTTGTTAAAATTTGGAAAGGTTTTTCATGGTTTTTGTAATATTATATATATATATATGATAATAAATTTTATAATTAATATAATTTTTATTTTAGAAAAATAACTAATAAGAGAATTAAAAAAAAGTAATTATATCGATGAATAATATAAATATTAAATAATAGATCTTTTAATTAGATCTAAAAGTATAAGTTTAAATTGATTGGGTCAATCCAACCAATATTTTTAATTTTAATTTTTAACCATTTTATTTTATTTTTTATAAATATCTTTATATTTGGTTGGAGCTTTTGAATTTATATTAAAATTATTTTAAAATATGTTAAATTATTATACATATTTTACTTCTTTTTTTGGGTTAATTTCTACAATACATTTAAAATAAAAAGATTAAATTAAATTATTAATTTTTTAAAATCAATTACGAAATTAGATTCATTATTCACACATGCATAAATATTTGAAACCTCCTACGTTAAACTTAATATAATGTACATATTAAAAAAAAGACTATCTTTATATTTAAGTTCACTAGCTTAAATCTTTAAAAAAAAATTTAAAATAAAATATAAAAAACAATACATGTCATTCATTTAAAATATAAATATAATTTTACACACTGATAATTTTTATTTTGTTAATTTTACATTCAAAACAAATTAAAACAAAGGTAAAAAAAAACTTCATATCTACCATATTGAACCCATATCAAATGGATTAAAGAATTTTCAATTAAATACGATTTGATTAATTGGTTTAACATGGTTAAAAATGTAATTTATTGTCTTATTCGGAATTTGTGCACACGCTAATCCAGCCAACATGTTCTTTGATCTTTGTTGGACTATCTGTTTTGTTTTGGAAGCACCAACTAAATTTAATTAATACTTTAAAAAAGTAAACCTCCATTGTGAGTGGTATAAATTTCATTAATGTAAAACTTATTAGATTCGCAATTAATCAAATATGTTTTATTAATTAAAATTATCCTACTTTTCTAGTTAGATGCTCGAGTTGTTAGTGCTAATACGATGCATGTTTAGAAATAAATAAATATTTATGTTATTTATTATATTCATTAATTAGATTATTTTTTACTTTATATTTTTTATTTAATATTAATTTTAAAAAAAAAAATAAATTTCATTAAACGTCTTTACAAGTAAAGAATAATTATCCTAGAAAAATAAAATAGGAGCATGCTTTTTAGGTTCATATTAATTGAAAATCACTCTTAATATATAATACTCTCAATTAAATTATTTAGTTATATTATTTTTTATATGATATGTATAAATGACATATATAATTTTATTTATTTTTAAATATGAAAAAATATATTAATAAAATTTGTTCTTATTAATTACGTGAAAAATAATATAAGTAAAAATTAAAATATAATTAAGAGTGATACTCTAATTACTTGAAGTATTAATGCTTATTAATTACGACTCAAAATGGCACTCACGTATTAAATTGTGATTGATTAAAGTAAGTGGATTATACACACCAAGCAATAACTACTGTGCGAATTTGGTCACATCAATAAATAAATTAGCCTAAAAAATATTTGGTCACTTTGTACCGGGTCCCGATTCTTTACGTTATACAACCTTTGTTGTTTTTTATTTATTTTAAATATTATGAAAAAAAATTAAATTATTTTTAAATAATTTATTTATTTATAATTATAATAAAATACAATGTCTTTATAAGTCAAGAAATTAACAATTTAATCTAACATAAAATTAATTTGTGTCTTATCATTATATGTATGTATTTAGAATTGAGACCCAAACAATTAACAAGAAATACCTTTAGGTATCCTTGTATTGAAAATGTAATATCAATCGTACCTAAATGTGGGTGCTGACAGCTTTAGGTATGTGCGTAACCTTTTGAATTTTTTTAAATAAGATTAACAACGATACCTAAAAATCTATTTTTAAATTTAGATACATGGATAATCGTACCTAAAAGTTAAGTTAATTTTAATGAAAAAATTCTAAAGTTATAATTTATCAGGAAAAAGAAAACTTCCTAAGAAAGTGTTTTGGTATTTTCCATCAATTTCATGATATCTATCGATGTTTTGAAGCATTCATACATCAAAAAACTTAACATGGCATGCTTTTCAACAAGTACTCGATAGTAAAATGGATTATCTATCTCATTCTCAATCCTGAAACCTAATAAACCAAATTTAACAAAAATTTGTATTATATCATAAAAGTCATAGACTTGTACTTACCTAATGGAATCAATATGCATAGTATATTGAGTAGTAAATATAGTTATTTATCAATAATGTTAATCAATTATAATCTTCCACCATGCCTATGTATGAGATGGAAGTTTAGGATGCTAACATTATTGATATAAAGTTCTAGACAATTATGAAATTATATTTATATCTTTTTGGAATCATTGATAGATGATTTAATTTTTTTATGGAAAGATGGTATTGAAGTATTTGATGCATGCATTTAAGAGAAATTCATATTAAAGGCAATCCTAACGTGGATTGTAAATGACTTTCCAGGTTATGATAATTTATCTAGTTATGCTGTTAAAAGTTATATTACCTTTCCGATCTGTAGTAAAAATACATTTGTAAATAAATTGGTCCATTATCATAAAATGTGTTATATAAAACTAATGAAGCTCCATTACCATCAATTGGAGATCAAATATTAGAAGTTAAAGGAAGAACTTTTTGTTGTGGTAAATCTAAGGAAGAACAAAAGCTTCTTGATGCCTCAATTTTTTGGAGCAAAAGATCAATATTGTTTGAGTTAGAATATCGGAGAAATTTGCCTATTAGACACATTACTGATGTCATGTTAATTGAGAAAAATATGTGTGATAGTATCCTTTGTACTTTATTGAATATTCTCCAAAAAACAAAGGATTTATTAGGTGCTCGATTGGACCTAGCTAATATAAGGTTACGTCGAGAGCTACATCCTTAATATCATGAGATCTTAGTACTTTGCTTCCTCTAACATGTTTTACTTTAACCGTGGATGAAAAAAATTAAGGCATTATCTAATGTTAAATTTCCTTTTGGATATTCTTATATATACGAAGAGTTGTGTCCACAAGAATTGACAAATTGAACGGAATGGAAGTTTTATGATTGACATATCTTAATGCAACAAATATTGCACTTTCTAATGCCCTAATATGTGGAATTTTTCCTAAAGATGTAATAAATACAATCATAGATATGTGTACATTTTTCAATACTATTTACAAAAAGTCTGTAGACATTAAAAAGATTGAAGACATTTAAAGTAAAGTGTTAGGATTGGTCTGATTTACACAATGAGAGACTAAAGAGAAATCATAGAGTTTATGGAATATATAAATCTCTTAGGAAGTCCATGTATATATAAAGTATTTCATGTATACGTGTCGATTATATAGGATATACATGTCATAGCCTACTGTTGTGTGTTTTGGAACACACATAAAATCATGCAAGTATACACGGTCACAAGTAATAAAGATTTGTAAGTAAAGATCGTTCCCACGGAGATTTGTTACTATAGTTTGTTAAGTACTAAAATTATATCTCTCTGATTTTATCCAAAACAACCGTTGATTAAGAAAAAGGTAAAAAGAAAATAAGAGAACTCTAAGATTGCAATTTTTCACCAAATTATTCCACTCAAATCATGTTATTTTCTTTTGATTTATATTTTTTTGTACATTTAATTTGTCAACCGAAAACTTCTTTTTTATTCATACATCTCTTCCGAGCTCAGTAAAAACACACCTAGTTAAATTAATTCACTATATCTCTATGAGAATTAAACTTAATAAGATTCATTAAGTTCTAAGTTCTCAAATGGTCACATATACAATTAGGGTATATTCCTATCCTTCATCATACATGTCATTCTATTTACGAGCAATACATACACAAATGCCTCTTCCAAGTTTATTTATGTGCCACGGATCGTTTTGATAAGATTCGTAAATAATCAAAAAGCATTAAGCACAAAATAGAATGAACAAATCGAACGTCTTATAAATATTTCAAAAATAGTTAAAATCAAAGATTCATAAATTTAGATCAAATGCAACCCTAGAAAAATTAAATTACTTCATTAAATTAAAATAAAAATTACAACAGATACTGAAAAATTAACGGAAGAACAAGGAAAATTAAAACATGAAGAAACGAAAATATTTGGCACACGCAGAACACAACAAAAGCCAAAAAAATGACTTCTGCGTGTTCTGCAGTCCAAAACCGAGCAACACACGAAAATTAAACTCTACCCAAAAACCCCAAAACCTCCTAAAACAATCATCTTATCTCCTATTTATAGCTAAAAATAATACATCTAAAATATTACATTTTTTATTTTATTTTTTTATAAAAAACGCGTAATAATTTGTATCAAAAAACAAAAATCACGCGTATCGATTTTATTAATTAAATCACGCGTGAACAAGGGGCGCCGATTCTGCATTTTTTAAATTCTTTATGCATGCCACGTGTCAGCGTCTGATTCGTTGAAAGGAAGTAATGCAGACACGTGGCAACTTCTGATTGGCTTATGGGAACGTGCGCAGGAAACATCAGAGCACGGAGCAACGGCTACACACGGTCTTGATCCTATGCTTTTGCGCTCATGATAACATGCCACGTGTCATCACGTGATTGGCTGAAAATAGAGTGGGACACGTGCCAATTTCTGATTTCAGGAATGGATTCAGGTGGACACGTGGCATCTTATGATTCGCTGAAACTCCGGTTGCACGAAGAGATCAATGCACGGGATTAGAGCGTACGTGGGGGACAGCGACTGGATGCGTCAGACACATGGGTCCCACGCTGCACACCGGCCTGCGCGGCAGGTGGGCCCCACTCGGCATACCGAGCTGCGTGAAAAATTGAGACCTGCACCCACTCTCTTTGGTCGGGTGTGATGGAGACAGCAAATCTCAGCCGTGTCTTATCTGATCGGACGGTCCATGATTCGCGCTTATGGATTGGCCCGTAGATTATTCTCACCTGTGCAGAAAATTAAACTTTTATTAATTATATTTTCACCCATAAATATATTTTAAATTACATTTTAAACTTTCTAAAATTACAATTAAGCCCTTTGCTAATTTTAAATTAAATTTTTAAACTTTAAATTATTATAATTAAGCCCAAATTTAATTTAAATTTTATTTTCGATTTTTATAAATTGTAATTAAGAACTATATTATTTGAAATTATATTTATGGACGAAAAAATATGAAATTAAGTACATTTTCGATACAAATTATTTAATTTTATTAAAAATGTATTTTTAATGCATAAAAGGAAAATATTAATTTATTTAACAAAAATTAACTAAATATTAAAAGAACATAGCAATTATCATTACTAAAATTGATGAAAATAACTATATAAAATACAGTTATCACATAAGGGTAAAGAAAATACATCTAAAGCTTGAGATCGACCACCCCACACCTCGATTTGATGGTCAATCTTCCAACACCAAGGCTCCAATGCATAGGTATATCCATGCTACCGATGTCATTGTGGAACGAGCATAAGTAGGTTCTCCAAAGATGACCTCGCTTAATGGCTGGAGCTGCTAGTTAGTTTGAAATATTAGATGGATAGGGATTTGAGTCCATCGACATGTTTAAAAATCTAGTCCTCTTACTCTTTAAGCTCGGGTCTGGAATATGGGTGGAAGAGTATTGCTTGGGCAGGAATCTAAAATGTTCAATTCCTCTAATAAATGCTTGTTAGATAATTGAAAAGAGAAACATGGACCTCTATATAAGGAAAAGCATGGACCTCTCCTCACTTAATAACCTCTTCCACATCAGACAAAAAATAAGAAACAATGATTTATCGTTGCAGCTTGAGCCATATAAATTCTTTGTTTGGTGATAAGAAAATCAATTCAGCACATAGTTTACTTGTTTAGGGTTTCACAAAAAAATTCCTTGAGTCTAACAATTTTCTACCTTTTTTCAAGTCGGTTTAAAGAATTATTCTTCCCTTTTATTTCAAACTCGATCTTAGGTAATTTCTATTTCTCGTGCTTTAACTTGTATATGTTTTATGATATTTTGTAAAGACTCTTGCACAAAGAAGGCATTTTGAGCTCCTCTTGGGAGAGCCCATAGTATCCCACTTTCTTGGGTTAACTAGAAAGTGACATCACGGGGTCTACCAATGAGACAAGCATTTCGAGCGAAAGGGAGCTATCCCCAACCCTCTACCTCCATCTTTCATCCACATATTGTACCTACAATTAGGTTGAAGGTGCCTTAGACTCAGATATCTATCCCAAGGTCATTGAGGAAGAAAACAAAGAACAAAAGGATTGGAAAGCCCATAGGTCATACCAAAGGTTAAGATTCCAATGTCAAGATAAATGGGTTGTCACCTCAGAATGAGGAGAGGATAAGAATAAAATACAACATTCCCTCCCCAATTCAGAAAATTGTTCCTTTGTCAAGGGTTTATGATAGAAATCCATCTCCAACTGGGTAGACAAATTTCCACGAGAAGGCCTTATGGTTAGGGGTCAGATTTCCTTTGTAGTCTTTTATAAGAAATATTTTGGCTAGGACTCAGCTCGTGCCGGGCTAATTGATGCATAATGGATGGAGGTACTTGATCTACTTCACATTGATATACAAAGAGCTCAGGGTCGAGGTGGAGATGCTTGAATTCAATGAGGGCTATGTGTTGAAGCAAAATCCTACAGACCCGAGGAGGATCTATATGTTAGTAAAATAGGACCAAGGCATAAATATGACCCTCAACAAGAATGAGAAGAATTGGAAGGAATATTTCTTCTAAATCTCCGGTCGTGGGAGACTCCAGATAGTGATACAATACTGATAAGGAGCACTTGGGCTGACATCAAGGTTGTGATAAGGAATATAAGCTCTTTTATCATGACCTTGAGTTAAGAGGCAAAGCAACGATTATCTAATATTTAGAACTATTTTCCAGAGAAAAATCCATAGAGGCATCTAATAAATACCTCATGCTTTATTGCGTGTGGTTTTCTGGGCTGGGGCTCAGTGGAGCCCCCTTATAGGATTATATGTAAATCCTAGGCATCCGCAAAGCCCATGATAGTAAAACTAACACCCTTGTTCTGTCTTTGTAGATAACATGGAGTTTAGTGGCTCTAAGTTATTGGAATGGCATCAAGAGTAAGCATGTCCATCATAGAGGGATGTGGTCCATAAGAAAGAATATGAGTAACTCCTTTAGGCAAGAGGGTACTCTAACCTTGCCAAAAAGGAAGAAATGGGTCACCATCAACGAGCTCTTGCCTTTACATGTCATTGAGTCCTTGGGTCCACACCCTTCCCCACCCATCAACTCGGGTTAGTAAGCAATTACTCTTCCTGTGAGGGATTCAAGGAAAGGGAAAGGTGTCATTGATGACCTCGCTACCGAAGTTGATGGAGTGGCCCTGTACAGAGGCTTAGCACCAGAAAAGTTAGACCACCACATGATCCATCTCTCATACATGGTTCACGAGAGACAAATTAATACCTTGTGTGAAGGTGTGGACACCAAGGTTAGTATGACCTCATTTCTTATTGAGCCCTGTGCTTTTATATTGTAATGACCTCATGTTATGTTTCTTGTTTTAAGATTCAAATCTTTCATATACTGGTCAAGACTTGGGGTATGGTGAGTTTACAATATGAGCTAGTAATGGAAAAAGAGATCAATGCTTTAACTCAAGCCAAATACATCATGTTGTTAGCCAAAATCCAATATGTGAGAGGGTGAGGCTATTGATAAGGAAGAGAAGTTGTAAAAGGCCAAAGACGAGTTAAATAATATCTCAAGGTGCTTCAGTGAGCTTAGGGAGGCCTAGAGAAAGGATCAGGTTGAGGTGAAAGTAGTTAGGCTTGAGAATAGCTAGAGGAAATGTAATTTTGAGGCTATGAAAGAATAACTCTCCTTGAACCTCGAGAAAGAGCACAACGTGGCCATGGGCTTCTTCAGGGACAAGGCTAATAAGTAGGGCCTGAGGGAATACTATTGTTAGATATTGAATATCCCTATCATTCCCCATTACTCACCTACCTAAACCCCAGACGAGGGTGATGATCATAGCTCAGACTCTAGTACAAGTGATGATGGAACTAAGGTAGGGGATGGAGAGGGTGGCACTAGGGACCTTTGATATTAGCACTAGGTCGGGTATTCCCATATTCCAAACCCATCTTCTTGGTCTCTTCAACATGCTAGGGACCACTCACACATATAGATATATATAAATATATATATCTTGTTGTTAAGATCGACATCACTCCTAATTGTATGGTCACGATCTTGTACTTGTAACCCTTTGTTATTAATGAAAAATAATTAATTTTAGGAATAACTCACATATATGCTTGTGTATTTATGGCATTTATAGTATTTATTTATGTTGTTGACTCACTTTCCTATTTTGGAAGACATGTTTCATTAAATTTATTCCATTATCATCCACTATAAAAGGGGGTTAGGCTTGTTGTAAAATTTAGACATACTTTATATTTTCTTAAAGTAGTTGACAATATTTCTCCATCTTTCTTGTGTGATCCTTATAGATTTTGATTGGGAAAATAAATTTTCAGCTTGAGCCTTAAAATTGGAGAATGGTAGGCTTAATATTGAGGTAGATAAATTTGGGATCAAGTTATCTAGTCTCAAGGATAAACTCTCCTTTTCTGAAGAGATCAAGTGCAAGCTTACCTTTTGATAGGACTAGCTATCACAAACTCGAGCTCGAGAGAGGAGCACCATGACCAAGATGGTTGGTCTCATTGACAGTGAGTACCATCAAGAAAACTTCTATATGAAGTGATCTAAGGGGGTCTTTTTTAAGGTGATGGGTGTTACTGAAGAAATGGAACAGTTTGTACACAACTTGAGCTTTGCCCCTCCTAAATTGGAAGTCAATATTCATGCCAATTTATTGGCCTTAGTAGAGGAGAGCGACGACTAATGAGTGCTCAAAAAGGACAAAAATTGCCATGATTTTATGTACTTTAATTAATTAAAAAATAAATATATTTATATGATTTTATCATATTTTTATATAAATTTATTTTTTGGAATCACGGGTATTTTTATTGTTTTTTAGGTATTTTCGCTTAAAAAAATAACTCAAAGACTCGAAAAAAAATACTGGAGGCAATACATCACAAATATATTGATAAAATAAATGAGGAAAATTCAAAAAATATGGAAAAATTGGATAAAATGGATTAAAAGGGTCAAAAATATCAAAAAAGATGAAATCGCGCACGCAACTACCCAACAGCACAGGCTAACGCACCCAACCGCCTAACAGCACCGAGCAGCGCATGCCACAATGTCCAACCGAGCCTAGAAATTCTCACGGTGTACCATAGTATCGCCCAAACCATATCAAAGTCACGCGTGCCTCTCCCCCATTCCATGCAGGTGTCTACGCGCCTCTGCTCCATTTCGCACGCGCTATTGCACCCCACCTACCAAGACTTCATCGATGACGTCATCATTCACCTAACATACATTTGCTACATTTTTTTATCATTTTTTCTCCCACTTTTTCTTCATCTTCTCACCTATAAATATCCACATTCTCTCCACACCAAAACACACATTAATTAATCTTATTCTCTCCTTCTTTCTCTCCATTTCTTAGTTTTTAGTTTTTCTTAGTTTTAGAGTTCTTCTCTTTTTGAGAAGAACTAATTATGTTTTTGTAATTTATTTTCTTTTTGATTCAATAAATAGAAATGCAAATTCCGTTTGGAGGTTTTCCAGCAACAAGAATAACATCAAAGTACTGTAAGGATTTTATTTTCTTTACAGTTATTTTTTATGTTTTATCTTATATGTTATATTTAATTTTTTTCTGATTAAATTTAACTTTATGGGCTGTTTGTAAACATGATATAATAATAACGTTGTTATGCTTGCGAAATATTAAATATGTAAAAATCTCTAAAATGAATTGATTTTATTTTTATTCAAGATTTTATATTAAGAATGTTAGAGAGAAATATATTATTTTTCATTACAAACTTAAATCTGAAAATTAATTTTAAGGTTTAGTTATCCGGTCTGATTTAGAGTAGTGCTCTTTTATTTGTTGGTACAATCACCGGATAGTTAGAGTGAAGCTCTATTTCAAAAGTTTTTATAAGAATTATTATCTGAAAATGTATTGACAACATGTTTTCAGTAATGGTTTTAAAACTTGAAAGTTATTACTCGGATAATTAAATTCTTAGGTTTAATTTGGACACCTTGAATAAAGTTTAAACTGTCTAATCCCACCAAAGGTGGCATTTAAATGGTTCATTTTCAATCTCTTAGAAAAATGAATTAATTTATTTAACCAAATTAGTTATCAACCCCACCCATAGGTGTTAATTGATTTGTTTAGTTAACAAAGAATATCTAACCCCACCAAAGGTGGTATTCATACAAAAAAGGGAAAATCAATAAATATCAATTCATATCTTTAATAACCTAAATAATATGAGCAATCATAATTAACTTAGTTATTATGTCCATAAATACTCCACAATTTTAACTGATAAAATTTGCATCAATATTTATTGAATCTGTATCTATGTTTATTTTTATGTTATTAGATTAGAAACACGAAAACTCAAATATCGTGAAAGGATGTTTAGGATTTAATTTCATTTTTAAAAGTTTGAATAATAAATTAAAACCACATACATTCATTCCTTAGATCGACCTTGGGAGTATACTTATCATTTTCTACGAAATGATTCGTGCACTTGCGATAATTTTATAAATATAAAACCCAAGTATTGGCAGGATCGGCGATGTCGGTTTTCGCTCATCAGCTATTCCTTAGGACTATTAGCCAAAGAGAATGGAAAAAGCATCAGTTTGAATTATTCTTCTATGATTCCAATTGTTTTCATCTTGAGTAGACCAGTGAAACTCCTTGAGGTACTTGTTAGGGTTTTCTCTTACCAAGCCTTTGAAAATAGTAACAAAAAAATTAGTCAAGATTTAAATTCAATATACAATGCATGAGATTATTGCTCTAAGTCAGGTATAGATAACTCTTTATGTGTTTGATCAAACATTACCATGTCTTCTTTCTTAGGTTCTGAATCACTTGAATATGTGTATTATGTTGTCTTTTCTTACAATGGGTCTATTGGTCCTCTTGATCTCATGTTGTAAGTGTGCCCTTATTGCATTCAATAGTCTCTTGAGGATCAAGAACAAGAAAAGTAAGTTAAATAAATTGAAAATGTAAAAAGTAAAATTAAAGGAAAACTAGGAACTATTAAGAAAATTATGCAAAGAATCAGAATGTAATAGCAATGGCTTATTTGCTATTATTTGAGCAATTACTCTAGATGCATAACAAAGAATCCAAAGCTATACCACCCCTAAGTAGGCTTAGGATATTCTAAAGATAACACATAAGAGTACCTCTATGGTTAAAAGGTTAATAATTTTAAAGCTCAATAGAGACGTCAAGCTCCTTATTATAGAGGAAGGTAAAACTTTTGACAAGTTCTAGGATCGATTCCCCAACATCGTAAACTATTCCTATAATCTTGGCAGATATATTTGAAATTTTATTTTTTTAGTTACAGATCTAATTAGTTAGAGGGTGAATAGATAATCACTGGAATTATGACAACTTAAAATTTTTGTAGATAGCTTGGCATGCAATCATGTATAAATAAAATAATGTATAATTATAAAGATTGAGATATGAGATTTTTAGGTAGAAAGAATCTAACTCATACCAATGACCTAAGAGGAAAACCATAGATCCACGAGACCACCTAATTATCCACTATGAAAAATAAGTTTCCATTACAGGGCTAGGTCTTATACTACTGGATGCACAAAATTGTTGGTTACATATTTTGTATGATTTATAAAATAGATTGCAAGTGCAAGTGTGTTGTGGTGTTTTGCAACACACAGAAATCGTGCAAGTATACACGGTCACAAGTAATAAAGATTTGTAAGTAGAGTATCGTTCCCACGAGGATTTGTACTATAGTTTGTTGAGTACTAAAATTGTATCTCTCTAATTTTATCCAAAACAATCGTTGATTAAGAAAAGTTTTAAAAATAAAATAAAAGAACTCTAGGATTGCAATTTTTCACCAAACTAATCCACTCCAATCATATTATCTTCTTTTGATTTATATTTTTTAGTACATTTAATTTGTCAACCGAAAACTTCTTTTTTATTCATACATCTCTTCCGAGCTCCGTACAAACACACCTCGTTAAATTAATTCACTATATCTCTATGAGAATTAAATTTAATAAGATTCATTAAGTTCTAAGTTTTCAATGGCCATACATACAATTAGGGTATATTCCTATCCTTCATCATACATGTCATTCTATTTACGAGCAATATACACAAAAATGCCTTTCTCAAGTTTATTTTTATGCCACAAATCGTTTTGATAAAATTCGTTAAAATTTGATAAAATTCGTTAAAATTCGTTAAATAATCAAAAAGCATTAAGCACAAAATAGAATGAACAAATCAAAACGTCTTATAAATCTATCAAAAATAGTTAAAATCAAAGCTTCATAAATTTAAATCAAATGCAACCCTAGAAAAATTAAATTACTTCATTAAATTAAAATAAAACTTACAACACATTCAGAAAAATTAAAAGAAGAAGAAAGGAAATTAAAACATCATGTAGCGAAATATTTAGCACACGTAGAACACAACAAAAGCCAAAAAATGGCTTCTGCTTATTCTGCAGTCCAACCCCTAATACCACAAAAATTCTAAACGAAAAAAAACTTCTAAACTCTATCATAATATCACCTATTTATAGATAAAAAAAATACATCTAAAATATTACATTTTTTAAATTAATACACGCGAGAATGAATTTGTATGGCAAAAATAATAAATTACACGCGTGAGTACAAAAATTGTATTCGAAAATGGAATCGAAAAGGTGAGTCGAGATCTTTGCGCGTTTTTTTTTTTTCTTCCACGCATGCCACGTGTCACGTGACGATTCGCGGAAAAAATTAATGCGGACACGTGGCAAATCTCATTCATTGAAGAAAACGTGCGCAGAAACATCGTCGCACGGAAGCAACGGCTACACACGAGCTTGATCCTGCGCTTTCGCGCTCATGATAACATGCCACGTGTCATCACATTATTGGCTAAAAAATAGAGTGGGACACGTGCCAATTTCTAATTTCAGGAATGGATTCAGGTGGACATGTGGCATCTTCTGATTCGCTGAAACTCCGGTTGCACGAAGAGATCAACGCACGGGATCAGAGCGTATGTGGGGGACAACAGCTGGATGCGTCAGACACGTGGGTCCCACGTTGCACGCCGGCCTGCACGGCAGGTGGGCCCCACTCGGCGTACCGAGCCGCGTGAAAAATTGAGACCTGCACCCACTCTCTTTGGTCGGGTGTGATAAGGACGCGCGAATCTCAACCGTGTCTTATCTGATCGGACGGTCCACGATTCATGCGTGTAGATTGGCGCGTAGATTCTTCTCACCTGTGCAGAAAATTAAACTTTTATTAATTATATTTTCACCCACAAATATATTTCAAATTACATTTTGAACTTTCTTAAATTACAGTTAAGCCTTTTGCTAATTTTAAATTAAATTTTTAAACTTTAAATTATTATAATTAAGCCCAAATTTAATTTAAATTATATTTTCGATTTTCATAAATTGTAATTAAGAACTATATTATTTGAAGTTATATTTGTGGACAAAAAAATATGAAATTAAGTACATTTTCGATACAAATTATTTAATTTTATTAAAAATGTATTTTTAATGCATAAGAGGAAAATATTAATTTATTTAACAAAAATTAACTAAATATGAAAAGAACATAGCAATTATCATTACTAAAATTGATGAAAATAACTACATAAAATACAGTTATCAAAGTGCAAGAATCACTTATAGAAAATGATAAGTGTGCTTCCAAAGTCAGTTTAAAGAGGAATCATGTGGTTTTTAAATTTTTCAAAAAATTGTTAAAAAATGAAATCAAACAACCTAAACATGTTGTCATGATTATTTTGGGCTAAATTTCTAAGCTATTGACATAAAAATAAAGATAGATTCAATAAATATTTAAGCAATTAAACATTATCATGCATTGGAGAATTTATAGGATATATTTAGTTAGTTAATTATGGTTGTTAAATATTAAGTAGGATATTAAAGATATGAATTAAAATCTTTTATGATAATTAATTTTTAATTTAAATATGCTTCTTTTCTAAAGGATAATGAACCATTTAATTGCTACCTTTCATTGGGTCTAAAAACTTAAACTCACATCAAAATGTATAAGTTAAGTTTATAATTTAAGCATTTGGAACTAATTTTCAAGTTTACAATCTTTTATGAAGGATATGTCACTACTACAATACATACATATAGTCTCAGACATTTAGCATCGGTTGTTTTAAAAATCAAGGCTATAGGATTTTGGCCTCGATTTTATAAAAATTGAGGCCATAGACATACCTTATCAATTTTCTCTCTTTAATTTACACCAAACACCAAATTGTTTTACCATTTTTTTCTTTTTTTTTCTTTTTCCCTCTCAATTTTCTCTCTTTTACACAAAACACCAAAAAACATTATCAATTTTTTCTTTTAATTTCCATTTGTTTTTCTTTTTTCCCTCTTTTTTTCCTTTTTCCCTCTCTATTTTTCCAAATATTTTTTTCTTTTTTTCCCGTATATATATATATATCATTTTTCCCTAGCCTGCTTATGCGAAACCCTAACTACTATGTATATTATCTTCTCTGCTGGAAACCCTTGTGCCGTTGCATTCTAGCCTCTGTTCCACTCTTGCCATAGTAATTCCTTGGCCACTGCTTGAATCTTTCTGGTAACATCAACTCATATTTTCTTTTATAAATCTCTCAGTACCAAATCTCGATTGGTACGTAGATGTTATTTCTCGCTACCTGAAGGCTTACTTACGTTGAGAAATTTAGATGCTGGATATTTCTTAGATGGGTTATAAAAATTTGTTAGGAAGGTTGCTTGGTATGGTTTGTGGAACGTATGGTCGCCTAGTGCTAGTGTTGGTTCATTGAGGTGGTGCGCTAGTGCTGGTTTATTGGGATGGTGTGCTGGTGTAGGTGCGGTGGTGCTTGGTACTAGTGTTATGCCTGTTTCAGCCTAGCATTTCTATAATGATAAATAGAGAGGACCAAAAATAGTATTTTCATAAAATTTTATTGATATATTATTTACGAATTATCTTATAATGAGTAATTATATATTTGTTTGGGTGTATAACTCTGTAATTGTATATTTGTTCCCATTTTGTTGAATTTTCAAGATTTGATACCAACATGTTTGCTATTTTTTGGTAAAAAAATATTATTAATTTACAGTACTTGGTTAATTCAAGGTTGAGATAGAACCTCCAATAGTATAAGTAAGGTTTCACAGTTATTGATTGTCTATTCTTTTAATTAACACAACACTTTAGTTGTTTGTTTGTCGAGGTGCTCATACAATCACATAGAAGCAAACTTGGCTTTATAATTAAGCTTCTTCTAGACTCTATGCAGGTCATAACAGTAGTTCTGGTTTCATGGATGATATTTTAGAACCTAATTTTACCACTGATTGAATAACACAATGATGAATTGGCAGCACATGAGACATGTGATAATGGCAAGATATATGAAGATGGCTCTCTAGAGGTACTCAGTGATATATGATATCTAACAATGTGATATTGATAATTGATATATCTTCTGTTTGATATGACTTTGGTTTTGTATTGATTAATATATGTTTCAGATGAGTTATACAGTTATATTTGAAACTTTATCTTAAATTATGTGAGTATAATTATAAAGGATAATTCTATTTTGTTGTGTTCACTCAAATTGCAATGATAATGTATGATGAACACAAAGGGTTCGAGCAAAGCTTTATGTACTTGTGTCCTAGTAACAGGTGGTGAAAAACATTTAACCGATGGTTTACCTGGATTTTAAATTTTAAAAATAATTAGTAAATAGAGAAGTACTTATACTATTTTTTACTGTTATGGTGTCCTACTTGAATACAAATCTTAAATTCATCATCGGGTAGTGATAAAGTAAGTTTATTACTTTAGGTTATCTGATGAGTCCATTATGTGATAAGAATAATACACAAATCATTTGTGTAAAATTTGGGGTAAGCTATGTTATTTGGACAAAATGAAAGGGGAGCTAGAGATCAATTCTTATGCTAATCTTTATGTTTTTATTCTGAATTTTTTTTATTGTTTTTACTTTCAATTTTGTTAATTATTTTCCTGTTTCTGGTTGTAGAGCAGTTTCACCAGAGAATTTTTAGTTGGCCACTGTGGCTATTATGAATGTAATTTGAATGGACTTTGGATGATCAGAATTGAAAACAGAAATGAACGTCTTAATTGAACAAATGTTGAAAGCTTCAAATAAGCAAGTTAATTTCATTTAGATCAATGCTATTAAAATTTCAAAATTAACGAACAGCTTAGATAGGCAAGTTAATTCCATTTGTGATGTCTCCCCTACAAGTTGGGGGTGTACCCATTTAAGATGTCTCCCCTACAGATGCAACCTTGCTCTTCATAAGTACAAAGATAGGGGTTCAAGTCTAAGGACTAGTTAGCCATTATCAGCCACCACTATGAACCGACCCCCGAAGTTTGTAGGAGGAGCTCTATGTTTAGGAGGAGCCCGGGCTTTACGAATGATCCTAAGGGGACCTTCACCATACCATGTCTCATCAACCCACACATAACAAAGCATTAGGTGTTCAATAAGTTTCTCTAGTTAATTTTTTTGGGAAGATAATTTTGGATATCAACCAACATTTACTTCACATCAAGACTCAAATTCATGATTAAGGTATCCATATTCCTTATCAAGACCTTAGTGTCTTTATAGATGCTCCTTATCAATCTGATATCATTGGTTGGAGATTCTAACTGGCCTAAAACATAGGGAAAAAATACTCTTTCCATTTTTTCTTGTTCTTAGAAAGTGACAAGTTCATCCCCCAATCCTGCTTCACCAACATAAATACCCTCCTTGGATCTGTAGGTTTCTCCTTCAGGACATAAGCCTTATTAAACTCAATAATCTCTAAGTCCACCTCAATTTCTAGAGAAATCAACGCCGAGAAGGGCACATACCTTCACCTGTTAGGCATCAAATGCCCTGATGCAATTTGGAGGAATCATTATCTAAATCGAGGAAGGGATGTTGTAGGTTTTACTTAAACTTTCTTCATCCTAGGACACCAACCCACAAGTCTTAGGTGTAATCGACTAACCTCTAGTGCAACCTCTTGGTTTCCCAGATCATATATTCCTTGTATTCATCCTTTATGTACTAGGCACCAAGATTTTAGTCTGGGCATGGTCAATCTAACGGTAGAAGTATGGTTTGAGGGTTAGAGATAGAGGTGGCTGAGGGGGAGATTGACTCATCTCACTAGAAGAACTTGAGCCAGAAGACCTTGAGTCGTCACTAGCACTAGAATATTGGGGCTTTTTTAGGTGCCTAAGCCGGAAGTTGAGGTCTTTTCTTAGTGCATTATGTAAAAAGCTAAAAAAACATAATAAAAAAACAAAAAATGATGGGTAAGGTACGAGAAGAAGAGATTACCGAGGGTCAAGTTTGAAAATAAAAAAAGCAATCCTTTAAAAAACGA
Organism: Hippophae rhamnoides; assembly: GCA_033030585.1. Classification (NCBI taxonomy): domain Eukaryota; kingdom Viridiplantae; phylum Streptophyta; class Magnoliopsida; order Rosales; family Elaeagnaceae; genus Hippophae; species Hippophae rhamnoides. Next base: position 72,055,225 of record CM065427.1, read on the forward strand.
CCTGAAAATAAAGTAGAAAAGTGTTAGGTTCTTGACGCTTGAATTCTAAAAACATGAAGAGACAAAACTATAGTCCAAGTTAAATTTTGACCATTGAAGTGAAAACCTTTTACAAGCTCGAGGTGATGCGACAAAGCATTTTTCTTCGCTATTTCTCAATTGTGGAGGTAAGGATGTTAAGTCTCAACCTAAGCATCTCTTTATATAGAGACACCTAGTTTCTCTCTCCAATCAACTGGCATGCATTTATTACGGGAGCCCTTGATCTGAAGCTGATCTGATGGTCCAGATCACACCGGAGTTTTATTTAAGCCCTTAATCACTCCATAAACCCCAATTGGTCCCATTAGTATGATTTTGGTCATTTTTTGGAGCTAAAAAGAGAAAAAAATACAAAAAAAAAATTAATAGACGACACAATTTTGGTGGAAATTCAAGAGAAAATTGATATTATAATTCAAGAGATTGATTGTATTTTTTTTATCAATTTTATGTTTTTCGTTATGAAAAATATGAATTTTATGAAAATAATTATATATAATTAATTTATTAATCTAAAGATATTAAATTATATATATATATATATATATATATATATATATAAATTATGTATTTATGCTAAATATATCTTAAACATGTATGTTTCACATTTTTTCCTTGATTAGAAGGTGGGTTATATTGCAACTATTCGACTTGTTAAAAAGTAATACTTAACTAAAAGGTGAGACATAATTATTGAACGGGTCCATTGCTAATGCTGGAGACTTTATTGTGGCATGTTGTATATAATATTATATTACCAAGCTGCTAATAATTTTACATTAAGCCTAAACTAAGCAATGGTCACGTGAACCCATGTGAAATGGGTCCTCAATGTTGCTGAACATACCGGACGCTTTTAAGTATACTTGTATAACCTGCCATTTAAAAAGGTTAATTGATAAATATTACTTTACCAAACGTTCGATTAATCTTAACACTTATGGAAATAATGGTTACAGGCTCTAGGCACTTCGAGTAGTTCGAGCTTTTACTTTATCTTTGAGTAGTTCAAGCTTTTACTTTTTCTCAAAACCAAATGAGAGCATCTCTCCACGCACTACTTTAATGTGCTGTGTTAGAGTTTCTAATTGTTTTTTCAATAGAATAACATGTGTTTCAAATAAGTACTTAAAGGAAGATGAGCTCGAGCTGTGATTTGCAAAATTGTTAATTTATGAAATTTAAAAAAAAAGTCACATGTTCGATAATAATTACAAAATACACGTGACTGTGGCAATAATATTATAAAAGTACTCATCTTAGTTATAATTGTCGGAATAAAGTTAGAAGTTTCTTTTGCAACCTAAGGAAATTAAGGTACGTACAATTTTTTTTTTTTACATATGCTCTATAATTTATAAAAATATCTTTAATACCCTGATTGTTTATACTTAACAGTAATGATATTCTTAAATAGTTAACAGTATAAAGTTTTGATCCTGTTTTCCTTAGTATGGTTGTAATAACAAGTTAATTTTGAATCTAAATAATTTTTTGATTTAAGAATTTTGAATAAATATTGATTAATGTTTTGATTTTAGGATATTGAACAAATAGATATTAAACTTAACAAATCGAATATAGAGTTGTGTTCGATGTTACTTGTTTTAATGAATATGAATTCACCTCCATCTTTTACTATTTTGTGTCTGATTCTTAGTTATTTATCTATACTTCTGTTTAAGATATGAGAGAGACACTAGATTTTAGTAGAAAGTGAAATTTTATTCATAAGGATTTCAAATCATTGCAACCTTAATTTTTTGCTAATATACTTCATACAAGTTTGTTTATGCATAACTTTTTTAAAAAAGAGATGTTTCTTTGACTTCTATGGTTAGAACTTGTTATGACTTCCTTCCTTATACAATTGACCTTTTACAAACATAATTATAGTATTTATTTTTCATACATAACATAAAGACATAAAATAACATGGAATTATAATTATTTTGTTTTATCTTATATCTTCCTTCCTTTTTAAAAATTGTTGTGGAAACCTATTTATTCAAATTCGATTAACGACATGCTTTCTCTCGAGTCTAGAGATATGGATCAATCTCTATCCTTTATACAATAAAGGCATATGTGGTCCTCAATTTGCTTTTTTGTAAGTTGGAAAAATTATTATTTTGTACCTTCAGTCATATGTGACTTGTTGTGGTTGATGCTTTGTAATTTACAATTTTCTCAATATATTCTTGAATTACGTTCAAGTTACTATGTGAGATCATTATGACCTTTCTTGTAGAATAATGAAAGTCTTGTTATCCTTGTATTGGTTTATTTGCTTTTCTTGTACAAAACACAGTGATGTTATTTTATTTAGTGTTTTTATCTTCCTCTAGATAAGGTTGGTTACTATGGATCAATAATTCACATACACATATAGTTATGTATACTTTGTATGTAAGCATGTTTTCATACACCACATGGTTGATTTTAGTAGTGTGCATGATAGGTTGACAGTGTTGGTTTTCAACGAGTGAGTGTGCAAGCGAGCCGATGTTGTCACTTGTGTTTTTGGTGCATGTATTTATGAAAAGTACCCAAAAAATTTTAAAACAAAAAAATGTATTTTAAGTACCTCACCACCAAGCTCACCACCATGTTCACCAAGGACCTTACCAAAGTGGTGGTGGGATGGTGGTGATGTGGCAATTTTGAGCTCTATAAATATTCTCAATTCTTCTTATTTTGCATCTAGAAAAATGGTACCATAGTTCTATCAAATTAGCATCTCATCTTTTTATTTTCATATCATAACCCCTTGTGTGCTATTTGTATTAGTGATCCGTGACTATGTAAGAAAAACCGTGCTTATGAGTGGTGAGTACTCAAGACGATATTTACAAGTGGGTTCTATATGTTGAGTGGTGTATTGGCTGGTGATTACCTTTATGCAACATTTTCTTATTCCATTTACACATTATTGTGCTTTAGAGGAGAGTTAGAATGGTGTGTCAAATCAAGTCTGTACTGATAGAGGTAATGGTTGTTTTATTTCTCTCAGACTGTAACTATTTTTTTGTTCAGTGGATTATTTGCTATTGAGTGGTTACCTTTAGCAACTCGAGGATGTTACCACGTAGATATGGTTTCTATGTGGGTTTACCTCATTATATATATTCTTATGCATAACTACTAGTGTTATGCCTAACTACTATTATGTTAGTATAATCTAAGTTTCTATTATGTATTGTTTTGTATAGTTGCATGCTTTTTTTCTCTTGTAGCATGCCTATGGCTTTCTAATTATTACTTTTACTTTTCGATCATACATTTTTGGTATGATTATTTAAGGAGTTTGTATCTCCTTATCCTGATAATGTAGTAAGTGTTGGACTATTTATTATGGTTTGTTATGTAATGTATGATTGCATTCTATGAAATTACATTTATCATTTACCACATATGTTTCCACATATGAGGTCTAAAAATGATTGGATGACCCTTATATAGTTTTTTCAGTAAGTGTGAATGTCTTGAATATTGGGTGATGTATGCTATGTTTATACATGCTATTAGCTTGGACAGTAGCTTGTGAGGCACACAGGTACTAGTGTGTTTATTAAAGCTTTCTCTTTCTTATTAAAGGTTGTTATTATTGTGCAATGAATTAAGAATGTTGTTTTGTTCTTTCATTGTGTTAATTTCTCAATTCACATTATGAGATCTACTTGGCTGAATTGATATAAAGCTTCTAAAAAGATTCCATGGGTTGGAATTTTTAGCCCTCATTTAGGTCCCGATTATCTATTTGAGTTGGAAGAACAATTGATCTTCATGTAATTGTTCCTACATATGAGAATATTCATTTGCTATTAGATTGGGCCACCTTTATTTAGGTTGAACTACCTAGGTACTCAATCCTAGAGCTCTATTTATACCTATGCACACCTCAAATGTTTATGCCCTTTGTCTCTATTGGTATAGGCTATTGTTATTCTATGATATTGCTATTTCTATGAACCTTTTTTATTTGCATGTTCCTTATTTTCTTGTTCATGCATATCTCTTTCTCTATTTCTGCTTCTTTGTCTTGAATAATATGTCAGTTTTCCTACTTTCTGCTATACATTTCTATTTGATCCTTTACTTGTATTCTCTTATGCTAGTTACTTTGAAATGCTCTTTTTGTGTGTTTTCCTTGCTTCCTACTTACTTACTTGATTGATGTTTGTATGAGCATCATGTCACATGTTTTCTTCATATAGTATCAAAGATTTAGGATTTTTTTAGTCTTATCATTCATATGTCATGTCATATAGAATACATCCTACTTGTTTTACTAGGTTCTTTATACCTAGTATTTTGTGTGTTGGTTATATGGTAGTCTCCTGTTGATTTTTTCCATCTTTTGCATGCTCTTCCTTTTCTAGTACTTTAGGTGTATCTTTGGAAAAAGCTGAGGTGTTATTACAAGCATGTTGGGTTTGCATCATACATCTATATGTCATATAGATTATGTGCCAACACTTGACTTATATGCATTACTATGACTAAACTTATGTGTTTAGTTGGCATTCTCGATATTTGGGTATTGACCATGTCTAAGCATGTCTCTTTCCTTCTCTTGACTATCAATTATGTGAATGTTGCCAATGATCTCCTTTGAGGCAACTGTCTATAGTTTGTTGCTTGCTTTCTCTCTAGAGACAACACTATATGATTTGTGCTGATGATATCTCTTGATATACATCATTTTCTCTATGGCCTATGATCTTCTTTGATAACATATTTTTCATCCCATTTGTCTGTTGTTGTGTTGCTTGTCTATTTGTCTAAATTTTGTTTATCTTAAATACTTTAAAAATACATATATATTTTTCTATTATTGTTTTGTATTCTACTTTTCTCTTTAAATATGTTCCTAAGACTATTCAACATGCTTTTTTGTTCAACTTTCTTATTGTAAGTATAATGAAGTTAATAGAAACTTTATTGGGTTTTGAGTGGAATGCTTTTGACTTGAATTGAAATGTGATTTTTATGACATGTGTTTTCATAGAGCGTATGTATGGCTGAATTCTTGTGTTCAATTGAAAATAATTTTTTACACATGGTAGGACTCTATGAATTTGTATAGATATTTTGAGAAGTTTGCAGGGATTTCTACCTTGATGATTTGTACAACTCGATCAAGCTATAGAATCTGCCTAGTGTCTCTTGAGGTAAAATCCTTTCTTGCCACCATTGTCCTATGGTCCCTAGCTTCTTTTTGAGCCATTATGTTATCCCTTATTTTCTTTACTCAAACTAGCTATCTATAAATAATAAATCCTACTTACCTTGCACATGTTTTGTTATGTTCCAAATTTTTTACTGGTGCACACATTTAGTTGTGTTTTAGTTGTTTTTTCCTTACTTTTTCAAAAAGAAAAGGAAAATGAAAAGAAAGAAAGAGGGAAAAAGGAAAGAGAAGATGAAAAGGATGAGCTCTAGGAAATGAATCCTATGTTGTCAGAGGAAAAAAGGTCCTTTGAATTGGGTTTGTAAGATTTTGGAATTTTGAGAAGTAAATTTTTTTTTAAAATATGCTTAAAGGTTTATTCTATTAGTTGTAAGCACTTTACTTAAACTGGTTTTTTTGTTGACAACATGTGTGATTCCCCTTAAATGTTCCTTCTCATCTACACAAACCTTGACCTAACATTACAAAATTTGAAAGACCTTTTGATTTCTTCTTGGTTGGTACCTACTTTAGTGATGAGGGAGGCTAAAAGTGGACTTATCAAGTTTGGCTTACTTGAGTCTATTTTTCTATTTTCTTAGTTTGCAAAAGCATATCATAATGGCATATAGAATAAGAAATTTTAACATATCACACACAGTACATGTCATCAGAAACTTAGTCATACTCTTACATGAATGCATTATGGATTGATTTCCTTATGGATATTTTCATTGAATGTTTTGGTTAATCTCAAAAGTCCTTTGGCTTGTGTCATGCTATACCTTTTATTTCTTCCACTAGTTTCTCTATCACTTTTTTGCTTAAAGGATGTAGAATTATCTTCTCTGGTGATATTAGTAACTTATTATCTCTTTTTGTTGTTTAGTTTTCTTCTTTTCTTGTTATCCCTTTTGAGTTTGAAAATGTCTTGAATTTGCATTGATTTCAAGATTTTGCTCAAGATGTTATGGCTTCTTTTCATCCTATTGTATCTTCTATTTATGGCCCACTCATTTCTTTAAACTCAATCAAACCTCACCCAACTAGTTCTAGAGGCCTTCATAACTCAAGTACTTCTTCTAATGATCCATTTTTCTCCATGCCTTCTTTGTTTGGTGGAGATGAACACATTGTTCCTTTTGAGCCTTACCATTTCTTTTGAATAGTTAGCTGCCATTATTCTTAATCCTTAATCTACTTCACCACATTTTACCACTACGTTTGTTGAACATTCTTTTCACTATTGTGTTCTTGGGAACGCTATTGTAAAATATGGAGACAAAGAGTGTTAAACTGCTTTTATTTTCCTTGTTACTTATTTTGTTTTAACTTTGTCCATTAAAAGTTGGTAAAATATTTTTTACTTAATGAAACTGAGTTTCTTGGGTTCCTTACTCTCTTTTCATTTACCCATACATGTTTTGTGTAGGTTGTTTGCTTCCTTATTTCTATTTTGCTTATTTTCTACTATCTATATATGGTTTTGTTTTGTGGAAGTGTTGAGATTGTAGAATGCATAACATGTTTACTACCTCACATGCATACTTTTTAACGGGAGATTGTGTTTAAAATGCATGTTGGAAAGATGAGTTCTATAATTGTTCTACATTCTTATCATTTATCCTCTTTGTGAACTTTTTTTATATTGTTATGTCGTGATGCCTCATTCTTCTTGACATCACTTTGTATGAATCTTAAATAAATAGCACTGTTAGTATGAAATATTGCATGCATAGTTTTCATTTTTCTATTTCACATGTCATTATATGTATACATGTACCTATATTATATTGAGTTATTACTTGATATCACTTGTAGTTCATAACCTGTTATTTATCTCTGGAATACATGAGACATGCTTTTTTTGGTAGACTAGGATGTATTTCCGCATGTTTGTGCATAGTATGGAGTAAGGTTACATGATTGAATTCACCCAAGTGTTGTTAGGGGAAGGAAGTTGAATCCTTTAGAGTGCATCAACTTGGAAGATATTTGGACTTCTAATCAACTCCTTCTTAAGAATTCACTAACACATTTAAGTGGCATTAATGTTTGGAGTGATATTGTTGGATCAATAGGAGTGTGCCAACTTGGAAGATAGTTGGATTCCTAATCAACATATTCATACATAATCGTTGGCACATTTATGTACCATTAGTGTTTGAACACATATCCTATTGATGTGTTGCTTGCACATTACGAAGCCCATTATGCCTTCCTATAACACATATAGATATGGGGTTTTGTGCTATGTATTACATTAGGGAGATTATTCTATCTGCAGTTCTCTTAGTTTGTCTTTGCATTTAGGTTGTTGTTTGTTACATGCTTTTACCTCGCTATTGTCTCTATGTTATTCTTTGCATTTCTTGCTTGACTACATATGTTGCTTTTTTATGTGTTTGCTTTAATCTTCTTTCCTGTATTGCATAAGTGTTAGGATTATTGCATTTCTGTTTGACTTCTCTCCTTCATATAGAGGTGAGGTATATTGCATATTAATTTGTGCTTACTTTGACTTTCCATGTCACAAAAGAGAAGTGTGCACAACTTGTATTTGTTTATGTATTATGTTTTTTGTTTGTTTATTTTCTTATGCATTGTATATGTTTGTCCATATGTGTATTTATTGTTCACATGATAGTTATTTCATAGGATAGTGAGTGTGGTTTGCACTACATTATGTTTATCTAATGTGCATACACTTATGGAAAGGGTTGCATATGTTCAGAGGGAGTTTGCATATTTTTCTTGGATGCAGATTGCGTAGTTTGCATATTTATATTACATAGATTTTGTTTGTTTGTGCTATATGTTTAGTGTGCTTAGCCTATCATGTGTGGCTGTGTAGGGGTACACGATTGTATTTGTTTAAACTATTGGTATGTATCTGTGTAGGGATAACACAATAGTGTTTGGATAGACTGCATGTTATTTCTTCATGATATGTTCTTGTTGTATGTGTTTATTTCATGTGTATAGGTTATAGGTGTATAGTGAAGTCTATGTGCTTCAAGTGTGTTTTATGTGGTGGTGCTACTATGTTCCTTGTGATAGAGGATTGGATAAGTTGATTCATGAAGCTGGATGCAAAATTCAAGATGGATATATTTAGAGTAGGTGTGTCTCTTGGGTTTTGGTGTGTGTCATTGTATTGTTTATGGAAACAAACAACTTTAGGACATCTTCATGATCATATCATGTTCGATAAGATTTTTTACTTTGTTATGCGGTGTTTTGACATGGAAAGCCAAAAGAGGAGAATGTAAGTCCCGTTTCTTTTGTGTGTGTGTGTGTTGTCTTCCAACGTACAAAATATAGTGTCTGTTATTTTACTTAGTTTTTTTATCTTCCTCTATGCAAGTTTAGTTATTGTGGATCAGTAATTCACACAAGCACATATTTAGGTATACTTTGTATCTGAGCATATTTACATATACCATATGGTTGGCTTTTATAGTGTACAGGCTAGATTGAGAGTGTTGGTTTTTAGCGATAGAGTGTGCAAGCATCCCAACGTTATCACTTGTGATTTTAGTTCTTTTTGGGTACATGTATTTATGAAAAGTACTTGATATTTTTGGAATGAAAAAATGTGACTTTTTACCACCTTGTCAAGCTTTCCATCATACTCACTAGACCTCACCACAGGTGGTGGCAAGGTGGTGAGTAAGATAGTAATTTTGAGCTCTATAAATACCCTTATTTCTTCTTATGTTGCATCCAGAAAAGAGGTAACAGAGCTTTGTCAAATTGACATCTCATCTTTCTGTTTTTGGATCATTAATACTTTATGTGTTGCTCGATATTATAGATCTATGACTATGTGATAAAAATTGTGCTTGTGAGTGGTGAATACTCAAGGCAGAGTTTGAAAGTGGATTCAATGTGTTAGGTTGTGTATCGACTAGTGGTTGCATTCTCGTAACATTTTCTAATTCACTTTACCGATTACTAGTCTTTGGTTACTAATCACACCACTATGGGTGGGGTGGGCTTTGAGGGAGAGCCAGGTTTGTGAGTGGAACTAGGTAATTACGGAAGCAGTAAGCAAGAACAACAATAGAAAATTAGGATAGAAGTCTCGATTGATAGAGGTAATAGTGGTTTTATTTCTCTCAAAGTGTAATTGTTTTATTGTTTAATGGATTAGTTGTTGTTGAGTGGTTTCCTTGAATAACTCGAGGATGTTACCACATAGATAAGGTTTTTACATGGGTTTATCCTGTTATATCTATTTTTATGCATGATTTATTATTGTGTTAGCATAATATATGCTTCTATTATGTATGTTCCATCATACTAGATTTAGACTCTTATTAGAAAGCTTATTTATTTTTTGTAGTTACATGCATTCTTTCCTTTCCTTGTAGCATGCCTATAGATTTCTAATGATTACTTATGCTTTTTGACCATGCCTTTTTGGTGTGAATCTCTAAGGAACCTATATCTCCTTACCCTGGTAATGTGCCAGATATTGAATGGTTTTTTATGGTTTATTGTGCAATATATGATTACATGCTATGAAAGTACAATCATTATTTACCAAATAGGTTTCCACATATAAAGTCTTGAAAAGATTGGAAATCCTTTTTTTCAATATATAACATTGTGATATCTACTATGTTTATGCATGTTGCTAGCCTGGGTAGGAGTTTGTGAGGAATACCATCACTAGTCTGTTTACTACAACTTCTTCTTTCTTATGGCAGGTTTTGTGTGTGTATTGAATTGATAATGTTGTTTTGTACTTCTGTTGTGTTAATTCCTTGATTCACATTGTAATGCCTGCTTGGTCGCTCGTGAAAAGATTCTATAGGTTGGCATTTCCACTCCTCATCTAGGCCTTGATTACCTATTTGAGTTGGAAGAATAATTGACCTTCGTGTAATTGTTCCTACATATGAGAATCTTCAAATCATTTAGCCAGATTTTAAAAGATGTTCCTATTTGTCTAGTTTTATGGTATATTTGGCTAAGCATTGTTACTCTTTTTTGGTTAGGAGCTTCTTCATTAAACTCTTCTTCTGTTAGAACCTTGGGTTGGTCTACTGTTATTACTGAAGATGTCATCCTAATTTTAATGAAATGTTTTGAATTGGTTTGTTTTTCTTTGTGCCAATCTATTATAGAACTTAAAACCCTAAAAATACTAAATGATCATTTGTTTTTACTCTTTTTTCTAAAAAATTAATGGATTTTTTAATTTTGTTTAGGAAAATGAACTAATTCCTAGTATTCTCATCTTTCTTTTTTTAACAGCTTAACTTTTGAGTGCTTGTGCATAGTTACCTTCTAAGCTAACAATTACATCACTGGATCTGAGAAGCTTAGGGCTTTTGAAATTGGCAAAATTTCCTTCTACTTCAATTATATTGATGAAGGCTTTATGTGCTACATCAAAGATTTCAGTTATTATCCTATTTGCTTCTAGTCTTGTCCTATATATTCTTGGAGCTATTACACTATAAATAAAATGATATTTTTGTTTTGCTTCTTAATTCATTATATTAGCTCTTCACCATCTGCAACTAAAGACAATAAAACTTTTGAAGAGTTACCATTTTTTTGTTAGTTTCCAGGTTCTATCCTATTCCTTTGAGAATTTAATCTCTTTCTTTGTTAGAGAACTAGGTCTTCTTGTTTGCCACATATGAGTGACTATTTGCAGTATAAATATCTAAATGATCTCTTATAACTCTTAAGTCTGTTTCTTTTATCTTGATTTATATGTCAAGATTGTTCATTTTCATGCAATTATAAAAATTATTAGTAGGGCTAATTCTCTAGTTAAAGCAATAGCTAAACTATCTTTATGGTAGGTATTCAACATCAAATTTGTAATGGTTGAATCACTGCTTCCATCTGATTAATCTTCCTTGTTTGTAATCTCTTGTAATATTAGTTTTTAAGAAATATCCAAAAATTTAGTCTTTTCTAATAATAAATCTTAAGGATATTACATACATAAATAATTTCTTTATTTTCTTTATTATAGCTAAATATTCATTTTTACTATTATGATTGTTCATTTTAGCTATGTGGAAAGCTTCTAAAGTAAACCTAAACCAATATTCATCCTTATCTTCTAGATTTGCTTTTAATATGATTCCCTAATATCCATGTGAAGTATCTACTTCTATTACCATTTTATCATCTAGTCCTCTATGGTAAAGTTATGGTAAAAAATTTACTTGTGCTTTTACCTTTTCCATGTACTAAGTATCTTGATTAGTTCATATCAAGACATAATCTTTCTCAAGTTTTTCTTGTAAAGGTTTTCTCATTATTTCTAATTTCTTAGTATATGCATCCACATATGTAAGCATCCTAATAATGTTTGTAATTAGTTTTTTTTTAGTGGTGATATTGAGAAATCCTTGTATATAATTTAGCACATGAGATTCAAGGTAGTGTTTTCCGTCTTCTATTTCAACTACTAAATGCTTGATCTTTTTTTAGGCTAATATAGCCTTATCTCATATGATATTATTATTTTTTCTTACATTTTGTTAAGATTCTTAATATATCAAGACAATACTAGTTGATTTATCACTAAAGTCTAATACACCATTAATATAGACACAATAAAAGGGGTGGTATTCTTTAAAAATGTTATCCATATATCTTTGAAATATTTCTAGTACCTATTTTAATACAAATGTTACAATTATCCATTGGAATTGTTCTTCTAAACAACTAAAGGCTTCTAATAGATGAGATTCTTTATCTAATCTGATTTGCAAAAATTCAATTTTATAATCAAAATTAGAAAAATATTTATTTCCTATAATTAATAATAATAACTCATTTTTTAGGGATAAAGTATTCATCATTTATTGTTTCTGTATTCAGTGATTTAAAATTTCTCATCACTCTTTTCTTTCCTCGCCACTGAATCCCCAATCCTTTGCTTGCTGTGCGTCTATCTCATATTCTTTTTCTTTACTAAGAATGCTAGGCTTGATTCCTATTTCCAAAAGTTCTTGAATATAGGTTTTACATTTATAACCTTCTAAGGATCTTTTAGTTTTATAGCTACTAAGTATTCAAGCTTATTAAGTTTTGGATCTAAAGGACTTTATAAGCTTACTATTTTAAATCATTTTCTTATTTCTAATAACCTAGTACATTCTTGTATTTCTTTTAAGAAAAGAATTTTCCTGATTAGTAAATTATCGGTCATTATCATCTAGTAATTTTCCTTTATGTGTTACATTTTTCAAATATTATTTCTATTTTTGGTACATCTCAACACATTTTTGTTTTTTATATTGTTCAATAAAACTTTTTGATAACATGCTTTTGGCATTTCTAACCTTTAAAATATATATTGTTTCTCCTTCTATTGTTGTTAAAATTATCTTATCTATATATTGAATAAATTATTGATATAAATTTAAGAAGTTATTTTATATCAATAAATCTACTCTTGTTTCCTATTCATATATAGGAGGAATATGGAATTTTTATCCTCATGTTATAACATCAATATCTTTTATAACAATGTTAAGGTTACTTGTTGTATTACTTGCTATAATACTATCAAGTTATTTAGGATTGTAGTCTAAAGTTGTTATGAAAATATATATTTGCTCGCTACACACATACGACTCCGGTGTCTATATAGGCAGATAAATTATATATATTATATCTTTTGAATTTATATCCTATTGCTTATGTAAGTACTATTAGGATTATATATGTTGTATAGAACATTCATCCTCATATGTTTCATCTAAATTAGTTTCTTCTTCTTCAGTTTCACTTATTAAGTACATTGATTTTGTTTCATCAATTTGATTCTTATATGGATTCTAATTCCATCTTATATGCATCTTTTAATATCTTTTTATGGGTTAACCTATTAGGATATTTATTGGCATAATAATATTTCTCATTACATATCCAACATCTCAAAGTTTTCTTACCAGATGGAGAATAGTTTTCTTTTTTGTGAAGTTTTCTTCTTTTAAAATATATTTTCTTATATGATTTCTGGTTATATCTTTTCTTATACTTGAAAAATTCTTGTTTTCTGAATTTATATTTCTTGAGTATTTTATATTTTATATATATTTTGTTTGTAAGGCTTTATATTACATCAATACCTTTCTTGCATTTAAAAATCCTTGTTGTCACTACATATTTAAGAATTTTCTAGCATAATTTTAGTTCATTTCTCCTTTAATATTGTAAAATTACCCAAGGTTTTAGATCTTTTATTCTTCCTAAATATTTAGTACTACTACAATATTTTTATTTCTCCAATTTTCTTCAAAAGTTATATATAGAATTTCTCGTAACTTTTCATAAAACGTTTCTTTAAATTGTTATTGTTGTATTTTAGTCATGCTATGATAATACATTTCATATTCACATATAAAAAAGTCTATGTAACACATACCACATATTTTCATATTTGTTAAATGTCATTAAGCCTCATTTATTTCTAGTTCACTTATTTTGATGATATGATTTATTTTATCTTCTATTATGATCACTTTAAATATTTCATTTATTACATTATCTAAATATAATCTTCTTATTGCATAATCTCCTCGCATTCTAAGATGTATGTCATTTGTTAAGTCAACTGGTAGATTATTAAATCATACCTTCACATTTTCAATCATTTTATGGTTTTATAATATTTTACAAATTTGATGGGTTTGTACAAATAGTTTCGGATGTTTGGATTGATAAGCTTATTGCACAAGCCCATTGTTTATGTTTTTCCTATCCTATTGTAATCTTTTTTTCTACTTTTGATTGTTGCCTTCTTCTATCTAGAGGATTAGGTTCGTTTGGTCTTTTCCATTACTTTTATTTCTAAAAGTATCAAAAGTTTCTCCCTAGATTATAAGGTTACTACTCTATTTGTTTCCATAGTACTTTTGAAATATTTTAGTTCAAAATATGTTTTATTAATTATTATCATGTCATATTTTTCTCTATTAGAGCATATTTTTTTCAGAATGTTTTCTTAATTTCTCATCTTTTAATATTAATAGACTTACTAAAATTTCTATATCCTAATTTTCATGGACCATTTCTAATAAGGCTCGGATTATTATCTTGTAGTCTAATAATGCTAATTTTATATGTGCATGAATTTCTTCTCTAAAAGATGCTTTTATAAATATTTGTATTTTTTTAAATGAATATATCTAAATTTTTATTCGTCTTGAAATTTTTATATAATTTTTGCATAATGATTTTCTTGTCTATTAATGATATGTTATACCTTCATTTTATATTTGTTGATATAATATTTATTTTCTTATTACTTATTCAATAATAAATTGTATTTTTTATTGGAAATATTTTTCTTAGCATCCGAAAGATGATTCTATGAATACAACTTCTTCTTCTTTTTTAAATTTAGTTTTGATTTTTGAATTTTTTTTCAAATTTGTTATTGTTAATAAGTATTATTTCTTTTGAAAAACATTCTATAGATGTCTTATGTTTTTTATTTTCATTATATCTTTATTTTCTATTATTTTTTAACATTTTTAGATATGTATGAAATAATTTTCTTTATTTTTAACTTTTATTAAAATTGAAGATATATATAATATTTTTTCTCATATTATCCCTTAATACCATGAGATATAGTAATCGTATTAGGACTTATGCGCTAATATGCATTATGTGCGTGGTCTAGCACTGTGTGGAACAATCCTCAAAGAGTTATTGGAAAGTATATTACGTTATAGGCACAGTTACACGAATACTTTGATATCAACAAATTAGGTAAAAACTCAACAATTCCAAGATGATATGACTTTGAATTTAAAGGCTAAGTAATTGTGGAGCACTCGTTTCCTATTTGTTAGGAGTGATCGAGTTAGTGGGATAGACCCAGTAATAATCCATGATGTCTGCGCCACTTCAATTATACATGGGACAAAAGTTGGATTCTCGATCAATTCCTTATTCAATTGGATTTTCAGTTCAAAATTATCTTATAATTTAATATTAAAAACAATTAAGCAACTTGAACCCAAGGAAACTTTATTACATTGTGTACCAAAAATAAATAAAATATTTTTTAATAGTTATAGAAATACAATAATATGTTTATATAATTACATAATTGAGAAATGTAACCACATATATATATGATGTCACTGTATATCTGCGTGACCCACCCTCCACTCCTCCTCCTTTGCCAAGTGGCATCATTCGTACCAACGTGGATGCCATATGTTGTACATATGACCATCCATGTGGATGCCCAAAATTCAATTGCCATATCTACTATGTTCTTTTACAGTTTTACCGTTTGGCTTAATTTAATGAGTTTGATAATTTAGTGTTATCTTTTATTAATGAAAATGTATATATTTTAAAGCATATTATCATGTTAGTATACTAATAGTTCATATTTAATAAAAACATATAATAATGGTCCAATTTTGAGAATAAATCTAAATTATAAAAGCATAATTTTATCTTTATGAAATACTTATTATTTGATCCATTCATATTTATTTTTGTTTGTTTCAATATGAAAATATTTCATACTACCTTAAACATTATCGACAACCTCCATCGTCATTTTCGTCTCACTCCTACTCACTTTATTAATTTGTCGACAAACAAGACTTCACTATTTGTTACAAAACAATTAAAGTTGTATTATTTTATTGAAACCGTAGTTAAACCACTACCAACTTATCTAAAGTATTCATTTTTGCCCCTAATTGCCACTGCCACTAGTTCATTTCATTTGATCTCATAGACTCTTTCATCCTTTTTAACTATTTTATATTCTATCAAACATAAGATAAAAGTGATTTTGATCTAACATAAGATTGTCAAAAAAGGATAAAGAAGTAAAAAAGATAAGAGGAAATAAGCTGACAATAATCACAGTCATTGGCATAGATACTACTTCAAATGAGTTAGTAGTTGCCTAACTAATTGTTCTATAGTAAACAATGAAGGTTGGTTGGTGGGTAAAAGAATGTGATAGTGCCAGGGTAGGACAAGACTAACGAGTCTAAACTATACCCGTTAACTCCTAATTGAAAAATGGCCAATTTTTCCTTTGATAATATCTTGTAACATGTATTTAACATTTCAATTATAGAAACCAAGTGAGGATCTAAGGTAGATATTGATGAGTGCTTAAAAACACTAAATATAACGTGATTTTATACACTTAAGATGTCAAAATAGATTTATATTTGCATAGTTTTATCATCTTTTTAGCAAATCTATCTTGTTAGAATCATAGGTATGTTTTGTTATTTTCAAGTATTTTTAGTTTCAAAAAAAGATTCAATTGGTCAACACTTGAAGAATAGTACCTGGAAGCACCCTATTACAACCAAAAAGCATAAAAGACTAACTATGGAAGCCGTACATATGTGCCAAGAAAATGTAAGGGGGTGAAATATAAAAAGGTTTCTAGAAGTCAACAACACACTTGTTATGGTGAAGGTTTTTGTGTCCTGTGGCATAGGACAATCGAATTGAGCTTCAGATGAGTTATTGGTTGGCTCATGCTACGATGCAAAGAAATCCATGCCATGGGGTTCGACCTGGTGATCCACATTTTACTTCTTTTTGGAGCGTTTTCTCGCCTATATAAAAGATCCCACACATTCTCATTGCAATCACCCCTTATCATCTTATCAACTCTTTTTTAGCTGTTTTTTTAGTTTTCTCTTAAGTTTTTTTCTTTTCTTAGTTTTAAAATTGTTCTCTCAACTTTGAGAATTGAATTCTTCTACTCTTGTACACTGTGATCCTTCTCGTACTTCTTCTATAAGTGTATTTGTGTCAGTTCCTAGTCCTTCTATTCATGTACATCTTCCTTCTTCTCTTTCTAGTTAACATTCGTTTGAGCTTTCTTGGGTCTCTTAAGAATTGGACCCAATCAAAAATTATTTGATTACCTTGACTCAAGATCATGCCTATACAAACATTGCTACAAATTATTGATCGTCTCTTTTATTTAGAACACCAAACTCCCATGCATGGTTCACAATGACCTTCTAGTTCTTACCCCTTTATTAAATTGTAAGTGAACGAAGATGCCTCTCATATCCTCTCTCCAAGTGCCAACTTCAATTTTATTTTTTGAGGTGTTCATCTACCTCAGAGCACTACTTCCTTTAAGAAAATGATTGATAGCTCCAACCTTGACCTGAATGAGTTCTTTTTATCAACCAATCATTTAATAGCAAAGAGCTTGAAGTTGGGACTCGTCAAGCCACCTTAGATGATGAGGAAAAGGATGGAGTAGACTCTTGATTTTTCTCTTTATTTTCTTATGTTTGTGTTTGATGTACTTTTTCTTCTTCTTTTTGAAAGAAAAATGTAATCAAAATTTCCATTATTAAAAAGATTTTGATTTTTCAATGTTTTTTATTTATTAAAGCATTGTTTTTGTTTTATTCAGTATGTGTTGTTAACAACTTGTATGTTGTGATGTATATGCTTGAGTTGCATATTGTTGTGTTATTGTTTAAATCTATCTATACTATATAAATGAGTGGTTAGTATAATTTCCTATATGTATGCCTTCTATCAATCATATAGGATGTTCCTTTGACTTTTTGTGCCAAAAAAGGAGAGAATTTTGTTTACACAACATGGTATTTTATTCATGGGACATGCGTATAGGTTGTGACAACATTATGTTTTCCTAATTTTCATATGCATAAGGGGAGTATAGCATAAAGTCAAGGTGAGTTATGTTATGTTATCACACAATACTGACCTCTTTATTATTGTTCCAAGTCACGTGGTAGTGAGGCTTTGAAATAGAACCAAATGCAGAGATCAAATCGTAGTTACTATAGAAATAATAGTACAAGTAGCTTAGGAATAGTTGAATGTAGTGCTACCATTGATAGAGGTATTAGCAAATATTATCTTTATGTTGTGAACCATTAATTTACTTTACATAGTGAATTTCTTATTGTTGAATGGTTTCCTTAAGCAACCCATGGTTGTTACCAAATAGGTGTGCAGGTTTACCATGTTATATTTTTGTATTTTGGTGATTGCATATAGTGTGAGTACAATCTGAATTACATCCAAACATGCTCCTACATAGGAGTATCTCATTGCGATTGGAATGCCTTTTCTATCTTATTTCTTTCCTTATTGCTTTCTTTCGATCTCATGTTATTTGTCTTATCTTTATAATATCTCTCTTTCAATTTCTATTGATGCCATAATATGTGCCTTATGTTAAACTATATGCCTATTTTTTATACTTGGTTGTCTTTGTTTTAGTGTTTATCTATTTTAACTTTTTGCAACACTAGGGTAAGTCTCAAGGAGTTAGTATCTCCTTAACTTTGTTGAGTACCGATTCCAAGACTCTTTCAAAAACAAACTAGATATAGGCATGGAAGGTGGTGTAGACTAACTAGGCAAAGAAACAGAAATAAAAGAAGCTCTAAACATGTCATATGATATTTCAAAGGAAGGAACATCAAAAGGATTATAAATTTTCCTTGTAGTACAACTAGTTGATATAGACACAAAAATGGATGTAGTGGAAGGTGCAAATGTTGACAAAGCAAGAGTGCCACTTAAAAAGAAAGTAAGAAAAGGAAAAGCATTGTCATTGAATGATAACTCTATAAAAGTAGTCATTAATGCATTTGTTTAATTAATATTTACTTATTTTATTCAATAAATAGTATTTTTAGGGTCAAAAATATTAAAATATAAATTTTTTAGTGAAAAAGGGTGAAAATATAATTTTTGAAATTTTTAACGTATAGCTAATAAAGAGCTACCACATGGCTTGCCACGTAAGTAAAGAAGATAACTAGGCAAGCCATGTAGACACCATGTAAGCATGAACAACGAATCATGTTATGCCATGTGTAAGAAGGATGAATTGTGTGCTATGTGTCAGCATGGCGTTTAATCTGAGTCCGAAGATCGATCAAATTAAATCACATTGCCACGTGTTGACACATGATTGCTCCCGCATTCCACCCATGTGCCATGCCATCCGTTCCTTGAATCACATTATGTTATGTAGCGTTGACTCAAATACCGTTGACTCTAACTGGTCTCCCTTACCATGCGTCGCACTTTGATTTGCCAAGTGAATTCTGTGTGCCATATGTCTCGTTATGCTTGGCTGGCATTGTCAACTTTTATTGTTTTGACCTTAACCCTTGATCTAAAAGCTTATATGACGGTAGAAATTGCACATTAGCTATATTGAAGTCCCTAATCACTCCATAAACCCTAAGTGGCCATCATTAGCATAATTTTGGTCAATTTTTGGAGCTAAAAAGATAGAAAAATTCAAGAGGGGACACAATTTTGGTGGAGATTCAAGAGATTGATTATATTTCTTCTTCTACTCTTTTCTTTATCAATTTTTGTGTCTTTCTTTATGTAAAATATAAGTTTTATGAATACAATTATGTGCAGTTAATTTATTAATATATAGATCTTATGAACCTAATTTTTACCATATGATGATCTAATATTTTACCCAAATTATAATTATAATTTAATTATATTATTTAATCTGATTTTTATGCTATTAATTGTTTGACCAACAATTTATCTATAGAGACAATTAAATAGATTTGAGAGAATTATTTAATTGTTTATCTTGATTAAATAACATGCATGTTTTTAGGGAGAGATATATGATTCTTATGTATGTGATCTATAATTAATGAACTTAATAAGTAGTATGAAATTTAATTAGCATGAGAGTGTGACTAAATTAATTACTATGTGGTATGTACTTTACTTGAAAAAGTAATACATGCTAAGTTAGATTTAATTGATAATGTAATTAATGGATAATTATATTAGGATGATTTTAACAATTCACATATTTAGAAAATTAGAAGATTAAGTATTTCTATATATTTTCTCATATATCAGCTAAGTTACCAAATCTAATTTAATTAATTATTTTTATTTACTTTTAGTTATTTTAATTTTGCTTCCTTAAAATATAAAAACACAAAAAAATTATTTTTATTTTTTTAGTTTTAAAAATTAGTCTCTAATAAAATAATTTATGTGTGAATGATCTTTTCTTATCATTATATTACTTGTTGCGATATGTATACTTGCATATTCATTGCACATACTTCGTGTGTGACGATCAAGTTTTTGGCGCCATTGTAAAGGATTATAAATATTAGAAATTTTTTTTTGTTGTTTTTCTTTACTTATTTTCTTTTACAGACTTATTTATTTATTTTAGTTAATTTATTTTATTTATTTTCTTTACTTATTTATTTACTTTTCATTATTTATTTAGTTGTTTATTTTTTTAATTTTTATTTAGATATCTCCTCTAGTATTATAGAAACATAGTTGAGTCTATTGCATGAGCAGGGAGAAATCTTATATTTAAATCTTGAAATTAAGTGTACTTTCAAATCAATTAGGAAACAAGTTATCACTCAAGAGAAAAAAAATGGCTAATCCATTAGACATAAACAATAATGAGCTAAACTTGAACAATCAAATGCTTTTCATGGATGATAGAGATAGAGCTATAAATGAATATGCAATACCTATGTTGGAAGGGTTGAATCCAAGTATTACAAGGCCAAACATTCAAGTTAATCAGTTTGAATTAAAGTCAGTGATGTTTCAAATGCTACAAATAGTTGAACAATTCAGCGAATTAGCAATAAAGGATCCTCATCTTCATCTCCAATTTTTTATTGAAGTTGTAGATTCATTTAAGTTCAATGGTGTGACCAAGAAGGAATTAAGGCTTAGATTGTTCCTTTACTCTTTACGAGACCATGCTCGAGCTTGGCTAAACTCTTTACCACCTGATTCCATTACAATTTGGAATAGTTTGGTGGAGAAATTCTTGATGAAATACTTCCCACCAACAAAGAATGCTAAGATTAGGTTTGACATCACTTCCTACCAACAATACGAAGGAGTATCATTATATGAAGCATGAGAAAGATTCAAGGAATTGCTAAGAAAATATCCTCGTTATGGTATTCCTTCTTGAATTCAAATAGAGATCGACTTTTTACAAAGATCTCAATGCTAAAAAAAACTATTGTTGATGCATATGCTAATTCAACTCTACTAGCCAAATGTTACAATCAAGCTTATAATTTACTTGAGAAAATGGCTAGCAATAATTATCAATGGCCAATGGACAAAATGATAAGCACAAGAAGAGTAGCATAGTGCAAGAGGTAAATGATATCACAACACTTACTGCTCAAGTATCATCTTTGGTTAACCTTTTGATGGCTCAAAACTTGCCAACGAGTATAAACCAGGTCCAACATTCAGGAGTATCATATGTGTTTTGTAAAGGAGCTCATTTGTTTGATAATTGTCCAAATAATCCTAAATATGTATTCTATATAGGGAATATAAACTGAAACAATATTAAACACATATAACTCAGGATGGAGACAACATCCAAATTTCTCTTAGAGTAATAAGAACAGTCAAGGTGGTAATCAATTCAACCATCAATCATTTCCACCACCTAGTTTTCAACAACCACAACAATCACAAGCCTAAGAGAAAAAGCCACCTATTGAGGACAATACAAATGCTTTAATATGGATAATGAAAGAATTCATCCAATCAATGAATACAAAATTGTCCACTCAAATGGCTTCAATTAGAAATTTGGAGAACCAAATAGGGCAACATGCTCAAGCTATAAGTCAAAGGCCTCAAGGTAACCTTCCAAGTGACACAATTATAGACTAAAGAAGAGAAAGTAGGGACCAATGCAACTCCATAGGCTTGAGAAGTGGTAAAAATTTAAAATAGGAACATAAGATAGAAAAGAATTAGGAGAAACAAGAAACTAACAAGGATGAAAAGGAACTAGTGGATAAAGAGAGCATTAAAAAGGAAATAATTCAGACAAAAAAACAGCCTTTACAAACCAACTATTCATTTCCTTTAAAGACTGCAAAAGAAAAAGTTAGATACGCAGTTTTCAAAATTTCTAGAAGTCTTCAAGAAGCTACATATAAACATATCATTTGTAAAGGCACTTGAAAAAATGTCATCTTATGCCAAATTCATGAAGGATATACTATCAAAGAAAATGAGGCTTAGAGATCATGAAACAATAACCTTAACTGAAAATTGTAATGCCATCCTTGATAGAAAACTACCATAAAAACTAAAAGATTCAAGTAGTTTTGACATCCCTTGCACTATTGGAAACATCCATTTTGGCAAGGCACTATATGACTTGGGTTCTAGTATTAACCTCATGTCATTATCGGTCTTCAACAGATTGAGGATGGATAAATCCAAACCCATTTCAATAACTTTACAAAGGGTAGATAGGTCAATTAAGAAACCTCAGGGTGTGGTAGAAAAATTCATCTTTTCGAAGGACTTCATTATGCTAGACATGGAAGAGGACCATGAAATTCTATCATACTTGGTCATACATTCTTAGCAACTGGAAGAGCACTCATTGATGTACAAAAGTTGAAATTACAATGAGAGTACAAGATGAACAAGTAATGTTTAAACTTTTTAAAGCATCTAAACCCCCTTACATTGATAGTGTTAATGAATGCTGAAGGATAAATATTATTGAATGTGGGGACAACTTAAAAGAATCTGCTGAGTCGCCTATACTTATGACTGTTACACGTGATGCTATGAACAAGGATATAAACTCACCAGAAAACAACTCAGCCTATTTTTTCTTTGAAAGTATGGAATGAAAAGTTGATATTGTGGATTGTGTGAACTTTTTGGAGGACATGCCTCTCACGTATGTATCAAAGGTGATTATGAAAATTTTTGAGATAGGATCTAAGCTCAAACCATCAATTGAACGACCAACAATTTTAGACCTCAAATTTTTATCCCTCCATCCCAGTTAAGTATGAAAGTAAAAAATTCCAATGGATAGGTGAACAAGTTGTTAGAAATACATAAATTGGATGAGTTACGGTGAAGTGCTTATAAGAATGCCAAAAAGTTTTAAAATAAAAAAATGGCATGAGAAGAGAATTGTGCACTGTGTTTGCAAACCAGAAGATAATATATTATTGAACAAATCAAGACTCAATTTTTTTCAAGACAAACCCAAAATTAAATGGACACAAAGAGATGTGCCTTAGAACTTGATATAACCGTTTAGTCAAGGACGTTAAATGTGACATTGATTAGGAGGCAAACCAACATTATGTTACTTATATTTTTATTGTTTTTGTTTTGTAGGTGAATAAATATGGAGAGAAATGGCGCAATAAGTTTGAGCATTTTAACGATAGATGTGGTATGCCAAAACTAATGGAGTTTTCTTTTCTTTTACTTATTCATACTTATTTGTGCACATTTGGGACAATGTGTAATTTAAGT
Organism: Hippophae rhamnoides; assembly: GCA_033030585.1. Lineage (NCBI taxonomy): Eukaryota > Viridiplantae > Streptophyta > Magnoliopsida > Rosales > Elaeagnaceae > Hippophae > Hippophae rhamnoides. The sequence continues at coordinate 72,078,788 of CM065427.1, forward strand.
TTATGGGAAGGAACTTCATTCTCTACATAAGTATTTACTATGCATTTTAAATTTTTAGGGGATTTTTTATTAATTTTTATGATGTTTTTAATCATGATGTGGGTAAAAATTAACGAATATATGAAAACTAAATGCATGCATGCTTTATATGAAACATATGAACTCAATGATAAAATTGGTTGTCATGAGTAGGATAAGGAACGTAACACATTTATTAAGATATTTACATTAACCATGTGATATGCTTGCTAGTTTTGATTTGATTGATTCAATTTTTTATGCACATGTTCATGATTAATTTTGGTGTTCTTATTGAGAGAAAATTTGTAGTGAGTTATTGGAGTTGATGAGATATACCAGGTTTTAGAATCTTTTTGATCATCCTTAAGGCAAAATCCTAAATAGTATTTAGCAAGAGAAATTATTTAGGCCTTATTTAAATTGATTGAACCTTTCAAGCTAACCATTTTTAATATCTTTAGTCACCCAATTGAGTCTAACGAAGAACCATTCATAACTTTAAGCCACATTTTATGCCTAACTAATAAGCATTAAATTTATCCTTACACCTTTAGCTTATATGAAAAGAGAAAAAAATGAAATCATGTGTTATGCTATAGAGTAAGGTGAAATGTAATGCACTCTATAAAAAAACAAAAATGAAGAAGCAGAACTCACAACAAAATTATCCTACTAAAGAAAAAGAAAATAGAATTGAAAATAAGTTTTTTGGTGTTGTGAAGTTACAAAAAAAAGAGAGAAAAGAGATGTGGAATACAAGAATATGAAAAGAATGACAAAAGAGGGTGCACTAAAATATCAAGTTAAAGCTCAATTGCAGTTAAAAAGTGCATGATGAAAAAAAAGAAAGTTAAGGTGTGGAAAGAGCCTAAGTGTTTTCATTTATAGACCGTGTAAAATCCTTATTGAACTTTAGCTAAGTGTATATATAAATTAGTGGAGAGGCTTGTGAAAAATAAACTTATAAGACTTGTTTTTGAATTGATAAGTATACTCGTATAGATTGATTTCATTAGTGCATTGGATGATATCATGTGCAGCATACACACACGAATCATTTTTTTTCAAAAACCTTGCATATCCTTGTATTGATGGGACATTGATTGATGAATATGTTAACCTTCTTATCATAAGATTGTATGAATTTTGAGAGAGATAGTTTTCATGAAATATGCAAGTACTAATAGAAGTATATTTATGAATATACTACCCAAGTTATTTTATTTAGTTATACTTAGCTTTACTTAAGGACAAACAAAGAGTTAAGTTTGGGGTTGTGATAACTCTATGAAAGAAGAGTCATTAGCACACTTTTTTTTACTTAATATTTACTTATTTTATTCAATAAATAGTATTTTAGGGGCCAAAAATATTAAAATATAAACTTTTTAGTGAAAATGGGTGAAAATATAATTTTTGAAATTTTTAGGGATTTTTTATGAATTTTTAATGCATTACCAATAAAGAGCTACCACGTAACTTACACGCAAGCAGAGCTGATTGGGCAAGCGACACAAGCGCTATGCAAGTAGGGACAATAAATCACGTTACGTCGTGTGTAAGGAGGATGAATCGTGTGCCACGTGTCAGCACAGTGTTCAATCCAAGTTTAGAGATTAGTCAAACCACACTGCCATGTGTCACCACATGATTGTTCCCTGCGTTCCACACGTGCACCATGCCATCTGGTTTTGCTAATCACGTTACGTCGCGTGGCACTAACTCAAGAGATTGATTGTATTTCTTCTTCTACTCTTTTCTTTATCAATTTTTGTCTTTCTTTATGAACAAAATTATGTGTAGTTAATTTATTAATCTATGGATCTAATGAACCCAATTTTCACCATGTGATGATCTAATATTTTACCCTAATTATAATTTTATTTAATTATATTATTTAATCTAATTTTTATGCTATTAATTGTTTGGACAACAATTTATCTATAAAAGGCAATTAAATAAATTTGAGAGAATTATTTAATTGTTTGTCTTAATTAAATTACATGCATAGTTTCTAGGCAGAGATGTATGATTCTTATGTATGTGATCCATAATTGATGAACTTAATGAGTAGTATACAATTTAGTATGAGTGTTTGAACCTATAGGATTTAGTGTTTTGAGAGTATTGACTAGTGAGTAATAGAGTCGAAGCGAATTCGAATTCCAGACACTGAAATTGGGTGAAATTAAATTGATACATTTTTTATATGAAATATGAAAATGATTTTCGACTAATTATTATAATAAATTATGATTGTTTAAGAAGATTAAAATAACTTATGCTTTAGATTTTTAATTATGATCTTAAAGGAGATTAAAAACTATGAGACATTTTTTGTGTTATGTTTCATGTTGTTTTCTTTTATTTTATTCTTAAAAGTTAATTTTTGATTTTGTTGTAATTTTAGTTTTTAAGTTGTTATTTTTATTAATTTTTACATTTAATTCAATGTTTATGGGTATCATTACTGAAAACCCTCACGAGACTCAAACTCGTCCACTAGGGTAACCTAGGGGTTTAAAGGCTTGTAGCATATGCTAAATGCAATGCCCAGCCGCATCGAGCAACGCGTGAGCATCTGTGCCCAGCTCACACGCACATGTGCCCATCTGCACCCATCTAAACCCAGTCCGCAAGCGCCTCTACTCCATTCCGCGTGCACCTCTACTCCATCCCGCGTGCACCAATGACGTTAGTTGACATCATCATCACCTACTACATGTTGCCTCCATTTTTTAATCATTTTCCACCCACTTTCTCTTCATCTCCTCACCTATAAATACATTCATTCTCTACACACCTCAAAAACATTTTCTTCTCTCTTTCATTCTCTCCATTTCTTAGTTTTTTGTTTTTCTTAGTTTTAGAGTTCTCTTTTTTAGAAGAACTAATTATGTTTTTGTAATTTATTTGTTTTTTGATTCAATAAATGGAAATGCAAATTATATTTGGAGGTTTTCCAACAACATGAATAACATCAAAGTACTCTAAGGATTTTATTTTCTTTACAATTGTTTTTTATGTTTTATTCTTACATATTATATTTAATTTGTCTGTGATTAAATTTAACTTTGCTGGCTGTTTGTAAACATAATATAATAATAATGTTGTTATGCTTGCGAAATATTAAATAGGTAAAAATCACTAAAATGAATTGATTTTGTTTTTATTTAAGATTTTATATTAAGAATGTTAGAGAGAAATATATTATTTTTCATTACAAACTTAAATCTAAAAATTAGATTTTAAGGTTTATTTATCCGATCTGATTTAGAGTAGTGTTTTTTTTATTTTTTGGTACAATCATCCGGTAGTTAGAGTGAAGCTCGATTTCAAAAGTTTTTATAAGAATTATTATCTGAAAATATATTGACAACATGTTTTCAGTAGTGGTTTTAAAACTTGAAAGTTAGTACTCTGACAATTAAATTCTTAGGTTTAATTTGGACACCTTGAATAAAGTTTAAACTTTCTAACCCCACCAAATATGGCATTTAAATGGTTCATTTTTAATCTCTTAGCAAAAAGGAATTAATTTAATTAACCAAATTAGTTATCAACCCCACACATATGTGTTAATTGATTTGTTTAGTTGACAAAGAATATCTAACCCCACCAAAAGTGGTATTCATATAAAAAAAGATAGAATCAATAAATATCAATTTATATCTTTAATAACCTAAATAATATGAGAAATCATAATTAACTTAGTTATTATATCTATAAATACTCCACTATTATAAATGATAAAATTTGCATAAATATTTATTGAATTTGTACCTGTATCTATGTTTATTTTTAAGTTGTTAGATTAGAAACACAAAAACCTCAAATATTGTTAGATTAGAAACACAAAACCTCAAATATCGTTACAAGATGTTTAGGATTTAATTTCGTTTTTAAAAGTTTGAATAATAAATTAAAAATCATATATATTCCTTCCTTAGATCGATCTTGGGAGTATACTTATCATTTTCTATGAAATGATTCGTACACTTGCAAGAGTTTTATAAATATAAAACCAAAGTATTGGTAGGATCGGCAATGCCGATTCTGCTCATCAACATGAAAGTGTGATTAAATTAATTATTATATGTTGTGTAGTTTACTTGAAAGAGGAATACGTGTTAGGTTAGATTCAATTGATCATGTAATTGATTGATAATTATATTTAAGGGATTTTAGCGATTCATATATTTAGAAAATTGGGGGATTAAGTATTCCTAGATATTTTCTTATATATCTTCTTAGTTACCAAATCTAATTTAATTAATTATTGCTATTTACTTTTAGTTATTTTAATTTTTCTTCCTTAAAATATAAAAACATAAAAAAAATTGATTTTTACTTTTTTAGTTTTAAAAATTAGTTTTTAATAAAATAATCTCTGTGGAAACAATCGTTTCATATTATTATATTACTTGTTACGATACGTATACTTGTGAATTCATTACACACACTTCGTGTGTGACGATCATTGAACCTAACATGTGTAGAGATATGAACTCACTTAAGACACTAGTTCTAAGCACCAATAACCTTTTGTGACTAGAAATACATATGGTAAGGGACATGGTTCAAGCTTAGTATGATTGTATGGTTTGTGGAAAGGGAAACATAAGCCACAAAATGATCCAAAATGTGTGTATGTAGGTTTAGTGTGAAATAAGAATTCATAAGGGCTACACAAATCAAGAGTTTTAAAAGGAGGTCTATTATTAGATCCACAACATTTTTAAATGCAAACTCCCAATAAGACGTAGGAACTCCATACTTCATCAACATAGTTAATGTTAATCTAGTTGCAACAAGATATATGTTCTTGCACTCAACTATCATATTCTAAATAGGAGTATGTGGACATGAAATCCTAGCCATATTGAAACAAACGAGTTTCAAGTGATTTAACTTAGTGTCACTATCATTCTGAAAACTTTTTATGTTGATATTACACTACCTTTCTACCATATTCTCAAAATGAAGGAAACGATGAGCAACCTAAGTCTTATTGCTACGAATATAAAGCCACTGAAAGCAAGTACACTCGTTAACAAATAAAAGAAAATATCTCATATTATTTATAGAATTAATAGGTAAAGGTTCCCACAAATCAACATGCACAATATAAAAGGGAAGAAGTAATATGATATAAAGTATTGTTACAGGAAGTTCTTAGACTTCCATAGCTAACAAGAACTACGCAACTCTAGCAAAGTATTTGGTTGTAAAGTTTTATTCATATCTCATGCAAGCCTTTCAATATGGGTAATTAGTCCCATCAAAGTAAGGTTCACGGGTTGTAGACTCTCTTAAATGATCCATAACAAGGTCCTAGGAACTCTAAGTGTATTTAGTGAGGAATCTAATACTAATTGAGAGAAATATATTTGTTTAGTTATGGATCTAATTCATTAACTAGTGAAAGTATGGTAAATTAAAATTTTGTCAGCAACCAAACAACCAATCATGTATACGTAAAGTAATGCAAAAAATAAAGATCAACACATAAGATTTTTAGATGAAAATAACCTAAGCTACACCAATGACCTAAGTAGAAAATCATCAATCCATCAGACCTCTTAACTATCCATTATGAAAAATAAGGATCTAGTTACCCACCTAATAACACCCTTAAGTAACCTACTTACAAGTCGTTGTTTTTATCATAGTCTTTACAATATAAGCATTTGGGTCCATATCAACTCTCCAACAAACTTGAGTTCTTCAAGTTAATCGAACCTGCACCTTTATCATCTAAAAAGTTAGCATATAAATACAAGTGTAAATGTGTGTGTTAGAGCATATTTGATAATGGACAACCCTAATTAATTAATTTAAACAATATATCAGATAAATCAAAAAACAACAACTCTAGAACAATCTACTAAAGGTATAATAACACAATTATAATTATAACCTTATTAATCCATCAAACACAACCTCAAACATTTGATAAGTTAACATAATGAAAAAACCTACTTAATTTGTTTTAGCAAAACAAGAGAAAGAATAAAAGATTAAGAAAATAAACATCATTAAGCTCTTGTGTTTGATTTCAAATGTGTGATTTAGTTTGTATTTATAGAATATTTTGAAACACATTAGGTTAAAATGTAATCGTTGATATTCAATAGTTTTTTTGACTTAAAAATAATTCTTTTAAGACACACTTAAAAAATAAAATTACAATTATATATTTTATTAAAAAATATAGTAAATATTAATATAAACCTAACATATATATATATATATTGCTAAGTCACAAAAACTAAATAAAATTTGAACAAACTATAAAGTAATTAGTAACATGGAAAACCTCCCATTTTTATATATCAAATTATTGATTGATGTTACATTAATTAAAATAATAATATCTGTTTTTATTTTATTTTCTTAACTTATAATTATTTACCATAATACAATAAGCTTATTATTATTATTATTATTATTATTATTATTATTAAGAACATGCAAGAGTATGAGTAATATAAAGTATATACCATTTGCTTCAACTGATACGAAGATGGGAAAAATAAAATAATAAATAAATAAATTTGCTTCAGCCTTCAAGTAGGTTACCCGGACACTAGCGACAGAAAACAAAATAAATAATACACCACGACATATGTTGGGCCCCCAAAAAGGTGCGTGCTCTCCATCTGGCCACGCGCACACTATCCAAGAAACCCTAATTTCCAAGACGCTCCCAAATATCAGATTACTATGTACTGAGTAGTAAGTTCTGTACTGTAGTCCCTATTCAACTCCAGAGTTTGCGAAAAACAAAACAAAAAATAACATTTTATTTTAGCTAGCTGCCCAAATAACAACAACGCACCGGCACGGCCAAACCAAAGAATTAAAGTTTTGTTTGTTTTTTATATTTGGTCAAGAAGTTTTGTTTGAAGTTGGTATATATGAATAATGCTAACGTAAAATAATTTTGCATTTATATTTGTAATAATAGTACTAGTCTTAATATATAAATACAAAATAATTTTTTAAATACAAAAATAATAACAAAAAACTGGGATCATCTAACACTTCGAAAACTAATCTAATTAATCATATTATTTATAAAATAATTTAAAATTTAAACTTAAATAATATGAAAACAAAAATAATTAAGATAAAATTATATATTTATTTATTATAATTATTGGTCTTCTAATTATATATATATATATAGTAATGGTATATTACTACAAGAAAAATTACTATTAAATGTTATGGTTTCAATAATTAAAAATAAAAATACAATAAATATTTCTTATACTTTTATTTTTAAAATAATAAAATTAATTATTTAAATGTTATTACCTTATATAATAATATATATTAATATTTTATTTCTAGGTCTTGAAAACAAATACTGTTAAATTTCATTTCAATCTTTCGGCATTGCTTTATTTAATATTATATATATGGTCACTCTCTCTTTTCTTTCTCTTTCTCTAGCTCTGTGTTTGATTCTATCAAGCAAGGGTTTTCTTTGCATCTGTTCCATATTCCTCACCACTGAGATGATGATCATGAGAGTTTTTTTGGGTTCTAAAGATTCAACTTCTTTTACCTTGTAATTTATGATCCTCTTTGCTTCACATCTTTAACCAAATAAATCCAATTCTCACTTCAGTACCTATTATCTTAGATTTGTTAATCTCATACACCACAAAATCTTGATCTCTCCTTCATATCACCTTAATTCTTAGTAAGAGAGAGAAAACTGCTAGGTCAAGTTTATACATAAAAAGGGTTCCTTATTTCAAAAAAAAAATTATTTGCTTCATAAATATATCAATCCTTACACGTAACTGAAGCAAAAGAAAGAAGGAAACTTCAATTGCTGGGTCTTGAGATCTTTTTCAATTTCCTGTTTATTTTTTATCTTGAAAATTTTAATCAAATGGCTAATCCTTGGTGGACCAACCAGGTGGGTCTACCGGGAATGGACCCGGCAGCGAATTCACCTCTTCTAAGCAAAAGAGACCTTGAGATCTCAATGAACGAAAACAATACTGGTGAAGGTAGTAGAGGTACTGGAATAATAGATCATCACAATCATCACCATCATGATCAAGATAATGAAGAAGACAGAGATCAAGGAGATGAGCCAAAAGAAGGAGCAGTAGTTGAATTTGGAACTCCAAGGAGATCAAGAGGCCGACCAGCTGGTTCAAAAAACAAACCAAAACCACCAATCTTTGTGACCCGTGACAGCCCAAATGCCCTAAAAAGCCATGTGATGGAGGTAGCTGGTGGTGCTGATGTTGCAGAAAGTGTTGCCCAATTCGCTAGAAGGCGCCAAAGAGGTGTCTGTGTGCTCAGCGGAAGTGGCTCCGTAGCAAACGTTAAAATCCGACAACCAGCATCCCCCGGTGCGGTGGTAGCACTTCATGGTAGGTTTGAGATTCTTTCTCTAACAGGGGCTTTTCTTCCAGGACCAGCACCTCCTGGATCAACAGGATTGACAGTTTACTTAGCTGGAGGTCAAGGCCAGGTAGTAGGAGGAAGTGTTGTTGGCTCACTAATTGCAGCTGGACCAGTTATGGTGATTGCTGCTACTTTTTCAAACGCTACTTATGAAAGATTGCCTCTTGAAGAAGAAGAAGACGAAGCAGATGGTACTGGAGTAGGAGGAGGAGGATCTCCAACAGCAATTGGAAGCAGCAGTGGATCAGGAATACAATTGCAGAATAGTAATACTACAACTGGTTTGCCTGATCCCTCTGCTCTTCCTGTTTACAATTACCCACTAAATCTCATGAATGATGGTCAAATGGGACATCATGAGTCTTATGCTAATTGGACTCATGTCAGGCCTCCTTTTTAATGAGTTTTTGGGGATTTATGATCATTAATTTGATCATTTTATCCATTTAATTTGTAGTATTGAAAATTGAAGAAGCTTCATAGATATTGGAAAGTAGTAATAATAGAGGGAGATGTTAGATCAAGAGAAACAATCTTTTTATTCTGAATGTGTATATTATATTAATGTTTGATCTTTGTATTGCTTCATCTCATATTGGAATAAAATTAAAGATCAGATGCTAGTACTCGTTTTATTATGGGTTTATCATCAGATTTTCCAGTTTCTGTGTTTTGTTATCTAGCTAACTAAAGTTTTGCTTCCCCAATTTTTTTTGTTCTTTTTTTGGATTATTATATAGTTTCTTCATATGAGGGATTAGAGTTACACTTAGAAGATCACGTACTGAAAAACTGTGTTAATTTAGTTGGGAGAATAAATTATCATGATCATATTATTTATAGATCACAAATTAGAGGTTGCAGTTTGTGCTGCAACAATAGAACAAGAATCAACAAACACAAACCAAATTAAATTAAGGTCCAATTCGGACCGGCCCGTATTAACTCTAAAAAATAGGACTAAGTTAGGATTGGCTTAGAATTGTCTTGAATAACAAGAACTCAAAAATAATCAGGTTTAAGTTCTTTATTTAGCTTTTTCTATATGATTTTGATTTGTGTGTGTAATGAGAAATTTGTTTTATATGTCTTGCTGTTAAAAGTAGAGATAGAAGTCCAACATTTATAAAATAAAATAAAAACAATATTATTATAAAATTTATTAGAGCTGTAAGTATCTGCATAATAATTATTTATATATTGAGTTTTATTTTTTTATCACTCTTACTTAACACGTTTTTTTTTAAATTGTATATATATATATATATGTCATTTTAGTTTTTTATTTATATGCATATTCTCTTAAATCTCATGTTTCTTTATCTTGTCAAATTTTCTCACTTCTATTTGTATTTCTCCCTGTACATACACAACAGTGTTGTATGCATGTGTGTATAACTATGTAAAATAAAGTTTCATAAATACAACATTGTAGCATGCATGAATATATGGGGTCAAAAAACCTCATACAAAAGGCCGTCGAAACTGATGTAAAAATCATAAGCCTCTTCATTAATTGGGTCAAGTTTTTGTGATTTTGCAGCCTAAGGTTCTTATAGACATTAGCTTAAGAATATAATAAAATAAATTAAAAAAAAACTAAAGGGATGGAATGATGGTATTTGAAATAAAGACTCACATGTTAGAGGTAAAATCACGTATTAATAAAAATAATACTAGGGTGGATTGTACAAGAATTATGAGCTATTTGCAACTTATTTGATTATGAAATAAAGACTCAAATAATCACGTATTAATCACCTATTTGATTATTATTTTTTAGATTAAGGAGCTTATGATTCTTTTAAATTTTCACACTTGTATTTTTTTGCAACTTTTTCAGTTTCTATGTATGTATTCGTTGTACACTTTTTATCCAAATATATTACATATTTATACAATGTTTTATCAACATATAACATTACTAGCCATAATATTCTCATTGTATTTAAAAATAGGATTTTTCAAAAAAAAAAAAACTTTTTGAGCAAACATATGTTTTTACCACCAAGTTTTAGAAGTTGTTACAAAATATCATCAAATTTTTTTTATCATTTTCGTTAACTAATTAATATTGATGGTATTTTTATAATAATTGAAAATTTTAATGTATGGAAGTAACAACCAAAAATCTATTCTCAAGATTTTTGGAATTCATATGTTATTTTCATTAAAAAAAATTGGTTGTAATATTTTACTTTTTCACGTTATGAGTCTAACTAATTAATTTATAATTTTATTCGAGTTAATTATTTTATAAGGATTATAATTATTATTAGTCACACTTTCATGGGTCCAAATTAACGTAAAAATCAACTTACTTTACTTTTTAATTAATACTATTCCTTTTAATAGGATTAAGAAGTTGGTACATGACTTACCATTTGGTATAATAATAAAGATAATTCTACAATCTTGTATAGGTGTTAGAAGTAATTTAAAAATTAATTGATTTTTCAAAAGATTAAGCTACAAAGTGTTGCATGTATACACTATATATGACAAATATTTGTAATTCAAAAATTGGGGTTACTTGACTTGAACATAAGATCTCTAACTTTGATATTATGTTAGAAGTTATTTGAAAACCAATCCTTTCGGAAACTTAAGCTAGTAAGATTAAGGTCATTACTTTTATATACTTATTACTCCCAAGTGTTGATTCTATGTACTATACAGGTCAAACAGTTGAAAATATCAAACACTTAAAATTTAACAATTAAGATCACTGAAATTTGAACATATGATATTTAGCTCTGAATCTATGTTAAAAGTTATTAGAAAACTAGTTGTGCAAAAATCTTATGCTATCGTGAGAAGGATCAATATTAATTTTATACATCTGTCAATTAGATGGTTTTATATTAGAATTATGGTTTTGAAACTTTCTACTTTATAATTATTTTGTTAAATTTTTCAAAGTTTATAAGAATTATAAGTTATTCAATCTCCAAGATTAATAAAATGAAATGAGACATTCATAATTCTTACAAATTTTTCCATAATATTGTATTTTATCAAATATGAAACATTACCTTTAACAAAAATTTGAAACAAAAATTATTATTAATTTTTGTTTAATTTGAGTCATTTGTTTCGTTATGGTTCATACAAGAACTCATGGTGCAATGCATAAACAACAAAAAGAAAAGTACTAGGAATGAATGAATCAATATTCTTTGAATAATGAATTGTGTTTGGTTATATACAAGCTAAATACATCATGTTATTATGTTATAATAGAATGCATATCACCTCTATTTATATACTTTAGTATAACATTCCACTAACATACTTACAAGTGTCGATACTCCCTTTCAAACTCATGACATACACAACAGTACGAGTGTGCTCCTTGCTAAAATAAAACTAGGTCCAAGAAAAGGCTTCATAAACACATATTCTAGTTAATCAGTTGAACTACAGTATTCTGTGTCTAGCTTCTTTTATAAAACCAAGTCTCTCACAAAATGATAATCTATTTCTATGTGTTTGGTGCGAAAGTGTTACACGAGATTCCTAGCCAAGTGTTATACACTTAAATTGTCATACAATAGTTTTGACTTTCTTACACAAGCAAAGCCAATCTCATTGTGAAAATATGTACCCTAATGACTAGTGCAGTTCTATTTACAAGTACCTTATATTCAGCTTCAGCTGAAGAATACAAAACGACCATTTGTTTTGTAGAGAACCAATTAATTATGTTACCACTAAAGACCATGCAATACCTACTAGTAGTCCTTCTATTTCTGGACTACTTTCCCAATCTAAGTTAGTGTAGCCATACAAATCGAACTCTTTTGGCTTGATTATCACTAGCCCATAGTCAATGGTATCCTTTAAATACCACAACACCCTTTTGGTAGCTTTCATATGCATATCAATAGGTTTATTAAGTCTTGAAACAACACATTATTGGGGTGCACTTACCAAGCTCCTGTAATTATAAGGGTCTTCTAACAACACACATTTATTTTTACCAAGTACTCCCCTTAAAGATATGGGTATAGATGTAGGCTTAGTATGCATTAAATCAACTCGATGAAGTAAATCATTGACATACTTGGCTTTCACATATGTATTCCTTGAGAAGTTTGAGCAATCTAAATGCCTAAAAAGAATTTAAGGGAGCCCATATCTTTCAAGGAAAACTTATCATGCAAACTTATTACAAAAGCTTGTAAAGAAGTGGAATTGGAACTAGTAAACACTATGTCATCAACATAGACAAATACATACATGACTACTTGAGAAGAACATTTGAAAAACAAGCTAGTGTCACTCTTAGTACCAATAAAACCTTAAGAAATAAGACATTGTTGCAACTTATGAAACCAAGCTCGTGGAGCTTGTTTGATGCCATAAAGTACCTTATGAAGCTTGCAAACTTTTGTTGGATGAGAAGGATATCAAAAATCAAGTACTTGATGTCTGTAAACTACTTTCTCAAGATCACCATTAAGGAAGGCACTATTAATGTCAAGTATATCCCAATTGAAATGCCAAGCAATTGAACAACTAGGCTAATTTTTTTTTATAAAATCCAATCTATATGTTTACAAATAATTTTGTGCCACCAGGAAAACCTTGCATTTGTTTGGAGTTCCATCTTCCTTTTCATTGGTTATATATACCCACCAATTACTAATGAGTTTTTTCTAAGAAAGAAGAACTACCAAAGACCAAGTCTTACTTTTAACTAGGCATTTTATTCTATAGACATGGATTATTACCATTCTAGAACTTTAATTGCATCCTTAATGTACTTAGGGATTGGTAGTAGAGAAACCTTAACTACATATGTAACCAATGTCTTAGGCTTAGAGTGACTTGTTTTGGAACAATTCAACATTGGATGAGAAATAGGAATAGTATAACAAGAGGCAATGAAAGAAAAAGTTTCAAATGCAAACCAAGATAATATGCAATGATAGGATCTGAGCTAGAAGAATAGGAATTAGTCTAAGAATTAGATGGGGGTTGTACATTAGAAGAAAATGTATAAGGTTGTGTGAAGAATTAAACTCATATATAGGTTGTTCATTCACATGAATAGACTTAGAGTCGTTAGACATATGCTAAGTACCAAACACAAGCATATGATTAGAAATTGGCATTGGACTAGACAAAGCATGCTTAACATTAGTAATAGGCATAGGAGGAAAAGAATGAGATGGATACAACCAAGAGGGAAATGTACTACACCTGAATCCAAAGGTACAAGCTTAGAAGAAGACAAAATAGAAGAATGGAAAGGAAGCTCATTTTCAAAAAAAAATTACATGTCTACTGGTGATCATCTTTTTAGTAGTCATATCCATGCATAAGTAACCGTTGTGACTATGGGAATATCCTAGAAACACAAAAAAAAAGATCTTGCTTGAAATTTATTATTACTAAAAGGCCTCAAACAAGGAAAACTAAGACACCCAAAAACCCTAAGAAATATACAATCAGAGTGTGAACCATATAAAAAAGAATAAGGTGAGGAGTATTTCAAGACTTTACTAGGAACTCTATTCAAAGTATACACATCTGACTTAAAGGCAAAAGGCTAATAGGACATAGGTACATGTGACCCAAATAGTAAGGCTAATCTAGCATCAACTACTTGTTTATGACAAGATTTAACCATACCATCTTCTTGAGAGGTGTTTGGACAGGTTAAATGATATATTATACTAGCATTTTTAGGAGTCCTAACCAAAGGGTTAAAATCATAAGCACATCACTCTCAACCTGTTTAATTTTTGTATTATATTGGCATTCAACCATTGTTTTAAATTTAAGAAAAATAAAGACAAATAGATCTCTCATTTGTAAAAATAAATCTAACAAAACCTTATAGAATAATCAATAATCAATAGAAAGCATATATCTCCATTTACACTTTTTTGAAGGTAATGGTCCCCACTTATCAATATACTCAAGATTCAAAGGTTTTGTAGCATTAACATTAGGGGACACAAAAGGTAACCCATATTATTTAGCCATTGCATAAGTAGTACGAGTGATAGTGTTATTTACACTAGATCTAGAACTAAGTTTTATTCTATGACTACTAAGAAAATTTTCAAGTATAGGTTTATAAACATGAGCAAGATGATCATGTCATAAGGAACTCTTTGAAAGAAAAGAATGAAAAGAAGATCCTAGCTCAAACAACTAACAAGAACCCACATACTTATTCCAAAACTTGTATAACCTTTGCTTAGCAAGCTCCCGAAGAATAACCTTTTTCATACTTGTTTCCTTGAAAGAGAAATAAACATCATGATCTCAATAAATACTTGATTATCTCTACATAATTTACTAACTAAAATCAAGTTTTCAAACATATAAAGAACATGCAAAACATGATTTAAGTGCACCTGCAAATAATTAATACCAAAAGTAATAAATTCACCAATGCAAGTAATCAAAATTTTACCTTCATTTCCTTTGAGCACACCATCAGATCCTATGTAAGGAGACTCATTTGAGATAGTAGTAGAATCATTAGTCACATGATGACTAGCATCATTATCAAGAATCTAAAGAGTGTTGTCATTATTGGTGTAGGAAGCCACAAATGAAAAATGACCCCACGATTGTTGTTAGAACCTCCTTTATCTATTTTACTAGAGAGTAAATTCATCAAAGTGTAGAAAACAGAAGCTACATGCCCTTGCGTAGAACAAAATTGACACTAACTATTACTTATATCACCTCTACCTCTTCCATTTTTACTAGCTCCTTTACCTCTATTAGGTTGTTCATACTTTTATACTTTTATCTAAAACTAGAAGTTCAAGAAGAAGCATTGGAATTGAAAATATTTAGTTATAGTTCTTGTTTGTGTGTAATTTACCTAATAAATCTCATTGTGCTCACTCTTGTCTATTAGAATCAATAGATTCTCATAAGCCAACAATTGACTCTTTGTCCTATCAAGAGAAACATTTATGTACTTTATTGAACAAATACAAGGATTAAACCTTGGATTGAGTCCTCCAAGAATCAAAATAATTAAATCTTGATCATCCATAGGTCTACCAATGGCAAGTAGCTCATCAACCACTGCCTTCATCTTATCAAAATAGTCAAAAATAAACAAGTTATATTTTCTTGTGGTTTTCAACTGATGTTTAATTTTTGTGACTCTTGTTTTAGAAAAAGAAATGAAATTATGTTCATGACTCTTCCAAATATCAAAAGGAGTGGATTTTCAAGAAACTACACCAAACATATATCTAGAAATTGAACTAAAATCCATTACACCATTAATATGACTACCTAATGCATACTCATGATTAGGTTCAGTAGTACCTTCAATCACCTTTGCTAGATCTATCTTGGATCTATCTACATACTCTTATACACCATATGCAAAGATTAGATTAATCATCTACTCCTTTTAGATTAAAGTTGCTACGATCAAGTTTCAATTCTATTGAAACATTGGTTGGTGGAATAGTTACAACAAGCTATGCTAGTTGTTGATAAAGAAGATCTCCATCACTAGTAACTACACGATTACCATAATCAAAGCTGGCCATTATTGTATAACCCATGTATTATTCCGTAGAAAAAAACTCTGATACCATATAAGAACCCAAGTGTATTGTAGAAAGAACAATCAACATGAGTAGTGTGAACGAATGAGTCAAGATGCATTAAATAATGAGTTGAGTTTGATTATAGCCGCATGATGTTGCTATTCTATTATAACATAATGCATATCACCTTTATAACCATAACTTAGTATAATATTCCACTAACATACTTACAAGTTTCAATAGCTAAAATTTTTTATTATCCTAAAAAAATTTAAAATTTTATGTCAATACCAAGTTAAGCATATTTAAAAAAATATATTAATACATGCACATAAATATTTAGGTCACTTCAAACTAATTTAGGCCAACATAAATTCTTATGTTTGTGTTAGCATTGAAAATTCATGGCATGAATTAAATTTAGGTCGTGTTCGACCTAGGTTAATTTGAATCAACCCAAACTAATCTAATCCGAATGATGTTTACTATAATTTATGTTATAGAAATGTTAATTTCACACATAGTTATTATTATTTGTTGTTATTGTTATTATTATTATTATTATTATTATTATTATTGAACAAATTGTTATATGAAAATTTACATTTTAGTATAATTTGAATTTATAAGTTAAAATGTATGATAACTGAGTTTTATAGTAAGATTATGAATTGAATCATAATGTAAACTTTTTTAGATAGTTAATAATTTCAAGTCACATTTACAAGCAACAATGCATTAACTAGTTTTCATGAAAAAAGACAGGATTGATTATACATAACAAATATGAAATCCGTTATCAATTTATTATTTTTAAATTATGAAATTATATGAAGTCATTGGTTTTTTTTTCTTGGAAAATAAAAATTCATTCTTTCGTTGTTGCAGTAGTGCAATCCCTCGAATATAATGTATTCTATTTCATGTCCAAAAGATTTACTAAGATCTAGGTTTTATATCTAGCTTACTTCCTCAAATGTATATAAATTAATTAAGTTCCCTTTATTATTTTACAAATATCGATATGATGTTTTTTTTTTTCAAATGAATTTCTTACTTATAATATTTAAATGGATGTTCAGTGAGTTTCAGATTGCATACTTACGATATAAGTTATTGAATGCTTTTTCTGACGAACTACTTTTATGAAAGTTGTTTTGAGGATAAAAAATTGTGGTTTTTTTCTCTTTTCTTTTTTTTTTTTAAAAAAAGAGAGAAACTACTATAGTTTTAATACATATCAAAGAGATTCTAAAAAGTTACTATAAGTTTACCATGATATTCTAACAAATAGAGCCACTGTTTTTTATCGAGAGACATAATGATAAATAAGATTTTATACAATAGTTGTGATTCTTGTGATCATCATTAGAAAAAGAAAAATAATATTGATTAAAAATTAAAAAACAATCTAAAAACAGTTCTTAAAATATTTACCATAATGGAGATTTGACCTTGAACATTGCTCATTAAAAGGGGACAACAAGAAAAGCTAATACAATTTTATTATGACAGTTCTTTTTAATTTTTATTGACAATCCTAAAAATATGTAGAATTTTCTTAAAAAAGTAATTCGACTTTTATATTTTTAAATTAACCTCCTATTTATTTCCCTAATTTATTTTTGTTTGATGGCCACGCATTATAAAAAAATTAAATTTTTTTATAAGAATAATTGTGAAATGTTCTAAATAATGAGAAATAAAAAACTAAAACTATAATTTATTACAACAAAAGTATTAACTATGAAGAAGTTAAAAATAATTTTTTTTAATAGTATAAAATTGAGTGACAAAAGAGCATGTCATGATAACATGCATTGTTGTAATACAATCCCATCAAAGTTTATGGTTAGGGTTCAATCTTTAACATACATGAGTAATGATATTTTAAAAACAAATTATAATAAGAATAAAATAAGAGAAAATGAAAAATGAATATTTGGATGGTGTAGGGAAGGCAAATACAAATATTTATAATAATTATATTCTCAAATAAAAAGTTATTAATGTTGTATCATATTATAAGAAAATAGAATCTTAATTAAAACTGGACAAGAGAATTTAAAATTTTAGATTACACATCATCACCTAGCATATTATATAACAACACAAATTTAAAGTAAAAAAATAAAGTAATCATTGTAATTTATTATGTGATATGACATGATTTTATTGGCTTATACTTAAGATTTATGATTCTTAATTGGGCATAAAAAACAATAAACATTAAGTAAAATTTTAAATATATCAAAAACTGGAAATGAAAAATATTTTTCAAAAAATACGCTAAATCAATCTTAATTATAAATTATTACATGTAAAGAAAAAGATATACAAAAATTGAAAGTGACATGTGGCTCTTTGATCACTGTGTGGAGCCGTCCCTGAACTTAAGTTAAGCATGTAGAATAATGCAAATTGGAAGATAGTTGTTAATGGTATTATGTTGAAGAAGCTTGCACAAGAGAAAGCACACACAAGCTAAATACTTACAAAATAACATAAATAAAACTCTTAAATTATGATTCACTTTATTTCTTCGGAGGATTAGCAAATTCAAGGAAGGGGTATTTATACAATTCCAAGACAACAAAAGTCACACAATATAAAAAACAAAATAAATTACAACCACTCTTTTAGCTTAATAACTCTGAAAAACACAAACCAGTAATTTTTCCACTTGACCACCCATATCCATTTATCTAAATTTGACCATTTTATTAATGGATAATTGAGGACAATAATTGATAACTAAAGCCCCCAACATCACCTCCTATTCTTTGCACCGTGACAATCTAACGAAGAAAGCTTTTTTTATTTTTTGTTACTTTAACTTTTTATGAATAATTACGTAATTTTATCAAATGTTTTGGTTTATCTCATTTCAATCTCTTTTTTAAAACATTTCTCGTTAATAAAGTGATAGTGTATTTTTAAATGTTTAGTTCTTACACGAAAGATTAGATTCTCTGACAAATTAATTATCAACTAATTATCATACTATAGTAAAACTACATAATCTACTTGTTAATGTAGATTGTCCATCGAGTATATAAGTCATGTACTCTCTTAAGCTTTCATTGCAACTATTCTATATTCTTCTTTGATCATTTTTAAAGACGCATTCAATTGCCTTTTTCTACAATAAGCAGTCGCTCTAGATCCATGAATAAACATATAACCGATAGTTGATTAACAAGTGTTGTGATCTCCTTCATACTTAATATAGTAACAAGCTAGAAATCATCACCCTTTTCGTACAAAATATCATAATCAATTGTATATATCCTTTATATATCTTAGTATTTATTAAAATGCTTTCAAATGAGACTTCGCTTTTGCATGTATTGACTCATCAAATCATCGATATAAAAATGTCAACTCGAGTCAAGGTTAACTAGATTAAACTACCTAGTAATTGTTGATACACACATCTTGACATATGGTTTCATCGGTGTTGAGATTAGCTTGCACTCAATTTAAAAATAAATTAAATTTTTATTAATTATTATTGATCCCACTTAATTTAATAGTGATCTATTTAATACAATTAATAAAAACATTGTATACAATTAAAACTATGCTAAATCATAACATTGGGAAGATATTTGCATGACTTTTAGAATGCCTTTGAAGAATATCCTTAAACGTTACTCGCATGTTATACGTTATTAAATATTTTGATTATATAATTTTTATACTTATATATTTAACTATAAAGTAATATTATATTATATTGAATAAAAATTATATATTTATTTAGAAATTTCATAACAAGAGTACGGGTCTAATTGTACTTAATGTTTAGTTTGTTTGAAATTTCAATTCTAAAATTTTGGTTCTTAATTTTTTTTTTTTTTGATTTCACGTTAAAAAGAATTATTTTTAAAATATAAGAAAGATATAAAAATAAATTAAATATTTTTTTAAATAAATTTTTATAATGAAATTATTTTAATAGGTAAGAAAATTACATGAAAAAAAGTTTTAATTATTTTAAATATAAATTATTTTATTAAAATATTTATTAACAATTTATCCAAAGATATTATATAAGTTGTCATCAAATACTGTGTAAAATAATCGTATTTATCATGGGTCTATTTAAACATTTTAGGTTGGAAGCCATAGGCTTAAGAGTTATTAGAGAGAGGACTCAATTGTATTGTGTAGAGTACACACAAATCCTAATAGTAAATATGTACTCTTATAGGTAACACATGTATCACTGTCCAAAGGAATGGTGAGCTCATATCAGATCATAATAAGAATTATGTAATATTATTCTATACTCATTCTCGAGGTATATTAAGTCGGTATGGGTTCTTTAGTTTTTTCTTATCATGTTGGTACACTCAATGAGGTATGGATGCACGATCAAAAAGGATGTGATTAAATGGATGGTCCTTAATATATGAAAACTGTTCGAGTATAAGGAAGCTATATGTTCCCATTCCAGAAAAGAACTATTGGGTATGCGAGCGAATCCCATGTTGAAAATATATAGAGAATAAATTAGATATATAATTTAAATGTGTTAATCCTTGTAATAGATTAATTTTTGGATTGAAACCATAGGCCTAATAAGTAATTAATGTGGACGTATATTTAGTTCAATATGTGTAAATATTTTGATTATAAAATTGTATTTTGATTTTTTTGTCATTTTAGATTAAAAATAATATCTTTTTCTTTTTCTTTTTAAAATGATAAAAAAAATATAAAAATAAATTAAATATTGATTTAAATAAATTTTTATAATTATAATATTTTGATACGTAAGAATATTACGTGAATAAATTATATCTATTTTAAATATAATTGACTTATTAAGATATTTCATAGAATGAGGGGAATAGGTGATTTATGTATTTTTTTTTTTTTAAGAACAAGTATAGTATTGGGGTGGTGAGATTTATGTTCTATATATTGTATTTAGTTTAGTGATGTATTAAGAAAATCAGTGAATACAAATATTTAATATAAAATCTATTTCTCTCAGATTCCTCAAATGGAATACTTTTTGAAATCAGATCAGATCCTTTCATATTACATGAATGAATGAAAAGATAGTGAGGTCAGCAATATATTTATGGGTTATATGCCTGTATTTCTGTAAGCAGTCAAAAAATATTTTATATAAATTTCCTATTTAGAGCGAGACTGACAAATTTCAAGTTAGTGATGCATAAGTGAATCCCAATATAGTGTCTAATCTAAATAACATCCACGTCCCACTTCTAAATATTATATGATCGATATAGCTGTATCTTTTATACAGAGTAGTAACAAGAACCACCCAACTTGGTTAATAATAAATTGTTGCCTTAAATATATTCATCAAGGGTTGTTAATCAATCAATCAATCAAACGATGAAAATATGCAAATTATAACATTTTCAACGCGCGAGGACCAAAATTTCACTGCGTATCTTTTGCTGCTATGTGATAATTAGAAGTTGACATTTTAGGAGTTCCCAAAATATTCTTATAGAAAAAATAACTAAAAAGAGCTGTGCGTGCAATCTTGCTGGCTTCGAATACTGACCTGGGTGAACGACGTTTGTCAACGTTGGAAATTTACTCTTTCTACGTTAACATATGAAGCAATTCATGGATGCTCTATTCCATTTTCTCTCTACTCAAAATGGATACTTATTTAAGGAGAAAAAAGAAAAAAGAAAAAAAAAAACATTTTCTTTTGATATTAAACTTTTTACTATTCAACTTAATATTCTCAAATTTGACATTTAAAATTAATAATTTTGTCACTTTCAAGACATTTAATAGAATTATAATTATATAAAGAAGATTAACATAGCTCTTGCACAACGATGACACACATAAATAGAGAAATGTTCCACACACCACATACCAAATTTCAGTATCAAAATGTTCTTTTTCTCTCCTAATTTTTTTCTTTTTTTCTCTCTTCTTTTTTTCCTTTTTTTCGCCGCTCGTGCTGATTTTCATTTCGTGCACCACCCCTCTCTTCTTTCTTTTTCCCTGTCGCGCACCTCCTCTCACCGGCCATTTCTTTTCATTCTCGCTTGCGACCCAACTCCTGCTGACATTTACACAGTTCTTACAGCTGTCATTCAGGTACTTTACGATCTCTTTCTAATCCTTAACTGTGTTTTTCAGTTTTCTGAATCCCTAACTAGTGTTTTTCATTTTCTATGAAATTGGTACCCTTGGCTACATGGCCCCAGAGGTATACATGCCTTGCTATAACTACATTTATTTATTATCATCTCAGGCAATGCCACTCTGATTGAGGTTGCAAAGAAAGTCTCTTAGCTGTTTAACAGTAAATGAATGTGCTTATTTATTTTTTGTTGAGATGAAGGACACAACTAAAGTTCTTATGTGATTCTAAAAAGGATTCTATTTTTGTATGGTCATTTTGTACACGGTACAGGTATGTGGTGATAAATATAACTCTTGTTTTGGTTTACTTGGTTTAGGGTTTTTTTTTATGTTTATAAATAAGTGCTAACAATGTAATTTACAAAGTGAAAGTTGATAGAATAAAATTAACTGTTGAAGAATACTCGCTGCACTTTTGGATTTCGGGATGCACATTCTACATGTATATATATTCATGAGCATAATAACTGCTTGATGACCTTTTTTGGTGTTCTCTAATGGTCCCAGAACTGGTTTGAGACAAACTATGATTTGAATACCGTCAATTGAAGCTAGAAATCACAGTTGTTTCTGGTGAATAGTTTTTCTGATTTATTAACATGTTCATTAGTATGTCATTTTAATTAACGGTTTGTCTTAGTGGATGGAATATATTTCCTTCGTTATAATTATTTGTAAAAAAAAATTTGAGGAGATATGTATGACATTTAACATTTTGATTTTCGGCTGAGATTATATTTTGCTTCTAAACATGTAGGAATATTTGTGTGTTTTGGTGGTTGATGAATCTGAAGAGGTGTCTACTGCAGCAAGTTCCTTGGGCATTCATTTGCTTCAAGCAGGAAGAGCCAATTGGAACATGATCTTGCTGGGATTTTTGATAGGTTTGTGCTTAACCTGATACCAGTAATTTTTGGGGTCATGTGTCCCAAAGAAATTAACCATTCCTTTTAAAATAAATTTTGTTATACAATCATAATGTTTTAATGATCAGGCTGATTGATAAGCTTCCAAAAGTTGTGCTTGGAAGTTTAGAATCAGTTGCAATTTCAGTGGCCCAGCAGATAGTCGTAATTATGTATTACTTAGGTCCTCAATTTGTGTGAAACACTATCTACAGTCTCGAGTATGTGTATAAGACTTGAATTTTAACCAATATGTGTAAAAATGGACACCCAGATAATCATTATCTCAATCATAGATGGAAGTCTACTTGTGCAAATCAGGTTTTGGAACTAATTAAAATTTTAAATTTCCTTTGTTCTCATCCACTATGCATATGCATTCTCTGATTGCTTCTCTAATACAGGGGGCTAGTATAGTTTCCTTCATTCTCACCTGGCAATGTTTTTGCAAGAGAATATATATTTCAAGTGAAAAATGCATTTGTTGTCATATTTATTCAATGGCTGATATGATTTGTCAAATTTTTTGCTAATGTTCTTTGTCCTATGTTACAGTCTGTTCATTGTTAGGATACACTTCTATTTACTGATCATGACAAACAAGAGTAGTTCAACAAACTCATGGTAAATCTTTGCTATGACTTTCTATTTTTATCAGTATAGTTGATGTCAAATAAGATTTTTCTTTCCTTGTTCCTGAATGACTTCCTTAGTTCGTCAATATTGCTTTCACCTATTAACATTATTTATTAGTATGAGGTTGCCTTGGTGCCTATGGCCAATTGTAGGGCATGAAAGGAAAAGTGAAACTATAGCACAATCTAGAAAACAAAGATGGAAAACACCTACTTCAAGCCGAGAAGCAGAAAGAACTTTAGTTGGATTTAGAGAAGCATTACATTGTTGGACTCCGCCGGAGAGATGGTTGTACTATTGGGTTAGGTCTTTAGGCCTCTTGGTCCTGATTTTGAGAATTTTATTCTCATCTTTCTAGAGACAAAAATTATTTGGGATGTTTTGTTATACCTTTGTGAGATAATGATACTAGTCATGTTTCCTAAACTTTTATATGTATTTCAAATTTTAGAATACTTTAATTAGTTATCTTGTAAGTCTTCATTATATTTTAGTATATAAACTCTTAAATGTAATTGTACTTTTAATTTTAATATAATATGATTTTCAATATTATAATTGTTAAATTTATTGTAATTTATGTTGAAAAATTGGGTTAATTGAGATGTATATATTCACGGTTTATATAAAACCGAGGTCAAATAGTATCTTTATTGCCTAAATTTTTAATAAAACCGTAACCAAAAGGTATGTTTATGGTCTCGATTTTTTATAAAACCAAGACCAAATGATATGTCTATGGCCTTGATTTTTTATAAAATCGTGACCAAATGGTATGTCTATGGCCTCAGTCTTTTATAAAGTCAAGACTAAATGTATGTTTATGGTCTCGGTCTTTTAAAGACCATGACCAAATGGTATGTCTATGGCCTCAATTAAAAACCGAGACCATAGATAAACAGTCTATGATCTCTCTCATTTCTCACCCATACCACTATGAAACCAAGTTCAAATCCCACCCTATGGTGTTTCTTTATTTAATATAAAAAAGAGGAACATAAATACCCTTTGATTGTAAGTTAATTTTGGTTTGTTCAATATGACTAGATACATGCTAATTTTTCTTAAACATGCATAATAATGTGTGCTTCCATACTTGTAGTGAATTGGTTATATGGTGGAGAAATTATTCAGAGCATTGTATCATATGCCTCATATTAGTAATAACCATTTATATTGTCCCCATGTCAAACATAGTAATAAATGGTTAAGATGAACCTATTTCACCAAGGGTGAATACCCCATTGTATGTAAGAATCACTCTATATAGTGATGTCATCGAAGAGTAGAGAGAGTTCATTGATAATGTACTAGTTATCATCTTACTACAATAATATTTGTCATTCTTGACAAATAAATTAATGGGGACAAATTTTGATTTAATCACACTATTAAAATAAAGGACTTAAAATTCAGTTAAAAACCAACTTAAATTGGGTTATAAGTCGATTCTATCAACCAACTTAGAATAAGATAGCTTGTATTTTTAAAATGATTCTACCCTTGAATCGACTCAAAATTTTAAGGCGGTATTACGTGTCTTGTAAGTCTTTATATTACATCCATATTTTCCTAGTATCCTAAATTCTCTTTTAACAAACCAGATTTTACCATTTTGCCTTATTTTCTTATATTCTTCATTTTCTTGACACTTAATGATTATCCAATTTTAAGGGTTCTTATTCCTCCTCTTAAAGTATCATGTATTTATTCTCTATTCCTATTATTTCATCCATCTGTTTATGGTTTTATATATTATTTCTTACAAAGAGGGTGATAACTTGTGATAATACATTTTATATTCACAAATAAATGAATCTACATAACACATATCACATATCTCTATGTTTGTCAAATTCCATTTATCTTCCACAATTTCATGTTCAATAGATTTAGTGGTATACCTACATTTATATTCTCCAATAAATTTCATATATATCTCATTTACTACAATATCTAGATATTTTATACTTGTGAGAGTATTTCCTTATATTTGTAAATGTCGTTGCTCTGCTAAATGTATAAACCAAATTTTAACATTTTTTATCATTTTGTGAACTATTAATACTCTACGAGTTGAAGGGTTTGATTGTATGGTCGGAGAAGTTTTTATGATTACACTCGTTCCACTAGACCGTTAATCTAAAACAGCTTTTATATCCCTTACACAATCTAAATTTGAAAGATCATATTTATACTTTTCATTTTATGAGATTGATAATGCAATAGGTTTTATATGTTTTTTTTATATTTTTCAATTGAGAGTCAGATTCACTAACTTGTCATATCATCTTCTTATTGGTTTGTGTAAAGTTATTCCTCATAATATTTTCCTAATTCTTCATCTGTTAGGGTTAACAAGCAAACTAAATTTTCTATGTTCCTATTTTAAGGGTTCATAAATTTTTATTCTAATTCCTTTATATATTCAATTAATTTGTGATTATAGTTTATCATTATTTCTTGGATTTCTTTCATCTATTATTTTTTCATTTTTGGGTAATAATGCATCAGATCTCCTATGTGATTCTTCATTTAATCTTGTTAATGGATCAAACTTGCAACTTGTAGTTTCATTGTCTCTAGGTATGTTATTAACATCCCTTCTTAACTTTGTAAATTCCTTATGCATATATAGTTGTAATTTTTTAGTTCAATCATTGATCTTATTTCTTTAAGTTCTTTTTTAGTTTCATTTATATCTTATAAGGATTTAGTGTTTGATTCATGTTCTGTATCTATTTCTCCTGCTAAAATAATTAAATATTTTATTATAATTATTTGGTTTCTAGATACATTTATTATGCTACCATTATTTTTTAATTATATATCTCGTATTTTGTTTTTTTAACATCATTGAGATAAATGTAATATCATTATGTTTTTCTTTTAGTCTCGTATTGCTTCATTAACTAAATCTTTTATTTCTTGTTTTAGTTTTATTACCTCTCTTTCTCTTTTGGAAATTTCTACTTGAGAGTCTATAAGCTTAATCCTTAGTACATTAATTTTTCTTACTAGCATAAGAGGTTTTTTTCTATGTATAAATTTTATTCTTTAGGTACCTCAAAATCTATCAGTATTTTTACTTTTATTATTTATTCTATTTCTTTGAATTTTTTTATCTATTTTTATGAATTCATTTTATCCATATATTGAAACATTGAGATTGTTTATTAGTAAATATCTTACTATGTAATATATTGCAAAATGAGTGGTTTCTTTCTTTCATTAAATCTCTTTGTTTAAATTCATAAGTTAAACTTAATACTTGGATTAGATTTTTACCATTAATAATAATAATAAACTTAAGGTTTATTTAAATTCATAAGTTAAACTTAATACTTGTTTTAGATTTCTACCATTAATAATAATAGCAAACTTAAGGTATGTTGTATATTTTAATTTCTATTACCTTAGATTTTCATGAATCGTTCTTAACAAAGTGTCTTTTCGATTTATTATTCTATTATCTAATAGTACTAGTTTTATTGGTGTACAAATTCATTCATTAAAATATGTTATTATTAATATTTAAACTCCTCGTAAATGAATTTATCTAATTTTTTCTTTATCATTTTGAGTAATCTTTGATTGTTTATTTGTCAACTAATGTTATGTTATATCTTCATTTTATCTTTGTTGTTATAATACTCATTTCATTATTTTTTTACTTCATAATAAATTATATATATTTTTTAAGAATAATTTTCATAATCTTTAGAACGTTTAATATTTGATTTCATCTTATTCTTTAAGATTTAATTTAGATGTTTGAATATTTTTAAATTTAATTTTGCTAAATATCATTTTTTGTAAAAAAAAAATACCCTATTGTCTTATGTTTTTATTTTCATTATTTTTTTATTTTTTATTATTTTTTTCAACTTTTTTTATTTTTATTCGAGGGTATGTATGTATAATGTATGATGGATGTAACTAATCATAGCCCTACACCACACGTGCAGTTCGTAATAAAGAGCTAGGTTGCACAAAGCAATTTGAAAGGTGTACAAAGTAAAGAACCCAATTCAACATTAGACTCAAAAATTGGTCTTATTGAATTAACAAATCATATTCGATAAGAGATATATAAGCCTATATATCATTAAATTTCATTTTAACAATTCTACAATTTTACTAATCAAGGGTTTCAATATTTCCAAGTTTGGATGTATAAAATGGAAAACGTTAACAATGACTTCTTTTTCTAAAGGTAAAAACCAAAGGAACCATCTCATGTGAATACATTATAAAAGCACTTAGGGAATAATTTGAATGTTTCTCTACATTATTGATCGACACATAAATCGTGTTTACAATAAATATGCAAGTATACTTATCGTAACAAGTAATATAATGATAAAAAAATTTCTTTCCCACGAAGATTATTTTATTAGAAACTAATTTTTAAAACTAAAAAAATAAAAATTAATTTTTTTGTGTTTTTATATTTTAAGTAAGCAAAATTAAAATACTAAAAGTAAATAACAACAATTAATTAAATCAGATTTGGTAACTAAGAAAATATCTAAAGATACTTAATCCCTTAATTTTCTAAACATATGAATCGTTAAAATCTTTCTAATATAATTATCAATTAAATACATGATCAATTAAATCTAACATAACATGTATTCCTCTCTCAAGTAAACTACACAACATATAGTAATTAATTTAATCATACTCTCATGTCAATTAAATTACATACTACTCATTAAGTTCATCAATTATTGATCATACACATAAGAATCATATATCTATACCTATAAACTATGCATGTTATTTAATCTAGATAAACAATTAAATAATTCTCTCAAATCTATTTAATTGTCTCTATAGATAAATTGTTAACCAAACAATTAATAACATAAAAATCATATTAAATAATGTAATTAAATTATAATTATAATTGGGATAAAATATTAGATCATCACATGGTGAAAATTGGGTTCATAAGATCCTTAGATTAATAAATTAACTAGACATAATTTTGTCCATAAAATTCATATTTTTCATAAAGATAGACATAAAAAATGATAAATAAATCAGTAAAAGAAGAAATACAATAAATCTCTTGAATTGTATTACTAATTTTTCCTTGAATCTCCTACAAAATTGTATCTCCTTTTGATTTTTTTTATATTTTTTTCTCTTTTTAACTCCAAAAACTAATCAAAAATTATACTAATGGCTACTCATTAGGATTTATAGGGTGATTAGAGGCTTAAATATAGCTCAAGTACAATCTGGACCATTAGATCAACTTCAAATCAGGGGCTAAAATCAAAACAAGCAAAATCAATAGTGTGAGCCAATCAAAACATGACACGTGGTACACGAAATTCACTAGGTGAATCAGAGCATGACGTGTGGCAGGGGAGATCGATCCAAGTCAATGCCACTCGGCGCGATATGATTTGCAATAACGGATAGTGTGGCATATGAGTGGAACAACTGAACGAGTAGAATGGTGACACATGGCAATATTGTTTGATCGCCCTTCGAACTCGAATTAAACGTTGTATCGACATGTTGCACGTGGTGCATCAATCCTCACATGCGATAGTCTACGATTCGTTGTCCTTGCTTGCGTGGCTTGCCCAGTTAGTTTTTCTTCTTATGTTGTAGGCCACGTGACAACTTATGATTGATCCTACGTTAAAAATTCAAAAATATTTCAAAAAAATTACAAAATTTATATTTTTACCCATTTTTACTAAAAAGTTTATATTTTAATATTTTTAGTCCCAAAAATATTATTTATTGAATAATATAACTAAATATTAAGTAAAAAATACGCTAATAACTCTATTTTCATTAATTCATCTGTTACAACAAAATGTTTCGCATTCAATTTTCTCGTAATAAAATTATTATTGTTGTTGTTGTTGGCATGAAGATCGACACGGATCTTACACATCACACAGTACATAACTTTTATAATACAACGTGTACAAGACTTTCATCTTTAGAAATTAATCATTTAATTAGCACTAATTGAATAAAAAGGATTAAATATAGAAACTAGTTACACCATTAAATATAGCAAATATAATAAAGTTCATATCTACTGATATCTTGTTATGAAATAGCAATGCAAAATGTTACAACTTTAGACAAATTTTATTTTCTTAATATATATTGAAGAATAATATTTGCATTAAACACTGTACACACTATTGTACACAACTACACAAGTTAATACTTGCATGTTACAATTCAGATGCAAGTTTTAACTTCTCCAATGCAATTCAAAATTATATATATATATATAATTAAACACTTTATTCCATTAACTTTAGAGTAACACTTTATAAGTAAAAGTTTAAAATATAAGACACTATATAAGTTAAATCGTACATCCAAGTTTATCTAATAATTTGATAAATGTTGGCTTTGAAGACTACTCATCTAGTGGCAACATGAGCAATGCCACAAGCTAAGTATGATGGTGGTCAATTTTCTTATAGACGAATCTCCAAAGTGATTGACCCGGGTGGCGGTGGCGGAAACTCCTCTCCCGAAGAGCTTTTGCAAAGCCAACCAATATTGTTGTCATCAAAAGCATTGTCGAAAAATCAACCATCTTCAAACCATTACACGGACTTCTAGCATCTCATTTTTCAGTTTAATAGAATTCAAATGAATCAGCCTAGATAAAATGTTTAAATGATCTAACCTA
The DNA here is from genome assembly GCA_033030585.1 of Hippophae rhamnoides. Taxonomy (NCBI): domain Eukaryota; kingdom Viridiplantae; phylum Streptophyta; class Magnoliopsida; order Rosales; family Elaeagnaceae; genus Hippophae; species Hippophae rhamnoides. The sequence continues at coordinate 72,109,165 of CM065427.1, forward strand.
CCGAACACCAAAGTATCTCAAATTTGATAGCTGATAGTGTCACCTGTAATGTTCAGTTGATGTGCGTGCAATTGTGGGTACAAAACGTGTTGTTGCAATTGTAACTACTGGTTTTTAGCCACACACAAAAAATTGTAACTACTGGTTAAATAACCTACTTTAAATAGAAAGATACAACAAAGCAGGAGCCAATGATTGATTCATTTTTGCCTTGAGCTCTCTTCATCTCACAGCTTCTCTCTCCATCATCTCTATTACTTGACAACTTCACCAGATTACAATCTATATGCTTCACTTCAGAGTTATGAAAGATCTGATGATAAAAATAAAAATAAAAAAATCCATTTCAGAACAGCCCATTTATTAAAATCACCCAATTACCGAAATTAAAAGAAAAATATAACATTTAGACTTAAAAACGCTCTTTAAGTTTCATATAGCTCATCATTTAGTTTCCATGCATGCTTTAACACAGAAGAATAATGTAAATTGAAATAACAGAGATAATTATCAGTGTTTTGTGAGATTTAATAGCTGACGTTATCACTAATGAACAATTATTAACTATGCATCACATAGACATAAAATTTGTATAGAGATCTTGACTACAAAACTCTAGCAAATCTATTATGAACATATAAAAATTTGTACAGAAATATAACTTCTTGTTCAATAAATAATTGAATTTCCATACCTTGCAATGAAATTACAATGAGTATCAAAAGTTTTCAAAAATAAAAGTCCAGTGTGCAAAGCACAATCATATTCAGATCCCGCTGAGCCTTCATCTATTTCTTCATTGAAGTATTCATAAATCAAGAAAAATACTTTAGGACCATCTTCAGTAGTTCAATTCCAAAATGAAGTTAATCCACAAAAGCAGTTCTACATTGCATTTGCCACTCCATGCAGTCTTCAAAATCAAAACTGCTTGCACAATCTAATAATGCATTTTGCTGGTGTTCATAACGACATATATAATTCAATCCAACAAGAAGCTTACATATAGCTGCCTCAGTCTTTTCCTGATCAGCAAAGTACAATGTTTGAAGCAGAAGAACATTCGGACGAGTAACAATTTGCTGCTGTTCAAAGTTACGCTCGCTTTGCCATCTGATCATGTTATGTGCCAAAGGAGCTAGCCACTTCAATATTCCATCAAGGCTCTGTTTCCAATCATGGGCAAGGGGTGCATCATATATTGCAAAACTTTTGACATAGGACTTGAGACAAGTCTGCAGAGACGTTTTTAAGCTTGTGGGTAACATCTGGTACAGATCATCTCTTGCTTCCTCGCCAACTAAGTGAGGATATCGAAGCAACTTCTCTATGACAATTATGACATTTGCATAGTGCAAAGCAAGAGCAGATCCCCCAACAGTTGAAGGAGGCGCATAGAACATTATTCTATTCTTTGGACCAAATTGTGCACAATTTGTTCCAGCACTTTTGGCTTGTTTTTGAACTCCTGTTAAAGGAATACTACTTTGGGCTCTAATTAAACCAGTAGAACAATGGTTTTGATGCTCCCTCCTAAACACACCGTTTGAAACACTGGAATAACCCAAAATTTGGCTTTTTCGTTCCTCATAATCACCACCATCAGTGTCATCATCATCAAACTTTGAGACTGAACTACTTAAACTAAAGCATTCCATGAAGATCCTGCCAGGGCTAGCTCCACATGGAAAATTGAAATCTTCTGGTCGAAACAAACCTAATTCACCCTTCCTGGAATCAATTTCAGGCTTAAAATTATTGCCCCCCTTGAGCATGAGAGATCTATCAACTGTTCCTGAGAAAAAACCATTACTCTTTTTGAGGCTAGGAACCTTTTTCATATGTTCAAAAGAATACTGAGAATGCCGCCTCAAACCAACTTGACCAGAAATCTGCGAGCTCTCATCCTTGCTAGTTAAAGAACCATCACAGGACAGACCAACACTACCACTCTTCAGAACACGATCCCCAAAAACCACAGAAATCCTAGCATAAACCGTACACACAGTTCTGGCCAGCAGCTCCACTGCTTTATCATAAGTCTGGTTCCAAAGTGAAATTTCCCCCAAATGCTTCACATCTTGCTTTTGCCATATGAGTTTCTGCTCAAACGCCCTTCGACTTTCTTCATGTTGATTATGCTGAAACTTCTTCTTAGCCTGTTCCATTTCATTCAAAACCTCCATTTCACTGTACAGATTTGAAGTAGCGCTCACATACCTCTCCATCTTCTTCACCATACCATCCATATCCTTCACCAAAAAGCTCAACTCTTGAACATGGATAACCCCACCAACAATATCAGCATATACATGCTGAAACCCTCGTAAGGTAGGTTCTGTACATTTCTTTCCCAGCCTTGAGACCACATTGGCTATCCGGTTAAGTTCATCAAGCTTCTCAGCAAGAGCGAGTTCAAGAAGGTAGGACTCATCAGATGAGACCAAGTTCTGAACGCCTTCAGACTTAAAAATCTCATTTTTTAGCTTGGAGATCTCAGAATCACTCAGGGACCTGTGGAGATGTATAGTCTTGGACATAACATTAGCGACCTCAAAAGAGAGAATACCAATCGTCTGCTTCTTTTTTTCGCCGTTTATATTGTCTATGTTTCTCGAATTCTTTTTCTTCGAAGGATGGAGAAGAAAAGCGTGCTTCACATTGGTGCTAACCTGACTACCCATCTTTAAAATCCAAGGTTCTGCAACCATTTCTAAATCATAACAGGATCTAAAGCCCAAAAGAAGAACTGGGTTTTTGAGATAATAACCGAAAACACGAAGAGACTTTACGTAGGATTTAAAGCGGGTGTGAAACTTTACAAAAATTCATTAGCAACTATGAATGCCTATTTGCGAAAATCGAAAGAACTTACGGGCTTTCATACGAGATGTAAAAAAAAAATGGATCAATTAGTACCTGAGAATGTGCCGGAGAAAGCTCAAACACTAAATACCAAGAGCATTGAGTTCGCATGAGGATCGCATGAGGATTCGAATGCGACTATATTGGACGCGGTAGAGCAAGAGAGGAACAAGAATGCGCATTGATTGGAGGGAAAGAAAAAAAGCAGAAACAATTTTTTGCTGATGAGTGCTGATTTTTGTAAGTATTCGCTCTGTGTTTTGTAATTGCTGTAATTTGGATTCAAGCTTTTAATTTGAAATAGGAACCTGTTTCTAAAAGGGGTTTTGACTATTTGAGAGCTTTTTTATTTTTAAATGTATGTCCGAAAATTATCTCATCTTAAAATATCAACAATATTATATATAATCTGTAATTGCTGTAATTTGGATTCAAGATTCTAATTTGAAATAGGGATCTGTTTCTAAAAGGGTTTGGTTATTTGAGAAATTTTTTATTTATTATCCAATCAAATATTGTTTCTTTCTATTTTATTTATATTGTTTAAATTAAATGTAAAATAAAATAAATTAAGTTACCGTGGGTTAAAGATATGTATTTTAACTAAAGATAACTAAAATAAGAATTAACTATAAAAATCTAACATTTTTTTTAAACATAATCTTAATCAATAAGGTGCATAATGTAATAATTATTGTAATATCGAAATTGAACATATATTAATATTTTTATAAATTCATATAAGTAAATATAAAAATACATTTTAATAATAAAACACATAAAAATTTAAATAATTAGATTTAATTTTTTTTTTATATTACTTAGAAATATGTACCAAATATTTAAAAAATAAAAACTAATATCTATATTTTAAATAATATATTTGATTAAGAATTATATGAATATTTAATTTTAAAAAAATAAATATATTTTTAATTAAATATTAAAAGATAAGAACGATGGTTAAACAATGAGAAAATTAATATTAACTCGATATTTATTTTTAAAAATAAATATATTAAGGAATGCTTATTTTTAAGGATGAAATATTATTTGATATGAAAGAACATATGTTTTTGAAATAAAAAGAAATTTCATGTTCAAAATAATTAAATATATTTAATCTCATATTTAAGATATTTTACTTATTATATGTCATATTGTAACAGCAAGTAACGCTTTTTAAAATTTTGTTTTGAATGTAGTCTCAGATTGTATATATAAGAGAGTATGTTTAAATCTAATCTAAGTTGAGGTGATATTTGGTTGATAGAATAGAATCGGAATAAGAATAGAATAAAAATAATTTTATTTGGTGTGATCGTTGAAATCAAATAAGGAATCAGTATTACAATGTTTGGTTTACAATTGGAATGAAATATAAAACACTATATATTACCTTAATACCCCTATATTCACTAAAGTTTAAATAATAATATTTAATTATTATTTTTTCATCAAATAAAATACATTATTGAAATCATTATTTTTTTAAATAATTATTACTTCAAAAAGAATATATTATTAAAATTATTATTTTTCTAAATAGGATTTAGAGTTTTGAAGTTTGGGATTTGGGATTTGGGATTTAGGGTTTAGGGTTTAAGGATTTGGGATTTTGGGTTTAGGATTTAAGGTTTAGGGTTTTAGGATTTGGGATTTGGGACTTTGGGATTTAGGGTTTTTGATTATATTTGTGGGTTAAGGTTTACGATTAAAATTATTATTTTTCTAAATAGGGTTTAGAGTTTTAGGATTTGAGATTTGGGATTTAGAATTTAGGGTTTTGAGGTTTTGTGTTTTTAGATTTAAGGTTTAGGATTTAGGGTTTAGGGTCTAGGGTATTGAGTTTTGGGATTTAGGGTTTAGATTTTAGGGTTTGGATTTAGGGTTTTAGGATTTAGGTTTTAGGTTTTAGGTTATATTTGGAGTTAGGGTAAAATTGAAAAAAAAAATTGAGATAGGAATAAAATCATAATTCTTAAAAAGGGGAGAAGAAATTATGATTTTTTCTCCTTTACCAAACACATAAATAGAAGAAATTAATTATGATTCTTTTTCACTCCTTTCAACCAAATACAACATAAATGTTAGAAAAAAATGGGTTTTTAACTTGGGATTACGTATCGTTTTATGGGAGACTTATTTGATATAACAAATTTGTGATTATGATAGAATGTTTTGAAATTATATATTTATATATTTAAAATGATATTATAATGAATAAAAAATTAAGTTTTAAAATTCACTCGTTAAAAAGAAAAAATATGATTTTTTATGTTTATCTCACATGAAAAAACTAGTAATACATTGAATACTTTATATAGTATTTTCTTTACTATGAAGGATAAGATAATGCAGTAAGGATACTCTCTTTAAGTAGGTGTGCATGGGGCATAAATCCTCGGAAGCTCAACCCAAAATCTAAAACTTTAATCATGTACTTATATGTCTTACGAATACGAATATCGTTTAATTTTAATGGGACTTATACGATTCAATTTTTACTACACGTAAATTTATTTTACTCGTGATGGTTAAAGAGTTTATTTTAAGGAATAATTCATCTATATCATTTTGTGTGTTACTAGTAGTTGGTAAACACATGGGCAAAAAAGTTTTCATTTTATACAACAAGGGTCTCACACTTCTAATTACTTAAAATAGCACAGAAGAATTGGACCAGTTGTTTCAGTTATTATAAAAGTTTGTTTCAATAACCATTAAATGTCATTAGTTACATCTGTTTTAATTTTCAACAACCATATTTTAATATATACATAATTGACTCCGGAGTCGAAGGAAACATAAAAAATAAAGCGACTATCTTAATTTCTTTTTTTTTTCTCAACAAATCTTATTCCTTTTAATTTTTGTTTATTTATTTTCATTGTAAATTTACTGTTCATATTGTTATTATATTTTGATTTATTTTAATTTATATTTAAAGTAAAATCTTATTTTTCTTTTACATATTTCTTCCGCTATGTACATTTAATAGTTATTATTTTACTTACTTGTCAAGTCGTAATCAAAAGAATCAATCGTTATTACTTAATCTAAAATTTATATAGGAATTAGCTCATTAGATATGATTACCTTAAAAATGGTTTATCATAGAAGTGGTTAAGAAGGAAAAAAAAAAAAGGTTTTCCAGAACAAGCATGTTAAGATGCTTTTTTAGCAAGTATAAAATGTGTTTTCTAAGCTCGGAAAACACTTATAACAAATTTTCCCTATTTGATCCTCAAGTTTTTTTTTTTTTTTTGTTTTTGTTATGAGAAATGCTTTTACAAGATATAAAAGCATAAACAAACATACCATTAAATCCACGAGTTTTGGCGCTTGATTAGCAATTAAGGAGAGAAGTTTGTACAGAGCCAAGTATGATCAGTTAACCAAAAATTATTGAGTGGTTTTGAGTTGAAACTAAAAACATTAAATGAGAAAGTAAAATCTGTTTGCACATATTTAACACATAGACCCTGTTATACCTTAACTGTTTCATTAAAGCAGAGTTAAAGAAATTGATTTTAATATAATGAGGGTTGAATGAAGGTAGACCTAGATAGATTTCATTTCTTACGTGAAATCACTTCCAATTTCAAACGGTTGGCAAACTGCAATAAACTATGGATTGCCCAATTCAAGATTTACATAAATCTTTCATATGTAAACAACTTTAAGTGCACCTTCTATTGAGTAAGCTGAAAAAGCATACGTTCTTTTAGGGGTTTTGGATTGAAATGTACATGTAACTTTAGGCATGTGAATTATGTAATAATGTTTATGGTATAATTCAAAAACAAAATGGTTAACAAGTTTAAATTTATAAAAAAATTGAGAATTTTTAAGAATGAAATAGAAAATTTTAAAAAAAAAAATTTTAAATATATAAACGCTCTATTTTTTTTTCCCACTCCCATTTTATGAGATAATTTCTTTTTTCTTAACGAGTTGGCTTTGTTTTTGGAAAAAATTTAGGTAAAAGGGAAAAAATAATAAACTAATTAAGATTAAATATTTATACAAATAAAAAATTAAAAAATTAATAGATAATTAAAAAAAATTAATATTGTATTGAATTTATTATTAACCGTAAATAAGTAAAATAATAGTTTTTACTTATCGAATTAAAATAACAAGACTAGATAACTAAAAGTTAAGAATTGAGGAAGAAAAGAAATAGGGAGATTTTTTAATTTTTTTTTATCTAATTCTAAAAAGATTTCAATTTTTTTTTAAAATTTGAACTTATTATTAATATTTTTTTTAATTTACGAGACTAAATTAAGTTACTTAAAAAATTATAAAAATAATATATTATTTATCAAAAAATCGTCATATAGCCTAAATTTGTAGAAAATTTAGTTAAGAGGTTAACATAACACGAATGTTGATCATATAAATCTATAAGATATTCTAACTTATAAAACTATTTTATTTTTCTTTTTGAAGAAATAAAAAATATATTGCCGATTTAACACTCTATTGAATTAGATCTATAATGTGGTTTTCCTACTCCTCTTTCGGTTTGCATTTTACAACCTCCATGAGTTGGAACTTCACCAAGAATTCATTGAATCATTATACACTAGGTCTACAAGCCAAAACCAACCCCCACATATTTTATTTTTCTTTAACTTTACTTTTTAATTTTCTGCTTTTTCTTTTTCTTTTTTCTTTTTTCTTTTCTTCCTTTTTCCCCATAATTAATATATAAACCAAAAGAAAAATATTTTTCCAAGTATTAGAATGCTTAATAGACAATACATACTTGAGTTAGATGTCTTAATAAAAATCAATCAAAGTCCCTTTCAAGCTTATAAGCATCAATGTACTTTGGATTGCAATTTAATTATAATTTCTATAAATATTAAGATCAAAATAGTTGTTAATTTGTGTTGTTATATAAAATAAAATAAAATAAAATAAAAAGAAGATGTTTGTGGATGAAAACAGGCTAAACTATTTTAGAGGGTATATATGTCGAAAGTTAAATCATAGTGGGAATTGGTAGCTTTGCAGCTTTTTTTTTTTTTTTTTGTTTATATATCGAAGATCACAGCCCCAAACATAACTTAGCCTACAAAAGAACAAGCATATAAGAACAAAAAGAAAGATGGTTCAGCACTAAACCAATACAATTTACAATACCTGTTGCTTTATGAGGAGTAATAATAATACTCTTTTAACTAATTATTTGTATTTTTTTTTAGAAATTATTGTAATAATTTTATATTATATTATAATTAATATAAATATATATGAGTAGTATTTCTCATATTCATAATTACGTTCGATGGAAATTCTTAGAAAGCCGTGAAAGCAATTAGGTGATGCGTCTTAATGGGTCAATTTTCAGCTTTCAATCATTTAATAATATAAATTTCCAGAACATTACATGATATTTTATTATTTAAATGTAATAAATATAAAATAATATTAATTATTATTATTTTATAAAATAAAATAAAATAAACTTTTAAATATAAATTTTTCAATTATTTTTATTATAATTGAAAAATTAATATTAAAATGCTTTATAGGGTAGATTGTAAAAATATTTTAAAAAATAGATAATTATTTTATTACATCAATAATAAATAAATATATAATAATTATTGTTTTACGAATAATAAAGTCCAAATAAAATATAAACATGAATGATTTATTATGATATTGATAATAATTAAATAACTATATTTAATAAATAAATTAAATATAAAATAACAATATATAAACTTATATAATTAATATTTTTATTATCTAAGAAGTTAATTTTATTTGAATGAAAAATATTACTTGATTGAATTTAATTTATTTAAAAATAATTTATATTAATTGACTATTTTTTTAATTTATATGAAATATAATATAATCTTGACATGATAATTATTAACTCAACAAAAGTGTGATATGAGTGTGATATGATGGTAGTAAATGAATTAATCGAATACTTATTAAATAAATAATCATTAATTATATAATCTATCACTCTTAATATAATAAAAAAATTATATTATATAAAAAAATTATTCATAAAAATGTATTTATTATATAAAACCTTTGGTATTTATTGGTGTAAAAAATAACAAAAAAAATATAAATATATATTTATTATATAGGTATTTTAGTATTTATTAGACCAAATATTGTGACTTTTTACATATAAATATATCACAAGTGAATTGATTGAACACTCATTAATTGTATGAATTGACAACCTCAATATAATAAAAATAATTACATTATAACAAATAACTATTTATAAAAAATGTATTTATCATATGGACATTTTGATTTTTATTGGTGTAAAAAACCTAACAAAAGATATAAAATATGTATTTATTGTTTTTAGATAAATATTTTAATATTTATTAATATAAAAAACAAAAACAAAAACAAAAAAAAGTTGTAGATCAAACAATCCGGCTATTTAATATATATATATATATATATATATATATATATATATTTCCATTTTCGTTCTTCTTGTTTTACTTATACTTCTATTTTTCTTATTAGTTATTCTGTATAAAAATAACTATTATTGTTGTTTTTTACCTAGATCTAGCTTTAGAATGATTTTTTTCATATATGATAATCTATGTCATGTTTATGTATAATATTGTATTAAAAATTTATTTTTTAAAAAAACAATAAATATATTAGTTGGAGTAATTAAGCATTCGATTGAAGAATCTTATAATAGAGCGAAAAATAAAAATTTTAAGTTTTCTCTATAAATTTAAGAATATTTTTAGTTTTAATTTAATAATTTTAATTATTAATATATTTTGATTAATGATTTCTTACCCAAATTGTATTTTTTGATCTTTAATAAAATTCTATTTTCTCAAATATATATAAGAAAAAGGGTGATATAAGTTTGTTATCTTTAAAAAATGTACTTTATTCTTATATCTTTTAGATGGGACATCATAAGTCCTCTAACTCTATTAAAATGATCACACAAATCTATTTTTTAAATATAATCAACTTGTAATATCCTACTTTTATTTTATAAAATAAGTTTATGTGATTTTTTTATAATGATTTATTATCTCACCTAATAAATATATATTTAAAATATATTTTCACTCTTGTCTGAACATGAAGAGGGGTTTTCAAAGCTCAAATTACCTACCTTCAATCCAAAAGGTAATTAGTGAATACTAGTAAGCCCAATTGACTTTGTCAACTGGATTGCCTCAAGCTGATTCGGGCTTCATATTTAAATACAAGAAAACAAAAAGATTTTTGCTCTTTTTTTTCTTTTTTTTTTCTTTTTTTGGTAAAAATAGAACATCGTTATTAATTACTAGCTTTCACACTTACAATATCAAGGACACGTGGAAGGATATCATTAATACTAAAAGTTCCCTCCTTTCCTTTGTTAAATGCAGTAACTCTTGAGCTAAAAGCATTACAAGATTTCAGTATCTAATTTGAAAATTTCTTTTTTATTTATTAACCTAATTAGCTAGAGAAATGTAAATAGAAAATCAAGAAAATTATAATAAAATATTTTTTTTGTAAACAGTCAATCATATAATCACATGTGAATAAAATAATGCAAAAATATAAAACTTGAGACACGAGAATTTTAAGTAGAAACAACCTAGATCACATCAATGATTTAAAAGAAAAATCACTTATCTATCGAGCCATCTAACTATCTACTATGAAAAATAATATCTAATTACAAAATCAGGCCTTATACTTCCAACCAAAATAAAGCCCGTCAAGTAATCTACTTACAAGTTACTACTTTTATCGTAACCTCTATAAAAAATGTGTTTGGATCCAAACTAATATATTGACAACTTGAGTCACATAAGCAATCGAACTCATTCTACGAGCACTTGAAACGTTAGCATAATAACACAAGTGAAAATATGTGTTCGAAAGTACATTCAATAATGAATAACCCTAACTAAATAATTTAATAAATATATCAAATAAATTCAAGTCAACTAGCAAACTTAAAACAATTAGTTTAAACACAATATCACAAATATTGTAGGCTTATTAATCCATCAAACACAATTATAAATGTTTGATAATTAGCTCAATGAAAAGAATACTTGAATAGTTTTTGCAAAACAATATGAGAGGGATTAAGATGAAGAGAATAATGATGTTGTGTAGTTGATTAAAGTTGTGTGTTTATGTTTGTATATATAGGATATTTTTAAGTATTAGATCAAAGTAAAATTACTATGTTGTCCAATTTGCTTCTAATGGAATGCAAGTGTTTTTAGTTTCATCAATAAATATTTTTTTTAGTTTTTAGTTTTAAATTTTTTCTCTTTTTTAGAAGAATTAGCTATATTTTTATAGATTTTTAATTTTTGATTTAATAAACAGAAATGAAAATCCGTTTGGAGATTTTCTAACAACAGAATTAGCATCAAAGTTTTATAAGGATACTTTTGAGGTATAATTTAAAATAAATTCTTTATAGTTATTTTTATGTTTTATTCTTATATGTAATGTTTAATTTGTCTGTGATTGAATTAAATAGGTAAAACATTTTTATAAAACAAATTGATTTTGTTTTTATTCAAGATTTTATATTAAGGATGTTATAGTAAAATATATTATTTTTCATTACAAACTTAAATCTGAAAATTAAACTTTAAGGTTTAATTATCCTATCTAATTTGGAGTAGTGATTTTTTATTTGTTGGTACAATTGTCCGATAGTAAGAGTGAAGCTCTATTTTGAAAAGTTTTTTTAAGAATTATTATTCGAAAATGTATTGGCAATATATTTTCAATAATGATTTTAAAACTTGAAAGTTACTACTCGGATAATTAAATTCTTAAGTTTAATTTGGATACGTTGAATAAGGTTTAAAATGTCTAATCCTGTCAAATGTGTCATTTAAATTGTTCATTTTCAATTTCTTAGAAAAAAAGAATTAATTTATTAATCAAATTAGTTATCGACCCCATCAATAGATATTAATTGATTTTTTTAATTAATAAAGAATCTCTAACCCCACCAAAGGTGATATTAATATAAAAAACATAAAATCAATAAATATGAATTTATATCTTTAATAACTTAAATAATATGAACAAGCATAACTAACTTAATTATTATATTCTTAAATATCCTACTGTTATGAATGATAAAAATTTGTATGATTGTTTATTGAATCAATATCTATGTTTATTTTTAATGTTTTTAGATTAGGAAACAAACAAACCAAAATATCATGACAAGATGTTTAGAATTTAATTTCATTTTTAAGATTTTGAATAATAAATTAAAAATCACATATATTCCTTTCTTAGATCAACCTTGAGAGTATACTTGTCATTTCTATAAAATGATTCATGTAGTTGCGAGAGTTTTACAAATATAAAATCAAAGTATTTAGAAGACCGACATTGCATGCCAAACTTGTCTCATCAAGTTTTTAGAATCATTATCGTGGACTTGATGTTGTGCTTATCAGTAGAGAGGAAGAAAAGAGAAGAGAAATCAAAGAGATGGGAGAAATGAGCTGGAAATTGTTCTATGTGTTCATTCAACGAAACATGGCTAGATATAGCCTTACAAGGAAAAAACGATTACACGAAAAGAGAAAAAGAAAACAACATTATTATAACTATGTTGTGTGGCCAGGCTAAAAGAATACTAACAACTCAACACACGCATGTCTAACTGGCTATGCGGTCCCCAACCTAAGTGGTCCGCCTACTTGCGTCGTTGTCCAGCCTAGGTATGCAACACATCACTACGCCCATTTTCCTAACCAATCTAACAAACTTTTGCACAGCATGGGCGCACCGCACCGCACACCACCTAGCTCTTATGGTTGCACATATCATAAATCAATGTCACATAACACCAACGACTTAGATTTTTGTTCATTTATCACCGCCTACACATACCCATACAACGTCGTGTTACAACAAATTTCATCATCCTTACAAACTAAACAACACTATTTTATTTAAATAATTTCTTAGCTATCATATCAATATAAATCCAACGATCCAGATTTAATTTGGGAGTTTTTTCACGAATTTTTGCATATAAATCCTTATGAGCAGTCCCTTTCTTCTTTGGTTTGCACTTTCTACGTGTAATTAATACTTTAGAGAGAGAAATAACATCTATAGTGAGAGAATGCAAGAGGATATATAGGATCGAATGCCCAAGTTAAAATTCGTCGAGAGATTGATCGTATTTTTACTCTCTTTTTGTATTTTTTTTGTTTTAGATTAATGTAATTATGATTTAGATTTGCTTTAAGCATAGGGATCATTTGATCTCGATTTCCGTATGCAATGGATCGATTCCATTTTCCATTCCATTGTGATTATTATAAATTGAAATTTTAACTAATATGTTGTTAATGCTTTCAATTGCCTAGCTAATGATTTTGAGGTATTTGAGTAGGCTTGAAAATGTCATTTAATTATAGTCATGATTGACAGACATGCATGTCTTTAAAGGTAGGGATACATAATTGATGTATTGATATATAAATATGGGATTAATGAATAATATTCAGATTAAGATGAGAGATACATAATGGTATGACACGTAGTGTACTTCAGAATAAAAAAAAATGTGCAGCTGTTTGATCAAATATTGTATCTTTAGTCTGGCCACGATTTCGTGTAAAAAGGTTGCTAAATGCTTGAAAATGTTCAAAATGGTTGAAAAGTTTATAAATAGGTTCTTTAAAAACGTATGCCTACCAACAACCGGTATGGAAATTGTTCGGTTTTAAAGATTGTCAATTTTGATCATACACGATTGATTTTTGGTATTATTCAATCTATTTTGGTCAGTTTCGGTCAATTTTGATCGTACATTCTCAATTTTGATCAGTTTCTCTCAACTCTTGGAGGACTCAATGGAGTAAAACACTAGCTACCGAATCTTCTAGTAATCGAAGAGACTGATTTTATTTTGTCCCAAATTTGAACATTTCTAAGCTATTGGTCGAACCAAAGCTCATTATAGATAAAATCCCATTGGATTCCTAGGTCTCCTGTAGTGAAACTGTAATTAGTGTGGATGTATCAGACCGCATCTCTGTAAATATATTTTTTCAGTACTCCATTGCTAAATAATCTAATGTAGGTGCTCAAGCATGTACATATGGGTTCTCAAGCATGTTCAAGTTTTTGGTATCATAGCTAGAAATTGGCATTATTGAGTAATTGACATCAATACTAGTTTAAGCATTGTAAAAAAAAATACCAAATTGTAAAATTACAAAATATCAATTGAGCATACAAGTGAGAAATGGTGGACATCTAAGGAAAACATTGATTACTTTGCTCTAAATAAGGGTATATAGGTAATTTTCGCACTCAAAATAATTTGAAATCCGATCCCCCAAATCCTTCAAATTCAACGGTAAAGAAATGCCAAAACACTAAAAAAAGAACCACTAGCCGCATTCCATTAATTTTACTCGTTCAAATAACAATATATCTAGCCCCAGAAATGGGAATAATCATCAAGTAAAAATATCCTAAAATTGAAAATGATACAATAGTATAAAATAAATTATTTAACGTCATCTGTAAGATTAAGATTATGCTGCAGAACAGCAAACTTAACACCTGGCTTACACATCTAAATCGTCTTGGTTTTAGGAGCCTTCTTCTTGATTTGCCTCTTTGGAAGTGAGTTCTTCATCCCGATGAAGAAGAGTAATGCTCCAAAAAGTGCCATGTTCTGCCAAAAACAATTGAGCTCATAGCACTCGTTTTCAAAATCAAATAACATTGATCAAAAATAATATATATATACAAATCAAGCATTCACATTTCAACAAACCTGCAAGAAGCTATCTAACAGTACTCCAAACTCACGCTTCTCTGGACTGTAATTGTAGAAATCGTACAGAATTGGTGTGGTAAAGGCCAAGAGGAGAAGCTACAACACAATTATGTTCAATGAGTTTAGCAAGAACACAAGATTCATGCTATGGATTCATTATATGGCAAAGAAAGCAATTCGAAATTCTTGAGGAAAGAAATGCCAACCAGAATATAAGCTCCAAAAGAGCTGCCAAAAACAAATAGGATGCCTCCAAGTCCTTTAAGTGCAATAATAGTTGCCACTAATTGTTTGGCCTGCATACAGCATTATACAAAATGAAATCAGAGGTTAAAAAGATGAGTTATTACAAAGAGAAAAATGACAAACGAGTCGTACATCAATATCAGGTACTGCAACACCAATTTTTGAAGAGAGGTTTTGCTTGAAAAAGGTAAATTTTGGAATCAACTCCTTTCCAGCAGGCCCACCATCAATGCCAAAGTCATTGAACCTACGTGTGCAGATGAGATGTCAATCAAGAGGACTCAATTGTTTAGCAAAAACGCGAAAAAAATGTTCATTGCAGATTCAAACTGTAAGCAATCAATTGTAGTAAGTTACGCTTGGTAATACAGTGTTAAAGAGCATAAACACTGTATTATCAAGCATTTCTTGTCAAAATCATTCCTTGCAACCAATTAAGAGAATTATAACTACAATAGAGATGGTACTTGCTGACTTGCTGCTATACTTCTTTCTTTTGGAATCTTTATAAGGATGCAATCTTTCCATAACAATGAAACAAAAAACTAGATTCCAGACATTAAAACACTGCTTTACTCTTTCTTAATATGCTAACAGTACGCAAGAAATGTCATTGAGAAGCACATTATTAACAATTTATTCATACTTAAACACTACGAATCACCTAAGGGCAATTGGTGAGAACATTGTGCAAAATTAAAAGTTGCACGGTAAGTGAATCACTTTGCCGAGTCGAGATGTAAATTGGATTGTATCATACGCTCACACATCTCATTTAATGCCTTAATAGTTTAATGGTTCAAAGTTGTCCTATTTCAAATCAAACTCATCTCATCCCATATAGATTGTATCCCATACAAATTATGGACCTAATAAGCCTCACTTTAAACTTATTTAATCAAATTAATTCAACATATTATTTTTCTTTCTATTAAACTTCCATATTATAAATAGTCATGCTCATTTTATTTATTTGTTTGCTTTTGCATTCTTACTTGTCTCATTTATATTTCAACTTGTCTCCATACCATCCCATCTCATCACAAAAATAAATGGGACAAAATGAGATGAATTCTTAAAATTAATAGATTGTATCATGTCCCATCCCAGTTTATACACCTCTACTGCCAAAAGGGCAGCGTGGTTTGGACCAAACACATATCTTCAAGAAGGAACAACTACTACTCGACTAGATGATTTTATTTCATTTATGTTTATTGTTAATTTATAACTAGTAAACCTTAAAAAAACTAAAGAAGATAGCAAACCAACTAAACATCCAGCTCATATCTACGGTGGATATTTGTTAACAGTCAACAAGCAGCTAAATCACCTTTAAAATAGGATGAAGTGCATTACAAGTCACTTTTTTTTACAAATGGATCACTTTAGTCACTTTCTTTTTGAGTTGCTCATCTCAAGTCACTTTTCTTTTAAAAATGAATAAATTCACTTCAATTTATATTATAATATTCAAATTAAAGAAAATACTCCAAATAATAAGAGGTATTGTTGGAAATCAACTAATCCCTTTCATTTTCAGTGAGTTTTTTTTAAACATTTTTTTTTACAAAGATCCATGTAGCTTTATTAAGTTTGTCTTTGTTAAAAAAAACTTGCATGTAATATAGGATATTTGTGAGCATGAGATTGTTGTGTTAAATATATTGTTAAAAAAAAAAACTGACAACATATCAAATGGATTAGTTGATTTCTAACAATACCCCTTCTCATATAAATATTTTTATATAATTTGAATAATAAGCCACTCAAAAAGAAGTGATTAAAGTGGTTCATTTATAAAAAAAAAGTGACTTATGGTGCACTTCATCCTTTTAAAACTAAGGAAAATAATCAGCAAAAATCAAAAGTGAGTTTTTAAACTACAATAATAACAGTAACTTTCTCATAAACTAACCAAAAACCATCTCCACCTTCCTTTTAACTTTAATAAATTTACATTATGACACAACTGTAATTGCCCCTATCAATATCACTATATCACGGTATCACTTAAGTTACTTAAATAATCGTTTTCAAACTACATTTAAGAAGTTGAACCCACAAAAAAAATATTTAATAAATAAATAAGCAAAACACTTAAGAAGACAGCTTATATTAATGAAGGACCTTATCTAATTGGTCAGATATGTTAGAGCCAAATTTAAAATAGCCAGCAACAACTGACTTAAAAAAAAATCTAAACAAATAGACGAAGCAGAGTGAATACTCCTATCACTGCAGTCTGCAGAGATCAAACTCAAACTGTCGCTTACAAGTTATAATTTAAGAAAACTAATACTAAATACAGTCACAACATATAATCAATCAACAAAAATATCACCTAATTTTTCCAAATCCATATTACTAAGACCAAGATTGACACCAAAACTAAAAAATTACCCAAAAAAAAAACACATCGCATATTACAAATCACGGTTACCTAAACGCTTATGTAAAAGAAAGAATAATAAAAAAAGCATAGAAAAAGAAAACACAAGTGAATGAAGTAGATCGAAGCCCTAGTGGATCAGATCTGAGAGAGAGAGAGAGAGAGAGAGAGCATACGATTGCCAAGCCGAGAGGATGAAGAGGGAGGCAAAAAGGACTCGACCAAGAAACGAGAAGAACCCCATTCTGATTTGATGAGACAGAGAGAGTTTCAGAGATACTAACAGAGTCTCCTTAATTTGCAAGGTCCTTCTCTAGCCCTCCTCTTAATAAGACAATTAAGAAGAAGAAGAAGAAGAAGAAGAAGAAGGAGAGAGAGTGAGAGAGAAGAAGTGGGTACTCTCGTTGGATCTGTTTTATACTTCAAATTTAAACCTTTTTTTTTTAATAAAAAATAAACTATTTACCAATTTAAATAAATTAGAAGCAGGTTGTTAATTTTACTGTAATGCAATATTATACGCTGGACACTGAAAAATGTGTGCTCATACAAATACATGGAGACTTACGAGTGCGTATAGTTAATTAGGAGAAGATTACAAAACTTTTCCTTTTCAACTAAAATGAACAAAATTTAAAATTTTATACAAGTTTATTTTTAAAAAGATAAAATATTAAAGTTAAAATAAAAAATTTTAAACTTATTTTTTATTATTTTAATTAATTTAATAAAAAATATTAAGAAATAACTAAAAGAAAAAATACTTTCATAGAATTTATTACTTAATATTTTAAATTATTTAATAAATATTTTCCATATATATAAGAATACTAAGATATAAATGATATATAAGATTATTTTTTAGTTAATTTACAATAAGATAACATTATATAAAAATTTATAATTTTAATGTAATTTAATATTTTTTAAAATGTATATATTTTAAAAAAATAAATGTTAATTTAATCACGTTTTTTATTTAAAAATATATTTAGGTTAAAAAAATTAAATGTTAATTAATTATTACTTTATTGTATTATTTAAAATTTTTATATTAATTTTTATTTTTTAATTATTTAATACATATTTTTAAATAAAATAAAAAATTTAATATAATTATACAAAATATTATGTATTTTAAAATTTTATTTTTTATATAATTATATGTATATAAAATAATAATATTAATATATATTTAATTTTAATTAATAATAATTTTAATATTATAATCATCATTCAAGATACTATTATTTAAAAAAAAGCTATTAAATTTTTAGAAATAATTTTAATTTTAATTTTATACGTTTAAAATATTGTATCCCGTAAAATTTTTGTTCTGATGTTATTCATAAATATATATATATATATATAATATTAATAATAATTTAATTATATAATACTATTCAAAAGATTAAGCCAGCGGGTCGTGAATGGAATGCTTGAGAGTTGAAACGCACACACAATTTGAAAACTTCTTTTAGAAAATAATAATCGTCAGACAAGAAAAATAAAGAAATAAATACTTTGTTAAAAATATTTAAAAGAGATTACCTGCCATCCAATCGGAATTAAGTAAAAAGCCATAGACTTTGACTCGTTTTAGGAGCATGCCACCATTGAGAATCGTGATTCGTCGATGAGTTGCCCGTCCAAACTTCATATTTTTTTCAAACTTTTCCGTTTTAATTGTATGATGGATATAATAATTTATAAAAATATTTAAAATATATATATATATATATATATATATAATTATGTAGGTAATAACAAGATTTTTTAATGTTATAATTTTACTTATAATATATATATAATTTTATAATTATATTTAAAATTATACTTATTTTATTTTTACTTATATATTATATATTATAGATATAATTATAAAAAATATTTTAAATACTTCTATAAATTATAATTTATGTGATGAGTCATTGGATTTGTACGTCTTAATTATATTTTGATATGTTGTTTTATATGTATTTTCTTAATTATTATCTTAATAATATTCAAACTTAAAAAATGTATTAATTCGATATAAATTTTCATTTTATTAGGATTTCTACGTATAATCAATACATTTATTTTTAATGAAAAAAATTATAATTTTTTTAACATTAGAATCAACCTGAAACCCGACCCATAAACCATCCAAGTCAAATCACCAGTCCAAGAGAAAAGGTCAAGTACCCCAGATGTCTTACCTCTGAGACAACCCAAGCTTAATGATAGCTTGAGCTCAATGACAACCCAAGTTCACATAATAGAACGAGCTTAACTTGATCTCGATCCCTAACATGTTGTACTTTAGGTCAATTATGTCTCTCTAACATATAAATATGTATATATATTATATAACTTACACTTGTATCTATAAATGTTCTATAAATAGATGGACTACTCATGAAGATCCACATATTCAATCAATTGTCTTAACTTATTTATAATCTCTCTCTAGAAACACATTGAATCTCAACATTTTGGCGCCTACCATAGGGCTTAGATTTTAAGGTCAATCATAAGTTTCTGACCCCATATCATTTCAGATTCACCCCACTTCTAGAGAGAAATAAGGAAGACTAATTATATGCTACTCACGATCCGCAAATCATCATGGTAAGAACCCGGGCTGAAAGATGGTCGAAGTTGACCGATCGCGAAACAATGGCTACTCAAAGAAATACCCCACCAGTCCCCAATAAGACGAGGATAAAGGATAACGCCCACTACCAAGAGTTATCTCGTCAACTTCTCAAGCTAAGAAAAGAGCACGAAGAAACCAAAAGAGAAAACATATCTCTACACTCCCAAGTAGAGGGAAGGACCTCGAAAAATCTCACTACTAAACCGACCAATGGAAAGGCAGCTCGGCACATCCATTCTGAGCCCCAGCAAGCCGAACATGAAGCCAAGAGGAATCCCTTCTCCAACTCGACATGACCTGATGATGAACAATGGGTTCAAGAAAGAAAAAACTGGGAGACACGACTACAAGCATTAAAAGAGAGCAATAAAAGGCAAGATCATGCCTTGAAGGTGGCAAGTAAGAAACACGAGAAAGGAAAAACCCCTTATAATATGGATAAAGATTGTGAGCAACTATATATCTCCCTCTTTTATGATATAATAGAAAATGATGAACCACCACCAAAGTTCAATGCTCCCAAATGCCCTTATTATTTTGGAACAAAAGATCCAATCACACATGTTCAACACTTTAAACACAGACATGGTACCCATGAGTCTCACCCAAGAAAAAAGAGACGCAATGATGTGTAAGTTTTTTTCCGCCACCCTCTACGAAGGTGAGTAGAAATGGTTCAACAACCTGCCATTAGATTCATATCCTTCTTCTCATAATTCGCCAAGCTATTCATTACAAACTATGCCTGCAATAAATCTTTAAGGAAGGAATTTCACCACATTTTCTAAATTATCCAAGGAGTAGGGGAATCCATTGAAGAATACATGAAACGGTTCATAGAAGATAAATTGGAAATCTCTAACTACCCTAGCTCAATTGCTATAAAGGCCTACTGAAGAACTCTAACCTGTTCATAGAACTAACTAAAATAGTGTCACGCACCTTGGAGGAAGCCTATGGGGAAGCAAGAAAGTTTGTCAACCTCTAGAGAGCTCAGCCTAGTCAAAGGCCATCGAACGAAGGTAGAGATAGTACCAGATAAGAAAAAAAAGGAGGATGAGTCCAGATAAAACACATCAAAATAACAAACGTGTTGGTTTAACTTAGGGGACCTCCTTTGAGGATTGGTTTAACTCAAGTTGTAAGAAGAATAGAGAGGGAGCCTAAAGTTAGATAGCCAGCAAAGATGCAAGCTCTCCATAGAGGCATATTCAAATGGTATGCCTTCTATAAGGATGTGGGCTATGAAACAAATGATTGTAGAAACTTGAAATTGGAGGTAGAAGAGTTGTTAGCTAGGGGATATCTTAAGGACGTTGTCGTAGAAAACGAGGATAGAAGAGGCCACCAAGGTGAACGAAGCATGTTAAAACCAACAAACCCGTTAGGCAGTAGAAGGGAGTCCCGTGGTGAACCCAACATTAAAACTATACATACTATACATGGAAGACCGGGAACCAGCAGGGTTTCTAACAACTCATGCAAGAGATTTGCAAAGGAATTACACAATATCTCCATATATACACCTTGGATAAGGCAAGACCTCCTATAGATATCATTTTCACAAAAAGGGACGAAACCTTGTCCCATCGCGAGGACTCTCTGGTGATAACTCTGAGGATCAGGTCTTATAATGTCTGTCGAGTAATGATTGACATTGGGAGTTTAGTATATCTTCTTTTTTTGACCACCATTAGAGCTCTAGGAGTAAAGGACCATAACATCTTTAAAATAGAGCTTCCTTTCGTAGGATTCAACAACAGTACCACCTATGCAAAAGGAATGGTAATCATGCTTGTCATGACAAAATGGATAAGAATAATGACCAATTTTGTGATCATTAATGCCCCTACACATTATATTCCATCTTGGGAAGATCGTGGATACACAAGATGAAGGCAGTCCTATCCACTTTCAACTAGGTAATCAAATTCCCTACAACTGAAGGTCCTGAAGAAGTAAGAGGAGATCAGGAGAAAGCCAAAAGTTGTTATAATACCACTATGAAAGGGACTGCTCCCAAATAGCAATCAACGAAGGGTCTCCCTCAAAAGATACCAAGAAGTAAAGGCGTGATGAAGTCAATCTATTTAAATAAAGTGAAGGACCTCCCGATGGACGTCGAGAGAAAGAGCCATCCTGTGAAAATAGGTGAGGATTTGACGGCAAAGCTCGAGGGGTAACTCTCATTGTTCCTAAGAGATAATGCAGATATATTTGCATAGGCCTCAACAGACATGTCGGGCATTGATTCAAGCATCATAACACATCAGTTAAATGTCAACCCAGAAGTTAGACCCATCCAACAACGAAAAAGAAAATTCCCCTAAGAGAAAAATGAAGCAATCAAACACCATGTAACTGCCCTCAAAGAGGTTGAGGTTATTAGATAGGTCAATTATCCTTCATGGCTCTCAAATGTGGTATTAGTAAAGAAGGAATGTAGAGCATCTCATATGTGTGTGGCCTTCACTGATCTAAATTAGGCATGTCCCAAGGACTATTTCCCCCTCTTCAGCATTGACCAGCTAGTGGACGCCTCTTCCGAGTTTGGGTTAATGAGTTTCCTCTATACATACTCTGGATATCACCAAATCAAAATGCACCCTGAGGATGAGGAGAAAACTTCTTTCATAATGAAAGAGGTAATGTTCTGCTACATAAGAATGTCATTCGGATTAAAAAATACAGGTGTAACATATCAATTCCTCGTTAACAAAATGTTCGAGAAACAGCTAGGGAAGAATCTTGAAGCATATGTAGATGACATGGTGGTAAAGTCAACTTAACCCCTGAATCATATCAAATATCTACATGAGATATTTGAAGTGATATGAAGGTATAGCATGAAACTTAATCCTAAAAATGCATCTTTGGTGTGGCTGTAGGAAAATTCCTAGGGTATCTTGTGTCATCAAGAGGAATTGAAGCCAATCTAGAAAAAAAATATGAGCACTGGTAAATATGAAACCACCCAATAGTCTCAGGGGAATACAACAACTAAATGGAAGAATAAGAGCATTGAGCAGGTTCATTGCTAAATGCACAAATAAGTGTATGCCCTTCTTTAAGATGCTAAGAAAGAACTAGACAATCTTTTGGACACAAGGATTACAGCACAGCCTTTGAAGAAATCAAGAAGTACTTTAGTGATCCCCCCGTCTTGGTTAGCCCCTTACTAGGAGAAATTCTTTATCTATATTTGGTTGTCACACCCCAAACATGCAGTGTCGTGCTATTAACTGAAAGGAACAAAATTTAGCACCCAATATACTATATTAGCCAAATTTTAATGGAGGCCTAAAGTAGATATCCCACCATATTTGGCTATAGCTATCACACCCCAAACGTGTAGTGTTGTCCTATTAAATGAAAGGACTTGCCCCCTTTTTTTTACCCATCAATGAGCTCTCCCTAGGAGCAAGGGGTGCACCCATGGGAGAACTTACCCCTCCCGACATAAGCTTTCTTTTCATAAGAGCAAAAAGTTGGGCAATGATTAAATCCATATGATCTGTAGATTAAGAGCGAGAGGATACAATGTTAATCACCTCGAGGTCAAAAAAATCAAGCAAAATATATATAAGGAGGCAAAAACAAGATGTAGGGCTATGTTACCATCATCACGCACCGCCTCAAATCAGCCCCTAAAGTCTATAGGAGGAGCCTGAGGTTTATGATTCACACTAAGGAGGGTTCCACAGCACCTTGCTACATCAACCCGCACATAACAAAGTGTGAGGTGTTTAATAAGGTCCTTTAGTTGGTATTCTCACTAAGATAGTTTTATATATCAACCAACCTTTTCTTCTCATCCAAACTCAAGGTCATGATTAGAGAATCCATATTTCTTATCATGACCTTAGTTTCGTTCCTGATGCTTCTTATTAACCTCGTGTCATTTGTGAGAAACTCCTACCAACCTGAAATATAGAAAAAATATTCTTTCCATTTTTTCTCATTTTTAGGAAGGGACACGTTCACCCCTCTAATCCTACTTCACCGACATATAGACCCTTATCGGATCTGTAGGGTTCTATTTTAGGATATATGCTTCATTAAACTTGGCCATCTCTAAGTCCACTCAGAGCTCTTGACATATCAGTGTTAGGTAGATCAGATATATCTACCCATTAGGCATCAATTGCCTCAACACAAGCTACTTCTTAACCAAGAACCTCCTAATAAAAGGATATATGATGAGCCTTACCCCCAACCATCGAGCTTTCTCAAGAGAAACAGTCCATCCAAATAGAGCCTGATCACTATCAAAATCATCCTCCGGAGGAATCATTATTTGAACCGAAAGAGGAATGTTGTAGGTTCTTAATCTCTCTTCATCCTAAGGCAACAACCCATAAGTCTTAGGTACAACCGACCAACCCTTAAAGTGACGTATTGGTTTCCTATATCTTATATTCCTCATTTTTTCCTTCACATCCTAGCCATTGAGATTTGAGTATAAGGCACACTCAATCTCACAGTGGGAATGGTTTGTGGGTGATGAGTTGAGGTAAAAAGCTGAGGCGAAGATCAACTCATCTCACTAGAAGAACCCAAGCCAGAAGACTTGAGTTGTCACTTGCACTAAAATATTAGGGGCTCACCCATGAGCACGAGCCATAAGCTGAGGTCTCTTCTCTTTACATTCTATGAAAAGCTACAAAAACATAAAGATAAAAAAAATAGTAGGTGATAAGATATGAGAAGAAGAGATTACCTAAGAACGAGTTGAAAATAAAAGAAAATGTTCCTTTAAAAATCGACCTGAAAAGAAAGTAGAAAATCGTTAGGCTCTCAATGCTTGAATTCTAAAAAACTCAAACAGAGAAAATTATAGCCCTAGTTGAACTCTTACCAATGAACTAAAAATATTTTACAAGCTCGAGGTGAAATAAAAGAGCTTTTTTCTTCATTGATTTCCCAATTTTGTAAGTAACAATGATAAGTTCGAGCCCAAACATCTCTTTATATAAAGGCACTTGGTTTCTCTCTCCAATCAACTAACACGCATTTATTAAGGGAGCTGAATGGTTCGTATCCTATACTCGATATTTACTCTTCCACCTCAGATCGAAGCTTGAGTTGAAAGAGTATGGGGACTTCATGTTTGGACATCAGGACCGGCCCTCACAAATTGCCCAAGCCAAGTTATCAACCTGAGATGATGGGTAAAACACCCTAGATGTCCTACCCGTGTAACAGCCCGAGCTCAATGATAGCCTGAGCTCAATGACAGATCGAGCTCACATGACAACACAAACTTAACTCGACCTCAATGTTTTACCTTAACTCATCACCTACAGACCATTCCCACTGTGAGATTGAGTGTAAATATGTATATACATTATATAATTGACACATGTATCTATAAATGTTCTATAAATAGATGTACCATTCGTAAAAATCCACACATTCAACCAATTATCTTAACTTCTCTCTAATCTCTCTTTGGAAATACATTGAATTTCAACGATAATATTTTCATCTCTTAAAACATTTAGAATTTTATTTTTTATTTTTTAAATGTTAATTACATATTTTAATAATTTTACTTATTTTAACTCTTTTCAATATATCTTCTTCATAATCAATTTATATTCTATCAATATGTATCACTTTTTCTTTTGTTTCATTTTATCTTTAGAATAAAATAAAGATAAAGAAGTAGTATTTAATAAAGTATAAAATAACTAGAAAAAAGATTAAAAATGAGGTAACATTAGTAATATATATATTAAAATTTAAAGAATAAAAAATGAATGAGAAAAATATTGTTAATAATTCAAGGGTAAGAAAGAGACAAAAATATCACAATTTTTTTTATTAAAATTATATATGATGATCAAGTAAGAACTTTTTTTAATAAAATAAAAATTACATCAAATTAATGCTTTTTTTAAATGTGAGAATAATTGAGATACTATCTAAAAAATATTAGTAAAAAAAGTATCAAAAATAAAATTAAGGTATTAATAAAATACGAATACAATATACTTCATTTTAAAATAAATAGTGATATTGTCATATATAAATTGTATTGTAAGAAGAATACTTATTAAATATAACTTTATCTAATAATAATGATATTAATTTGTAAAATATTAAAAGTATTATAGAAATAATAAAAATTATTGTGGTAATATCATTAATCTAAAAAATTTATTTTATGTATTTTTATTGTGTTAATAATAAAAGATATTATTAGAACATCGTTATATCCTAAAAAATAATTCTATTAATCTTATATTTCAATTATTTAAAATATTGTATTATCATTCATTAAAAAAAAATTCTCCTCAAATATATTATTATTATTTATATTATTTAACTTTGGGCTCTTATATAAAATATCCATTTATTTTATTCCTTAAAACATTAACATTATAGGAATTTTGGTCCAAAACCATTATTGTTTTAAAAAACAAATACAACTTAAATTAAACCAACATTTAAAAAAAACAATAGCAATGATATAAAAATATATAAGATGTTTTAATTCTCACAATTTACTTTTTTTCAAAATAAAGCTTTAAAAATGTATTATAAAAATTAGAATAAAAGCTAACAAAACATTTTTATTATTTTTTCACCTTACTATTATTTTTTTAAATGAAACTAGAAGGATCTTTATTTAAAAAATATATAGACTATAAAGAAAATTTTAAATTTTTTATTAAATTAATTTTTTCTTTACAAAATTCAAATAGATATATCATTTCTTTCTAACTTTTTTTTTCAATTTTTCCTTAGAACTAAGAAAATTGATTTATAAAAACAAACAAACCAACGACTTTTCATATCATATTTTTTGTTTTTTTTCCTTTATCTATCACTATTAATGAAAACTTGCATAACTACATATTATACAAGTCATTAAATTTATAATTTACTCTAATTTTTTTAATAGCTAGAAAACTCACAAATTATTTAAAATTCTTTTTAATTAATATTCAAATGATGTATTTGTCATGCATTAGATATTTATGACTAAAAAATCTCTATCTTATAGAAATCTCCTTGATATATGATGATGTTAATAACTTGAATAATGAATAGTTTAATGAAGGCTAGATCTTTTGTCTCAAATTGTTTTTTCTATCTATCACTTCTGAAATTTTATACATGAGAACAACTACATATATATATGAATTGAACTTTAAACAATATACACATCTAGGACTTACAAAGTGATGGATATGCCAATTAATGGAATTTTCTTACGAGTTATATTCCAACTACATCAATTAGGCCTTATAACATAGCTTAAGCACATAACACAACAGAAATAAAAATAACATGCATTAATATGGAAATCAGCATACAGCATGCAACTCAGGAAAATATACTGAAAAAGATATAAATGATTTACAATCATTTTAAGACCTTCAATGTATGAATATGTTTAATAAATAATGATTGTACTATCCAAATATGCATCCATAACACATAATGTAACGAGTTAAATTCTTATAAGATATAGCTCTTATACGGTAACATCCCCAGCTTGCTTAAGATAACCACTTGACAATAATAAACACAATACCTAAACTACTCTTGCTTAATGTCAGTATAATACTTAATCAAAGTAGATCCAAGCTCATTCTCAAAGCTCCATCACTATGTGACGTGATCTTGCAACATCTAGCCGACATACTTTACACTACCATATAAGCTTCTCTTCAATGGAAACTATTGCATCCTTACAACTAACAATTGACTCATGATACATAACCATATAGGGTTCTATTTTATGGGAACTGTTGCACTCTTGCAACTAGTAGCCAACAATGGTACATAACCACACAAGCTCTTATCTTATTGGAACTGTTTCACTCTTGCAACAATAAATTGACTCGTGACAACTCAACACTAAGAGATACTCTTCGAAATGAGGTGGATTTTTACTAACTAATGATTATTTTAACTCTCAACAAAATCTCACTCAATCTCATATTATTTCTACTCAATCTGATGTTTGAGAAATATGAGAAAGACACATCTTTGATGTACTGCATCATATAAATGCTACATTATTTCCCAAACTTGATAATCATAAGGAAAAATGACTAAGAAACAAAATGAGAAAGTCTGGTACAAAATGGGCAGAGCATCCCTATGAATTCTGGCCAAAAAAGAAAGGAAGAAAAGAAAATTTATAAAAAAAATTGCAAGCCTCTCGAACCCTCATTAGACAATCGTCGCCAAGGATGGCCAGGGTAATAGGAATACTGTGGTGAGGATAATTGCCTTTACAAACTTGTCAGCCCGTGGTAGCAAGCAATGACAAGCCAATGATGAGAACATGGCGAGCAAGCTCGCTCATTAAAAACCACATAGAAAAACATTTCAAATGTTTAGTCCCCTATTTAAGAAAATATGTCATCAATACATTTTCAAATAATAATTATTTGTAAAAAAACCTTTGAAATAGAGCTTCGCTCTAAATATCTAAATAATTAAATATAAAATAAAATAGTATTACTTCAAATTAAGTTTAGGTAATTAAATATTAATTTTAACTCTTATATTAAGTTTGTTATTATAAGTAATGTACTCATTCAAATAACATTCTTTATAAAAATATTGAATAAAAATAAAATTAATTTATTTTAAGAAAATATCTTACCTATTTAATATTTTGCAAATATAACAATGTTATTATTATATCATATTCATGATAAGTGCTTAAAAAATATTAAAATTACCATGATTTAATATACTTTAATTGATTAAATATATTTATATTTTTATAATTTTATCATATATTTTATATAAATTTGTCTTTTGGAATCATGAGTATTTTTATTGTTTTTCAGGTATTTTCATTCAAAAATAATTTAAAGATTCGAAGAAAAATATTAGATATAATACATCACAAATATGTTAAAAAAATGAAAAAAAAGACAAAAATTGCTTAAATTCCACGTGCCCATGTCATTTCATCACTTATCCCTACCCTGCCTATGCCATGTCATCACTTGTTTATGCACGAGCCCATGTTGCGCCAACGCCCTCACATGCTTACCATTTTTGTCCAAACATCTCTAAGACCAATTTTTGAGATTTTTTACCACTTTTGTAGCCTTTTTTCACATATAAAAAGATCATCTCCCCCATTGAAAAAAAACACAAAAAAATATCAACTCTTTCTCTCTCTAGAATGCTTTCTTAATTTTTTTTAGTTTTATTAGTTTTAAAGTTCTTCTCTTTTTTAAAAGAATTAGTTATGTTTTGTAAATTTCTAGTTATTGATTCAATAAATAAAAATGCAATCCGTTTGGAGGTTTTCTAGAAATGAAATTAGCTTCAAAATTCTGTAGGGATTCTTTTAAGGTATAATTTTAAAATGAATTATTTACAGTTATTTTTAAGTTTTATTTTTATATGTTGTATTTAATTTTTTTGTGATTAAATTTAACATATTTGGCTGTTTATAAACATGATATAATAATAACATTGTTATGCTTGCAAATGTTAAATAGGTAAAATATTTTTATAAAATAAATTGATTTTTTTATTAAAGATTTTATATTAAAGATGTTAGAGAGAAATATATTATTTTTCCTTACAAACTTAAATCTAAAAATTAGATTTTAGGGTTTAATTATTCAGTATGATTTAGAGTAGTGCTCTTTTATTTGTTGGTACAATCGCCCAGTTGTTAAAGTGAAGGTCTATTTCAAATTGTTTTTATAATAACTATTATTCGAAAATGTATTGACAACATATTTTCAATAATGATTTTAAAACTTGAAGTAAGTACTCGAATAATTAAATTCTTAGGTTTAATTTAGACATTTTGAATAAAGTCTAATTAACTTACTCCACCTAAAGCTATGATTAAATAGTTTGCAATTTTCTTAGAAATAAAATTAAAATTTAATACTTAATTAATTAATAGAATGATATTAGTTAATTAATAGTAAACAAAAAAATTAGGCCCCGCCTAAGAACACTTTCATACTCAAAAGAGGAAATCAACGAATATCAATTTATATATTTAATAACCTAAATAATATGAACAAATATAATTGACTTAATTATTATATCCTTAAATACTCTATTGTTATTGAATCCATATCTATGTTTATTTTTTATGTTATTAGATTAGGAAACACAAATCAAAATATCGTGACAAGATGTTTAAGATTTAATTTTGTTTTTAAAAATTTGAATAATAAATTAAAAACCACATATATTCCTTCCTTAGATCGACCTTAAGAGTATACTTATCATTTTTTATAAAAAGATTCATACACTTGCTAGAGTTTTACAAATATAAAATCAAAGTATTCGCAAGATCGGTGTTGTTAACACGATGTCGGTCCTACTCATCAATTCACTATCAACAAAATATGTTATAATTGATCACTGACAAATCAAGAATGAAACAGAAGAAACAACACATATATATATGGACAACAAGATGAATATAATTAGTACCTTAACAATATCTTTACAGTACTTTGAAGAGTTGATTATAAGACTGAAAAAACTCTAATAGTAATTGCATTCTAGAATTTGTTGAATCGAAAACTAGAAATTATTAAAAATAAACATGTTCTTCCTCAAAATTGAGGGAAGAACTAAATAAATTCTTAAAGATAAAAATATAAAAATCTACTGAAAAGGGGGTGAGAAAGTTATTGAAAACGCAACTTGGAAGCCTATTTTCTTGGTATACATTTATAGAAAAGTATGTGGGGAAAACTTATGTTTTCTCCGTGGTGCAATCGGATCGCAATCATATTTTTGACTAGTTCAAACTTCCTTATGCTACGGCGTACAATTATTTTTCTTTATTTTTTTTATATTTTTCTTAACTTTGGATAATATCAAATAAATGTTATTCATTTAAGCTTTAAAAAGTGTGATAAACATACTTAAAGTATTTTTCTTTATTAAAATACCTATAAAACACTACAATATATCCACTAACTTGTTTTATGGATGTATTTAATTGATTAAGAGCTAATTAAAACATTGTTCAAAATCCATTCATGTTAATCTTGAAAACTATAAAAATAAAATAAGAAATAATATCTTAAAGAGGGTATTATAAGATTTAGTTTGTATTTGAACATTTTATTCTAATAATGAAAATATTAGGTGGTGTAATGGACATGTAGTTTTTCTATTGTGTTATGATAGTGAGTTAAGTTATTTCTACTTAAAAATCTCATGTATTATTTTTAATTTTTGTATTTTATTATTGATGCGTGATTGTACGTGTGATCTTTTTAATTAGATTATAAAATTATTATTTAATAAAATTAAAAAAATCTATTTATTATTCTTTAGGTCTATTTGACCGGTTTTATAATTTTGAATAATGAACCGTGACTTGCATTTTACTTTTGTTTTTAATTATTATTACGAAGACTTGCATTTATCTTATAAACTCAAAAAGGGACTCTTCACATATTTATATGTTACGGACAAAGGATAAAAAACCGCAGACAATGTCTAGATTTTAATTACTTTATTTATTCATCTTCTTTAGTTAAAATATCCGTAAAATTTTAAAAACATACCGATAATAGTAATAAAATATCGTTATTAATAAAATATTATTTTTTATTAAAATATTATAGATATTATAAATATTATTAATAAATATTATTTTTTTTAATAAAATCTTATTTTTTATTTTTTATTTCTTAAATAATTTATCTTTAAATATATATTTATTGTTTTTTTATCTTTAATCAAAAAATTACTTTTAAATTTGGTCCAATCTTTTGTAATTTTTATATAATTTTCTACTTTTATTTATAACTTTTAGTTTTTATATAATTGAAATTATATTATTTATTATGGATATTTATCCCTTTATTATACTCCAATAAAATAATTATATAGTATTTTAATTATTTATTTTGTAATTTTTAAATTAATTAATTTACTTATTGAGTCAAAAATATCACAAATATATAAATATATATATTAAATAATAAAGTTAATTTAAAATATAATTAATTAATTATTTTAGTTCTTTACAACTCTTTCTTCGGTTGATGGAATTTTTATAACTTTTATAGGTGTATTCAATTAGGATTTGTATAAAGTTTGATAGATTTTAAATTTTAAAGAATACTCAATTTTAATAAATTTTTAAAAACTTGAACATATATTTTATTAAATTTTTAAAAACTCGATATAAATGTAAATATATTTTTATAGTCTATTTTATAATTTTTTATAGAATTTTTAGGACTTGTATAAAATTTAAAATATTTTGAATTTTTTTATCATACTCACTCTTAATTATTTTATAATTACAATATACTAATAATTATAAAAATACTCAATATGTTATTATATATTTTATTTAAAAATTTAATACAACATATATTTTTCTTCAAACTTTTAAAATATCTAATTTTTTTATAAAAATAAAGATGATCTTTTTTTAAGGTGGCGTTTGGTTCACGTAATAGAGTCAGAATCGGAATGGAATGGAATGTAATGGAAAGAAAACAATATTATTTGATTTGACCACTAAAATTAAAGAAAGAATCAATATTACAATGTTTGGTTTGTCACTGGAATGAAATGAAAAAAATTATAAATTATCTTAATACGCCTATATTCAGTAAAGTTTAAATAATATCATTTAATTATTATTTTTTCGTCAAACAAAATACATTATTGAAATCGTTCTTTTTAAAAATAATTATTACTTAAAAAGAAAAGTATATTATTAAAATTATTATAATTTTAAATAGAATTTAGGGTTTAAGATTATATTTGTGGGTTAAGATTTAAGGTTTTGTGTTTTGGGATTTGTGGTTTAAGAATCGATTCTATTTTTAACTCATTTTTCAACTCAAACAAACATACAAATGGTTTCTTTCCATTTCATTCTCTTCAACCGAATACAAACACAATATAATTGAAAAGAAAACGTGTCTTCAACTTAATATATGACAAGAGTTAATGCGTTATTATTGTAAAATCATTCTTACTTAATAATTATTAAAAGAATGCTGAAATTATTAAAAAGAAACTTATAGTTAATTAGAACATGCTATTAAAAAAAACCATTATTGGTTTGCGGTTGAATTTATTGAATATAAGCTAATAGTAAGAAAAAAAAACGAGAAAAAAGGAAAGAGAAAATGACAGAAAAATAAAATTAAAAAATGTTAAAAAAGTTTTTGAAGATTTAATGTGAGAAGATGTTAAGTATAGTACATTGTAGTTATAGATAAAAAATATTTAAAATCTTTAAAAATATCTTATTATTTTGGAGTTTCTAAAAAATCATTAATATTTTTATAAAAAAATTAAAAAATAATAATTAGAAGCAATTAAATTTATATAAATTTTAGAGATTTTTAAGAATTTTTAGTTGAATAGAATTAAATTTTTATAAATTTTAAAAAAATCTTAGATATAGTGTTACTAAACTTTTAAAAATCAATCAAAATCTTACACCCTTATAAATCTTCCAAACTTTCTGTCAATAACGTTAATATTTTGACATTTTAAACTTCTCTTGCAACCAACAGCATCGGGTCTTTCATAATGACCTTCGGAGAATAGACGCGTATAATTGGTCACTGATACGTGTGGACTGTGGACCACAAAGAAAAGATAGAGTCCACAATAATATTGCAAACCCGCAAGCACCAGAATATTTTTAGTATCCGCTTTGATTCCAGTTCATTACATCTCAGTCTCACCCTTGACACCATTCGTACCCGCTTTTGTCTTTCTTTTACGACGCCGCTTCCTTGATGTGCTCCTCTTGTCTGAGATATTGATTAAGTTGGCCCCCAAAACCAAAGCCTAAGATAAAGGAGCTTCGTATATCGTGACCTTCTCTGCCGCGGTGTTGTTTCGGGTTCCCCCTTCCGTACAGAAATGGCTTTCGTCCCCTTCATTGGGAGGCTTCTCTTTGCCTCTGTCTTGGTTTTCTCTGCTTGGCAAGAGTATGCCCGGAAATGCTTCTCTGCTGCACAACTTATTTTACCTTTTTGAGTTTTTATTCTTTGGCACCAAAAATAACTTTGACTTTCTTTTGTTTTACTGTAATCGAATTTTTGCTATGTTTGTTGTTTGGAAAAATGTGAGAAGTGGGTCTCTTTGGGCCATTGGGTTGTGGGTTTTGCTTGTCTTACTTTGATTTCTTGGATCCGACAATCTAGATTAAATCTTGTGCAGATTTGTTCTAAAAGTGGACAGTTTTCTTTTAGATTCAATCATGAAAATGAGTTTTCTAGTTTTTTACTCTTAAAAAAAGGAAATATGATTTTGTTTTACTGGAGCAATCATAAATATAGTGCGGAAGTATCTGTTTTTATTGATTGACATCCTTAAGGATTTTGCTGAGTTGAGTTGTTGAATGTTGCTTGATATTAATAGTTTTATTTGTATTTAATTTATCTTTTTGATCCGTCTTTGGGTGCATTAGATCTTAGTTCGTTTACTTCCAGGGTCGAGATTCAGTAACTGTATGCTTTATTTTCATTAGATGAGGGAGTGTGATGTTGGGAACAATATTGTTTATTAAATGGGATGCGTGTTCTCCAGTCTGTTCTTTCTTCCTCGTATTTGTGGAGTAGCTTTTGCTTGTAACTTTTTTTCTGGTTCATGCTTCTTTTGTGGTGTATATGACCCACATATTTATATGATTTCATTTGTTTCATTTTTAACCATCTTAAAGAAAAAGAGAAAAAAGAAGTTTTTTCTTAAAATGTAAAACAACATATGTTGTTTTTTTTATAAGGGTTGAAATTCATGTACGAAGGTATGCTATTATGAAATTAAACCTGGAAATTATGCATATTTGGCTGATTGAGTTCATCACAAACGTTTTCTTTCTCCTTGCATGCTAATTTACTAATTTCTACTTGTAAAGGTTATTTTTTATTAGTTTAGATTAGTTATCTTATTTTGTACCAATCTTGTGACATATGTTGACAATATATATGTGCGTACAATTCTAGACTGTGTGACTGGAGCCTTCCACTTGATTAGTGATGTTGACTAAAATATAAAATCGATTTGGTTTTCCTTATCATATTTATTTATGTATACATGAATGCAATTAAGTTGATTATTTTTGCTTCCAACTTGATAGGTTGTACTTGTCCATGCTCATGTCATGAATAACTTCTCTTGAATTATAAATAAGTTGATTATCACTGCTTCTCCTTTGGTATATGATCCCAATTATCATGAATACATTATGGCTTTACACTAAGAATTCCTTGAATGGGCGGAAATGGTGCATTCAGGGGTAATGAAGATTTTTTTAATTTAAGCTATCTGGACCAGCTGTTAGAATCATTCATGTACAGTCAATGTATTAGTTAAGTTAGGGGAAGGTAGGTTTAGAATTTGACTTGCCTAGAGCGTAACACTATAATAGTTTCACTTGTAAAATTTGTAATAAAACTATCATGTGTATCCTAAGAGATATTGTATGGATCATAGATGAAAAGTTTATGTCTTGCACTTTTTTGATTTCCTGCAGAACCTGGATCTGATCTTTTGTTAACCAGATCTGATACTGTACGCCGAGTTAGTTTGTGAACTTCCCTATTTGAAACATTGAATGATTTTTTGGTATGCTTAGTGGGAAGGACAGATGGGGGGGGGGTTAATTTTATATTTATTTGTTATAACTCAATATTGGATATGATGCATTATTGTGATGTTAGTTTAATATTGTTTCCCTGTATACATGGTACCTCTAAGAGAGGTTTTTTTAGTGTTATGGTGGTACTTAATTCAACTGTTTGAACTTATAGGTTCAATAGTTTCTTATATAAAAAAATAACCTTGTATATAGGTTCAATGAATATGGTACGGATGGTGGACCTGCTGCCAAGTCTCTGAGACCAAAGTTTGATATTTTCTCAAATCATCTGTCTACTCAAACTGGTTTCCAAGTGCCAAACATTGAAGTGAGAAGTGCATTTGTTTTCTAAACTACATTATTCATACTTATATAGTTTTATATTATGTTCGAACAAAGCTCTTTATGCATCGTAAGTTACTCTTCTCAAAGCGCTTGTTTGCAGATCAAACATTTGATTGCTGCTGCCATAGTTTTGAAAGGCATTGGTGGCCTTCTTTTCATCTTCGGCAGCTCTTTGGGAGCTTACCTTCTGGTTTGTAACCTTTTTTTGCTGCCTTTTTGTTTTACACTTAATGAACAGTGAATCAGTTTTGAAATTTTCTTATGCAGCTTCTATATCATGCAATTTCTACTCCTATATTGTATGATTTCTACAATTATGATGTTGAGAGGAAAGAATTTGCTCAACTTTTCTCCAAGTTCACCCAGGTTTGCAATTCTAGTGTACTCTCTGTTCCATAAAAGCTTAGTTAACCTTCATATTTTCCTTTAGGGGAAAGTCACGGTGATTTATTTAAATTTTGTTCTTCTGTAGAACTTGGCATTGTTCGGGGCCCTCCTCTTTTTCATAGGCATGAAGAACTCCATCCCTAGGCGACAGCTGAGGAGAAAAACTCCAAAAGCAAAAACCACATGATGGTAACCTAAGGTTGAGTTTCGCCATACTGCCTGAATGTTATTCCGGATCTAGTTTTGAATGCTTGTAATCCTATGGTCGGCGAAGGGGGAGTTTCATTTGGGGAAATATGTGTGTTTGCTTGTTTCAGTGGTTTGGTGATGGTTCTTGCTAAGCCAGTATCCATACTGAAATGGGGGTTTGATAAGACGATCAGCCAATTTGTCTCGTTTACTAGTTCTTGGTCTTTAAAGTTTTAAGTTGCAATTTTGATGCTTTTTAATTAGGGGAAACAGGTACGCTTAAGTACACAGCTTACGAATTATTCGTCTTTTTCTTTGATATATTGTGTTTTTTAGCCCTCATTCCCAGTTGCTTTAATCTTCGTTTATATACCCTCGGAAGAAGCTTTGGATGGCCATAACCATCATTAATGGGTGAACCTGAAATGATCATATGCTGCATAAGGTGACTTGAAATTATTATGATTTTACTTTTGATATATTTTTTTTATCCAGATTTTGAATGTGGTGGTATCTCAGTAGTAGTATTATTTAAAAAATGTATTAATTTAATATAATTTATCATTTAATTGAAGATTTTTTATACGTGTAGTAATATATGTGCGATATTTAAATAACATTTTTAGATAATCAATAAATTAAATGATATTTAGAGGGCATTTTTAGATAATCAATTAATTGATTATACAAAAACGTTCTCTTAATATTGCATGTATTAATTGATTATTTAAAAATGTTCTCTGAATGTCGCATGTATACTATTACTCGTAAATCTTTAATTAAATAATAAATTACATTAAATTATTACATTTTTACAAGTAAATTTGATATTGTGATATGTGATATCATCAAAGTATGTCTAAAAAATTTGGGTAAGAAAGAGTATTAAAAGTAAAGTTGTACTAATACTAAGGTAGCGAACTCTTTCATGGTGGATTCTTTCAAGTCACTTGCAATGTTGTGCTATTTTATATACTATCAATACTTAACAATCACATGCTTAAAGTATTAACAAGGATTCACATTTTCACTAATTGTTGCTCACGTGTTGCCCATGTATCCGTGGGAAATGCCGTGGCACATTTGAAATCTACAAGGCGCGTGAATATGTTATTATATGCTTGTTTCCTCTCATAAATAAAAATAGGAGAGGCCAAAATTTTTTCATGTAACAAGGCTATATTTAAAGGGAGAATAATAGTAGTAGTGGACAATTTATGTAAATGAATATTTTAATCATGTTATTAAAAATAAGATATTCATGTTCCCATAATTATAAAAAAAAAATGAGAAATTGTTAGTCTTACTAGACAACTAATGTACTATTTGTCCTAGGGCAACTAATGTACT
The DNA here is from genome assembly GCA_033030585.1 of Hippophae rhamnoides. Classification (NCBI taxonomy): domain Eukaryota; kingdom Viridiplantae; phylum Streptophyta; class Magnoliopsida; order Rosales; family Elaeagnaceae; genus Hippophae; species Hippophae rhamnoides. Next base: position 72,146,996 of record CM065427.1, read on the forward strand.
ATTTGTCCTATGTAAAAGGCATGATTAAATTGATATTTCTATAATCACATGGCACAAGTATGCCAAGAAAAACAAAGTATTCATCTTTACACAATTATGGGATCAATCTCATTCAATTAGGTTAATAATTTTAAATATTTTTAGAATTTTTAAAAATTTATGAAAGTATTGTATATTTATTTTTTTTAATTTATAAAAATATAATTGTATTCAATTTTTAATTTTTGGAAGTACAAAAGTATAATTTTATTCAAAATAATGTAAAAGTTAATTTCTTAATCTTCATGCTTCGAAGAAATTCTTTCTCTTGAAACTTTCTTTTTCACCTTAAAATGAGACCTTTTTCATAGCTTTGCATGTAAGGCTTTTAATGCACTGATCTTTCATATGTTTTTTTTTTCTGAGACTTAAGATTTTTATACATTTTTGCCATTAGTTTTTGATATGTACATGTGTTGCTATGGGGGACTTGGTGCATTGACATAAGTTTATGTGGGTGTAGAGGTCGTTTCATTGGCATAGAGGTGATTACATAATGGAGAAGGGGACCATTAAGTTGTTAGGGGAATATGCTTATGTTTTCCTTCACACATTTCTTTATGTTTTTTTCAATTTTCTTGTAAGGTTATATATAGTCAAAGAGATGGAATAAAATACACCAAAAATTATACAATTAGCTCATCTTCTTTGCTTCCTTTCCCTCTCTAAATTGGCCATATCAGTGGTATCAGAGCCATAGATACCCATGGTAAGTCCAATGTCGAATTTCACAGTGAGGTTTTGGAAACCCTCGCATGACATGAGTCCATCTTCGATTAAGTGGGCATATCTTACAAGCAGTGCTCATCGAGCTGCAGGCACTATAAGCCTCTCGAACTTCCCCTGAGGTTAACCCTTTTTACGAGGGAGGAAACCTCATATCCATCCACGTACATCTCGACCCAACTCAAACCACTAATGCTTACATTTAAAACTAACGTTTCCAATGTTTGTTGGCGAGGACCTAACTGGTTGGATATATAAGGCAGATCAATACTTTGAATTCACCAACATTACACCAGAACAACAAGTGCACTTGGCTTCATTCCACCTTAAGGGTATTTCCTTACAAGGGCATTAGTGGCTTACTAAGTTTCGTGGACCACTTACCTAGGAAGAATTCACTAAGGTTGCAAAATTAAGATTTGGTCCAACTGATTATGAGGATCCCTTTAAGGCCCTAACTCGCCTTAAGCAAACCACAAGCATAACCACTTATCAGGAAGCCTTTGAGAAGCTCTCCTACAGAGTTGATGGCTTGCCAGAATAGTTTTTGATCGATTGCTTCATTTCTAGACTAAGAGATGAAATCTTAATTGATGTCAAGATCAAGCAATCCCGAACGTTGGCTGATGTTATAGGGGTGGCAAGATTGATCGAAAAAAAGAGTCAACTACAGAGGAAGACAACTCAATATCCTTGTTACCAACCAACATCAGTAACACCAAGACCCTCACCTACAACCACAATTGGTATGTTAGGACCGCCACCCCAAGAACGTTTAATTCTAGCTCTAATAGCTCAACAAATGATCTTTCGACGAATTACCAACCAAGAAGCACGTGAACGTCGAGACAAGGGACTATGCTACTATCGTGATGAGAAATTTGTTGCTAGCTATCGCTGTGCATGACCACAACTATTTATGATAGAGGAATCAATCTAGGATCACACAGATGACTTTGAAGAAACCCTACCAGAGCCAGAACATCACGAAGTAATACCTGAGATTTCCTTCCATGCAATAGTAAGCACTTAATACCCACAAAGCATACGCATCATAGGAAAGCTAAAAAAATAAGAAAGTATTAGTACTGATAGATGGATGTAGTACACATAATTTTATCGATCAAGCCTTAACTACTCAGTTTGATTGACCATAGTCAAGTGTAAGAAACTTGAGGTAATGGTGGATAACCGTGAGAAAATAGAATGTGCTGGGCAATATTGTAACCTCACCCTTACTATTCAAGGGCATCCAATCACTACAGATTATTATGTTCTTCTAATTGCAGCATGTCAATTGGTTTTAGGGGTCCAATGGCTTGAAACCCTTGATCTTATTGAGATGGATTATAAGAAACTCACCATAATATTTCTAGTATACTCCAGTTCATGGGAAGACCATAGCATGCATCTACAAACTGTTCTATAGATACTAGTAGCTAACAATTTGTTTTCTAAACCATCTAAGTGTCATTTTGGTGTGTTACAGGTAGAATACTTAGGTCACCTTATCTCAGAACAAGGAGTCTTGGTTGATTTAGCAAAAAATTGTGCCGTCATTTGATTGATAGGTTATTATAGAAAATTCATTCCCCAGTTTGGGCGAATAGTAGCTCACTTAATCCGTCTATAATCCGTCTATTGAGTAAGGAGAGGTTCCATTGGAATGAGGCTGCAACAATGGTCTTCCAAAAAATGAAAGAAGCTTTAACCTCCCCTCTTATCTTACGCCTACTAGACTTCACTCGACATTTTGTGTTCGAATGTGATGCCAGTGGCATTGGCCTCGGGGCTGTCCTTACCCAAGAAAATAGACCAGTGGCTTATTTCAATGATGCACTCAAAGGATCAACTTTAACATTATCTACCTATGAGATGGAAATGCTAGCCGTTGTTAAGGCCATTAAGATATGCGTCCATACTTACTTGGAAGACCATTCACAGTGTGCACTAATAAAAAAAGTCTTAAGTACCTACTGGAGCAACGGATCACAACACCAGCGCAGACGCGTTGGTTGCAAAAACTTCTTGGTTATGACTATGAAATTGAGTACAAACGTGACTTAGAAAATCAGGGTGCAAACTCCTTGTCCTGAGTAGTGGAGTTCCAATTTCTATCTATCTCTCAACCCCAAGCAGATTGGTGGCCCCTACTTAAAAAATGAAGTCCAACAAGACCCTTTTTATGATAAACTCCTAGCCAAATTTTCCTCTTCAGATGTCCACAAGCTATGTCAATGTGATGGGGTATGGTTCAAGAGAGACAAGGTGTATTTAAGCTCATAGTCTTCCTTAATTCCACAGATATTAACTGATTGCTACTCATCATCTATTAGTGGAGCACTTTGGGTTTCACAAAACACTCTCTCGTATCAAACAGAATTTCTATTGATCCAACATGCGCAAAAGGGTGAAAGAATTGGAGAAGTCACTCTTCAGATAATTCCTACTAGCAACCACAATGGTCAATTTTTTATTTATCTCATATGTGGTAAGTTTTCATCATATATAATTTTATTGGCCAACTTGTATTTAAGAATGATTATATTATAGGATAAGCTTTCATTTAGCTACTATTAATATGTAAATATTTTCAATTTATTACTTTAAATGTTTTTTTTTCAATTCACTATTTTTATTATTTAAATGTCTTTTAATCAAATACTCTAATAAAAAATAGGCTAATTTTGATCAAAATATAGAGGTTACTTATGCAACATAAAAAGTTATTATGATGTACCGTAAATAAAATAATATAATTATAACTTCATGTATTATGAACGTGATTTAAATTTTCTCATTAAATTGATATTTTTTTATTAGAAGAGTTGCTTAAAAGATATTCAATAATATAAGTAATAAATTAAAACAACAAAATAAAAATAATAAATTAAATGTTTTTAGATAATATTATGGAATAATATCAAAAATACTTCCAAGTTTTGAGGTATCTTAAAAAATATCTTTAGGTTTCAAATAATTCAAAAATATTTTCTAAATATAAGAGAAGTAAATAGTAACATTCTAAAAAAAGAAAGAAAAATAATCAAAACCAAGAAATAATAAATCAAGGAATAACAGAATTAGAAAAAGAAGACATCTTAGGATGTTTTTCACAAAAAATAGTAATAAATAATTTTTTTTGAAGAAATTAAAAAAAAATTAAATATTAAAGAAAAAGATGGATTTAAAGACCCATTATTTCCATCTTTAAGGAAATTATTCCCAATAAAAGATAATTTATTATGGATGTAAAATGAATGTATAATATATCATTAATTGAAAAAGAAATTATATTAAATAAACTATTCAAAATTCTCCAAAAATATAAAGAAAAAATTGGGTACATTCATTTAGGGGTAATCCAAATATTAATACAAGTCATTTCAAGGAAGGAATAGATACACTCATAAAAATATCATTACTAGATAATAGAATAATAAATAAAAAATATGTTGTACTAGGAATGCTCTATGGTAATTTGGAATACCAAAAACTAAAATTTACAGCATATTTTAGGTTTGCTATTAATATTTTTATAAGAACTTAAACCATGTATTAGGTTTAACTTTTGAATTTGAAAGAAGAGATTTAATGAAAGAAGGAAATCATCAATTTTCAATAGACTACATAACAGTGTATTCATTATTAACAAACAGTTATAATAATTAAATATATGAATAAAATGAATTTATAAAAATAGATAAAACTTTCCAAGAGCTTGGACAAATAATAAAACCAAAAATCCTAACGAACTTTGAAGTATTAGATGAATGACCTTTAGATATAAAAAAATAACCTCTAATACCAGGAAGAAAAAATAATATAGTTAAAAATAATAATATGTCAAGATTTACTCTTATAGACCATGAAAGAGAAACCTCTAATAGAGAAGAAGTTAAAAAATTAAAAGATGAAGTTCAAGTAATGAAAACATTAGTTCATGATGTCATATTAGGAAGAAAATAATGTTTAAAAAAATTAAAAAATATACAACTAGAAGTAAATGAAAGCCTAGTATGCATAGCAAAAAATTAAGCAACATTAATGACAATTTTGAGACTTTTAACAGAGAAAATAGATTTATTTCGAGAATTAAACACTAAATATATACAAGGTATAATCGAAACACAAAAATAATTATTAAAAGAAATAAAGAAATGTGGTTATATTGAACTACAACAAGATATACATATAGAATTTACGGAACTAAGAAAAGATATATATATAACATACATAGAAATAATAATATTATAAGTCATATATATGATCCCTTAGAAGGATTAAAAGTAGAACTATTTAAAAAATCAGATACTTGGTTTCTGGAAATGAGAGAACAAAAAATGAAGAAAAATTTAACGAAAAAGATATAATTTAAATTTAATAGAATATAGAAAAGAGTTAGAAGAATAATTTGTGAACCCAAAAAATAGGGATATAGAAAAATTAGTTAGTTTGTTAACACTAACTAGTGAAGAATTACAAGAATATTATTATGAAAAATTTTGTACAAACAAAGAGGAAAATGATATACAATAATCAGTGAGATTGATGGTGAATCAAAAATTATGACCCTAAAAAGTCAAATGAAATCAATTTCATTACCAATTCCTAACCAAAAAGAAACATCTAACTCGTAAAGGGAAGAAAGAAATAGGCAAAGGTCAGAAGAGCTTGACACTACCAATAGAAGAAAACAACCACCCAAAATGAAAGAAGGGTTGCGTTGGGGAACTAGAGATAGTATCCCACGAGAATTCAAGCTCTATTATAATTATAAGTTTGATAAATTAGATCTAGATTGTATAAGAGATATGAAAAAAAGCCTTTGATGAATGAGCTAGTGATATGAGTGTGTTCATACAAAACTCTCAAACTACATAAACAAACCCTTCAATCTGTAGGATATTAGTAACTTATAAAATGACAGAAAATGTTAAAGTTTGGTTTTCAAATTTAACGGATCAACAAAATTTATTAATGCATGGGAATTCTCCTATAGTAAGAGAATATTTAGATATAATAATAAATAAAATATACAAGGAATTTATTGGAGAAGATAAATGAAGAACTATCACTGAATCTAGTGAAATAAAATCAATGAAGCCAAATGACATCTAACAAGTATGAAAATCCGTAACATGTGTTACATAGATTCTTTTATTTTTGAGATGAAATGTATTACCATAAATTACCACCCTGTATGCAAAAAACTTATAAGGAAATATTTTTCCAAAAATTACATGAAACATTACATAAGACCTTTACAAAAAGTTAGAATTAAATAAATAGAGAAACTATACTAGACACTTTAGGAGGAAGAATCAGAAACTTTAAAAGTTGGATAATTATTAAATCCTAAGAAAGAAAGGAATATAAATAAATAAGAGGAAATGCTAAAATTCATGTGATACAAGAGATTTTAGAATATCAGAAAAATATGGATGTAACATAAAACTCTACAAACAGAAATACCAAAAATATAAAAAATACAAGAGATTTAAATATAAATTCAGAAAATAAGATTTTCAAAAATATAAAAGAATATTTAATAGAAAAAACTATGGGAAAAAATATTTTAGAAAGAAGTGAAATAAACCTCTTGAAAATAAGAATTATTACCCTTGAGGAAAGAAAATAAATACATATGTTGGACCTATAATGAAGAAGGACACTATGCCAATGAATGTCTGAGAAAGCTTCAACATAAGAAAGAATTTACAAAGGAATTGCCACAAAAATTAAAAATCTTAAAAGAAGCTTTTAAAATGGAATTAGATTCAATCAAGGAATCAAATATAAATGATACTTACAATATTTATATATTAGAAAAAACTGAGTAGGAGATAACTGATTCAAGAAATGAACACTCAAAATATGGATACTCTTTATGAGAAGATAAATGATTTGTATAGCATTACAAATCCAAATAGTATCTACATAAAGTTAGGACTTAAATTTAAAGGCTATACTAGCTATCACTTATATGCATATATAGATACATGAGCTAGTATGTGTGTAATAAGTAAACATGTATTTCTAAAAGAACACTGGAAATAGGCACTTAAAGATTTAATTGAAAAAATTCTAATAATATTCTAATAAATTTTAATAAATTTTTAAATGATATAGATATAATGATAGGAGGAGAAATGTTTCATATTCCTATCATATATCAACCAAAAACAAGATTTGATTTATTAATAGGAAATAATTTCTTAAGCTTATATCATGAAATAATTTCCTAAACTTATATCAACTTTACACAATATTTAGACAAAATAAGTCTAACAACATTATATGATAATACCATTTATGTATTAAAAATAAGAAAAGCTTTGACTGTATTAAACTCAATTTTTATGCAATAACATAAAAAGTGAAGTTGCGGTAAGATAAAGCAGCAAAAACCTTATTTAAAAATATTTCATTAGATATAGAAGAGAAACAAAACTTTTTTATTAATGAAAGACAAGAAGATAAGGCCTTAGCAGGTATTCAAAAATTATTAAAAATAGTAAGCTCAAAAAATCCTTTGGATCCTAAAATAAATAAATCTAAGACAATTGTCAACATAAAATTAAGAGAACCTAAAAAGGTTATAAGAGTAAAACAAATGATTTATACTTCAAAAGACAGGATTAAATTTGAAAAACAAATTCAAGAGAACTTTTAGAGCTGAAAGTCATAATACCAAGTAATTCACTTCATTCTACTCTAGCATTCTTTTTGAAAACAATCTGAAAAAAGACGAGAAAAAAAGAGAATGGTAATAAATTTCAAATCATTGAATAAAGAAACTATTAATGATGAATATTGCATTCTAAAGATAAAAGAACTATTATCATTAATAAAAGGAAAGAAATATTTCTCAAATTTTGAATGCAAAATTAGATTTTGGCAAATAAGATTGGATGAAGAATCTCAAAAATTAACGATATTTAGTTGCACCCAAGGACAATTCTAATAGACTGTTGTACCATTTGGATTAAAACAAGTCTCAGGTATCTTTCAAAGATATATTGATAACATCTTAAAAAAATTACAAAATATTTGTTGTATCTATATACATGATATTTTGATTTTCAGTAATGAACTAAATAAACATTATTTGGATATTATTAATATTCCACAAGAATGTAGAAAATAAAGCATTGTATTCTCTAAAAGGAAAGCAATACTGGCTAAAAAAATAGTATTTAAAGTTAGAAATTGAATATGAAAAACATAATCTACGATCCCATATATTTAATAACATTTAAGGTTTTCCAGTGAATTAAAAGATAAAAATCAATTACAAAGATTTATAGAATGTCTGAAATATACGTAAGCATATATCAAGAAACTTACATAAATGTAAAAACTTTTACAAGAAAAATTGAAAAAAAGATTATATCTGAAAATGGACAGAACAAGATACTATGTATATGAAAAAAGTAAAAGCATAGGTAAAAAATTTATCAACTTTATATCATCTAAGGCTAGATGATAAAATGATAATTGAAACATATGCTTTACAAAAATATTGAGGAGCAATTCTGAAAGAAAAAGTAGATGACAAAGATGAATATCTTTGTAGATATACATCAGGATCTTTCCAAAGACCAGAGTTAAATTATCACAGTAATGAAAAAGAATATCTAGTTGTTAAAAAAACTATTAATGAATTTGCAATATATGTCATAAGTTTCAGATTCATTATTAGAACCGATAATAAGAATTTTGGTTATTTCTTAAGAACTAATATTGTAGGTGATTACAAATAAGGAATATTAGTCAGAAGGCAACAATGGTTCGACTACTATAATTTTGATGTTGAACATTTTCCAGGAAATAAGAATAGCCTAGTATATGCTCTAATTATAGAATTAACACCTCTAACTATTTTTATGCTTATATAAATGGAACATCTTGATATCAAAATTAAGATAAATGAAAAGGAGATAAAAATCCTACAAGAACAACTCGAGCTGTTATACCTCGAGAAGTCTCTTATGGAGACAGGAAATAAATAGGAAGAACTTGATTGTTCAAAATAACTCTTAGAGTCCAAAAACTCAAAAGAGGAATCTTCATAAAAAAAGCAACCTAAAAAAGATAAAATTTCTAAAAAAAATTTAAGATTAAAAGGAAAAACCTAACAATTCAAAATAGAGTAACATCTCTAAAATAAGAAAGCTCAATTGAGTTGATAAAACAAAAAAAGAGGAACGAAAAAAGACTTATGTGGTCTATAATGGCCCAAAACCAAGAATTTATAACAATTGTGCAAAAGCTAGTAAATCTATTCTAGGGTTTAGTGGTGTAACTCATAGAGCATTCACCAATATAATAGAGGCTAAATGAAGTTATGCCAATTAAAAAGTACCAAAACTAATAACTCCATAGGAGATAGTAAGAAATTACTCTATAACATTACAAAAACCACTAATAGTACCGAGTAGTTTGACAACTCTAGGAAAAACAATAAGACCTCCCGTACTATTTAGAGAAGCATATCTCTTAGAGACATCAAAGACAATATGGCATTTAGTGTTATTCAGAAATACATCCCTCAGAAATTCATCAATCATTGAAGAAGAAAAGGACTAATATATAAACATCAACAAACCATAATGATTGAGTCTCTACAACTTGGCCAAGAAATCTACCCAGGAACACATTCAAGATATGAAGTTATACACTATAGAAAAGAAATTCCCTACAGGAATTAAATTCAATATTTTGGAAGGAATTGATCCAATATTTGTTCATAAAGCTTTCCATGCAGTACTAATAAAAACATATATTTGGAAATTAATTTAAATGAATTAACTTATTTTTTAGAAAATTTTAAAAGAGAAATCAAGAACTTCAGAAAGAAGATTAAATCCAGTGACAAGTCTATTTATCTTAGATTTTTCAGTTCACTAATAAATTGGAATAAGGAAGGATGTATCAGTCCTTATCACTTCATCAAGATATGAATTTCCAACGCAAACATAAAAGTTTTCAAACCAAAGGCACTTCTAGAAAAAGAATTCCACATAGAAGAACTCTGTGTATTAAAAGATCAAATGTTAGGAAAAATTTACTATGAACTCAAGAAAATTGATAACTCTATTGAGATTAAAGTAAATTACTCAAATAGTAAAATCATAATCATTTCTCATAGTAGCATGGTTCTTTTAGAGGAGGATGGTGAAAAATTATCAAATATGAAAAAAATATTAACAACAACAACTTGAAAATTGGTCAATAAAAAAGAAAAGTAATCTGTTTCAATGCTAGAAAAGCCACCAAAGATTACAAATGCATTTACTTCATCAAAGATCGAGACAATAAAGATGGATTATCATTAACGTCATCAAAATGATTGTCAATAAAAAATGACAAAGAAGAATAAAGAAGAGGAATTATCAGTATATGATGAAAAAGAAAAATAAAGATGTAAACCTATATCTTTAGTCGGCAACATGTGCTAAGGAAGAAGCAATGGTTGATATTAAAGTAGAAAAGTAGATGAATTATTAAAAGAAGGATAAAATAGTAATTCCTATCTTGTAAGTAAGGGTTCCTTATTGTCACGTCCCGCCCAAACTGCCCCTAAAAATCCAAATGTTGGCTACCTAAAGGATCTAAGACATATGGAAAGTTCTAGAGTTGCCTAGAGAAGTCTAGAAATGGCTAGAGTTGGACGGACTCAACTCAAGCTTGAAGACCCTAGAATGTTCTAGAGCACGCTGGAGAGTGCTAGAATGGGCTGGAACGTTCTAGAATGCGCCGGATGGTTCGGGAAGGATGTAGAAGCCGCTGGAAGCTTACGGAACATCCCGGAAGGTGCGGGAAGGTTGTAGAAGCTGCTGGAAGCTTACGGAACATCCCAGAAGGTGCGGGAAGGTTGTAGAAGCTGCTAGAAGTTTGCGAAACATCCCGGAAGGTGCATGAAGGAGCTAGACAAACCTAGAAGACTCTAGAGTTGGCTAGAAGGTCCTAGAGCCTTGTGGCACATTGTAGATAAATCTAGAATACCCTTGTACATTCTAGACTAGGAAGACTCTAGAAAGTGGTGGCATGCTCTTAAGCTTAGAGCCACACTATAAATAGACCACTTGGTCTTCATTTGTATTAATCTTGGGAAATCTTGGGAAATCTTGGGAAATTCCTAACAATCCTTGGGAATTCTTAGCAATTGTATCATAAACTCTCTCTAGAGCAATACAAAGCATTATTTACAAACTCTCTTTCTATTCTCTTTGAAGTTACATTTCGGTTGAAAGGCAGGCTTAGTGCAACGGACGGTGCTAAGTGCCGCACGATCGCTACTTGAGAAATTAAGGTCGTGACAGTTGGTATCAGACGGAGTTAAAGATTCTTACATCTTTGGCAAAAATGAAGAACACCGCCCGCCTACACCATACACAGCGTGGACGTTCCACCAGTGGAACGTGGGCGTGAAGAAGTGCGGAAAGCCCCAAAGGAATCTCGAGCCAAGTCGAAAGACTTGCTTTCTAGCTTGGAAGCACGAGTGGGAAGTGCGCAGATGTACCAGGAGGCTGTTTGATCGGGTTGACAACTTAGAGGAGCGTTGCAACGGCTTGGAGGCCGAGAATGTGGGGAATCACGCAGCGGTTAAGATGTCACCAACGAGCTGGAGACGGTGGATTGAGGCAAGAGATCACGGGTTAAAGGCGGAACTTGCGAGGTAAGGGATCTTGTCCAAAGAGAACTTGCTAATGTATTGCATAGAATGGAGGATATGGGTGGTGATCTAGCTGCATGTAAGCGGGCTATGGCCGCGGAAGCTGCGCAACCACCGTAAATGAGGCTAAGAGGGTGGACGTTCCCAAGCCCAAGACTTTTAATGGCGTTAGGAACGCCAGTGGGGGACAACTTCACATGGGGCTAGAAACGATACGAGGCCCTACTTGGCGCATAACGGACCGTACGCCGAGATCCGAAGCTGCAGCCCATGTATTTATCCGATCTTTGCGATGTTGTGGTGGAGACGAAGACACGTGAGATGTGCAACGAGGGTTTGCACGGTGACACCTTTGAAGACTTCAAAATGGAGTTCAAGATGCGCTTCTTCCCTGTAAATGCCGAAGAGAGGCAGGGCCGACCGCGGTTAAAGCGGACGGGTAGCATAAGGGATTATGTGAAGGAGTTCACAACCTTGCTGCTTGAAGTCCCCGACACAACTGACAAGGATGCCCTATTCTTGTTCATGGATGGTCTCCAATCATGGGCTAATTTGGAGCTCAAGCGACGTGGTGTCCAAGACTTATCTTCAGCCATCGCAACTGCGGAGAGCTTTATTGATCATTCCACAAACAAGGAGAGCTCAAAAGACTCAGATAAAAAGTTTAGTGGAGAGAAGAGTAATGGAGGCCATTCCAAAAGTCATAAAGGAAACTCCTCATTCAAGCCACGGGACAAAGGGAAGGAGAAGGAGGATCGGAATGCCTCAAAGCCCCGTGTTACGTGCTTCATTTGCGACGGACCGCATTGGGCACATGAATGTCCGAAGAGGAAGGCCTTGAGTGCCTTAGTTGCTTCCACTACGCGACCGGGATGGAGAGGTGAATCGGACGTAGGTGCGAAGATGGGTTCTTTGCGCCACTGCAGTGCATTGCGTAGTGTGCCCCAAAGACCCCCAAAGGCCTGATGTACGTAGATGCAACCATCAATGGGAAGGTCGCCAAAGCTTTGGTGGACACAGGAGCATCTCACAACTTTGTTTCGGTGGAAGAAGCAAAGCGACTCGGCCTGACGGTTGTCAATGGGGGGGGGGGGGTTCTTTGAAGGTAGTTAACTCAGCAGCACTACCATTACATGGAGTCGCTCGCGGAGTTAAGGTCAATCTTGGTGCACGTGGGATCGCGAGTGACTTATCGGTGGTGCTATAGACACTGCCGTGGTATTCGGCGTGGGTTCTTGGACCGGTAAGAGCTTTCTTGGTGCCATTACTCGGAGGCTCCATGTGCATCATTGGATGGTTCAAGGCTTGCGTGAATCGACGGATAGGGCCACCAAACGCACAACCCAAGCTCTCGGCACTTCAAATCGGGGATTGAAGGACGAAGAGAGTTACCTCGACCATCTCAAAAGAGTACGAGGAGGAGTCGCCAAAGCCAAGCTTGCCGACAGGGCAAGTTGCCTTAGATAAGTCCCACGAGGTGATGTTGGAGGCGTCACCTAAGCGAGCTTCGACGGACGTGCAAGCTTGCCACTGCATAAGTCTCACAAGGTGATGTTTGAGGTGTCGCCCAAGAAGTCGAGCTTGCCAACGGAAGTGCAAGCTACCCCGGATAAATCCCACGGGGTGATGACGTGGCCTCACCCAAATGACGGTACCTCCGAGGAGGGAGGTGAACAATAAAGTCGAGTTGGATCTCGACACAAGACCACCAATAATGAGCCCGGCGGTGGAAAAATCGAGTTGCGCAAGGCGGAAGCGTGGTGATTGATGCGCCGAGTCGAAAGGGAAGACAAAGCGGTACACCCGCAGGTCCTTAACCGTCGCCGTTCCGGAGAGACCATGGGAGAGTGTCTCATGGATTTCATCACTTACTGCCAAAATCGAGAGGGCTTCTGGCGGCGATTATCGTGGTGATTGATCGCTTGACAAGTGTCGACATTCATATCTGCTCAACGGATTTGCACGGCGGATGAGACTCGCACGGTTGTTCCACAAGAATGTTGTGAAGCATTGGGGAATTCCTTCCAATATTGTGAGTGGCCGAGACCCACGATTCACGGGGAAATTTTGGACTCGAACTATTCAAGCTATTGGGATCGGACTTGAATTTCTCCACAAGCTTTCATCGCGAGGTAACGGCGAAGCGGAACGTGCCAATGCATTCTTGAAGTTGTATCTTAGGCACTTTGTCGGTGCCGATCGGCATGATTGGGCTAAGTTGCCGGATGTAGCCCAATTTTCCTACAATTTGCAAAGGAGCTTGAGTCTACTGCTGAAGAGTCCCTTCGAGATCGTCGTGGGCGGCGACCCGCGACTCACCGCGCGGCCACAAGTTATGAAGGGAAGAGCCCCGCCCGCTTCAAGTTTTCCAAGGCGTGGCATGAACAAGTGGAGTTGGCCCAAGCCTATTTGCATATGGCATCTAAGAAGATGAAAAAGTGGGCTAACAAGAAAAGAAGGATGGTCGAATTACAGGAAGGAGATCTAGTTCTTGTCAAACTATTGCCCTAACAATTGAAGACTTTGCGGAAGGCTCATAAGGGGTTATTGCGGAAATATGAGGGACCATTTCCTATCCTTAAGAAAGTCGGTAAGGTATCATACAAGCTGAAACTCCCTCCAAAGCTTAAAATCTATCCTGTTTTTCATGTAAGCATGTTAAAATCCTTTCATGAAGATAAGGAAGACATAAGTAGGGGAGAATCCAAGAGGATGCCTACCGCGACAGAAACCTCCTTCAACAAAGAAGTGGACTCAACTTGGGCGGTCGCAGTCCGACGAAGGGCGTACCAAGTTATAGGGAATACTTGGTCAAATGGAAAACGCCCCAAATGTAGAGATAAGTGGGAACCCGAGGAGTCTTTATGGCAACTCAAAAATGCCGTAGAGAGGTTTCACCTTTAAGGCGCGCGACGGGGCGTCGCGAACTTAAGTGTGGTGGAGGGTGTCGCGTCCCGCCCAAACGCCCCTAAATCCAAATGTTGGCTCACCAAGGATCTAAGACATATGGAAAGTTCTAGAGTTGCCTAGAGAAGTCTAGAAATGGCTAGAGTTGGACGGACTCAACTCGAAGCTTGAAGACCCTAGAATGTTCAGAGCACGCCGGGAGAGTGCTAGAATGGCCGGAACGTTCTAGAATGTGGCCGATGGTTCGGGAAGGATGTAGAAGCCGTGGAAGCTTGGAACATCCGGAAGGTGCGGGAAGGTTGTAGAAGCTGGCTGGAAGCTTACGGAACATCCCGAAGGTGCGGGAAGGTTGTAGAAGGCTGCTAGAAGTTTGCGAAACATCCCGGAAGGTGCGTGAAGGAGGACAAACCTGTAAGACTCTAGAGTTGGCTAGAAGGTCCTAGAGCCTCATGTGGCACATTGTAGATAAATCTAGAATACCCTTGTACATTCTAGACTAGGAAGACTCTACAGAAAGTGGTGGCATGCTCTTGCTTGAAACACTATAAATAAATAGACCACTTGATGTCATTTGTATTAATCTTGGGAAATCTTGGGAAATTCCTAACAATCCTCGGGAATTCTTAGCAATTGTATCATAAACTCTGCAGAAGCGATACAAAGCATTCTTTGCAAACTCTCTTTCTATTCTCTTTGAAGTTACATTTTCGGTTGAAAGGCGAGGCTTAGTCAACGAATGATTAAGTCTTTGCCACGATCGCTACTTGAGAAATTAAGGTCGTGACATTATGCTATAAAAGGAACCTTTTTTCATTTAAGGGGTATAGAAAAAATCGAAGAGCACGTACCTCTGTAAAGCACACAATCTTTGGCATATAAATCCCCTATTTTTAGAAATCTCAATCAGTAATTATGTATCCAGTAATTATGAGCAACTAAAAATCTCTTCAAGGTTCTTAGTTGGCCTAAAGTTTATAATAGTTATTAAATTATGAATAAAATAGAATTCAGTTACTCTTTTTTAGTAAGTCAAAATTAGACACAATCTAGATCATCTTATATTAAGGGTATTAAGAGACTACTTTAATTAAAAATATATATTCTTAGAAGAAAATGAAGAAAGAAAAAGAAAATTAAGTAATCTTATGTTTAATTATTATCTCTTTGAAGATTATAAATATATTACATGTACGAAACATGTAGTTGTATGAACTTAGAATTACAAGAAAACCTAAGCATGCAAATAGGTGCGATCTCTTAAAAGAAGGACAAATTAGCTAATTTTTAGAAACTCTAATTTAATATCACAAGAAATAAAAAAATAAAAAATTATATTTAAAAATTATAAAAATTAATAACTAATGTTAAATAAATAGCCTATTGGTATTAAAAATATATGAATATTAATATAATATGAATAGAAAATGAACTCCATTAATTTAAGTACATATTGTATTAACTATAAAAAATTATATTATTTTTGTATGATATATTTATTTATAATTATAAAAAATCAAATATATTTATAATTTTTTAATAATTAATAGATAATTTTAAGTAAAATTAATTGGTACCTTAGATTCTAAGTCGAATTATAACCCTACTTAAAGTCAACTTTCATTTTGACGTGCATGGTGTAATATTCTTATTTTCTTACCCATTGGCCAAAGAGAAAATAGATTTTTCAAAATAAATTTATATTCAATTCTTTTTCACAACAAACAAACAAGTTTAATTTTTTTTCTCAAGTCAAAAAACAAAATGTTTCACAATTTTCACAACAATAGAGCAAATAAGAGGATCTTATAATGATATAAGTCCTAAAAACTTTATCTTTTACAAAAAAAAGAAAGAAAGAAAGAAAAGAAAATCAAACATGTTCCACGGTATTTTGAGAGGCATCAATGCTTGCTCAATTTTAAAAAATTATCCAAGCAAATATTGCAAATTACAAATTTTACTGTATATAATTAAAATTAGGATTAATTATATAAATTAAATGGATTTTAATTAATAAAACGTAAAATATTTGTTTTTATAATAATAAAAATATATTTAACTAAAATTAAACATATATTAATATATATAATTATATAAAAAATATAATTTTAATAATAAAATATATAATATTTAAAATAATTACATAGAATTTAATTTTATTTATTTATAATCAATTATTATCTAAATATATTTAAAATTCATACCTATCATTATGCTTATTAACACACGGCCATCCCTACCCCCAAACAATTCTCCGATCATGACGAACGAGGATGAACATATCCACCATACACAAGCACGTCAAGCCCAGTCACAAATTCCGAATCCTCAGAAGCCGACAACACCACAGTGTCAACCACGTGCTTCTCCTTCAACTCCCCCTTGAGGTTTGAACACTGTTCCACATTCTTGCTTGCAATATCTTTCTCAATCCCTAGATTTGAGAATGATTCATAAACAATGATGTCCCAATCGGACCCGCCAATATAGCATTCCCTCTTATCTCTTATCCCCCGAGTTGCAGACTCGACATTGTATAGTCTGTGAATTTCTCGATCGCTTTAGTTGCCTATGTGCTCACTGAGCATATAATGCTACTGCTTACTCCTTTTTGCACCATCGCTCTAGCCGCGTACTTCACACAAGTCTTCATGCCTCTTACGTTCACTGCGAAAAGCTTGTCGTGATCGGTCAGATCGAAGTTGAGCATTTTGTTCATAATGTTGGGCACAACGGGTATAGATAAAATAAATTCAACAGAGTAGAATAATAACATCGGTTATTTAACCATTGTTTATCCTTTAATTTAGACAAACTCCAAAAATTATTTCTTCTATTAATAAAATTAATGAGTACAAAGTGATAGAAAATACAATAAATTGAGATAAACTTAAAATAGTATCACACAAGTGTTTCCCAAACTCATTATTTTGTCACTCCTTTTTTAGAAAAATATCCCAATATTTTTTTAAGATATTCTCTCATATTTTATTACACAACACTATTTTTTTTTAAAGAAATTGTTCCTTTGGCTTTGCTTAGCTTCTCTTCTTGTTTGGTGTGTTGATGTATTTCTAAGGCAAATACATTGCCTATTTATAGACAAAATTGCATATCAATGTTAGATGCACCTAACATTTATGGTTGTATCTATCATTTTTGGTTATACCTACCATTTATGGTGGTTGCACCTACCATTTATGATGGTTGCACCTACCATTTATATTTTCTTTCTCTTAAATGTAAGAGGGATTTACAAATCTCCCCCTCTCGACTATATAGAGGGCTCCACCAATCCAGCAGCTAAACGACAGTATTTAAAATTTTGTCTTGGGAGAATTTTCGTCAACATTCCTGATCTATTTTCTTCTGTATGGATCTTCTCAAGTTGTAATAGCTTCTTCTCCATTACATCCCTAATCCAGTGATATCTTACATCAATATGTTTTGATCTCGAATGAAATGAGACATTCTTTTCAAGATGGATAACACTCTAACTATCACAAAATAATTGATAACTGTCTTGTTGCAACCCAAGTTCTTTCAAAAAAATTTTCATCCATAGCAACTTTTTACATGCTTCCGTTGCTGCTATAAACTCTACTTCGGTAGTGGACAGTGCAACATATTTTTGTAACTTTGACTGCCATGACACAGTTCCCCTACAAATGTAATCAGGTAACCTGAAGTAGATTTTCTGGAATCGACATCACCAGTCATATCTGCATCTGTGTATCCAACTAACATAGGTTTGTCATTTCCAAAACATAGGTATATTTTGGAAGAACCTCGAAGATACCTGAAAATCCATTTCACTGTAGCCCAATGTTCCTTTCTAGGATTTGAAAGGAATCTACTCACTATTCCAACTATATGAGTGATATCTGGCCGTGTACAAACCATGACATACATTAGACTTCCAACTACTGAAGCATATGGAACCTCTTTCATCTCTTTCTTCTCTTTGTCTGTAGAAGGGCTCTGCTTAGAACTTAGCTTAAAGTGATTAGTAAGAAGACAACTAATTGCTTTAGCCTTATCTATATGAAATCTTTAAAGTACTTTCTCAATGTACTTTTCCTATGACAACCATAATTTCTTGGCGCCTCTGTCTCTAATAATAGTTATGCCAAGAATTTGCTTTGCTAGCCTAAGTCTTTCATGGTAAAAGATTTACTCAACTCCGTTTTTAAGTTGTGTATTCTAGAAATATTTCGGCCAATAATCAACATATCATCCACATAGAGCAAAAGAATAATGAAATCACCATCAGAGAATTTTTGCACAAAAACACAATGGTCTGAAGTAGTCTTTTTGTAGCCTTGTAACAGACTCAAACTTTTTGTACCATTGTCTTGGTGCTTGTTTTAAGTCGTAAAGACTTTTCTTCAATTTGTAGTCATAATCTTCTTTTCTCTTCTGCTGAAAACCCTCTGGCTGCTCCATGTATATCTCTTCTTCCAAGTCATCATGTAGGAAGACAGTTTTGACATCCATTTGCTCAACCTCCAAGTCAAGACTTGATACTAACCCTAGCATAGTACGAATGGATGTCATTTTCACAACTGGTGAGAAAATCTCATCAAAGTCAACACCTTTTCTTTGGCAGAATCCTTTGAAAACCAGTCTGGCTTTGTATCGCGGACTGGAACTATGTTCTTCATGCTTCACCCTGAACACCCATTTATTTTTCAAGGCCTTCTTCCCTTTGGGTAGTTTCATCAGCTTAAAGGTTTTGTTCTCATGCAAGGATTTCATCTCATCTTGCATGACTTCAATCCATTTTTGTTTGGATTCGTCATCCATGGCCTCTTCATAACTCTCAGGTTCTCCCCCATCAGTGAAAATTACATACTCATATGAAGGATATGAGGTAGAGGGTCATCTCACTCTATCACTTCTTCTCAGTGGAACAGGAGAAGTCGCAGATGTTGGTACTAGATAATGAACATCATCATTTCTTTCATCTTCAGAACCAACTTCTATGGGAGCACCATCTTCATCAGGTGAATAAACCTAGTCTTCATTTCCAACTTGTCTTGGCACTGATGTTGGAGGAATTAATTCCAAATTTGATGAGTCACCATTGGAATTAGGAACATCTTTCTTCATTTTGATAATATCTTCAATGGTCTCATTTTCAACAAACACATCATCACGGCTCCTAACAAGTCTCTTTGCAACTGGATCGTAAAATCTATAGCCAAATTGATCTTGACCATATCTAATAAAAATACACTGTCTTGTTTTGGCATCAAGTTTGGATCTCTCATCCTTGGGGATATGAACAAATGCTTTGCAGCCAAACATTCGCAGATGATCATAGGAAACATCTTTTCCTGACCACACTTTATCTGGAACATCCATCTTGAAGGGAGTACAGGATGAAAGATTCAACACATGTGCAATTGTGAGTATGATTTCACCCTAAAAAGTTTTAGGCAACTTTGTATGTGAGAGTAGACATCTAACTCTCTCCATCAAAGTTATGTTCATCCTCTCAGCTAAGCCATTCAACTGCGGTGTCTTTGGAGGTGTCATCTGATGCTGAATACCATGCTTTTTGCAATAAGCATGGAAAGGTCCTGTGTATTCTCCACCATTGTCTGTCGGGATGCACTTCAGCTTCTTTCCAGTTTGTCTCTCAACTGAGGCATGAAATTCTTTGAAGACATCTAGTACCTGATCCTTTGTCTTTAAAATATATACCCACGTCTTCCTTGAATGATCATCAATGAAAGTCACAAAGTATTGAGCACCACCAAGTGACTTTGGCATTGGTCCACACAAATCTGAATGAATCAGATCTAAAATATTATTCATTCTGGAAGGAGGGAAGCTCTTGAAAGCAACCTTGTTTTGCTTTCCTGCTATACAATGAATACATTTCTCCAAATGTACTTCATCCATTCTAGGAAATATCTTCTTTTTGGCTAGACTTGTGAAACCTTTTTCACCCATGTGACTGAGTCTCTTATGCCATAACTCAGTTGCACTATCTTTCTCTATGACATTTACTGTGTTGGTGGAGAGCTTCGCTTGCATTATATACAGAGTTGTATACTTCTCACCTCTAGCCACTACTAAGGAGCCTTTTGTAAGTTTTCATTTATCATAAATGAAGGAGCTACGATATCCTTCATTTGCAAGTTTGCGCACAGAGATCAAATTCAGGCGCATATCTGGAATATGCCTGACATCTTTCAGAAATAGTCTAGTTCCATTCTCTGTTTCCAAGCAAACATCTCCTCTACCTACTACCTTTGACATGCCTTTATTTCCCATTGTAACAACACCAAAACTTCCAGGTGTGTATGATGAGAAAAATTCTCTACGCGATGTAGCGTGAACTGTAGCACCACTATCAATCATCCAGTTGGTCACGTGTGATGCAAGATTGACAAAATCTTCATCATAAACGATATTGAACTCGTCTATGGTATTTGTTTGTTCATCATTACTGCTGTCGTCTTTCTTTGTTACTTTGCCTTTGTTCGTTTCTTGTTCCTTCTTGAACGCCCGACAAAATTTCTTAATGTGACCCTTCCTCTTGCAGTGATGACATTCAATATTGGCAAATTTGTTTGATTTGCCTCTACTCTTGCTTCTGGGTTTTTGTTCTCTGTACAGTCTCCTTCCTCTAGACTCTGTGATAAGGGCTTGTGTTTCTGAATCTCTTTCCTTGTTTTGTTTCTCATATGAGAACAAGACTTCTACAACAACTTCAAACTCCATATTATCTTTTGCATAAGTCAGAGTTGTTGTGATATGATTAAATGATGAGGGTAGTGATGCCAACAACATCACAGCTTTCTCTTCATCGTCGAAACTCACATTAAATCTTGCTAATTGAGAAAGCTTGCAGTTGAAATTGCTAACATGCTGCATCATGCTTACATTATCTTCTTTCCTCATCTGATATAGCTCATTCCACAAATAAAATTTATTGGCAAAGTTCTTTGACATGTACACGTTTTCTAGAGTCTCCCGTGTTTCTTTAGCAAACTTGCAATTTTTTGATTCAATATTTTGCAAGACACTGTCTGAGAGATTTAGACGGATTGTACTAGCTGCAATCTCATCTATTTCCTCGCATTATTTATCGATGACGGTTGCTACCTTCTTTTCTTTTCCCAACAACGCTTTATGGACTTTCTGTTGAATGAGAATATCCTTCATCCTTCTTTGTCATAAAGAGAAATTATTATTGCCATTAAATTTCTTAATATCTACCTTTTGGCTTGACATTTTTTTTTTGTTGTATTTCTTTTTCTGTAAATAAATATGCTCTGGACCTAATAAAATCTTTTTTGATGTGGCAGATCAGTCTATGCTGCAACCACATAGCATATTAAGAATTTTACTAGACCAGCTCTGATACCAGTTATTGGGCACAGCGGGTATAGATAAAATGAATTCAATAGAGTAGAATAATGACACCGAAAATTTAACGTGGTTCACCCTTTAATTTGGGCTAAGTCTATGGGACAAACTCCAAAAATTATTTCTTCCACTAATAAAATTAATGGGTACAAAGTGAGAGATAATACAACAAATTGAGATAAACCCAAAATAGTATCACACAAGTATTTTCCAAACTCACAATTTTGTCAATCCCCTTTCAGGAAAATATCCCAATATTTTTCTAAGATATTCTCTCCCACTTTCTCACACAAATTTTTCTTCAAAGGAAATTGTTCATTTGGCTTTGCTTAGCTTCTCTTCTTGTATGGCGTATTGATGTATTTCTAAGGCAAAGAAATTGCCTATTTATAGGCAAAATTACATATCAATGTTAGATGCATCTAACATTTGTGGTTACACCTATTATCTGTGGTTACACCTATTATTTGTGGCTGCACCTAACATTTGTGGTTGTACCAACTATTTGTGGTTAGACCTACCATTTATGGTTGCACCTACCAATTGTGATTGCACTTACCAATTGTAGTTGCACTTACCAATTATAGTTGCACTTACCATTTATGTTTTCTTCCTCTTAAATGTAGAAAGGACTTACACAGAATTGCTTATTATGCCGGCATTGTTGAAACACGGCGTCTATGCGACCGTACTTTGCGACGGTGGTTTCGACCAAGGACTTGACTTGATCTTCATTGGTCACATCGCAGTGGATGTAGATGCAGTTAGAACCGATAGACGCAATGACGCTTTGGGCCTTGTCTTCCTGGATGGCGGCTATCACGATGGTGCAGGCATCGTGATTGGTGAAGTGGTGTGCGGTGGCCTCGCCGATGCCACTAGCACCAATTTTGATTATGGCTACCTTGCCCTGAAGCTTGTTACTCTTGAATGGGGTATATGATCTATCATCTTTTTAATGGGGAATTTTATGATGTTTTGCATATTTACGCCGAGAATGAAATTTTGTTCTTTCGAAGGGACATTTTATAGAATTTTTGTTCTAAATATTCAATTTTTCTTCTTCGTTAGAGATGCCATTTATGCATACTCACATGTATGGTTGAAGATGCTGGCAGTTAATTGAAACAAAAAAAAAATAACAATAAAAAATTAAAAAATTTCATATAATATAAATAAGAAAAGAAGGTTTTTTCTTATTATTAAACTAACTACTCGAATCTCTCAATGCTGCCAACAAAATTTTATGAGAAATGCTAAATGCTATCATGTAGATAAATTTGTACCTAGACCTGTACTCAAGTAATTGTGGTATGCTTTGTGGCAAATTGTTTTTGGAAAAAATAAATAACCTTTATTTTGCCACATTTCACTCTATAGATAGTTTGAGTGCAAGTGTCTATCATTAACATTCCTCTAATTTTATTGACTTTGTTCGTCTTAATTCTGAGCAATACGTCAGGACTTTTTGGCTCGACTTTGGGAGTGCATTTTCAAAACTTTTAAGGTTTAATTAGTTGTTAATTATGTAGTTACCTTCTGCTTTAGTTGTTAACTTAGGTTCATAAGTTAAGCATGTCTCTATTCCAAGCCTTGACTTGAAGTTCCTTGTATGCTAAATTAAATTTTCCCTTTATGTTAATATGATATTTCCCAACATTACCGCCCCACCAATAATTGATGGCAAGTTTGACCAAAAATATAATTGATGGCAAGTGGTAACTCCATATATAGTTATTTAAGTGGTACTTGATAATGACAGGATAAGCAACGTGCTTATAGTTAATTTTCTAATTGTTTTTCCATTAAAATATCAATATAAGGTTTTCTTTTAGTTCAATTAAAGATCTTTATTTAATTAGCTAGCTTCAAGGCTTCATCATACAAGTAAAGGAAAACATAGGGGGTAAAAAAAATGGCAACCTGCACAAATGGAGTCCAAACATGCGCTTTTAAGCCTGACTATGATAGAACCAGTGAATTGAAAGCTTTTGATGAAACAAAAGCTGGTGTCAAAGGAATTGTTGATGCTGGAGTTACAGAGGTCCCTCGTATTTTCCACAATCCATCATGTATAGTGGAAAGTAATTCAGTTTCTGATGAAACCCAGATGGAAATTCCAGTTATAGACTTGGAAGGCCTTTCCAAAGATATTTCAGTCGAGGAAAGAAAGAAGATTGTAGAAAGAGTAAGAGAGGCATCAGAGACATGGGGTTTCTTCCAAGTTGTGAACCATGGAATCCCATTGAGTGTTTTGGAAGAAATGAAGGCTGGGGTTCTTAGGTTTTTTGGGCAGGACACTGAAGTGAAAAAACAGTTCTATACAAGAGATCGCACTCGACCAGTAGTGTACAATAGCAACTTTGATTTGTATAGTGCACCAGCTACCAATTGGAGAGATATCATTCACAGTGTAATGGCTCCAAATCCTCCTAAGCCAGAAGATTTGCCTGCAGCATACAGGTATTTTCACGAGCATCTAAGAAGTATTGTTTTTAATACAGGAAGGTAACCGTAAAAATCCTTTACTTATTTTAAAGTGAATATTAAGTAAAGTACTTATTTTTTGTAATAATTTAATTTTATTGTTACTAAAAAATAAGTTCAAATAACTATTTTTTATGTTTTTATTTATTTTTCTATTTTGATTTTATTTTTCTTCAATTCTTTAAGTTATAGTTTATTTAAATAATAACAATTTCTACCTAATGTGATTGAAAAAGTTAAAAAATAAATTTTTTTAGCCTTTAAATGTGTTGGTGTGTGCTATAACAGTGGCAGACACAAATGCTCAATGGAGTGAAACATGGAGCAGACAATAATGGTAGTGGATCCATAAAACATGGATATGCAGGAATTATGGTTATTGTTTAATTTTTGTTTTCTTTGTATACATATATCTCAACTATTGTACAGAAGCAGGATACTTGAAATAATAATGAAATATCTTGATAATTATCGAGAGAAATACAATATTTTGACATGGTATCGGAGCGAGGATATTGCTAATGAACTACTATTTGATTTATGGCCAAACTACCATTTTTTGATTCTTTGATTTGCAAATTTGCAGTTGTTGATTTGTTGATTTACGAATTACGATTTCTAGTTTACGGTTTACAATTTTGATTTACGATTTACTGGTGTGGCTGCGATTGTATTTGTAGTTTTCGCCTTTTGAGTTCGATTTACGGTTTATATTAAACTCTTGTAGCTGTTTCAAACAGAGACATGTGCGGCTCGAAATGAAAGCAAGATAGTTATTTCACGTTTATTTGTTCGAGAAATTCAATAGAAGATTACGGGTTACAGCAAAAAAAATATGTCGGTATGACTTCTGGTCGAGGATTCGCGACGACTCGACGAAGAACCGTAGAAAGGTGGGACCCGTTTGGAGCGAGTACTCACGGCATCCGTTAGCGCGGTCCCTTGGAAACCAGTACTCGCGACAGATTGATGCGATTCACGAGAATAACGAGAATAGGTGGTGTTGTGTGGTTGAAACTACCATTTCGGCGAGAGAATGAAGGAAAAAACCGATGAGAGCGGTTGCGAGAGGAGAAAGAGGCATTGTGAAGAAGAGTGCCATTTCGAAGAATGCGAGAGAAGAGGTGAAAGAGAGGGCAAGATTTTTGGGCGAGAAGAAATTGAGTTTAGAACCTGCTTAGGGTTTGGAACTTCGCGAGAAGAAGGCTGTGCGAGGAACGCGAAGCTGCGACTTGGGAAGAAGCTGACGACAATCTGCTTGAAATCGTGAGGGAAAGAAAGGATTGAGAGAGAAACGACAAATTGGGGTTAGGGTTATAAGGGTTTTCTTTTTTGTCATTTATATAGTGGTACACTTTGTAAAAAAAATAGCGGAAATTTTCAAACTGGAGAATTTCGAGACAGCAAATCGTCAGCTGAGCGTCATTTCGGGTTAGTATCGAGTTGGGAGGATCAGTATGCCTTGTGGTCCAATTAAAGGTGGTGGAGATGTATATCTACGGCAAAGACAAGCGGGATATATTAATGGGGATTTTCCTCGACACTGTTGAAAGCAGGCCACTCGTTCGGGAGATGTCGCTGAAAATGCCATTGTTAAGGATGGTTGATCAATTCGATGGACCCGCCTTGATTGCAAATTTTATTCGATTCTCGGCTGCGAAACAAGTTTGGGATTAGCTGCTTTACCACGCTTACATGATGGGACGGAGACACGTCTCAGTGTATGATCTTGTGATCGAGTTACTCGTGTAAACGGGTGGGTGGATCCGTGAAAAATACTCTGATGACGCCCGAGGGTTGTGGCGAGAAATTGATTTCCGTCGTCTAATCTAATGGAGTGTGCAAATAACATACAAAAATACAACAAATGCGTACGGGAAGATCAGTGTATACCTTCGTGATGGACTTGATGGCAGGACTCGACAAAACTCGAAGTGATGTGCTTGAATCAAACCATTCCTACGGTGGAACAGCTGTGGATTCGTACGTAGGGAAGAAGTACGCGAACCGTGATGATCACGGGTATAGATCTGACACCCGAGGCTTGAGTTATGGCTTTTAAAGGGGTCGAGGACACGTATGTCGATGCCCATGAAAACGGGAACCTCTTTGGGTATGAGAAATCCTCGGGAAATCCACCATCTGTGACGACATGAAATGTGGCCATTGTGGAAACTCCAATCTTGGCTGAAAAGCTGCTTCCAAACTCATCGGGTATCCGAGAATGGTGGAATGATGTGACACGAAAGAAATGGGACACAGCAGATGACGAGCAGGTGGCTACCAATAATGCCTCACTGTCCACCCACTTCGGGCCGAATCTTCCCCGGGATCC
The DNA here is from genome assembly GCA_033030585.1 of Hippophae rhamnoides. NCBI lineage: Eukaryota > Viridiplantae > Streptophyta > Magnoliopsida > Rosales > Elaeagnaceae > Hippophae > Hippophae rhamnoides. The sequence continues at coordinate 72,173,554 of CM065427.1, forward strand.
GGAGTATTTCAAGTAAAGCATTTCACATCTCTACTCGTAGTGATAAAGAGGATTGGATGCGGACTGCGGGCTACGAGATCACGTGACATTTTGACCAAACGATCTGCTCCGTCTGGCCGGCGAGACGGAGCCGTGTTGCCAATGCAAATGGGGTCGCTTATCCGGATTACTGAAGTGAAACACTTGACCTTATCTCCTCATTATCGTTATCTTTGCTTGTACCATCTACGTGTCAACCGGCCTAATGTACGTAAGTCAGTCGGTCACTTGGACCTTAGCGTGTAGTATTGATGTATTACACTTTGCCTTCTACGGGATATTCTCGCCGAGGAGATCATTGGGCGTGGTACTAGGGAGAGTAGGGCTATATTATGTGGATGACCTCGGTTCGGGAAGAGCCAATCACGTACGACATGCATTGGTAACGAAGGAGCAGCAGTTGGCTATGTCATCGTAGATTTGGGCATCCATCATTCGGGTATTTAAAGAACCTTACTCACTGGATTTATTTTCCAAATATCACACATTCGGATTTCAAATGTGATACTTGTATCCTAGTAGTCATGGCGTCTTATCTATGAGCGTGAATAAAAGTATGACTCCTTTTGCTTTGGTACATTCGATGTTTGGGGACCTTCCCAGGTGTATTACGTCGTCGGGTCATCGTTGGTTTGTTATTTTTGTTGATGATTGTACACGAATGACATGGCTTTACTTCTACCGAACATAAAGATGAAGTATTTGCTACATTTCACTGTTTCACACCATGATTGAGACACAATTTTACGAAAAAATTAAGATCTTAGGTCGATAATGGAGAGGAGTATGTTAATGTCAACAATTAGGACATACTTGGACAACCGTGGTATTCTCGCGTGAAACCTCGTGTTCATGAGCAACGTGAGAATGGGGCTATGGAGAGGAAGAATAGGCATATTTTAGAAACGGCTCGGGCCTTACTAATCGGTGCACGTATGCCTAATAAATGCGGAGTGATCTTGTTACTACGGTTATGTATCTCTTGAATAGAATGCCCCTTGAAAGACGCTTACAATTTCGGACTCCGTTAAAGGTGTTATACGATCATCTTCCACTTACACTGCTATTTTAATGCTTAGTCACAGATTTTTGGATGTGTTGCTTTTGTCCACCTCAGTAAAAATCAACGAACTAAGTTGGATCCATGTGTTATCGATGTGTATTCTTGGGATATGGTGTACAAAAAAAAGAGAATGCAGATGTTATGATCCAATTACTAAAAGAAACTATACTACCGTGGATGTCACTTTCACTCGAATCGAGAATGTTTTTCCCGTCCAGGTATCCAATTACACTCTTCGGGAGGAGAGTTATGGTGAAGAAACGAAATTGGCTTGATGTTGAAATATTAGACACTAGTCAAATACTCGGATCGTGCCAATAATATGGAGGAGCACGTATCGGGCAGAGCTTGAACTTAGAAGCGAAAGTGAAATAGTAATTGAATCTCCCGGAAGATGAAGTGGTTGATGTACCACTCCATTCTACGAGTACCCCAATGATCCTCTGTGAGAACAATCACCGAGGTAAAACATCTATCACACGCTTTACAAACTAATGCTATAGATACACACTGTTGGTTATGTTTTACCTTTCGAGACACAATCGAGGTAAACCTCGAGAATCGATACTCCCCGAGGAAAGAGAAGAACGACAACAGTATCCGATAGCAAATTATGTATCTCTTTCAGGTGCTCCAGAACCTATAAGGGCATTTTGCCGCAAAACCTTCTCCTCGTGTCAAATTCCGAGTAGCATTGAAGGCGCCTTATCTAATCCAAAATGGGCTCGAAGCTATAAAGAGGAATTTGAGGCATTGCGGAAGAATAACACGTAGGGTGTTAGCGAGTTGCCTCGAGGAGGAAGATGGTAGGATGCTGAGTGGATTTTCTCCATTAAGTATAAAGCGGATGGGTTGGTTGATCGTTACAAGGCGAGGCTTGTATGAAGGATATCTGCAGAAACATGGGATAGATTATCAAGAAACCTTATACTGTGGCTAAACTAAAAGCGTGAGAGTTTTGTTATCTCTTTGCGACAGAATTTAGATTGGCCATTGCACCCGACTTGACGTGAAGAATTCCTTCCTCGTGGTGACCTTGAAGAAGAGATTTACATGTATATCCCGCGGGGATATCTTTGTTACATCGAGAAAGCAGCTGCATGTAGATTACAACGAGCATTGTATGGACTAAAACAATCACCTCGGCGTGGTTTGGTAGGTTGAGTTCGGACGATGAAGAAATATGGGTTCCAACAAGCTACGATCATACTCTTTTCCTAAAACATCGATTAGGGAAGATACATACTTATAGTCTATGAGGACGACATGATCATTACGAGGGGATGATAAAGAAGAAATCTACTAAGCTTCGAGAACAAGCTGTCCAAATGAGTTTGAAATGAAGAACTTGGGAGGGCTCAATACTTCTTAGGTATTGAGGTAGAATCAAAACAAGGCATATGTCTTTGAGAAATATACTCTGGACTCTTAGCGAGGCGGGACTACTAGATTGTAAACCTGTCGATATTCCAATGGTTCAAAATCATAAACTCGGAGAATATGTGGACGAGTACCGGCGGATAAACGGAGAGATATCAACGGTTAGTAGGTAAACTCATATATTTATCTCATTACTGGGCACGATGTGCGTATGATGTGAGTGTAGTGAGTCGGTTAAAGTACCTTTGCCCAGTGAAGACCATATGGATGCGGTCGTACGAATGCTTAGATTACTTAAAATCCTCACGGGAAAGGACTTATGTTTTCAAAGAATGAGTCGATTGGAAGTCCTTGGATATCTGATTCGGTGGGCGGGGAATATGAAGGATAGAAATCTATTGTTGGGTGCTTTACTTTCGTGGGGGAACGATCTTGTTACATGGAGAAAGCGAAAGCAAAATGTAGTTGCCTTATCCAGTCTTTGACTAGAATTTAGAGGAATGGTCGAGGAATATGTGAGCTCGCTTTGGTTGAAAAAACTTAGCGAGATTGGTGTTGCTCACAACTGCTGAAATGAACTTATTTTGTGATAACAAAGCGGTTATTTCGCTGATCAGGTTCAACATGATCGCGTAGACGCGTTGAAGTGGATCGGAACTTCATCAAATAGAATCTTGAAGAAAAGATTATTAAGCTTGCGTTGTTAAATCGAGGAAGATCAATTGGGTGATATCTTCACAAAATCTGTCTGCGAACCTACAGAACTTCAACGACAAGTTGGGCATAGAGACATATATGCACTAACTTGAGAAGAAGTGTTGGTGTGTCTTCGATGGACGCAAATGCTCGATGGAGTGAAACGTGGAAGGACAATAATGGTAGTGGATCCATAAAACATGGATATGCAGGAATTATGGTTATTGTTTAATTTTCGTTTTCTTTGTATACATATATCTCAACAATTGTACAGAAACAGATAACAGAAATAATAATGAAATATACTGATAATTATCAGAGAAATACAATATTTTGACAAAATGATCATTTTTTTATAACAATAGAATAAAATGTTATAAAAAATAAGTAAATTTAAGTGTTATTTCGAAGAATAAGTAAAGTTGGTATTTTTCTCTTTAATTATGCTAAAAGGCAGAGATGTTATGGTGAGCAAATAGGTAGACATACAAAAGTTTCCGTTTCCTTATTGATCCCACTTTTCAATCTGTCACTTTCTACCAGGTAAATGATTATGATATATATTAGTTAAGAATAACGGGTAAAAAATGAAACACGCATTGAAAGGGATCAAATGGTTACTTTTCCGTACAAAACATGGTCCATACGATCAATTTCTTAACTAATTATGTAAAAATGAATGTATAACATGTTTTATTTTGCTTCCAGAATAAGTAATTTAAATGAAGTACACTAAAGTTTATTATCATTATGATCTGATTTGTAGAGACATATTCATTGAGTACTCAAAGCAAGTAATGAGATTGGGGATTTCATTGTTTGAGTTATTATCAGAGGCTCTTGGGTTGAATCCAGATTACCTGAATAACATGAAATGTGCAGAGGGGCTAGTAATTGGATCCCATTACTATCCTCCTTGCCCACAACCAGAATTGACTATGGGCGCGAGTAAGCATTCTGATAATGGTTTCCTTACAGTGCTTCTACAAGATCATATTGGTGGTCTCCAAGTCTTACATCAAAATAGATGGATTGATATACCTCCAAAGCCTGAAGCTCTTGTGATTAATGTTGGAGATCTTCTGCAGGTAGGTGCTTTTATTTTTTCTCTCTTTTATTGTTTTCATATCTATTACATGGACTCTGACTTTGAGCATCCTAAAGTTTTGGATATGTATTCAAGTATGAGACTCATCTATTTTTTTTTTTAATTTTCATCAATTTAGAGTATCGAATCATGTCTATGTCATATCTGTTGGACATGGTTAGTTAATGAAAAATGAAAATTCATTTAACTTGGGTTTTCGTTTTGTGTCATTGGCATGAAAAGAATGGGATTTCTTTTATATTTGTAGAGCCTTGGTTTTCTCTCATTTGTTTCTCTCTCTTGTGCTGAGCCAGATGCTCTCAAACGATAGGTTTAAAAGTGGTGAGCACAGAGTACTAGCAAATCATAAAGGCCCAAGAGTGTCGGTTCCGAGCTTCTTTGGGACGGGGTTGAATGCAGCGTCAAGACTGTATGGTCCTATCAAAGAGTTATGTTCAGAAGACGATCCACCAAAATACAGGCCAACAACTGTAAGGGACTATTTTGCCCATTTCAATGCCAAAGGACTTGATGGCACTTCTGCCTTACTTCATTTCAAGATTTAATTAAAGGAGGTCAAATACGGTAATGGTTGCCAAACTAAATAAAGTGAATAATTTGACATTTGTTATATGTATCACACATGACCAAATTCCAGATTCTTTAGTTTGATTTGTCAGATAAGATATATGGTGTGAATATACATTGTATCTCATTGTTAAATTATATGATAAACGTGTAAATATAAAGTTATTCCTTAATTTGGCGGTAATTTCTTCATGTTATTTCTGCAGTATAAAATTGATATTATTGTGCAAATTGCAGGGAGCATTCTACTAAGTACAATACCATAAATCATAAAGGGCATTTAGGTCATTAATCTTTATCATTTTAGATACATTAATCATTTTAGTTTAAAATGTGATACATTTTTCTCCCTATTAATATTGTTATAATTCCAATTTATTATATTTTAAATTAGAGATTCATTATTTAATATCCTTTAATGCTAAGTGGCTTTTAACCAAATTTAAAAGAGTATTTGTAGGTTTAATTATTTCATTAGTTTCCATACTTTGAGTAAATTTATACATAAATTTTTAAATTTTTAAAACATACATTTAATTATCAATTTTTTTAAAATTCATTTGTAGTCTCTCTTAAGTTGTTAAATCATGTGACTTGTTCCTCAAATTTGTACAACTTTACAGATATAACCTAATTTGACTAGCAAAATGTACAGTAGGTGTTTTAAAATTTTAAAAACCATGTATCATTTTAAAAATTTGGGATTACTTATACCATTTAAAAATTAAAGGAAATATGTAGAAATATTGGAAGTTCAAAAATTTAATTATACATTTTAAAGTATGAAAACTACATAATATATTTTAAATTTTATGAGAAAATTATTCAAAATTGAGAGATGAATGATATGATTTATCCTAAAATTAAATAAGTTAATTGGTTATTAGTCTTGTTATGATTAATTTAATTTTGGTGGCACCAAAACTCCCTTTTTGTTGGATGTTGCTCTCTCTAGTTACAATTTTGAAATTTGAACCAAGGGTTATATGTTGGTATTACTTCTGTTCAAAAATTATTTTAAAAAATAAGGATTAAAGTTTGATCACTATTATGGTGTGATTAGTGTGAGAATGTTTTTCTTATTTTCTCTCTTTTTGTGTAATAACTTTTTACATGTTTTCATTTTGTAACTTTATTTATGCATTTTGCAATTAATTTTATTATTTATGTTGTTTAAGTTATTTTATTGACTTATTTAAAGAAAAATAAAAAATACTTTCAATTTTTTCCCACTCCTCTAAGGTTGCTCACCGACCCATCATTGCCCTTTATTGACCTCTTACCAAGTACTTGATAAGCGTGTGATTTCAACACTCATTGAGATCTCGTCAATCCCACAGTGAGGAATCACTCATTCTATATATACCCTTTCCTCATTTGATTTAAATCACCTCAATTATTAGCTACTTCAATTGTTAACCACTTATGTCTTAGCTTTTAAAAACTTTAGTCATTTTTCTCTTATGCCCAAAACATTTTTACATGCTCTTTTCGTATTAAAATTTGATACTTGTTTTGCATATAAATTTTTTCCAATGTATGTATAATAATAATAATAATGTTTATAATGAGTATCTCATTTTAATAATATTTATAACATTAATCATAAAATCATGACATCCAATTTTCCTTTTTATTCATAATATATAATGCATGACATTTCTTATAAAAATGAATGCATGAATTTTAAAAGTAGAGTAAAAAACCCCTTTTTGAAAACTTGATTCGAACACTCAGATATTTATCCTCTAAACATACACTGAACTAAGCCAAGAATCCAAACAATTTTAGAGAGAAAAAGTTTAAAGAGAGAAAGAAGAGAGAAAATGGTTGAGAAGATTGGGGGATTTTTGGCTTTTTATAAACCGCACCTACACCCTATTGACCATCATTGCTGGTAGCTCAACGAAAGTCTAGCAAGGGATCAATGAGGCCACGATAAGGATTAGTGAGGGTCTAGTGAGTGGTTCGATGAGGACAAGCTAGGATCCAATGAGCCATTTAAAGTTTTTCAATTTTTTTGATAGATATGATTTTTCACCAAAATATTTCTCGATACATTCCTATACTTAAAAATATTTTAAATATTTCTTTTTAGACCCTTTAATGATTTATAAAGAATTTATAAGGTTTTACAATCCAACTCCTTAAAGAATATTTCATCCTGAAATTTTACAACTCCCTAAAGAAGTAAGGATTTTTTTAGCGAAGTTCAAACTACAACTCTCAAGTTATAGCTTCAATGCCATGATGTGTCCAACAAACTTTTACTGGTAGTATCACTCTTTTTTCTCAAGTTCTTGACTTGAAAATCAATAATTGCCATCGTTTCTTTTTCATATGATGTGTTTTCCTATAATAACAATTATGTCCAATCCAGAATAGTATCTTTATTTCGTTGACATTTTCATAGAGGAGACACGTGAAATACATTATGGACTTGTGATAATTTTAGAAGTTACTCCAATTGATACACTACATCACCAATTCTTTTCACAATTCAAAATGGCCTGATGTATCATAATGTTAACTTTCCTTTTATTCCAAAATGAGTTATTGTCTTCCGAGGTTGGACTTTTAGAAAAAACTAATCATCCATTTAGAAGTTTAATGGATATCGTCTATGATCATCATAAATCTTATATTGACTTTGAGCTGCACGAAGTTTGTCTTATGTGATGCAAATATTTTTAGTTGCTTCATTTATAAGATTTGTTCCCATCGTACTGAAATCTTCGTGTTCTACCAAGCACATTGGAGATATACATGTTTTTCTATACAGGGCTTTGAGATAAGCCATCTCAATACTCGTATGATAGCTATTATTGTAGGAAAACTCAACCAATGGTAGGTGTTCATTGTAGTTTTTCTTTAATTCCATAACACAGGCTATTAACATGTCTTCTAACATTTGGATAACCTTTTTGTATTGACCATCAATTTTAAGATTATAAGCTATGCTATGCAACAATTCTATATGCGAAGCCTCATGTACAAACTTCCACAAACATGATGTAAGCTTTTGATCTCGATCTGATACAATCAGCATTGGAATTCCATGACATCATTCAATCGCTCGAATGTATAGCTTCCTCAAAGCATTCACTGAGTATCAATTTTAACTAGAATGAAATGAGCTTTTCTCATGAGTTAAAGCAAGAAAAGCATAGACTTTCACGCCTAGTAAAGATCTTCCTAAACCTCAGGAGTTAGGTTTACTAACTTTGTTACAATTTTGAGTAAAAATATTTACCAACATTTCTTCCTTATTATAATATTGTAAATCAACGAATTAAAAACTAAGATAAAACCAGATATGACAAAACTCCAAACATTTGAGCGAGAAAATATTAGCCTAAAATGGATTCCATGCTTTAACTAAAAAAACAACTTTTGAAACTTTTAAATGTGACCTTAGGGAATCTAAAACCAGAACAAGAACCATTACCTATAGCATCACAGAGCAAGATCTTGGTACACAAATCCTCAAGAGTCAAATTATATGAACAATCCACATTGGCGAAACCTTTCAAAAGCTCAAGCCCAACCTCTCTTAGTTTCTCAACTACGAGAATCGTCGACTTAGCATCAAGAGATGACGCACCACCAATGGTTGGGCTCGATGGATAGAGCTATTAAAGCTGACAGTGAAGGAACCACCTCCTGATTCTCAAAAACATCAAGGACAGTTGCTAGTTTTTCCTATAACCACGAGTGATTCCCTCGATGTGAATGACCCACTTGTGACGATAGACCTGAACAACCTTTCTATCAAGACCCTTGTATGTGGCTCGAACCACCTGAACCTCATCATCCTTGCGAAAATCGGTGGAAAGGGGTGCACTTATCGACCCTTGGACATTTTTGCTGAGTAAGGGTTCTGGGATGACTCTGAAGGAGATCGAATGTTGAGGAGTGAAAAAAAAGGAAAAAAAGGAAAAATGAGAGAGTTGAGGGAAAAAAATAAAAAAAGAAAAAAATAGTAGTAATTAATATTAGTTAGGAGTGAAAGAGAGAGAGGGAGAGGTGAGGGAAAAAGGGGGAAAAAGAGAGAAAAGTGAAAAAAATGGAGGAAAAATGAAAAAAAGAAAAAATTGATAATGTATATCTATAGCTTCGATTTTTTTAGACTACGTGTATGTATTATGATAGTGACCGACTATACTTTTATGAGAAAACTACACATGTTATCACTTTATGACATCTTTATGTATCTTTCCATTTTATTTTAAACTAAAGTTTCCAAAAACAATTACCAACTAATTAAAACTAAAGGAGTTAAAGTGTATTAATCAAAATAAAATGGCCAAAATATTCTAAAATAAAAAGTGACCAGGTCGTTCTTTAGATTAGGGATCTAATGTCTTTTAGTATCATATATTAGAAATATTATCATTTGGTTCCTTTGTTTTGATAAAAAGGATCAATTAAAGACAAAATGTATTATTTTAATGGTTTTTCATTAAGATGTTATTTTGTCGATGAAGTAATTAAAAAATAAACCTTTAACTTGAAAAAAGTGAATTTTTTATGAAATTATTTTTGAAAAAATGAAAAATAACAAAATTCAAACAAAAAAAAATTATTCAAATATACATTTCAAATTTTAAAAAATTAAAAATCAATAAAATATTAAAATAAAATAGTAAAAATAAACAAATATTAAAAAGAATATTTTATGAAAAATATTTCGTACTAATTGTCACTATACTATTGTTAAGTACTCTTGTTTTAATCTTTTGATCGAAAAAAACTAATATTTTAATTAAAAAATTATTAAAATAATATAATTTATTCTTAATTTTTTTCGAATCAAAGTAATTAAATAATTTTTTTTTTAATTTGAGAAATAAAACAATACGTATAGCCTAATTTAAAGCCCTATCTGACACTTTTCACAAGATAAAATTGATCTAACTGTATGAATATTTTATATTTTTCATTAAAGACTACCAAAATTTGACCTAATAAAAACATAGAAAGCTCATGTAATAGTCTAGAGTTAATGAAACTCACAATCATGGCTTATATAAGTGAATTTTTAAGTTTATATTCTTTTTATAGCATGTGTACAAGAGTACGTGGAAAAGGAAAATAAAAAAGTTTATACGGAAGTGTGAACTTTTTACAAGCATGTGTAAAAATAATATACACAATTGTAATTTGTTATAAGTGTATATAATCTTTACACATGCATGTAATGATGTTAAAAATGGAAAAAAGATAATGAACAATGATGAATAATTATTAAAATATATTGTGAAATAAGAGTAATTCAAACTAGATTATGAATATTGATTCAATACAACCATATTTTATAAATTTCTCCTAAAAACATTAGAGCACTACACAGGTAACTTTTCATAGTAAAGATTTAAGTAACTTTTGTTGTGCAAACTTTTGTCACATTCTAATATGATAGAATTTTTTGACAAATTTTTTAAATAGATTTGAGTCGTATCAATATTTATAATCTAATTTGAGTTATCTATATTTCACAATATGTTTCGATTCATTACTAGTATTGTTATTTTTTCTTCAAATCTCTCCGATTAAATACCCATGTAAATTTTTCTACTATGCATGTTACACTAAAGTTTTGATTACATGTACATATTTTTTCACATTTATATAAATTCATTTTTTTTTCTTTTCCGTCCACCATACTTTCTTCTCACAACTTAAACAAATTTTATTGTGAAATTCCCCTCTTTTAAATTACATTGTATAGTAATGTAAATCTCAAACTTATTTCAAGTGATTACCTTTTCTTTTCTTTTTTTAAAGTTTTTTCCCGGATGTATCTAGGAAAAAGAATATACTCATGCAGAGAGCTTTGAGATTTTGTCTAAAAGGGGCTATGGGTGTGCTCAAAGTTTAAAAATGTATAAAATGATGTAGAAGTTTATAAATATGCTCTTTAAAACCATCTACTTGCTCACATGTTAGAAATTTTGGTCAATTTTTGATCAAGTTTGTTTAATTTTGATTGTACCGATCAATTTTGGTCAACTTCAATTTATTTTGGTTGAATTTGGTTTATTTTAATAGTATGTGGTCCATTTCGCTTGACTCATGGACTCATAACGAAGGGAAAAAAAACATTATTGGTTCTTCAAGTGGAGCCTTTTTTAAATTAGAATATTTTTAAAATGTGTCAATTCAAAGCTCATTATGTACAAAATCCCCAGGGCCATTCGCCTCATCTAAGAAGATGACTGAACTGGTCTATGTTCATGGAAAATCCACTGTCAGCATTGAGGAACTTGTGCTAAGTGTTAACATCTCAGGTTAGTAGAGAAAATCTATATGATAAATTATACTTGAACATTATTATATGAGCTTTTTATTATTTTATTTTCGCAGGGGAATTTTCCTGTACTTATTTCCTCTCTTTTTTAGTACAAAGAGTACTCAAAAAATTTATAATGCAAATAAGGTATAGATAAATAACACTTAGCTTATATCCAACTTTTCAATTATTTCAAAATGCATCTGTAAGTCAGATGTCTTATCAGCAAAGTAAAATCTCTCACACACACGTAATTTCCCTTTACTTCTTTGAGCTTCAGATTGAAGAAGATGAAGCAATCTGTCTTTCTCATTTTGTATCCAAGGTCGCCTGCTATCACGCCATTGTCTTGGAGTTCCATGGAGTATAAAACGCATTCCTCTACTCGTTTCTATTATGTGTCTGGAAACTTTAGTAATCACATTATCATCTGTGATGTATGCACCAGGAGAGTTTAATCCGACATCGACATAATGTATCTCAGCAATGTTGCCCAATAGGCTTTCTTTTGTGGTGGGTATGATGTTTACCTTGTCTTCATTGCAGGGGCTCATATGGGAGAAACCAAGCTCACTAACTAGTTGGTTGAGGACGGTACCACCTTTGCTAAATCCGAAGACAAAAACTTTAGGATGATGCAAATTTGACTCAGAAATGCTGGCTGGGTGCTTTTCTGTCTGTCTTGGTGGTATAGCACTCTGCACCTGCCAGTTTCATAAATATATTTCATTTAAGGTTTGCTAAAGTTGAATCTCTTTTTCCTATAAAGTTTATATTAGGATGCGACAATGAAATGTTTCACGACTTTGCTAAAGTTTATCTCGACATGAATTCAACAAACAATATATATGGAAGAAAATAGAGATACATGAATAAGAGAATAAAAAACGGAAGCAAACCTCTTGAAGACATTTTGATAAGAGCAAGATAATCGCTTTAGATGATGGAAAACCAACAGGGTCATATGACTTCGGTTCTCCCCATCCATTTACTGATGGTACAATGTCTTTGAATACAGCAAAAGGCCCATTGAACACAGAAGCCTCAATTACCCAAGCATTGACAGAACCACCAATCTTTGAAACAAGAACTTCAGCAATATGTTGCAAGTCCGATAGCCTCTCAATAACTGGGTTTCCAGTCCCTGCAACTCGATCTCCACTGAAAAAAATGGCATTTGCAGAAGGTACCTGCCTCCCATATTCACAGCAAAATCATCTAAATGTCAAAGGAAAAAAGCAAGCAGCTCAAAAATTTAGGAGCAATATCACCTTCGAAATGACATGCGCATGAAACAACAAGATATCTAAACTTTCTGCTCTGAGGGGAAAAGTAAATGAACTTACAGCAAGGTTTTTGGAAGTTGGGTCAAGACAGAGAGATGCTGCAATCTGGTAACAAGCTCTACCGTTAGAACACAGTGGAACTTTTAGAAGTCCCCTCCAGCGATCCATAAAGTGCAAGAAAATGTTGAGAACTGGAGATATTAAGCATGATAAATGATATTTTCAGGAAAAATTCCAAGCCTAAAAAGAAAGCATATAATATTTCTATGCTTGATATTTTTCTTATCTAATTGACATAACAGTTTGCGTTACAAGGCAATATATATAGTTACGGCATAAAGGCAGATTACCCACTGGTATGCTGCCAGAACAATAACAAAACTCAGTCATTATGAATCCCCAATCTAATCAGACCTTTAAGGTACTTCAGGATGCAATATACACCCTCCTCAAGGATTCTCTGTAATTGACTAACTTGCACTTTCACAAAAGTGATTTCTGGCTTATTCACAAATAACTTCATCAAGATTTATTTCAGTAAGTAACTCGTGAACAAATTTATGATAGATTTTATAGCCTATAAGAACAAAGATAATAAGAAACTTCCTTGATTTATAAAAGTTCCTATTACTGTGTTCGGTATCTTATGTGTAGAAGGGTGCGCAACCCTAACGACCTAAATTACCTCACTTAGATAAAGCCCGATGTATCAAGTCCTTTTAGTGTGGCGACCTGGCACTAATGAGCAACAAACTGTTTGAGTTTCTTTAGAACATTATCTTCACATACTGATCTGGTCATGTGGACACTAGGACCAAGCGACATGGTGGTTTTCTACGTTTCTACTCATAACTCCAACGACCTGATTGCTGGAACAACAGCTTGAATGCTAGGACAACGACTTGACTTCGTTAAACGGGTTATTATTGTAAAATATCATATTTAAGTTGACAATAATGCCTTGATAGAGTACCTACTAATGTAATATTGAGATCTATCTTTTACATACCTATATATATCTCATTGATGAGATGAATAAAAGATATAGATATTTTCTTCTCTCCAACATCTCACTACAACCACTAACGCATTAATATTTCTCCAAACAATTAGAGCCCACCGTAGAGCCTTAAATTTTTCTAGTTCATGGTTAGCATTTGAAACCTTACATCTTATGTCTCTGGAGAAACAACTTGTGTCGTAGGAAAATTCACTCCACTCATTATGGCAAGCTCGTAAACTCATCCCAAACAAACGAACAACCTTACTCATCCGATCCAAGAGTTTGATCTCAGTTATCAATTATATCGCCTATCGCTAATCAATGTGTTGCATCACAGTTTGGAATACGGTCATGCATGACCTTTGGTGGATGATGGCATGTAACCTGTAGTTCATGATGACACGACCAGGCCAACTAGGACAATTCCATTAACCACCAACTCCGCTAACTACAGTTCTGAAAGCACATCGCACAAAAAAGATGGCATGTTAGATAGTCTCCAAAAATAAGTGGTAGAATTACAACAAGCGTTCATTAGGTCACACGATGATAATAAAAACTTAGGTCAAGGGTGGTAAAGCTGAAAGTTTATTCCATACCAATAACCCCCCGATAAGGGTAAGCCGGCCACCCATATCGAAGCATACATTACAAGATTTCCACTAATCAACCTTATATAAATGAGGAATGGCATATACCTCAGCTCCAATGCCTAACCCTGCTCCAACACTCGTGTACATGCCCAACTTACCCACCAACATCTGGCACAAAATACACCCTAACAACTCCCAAAACGTCTGGGTTTGGGGAACAAGACAACCGAGGGGTGTTAAGTATTACTCGATCATCCAAGTAGTATTCTTGATGAAAAACTTAGAGATATGGAAGAAAAAATGGAGACAAGGATGAATGATCGACTTAAAAGTTAGGGAAAACTTAGGTGTTAATAGTGATATCATAGAAGTAGAAAGCTGCTCGAAGGGAGGCTTACAAAAACAAGAACCTATGGCGTGGCTTCTTCAACAATACCTTCAGGCCAGGCCTCTGGCATCGCTTCTTCACCACAGGGTGAAGGAAGCGGAGTGCTCGCTAAAGATGCTTTGCTCTGACAACTCTGAAAAACTCGCATCAAGGTGAAGGAACAATGAGGTCCAACTTCCTGGCCTGAATCTTCAAGTTACTTATCACAAAGCCTACCCCGTTTCTGTAAGCCTTGGTGCAATTTGCTTTGAGCGTCTCCATCAAATTAGACAACGAGCTCATTTGGTCCCTTAGAGCAATGGCAATCTCTTCAATCTCCTTGGTTGCCTGCTCAAAATGGCTTGCTCTTTGTCCCTGCTCGAAGCAATAGTTGTCCGTTTTTTCTAGCTTTTTGGACTTGTCGAGCAAGTCGCACTCAAGTTTTAGGATTTTGGCCCCATTTTCAGCATAGCGAGCATCTTTATCCTCTACGACATTTTGGTACTTCGCTATTTGCAAGCAACTTGCTTGCACTTCGCGCTTGTACGCTGTAAGCGATAGCTCACCTTTTCTTGGCAATGACAAGACCTAAAACGAACAAAAATTAGTTAGCAATTAATATTAACAATGTGAAATGAGGGGTAAATCTTGAAATACATAATTCACTTCAATCAGACGATCAACCATCAGCTCCCCGTTAGGCCTTCCCTCACTGACCTTGGCTCGCTCAGCATCACATCCAAAGTGATGGTAGATGTTTCTTTTTAATTCATGCCGCCCAAATACGCCCTCGTCAAAGTAGATCATCGGGGTATCTAGAACCACGACATTCCTCAGAATGACTTCGTCAAACTCGAAGTCATCTCGATCCATTGCTTCAATCGGGGAAGTTGGGCCCTCAACTACCTTCCTTTACTTGAAGGCCTTAATCCGGAGGATAAAAAGGAAAAGCTAAGAAAGCTCGACACCATAGGTGGTGGAGGCACCTCGATTTTCTCATCGTCTACAAGAGTGGAGTCCCTTGTAAGAGATGGCAAGGTTATAGTGGGCCGAGGGTACGTAAGTACCAAGTCTTGAACATCTGAGGTGTCGATCAGGTCCTTGAGGTCCATATTCGAGTAGTCCATACCTACAAGAACAATGAACTAATTAGTTAACAGTTCAAGTTGTCAAAAATGGTATTTACCTCGTTACAAAAGGACAATCATATACTCGTCAGTATAGTACATCCAAACCCCAGAGTTTTTCAAATGGGCTACAGTTAAGATGTCCCTATAACTCTCGTTTTCAGTATTCTAAAGTTCGATCCTCCTTATTTTTTCCTTGCCAACTAGACCCAACTTATTTATTAGCTCACTTGCACAAGGTTGGAACATGCTGAAGTGATGGTTCCAGGTGCAGTAGATTGGAAATTCAACCCCGTCACCCTAAATGTCTCCGGTGATATAAAAATATTTATCCTTCCACCCCGAAGTACTATCGGGGAGTTTTAGGTGTAACCCTTGTCCAATAATACGATATATACACCCTACCTTTGTCCAGGCCATTTCTCTTCAAATAGTACATATGATTTTGTTGCTAATCAAGTCCACCCTATGTTCACCAACGATGACTGAAAAACATAAGAGAATTCGCCATCCGTTAGAATTGACTTGGACGAGGTTGATGTTGAAAGTGTTGTGAGCATGAGATACCATTATGGGGAATGGGCACCGAAGTACTATTTTAAAAGATGCTAATTGTATCACCCATCTCATTGTAGGGTCATCGGCGTCACATAAATGGCAGGATACCAACATCATTCCTACACGAGATGTGATGCCATATTTATGCCTAATCTCCACCAAGCCGTCGACAGTAAGATCACTTAGCATTTTTTCTATCTAATGCTTGTCCTTAATTCGATGGGTGGGTTCACCCTTGTTATCACGCTTCTTCTTAGGGCGAGATACCTTTGATGCTTTAGATGCCAAGATTCGAATGATGGGCACTAGTCCTTGCAAAGACGATGAGGAGACAGGGCGTGCCCCAAACGAAGTGGGGAGGGCTACAATGCTCTCCTTATGAGTACCACCTATTCTGATCAATCTTTCATCACGACCTATGTAAACTTCAATAGGTCGCTCAACTTGTTCTAAGCTCATTAGCAAGTGAAACGAGTCCCGAGATCCTTCTCAGGGTGTCCCTATCCTTAAAGGAACACTTTTTTTGTAGCTTGGGTGGACATCTTTGGAAGATGTCAAACGGACTATACCTTTCTCTTCTCTTTACCATAAAACATTATAAAAAAGAAGAAAATGATGAAGAAGTTACCTAACTGGTGAGGGGAGTTGCAAATCTGTTGACGAATGGCTTGAGAGTAGTAAAGCGGATTGATTTAACTAAGGAAGTCACTAGCCAAATGTACTGAATTTTAAACTATGTGTGTGATTAGTGGACTGGCTATGCAAAATTGTAGTGCAAGTAGTTATATCAGGTTGAGGTTCTCTAAAGAAAATTTAGC
Source organism: Hippophae rhamnoides (assembly GCA_033030585.1). Taxonomy (NCBI): domain Eukaryota; kingdom Viridiplantae; phylum Streptophyta; class Magnoliopsida; order Rosales; family Elaeagnaceae; genus Hippophae; species Hippophae rhamnoides. The sequence continues at coordinate 72,190,451 of CM065427.1, forward strand.
TATATAAAGAACATCAATGATTAAAAAATGATTTTTTTTTTACCATTTATAGATGAAGAAAGGAAGATGAACGATTTGTATGTTAAAATAAAAAATAATGCCTTAGAATATTCCCTACACTTCCCAAAAGCCTAGGGAATAGGTGAGTTAGTATTAAGTATGTTACGTGTAGAGGGATGCATAACTCTAGCGATTTGAAATATCTCTCTTGGATAGAGCTCGATGTATCGAGCCCCTTTAGTGTGGCAACTTGGCACTGATAAGCAACAGACCGATTGAGTTCCTTTGGAGCATTACCTTTGCCTACCAATCTGGCCATGTGGACACCGAGGTCAAGCAATCTGGTGGCTTTTCACATTTCTACCCCACATATGTGCAAGGGATGCACAACTCCAACGACCTGATCATTAGGGCAACAACCTGATTGCACTGACAACGATCTGACTTGGCTAAATGGGTTATTGTTGTAAAATATCATGTTTAGGTTGACAATAGCGCCTTGACAGAGTACCTACTAATGTAACATTGACACCTACCTCTTATATACCTATATATGCCTCATTGATGAGATGAATAAAGGATTTGAGTATGATTTTCTCTCTAACATTTCATTACAACCCTTATCAGGCTAGCATTTCTCCAAACATTGAATTTTCACCGTTCTTCAGACCTACATTAAACTTTTCAACCTACAATAATTAAATTAAAAAAAGAAAAAAAGCTAAAGATATGTAGATACTACTTCGAAAGCTACATCCATTAGGCCCTTCCCCGTTTCTTTAGAGCCATGCTCAAATCTCAATTATCTACCATCATCCATCTGTTATTTGGGAGCATAATAGGGGATTATGAAGACATACACTTGTCTTCTTTTATTAAATAAAGTGACATGATAGTTCATTTTTGGATCTTTATCCTCCACAAAACTTATCTAGTGCAATATTTTGCCATTTCATTTATAATAATAGTGTTATATCTGTTTTAGTAATATGTACTGATACATTTATCAGAAGAGGCAAAGAAACATTTTATGATGCTTCATTCAATGCACAACCCTAGTATAGAAAACAATAGATATAAATCAAACTACAAGAAGTAGAACACAATTTATGCTTCTATAAGCAAATCCTAGAAGATTTAAGAGCAATAGTCCCTTATATTCAGACAGTTTCTCCATCACCCTTTCTTCGTTATGTTTTACTTTATTATGAACCTTTGTCCTGTTGAATATTGGCTCTAAAAGTAACAAATTAGTGGCATAATTTAGGGAAATTAGTGGCACAATTTGTGCGTGATTAAGCGTGATTTAAGGAAATTAAGCATAATTTAAGGAAATTGGTGCTTTAATTTAAGGCTTAAATTATGACACACTTTAGTGGAGCCTTCTTCATCTATAAATAGGGAAGAGTTTATGCACATTGAAGAACAAGGCAAAAATCGAAAAAAATCGAGAGAGTATAAGCAAACTCAAAGAGAGAAAATACTTGTGAGTTTTTGGGAAACACTGAGAGATATTATTAGTGAGGAAATCAGATCAGATTACGTATATTTCCTACTCGTTCAAATAATATCTTTCGCCGCTCTGGACCAGAATTGCCGAGAATACGTAAATTACGTGTGTTCATTTTATCGCTTTGATATATTCATATACCGCTATTTATTCTTGCATCGCCCACAAATTGGTATCGAGCCAAATATAGCAGATTATATATCAAATCGAAACTCTCGACGATACGACGCAACTAGTGAAAGAATCGCTCAAATCGAAAGTCAGAATCACCGCAGAAAGTCAGCTGAGTCCTGTGTCGAATGGCGAGTCAACTGTGCCGAGTTAGGACCGAGTCAACTCGATCACTAGTGATATTTGGACCGAGTTGGTCTATTTTTCATCCGTTTTCAGCGAGTTGGATCTATTCCTAGCTAATTGGACCATTCCAAATTCAACTACGGACTCAGTTTTTTCAAATAAGGTATAAAATTTAGAAAACACCGTTTTAAGTTGTAAGTGCAAAATTTACATTTATCGGTTTGTCTTATGGCCGAGATAAAGCGAGAGATCGAAGAAGGTGAACAAGTTGACCATAGAATTTATGGCAAACCAAGTTCACTCGAAGAACCGTTGTCCAACGCAGAAGTTTGAGGTGGAGAAATTCGGACCAAGCCTGAAATAACTTCGTACGTGTGGCAATGTGAAGTATTAGATCTATTGTTAGAAGGATCTAATATAGCCTTGGAGACTAGGCCAGATTATTCAAATGAAGATTGGAATTATGTCAACCGACAAGCTTGATACAATTCGACCGCGTGCTTAGGGAAAAGATCGGAAAGTACTTTGTCATGAAGAGAATGTCAGCCTCTCTGAAGAAACTAGAGGACAAATACATGACGAAAAGTATTGAGAAACAGTACTCTCTACTTGAAGAAGAAACTTTTCCGTTTCCAAGATGTCTGAAAGGTACCACACGATTGAGCACTTAGATAATTTCAATAAAATTTTGGCCGATCCTGTGAAAATTTAGATGTTGAAATTATCGATGAGATAAAGCTTTGTTGTTGTTGAATTCATTTACCCGAGAAGTATTTAGCATTTAAACCAAACCCGTTATATGGAAAGGATGAGGTTAAGTTCATAGATGTTTCAAATGCTTTGGTAAAATAACGAGTACCTAGGAAGAAGGATCAACATGATCACGAGACTCGATATCGAAGCATTGATGGCGGCACCGGAGGTAGGACTAACAACAAAAAATCGGCGGATCAAATAATAGGAAATCTAGATCAAAGTCCGGAGGAGTCATCCGTAAGACGTCTGCGAAGGACGAGTGTGCCTATTGTCACCGAGAAAGGGCACTGGAAGAAAGATTGTCCAAACAAGGACAAGTCAAATGCAAATGCCGTTACAAAAAGGCCGATGAAGATGAAGAATCGGCCTTTTCGGGTTTCATCATCAAAAACCTACTCGGATAAGTGGATTCTTGATTGGATGTTCTTATCATATGTGTCCGAAACGTACATTGGTTTTCGAGTTTTGAAGAGCTCGATGGAGGAGTTGTGCTTATGGCGGCAACGCATAATGCCTGTCGAAACAAAGGGATCGGAACAATACGACTAAAGATGCACGATGGTACAATCGACGACTTACAAATGTAAGGTATATTTCGACCTAAAGAAAACCTTATTTCTTTGGGTGTTCTAGATCGATGGTTCTGAGGTAACATTGGAAAATGGAGTCTTGAAAGTTCATGACGAGGTGCATTTGTAGCAATGAAGGGTACTCGTAAGGCAAACTTGTATTTCTTAGATGGGTGTACGATTCTGGGCAAGAGCGGTGTCTCGAGTAGTTACGAAGAAAAGGCAAATGATTCTTCACTTTTGGTGGCACGTAACAGGGCATGTCGGTGAAAAAGGCTTTGCAAGGCTTAATGAAGCAAGGTCTTTTGAAAGGTGCCAAGACCGGAAAGTTTGATTCTGCGAGCATTGTGTAATGGGAAAACAAACAAAGAGTCGGATTCGGCCTTGCCATTCATCGTACTAAGGGATCTCTCGATTATATTCACACGGATGTTTGGGGACCTTCCAAGAATGCTTCACTGGAGGTAAACGTTGGTTTGTGACTTTTATTGATGATTTCTCTAGATATGTCCTGGATATACACTTGTAGTCACAAAGATGAAGTTCTAGATATCTTTCTTAAATGGAAGAAAATGATCGAGACTCGGGCAAAGTGCGGGAAAGATTAAAAGGCTCGAGATCCGATAATGGTGGCGGTATAAATCAGATCCTTTCTTTAAAGTTTGTCAAGATGAAGGGATAATCGACATTTTTCGGTTCTCGTACACCACAGAATGGAGTTGCGAGCAGATCCAATGAATCGTACTTTGGTTGAGAAAGTTCGATGTATGCTATCTCATTCCAAATTGAGCAAGGCATTTTGAGGTGAGGCTTTGTCATATGCGACTTCATAGTCAGCCGACTTCATCGCATTAGATGGAAAAACTCCTAAAGAGGTATGGTCCGGGACAACCTGCTACATCGATTATGATTCATTGCGAATATTTGGATGTCTGCGTATTTTCATGTTAGTGAATCCAAACCTGATCGAGGAGCGAAAGAAAAGTTTTCTTGGGCTGGAAGGAGTTAAAGGATTTCGACTTTGGTGTGGTGAATCGAAGATCGTCTTAGCGAGATGTTACATTCGACGAATCTGTTATCTTTGAGACAAACAAATTCGAGAGAAAGAGAATGAAAGTCCAAATACTCTTTCTAAGGTGATGCTTGAGACTTCTCAAGATCAGAAGATTGCACCAGTGACCGATCGTGGTGAAGATGAAATTGATGATCGAAGAGATCTCGGTTGAGGTGGAGGTTACTTCACCATCACTACCGATTAATGGCGGCCGAATCTATTGCCACTTTACTCGGCCGAGAAGGGAGATTAGGAAGCTACCGAGATACACGTGGTAGCATTCGCACTTCCGCAGAATTGATGATGATGTCCCATTGCCTTTACAGGAGAAAGCGGGTGCAAAGAGTTGATAGTACGAAGTGGAAAATGGCAATGGATGAAGAGATGAAGTCTCTACATCGAATCGAACTTGGGAGTTGGTTCGAACTTCCCAAAGGAAAGAAAAAACTATTGGTTGCAAAATGGGTCTATGCCGAAAGGAAAGGTGCTCTGGTAAAGACAACATCGGATACAAAACCCACCGGTAGTAGCTATGCTCGAAAGAAGGAATAGGTACTACAACGAGGTATTCTCACCTGTTGTTAAGCATTCATCTATTCGGATACTATTGGCTTTGGTAGCACGGTTTGATCTCGAGTTAGCTCAACTCGATGTCAAAACAAATTTTTCTCCACGTAGTACTTTGAACGAAGAAATCTACATGTCTCAACCGATGGCTTTAAAATTCCAGGACGAGAGAATTGGGCTTATAAGCCGAGTAAGTCAATTTACGGTTTGAAGCGATCACCGCGACAATGGTACAAGCGCTTTGATAGCTTCGTAGAGCGTGAAGTACACGTAGTCGGTTTGATCATTGTGTATACTTTCGGAAACTCCAAGACGGTACCTTCATTTATTTGCTCTTATATGTTGATGATATGTTGATTGCATCTAAGAAGCAAGGTGGAGATCGACAGTTGAAGGCTCTGTTGAGTTCGAGAATTTGAAATGAAAGATTCTTGGAGAAGCTAAGAAAATTCTTGGGATGGAAATCCAAGAGGAATGGGGATTCTGCAATGCGGTCTGTCGACACGGACTACGATGTCGAAGAAAGTACTACAAAGGTTTCGACATTGATGAAAAAACCAAACCAAGAGACACCGCTTTGCTCTCACTTTCGAGTAAGTGCGTTAATGTCACCTAGCACCACCTTGGATGAGAAGAAGCAAATGGAACGTGTTCCATATGCAAATGCCGTCGGTGCACTTGATGTAATGCACGATGGTTTGCACCGGACACGATATTTCCCATTTGTTAGTATGGTGAGTCGGCATGCACGTAATCCGGGTAAGGACACCGGCGAGCGGTGAAGTGGATTACGGTACATACATGGTCTTGTGGATATTGGTTTGAAGTTTGAGAGAGACAAGACCGAAGGTAAACACCTAGTTGGATATGTGGATTACGACTACGCTTTGGAGATGCGGATAGCGTCGATCTACCCAGTTATGTGTTCACAATGGCAGTGAGGACCGGTTTGTTGGAGATCAACATTGCAGAACGTAGCTTTGTCTACTACGAGGCGAGTATATGGGCAACGTAATGTATATCAAAAGAAGCTATATGGCTTAGGTTCTGCCGATCAAGGATTTCTGGGTATTGTTCGTAAGAACGTGGAGGTTTTTCGCGACAAATGTACGAGTGCCATTTGTTTGGCAAAGAACCAAGTTCATCATGAGTCGCGAAAACACGTCGATGTTCGATTTCATTTTTGTTCGGGAAATCGTTGATGAAGGGAATGTTATACTCAGAAAGTCGGACTGCAGATAACCCCGCAGATATGCTTCTAAAGGTGGTTACGGGGATCAAGTTTCAACACTGTGAACTTGATCAACATCTCTCGAGCTTAGGCCTGTGCGCGAATTTGGAGTACGGCGTTATGAACTTTTTCGCCTAAGGTGGAGATTGTTGAATATTGGGCTCTAAAAGTAACAAATTAGTGGTATAATTTAGGGAAATTAAGTGGCCTAATTTGTGGCATGATTTATGGCATGATTTAAGGAAATTAGTGGCATAATTTAAGGAAATTGGTGGCCTAATTTAAGGCTTAAATTATGGCACACTTTAGGAAAAGGAGCCTTCTTCATCTATAAATAGGGAAGAGTTTATGCATTGAAGAACAAGGCAAAAATCGAAAAAATCGTAGAGAGTATAAAGCAAACTCAAAGAGAGAAAATACTTGTGAGTTTTGGGAAACACTTGAGAGATATTATTAGTGAGAAATCAGACCGTATTCATGATACGTATATTTCCTACTCGGTTCGAATAATATTCTGCCGCCTCCCGTGGACCCTAGGCGGAATCACAAACCACGTAAATTTCACAGTGTTCATTTTATCGCTTTGATATATTCATATACCGCTATTTATTGCTTCCGCCCACAACATGTCCAATACAAGCCATGTTACTAAGTAGTGATTGACCAACAATGGATTCTATGGGAAATGAAATACTTTATTCTTTTAGGATTATAGAGAAAGACCAATATACATGGTGAATGATAAATTTGGCAACTTAATTAACTCACGAGCCCATAAGGGATGCCGTTTGAAAATGGGGCTCTGCTAGGTTTTGTAAAACTCATCTTCTTGTCTCTCTTCGTCTACCGCTCTCTCCAATTTGTATTTCTCCATCTGATTCCATCTCTCTCGTCTTTATGTCAGTTTTCTTTGTTCTTATTTATATTTTACTTCTTTGATTTAGTTAATAAATTAAAAATGTGTAGATATCTCAAATTTGAGATAAATCTCAAATAATGTGTTGTAATATTATTGATAAGTACAGTTGGACCCACATAACTGTATCTAATAAAAAACCATCACGTCAGTTGTGATTGTGGTGTACAGTAGTGCTCTCATAAATTTCTCAGTTCTTAGTTCATGTCTCTTTGTCTTCCTCTATGGCCTCTCTCCTCTGAGTGCTATCTTTATGGAATATTTTCTCTATCTATGAGTTGGCATATGATTACTCTTTTATCTTGTCTTAATTTAGCTCAACTAGAATCTCCTAGTCTAATCTTGTTTGGGTTAGATCCAATTCATGAGCTATGGAAGTCGGTGATTATGAAGATGAAGATTCAAATGCCCATGGTGTCGGACAATGTTTTGATTCAAAGAATACTAAAATCCGCAGGTCAACAATGATCATATTGCATTGAAAGCTCTACCTACCAACCTACAAGCCACATGTGAAGATGGAGGATTTCAAGTAGCTATAAGGGATAGCTAGTCAAGTGTTTTACCTCCTACAAGCCACATGTGAAGTTGGAGGATTTCAAGGAGCTATTAGGGAAAGCTTTTCAAGTGTTTTACCTCCCTAACCTACAGCTGTTTTATGCTGGTTTTCAAGATTGTGTATTTGGAATGGTTTTTCAGTAACATTGATATTTGTATTGCTTATGATGTCAGTTTTGTATCTGCTTGTAATGTTTGGACTTCTGATGAATGAATGAACCATATCTTCCTATAAAAATAAAGAGAGAAAGGACAAGACAAGAGTGAGACAACTACGAGGTACTGAACTCCATGACCAGAAAAGAGAGAGAATTGATATTTTCTAAAAAGATTCATGTCAAAATTGGTAGAGTATGTTGGTCACCAATACTCTCAAAATCTCAAAAGTTTAACTATTGAGAGAAACCAACAATACTTTTACAAATCTATCACTCCCCACAAGTGTTGGTTATATGCACCCTACAACCCAAAACTTGATATTCAATCATTTGGGGTAACACAACTAATAAAATGGAAGCTCAACTTCTATAGATTTCAAGAGTGTCAAAGAATTAGTAAGTTCTTATGTTCAGTTGAAAATTTGCATTTGCTATTTCCGAACCCATTTTAATTTTGTTAGCGAGACATCGAGGATAAAAACACAGCCCTTTGAGGAATTTTCAGTTACAGTTCTAGGGAAACTTGCCATGTTACAAACTTATAATTACAAGTTGACAGTTCAAAAAATCAAATATTTATAATGATACTGCAAAATCAAGTCCAAACATTTTCGTTCAAATACATGTTTCTTATAAAGTAATTTATTGTGTTAATTCAAGAGATGAACATAAAAGCATACATCTTAATTCTCCTGTAAGAATCTCAAAATTCAAGCGAAGAAATTAGTAATAAACTCAAAGACTCCTAAGCATGAATTTCGAGGTAAAAGTAGGTATCAGAACATGATTAAAATTACTTTAAAAGAAGAAGATAAACTAGAGCAACAAAATCAAATCAGAATAGAAAAATGCAATAAAACAGGAAATTTCAAGACCTACCAGCATGTGCTTAGTCGGCTTAACTATCGGTGCACGCCGGAGAGCTGGATAGGGGAAGAGAAAATAAAATGGCGGTAGAAGAAATTTTTTTTATTTTTTTATTGATAGTGGCGGAAAGTCAAACAGGCGAAAGCTCGGATGCGATTTGAGAAGAGTCGGGTACACAACACAAGAGGCGGCGAGAAATTGTCAAAAATAGCCATTGAAAAAGTACAAACGGCAAAGGGAATAATTGTAGATTTGTAGGTATTAATTAGGCAAGCAACTAATTGAAATCGGGAAATTGAATTTTGAGTATATCTAATAATTAATTAAATTTATTATTTTCTTAAAATTAATATTATTATCTCAATCCAATTCGTATGATTAATGATTTGTAAACAAGATTTTTTTAAGATTTAATAATAAAAATGCTTCTTAAATTATATTTTCTATTAATTGAATCATGTGTTGTCTAAATTATTTTCTATTAAATTCTTGATAAATATTGTTTAGAATATTATCATTATAAAAAAATTTGATGTTTTATTTGGATATAAAATAAGCAAAATTAAACTCATATGTTTTTAACTTTTTTAAGAGAATCATATGCTTGATAACAAGTATTTTTTTTACCTTATTTACTTGATATTGGCAAACACTTCAAGAAGTATATATTCTAGGATAATGACCTCTAAAAATGACATAATATTTTCTTTTTGAAACATTTGTTTGTTCTATCATTTTTTACCTTTTAGCAATGATAACCTAGTCTCTTGGAGGGTTTTTCATATGCAAAACTAAATTCTCATTAAGTTCTAACGATAAAATATTCTTAAACTAAATAAATATGAAAACCTTTAATAATAAGTTCTATTACTAATAATTCTTTTTAAATATAATATAATTAATATTATTTGGTTTAAATTTATCCAAATTATATCCACAAATTAATCCATTTACAAAACTTGACGGATTTTTTTCTTTGATTTCTCTAAATAGCCATCTTTTTAGTTTTGTATTGAATGATGGTTCTTTTCTATCTATTTCTCTCACTAGAATAGGATTTTTCTTAAGTTTCCATTTTTATGATGGAATTGCATTGGATTTACAAGAACATATTGTTGTTCCTGTATCAATTAAAGTATATAAACTATATGGTTTATAACCACCCATGAATTAACAAAATATCTTGAAGCTTCAACAAAAGAAGTTAATAATTTTTTTTGTATAATTATCTTAACCAAGACCTTATGAAATAGAAATTCAATCCCGATTTATTAATTGAAGAGACTTAAAAATACTAAAATAATGATTATTTATAAATCTCATAAATAATCCAAGATACAAAAATCCTTCAATAATGGAAATGCAAGTCTTAGGAATTCAGGTATATTTTAGAAACAAAAACATAGGCATTAAAGATTGGCAAACATCATATTCTAAATAAGATTAGAAAATCTTTAAACAAAAGGAAAAAAAATAGCGAATCATCTTCTAAACTTGAAGATAATCATGATAAAATTATTACTGTAAAAAATGTTCAAGTTCCAATATTATCCAAAAACTAAACAAAAAAAACTTTTGAGCACAAATTTATCATATATCTTATGTACTTTAATTGAACAGGACTAACATTATGTTCTTATAGACCTAATTTAATTCCATCATAAAAATGGATACTTATGAAAAATCCAATTCCGAGTATAGATATTGAATGGGAAATTACTAGTCAAGTAATTTTTCAAAGTCTTAATATGATGGAACTAATACAATTTCCAAAAATGATCAGATCTATGGTTTATCATTAAGAAAAAATTATAAGTGGTGCAAATATTTAACATTTTGGATTGCTAACATGAATAGATGGCATGAAAGAGAAAAATTCTTTTAGCCTTATCAAATATAGAGCAATAACTAAAGAAAAAGAATTTAAAGCAAAACCTCTTAATAATTCTAAAGTTTTAATTCAAACCATGAGTATGGAAGAGTATTGGATGCAAAATTTCATTCATACATATCAAATTGCTAAAGAAATCTTATCTAAACCAAAATATAAAAGAGCATTCATGGTAATAGATAGCAAAATCTTGTTTGCTACTAAGCTCCCCGTTATGAGAAGCATTATTCATGAACTAGTACATTCTATATGAGATTAATGTTCATTAACCATGAAATTAGTGATTTTATTGTGCTAACAATTTTTAGGTGCGAATTGAATGGATTTGCTTGCTCATTGACTTGAGCAAAATGAAACATTGGTCCAAATCTGTACACTTATCTTGTGGAGGTAATGGAATGAGAGATGAAATGTAAGCATATTACACCAAGGGAATTATCAATCTAAGGGTTGATTTAGACCTCTTTGTAATTGAATAGTTATTTTCATAGTGGATAGTTTAGGTGGTTCAAAGGACTGGTGGTTTAGTGGATCAATGGTTTTCCTCTTAGGTCATTTTTATTTCCTAGGTTGTTTCCAATTAAAATTATGTCGTATTTATTTTCATTTTTTGTATTTTTATTGTGTTATATATGGATAGCAACTGTAATAATTTTTAATTAGTCATAGTTTGCACAATTACCTATTCACCTTCTTTAGCAAATTAAATCTGTATCTTAAACTTTCAAAGATCAAGAAAATATATCCACATTTTTCACATTTGTGATATTAATTTATAGTTTAATCTAAAATATTATTCATTTTTAACTGACAAATTATTTCAATTTTGTATTATAGGATGGATTCATCACAAGATGCCAAAAATCCTAGAAAAATAAGTTGTTCCAAGATTAACTTTCTAATGATATTGCGGAGTCACGAGTACTAAGCTCGAGGTACGTTTCGATAAGAATGATGTAACTACCGGGAAGAATAGTACAAACTTTAACGGTAATTTAGGAGTACATGATATAACATTAATATAATCAATAAGGTATAGTCACAAGTAAATATTAAGTAGAAGGACAAGACATGGGCCAATGTTACAGTATATATAGACCTATTCATTTACTAAAAAAATTTATTATTATTTATGCATATAGTTGAGTACATGTTTTATTTTATAGAAAACTTTTACATTTTTTGGTATTGATTTAGATGTTGACCGTATATATTCCATGAGTTTATTGGGGTGTTTATGAAAAAAAACACAAGCATACATTAGATCTGATTATGTGAAGCCTTAAGTTGATAACCCAGATATATTTCATGCAATTTCTAAATATTTTTTAGCTAATGATTAAGAACATTGGGATTGGTTTTTAAATTTGACTAAAATCTATGAATTTAAAGTAAGTTTCATTTAATTTTATACTTCAAAAGTGATCACTACAAATATATGTCTTAAGTAGAAACTAAATAGAGGTGGCAAAAAAACTATAGCATAAGTTACTTATTTGGCATATATGGATCGATGTACTTTTTCTAATAAAGAGAAGAATTCGGTAAGTAAAATACTAATTTTATCCAATCATATATATATTGGATGTTCATATATAACTTTTTGCTATTATAGATGGTAAATTATTTCGATTGAATTATTATGATGGAATTATTCTTGAGAGACAATATCCTTGGAAATATGGTCATTGTAAAGATGGAATTCTATATGATGAGGAGACAAAATTGGTATTGGAGCGAATGATAAACCATATGTTCATAGATATTGATCTCATTTATGTAATTGAAGTAAATTTTCCTAATAAATGTACATGTATTACGTGATAGGAAGAGATATATATCTAGGTAGAAGCATGGAGATTGGTTATAGATGATCACTATGACATATTTACTACGGCGCTAGGGACGGAGGAACACTCCATACATATAAGAGTTGCAAGCTTTTGGAGTAACATTAGTTAGGAAATCTTATAAGCGAACAACTAGATGGAAGAAAAAAACAAAGGAATAAATGATGGGATAGATGAGGAGGAAAAACGACTTAGAGAACAAGTTTCTAAGTTATAGGCAGAGAATCAATCTCTTTAGTTAGGAAGAAAAAGTCCCAATATGACATGGGGGAGCAACTTTTATATTCCTTCTCCAATTTTGGATCCTCCACTTGACTTGTTAAAGGTATATATATTAAATACATATATGTTGGGCTTGTGGTTCCAACCTAGAAGATTAACTTTTTAGGTTGGAACCCCAGGGCTAACAAATTGTGTAAGAGCTAATCGATATAAAATTTTGGTTTATGGAAGAAAGTTTGAGACACAAAATGACAACATCAAAAGTAAAGAAGCAATTTTTTAAAGATGTATAAAGATGGTGATGTTAAAATTCATTTTAATAGGTTTAAACAATGTCTTTCTGAATTTCTATGGATTGATGTGAAGATAAAAGATGAAGACCAAGCAATGCTTTTGTTATCTTCATTACCTTATTCATATAATGTATTAGTGTCTTCACTGCTTCAGGGAAAGACTACATTGATGATGGATGAGGTTTTAACAATTTTCTGGGGAACTAGTAATAAGAAACAATTGGCTCATTCCTCGACTTATAGAGATTGTCTTGCTATAGTTGGTGATTCAAAAGAAAGCTCAAATAATGGAAGAAACAAGGGATATCTAAGTAGAGATGGAAATTGGTTAAAGCCTCATGAAAGATGGGATATTGAGTGTTTTTACCATCACAAGAAATGACACATCAAAAGGTATTGCAAAGAAAGTTGTAAGCCATAAAAGACCTTAAGGAAAAGAAAAGACAAGATGCTAAAGGGGTAAAAGTGACTAGAACATGTGATATGAAGAATGATGTAATTTGTGTGACAATTAGAGATGGTTCTCAAGATGATGGATTTTGGATTCTACTTGCTCATTTCACATGTGCAAACAAGGAGTTTTCTGATAGATATAAACCTTATCATGTGTGTGATGTTATAATGGCTAATGGTTTAAGGAGTAAGGTCATTAGTATGGCTACCATGAAGATGAAGATGTTTGATAGAGTTTTTTGGGCATTAGATGATGTTAGGCACGTACCCAACTTGAGGAAGAATTTGATGTTGAGTAGGTTGTATACCATGGGTTAATATTTTTCTACAAGGAATGGGTTTATGGTCATTGGTTATTATGAAAGAGAAAAAGAGAAATAACTTTTATAAGTTGATTGGGGATCATGTTCAAGGTGAAACTACAACTTCCATTAAGAGTAAGGTGATTATTGGTTTAGAGTTTAACTTAAAATCTTGTATAGTGATCATAATGTGAGGTAAGAAAAATGGGTCGAGGTCAATGAAGACATTAATGTTTGGTAATAAGAATACGAATTTGAAAGGTTGATATCATGGTAGAACAAATTTCAATATAGTTGTCTTCTATTGAAGATAAAATGATGGGTACACCCTACCCATAAATGAGGTGTAATGAGGGCATGTGTGGACATGCCATGAGATGGTGTCTTGGGATTGTTGGCTTTTTATAAAGGTGGAGATTTTTAGGTTGTCTAAAAGCCACACAATTAATTAAATAAAATAGCATGAAAAGGAAATCGAAAGACATATAGTGGTGTATTAACTTCAATTGATTTAAAAGTTACATCATAGCAATAAAAATAGGTGTAGGTAACCTATTTCTAAGGAGAATTAAGGTAATCCTATAGATATTGGTTATAATAGAATATGGGGAGCTATGAAAAAATATGGATGTTGTACCCATTGTAGATGAAAAATAGGTTATAATATATGTATGTGAGATGATCTACAAAAAAAAAAGAAGAACAATACTGGTATTTTTAGGTTCTTTATTTTGGGTCTGTATGAGAAATAATTTTAATGGGGCTTTGAGTTTATGTATTATTTTTGAGATCTTAGTATTATTCATTGGGTATTGAGTTAAGACTATTGTATTAAAAAGTGATATTAGTAGATTTATTTGTGACTTTGAGTGTGAATTAGGCTAATTTTTGAACAACATTAATTTCTTTTGATCTTATTTCTTATTAATTTTTCACTTTTCCACTTCTGCTTTTAGTTTTGTTTCATTTGGTTACTTTTTTACTTTTGTTGTGTCCAACAATATATGTGGAGAAAGCTAAAGGATACTTTGTAGCTTGGCCAAAATCTTGAATAATTACCTCAAGTGAATCAATTAGTAAAACATTTTGTCCATTTGAAATTTGAATATTCTTTAAGTTTAATGTTTATTGGAAATATGTTACACGGCTTTAGGTAAGCCAAAAGAAGATGCCAATATAGAAAATATTTTTTGTATCAAATCTTCCAAGTAAGAAAAATGCTAAAATATATTATTGGTTCTCAAACACATAGGTCCCTAATATGCTTAGATATACTCAAATATATATGATCAAATTATACAAGTGATAAGTAAATTAAGTTCAAGGGTTTTCGTACTTATGAGAATTGTTAATAATAATTATCACTATTTATTAGATTACTAGTAAGTCAACAAAAGTGGTTTTCTGAAAGTTGTTTTAAATGAAAATACCATAAAGAAATAAATAAAATAAAGCGAACACAAGTTTGAGAGAAATATATGATCATGGGACTATCTTTACCACTAGTCTATAATTTATCCAATTATTTCATGAATCAATATTTAGTACTATCCTTGAATTTTTAACAATATATTGGGAAATCTATGCATTAGTTGGCAATGATTTCCAATCTACATTTTATTACTTTTAATTGAAGTAGAATACCATCTTAAATAAATTCTAAATTAGAAAATAAACCTATTCATAGTTGCTAGATTAATTCATTCATTGCATTACATACTTAAAAGGAGATAGCTAAACTTTGTAAAATTTTAATTCTTAGTAACCTTTAACGAAGGTGTCAACTTAACTTGTCACATTGTCACAAAGCAACAAGTTACCACTTTGAATAAGAATTTTAGCAAATACCATAATTGATAACATAATTATAAATCTATTTACTCCCAGGATATAACAGTAACATCTTAAAATAGCATTTCTTGTAATGAATTATTTAGCTACTTTAATTCATACATACATAATTTTGGAATTTAAACATAGAATCAAAGAAATCAAGAATCAAGAATCGCAACTAAAAATTCATTATAATATTTTATTAATCAATCATGTTCAAAGGTTTGGAAATTTCCCACAATCACATAATAAAACTAACCAAACATAGATTCTAAAAGAATCATTATTAAAATTTTAATAATCAAGAAAGAAGAAGAAGAAGAAGAATTATTGATTAGAGTTTATGGTGAAAATCCAATTTGTTGCTGCCTCTATCTTATTTTAGCTTCAAATCTTTATTTCTCTATATTTTCTATATATCTTATGTGTATCTGTGCTTAACCATAATTACATATTTATAAAATAAGAGTTACATACAACATAATTAAGGGTAGGGTTAAGAGGTTTAATACACTTAAAATTCTGATCCTAGCAAATATGTGCATATATGTATCAAAGGGATGAAAATTAGAACAATTATATGCAAATTTGGAGGGCTAGATGCGGGCGCTTACAATCATGCCGTATTGATATATGGATTTCTTATTAGGGAACTATGCTCGAAAGAGTTGTGCTGATATGAACCTCAATTCATGTCATGTTGCAAAACCAATACATGTGCCCACAATTTCACCCAAATTCTTTCTACCATAGCATGCCTGGACTCATGCTGTGACACACAATCTTCTTTTAGAATTCCATAGGGATATGTAAGGAGTGTGATATGCCTCAATGCACTTGTTTTTCTCTAAAGCACCCATTTTTGGCCTTGTTTACTCGTATTTGTTCCTTAATACATATGTAACACAAACAAAAACATATAAAACACATAAGGAATAATAGACTATTGTAAATATGTGGGAATTGATACATAAATATATAGGCTAAATGACACAAATCAAACTCTCTTACACCTAGTCTTTGCTAGTCCTTAAAGGCAAAATAAATCATCCCTGAACACGTTTTTTAAATTATTATCTATGCCATTTAATAACATTAATGTTCCAAATTCTAATAACTATTAGTGGGATCTATAATTCATTCATTTGCTTGACATTCTCTACAAATATAACTCAAAGTGAGTGTACATAATAACCTTATTAGTGAAAACCAAACCATGTGACTCAATTAAATAGAGTGTACATAATATCACCATATTTCTGGATTTATATCAAGCACCGTATACTTTTTCTTCAAGTGTACATAGTGACTTAGCAATATCAATATCATTGATACAATGGAACTCATTAGCAGCCACAACATTCAAGATAACATTAATTCTTTTTAGGTTCCAATTACTACCAATTTTATCTTCAATAGTTCATTCGTTCTTAGGTTTTAAGAGTGATAATATTATCTTTGGTAATCATAGGTGGTTCACAATCATAAATAATAGAGTTACAAACATTCTCATCTATGGAACGTAGAAAGGCTCTCAATAGAAGCCTTTCAATATTGGTAGTTAGACCCATTAAAGAATAGATCATGGGTTATGGATGAACCCTCTCTCAAATGATCCATAACAAGATCCTAGGTACACACTAAGTATATATAGTAACCTGCTCTGATACCAATGGAAAGTATTTTAGTTACATATCAAATTAACCTAAAGGGGATAAATAGTTAATTAATGAAAATATATCAAATTAAAAATTCATAATTGACCAAACATGTAATTGTGTGTAAATAAAATAATCTAGTAATAAATAAAAAGTTGACACACAATATTTTAGGTAGAAACAATCTATGACACACCAATGACCTAAAAGGAAAACCATCGGTCCATTAGATCACTGATGAGTGCTCAAAAAGCACTAAAATTATCACGATTTTATGCATATTAATTGATTAAATATATATATATATATATTTATATGATTTTATCATATATTTAGATATATTTGTCTTTTTCGGAATCACGAGTATTTTTATGGTTTTTTAGGTATTTTCGCTTAAAAACGTAGCTTAAAGACTCAAAGAGGAATACTGGAGGCAATACATCACAAATATATTCAAAAATAAATGAGGAAAAGTCAACAAATATGAAAACATTGGACAAAATGGGTCAAAAAGGTCAAAAAAGAGAAAATCACGCATGCGGCGCCCAATGCGGCCGACACGTGCTGACGCGTGTAAGCCCAATTCTGTGGGCAAGCCGCAGGTGCCCATTAGTGCCCGGTCATGCACGCACTGCATTTCCTATCCGTGCGCGTTCCTGCTGCTTTCCACGCGCGCCTATGCGCACCCTTACTCTAGTCCACACGCCCCGCTACCCATTTGCGCCCCAATCCGCGCGCGCCACCTACCCGCTGACATCAGTTGATGTCATCTTCACCTACTACGCATTTTCTCCATTTTTTAATCATTTTTTCACCCAATTTTTATTCCTTTCCTCACCTATAAATACACATATTCTATTCATAACTAAACATACCTAAAAACACCTCTTCTCTTCTCTTTATTTCTCTCATTTCTTAGTTTTTTTAATTTTTCTAGTTTTTCTTAGTTAGTTTTCTTAGTTTTAGAGTTCTTCTCTTTTTGAGAAGAACTAATTATGTTTTTGTAATTTATTTGCTTTTTGATTCAATAAATGGGAGTGCAAATTCCGTTTGGAGGTTTTCCAGCAACATGAATAGCATCAAAGTACTGTAAGGATTTTATTTTCTTATAGTTATTTTTTTATGCTTTATTCTTATATGTTATATTTAATTTTTCTGTGATTAAATTTAACTTTGTTGGCTGTTTGTAAACATGATATAATAATAATGTTGTTATGCTTGCGAAATATTAAATAGGTAAAAATTTCTAAAATGAATTGATTTTATTTTTATTCAAGATTTTATATTAAGAATGTTAGAGAGAAATATATTATTTTTCATTACAAACTTAAATCTAAAAATTAGATTTTAAGGTTTAGTTATCCGGTCTGATTTAGAGTTGTGCTCTTTTATTTGTTGGTACAATCGCCCGGTAGTTAGAGTGAAGCTCTATTTCAAAAGTTTTTATAAGAATTATTATCTGAAAATGTATTGGCAACATGTTTTCAGTAGTGGTTTTAAAACTTGAAAGTTAGTACTCGGATAACTAAATTCTTAGGTTTAATTTAGAAACCTTGAATAAAGTTTAAATTGTCTAACCCCACCAAAGGTGGCATTTAAATGGTTCATTTTCAATCTCTTAGAAAAAGAAATTAATTTAATTAATCAAATTAGTTATCAACCCCACTCATAGATGTTAATTGATTTGTTTAATTAACAAAAAATATATAACCCCACCAAAGGTAGTATTCATACAAAAAAGGGAGAATCAATAAATATCAATTCATATCTTTAATAACCAAAATAATATGAGCAAGCATAATTACTTAGTTATTATATCCATCAATGCTCCACTATTATAAATGATAAAATTTGCATAAGTGTTTATTGAATCTGTATCTATGCTTATTTTTATGTTCTTAGATTAAAAAACACAAAAACCCAAATATTGTGACATGATGTTTAGGATTTAATTTCGTTTTTAAAAGTTTGAATAATAAATTAAAAACCACATATATTCCTTCCTTAGATCGACCTTGGGAGTATACTTATCATTTTCTACGATCCTGCCAATACTTGATGAGTAGAACCTGCATCACCGATCTTGCCAATACTTTGGTTTTATATTTATAAAACTCTCACAAGTGGAAGCGGTAGCGCCACGTACGTCTTGTGGCAACGGAATGTAGCGTCTGGTGAGAAATCTGTATGTAGCGGGACCGATCTTGATAGACGCAGTGTGCAATTGAGCGGTGCGTGCTGATTTCCTCCTTTTTGACCCATTTTGTCCAATTTTTCCATATTTGTTTATTTTTCCTCATTTATTTTTGAATATATTTGTGATGTATTACCTTCAGTATTCCTCTTTGAGTCTTTAAGTTACATTTTAAGCGAAAATACATGAAAAACAATAAAAATACCCGTGATTTCAAAAAAGACAAATTTATATAAATATATGATAAAATCATATAAATATATATATATATATATATATATATATATATATATATATATTTATCAATTAATATGCATAAAATCATGGTAATTTTAGTACTTTTTGAGCACTCATCAATCACCTAATTATCCACTATGAAAATATGGTTTAATTATAAAAGTAAAACTTAAATTACCCTACAAGATAATGCCATTAAGTGATCTATTTACAAGCCTCTACTTTCCTTCATAAAATAGATGTTCTTTACAAAAAAAGACATTTATGAAATTGATCAAAGTGAATAAATATTCATTACTCTTCGATAGCCTTAGATCGACCTAGCTCTTCCTTCAGGTCCTAGACCTGCTTCTTCTCTTCACCTTTAAGGTAACTTCCTCCCTCTTGGCAAGGTCCAATATCTATGCATAAAGGACTATTACCCTAGACAATGTAACCTAGCGGCTCTTCATCTCTTTCTTGAACTCCTTCTTCATTTGCCCAGCCTTTTTAACCTTGTAGTACTAGATGAGTGTCATCCCTTGTAACAAAAAAAGACATTAAGCATTTTTGTTGGATGAGGTTAAGGTCAATGCATCAAATTCATGACATCATATTAATGAAAGAATCTTGGGTTGTGGGGTTTCCCATGACATTGGATGAGTCTGGTGCATCTATGAATTGAAAAAGTTCCCTTTATTGATGAGATAGGAGTGGGTGCAAATGATGGTACCAAAATGGGAAGAGATACGATCAACTTCCCAAAAGACGCGGGAGATTTGGTAAGTTCTGAGACTGCATCCTCAGTGCCTTTCAATCTTGTGGCACAAAGTTCCTCCTCTTCATTTTAGAGGTCAACTAGAAGGAGTGTAGAAGGTCATCTAGGGACATATTGTCGAGATCCATATCCATACATGAAAACAAAAAATGTCATTAGTTGAACTAAATGAACATGACGAGTTAGATGGTCTTAAGAGGACTACAACCTTCTGTAAGTAGCTCAAAGTTATAGCCAAATTTGACCGATCTATTCTTCTATTTCTTGCTTGATATGGGTTTATTGACCACTGGTTTAATAAAAATTCATATCACAGTCTTATCATCCCAACAATCACTATATAAGACATTGAAAAAATTTCCTTTCAAGGAGTCAAAATGGGCAAGCAATGTTGGAAGAAGGATAGTTATGCCTTTTTACTTATGGTCAACATATGCAAGCATGACTTTTACATCTCCCCCAAATAGAAGGAATTAAGTTTCTCAATCGTCAAATTCCCATTGGCCCAGACATAGAAAAAGAGTTTTTTTTAGTTTTTATCATTGTCCAATAATTGAACGTTTGTGCTCTAGTCCTATTTGGACGATATATAAATATGGTAAGGATCCAATGGGTTTGGCTTCAAGAAGTATGCCTCGTTAAACTCAAACATCCCTATTATGAAATCGAGCTCCTTGTCTAACAAGGCTATGCATAATAAAGACCTATATCTATGGAAAAGTATATGGCATGGAGATATTTGGGTATGTCATAGAAAGTTTTTGATGAAGCCAAGCAGAGGAAAGCACAAATTGAACCAAAGTGACTTCTCATGAAACACCATCCAACCTTCAATAAATGGCTCATTGTCAAGAGATGTTAGGTTGAGAATGCCAATCTATATGGACTCAAATATATCGTAGGCCTCCCTCAACCTCGAAGCATAATGAGGTTTGAACTTATACAATTTGAGATCAGATTGTCATCCTTTTGTCCAAAAAGTGGGTTTGCCAATGCCTTTGCCTGCTCGAGTTTTCTTTTGACAAACTTAGGGACTGCAATATTGGTCAGCACAAGAATACAAAGAGGGGTATTTGGTCCTTGATTACAAAAAGGTCAAGCTACGCTTGATGAGGAAGCAACCATGGTTATGTTATGAATGCTTTTGGAGCTCCCTGAAAAACTTGATTTAAAAGTCGAACTTGAGTCGCTAGTAGACTTGTAACCATTAGAGCTGACAAACCCTTAACTCTCGCTAATAACCACGCTTTTGGGCATGAAAAGTTTCTAAGCTATTTTCCAGCCATAGTTACATAGAAATAATACGAGTAGACTATAAAAATAAAAAGGCATAAAGAAAAATGATAAGGAGACAAATTTTGCAAAGAAGTAACATTGTGAAAATGAGAAAGCTTACTAATAAATAAAAGAAAGAATCGACCTGAAACTAGAAATTAGTTAGATTCGGTTTTATGTGAAAAATATCGAACAGTTTGCAAAAGATTTGAACTAATGTAGGCTTACCGCCAAACTAAGATTCAAATATTCCAATGAGTTATAAGAAAGGGCCAAGTTAAAGTGATTCAAAAAGGGGAAAAAGCAACATAATGATTAGCAAAACAACGTGCTAAGAAATGTTTTAAGTGAATGGAGATCCCTAAAACTATGTCCCATATATATATATAAGATTCAAAATTCAAAAATCAAGTGAGACGCTTGTCCCAAAGGATGGGTATTGAAGCATCGATAGCAGAGGACCTTATTCCGGATCATATGTATACTCTTTCACATCGATCCTTGTGTCAGAATTGAAAGAGTAAAGGGCTCGATATTTAAATGTAAATCACATACTCGTGTCGAGGTGAAAACTGATGCACATTCATATAATCGCGATCAAAACCAGCTCTACGTCGACATTTATGCTTATCTTTAAGTATTTTTGATGAGCTCATTGTCAGTTTGTTGTAAGTCTACATATACTCCTAAATGAACGCTACATACTTACTCCTGTATAGACCCAATGAAAGACCTTGAATAAACACCACATATACAAACCCTTTATATATATCCAATGAAAAACCTTGAATCATCATCTTTTATTGTTCATTTAATTCATCTCTCTACTTTCTTTAAACTCATTCTGTCCCCAATATCACCCTAATTTGACATTTCAATCAATAATCTTTATGAATTCTAAATTTATGTTTTATGTATCCTATTACCGCTTCATATATAAAAACTAACAACGTATGATAAAAGAAGCTACTTGCACTTCCTACGCTTTTTACTTGTTTCCTTCCCGAAAGACTTACTTCTCAAAGTGTTGATGCAAATCAAAATACTAAAGAAATAAAATATGCAACTCATAAGACAATATTTATTGTTTGTTACAAATTCATGGTATGTGTCTGGTATGCAAAATTATTTCATTGAACACTTAAAATGTCATCAATTATTCACTTTATTCCATTTTTTTTTACACCATTACTGGAGTCACCACCTTCTATTGAATCAATCAAAGCTTAAAATGAAGCAAGGCAGAAGTGCCATCAAGTCCTTTAGCATTGAAATGGGCAACATATTCTCTTACTGTGGTTGGCCTGTATTTGGGTGGATTTTCTTCTGAACATAACTCCTTAATGGGACCAAACAACTTTGAGGTAATTTGCATCCCTGTGGAAAAGAAGCTTGCAACAGAGACCCTTGGACCATTATGATTTGCTAGTACTCTGTGCTCAATACTTTTGAACCTATCGTTTGATATTAACTGATAAGGCAAAGAGAAGGAAAACTGAAGTGTTAAAATTAAGAGAATATTGTTTTAGAGATGACCCTTCTTTTAACTGTGTTGAACACATGTTAAAAACAACTTCTTAATTACTATTGTATATGCGTTTGAAAGTACAAATTGCATTGGAGTTCCAGTAAATTAATTTGATAATTAACGGTTATTAAATAAGAATGACCGGAACATAGTGCTATGTATACCTCAAAAAGTTAAATGTTGGACCATAAACACACCTATTTAATTCAAATTTGAACTTAAATTGACTTGAAAATCAAAAATAACAAGCATTAGGTAAGGTGTAAAAACGAAAACTGTCCTCAAAATTAATGAACTACAAAAAGAAAAGTACTTATTATTTTGGTTACTTGCCTGTAGAATATCTCCAATATTAACAACAAGAGCTTGAGGGTTTGGAGGTATATCAACCCATCTATTTTGATGTAAAACTTGGAGACCACCAATATGATCTTGTAGAAGCACTGTAATGAAATCATTATCAGCATGCTTGGTTACACCCATCGTCAATTCAGGCTGTGGGCATGGAGGATAGTAATGTAACAGAACTGCTAGCCCCTCTGCACAATCTATGCTATTTAGATACTCTGGATTCAACCCAAGAGCCTCTGATATTAACTCAAACAATGAAACCCCCAATCTCATTACTTGCTTTGAATACTCTATCAATATGTCTCTGCAAATGAAGCAATTGATTAAAATATATTCTTCATTCCTGCATCATTTTAATTACTTATCATGCAATAAAATAAAGGGCAAACGTTTCTTTTATAATAAAAAATTTCAATTATTTTCAAGTATTATTTTCAATTTTTTTTTTAAATTCAATTTACTACTATATGTTTTTGATTCATTTTAATCTACTCTTTTTAAGGTCAGTTCAAGAAAAATTAAAATTTAAAAATTTAAATAGTTGATAGAGGGGAAAAAAAGTCAATTAGAAGGGTAAAAATTAGTGCATTGAAGCAAATTTAAAACATAGAGAATAACATTGACATAAAAATAGATAACTAATTAACTGAAACAGAATAGAAAATAAAAATAGTAAATTCCAAAATAAGAGAAATTGTTTTTACTAAAATAGTAAAGTAACCGTAAAATTAAACATTGTCAGGTAAGCATTTATAGATGTTGTAATATTTTCGAAAAACAGCATTTATAACATTTATATCAGTCTTTAAATTTATAGGGTTATTAGTTAAATACACGTGTATACGTATGTGTATTTGTCTTATTAAAGTTTTAATAATTTTTTTATATAATCTTTTACATCAATTATATAAAAATTATAAAAATAAAATTATATTTAAGTTGTATTTACTTAATTTTAAAATAATCATGTTAATCTCTATAAAATAAATAGTAAATTAAAAAAAAGAAAAAACAATAACAAGATGGTCACGAGGGGAGAAAAATGAACAACAATATACAATCAAATTCATCGTAAAAAGATAATAAATATCAACATTATTGAAAATATATTATTTATTTGATTCAATTTTTCACATAAGTCAAAACAAATAACAAATAAGACAACATAAAGTTTTATATATAAAATATTTTTAAATTAAAGTGTACTGTTAAGTTTTCCTGTTGAAAATAAATTTAAATAAAAAAATTCATTATTAAAATTATTTTTTTCCAATAGACATGTCAATTATTTATCCACTCAAATATGTGATCGTTACTTTCATAATTATGTGTCGGTTATTTCATAAACGTTATTTTTATAATCATTATTTTCATAATCATGTGTCCGTTATTTTATGACCTTTATTTTCATAATTATGTGACCATTACACATAATTTTTCAACTATGAATAAAGGGCAATAGCCCTCAGTTTTAAAACACAGCTCAGAAACTACTATTGATAGCAAACCAAAGAAAATATAGAAAATTGCTTTTGAAGTTTTCCGAGCAATATAAATATTTGAGAGGTGTAGCATTCTAGGCTTCATCAGTGCAGTGAAGTTTCGAGTCAGAAAAAAATTCTAGGTTGTTTTATCTCTACGACTCAATCCAAACAGTTCATTTCAATATATCGATAACATTGTTCTTACATTGTTTTTCACATACTTATTCTAACAATTTTAAGAGAGAGTTGGGGCCCTTTATTTATAGGTTTGATAAAATGTGTGACCATTATGATAATAACGGTTATGTTTGGGTGGAAAGAGTAACTGTCATTTTATAAAAGAAAAATTAACAGCCATTTTCTGAGTAAAGAAGAATAACGGTCATTTAACGGATAATTCTGCTATTCATGATTTAGTAGTGCACCAAATGGATGTCAAAACTGCTTTCTTAAATGATGACTTAGAAGAAGAAATTTATATGGACCAACTTGAAGGTTTTGTTATCCCAGGTCAAGAAAATCTTAAAATTGTTGTGAATAAAGTGAAAACCTTGTTATGTGCTAATTTTGATATGAAATATCTCGAAGAAGCGAGTGCAATCCTTGGTATAAAAATTACTAGGTTTGAAAAAAGACTTTCTCTAGATCAATCTCATTAGATTGAGAAGATCTTAAAGAAATATAATTACTTTAACTAAAAACCTGCATGTATTCCTTATGGTCCTAGTGCAAAGTTGTTCAAGAACATCGAAGACAATGTTAGACAATTTGAGTATGGGAGCATCATTGGTAGCTTACGTTATGCTACTGACTACATCAGACCAGACATAGCTTATGTTGTGGGACTACTATGTAGGTTTACCAATAGACCTAATAAAGAGCAGTGGAATGCTATTGAAAGGGTCATGAAATATCTTAAGAGAACTATGAACCTTGGATAACATTATAAAAAGTTTCTTGTTGTTCTAGAAGGATACATTGATGTTGATTGGAACATTATATCAGAAGATTCCAAAGCAACTAGTGGTTATATATTTAGCCTTACTGGTGGAGCTATTTCTTGGAAGTCTAAGAAACATACAATATTGGCTCAATCTACGATGGAGTCTAAAATGATAGCATTAGCTACTATTATTGAAGAAGTAGGCTGGTTAAAAAGTTTTTTAGTTGAGATCCCTGTATAGGAAAGATTGATACTAGTTCAGAACTGTTACTACAACCACAAGAGACGATAGACACATCGTAAACATAGTATTATTAGAGAATTTCTCTCTATAAGAGCTGTAAGAGTGGATCATATACATTTTGATGAAAATTTGGTTGATCCTTTAACGAAAGGATTACCGAGAGAGAAGGTTTTCAAAATCTCAAAAGAAATGAGACTGATGCCCTTAGAATGAAAACTCACTCGTGATGGTAACCCAACTTATAGACTAGAGATCCCAAGAAATAATTTCAATGGGTAATAACAAGTCATGAAGTAATATGAGATGAATCGTGCTATTTTGAAGTCTCATTCTATATTGTTAGAAGCATGAAGTCCTGAAGCAATAGAGAAGGATGGATTAATTATTAAACTCTTAATGATTTCTATACTCTATGTGGAGTGGAGTACATAGCTACAAGAGTACTCTTGATAGACTCACCTATGTGAAATTGAAAGTATGGCCGCTTTCTATGAAAATTTTGGGCAAAATTTACTAGAGAGTTCACTATATTGAGATACACGTACATGGCTGTAAAACGCGAGCTTTTCGAACTATACTTTGGAAAGGTTGTGTGTGTAATATTGTTAGAGATAGAGTTCCAAACTATGAGTTATTCTAATATATTATAAAGCATCGATACTATGCAAAGGTTCAAGTCGATAGACACATTTTTCTTATGCACAATCTTATACTTTTAATTGATCGGTTGCTCGATGAAACTATTTTTATATAAAATTCAAGTGGGGATTATTGGAAATGAATTTAAATAAAAAAATTCATTATTAAAACTATTCTTTTCAACAGACATGACCGTTATTTATCCACCCAAACTTTCATAATTATGTTTTGTAACCGTTATTTTAATAATTATGTGTCTATTATTTTATTATTGTTATTTTTATAACCTTTATTTTCATAATTAGATATCCGTTATTTTATGATCGTTATTTTCATAATTATGTGACTGTCACGCATAATTTTTCTACTATAAATAGAGGACAATAACCCTCAATTTTAAAACACAACTCAACAACTCAGAAACTACTTTGGGTAGCAAACCAAAGAAAAATATAGAAAATTGCTTTTGAAGTTTTCCTAACAACATAAATATTTGAGAGATGTAGCATTTCGAACTTCATCAATGCAGTGAAGCTCTGAGACAGGAAAAAAGATTCTAGAATGTTTTATTTTAGGGACGACGATGTTGTGTTTATTTGCACAAATTTGGATAGAGCCACAAAACGTCTTAAAGAGAGCGACCTAATCTGCGACTCAACCCAAAGAGTTCATTTCAATATATCGATAATATTGTTCTTATATTGTTTTTTACATATTTGTTACAACATTTACTACTATTCATAACTTACTAGAAATAAAATTTATGTTAAATGAAATAAATATAAGAAAATAATATGCCTTATATTTAATAAAAAATAAATATTAAAAGCATAATATTAGAAGTAAATACAACATAACGAAAATCTACGCACTTGAATATATAATGATACATTTGAAAATTGAAGGACACATTATTATTATGAAATTTTTTTTAAGCAAAATTATAAGAACCTCAAACATGTAAATTTTATCAACATTTTGTTAACTTTATAATCATAAAAAAATATTTTCCATGCATAAATGACTTAGTTATACAAAATGATTTTTCTTTTAACTCTCTAATAGAAAAATATATGTTCTTTTCGTACAACGTTAAAAAATATATATTCATTTGTGTTATAAGAAAAATAAAAATATGTTTTTTTATGAGTTAAAAATGAAACTCTCTATATAAATGAGGATTATACCATGCAATTAAACCAAAACAATTTCACAATTCATGAGAAGAAATAAGTATAATATTTTTCTTCCTTATTTGATAATACATATTTAAATTTTAAAGTTATAATAGATGAAAAATATTAAATTCTAGTTTCAAGGGATGTCAATGACATAGCTTATAGCAAAAAAAATATTTTCTTTGCTTTATGGACTACTTTAATTTTGTTTTTATTACTCCTTCAAGTATTTCAGTTTATATATTTTCTTTTTTTTAAGATTAAAACAGTTAAGGTTATATTAATTTAATAAAGCTTTTAACTTTTAAAAACAATTTTTTATGAAAAATAAAAACATGGCTTACTTTTAAATATCATTAATACCTGTTTAACAAAAACAAATTAATAAAAATAATTCCATATACTTTTTAAAATAAAGGATTCTAATTAAATGAATTAGATGATTATAATCGTTACATAACTTTATCACCAATAAAATAAATTAAGATAAAAGAAAATTATATCCATAATCATTAATTAATAATGTTTATATAATTAATTTGTCAACATTATATAATAAAATCTATTATTTTTTTATATATTCACTTTATATATAATAATAAAGTGCAAAGGGAATATTATGTACAATATGAGAGAAAATAATAATTTTTTGGGTTAAAAATGAGGTTATTGATTAATTTTTCAATTTTTTATTTATATAAATTAAAATCATAAATTAGGAGTTTATATGATTAATATGTTAACAAAATAGTGATTAAATTAATAAAACATATTCAAATAAATTGTATAAAAATCTAAAAATAATAAGAATTATAGTGTTTGTAAAATTCTTCTATAAACAACGCGCATCTAAAGAGAATATTAAAACAAAAATACAAAGCTTGAAAATGTGAAAACTAGTAAAAAATAATTGCATAAATTTGGAGATAAATACAAGAAATTAGTTTTATTTGCTAAATAAAATAATTATGTTTAAAGTAATATAAATTATCTATGAGTTATCATCGGTATAAAAAGATTTTTAAAAAAGCATCAAGTCTATAATTTTTTTTATAAATTTTTTTATGATAATTATGCATTGAAAAATAAGTCGATAAATAAGAGAAAAAAAGGTTTAAAAGGTGTAAAATAAGATTATAAAAGTCTTAGTTATAGAACAAGTCATGAGTAAAATATATAATTTGATTTTTCTTTTATATTTATCTTATAAAATAATGACAGTTGTGTAATTAATGCAAAAATATTAGACAACATTGTCCAAAATAAAAAAATAACACATGCAAACATAAAAAGTAATAAAATATGATGTGATGAACCATATTTTAAAAAATATGATATGATCTATTTGATTTTTTACACAATCTTATAAAAATATTCTTAATTCTTTATGAATTAATTTTGATTAACTTTTATTATAGATTTGTCCAATATGATTTGCTAGAATTAAGAATGGGCAAAAATATTGTGAGTATTTCTACCGTTGGTTCGATTTTTATCCAATAAATTTTGTGAACGGGTACGATTTTAGATATTAATCGAACACGAAGTAACAGTTCCGGTTTGAGTACAATTATATTGATAACTATACTTTCCCGTACCCAAAAGTAATTATAATTATTTAATTAATTTATATATTTATTAAATTAAATTATATATTTGTCATTTAAGGTTTTCGGCCACTTAGGTATATAAACAAAGAACTTTATATTAGAATTCATAAATTATATCTTTGTCGTTCTTTGCGTCTGCCATCCTAATTTCTATGTCTTTCGTGTGCATCTACCATCCTAATCTCTACGTCTGTTGTCTGCATCTACAACTACATTTGTTGTCTGTGTTTGTCGTTTGTGTCTGCATCTGTCGTCCACATCTATCATCTGTGTCTACCGTCTGCTTTTGTCAACTACCGTCAAGCTGTCTGGCTATCCTTTATTTTCCTTATCAAGGCGTCATGTGTTTTTTTCTTTTCTTCTTCTGATTTCTTTTCTTTTTGGAATAAATGGCTTCGACAACAATAGAACGCAAAGTGAATTTTTCTTTAATTTTGAATTTATGATATATTCTAGTTGTTATCGTAGGTTTATTCTATGAGAATTTTCAATTGTACCTTGATGTTTTCTCTCGTTGCTATTAAAATTGTTTATTCAAAATTGTGTTTGTATTTCTGCTCAAATATTTATACTTTTGGATTTTTATGAATTAATTACTATAGTGTTTTAGTTCAAATAACATGGAATCTTTTTAAGGAGTCTAGAAAAAATGATTTTTTTTCTAGGTATTTTTTAATAACTATCTTGAATTGTTATTCATGGGTAAAAAACTATTCTTGAAATATAACGATTTTTAGGTACATAGAGAGTTATATAAAAAATCATCCCCATTTGTGCCCATCCTTAACTAGAATTGGATGGTTTTTTAGTTGATTGGATTTTTAACGATTGACGATCTAATATATTATAGTCGAGTTAGACATATATTAGATTTAATTAAATAATTATTCAACTTGATTAGATTTTGATCAACGATTAACTCACTCATCATAGTCAAACTTAACTTGTTCAAACATATTTTTAAACTATTACTACTATAATAGTAATATTTAGTTTCAAAAATTTAATCACATTTTTTTTAAATCAAAACCTTAGAATTTTGGTCATGATTCAATAATTTTTTTATCAATAATACTAACTATAAATTAAATTAAAAAAATTATTTAAAAATAAAGAAACTTATAATCTTAATTATTAAATAAATGTGAACAAAGTCACTGTATTTTTAAAACGCAAACAAACTAATATATTGTACTTATTATTTATTAAAAAAAACAAAAAATCACTGCAATTTTTTCATTCCCCTCCCACTATTTCTGGGTTCCCTCTCCCTCCACGCAAACCAATGCAGCCTCGTCAGTCCACAGCCAGCCACGTCCAGTGTTCACTGCTGGCCAGCCACGTCCAGCATCCATCGTCGGCTAGACGCTTACAACTCCATTCGCTACAAGCCTCTTCCAGCTCTGTTCCGTTCAATTCTTCCAGATCCATCAAAACTCTAAAAGTCCTCCAAACCAAATCCTTTGGCAAACTGGCTCCTAGTTAAAGTCGTATTTCCTTCCGTAGGATTTACTCCACCTTTTTCTTCCATTGTTTGTCTCTCTTTTTTTCTCTCTCTCTCTTTTAATTGTTATACATTTAGCAGAGGCTGCAATTTTTGGTTTCTAAGGAATTTCAGATGTTAGTGTTCCACCTTCCTACGGGCCTTCTTTTTTTAATTTCTATTCCGTCATTGTCGGTTTGAAATTATAAAAGAAAAAGAAGAGACTTGGATAGTGAATGGTAGGAGAATGAAACCTTGGATAAATGGATTTATTTGTTTTTTCTGGGGTTACTTTTCGGTCTCTTAATTGGGTATATATATATATATATTGTGAAATGATTCTAAGTTTACTCTTGAACTTTTCTTCTTGTAACTTCTGTAATCGAATTGAGTTAGGTACTTGTTTTAGAAGATCTCAAAAATGATGCAATTTGTTGTTTATGTCACCTCAACGGTCCATCCTTCGCAGATGCTACTCCCATCCAAGTTGATGACATATTAACTGAGCTTTCTTTTGTTGGTCAAGGGAAAGAAACTAGAATTGGAGAAATTATTTATGCTTAGGGTGGAAGCAAGAGCTTGTCACATTTTCCAGTTTCTTGAAAGGATTCAGGGCACAAACGCTTCCTTTGCATGTCCAACATAAATTGCTCAGCATCCAATATTTGATCAGGTTTGATTAGCCCTTTAAAGGGCTACTTTCTTGACGGTGTATTCAGAAAATTTTGGATTAGCATTCCTTCTTTCCAGTTTCCATTAACAATTTTGCATTGAAAAACTTGGATAAATGAGCTAAGGAAAGTTCCTGACTATTGTTTTACTGGTGGTGGGGAGCTAAGGTCTCTAAATGCTTGGTTTGGTCCTGCTGGGACAGTAACACCAATAGGTTTTTTTCTTTTCATATATTATTGCTATTATAAGCTCATACTATTGTGGATGCTGTTATCATAATTCATAGATTTCTATGTACTATTGTCCAATTATGATGGCATGTTCCATCAAAATTTGTACTGTTCAACATGTTATGAATACATTATAAAGTCATGCTGCGGTTCAGATTTCTATTTCCTAAAATAAATTTTTCAATTTGGCTTAAAGCCCTTATCTACGCTGATATGTTATTTGTATATTGTAATCATACTCTTTTGATTGCATTTTGCTTGATTGCTGATGAGTTATGGTAACCGTATAAGATTTTACATTCAGATTTTGCCAGCAATGTCTTCTACCTTTTCATATATATATATATATATAGTTGTTCAGCTGAGATTCATGTAGAGTTTTCATAGTCGAAGGGCTTCTTGTTTCATTTAAGTGCTATTTGCATCTTTGTTATGACGAATTCAGTATAGAAGCGTGCAGAAAGTTTGTGTTCACTGCTCAAAGCTTAACCTTTTATATGAATAATTTCACTTTTGGTTTTGAAGGTTGATCTGGACAACATTGAGGAGGAGAAGTTTCTAAAGATGAGAGACTTGGAATTTATGGATTGCATTTTAGAGGAAGGAGAAATGACATACATCCCTTCCAAATGGTGGCACTGTTTGCCCTCTCTGACACCAAGTCTTCAGTTAGCTTCTGGTGGAATACTGTGTCCTGATGTTTAGTTAGTGTTCCAATTTTCTTGCTGTGGGTTGGGATTTACTGTAGAAAAATATTAGCTCATATGCCTTACACGGGCCGGGAAAGTGAAGTTTGTAGTTTTTTCTTTTCTTTTTGCTATGCAGGTAAGTTTTTAGTTGCAAAATAGTAATTGCATTCTTGTTTATATAGCATTAATTTAAGCAACAATCATGTTAAAAGTGGGATAATTTTTTTTTAAATAGCTACTTTTAAATATAAAATTAAAATAACGTCTACTTTATCATTTACTACATGCAATTTTAAGCGGGTTGTTTCTCGTGAGATTATATACATTCAAATTATGAGAAGAGGTAATTTGAGTGTATTTAAATAAATACTATGTTGACATTTGAATCTGCATGCTTATATTCCATTTAAGATTAGGAGTAGTAATTGAAATTGCTTTCTATATATCACTTATTGGTACTTGGTAATTTCTTCTTGATTTGTATGTAATATAGGGTTGATTTAACTGTTTTTTTATTTATGTTTTAATTTTTCTTTCTTAAATAAATCATTGGATGAGATTACTCTAAGTATATCCAATGGTCTAAGATTTGAGAAACAGAAACTAGACTTAGAATTGTATATTGTACCAAAAGCCTCACTATTCAAGAAATTGAAGCCAAATGCCTGTAAAGTTTCCATCTAGAATGTAAGAAATATGTGAGTGTTGATAATATTCGTGAACAAAATATGTAAATGTAATTTTAGTTTCTAGCTATATCTTAGAAAAAATATTTTTAAATCAAAGAAATTATCAAGCCGTAACGATCACATCTCAGATATATTTCTATTTTCCTACACGTTATATTGCATATTAGACAGATAGGAACGATATGAAAATAGGCGATTTGATCGATCGACTAGTCACTAGATTGATTGACCTATATTACCTATTAAATTAATTATTTAATGATTAAATCTATCGAGGGATTAATATTCTATCGATCGAGCACTAGAACCATTAAGATTAATGACTACATTGATCCATTTTGTTGAGAATTAATTAATTGAAATATTGGATCGATCAAATGGATATTGCATCGATCGAATTATATATTATATAGATCGAACGACTAGGGTTTTGATTTTAAAACATATTTTTAATACGAATTAGATTGGTTTTTTACTATTTGTCCTTATTCCTTAAAACTGATTTAATTGATTTTATGGATAATATGATAATTTTATTTTGACCTAAAGTGTTTCAAATTATTTTATAAATATAAACCTAAGCACACAACTGAAACCAATCATACAATAGTTTAATTGTGCCTAATTCTCTTCATCTTTTATTTTCTCTCTTGTTTTGTTAAAAGTTTTTAAGTAAGTTTTTTCATTAATTTAATTTATCAAACATTTGTGGTTGTATTTACTGATTAACAAACCTACAATAATAATTGTGTTATTGTGCTTTTAATTGATTGTTCTAGAGTTGCTAATTATTTTCGATTTATCTGATATATTTTTCAAATAAATTAGTTAACATTATTCATTATTGAATCTGCTCTAGAACACACACTTGTACTTGTGTTTATGTGCTAACTTTTCAAGTGACAATAATTCATGTTTGATTAACTTGTGGGACTTGAGTGTGTGAGAACCTTGATCTGGATCTCAACGTCTTTCTTGTAGAGGTTATAATGAAAGCAACGGCTTGTAAATAAATTACTTGGGGGCATTACCTTGATGGGTAGTTTAACTCCTAGTTTGTAATTGTATACTCATTTTTTATAGTGGATAGTTAGATGGTCCGTGAACTGGTGGTTTTCCTCTTAGGTCATTGGTGTGGCCTAAGTTATTTCCACTTAAAAATCTCGTATGTTGATATTTATATATCCGATTTGATTTACTTTGACGTAATTGGTTGCTTGGTCGCTTAAGAAATTTTAATTTTTCATACTTTCGCTAATCAGACAATTAGATCCATAAGTAATAAATAAACTTTTAGTTGGTATCAGAGTAGTCACTAGACACACTTAGTGTACCAAGGACCATGTTATGGATTACTTAAGGGAGAATTCATCTACAACCCGTACGCCCTATTTTCATGGGTCCAATTACCCTTATTGGAAGACTTGTATGAGAGTCTTTCTATGGTCTATAGATCAAAGCATTTGGAACTCTGTGCGTTATGGTTAGGAATCACCTACAGTTACTAAAGATAATATTATTACTCCTAAAATTAGGAATGATTGGACCAATCAAGATAAAATTGCTAGCAACTAGAATCGAAAGGGCATTAATGCTATTTTTAGTGTTGTGTCTGCTAATGAGTTTTATCTTATTTCTCATGTTGACATTGCTAAGCATGCTAAAGATATGTTGCAATGGATAATCACACTTTGAAAAAAATTAACTTCATTATTTGTGTCTATTGTTATAGTTATATTAAGTAAAGTCTACTACCCACAATTGGTTATATTCTAATTTATTTAGAGTCATATAACTTAGGAAGAATTTATTCACTTTTGGGAAACATATTGTTTTTAGTTCTATATTTTGAGTTTTTAAGAATATGTACTCTGTTTTTTCAATCATTAAATATATTACTTGCATGCTCAACATGTTGTCCTTGTTTCATGATTATATTGTTTATTCGTATGACAAAAAAATAAAAAAAAATTGAAACTTTAATTGAAAAATATATAAAAAAGAAAAGTTAATTTAGAGGCGAGCACTTTGGAGATATTACACATAGATGGAGCATACTTAAATTTTCTATCTATTGATTACTCACTTTTATGAATTTCTTTGTTTTTCTTTTGTTATATACCAATATGTCAAAGGGGGAGATTATAAAGTCTATGTGAACATTGACAATATTCATGAACAAAATATCTAAATGTAATTTTAGTTTTTAGGGGTGTCTTAGAAGAATATTTTTAAGTTGAAGAAATTATCGAGCATCAATGCTCACATCTCAATTAAATCTCTGTTTTCATGCACGTTATATTGCATAATAGACACATAGGAGCAATATAAAAATAGGCTACTCGATTGATCAAGTAGTAATTAGATCGATCGAACTATATTACCTATTGAATTAATTATTTATATGACTAGATCGATCCATTTTGTTGAGAATTAATTAATTGATACACTTGATCGATTTAGAGGACATTCGATTGATCAAACTATGTACTCGATCAATCAAATACTTGATTAGATCATTCGAGTAGTCAAGAATTTGATTTCAAAACCTATTTTTAATACAAATTAGATTGACCTTTTACTATATTATCCTTATTTCTTAAAACATGTTTAACTGATTTCATGGATAAAATTGTAATTTTATTTTGATCTAAAGTGCTTCAAAATATTCTATAAATATAAACCTAAGTACACAATTAAAACCAACCACACAAGAGCTTAATTGTGCCTATTCTCTTCAACTTTTATTCTCTTTCTTGTCTTGCTCAAAATCTTCAAGTAGGCTTTTTCATTAAATTAATTTATCAAACGTTTGATGCATTAACAAGCCTATAATAATAATTGTGTTATTGTGCTTTTAATTGATTGTCCTAGAGTTTCTAGTTATTTTCGATTTATTTGATATATTATTTAAATCAATTAGTTAAGGTTGTTCATTATTGAATCTACTTTAGGACACACATTCGCATTTGTGTTTGTGTGCTAACTTTTTAGATGATAGTTGTGAATATTCGATTAACTTGTGGGACTCGAGTTTGTCAGAACACTAATCTGGTTCAAAATGAAATTCTTATAAAGACTATGATGAAAGCAATGACTTATAAGTAGATTAATTAGGGACATTACCTTGGTGGGTAATTTGAGCCATAACCTTGTAATTGGATACTTATCTTTCGTAGTGGATAGTTAGGTAGCACAGTAGACCAATGATTTTTCCCTTAAATCATTAATGCAGCCTAGGTTGCTTTTACCTAAAAATCTCGTGTGTTCATTTTTATATATTCTCTTTGATTTTCTTACACGTGATTGTCTGCTTGGTTGCTTACGATATTTTAATTTGTCATATTTCTGCTAATCAAATAATTAGATCCATAAGTAAATAAACGAACTTTCATATGACAACAATAGAATATTGCAAATTATGTCTTCATTTCTAATCTGTGAGAGTCTATTGTTTGTAGGGTGGATGTGTGGTGTATACACAGGCCTTCTTTAGTAGTCATTATGGAAAAAATACTATAGTGATTAAGTATTTTCTTGCATGTTCTCTTTGACTATGTTACTTTTAAGCGATTGATTTTATACATTAATTTTTATTTCAATAATCTAATTTGTTTTTTTACCTCCTCAAGGTTCAATTGTTCCTTCAGTTGTCAAATGAGTAGACAAAGTGAAGGAAGGCAAGCATGTAGAGCATAAAAAGTTCAATCACATGGTTTCGATGTGCAAAGTAATGGTTCAAAACATCCTTCATTATTTGGAGCTCTCATGAATTATATCGATGAAGTAGAGTTTGAATTTTAATTTCAATGTTCTCTTTATCAAAATAGATGACTAATAATAATTTAAAATATGCATACATCGTAGCTTAATCATGATGAAATATCGAATGATTGGGCGGAGTTCACAGATCAATTCTTACAATACTTTTTGTTAGATTGATTTAGATAGATACAATTTGATTGGTATTGTTATTGGCAAACTTTAAGCATATATTTAATATTTTGAAACACTTTAATTAGCTAATAAGGTTTATTATGTTTTGGTGCATAGGTTCTTAATTGTAATTGTACTCTTAATTTTAAAATAACATTGACTTTTAATATTGTAATTGATAAATTTATTGTAATTTATATTGAAAAAAAGTATTTAAATTTATTGAATGTTAAAAAATTAATATAATATGGTTAATTGAAATATATATGTCACGGTTTAATATAAACCGATACCAAATATGAAGATAAAATGTCACAATTTTAGTGTAATCGAGATCATGTCACAATTTTTTTTATAATTGAGACCAAATATGAAGATAAAATGTCACAATTTTCATGTAGTTGAAACGAAATATATAGATAAAAGATCACAATTTTTGTGTAATTGAGACAAAATATGAAAATATAGTGACAGATTAACATTATAACCATGACTAAACATATAATAGATAACGATCTTTATAAGATTATGATTGAATAATATCTGTATAGTCACGATTTTTATAAAACCGTGATCAAATGATGTCTATGGTCACGGCTAAAAACTGAGATTATATATCAATATTATAGTAGTGTATAGTTTGCTATGTTAAGCATGAGTTTTATGTTATATTATAGGAATTAGGTCATTTTGGAATGTATTTTTGTGTTGTGTAGGTTTATGAGCTCTTGGAGGAATCTGAGATTAAAATGAGAAAAAAGAGTGAAAACAGGACAAGAAATGACAACTTGAATAAGTTAAAACAAAGTACAATTAAACACTTTTGTATTTCTCTCCGCATTGTGGCACAAGCTGTAAATCCTATCATTTTGATTTTGGCATTCCTATATGCAAAATAGGACATCTCTATTTTATTTGAGGTTTTAGTATATCCTTTTTAAGGTTTGAATTAGTATAACTTTGGACACATTTTTAAGATAGTTTTTTATTTACTTGCTAAACACACCCACCTTCTTAGTTTGTATAGTTATGTGTTTGTTATTGTGTGTCCAATGTGGATTTTTTTCGGTAGTGAAATTGTCTCTAGAAATGATGCTAACCTTCACACTAACATAAGCTTGGTGAAACCTCCAATCTTCTAGGATGCTCTTGATGGTACAGCAATCAAAGCTCCAAACTGCAACCATTCCAGCAAAAACCAGAGTCGTCAATATCCCAAACTGCCATTGAAGCAGCAGATTTGAAGACTTTGGTAAACATGGATTTGATGTAGACCAGTTCACTCCTTTCTTCGATATATCAAAGATGGATATGATACAATGGAACATTTTTCCCCCACCTTTTCGAAACTATGAATCACATCGATAAATACAATGTGGCTCTCAGATGTTTCTTCGTTTTCTCTTCTTTGTTTCTAGAATCCTATGCTTTAAAAGATTGTTTAAGAGAAAAGAGTTAAGATATAAGTGAGAAAAGAGTAAAGCTAGACCTAGCGATGCCTAATTCATCTGCAAAACTCGCTGATGACAATGGATAGAAAACCACAACAAGAAGAAAGGAACGAAGAGACTGAGAGCTTTATTTTCAAGAATTGAAAGAATTGATCCAAGAAGCAAAGATAAAACCATAATGCTTCAAGAAGAAAGGAAGATTGAGGGAAACTAGAAGGGAGGTTGAAATCAACCTGATTGGGTAGAACCCTAGCAGAGATATTTACAAAACGCAATCTAGTGAATAATGAAAGGCCAAAAAGAATTCCAAAAATTGTTTTTGATTGAGGGAGATGAGGCACGATCAATCTGAAGTTAGAAAGCACGATGGAGATGAATCTTTAAAATGCGAAATCAAGCAGCAAACTTTACTTCTTCCAGGATCCATCATGTCTGATACCATTCTAAACATTTCACAAAATGTATACAATATATATACATATGAAGAAACTTACTAATTAAAGAAACTCTAACTAAAGTGACTACATCAAAAGAAACTAAATAGAGTTAAACATAACTACTAACTACTAAGAACCTGGCGTTTCTCCTTGTCGATAACGTCATTCATTATGGTTTTCGACGAGAATACTTGCTAACGAGCCGACGTTGTTGCCATTAGATTTTTGTTGCCTTGTTGACTCTCTTACTGAGAGCTCATCAACCTTTTTCGATGAGTGTATAATGGCTAGTTATCTCACCCTAATATATTTAAAATTGTACTAAGAAAACTTAATTCATTTGATACCTATAAAGTCACCTAATAAGTAAATATTTGATACCTATAAAGTCACCTGGTAAGTAAACAGTTTCTTTAAATAGTATTAAAAATATGTATATTTATATGTGTTACATAGATATTTTTAAAACATTGAGTATCTTAAGTTTTGGGAACGTATTTGGAAGTTTGACAAGTTCATTTTTCTTAATTTTCTCAATCAAATTAAAGTGTGAAAACCTAAAACTATTTCCATGCACCATTGTTGTATTATACATAAAAGTTTATAATGGAGTAAATTGTTGGTAAATGTTAGAGGAAATACCTGTATACTGTAGGCAAATCTTCTGGCTTGGGAGGATTAGGAGCCATTTGACTGTAAATGGAATCCCTCCAATTAGTAGCTGGTGCACTATACAAATCAAAGTTGCTATTGTATACTACTGGTCTGGTTGTATCTCTTGTGTAGAACTGTTTCTTTACCTCAGTGTCTTGTTCATAAAACCTATGTATCCCAGCTTTCATTTCCTCCAAAACACTTAATGGAATTCCATGATTCACAACTTGGAAGAAACCCCATATCTCTGATGCCTCTTTTACTCTTTGCACAATCTCATTTCTTTTCTCAACTGTAATATTTTTGGAAAGCCCTTCTAAATCTATAACAGGAATACTCAACTGGGTTTCATCAGAATTTGAAATTTGGTCCAATGAATCTGATGGATTTTGAAAAATTAGAGGGATTTTTGTTACTCCAGCATCAACAAGTCCTTTGACACCAGCTTTTGTTTCATCAAAAGCTTTCAAGTCACTGGCTCTATCATAGTCAGGCTTATGGGCACTTGTCATTCCATTTGGACTGGTTGCTACCATTTTGTTTTTTCTTTATCTATGTTTTCTTCTCCGGATTGAAGAAGAAGCTTTGAAGATAGCTTTTTTCTTTCTTTGTTTTTTTTTTGTTTTTTTGTTTTTGTTTTTTGAAATTGAAAAACAAAGCAAAGCTTATCCTATCATTCTTAATAGTCAATAACCACATTTAATTGAGTTCCAGATTACATCAATTTATTCGGGGCCGCCATAATAATTCCGCAAAACACAAAACATATAAGCTTAACTCAATTATCTTAAAAAGGAATGGTATGGATTTGAACACACAGGATTTTTATTTTTTATTTTTTTTTATGGAGAGAGATAAAAACAAAGAAAAATTATAAGTATAAGTGAAGAGATGATGAAATTAGCAATACATTAGTGAATTCGAAGATATCTCTTTATCTTCTTTTTTTAAAAGTACTCAATTTTCGGTACATTATGAGTATTTAAAAAATTTCAAACAAACAGGATCATAATGACATTGCTTTATACACTATCTAATATAACCCTTTATTTCTTTATTTAGCATGTGTTATGAAAGAGTCCAAAACCCAGTGGTAAACATACTTTTTATCTATAATTTGATATGTTTTAAGCATCAATTTTATATTTATTATAAGAATTTATTGCTTTTGAAAGAATTTTTATATTATGTTGATTCATAAGTTTTCAAAAGAATATGAGATTAAAATGGGCAAGAATAGTAAAAAAATAAAAGTAGAAACAAACCACGCCAAGACACGAGGCTACAGATTTTTGTATAGGTGGTGAAAATTGCCACATGCCTAGGCATGAAAATACCTTGTCGCTCCATAAAGGCATACATTTTTGTATAGGATGCATAAAATTGACCCATATTGAGGAATGAAAAAAACCACACCCGATCTGCCTCCTTTTTTAAACCAGAAACCTTCATTCGTGAAAAGTTATGTTTTTCTCCAAAATTCTTTAAACATTAACCTAGAATTCATTCTTCAAAAGCCACCCAAAATATACATTATTTTACACATAATTTAATTAGAGAGAAAACTCTCAATTGTGAAGCTTTTTTTAGAATTTGAAGAAAGGGATAAATAAATTTCAAAGATTTGGAGATAGGATATCAAACGTGATATTTTAATTCTTATATTTTATTTCTTTGTGTATTTTGATTATGTCTTTTGTAATAAATTGATAACGATTACGTTATGCTAGAATTTTTGTATTGAATTTTAGTTTTTCTTCCATGAAGTGAAATATATTTGAATGATTTTATTTAATTAAAGTTAAATTATTTATTGCTCATTGCTCTTCTTACTTTTGTGTAAAAATTATTATTAGTCATTTTAATTTATGAACAAAGCAAATATTTTAGAACTAGACATTATACACATCACTTGTGTTTTAGTTATTTAGTTATGAACATGAGTCTAATTTAATAACATTGTTACGTGTAAAAATTATATGAGTAAATTATTTCTCTTAGGTTACCTAATTGACTAATTAAAAGCTCAGTCATGAAATTAATTGGTTAGTTTATACTTTTGAAACTCACCATGATCATTGGGGATCCTTCTATTTAAAAAAAATAAATCAATAATTCTAACTTGTGAAGTCAATTGCGAAATATTATTTAAATGGATCTACCCATGAGTGGTTACCTAACTAATTTCTCATACTTGTTCAATCATCGTTATTAGAATAAAAAAATTATTCACTTTATTTTACTTTGATTAAGAATTTTAGAATTTACAATCCTTCTACCAATCGACATTGTTTGAGTGTTTAGGATTGTTTCTTTAGTTTACTAAAAGAACAAGTTAAATATAAAAAAAATTCAAATTTTTTTAAAGATTGACCTCGGGATCGATCTCGATGTAAACTTATCACTAATCTATGAGTGATTCATGTACTAGCAAGCATTTAAAATTTAGACATCATCTAATGCACAACTAAAACAAGAAAATACAGATACCTTAGGACTCACCCAATCTCGTAAGCAGCATAAATAAGAAAAGTAATAAAATAAACATAAAATAAAATAGATAGAAAGAAACAACCAGTTATTTCACATTAGTAAATAGATAAATGGCATGGCATCAAAAACATATGGATAGAAAGAAAGCAATAAGAAAATAAAGGCTTTATAATCACAATCAGATCCTCTTATGTAGAAACATATTTGGAAGTAATCTTGATTGTATTAACTTAATATGGAATCACCAAACCCAACAATATAATGTGATAAACCCTTGTATGATCCATATCTATGTAGTAAAATCCACAGGTTTCTTAAATCAACCATTCAACAACAAGACATTCACTAATACCTCTATCGATTGTAACATCATGCTTAACTGTGCCAAGGCTCCTTTGTTGTCTCTAGAGCAACTATAGTTTGGTATGCAAATCTGGCTTTCCTATGGAGGCCTACCACCATTTGATGTGGTATGATAACCAATGGGTCAGTATGTGTGACACGAATCAACAAGTACACGGGAAAAGTACAAGTGATTATAAGTAATGTTAAGATCAGGATTGTCGTACTCATGAGGAACTTGTTAAAGTGTGCACAAGGACTAGGTTCCAAAATATGTACTTTCTCTTTTTATTTGAACTACCAAAAATAAATCGCAAATTAAAAGAAACTAAACTAATAAAATAAATAAAAATAGATTCATGATGCATAAAAAAGTGATCATCAAATTTTATATTTATAAATAGCTCGCAAGCATGAATCACTTATAATAAGCGACAAATATATTCTTGAGATTGTTTTAATTTTTAATATAGTTAAGAGAAGAAACAAATCATGAAACATTCTAACAAATTATTGGATGGTTTATAGAATTGTAAATTCTAAATAAAATTATATCTAAATAAAACAAATAAAGTAAAGTGATAATAAAGTCAAACCTAGGATAATAGATATATTTGAGATTTTAGTGATATAACCCTTCATGGAAAGAACGAATTAAATATAAGCTAAATTTATTGATTTAATTTTTTTAAAATAAAACTCTATTATAATGGTGATTTCAAGCGTAATTGTGTGAATAAATTCATGTCAATATCAATCATTATATGTAAAACTGTAAGTGTGTGCATGAGTTGTAAAATCATTCATATAATAAATAATCACAATGATTCAAGCCATTAAAGACAAGGTTGTGTTTATGTAAATGTCTCTAAGTTCATTACCTTGATGGTAGAGAAAGATTCTACCTTTTTTTTAAATAATTTAAAAAACATTAAAATAAATGCAATCCTATAAAATTGATCACCTAGTGTTATTTAAGCATTCAAAGAGAAGTACATAAGTGAACAATAAGAGACAATCAAGTGACTTAAAAAAAATACTATTTTCAAACCCAAATTTTCTTGAATTTTAGTTTCTCTATGTATTTTGGGTTGGGAATCAACTACTTTAGGTATCATAGTTATATTCTTATACTTAGATTTACTTATCACATTCATTATAAATGAAGATGCAACATGTATAATAGGATGATGATTATGAGTTCTAGAGTTAAATGTATTGAATTTTACTTGCATTTTTGAACCTAAGACTTTATGCTTCTTAGGAGACTTTTTGAACATGTTACTATAATTTTCATTCATCTTAGAATATGATGCAACATGAATAAATGGATGATGGTTATGAGTCTTACTATGTAAAATAAGGAAATAATTATTTAATTGAAAAGCATTCATAAAAAACCTACATTTTGGTCTTATATGACCTTTTCTATCACTATTGAAAGAGTCTACAACCCATTACACAATCAGGATAAGGGGATACAAACTCTTTAAGGACTCATACCTAAATTGTAAGATACAAAATAATAAACACTTAAGCAAAACATACAGGAGAAGCATAATATATGAAAATCTCAGATAAATATA
Source organism: Hippophae rhamnoides (assembly GCA_033030585.1). Lineage (NCBI taxonomy): Eukaryota > Viridiplantae > Streptophyta > Magnoliopsida > Rosales > Elaeagnaceae > Hippophae > Hippophae rhamnoides. The sequence goes on from CM065427.1 coordinate 72,234,538, forward strand.
AAACTATCAGTACAAAGAAATAGTTTAAGAAGTAGAAAGCAAGTAAATAGTAAAAGCTTTCTAATAAGAGTTTAAGCTTTAGTATCTTAGAACATACACATCTTAGATTCAGATTGTACTAGCATAACAATAGATAATGCATAATAAATGATATAATGAGGTAAACCCACATAGATACTATATCTATGTGGTAATATGCTAAGGATGTTAATGGAAACCACTCGACAATAAATAATTCACTAAACAATAAATCAATTACAAATCCAAAGAAATAAAATCACCAATACCTTTATCAATCGAAACATATATCCGAACTTTCTATTACTATCCTTGCTTTCTACCTCTCCAACAACCTAGTCTATCACTTGAATCCAGCTTTTCTGAAAGCTAACACCACCCAATGTGGTGTGATAAGAAACCACCAATTAGTAAATTGTAGAAGATAGTGCTATAAACCTTGACGACCACAAATCTTAAATCGTGTATGAGAGACACACAATCAAACCATATACACTCACAACAAATGATTTGATAACTCAATACAATAACCAACCCAAACTTATAATGTTGTCTGACATGAAAAAAAAATAGTTTTAAGCTCAACACTCAAACATGCTACTTTTTCCACAACACTGAAGTAAATAGCGTAAACTCTTCAAAAATAATTTATGGAATATATGTAATCTCAATACAGATTTTGGTAGAGTTTTGATACATAAAACATGGGTGAAAAGAAGAGAAGAATGTGGGAGTATTTATAGAAGGAAACCTAATAGTCGGCCATCTCGACATGGTTCTTGCTATAGACTTTGTCAACTACCTTGCCAAAGGTGTGGGCACCTTGTCAAAGGGTGTGTTGAGGTGCCAAAAATCATAATTTTTTGTTTCCAAAATTATTAACTTATTTCCAAAAATACATACACTCAAAACAAACCAAAATATGGCACTCACAGCTTAGCATGCATACTAAACAACCAATCCCATGGTGTGTGAAAAACATGCTTTCAATACTACTGTTCCTAACTATGTGCGTATGTACATTACTGATTTACAATAACCAATCTTACATAGAAGAAGACAAAACATTGAGTAAAATAAAAAGACATCGGGTTTTGCACACATGAAATCAACATACATATATAGAGTACAAATGGACTTACATTCTCCCCCTTTGGATTTTCGTGTCAAAACACTACACAATTAAGTATAGACACGCATCGAACATAAATGATCATGAAGATGACCTAAAGTTGTTTGTTCCCATGAACAAAATGATGAAACACACCTACTCCAAATGGACTTGCATTTTCTCCTTTTGGTTTTCCATGTCAAAACATTGCACAACTAAGTATAGACACACATCAATCATAAGATGATCATGAAGATGTTTTTTTACCATAAATAAAACATCGATGCACCCAATACCCAAACAACACACCTACTCTAAGTGCATTCATCTTGTGTACTCCATCCATCTTCTTAGGTCAACTCATCCACATTCTAACAAGTTGAAACACAAGGGTTCAACACAATTGTACATAGCACAACTGAAGCTCGATGACTTCAAGCTATATCTATAACCTCCACAACTACATAGGTACACATCAATAGGAAAAACACATATAATCATGCAACATAAACTTAGGCAATATACATGACTCCCCTAACTTTATGCAACATTCCCCCTAAGTGAATGTAAGTCGAGTAATAAGATGCAATGTAATCCTATACTCATCACCCATGCAACACATAATATGGTAACAAGCATATAGTTGTACACATAAAACTCTCTCCCTTTTTTACATAGAAAGTCAGAGGAACACCCTTCTGTGAGGAAGAGAAGGCATGCAAGTATTCAATAATCCTACGCTCATGCAACACAGCAAAGAAGATTGAAGCAAATAAAAAAGCTATAACACATTCATAAACAAAGATCAATGAGACACACCAAACTCAGTCTTGTTAAACAAATAGAATTTTACAAATTTCATTTTCATAAATAAAAAGTAAAGTAAATTTAAAAAATAAGAAAATAAGTTAAGCACCGTCAATCGCCCTCTTTAGTATCATCATCCTTATGGACACCACTATACAATGATTGGCCAAAATTAGTAAGGGTAGTAAGTGGTACAGGTGGTGGAGTGTGAAATTAGTTTTACATAACTTGGATAACAACAGGGTCTATTTCATCTCCACCAAAATTTCTAAAAAAGGGTCGAGAGAGAACTAAAGGATGAGTTACCAGAGCGAGTATGACCTCTAGAACTAGCAAGTTGTGGTCTAATCGAGGTAGAAGAGATAGGTGAACCATAAATAAATGATGGAGGAATAAGGTAGTAAGAAGTCACCATAACCTGAGCAAGTGCCTAAATCCTCTGCATATCCATGTAATTTTAGTTGAAAATGTACATCTTATGAAGAAGATTATTCATTACACTAAGAGACTCATCACTTAGAGGGAGATAAGTAGATGGAATAAATAAAAATGGAATGGAATTACAACGAGTGGACTGAGCAATGTTCTAGGAAGATAAAGATGAAAAGGTAGCAAAAGAACACTAGAAGCAAATAGCGAGTGTGAAAGAGAAACTATGCAAGGATAAGAAAAAGAGATATTATGAAAAATGATGGAACCCTCGCCTGAAATCAACAAGGGATAATGGAGAAAAGACTAAGAAGAAACATTCAAACGAAAAAAAGATGGTTGTATAAATCATTCTAACTAGATCGATATTTCACCATTTATGATAGAGCAAAGGAATTTTTCTCTACACCGAATGATAGTATTATGATGGAAATAGGGATGAATGACAACACTAATAACATCATTTAGACGAAAACCAGAGGCATGTTTGTTAACAATAAGAGTACCACTACTACAAGTTTGGCCAGGCCCAACCAATAGGTTTTCCATCTCAACTAAGTTGCATTCATTCGCAAGATCATACTTATTAGGAAAAATAGGTAGAAGCTATATTTTCAAATTCAAAGGGGATGATAAGGAAGAAGGGTCTTCAAGATCAGGAAGAGATGATGGAATGACAATATCATCTTTGAAAAAAGTCAACCTATGCCTTCTGAGGATAGGATTGGTTGAGAAGTCAATAGAGACAGTAGAAGATAGGGCAACATAGAACACTCAAACAAAATTATCATCATAAGATTAAGTAAGGGGACAAAGAGAAATCCAAGAAAAGTAAGAAAACCTTTCCTCGACAATTGGAAAGTCATGGATGTCGATCGAATGCTCATAGAGAATGGGCCTTGACATGAGGGGCCAACAGGCTCAGACTGTTTTGACTTCAAACGTCTGGTACATTTTGTGGTCATTTTTAGTAAGAAAGTGAGGGTAAAAAGTATTGATGTAGCATGAAGAGAAGGGATTTAATGTTTGAGGTTTGAGAAATAGGTACTAAGGGGAGGTATTTGGTCTACATACCTCACTGTGGGCCTTGCTGAAATCCTCGCCATAGTGCTAGGTGACCCACCTTGACAAATGTGTAAAAATAGGTCCAACTTGACCCTAGGCAAAGGAAGTAGCGAGGCGTGATGAAAAATGCTTAGAAAGTAGAGGGAGAGAGAGAAAGAGAGTGTCAAACCATCAAACACAAATATATTTGATCTTTAAAGAAACACATAATGCACATGAAAAAGGACTACAATCATAAGGGAGGAAAGAAAGAAACTACTCAAACCCATATAGGTCATCTAAAAATAGTGATCAAATTGAATCCCTCTATTTAAAGAATTTGTGAGGGATAACAAAATTAAGAGGTATGGTTAATGTAGAATTATTGAGGATTCTAACTCTCTCATACAATTGTTCCACCTTAACATCCTTTTCAATAAGAGAAAAGGCCAAATACTCTTTGGAACTTTCAAGCACAATTATCTACTTATTCAATTGAGAAATCTAACAATTATGATTTAATGAGGGATCATAGTTCACATATATAGGAGTAGGCTCTGACGTAGAATACATTAGCTTATCCTTAAGACTTTTCATTTTCTCATGATCCAGAGTTTTCTTGGTCATCAATATGACCTGTCCTTAATAGAATCGATCTGATTCTCTAAACAATCATAATTTTGTACTTCTATTGGATCCTCCTTATCACTTAATCGAGCTTATGTAGGTAGATGTTGCCTAGTAAGGCCGCTAGTAGTACACTATATGGGATGGGCTTTGGATATTTTTAGATAATCCTCTCTTAGTTTTGAATAGAGGGACCCATTCTGAAAGATTATTCTTCCTCTTTCATGTTTTCCCATTTTACTAATTATAATGAAGGGGTAGGCAATTAGTGTATCTCTTTTGAATGACCTCACACTTTTTAGTTAGATAATTTTGCTCATCATTAATTGAGGACTTCCTTTCTTCAAGAGTAGTTTTCAATGCACTTATCTTATGTAAGGTATTTGTGAGGGATAACAAAAAAGAACTCGAGGTTTATTTTGTTCAAAAATTCTCAAAAATTCTATTGAGTGATCCATATAAACACAACCATGCAAACTTTTTGAAGAAGATTTGTTTCTTTTCATACTACGCCTGATATGCATAATGCATCTTGCTTGTAGATGCTCAGATGAACCACAATAGCCATATTCTAACATAGGAGATAGGGGTGAGCAAGGTAGAGAGCTTCGAGATGTACTCCTCAAATATCTACTAAGTTGCCTAGTAATGTAGCCAATAGTGCCATATAGATAACATAGACGTGCCAATGAGTTAAAGAATCTGGATCTTTGACTTTGAGGAGTAGTACAACGAGGAGAAAAAGGAAAAAGTGCTCATATTAACTCTCAAATAAAGATGATAAGTCAATTTCTCATAGCGAGGTCTCAAGTGTCTACGTTCAACACAGTGGTGACACATAGGAGAAATAGTAGGCAAGAGTAATAGACTACTACTCGAGCATTAGAAAGAATTACCCTTAGGTAAGGTGTTCACCTTACTAGAAGAAGTAGGTTGGAACTTAAAAATCAACTTACCTTTTGGGGTGACAACATTTCAACATTGGTTATTGAGCAATTGACTTAACAAACTTTGGTGCAATTAATGTTAAAGTAGATACCAATTCATCATATCCAATTCCATAATTATAGCCAAACGACTTGGTACAACTGATGATTTCATTTAACTTTTACGAACTGATCATCATTTTGTTGACAACATATCAAGATTGAGTGAGCTCCTTCTCACTCACACTAAGTTTATCCTTTAAAGCCATGATCAAATCTTCCTTTTCTTTAAGGAAAGATTCCAAGTAAGTTGTAGAATTATTGAGGATTCTAACTCTCTAATACAATTGTTCCACCTTAACATCCTTTTCAATAAGAGAAAAGGCCAAATACTCTTTGGAACTTTCAAGCACAATTATCTACTTATTCAATTGAGAAATCTAACAATTATGATTTAATGAGGGATCATAGTTCACATATATAGGAGTAGCTCTACCAGACGTAGAATACATTAGCTTATCCTTAAGACTTTTCATTTTCTCATGATCCAGAGTTTTCTTGGTCATCAATATGACCTGTCCTTAATAGAATCGATCTGATTCTCTAAACAATCATAATTTTGTACTTCTATTGGATCCTCCTTATCACTTAATCGAGCTTATGTAGGTAGATGTTGCCTAGTAAGGCCGCTAGTAGTACACTATATGGGATGGGCTTTGGATATTTTTAGATAATCCTCTCTTAGTTTTGAATAGAGGGACCCATTCTGAAAGATTATTCTTCCTCTTTCATGTTTTCCCATTTTACTAATTATAATGAAGGGGTAGGCAATTAGTGTATCTCTTTTGAATGACCTCACACTTTTTAGTTAGATAATTTTGCTCATCATTAATTGAGGACTTCCTTTCTTCAAGAGTAGTTTTCAATGCACTTATCTTGCGATCCTTTTCATTTAGGATCTCCAAAGCCTTTTTTCTTTTCCTTTTTGGATTTAATATGCTCAACATGAGCTCATTATAAGAATCGAGCAACTCATCTTGCTCATCATTATAGTCTTCTGCAATCTCATCTTGAACATCTAGGTAGCAGTCGGAAGATCTATGACAATTTTGAAACCATAAAGGCTAAAAAGTGGGTGTCTTCCCCATCTTTACTGTTGGCAATGTGCAAAATAGTAACCTCAACCTTTATTGCACGTTTGTTCATGCGGTTCTGTTTTGAATTTTTTTTACAATAATATGATCGGGCTTTCCACACTCAAAGATTTTCTTAGATTGGCTTCTACTCAATCTCTCAGCCTTATTATCTAATTCTTCATCAATGTTTAAAGATTTTGAGCTTTTAGTGCTCAAACTTTCTCTTCTGACTCCACCAAAAAAGGGTTTTTTTCCTAAAAGAATCTTGTGCACTTTTTGGTGAGTAACATCATTTCTTCTTCATTCGGGCTAGAATCATCATCACTTAACATAGTGGTGTTTGCATCCTTTTAAGAATCATTCCCTTTGGTAGTTTTGAGGGTAATGTTTTTTTTTATTTTCAGTAATAATCTTGTTTTATCAACTTAAAAGGTGATGAAGTCCAAAGATTTGTAAGTTACCAATCATCTCATTTATAGTGAGTCGCCAAGCTTGTACATAGATTCAATTATTGTTACTTTGGCATGAAACTTATAAAGGAGACTAGCGATAATCTCCTCAATTTCCTTCTCTTCCCTAAATGGTCTATCTAAATTATAAGAACAATTGACAATGTTTGAAAGCCAAACATATAATTTCTCAAACGTTTCATCCTCTTGCATAATATAGAGTTCAAAGTCTCTATTTAACTTCAAAATCCTTGATCTCTTAACCATAAAGGTGTCATCATGAGTAGTCTCCAAAATATCCCTAATGATAGCATGTTACACCTTATTATTCCACTCTGACTCTTTGCTTTTCTCTTTTGTCAATTCAATAATAGGTTTTAGGATAACAATGTTGTTAGGGAGGATTTTATTTGGATACATTCAGCCGTTCTTAATAAGAAACAAGACACAATCTTCGACAGACCACAAGAGGACTCATATATGAGATTTCAAATAGACATAAATGGGCCTATGGAACAGTGGAGGCCTATCTACATTGCCTTCTTCTCCTGAGTTTATCAAAGAGAATTATGGGTGTGTGATAAGCAAGTTTAATGATCAATATCAGACTTGTTAAATCCTGAATAAGTGTACCAGCTCTGATATCGATTAAAGGAGTCCAAGACCTGATATTCAACCAGCTTAAGGAGATACTAACTCCTTAAGGACTCGTCCCAAACTCGCAACAGTAGTAAGTAAAACACTTAGTAGATAGCAATAAAAGCAATACACAAAAATTACAAACAACCAATATTAAGCAGCAAATACATTATACAATATTTAGAGAGCAAGCAATAAATAATAAAAGCTTTCTAATCAAAGTTTAAATCTTAGTATATTGAAGCATACATAATTTAAACTTAGATTGTATTAGCCAAACAATAAAGCATTCACAACACCAGGTATAATGATGCAAACACACATAGAACTCTTATCTATATGGTAAACCCTCGGGTTGCCTATGGAAACCACTGAGCTACAAAAAAATCAACTAAGTAATAAATAAGATACAACTTAATAAAAATATAAACGTAAATACATGTATCAGTTGGGACCTCTATCCTAACAATCTATTGTTGCCCCCGCTTGCTCTCCAAAGGCAACATCACTCAATATAATGTGATCAATAAACGAAGATCGATAAAGTTAACATATAGTAGATATCCAATCATGGGAACTACACTTAACAATGAGCCACTAACAATTGATTGTAAGAAATGCACTCAGCCACGAACCTTAACCAACCAACGTGAGAAATACACCCAATCATGTATCATGAACAAACATTGATTTAGGAACACAAGCAATACTACCCAATCCAATCTCAATAGTGTTGTTCCATTATGAGAAAAAATACTATAAGAAAAAATATCTTTAGTGAAAAAAAAATTTCTCAATAAATTTTTTTATTATTGAAAGTGTTATTTGGCGACAAAATTTGTTAGCAAAACCTATGATCAAATAAGAAACTCAATAAATTCCAATAACTTCTTTGGGACAAAATTTTGTTACAGAATGCTCGCATCAAAGTAAGTGTTTGTTAGGAAAATAATTTGGTGGCATGTTTTTGGCGACAAATTTTTATAGGAAAAGATTAAAGTTCTTTGACAAATTAAATGTTTGTTCTCAAAATATTTATAGGAACTTGTTGAAATTTTGCATCATATTTTTCCCAAAAAAAGAATTTGTTGAAAAATTTATGAATTTGATGTTACAATAACAGTTAAAAATATGAGAAAAATAAAAAAAAAAATTGGTTATTTTTATTTTTGATGTTACCTTTTTCAAAATAAAAAAGAAAAGCTACTTCAAAAACTAAAAACCAAACTAAAGTGCTCTCCTTACCATAAGGGATTTATAATACATCACCTGAACTATTTGTAAATATGATAAATTTATTACACAATTTTTTTTAAATATTCTAGAAGATGTAAATAAAATATTTAAATAATTAAGATAAAAGATTAAATGGTTGAAAGGTAGGAATAAAGTGTTTATTTTATAACCTCCCCTAATTTTTGAATTTAACTTTTTTGTTTCACAAATACAGTACTATCATTTTTTACGCCACTTATAGTTTTCCGGCTTATGAAAACCGATCCAAAAAGATTTGCAAATTTTTGAGAAATAGGCCAAAAAAATTGCATTGGATTATGTTGATCTTCACAATTTTTTTGAAATTTTTTGGCAATTTTTTAGAACTGGCAAGACCAAAACGTTTCAACTTGGTTAAAAGAAAGTTGAACTAATTTTTTTCCTCCACATTTTCCCTTTTTGTGTGATATGCAACTCGATCCAACCCTAGCATAATTACATCCCCCATCTTCCTTGCCCAAGCCTTCAAACAATGCCACCGTTATCCATCCAAACAGCAGCTAGGAACGGATGAGCATTGCCTGTGCAAACGACAGCAACCGTTCTCCAGTACATCCCACCACTTCGGCCACCAGTTTACTGGTGAGTTAACTTTTGATCTTTATTTCATCTCTCCGGCCATTAAACTAAATGACAACCATGGAAGAATATATCATGCATATAATTAGCCACCAGTCGAGTAATGAATGTCAATAGAAAGAATTTACAATTCTTAGATTTCATCTCTATCATTTTATTCTCTTGTTAATTATTCTTGAATAAGAGAATCTCGATAGCTGGCTATGGAAGGATATTATCTTTTATATACAACTTTTTTGAACATTTTTTTGGTATTTTAAGTTTTCTCCATTATAGATCCATCTATGCTAAAAAACGTTGCCTCTTTGATGAAGGTATATATAGATTTAAAGTAAGGCTCCACCTTTAGAATTGTGCAGAGAACTACAATGCATATACATATTGTGATTCAACCTATTCCTAAGCTATGTAGGGTCTGACTAGAGAGATGTATATGGAAATAAAAAGAGTTCTACTCGTTTAATATGATTAGTCATTTGTTTGCTTTGATCAACCTTTACCCTCATTGAATATGGTCGGTCATTTGTTTGTCTCATCCTAATCAAATGTTGGCATTAGAAAATCAAAGATAAAAAAACATATAAGCCATCTTATTTGCTTTCGATATTTATAGCAGCAAGGTTAGCATAGAAAAAATTGATTCAATTCTTTATATTTGGATCAGTTGTAGTTGAAAACGATTTTTCCTATAGAGCTTTTCTTTTTTCATACTCTCATGGACCAGAAAGAAAACATGCCTTTATTAGATAAGATATCTCTGTGTTAATTTATGCTTTTGAGGACAAGCTTGGTTTATAATGATAGTTGTTCTTTTCTCTTATTCCCTCCTCTTTCGTTTGCAGGTTCTATCTGAAAGGATGATCTTATATGATTATGAGCTTAGTATTGGGGATAATGGAGGAAGGTTGCTTACATTTGGAAAGTACACAGATATAGCTGCCCTGTTACATTGGTTGGGACAAAGTATGGTCAAATCTTGAAGAGCCTTACTCTAGTGCTTGTGAATTTTGGAAATTTTCTATTGAGATTCTTTTTTTTAATGGATATTACTCCACTTTATAGATATATGATGTTGATATATGTTTATTTTACCTTTAATTTCTTATTCCTGATACCAGGGTATTTAAGTCTTGGATTTTCAACTTTTTGTTTCCTTGGGTGCATCTTATATGTACTTAACAGTGGCAGCTACTAAAGCTACTGTTATTTCTGTAGGTAAAGTGATACAAACTTGAGACTACCATCAGAAATATGTCCTTTGGTATTTGTAGTCACTGGTTCAGGAAATGGAATACTATAATCTTGAATATGGCATTTATCTCAATAATTCCTTATTCCCATTTGAAATTTATGATATAACTTTATCATCCTGAGATCTCTATTGAAACATGAAATTAAGTTTTTCACTTAATTTTATGTCTTTGGCTAATAGTTATCCGAGTTGGGCAAGCTTAGGGTTCAATTAAAAACATTAATATTATTTTTTGCAAATGATGTTATTTACCATGCTATTATGCTTAGATGGTTTTGGCATTGGATAAATAAGAAGTTTTGAATGTACATAAGCTAGAAAAAGAAGTAAAAAAGGAAGAAAGATAGAATGGTCTTCCCTGGGAATGCATTGCTAATATTTGTCATAATAACCAGGCATACAGTATTTATCAATGTAAAAGGCCTTGAAAGATTTACAGCTCCCATGTCCTTGGTCCTAATATTAATTATTTTCTAATGAATATAATTCTCATTAATAGACAATATTTACACCTTCCTGTCTCCATAAATTATAACTGCATGCAACATTGGTAAATGCAAAACATAGGAAAAGGTATTTTCTCCATTTAATTTCTTTGTAATTGTGCATATAAGTTATCATTGAGTCATTGCATAATGATTAATGCATAAAACAATCACTACTCATGAAGAAACCTACAAGAAAATGTTTGTTTCTTTGATGCACAATCCATTTTCAAGTAGTATGGATCCGACGAATGGAGAGAATATGTTATCCAGTAAGCCACCTTTAGCACAGGTTTGCATTTGATGAGAATTGACATTATCATTGTTGTGCTTCTATACCACTTTCTGAGAATATGCAAGGAAATTGATTTTCTTTTGTAAATAGCACTAATATTGGCTGTCGGTGCTATGTAGAAACATACTTTGAAAAGCCTATGGGTGGTTTTTCTAAACCACCATGTATTCTTATTTTCCATGAAAAATTTCTCATTTTGTTTGGTTTCTTAGAAAATATGATAAATATGCTTGGTTTATATTGATTGAACTTTTATCTTACTGAAGTTTGTTGGTCTTATTAAAGTTTATTTTGCTCTAGGGAGATGACATTTTAAGACAAATTTTGCAAATGGTTTCAGAGGGCATCTATAAGGTAAAGTGTAATGGATTTAGAACTGGTAGAAAATTGATTATTAACATAGAATCCTCTTATGATCTGTACATAGGAAGTGTTTGCTGGTTTCTAAGTCCCTAAAGCTTTATTACTTCATATTTTATACATCAGATCTGTCATCATCATACAATCTTATTATTCATAAGATATTACAAATAGCATAAAGTGGATATGAAAATTGTCCTATTATGATTATATCATTATCTTGTATCGTCTTTTTTTCTTAATTAGTAATTATCTTATATTGGAGTTACTCAAAAGACATTTGTTTTTGGAGGTTCTCACATTTTCTACACCATTTAGGAAGTAAGAGGTGAACTTCCTTCTAATTTTGATATTTTTGTTGTATTAGAGTGAATTATTTTTGTCTGATGCTTCCTATTATAATAGTTTTTGCATTAAAAACTCATAGTCCTTATATATCTCATGTTGCCATTGTTTTGAAACATTCCAAACTTAGATTCCTCCTTTGTTTGCAATTGGCAACTAGATTCTTGTTGTGTTTGTTACTTCTTACGGTTCCTCTATATAGCATGAAGTGGTAAAAGTTTATCTTATATATCATCTTAATATTTGTTACAACCATGTGGTGGATGCAGAAGGATTGAATCATGAATTCTATGAGAAAAAGTTAGGCCTTTATCGCACTAATAGAGAGGGGCATATTGTCTCTTGTAAGGTAATGTGCTCCAACTACTAGAGTTTAGTTGATTATTTATGCATAGTATTTTTGTAACCTTCTTTTATTTATGCATAATATTTACGAACCTCTTCTTTTGTTAACACTATTTACTGTCAGAGATCTTTGCTACACTTGATCTAATTCAATAAATGAAATCGCCAATTTTTTTGAGTAATTTTGTAGATTCGGAATCCTATATTATAAAAGAAGAAAAATAAAGTTATTCAAACATTTATTGAAAATTTATGAATAGATGAAATTTAGGTCCTCTTTTTTCACATAGAGATATTTTTTCCGACCAGCTTTGTAGGTAAAAACATTTTTATCAATGAAATTATTTTTGTTAATATTTGGTGACAAAAGTTGTTGAACAAATGACTTTTTTTTATAAAATATTTCATTGAGGAAAATATTTTTTACGATAAAAACATTTGTCAACAAAACTTAGTTTTTTTCTGGACAAAGTGGTTTGTCATTAAAAAATATTTTTCTTGTAGTGTTCTAACAAAAATTATAAATTAGTCAAAAGCTCCAACAATATCATAAATATTAAAAAATATTCAAAGTAATTTGTAATACAAAAACAATTTTTAGAGTAAATTTTGACGGAGTTTCATTGTAAAAATCATGTTTAAGAAAAGCTAAAAAAGGGATATTTATAGAGAAAACCAAGCACTAACGACCACCCTCGCCGACCTCCTCGTCGGGGTCCAGTGAGGGATTCGATGAGGGCCTTCTCGAGGATGTCACCAAGATGCCAAAAATTCAAATTCAATAAGGCAATCAAAGGTAATGATGTAATTATTCATCTAACCCTACTAGTAAGGAATGTTTTGTTACATGTTACGTCTTCTATGTTTTATGTTTTTGAATTTCATATTGTTTTGTAATTAATTATGTTTTCAGTTTTCGTTTTAATTGAAAATAAGTTTCATTTTTTATTTTAATTATGAAAATTGTTAAAAAAAATAAACATTAAAAGCTTGTTTTCTATTTTCAAATTTCAAATCCTACATCACGGGAAAATTATCACACGTCATAGAATTTTAGCATATATTCACACATGTCTCTGATTTTTATAAAAAAATCTATAATACTTTCAAAGTTTATACTTAATTGAGGATACCCTTCAATGGTCAATGACGTTAAGTTTTCCATCTAAAGATGTGTTTTCTTTCTTATGGCTCTTATATTAAATAATTTTAGGCTCTAATTAATTTTTTGATTTAAAAAGTTTGAACAAATAAATATTGATTAATTTTTTGGTTTTAGGATTTTGAATAAATAAATATTATTCTTAACAAACGAAATTTAGAATTGTGTATAATTTTACCTTATTTTAATGAATATGGATCCATCTTCGTCTTTTGCTACTTTATGTCTGATCTTTAGTTATCTTGTTAGAAGTCTTATATTTGAGAGAATCTTGCAAATAATAGGGGTACGACATGTATTGGAATGAAGTTATCTTGACTCTTTCGTTTTATAAAAAGAAAAAAATGTGTAAGAAGTGAGGATGAGATCAATGACTGATATTAACATGAGGTATACAACATATTGTATGAGTTTTCTCCTCATCTTTTTGATTAGGAACAATAGTTTTATGCCTTCAACCAATAATGGGATCCGTATTTTTATTTAAGATATGAGACATTGGGTTTTAGTGAAAATTGAACTTTTATTCATTAAGGAAGTCATATCATTACAATCATAGTTTATTTCTAATTTACTCTATAGGGGTTTGTTTATACATAAATTTCATAAGGAGAGAGTAGTGTTTGAGTTCTATGGTTAGAACTTGTTATACCCTCGTTCATTATACAAGAGTTCTTTTATATAGAAAATTGAACTTTTATTCATTAAGGAAGTCATATCATTACAATTTGTTTACACATAATTTTTATAAGAAGAGAGTGGTGTCTGAGTTTTATGGTTAGAACTTGTTATGTCTTTATTCATTATACAAGAGTCATTTTATATACATAAGAGTAATTATTTTTCATACATAACATAAAGAGTTGTGGAATGATAAAGATTATATTTTATCTTATTTCTTCGTTCTTTTTAAAATAAGGAAACATGGAAGGATAATGGTTACATTTTATTTTATCTCCTCGTTCCTTTTAAAAATTTATATCTACATCTATTTATTCAAAATCATTTGCAAACATGCTTCCTCGTGAACCTAGAGATGCGAATCCATCTTTATCTTTTATACAATAAAGGTACTTATGGTTCTCAATTTTCTTTTTTTTTAGTAAACAAAATTTCTGTTTGGTACCTTCAATCACGTCCAACTTAATGTTCCTATTTTCTTGGTTTCATGGTATATTTGACTCAGTATTACTATTCTATCCTAATTAAGAGTTTCTTCATCAAATTATTCTTCTAATAGAACCCCAGATTATTCTGCTATTTTTGTTGAAGATGTCATTCATATTTTAATAAAATAATAAAGATTGATAGGTTTTTCTTTATATTAATCTATTATGGAACTAAAAACACCTTAAAAATATTTAACTGTTATTTATTTTACTTTTTTTTTAAATATTTCATGGATTTTTTAAAATTTTCAAAAAAATAAACTAATTTCATTGAATTGTTGTTAGAGTAAATATTTTAAATCAACATATAATAAAATAATTGGTAAATAAGTTTTGGATCTATTAATATGCTATCTCAATAATGTTGAATTTGTTGTATGTAATCGGTTTTTCTTTCTGATGTATTGACTTTTTCTATTGTGAAAATTATATAGTTTCAAGTTAATATTTTCCTGATTTTTTTCCTACGTTATAAAGATTTAGCTATTGATTTGGATTTATGTTTCTATGTCTTTCCTTTGTTTCCTTGAAGATAAAAAATATATTATTTATTTCTTTGAAGATTACTAATCTTGGTATCTTTCTTAGCATTGTCATATTTTCTTTTGTAATTGTTCGATTTTTGAATGCTTGTGCATAGTTGTCTTCTAAGTTGGTTATTATATCATTAGGTCTGAGAAAATAGGGGTTTTGAAATTGGCAAAATTTATTCTACTTTAATTATGTTAGTGAATACTTTGTGTTTTATACGAGAGAACCTAATTATTATCTTATTTGCTTCTGGCAATGTTTTATACATTTCAGGAACTGGTCCATCATAGAAAACATAATACTTTTGTTTTTTTTTTTCTTTTCTTTGAGTTATTTCTCATCTACAATTTTACACAATAAAATTTTTGTTACCCTGTTATCTTTCGGCCAGTTTTGAGGTTTTATTCTTTTCTTTTGAGATTTTAATCTCTTTTTTTTTGTTGGAGAACTAAAATATTCCTATTTTTTGGTATATAAGTGACTTTTTGAGATATAAAATCTTTAGTTGATATCTTATAATGTTTATTTTCTTTTCTTTGATCTTAATTTTTATGTTAAGATTATTCATTTTTCTTGTAATTGTAAAAATTGTTAGTGAGATTAATTTTTTAATTAAAGCATAAGTTTAACTATTCTTTTTTCATGATAAATGTTCAATATAAAATTTATAACAAACTTATTTATTTTCATTTATATAGTTAAATATTTTTTTTATTATTATTATGATAATTTAGTTTAGTTATTTAAAAAATTTATGAAGTAAATTTACACAAATTTTCATTATTATTATCTACTATTACCTTTAATATGTTTTTTTTACGTGAATTATCTTTTATAATTATCATTTTGTCTTTTGGTTTTGGACATTAAAATGTAAGTAAATTTTTTTTACTTGTAATTTATATTTTTTATAAAGACTTATAATATCTTATTTTCAAAACTTAATAGAAATTTGGATTAATTATGTTTTATGTTTATAATATATAGATAATTTGTAAAAATATTTATTTTATTATAATTATGCTTAAAATTATAGGTAATGATAATATTATGTAAAATTTTTAGCATAATTACGTTATTATACATATATTAAGAGTATAATTATAATTTTAAAATTATACATATTTATTTATATATTTTAAATAGAATTACAATAAAATAAATATTTTTGATATTTTTATATACTCTCCCGTCCGTTGACACAACTTTTTAACATAGGCTAGAAAGCCACAAAATTACAAGCTTATCAAGAAAGCCAAAATGGAATCCCTAAAAACGCCTGAACGCATGGCAAAAGACAGTGCTAAGTCGAACTACAACCGGGAAAAAGAAGTAAAGGCTTTTGACGAATCGAAAATTGGAGTGAAGGGTCTTGTAGACTCTGGGGTTGATAAGATTCCAAGGATTTTCATTCACGACCCAAATAGACTGAATAAACACGTTTGTTCAGGCAACTCAAAGTTCGGAGTACCAGTCATAGATTTGGAAGGCATAGATAATGAAGATGCAAGTAAAAGAAGCAAAGTGGTTGAAGAAATCAAGGAGGCTTGTGAAACTGGCGGGTTCTTTCAGATTGTGAAACATGGTATTCCAGTGAATGTTTTGGAGGAAATTATTGAAGGTGTTTGTGGATTTCATGAGCAAGATCCTGACGTGAAGAAAAATTTCTATTCGCGTGATTATATGAGAAAGGCTTATTATAATACAAATTTTGATCTTCATCAATCACCTTCTAGTAATTGGAGGGACACTTTGATTTGTATTTTGGCACCTCGTGGTCCCACCCCTCAAGACTTGCCCTCTAATTGCAGGTAATTTTATTTGTTTATTTTATTGTTAGAGATCCAAAATTTCTTTCTTTTTCCGGACTTATTATTCGGGAAAATAATAAAAATAACTATTAAAATTTATGTTGATTTCAATTTTTGTAACATTAATGATTAGATGCTACTTTGTTTCCTGTGGACCTAATAACAAAGAATACACCTTAGAACGTTGGATTACCGCGGAGTGTAGCCGCTTTTGGTCCTTTTCTTGTGATGCCGAAGGATGCATAGAGATATTTAAAAGAGAGTAGATCTTAATGTTTATAAGAAATTATTTTCAATCATCTGAATTTATAAAGTTATGAAGTTATATTTAATAGTGGCTAGTGATGAATATTTATGGGATATAATATACCTGTCGATGACCCTTATCCATAGTAATATATTTATCTTTAATTCGAAACTTTATCTGCCTAATTATGTCGTTGTTGGATAATTAAGAGATTAAATGTTGGTTGTTTATCCTATTGGATATTTATCTAATATTGATGTTTATTTGCTAACTCAGTGCTGATTGGGTTGGCATGCGAATTATTTATTTACTAAGATCTCTTATATCATGCCACGTGACGTGAATTATTTTACACCCAACATCTGCCTCCTAAACTTGCTAGGCCTAGATATATGGGGCCATTTTGTCATCATCTAGTTTCACGACTTTTTGAACTTCATTAGTGATGTCGAGTCCACTCTTATATGGTCATTACTTGCCCGTATTACAAATTTCTTGTTTTATTCAGACACTCAAAACGAGTGCAACGATGTCTTGTTGTCTGTGTTTTGGACGGATTTTCAATCGAATTCATGATTAGGGATTTATGTCGACATCGAAACCTTTGCTCAATGGGTTCACTTTCTCATTTTTGGAGAGACGACATGGATCCAAGTACGTGGACATGTGTCCCCATGGGCTACACAAGAGCTTGATGAAGGACGAAGTGATTGATGAACGGGATTAGACTTTACCATCATTGGATCGAGCATACATGGATTGGAATGGGTCGTGTGAGGTGGTCAATGAGTGGAGGGCCATTGGAGTGGACAACCAAGATCCAACTAGCCATGATCTGTTTGGCCATGGGATGTCCGACCATCCATGGTATGTCCGGTCGTAGTCCAGCCACTCATAGAGTGTTTGGCGATGATGTGTTCGACCATGGTCCGGCCACTAATGGTATGTTGGCCATGGTCCGGTCACTCATGGAGTGTCCGACCATGGTTTGGCCACTCATGGAGTGTCCAACTATAGTGTGGGTAGCTCGGGTGGAAGCAACAATGGTCGGCTGTGCGTCGAGTTTGGCGATGGTTCCGAATCACCCAAGCAATGCAGATTTGTATGCGATGACGATTATGAGATCTTCATGGGATTTGTCGATGACACGGGCTCCCTTTTCAAGAAGGACTGTGCAAGTGTAGGTTTTGATATCGCTCTTGTAGATATCCTCACTCTCTAACACTTATTTTTGTTTGTCATACTTATATTTCGAACTTGTGCACTTCTATCCCTTGTTGGAGTGAAGTGTGATGGGTGCATAGAGATCTAGGCTTTTTTGATGGGTCCGATAATGGGGGATTAAGTCTTGATCGCCTAATTCTAGTAGGAAAAATATTTTGGCCTACTTAATAAATTTTTATGTTTAATTCGTGTCCTGGACATGTGGTTGGACACTTTAAGAATGTACCCGATAAGAGAGGACATGTAAAAATTCATCATTGGAAGTGTCCGTTCTTTGGGAGGTCACATGATGTGGCACGACTTGGGAAGGTAATGGTTAGGGCGTTGTGATCCATTAGATAGAAGTCTATGCTTTCCAACCTTTATGTTAGTCTTAGAGATCGAAGATGTCTAGAAACTTCGTGTGCTTTGGGCTTTGTACTTCCTGAGTGAGCTACTTACTAGGGTTTGCACCTTGTAGTAGCCATGTTGGAGGGCGATAGCTCTTTGGGCTTAAATAGTAAGTTTTGGCCTTTTGTTTATGTATTATTGGAATACTGTCAATTGTAGATGTTATAGGTTCACAACCCCATTGAGTTGGGTGCTCTCACTGTGATTTCATTAGGGTCGTCCCCTGTTCCAGATTTTCAAAGTTCATAGAACTTGTGAACTACGACATACCTAGTAGAGTTTCTAGGGCCCAGTGGTCTACCACATGATTGGATGATGTTAGAGTTCAAGTCTTTGTATGGACCTTTTGGACATGTGTATATGCCATGTTGTTTTATTATTTCTGTAATTTTGAATCATGTACATGTGATTTTGTCCTTGTGTTGCATCCATTTACTTCTTTTACTTTTTGGTGAGGTCCATTTGTAATCTCCTATGCATCCATTTACTTCTTTTACTTTTTGGTGAGGTCCATTTGTAATCTCCTATGTTCAAGATGGTTGGTGCTCTGAGTCTGCCCCTTATTGGGATTTATGATCCATTGTGTTGGTATGCAATGGTGGACACTTGTTGGGAAGTGAGTCCAGAGTGATCTTGACATTTTTTGGTCCATGCATGTGTGCCATGTTTGGCTATATGCACCATGTCCGACCACATCTGACCACACATGGTATTTCTGGCCCCATGTAACATATCTGGCCACAAGTACCGGCCAAGTGTGCCGTGTCCAACCACCTTTCTCGTATCAGGCAACATGTGTTGTGTTCGGCCACGTCTACCATGTCCAACCACATGCCGTGTCGAGCCACATGTGTCGTGTCTGGCCATGTGCCATTCGGTGGCCTCTTGTTGGCCTAGTTTGTTACGTGTCCATTAGCTAGTTTGATCATTTTAGATTTGACTCTGTACCCATTGGGCTTGTGCTTGGACTTTGTGGCTTTCGTGGGATTTGTTTTCTTTTTCTTTTGGTTTGGATGGGATTAAATTTGCAAATTTAATAAGTTGGTTTTGTTATTATTTTTCAAGAAACTATTAAATTAGAACACACGTGGCTTTTTCACGCCCTACTAAAAAATTAAATTTAAATATATTTTTCTCATAGGAGCAATCACATACAGTCATGTAAACCTATATTACATGGATTGTTTTCTGATTTGGCAATAATGTTTTAGATATGTATTCAAATGTAATAGGTGATTATTTTGTTCACTTTTGTTCTGTACATTTTCACTGATTTAGAACATGAGTACCTATATATATTTCCATATTGATTCATGTCCATATGTCTATGTTGTGTCAATGGGTTATTGATCCATATTAGTACATATATAATTTATCTTTCAATTCTCTTATTATATCAATGTTTTCTGGAATTTAAATAAATTTTTGATAAATTTATGTTTGAATAGAGACATCCTGAATGTTTAGACATGTATTCAAATGTTGTAGATAGTTATTTTGTTCAATTTTGTTTTCTACATTTTCACTAAAATAGAACGTGAGTACCTATATATATAGGTTCATATTGATCCACGTCCATGTGCCCATTGATTATGGATATTTAATAAAAGAAATGAAAAGTTTATGTAATATAAAATGTAACTCTCAGTACCGTGGTATTGTTTTTAGAATAGCTTTACCTTATAAAGAAAATTTAAATGCAGGGATATAATACTGGACTACAAGGAAAGAGTTATGAAATTGGGGGATACATTATTTCAATTAATATCTGAAGCTCTTGGGCTCAAATCTGATTACCTCAAAGACTGGGGTTGTGCAGAGGGACTCCTCTTCTTGGGTCATTACTATCCAAGATGCCCTGAGCCAGAACTCACATTGGGCATTAGTGAGCATTCTGATAATAGCTTCATCACTGTTCTTCTACAAGACCAAAATGGTGGACTCCAAGTCCTCTATGAAAATCAATGGGTCGATGTGACACCCATTCACGGAGCTTTAGTGATCAATCTTGGAGACCTTTTACAGGCAAGTCACTCACATACATTTTTAGCCTTAAAAGCTATTTCACTTGCTCTTTATTTTTTCATGAAGTACCCTCATCCAAGCTATAACATGATATGGACATGTATAGCTATTTGGACATTTCAATTTGGTGTAAATTTAATAGAAACATAAAAATTTAGCATGTCCAATGCACATATCCAAAAATTTATGTTACGATTTTCTAAAAGAGTACGTGTAACATACATTTAAAATTAACCGTTATCTGTCTACTTATATATGTCTTTTAATATTATTTCTGGTATGACGATCTGTTGGACTAATTTTGAACCTGGTTAATTTTGAGTAGCTTATAACCAATGACAAGTTCAAGAGTGCAAATCACCGAGTAATTACAAAACGTGTAGGTCCAAGAATTTCAGTAGCATGCTTTTTCAGAACACATCAACCACCGGAAGATAGCATGAGGCTATATGGGCCTATAAAAGAGTTGACATCAGAAAATAATCCACCAATTTACGGGGAAACTACTATCAAAGATTTCGTTTCAAAATACAATTCTAAAGGGTTGAATGGTACTCCTACACTTGAATATTTCAAGTTGTGAAGGGTTGTTGATCCTACCAACAGTTGCTTATATCATATGACTCTGCCTATCTTAGTCTTGGGATAAATGTGGCATGCATTGCTGCCTTCTGGATAAGAGGTCAGAGGTATCTTGGTGACTTCTGGCCTTTATGTTGGATTGAATCGCAACCACATCGCTAGCACTTATTGAAAATCTCATAAATTGTCCATGATAGGTGTGTTATATTTGTGGGGTTTTTTTATTGACCAAAAAGAAAAAAAATGTTTTTTCTCTATTTTTTTTCTCTTCTTTTCATCTTAGCAATAAATGAGCCTCACCTCACATATGAGTCGCATCTCTCTTGTAATATATTTATTATCAATCAAATTGTTTTTTCTATCTTTGAGCATTTGGTTTTTTTCAAAGAAAAAATTACATTAATATTAAATTTTATTGATTTAGAGTATTACATCATCATCACATCTTTTAAGAGGAATGATTTCTCCTATTTTATGTGGCAAGTTCGGTAATATCTTTTACTTGTATTCTTTTTTTTCTTTCAATAATGGCTACATTATTATGTTCGATTCATTCTTATCGAAGTAAACAACTTTTAATCATTAATTTTTTTTGGTTTCGATCGTATAATGTATTGAAAGGTATTTGACTTTACTATGCTTGAATTTTTAATGAAATATAGGATTTTTGCTAAGATTTATGACACCTTCACTGCCAAAGAAAACCACATCTCTTATTTCAAATATCTTGAGTAACATTCTTCCATTACAACAATATATTTTGCTTGTAGAAGACATTCTGCAATATATTATGCATCATCTCAAAGGTTTTCATATATTCTGATGGTTATGACAATGTGGACAATCACTTATTTAAACAAATTCTCTTGACACAAATGTTTCTTCCGGCTTTAGCTTCTCAGCCTCAATGAGAAGCTTCGAACCAGGGGCAATCTATAGAGAGTAAAATTCTCATCTATTTAGCTTCTCAGTCTCCATGGCTAAAAGAACTCCCCTAGCTCCCAGAACCTAATAGCAAGTTCCCTAAGACTCGCAAATGCAACCAGGAGTTAACAGCATCTCCTTGGCACTTATATGAGAGACCAGAAACTAATACATAGGTAGATTAGGCTCTTAAAGGCCCTAGAGTATAGCTCGGTACCTCCTTGGACTTGACCAAGGCCTGGAGAGACTCTAGAAGCTAAGCGGAGATGCACAAGTTTGGAATAAAATAGGAGACCTAGTGTTAATCCGAGACAACTAACCTCATAGTTGAGATTAACGAAGACTCAAATTCCAGTCTAATAGTCAAACACTTGAACCCTCATATTAATACTCCAATCAACAGCATAAACTGTAACTAATTTGCAAGGCTCTAATTTATTTCTTTGTCTTGAGCATACCACTAACTGTGTCATAGTTTAAAGGGTGGCACAACGCCGCTATTGTGCTACTCCTTTGGCCTTCATGTTCTTTCTTATTTTGTAGGTTCTTTGACACCCAATAAGAAGGAATTTGACCTCAACAGGCACCAACAAGAATAACAAGAGTATACACTATTTCCCTTAATCGATAGAGAACATTCAAATCTTTTTATCTCCTAGTCAAAAATGATGAAAAGAAAGAAAGAACAAAACTTGATGTAGTACAAATTAGTGACGTTATGGGGTTTTAACTAGGGGTGAGTAATGGATCGAAACTATCTATTTTTCACTTATTCAAATAGATTTGATCTAAATTAAGTTAAAAGATTTTTAATCCGAACCAATCAAAATCCAGACAGATTAGATTTTTTTAGATAGAATAAGGTCGGATTGATGTTAAATTTGATTTATTAACTCTTATCTTTAACACACATTTATAGTTACAATTAAAAAAATCAAAAATCAAGAAATATGCTTGAACAACTATTAAATTATTATAAAGATTTAATATTTATATTTATTTTAAACTAAAATAGTAATTTAATATAATTATGTTGTATAATATTTAAATATCATATTTTTTTTAAAAGATGTGTATTTATTTATAATTTTAATTGATATTTTATCATGATCGGATTATAAAATCTATTAATTCAAATTCGAATAAATTGTTTATTTTCAATTCAAATCCTATCTAATTATAAAAAATTTCAAACCAATTCGATATGAATCTAACAAATTAGACATGATTGAATTTTTTTAATTTAAACAGATTGATCCAATTAAACAAAGAAATTGTACATACAATTATATAATATCGTTTGAAGCAAAATATAACTTTACTTGAGCAAAGTTACCATTTGGTTAAAATATTCTGATCAATATCTTAAGAATCCCAAAATATGAAGGAATCAGTGTGGGAATGATCAAGGGTAGTTTTGAATACATTTGAGTAATGACTGTCGTTTATAAACAAGTAGTAGTTTTTTCATAGTATAATCACATTTTTTATATTTTAACATTTATTAAAAAATATATTTAGTTTTAAAAAATTAAATCTTAATATAATTTTTACTTTACTATATTATTTAAAACGATAACATTAATTTTTATTTATTTTTAATTATTTAGCACATAATTCTAAGTAAAATAAATAAGTATAAAAGTAAGAATAAATAAAATTCAGTATATTTATTTTAAATATTATGTGTTATTATTAACTATATTTTTCTATATAATTATATGTATATAAAAAATAATATTAGTATATGTTCGGTTTTGATAAACCGATATTACAAAAATCATACCGTCCTACATCTTATTGTTATGGTTATTTTTGAAAAAAATTGTCAAATATTTTCGAATAATCATAATTTTAATTATTTATAGTTAAAATATTCATCCATCAAAAAGAGTTTGCATTACAGTAAGTTTTTTTTCGCTTGCGATGCATTGTATGTGTTTTATGTTATGACACATTACATCAATGTGTGACGCATCTACTATGTTTACATCACCTTCCACATTTTTATGTGCTTTTTATAACCCTCAAGTGACGTTTGGTTCAAAGAAAGAATTAGTATTATAGTGTTTGGTTTGCCACTGGAATGGAATGAGAAAAAATATAAATTACCTTAATACCCTTATATTCAGTAGAGTTTAAATGATATTATTTAATTATTATTTTTTCGTCGGACAAAATATATTATTAAAATTATTTTTTTAAAATAATTATTACTTAAAAGGAAAATATATTATTAAAATTATTATTTTTCAAAATAGAGTTTAAGGTTTTAAGGTTTGTGATTTGGGATTTAGGAATTTAGGGTTTAAGGATTTGGGATTTGGGGTTTAGGGTTTATGGTTTAGGGTTATATTTGTGGGTTAAGGTTTAGGGTTAAAATTATTATTTTTCTAAATAAGGTTTAAGGTTTTAGGATTTGAGATTTAGGATTTAGGATTTAGGGTTTTAGGATTTGGGGTTTAGTGTTTAGGGATTTGGGGTTTAGTGTTTAAGGCTTTGGGATTTAGGGTTTGGGGTTTAGGGTTTGTGGCTTTGAGATTTTGGGTTTGGGGTTTAGGGTTTAGGGTTTAGGGTTTAGGGTTTAGGGTTTAGGGATTTGAGGATTTGAGGATTAGGGTTTTGAGTTTTAGGATTTAGGTTTTAGGGTTTTGGCATTTAGGGATTTAGGATTTAGGGTTTAGTGTTTAGGGATTTGGGGTTTGAGGTTTAGGGTATGAGATTTAGGGTTTTGGGATTTAGGGTTTTTGGTTTAGGGTTTAGGGATTTAAGGATTTGAGGTTTAGGGTTTAAGATTTTGGGATTTATATTTTAGGATTTAAGGTTTAAGGATTTGGGATTTAGGGTTTTGTAATTTAGGATTTAAGTTTAGGGTTATATTTGAGGTGGGGTAAAATTGAAAAAAAAATTGAGATGAGAATAGAATCATGATTCCTAAAGGGGAGAAGGAATTGTAATTCTTTCTCCTTTAGGAATCGATTCTATTCCTCACTCATTTTTAACCCAATCAAACACACAAATAGAACAAATCAATTCTAATTCTTTTCTATTCTCTCCAACCAAACACAACATCAGTGTAAGTGAAAAAGGCATATGTTGTATCGAGTCAAATTTGAAATGAGTTTCTCCACAGTGGGTTATACCATCTAATTTTAGAATTGTTTTTAGGATTTTTAATTGATTTATGATCGAAAGTATCCTTCGTCTATTTAAATATCATTATATTTCATCTTATTTAAATTATAATCTTAATTTAACTCATCTTAAATATAATGTTAAATTATTTTTGTTTTTATTAAATTTTTATTATCAATAATTATATTTTATATATATTTTTATTTTTACTTCTTATTTATACCCATCTTTCTTAAATAAGATATCCAAACTAATAAATCCCATTATCATAAAAATAAAAATTAAGTAGAATAAAATAGGATAAATTCCTAAAATAAATAATTTGCACCATGGTTATATCTACACGTAACCTTTGGATACCAGATGGTCAGGGTGGAGTTGGGGTCTGGTGTGCCACCTAAATCGATAAAAAATATTTATATAATTTATTGTATTTTTGAAGATAAAATGACATTTACTCCCTCTTATTAAAAATTGTTATTATTATATATAACTAAATAAAAATAAACTAATTAATATAATTTTTTTGCATTTTAAAAAACATATTACAATTATTTATCATATAAAATATGAATTTATTTACCTTTAAATAATTTATAATATAAAATTTAATTTATCTCAGTCCCCATATCAAATATATTCTAGCTTTGAGCTAACTTGACCCTTGAAAAATTTGTCCTGCTCCGCTGAGATTGTTACTTGTATAACAAACAAAACTGCATAAGCAACACAAAAAAAGTGTTAAATTAATTGCCGACTTGAAGTATAGAGGACAAAATAGTATTTAGTTTCGATACTCTCCATGAGAATTATAACCTACCTTATTGTTTGCTTTATATGAACAGTAAAATATCAGCTAAGGATCTTTAAGGGGGAAAAAATGACAATCCATTAAAGTGACAGACCAGCTCAATTTATATACCCAAACTCAAAGTTAATTAGTACCACAAAAGTTTTTTGGGCAAAGATGAGTTTCCTAGCCCTAGTACTTTCTTTATTTCTACATTCAATTTCATGGGAGTTTACTATTATAACCTCTTACCCTCTTCATGAAACTTTCACACAATGTGTGTCAAACCAATTTAGAGCATATACAAAGAGCTTTGAAATCATCCACCACTCAAATTCTTCTTCCTACTCAACTCTCTTGCAATCTTCGCAACAAAACCCAAGATGGTTAAATTCTAAAAAAGCTAAACCTATTTATATCATTACACCTTTTCATGAATCTGAAATTCAAGCAGCTATAGTTTGTAGCAAAAATCATAACTTACAAATAAGAGTCAAAAGTGGTGGTCATGACTATGAAGGTCTGTCTTTCCTTTGCAAAACTCCTTTTATAATCATTGACCTCATAAATCTAAGAGCAATTGAGTTAAATCTTCATGATGAAACTGCTTGGGTTCAATCAGGAGCTACGATTGGTGAGCTATATTACGACATTGGAAAGGTAAGTGAAATCTATGGATTCCCAGCTGGATTATGTCCAAGTGTTGGAATTGGAGGTCATTTTAGTGGAGGTGGGTTTGGGACTTTGTTGAGAAAATATGGCTTAGCAGCTGATCATATAATTGATGCTTATCTCATTGATGTTAATGGGAAAATTCTTGATAGACAAAAAATGGGAGAGGACTTGTTTTGGGCTATAAGAGGAGGTGGTGGGGGTAGTTTTGGAATTATCCTTTCTTGCAAAATCAAACTTGTTAGAGTTCCAAAAAGAGTAACTACTTTTACAATTCATAAGATTATGAATCAAAGTAGTATTAGACTAGTACACAAATGGCAATATATTGCACATAAGTTACATGAAGATATTTTCATTAGAATTATAATTGAAGATATTGGATATGGGAATCAAAAAATGGTTCAAGTTTCATTTAACTCATTGTTTCTTGGAGGAATTAATAGACTAATCCCATTAATGAAACAGAGCTTCCCAGATTTGGGATTGAAGGATCAGGATTGTATTGAAATGAGTTGGATTCAATCTGTTCTTTATTTTGCTGGTTACAAAATTGACCAGCCTTTAGAGGTCTTGCTTGATAGGAATACTCAATACAAGAGCTATTTCAAGGCAAAATCTGACTTTGTGAACCAAGCTATTACTGAAATTGCCTTACAAGGAATAAGAGAAAGGTTTTTGGAAGAAGAGTTGGTGTATATAATAATGGATCCTTTTGGTGGAAAGATGAGTGAGATTTCAGAAAATGAAATTGCTTTTCCTCATAGGAAAGGTAATTTGTATAATGTTCAGTACATAGTGAAGTGGACAGTGAATGAAGTTGATTCTTCTAAAAAGCATTTGGATTGGATTAGAGAAATTTATAGGTACATGAAACCATATGTTTCTAACTCTCCAAGAACTGCCTATGTAAACTATAGAGATCTTGATTTGGGTTCAAACAAATTGAGAAAGTCAAGTTACGAAGAAGCAAGTGCTTGGGGTATTAAGTACTTCAAGGGAAATTTTAGGAGATTGACTCAAGTAAAGAACAAGTTTGATCCTCATAACTTCTTTAGAAATGAACAGAGCATTCCTCCTCTACCAGAAATATTATAAAAGATTTTGTAGGCATAATATATAACAAGAATAAGTGATCATGATTTTTTTTTATGCCAGAAACTTTTAGCTTAGTTTAATTATCAATTAAACAAAATGTGCTTCTTTTTAAAAAAAAAAAACAAAATAAATATCATGTTGTTTTAATTTCGGGCCATTTCAATGAAAGGTTTTTTTTTAGTACATTAATTTTCACACAATTGTTTTCATGTATTTGCTTCAATAATTAATATCAAACAATAAGTTCCAAAAAGTGTTGAAACACAAAGTAGTAGCAAATCATAAAGGTCCACGGGTCTCTGTATTAAGCTTCTATAGAACATATTGGGTTTAATATATTATCTCAAATGATTAAACATTATTTTCACCTGGTATAATCTTTATAAGTAAAACCCAACAAGAGTTTTGAAGCATCAGATAAATATGATTATAAATTATCTCAAAAAAGAGATAAAGTGTTAATAATTATTTTCTAATTATCGTAAACGTATAGATATTTATGATGTTACAATATATAAATACTACGATGGTAAAGAATGGATATCAGGTTAACTCTTTTACCTACATATGAGTCAAGCCCAACAAGCTTTGAGTTATAGATATATATGATTATAAAATTATCTCAAAAAAGAGATAAAGTGTTAATAATTATTTCCTAATTATCGTGAAAAGATAATTACGGATAGATGCTTGTACTGTTACAATAAGTCAATCCTACGATGGTAAGTAATGAGTATCAGGTTAACTCTTTTACATGTATATATTCACATATGTATGATAATAAGTATACTCATGTCAATCTAAAGAGGAATTACATGATTTTTAAATTAGTCAATAAATTTTTAAAAACAAAAATTAAATTTAAACATTTTGTCACAAAGTTTGGATTTGAAGATCTAAACTAACAATATAAAAATAAAGATAGAACCAACAAAACAATTGGAAAATAAATATTTATATTCAGTGAAAAATTCACACAATAGATTAATTAATTAATTCACACAATAGATTAGTTAATTAATCGTGCTTGGTCAATATAAATTAAGATTATTGGTTCTTCCTCTTTTGTAAGAAAATATCATTAATAGAGATCAATTTTTTTATTAATTAAACCTTAACTTGATACCTTTGGTAGGACCGACATATTAATTCTTAATTAAATTATGCTTCTTTTTTAAGAGATTAATAAATCATTTAATTGTCACATTTTTTAGGATCAATTTTTTAAACTCTTATTAAGGTGTTTAAGCTTGGTAAATGATTTAAATATATGTATACCAACTTTCAGATTTTAAAACTATTACTAAAAATATATCGTCTATATATTTTTAAATAGTAATTCTTGCAAAAATCTTTAAAATAAAGTTTTCATTCTAATTATATAATTGAAAAATTAAGCCGAGAGTTCTAAGGCTTCATATCCTTCTACACATGGAGATGAAAATAGCACTACATTAAATTTAAAAACTAACAGAACTGGTGAACATAACAAAACTTATCAAAATCAAATAGTATGTGATATTTGATATAAATGGCCTGAGCAAAGTATCAAACTTATTCATCCTATAAAACAAACAGGATACATATAAGTTACATGCATTACAATGTGCAAATGAGAAATATATATTGAAAAGAAGGACTCATAGTGAGCAACAACAAAATAAACCAATTTTACCTTAACAAAGATGTTCCACAAACATATAGTGAACAACAACAAAATAAACCAGTTCTATCTCAATAAAGAGCATAGAGGAAAGCTTTTAAGAATCTTTTCAACAATTGCAACATTAGCAGTAAGCATAAGCTCCTCAACCATTTAGTTTCCTTCTCGAATTTGATACATACCTATAGAAACAAATCATGCATTAGCAAAAAAATAAAAAATGGACAACCAACATTAGTTTCAAAACACATGCTAAGAATTTGTTCACCGCAACAAAATTTCAATGAATATCAAACTATCACTCATATAGTAAACAATATACGATAGTCGAACAGGTCAATATTTATACATATACTAGAATCAAGTAAGTAAATTGGGCTCCCTTACCAATTTTGGACCCGATGAACAATATTTTAGGGTCAACTAGTAAACTCTCATTGGTAATCAATTGATACGGTGTAACAAAATCATTCTGTAAGAGAATATTAGTTTCCTCCTGAACAAGCCTCTCTCTTTTTTCTCATGTTCCTCTAAAAATTCCCAGCTCGAATAGTCATAAGAGACTCAATATTCAACAACAATATCCTTAATCAAGTCATTTTCTAATATCGACATGTAATTTCAACGAGTATTTGGATGAAAGAGAGGGAAAAAGTGACAAACCCTACATTGAAAATTAAGAAAAGTGACAAACCCAAATCAGAATATAGTATGAGTTGAGAAACTAGCTACCCGAGCGAAGGGAGGTGAGTGATAGGACAAGGGAAGAGAAAGAAGATGCAGATCGTGTAACTAGCATCGGGGAAATGCTCGGGTAGCTCGCACTGGAGAAGAGGAAAGGGGAAAAGGAAAAGAGAAAGAGAGTGAAAAGTTTGTTGAGAAAAGGAAAAAATAAAAAAAGAGAGGGAAAAGTAAAAAAGAAAATATAGAGGGAAAAAGGAAAAAGAGACTATGTCTATGATGTTTGGTATAAAAGAGAGAAAGTTGATAGGGTATGTTTATGACCTCGATTTGTAAATAATCGAGGCCAAAACCCTATGGCTTTGGTTTTATAAAAATCGAGGCTAAATTTTTGAGACCATATGTATGTATTGTAGTAATGATGCATTGGATCAGGTATTGATCCATAGATCAATGTATATCTATGATCTGATCTGAATGGTTTTATTTTTTTAATTTTTTAAAAAACTAAAGCATTATTTGATGTAATGTATTACATATTTTAAATTGATAAACTAAAAATATAAAAATATAAAATAGGAGAACTTAATATATTGTAGGGAAATATAATTTTAATTTTTTTAGAAACTTTAGTACTTTTTTAAAACAAATTATGATAAACTATTAAAGAATATTGTTTATAATATATATAAGAAGATATAAACAATTATGAATATGATCAAATTTAAATTTTAGTTTAACAAATTTTAAACAATAATAGATAAATTCATAAAAAATTTAAGAGAAAAGTTAGATCTATAAAAATGTAGGATAGATAAATTTTAAAAATCATTATTTATAATATAAATTTTTTTTATAAATAATTGTAAAAATTAGAAAAATATGTCAGGAATATTATAGTTTTAAAAATATTTAGATTTAAACTGATCTGATTTGGTCTGATCCATAGATCAATTTATCATAATCTATCATGATCCGATTCGATCCATTAATCCTATACGTGGATCATGATCCGATCCAATCTAAAAATGATTCATTTTGATCCGATGTAGAGTGGATCAAATTGAGCAAATATATGTGAAACTTGTTCCAGTGGATTGTTTGCCATCCCTACTTTTGAGTTTTGTTTAAGCTTGATAAACGAAATGTTTTTGATTCCTTGAAGTAGTGGTTGTTTTGCTGATATGTTACTTGCCTTTTTTGGTTCAAGCATTGGTTTTAGTTCACTGTGTTGGTTTTTACTTTGACGCTGTCTTAGTTTTTGCTTGTTAGTGCTCCTTTTATTTTTTATATTTTTTGTTTGTTGCTTGAACTTCGGTGCAATAGATGTTATCTTTTCTAAGTGTGGCTCCCAAGTGGATAGTTGGTTAGTTGTGAATTTCTTTGGTTATATTATCAATCCTAGGATGACTATCTCATTGATCCACTGTTGTATAACTGCCTTGATTTTATTCCTTGGTAGGAATTTTTTTTATATAAGCTAATTTTATAAACACTTGATGCAATTTGTTAATTTTAAAATACATTATTAATCTTTACATTAAAATGGATCTTCTACAAATAAATGTATCCATGTCAAGTAGTAAATGGAGAGTTTCTGAACTAAGTGTATATAGCAGTAAGTTTCTCTATTTCTTGGAAACTGTATGTATCTCAGCTTTGATCTTATCATTGAATGAATTACCTTTCTGTTCTGACAAAAACAAAAGCCTTAACCATTTGAATTATATTAAAATTATTGGAGTTTTGTTGACGGTTCTATTAGCATTAACCATTCTTGATGTAAGTCGACAATTCAATAAAACAATCAAAGTTAATGATGCAACTATTCCCCTATCCCTACTAGTAGGGCTGTTTTGTTACCTGCTATGTTATCTATGTTCAAATTCATTTTTTTTAATTTAGTGTTGTTTTATTATTAATTATATTTTCAATTATTATTTCAATTGAAAATAAATTCCACTTTTTCATTTGATTTTGAAAATTATTTAAAAAAATAAGCTTTAGAAGCTTGTTTTCTGTGTGCAAATTCCAAACCCTAATCTAAAATTTAGAGTATAAAGAACAAAAATTAGTATTAGAAAGAATTCTACTGAAGGAGTTTTATATTTACAAGCGAGTTTTTGTTTTCTATGTAATCAAAATAGAAAAAAATAAATAGTTTCAAACATAAAAAAAAAGTTAGAAAACGAGCCATAAAGTGAACTTTTACTTATTTTAACGTCTCAAATCTCTAACATAACCCAAATACAACACTAACACGTAACTTATGCAAACTAGCTTATTCACATAACACTACTCCGATCATTTTCAAATTCACAAAACACACGAGAACTCCAGCTCCAAGATCTCTTGAATGATGAACCTTATAATCATTACCATGTTGCATGATGCAGAGACTAGTAAATCCAATAAATGTAAAAGAGAATATAACGGGGAGAATAATATTTGTGGTGCATTAGAAGAGTGAGGAATCAAGATTCAAATAAATTCAAATTTTCAAGATACAATTGCATTTCGTTAATGGACGAGAAATTGTTCATTTCTGGTGTATTATTCCATTGTTCAATTTCTTCATGAAAACTTTCCCAAGATGCATATATATTCCACAAGAATTTTCCATTTTCAAGGACAAGCAACCCTAACGTGTATGTAACCGGAAGGAACAGGTATATATGGTATGAAATGAACAGGTTTTTGAAATTCTAACGACAGTATTCCATGAAATTTCAACAACATGAACAACAGATTCAGAACAGTCGAGACGTAGAAATAATATTTACATGTCAACAAGAAGCATTCAACTGTCGGATAATTGTAAAATAAAATATATAAAGTTTGCAGATAATACGGTAAGTAGAACTAAGCAGCAGGTGGCCTCAGCTCGTGATCACGAGACGTATCAGATACAGATGGAGACAAGTAGTGCCACATTGGAACAAGACCATAACTTGGATAAACAGCCATCTTGTTTTGATATGCAGCTGGGTGACTTGGCACATACCCAGGAGTCGAAAATGTCATAGCTTTGAGTTGCTCCATCCTTTCTTTATCAGCTTTTAGTACAAGTTTCTCTTCCCTAAGTTCATTCTTCTCTGCCTGTTTAAAGAAGAGTGAAGAGAAATTAAAATGATGATTTATATTTTGAATTTGTAGCCAATAATCTCAAAGTTAAACGAGTTTAATTACTTTTCAAGCCTTTATGAAAAGTTGCAAAAAGTGTAAAGAACAACATTAGAAAAGTCTAGCAACTTCATTAGAAAAATTAAATGGGCATGAGGATAATTTTGGTATAACTATCCTCCAACCTAAACAAGTAACTGCTTCCCCAACACTAACCAAAAACCAGAGCAGGTCAGGGACAGATATTATCAGTCAGGTATCGGGCGAGGACGGGTACTAAAAAATAACCATTTTGCTTGTAATTTTCCTAAAATCATAAATAATCATTTAACAATATATATCAAAGTTTAACCTGATTTAAAAATTTAAAATACAATTAACCATCACAATTAAACACATAAAACCTAAAACTCTTAAAAGTAATAAAAATAACTGAGAAATGTAAATTTATAATTTATATGATTACCCAGCTATAGCAGCACATACATCTCAAGAACGCATATTTATTGCTGCCTATATAATGACAAAAGTCAAGAAAATACATAAATGGAAGGAGCAAAACGAAAAATAGAGTAGAAAACTAATAGCACATGATAACGATTAGATGCCATGTGATGTACGGAGAATTCTCATTTTGACCACCAGCAAGAGAGGGGTGTGCATTTAACACAGATTCTGTGCATTAAAAAGCCAAACCAATTTCACTGACCAAATAATGTTATCAAATTATAATTACTTTTACATAAATAAACACTTTCCCTTTTTCTCTACGATACATAAATAGACAGCTCATCAACAATTAAATTACCTACCAACTCTTGTACCCTGTAAAAATGAATCTAATGTTGATTCATGGAACGTTAATTTTCTACGAGGAATTCATGATATTGAAGCAAATAATAACAAAAATGAAAAAATAAATTTCATTTAAGCCATTGTAAATTTAATAGAATAAAACAATTAATATGACCAGGATAATAACAATTGATCAGTAATGGTAACCGATGAATCTATAAAAATAGATTCATAAGTTCACATTTTTACTTAATATTTGCTCATTTTATTTGATATATAGTATTTTTGGGATTAAAAATATTAAAATACAAATTTTTTAGTAAAAATGAGTAAAAATATAATTTTTGAGATTTTTTTGGAATTTTTAACGCATTATCAATCAAAAATTGCACGTGGACGCCACGCAAGCACATGAGCTGACTGGACAAACCACGCGGATACCACGCTAGCAAAGGCGACTAATGCAAATTACTGCGTGTAGTGTGATGCAGAGCTACGCCATGTATCAACATAACGTTCATTCCGAGTTCGATGCTTGGTCAACGCGCCTGCCACGCGTAATCACCTTATTCGTCCATTCCTTCCAGCCTTCCGCCACACCATCCGTTAAGGCGAATCACATTGTGCCACGTGACGATGAATCAGCATGCGTTGACCATACTAGAGTATTCCCTTACCACGTGTCGCTTTTTGATTCCCCCAATAAATTCCGTATGTCATGTGTCACATTGTCATTAGCTGGCGTTGTTAATTTTTCTTGTTTTGATCTCAGTCTTTGATTTAAAGTTAATATACGGTCCAAATTCTATCTGAGCTATATTTAATACCCTAATCACCCTGTAAACCCTAAGGAGCCGTCATTAACATATTTATTATCAGTTTTTGGAGCCAAGAAGGGAGAAAAATATAGAAAAATTCAAAAAGAGATACAATTTTGGTAAATATTTAAAAAGAGATTAAAACTACAAATAAAGAGATTAATTGTATTTAATACAAAAGTGTCCACTCAAGAGGCTTTAATTTGGAATTTAGATATTCAAATAGAGTAACTTTCCCATGCTATAAGCCAAATGCCTCAAGGTAACTTTCAAAGTGACAATTATAAACTCAAGAAGAGAAAGTAAGGATATTGCAACGTCGTAGCCTCGAAGAGTGCTAAAACTGTAAAGGAAGATAGACTCAAAAGGATAAGGACTATGAGACAAAAGGATAAAAAAGACTATGAGACAAAAGGATAAGGACGAACCGCAAACTAAAAAGGATGAGGAGAAATTAGTGGATAAAGAGAGTAATGGAAAAGAAATAATTCGATCAAAAAAGAGTAACCTCTGCAAACTCACTATTCCTTTCCCTCAAAGATTGTAAAAGAAAAAGTCAAATACGCAATTTTCAAAATTCCTAGAAGTCTTCAAGAAATTGCACATTAACATATCATTTGCAAATGTACTTGAACAGATACCTTCCTATGCTAAATTTTTGAAGGACATCCTGTCTAAGAAAAAGAGTTATAGGGATAATGAACAATAACCTTGATTAAAGGTTATAGTGCCATCCTTGCTAGAAAACTACCCCTAAAACTAAAAGATTTGGATAGTTTCGACATTCCTTGCACAATTGGAAACATCCACTTTAAGAAAACATTATATGACTTAGATTCAAGTATTAACCTTATACCATTATCGATCTTCCAGATATTGGGAGTTCGTAAAACCAAACCCACTTCAATAACATTACAAAATGGTAAATAGATCAATTAAAAGACCTCGGGATATGGTAAAAAATGTGTTAATAAAAGTAGACAAGTTCATCTTATCGACGGATTTCATTGTACTAGACATGAAAAAGGACCATAACATTCGTAT
Organism: Hippophae rhamnoides; assembly: GCA_033030585.1. Classification (NCBI taxonomy): domain Eukaryota; kingdom Viridiplantae; phylum Streptophyta; class Magnoliopsida; order Rosales; family Elaeagnaceae; genus Hippophae; species Hippophae rhamnoides. The sequence goes on from CM065427.1 coordinate 72,270,544, forward strand.
CATACTTGGTCATCCATTTTTAGCAGCTGGAACAACACTCATTCATGTAGAAAAGGGTGAGCTTACAATGAGTACAAAATGAACAAGTAATGTTTAAAGTTTTTAAAGCATTTAAACCCCCTGATATTGATAATACTAATGAATGTTTTAAGATAAATGTTACTAACTGTTGGAAGTCCCACATCGCTCAGGTAACCCAGCTAAGTGCTGGTTATAAGTCTGCGTCAGCCCCTCCCTAATAAGCGTGTTTTGAGGAGAAAATCAAAACTGCGTAGACTTCAATATGGTATCGAAGAAATTCTGGGGTCACGATGTCTAATCGGCCCAATCATCCACACGGTCACCCCCGGTAGAGGGTACTCCGACAGATGTGAAGGGGAGTGTTGGAAGTCCCACATCACCTAGGTAAACCAGTTAAGTGCTGGTTATAAGTCTACGTCAGCCCCTCCCCGATAAACGCATTTTGAGGGAAAAATCATGGTTGCGTAGACTTCAACACTAACTGTGAGGATAACTTAAAAGAATATGTTGAGTTGCCCACACTTAAAACCATTACACATGATGCTAATGAACAAAGGCATAAACTCAACTTGTTTTAATTTTGAAAGTATGGAATCAAAGTTTGATATTGTAAACTGCGTGAGCTTTTTGGAAGACACACCTTTCATGTGTGTATCAAATGTGTTTATGAAAAATTTTGAGATAAGATCTAAGCTCAAACCATCTATTAAAAGGCTACCAAGTTTAGATCTCACATTTTTACCCACTCATCCCCAATCAAGTGAGCAAACAGAAGATTCTTGTAGAGAGGTGAAAAGGATGCTGAAAATATATAAATTGGATGAATTATGATGGAGTGTTTATAAGAACATCAAAAAGTTCAAAAAAAAAAACAAAAATATGACAAAATAAGAAAATTGAGCACCGTATTTTTAAACCGGAACATAAAGTTTTATTAAACAAATAAAGACTCAAACTATTTTCGAGCAAACTCAAAAATAAATAGACACAGAAGGATGTATCTTAGGACTTGATATGATCGTCTAGTCAAGGACGTTAAACGTGATGCTGGTTGGTAGACAACCCAACGTTATTTGACTTATATTTAATTGTTTTTGTTTTGTAAGTGAATAAATGTGGAGAGCAATGACGTACCAAGATTGAGCAGTTTCAACGAAAGATGTGATGTGCCAAAGCTAAGAAACTTTTCTTTCCTTTTACTTTTATATGTTTATATTTGCACGTTGGAGACAATGTGCAATTTAAGTTTGGGTGAAAGAATTTCATTCTCTACTTTAATATTTATTATACATTTTAAATTTTTAGGAAATTTTTTTAGGATGTTTTTAATCATGATTTGGGTAGAAATTGATAAATATATAGAAATTAAATACATGCATGCTTGATATGAAACATATGAACTCGATGATAAAAATTAGTTGTCATGACTAGGATAAGGAATGTAACATACTCGTTAAGATACTTGCATTAATCATGTGATATGTTTGTTAGTTTTGATTTAATTGATTCAAATTTTTATGCACATGTTCATGATTGATTTTAGTGTTCTTATTGAGAGAAAACTTGTAGTGAGTTATGCGAGTTGATGAGATCTACCATATTTTAGAATCTATTTGATCATGCCTTGAGGCGAAATCCTGAATAGTATTTAGCAAAAGAGATGATTTAGGCCTTATTTGGATCGATTTAGACTTTGAAGCTAACCATTGAATATCTTTAATCACCCATTTGAGCCAGACAAAGAACCTTTCATATCTATAAGCCACATTTTATACCTAACCAATAAACATTACCTTTACCCTTGCACCTTTAGCTTGTATGAAAAAGAAAAAAAATGTAATCATGTGTTATGTTATAGAGTAAGGAGAAATGTAATGCATCCTATAAAAAAAGAGCAAAACTCAACCCAATTATCCCTCTACAGAAAAAGAAAATAAAATTGAAAATAAGTTTAGGGTGTAGTGAAGTTAAAAAAAAGATGATAAGAGATGGTGCACTAAAACATTAAATAAAAGCTCAATTGTAATTAAAAAGTGCATGATGAACAAAAAGAAAGCTAAAATATTGAAAGAGCATAAATGTCTTCATTTAGCGAACCCCACCTAAGACTTATATTATAACCATGAAAAGTTCTTATTGATCTTTAGCTAAGTACATACTTATATTAGTGGAGTGCATATTTACATTAGTGGAGAAAGATATGAAAAATAGACTTATGAGACTTGTTCTAAGATTGAATTGATTAGCATGCTCATATAAGTTAATTTCATGAGTGCATTGGATGATATCATGTGCCCTACACACATGCGAATCAATTTGTTAAAAACCTTGAATATCCTTGTATTGATGGAACGTTTATTGATGAATATGTAAACCTACTTATCATAGGATTGTAAGACCTATGAGAGAGATCATTTTTGCTAAATATGGATGTATTAATAGATATATATTTATAAATATACTGCCTATATCATTTTATTTAGTTAATCTTGACTTTACTTGAGGACAAACAAAGAGGTAAGTTTGGGAGTGTGATGACTCTATAAAAGTAGTCATCAATGCACTTTTATTTAATATTTGCTCGTTTTATTCAATAAGTAGTATTTTTGGGGTTAAAAATATTAAAATATAAACCTTTTAGTGAAAATGTGTGAAAATATAATTTTAGGATTTTTTTTGAAAATTTTATGGATTTTTAATGCAGAACCAATTAGAAGCTAACACATGGATGCCAAGCAAGCACAGGAGGTGACCGGACAAGCCACGCAGATGTCACGCCAGCATAGACAACCAATCGTAGATCGCCGTCTGTATAGTATGACGCAACACTATGTCACGTGTCAACACAACATTCAATCCAAGTTTGGTGCTTGATCAATGCGTCTGCCACGCGTCATCACCTTATTCGTCTGTTCCTTTCACCCGTGCGCTAAGCCATCTGTTAAGGCGAATCACATTGTGCCGCATGGTGCTGACTTAGCATGCAATGACCTGACCAGACCAATATTCCCTTGCCACGAGTCACTCTCTGATCCGCTCAGTAAATTTCGTGCCATGTGTCACGTTGTCATTGGCTAGCCCTATTAATTTTGATTGTTTTGATCTCAATCCTTAATCTGAAGTTGATTTAATAGTCCGAATTACATCTGAGTTATATTTAATCCCCTAATCACACCATAAACCCTAAGGAGCCGTCATTAACATATTTATTATCAATTTTTGGAGCCAAGAAGGGAAAAAAATACAAAAAAAATCAAAAAAAGATACAATTTTTGTGAAGATTTAAAAAGAGATTAATACTACAAATAAAGAGGTTGATTGTATTTTTTCTTCTATGCCTTTCTTTATCAATTTTTATATCTTTCTTTATTATGAAAAATTATGAGCTTTATAAACAAAATTATGCCTAGTTAATTTATAAATCTAGATGTTTTGTAAACCCAATTTTCACCGTATGATGATCTAATATTTTATCCCAATCATGATTTCAATTTAATAATATTATTTAATCTGATTTTTATGTTATTAATTGTTTAGTCAATAATTTATCTATAAAATCAATTAAATAGATTTCAGAGAATTATTTAATTGTTTGTCTTGATTAAATAACATGCATAGTTTATTATAATATTTATGTATGTGATCCATAATTGACAAACTAAATGAATAGTATGCAATTTAATTGATACGAGAATGTGATTAGGATAATTACTATATAATAGATAGTTTACTTAAGAGATGAATACATGTTAGATTTGATTCAATTGATCATATAATTAATTGATAATTATATCAGGAAGAATTTTAGTGATTTACATGTTTAGAAAATTGGGAAAGTAAATATTCCTAAATATTTTTCATATATCTTATTAATTTCCAAATCTAATTTAATTAATTATTATGTATTTTTAGTTCTTTTAATTTTACTTTCATAAAATATAAAAACACAAAAAAATATTGATTTTTATTTTTTTGTTTAAAATATTAGTTTCTAATAACATAATCTCCATAATAACGATCTTTTCTTATCATTATATTACTTGTTACGAAAAATATACTTGCGTATTTATTGCATACAATTTGTGTCCGATCAATAACAAAAAAATACTCTGAATTATACAGTTGAGGTTTAAATTCCTCTATCAGCATTTATTTATTCTCATGTATATATATTTAAATTGAAGAATAAGTATATATAAAAAATCATTTTGGGTACAGACGGGGACGGTTTTATGTATAACTATCCATGCCTCGTCCTCGAAAATTTGACTTCAGTTTTCCCTAAAACCGTGCCCATCGCAGAAAGTCACTGGGTATTAATCGAACCACCAGGTTGGATATCAGTGGATCAAAACCTACTACAACCCTAGTATAGATTTGATAAAACACCAAAGCATCATGGTTGTACAATAAGGTTGAAGTCAACACAAAAATTATTATATCATATGATATCATCAGTGAAACCCGAACCTCACAAGAAAGCTGTAGAGGGCTAAAACTTAAACTAACCAGTGAATCTTCATAAACTTTAAAATTCTTTTTATGGATATATTTTCAATGCAACTTTGATGCATCAAGAAAGGAATTTATTATAACCCAAGATCAATTCCAAGCAAAGTCATAGAGATCCAATCTATGTTACATGGACTATCTCAGGACACTGAGTGTCTTAAATATTTGGTTATGTATATGACCGTGGAACACACCTATTTTATTCAATTTTTTATAAAATTTCACCAATTTGAAATGTCGAGTACCACACCTACACCCATGCCAATGTCGTGTCCATTGGACACAGATACTTCATGAAAATTGAAGAATCCATGTAACATAGGCTCCAATTACCTATAAAAATAAATTTCTGAGTCATATATGGTATAATGGTTAAATTAAAATAGAACTGTCGTACACCCCTTTAAAGTGGAAATTGCATTTCTTCGCAGTATGATCACAAGAATATTCTTAATCCTTATCACCTGTTGTATCCTTCCTTTAACAAGATACTTTCAGCACGAAAAACATCAATTTGATTCATAATTAACAAAATATAAAGAAAAGCTTAACTAAGGACAATAACCCATAAAACAACCAACATAAAAAAAATTGTTAAAGTAAAACACACAAACAAATGTCTTGCAGAGAAAAGAGAAATAACAGAACAAACAAAACATATAGATCATGTAGGAAAACAAAAGTATAACCTTTAAATTTTTTATTTCTTCCAGTAGCTTTTCATTTGTTTCTCTGAGCTCCCGAGATTCATTTCTTAGTTGGGACAGAACTCTTATGGCATCATCAAGAATAGCTGGTTTGTCGGTTTTAGCAGGTTTCACAGGTTCTAAAACTGAGCTTAAGTCTAAGAACCTGCAGGGTCATGGTAAAGATCTCTTTCTGATTATTTTACTCAAACATGGGCACATAATGAGAGAATAGAAAGAGTGAGGAGGAGATACAAAGTTAGAGAATGTCCAACGAAGTATTCAAGAATAAATTTTGCCATTACAAGCATCATCAAACCGCAGTCAACAGTTGCCGAAGTCATATGCTTAAAGACTACCTTCCAGAACAAACGAGGCCTTTTGAGTAAAGGCAAGACACTCATTTTGTTACAAACTATCAAACTCTAAAACAAACTGAAAACATGCAGCTATCGCTTATGCTTGTATACAAACCAGCAAGAAAAACCTATAAAATTTATTAACACCAAAACTTCAGTGATTAAGCAGAACAAATGATATGCTTGCCTGTCATTAAGTTTCTCCCTTCGCAATTTCTCACGGCAAGCTTTGTCCCCAGGTCTGGTGCAAGAATCATGTCGTACCCTGTACAAATTGGAACATTAAAATGAATAGGATTAAATCATATAAACAGATTATGTATTGCATAGTAGATGAACAAGAAAAGGAGAGCTTATAGATATTTGCAAAAAGAAGAAAAAACAGTGGGAGTGGACATTTGTGTGATCTATTTTTTTCATAGTTATATCAAACACCAAATTCAAATCCAAACCTAAACCTAAACACTACAGTAATGGATCGTGATCATCGTGTTCATCCTTCAAAATGATTTCAGCATCAACTGCTGACATTTCTAATAGTTTTTCTCATTTTTCTTGTTGAGCAAAACAGTATCATTGTCATCTCACTTCTCATTATTGTTAAAAGAAGGTCAAAATTATACTCCATAATCATTCTCCAGCACAAAAATTTACTTAGCACTGCCCTTGTAATTCAATCCATCAAAAGATCTGGGACTAGATAATTCACTGAATCCAAGGAAACCATGAAAACAACCTAAAATATTATAAACACAAGCATATAAAAGAGTACTCACAACTCTATTAGTTAATAGATGACTGTTATGATGAAATTCAAATTATAAAAATATAATTTGAATTTCTAGTTTTTGATATAATTGCATCTATTATCATTTATATGATTTAGTTTTATCATAAATGGCATTTATGAGATGTTTTAGGAGTGAATTCTCTACTGATTGTTGAGTTCTATTGTATTTAAACTACATTAGTGATTGATAAAGCAGTTGAATGAAATATATTTTTGAAAATTTAATTTAACTGGGAGCCTCTATTCACTAGAAACTTGGGAGGCCATGCTTCGGCAAAGGAACATAATTCTATCCAATTTCCTTTATACTATGTTTGGTTGATTGTAAAGGAATGAAATCAGAATTGATTCTTTTCAATTTTATGTTTAATTGGGCTGAAAATTAAGAATGGAATAGAATCGATTATTAAAAAAGAAGGGATCATAATTCCTTCTCCCCCTAAGGAATCATGATTTCATTCGTATCTTAAATATTTTTTTCAATTTTACCCCAATCTTAAATATAACACTAAATCTTAAACCCTAAACCCTAGATGTAAAATCCCAAAATTCTAAATCCTATATAGTAAAATACCAATTTTACCCCTAAATCTTAACTCACAAATACAACCCTAAACACTAGACCCTAAATTCCAAATCTCAAAACCAAATTTAGAAAAATAATAATTTTAACCATAAATCTTAACCCATAAATATAACCTTAAATCTTAAACCCCAAATCGCAAAACCCTAAACCCTAAACCCTATTTCGAAAAATAATAATTTTAAGCCTAAACTTTACCCCACAAATATAACCCTAAACCCCAAATCTCAAATCCCAACTCTCAAAACCCTAAATTTTATTTAAAAAAAATTAACCCTAAAACCCAAAACCCTATTTAGAAAAATAATAATTTTAACCCTAAACCTTAACCCATAAATATAACCATAAATCCTAAAACCAAAATCTCAAATCTTAAAATCTAAATCCCAAATCCTTAAATCCCTAAATCTCAGACCTCAAAACCTTAAACACTATTTAGAAAAATAATAATTTTAATAATATATTTTATTTTTAAATAATAATTATTTAAAAAAATAATGATTTCAATACGAAAAAATAATAATTAAACGAATTATTTAAATTTTATTAAATATAAAGATATTAAGATAATATAAAATATTTTTAATTCTATTCTAATAGTAAACCAAACAATAAAATTATGATTTCTTTTTATTTGATTTATTTGATTGAACTGATAAAATCAAACAAAATTATTTACTTTACATTTTATTTATCCAAACTTCACCTTAATTTTTATTAGTTTCAACAAAAGATACAAGGAGTTCGTATCAAAAACCCTTTCGATTAATGCAAAAACATCAAGAGGGGTATATAAACAAAACCCAGATATAGTAACAAGAAAACATAAATATCAAAAGCCCACAAATCAATTTTACAAAATTCCAATTACCTCTTACGCGGGTACGCTTTCTCTTCCTTCACCGTTGACATACCCGCACCGCCATCTCCAACACTGCCAGCAAATTCAATCTCATGAATTCTACGGTAACCATAACAATCGCAACCAATAAAAACTCATTCCATCAAATCCAAATCCAGCTTGTAACATTAAGAAATTAAAGATTCAAAATTTACAGAAAATCATTATATTAAAAAAAACACCTGTTGCTGGACAAAAGAAAATCAGGGGACTTGATATCATCTATGAACGTGTAATCCATAAAATCCCAATCCTGCCACAAATCCATGGGCTTCTGATCAGACCAGCCAAAGGCATACCCTTTAACTTTTTTGCGTGCTATCTCCTTTATGACACTGCTCTAAAGTCCTGGATTTGAATAATGAAATTCCTTAGAATAGGGTGTCAAGTTGCGAACAGAAAATTGGCTAAAAAGGAAATAAAAAAATGGAGGATTAAGTGGGTAATCGGGAATTGGGGATTGTCGTATTTCGTCACGGTCAAGAAGAGGCTGGTGCTGTTGTAAACAAGACGACCAATAATATTTTACAACTTGTAAAGTAACCATATAAAAATTTAATCTCTCTTTTTTTAAATAAGAAACTTAATCCCTATATTTTTAACCATAAAAAATTTAATTTATATTCTTTTAAATTTATAACAATTAAAAATAATATATAACATTTAAATATTGGGCTTCAACGTGAATAATATTTTCATTATATTCTAAAAAAGTGATATTGATAAATTAGATATTGAAACACAAAGACAATTAAACAAAGCTACAAATTAATTAAAACATAAAATTTGAACGGATCTTTGTAGACAAGATTAACTGTCCCCATTTTTGCAAGACGGGGAAAAATGTAAGTAAGAAATAAATATAGTTAGCCAAAAAAGATAATTTCAAGTTATTCTAGTTAAACTTATTATCATGATATAATGCCATGTTATTTTTCTATTTCTATTAAGAATATACTTATATTATGTATAGTCATTGATTATTATACGTTTAAAGAATAAAGACTAAATTGTTTCATTTAAAAGAATAAAGATAAAATTATTTCATGACTAAAATAATATAGACTAAATTCTTTCATTAAAAATATATTTAATCTATTTTTTTAAATAATTACATTATTCACGTATTAATAATTGTGACTCTAATCTCAATTCTTTTATATATTCAAATAAGTTTTATGTCATCAAGCACATATCCATTTTTATCCGCCAAAGTTCCCTATCCTATTTTACTACCAATCATATTGTGTCATGTATGTTGTTTTAGAGAATAAACAATAAGAAAAGTCTTGAAAAAAAGACAAGAGTTAATGATTTTAATACCTTAAAATAATGACTTGTTATCTCGTGATTGGTATTAGATATAATAAAATATCTAAAATGGGATAGATAAATTAATATTTTTTTTATTTGTTATCATACATGGTTGAGGTATCAAATCAAATGAGATTTATAATAATTAATAAAACATTTAATTTGTTTATGAATATCAAATCAAACGAGACTTATAATAATTAATAAAACATTTAATTTGTTTATGAATAGGGATGTAATTAGGATTGGTATGAAAATGTATATAGTTTTCTGTAATATAATGTTTGATGAGCCCATCAACTATTACTATAATGCTAAAGATGGTGCCCCATAATCTTGAGGGTGTGTCTAGCATCATTGGATATTCTTTGTAATTTTTTTCATTAATAATAGTGGCTTTAAAAATCATTTAAATATATCCATGAAGTTATATGAAAATATTACCTTAACGTTAATTTATTTATATCACTTAGATATTTTGGTTATTCAACTTTCATAAAGAACATATAAATTATTTAGTTATTAAAATTGGGACATATTAATTATATAATTTTAATTAAAATAATATTCTAAAATTAACTTTGTTTAAGAGTAACTTTACTAAAAAAAGGAAAGAAAAAATCTACTAAAGGGATATTCTAAAAGTTAAAAAATTGATTTTATTCCCTCTATATAACTCAATAAAATACAAAAAGATGATCCATTTAAGAGTGATCGTTATTTTTTTAACAAATATTTAAAAATATTTTATTTTTCTACATGTGTTTAAAAGCATAAAGGCCACCGGAGCTCCACAAACTCCGGTGACGTATAGCCACAAGATCACTAATAAAAATCATGCTTTGCTCACCAATAATGGTTTGGATAATGGATACTATTTGTTGGGTATAAATTAAGACATGTTATATGGTGTGATACGATAATTCCTAGTAAGTACGGATGACTCACAGACTAGCCTAATAAGGATGATCTTATTAAGGGATAACGGTAATTATTATCCTTAATTGTCCATAAAAGATAATTCTTAAGAGATAATCACGATGTTACAAAAAAATCAATCCAAATGAATAATGGATATGTATCACCTTGCCATAGTTGTATATTAGGTTTTAGACTTTTTTAGTTAATACAAGAGGAAGTAAACCCTTTTGGGCATAACCGTTCTTGTATTGATTCCTTCTTGCAAGCTACACATAGTTACATTCACTAGGATAGATTACGATGATGCATGTAGCGTATGTAGACCTCCACCTTTCAATGGGTTGACTATTCTTACAAAAGGTCTCATATGCATGCCTTCTTACAGTAACAAAATGTATCCTACAAAACTCTTGTTGACAAAATGGTGGCTTCAAAGTCAATGATTGCATGTATAAAAGAGGAAAGCAAGGAGTTGGATTGGAATAGTAAAGGGTTATACACTATTTCTAGAGTTAGTAATGCTTTCAATTATCATTATATTCAAGCATACAAAAGTTCCAAAGAAGCTTGGTTTCTTGACCTTGTAATTATTAAAAAGTAAAAGTAAAACAAAACTTGTACCTACGAGAAAAATTACTAACTCCATCATCGTCAATGGTATCAAAATTTTGACACACCTCAAAAGGAAAAAAATAAATACCTTAATTCTCTTAAAATTAGGTCGGTTGTAATGCAATATAAGTAAAGGTTAAACTCGCACACGATTGGTAGCAATTCTACTTCTAATTACTAATTTATTAAGGAGATAATTAAAGGTAGAAAATGGGAGTATTGGTTGATTATGAAAAAAACAAAAATAACATAGAATAATAAAAATAAATTGCACGAGAAAGATGAAAGATATTTAATCATGAGACTATTTTCACACTAACTTATATTTAATAAAACTTATCATGAATCAAAACTAATTTCTTAAGTTCCAATCACTTTCTTAATTTAAAATACTTCTTAAATTCTTAATTTTAGTTTTGTAAATCTAATTTTAGTTAAGACTTTTTACCTTTTCTAAACATTTAATCAATTAATAATGCAATTAGCAGTCAATCTAAATCTTGAATAACCAAAAAGTACACTTATTAAATTTAATTAATTCATTATCTTAAGAGTTACAAAGATAATAAATGAACAAGGAAAAATCAAAATCATTAATGATGTGCATTTTGTCATACTGTAACAGTATCCACAAGGTGCTACTTCAAATAAAGACATTAACAACTAGTGAATAATACCTTAAATTAGTAATAAATATATCCATATAAAAAACTAGTTGCACACCTAAATTTAAAATATGCATAGTTTTGAGATTCAAACATAAAGTTGAATACATTAAGAATTAAGAATTAAAAATGAAATAATTTATGTCATTTGAGAGTTTTATAGATTGGAACAATTACACTAAGGTAAATTTAACTTCTAACCCAAGTAGGGGTGAAAATGTTAACCCATGGAATCTTTTCATGAGATATATTCCAACTTGGCAAAGCGAACCTCACAATATGAATTGAGTAGATAATATAATAAAAATATAACAAAAATAACATGCTTAACTCAACACACCATAAAATAACCAAAAGTAGGATAGAACGGTCTACGATAAACATACTAGTGATAATGTACCTCATAGATTCCTGTCCTAGCTAGCAACATGCATATACATGAAAAACATGACACAATATGTGAATCAAGTAAACATACTAGAAAAGTTATAAAGGATTTCAAATCACTTCAAGATCTTATATGTAGGAACATATTTGCTAAATGAGGATCGTACTATGATGATACAAAATTTAGCTAGTTTTTGATGCTATTACTAATTCTCTAATAACTATGCCAAAAAATTTGAGGTGCCAAAACTTGGTGTACAAATTTTGTATATTTTTGAATAGATTGCAAGTGTACAAATCACTTATAAAAATGATAAGTATAATTCTAAGGTCGATTTAAAGAGGAATCACATAGTTTTTAAATAATTAAACAAATTCTTAAAGATGAAAATAAAAACCTAACATCCTATCACATTTGTTTGGGTTTAAGAAATCTAATCAAATGACATAAATATAAATGATAAATTCAATAAAATAATTGACAAATAAACATTTAAATGCAGTTGAGAACTTATAGGGTATATTAGTTAATTCAACATGCTTATTATCAATTAGGTTATTAAAGATATAAATTAAGATTATGTATTTTTTCTTATAAATACATATAGGATATTAATTATGTCTACTATTTGTTATTAATTAAAATCACTTAACGCCTTCGGTTTGGTCTATTAGTTAATTTAAATTATATTATGCTTCTTTTCTAATACATTAATGAACCTTTCAATTGTCACCTCAGATCGAGTCTAGCAATTTAAACTCTTATTAAGATGATAAAGCTAGGTTTATGATTTAAGTATCATAAAACTTTCAAAACTACTATGAAAAATATGTCATCAATATATATTTCAATAAAATCTTTGCAATAAATTTATCTAAAGATTTGAATTAACAAATCTAAATCAAGTAGTTGATTCTAAATTGGTTTCAAATAATTAAATTATAAATCTAACTCTCTTGTTTATTATAAAAATAATTTGTCAATATATTTTTCTTTTACAAACTTCGTTTAAATCTTGATGAAGAAATAAAACTTAATTCATTTTATAAAAATGTTTACCCATGTTAATATTTCATAAGCATAACAACATTACTAATATCTTATAGTATTTTCATCCAGATATACTTAATTTAATAAATGATTAATAAATTAAATATAACATGTAAAATAACACATAAATGTAATCAAGAAAGAATACAATTAAATTATACTTCAACTGTATCTTTATAAATCCTTATTATTGTTTCAATTTCGAAAAACATCCAAAAGAATTACCAACAATGTTTGTTGAATTGAAATGAAAACTACTACATAAACTATAATCGTTCAACTCTCAATTTGATAGAAGAACTTTAAAACCACTAAAAGAAAAAGAAATGCTAGAGAGAAACTAGAAACGTTGTGGAAGATTGAGCTGTGGTATGTCTTTTAAAAAGTGAATGTGAGGTCCAATTTATAGGTTAAGAAAAGGAGAAAATAGTAGATTAGATAGGCAGGTGTAGTGACACAATTTAATTCCATGTTGCGGCACCTACAAGCTATACATGATTTGAACTCAATTCAGTACACATGCATTGTAGCACATAAAAATCCTCTGTTGTGGCATGCATCAATTCTGAAACAAGTGAATTTCATTCAATAGCCTCGAGCTGTGATACACACAATTTTACGCCATGCCTCGCATTCCTCTGAACAACTGGAAAACATATTTTCTTTACACTCTTTTCAATGTTTTGGAACATATGTAAGCATTATATATGTTAATCTTTTATGCTTCAATGTTGTAATGGAGTACTTTCAGGTTATATTCTTAGAGTGTTAATTAGTAAAATCCTTTTGAAGCTAAAATACCTGAAAACTAATAAAATATACTCGTGATTCTAAAAAGGTAGATTTGTTTTAAAAGTTAATAAAACTATGCAAAAAAAATCTATTTAATTATTTAAAGTGCATAAAATCATGTTATATTAAGTGCTTTTAAATATTTATCACAGCTCTAAACCAGCTTCTTATTAATCTCTTAGCAAGAAAGGCAAAAACATGAAAACAAAATTTAGAATAAAATTAAACTATTCTAAATCATTTTTGTAGATTAACACGATTGTATTCAGTGTATGTAACAAGCCTTTAAAACTCTAGGTTCTCCCAATGGATGAGTTTAAGTTTCGTGAAAGCTTTCAGATATGATACTCACAAACATCAAACTAAAGATGCAAAATAAATATTTAAATAAAACATAATAAATAATAAACTAAATTTTAATCAAAACAAAAATGAAAAATGAAAAATAACAATGTAAAAAAGAATAACAAAACTTCTTAATTTTCATTTAAGTTCACAACTAAATCTAAAGCATAAGATATTTTAATATTTTAAACAATCATGATTTATTATAATAATTAGTTGAAAATCATATTAATATTCATATTAAAAATATTTCAATATCAATTTGTCTAAAGATATATACGAATAGAGTTTATGTAAAAAAATAAATTAATAGGTTCGATACGTTCAAAGAAGAAAATGCTCAAAGTATTGCATAATATTGATCTCATGAAATGGTTTATAAAGAAATCAAACATTATTCTCATACATCAATCAAATTTATCAAATAAAAATATCAAGTTTTATGCTTTTGAAAGATGAAGAAAATACAATAACTTCTTGAGGATTTATTTCCTATCTTTTCTTTTGTATTTAGTTATTTCTCAGAGCTTTGTAGGATATTTTGGATCATAGTATTTAGTTTATACTATTCATTTTTTTTTCTTATTTTTCTTTCTCTTTTTTTAGAGATATTCTTTTGTTACGAAGGACCTATGTACAATTGTACATATTTTTGTATGATATAATAAGTGGTTAATTTTTGGCTTCTCTTTTGTATTGGCTTAGATAATCTCATATATCTCTTTTTTTTTTAGAAGTCATGCACGAATGAAAAGAAAAGCATATATTTTTAATTTATACTTAAGTCATTTAGTTTAAGTAATAAAAATAAATATATTACATTTTATTAAATGTAAAAATACTAGCATTTAATGCAAAACCTATAGAGATCATCTAAAAATTTAAAATTGATAAGAAGATTGTTTAAAAGAGTACAAAAAACATTCACTCAGAATAAAAAGATAATGACTCAAAATATTCTCACAATGTAGTCTCCTCTATTGGATTCTTAAACACCGATTTTGGATTTATTGTAATTTTAAAATTTTATTATGAAATACAAATTATGATAATAACTAATTAATCATCACATTACTTTATGATATGTTCAAGAAATTAATTTAACAATATAAAGATTTAATTATTTATTTAAAATTAAATAAAAGATATGTTCAAGAAATTAATTTAACAATGTAAAGATTTAATTATTTATTTAAAATTAAATAATAGTCATGATAATTTTACAAGAAATGTTTTTAAAAATTAAACTAAAATTCCTAAACCCAACAAAAATAAAAAAATAAAGATGTAAAAACAATATAAAAATGCCAACATATGCTTAATAAAAATTTTAAATTAACGTAATTTTATAAATACATAACTTTTCTTACCTATAACTTGAAATTTACATTGTACTCTAGTAATAATTATAAATTAAAGAAAAAGAATAAATGATAGAAAAGTTACCCATTTGCTAAACTTGTTTAAGGATTGATGTGAAATTATAAGTGTATCCGTTATTCTAAAAATTTAAATTTATGTAAAATTCTATACTTCTCATAAATTATAACAAACAATTATAAAATTAACAGTTTTAAACAATATTTACACAATATAACAAACAAAAATAAAATAAAATAATTAGCATAAAACAAAAGCAACTCCTCATCTTTGCCTCACTCTCGAGAACTCTAATCATCCTTCTACTTCTTCTTAGAGTGCCTTAAATTATGTTCATCACCCTACTATTCCTTCTCATCCTTTTTCTTCACCTCGTAGCCATCAATCGTCAAAGCCCACTCAATTGCAATCGAAGTTGGTCGTTATCAGATTAGAAGTTGCTACAGTTAGATAGGAACTTGTTGGACAGAACACTTCCAACCTTCGATAGTACACTTTCTACAAACATTAATCGGTGGATGATCGATACCAGTCCCATTGACGATCCTTTTAATTTATTTATCGGACCATACCAACCTCTTGACCATAAGAAGTTTTGAGTAAGGACTTATCGAGCTCCCTAAGAGGATGAGAAGGATGGACTAGCTCTTGATTTTATTTTTATTATATGTATTTGGTTTTGATGTATGTTTTCAAAAATTTAATCAAAACTGTGCTATTAATAAAAATAATGTTACTTCTCTGTATGAGCTTTCACTATTGTCTTTGTTTATTTTTGATAAGTTATAATTTATATATATATATATATTTAGTTATTATATTCTACGTAATTATACTTATTTTATTGTTCTCGTGTGTTATAAATTGTTTATTTTATATCTTTTGAAAAAAATATGAGTTTTTGAATTTTTGGTATTTTTTTTTAATTTTATAGATTTTTATTAGTTTTATTTGAAAGGTAGATGTACTTAAAATGAGAAGTGGATATACGTAGAAATGTAGATGTGCTAAGATGAGACATAGACGCACTTAGGAAAAAAGGCTCTAAACGGTGTAATTTTGAGTCATTCAATGCCAAATAACGAGACAAAACGATGGGTCATATTCTCTAGTGCCTCCTGTGCGACGTATTGTTCTCATCCAATCTATAGCCAACAATCTTTTCACTCGAGAACCCCCACGTTTGCATTGTTCACATGTTGATCATATTGCATGACATATGGCATGTTGATAAGCATCCATTTGACTTTATCTGATGGCCCTGATTTAATATGATCATAAAACCCAATTTAAAATTATATAAATAACCATATAGTATCTTTTTTGAAGAAATTGATGAGAGGAGTTCATGAAAATAATGTTGAAAAAAATTAGAAAAATTATTTTGGAGCATTTTGCAAAACTTTTGAAGAAAAATTCAAGAATAAGTTTAGAGATTGGTGTATCGAATTGAATTAGTTTCACTTTTTCATCCAATAATAAAATTCTTGTATCTTCATTCTCTTTATAATTATGAATTGATTAATTATTTTATTATATGTGTATAATTTTATGTCTAATCAAACAATTCATCGTGATTATGTGCAATTTCAAGTCTTAAACTATGATTTTAAGATTAATTATGTTATAATTTAAATTAAGTTTCAATTATTAAATTCTTGATGTGCTTAATTTCATATTTATATGTCAAAACATGATAATTATTGAATTAGGTGTATAACTAATTTAATATTTTATTTTTTATTATTATATTATGATGTTGCTATGAAATTACTAATTTTTGTAAGTAAAGTAATAAAATTGTAATTTTATTACAATCAAAATTAAATATTTAGGTTAAAAATTGTGATCAATTTGACCTAATTTAATTATTATTGTTTCATTATAATGCAACAAATGAATTAAATCAAATACTCATAATTCTTAGTTGTTTAAGAGTTAGATTAATACATAATCGAGTTGTTATTCAATTACAAAGTAAGAAAAAGTAGATAATTTTAGACAAAGTTAAATTCCTAAAACTAAAATTGAGAAAAACAAAAAGGGATTTTAAAATTATATAATAAATTTAGGATTTGAAAACTAAATAGATCATATCATGATAAATTTAATTGTAATTTCATGATGAGGATAATCCCATAATCACTTATTTCTCTTATTAATTTAAAATTTTGTACTTTTTATTATGTTCTTATTCTTATATGTTATTCTATTTTTCAACATTGTTTTATGAGTACGTCCGCTTTTGTTGTTAGTTGGTTATGTGTTTATTGTTATTGTGTTATGCTTTAATCTACCTCTGCTAAATGCATGAGTTGTTAGGATTATTGTATTGTATATACCTTATCTCTCTCATATAGGGATGTTCGTTTGACTTTTTGTGTCAAAAAAAGAAATAAGTTTGTATGCACAACTCATTGATTATGTCATGGTATGCTAGCATTGTATTGCACTATATCGTGTTTGCTTGACTTGAAAACACATACGGAGATTGTAGCATGAAGTCAAGAGAAGTTATGTGATAAGTGCTCAAAAAGCACTAAAATTACCATGATTTTATGCACATTAATTGATTAAAAATATATATATATATATGTTTTATCATATTTTTATATAAATTTGTCTTTTTCAGAATCACGGGTATTTTTATTGTTTTTCAGATATTTTCGCTTAAAAACGTCACTTAAAGACTCAAAAAGGAATACTCGAAGCAATACATCACAAATATATTAATAAATAAATGGGGAAAAGTCAACAAATATGGAAAAATTGGACAAAATGGGTCGAAAATGTCAAAAATGTCAAAAAGACGGAATCGCTACGCCGCTTCACCACAGTAACAAGGCCGAGCTACGCTACAATGACAGCTTCTACAAGAAGTGCTCCAGCCCCTCCGCGCGCCCAACGCTTTTTCGCCCATTTTTCACGTAATCCGCTTCTACGACGTCATGCTGACGTGATTAATTATCTCAGCATTTCCATTACACGTTTTTATATTTTTTAACATTTTTTTTAACATTTTTTTACTCATTTTTTCTCTCCATCTTCACCTATAAATACCCCCCTTCCCTTCACTTCAAAACACACCTCAAAACACACTTCTCTCTTCTTTCTTTCTCTCAATTTCTTAGTTTTTAGGTTTTTTTTTTAGTTTTTCTTATGTTTTAGTTAGTTTCTCTTAGTTTTAGAGTTCTTCCCTTTTTGGGAAGAACTAGTTATGTTTTTGTAATTTATTAGCTTTTTGATTCAATAAATGGGAATGCAAATTCCGTTTGGAGGTTTTCTAGCAACGGGAATGGCATCGAAGTACTATAAGGATTTTATTTTATTTTCTTTGCAGTTATTTTTTATGCTTTATTCTTACATGTTATATTTAATTTGTCTGTGATTAAATTTAACTATGCTAGCTGTTTGTAAAAAATGATATAATAATAACGTTGTTATGCTTGCGAAATATTAAATAGGTAAAAATCTCTAAAATGAATTGATTTTATTTTTATTCAAGATTTTATATTAAGAATGTTAGAGAGAAATATATTATTTTTCATTACAAACTTAAATCTGAAAATTAGATTTTAAGGTTTAGTTATCCTATTCGATTTAGAGTAGTGCTTTCTTTATTTGTTGGTATAATCGCCCTAGTTAGAAAGCTCTATTTCAAAAGTTTTTATAAGAATTATTATCTAAAAATGTATTGACAACATGTTTTCGAGTAGTTTTAAAACTTGAAAGTTAGTACTTGATAACTAAATTCTTAGGTTTAATTTGGACACCTTGAATAAAGTTTAAACTGTCTAACCCCACCAAAGGTGGCATTTAAATGGTTCATTTTCAATCTCTTAGAAAAAGGAATTAATTTAATTAACCAAATTATTTATCAACCCCACCCATAGGTGTTAATTGATTTGTTTAGTTAACAAAGAATATCTAACCCCACCAAATGTGGTATTCATACAAAAAAGGGAGAATCAATAAATATCAATTCATATCTTTAATAACCTAAATAATATGAGCAAGTATAATTAACTTAGTTATTATATCCATAAATACTCCACTATTTATAAAAGATAAAATTTTCATAAATGTTTATTGAATCTATGTTTATTTTTATGTAAGTAGATTAAAACACAAAAAACCCAAAATATCGTGACAGGATGTTTAGGATTTAATTTCGTTTTTAAAAGTTTGAATAATAAATTAAAAACCACATACATTCCTTCCTTAGATCGACCTTGGGAGTATACTTATCATTTTCTACGAAATGATTCGTGCACTTGCGAGAGTTTTATAAATATAAAACCAAAGTATTGGCAGGATCGGCGATGTTGGTTTTCGTTCATCAAGTGTTTGGCGCCGTTGCCGGGGATGACTCCGTTGCGGGGATGGCATCAAAGTTTTTGGCAATCCCGATTCTGTTCATCATTATGTATCTTTGTTGCATGTTTGATTGTACTTAGCCAATCAATATGTCATACGTAGTGGTACCATAATTTGTTTTTGTTAGACTACATATAAGTCTCCATGACATATTCACGAGTATGTGGTTATTTGTGTGTGTTGGATACATAGTTTAGTTATAGATTGTGAAGCTCAAGTGGAGATGTGAGTTTAAACATGCAGCATGGAATGGTGCATCAAGATGGATGTGTTGATCATGGATGGAGCACAACAAGATAGATGCACTAGAGTACGGGTGTTTGGTTATTTCTTCGGAGTTTAATCACACGAAGGAACTCGTTTATGTAATTTTGCATAAATGTATTATTTATTAATGTTATGTCTATTTAGGTTGTATAATATTTTGTCATGGAAAGTCAAACAGGGAGATTGTAAGTCATGTTATTTTTGTATTAGCATTTCTATGTGAAAAACATAGAATATGTATTATTTTACTGGATGTATTGTCATTTTTTAGGAAAGATCAATTATTGACGATTTAGTATCATAGTCACTCATAGAGTATTTATACTTTGTATATTTTCATGATAAAAGCACCACCTAAAGATTGAGAGCATGTAATTGGCATGTTTAGTTCATATGTATAGGGTTTTTTTTTGTGTTAATATGTCTCGGGGGAAAATTACTTGTAAAAATTTCAAACAAAACATCTAATTTTTAGAACTTGTCAAGGTGGTTGACTAGTGGTCAACAAGATAGTAAATAAGGAGGTTGGTAAGAAATTCTGATTATTATTCTGATTATGAAGCCTATTATCCTCGTTAGTTTATCACATATTGAGCTCTTAGTGTTTGTACTATATCATCGTAAATTTTGGATTATTATTTCCTTTATTGCTCTTATTTTTATTATTGATATTTATTTCCAAGACTTGCTGTGTTGGTTTGTGTTTATTGAGTGTTTTCTTGCATAAGTTAGAAATAATATTGTATTTATTTCCAAATTTGGCGAGATGAAGACGAACTGAAGAACTGCGCTCGATGAAGACGAACTAAAGAACGGCCATTTCTGTCGCGAAGAAAAACGATCTCACCCAAATCGAACCCGATTTAGCAGTCGTAAAATACAACATCAAAACCCATTTTCAATCAGATTTTAGATTTTAACAGTCCAAAAAAAAAAAAACATCATCAAAACTCAATTTAGCATACAGTCCAGAAAGTATAATCGGCAACAAAATGAAGAACTTTGCCCATTTTGTGATTGTACCCATCATCATAACCCACAGTACGCTTTGGGTGAGCCTCTTGTCTCTCTATTTACATGTTTACATAGGACATGGTATCAATTGGAATAATTTTTATGTTATTAAACACACACAATATTTGGTGTTAATTAATTAAGAAGATAAGTGGCATATTATTCAACCATAAAATGGGCTTAAGAATAGGCACCCGAAAAGCAAGTGTCGTGTTAGTTATAGATGGGATTATGTTACTTCAATTTAATCCATTTTATTTTTATAATTTTAAAAAATTAAAATTATAAAATTTATGTGTATATTTTTTAAATTTTAAATCATGGGAGTGTTATATAAATTTTTCCAAAAAAAAAAAAAATCAAATCAAATAAAATAAAATTTATCCATATTCATAAGTGTCTCAATTTTTTTTTACCAAAGTTATGAAGTGTTGACACAAGAGTGGGCATAATTTTGCAAAACTATTCAATTCTTCGAATTCAAGACTACATTAAACTTATATTTTTCTTTTAATATAAACCTTAAAATTTTAACATATACATATCGATCAGAGGTTTTTATCTTAAAAAATAGATATATTTTAAGGAATTTAAATTTGTATAAGAAAGGAAAAAAATAGGACATTTTTAAGGAATTTGTTTTTATAGAAATTATCCTCTTATTTACATGATTAAGAATAACTTTATTGAGACGAACCTACCAGTGGCTTTTTCTGTGGCCAATTTGTTAGTTCGCGGATATTTTAAGTACATTCCTTTTGCAAAAGGTAAGAGTCATTAGCTATCTGGACTTATGTCAAACAGTGTAATTCGTGCCCAATTAATTAAAATGTATAAAATAACTTTTTTTTTTGTTTCTTTTACTTTTATACTCTTTAAGAAATAATAAGTGTGGCTGAGAATTAAACAAAATATAACTGATACTGTAGTAACCAGAGGGCACAGTTTAGAAGCTTTGAAAGGGACGCATGAGAAAGAAAAACAAAAAGAGAAATTATATAAAGTAATATTTCTAGAATTTATATAAATAAAAATAATAATTTTATAATATTAAACAAAATAGAATTATTTCATATAAAAAAATTTAATTAATTAAAATTTAAATTATATGACGTCGTGTTAAATATAATTTTTTTAATATATATATATATATATATATATATATATTAAATATAAAACATATTATAAATTTCACATATTTATAGGTTTTATAAATAAATAAAAAAACTTTATAAGAGTCTACTATGATTTAAAGAACACGAGAAGGGTAGGGTATATAGATAGCTACCCATCATTTATATATATTTTTTTGAGAATTCGACTACATACTATGAATATGAATATGAATATGTACACATCAGTGCGGGCCTAACTGATTAGTCAATATAATTCATTGATGTAATTTGTAGTTTGTATTGTATTTATTTTTGCTCAAAATTAATGGATTATATATTTAATTTTAATTAAATTTAAATAATTTTATGTTAAATAAATTGAGAAGTATATTGGTAGTTAAAGAAGAGGTTTTAAAGATATTATCTACGAATTTAATTCTTGATTTTTCAACTTAGAATGAGTGATTAAATGAGTATTTATAATTTAGCAGTATTCTCTATACAATTCTATTTAATTAATTATTATAAATATTATTCACTAATTTTAGCCAGAGACCAATATTATCATTTTAATCCTGATCAAGGACGTGGTCACACTTAAATGGAGGGTTACACGTGTTCCTAGGGTTGTGCAAAAAATCCGATCATCCGATCATCCGATCCGATCCGATCCGTTGATTTTTCATCCGATCCGATCTAACTGATTACTGACGGATGTAAATTTTTCCATCCTGAGCCATGGACGGATTGTTTAATTTCACTACGATTCATCCGATCCGATCCGATCCGACCGAAATTAATTATATATTTATTAAATTAAATATATATATATATATATATATTTAATATATTATTTAAATATATATATATATAATAATTAATAAACCTAATTATTATTATAACCTAACCTAACATTACCCGTATATGATATATTTATTCTTAACCTAATTCCAAGCCCCTCGCCTTTCTCATTATTCTCGCTCTTAACCTAAGTTTCTCTATTTCCCTACTCGCTGGCCGTCGCCGCTTCTTTCTTCTCTCCTCGTCGCTCCTCTTCCTTCTCTCACAAGGCCGTCGCCGCTTTCCTCTCGCTTTCGCTGCCACCGCGCCGCCGCCGCTTCCTCCTCTCGCTCGCCGCCGTCGCGTTCCTTCTTCGCTCGCCGTCGCTTCCTTCTTCACGTCCGCCGTCGCTTCCTTCTTCGCGCGCCGTCAAAGCGTACGAACGCCAAAATGTTATCAAACTATTACGACTTTAATTTATTTTATACAATTATCATATATATATATATATATATATATAATTAATGATATCTTGTTACTCGTTTTCAGGAATGGGTTAAAAGACTTTGACTAGTAATAGAAACTTCCATAAATTCGACTCTAAAGACAAATTAAATAATTAACTCAAGGTCACTCAAGACCTCTTTCGACTGACGAGTGACGAATTTCTTCCACTTCGTTGATACCATATACAAAAAACTACATTCTCGTTTATAAAACAAGGAAAAATAAATAACGAAGGCAAATTAATTAAAGATCAATCCAACTTTTTAGTGGAAGTAGAACTCTCAACAGTAAATTAACCATTTTAGTTTGGTTTTGATTTTTAAATAGCATTTTGAACCCCACACCTTCTAGTAGAAGGGCTAAATGGTCATCAAACTATATTAACTATCGCTTTCTTAAAAATAATAATAATCTAATTTAAACATGTTTTAAATTATACAAACACTTGTATTTTTTTAAAATTTAGTTATATATATATATATATATATATAAAGTTATTATATAAAATTCAAACTATGTGATGATAAATTGTATTACTTTGGTTGTAAATATGCTTCTTTACATTATAACAACTATTTTTCTACACAATGTGTTTATTGCATTAAGTTGATTGCGGTCTCACTTTATCTTAGATGGAAAAAATACCTCTATTACGGATAGTCCACTTGCAACCACCTAAGGTAGCGCTTACCTACGATGTTGAAAATCAATATAAAAATCCACAAAATGCTCCACCGTAAACTAAAGATCTGAAGCATTGAACGACAAACCCGAACCTTCTATAGATAGCTATGATGAAAAAGGTAAGTTTAAAGTTTTCTAAACCTCCCTCTTCTCACTGGAAACATTTTGATATAGCTGATAAGGCTTAGATCGTAGCGTGAGATGTAAATATTGTTCAAGGAGTACGTGTAATGTATCCAAGTCCGTACATCAAACTTAAATGCTCATATTACAAGGCGCAATGTAAATTATTTCCTGGTAGATATGGTAAGCAAAAACTTTAGCTTTTGAAAATGTCACAAACAATAAAGAAGGTGTACTTCGTACACACATTCGCATCGAGGCTTGTAGGCTCGCACTTGGCGTAAATGATTATAGTTGATGAATTGCCATTTAGTCATGTCGAGAATGAAGGATTTAAGTATAGTAGAGTTTTAGAACCAAGGTTCCAAGTTCCTTCTCGTACCACTATCGCATCGAGATTGCTCGAGTCTTTTTCTTAAAGGAAAAGGATAAATTAAAAGAATTTTTCTCTAAATCATTTCAAAGAAGTTTGTTTAACCACCGACACACGGACTTCCTGGCTTCAAAATTTGAATTATATGCGGTTCATCGCCACTTCATCGATGATAATTGGAAACTCCAAAAAAGAATCTTAAATTTTCAGGTAGTTCCTAGTCATAAAGCGTGATATCCTCGAAAGCAATTGAGCAATGCTTGTTAGATCGGGGAATTGATAAGATATTTACTATTACCGGATAATGCTAGCTCAAATAATACATTAGTTTTTCATGCGTAAAAAGTGAACAATCGGTGGTGCAATACTAGATGGTCAACATATGCATACGAGAAGGTGCAGCAAATTTCATATTCTAAATTTGGTTGTCGTAGTAGGCTTGAAATAACAATGATTCAAGCATAAGTAAGATAAGAGAAGTCATGTGAAATATGTCAAAGGATCACCTTCAAGGTTGTTAAAATTTAAGGATCAAGGCAGAGCGATAAGATTGATACTAATAAACTTTTATGTTTAGATGTAGTAACAAGGTGGAATTTCACCTATTTAATGTTAAGCCGCAATAAGATTTTAACGCTGAGCCGCTAGAAGAAGATGATGTGATATTTAAACAAGAGTTCAACATTGGAAATGATAGTTGCAAAAACTCCCGATATGTTTGATTGGTCTAATGCTCACATATTTGTGAGGTTTTTTGAAAATATTTTACGATGCAACATTGATATTTTCTGGTTCTCAGATATGTTACTTCAAATTTGTTTTTGGATCAAATTTGTTTCCATACATAACCAATTGAGTTTTTGGGCTGAAAATACATTTTTTGTTACAAAATGGCAAAAGAAATGATAATAAAGTTCAATAAATATTGGGAGGTGTAGATAAGATGAATGATTTTTTATTTATTGCAACTTTGCTTGATCCAAGACGTAAGGAACAAGGTTTGAAAATTTGCTTGATCTTTTCAGGACGAAGATGATATTATGGTGGTCATATGATGAAAAAATTTAGACAAACTTTGAATAATATGTTTGATCGCATTTAGTTTTGTATTCTCGCAAATGTCCAAGCTACACGCTCACAACCTTTAGACACGTACAAGGATAGTTGTAACATTGATTCATTTTCACTGTGGATGGATCGTTATAAAAACGTGTCAAAGATGCAAAAAGATAGACAACCAAACTCAAGTAGATAAATATTCAATGGGTGAGACATGCGAGACGCTGGATGATGAGTCTTTTAATCTTTTTAAGTCAAAATAAGGTGAACTCATCTAGATACAAGGTTCTTTCCAAGATTCGCCAAAGATGTTTTAGCTACGCCTCATATCAATCGTAGCTTCGGAAATCCGCATTTTCGACGGAGTGGTTATTGATTCTTTTAAGCTCATTGTCCCCAAAAATCCTCAAGCACTTATTTGTACTCGTGAATCGATCTCGATCATCACCAATAATTAATATCTTGATTCCTCGATGATATTGAAGCAATTGAATCGTGTAATATTATTTTAATTTTCATTAGTAATTGATATCATTCTCTTATGATTTAATATTCTCAATCACTTTCTATGTATCTTCTATTTTGTAGATACGTTGAGAGACATTAAGGATATAACCCTTGATTGAGTACGATATATTGTTATTTTATTTCATATGTATTTCATATATTATTTTATATATATTTAGTTATCAATTTACTAATATTTTTTAAATTATGGCTAATAGCGATGACGATGACACATTGAAGTTTTTTGCTATCGTTTCTCAAGATTCAAGACAATATTATTTTTAAGATGGTCAATTGATGTTAAAGATTGAAATGATCAAATTAATTTAGGTTTAGATTATCAGAACTATCTTTTTGTTTATTGTTTAAATGAATTGTTAAATTTATTAAAATAACTATTGTAATCGACATCGTTATTTACTTAATTGTGTTATTTTTATTTTATATAAGTTTGAATATTTTAGTCTTATTTTAATCTTTTTATTTGATTTTTTAAGGTTTCTTTTAATTAAAATGAGTTTATGTTATGATCTATATAAAAAAATTAATTTTTTAATTCAAAAATATTATTAATTAAGTTTATTGATCGGATTGATCGGATTGTTCGGATTGGTTGGATTGATCGGATTGATCGGATGCTATCCGAATATTTTACGGATCGGATTGATCGGATATAAAATTTGATCGGATCGGTTGCGGATTAGGATGCTTCAATCCGATCGGATGTTCGGATCGGATCGGATGAGCATAAACTTAACGGTTTCGATCCGATGAACACTCCTACGTGTTCCTATAACTTTTCGATATATATTTTTCCGTATTTATAAAATATGTTTTTATTTTATTTTATAAAAATACAAAGCATATCTCCTTTTAACGTTATAATTTAAATATTATTTTTCTTTATTTTTATTATATTACTTATTATTTTCATTTATTACGTATTTTTTATTTTTACTTTATTATTATACAATCTTTATTAATTGGACTCTAATAAAATAAGAAATGTTTAACATATTTTCATAAATTTTAAAAAAATTACATAAGAACACGTAAAACTTATATATTATAACAAAAATAGCACCCCAATAATATTGAACGTTGAATGGATTTTTATATTGAAAGAGTTTAAATAATTATAATTAAGTTCAATAACATCTAATTGAACGATATTTTATGTGAAAATAATAATGAGAGTTTTTTAATAGTAAAAATATATGAACTAGACATAAATTGTATTATTTTTATAATTATAAGTTCTAAAGGTGTAATTTTATTATTTTTCTTAAATTTTACTAGTTTGGTTTTTTTAGTATTTTCTTAAAAAATAATGTATTTTTATCTCGCATACAATTTAACCATTCTGTGTTACACCATATATGATTAAATAAATATTTATTATTATTTATACCATATCATATTAATCTTATCTACTTTTCTCTCACATATTTGAATTTTTTTACATGTCTATTATAATTTATGTTGTTTATATTCTTTCAGTTTCTTGTCCATCTACATAGATATTAAATTATGTTAGTTAGTTTTGTTACAATTTAATTTATATAGTTTTAATTTTTCATTCTAATTAGGATAAAAATACACATTTGACATATAACACTTGTGTTGTAATATTCAAAAATATTAAAATTCATAAATTTTTAGAACACAACCATGACCTTTTTCATATTTTAGAACACCAACTTCTGGACAAAAGGGTGCCCCTGATAAAAGAGTTTGATTGCTTAAGTAATGAACCAGGTAGATCACTCGAGTAAAACCCCCGAGGCCCTCGAGAAGTTGGCATCGTACCAACTCTAAGTCGAAGGGAAGCCCACGATAAAAAAGTATAATTGCATAGGTAAGAAACTAGGCAGATCGTTCGTGCAAAACCATGATAACCTTAAGAAGTTGGCATTGTACCAGCTCTAAGTTAAAGGAGAACCTATGTTTAAAAAAAATAGACAATCCGTTTAAAAACCAAATGATAAAAATGAGCAAGCATCACAAATGGATTGGTTTTTTACATTGACTCGAAATGAGAGGAAATGATAAGACATGTAAACATATAAGTTTTGGGTAAGCATATACGAGCAAATATATAAATTTCATTTTATTAAATTATAAACCTATAGTTAAATTTACTGAGAGTAAAAATCAGCAGTTAAGGAGCACCCCTCAAACACTTGGCTTCACGATGACTATGTCTATCGAACACTTCAAGATGAACAAATGGAAAAATCTCAACCTGAATCTCATTAACAAACGGGTAAAGCGCTATTGAATCTCAAAAGGGTAGAATTTAGGACTTTCAAGCTACCTTTGAAAACCCTAAGTGGCTTTCATTATCTCTAAAAACACTACCTCTCAACGTCTCAGATAAGTGTTGGCCTAATGGGTCTCGTCTTTGACATGGCTAGTCAATTTGTCAATTTTCTTATTATGAATGATCTCCTTTTCAAGTCAAGCTCATAGAATCCTAACCTTATCCTTGAGAAGTTCGACGGATGTGTTGTGTTAGTCAATCTCATTTCTTAACTTTTAACCCTTCTTCTCAAGATTGGAGGCATCTCTTTGAAGCAAATGAGCTCGAAGACGAGATGAATGATTTAAGGCCATAATTTAAGCTCATAGAACACAAACATCATCCTTGAGAAGTTTGATGGATGCGTTTTGTTGGTCAATCTCATTCCTTAACTTTTTAACCTTGCTCTCAAGATTCGAGTCATCTCTTTTAAGCAAATGGGCTCAAAGAGGAGATGACTGATCTGTGGCCATAATAAAGGAGAAAAAAAGGAATGATAAACTATAAATAAAAAAGAAGAGACAATGCTTCCTAACCCATTTTATAAATGGAACATACACCCATTTTTATAGCTAATAGTGGGTCTCGTATGTACACACACTTTCTAAAAACTAGGAAAACTTTGTCATTTTCATATAAAGAAATGGAAATTTCAACATGTATGGAATAATGAGAAAATATATTCATTAAATTTCCAAAAAAGAGCTACTAATTGTTCCTTACACAAAAAACACTAAACAAAAAGATGAAAAAATTTACATAAACAAAAAAAGAAAGGCAATGCTAGTTTATATAACTACTGGTTGTCTTCATGCTAAAACTATGGCAATTTGATCTCCTCCTTTTAATCACCACTAGGCTCTTGATCATCACCCTCTATTACTGTCTATAGAGATCCAGGTTGGGGTGGATGAAGGTTTAGAATTTCATAGTAGTCGCTAACCCTCCCCTTAGGCTCAGCCTTCACTTTGAAGGAATTCATGGCCTTATTAATACCGGTATAGATTACCTCCATTAATTGCACTTTCATTACCATTACCTTCTAGAGAGCCTTATCCTCGGCCACCTCTACCCTATTTTATTCCTCCCGAAGCTTCCAAAGCGATATGTTGAACTCCTCTTTGGCCTTCAGGGTGTCTTCCTACTGGAGTGCTTGCTTGAAATTTTGAGCATGTAAAGATGTGCCAAGTGATCATTCTTCTCCTTTTTTAGCTCCTTATTCATCCATTGTGTTTCCCATATATTTTATTGACGGATGAGGGTCATCACATGCCATTAAAAAAGTCATAAAATAAATTAAAAGGTCTTGTTTGACCAATTAATGATAGTTCAAAAATAAAATTACATTTCCAAACTCACCTTAAGAACTTTTCGATTGGCTAGCATAAGAGCATCAAATTTCTTACACATGTGGCAAAGATGGGTTCATCTGGACCTATCAACATTAAGTTGATAAACCCATCTGGGACAATTGGTTACCCATTATGGGCTCATTGAAGCCAAAAAAGTTCATAAAAATCATGGACTTCCCTTTCATTGTAAAGGTTGGGGGAGGATTAGTAGAAGATGTCGGAATGAAGCTCAAAATGGGGATCACCCTAATATATGTAACCAGAGTCAATAGATCTTGGGAGAATCCCCTTTGCATCCTTTCTCTTGGGTACGAATTTCCTCCTTTTGGTTTTAGAGACATCAATAGGAGTTACCTAGGTAGTTGCAAACTTGTTCAATAGGTCATCCAACGATATTGAGTCGAGGTCCATGCTAGAACAACACAAATAAATCATGATTATTCAAGCAATAACTTGAAAATAAAATAGCATTCCTAAAAAGTTTATAGCTTTTTGGTATCAACTCAAAATTAGAGTCGAACTTAGAAGGACTCTTCTTGTGCTTTAAACTATTCTTCTTTGACACCAAGCATGGCTTGTGAACTACCTGAGTCTACAACATTCTTGGACCTAAATGTATCATCTCGATAGTAGCTAGTCTCGTCTGTGGCAAAATGTCGTCCTAAGAGACTAGTTTAGGCAAACAATTGGTAGCTTTGACAACCTACGCTTCACTCATTACTTATAGAGGAAACTTAAAAACATGGCCTTTTTAAAATAGATTTTACATTGCCCTAGACCAGAGATATCTTATTGCTTATATCCTCAGACTCCTAACTATTGAAAACATAAAAAAAGAATTGCTTTCAATTCTTATCGTTGACTAGAAGCATGACATTCATACCCTAGTCTTATTTGATGACATGTATATACATCGTGGATCTAAAGGATTTTGTTTAAGATTGTATGCCTCATTGAACTCGGGTAGCCCGATCGTGCACTAATCTATTTTCCAGGCATGGTGATATAGAGTAAATACCTCCACCCATTAGAAAGTAGTTGATCAGGACTTATTTGGGTCTACCTCAAGAAATCCCTGATAAAGTTTGGAAGAGGGATATGTAGACTGTTGTGTGTTTTGGAACACACAGAAAATCGTGCAAGTATACACGGTCACAAGTAATAAGATTTGTAAGTAGAGTATCGTTCCCACGAGGATTTGTTACTATAGTTTGTTGAGTACTAAAATTGTATCTCTCTCATTTTATCCAAAATAATCTTGATTTAAAATAAAGGTGATAAAAAGAAAATAAGAGAACTCTAGGATTGCAATTTTTTCACCAAACTAATCCACTCAAATCATATTATTTTCTTTTAATTTATATTTTTTTAGTACATTTAATTTGTCAACCGAAAACTTCTTTTTTATTCATACATCTCTTCCGAGCTCCGTATAAACACACCTGGTTAAATTAATTCACTATATCTCTATGAGAATTAAATTTAATAAGATTCATTAAGTTCTAAGTTCTCAAATGGTCGCACATACAATTAGGGTATATTCCTATCCTTCATCATACATGTCATTCTATTTATGAGCAATATACACAAAAATGCCTTTCTCAAGTTTATTTTTATGCCACAAATCGTTTTGATAAAATTCGTAAATAATCAAAAAGTATTAAGCACAAAATAGAACGAACAAATCGAACGTCTTATAAATCTATAAAAAAAATAATTAAAATAAAAGCTTCATAAATTTAGATCAAATGCAACCCTAGAAAAATTAAATTATTTCATAAATTTAAAATAAAAATTACAGCAAATGTAGAAAAATTAGAAGAACAAGAAGGAAAATTAAAACATCACATAGAACAAATATTTATACATACGCAGTAACACAACAAAAGCCAAAAATGGCTTACACGTGTCTATAAATTCAAAACCGAACAACACAAAAATTCTAAAAAAAAAACTCTTTTAAAACTAAAAACTATCTCCTATTTATAGCTAAATAATACATCCAAAAATAATACATTTCTTTTTTTTAATGCGTAAGGAATTTGTATCGAAAATAGAATCGACGCGTATCGATATTCGATATAATATTATTTTAATTTACGTGTAAAACAGGGCCGCCGTACTGATTTTTTGAAATTCAAAGTGCATGCCACGTGTCAGCGTCTGATTCACTGCGAGGATTTAATGCGGACACGTGGCCGAATTTCATTAGCTGCGGGAACGGGCGTGCGAAGGATTGTCGCACGGGAGACAACGCTGAAACGTGGGCGTAATCCTGCGCTCTCGCGCTCATGATAACATGCCACGTGTAGGAATATGATTTGCTTAAATATTAGTAGGACACGTGGCAGATTCTTATTCTGTAAAAACTGAGGATGAACGCTGCTTCCATAACCCGCGTCACACACGATTGTTACACGAACGGTTCGGTGCTGGCGATAGCTGGTTCCACCCAGCTAATCGGGCCAGATTCAAGAGATCCAACTGGCCAACGACGCGCCTCGGGAGAATTTCACGCGGCAAACGTATGGGTCCCACTCTATACGCCGCACCTGCACGACAGCTGGCCACTACGGACACGCCGAGCACCGCGTAAAAGAATTGCGCGCGCCGCGATTTTGTTGGCTTGATCCGGACACGCGCATCTTAGCCGTTTATTTTCTCGGGACGGTCGGTTGTCAGGCGAATAATAGCCCAATTTCTTCTTCTCACCTCGCACGTAATTTAAAACTTCCATTAATTGTATTTTGACCCAAAAATTTAATCCAAATTACATTTTGCATTTTCTTAAATTACAGTTAAGCCCTTTGCTAATTTTAAATTAAATTTTTAAACTTTTAATAATTATAATTAAGCCAAAATTTAATTTAAATTATATTTTTGATTTTTATAAATTGTAATTAAGAAACTATATTATCTGAAATAAAATTTGTGGACAGAAATATGAAATTAAGTACATTTTCGATACAAAATATTTAATTTTATTAAAAATGTATTTTTAGCATATAAAAGGAAAATATTAATTTATTTAACAAAAATTAACTAAATATTAAAAGAACATAGCAATTATCATTACTAAAATTGATGAAAATAACTATATAAAATACAGTTATCATAGACCTAAGAAAAGTGGATTTTTATGAAAAAATTTCTAACCTTTCAAGGGATTATCATTGTCAAGAGCTTTGGGACTAGGAATTTGGACTCAGACGTTCTCTAAAATGTCATAAGTGGCCTTCAATTAAGCCATGTCTTTCGGTTTAAATTTTCAAGGTACGGGTTTTGCCTCAAGCTCTTAGTCTTGCAAGTTGGCTTTTATTTACCTTTGTTAGCTCCCATTTCCTTACGCTAAACTCAAGGGACCATAATACTGATTGAAGCATTGATTAACAATTAGGCTTTACTTATCAACAATATGGCTTTACTTATCAATAATATGGCTACGGTCATATCTGAGGAGCTGCTCGATGAGCTCATTCAAGAGTCAAGCCTAGAGCTTATAGAAATCTAGATTCTTAAGAGCCTATAGACTCTTCTTGCTCTCACAAATTATGACATTATTCATTTTGGGGATGATCCTAGGTTGCTTATTGACCATTGATGAGTGCTTAAAAAGCACTAAAATTATCACGATTTAATTACTTTAATTGATTAAAAAGATTTATATTTATATGATTTTATCATATATTTTATATAAATTTTTCTTTTTGGAATCACGAGTATTTTTATTATTTTTTAGATATTTTCGCTTAAAAAATAATTTAAAGACTCGAAAAATAATACTAGAGACAATATTTCACAAATATATTGAGAAAAAAATGAAGAAAAGTAAAAAAAATGGAAAAATGGAAAAAATTGCCCAACAGCTACGGGCATCACGTTGGAACAATGCACGCAACCGCGCCCAATCAAGTCAAAATAATGCCTGCAACCATGCCCATTCACGCTAAAAGAACACCTACAGTCGCACCCATTCACATCGCAATTTTGCGTGTAGCCGCATACGCATCATGCCAAATTTCTGCACACATCACCACTCAATCACACAGAGAATTCCATGCATTTTTAGCCACAAATCCCGCCTAGTAGCGTGCGTCAACACCTTAAATGCATGCCAACCTATCCAATACGTGTATATCATCATTTTAAAGATTTGTTTTTCACTTTTTTAGTCTTTTCCTCACCTATAAAAAGTCCTTCTTCTCTATTATAAAAATCACACCTTAAGAAACAATTTTCTCAACTCTTTCCACCTTTTTAGCCTTTTTCTCACCTATAGAGGTTTTCAGCAACAAAATTAGTATCAAAGTGCTGTAAGGATTCTTTTTAAGGTATAATTTTAATGGATTTTGTACAATTATTTTTATGTTTTATTCTTATATGTTATATTTAATTTATATATAATTAAATTTAACATGACTAACTATTTGTAAATATGATATAATAATAATGTTGTTATGCTTGCAAAATATTAAATAGGTAAAATATTTCTATAAAATAAATTGATTTTGTTTTTATTCAAGATTTTATATTAAGAATGCTAGAAAAAAAATATTATTTTTCATTACAAACCTAAATCTAAAAATTAGATTTTAAGGTTTAACTATCCAGTTTGATTTAAAATAATGCTCTTTTATTTGTTGGTACAATCGCCCAGTAATTATAGTGAAGCTCTATTTCAAAAGTTTTTATAATAACTATTATTCGAAAATATATTGACAACATATTTTCAATAATGGTTTTAAAACTTGAAAGTTAGTACTCGAATAATTAAATTTTTAGATTTAATTTGAACAACTTGAATAAAGTTTAAAATATTTAATCTCATCAAATATGGCATTTAAATGGTTCATTTTCAATCTCTTAGAAAAAAAAGAATTAATTTAATTAACCAAATTAATTATCAATCATACTCATAGGTGTTAATTGATTTGTTTAATTAACAAAAAATATCTAACACAACCAAATGTGGTATTTATATATAAAAAAAAGAATCAATAAATATCAATTTATATCTTTAATAACCTAAATAATATGAGCAAACATAATTAACTTAATTACTATATCCATAAATACTTAACTATTATGAATGATAAAAATTTAAATAATTGTTTATTGAATCTATATCTGTGTTTATTTTTATGTTATTAGATTAGTAAAACACAAAAATCAAAACATCATGACAGGATGTTTAGGATTTAATTTTGTTTTAAATTTTTGAATAATAAATTAAAAACTACATATATTTCTTCCTTAGATCGACCTTGGGAGTATATGTATTTGTCAAGGAAAAGACGGGATTAATGTATGTACTATCGGGGTGAATTTCACATATATTTATTAATTTATGCTTCTTTGATGAATATTTTAGGGGTAATCCTTGTAAGTCCACGTGGATCCCCTAAACGATTGTCACATGTTTGTATCCCTATATATACTTTCAATGTAATACTAAGCAACATCCTCATTTATTGTCTATTTATTGTGTCTCTCTACTTTCTCTCTTTAAACTAGATATGTTTTCCAACAACATTATTTTTGGTTCCACCAAAGATAACCTAGCTCAAAAATTTACCACCACCTTGCAAAGTGAGTTTGAGATGAATTTAGTTGGTAGACTAAAATTCTTTCTTGGTATTCAAATAAAAAAATGACGGATGAGGTATTTCTCTCACAAGCAAAATATGCCAAGGGTCTGGTTAAAAAGTTTAGGTTGGATAATGTCTCTTCTACTAGAACCCATATAAGCACAAATTTGAAACTCCATCAAGACTTTTAAGCCAAGGATGTTGAGTAAAATTTGTACATGAGCATAATTGGTAGTCTTCTGTATCTAACTTCTAGATGCCCAAACATCATCTTTAGTGTTGGGGTTTATGCTAGATACCAAGATAACCCCAAAGAATCACATCTAGCTATTATCAAAAGAATCGTTAAATATGTCAAGGGTACATCAGAAGTTAGTATTTGGTACCTTAGAGATACTACTATAGAGTTCGTTGGTTACAATAATGCTAATTGGATAGGATGTAAAGATGATAGAAAAAGTACTTTGGGTGGCTTTTCTACTTAGGAAACTCCTTGATCTCTTGACATAGTAAAAAATAAAGTTTAGGTTCTCTTTCAGCTATCGAGGTTGAATATATTGATGTTGGATTGTGCTGCTCTCAATTAATTTGAATGAAACAAAGGTCATCTGATTATGGTATCTAAGTTAAAGATCTTCTCTTATATTGTGACAACACTAGTGCTATTTGTATTTCAAACAGTCTTGTCCAACATTCAAGCATCAAACACATTAATATCAATTACTATTTTATAAGGGATCTTATTGAATCAAACACCTTGGCTCTGTAGCATATATGCATTGATTGTCAACTTGCCAAAATTTTCACTAGACCTATAGGTTTTCAAAGTTATGAATCCCTTAAAAATGTTATTGGTCTTTGTCTTTCACATTGAGCAACTTGTTTTGTGTTCTTCAGATTTGAACAAGCTTGAAGAACTTTCTTATTATTTGTCTCATTGATGAGTGCTCAAAAAACACTAAAATTACCATGATTTTATGCACATTAATTGATTAAAAATATATATATATTTATATGTTTTATCATATATTTATATAAATTTGTCTTTTTCGGAATCACGGGTATTTTTATTGTTTTTCAGGTATTTTTGCTTAAAAACGTCACTTAAAGACTCAAAAAGTAATACTGGAAGCAATACATCACAAATATATTAATAAATAAATGGGGAAAGGTCCAAAAATATGGAAAAATTGGACAAAATGGGTCGAAAAGGTCAAAAATGTCAAAAAGGAGAAAATCGCTACCGGAGTGATCCCGCACGCTGCCACAATACACCAAGGCCGCGGCCCACGTTCAAGCGTCCGCGCCTTCCTCCAGCTCCGCGCGCACTTAACCGCTCTCCGCGCCGATGCCATTTCGCCCCATTTTTCACGTGCAGCCGCTCCCATGACATCATGCTGACGTCATCAATGACCTCACCATGTGCACTACGCGTTTTAACCATTTTTTAACATTTTTTCACCCACTTTTTCTCTCCATTCTCACCTATAAATACCCCCTTCTCTTCACTTCAATACACACCTCAAAACACACTTCTCTCTTCTTTCTTTCTCTCCATTTCTTAGTTTTTCGTTTTTTTTTAGTTTTTCTTATGTTTTAGCTAGTTTCTCTTAGTTTTAGAGTTCTTCCATTTTTGGGAAGAACTAGTTATGTTTTTTGTAATTTATTAGCTTTTTGATTTAATAAATGGGAGTGCAAATTCCGTTTGGAGGTTTTCTAGCAAACGGGAATGGCATCAAGTCTTCAGTAAGGATTTTATTTTCTTTCAGCCTATTTTTTATGCTTTATTCTTACATGTTATATTTAATTTGTCTCCGTGATTAAATTTAACTGTGCTAGCTGTTATAAAAATGATATAATAATAACGTTGTTATGCTTGCGAAATATTAAATAGGTAAAAATCTCTAAAATGAATTGATTTTATTTTTATTCAAGATTTTATATTAAGAATGTTAGAGAGAAATATATTATTTTTCATTACAAACTTAAATCTAAAATTTAGATTTTAAGGTTTAATTATCTTATTTGATTTAGAGTAGTGCTCTTTTATTTGTTGGTACAATCTCCTGGTAGTTAGAGTGAAGCTCTATTTCAAAAGTTTTTATAAGAATTATTATCTGAAAATGTATTGACAACACGTTTTCAGTAGTGGTTTTAAAACTTGAAAGTTAGTACTCGGATAACTAAATTCTTAGGTTTAATTTGGACACCTTGAATAAAGTTTAAACTGTCTAACCCCACCAAAGGTGGCATTTAAATGGTTCATTTTCAATCTCTTAGAAAAAGGAATTAATTTAATTAACCAAATTAGTTATCAACCCCACCCATAGGTGTTAATTTATTTGTTTAGTTAACAAAGAATATCTAACCCCACCAAAGGTGGTATTCATACAAAAAAGGGAGAATCAATAAATATCAATTCATATCTTTAATAACCTAAATAATATGAGCAAGCATAATTAACTTAGTTATTATATCCATAAATACTCCACTATTTATAAAAGATAAAATTTGCATGAATGTTTATTGAATCTATGTTTAATTTTCTCAGAATTAGATTAAAAACACAAAAACCCCAAAATATCGTGACAGGATGTTTAGGATTTAATTTCGTTTTTAAAAGTTTGAATAATAAATTAAAAACCACATACATTCCTTCCTTAGATCGACCTTGTGAGTATACTTATCATTTTCTACGAAATGATTCGTGCACTTGCGAGAGTTTTATAAATATAAAACCAAAGTATTTGCAGAATCGACGATGCCGGTTTTCGTTCATCACTCATGTGTTTTTCTTCATATCTTTTATGTGTTACCTTCGTTTGCTGGACGTACCTCTTTCTTCTTGTATTTTGAACTAGTTTTGAAGAACAATGAGTGTTTTGTGATTAATATACCTTTGTCTTAAACTAGAATAAGGCTATCTTGATATGTGTATTTCTTGAAGCTCATCTATTACTAAATTCTTGTAGTCTTATAAAATATTTTGTTTCTTAGACCCATGTCATAACATTGTAAATTTATATGGATGTTTTGAGAATTTTGTGTTTTCCTTACTTGAATGAATTGTATGACCCTAAAAAGCTTTAGAATCCATATATAGTACCTCTCAAGGTGAAATCATAGGTGATGCTTGGATAGAAAGATGATTCAAGCCTTCTTTGAATAGTTTGATCCTTCTTGCTACCCTTGTCTACTTATCCTTAGTTTCCCTTATTTAAATTTTTTGTTATACCTTCGTTTCTTTACACTTACTTGGCTAGCTTAAATAATAAATCTCACTTACCTGGCACTCCTTTTATTTAATTTCAACTTTGCCTTGCTAAATGTTTTTTCTTTGAGATTGATTGTATTCCTCTTGAGAAAAGAATGTTAATGCTAAAGGAAAAACAAAGAAAAATAAAAAGGAGAAATAAATAAATATTTTTATTAAAAATAGGGAGAAAGAAAGAATGGTTCAATGGATTCTTATTTAATAGCTATTGAAAAAGTTTCCCTATTTCAAAAAATTTTAACTGCTTCATTTTGGGAGGTACAAGAAATAAGTTCTTTGTTTAATAGATAACCAATTTTGGTAATGAGCTCTTTGCTTAAAATGAAAGTTTTTTCTTCTAAAGGTATGCCTTTGCTTAAATGTTCCTTCTCTTCTACCCAAACCTCAGCCAATCTTTACAAACTTTGAAAGACCTTTTGATTTCTTCTGAGCTACATTTACATTAATTGAGAGAAAGGCTACTTGTGGACTTATAAAGTTTGGTTCAATTTTAGTATATTTCTCCATTTATTTGTTTCACTTAAGATTTTCTTGATGTCATATAGGGTAAACATGTTTTTCATAGCACACACTGAACTTGAAATCAATTTTTTTAGTCATACTCCTATTTGATTATAGCATGGATTGATGGCCCTATGAATATTTACATAAAGTGCATTGTTTAATCTAATTCACTCTTGCTCTTTGAACTTGCTCAATCTAATATCTCTTTACTTCTCATTTTTGTATGCCTTGTCTCCCTCATTTTGAGGTGTTTCTTTGACTTTCAATGTCATAGGGATAATTTTCTATGCATAACTATATGTTTTTACCATGCTGTGTATTCATAGACTATGAGTGTAGTATTGCACTACATATTGTTCTCTAACTTGCAGGAATTTAGGGGGATTGTTATATGAAGTTAGGGGGATTGTTATATGAAGTCAGGGGGAGTTGTATACTTTTCTTGTGTTTGTGTCTATCCGTGTGTACCTGAGTAGAGATAACATGATAGTTTATGGTTTGACTACATGTTATTTCTACATGATACGTTTCACGGGGTATGTGTTTATTTCGTATGTACAGGTTACAAGTGTATGCAATGCAAATGAATACATAAGTATACGTATCGTAACAAGTAATAAAATTATAAGTAAAGATCGTTCCCACGAATATTATTTTATTAAAAATTAATTTTTAAAACTAAAAATAATAAAAATCAATTTTTTTGTGGTTTTATATTTTAAGGAATCAGAATTAAAATAACTAAAAGTAAATAGCAATAATTAATTAAATCAGATTTTGTGATAAAAAAGATATATGAGAAAATATCTAGAAATACTTAATCCCTCAATTTTCTAAATATGTGAATCGCTAAAATCCCCACAATATAATTATTAATTAATTATATGATCAATTAAATCTAATCTAGCATGTATTCCTCTCTCAAGTAAACTACACACCATATAATAATTAATTTAATCACACTCTCATGCTAATTAAATTACATACTACTCATTAAGTTCATCAATTATGGATCACATACATAAGAATCATACATCTCTGCTTAGAAACTATGCATGTTATTTAATCAAGACAAACAATTAAATAATTCTCTCAAATCTATTTAATTACCTCTATAAATAAATTGTTGGCCAAAAAATTAATAGCATACAAATTAGATTAAATAATATAATTAAATTAAAATTATAATTGGGGTAAAATTTTATATCATCACATGGTGAAAATTGGGTTCATAAGATCCCTAGATTAATAAATTAATTACACATAATTATGTTCATAAAGCTCATATTTTTCATAAATAAAGACATAAAATTGATAAAGAAAAGAGTAGAAGAAGAAAAACAATCAATCTCTTGAATTGTAGAATTAATCTCCTCTTGAATCTCCACCAAAATTGTGTCTTCTCTTGATTTTTTTTGTATTTTTTTTTCTCCTTTTAGCTCTAAAAATTGACCAAAATTATGCTAATGGAGGCTAATTAGGGTTTATGGAGTGATTAGAGGCTTAAATAAAGCTCAGGTGCGATCTAGACAATTAGATCAACTTCAAATCAAGGGCTACGATCAGAGCAAGCAAAATTGAAAATTATAGCCAATCACATCACGACACGTGGCATCAGAAATTCATTGGATGAATCAGGGAGCGACACGTGGCAAGGGAAACCGGTTAGAGTCAACGCTCACTGAGTCAAAGACATGTGGTGCGACGTGATTTGTGAAAATAGAAGGCATGGCGCACAGGTGGAATGAGCAGAGCAATGGCGTAGCGACACATGGCATGACACGTTGACCAATTTCCGAACTTGGATTGAACGTCGTGCTGAAATGTGGCACGTGTTTCGTCCTCTTCACATGTTGCACGACGTGATTCGTTCTCCATGCTTGTGTGCGTCCGCGTGGCTTGCCCACTTAGCTCCTTTACTTGGGTGGCTTGCCACGTGGTAGCTCTTGATTGGTCATACGTTAAAAATTCATAAAAATTCCAAACATATCCCAAAAAATTCCAAAAAATTATATTTTCACCTCTTTTCACTAAAAAGTTTATATTTTAATTTTTTTGGCCATAAAAATACTATTTATTAAATAAAACAAGTAAATATTAAGTAAAAAAATGCGTTAAGGACTCTATTTTCATAGAGTCATCAAAAGTGAAGTCTTTGAGCTTCAGATATTTTTGTGTAGTGGTACTGATACCCTCGTGTTTTAGAGTAAAATGATGGATGAGTTGAAACATGAAGATGGATGGAGTGCACAAGACTGATACACTTGGTATAAGTGTGTCTTTTGGGTATTAGTTTGCATTGTTGTGTTATTCATTGGAACAAACATCTTTAGGACATCTTCATAATCATTTCATGTTTGATGAGTGTCTATACCTAGTTATGTAGTGTTATAACATGGAAAGCCCAAAGGGGAGAAAAGTCTCATTGTACTTGTGTCTGTGTGTTGGCTTGCTATGTACAAAACACAATGTATCCTTTATTTTTACATAGTGTATTTGTCTTCCTCTATGTAAGGTTGATTACTCTAGATCAGTAATTCATATACGCACATAGTTAGGTATACTTTGTATACAATCATATTTACACACACCACAAGATTGATTTACTTGTGGGTTTTGGAGTGTTTCAAGTACGGATATTTATGAATAGTACTCGGCATTTTTGAAAACAAAAAAATATAAAATATTGGTACCTCACCATGGACCTTGCTACCACTCTTACCACCACCCTTGGCAAGGTAGTTGGCGAAGTAGCCAACAAGGTGGTTAACCGATGGCTATTAATACTCCATCTCTTAAAATGCAATTTAATTCTAAAAACCCGTCAAAATTCTATCAAAATGTCCATGATTCGAATTCCGTATTCACTAATTACATCTATAATTGTGATATGTTCGTGTGAGCATAAAATAGTATGAGTTGCTATTTTACATGGTGAGTGAATACCTCTATGTAACTAGTATTCAAAGGTTGTGTTAGTCTATTCTATACATTATTAGTTTGTGGTATCTAATCACATCACATCAAGTGGTGTTAGCTATAGAGGATAGCTAAGTTTGTATATTGAACTAAGTTGTTATGGAAGCAACAAGAAAAAGAAACAATAGGTAGTTAAGACGGAGGTCCTAATTAACAGAGATAATATTGATTTTATTTCTTTTAGAGTTGTAACTGTTATATTGATTAGTGGATTGTTTTCTCCGAAATGGTTGCTTTAAGAAACCCGAGGACGTTACCACATTGATACGATCTCTATGTGGGTTTACATCATTATATCTTGTGTTATGCATGCTCAGTTGTAGTTCTAGTATAATCTGAGTTTAAATTGTGTATATTAAAACATATGGGTGCTTAAACTTTGATTAGAACAATGGTTCACTTTCTATCTAAATTTTAACTTTTTTATATTATCTTACTTTGAATTATGTATGCTATTTTGATATTATATTGGTATTGTCTATGTTGAGTGTACTATTTACATTTTATTATTCTGTTTTTTGTTTATGTGGACGAGTCCATTAGGAGTATTTATCTCCTTACCTATGTGTATATCAAGTTGTGGACTCTTTCAATATATATCTTGAATAAATAATGTCTAAATATTTTTAAATCATAGGCATCTAGGAAGTTTTAATTTAAAATTTAAATATTTACATTATTTATAGATATTATGGGTAACATTTTTATATTACTAGTTGAGAGGCATGCTCTTTGTAGCCCTTTATTACATTTACCCCATCACCCCACATTTGGATGATCACAATTTAAAATGTATAGTTCAACTTATTTTAAAAAGTGGCTTCATAAAGATAATCGATTGTTTATATTTTTTTCTTTCCTAATTTATTTAATTTTTTGTGATTATTTATGTCCACCCTCTTTTTATTAATTCAAACAATAAAAAAACTTTTCAAATACAAAAAAGATTTGCTAAATAAAATGAATCAAGAGAGTTCCTGATTATAGTGAGTTTAAACTCTCATTATCGAGTGTTGAAAATGAGGTCATCATAAGATACAATAATATGATAATCTAGTCTAGGATTTGATTCTATATGTGATCCATCTTCGTTGGTTCTATAGGTTTCATAATTCTGCAATTTTATGATTTCACAATTTTCACCTAATTGGTCTCTTATCTATGACTCTGTTCTTAATCTATGATATTTGATTTGAATTGTTATTTTCTTGATTTCATCGTGTTTTTTACTTGGTGCTTGGAGGTGATATTTCTTTG
Organism: Hippophae rhamnoides; assembly: GCA_033030585.1. Lineage (NCBI taxonomy): Eukaryota > Viridiplantae > Streptophyta > Magnoliopsida > Rosales > Elaeagnaceae > Hippophae > Hippophae rhamnoides. The sequence continues at coordinate 72,313,925 of CM065427.1, forward strand.
GGTTTTTTCAATTGTGATTATGATTTACAACTTTCACAACATTTGTGACTTGCTATGTTTCTATTGATCTACAAAGGTTAAGAGATGTTGTTCCGATTGTTGTTTTTATTTGTTGCTTTTAAGAGGTAATTGTTGGATTTGTTAAGTCTATTTTGGTGCATAACTAGGAGGAGTATTGCACCTTGGATATTATTCTTCCAAAATTGGAAAAATTGTTCCAACTTGTTGTAATGCTAATTGTAATGCATTGATAGATTATTGATTACTGTTATGAAGAAAATGTTTGTTGGTTTGGATAGACAAAACTTTACACTTGAAATTGAGAACCTCATCAATTAGGAATAAGAGTTAACGGAGTTGGCGATCATAGGTTTGCAAGTAAACAGGATGGGCATTTTTATGTTTGTCAATATACAACACAAGGTGTTTGAAAGATAAAAATATTCATTCATTAGTGGAGAGGAAGGAAAATCCAATTGTCCTTCCAAATTCATAATTGAAGCATCTTATGACCTATTTGTGATAGGTATACGAAGGCAACTAGCTAGACAAATAGAGATTTACTCACATATTCTATGATTTTGGATGCATTAATGTAAGTTTAAAAAAAAACGATTTGTTGAACATGTTGAAGAATTTAATTGGGAGTTTGATTACAAGGTGTATTATCAAATTCATTGTAAGATTGCATATCTATTGGGTGGCAGATATTAAATGCATTATTGTGCAAAGGAGGTTAAAACAAATATTTAGGGATGTAGGGTACTATTCCTTTCTTGTTGCCCTATTTTATGTGTAATGTATCACGTTGAAGAGTATAAATGATTATTAGGTCTATATTTCATAAGCTTAAGTTTTTGAGAGAATTGATATATGATATTTTTATATGATATAAGTAGAAACCAACAATTTCTAACATCTATTAGAGCTGAATGTCTTGTGTTCAAGGCCTAGTAACTTGAATTACTAATTTACAATGATATATAGAACTAATACTTGTAGGGGAGTGTTAAATGTATAAAAATATAGTTGGTTCTTCTCCCAATAGCAAACTTTTGGGATAGATAGTGACTAACAACTTCTAATAGATCATAAAAGAGTCATTTAATTTGTCCAAATTCATAGAAATATTAACCTACACATATATTTGGTTTCATATAATTCACGTAGATGTGACAATTTGAACCATGGTTGCTAGCAAAGTTGAAATAGATGGCAAAGGAAAAGCTATATATATTTTGAGATAAAATACAAAATGATATATCATAGTTTTATCGGTAAATATATAAAATTTATGTAGTTATATTTTATAAAAAAAAATATAAGTTATGATACGTTTGTGATATGTAATAGTATTAATGGAAGACTAGAGAAGTAATACTAGCTCTCGGTTGATGGCAAAATCTTTGAAAGCTATATAAAATACAAACTCTTACATCACATCACTTACATCACGTGCCTTAAAAGAAAAATAAGAAAAATTGTCTAATTTTCTTTATCTTCTCATTGTCATTTATTCAATTCTGTTTGCATTTAGTTTTTTTTTCAATAAAATTTATAATATTTTAAAAAAACTTAACCATGAAAATAACATATTTTATTATATCTAATTTTTCTTTTTTAATTTGAAAAAATGAAATGTAAATATTCAACTTAAAATTTAATTATTTAGATTAATATTTTGATTTTATTTAATGTTTTCAGAAGTTTTTTTATTTTTTAAAAAGTATTATGGTGATTAGATGACGTAATGTTTTTAAGGTAGAAGGATATTAATGATAATGTAGAATTAAGTAAAGGAATAAGTTAGTTAAGTTGTAATATTTTAATCATATAATTTGAAAAAATATGTAATTTAGTCCAAAAAAAATGTATATTTTATAGTTCTAAAAAAGATGCACATAAATAGTACAATTTTAATTTTTTAATATTAAAATACACATATTTTAAAATTATAAAATTAAAATACTGTAATAAAAAATAATGAGATTAAAATACTTATTTTATAAAAATGATTGGAATTCCATTGCTCTCAGTCTTTTTTAAATAGTTTCTTTACTGAATATTTTGATGTCTCCCAATGGCATGTTACTGGAACAGAAATAACTAAGTAGCTTCCTTTCTAACCCTTTATTCATTTCTTAATTGTGTTTTTTGTTTGTCTTTGTTGAACGTATGACCGTTCCTTTTATTCAATTAAAGTAGGTGAGGAAATGGGAAAATCTTTAATTAAATAAGCTGAAATATATAATTAAATGTTATTTAAAATAAAACGAAAAATTTTCTTTACATCATCACCACAAAGATAAACAAATAGATATTATTTTGGCATTAGAATAATAATTACAAAGAATTGGTTAGATAGTTATAAAGAATATTTAGATAAAATTAAGAAAAAAAATGATTTATTTTAAAAAAATATGTTAATATAAAATCATGAAATTAATGCTAATTTTGGTAAATTTTACTTTATGTTATCTATTGAGAGAGTTATATACAAATTATGCGAAAGAATGTCTCCAATAAATTTTATTGTCAATATGAAACCATAGAAAATAATTTATAATTTTCTTTAAACTTGTTCTCAATTTTATTTTTATTTTAATTATACATTTCAAACAAATATAATAATAATTATAAAATTATTTTAATTGAATTCAATTTATACCATTATTTTTATTCTCGTTATATTTCAATTATGCAAAACATATTTAACCTTAAAGATTATCCATGCATGGTGAGCATGTTGAATCACTCTTATTATGCAATTAATAGTATTAAATGTATCATGTTGTTATGCATATTAAATGATGATGTGTCTTGATTGAATATGTAAAATTAAGAATGTGGATAATAAATTAATTTTACATAATTTATTAATATGGATAAATTAAATTATAATATATAAATTAATATATATATATATATATATTAAATTAATATAAAATAGTTTTTTATATAAATATAAAAATCATTATTAAGGAGGACTTTCAAAGTTGAATCAAAATCTATGTTTCTAGTTTTAAAGACTTTTTAAGGTGAACTACTCTTCAAGGGGGTCTGTACCTGTAGTATTCAAATAGGAAGCCCACCATTGCTTTTTCTAATTGAGATTGACGGGTTCTATTTAATTTTTAGGGTAATATTAAAAACTCTTTTGTAATTGAGATTGATCACTATAGAGTTTTCTTTTCAAAGAAAATTTGACACTCACTTTTAGATGTCAGTTTCACTTTGGTATCTAATTTCGTACTTATTGGAGTTCAGCAGCAAAATATGATTTTTGAGTAATCAATTTCACATGAATCATCCTGCTTATTATTTATAAAAAAAAAAACATAAAAAAACACATGAATCATCAGGTCACAAAATGGTCAGAAGAGACGTGAAGAAATTGCACAATGCAATCTGACAAATAATTTAATAAGAAATGAGAAATAAAATTTTATTCTTTAAGAAAAAATTAGGTAATATTTGGTAATAATTGATGTAACATTCTAGCAAATGATTTAGACAAAGTAATGAGAAAATCGAATATATATATATATATATAAATTATTTAATTTAAATATTTTAATTTTATAGTTATTGAGTTATATATTTGAAGTTTTATTTGTTATGTATGAAAATTAATACATTAAAAATTCTCATTTTTTTATACTTTTAACAGACTATAATTATTTATTTTAATAAATTATAAGATTAAAAATATTTATTTTAATTAAAGTGTTAATTTTAAAAAATTATAAAGATATCTAACTTAAATAATTATAAGAAAAATGTATTTATTTTATATTAATTATGATATTTCATTATATATATATATATATTTAAAATTGTGATTGGTTACTATATTATGTAATAAAGTGAAGTGTTAATATCGAGAAGCATAACTCACGTGAATATTTATTCACTATTTTTCATGTAAATTATGAGAAGTACTTGGTATGAAAGAAATTCCGTTACTATGTTTTGCATACATTAACATGTCTCTTTAGTTTTTAATTTAAAGCTTATGGTTTTCGTAGTTAGAAATGGTAATTTTGAATTATCATTATTCTTGTTTTGATATTTTTTACCCTTTATTTTCAATTGAGATATATTAAATATATGTACTTAGATTACTCTTACATATTTTGGTTAATTTCAATGATAATTAATATCTATGACTTACTCAAATTCATTGAAATTATTATTAAATTTGACCAAAATGCATATAACGTAACTTAAATATAGATATTTCATACATGTTAGTTAAAAATAAAGATAAAAAAATTAACATAACAAAAATAAGGGTAGTCCATAGATATCAACCCCTTGATATTTGGTGTCTAAATTTCTAATTTTAAAAAAAAAAAATTGGAGGTGATTAGCCTTATTAGGTACACTAGGTATCCTACTTAGGTTTGCACATCTATAGTAACCTCCTCATCTATTCCATTAACTACGAATATTATTAAAAAAAAAAGATACATAAACTAAATCTCAACAAGCTTACAATTAAGCTTGCTGTTAGTATTTGAATAAACGAAAGGGTTAGTACTAAATTGTGGGGCATCTCACCACCAAGTTGCAATACAAATACTATGAATTCTAGGAGCTATACTATCAACTATAACATTATCCTCTATAAATATGAGAATAATGGAGTTCCATGTAAGTAATTTTCTCTAAGAAGTCAAACCTATTAGAGTATCATCTCCACGACACCAACAATGACCAAGTCTGAATAACATAAACAATTTTCAACTCCAAGCAAAATTTTATGCCACCCAAATGTAATAACATATATCACCGCATGAATGGCCATCACTAGTTTTCCCTCAAAAGCACCTGAGACCCAAAGCAAGATACATAATCATCCTTTAACGAAGGATCTTCTTGTCCCAAAAACACCCCCATAACTTGGTAACCTGGCTATCCAAAAGCAACACTATCTGTATTCTCTTTGATCCATCCATAAGGTAGTGCCTTCCAAGTAACTTTTATAATTAGTGAAGATTTTCGTGGGATGCCATGTAAGCATAGATGGTAGAGTACCTGGAGATCATGCACTATATTTTGCGAGGATCCATGCTGTGAAAGTATCGTCTCACAAATAAAATGTCAAATTGTGACAAATGTAGAGCTCAAAATCGTCTATTTATCTTTAAATCGATAATCATTTCTGGCTTTTTATCTCATATAGATGACTAAAACAATTCCTTCTTTCTATAAGTTACCAAGTTGTGATCCAAAGTCAATTGTATTGTGATTGTCCATAAATCGAGGGCAGAAGAATCTATGTGAGATTGCCGACCAAAAAAGGATAACAAGAGGTCCTAGAGTGCAACTACAAATTACACCTAAAAAAAAGATGAGATATTGTTTCATGTACTAGCACACACAAGGGGCATCTAGAAAGGAAGGAATGTCATCTATTCTTTGCTTGGCAATTAATGGAAATTTTGTTCTGTATAACATGCTAGAGTAAGATGGACCATAAGAGTAGTATGAAAGGGCCCAAGTTAACACTACCCTAACTCTTGAGTTCCTCGACCACATGTGGGAAGTATAGGTCTCACTGGTTGTGACTCTTTCCTTAATTGAGTGTGTCTAAATTTTAGTGTATGTACCTATCCCAGTAACTATCGAACAAATCGTCGAGGCAAAATCAAAATAGAGGTTAAAAAAAGGCTATTGTGGATGCCATCCATTCGCCTTTAAATAATCTCCTACCAATAAATGCATCAATGAATCCACATAGGGCTGTTCATTTTATGAATTAGAGAAGTGCTCAGTCAATTATTGGTCCAAAGTCATACTAAAGAGTCTTTATCATCTAGTCATCTAAGTTCATTCAATAAAGTCAAATATTGTGGTTGTAAATTAGGCTAGATGGAATAGCGAACATAATATCTCGATGGAGCTTTCTCCTTATCTAAGTACCATTTACATAAGTAAAAATTTATGCTCGAGTTTCCTGTGATAACCCTTTAGGAAAACTTTCTTAATATAGACTCATTTAGGAGGATGAGGTCACGTAAACTAATGCCTCTTTGGTCTAGTGGGCAACAATAATCCTTAAAAAAAATTGGACTAATTTAAGCTTATTCATCTTTCACAACCAAAAGAACTTTCGAATGAAATTTTTTAGACTGTCTAAGACTACCTTCGACCATTTGTGTATCTGAAATGAGTGAAGAAACATATTCTAAAAAACTAAGGATATCAAACATCTACACCCTATCAAAGAGAGGATTAGTCATTTACATGCTTCTAGTTTTTCACATATTTTATCGGCTAGTCTTTGAAACTAACATTTTTTGAAGCCCTCTAAAATAAAGTGACACCTAAGTATGAGAAAGAGGCATCCCTAGTATGCATCCCAACTATTTCTCGAAGTAATGAAATAATGTTTTGAGGTACACTTTTATCAAAGTAAATAAAAGATTTTAATAAGTGATAATTTTTACATATTTTTAGTTATTAAATTCTACATATTTATATTTATATTATTGTTATCATGTGTTATAAATTTTTTATTTTTTATTTTATAAGAAAATTTAAGTTTTTAAATTTTTTTGAAATTTTTATTAATTTTGTTTGAAAGATGGGTGTACTTAGAACTAGAGATGGATGTACTTAGATGAATGTAGATGTACTTAGCTAATAAGGACCAAAAGACATCATTTTGATCTCCAAGTGTCAACGATGTGTCTTCATCTCTTCTCTGGTCGAATGAAGCATCATTCATCCATCCATCGCTTCACGCCAACGCCACTATTTAGACGTTGATTCCAAATTATGACATATGGCATGCTAAGGAGTATCCATTTAATTCCATCATAGTCCTGACTTAGCTTGACCATAAAAAAATAATTTAAACCAATATAAACACCTAAAAAAATATAATTTTGAAGAGACTAAAGAGAGTAGTTCAGAAAAAAAATCAAGAGAAAAATTAAAAAAAATTTATTTTGAAGCATTTTGAAGAATATTTGAAAGAAAATTTTAAGAACAAGTTTAGAGATTTGTGTATCTAACTGATTTAGCTTCATTTTCTCGTCAAAAAATTAAATTCTTGTATCTTTATTCTCTTTATAATTACAAATTGTTTAGTTATCTTATTCTATGTGTTAATTTTATGTCTAACTAAACAATTCATTATGATTAAGGGTAATTTTAAACCTTAAATTATGATTTAATATGAATTATATTATGATTTTAATAAAGTTTTAATTATTAATTTATTGATTTGTTTAATATCATGTATTAATATCAAAGTATGTTAATTTTGGAATTAGTTATACAACTAGTTCGATACTTAGTTTTGTTTATTTTTAGATATAAAGTTAGTATGAAATTACCAATTTTTATAATTGGATATAACAAGTAATTTTTATTACAATCAGATATAAAAATCATAATTCATAATTCTAACTTGTTCATGAGTTAAGTTGATTAATAATGAAACTCTTAATTGATTATAAAGTAAGCAAAAGTAGAGAATTACAGGTGAATTTAAATTCGTAAAACTAAAATTAAAAAAAAAAGAAAAATGGAATCTTAAAATTATATAATAAATTTAATATCTGAAAATTGAATGGATTATAACATAATAAATTTAATTGTTATTTAGTGGGAAAGAAAATCCTACGATCACAAGATTTTTTTATTAATTTAAAATTTTGTAATTTTTGTTATGTTCTTATTTTTCTATATTATTTTATTTTTCTATTAAAATATTTTTTTAAAAAATCTATTCATTTCATTTGTGATGTTTTAATATTTAATTTTAAATTAATAATTAATAGTTTAATTTTATCAATTGCAGGTAGATAATAACCTTTACGTAAAATTATATTTAAACAATAAAATTTAAAAAAAAGTAAAAGAATAAGATTAAATATTTGATAATTCATTTTAAACCTATCGGATTTATAAATTAACTAACTGATTCGAAATATATAGACACAATTGAAAACCTTAAATAAAACCTAAGGATTTGATGAATAAGTATGAACAAAGATGACAAGATCACTAGCTTATAAAATTAAGTGGAAGCAAGAGTGTCTTGGGAGAATCAATCGGAAGAAAGTGTTTCTTGTCACCCTATCATCAAAAGGTATATGCTTAAAAAGTCTTTGGTAATCCAAAACAACAGTGGGGATAGAGGATCTTCCAACCAAACGTCTTTAAAGTAAGAAAATAACATGTAGGTGAACCATTAATAGGATTGAAATTTTCGATGATGTAAAATGATTTTAAATTTAACTTATTTTTAAGATAAAATCACAATATATGATATCAAAAATCTTACAAATATCAATTTCGAAAATAATATTAGCCCTTCTATTAAGAAGTTACGTCGCATTAAAACACTAAAAAAGACGATCATACATTTAGTAAATGTTTTAAATATAAAGTTTTTTATATTAATCGGTATATATTGATTAATAGTGCAGTATAAGAATTAAAAATTTTGAACCTCGAATGCATCTTAATCATTTTAAAATAGTACTGAATTGTCTGTATTATATCTGTACCATTGATTGCCCACTGAAAGCATATGATTGTAAAGAATCATCCAATCTGGGAACACTCTGCAGGTGATTCATGTCAAACACTGTGACACGTATGTTTTTTTTATGACAGTATGCTTGGTAAATTGATATATTAAATTACATTACATCATTATAATATTTCTAATTATTACTAGCAATAATCGTACTATCGGGCAGTACATTATGTCAATTAGCCAAAAAAAAAAAAAAAAAAACTAGTAGTAATGACCAAAATTATTTATTTATTGTTATCATTTAGAAAAAAATTCAATACTTATTATATGTTTTTAAGATTATTTTTATTTTTATTTTTTTTGTTGCAAACTAGATGTTGCTCCCAATTAATAATAAATAAAATTTATATATATACATATTAAAGATTATAACCAGGGGTGTGAATTTTTAAAAAAACTATTTTACTTAATTAATCAAATATTTATTTTGAAAGGATTCCTCATTTTTTTAGACTTTGTTGGTGGAAAAAAAATTGCTATTTCATAGCAATTGCTTTTTTCTTAGCTTTATTATAGTTTATACAGGTGACATAAGACCATACGGATTAAATGAATCCTATGAATGCACTGTTTTGTTCAAAGCAATTTTCTTAAAAATGTCTATGAAAAAAATAATAATAATAAATTAAAATGCACACCTAATACGATTACAAGTTGGATTATATGGTAATAAAGTATTGAAGTGGATAAGTTTGTCAAGAAGTAACAAAAGTTGAGTTTAAGGCTATAAAAATGTCCATTAGGGACCTCCAATTTAGGAAACTTCCCACGAACTCTTACTTGTTGCAGTCAAATGTCATCAAGATATCAACTATCCATATTATGTTATATATATATTTAATCGAAAGTTTGTCATCAACAAGCATTTTGTTATGCTTTCTTTTAATTTTTCTTTTTATTAATTTCTAATAACATCAAAAATAAATTAAATATTTTAAGTTTTCAAATTAATTATAAAAATAAATTTCATTATAAAATATATATTTTTGAGTCGATTAGAAATTCATTATTAAAATAACTCTTTAACTGAATATACATGCATATATAAAATGGGATTAGAATCTAAATACCAATAATTTTACTAATAAATCTAATATATTATATGTGATTGTTGAATTATTAGTTAAATATATTGAAAATATATTTATTAATCTTAATTACAATGAATGATAATATAAATATAAATACAGGAAGATAGGAATCTATTTTTTAGGAAAAGTGCTTATATTAGTTGTACAACTAATATATTACTAATAATAATTTATTAACACTCTCCACTTGAGTTTAGCGTAGATATCGATCACGCCTTTAACTCACATAGAACAAATATAATCTTTCTTAGAAACTCCTTTGGTAAGCGTATTTGCAAGTTCTTGATTAGGAACAAAGGAAAACTAATCAGGTTTGGCATCTAGCTTTTCTTTTATAAAGTGACGATCAACCTCTACATACTTAGTGCGATCATGTTATCTTGGATTTTGTGATATATCAGCCACCCGATTGTGCAATACAATCGATTGCGTAGTATTTTTGAGTTCGAAACCCAAATCAGATAACAAAGTTCTTATCCATAGTAATTCCACAAACCCCACGAGCCGTACCTCTATACTCGGCCTCAACACTAAATCGCGCCATGTACTTTTCTCGTTTCTTACTTTTCCATGTAACTAAATTTCCACCCATAAAGGTGAAATAGCCCGATGTTGACTTTCTATCTGCGTAAAACTTCCTGCCCTAATCTGCATCTATGAAGCCCTGAAACTTCAAGATGATTGTTGTGTTTAGAGAACATTACTCCCGTTAATTAGAGCCAATTTCAAATATCTTAAAATTCTCAAAACGGCATTCGTGGTTCTCACTTATGCGTAGGCCGACTCACTACTGCATCGTATGCAACATCCGGTCTAGTATGAGCCAAGTAAATCAAACGCCCAACCAATCTCTCGATATGGCAAGCTCGATCGGTTGGTATCGATCTGGATACTCTACTAAACAATGGTTTTCTCATAGGAGTGTCGATAGGTTTGCAATCCAACGTACTGTCTACGTTAGCGGTCAATAATGTACTTCCTTTGACACAAATATGTTCCTTCTCTTCCCAGCTACCTCGATTCCTAAGAAGTACTTTAGTTCACATAAGTCCTTCGTCTCGGTCCCGAGAGGCTAGGCGTTTTATAATTTATCCATCTCAACGATGTCATCGCGGTGATTACCGTATCATCAACATAAATTATTAGAGTCATTACCTTCTCGTTGATGTTTGAGAAATAGAGTGTGGTCTCGAATTACTGCGTACGTAACCAACCTTTTGCATGAACTATGAGAATCTTCCAAACCAGGCTCGAGGGGATTCTTGAGACCATACTGAACTTCCTCGGTTTGCGGCCACAAAATTACCGGAGAATCAACTACGTACCCAGTAGAAGACTCATGTATACTTCCTCGCCTAATTCTCGTGAAGAAACGCATTCTTGACATCAAACTGTCGTAATGGCCATTTTAGATTAGCGGCCAGTGAAGCGAAAACCCGAATGGTGTTCATTTTGGCAACGAGGAGCAAAGGTCTCATCGTAGTCTACACCATACGTTTGAGTAAACCCTTTTCTTCTGAGCGAGCTTTATACCAATTTATAGATCCATCGCCATTATGTTTACAAAACACCCATCGATAACTGACTTCCTTTTCCCTTTGTGGTGGTGGCACCGATTTAAATTATTATTCCGTAACGCCTCCATCTCTTGACCGTTTCCTTTCTCCATATTGGATCTCCCAACGCATCACACGCTTTGTTAGTGCGATACACCGGATATTTGATTCACAAATGATTCATATGACTTAGATAATCTTTTAAAGTGGACATGTAATTGGCTACCGGGTATTTTGATTTTGCATGAATATTTGGTTCATACCTTTTGGCTAGTTGACCTCGAGTAGACACTGTTGGGTAACACATATTGTCCAACATTAGACTCGATATTATTAGTATCGGTGGGTATACATACCTCGGATAGGTGACCTTCGGTACTGGGGGAGTTGTTGATCATGGGTAGGAGTAATGCCTGAGGAATAGTTGTGTCTTCCAACTCTTTCGCCGAATTTGGTGCTTGACTACTTGGAGCATCTACTTGTAATGATTGGTGATTCTTCTAATGCCTCCCTCACCATGATAATCTGATTCTTGAAATATGTATTCTCCACGATGAGCGATATCGGGTGAGGAAAAATAACTCGTGTCCTCGAAAGAAGGTAACATCCATAGTGACATAGTACTTTTTGGTTGGTGGATGGAAGCACTTGTACCGCGATAACTTCCGCAACCAAAACACACGTTTAATTTCCGAGCATCTAATTTAGACCTTTGATTTTTAGGAACATGCCGCAAAAACAACCATGACCAAATACATGTAGGAAGATTATGGAAGGATGATAAGGAGACGTAAGATGCGGGAATTTGGAATGGGATTTTTCCGTTAAGGACAACTAGATAGGAGGCGATTGATGAGATGGTAGGAAGCTTGTACAGCATCACCCTGTCAAAGGTTTTTGGCATATAAGCGCTAAATAAGAGTGCGAGCCATATCAAGTAAATGGCGATTTTTTCTTTCGGTCTCCATTTTGTTTCGGTGTTTGCGGATAGTAGTTTGGTGAATAATCCCATGTGTTTTGAAAAAATCTTGAAAAAACATGATTAACATATTCCCGTTGTCGAGCGGAGGATCTGAATGATGCAATTGTATTGTGTTTGAATGAGGCTATGAAAATTTTGAAAAAGCTGAAAAACTTCATCTTTGTTCTAAGAAGAGAGATCCACGATAACCTTGTACAATCATCGATAAAGCGAAAAAATATCCATACCCACGATATAGTGGGCTCTTTAGATGGTCCCCAAACATAAGAATGAATTAATTCAAAAGGAATAGTACTTTTATTAGAAATACTAGGAGAATAAGTAATACGATGGCTCTCTTGGCAAAACCAAGTCTCATGATAGCAAAAAGCAGGTCTACATTAACACCAATAAATAAAGTAGGCGTGGTTTTTTTCATAAGACTAAAAGATGGATGCCACTAGCGGCTACATGCCATAACCAAATTTCACTTAGCTTATCGGAACCCAGAAGTCAATGTAGTGCGTGCTCGTGCTCTTGGTTTCTCCCTCCCGTAGTTACGATCTAAAACAACCTTGACACCGCGGATACTCTCGACCAATTATTTCCCTGGTAAAAAGGTCCGAAAATCACGTCACATACATGGGATAAAAAGGTTACTGAGAACATTTAGACTCAATATTTAAGCGTGGAATAGAGATATTAAGTGATGAGATAAGTTAGTACATATAAAACATTATGGGCTGTAAAGATGGAGTGATATGAACCGCTTTCCAAGACAAGAAAGGCCTGCATTAGCATTTGTAACATAAGACAACCTTTGTGGGGAGATAACTCATTAAAATAAGATTTATCATGGTCATATGATCGTATGCACTGTGATCAATAATCCAAGTATTAGACCCAACAGAGTGAGACACACGTTTAAGGTCATACCAATCTTACCACGACCACGACCGAAATTTCTGCTAGTGGGATACCCTCCACGTTCCAGTAGGATGATTACGTCCCGTAGTAGTCCGGTTCTTGGACAATTTGTCTTCTGTTGCTTTTTGCTTTAGAATGATACCCCTGTTGTCGTTTTGGTTTCAAGTGTGGATACAGTTTTCCGACAAATCTCACGAAGATGCCCGTGTCCGTTGCAATAAGAAAGTGAGAATGATGGCGATTGGGAAAGCACAGGTAGAGGTCCTACTGCGATGTAGTGGGCCGAATTTTGCTACCGGAGACAAAGGTGCCTTTGATTTGGCTTGAATGGCTAAACTTGATACCTCAACTTGTGCACGATGAAGACTTTCTTCGAGATTCGTCTTTACGAATGTATGTAAAGCGATGGTCAAGCTTGGAGGGTCTAACATTCAACAATTCGCCTTAGCACTATTATGTTTGGTATCAAGGCCTCTTAAAAAGGCGTGTACTCAAGCTCCTTCTCCTTCTTCTCGGTACCCTGTAAGATCTTACGGATTTTTAATTTTGTAATGGGCATTTTTGATCAATTTCAGTACATTTTTCGACTTGGTAAAAAATAGAATCTTGGTTGCCCGTTCTGCTGCGTACCCGAGCACTTTTCGCAATGAGTTCATGAACTTGAATAAAAGTCAAACTCGTTTGTATAAAGATTGTTTAAGGTATTCCATATGGACTCAAGCAGGTTTCACGTTCTTCCACCATTTGTAATATATCATCGGTGATGGCTCACAGAAATAGAATTGACTTACAAAGCCATCATCATCTTCCCACCTAGTATAAGCTTCATATCATCTTGACTAGGAGCCTTGATTGATCGAGATACATGTCCCATCTTATGCATCCCATAGAAGATAAACGACATAACTTTTTTTCCATGTTCGAAAATTTGTACCATTAAGTTTAGTACCCCCGAAAGAACCAATTTCTGAACTCTTAACAGAAACTTCAAAATTAGGAACCTCATGAATTCTGGAATCTTGATGTTGTCTTGAATCTTCCATTGAAATAATAAAAAAAAAATATTTTGTGTAACGGAATAAAAATTTTGGGTTTTTTTTTGGTCGGGATGAAATTTGAAAATGGGCTTGGTGATGTTGAAAAATGGGCTTGGTGATGGGCAAATTTGGGTACATTGGGTTAAACTTAAAACCATTAGTACATTGGGCTTGGACTAAGGCAGTTAGGCCGGGTTGGATTAATGGTCGGGTTGGTGATGGGTAGGTCAAACATATTTAAAATAAACTAAAGTTTGAAAATTTTTAGGGAGAGAAAAAAAAAATTTTACAAAAGCTATGGACACACTGTAAAGGAAGCGTGGACTCAAATTGCAAGTGAGAAGCTGTCGGACTGAGCCAGTCTGCAGTGTTAGATTTCTTCTTGGAGACAGTCTGGTAGGCTAGCTAACGTGGTAGGCAATGCTGGATAACCTTGAAACGGCCTTGAAGGCTAGAACTACTAGCGTAAATTTGAACATCATGATGAACGGCAATGTGAAATTTGGAGCTTCTCTTGCGCTAGCAACTATGATGAATGGCACGGACCTGGAGCTGATTCTTTATAAGGTAAAAATTTGAGATGAGCAGCGTAGAGCTGAACAACGCAGTGAATGGCGCGAGAAGATTAATGGCACTAATACTGACGGTGGCGCTCTTGTATTAGCGTATTGCTCGTTAAAGGCAAATGACTCTGACGGTGGCATTGCTCGAAACTTCAATAGGAAAAAAAATTCATTTTCTTTCCTGCTCTGATACCAAGTTAAATATACTAAAAATATGTTTATTAATCTTAATTACAATGAATAATAATACAAGTATAAATACAGAAAGATAGGAATCTACTTTTTAGGAAAAATGCTTATATTAGTTGTATACAACTAATATACCACTAATAATAATTTATTAACATTATTCTCATATAATGATGAATATACATTTTACTAGATTTTAAAAAAATTTCACTAATTTTAAATTTTAAATTTTAATAGCACTCACATCATTTATACATTAGGCCCTTTTCCCGTAACAAATGATAATAACAAATCACCTTAACATTAAGATAATTTAAATTAATGGTTTATATGTTATTATATTTTTAAATTTAAATTTAATGAGTAACTCTTATAATAGTTATAGAGAAAATCAAATCAAACATAATCATATATTCATCCTTAAATAAACTTAAATCAATTGTTATTAATGATTTTAAAAAGATATTGTAAGGTATATATATATTTGTTGTAATGAAATATCAATAATATTTTTTGTATTTTTTATCAATTATATAAAGATTGAAATATTAAATTATAAGTTGGGGTACTTTAGTGGTACCTTTATTAAACAAAAAGATACATATTTTGGCTAATATTATCATATTAGTATGCTAACATTCCTCGTATTTAAGAAAAGGTACATCAATGGTCCAATTTTTTTTAAGATTAAATTTACAAGAGAATAATTTTATACTATAAAAATATTTACTATTTTATGCATTCTTCCATATTTTTGGTCCATTTCATTCATCCTAACAAAACTGTAATTTTTATTAAAATTAAAGTTATGCAACCAACACATTTGAAGCAACATCTCTTACAATGATTATGACTACCTTCATTAGCTCATTCTCTTTAATCTTCTTAACCCCTTATCATTTTTCAACCATTATGTGTTCAATAAAAGCCACATTCACTTTAGATTTGATCAAATATAAAGTGATAAAAATGATGAATATATCAGTAAGATTAAAGGAAATGAGCTTGTCGTAGTTGAGGTTAGGGGCAGATATTGATACTTCAAATGAATTAACAATGGTCTCATTATAGATTTAATAAAATTACAAATTTGGATTACTCTGTACCAAATAATGAAATTTGGTTTTAAATAAGGAAATAAAATGATATCATGGGTAGGATAGAGAGGATTGTGGAGGTTGATTGTACTTGCTAGGATAGTAAGAGATGTTTCCGAACTGAAATGGAATAATAAAAATAAGAGAATGCATAAAATAATAAATATTTTCATAAATAAAAAAATATTTTTCTATAAATTAGTTTTTGTTTTTTTCAAAATTATATCATTGATGTACCTAAATGTGAAAGTACTAGTATACTAGTTTAGTTATACAAGTTCAAATGTATACATTTGTTTAATAAGAGTAGTGCTAAAGTATCAAACCCTTAAATTATATTTGTTTCACATTCACTTAATTTTAAATTAAACATATATGGCAAAAATATAAAATAAAAAATTATCACAAATACCTTTTAAAATGAACATTTTTAATTAAATGAATTAGAAGATTATAATCATTATATAAATTTACAACCAATAAATTATATAAGATTAAATACAATCACATAGTTATTCATCAATGATTTATATATAATTGACTTATACAACATTATCTAACAAAATTTATTATTCTTTCACATATTCACTTTGTGTAAAATAATATAGTGCTAAGGGTACATATGTACGATATAAGAAAAAAATAACATTTTGTTAAAGATAACATTATGTATTAATTTTTAAATTTATACTTTTTTATGTAAATTAGAATCACAAATCAGGTCACTCAGTCATGCATGTAATATAATTTATTTTAAGTATGAACATTGAACCCATAGAGTTTAATTGACTTGTAATTGATTATCAATTTAAATATTACTAATACTATTTAGACAATAAAAAAATAAAATTGTAGAAAACTACTAAACTGATAGATAAAATTACTAAATAGATGAGTAGAAAATATTAGAGAAAGCTCTAAGGACTTTAATCCCCTAATTTCTTATATATGTGAATGACTAAAATTCTACCCCTTAATTTTCATATTAATCATAGGATTAATTGCATCTAAATGAGCGTGCATTCCTTGTTTAAGTAAATTATGTACCATATAGTAATTAATTAGATATCATACTTTCATTCCAATCAGATTGTATGCTACTCATTAAGTTCATAGTTTCATATTTTACACATAAGAATCATACATATCTGTTTACAAATTATGTATATTATTCAATTATGGCAAGTAATTAAATGATATTTTCAAATATAACTAACTATCTATATAGACTAATTGTTGGTCTATAACTAATAGAATGATAATTAGTTTAATAATGCAATCTAAATAACAATCACAATGAGTTTAAATGAATCAAAACATATAGTAGAAAATTGGATTCATAAAACCTCTAGAAATCAAAAACTAGCTTATACATATCTTGATCAAATGCATAATTGTCAGATAAAAGATCATGGAAATTAACAAAGAGCAAGGAAGGAAAAACATCCAATCAATCTCTTGTATTGGCTTTGTCTTTAATCTTCTCCAATCACCTTGCTCTGGTTACTTAGATGTGTTATTCTTTTCCTGATTATGAATATTTTTCCTTAGCTCTATGTTTTTGAATTGTGGCCTCTCAATTGAAAGTAGGTGAAAAATAACATAATTTGGTTCTTCAAAAGTATTCAATTTGATCCAACGATTGAAATTAATAGTTGGATGTAAAAATAGAGTTGATGTGGAAATGCTCATTTTGCTCGATCTATCAACACCCTTGGTCCATCGATTTAAGTGTGTCATCATTCAAATTTGTTAGCTCTAGATTAAAGCTCGATCAATCGAGTTATCTATATCGATCGAGACCTGTTTAGATTAAACAAGTAGTTTTGAAAGTTCTAAAGAGCGAATTTTGATTATGTTGTATGTCATTACACCTACATTAACATATTTAAACATAAGTTAGTCCTTTTTAATAATATTTATACCAAAAATAAGGAAAATTATTAACTTGAAGTGACTAAATAACTCTACTTTCTAAGAGTTATCATAACCCAAACTTGAATTTTTGCTTATCCTAAAGCAAAGTTAAGGCTAAACTAAATAAAAAAACACTAGCAAGTCTTGTGAAGAATATTTATAAACATGTGTCTTCCAATACATGCATTTTTAACAAAAAAAATATTTTCCTTTTAGATTGTACAATCTTATGATGAAGATGTTCATATAGCTATCAATCAAAATTATATTAATACAAGGGTATGCATGTTTTTTAATGGAATAATTCATTTGTGTATACGACTTGCAAATGATGTCATCCAATGCATTCACAAGATAAAATTATATGAGCATGCCACTAGATTACAATCTTTACATGTTTCATAAATATACTTTTTTCATACCTCCCTACTAATATAGATTATGCTTGTAGTTTGAGATCAAAAGGACTTCAAAGCTTGTATAGTTAGGCTCAGGTGAAGGTAGATAAATAGTGTCAATTAGTCCTACTCCACACCTTAGATTAATTTTTATTATCATGCGGTTATCCAAAGGCATGCTTAGAATGCTCATGTATTGTGCAGTTAGCCAAAGGCATGCCTGGACTCAAGTCCACAATTAGAATGATACATTACTGACCATCAATCATAATAGTTGAATGCATTTAGCTAGGCACATAGGTAAGACATGTTGGCCTCCCAACACGATTGTGTTTCCAACCATTAGCCACCTAAACTATTGCTAGGTAGCTAGCCATGAGCCACTAGTTGTCCAAACTTGAGGCTCCTAACTACAAGTTACAATTCATCAAGACGTGGCTAACCAGGCTTTTATCACCTAACCTATGTCTTTCCAAATTTATTTTTCTCTACCCACCATCCATTTTGGTGCATATGTTACTTATATCCTTTGCCTTGTCGTGCATCTTGGCCAATAAAAGTGGTTATTCTCTGGCCATGAAAAATGTCCATATATGGCTCTGGAAATGCCACATATGGTATTTTTCATATTCATCTAAGTGTTACTTGAGTTCTTTCTATATGAACCTTGGAAGGAAACTTATGGAATGTTATAATGTGTGAATACACAAACTATAAAGCATGCAAATGATATGGAATGTTCGTTGGAAGGAAGATTGACATTCACCAATGGAATATGTTTCAATAAGGTATAGTTTGACCATAAACGTTTGTCTAAGAAAAAAACTCATAAAGTGTTTACATAAAACAACTTTAGAAGACCTTAGCAACGAGACCATAAATACAATATAATCAGTGTCCAAGGTGGAATAGTTGGAACATATACTAGATATAGAGTAGTGTAATAAAACCAAGTATGAGTTCTTCACATGCAAACGTGGATATGGCTCTTATGAAGCACAAAGCATTGATTGCTTTATCTCTATAACCAAGTCTTAAATTCTAAAATGGAAAATATTGTTGGAAGCTCAAAAATTCATGCTTACTATCATGTTGAAAAAAATCAAAATATCGACTATAGAAACAACAAAGACATAATAGACTAAATCTAACCCTTTAATGTACCCTGACTACATAATTGGATCTCCTTGCTTGCTTTTGACTACATAATTGGATCTCCTTGCTTGCTTTTGTTGCCCTAGGAAGTATAAAAGTTGATGTTGAGGGTGAAATACACCATGTACTCATGGCAAGATTTTATTGGTTCATATCATCAATTAATAGGATAATATTCTCATTTAGCATATTTAGTGCACGATTAGCACCTAATTAACATTTTATTTAAATTTAAATCAAACTACATATGCAAATAATATTCTCCTAAAAAAATATTTATCTTCTCATAATTAATTATTGATAATATGCTTCTAGATATGAAATACAATTTTTACGTAATATTTCTATCGAGGATATTTCTCCTTTCAAATATGCAAAATTTTATAGCATATATAAATCCAAAAGCTTATATTTATGCCTTATATTTTATATTCTCTCACTTTCAGAAAATTGATTAGACATCATAATATATTTGACATTTGAATGATATTTTTTTGTTTATAATTAAAAAATTACATTAAAAAAATGTTTATTTTATCAAAAATTTGTAACAAATTATAAAAATTATTACATCACTATAATTATATCTAATAAAAAACTTCACATTAATTATAATTATAATGTATAAAAAATACTCTATATTCAAGCTTATAAAACCAAATACGGTATCAATTTTATTCACTCACATAGTTACAAGCAACATGATGTTCTTGGATGCCAAGTAGGAAACTCTATAGAAAAGTTTACAAAACGACAATTGGCTTCATAGAGGAATAATAGGATGACGTCACTGAAAATTTCTATAAGATCAAGCCGCCATGATACAATTGACCCATGTGGGTAAATATGTGGCTCCATTTTCATAAAATCAAAAGAATAAATTATGATAGAAAATAATAATAATAATATATAAATAAACGAATAAATTATAGCCACCAGATCATTCATTAGTCCTTAATCCTTAGCTTTTTATTTATTTCTCTGTTTTTTTTTTTTAATTTTACCATAATATTTATCGCCCGTATTAACACTTTTACCCTCCTCCATGGGTATATATAGGCACGAAAGAGCTTCAAATATTTTTGTCACTGCAATAGAAAGCAGAACAAAACAGAGCACCCACACAACACACTGAACTACATTCCAACTAAAAGTCCTCTGTTCTCTCTCTGCAAATGTATTCTTCTTCCTTTCCTTCCCCGAATTCCGACCTATCATCAGAATCATCCTTCGGCTCATCGGAACATCTCTCATGGGATGGCTTTTATTTCGACAACAATTATCTTCCTTTCAATGAAAACGACTCAGAGGAAATGCTCCTCTATGGTTTGCTTTCAGACACCACACAAGAAAAGTACTTTTCTCAAACAGTTTCTTGTAATCCGATCAAGGAAGAAGAAGTAAATTCCAAGTCAGAAGAAGAAAATCACAAGAAGGGAAAGACATATAGGGGAGTTAGAAGACGACCGTGGGGGAAATATGCTGCAGAAATAAGAGATTCAACAAGACATGGGGTTAGAGTCTGGTTAGGCACATTTGATAGTGCAGAAGCAGCAGCTTTGGCTTATGATCAAGCAGCTTTTTCTATGAGAGGTTCTTCTGCTATTCTCAATTTTCCCGTTGAAAAAGTTAGAGAATCACTTAGAGAAATTAACGGTGGTTCCTTACAATCAGAAGAAGAAGGGTGTTCTCCTGTTGTTGCTCTGAAAAGAAAGCACTCTTTGAGAAAGAAAATTGTCAACAAAAAGAATAAAGAAAGAGATATGAGAATTGACAATGTCGTGGTTTTTGAAGATTTAAAGAAAATTGTCAACAAAAAGAATAAAGAAAGAGATATGAGAATTGACAATGTCGTGGTTTTTGAAGATTTAGGTGCTGATTACTTAGAAGAGCTTTTGAATTCATCTGAGACTAATACTATTAATCCTTGGTGAAGATATTCAATCATTCAATCTGTTTTTTTTTAGTTTTTGTCTCTTTTTAATCTTTTTTTTTTTGGGAGTAGATGGAATTAATATATTTATAAGGAATATATTTTTAAGTATTTTTAGTTTACTCCTGTATAAAAATGATTCGATTATGTAATCCAATGTCATTTTTAATTTATAATAAAAAAAATATCTTTATTTTTGTAAGATATTAAAAAATACATATTTATTTAATTATTAAAAAATAAATATTTAAAAAATTTAAAATAAGATTTTATATATAAAAGAATTATATTAAGATAAAATTACTAGTTAAATTTGTAAAATTCTTTATATTTTAATCTTGTAAGTATCCTTTTCTCACATCGGTAAGAAGCAAAACAATAATAATGTTTATAAATTTATTTAATCCTTAACCTAATAAGATTTTATTGAGTTGAGTTAGATTTGAATTAGAGTTGAATTTCATAACATGTTATCAAAACAGGACCTAATTTAATCGATTACTTGAGCTTTATCCTTAATAATCTCGTTGTTTATAAGGGAGACCACATCTGTTCGTGTAGATGGAGACTGTTAAGTTTTCTTCAGTCACACATCAGTCAGGAACAAAGCATTAATACTACTTATAAGCTTGAACAATCCTTAACTTAAGATATCTTATTAGATTTAGTTAAATCTTAGTTGCTAAATGGTATCAAAGCTCTACTCATGATCTCTATGTGCTTGTATTCTAGGTTTTATTACACTCTAATGTCCAATTTTGTATGTAGTATAGAAGAAACTGTTAAGTATTCTTGTCACATTAAATAATGTTACTTATAAGTCTAGATAAACTTTAATTTAAAAAATTTTATTTGGTTAAGTTAGGTATGAGTTTTATAACAAATTTAAAATTATTATATTTTAAATTAATAAAAATTTACTAATATAATGTGATTAATACGTGAACTTAACTCCAAGCATAAAAGTGATCCTTTTATTGGGTTAAGGGATCCTTTTTTTTTTGTCTTTATATTTTATTAAATGACTGTGGTTTTACTTACGAGGTTTAAAACTACCAGATAAAAGTGAGTAGTGCCACTCTGGTATTTACTTTCATGTAATTCACTTGCGCAAAGTTGTGAGAACATAATTTCACTTTTTTTTTTTGTATAAAATCATGACAATTAACAGCATTATTATTATTGATAGTAATAAATAAATTAAATATAATTATAATAAATTTATATAATATTTAATAATAATTTTTACAGTACAGTATGATAAATTTAATAATAAATGTTATAATAAAATAATTTATATTTAAAGTATGATAATTTTTTTAAAAATAAAAAATATATATATATATTTATAATTTGAGATAAAGAATAGATTCAAGATACACCGCTAAAAATCAACAAGTGTTGTCACGTGTCTTGTTATATTTTTATACTGTTGTACCATATTAAACATTATCACCCCTAAATACGATTTAGACCATTAAGTAAATTTATCAAACGTCATGGTCTTTAAACATGTCCTAATTGTACCACCCGACATTCGAAAGAGCAGGTGTGAAAATTTGATGGTTTTCTTAAAAAAAAAAAAAAAAAAAGTCAGTTAGTTTTCACTTTCATTTAATTCTAATTTTCCATTTAATTCCTATCTCGTCACTTACATACCCAATCTCTTTAATTGCAATCAGTTACGGCATAACAAAGTGAAATGTTGATCAGTTGATGTAATCAGTTACGGCATCATTTAGACCATCTTTTCGAAGAAATAAATGATTTCATATGAATAAAGTGATTTGACATAAAGTTAATTATTTTACATAAAATTATTAAAACTGATTTTTGAGAATTATTTAATAATTATTTTAAAATTAGTGTAATCCATCAAAAACTATTTTTTTATTTTATTTTCATATAACAAATAATATTTACTTGGTCGAAAGTAATCAATCCATTTAAAAACACATTCAAACTGCAGAAGACTTGAAATACTTTTCAAATTTATTTACCAATATTATTAATAAGCCAAACCAAACGATCCACTTGTGGATAAAATGTTATATAATTATTTTTCATCTCTATAATAAACACGTGTGCATAAGAAAAGTATTGCATCTATTATTTCAAAAATAACGGACAAAATTTAAATATCTTATGAAACAGGACAACTTTGAGTAGAACCAACATATACTACTAGAAAGCATATACAATAGGAAATTAATTAAAACATTAAAGTTAGAACGGTCCATAAATATAGGTCACTTTGAACAAAATTTAGTCCGATTTCAAACTAAGAGAACTTTCCCCTCACATTCGGTCTTTGTTATTTGGTTTGAACCAATCTCTTCTACTTGTGACTTATCTATTCCTCCGTTGTGTACTTATCTCCACGTGAGTTTTTTTTATTAAATTACTTTTATTTCTTGCATAGATTGAGACCATTTGAATTGTTTTATTGATAAAGAGATTAATCACATTGAGTCAAACACATTTAGATTGTCAAAATTAAGAAACACCTAAGAAAGGAAAGTTCTATGCATGCATACCAACAAACCCAAACCACTTAGGTGGGTGACATTTTATCGAACAAAATACTAGCACATTAGTGGCAATTTTCTAACCGTAAGTGTCGATGGATGATGGTTATATAATTTTGAGCTTACAATTTTACGTTTTATAGTATAATTTTTGAACATGTTATATAATTTCCACTATCTTAGAATATGATGTAACATGCATATATGGATGATGGTTATGAGTCTTACTTTGTGAAACATGAAAAATATTATTAAATTTTAGAATATTTATCAAAAATCTATACTTGGATCTAATATGACATTTTCTACCATAATAATGATAGACAAATACAAATTCAATAATTTTTTTAATTATAGGTACAACTATTCTTTATGTATAATGAGTAACATTAAGAATAGGGCAAGAAGAACTTATAGATGTGGTTTTTGATATTAAAGGAGTGTAGCTCCCATCCTTATAACCAATGTCACATGTGAGGAGGAGATGTTTGAAGGTTTGAAAATTCAATTAATTTTGAAATGGATGGTGTAGTGTGTTTATCTACATATCCTAGCCCCTTTTTTTTTATCTCTAACTGGCTTCCCATTATCGAAAACTTTATTGAATCTTTTAACTCCAATTACTAGCCTTTTTACTGCTTCATTTGATTGTTCAATTTCCTACACTAAATTTTGTTTTTCTTCTAAACCTGGAAGACTTGAATTCATGGTTTATCTTAAAAATGGCATGAAAGTTACAACATTACTTTACTCACACATTGTAGTAGTACTTACCTCACATCCTTTGAGAAGCCTCCTAAATAATCCAAAAATTATAGGGTGGTTGGCATACATCGTAATTGAGTTAGGTGAGCATGATATTAAATTTATACTTAGATATTCTATAAAAGCCCAAGCCTTTGTAGATTTTGTCACCAAATTTACTAACTCACTAAAAGTTGGAGACATTGAAAAAAAAATTGAGGTGTGTAATATGGAAATAAAGAAAACCCTAGTATGACAAGTGTTTATTGATAGTACCTATAATTGTAAAAGAGAAGAGGTTGGAGTTATCATATTGGATCACAATATAAATTGTTTCGAGTACTCTACAAGGATGGACTTCCAAGTAACTAACAACATTTCAAAATATGAAGCAATTATCTTTGGAGTCATGAACTCGAAAAAGATTGGAGCAAATAATATCATACTACATAGTGATTCATAGTTGGTGATCAACCAATATATGGGCATGTTTGGAGCCAAAGATGGTAAAATGTGAAGGTGCGTAGAATGATTGAAAAAATAATGTTCGAACTTTGCTAACTTTGAGATCAAGTAGATACCAAGATAGGATAAGAGTCATATTGATGCCTTAGCCACCTTAGCTATTGTACGTGAAGCTAATGGTAACAAGATAATCATGAAAACCATTCTGGTAGAGGTTTCCATGGAAGAAATTAAAAAGTCTATTGGAAATTTCTGTGAGGCCACCATTCATTGGTTTAAACCATTCCTTGATTTTCTCAAAAAAGGGAGCATATCTGAAAATAAGAAAAAAGTTAAAGGAATCATGTTTATGGCTAGACAAGACATGATACAAGGTGATAAGCTATATAGGAAAAAAAACACTAGGACTTGGGTTCTTATACATAGCCAAAGAATGCTCAACGAGAGTCATTTAAGAGACTCTTGAAAGAAGAGTGTGGTTCTCATGTAAGTGGAAGAAAGCCATCACAATGGGTTATGAGATAAGGTTATTATTTGCCAACAATGATAGTAGATTGTGTGAAGCATACACAAACATGTGATAAATGTCAAAGGTTTGCTTTGTTGTCCCATGTACCATCAACATAGATGATAAATGTTGTTAGCCTATGGCCTTTTCCAAGTGGGGGCTTGATATAGTTGGATCATTGCCACAAGGAATGGGTAAAAAGATGCTTTTGTTAGTCACCACAAATAATTTTACAAAATGGAATAAATATGAGCCTTTAAGAAGAATAAGAGAGGAAAAGGCATTTAGATACATATGAAAGAACATAATATGCCAATTCAACTTACCCAAGGAACTTGTCACCAATAATGAGAAACAATTTATAGGCTATAACATCAAGAAGTTTACCTATAAATACAACATTAAACTAAGTCATTCAACCCATATTTTCTATAAGCAAATAATCAAGCAAAATTTTCAAATAAATTGTTATTAAACATAATGAAAAAGAAGTTAGAGACTACCAAAATAAAATAGGTGGAAAAGCTACTTGGTGTGCTGTGGGTCATTAGGACTTGTCCTTGAGGAACAACTAACGCAAAACCTTTCTCTCTAGTATATAAGATAGAAGTTTTAATCTTTAGAGAAGTAAGTGTGCCTACTATGATGTCAAACTTAATTGAAGATCAAAATGCTTTAAAAAAAGTAGTCGACTTGGCAATAGTGAGAGAAAAGAGAGATCAAGCCTTAAGAACAGTAGTGGAACAAAAGATAAATGTGGCATATCACTACAAGAAAGCCGTATGATTAAAGTAATTCTTTGTAAATGATTGGATAATTAGAAGATCCTTTCCTAAAGAGAAAAAATGGATGGCAAGAAAGTTTGTTGGAAATTGGTAGGCTCATACCAAGTAAAGGAGATGACATAAGGTAGAGCCTACATATTAAGAAATACATAAGGTGTAAAGGAAACAAAGAGTTAGAATACCCGACCCTTGAAAAATACAACTTCTGATATATATATACTAATACTTGTTTCTTATGTGAAAAGGCTTTTGTAACAAAATTAGAAATCTTGCCAAAAAATAAGCCACAAGTTGATCACCTTGATCAAGAATTGGGTAGAATGCTTAGCCCAATGATTTGATTAAAAAATGAGATGACTTCCTCACTCAATAATAAATTAGATCACTCAGGAAAATGCTTTGGTCCTAGGAAGCTGATATTATGAGCTCCAATAATTGAGCTAAGCCATTTGTTAAGCTATGAACTAATCACCTTGGTGGAATACTTTGGCCTAATGATTTGATTAAAACACAAGCTAATCACCTTAATTAGGAGCCATATAGAATTCTTGGGCAAAATGATTTCATTAAAATATAAGGTGATCATCTCATTCAAGAACTAGGTAGAATTCTTTGGCATATGCTTTGGTCCTAAGATATTGGTATCAGCAGTTCCAATTACCAAGCTAAGTTGATGGTTAAGCCATGAGCTGATCACTTCTATTAGGAACTAGGTAGAATGCTCGAATATAATGATTTAATTAAAACATGAGCTGATCACCTCAATAAGAAACTAGGTAGAACACTCGAGCATATGCTTTAGTCTTAGAAATCTTGTATCACTAGTTCTAGTCACTAAATAAGCAATGGTTAAGCAATGAGGTTATCACTTTGGTCAGGAATTAGGTAAAGTGCTCAAGCCTATGCTTTGGTCCTAAGAAGCTTGTATCACCACCTCCAGTCACCAACCAAAGCCAATGGTTAAGTCATAAGCTTATCGCCTTAATTAGGAACCAAGTAGAATGTAAGGGCCTAATGAGTATTAAAACATGATTTTATCGCCTCTATTAGGATTTATATCTCAGTAATATTATTTTTTCCTACGAAGTTGGTATCACTAATTTTAATCACCAAGCTAGGTCAATGGTTAAGCCACGAGATGATCACCTTAGTTAGGAACCAAGTTAAATGGTCAGATCTAATGATTATTAAAATATAAACTTATCACCTCGATCAGGAACTAGGTAGAATGCTTAAGCACCATGATTGAATAATTTCATGAGAAATCCATTTAAACAACAATATTTATTCATGGATCGAACTTACCAATTCCACAAGTGTGTTATTTTTTATAAAAGGTAATATGGGCTCGTGTGTAAGGTTTTTTGTTTTTCAAATGCCTTTCAGATGCTTGGCTTATGACCAGGGTCATGATACGCTATCTCGTCTTTCACTAAAGGTAAAAGCTTGACCACATATTTGGATATGTTTTTTTTTCCATTTGTGACGAGTTGAAGCTTGGATTCGTACCCAAAAATTCTTGTTCCTTCACAATGTTCATAACTTTGAGAAATACATCCTTACCTTTCTTCAAGTAAAAGCTGGCCTAATATGCCTCACTATCTACCATTATGGCCATCTTTAGCATCATTTTCCTTTCACGAGCTCATGCTTGGGACACTTTATCTTTGTAAAACTTAAGCTCACACATGAGCCAATCACAAAGTGAGGCCTTGTTCATGTTGAGAGAAGTTCACTCCTTAACCTAGCCACCATAGTGGCAAGTTTTTCATTCTCTTACCTCAAGGCACGTGCTAAATGTCTTTTTGCCTTATCAGCAACCATGATATTCGAGATCAAACACAAGTGAATTCATAAGATTGGTGTTTCAAATCTTTAAAGCAAATAAATCTTTCTCTTCGTATATGCTTTAACAAGTAACACATTGCCTCATATAGAGCAAGCATTGGGATGGCTAAATGGCTAAATTGACAAATGTCCAAAATACAATAAGTAGGTAAAACTCAATAATGTGTGCCATAAATTTCACAAACTTATATGTGCATGTATTCTATTTAAAAAATAATATATATACACATATATAGATATATACAAATATATATATATATATATATATATATATATATATATATTGATAATTCAAAATCATTTCAAAAGAGGGAGGTCGAGCTTTACAAATACTTAGCTCAGACTTATTACAAAATTCAAACATTCACAAAAGTGTTGTTGATATCTCCTATGTTAGCCTTAGCTTCACTTTCCTTGGATCCTTCATCATTCATCCAAGCATGAGTTGGTGAGCTTGGTGGTATGACTGGATAGGATTTCATAATAGTATTTACCAAGCCTTTTCTTCTTAGGCTCCTCCTTAAAAGATTTCATGGCCATATTATAGATTATGTGAGCACTCTCCATCAATTGATCACTTGTAGCATTCAGATTGTGCCTTGGCATCTCGAATCAACTTCTTCTCCTTATCAAAAGCATCCCCTACCCATTGATTGACTTGAGTAATTTTTATCACTAGGTTAGCTCGAGTAGAGGCATTTCCCTCTTTTTCTAAGGTCTTAATAATCATTTTTGCACTTTTTCCTTTTTTGGGACACTCTGATGCATAATAACCTTCTTCATTACAAATATAAGATTTGCATTTTCTTTTTAAATATGATTTTTATTTGGGTTTTTGTTTTCTAATATACCTTTTCTTCTTACAAATTTTTTTTTCCTTTTCGAGGTTTCAACTTAAATTACAAAAGTTCACTACTTCTTTGTTTATGACATCTTATTTTTCATTCTTCTTTTAATATTCTATCACAAAATTGTTGTCCATATTTTGTATCGGTGATTTGGCTTTTAACTTGCTTTTTTGTTTTAATTGATAAGCATTAGTCATTTATTAGTCTAAGGACATAATTAATCCTAAATCCTATATTGTTTGTTTTATTAAGATTTTCTAACCAATATGTATATCTTTCAATAAATAATTCATCCTAAGAATTTGACAATTTATAAAAAAATTGATCTAACTAATATATATCATGAGGGTGTTCCACAAGAAAATAATATTTTTTTTAAATAATTTTAAGTAATCTTCAAATTTATAAATATTATATAATTCTAATTTTAATAGAGTATAATTAACATCTTCTTGAATCATTGGTTCTCTTGCATCTCCTATGAAATTCTCTTTAATTATTTTTTTGAACTCTTTTAATATATAATCATATTTAAGAAATTTTGATAATAAGAACAATTTTCTTTCTTTCTACCTCTTTGAGTCTTTTCCCATTATTTTAACCATTGCAGAGTATCACTTTTTAGGGTTCCTACAATGTATCTAGAAAATTTTCTTTTATGATGGACATAGATTGTGCCCATTCTTTAGTTTTTTTCTTGATCTTTAAATGGTAAATTCGTAAGGTTTAAATAAGGACCATTTTGTGATATTGGTTGTTTACCTAAAGCATCTCTCCTAGTATAAGAAGGAATTGGTTCTTCTTCTTGTTTTCTTCCACTAGATGAAGTTTCATTTACATCAATATAGTCTTCATCTTGAGTGCTTTTTAAATATTCTTCAAATTTTTCCTAGTTTAAGAATTCTTTTAATGGTTCTTCAGGTTTTCTCTTTTATGCATATTTGAAGATTTTTCAGATATAATTTCTTGATCACTCACCACATTATAGAGTGCTAGATTTTGACTCAGATTTTGACGTGGATTCATCATGAGAGGATAATAAGTTTATTTGATAACCAAAATGTGATGATAATGATTTATATTCAAAATAGGTTTCTTGAATTTGTTTGAGTAGTCGTTGTCTTTCTTCGATTACTAATGTTAGATCCTTATAAATATGTCTCCAATAATCAAGGATTTTAACAACGTTATTGTATTTTGTTTGATTATATTTATGAGTTTGAAAAGTTTTAAGTTCTTCAGTTCCATAAAATAATCTAGGAGGTGTATTACTTTTAGGACTATTCAATCCATGTTGATAATATATTTTTTCATCTATTTTTTCTATTAATGATTCAATCTTATTTTTAGTTTCTAATTTAAGGTCAAGATTATCAATTTTTTGGATCAGGGTTAATTGGTGTTCAAATATACCCATGTTAAGTGCTAGAGCATCAAGTTTCTTTTCTAAGTGATTTTTTGATTAATCACTCGATATTTTTTGAGTCATTTTAAGCACCTTCCTAACATGTTTAATGGAATTCATCATAGAAAAAAATATCTATTAAATTTTTAAGGATAACTTTAAATCAATTGAGAATAAAAATTTAAGAACATATTATATCAAAAGTAAGAAATGTTTTATAAGAAATTAACAACAAAAAACAACTATAAGGTTTATTATGAATTTTTAATTATGGAATGAATTTTATAAAAAATCTATCACAAAAAGAGATTCCTCTTATCAATAAATTAAAGAAAGATACTAAATTCTCATGAAATGAAGAAGACAAACAAGTCCTACGAAAAATAAAAGAAGAAATAAAACATCTTCCTGAAGTCTATTTCATTAAAATAGGTGATAAATTAATTTTAGAAATAGATGCTTCAAATTTTTTCTGAGAATGTGTATTAAAAGCTATATTAACAAAGAAATGGGAAGAAAAAGATCCACCTAGTTTTGTAAATGGTATTAGAGCTAGAAAAGCTCCTATATCTATAAAACTTCAAAAAGAAAAGTTAATTTGTGGATATAATTTTGGTAAATTTAAACCAAATGAAATTAATTATATCATATTTGAAAAATAATTGTTAGCTATAAAACTCACTATTAAATGATTTCATATATATTTAGCTCTAGAAAGTTTTATTGTTAGAACTGATAACCGTGTAGTTAGAGATTTTCTTTGTAACAAAAGAAATATTCTTGAAGGAAGATGATTAAAATTAAATAACCAAATTTACATATATAGATTTGAAGTCGAGCATTTAAAAGACACTAAAATTTTTATTGTTGATTATCTTAGTATATATATTTATGAAGACCATTAACAGAATGGAAATATAGTTTTGTAGAGGAAAAAACCTCTAGGAGAATGGATTACTTTTGATAAGAAGGCAAAAATGGTGGACCAAATAAATGTTGTAAAAATAAAATATTACGTTGTATTTAATAAACATCATTCTAGAATATATACTTCTTGGCATGCTTGTCATTACCAAATAAATCAAGTAAAAATTCTTGTTATCAAGCATATAATTCATTTGAAGAAGCTAAACAAGCTTTTGAAGCATATCAAGCATAATTTAATTTTGCTCATCTTATATCTAAACAAGACATCAAATTTTTTTATAATCTTGGTGTTCCAAGTAACATCTATAAGGAATTCAATGGAGTATGGAAAACCCATATTTTGGTTGATTCAAATAGAAAACAATTTAGACAACATATGACTCAATTAGTAGAGAAGATAGCCAACGAAACAATTACATTATCAAAACTCAAAGAACTTAGTTTTCAAATCATTAAACAAACAAATTGGGATGATGATATTGATTTTGACAAAATAACAAATTTTCTTCAATTATCAAATATAATTAAAAGTGAATTTTCTTTTCCAATTTTTGAAAAAAATCAAAAGGATCTACCTATTTTAAAAAGCTAAAGAATTATTAGAATCTGGACATAAAAAATATACCATAATATCAAAAATAGAGTTGAATATCATAAATCTAAAATAAAATAAATACTTCAAAGAAAAAATTCATCAATTAACCTAATTGATGAATTTCCTAAATTAACTATACTTATTAATCATGATTTATAGCATATTGAAGATATTGATTGGGGAACTACTAATTAAGTAATTTTTCAAAGCCGTAATATGATAGAATTAATAAAGTTTCCAATGATAATCAAATCCATGGTTTATCATTATGCAAAAAATTATAAATTTTATAGATATTTAACATTCTAGATTACTAGTAAAATTGGATGGAGAGAAAGAGAAAAATTCTTGCAATCTTATCAAATATGGTGGTTAGTGACAATTGAAGAAAAAGTTCGAAGCAGAACCCCCAAATGAATCTAAATATTTAATTCAAATTATGAGTATAGAAGAATATTGGATGCAAAACTTCATTCATATATCTCAAATTGCCAAATAAAGTTTATCTAAACTAGATGATAGAAGGACATTCATGGTAACAGATGTCAGAAGACTCTTTATAACAGAACTCCCCATTAATTATGAAAGGTCTAAAGAACAGATAAATGAATCATAAAGGATTTTAGAAAATATTGCTAGAATAAATAATTTAGATGTGCTATGTGAGTTATCATTCTATGCTGAGACATGTAATATTTCTATCCAGATGCTTATAGTTGACTATGTGTTATTGACAAAGAGCTTCATAGTATCTATTTTTACAAGCCTTTTGATTTTGGCACTCTTAATCAATTAGAGTACATAAGCTATATGATTTATAGCCTGTAAAATTAAAATAAATTAAAACGTAACTATAACAATTTTTTACCATAATTTGGTGAGAAAATTATTTCTTCTTTACCTATTTGGATATGATAAATTTGTGCTTAAATGATTTCTTCTTTTTGGTTAGTTCCATTTAATATTGGAATTTGAAAATTTTTAATGGCAATAATTTTATCATGATTATCTTTAGATTTAGAAGATGATTTTCTTTTTCTTACATTTTATTTAAAGTTTTCCCAAGCTTGTTCAGGACATGAAATTTGTCAATCTTTGTTGAAAGATTTTTATGTCTAGGATTATCTCTGAGATTCATAAATAACCATTGTTTTGGCATCTCTAAATCTTTTCAATTAATAAGTTGAGATTGAATTTCTGTTTCATAAGGTCTTGGTTCAAATAATTCTACAAAACGTTTATTACCTTCTTTTGTTGAAGTTTAAAGAAATTTTGTTAGTTCATGGATGGTTTCCATTGAATAGCTAAAATTACTTGTCAAAATAAACCTATAATTGAGATATGTATTAGACCTACGTGAACATATTTGATTTCTGGATATTTTTTCTTCCATCTTTCTATCTTGTTTTATCAAAAAGCTATATTTTAGTTGTTCTCTTCTATATATTTAGCATCAGATTTTTCAATAAATTGTTCAAAAATTCTTGCTAATTTTTTTTTAAAATTTAAACATTTTATATATATCTTCTTTTTTAACGTTCTGTTTGATTCGTTCTATTTCTTCAAGTTGTTCTTGAGTATAATTTAGTTCTTCTCCTTTCACATCTTTTAATTTTATGTTTTTTTTTTGTTTTTCAATAGGATTTTCATTTATTTTTTTCATAGAGCTTGATTGTTCTTTCATCATAAATATAATTTCAGTTTCTTATTTAAATGATTCTTCTTCACTTTCTACCTCATATATTATTTATTCTATATCAGATATTTCTTCTTTGTATAGGATTTTCTACTTCCTAGTATAGGATATCCTATTTTCCAATCTTCTTTTAATATTCTATCACAACATTGTTGTTCATATTTTGTATTACGGATTAGGCTTTTAACTTGATTTTTATCTTTAGTTGATAAACATTGTTAATTTATTATTCTAAGGACATAATTAATCCTAATCCCTATACTCTCAGCTTTATTTACCTTTTTGAGCTAATCTGGATCTTTTCACCATTAGCGCATAAAAAAAGGTTATGGTGGTGAGAATCAAGGAATTTAAAGAATGATAAAAACATTGTAAACCATACATGTAGGATGAGCCTATTCATAATAATAGAAGACTCGGTGTCCTTGCACAATGCCTCAAGCTCTTTTTTCATGGCCATGAAAGGAAGATGTTAGATAATATGGTCTATATGGCCCAAGGCCACACCCTTGGGCTCACTTTGAGTGGAATTATCAATGGCTCTATTCTTTAATTCTCTAGAACAAGAAGGTACTGGTGGTTGGCTTGAGGAGCCTGGTAATGGTGAAGTCATAATCTCCAAGCTTTGAGGAATATGTTCCCCAATAATGATGCCTTGACCTCTTTTCCCCTTAGTTGCAGTTCGAGCATCATGTGTGTCTATACTCAAAGCTTTATTCCTCTTTTTGGACTTTGAAAAGCCCATGGTTTTCTCCTTTGCAAACATGGCAGACATTGCCTTTGAATTGAGCTCTATTGCTACCAAAATAAATGGTGGCTTATTAAAAATAAAATAATCTAACATAAGTGTGATCCAATAAAGAAGCGAGCCCATAGATCACCATCATCTAAAACAACTTCAAAACCACCCCCAAAGTCATTGAGTACAATTTTGCATTGAGTTGGTGCTTGACACTTATGCATGATTCTTGATGGAGGAGGAATAGAGCCTAGGCTCATCAATCCATAGCCTATAAATCATAGTGTGGTCAAAAGTTCCTTCCAAGGTGTACGCTCATGCAAATAGTTCTAGATGGAAACTAACCTATCCTTGGCCTTGGGCCTCAAAGTCATAGTATATGTGCTCATGTTTCTAATTACGAGCTTCACATTAGCCCAAGAACTAGAAGCCTGTCATCAGTCTCATTGGTTTTCTACCCACTTGAGAAAAAAACAATATTGCTTCCAATTCCTCTCATTTGTAGAAAGCATGACATTTAAACCCTTATCTTGCTTTATAGATATGTATACTTGGCTCATTTCATTGGGGTTCAATTTCAACTTATATGCCTCATTTAACTCGGGCATCTCAAATTCCACCCTGAGCTCTCAACATTTTAATATGAGGCATTGAAGATACCTCCACCTATTTGATAATAATTGACTGGGTATGAGTTGTATCCTCATTAAAAATTTCATTATAAATGGATGTAAAGAAGACCTGAATTTGAGCCATAGACTTTTTTCATGAAAATTTATCCAACCCTTAAGGGGGAACACACTATCTCTAGGTTTTGGGCTAGGAATCATGATACTGGTGGTTGGTGGCATCTAGTACATCCTTCTCAACCACTCTTAGTCCTTTAGGGTTAAACCACAAGTGACTACTTTTGCTCTCCAACCTTTAGGATGACTTGTTGGTTCTTTTATCCATCATTAGCTTTGTTTTTTTTTTTGCCACTCTCTTGGAATAGATATTTGTGAATGAGGGACACTTAGCCTAATTTTTTGGGTTGATTTGTGGTTAAGCTATGGTGAGATTCTCTTATGGGGCACTTGGTATTTCTTCATCTTCCTAAGATGTGCCCTCATCCAAGACATCCAAGACTAACCTCGAGCTCACACTATCATCTTCATTTGAGTACGTAGAATATTAGGGAATTTCCTAAGAGGAAGAACCCATAAAGGATGATGGAAGAAGCAATTTACCTATTGATATACTTACTATTTCTATATGCATTTTTGTTACAAGAAAAGAAAAAAATGAAGGGAAAAAAGATAAGAGATATGGAGTCAAGGAATTACCTAAAAAGTCGAGGAAGAAAGAACCGATCTATAAAGAATGAGATTTGGTTGGACATGAGGACAAATATTTTAAGAGCCAAGCAAAGATGATCAATGTCAACCTAATTATCTTACCACACAAGTAAGAAAATTTCAAAGCATGAGGTGAAGTAACAAAGAGATTTTTTTGAAGAGATGGTTTTGGTTTTCTAGAGAATGTGAAAATGAATGCCTTGATTCCCTTTAAGATAGAGGCTTGGAATTTCTCTCCCCAATCAACTAAAAGGTCAAAATTTCCTTAGAGCATGCAATATCATTTTAGACTCTATTTATGACGTTTTGTTTGCAATAACTTTTACTCCTCCATCTTGTTTGAAGAATCAAATTGGTAGAATAGAGAGACTTGATATTTGACCATAAATCACAACTTCTTGTCCATACTTCCATAGTTTCAAAGCCATGTGACATAATGTATGAGCCTTGGATCATGCCCACGCATTATACCTGAACATTCAAACTATAAGTTCAAACATAACATGGAACAACTAGCTCAGACTTTGGCTATGGTCGTGCTTAGATTAGTCAATGCTTTTAATATTGTAACCTTCTAACACATGTTAATATGTACCCTTACGTAATCGATATTTATATATATATATATGGTACTAAAATAGACACATTCATTCACATTTATGATATCTCTCTAGTTTCTCTTTTTAAATCAGATCATCCATAATAGAAACTTTAATTTTGAGAATGATCATTTCATTAAATCTTATAATTATATAGTTTTCTCTTTCAGATATTGCAATAATTGAGTTACATTAGATTTGAAAAATCCAAAACTCTTATTATTTAGGTTCTCTAATTGTTTTTGTAGCAATTCAGTTATGTGAGGTACATAAGTGTTTGACATTGTTAAGACAAATTTTTTTCAATGTAATTAATTTTATTAGCTTTAGAACTTGATTGGTTTTAATTTTGAATCATTGATTGAGTTAAATTAGATTTGAGAAATACAAAAACTTGCCTTTTTAATGTGAAAAACTTATGTATACAATAATTACATATTTTTATGCTTGTTTTGATATTTAAAAATACCAAAGTAAAAAAAATTACGAGTTTCAGTTATTATTTTATTAACCAATTAATGGGCTTTTATTGCAAATAAGTTACTACCATATCCAATAGGTGTTTCGTATTGGTTTTTTAAGGTAAGAGGATAGCCAAACTAATATATTGAAGGATTAAATATAGTGTGTATTTACATCTAATAGTAAAGAGAATAAAAATAGCATGAATGGTAATTAAAAGGTATAGTTTTTTTAAAGTACAACATGCATACACACACATATTATAAAAACTAAAATAATCTTGAGTCTGGTCTGTTTAGGATTTAGGATTTGTGCTTTCAAATTTAGAGTTTAGGGTTTAGGATTTAGTATTTAGGATTTAGGGTTTGGGTTTAGAGTTATGATTTATGATTTAGGGATTAGAGTTTAGGGTTTTAGGTTTAAGATTTGGGGTCTTGGATTAAAGATTTAAGGTTTGGGTTTAGAGTTTGATGCTTAAGTTTTAGGAATTAGGATTTAGGGTTTGGTGACCAATAAAGGGGTATTATAGGCAAGTCAAAAATTTTATTTTTATTTAAAATGTGTCTTCTAATTATTAAACCCTTTGTTTGTCCATTATGATCTTAACTATAAATAACACTCATATCAGTCCTGAATTTCAAATTAATAGGATAAACTACATATAGAGAATAGAAAAAGGATATAACGTCAATTGATGTTAAAATAAGGTGGGGTTCTCGATGTTGTTATGTTTGTATCACATGGATATTTTAATTACTTTATTTTGAGAGGGGATATTTAAGTCACTCTCTAAAAAATATGTGACATGTTAATCAATTTTTAAATTGTACATAATTATTTTGTTAATAAAACTTTCTAAGAGAATAATAATTTTTTATTTTAATGGGAGAAAAGTTATTATCTTAAATCGTTCTTTATACCTTTCACTCCTTTTCTAGCTAACACAAAAAAACATGAGAATAGTGAAATAAAGGTGATTTTTATGATTAAAAGTAGCAAAGAGAAAAAACTAGAACATTCTTGAATGCTTTCCTCGCTAAAAGGGGCTAACTACCAATCCAATTACAAACGATGGTGTATCTATTTCAAATTATTCAAGTAAAAAAAAACTTTGGTTTAAGGGAGATGGACATATAAAAAAGTAGGGCCCTTAAGTAAGTCTATCTATTTTCAACTATTGATTTCACTGCAGCCAAGTCCAATCCGAATCAATAGCTAAAAATT
This sequence comes from Hippophae rhamnoides, assembly GCA_033030585.1. Classification (NCBI taxonomy): domain Eukaryota; kingdom Viridiplantae; phylum Streptophyta; class Magnoliopsida; order Rosales; family Elaeagnaceae; genus Hippophae; species Hippophae rhamnoides. Next base: position 72,352,019 of record CM065427.1, read on the forward strand.
TGAAAACATCAGCATTTTTTTAATTACATTCTCTCCATTTTTTCATAATTTTTTTTTGTCAATCCTCTTTATTATCTTCATAGTTGAAAAAAAAATTTGACTACAATATACTAGTGATAAGTAGTTATAGAACAAGTTTTGAACCCTAGAGGATTGATTATTTGGTGGTTGAGTACCAAAATTTAGTCATGTATAATATTATTTAGACTATCGAAAGGTTTGTGGAAAAAACAAAATAAAATAGTAAAAAAATAAATTATCCAACCAAATCTATACGATGGAAAAAATTAAAAAAATAAGAGAGTTCCTATTGTCCATTATGTTCCCTAATAATACACTTATCTCTATTGTTATTCCCAATTGCACACAAACATTAACTATCAATTATATGCATCTCAAATATATCAAATGTCTTTTTGAAGTACTCGTGAAACTATCTTATACAATTGTAACAATTTAATGCTATTTTAATCATATAAAATACATTAATTAAAGTTGTACCTAATTAGTTAATGTTACTCCAATAATGTATATAGAATAATCTTTAATTCTACTTCTCTAATAAATCATTTAACTAATTATCATTATTTAGCATTAACGATGATAACAAATAAATCATTCAATGATATAGAAACGGGATTACGAAGGTTCCAGCATACATAATGGATAATGGGTTCAAAAAGATACTCTAGTAAATGAAATTTATATAAACAATAAAATTCAAATACATGATAAATTCAAAGAATATAATACAAGGAGACGACAAATAGGAAGAAATTACAATAAATAATTTGAAGAATCCAAGCTCCAATCTTCAATTTTCAATCTCCAAGCTTTTCATGGTTTCTCTCAAAACCCCTGTCTCACTCTAAAATCTTTAAAAAAGTGTAAAAATAGCGAGTGGGGAAGAAATGGGCTTCTGTAATGTTATAAAACCTCTAAAATATCACGAACAAGCTAGATCCAATCATATGAAAGAATGCGCTGGAATTTGCAGTCCATATGGCACTAACTGATTGCCTAAAGTTTGATAATGAGGATGGCGCAATTGACATGGCACAAACAGATTGAAAGAGAAGGGGCACTGAGGACTGCAATCTCGACATATGGCATAAAGAAATATCGAGGGCACGCGCAAGGCACATGGTGGGATATGGCTATCAAACTCGGATTACATGGAAACACATTGCGTTTGGTATGGCTATCAAATGCGAATTACATGGCAACGGCTGATTGGATATGAGGATGTGGCAAAGGCTGACTCAATAACCACGTGGCTCGAGGTCTTGACATATCTGAAATGTGGCGCAGTCTGATTGGGTTTCTCGAAATTCTAAGGTTATCCCGGGCAGCTTCTATATGCATCCACATGCATTAAAATATTCATAATAAATCCCTTAAAATTCTAAAAAAATTATAAAAATATATTTTTATTCCATTTTCCCTATTTAACTTAAAAAATACCATATCTAAATATTTTAAGTCCAAAAAACTATTCATTTAATAAAAAATATTAAGATGACCTATGTAATATTTTCTTATCCTCGAACAAAAGAAAAACTAAAAATAAATCCCAAATAATCAATGTAAAGTATAGATAAATTAATGACGAGCATGTGATAATTATACAAACATGATTTCCCACAATTGTTACATATATCACATAATATAAAACTACACACGATTCTTGATCAACTATGCATTCCATCAAGGGTAAACAATAGATGAATGTTTCATGCGTGTGTTCTATGTCATTTTATGCGATCTCATCATGTTATTATATACATTTAGGTAGATAAGTGAGTGTAAAGTTTATGAATATTGGTCATATTAGTGAACACAACGTTTAAATATAGTCTAGTTTATAGGCATACTTTCAAGATTACTATCCAAGTCAAAGAAACTTTCGAGCTTTAAATAAACATGTTTTAGGTATACTCTTATTCTTAAGCAAGTTATATTTCATATAAGACATATAGGAATGTTTAGTATATAGGTTGCTCGATCGATCAAGTAATATTTGGATTGATCGAGGAGGTAGATCGATCGAGTATCAATCCATTATGATCTAAGTCCTCTCATGTTGATTTTAAAATTGGGATAAATTGATCAAATTTTTGGGTTCGATCAATCAAGGGACTGGATCGATCAAGAATTGATCATATTTGATTTACCTAGTCTCAAGTTTTTATTAGTAGTAGCTTAGATCGATCGAAAATGGTTTTAATTGATTGACCTTATTGGTTCAATTGATCGAGGTCTAAATCGATTAAGTGACGAGGGCTTCAAATTTAACCTAAATTTTAACTCAAGTTAAACTTTTCAACTACCATATTGTTCTTATTATTTATTGCTCTATGAATTTTTTAATAGACAAATTTGTAATTGGATTTTAACCTAGCATTAAGGATTCAGTATTTACTGTTTAAACAACCTAACGCCTCTAGTGTTCTTTAACCATATTCATTATAATTTTCTAATTGTTTTTGTTCTCTCTCTTTCTCAAAACATTTGTGAAAACAAGATTATATTTGTTTAGCCTTTTTTCTTTAATTAATTAGTCAAATATTGATGGTTGTGTTTGATTGATTAATAAGTCTATTTGATTTTTGATATTATATGTTCATATTGATTTTTTTATGTTCTTGAATACTTGGATCATATAATTGTGCATGTAATATTATAATTATTTGATTTGATTATTTAATTTTAAAGAAACTATATTTATTGAACTTATGCTTCAACTTCTATTCTAGGATTTACTAGTTGATTTTATTTAATTGATATTTTACTAAATTGTCTACCTATGGTTTTTCCTTATTGAATCTGTTTTACCACATACCTTACATTTGTGTTATTATGCTAATTTTTTAGGTGCCAATTGAACGAGTTTGATAACTTGTGTGACTTGAGTTTATTAGAATGTTGGTCCAGATCTAAACACCTTGCTTGTGGGGAGTATGAAAGAAAGTGGAGGCTTGTAAGTAGGTTACCTGGGGACATTATCTATGATGGGTAGTTTGAATCCTAGCCTTGTAATTAAATATTATTTTCGCAATGGATAGTTTGATAGTGTGGTGGACTAGTGGTTTTCCTTTTATGTCATTATTTTGGCCTAAGTTGTTACACCAAAAGTATCATGTTTCAATCTTTATTTATTTCTTCTTCAATTTATTTACACACAATTGCATGTTTGGACATTTGTGAGATTTTAATTTGACATAATTTTGATTAATTACCTATTCATCCCTCTAGTTAATTTGATATGTAACTAAAAACTAGATATACTTATATTTTTCCTAAGACCTTATTATGTATCATTTGAAAGAGGGCTTATCTACAACCTATGCTTCCTTCTTTTATGGGTTTAACTACCCATGTTGAAAGGCTCAATGAGAGTCTTTCTACGTTCTATAAATGAGTGTGTATGCAACTCTTTTATTTATGTTTAGAAACTACCTATAGTTACTAAAGATAATGTTGTTACACTTAAACCTAGGAACGAATGAACGACTCAAGATAAAATTGCCAGTAACTGGAACCAAAAAGGTATTAATGCTATCTTTAGTGTTAGGTTCGTTGAAGAGTTCCATCATATCTCAAATGTTGATACTACTAAGCATGCTTGATATATTTTAGAAGTTACACGTGAGGGCACCACACAAGTTAAATGAACAAAACTTTACATGTTTGTTACTCAATTTAAAAACATTAGGTTGAAAGAAAATAAGACTTTTTCTTAATTGTATGTTAAATTATGTGATATTACAAACACTTCTGCGAATCTTGGACAGAAAATTCATGATTTTAGGTTAGCTCAAAAGATTGTTTGCTCATTACTAGATCTCTTCTTTACAAAGGTTACTGCCATTAATAAAATCAAGGATGTAGACACTATCAAAATTGAGGAACTTGTCGCCTCACTTCAAACCTTTGAGATGAGTTTTCTAACACCTCTAAAGAACAAATGTATCACTTTCAAAACCACCATAACTGATGTTGATGATAATAAAAATGATAAGGATGATGAGGGATTCAAATTCTTAATCAAAAAATCTTCAACCACAACAATTCGCAAAATAACTGGAAAGTAAGCCAATCAAGGGATTAGAATCCAATAGAACTAAAAGCTATGGTTTTCGAAGGTAAGAAAAATAATCTCAATAGATTGAGATGTTTTGAATGCAGTGGAATCAAACATATTGTAGCTAAGTGTGCTAATGAAAATAAAAGAACTAGAAGAGCTTTTGATGCTACCCTTAGTGACTCAAAAAGTGACAACGATAATCCTAATTACTCAAAAATTGTGGCATCAACTATTTGGAATTTACTGCAAGTACTAATGGATACTCCAATAAGTCCAACATTGATTCAGACCATGAGAAAAATGATTCTGAATTCTTACTCAATAAATTTAATACAAATAAACTTAATGAATTATATTTTTTATAGATTTAATGGGAAGTAAGAGACAAATGGATGTAGCTAAACTAAATGATATAATTAAATATTTTAAAATAAGTTCCTCAATTATAGAAAAAGAAAAAAAAACTATCTAAACATGCTAATGTTTTGAGTTCAAGTCTTATAGATCTTAAATTGGAAAATAAGAATCGTATGTAGGAACTTGAACAATCAAAGAAAGCTGTAAAAAGGTTGACCATTAGAGATGAAAAGCTAAACAAAGCTCTTAACTATTAAAAACCTCTAGAAGACAATATAGGGCTAGGCTATATGGATGAGAATTCTTCACCATCATTATCAAAACTAACTGAGTTTGTAAAATCTTATAACCCTTCTTCACATGATACATATAGAATTGGTTATAAAGATGAGAGCTCCATTAATCCAACATCGAAAACCATCTCTATAAGGCCTTCTAATTCTACTCCCATAGTTACTATTTATGCAAAAGTAACCATTTCATCGATGATTAAAAAAACTGTTATGTTTGTGCCTATTTTTCATCAATATGATAGGAAATTTTATATTAAACGCAACTATAGATTTTTAATAAATGCTCATAAATTTAATAATTATCCATGCTTTTAGATATAGGACTAGTTATCATCATCCATCTATGCATTTTGCATCATATTCTAGGATGAATGAAAATTATAGTAACACTTTCCAAATTTCTACAAGAAAGTATGAAGTTGTTAGTTCTAAGAGACAAGTGAAATTTTAAAACTTTTACTTCTAGGACCAATTATCACCATCCTACCATGCATATTGTGTCTTCATTTAGGATGAATGATAAATATAAAGGAAAGTCCAAGAACATGCCAATGGAAACTAAGGTATTTGATTTCCAATCCAAATATATAAGGAAAACAAAATCCAAGAATGTTTAGATTAGGAAAGATAATCTCTTTCTGGCCACTTGACCAACATTTAATATTCATCTGAGTACCTTTGTTTGAGTGCTTAATTAAACCTAAGTGATTATTTCTAGTTTTTTTTTCTATTTGTTTTTATTTTTATTGATATTTCTTTAGTTTTAATAAAAATAAAAAAATAAAAAGGGAGTAGACTTATTTTAATATTGGCATAAACTTTACATTTTTTTCATAATACCTCATTTTTTTGGTTGACTTTACATTATGCAAATTGGTATTTTGATATGGGCATTTGCATACTTTTTCACATGTGCTAATTTATGTTGACTCACACACTCCCAAAACACATGATTATCATGCTTAAATTTTATGAGTTCTTTAGATAAGATTCTAGGACTTGAGCTAACCTTAACTGCAAAGCTGTGTTTGAGCTTGGTCTTTCATTTTTTAAATTTTTACTGTAGAGAGATACCTATTATTATGTGTGAAGCTACTACAATGAGCGGAGAGAGCTACCTCACAACTATTATGAAAGTCATCATACTAGGTTTTTGGCTTGTGCATATTTCCTTAAAAAAAAATAAAGAAAATAAAATAAGTGAATAAACAATCCCTTGTATGCAAAAAGAGGGGAATACTAAAAATTTTAAGCACTTTCTTAATAGATAATTTTATTTTGTGAAAGTAAATATTCAATTGCAAATTTCCATGATGGGTGATACTATTTTTGTTTGAATATTTCATTATTGATGGTAAATGAATAAATTAACATACTATTATAATTTAAACATATATCTTACTTTTGGGTGATTTTCAATATGTCACCGTAGTTTTAGTAAGTCTATGTGTCTTATCTATATACTTATGCTTTCAATTGAGAGTCAAAATTTGTACAAGATTATTATTATCAATTAAATGTTATGTTCTAACCATGTTTAAACAAAGAAAAGTTTACATATTTTAGATTTTATAATTTTTTGTTTTCTTATACTTTATTTTGGAAAGTCGTAGAACTTTGAGGAAATTCCTTCATTGCATACATCTTATCCTTGATCGTATTGAATCTAAGCTTCAATGTTATATTACATATTAAAATGACAAAAATAGGGAAAGAAAATGCATATAGGGGAAGAGTACCTAATGTGAGAAATATTATTCAATGTGAGAGATTGAAGATAGAGGGAGAACACATTGAGTGTTCAAATATATTCAATATGTCATATAGGGGAGTAATACTTAAAACATTTTTCCTATTGTTACTAACTACTTATGTCTGTTTCTTTGCTTTATATTGTTATATACATTTAAGTACTAAATAATGAGTCTTTAGAGATAAGTTGTCTACCCATTTGTTGTTTCAATTTTCAATCTAAATAAGAGTTGTCAAGATTAAGTTAGATGGCTTCACCGGATCATAAGATAGCTCTACTATGTAAAATTTAATTTTTCTTATGAGTGTTATGCAGTATGCAAGAGGTTTTGTCACACAATATGTCAAAAAGAGATAGAGTAATGTTTATGAGTGTTGGTGATATCCATGAATAAAACATTTAAATATAATTTAGATTATAGGCACATTTTCAAGATTGCTATTCAAGCCGAAGAAACTTCTAAGGTTCAAATAAACATGTTTTAGGTATACCCTTGTTGTTTAGCATGTTAGATTTTGATATAAGACATATTGGAACATTTAGTAAATAGGTTGCTCGATCGATCCAATAATGTTTGGATCGATCGAGGAGGTAGTAATTGATCAATCATTGGTCCATCATTGTCTATTACCAATGCCTTTTGATGTTATCATTGTCCAAGAAGCTGTTGGGCAATATGAAGCTTGACCATCAAATCAAGTTGTGCTAAATTTTGACATTTTGATATTTAATTTTACTTAAAATGAAATTTTTTTATTACTTGCATTTTATTATTCTACTTTTATTGTTACTAATATAATTGCTCTTGTTTAGTGTATTATACCGAAATTGGTAAGTGTTGCAAATTTAAGAGATGCAAAGGAAGTATCTCATGGCAAACTTGTATCATTCAATAAGAATCCATGGAAAAAATATAATTATGAGTATGCTATAAACTTCAATAAAAATCTTGGCTCTTTGATGATGATAGTTGTGAGCAAAAATAGTATGAATGATGGATGGATTGTGTCACTTTCTAAAGAAATATCTGGTATAATCATTGGATAGTCTTATATATCAATCGAGTGGATATTATAATTATTTGAGTTTTGAATGATCGACTTAGGTATAATTTAAGTGCGAGCAAAGTGAGTCCTTAATCAGTAAATAATTTTTATTTATGTAGAACATATAATTATGTTTATATTATCTAATTAATTATATATATTTCTTTTATGTAGGGTATATTACTATCGACTTGAAGTTAATCAACAGTCACATTTGGTGATGATTTATGATTCATCATAAATTAATCAATATCAAGAGCAAGATGCAAGCATAAGAGTAAAATAATTATGTAATAGAGCATTAATAGTTAAAGAAATCAAAAGTTAATAATCTATTGGCTACTAAAGTTTGAACAAGGTTAATATCATTAGGTGTTGGTAATCCTTGATATATATGGTAATCATGCTTGTAATTGTGACCCGGCTTCCATAGAATTGAATAAAGACACATAAATAGTTGTTGAAATGTAAGAGATATAAATAAGTATTTTTCTTATATTCTTTTTTGTAATATTGAGTACATATGAAAATACTAACTCTTTTAAACTTTGATAAGGCATGAAAGTTATGGAATAAGAAAAAATGCATTGTTCTTAAAAATCATAGAATCTTATATTAGGTAAAGTTATGGTATATGCAAGTGAATATTAAGAATGAATTTTATTAATTTAATGAATTATACTATTGAATAATAAATATTTCTGAATTGATAAATCATGTATACTTGTTTTTTGGTAGATTCTACAACAAAGTGATGGAGTTATAAGTGGTTACTTTGTTATGAAATTTATAAGCGAAATCATCTCAAATATCAACATGTCAATTAAAGATATGATGATCTCTTTAACTAAATACTATTTTAACATATAAGTTATTTTTAATGAATTTATGATTTTAATTATGAAATAAGTTTTGTTTATTTACGTTTTAGGAATTGTAATACTTGTTAGGTTATATTTGATGTGCTCATTTGTTTCATAATTATACTTTAAAATTATTAGCATCAAAGGCTTTAGATTTAATATTTCACATAGCAAGTTGTGTCTGTTTTTAAGCCTCTTCACTTGGCCATGAGAGCATTAAGGTAATGCTACATGTATACTTATTACATAACTAATATATTGATATTTTAACGTATATAGGTTATTTTTTATGAATTCATGATGTTAAATTATTATTTTAAATTTAAATATATATAGTTTTTTGGTTGGAGTAAAACGGATTACGATAGGCAAATTTTTGAATATTTATGAGAAAAATGACTGGAACACATGCTTTAAATTATGAGATCGCAAGAAAAATCCTAAGAAGAATATGTTGATATGGAATAAAATATATATCTTCTTATTATGTACTTATCTATTACATATAGTAATGAATATATGTAATTTTATATCTAATATACCATGCACATATATGCTTGTTTATAATATTTACTAATATTATAATTAAGTTAAATTTGTAAATATGCATTATATGTAAGTTATTTTTTTGTTATAAGTTGATTTTTAAATAATTAATTAATATCTAGTTTTTAAATGAATAAAAGGTTTTAAAAAATCTTTTAAATATATTTTGTTTTTTTCTGTTGTTATGTGATTTAAAACATGCGGAGAGTTTATTAAAAAACAACAAAAATATGTTTAGAGCTATACCATTTTTAAGTCGGTTCTATATAGTAGAATCGACTCAAAAGTTTAAGTCGGTTGACACATAAGACCGATTTAAAATTTTTAGTCAATTTTCACGTAGGATTGGCTAGAACCGACTTAAAATTTTAAGTCGGTTATCACATAGAACCGACTTAAAATTTTAAGTCGGTTCTACCAATGAAATAACTTCAAATTTAAATTTGATTCTACTCTATAATTAACTTGAAAATTAATGTAATCTTAATATCCGTTTTATTAACCTATGTAAAAGCCCTTTGTTGCAATAGTGATGGTATTAATGCAATAAGATCTTTGTGATAATCCACAAAGTGAAGACCTTGTAAAAAAAATAAAGATATCTACTATTAAATAAATAAAGTTTAATTGATGAGTTTTTTAACAGAGACAAAAATGAAAATGTTCAGAGGTAATAGGCGTTTAAGCTTAAAAAAGGGATAAACTCAAATATCTCTTGTCCAATATATTTTTGAGTTTCGTCCATTTTTCTCTCTCTCCCAAGTGCATGTATTCCATTTGTTTATCTGTCTCCCGGTAATATGTATTACTACTGTATGAAATTATTCTTCCTCTCAACTGTTATCGTACTGTATGAAAGTCAATATCCTTGCTGCCTCTTGCTTCAAAGTTGTTTTTAGCATAATTTGATATTGACTTTAACTTAATACATATGATCAAAAGAGCTACCTAATAAAGAGATATTCAAGGATATAAACTCACCCGAGAGAATAAAAGAACCTTTGAAAGAAAATACCGTCCAAAATTATTGGGTGAATTTTATTTTATTTATTTTGGAAAGAACCCGTGAACTCTTTATTTATTTTTCATTTTCTTTTTTATTTATAAATATGTGATAAATATGCATTTCTTTCTTTCTTTCTTTCTTTCTTTCTTACTCCATATATAAATGAGATCAAACGAAATAGAAAATGAACATAATATATATTAAATCGAAAGAAGATTGTTAGAAAGAAAAAATCCTAGAAGAATCGAGCTTCGAAAAGTAGTGTCCCAACTCTGGAATATACTTTTTTTTCTTCTCTATAATAAAACGTCAAAGCATGCATGATGTAGATAAACTCTAATAGAGATCTAGATGTTAATAATTGAAGATAGATATAGAAATCCCATTTTAAATTTTAAGAAAAAATAGACAAATAATAATTTATAAATGTTATTTGGTTGTTAGATCGATATCAATTAGCTAGGTAAAATCGTTCAAAATTTAATCATTAATGTTTATTCTTGTCTATATAATAATAGGATAATATATATATATATATATATATATATATATATATTATTGCAGATCATAAAAATGAAAGATAAAGCAATATATATATATATATATATATATAGTACTAAAACTGAAATAAGTCGATATTCATGATCATAACATATATTCGACAAAGCAAATTAATTAGCTCAATATGCACTCAGGAGGTGAACTCACATCTTCTGTGTTTAGTTTAATTAAACATCAAACAAACACAGGTTATGGCAGTGTCTCTCTTATTTCTAAACAAAGCACATGTAGATAGATATATTGCATTGTCGATACATACATATATATATATAAAAGTAGTGAACTAGACCCGTCCCACACTGTAATAAGAGTAATTAATTGTCCGTGGGAGGCTTGTGAGGTGGCTTGTGTGGTGGCTTGTAAGGTGGCTTTTTCCCATCAGAGCCCTCAATATCATCCAATTCCGGAGGGTGTCCCGGGAAATGGCCCTCACGAGGCTCATCGTGGTCATGTGGTGGCTCGTCTTCCCTTCTTGGAGGTTTTCCACCATGATCGAATGGTTTGCTTTCTGATAATGGCTCTTCTTGATGTGGTGGTTTGTGTATTGGGGGATATACTGGTCTTTTAGGGGGTTTCCCGCCATTTAATTCTTTTAGATTTTCTTCTAAAATAGGTGGACCATGACCATGATCATCACCATCATGAGGTGGTTTATGTGAACCATGATGGCCACGTTTGTGATCATCGTCAGCATTAACAGTGAATGAAGTGGTCAGAACAACCAAAGCTAAGAGCAAAAGAAGTATTCTTGGAGACATGTTAGTTTTCAGGTTTTCTTTGAGGTTTTTTGGATGTTGGTCACTGGGTAAGTTAGTTCCCTTTTTATAACCACGAAGAGCCTATAAAATTTGGTAAAATAATATTTATAAGAAGTAATAAAATTTATAATCACTAAAATCTATCTTACTTAAATTTTTATATTTTATGAAATATTAGTATCTAAGCAACGTTACATTACATAGACATAGATATGATATATTTGGATATTTTAATCTGATATAAATTTAAAATTTTTTTGATATATTTTATATATATATATATATATATATATCTAAAATTTATGGCTCTTTATGTCATTTAAAAATACCAATATATCAATAGACAAAAATAACATACTTATTTTGAGTTTATATATTTATTCTAAAAAAATATACCCTAACTTAGATATTTTACATTGGATATCATTGAAATTTCATTAAAACTGTTAATTAATTACATCTAATATTTAATTATAAACATTTGATTAATCCTATTTAATATATTTAAGTGTTATTTTTAACACCTGTCATAGTACTATTCTCTAGCCTATAGGATACTACTGTTAATGTGCTTTGTTCATATTTGTAAGGAACATATTCTTCTATGTTATTACATATACCATGGTCTATTAAAAATCTCCACTGAGTAGCAAAGTTGGACTTTTGAAGCAGATTATTTGCAAATTCGGATTAGGTAAAAACATATCATTGTTGATAACTTATTTATAATCAGAACCAGACAGGCCACTTTCAATGTTGTAGTTTCTTTTCCCTGTCGCAGGTCTTTTGCTTTTCTTTCTTTAATATATGAACCGAATTTCTACGTATATAAACTTGACTTTTTGATAAACAAATCTATATATAATCTACTGCCTACTTGGTTTTATGCCTTTAATTACTTTTTTTTTTCTTAGTTAATGATTATTTTATTCAAGTTTTTTATTAAGTATTACGATTTACTTTTAATATTTTTTAATTTATATTTTTAAAATGATATTTTAATAATATTTTATTGTATTTTGGATCAATAATATGAGCTTTTTCATATGTTAGTAATACATGTTTTAAAAAATGCATTTCTCTGTAATTTATCAAAGATATTTTACATATTTTAAATAATTATTTAAAAATATCTTTTAAATATCATTTAATTATCTAAAATTATCACATGTATTACTATACTTTTATTTTTTTAATTTTAGTATATTTGATCCAAAATTGAAGTCCAATTAAAAATTGAATTTTAAAAATATAAAAAAAAATATTAAGGGATTCAAATTACATAAATTAAAAAATAAAATAATTAAATTGTAATAACAAAATTACTAGAATTTAAAAGTTATAATATTGGTTTACCAAAACAAAAGTTAGGTTATAATGATTTCACAATTATATGTATATTATAAGATGAGTCATTTTTAATTAACTTGTATAATAATAAACTTGATTTTATGGGATACTTGATTCTATGGGCATTTAGTGGAGATAAGCATGAAATAGTATTAAATTTTTAAAAAAGAGTTTTTAAATTCATATTACATAACTTTATATAAAATTTGTGGAATCATGAACATTGACGTAATTGCGAAAAAGTCAGAAAATTACATGTAAACACCAATCAAGTTACAGTACTGTGTGGAATGTGAAAGTAGTAGTACTTGCGCGCATTGTATTTTGGCATTCATCTGCCAATCAGAACACGGAAAAAACGTCGACGAAAATGACCGTAAGTATAAATAAGCTCTTGTTACATAATTGAATCCTGTATCCATATGTCATAAAACTTGCTAGTGTTATCAATTTTTCTTAAACTAGATAACAATTTGATTGAGGAAAATCCAATAGTAAAAATAATTTTAGGGGGTGAATTAAGAGATCACATTTCTTGCTTCCAATCTAAATTTATTACCATTTTATATAATTTTTGATATATTTATTTAAAAAATACAATATTATAATTAAAATACATTTTATTTTAATTTTTAATGATCAGAAAAATATATCCGATATAATTATATCTATAATTTATACATTACATCTAATACATATCGAAAATCATTTTAAATTTATTTTATTTTTAAATATAAATTTTATTAAAATATACTATTTCTACAAATTCTCAAAACACTGTTAAATAATATCTAACTCAACCTCACAAACCATTAAAATAAATACAAGAATGTCAAACCCGACCTCACCTCATCCTTTGATAAAACTAAATAAAAATTCTACACTTAACCTTCTATGTGTGTGATCATTTTAATATATTAATTATTTTATTTTTATATTTTAATCTCGTAGTTCTTTATACATGGTCTATTATTATAATCAATTACTTCAAATTTTTAAAAATTTAAATTTTTTATAAAATAAAATAAAAATTATACATTTTATTAATAAAATAACCTTAAAAAATCGGTTCATCTCTTTACTTACTTACTTTATTTCTTTCTCCTTCTTTATATATTATTTATCTCTCTTCTCTCCCTTTTTTCCTATCATTTTTATTTCTTTTTTTTATCGTTATTTTATTAATAAAATATAAAAAAAATATAATTAAAAGAAAAAAAGTGTGAGTAAGAGATTATTTTTTTAATATTTTTATTAATAAAATATATAATTTTTATTTTATCCTTAAAAAATATTTAAATTTTTTTAAAAAATTTATTTAATTTATTATATTTTTAAATTATAAAATTAATTAAACTCATATATAAAACCAAAAATACTTAATAACCCATATCTTTAGTGTTTCAATTTCAATGTGGCCAAAGCAAACGACCTCGATTCTATTGATGTAAGTGGGACCTATGGTTGAAACTATCATCCTTCTTTTCCTCTGGTCGCCAAATATCTGTTGCCAATTTTCTTTATTTCCCACTTAATGTTTTTTCAATAATATGGTTTTTTTTTCTTTTCTTTTCTTTTTTGCCAAATCAATAATGTGGTTATTGAAGGGTGAATACATCTTAAGAGAGAGAATTAAATACTCCATGACTCACATGTATTCTTAAGTGGTTCATACTTTTCTGATCCTACTTGAATATATTTTATGTTTTTTCTCTCTAAAATGGTACATATTACGATATTACCCTGTCATGCATGGAAATACTTGGCACGTTAGATAATTCATTCTTCAAGATACTTACTAGATTACCAGGAATATACAAATAATAGGCACTTTGTTTACCAAACAAAATACGATTCATATTAGCAAGATGCTCAAAGTTTTAGCTTCGTCATTGATGATTATTCTCGGTATGGGTACATCTTCCTAATTAATGTAAAGAAAATCAGAAACTTTAGAAAAGTTCAGAAAATTAATTATATACTGAACTTTAAAATCAGTTGGCTAAAAATACTTCGATAAGATCGAGGTGGTGAATACCTTGACAAAAAATCAAGGATCTATATCTTGAGCATGATATTATATCATAGCTCATAACACCTAGAACACCACAAAAGTTTGTTGTTGCAAAAAAGGAGAAATAGAACATTACTTGACATGGTAAGATACAGGATGATCTATTCATCATTGCCTAGTTCACTAGGGAATATTACATACAAACGGTAATGTACTTCCTGAATGTAGTTCTATAGATCTAACCTTACTCCCAATATTCCCCCATACAAACTGCAATGTACTTCATGAATGTATCTCTATAGATCTAACTTTACTCCCAATATTCCCCCGTACAAACGACAATGTACTTCCTGAATGTAGTTCTATTAATCTAACTTTATTCTCAAGATTCCCTTAGAGTTGTTTAATGGTCATAAACCTAGCTTATGCCATATTTGCATATGTGTTGTCCATCACGTATTCTAAAAGTAAAGATCAAGAAGTTAGAATCAAGATTAGAAGTATACTTGTTTGTAGAATTCTAAAGACGCAAGATGACGAATGTTCTATAGTTCTTAAGACAAAAAGGTATTTGTAAGTCTTATTGTATTTGTGTTTGTATGTTGGTTTTCTATATATAAAACATAGTGTCTATTTTATTCTTACTTAGTGTATTTGTCTTAATTTGTATAAGGTTGGTTGTTATTAATTAATAATACATACACATATATAGTTAGGTACACTTGTGTTTTTTGTTCATTTTGAATGAGGGTAGTTATGGAAAGTATTATACAAATTTTGGAACAAACAATGTGACCTTTTAGCACCTCGGCACCAAGCTTTCCATCTTGCTCAACACCACCCTCACCACCATCCTTGGTGAGGTGGTTAGCAAGGTGGCAAATCCAAGGAGGTCGACAAGGTGGTAAATTTGAGTTCTATAAATACCTCTCATTTCTTCTTATTTGGTATTCAGAAAAATGTAACAAAGTTCTGTCAAATTGACATCTCATTTTCTATTTCTAGATCACTAATACCTTAGAGTTTTTGTTTAGTATTAATGATTCATGATTGTGTGAGTAAAATGGTGCTTTTGAATGGTGAATACTCGAGAAGACATTTGTGAGTGGGTTTTATATGTAAGCCATATGTTGGCTGATAGTTTCCCTCGTACAAATTTTTCTTATATGAGAACATCTTTATGAGAATGGGTTGAGCTAAGTTATATAAGTTCTCATATCTCTTGGCTGTGTGCAATAAGAGATGATTATTGAGTATTCATGTTCAAGGGTGGTTTTGTTGATAGTCCATATTACATATTACTCGTTTATTTATTATTGATCATACTATATTGAGTGGTGTTGACTTTAAAGGTGATCTGAGTTTATATATCGAACCATTTTGTTGCAGAAGCAATAAGCAAAAGCAATAATAGATAGCTAGAAGAAATGTCTCAACTAATAAAGGTATTAGTGGTTTTATTTTCTATCAGAGTTGTAGCTATTTTACTTATTAGTGGATTATTTGTAGTTGATTGGTTGTCTTAAATAACCATATAGATAGGATTTCTAAGTGCATTTACCTTATTATATCTAGTATTGCACATACTTGAATGTAAAGTTGGTACAATCAAATTTTAAATAATGTATGTCTCTACATGCTAAATTTTAAACTTCGAATAGAAAACTTTTATTATTTATTGTCAGCTTTTTGACTCTTGAATATTACTTATGCTTTATATTGTTTGTTTGTGATTATTTTTACTATTGTTATGATTATTTGTTAGGAGTTTATCTCTTTGTTGTTTACCTTTTTGACATAAGTCTTTAAGGAGCAGTATCTCCTTAACTTGATTATGTATTAGATTTTGAACTCCTTCTTGTAGTCATGTATGATTAGATTGTTTATTAGTATAACCTGTATTTTTATTTGCATATGATTTTGGTGTGAGTTTCTTAGTAGTCTATATCTCCTTACCTTGGAAGCATACTAAGTGTCAAACTCTTTATTTGGGTTTGCTATGTATGTTTAATTGATATTGTGAAAATACAATCATTATTTACCGAATATGCTCCCATGTACGAGGTCTTAAGGTGATAGGAAATCCTTTTAGATTTTAGGTATGTATGCTTGTATCATAAGCTATGTATTGTTTTCCATGTATGTATGTCGCAATTATGGACATGAGACTATAAGGCACACCATCACTTGTTTGTATTCTATAAATTGTTGAAATTGTATCTATTTGTTATTTTTGTTGTGTGTTGAATTGAACATGTTTTTTTTGTACTTTCACTAACTTAATTGCTTAATTCACGTTGTGAGATTTGCTTGGCCGAATTGACATAGGACTTGTGATAAGATTACATGATTGACTTTTTTACCCCTAGGTCCTAATTACCTATTTGAGTTGAAAGAATAATTGACCTTTGTGTAACTATTCCTTCTTATGAGAATCTTCAAATGGTATTAGAGTGGGCCACCTCTATTTGAGCTTAATTTCCTGGGTACTTGATCCTAGAACACTATCTACACATACATAGACCTTGTATGTTTATGCCCTTTGTCATCTTAGGTATGGGCTATATTGTTTTTATGAGGTTATGTATTTTCATAAACTTTTGTTGTCTATATGTTCCTTGTTTTCTTGTTCATGCATATCTTTTTCTCTCACCACTTATTTGTCTTGCATAGTATGTTAATTGACCTACTTATAGTTATGCCTAACTATTTGATTTTACTAGTGTTTTCCCAACTAGTTTCTTTGACATACTCTCTTTGTGTGTTTCCCTTGTTGTTTATTTCTTTTTCTGTGGTTGTTTGTATGAGCATCATGTCACATGTTCTCATTATGTAGTGTCCGAGTTTTAGGATTTTTTTATAGTCCTTTCATTCATATGCCATGTCATATAGAATGCATCTCACATATTTTACTAGGTTCTTTTTTCTTGTACGTAGTATGTGGTGTGTTGGTTCTTTGTTAGTCTCCTATTGATTTATATTCATCTTTTGCATGCTATTCCTTCCCTTATGCTTTATATGTATCTTTTTGGAGAAAATTGAGGTGTGTTACTTTCGTGAGTACATGAGTGTTTCTCTGTATTGTGCTTGTTTAGGTTTTCCTTGTGCATCTATATGTCATATAGATTATCTACCTATCTTTAGGTCTCTTGACATACATGCATTGATGTGACTAGACTTTCGTGATTAATTGGCACTCCAAGTGTTTAGATGTTGACCTTGTCTATGCATGTCTCTTTTTTATTAGTTAGAACATGATCATTTCTCATATACATAGATATTTTTGTAGCATCCTTTGTTTCTTCTCTTTCTTGGGGGTGTTATTTATGTTTCTCATTAGTTAGTTAGTTTCTTTCATTCTCTTGACTAGGAATTATGTAAGTGTTACTAATGCTCTCTTTTGAGGCAACTATGTGCATTTTGTTGCCTTTTCTCTCTTTAAAGACTGTTCCTATACGGTTTGTACTGATAATATCTCTTGATGTACATCCTTATCTTTTTGGTCTATATTATCCTTTGATACCATCCTTATCTTCTCGCTTGTTTATTGTATTTGACGTTTTGACATTCTCTGCTTTTCTCCGTTTCTTTCTCTTCCTAGTATAATTCTACACATTCTTCTAGCATACTATCCTTTTGCATGTAAAATAATTTTTTGAGGGATCACTGATTATAATATGATTGACATGCTTTTTACTTAAATTAAAATATGGCTATCTTGATATGTGTATTCATTGAACGTTGTATGGCTAAATTTTTGTATTTTATTAAAAATGAACTTTTTTGTTGCACATGTCTTAATGTTGTGAATTTGTATCAATATTATTGAGAAGTTTGTGTGGATTTATTGCTTAAATGATTTGTATGCCTCTAACAAGATTTAGAATCCATGTGTTAGTGTCCCTTGTGGCAAAATTCTAGGTACTTCTTAGATAAAAAAATGATTTAGGTAATCTTTTAACCGTTTGATTCTTCTTGCTATCCTTGTCTACCTATCCTCAGTTTACCCTCTTGAGCCTTAATGTTATACTTTTGATTCTTTGCATCTCACTTACTTGGAACTCCTTTTGTTAAGTTTCAACTTTGTCTTATTGAACGTATTTTCTTTGGGATTATTTGTATTACTCTGAGCCTTTATGTTATACTTTTGATTCTTTGCACCTCACTTACTTGGAACTCCTTGTGTTAAGTTTCAACTTTGTCTTGTTGAACGTATTTTCTTTGGGATTATTTGTATTACTCTCGAGCTTAAAGAAAAGAGTTTGAAAAGAAAAGAAAAGAAAAGAGAAAGGATAAAAAAAAGGGAAAAAGAAAAAAAGAGGAGGTTGAATAAATGAATGAAAAATCATTATTGAAAAGGATCTTTGGTTTGGAAATTTATATATGTTTCAAAATTGAGAAGTACAAGGAAAACATCTTGAGTTTAAAGGATTACCTCTTATGGTTGTAAGCTCTATGATTAAAGTGAAAGTATGGTTGTCTAAAGGTGTGCATTTGCTTAAATATTTCATCTCTTCTACCCAAACCTCAACCTACTCTTACTAGCTTTGATTGATTTCTTTTGAGCTTGCACTTACATTAGTGAAGAGAGAGAGAGAGACTACATATAGTCCTATGAAGTCTGGTTCAATTTGAGTATATATTTCCATTTTCTTTATTCATATAAGAATTTCATGAGGTCATATAGAGTAATCATGTTTAGCATAGCACACATAGAGCATGCATCAAATTTTTAGCCATACTTCTACTTGGATACATTATGGATTGATGGACATGTAGACATTTGCACTGATTGTATTGACTATTCATTAAGGACCATCTGATTTATTAAACAAGCTTTGGTTGCTTCCCTTGTTCTATATATCTTGTTGCCTTTTGTATGTAGAAGCTTCCGAGTTGGGACTTTTGAGAATATGATGTATAACATGTTTATTGCCTCAAATGCATAATTTTAGTGGGAGAAGTATGTGTCTTTTTTATGGTACCAAAGGGAATCCTCTGTGTGTTCGGTATCCTTTTTGTTTGTTCTATTTATGGGTTTATATTATGTTGTTGTGTTCTTGTGATGCTCCCTTCTTCTTTAAATCACTTTATATGAACCATGTATAAATAGGATCATGAGTATAACTTCTTGCATGCATTATTTATAATCTCTTATGTCACTTGTCTTCCTATATGTTTACCTGTATTCTTATTGTAGTGAGTTATTGCATGTTTATCACTTGTAGTTGATATATTATTACTTGTCATTGAAATGCATGACATATGTTTTCTTTGGTCTTCTCGAATGTCTTTTCGTATGTGTATTCATAGTATGGGATGAGGTTGTATGATTGAATACAGTCAAATGTTGTTGGAAAAGGCTAGTTGAATCACTAGAAGTGTCTCAACTTGGAAGATAGTTGGACTCCTATTAGGGATTCACTAACACATTTAAGTGACATTGATGTTTGGGGGAAGATTGTTGAGTTACTAGGGATGTGCCAATTTGGAAGATAGTTGGACTCTTAGTTAACATCTTTTTTTAGATTCGCTGAAAAGTTTATATGCCATTGTTGTTGGACCGTTAGTCCTGTCGATGTGATGTATGCATATTGTAAAGCCCCTTATGCCCTCACACAACATGTATAAATGTGGGACTCTATACTATGTATAACATTATGGAGATGTTTTTTGTCAGCATTACTCTTGATTTGTCTATGAATTCAGGTTGTTGTTTGTTACATGCATTTACCCTTGCTATTATCTTGATGTTTTTCTTTGTATGTTTCGTATGACTTCATGTGTTACTTCTTTTTGTGTTTACTTTAATCTTCTCTATTGCGTTGCATGAGTGGTAAGATTATTTCATTTATGTTTGACTTTTCTCCTTCATATAGGGGTATGGTATATTGTATACTTTGTGTGTGCTTTCTTTGACTTTCCATGTCAAAAAAGGGGAAAAATATGCACAACTTGTGTTTGTTTGTGCATTGTGTTTGATTGTTAACATGTTATTTGTTGCATGTGGTGGTGAGTGTAGTCTGAACTGTATTATTAAGTTATAATTATATGATTGCATTATTAAGTTATAATTATATGATTTGCATACACTTAAAAAGAGTGTTTCATATATTCAATGAGAGTTTGCATATATGTGTTGTAGATTAAGTAGTTTGCAAATTTATGTTGCATATAGATAGTGTTTGTTTGTGTTACATGTTACTATGCTTACACTATCGGTGTGTACCTACGTGGGGATAACATAATAGTATTTAGATAGACTATCGGTGTGTACCTATATAAAGGTAACATAATAGTAGTTGGATAGACTACACGTTGTGTCTAAATGATACATTCATAGGGTTTGTGTTTATTTTGCTTGTGAAATTTACAATAATAGAGTGAAGTTTTCCACTTCAAATGTGCTATATGTAGTGTTGTTGAGTTCCTTTTGATAGAGGATTATGAGTTGATTTATGAAGGATTATGGGTTGATTTATGAAGTTAGATGAGTACTCAAAATGGATACATTTGGAGTAGATGTGTCTTTTGGGTTATGGTATGTGTCATTGTATTGTTCACGAGAACAAACAACTTTAGGAAATCTAAATCTCACACCTCATTTGAATTAACTAACTATGCTAAGTATTTGGCTCCTAATCTTTTTTGACAAGGACCATGCTATAATTGTTACTTATGAGATGAAATTGCTTTCATCTTATGAATACATGGTCCATCCAAAATGGAATTATAATGGGCTGCCACCTCAACTACCACAAAGTTGATCATTACTATAGATCCTGTTTCCATGACCAATAACATCAAGGTTCCAATTGCATAGGTAATGTTACAATTGAATCCCATGAGAGATAACTTTCTCCTCGTTATGTCACATTCCTTTATACTTAAGAGTCCCCATTGTCGATAGAGAAGGAAGGTTGATAAAACTTCTTATACCCAAAGCTATTATGCGTAGTTACGAGCACTCTATGAGTATCGTCGTGTACACGGGCACAAACTCGTCTTCTTAGTTGAATTTGTTTGATGATTTCGATTACTAGTTGGATCGGTTCGTGTTCGATCCATATGTGAAAATATTTATTTTTGTCTATCTAATAATAATAGGATAATATATATAAATAAATCTGAAATAAGATGATATTCATGATTATAACATATATTCGACAAAGCAAATTAATTAGCTCAATATGCACTCAATGGTAACCAGTAGGTGAACTCACATCTTCTGTGTTTTTTTTAATTAAACCCCAAACAAACACAGGTTATGGATGCATATCTCTTATTTCTAAACAAAGCACATGTAGATACATTGCAATGTCGTTACATAAATACATAAAAGTAGTGAACCAGCCCAGTCCCACTCAGTAATAAGAGTAATTAATTGTCCGTGGGAGGCTTGTGAGGTGGCTTGTGTGGTGGCTTGTGTGGTGGCTTGTAAGGTAGCTTTTTCCCATCAGAGCCTTCAATATCATCCAATTCCGGAGGGTGTCCCGGGAAATGGCCCTCACGAGGCTCATCGTTGTGATGTGGTGGCTGGTCTTCCCTTCTTGGAGGTTTTCCACCATGATCGAATGGTTTGCTTTCCGATAATGGCTCTTCTTGATGTGGTGGCTTGTGTTTGGGGGGATATACTGGTCTTTTAGGGGGTTTCCCACCATTTAATTCTTCTATATTTTCTTCTAAAATAGGTGGACCATGAGGTGGTTTATGTGGACCATGATGGTCAGGTTTGTGATCATCATCAGCATCAATAGTGAATGAAGTGGTCAGAACAACCAAAGCTAAGAGAAAAAGTAGTATTCTTGGAGACATGTTAATTTTCAGGTTTTCTTTGAAGTTTTTTGGATGTGGAATACTGAGGAAGTTAGTTTCCTTTTTATAACCACGATGAGCCTACAAATTTGGTAAAATAATATTTATAATATGTAATCACTACAATATATATGTTATCTGAATTTTCATATTTTATTAAGTATTCTTATTAATTTAGTATAATTTTATAAAACAAATTAAAAAAATTAACATGTTTATATCTAAAATTTATGATTCTTTATTTCTTAAAAAAATTTGAATAATATAGACAAAAATAACACGCTTATTTAAAGTTTATATATCTATACCATAAAAAAAAACCCTAATTTAAATATTTCACATCAAACATTATTCATGAACACCACTAATTAATTCCATCTAATATTTAACTCTAACCATTTAATCCTATTTAGCGTTATTTTTAACACCTGTTAAGTACTGTTCTCTAGTCTCTAGTATAGCTAGTGTTAGTGTGGTTTGGTTATATTTGTAAGGACCAAATTCTTCAATCTTTTTACATATACCATGGGTCGTCCATTCCACTGAGTTGCAAAGTTGGACTTTTGAAGCAGTGATTAGGTATAAACAGAACCAGACAGGCCACTTTCCTTGTAGTTTCCTTTCCCGGTCCCAGGCCTTTTGCTTTTCTTTCTTTAATACATGAACGGAATTTCTACATAGATATTACTTTTTGATAAACGAATCTATTGTGTACTGAGTCCTTGGTTGAATGCCTTTAATTACTTTTCTTTCTTAGTTAATGGTTGTTTTATTCACTACGAAACATTGATTATTTATATTAATTTATATTTAATTATGCATCATGAAATTTATTTATTTTATGTTGTTCATATTTATCAATCAAATATAAGCCAGAGAGTGTTTAAGAAGTGGCACAAACATCCTGCTGCTAAGCTCTAGCAACTGATAACGCTTCCTCTTCAGGTACATTAGAGTTTGGAATTTCAACTATATAAACATATTTGTTATTAATTTTAGAAACTTAAGTATAACTTAATCAAATAAGATCTCGTTAAGTTAATGGTTGTTTAGGTTTATAAGCAGAATTATTGACTTATTCTTAGACGATATAGGACAAAAATACTCAATTGTTTCCCTCCATTCGACGGATAAATGTGGACATAAGCATTACGGTAAGACTGTGTTAAAAACCAAAGTCCAGGCACGTAAAGACCAAAAGTAGAACTCTGATATTATATTAGAAACTCAAATATAATTTAATCTAATAAGATATTATTAAGTTAAAGATTGTTCACTTATAAACATCATTATTATGTTGTATAGTTTACTAGACAATGTGAAACAAAGATAATTAATAATTAATATCTCTAGACATAAAATAATTAAATGTAAATAGTTTATTTGAATTTGATGAAAAGACTTTTAGTTGAAAACGTGCTCTCTCCTAACTTATTTAGTTGAAACTATATTACAATTAGATACAAAATTCATTTAACAAAATATGAATATCAAAATAAAGTTACCAAAATGTAATTTTAAAAAATATATTAAAGATTATTATCTTTCTATTTTTTTTTACTAGTTTTAATTTTTTTTTACCAATGATATATAATATATATACTATAACTTTATTACTCTAAGGAATTATATTACTTTTTACAAAAATGTAAATAACAAAACTTATTTATAACCAATGAACTACTCAACTTAATTAATTTGAAAATAATGTGAGTTTAGTTGGCTCACGTACAAATTAAATGAACCAAGATGAATTTTAGCAAGTTAGTTCTTGTCATTCCATATTCTATAATTTTGTACTCTTATTATTATTTTTTCTTTTAAGGGTGAATTTTAAAAATAGCCCGTATTCGATAGTTTTGTTTTCTTATTATTTTTTATTTTGATTTCATCACTTTAATTTTTAATTCTCACACTTTAATACACTTTAATTTGGTTGCTTTACTTTTTAATTTTCACAAATTTAGTTTAAAATTAAACTTCAAAAATATAAGAAATGTAAGGATCTAAAGTGTAAAAATTTAAAAAATAAAGGGAATTAATTGTAAGAAAAATTTTAAGTGAACCACAAGAATAAAAATTAAAAAATAAAGATACCAAATCTTAAGAGAAAATAACAAGAGATTAAAGTGTAGAATATATATATATATATATAGAAATAGCCGGATACAATTAATTTATTAAAATAGGAGTTTAAAATAAAGTATACAATAATTAAGATAAATAATAGTGATTATTTAAAAAAAAAATTTATAGATTACTTAGTTCAAAAATTATAAAAATGCACGATTTAGACTTATACGGGTGTATATATAGGTTATAATGGTTTACCAAAAACAAAAACAACAAATAGGTTATAATGATTTCACGTATAGTAATTAAAGTTATGTATATTATAAGATAACTCATTTTTAATTAACTTACAACATATTTATTTGTGTAAAACTTGATTCTATGGGCATTTGGTGGAGGTAAACAAGAAATAGTATTAAATTTTTACAGAAAACTTTTTAAATTTACATGATTTATACAAATAATTTTATTGATGAAATTTTATTTTTATTCTTTAAAAAAAAGAATATATTTAATTTTTTTATAATTTAAACGAAAATTAAATTTAATTGGATAGTTGGACTTAAATGCATAAAGACTATTTATATTAGATAACTTTTAATAATTTTTGTGGAATGAACACATACGTAATTGCGAAAAAAAAAAAGCAGAAAATGACAAGTAAACACCAATCAAGTTGTGTAGTACTGTGAATTGTGAAATTAATACTCGAGTCAAATTCTCTGGTCCCAATATATTTTGGAATTCGTCTGCCACTAAACACGGGAAATGTCGACGAAAATGACTGAAAATATAAGCTCTTCTATATACTATTTACCTAGTATAAAATTTAATTATTTTAAACTTTTTATGAAAATATAATCAATAAAAATAACTTTATACCTTTCAATACCTTATAATTATTAAAATTTTAATAAAATATAACCCATAAAAGTAAATTTATATATCTTAATAGTAATAATATAATATAAAATTGCTACTTATAAAGGCTTAAGCCCCTTACAAATACTATGAAACACTTCAATTTCTATATGGATTAGGAAAAAGATCTCTTTAGGTAGGTAGGTGGGACCCAAATTAGTATTTAAAAATCAAAACAAATTAAATTAAATTAAAAAATTGGATTGAATTGAATAATTTTTAACATTTTTATAAATCAAACTATACGACTTGATTTGTATTAATTAAAACTATTTTTTAAATGTTTTGATTTAATCAGATTAATTTTTAAACCATTTGGATTAGATCGATTTTAATAATATATTAAATTTTTCATATTATTTCTCAAAAAATGTTGATTAAATTTATTATATTTTAATTAAAAATATATCATTAGTTATATCATATTTATGTATTATTAATTGGATCAAATCGTTGAAAATTGTTAACTAAATCGTTCGGTTTAATATTTTTAATAACCAAACGGTCCAATCCAATCCAATTTTAACAATATAAACAAACCTATCTAATTAAATATTTTTTACTCAAAAGTAAACCAAATCAAACCATTAACACCTTAGTTGAAACTATCCTACGTAGTTTTCCCTTGTTACCAAATATCAGTTGTCGTTTTTCTGTGTATTTGTTATTGTATCTTTTTTATTATTTGCATTTGACTGAATTTAAATTTTAAAAATTTATAAAAGTATAGTTTAATACATTCTACCATATTAATTAAATTACCTTTAACAATATTTTCATGGATTTTTAAAATTTATATTAAATAAAATATGAAATCAACAAAAAAAAATTAATTTAACAATAACTATACCCTTCCTTTATTTCCCACTTATTTTTTTTTCAATAATACAGTTTTTTTTAATCAATAATATTGTTATTGGAGGGTGAATACATCTTTAGAGAGAGAGAATTAATAATCCATAACTCACTTGTATTGTTGTATGGTTCATACTTTTCTCAACCTAATTAAATGTTTTTATGTTTTTCGCTTTCTAAAATAGTGCATACTGAAGAGTTTTAGACGAAGATGATTATGAACAAACAGAGAAGAGATGAAGATGAAGATGAAGAACAAGAGAGAGATATAAATGCTCAAGAGATAGCATACAATGTAAAAAATACACAACGAATTGAAAATGAACATACATCTATATGAAGGATCAAAAGTTTATGTTACATTTTTTCAATGATAAGCATCAAAAGTTTATTAGAGGCATTCCATTTTGGAGCTGACACTAGCTCTCCATCCATATGCATGTAGGCATGTGTTGAGTGCTCAATGTCAAGGATGACATCTCACCTTTCTTGTTAGCACCTGTTGAAAAATTCTATGAATTAAAATTACTTTAAAATAAAAAACGGATGTTTTAAAATTCTTCTAATTAGAAATAGATTTTACGTTTTATTTTTTGGTCTCATTTCTTTGTCCATTCGGGCTGTTAATGTATTTATTATTCTTTCAGCCTTTATGGCTGCTTTTGGGTATTTAAATATCATTTTGCAAAGACCGAGAGGACACAGAGAAACAGATGAATTATAAGAAAGACTAGAAAGAAAAGTACGTGAAAAAGAAAAAAAATAAAAGTAATTTTTGTAATTTCTAGAGTTAGGTTACTCTAAAATAGTTTAAATACTTGAAAATTTGTGTAGTAATAAGCTGCACTAAGTTTATTATCATTTTATTATTTTATCTTAAGATATAGGTTTTTAGAATTCTTTGAAACTTCGAAAAAAATTAATTTAAGAACATCACGTAATACTTGAACTTTAATCTTTTATTTATTTTATTTAAATTTTATATTTATAATATATATATATTTATTTGTATTTGTGTTTTTTAATTTAAAATAATGCAATTTATTTTTAATTTACTAACAATCTCAACATAATTTCTTTCACTTTTATTCTGGACAAACAAAGGTATTTATTTTCAGTCTTCTATTAATTCTAACTTTCTAGGGATATTTTTTTCATATTACTAATCTTTTCTTGTAACAGTTTTGGTGGACTCTTTTTACAGTTTTAATTTAAAAACTCTTAGCAGACAGTTTCACATTGGTGGACTCTTTAATGATGCAGATGATAACAATACTTCCTTCAATCCATTCGGCACAGTTAGGTTTTTTTCTTTTCTTTCTAAATTATTTCAGCATTTTTCTTTTGCAGTACCCAGTATATTTAACCCTAATATTTCTATGTATATATATATAAATAGATAATAATAATGATGCAGTGGTATTAGTTAAATATATCTTTGGCTTAGTTTTTGAAATTCCATTAAAAAATTTAATATTATAAAAAATTATTTTTTTGAAACACATCTTAAAAATATTAAAACACATTTAAAAAATATTTAATTAGTAATTTCATAAATTGATTTAAGTTTAAATAAATATTTTAGTACCAAAAATAATTTCAAATTTATAAAATTGTAATATTTAATGCACGAATATAATCTTATGTATGGTAATTATAAAAAATATACTTGAATTACAACTATCTAAAACTCAAACATTTGTTCGATTTTTCTAGATAGACTTGATAACAAACCTAAAAACAAGTAAAAATATTGGCTAAACAATTAATAGTATAAAAATCAGATTAAATAATATAATTAAATTATAATTATAATTGGAGTAAAATATTACATCACAAAAATTGAGTTCATAAGATCTCTAGATTAATAAATTAATTACACATAATTATGTTCATAAAACTCATATTTTTTATAAAAAGAGACATAAAAATTGATAAAGAAAAATGTAGAAGAAGAAATACAATCAATATCTTTAATTGTAGTGTTAATCTCCTCTTGAATCTTTATCAAAATTGTATCCCCTCTTAATTTTTTTTTTGTATTTTTCTCTCTTTTTAGTTCTAAAAACTAACCAAAATTATACTAATGACAACCCCTTAGGGTTTATCGAGTGATTAAAGGCTTAAATATAACTCAGGTACGATTTGAACCTTCAGATCAAGGGTTGCGATCAAAACAAACAAAATTGATAACGCCAACCAATCACAGTGCAACACGTATTACATGGAAATCACTGGACAAATCAAAACTTGACGTGGTAGAGGAGACTGATTAAAGTCAACACTGGTTGAGTCAATGCCGCGTGGTGCAACGTGATTCACGAAACTGATGGCATAAAACATAGATGGAATGTTGGGAGCAATGATGTGGCGACACGTGGTAATGCAATTTAACCAATCTTCGAACTCGGATTGAATATTGTGCTGACACGTGGTGCGCATTTTATCCTTCTCATATGTAGAGTAATGTGATTCGATATCCTGCAAGGCTTGCTCAGTCATCTCATTTACGTACGTGATAAGCCACGTGGTAACTCTTAATTGACTTTGGATTAAAAATTCTAAAAAGATTTCAAAAATTTTTAAAATTATATTTTCATTCCTTTTAACTAAATTTTTTATATTTTAATAATTTTAAATTATTTAATAAAATAAATAAATATTAAGTAAAAAAAATGAACTAATGATTTACTTAAAATTATCAATAAAATATTTACTGCGAATTAAGCATTTACTGTAAATGTGTTCGTTTCAAAGGAAGCATTTATTACTAATGTGTTCATTGTGAATGAAATGTTATCATCAACTAAATTTATAATTATAACAATAGATATTATTAGCAATGAAATATTATATATCTAAATATCTAGTATCTCTAATTAAAAACTAATACGTGGATGTCGCTTGCGATAGATATTTCATTGCATGTATTAAATATCAAGTGAAATTAAAATTTCATTACTAATAAATTATCTAAGGCGGGTATAACACGACCACTTTGCGACAAGCACTTTTATAGTTAATAACACATTTGTTACAAAATTTATGCAATTAGTGATGAATTTTTTTATCTTAAAAACCTTTGATTCTTGTAGTGAGTTATATTATCTTGAATATGAGTTTGATTTTTTGTGTCTGTAACTTAAAATGACAAATAGAGTAGTATTTGCGTTATAAAACTTTCATTTTGTTGAATATGTAGCTTATATAAGAGATGAATTTCTCTGTCTGAAAAGGGTCGGTCATATAACGAATATATGTATAGGACTATAGTAGTATTTTTAGATTAAACAAAATGTAAGTATTTATAACGTATATATAAGGTAATTCAACAACATAAACCTCACTCACACACGAAGCAGCTAAAACATATTTCGCACTGTAGCTACATATGATTGAGCTTAAGACAGCAAAATATATATTGAAACATAGAGGGGATCATCACCTGATGGGATCCCTTATTTTTTAGGTATATAACATGCATGGAAAGACTACAATAATTACACATAAATTAAAGAGGTTAGGGCCAATCAATTGGCAGTTGGTGGCTTGTAATATGGAGGTCTGTGATGTGGTGGTTTATGATAGGGTGGCTTGTGGTAGTCCTTAGCATCTTTTACTGGTTTGTTGGTTTCCTCATCAACAAGGCCAGTGGTGGAGGCCTCCTCCTCAAAAGGAGGTTTGTACTTAGGAGGATAATGAGGTTTTGGACGCGGCTTGTAGTCTTGCATATCAGCATCAACTAGAGAGGAGTAAGTGGTTATTATAACCACCACTGATATGAGCAGCAATAGCAAGTGTTTAGGAGACATATTTCTTCTTGGTATTTTTGTTGTGAACTTGTGATGGTGAAAAATTAGAACCATCTTTTGTGAGCTTTTATAGTGGTTTTCAACCATTTAAATGCTTGACACTTGTTAGTGGCTTTTTAGAATTTCTTATTACACCCATTTTTTTTAATGAGTTAAATGCTAATTATAGTTAATTATATATATATATATATATAGAGAGAGAGAGAGAGAGAGAGATAGAGAGAGAGAGAGGAGCTAGTGGGTGATTAGGCCGTGGGATACATCACTTTGTTTCTATATATTTTTAGCATTATACGTTAGTTATTAATATATAACTTATCAAGTAATTTTTTATCTTCTGTGAACACTTGACAATTTTTTAGTCTCTTTAACTATTTTTTTGTTACATAATTTTTTATTTCCTATATAATTAATATCACATATATGTTTATAGCATATCACTCTATTTCGTAGTAAAAAATATTATTCTTCGTTTACAACCAATAAAATTATAAGATATACAATTTAACTATAATTATAGTTCAGTAAAAAAATTATAATATATAATTTAAATTTTTATAATTTTAATAGTTACTATTATGTGTTAGTCGCCCCTTAATTAAAAAAGTATTTCTAGCTTCACTCCTACGTATTGATGACCCATTTGTCAAAAACATATTTGCATTGAACAAATATATAATAGGGGTGGTATCACATGTACAGAAATAATTTTTCTTTATTATAATTTTATACATATATCAATCCATTTAATACAATATAATTAATATTTATTTATTTATAAATCATATCATAATAACTTTAATATCTTATCTTTACAATTTAATACTAAATATCATATGTAGCACTAATCTTTGTAAATATATTTATGGATCGATCCTTATCTAGTATCTGAAAAAAGATAAATTATCAAACCAATATTATTAGGTTTTATAAAAGTTTGGTCCTGCCACTAGCATATTATTAATTGATTTTTTAGACGAGAGCTCAAGTGCGGAGCCATGTTTCTCTTCTGGTCAAAGAAAGATTTACACGTAATGATCCATTACAAGGTTTAATATAATTAATTAATTAGCTGGACACAATTTTCATGATACCTATTACCTGTAATTAACAAATAATTTTTTCTTAAAATTATTAAGTTAAACCATTTTAACATTTATTTGTTACCTATAAATTCTTTTAGTAGATGTGTCATTTGTTGGGCTGTTATTTAATATGAAATTCCATAATATATAATTGTTGATCATGAACTTTACAAAATTTAAAATGGTTTCACTAAAAAATAAAAACAATTAGTAAGTGCACTTACATACTATTAATGTTGATCAATTAAAAAAAATATTAAGTTTGTTAGATAAAATATGAAGTGCCTAATTTAGAAGAAGATTCATAGAAGGTGACTTACCATATTGTCAAAGATAAAGGTGCCTAACTTTGTTTGAATAAAGAATAGGAAAATTAGGTAACCTAATTTTGTTGAATGAAGAAATGTTTGGTATATGAAATGAGAACTTGAAGGCTATAAATATGGCTTCATTTTTTTATTGATAATCATCCCAAAAATAGAGAAAAGCTTGTATGAGAAGTTCTTAAGTGAAGGAATTTTGTGGGAAAATTCTTTTGGGCTTGTAATTGCTCTTGTCTTTTGGGTGTGTGAGAAAATTACTGAGAGTGTGGTTGTAACAATTTTCCACATAGTGAATTTTTCTCTAGTTGTCTTTTGACAACGAAAGTGGTTTTTCTCTAATTTGGAGTTTCCACTATAATTCTTGTGTTATGCATTATCTATTTCTCTGTTATTTGATATTCTGTTAAGAAAGATCTTGGGAGGGAGAATTTGTGATTATACCATTTTATCCAAATTTCCTAACAACTGGTATTAGAGTCAATTTCAAAGAAAGAAGGAGAAATGTCAGGAGTCAAGATTGACATTGAGAAATTTGATGGGAGAATCAATTTTGGCACAGTAAGCGATACGAGTCAAAGATTTTTTGATCAATATAGATTACCTGAGCGTTAAAGGGAAAGCGAGCCGCACATTCTTGGTATTAGTCAGGTAAAACCAATATAAGTGATGAAGATTGAGAAGATCTTGATCTAAGAGAACTGAAGTGCAATTCGGCTTTATTTGGCCAAAAATATTCTTGCAAATGTGCGTGGAATATCTATGGCCCGAAGAACTACTGAGGAAAAGCTTGAAGAATTGTATCGGGAAAAAAGACGTCTCAAATCGGTGTATTTGAAAGAAGCGATTTCATACTTTGCGTATGAATGAAGGAACTATTATGTCGACCATCTAAGTGTTCTCAATGGTATTGTCTGTGAGTGGAAACCATTGGAGTTAAACTTGACGATGAAGATATAGCTTTAAGGCTACGTACGGTCTCTTCCGTCTTAACATGATCACATGGAAACCTATCTTGATTCATGGAAAGGAGAAAATAATTTTTCGAAGTTACTAGCAAGTTGTTTTACGAAGAAAAAGTGAGTAGTGAAAGAAATGTTTCGCTGGCTTCGACATTGGTAGTGACAGCTTAGAAATAAAAACAATTTCATGAAAAAGAAGATAGTGTGTTGGGGGTGTGGATAATCGAGGCACCTCAAAAAGAAATTGTCCAAAGGTGGAGGCGATCCTGAGAAGCTCAATCACAGGCAGTGGCAGCTAATAGTATGTCTGTTTTCAAATACTATAGTGATGCTCTTTGAAAAGAGCGTGTACATCTCGTGGCGTACCCTTAGTCTCTAAATATTGCCATGAAAGAGGGTGTGTATTCTTGGTAGCGGGTCCTGAAGTTTGCACAGGGTATTGGCTTGGTATAGATGCAAGGTGTGTGGTGGAAAAGAATGTCGATGGTGATGAACTCTCGGGAAAACCAAGTGTGAGAGTTGCAATAAATTT
This sequence comes from Hippophae rhamnoides, assembly GCA_033030585.1. Lineage (NCBI taxonomy): Eukaryota > Viridiplantae > Streptophyta > Magnoliopsida > Rosales > Elaeagnaceae > Hippophae > Hippophae rhamnoides. Next base: position 72,385,028 of record CM065427.1, read on the forward strand.
CGGTAAGTTTTTTTCGACATGGTAGATGTGAAATTCTTAGAATTGATGATTAATTCTAAGTGGGTGTACTCTTTATGGTGGAGTATGATAATTTTCGGTGTAGAGAATTATGACTGTTGGAATAGACAATGTTGTAGTGGTAACCATGTTTATTTTTAATTAAGGTGGAGATTGTTATGATCAATTAAAAATAATATTAGGTTTGTTAGTCAAAATAGGAGGTGCCTAATTTAGAAGAAGATTCATGGAAGGTGACTTACCATATTGTCAAAGATGGAGGTGCCTAACCTTGTTTGAATAAAGAATAGGAAAATTAGGTAACCTAATTTTGTTGAATGAAGAAATGTTTGGCATATGAAATGAGAACTTGAAGGCTATAAATATGGCTTCATTTTTTTCATTGATAATCATCCCAAAAATAGAGAAAAGCTTGTATGAGAAGTTCTTAAGTGAGGGAATTTTGTGGGAAAATTCTCTTGGGCTTGTAATTGCTCTTGTCTTTTGGGTGTGTGAGAAAATTACTGAGAGTGTGGTTGTAACAATTTTCCACATAGTGAATTTTTCCTTAGTTGTCTTTTGACAACGGAAGTGGTTTTTCTCTAATTTGGAGTTTCCACTATAATTCTTGTGTTCTGTATTATCTATTTCTCTGTCATTTGATATTCTGCTAAGAAAGATCTTGGGAGGGATAATTTGTGATTATACCATTTTATCCAAATTTCCAAACAATTAAGTCATAGCATGGTTCGTTTTTCATAAAAAAAAATTTAAAAAGCTAATTTTGAGCATGTATAAAGAGACTCGAAACACAAATATCTAAGTGCATTAATCAAATAAACTAAACAATTATATTTTTTTAATCAATACAATTAATTCCCTTTTGTATATGATTCATGCACTAATGATTTCAAACTATGAAAAGGGGTCTTAAATTCACATTTAAAAATATATTAAGCACCACCTTTACCACTAAATTAATGTATTATAATTAAATTTTGTGCAACGTATCAAATTAGATATTTTAAAATGGTTGGTCTCTTAAATGTTGAGGAGACTGCCTAAAAGACTCAATTGGCTTGATTTGGTATTAATAGTATTTAATGTGATTTAAAATACAAAGGAGTAAAATCTTATTTGTGATAAGGTTAATCATGCACGGAGTGTTAAACATGTCTCATTTGGAATTGTTTCAAAGGAGAATTAGTTTGGAAAAAGAAATGCAATACCTAGTGATATCTCATAGCTAATTTATAAGTTTTCTCACCCTTTTCATGCTACACAAAAAGAAAAATGTGAGCCTACATGTAAGGGATATAAATGTATGGTTAAGAGTTCAATCCTATAGTGTATGAGTTGTCAATTAATAATCTTGGAAAAAAATATTTAGGGATAAATATATATATATATATATATATATATATATATATATATATATATATAATAAATGACTTAGGATTCATTTTCTTTGAGTAAGATCAATTTACATCACCCTAAACCTAAACTAAACATTATTCTTAATATTTTCAACCCTCATTGTTTTCAATTAAGAACATGTTCAGAAAAGCATTCAAAACAAAAGGGGCAAATAGAAAATAAACTAATCAATAAATAAATGAAAACAACCAAACTAAAAGAAAAGGAAGAATACTATAGGATACGTTAGGTTACCTCTCACCAATTGCTTCCTTCAGGGTCTTAGCAAGATGTTACTTAGGACATGGTTTGTACACTTTAACACATTCAATGTCTTCCTTGTTATTAACTCCTTTCAAGTAAGACTTCATACAATGCTTGTTCATCTTGAATGTCACTTGAGTCTTTGCGTTCAACAGCTTTACAACTCACTAAGAAAGAATTTAACAACTTGAAATGATCCACACCATTTTGACTTCAATTTTCCCAAAAATAATTTAAAATGAGAGTTAAATAAGAATACCTTCATTCCAAGATAAAGAGACTTACAGAATAAGCCTTTGTCATGTTAACACTTAGAGCATTCTTTTTAGATCTTTTCATTTTCATATGCTTCATCCCTAATCTCCTCTAGCTCATAAAGTTGAAGTAAGCACTTCTCTCCTGTTTGTTCCAAGTCCATATTCAGCTCCTTAATTTCCCTATATGTCCTATGCTTAAGCTCAATGGAAAAATGGCATGTCTTTCCAAAAAACAACCGATAAGGGCTCATCTTAATGAGTGTCTTGTAAGCTATACATTATAACCACAATGCATCATTCAACTTGGCTATACAATCCTTCCTTGAAGATTGCACTATCCATTCTAAGATCCCTTCAATTTTTCTATCGCTCACCTTTTGTATGATGTTATACTATTGCAAAATTGGATACCATCATCACTAATTATGGCTCTACATATCCCAAGCCTACTAAGTATCACATTCTTCAAAAATTTGATGAAACAGTTAGTATCATTAGTTCTAATGGGTATAGCTATAACCCACTTGGGCACATAATTAAGTACAATTAGATATGCCTAAAGTAAACTAGATATACATTAGCAGATATGATATGCATTAGTATATATGATATGCATTAGCATATATGATATGCATTAGCAGATATGAGTATGTCCTTTAGGAAGTGCCTTATCGAAGATATCTACAACTTGATCGTTAGAAGAGACAGGGAAAATCTTGAGAGCACCATGGACAAGATGAGAACGAATAAAGTGACAATCAATCTCGATATGTTTAGTCAGTTCATGAAAGACATCATTGAGAGCAATATGAATGACACTATAATTGTCACAATGAATTGGAGTAGTAAATGATGGGGACACACTCAAATCCTTAAGAAGCCATCATAGCCAAAGGAGCTCACATGTGGTATCAGTAAGAGCACGATATTCCGCTTCAGTATTGGAGCAAGCCACGTTTGTTTCTTACTTTTCCAAGAAATCAAAGAAGAACCAAGGTGAAAGTAATAACCTGTAGTAAACCTGCTATCAGAGGGATCTCCTGCCCAATCAGCATCAGAGAATACACGAAGTACAAGAGGAGACTGAACTGAGTAGAAAATGCCATGGAAGAGAGTACCCTTCAAGTATTATAGAATGCACAGAACATCAACATAGTGAGTCGATCATGGACAAGACAGATACTAGCTCACTTGATAAACAACATAAGAAATTTTTGGACGAGTAATTGTAAGACAAACCAGGATGCCAACCAATCGTCTATAAAGAGAGGGATTAGAAAATGGTTTTCCCCCTTGAGGGTACCAAATGCGCATTAAGTTCAACTAGAGTGTCAATGGTCTTGTTATCCGTGAGTCCAACTTGAGATAAAAGGTCAGATGCATACTTGGATTGAGTAATATAAAGACCATATGTGGAACGAATGATCTCAAGACCCAAGAAATAGTTGAGATGTCCAAGGTCTTTCATTTCAAACTACTGACTAAGAAAATCCTTGAGTTCTTGAATTCCACAAAGGCCATCACCAGTTATGATCATATTATCTACATATAGGAGAAGAAAAATGGTGCCTTTATTATTATTATAAAAAAATAAGGCAGAATCATAAGGACTAGAAGTGTAAACCAAGCGAAGGATGGTGAAGCTAAACTTAACAAACCACCCTCGTGGAGCTTGTTTAAGACCATAAAGTGCACGTCGAAGGTGACAAACCTTATTTGTTTCAACAGAAAGATCAGGAGGAGGTTGCATATAGACTTTTTTATGTAGATAAATTGGATCACAAAGGTCAATTTGGTCCCAAAGAAAGCAAAGCTGATCATAGTAGTCATTGATGGATTGTCTTGGTTCTTCTCAAAGTTGATGCAATTCAACTACTAATTGATATTTCATAGATCCGTGAGTAGTGGAGTACCTTTTGGCCAACATATCTCATGTTGATTTTGTATCATCAAAGCTGCCCAAAAGATTGGAGTTGGAGGGAATGGAAGTATTTAGAATCCATGTGAGGATCATGTGTTTGTGACTATCCCATTCAATCATGCGGCCAAGGTATGTAGCATCTTCTTCTCTTCCTCCTTTGACAAGAATGGTAACTACATTAGTACAATAATTCCAAATCATGTGACCCTTAAGAAAAATGCGCATAACTTGAGACCAGGATAAGTAATTCTTGTTTCCATCCAATATAGTATTGATGGGGCGAGGAAGAAAAATATCCTTTTTATCCATTTAGAAACAAAATATGAAAAAAAGGACTACAAAAACAAAGTCTACGTGAAAAACTGGGTAGGAAAACCCGATATGCAAAACTTCAACGGTCAACAGTAGTCAACAACGAGATGATATCTGCAGGAAGTGATGATGATGTCATCCTTAGGTGATGTTTCAATGATGATGTCACAAGATGCATGAGGGCTCCTACAGGCTTCGATGCTTACGAGACTTCCTCGAATGTGTAGATTTGGTCGAATCGATCATAGTGGTATTAGTAGAAAGGTTGTCAAACCAAGATGCATGGCGCGCTTGGTTTTCTGTGAGCAACGCATGAGGAAGAGGTACGATTCCTCTGAGTGGCGTGTGAGGGCGTATGCATACTCTGATGGTTACGAAATTTTCACGGTTGTGTAGATCGGGGCGAGCCGATCATTGTTGTACCTGTAAAAATTTTAGCGGAGCAAGATGCACGGCAGAGATGGTGATTGCAGTGGTTTGTGTGGTGTGGGACTCCTCAACAACGATGACTGCAAGCTTGGAACCTAAGGACAACAGCTAAAAGACGTCGGAGGTTCAACAATGAAGTGCTACAGCAACTGTTGTGACAACGGAAGCAATAAGGGTGGAGTAACACCAAAAGAGACAAGACTACTAAGAGAAAGGTTAGAGTAGTGACTCTAATACCATGTTAGAAATACTTAATAATTGTATTGTATTCTATGTATTAAGAAATATACATGGTGTATTTATATAGTAATTATAAGTAAATTAGATATTATTAAAGCAAACTAGATATACATTAGAAGATATGATATACATTAACAGATATACGTTAACAGAAACAACTAGGAAAAGCTTATCCCAATTTCTGGGCATGAAACAAGAGAAATAGGATGGTTTTTATAGAAAAATAGTACCACTTGTTGATCCGTAGTCAACCACTCAATGAGAATACAACAAAGCAGTCAAGAACTTAGCGAACACCTAGTGAGACCATGACAAGACCTTAACGAACACTATGAGGAGTCCAATGAACCAACAAACTAGACAAAAACTGGTCAATTGACACTGAATCGACAAGATTACTAAAATCGTCTAGTTTGGCCCTAAATTTGTTCGAATCACCCAATTTAAGACAAATTACAAATCCCCCAACAAAAAATACTACTTTCTAGTAAACCATATCTTTGAGATATGCAAGTATGTACGATGTGTAGGATCAAACAAAAATGTGTCCTATATGTATGTGATACTGAACTACCAGTAAATAAGAATTTACATAAACAACCAAGATCTACCGTGAGAAATAACATACAAATAAGATTAAAAAATTAGAAAAATAGAAATTGAAAAGACACGATAAATTGCGGGAGAAACAATTAATATTCAATTCATTATCTTAGTATGATCTTATATTATAATATAGGTCCTGTTTACAACACAATATTACGAAAATAATAATACAAAATTAAGATAAATATAATTTGAAATTAAAAACGGTATTGATGCTAATTTGATAATTTTAACTGATTTAAAATATTACTATTGTTTTCCCATCACATTTACTTATTGAACGCACTGAACTGAAATTTTGGACTTTCGAGCGAAGTTGCAGAAAATGATCGTAGTGATATATATTTTTAAATTAAACATCCGTGCCATTATTCGTATGCAGTAACTTTAGGTTAAGTAACTTTCGTATTTTCTATTCTAAAAGTTGATGGAGATAGGAAAGGGGTGACCATTGTCGTATATAATGAAAGCTTTCTATTTGAAATTTGGAATTCCTAGTGCTTTGTTTCATTCTTCAAATTTATTATTATTGCTTTACAAGTGGAAATTTTCTTATGGGTTTAGAAAAATGATTAGAAATTTACCTTTAAATTAATTGCATAGACCGGATAATCGTGTGGTCAATTTTGGAGGAAGAAAAAACTTGCAAATCCACTATGATGATGAATTTAATCAAGAAGTTATTTGATTTCGATTGAATTCATCTTATTTTTAAATGATTTTAGTTGAAAAATTCATTAACGAACTCATTTATATTTATCAAAAATAAAAAAGTAAAAAAATATTTATAATTTTATTTAAAAGTAAAAAAATATTAATATAAATTTTATCTTTTAATTATAATATGGTAAAACAAGAAAAAAATAATTTGAATACACTTTTTCGTAACGAAATTATTGTAATTATATTTTGTCTAATACATTTTCCAGGATGAGCCCGTAAGTTTCTCATCAACTTGGTAAAATATTTCATTTGAGCTGAAGACTTAAGTTACTTGGACTGTTTCAATTTTTTAACTCTTGATTAGATCAAACTTAATGTTTTAGCTCATTTCATACTATTAAAAATGAATCTTACCATCAAACTACTATTTCACCTAATACATTTCTCACCATAAATCATATATATTTGGACTTTGGCAGAGAAAAAAAATTAAAACAAAAACATTTCAGCATATTTAGAATAGTAGGTTTCTGTGAGTGCAGATATGCATCCTTTGTATATTTTAATATTTTATTATCTAATATTTATTATTTTAGAGAAGATACTAAAATCTCTATTTTATAAGAAGAATTCAAAATTACCATTGCATAATGGTCCAATGGTTTATTTTTTAAATAAGCATTGACATGGGCTCGATTCACTGTCATTGTATATGTTCACATGTGATTGGGTGAGAATATACCTGTTATTTTTTTAAAAAATTTAGAAATAAGTTATTGAAAGGATAGTGAGTATTTACGATATTAATAAATAAAATCTTATATGTAATATTAGTTTTTATTTATATCTTTTAAGAATATTTTCAAGCCGGAGAAATTATCGAGTCTCAATAATCACATCTCAAATATATCTTTATTTTTATGTATGTTAGATTTCATATTAGATATATAAGAACATTGTTCAAGAATTTCACTCGATCGATTGAATGGTGACTAGATTGATCGAGCTTAATTAAAATTGATTGAATAAATTTTTAATATGATTAATTAATGACTAGATTAATCCATTTTTTTAAAATTAATTAATTTTTCACTAAATTGATTGATATTTAATAGGATCAATCGAACTATTATTAGATGATCGAGTGATTACACTCGATCGATTGAGCGGTTAGGGTTCTAAATTTAACCTAATTTTTATTCGAGTTAATTTATTTTATTACTATATTGTCCTTATTTCTTAAAGCTCTTTAAATATTTTCAATAGAAAATTTGTAATAAACCTTTAAACTAGGGTTTATACTTATGTTATTTAATCATACTATTGGCTCACAATTTTGTTAACCATACAAGAGAATTATTTTCTTCATCTTAATCTATGTTAACCATACAAAAGAATTATTTTCTTCATCTTAATCTATCTCTTATTTTTCAAATATAATATCATAATTTTTTAAGATTCTTTATTTAGTTAATTTATCAAACATTAGTGATTGTGTTTAATTGATTAATAAACCTTTTTCTTTATTTTCATTCTTGAATTGTTTGATCAAATGATTGTGTTTATCATATCATAACTATTTGATTTGATTATTAATCTTTGAAGGAGCCATCTTTATTGATATTATACTTTAAACTATTGTCACGGGGTTGTTAGTTGATTTTGATTTATCTAGTATATTTATTAAATCATCTAGTTAGGGTTATCATTATTGAATATACTCTATGACACATATTTACACTTGTGGTATTATGCTAACTTTTTAAGTACTAGTTGTAAGAGTTCGATTAACTAATGTGACTCAAGTTCATCAAAAAGTTGGACTAGATCCGAACACCTTTGTAAAGACTATGATGAAAAGAGCAACTTACAAGTAGATTACTTAGGGGTATTATCTTAATGGATAGTTTGAGTCATAACTTTGTAATTGGATCTTATTTTTCATAATTGATAGTTAGGTGTTCCAATAGATCAGTGGTTTTCCTGTTATTGATATGATTAGTTTGCTTTCACTTAAAAATATCATGTGTTGATTTTTATATTTTGACATTACTTTATTTATACGTGATTATAAGTATGCCTGTTTTGTAAATTTTTAATTTATTATATTTCTATTTATCTTCTATACACCCACCATCTAATTAATTACATTCAAATAAAATGGAAATTTTCAGTCATTATCCATATAATTAGGAATGTGAAATGGTTGTATTTTATGAATTATAAATGATACTTTTAAATTCCAATAGATTCTTATGTTCTCAAATAAAATTAAAAATATAAATAGTAGGGTGCAAAAGGACACGAACTGGGTAAGTCATGTGACATAGAAAACTATTCAGGGTAAAGTGGATTTTCTTTTACTTTTAATCAGAAGTATGTAATCCATTATTCCGTTATCGTTTTCTTGGCTACCTTATCATATAAAACCTATCAGGGTTAGCTAACAGCAAGAGTAATACTTGTTTAGTGCCTTTAACAAGATTTTGTAACCAAACTTGAATCTTTTTGGCAAATTACGAAGTACTATTGACACAAGAATCTTGCCTTTTATTTATAGACGACGTTAGGTTTTAGCACTTCAGTAATATTCTTATTTAAAAAAATATATAAATAAAGATACATCCATATTTTCATAATAATTTATTAGTGATCTTTATATTTAACTTTAAACAAGTGGATCAAAATTAGATTTTAATTGAGAATTTTAATAAGTGTCATGTACATGATTAAAAAATAAAACTCAAACTCATATTTAAAACTATTTCTTAATAGGAAATCACCTCTCAATCTTCAACCAACCATTTCTAAGTTTGATTTCTTTAGTTTTTTTAGAATCTATTTTACCTTTTCGTGATTTCATTTTATTTTGTAGTTAAGTTAAAATTTATTTTTGGGTTAATTGTATGAAATTTTCTTGTTCTTTAATTATTTTAAAGATTAATTTGTCTTTTATTTTTGTCGTGTGTATAACATATGTTAAAATTCCGAATTAATTTATAATTTTATATCACTAGTGTATTTTAAATTAAACATAAAACTATTAGTGTAATGCAATGAAGATATGGACCTATGTGTATATATTATGTTAAATAGGGGTATTATTATTAAAATATCAAATTCAATAAATTGTGTTTATAGTTATGTGCGCCTATTAGCTTAAATTTTTAATTAAAATATTTGTTCAAGGGCAATAATATTGCTACTATCACTACTATCACAACAAAATTATATGAATATTTTTGTATGATATCAATTATCTTGTACTGCTATGTTTTATACTTCTAGTCAGCATTAAGAGGATGTAAATTTGAAATGTGATGCTAGTAAATGTGTTTGAGTGGATATGTGTGATTATGTAACTATTATTTAAAGAAGTACATTTTAATACCATATTATTGATAAAGTTGTCATTAAAGGATGATTATTGTGACAAAAATATACTATTATATAAGCACTTAGTCTACCCTATTTTTGATCCACCCCTTTCCAATACCTTTTGAGATTTTTCCATATATTTTTTTTTTTACTTTTTTCATCCTAAAAACGCAAGATTCTTTCCTACAATATGGATGTCTATGCTTGATGGAACAAATTCACCTTATCTCTTAATTTTATAAAAATGAAAAAAAAGTACACAATACAGGGATACAATTAAAAAACTATTACTAATAGGAGGCAATAGGAGGTATTTAATATTTTTTCCTAAAAATTAATTTTCTTATTTGTTAATTCTACATTTTAACTTTATATACCAAAAATATTAAAGAGTAAAATAATAATTGTTTTTCATTGTGATTAATGATATTCAAAATTTATCTATTTAATTCAATCTATTTAATTTTAACAAATTTGATGCAAATTCAAAAAATATAAAAGTATAGAAAAAATAGAATGGGGGAGAGAAATAGGGAGATATAAGTGAAAAAAAATGATATTTGAGTGATATTAAACTATAATGATATGTTTTATTTATAGGATTAAAATGATAACCAAGATAAATATTATATAACATATTTAATGTTTTAAATAATAAATGTAAAATTTTAAAGAATAACTAAATATATCATGGATAATAATAATCATAATCTACTTAACCCTAATTTAAAATAACATTTATCTTTATTTCTATTTCTAATTCTCATCATTTATTGCCTTGTAACAAAAACTCGACTCTTTGGTGAGTTGCATATATAGCCATAACGTTGCAGGAAAATTCACATAAACTTTGGCAAGTGGTGTGGGAGAAACATGAGGAATGGGAACACACGAAGATCTGTGAGAACCTCAACATGTAAAGTGTCCAACAAAAGTAAAGGAGACACTAAAATGTTTCGGTAGACAACGAACCATCCCATTCAAAATTTATATTTTTAGTCAAAGGAGACACTAAAATGCTTCAGCTAGACAACAAACCATCCCATTCAAAATTTATATTTTTAGTCGAACTTTTCAAAATGTTTAGAAAATTTGCATTAGACTCATCTAGTTTGCCAACAAGTCAATAAGGTAATTGAACAAGTAACAAAATTATTTTCTTGAGGAAGAAAATTAAGCATACTCTTGTACCAAATTAATATAGATCAAAAGAGAGAATAATACAGAGAAATAGAATGGAAAACATAAATATAGGGACATAGACAAAGGAATTGATATTTGAATAATATTTTAAGTATGATATAAAATTACAATGTTCCGTCTAATTTATAGAAATAAAATTATAATCGATATAATTAATATTAAACGAATTATCTAATAATTTAAATGATATATTTAAAAATTTTAAATAATAATAATAATACCTTAATTTAAAATAATTTTTTTTAATTCTATTTATAATTTTCATCAAAACCCATCTCTTTGATTGGTTCCAAAAATTAAAAAAAATCTATTCCAAATGAGTTAGGTTGATTTTTTATATTGAAAATCCTATAAAAATGATTAAACTCACTAGTAAATATTATTTTATTTTATTTTAAATTTATATATTATAATTTTAATTGAAAGAATTAAAAATTTTGGTATTGTTATTTTATTTCGAAAATTTAATAATTCATTAGATTTGACATGGACATAACATATAAACATAATATTTATTTAATCATATTGGTATTGATTAAATTAAACAATTTTACGGAGGAAATTTATACTTAAATTAATAATAAATTAAATTGTAAATTTTTATTTTAAATTATGTAATTGCAAGTGTCAGTATTGATTCGTTATTTAAATAAAAAAAATTCTTTTTATGTCTAAATATAATCAAAATTTGAAACATAAAAATTAAATACAATAATTTTTTAATTATTAAAATCTTTAACCATTGAAAATACACAAAAAAAAGTCCTTCCAAACTCTTCATGATTTGTATTGATTTTATAACACAAGTTAATTTTTAATGAAATACGAACACCCCAAATGTTGATGGTCGAAACTGGGCCAATACTCAGCCCAATAGCTACAAGGGTTCTCAGTTATCTACGTCTCCGGCCTTGGGCTTTCACCTAGCAGGCATTAAGCAATGGATTTTCATACTCTTTTCGCACCCACATTTTTTCGAATACAACATTTAATAATAATCTTTTAACTCATCAAATTCGCTTGAATAATCATTTAACCTTAAAGTGAGGTTAATAGATTAAAAATATAATAGAATGAGAATAATAATAAAAATTAAATTAAATTAAATTTATTTTATTTGTTTAAACATTAAAATTAAAATAATAATAAATATTAAATTAGAATTTACAAAATTATAAAATTATAAAATAAATTTTTTTATTTTTATAAATTAGATAAAATGATAAAAAAATAATAAATAATTATATAAAATTTTGAAGAAAATAGAACATTTAAACATATTATCGAATAAGATTAGAGGAATAAAATTTCTATTATTGATGAAATAGTTTACATTATAAGATGAGATACCACAAAAGTCTCTTAAATTATGTTGATTGTATAGTTTAGTCACTTATGTTTGAAAATGTGTAATTTAAGGTTAAATTATATTATTTTAATAATTTTTTAATTAAAATATTATATTTTTAATTAAATAATCAAACACAATTAAAATATAAACAGTAAAATTTAATATAAAATAGTTTTAAAAAAATAAAAAATAATAAAATTCAAACAAAAAGTTATTTAAATGTATTTTTAATTTTCTATAAAAATTAAAATGTTAATAAACATTAAAATAAAACGTGTGGCAATTAACAAATATTAAAAGCGAATATTTTGTGAATTATTTTTATTATTAATTGTAACTTTTTCTTTATTAAATATCTGTGTTATAATTGCATTTAATTACTTGATAGATAAATAATAATATTTTAATATAAAAATAAATAAAATAATATAATTTTTCATTATTTTTTTAACAAAAGTAAGATATTAAATGAGAACCTTTTTAATCTAAGGGATATTTCAATCATATAGTGAGGTAAAATAAGATAATACACTCGTTAATTATGTTTATAATTTTTTTATTTAATAAAATGATACGAAAATTTATTTATCGTTTAAATTTTTTATCAATAAAAGTCATTTTATGCTTATTTTTTATATGTAAAAAGATTAATAAGTATTTTTATAATTAAAAAGATGAATAAATATTTTTTTATAAGTAACAACAATAATTAATAACTATTTAAAGTTAGAAAACTAAACAACATTTTTACTCAAATAAAAAGGATTTTTATGTCATTTTTTCTAATATATATTATTATAATTTTAAAATTTAAAATACTTTTAATATAATAATTATATAATTTTAATATTATATTAACTTTTAAATCAGATTAAATTAAATTTTATAATTCTTCAAGTGAGTAATTCACTATTAAAAAGTTAGTAGTTTGCTTCTATTAAAAAGGTTTTGAACTATGCTGAGTCATACAACGACCAACCAACGTGTTGTTTCCTTCAGTGGTGCGTCAAACAAGATCCTATCTGGTGACACATGATGTACTATTAAGTGTTCATTTGATTGCGTCGAACATAACACACTTAATCTAACAACAAAATTGAAAATAAAACTCATATAAATATAATTTTAAAGAAAATAAGAAGAGAAATTCAAAATAAATAGAGAGAAAAATTTAAAAAAATCATCTTGGATAATTATAAAGAACATTTAAGATAAAATCAAGAATAATTTTAAAGATTAATGTATCTAATTAAATTGTCTTTTATTTTTCGTATAAAAACAAGATTTTTTAATCTTTCTTTTCTTCATAATTATGAATTTTTTTTATATGTGTTGAATTCAATGTTTAACTAAACAATTCATTGCAATTATAGGTAATTTGAAGTCTTAAATTATGATTTCATATGATTATGTTATGATTTGAATAAAATTTTAATTATTAATTTCATTTCATGTTTGAATATCAAAGTATGTTAATTCTTAAATAAAGTGTGCAATTAATTGGATATTTAGTTTTGTTTAGTGTCAATTATAAAGTTAGTTTAAAATATTTAATTTTTGTAATTGAAGTAGTAAGTTGTAATTTTAATTCCAATTGAAATTAAGTGTTTAGATTAAAAATTATTGACGATATCGAATTCATTTAATTTAGTTATTAATTTTTTATTATAATGTAATAAATGAATTAAATCTAAGAGTCATAATTCTAAGTTGTTCATGTTCTAATTAAGTTGTAAGTTAATTATAAAGTAAGAAAGAATATAAAATTTTATGTGAAATGAAATTTATAAAGCTAAAATTAAGAAAGATATAAAGCATCTTAAATTTATATAATAAATTTAGGAATTGAAAATTGAATTTATCATAACATGATAAATTTAATTATAATCTAGTGGCAAAGATAATCTCACAATAATATGTTTCTCTTATTAATTAAAAATTTCAAACTTTTTATTATGTTCTTATTCTTTTCTATTAATTTTTTTCTACATCAAAATTATTTAAAAACCCTATTTTATTTTACTTGTGATATTTTAGTATTTAATTTTTATACTAATAATTTATAATTAAATTTTCTTAATCATTTGCGAGTAATGATCCTTACTTGCAATTATATTTACTACGAAACAATTTATTAATTCTAAAAATTAGAAAAATAAGGTTAAATATTTGATAATCTAATTTAGACACCATCAAAATTTTGCTTCTATATCGTGGGTGATTTATTTAAATTTTTTTTATTTTCTATTTTTTATCTTTAATTTTGAATTCTTTAGTAGTAGTAGTTGTTGTTATTATTATTATTATTATTATGTTTTCTATTTATTGTGTTTCTTAAAGTGTTAAAAAGAACTATAATTAGATGACATAGCAACATATTACTATACATTTAATGAATTTCATGCGTCTTATTTTGAATCAGACAATTGAGATCTGATGAGTGCTCAAAAAGCACTAAAATTACCATGATTTTATTTTTTGATAATTAGTTAGTTTTTGTCATAACTAGTATTTCTTGATAAGATGTAGAAATTATATTAAACCCAAAATCAGTGTTTATGAATTTTTTTTTAGTGGAGACTACCTTTGTAAGATATAATTTGAGCCTAATTTCCTTTATTCAGAGTGAAATATATATTTTTTCTACTCCAAATACATTTCTTATTTCTTCAAATTTTTAGATGATCTCTATAGGTATTAGCATTGAATGTATGAATTTTTTCTCATCTTAATAGAATATCGTATATTTTTTTTTATTATTTTTGCTTAGATGATTTGAGTATAAATTGATAGTATATGCTTATATCTCATTCATGCATGACTGCTACAAAAAAAAGAGACATATCTGGGGTTACCTAAACCAAGATCAAACAGAAAAGCCATAAAATTAACCACTCACCAAAATCCAAAAAAAAAAATATACAATCTGTACATGGGTTAACTCTCTAAAATATATATATTGAGAAATATCTTTAGAAAAAAAATAGAGAGATAAAGAATATATAGTATAATCTACATACTATAACCCATATTGCCTACAAAGTTGTGAGTAAAGGCTAATTATAAAAGAAGGATATAGGAAATAATTTCCTAAAATGTCATTGCACTCTCTTCATTTGTAAAAGGCATATATCTTGAAATTCTTTCTTAATGAGTTTGATTTATGCATGAAAATAATTTTTATATATGATATCTTTATAATTTATACATTTGATTCTTTCATGAGATCAATGTTAAAATAACACTTTCGTAGCCTTTATTCTTTATACATATGCGAACATATTAGTTCATTTCTATACATCAACTCTTTCGCATATAAATTAGTACGAGTGTTTGAACCCATAGGATTCGTGTTTTAAGAGTATTGATCATGAGGAATAGAATCAATGATTCGATTCGACTTATTAATCGAAATTGGGTAAAAATTAAATTGATACATTTTTGATAGGAAATACGAAAAATGATTTTCGACTAATTATTATAATAAAATCATGATTGTTTAAAGAGATTAAAATAACTTATGCTTGAGATTTTAATTATGATCTTAAAAGAGATTAAAAAGTAATAGACATTTTTGCGGATATGTTGTTTTCTTTTATTCTTAAATTAATTTTTGATTTTGTTGTAATTTTAGTTTTTGAGTTGATTGTTTTTATTGTTTCTTTTGATTTTTACATTTAGTTCAATGTTTCATGGGTATCATTACCGAAACCCTCACGAGACTCAAACTCGTCCACCTGGGCAACTCTGTGGGTTTAAAGGCTTGTCAGTATAGGCTAAATGCAACTGCGTGTCAATCCACGAAAGTGATTTAGGATAGTTTAATTTTTAGTTTTTATCGCTTCTCTTACTATGGACTAGCAAGCAGTTCGGTCGGGATTGTGATAAGCTCAAAAAGCAGTAAAATTACCATGATTTTACGCACATTAATTGATTAAAAATATATATTTTTATTTGTTTTTTCTTATCTTTATATAATTTTGTCTTTTGCGGAATCACGGGTATTTTTATTGTTTTTCAGGTATTTTCGCTTAAAAACGCTACTTAAAGACTCAAAAAGGAATACCGGAAGCAATACATCACAAATATATTAATAAATAAACGGGAAAGGTCAACAAATATGGAAAAATTGGACAAAATAGGTCGAAAAGGTCAAAAATGTCAAAAGGAGAAAAATCGCGCCGAGAAACCCCCAAGGCCAAGACTAATCTAACCGCACCGAGCCACGCTACAGAAGACGGCGCTTCGCTCGCGCAAGAACGCTCAGGTTTTCCTCTCCAGATCCGCGTACAGTATTGCCATCAGACACGCGTGCGCAAGACGCTACAGACCGGGCCGGTGCCTTCCGCGCGGCTCTGTGCGTGCCCCAACCGCTCTCCGCGCGCGCCGACGCCATTTCGCCACATTTTTCACGCGGTACCGCCCATGACGTCACGCCGATGTCATCAATGACCTCACTATTTGCACTACCTGCTTTCACCATTTTTTAACATTTTTCTCCCACTTTTTCTCTCCATCCTCACCTATAAATACCCCCCTTCTCTTCACTTCGTACCACACCTCAAAACACACTTCTCTCTTCTTTCTTTCTCTCTTCATTTCTTAGTTTTTAGTTTTTTTTTAGTTTTTCTTATGTTTTAGTTAGTTTTGCTTAGTTTTAGAGTTCTTCCTTTTTGGGAAGAACTAGTTATTTTTTTTGTAATTTATTAGCTTTTGATTCAATAAATGGGAGCATAAACTCCGCTGGAGGCTTTCTAGCAACAGAATGGCATCAAGTACCTGTAAGGATTTTATTTTCTTTGCGCTTATTTTTTATGCTTTATTCTTACATGTTATATTTAATTTGTCTGTGATTAAATTTAATCATGGTTAGTTGTTTGTAAAAATGATTTAATAATAACGCTGTTATGCCATGTAAATATTAAATAGGTAAAAAATCTCTAAAATGAATTGATTTTATTTTTTATTCAAGATTTTATATTAACAATGTTAGAGAGAAATATATTATTTTTCATTACAAACTTAAATCTAAAAATTAGATTTTAAGGTTTAGTTATCCTGGCCTCGATTTAGAGTAGGTTTTATTTGTTGGTACAATCGGTAGTTGTTGAAGCTCTATTTCAAAAGTTTTTATAAGAATTATTATCTCAAAATGTATTGACAACATGTTTTCGGTAGTAGTTTTAAAACTTGAAAGTTAAGTACTCGGATAACTAAATTCTTAGGTTTAATCGACACTCAATAAAGTTTAAATCGGTTTAACCCACCAAAGTGGCATTTAAATGGTTCATTTTCAATCTCTTAGAAAAAGAAATTAATTTAATTAACCAAATTAGTTATCAACCCCACCCATAGGTGTTAATTGATTTGTTTAGTTAACAAAGAATATATAACCCCACCAAACGTGGTATTCATACAAAAAGGCAGAACCAACAAATACCAATCCATATCTTTAATACCCTAAATAATACGAGCAAGCATAATTAACTTAGTTATTATATCCATAAATACTCCACTATTTATAAAAGATAAAATTTGCATGAATGTTTATTGAATCTATGTTTAATTTTCTGTAATTAGATTAAAAACACAAAAACCCCAAAATATCGTGACAGGATGTTTAGGATTTAATTTTGTTTTTAAAAGTTTGAATAATAAATTAAAAACCACATACATTCCTTCATTAGATCGACCTTTGGAGTATACTTATCATTTTCTACGAAATGATTCGTGCACTTGTGAGAGTTTTATAAATATAAAACCAAAGTATTGGCAGGATCGGCGATGTCGGTTTTCGTTCATCAAGTTTTTGGTACCGTTGCCAGGGATGACTCCGTTACTGGGATGGCATCAAAGTTTTTGGCGATCCCGATTCTGCTCATCAAGATCACATTAATAGTTTAGATGGAATTGAAAATCAAAGGCCCAGGTATGATCCTTATGGTAACCATTATAATCTTAGATGGAGGGATCATTTAAATTTAAGTTATAAAGGTAATAATTAAGAAGCTACTCCTAATAATCCACTTGGATTTTCTAACCCCAAACCACCTTGAAAGTACCAACCTAAGCCACAGTTGTTCCAACAACCCTATGGTAAGTCTCTAGAAGAATTAGTAATTTCCTTAGCCACTAACAATGCTAAAATTCAATAAGATATCCAAGCTTCAATTTGAAACCTAGAGACACAAATGAGCTAACTAGCCACAACTGTAAGAAGGTTGGAAGCACGGGCATCTAGCAAGCTCCCTTCACAAGTTATAATAAACCCTAATGAGACTATCATTTCTGGTATTTTGAAAAGTGGTAAGCAACTTGAAGAGACCAAACAAGTCTCCAAAAATATCAAATCAAATGACAAAACTACGCAAAATAAAGTACTTGGAGAAGAAAAAATCACCCCATAAGAAGCTAAGGTGGCACCTAAGGTAGTATACAAATCTCTCTTTTTTTACTTATGAATCTATTTTGTCTTTTCCTAGCAGGTTTAAAAACACAAAGAAAGAAGAACGTGAAAGGAAAATTTTGAACAATTTTCTAAAAGTGCAAGTCAACATACCACTATTAGATGATATTAAGAAAGTTCCTAAGTATGCACAGTTTCTTAAAAAAATATGCACTACCAGACGTAAGCTAAAAAATAATGAAGTGATAAGTGTGAGGAAAAATATATCTATATTGTTACAAAGAAGCTCTCACCTAAATGTTGGGACTTAGAAAGTTTCACCATCCCGATAAGGATAAGTAATATAAGGCTTGAAAAAGCTATGCTAAATTTATGAGCATCTATTAATGATATGCCTTACGATATTTATGTTTCACTAAATTAAGTCATTGAAAGAAATATGTATTATTATAATACTTACTAATATGACTAATGTTTATTCTAATGGTATTATTAAAGATGTCTTTATACAAGTAGATAAGATGATTTTCCTAGTAGATTTCTATGTATTGGACCATGTTCATGCCATTATGGTTGGGAAAACCATTTATGAAAATAACATGCACTAAGATCGATATGCATAGTTAGGAGCTAACTCTTGAGTTTTATTGGAGTATAGTTAGCTTCACCATCTTTGAAGTAATGAAGTACTTGGATGAGGTAGAGACATATAATTGAGCCTAGCTGAAGACGTAAAACCAATTGCTTTGTGAGAGGTAGCCCATCAAATTTGTTTTCTATTTCTTTTTTTATTTATTTTACATTACATTTATAAATGCACTTACATTGAAGAAAATGAAAAAATAGGTGTAAGGGAGAGTAAACAAGTCTTTGTCTTCATTATTAGTATTGTTTTGTTTGCTTAATTATTTTAATATGTTTTAAAAACATATCTTTCATTTATCTGTTCATTATTTATTATATATTTAAGTTAATTAGAATCAATAGCTAGGATTGGAATCAATAATATGATATTCTTTACTTTCTAACGTTTATGATAAAATTCGCTAAATATTGTTAGGTTTTAAATAATAGTGGTTGATGACACAATCTTAATATTGTTTTTAAGCAAAGGATAATTTATGATAATTTTGCTCAAAACTACATGCACAATAGCTAAGTTGCTAATAGAAAAACTTGTCTACTTGAATTTGTGAAAAATATTATGAATTTCGTAAAAAAATTGCTATGATTTTAATAAATATGATTAAGATGCTAAAACATTTTTCTTTAAGTTTTTCAAAGCGAAAATCTAAATACATTTCTTGAAAAGTGATTAAGATAATAGGATTAAACTTTGACTAAATTTTCCTAACCATAATATCATTTTACTATAAGGATAACTTTTTAGTGAACCAATTTAAGCTTACATAAGCCATTTGTTTGTACCCATATTCACCATACCTTATAGTTCAAGAAAAACTATTGTTGCACAAAAAGAGAATGAATTCTATGAAAATACTATAATGAGATTTAATAGTATCAAATGTGCTTAATTAATTAAATGTCCAACACTTGCAAAACAATCTCTATATTAATGTGTACTCTATATTATTATTAAAAAATGACTATAAAGGGAAAAGTCGCAAAGAAAAATAAAAATAGGTTGTACACTAAAGAAAATATTGACAAAAATAAATGAAAAGAAGATTATAACATGTACGGATCCAAAATAATAAAGTCTGATAATGTTTTATTAACATATTTGGTCTTAAGATAGTATTATTTATCGACCTCTATCTCTTACTCTATAGACTCAGAAATTTTTTGTTTTTCCTTTTTCCTTTTTCCTTTTTTCATTTCATTTTATTTAACCAATATACCTAGCTACACTATAATCAAATGAAAGATATTTTAATTTTAGGAAATACTTTTAGTGAGTGTAGATTCAGCTTTAAGGAAAAGCCTATGGTAACTAATTCAAAATTTAAAAGAATAGTGATATTTGATTGGAAGGAATTATGTTCCAAGTTTTTTAAGTTGCATGTTTTGATTATTACTAATGGATGCTGATCACATGAACACTTTGAGCATAATTATTATATAGTAGTGACGAGCAAAATCGAGATCGTAGATCCTATCAATACTTTGGTTTTATATTTATAAAACTCTCGCAAGTGCACGAATCATTTCGTAGAAAATGATAAGTATACTCCCAAGGTCGATCTAAGGAAGGAATATGTGTGGTTTTTAATTTATCATTCAAACTTTTAAAAATGAAATTAAATCCTAAACATCCTGTCACGATATTTGGATTTTTGTGTTTCTAATCTAAGAACATAAAAATAAAAATAGATATGGATTCAATAAATATTTATGCAAATTTTATCATTTATAATAGTAGAGTATTTATGGATATAATAACTAAGTTAATTATGATTGCTCATATTATTTAGGTTATTAAACATATAAATTGATATTTATTAATTCTCTCTCTTTTATATGAATAACATCTTTGGTGAGGTTAGATATTCTTTGTTAACTAAACAAATCAATTAACACCTATGAGTGGGGTTGATAATTAATTTGGTTAATTAAATTAATTCATTTTTTCTAAGAGATTGAAAATGAACCATTTAAATGACACCTTTAATAAAGTTAGACAGTTTAAACTTTATTCAAGGTATCCAAATTAAACCTAAGAATTTAATTATCCGAGTACTAATTTTTGTGTTTTAAAACCACTACTGAAAACATGTTGTCAATACATTTTCAGATAATAATTCTTATAAAAACTTTTGAAATAGAGCTTCACTCTAACTGCAGGGTGATTGTACCAACAAATAAAATAGCACTACTCTAAATTAGATCAGATAATTAAACCTTAAAATCTAATTTTCAGATTTAAGTTTGTAATGAAAAATAATATATTTCTCTGTAACATTCTTAATATAAAATCTTGAATAAAAATAAAATCAATTCATTCTAGAGATTTTTACCTATTTAATATTTCGCCAGCATAACAATGTTATTATTATATCATGTTTACAAACATCTAGCAAAGTTAAATTTAATCACAGAAAAATTAAATATAACATGTAAGAATAAATCATAAAAAATAACTGCAAAGAAAATAAAATCCTTACAGTACTTTGATGCTATTCCTGTTACTGAAAAACCTCCAAACGAAATTTGCACTCCCATTTATTGAACCAAAAAGCAAATAAATTACAAAAACATAATTAGTTCTTCTAAAAAAGAGAAGAACTCTAAAACTAAGAAAATTTAACTAAGAAAAGCTAAAAACTAAGAAAAGCTAGAAAAATTAAGAAAAACTAAAAAAACTAAAAAAACTAAGAAATGAGAAAAAGAAAGAGAAGAGAAGATGGGTTTTTAGGTGTATTATGAAGTGAAGAGAATGTGTGTATTTATAGGTGAGGAGACGAAGAAAAAGTGGGTGAAAAAATGATAAAAAATGGTAGAAATGCAGAGTAGTGAATGATGATGTCATTAATGATGTCATGCTAACGTAAGGGTGGCGGCGCGTGCGGATTGGGGCAGATGGACGCTGGCAAGCGCGAAATGGAAAGCAGGTGCCGTGGACTAGGCACGGCGCGTGCATTGTTTGGCGCGGATGGGCGGCTCCGTGCGCGATTTCCTCCTTTTTGATATTTTTGACTCATTTTGTCCAATTTTTCCATATTTGTTGACCTTTCCTCATTTAATTAGGAATATATTTGTGATGTATTGCCTCCAGTATTCCTTTCTGAGTCTTTAAGTTATGTTTTTAAGCAAAAATATCTGAAAAATAATAAAAATACCCGTGATTCCGAAAAGATAGATTTATATAAATATATGATAAAATCATATAAATATATATGTTTTTAATCAATTAATGTGTATAAAATCATGATAATTTTAGTGGTTTTTGAGCACTCATCAAGTAGCTAAAACAAAGGGATGACTAGAGACATTATTTACCATTGATTAGAATTTAAAACCATAATATTACTTAACATTAAAGATAAAATGTCAAAAAATTTGTTCTCTTTACAATGAGCATTGACTTTGCTTGAGGACTAACAAAAAATAGGTGTAAGGGAATTTGATAGGTGATAATTTATACATATTTTTAGTTATTAAATTCTTCATATTTATTCTTATTTTATTGCTCTCATATGTTATAATTGTTTATTTTATATTTTATGAGGAAGGGCTTTTAAAATTTTAGGGCTTTTTTTAAATTTTTAAGGTTTTTTTAATAATTTTACTTGATTTAGGTGGATGTACTTAGAACAAAATGTGGATTTACATAACAATGTAGATGTACTTAGAAGAAAGTGGATACAATTAGCAAAAATAGCACCCAAATGGCATTACTTTGAACTAATGTGAGTCGTACGACATCCAGCCAATGCATCGTATCTTTCCCTTGCCTGCCAAACGACATGCCATTTGTACCAATCTTCAGTCCTGCCAAACAACATGTCATTTCTCTAGAAGCTCCCTCTTGCATAACATCGCGTCATCCACTGTTCACACGATGATCCCATTTGGTGACATATGGTGCACTATTAAGCATCCATTTGACTACATTCGATGGCTTAAAATTAATCTGACAATAAAAACTAAAATAAAACTCATATAAATACTTACAAAATATCATTTTAAAGAAAATAAGGAGAGAAATTCAGAAAAATAGAAAGAAAAATTATCTCATAGATTTTTGAAAAACTTTTGAAGATAACTTCAAGAACAAGTTTAAGGATGGTTGTATGTAATTGAATTGAATTCATTTCCTTGTATTAATTTTTTTTTTTGTATCTTACTTTTTTTTATGATTATGAAATTATTAGTCATGATTTTATATACGTTGAATTTAATATATAATTAAATAATTTATTGTGATTATGAATAGTTTCAATCTCTAAATTATGATTTAATATGAATTATGTTAGGATTTTAATAAAATTTTAATTATTAATTTTTTAATGTGTTTAATTTTATGTTTAAATGTTAAAGCATGTTAATTCTTGAATTAAGTATGCAGCTAGTTTGATATTTAGTTTTGTTTTTCGTTAGATTATAAAGTTAGTATGAAATTGTTAATTTTTATATTTAAAGTAATAAGTTATAATTTTTAGTTGTTACTTTTTTAGATTATAATGCAACAAATGAGTTAAATCTATTAGTCACAATTTTAAATTATTCATGAGTTAGGTTAATTAATAATCGAATTTTTAATCAATTAAAAAGTAAGAAAGAGTAGTAAATTTTAGGCGAACTTAATTTCCTAAAACTAAAATTAAGAAAAATAATTTAGATCATAAATTTATATAATAAATTTAAGAATTGAAAATTAAATTAATTATAGCACGATAAATTTAATTGTAATCCAATGGTAAGGATACTCTTATAATTATATGTTTATTTTATTAATTTAAAATTTTGAACTTTTTATTATGTTATTATTCTTTTATATTATTATTATTTTCCTAAAAACATTCAAAAACCCTCCATTTGTTTTATTTATGACATGTTAGGATTTAATTTTTAGACCAATAATTAATAATTAATAATTAAATTTTATCGATCCTTTAACAAGTATTATATTTACAAAGAAATAATTTATTAATTTTAAAAATTAAAAGAATAAAGTTAAATATTTAATAATTTAATTTAGATAAAATCAATATAATCAAATACAATATAAACGTGATTTATTCTAACAATATTGATAAGATTTCTATCGCTCTAATTATTATATAAGTCAAATTGATAAGAAGATGAAATTATTTAATTAATATATTTTTCTTATTATTTAACAAGATAATCTAAAATGACATTGTATATTTTGGGTCGATTGGAAAAAACAACCCAAACGACAACGTTGCAGTTTTTTACCCTCGTGCTTGTTGTTTCTGTTTTCACCTGTGACTTTGGCAAAGTTTCTCTCATCTATATTATTTACCTTCTTCTTCTTACTGTTAGGTGTATATTTCATCGTGATTTTTTCCTTTTTTGATTTTTTTCCATCAATTGTCTTTGGCCTTGTCCTCTTGCTATAGTAATTTATTTGTTTACGTGAGTTTCCATTTATGGTGGTGGACTTCCTGTTTGCTTTTGGTGCTTTATTTTTGTCTTTAGCAGTTTCTAGAAAAGCATTATTGAGATAAAAATGTATCAGTATTTTAGTAATTTTATTACGTAAAATATTATATTTATATTTATCTTTATACATAAGTTATAATATATTACATAATCGATTATCGTAATATTTTCACAAAATAAATAATCGTTTTTAATAGATCAAAATATCTTATTCAAATCCAAAGTAGTATGATGTAGATCTCAAAAATTTTAGTATTATGTTATAAGATGTTTATATCTAGAATCTATATATATCTTTTAGTAATATCAAAGCAATTATAGTTAGATTATTAGAATTTGTTAATATTCTATTCGTTTGTTGATTGAATATAATATTTTTGTTTTGTGTGAAATTCTACTTTCCATTAGAATTTTTAGATTTTAGTTTTTTTTTAATTTGCGGTTAAAGTATGTTTCTTGAACTTTCATACTTTGTAGATTAATTTATTATTTTTTTAAGATAAACTTTTTTAGGATCGAGATCTTCAATCTTGTTTGATAAATTATAGTTTTGATATTATTGATTTTGTTAAATGATTTAGTTATTTAAAAAGTATAACATTTGATTCTTTATTCATATAAAAATATACATGGTTGTTATATTATTTTACCTAGTAGGTCTAATATTTTTAATTAAATTGATTAAAACATGTTGTCAAAATAATTTTTGTTATGGAGATTAGTTTAACCAAAAATATACAGATGTTGTGTGTGGAGCTATTTATGCAAACTATGCTCGACTGAAAGGAAAACATAGTTTGGTGAGATAACAATGCACTAGTGATAATAAATGCGTAATGATTATGAAGGCGTTTATTTATTTATTTTCATGTAAACAACAATTGACCCAAAGAAATGTTGTTGTTTGATGAAACTAAGGATCATTTTCTAAATTACCTTTGAGGTTTGTTATATCTTCAGTTATGCCCCTGGGGTTTATAAAATGTCACAAATGCCCTTGTGTTTTAATGGTGTTAATTCTCCATCCATTACTATTTAAATTACTATTCCTTGACTTTGATACCAATTTTCTGGGGATCGATATAATCTTAATCTACAGTTTAAATTGACATAGTTGAAGGTCTTTATGTATTTATTGATGGTAATAAATAATTTAAAAAACTTATTATTTTACTATATAAATCTAATTTTCTTCTGTATTCCTTACAATTGCAGAGTATGATGTGTTCTTCATTATGTTGGTTACTTAATTCTAATCCTGATTCTATTAATTGTCTTTTAAAATTAAAAATTACTCTTTCATTTGTTAAATCTAATAGTTCTAATTTATGTACTAGTGATTCGATATTCATATTAAAATAAATTCTATTTTCCTGTTTTAAAAATATTATACCTTGTAGTAAGCGAATATTTCAACATTCAAGATTCTTAATTAGCTTAAATTTATAATAATCATACCTGAATTTAATGGGTCCACCACGATCTTTCCTTCTTCGCTCTCTTTGTTACACTGTTACGCCTTAGCTTGACTACACCTCAACACCTTCACGGTAATGGTAAGCTTTATGCATCCAGATACATGAATGGTGTCCAAAATTTGACTTACTAAAGAAGAGTAATATAACTCCATTTTATTCAATATAATAATTATTACAACTTAAGGCCAACTAAGAACCTTGAAGGTACTTAGCGCATTTCATAGTTACTGGGTATTATTTGATTCTGGATTTCTAGGTAGAAAGGTTTTTTCTATTCTTGAGTGTTTCAGAGTAGATAGCTATGGATTTCTATCCGTTCGTGTTTTTTGAAATGATAATAAGGGTTCCTTTTATAGAATAAGGAATCCCTATTTACATGGCTAAATTTATTATTTTACCCTTGCTTTAATAATTCATCTTGCTTTAATAATTCTTCTGCTTTTAATAATTCATCTGTTTTTCCTGATAACCGTTACTTTTTTCCTTGGCATATGCCGAGCCCAAGATGCGGGGTCTACATCTTTATTTTTTGTAGTCTTACAATAATGCTTTTCTTAATTACCTTTGTCATTTTTTGCCAATTCTTCCTTTGATGATGTTGATGATGATGCATCTTCATCTTCTCGATCTTTGATGCAGAGAATGCACTTATGGTCTTTGGTGACTTTTTTGGCATAGAAGCAAAATACTTTCCTAGTTTCTTGACCAATTTCTAAGTTGTTGCAATTAAAATTGGTTTCATATTTGGTGATTTTTTTCACCATCTTCTTTCCGACAGAGCCATCTTCATTGTGTGAGATGATGATAACTTTACTGGTTGAATAATTTATTTTAATCTCAGTAGAATTGTCGATCTTTCTGAGCTCATAGTAAATTTGGCTTAGCATTTGTCCTCTTAATACACAGAGTTCTTCT
The DNA here is from genome assembly GCA_033030585.1 of Hippophae rhamnoides. Taxonomy (NCBI): domain Eukaryota; kingdom Viridiplantae; phylum Streptophyta; class Magnoliopsida; order Rosales; family Elaeagnaceae; genus Hippophae; species Hippophae rhamnoides. The sequence continues at coordinate 72,411,954 of CM065427.1, forward strand.
GCATTGAATTCTTTTTCTGGAAGTGCCCTTGGTTTAGGAACCTCTCTGTTTGTGTTGGAAATCCCTATCTTGATGAAGTGGTAGGGACTAATACTTCCTTCCTCATTCCAATCCATTAATGAACTAAAAAATCTAAGATAAACAGGTTTATCACTTGCTTTAAATTTTCTTCTAAAATTCTTAATTGCTCTTTTAAAATTTTATGGGAAATAATTTAATTTGAATTAAATTATTTCCTGGATATATATTTTCTAATAATCCTGCATGAAATGCCTTATACACAAAAATTGGATCAACTCCTTCCAATATATTGAATTTACTACCTGTAGGAAATTCCTTGTATGTAGTATAGAATTTCATATCTTCAATATGTTCTTAGGTAGATTTTCTAGCTAAATTATAGAGACTTAACCATTGTAGTTTGTTGAGGTTTCTATATTGGTCTTTTTCATCTTCAATGACTGGAGTGGTTTTAGAAGATGTTTCCCTGAATAGTACTGAATGTTTTGTTATTTTTGATGTCTCTGGTGGAGATGTTTCTCTAAATAGCATTGGAGGTCTTGTTATTTTTCCAAGGTTTGTCAATCTGCTTGGAGCTGTTGGTTGTTGTTGTAATACTACAGAATAATTTCTTACTATCTCTTCTGGAGTTATTAGTTTTGGTGCTTTGTAGTTGGCATAACTTCCTTGACTTCTATTCTATTTGGTGAAGGCTCTACATGAGTTACTCCACCAAATCCTAGAATAGATTGATGGTAGCAAGATCGCCGATTCTCGCAAATACTTTGGTTTTAATATTTGTAAAACTCTCATGGTGCACGAATCATTTCGTAGAAAATGATAAGTATACTCCCGTCGATCTAAGGAAGGAATGTATTTGGTTTTAATTTATTATTCAAACTTTTAAAAACTTAAATTAAATCCTAAACATCCTGTCCATTAGATAGTTTGGTTTTTGTGTTCTAATCTAATAACATAAAATAAACATATATACGATTAATTAAATATAATAAAAAAATAAACATAGATACAAATTCAATAAATAAAAATAAATATAAATACTGATTCAATAAATATTCATGCAAATTTTATCATTTATATTAGTGGAGTATTTATGGATATAATAACTAAATTAATTATGCTTGCTCATATTATCTAGGTTATTAAAGATATAAATTGATATTTTATTGATTCTCTCTTTTTGTATGAATACCACCTTTGGTGGGGTTAGATATTCTTTGTTAACTAAACAAATAAATTGACACCTATGTGTGGGGTTGATAACTAATTTGGTTAATTAAATTAATTCCTTTTTCTAAGAGATTGAAAATGAACCATTTAAATGCCACCTTTGGTGGGGTTAGACATTTAAACTTTATTCAAGGTGTCCAAATTAAACTTAAGAATTTAGTTATCCGAGTACTAATTTTCAAGTTTTAATACCACTATTGAAAACATGTTGTCAATACATTTTCACATAATAATTCTTATAAAAACTTTTGAAATAGAGTTTCAATCTAACTACCTAGCGATTGTACCAACAAATAAAGAAGACTACTCTAAATTAGACGGATAACTAAACCTTAAAATCTAATTTCTGATTTAAGTTTGTAATGAAAAGAAATATATTTGTCTCTGACATCATTAATATAAAATCTTGAATGAAAATAAAATCAATTCATTTTAGAAATTTTGACCTATTTGATATTTCTCGCAGCATAACAACGTTATTATTATATCATGATTATAAATGTACTAGCACGCAGTTAAATTTAATCACGAGACAAATTAAATTTAACATGTAAGAATAAAGCATAAAAATAACTGTAAAGAAAATCTAAATATAACTTCGACGCTATTCCCGTTGCTAGAAAACCTCCGAATTTGCACTTCCATTTATTGAATCAAAAATCTAAATTATTACAAAACATTACAAGTTCCTCTCAAAAGAGAAGAACTCTAAACCTAAGAGAATTGAACTAAAAACTAAGAGAAAAACTAAGAAAAGCTTAGAAACTAAGAAAGAAACTAAGAAAAAACTCAAAAACTAAGAAATGAGAGAAAGAAAGAAGAGAGAAGTGTGGTTTTGAGGTGTGTTTTTGAAGTTGAATGGAAGGGGGTATTTATAGGTGAGAATGGAGAAAAAATGAGTAAAAAATGTTAAAAAAAATATTAAAAATTAAAAAAGCGTGTAATGGACATCCGAGGTCATCAATGACGCCGGCGCATGACATCACGAGGCTCGCACGTGAAAAATGGGGTGAAAACGCAGCGTTAGTATGCCGGTATTGCCGTATTATCTGCCGGCTATGGCCAAGGCGATGAAAAGTGCCACGCGCGCGTATGAATAGTCAACGCGCGCGGCCATGCGCGGCATAAGCCCATTGCTAGCTGCCTATATATTGGGCCGGCGTCATGTAGCGCGGGGCCAGGCGCCATATGTAAATGCTGTGTGAATTTCCGTCTTTTTGACATTTTCGACCCATTTTTCCAATTTTTCCATGTTTGTTGACCTTTTCCCACTTATTTATTAATATATTTGTGATGTATTGCTTCAAGTATTCTTCTTTGAGTCTTTACATTACGTTTTTAGGCTAAAATTCCTGAAAAACAATAAAAATACCCGTGATTCCGAAAAAGACAAATTTATATAAATATATGATAAAACATATAAATATATATATTTTTAATCAATTAATGTGCATAAAATCATGGTTATTTTAGTGCTTTTTGAGCACTCATCATAGATTTGCTAGCTTCTGCCCAGTTGTTATAAATTCATGGTTTTGGGACATTATAGACCACATAAACTTTTTTCTGTTCTTCTTTTTCTACTTCGTTTGCCCAATTGGGTTTAGAAGTTTTTTATGAACTGTTAGGTTCTTCCTTTTTTAACAGAGATTCCTCATTTGAGGTTCTGTTTTCTAAAATTTGTTTTGAACATTTAAGTTCTTCATGTTTTATTCCTGTCTCTATAAGAGATTTCTCGAGGTATAGCAACTCGAGTTGTTCCTGTAGGATTTTTATCTCCTTTTCTGTTATCTTGATCTTAATATCAAGCTGTTCCATTCCTGCAATCATAAAAATAGTTAGAGGTGCTAATTCTATGGTAAGAGTGATGAGTGCTCAAAAAGCACTAAAATTACCATGATTTTATGCACATTAATTGATTAAAAATATATATATTTATATGTTTTATCATATATTTATATAAATTTGTCTTTTTCGGAATCACAGGTATTTTTATTGTTTTAAGGTATTTTCGCTTAAAAACGTCACTTAAAGACTCAAAAAGGAATACTAGAAGCAATACACCACAAATATATTAATAAATAAATGGGGAAATGTCAACAAATATGGAAAAATTGGACAAAATGGGTCGAAAAGGTGAAAAATGTCAAAAAGAAGAAAAATCGCGAAGAGCTGATACCGCTACAATCTGCATGTAGCGTATACCAGCGCTTTGTCGTGCCAACTGCGCTCTACATGCGCCGACGCCATTTTGCCCCATTTTTCACTGCAGTACGGCCATGATGTCATGTCGAGACATTAATGACCTCAGCATTTCCATTACGCGTTTTTACATTTTTTTACATTTTTTTACTCATTTTTTCTCTCCATCCTCACCTATAAATACCCCCATTCCCTTCACTTCAAAACACACTTCTCTCTTCTTTCTTTCTCTCCATTTCTTAGTTTTTAGGTTTTTTTAGTTTTTCTTATGTTTTAGCTAGTTTCTCTTAGTTTTAGAGTTCTTCCCTTTTTGGGAAGAACTAGTTATGTTTTTGTAATTTATTAGCTTTTTGATTCAATAAATGGGAGTGCAAATTCTGTTTGGAGGTTTTCTAGCAATGGAAATGGCATCGAAGTACTGTAAGGATTTTATTTTCTTTGCAGTTATTTTTTATGCTTTATTCTTACATGTTATATTTAATTTGTATGTGATTAAATTTAACGAGCTAGTACACGTTTGTAAACATGATATAATAATAACGTTGTTATGCATGCGAAATATTAAATAGGTAAAAATCTCTAAAATGAATTGATTTTATTTTTATTCAAGATTTTATATTAAGAATGTTAGAGAGAAATATATTATTTTTCATTACAAACTTAAATATGAAAATTAGATTTTAAGGTTTAGTTATCCGTCGATTTAGAAGTAAAGTGCTCTTTTATTTGTTAGTACAATCGCCCGGTAGTTAGAGTGAAGCTCTATTTCAAAAGTTTTTATAAGAATTATTATCTGAAAATGTATTGACAACATGTTTTCAGTGGTAGTTTTAAAACTTGAAAGTTAGTACTCGGATAACTAAATTCTTAGGTTTAATTTGGACACCTTGAATAAAGTTTAAACTGTCTAACCCCACCAAAGGTGGCATTTAAATGGTTCATTTTCAATCTCTTAGAAGTAGGAATTAATTTAATTAACCAAATTAGTTATCAACTCCACCCATAGGTGTTAATGGATTTGTTTAGTTAACAAAGAATATCTAACCCTACCAAAGGTGGTATTCATACAAAAAAGGGAGAATCAATAAATATCAATTCATATCTTTAATAACCTAAATAATACGAGCAAGCATAATTAAATTAGTTATTATATCCATAAATACTCCACTATTTATAAAAGATAAAATTTGCATGAATGTTTATTGAATCTATGTTTAATTTTCTGTAATTAGATTAAAAACACAAAAACCCCAAAATATCGTGACAGGATGTTTAGGATTTAATTTTGTTTTTAAAAGTTTGAATAATAAATTAAAAACCACATACATTCCTTCCTTAGATCGACCTTGGGAGTATACTTATCATTTTCTACGAAATGATTCGTGCACTTGCGAGAGTTTTATAAATATAAAACCAAAGTATTGGCAGGATCGGCGATGCCAGTTTTCGCTCATCAAAGTTTTTGACAATCCCGATTCTGCTCATCAAAGAGCATCAGCCAAGCTATTTTTATGTCCTGGAAGATGTTCAACATCAAAATTGTAATGGTTGAAGCATTGTTGCCATCTAATTAGTCTTCCTTGTTTATAATCTCCTGCAATATTAGTTCTTAAAAAATAACCAAAATTCTTGTTATCTGTTCTAATAATGAATCTAGAACTTATGACATATATTGCAAATTTCTTAATAGCTTTTTTAACAGCTAAGTATTCTTTTTCATTACTATGATAATTTAATTACGGCCTTGAAAAGACCACGATGTGTATCTGCAAAGATATTCATCTTTGGCATCTACTCTTGCTTTAAGGATTGCTCCCCAATATTCTTGTGAAGCATCCTGTTTCAATTATCATTTTATCATCCGTCCTGGATGGTATAAAGTTGTAAATTTTACTTTTGCTTTTACTCTATCCATATATGAGTATCTTCTTACGTCATTCATTTCCGGACATAATCTTTTTTCAATTTTGCTTGTAATGGTTTTTCTCATTTACGCAAGTTTCTTGATATAGGCTTCTCGCATATGTTAAACATCCTAAAAATCTTTGTAATTGGTTTTTATCTTTTAATTCACTAGGAAAACCTTGAATATTATTTAATATATGGGGTTGTAGATTATGTTTTCCATCTTCAATCTCCAATCCTAAGTATTTGATTTTTTGTTGAGCAAGTCTTGCTTTCTTTTGAAGAGTACAATGCCTTCTTTTCTACATTCTGTAATATATTGATAATACCCAAATAATGCTTATTTAATTCATACCGAAAACCAAAATATCATCTATGTAAACACAACAAATATCTTGTAATTTCTTAAAAATATTATCCATATATCTTTGAAAAATACCTAGAGCTTGTTTTAATCCAAATGGTATTACTTGTCATTGGAATTGTCCTTGAGCAATCGAATCTTGTTAATTTTTGAGATTCTTCATCCAGTCTTATTTGCCAAAATACACTTTTGCAATCAAAACTTGAGAAGTATTTCTTTCCTTTTATTAATGATAGTAGTTCTTCCTTTTTGGGATGAAGTATCCATCATCAATGGTCTCTTTATTAAGTGTTTTGAAGTTTATTACCATTCTCTTTTTTACCTCTTCTTTTTTGACTTCTTTTTCAACCAAAAATCTTTGGACTAGAGTGAGGTGAATTACTTGGTATTATAACTTTTAATTCCAAAAGTTCTTCAATTTGTTTTCCAAATTCAATCTGTCTTCACGGAGTATAAATCATTGGTTTTACTCTTATGATTTTGTTAGGATCTCTTAATTTTATATTGACTATTGTTTTAGATTTATTTATTTTTTGATCCAAAGGATTTTCTTCGAATCGATCGTTTTTAATAGTCTTCTAATGCATGTTAAGGCTTTATCTTCCTGTATCTCATTGAGAAAAGAGTTTTGCTTTTCTTTTATATCTAATGAAATATTTTCTAAACAAGGTTTTTGTTTTTGTTGGTCTTTTATCTCACCACATTTTTGCTTTTTATGTTGTTGCATAAAAGTTGGGTTTGAGACAATTAGAGCTTTTCTTACTTTAGAGACATATATTGTATCTCCTTCTAAGGTTGTAAGGCTTATTTTGTCAGAATGTTGTGTGAAAGGTTGATATAAATTTAAGAAATTATTTCCTATTAACAAGTCTACACCTATTTCTTGTTGATATATAATAGGAATATGAAAGTTTTCTCCTCCTATTATTATATCAGTATCTTTTAATACTTGATTGAGTTTTATTGTGGTATTATTAGCAATTCTTACAATTAAATCTTTAGGTGCTTGTTTCCAATTGTCTTCTGGAAATACATATCTACTAGCTACACACATACTAGCTCCTGTGTCTATATATGCATGTAAATGATAAGTGTTATAACATTTAAATTTTAGTCCTACTTTAATGTAAGTACTATTTGGATTTGTAATACTATACAAATCATTCATTTTCTGAAGAATATTCATGATCTGAATATTCATATTCAGAGTCAGTTATTTCTTCTTCAGTTTCTTCTAATTGATAAATACTATAAGTATCATCTATATTAGATTCCTCAATTGGTTCTAATTCCATTTTGAAGGCTTCTTCTAAGATTTTTGCTTTCTGTGGAAATTCCTTTTTAAATTCCTTTTTATGTTGAAGTCTGCTTGGACATTCATTTGCATAATGTCCTTCCTCATTACAGATCCAACATCTTCATTTTTTCTTTCCTGAAGGGCAATAATTCCTTTTATCATATGGTTTATAAACCTTTCTTCTAAAATATCTTTTCTTATAGTTTTCTTTATTGAATCTCTTTTTATATTTTTGGAAATTGTGTTTTCTAAATTTATATTTTTTAAATCTTTTATATTTTTTATATTTTTGTTTATAAAGTTTTATATTGCATCCATATTTTCCTGGCATTCTAAAATCTCTTGTATCACAACAAATTTTATCATTTCCTCTTATTTGTTTATATTCTTTTCTTTCTTGGCATTTTATAATGATCCAATCTCTAAGACTTCTTATTCTTCCTCCTGTAGTATCTGGTATAGTTTCTCTATTCCTTTGTTTCCAATTTTAACGTTAAAGTTTATATATAATGTTCCCCGGTAATTTTTGAAAAAAACATTTCATTATAGGTTGTTTGTATAGAGGGTGGTAATTTATGGCAATACATTTCATATTCACAAATAAAAGAATCTATATAACACATGTTCCAAATTTCCATCTTTGTTAGATGCCATTTAGCTTCATTGATTTCATTTTCACCGGATTCATGGATAGTCCTTCCTTTATCTTCCCCGATAAATTCTTTGTATATTTCATTTATTACGTATCTAAGTATTCTCTTCCTGTGGAAGCATTTTTCTTGCATTAATAAATGTTGTTGATCTCATAAGTTTGAAAACCAAACTTTTACATTTCTGTCATTTTACGTGTCTTATAAGCACTCTACAAATTGAAGGATTTGTTTGGTAGTTAGAAGTTTGTATAAGAACGCTCATCCCACTAGACCATTCATCTAAAGATTTTTTCCTATCTCTTATACAATCTAAATTTAGAAGTTGATTTATAGTTATCATGGAGTTTGAACTACGGTGGAATATTACCTCTAGTTCCCAATGCAACCCTTCCTCCATTTTAGGTGGTTTGTCTTCTTCTATATGTAGTATCGTGTTGTTCTCATCTTTGTCTACTCCTTTCCTTCCTACGGGTCGGATGTTTCTTCTTGGTAAGGACCGGTAATGAAATTGGTTTCATATGACCTTTTGGGGTCATGTTTTTTGATTCTCGAATCAGTTCAATTGGGATTATTGTCATATCATCTTCTTCTTTGTTAGTACAAAGTTTTCCAATATAATGTTCTTTCTATTTCTTCATTGGTTAATGTTAATAATTTGACCAATGTTTCTATATCTCTATTCTCGTGGTTCATAAATTCTTTTTCTAATTTTTTTTCCTGTATTCCATCAATTTGGAATTATCTCTTTACTTCTTAGGTTGTTCCTCATTTTTCTTTTCTCATTTTTGGGAATCGAGAATCTCGATTTCCTGGGTAGTCCTTCTTTTTAATCCTTCTAGGGGGTCATATTTATGATCTATCCTTATATTGTATACATCTTTCCTTAATTACGAAAAATTCTTTATGCATATTTTGTTGTGAAGTTTATTATAACCATACTCCTTTATTTCCTTTAATAGTTCTCTTTGTATATCTATTTTTTTCTTGTAAATACTTTGTGTTTGATTCCTGGACTAGGTCCATTTACTCTGTTAATAATTGTTTAGTTTCATCTAGTGTTGCTTGATTTTTTGCCACACCTACTAGGCTTCCATTTATTTCTAACTATATATTTTTTATTTTATCCTTAAACATGATTTTTCCCTAATATGCAATCATGAACTAATGCTTTCATTATTTTAACTTCATTTTCTAGTTTTTTAACTTCTTTTTGACTTGAGGTTTCTTCTTCGTGATCTATAAAAGTAAATCTTGGTATGCTATTACTTTTTCTTCCTGTTATTAAGGGCTTTTCTTTAATATCTAATTTCCATTCTTCTGGTATTTCAAAGTCTGTTAGTATTTCTGGTTTTATTATTTGTCCTAATTCTTTAAAAGTTTTATCTATTTCTATAAATTCATTTTGTCCATATATTGAATTATTATGACTATTTGTTAAAGAATATGCCACTAGATAATGTATTGAAAATGGCTGATTTCCTTTTTTCATTAAATCTCCTCTTTCAAATTCATAAGCTAGACTTAATACTTGGTTTAGATTTTTATCTTGTATATTTATAGCAAATCTAGGATATGCTGTAAATTTTAATTTTTGGTCCATGGATCATTTCTAATAAAGCATCTTGCCTGTTTACTATTCTATTGTCTAATAGAGCTATTTTTATTGGTGTATCTATTCCTTCTCTAAAATGAGCTTTTATTAATATTTGGATTCCTCCTAAATAAATGTATCCAATTTTTCTTTATCCTTTCGAGGAATTTTTGATAATTTGTTTAATATAGTCTCTTTATTAATTAATGGTATATTATATCTTCCTTTTGCATCTGTAATTTTAATGCTCATTTCCTTATTACTAATACCATAATAGATTATATTTTTTCTAGGAAATATCTTTCTTAATAAAAATTATGGGTCTTTAAATCCATCTCCTTCTTTAAGATTTATTTTTTCTTTTTGAATTTCTTCAAATTTCTTTTTACTTATTACCATTTCCTGTGAAAAACATCCTGAAATGTCTTCTGTTTCTATATCTAATATTTATTGGTTTATTTTTTCCTCTTCCATACTTTTTTTATTATAATCTTAGGGGTATTTCTAATGAGTGTTAGTTTTAACTTCCGTTATGTTTTAAAGGGTATTTTTGAAGTTTTTTAAAACCTGAAGGGTATTTCTGAAGATTCTTTAAACCTTAGGGGTACTTTTGATCTTTTTCCATGAAACTAATTATTAGAATTTTATCATTGCACCAAGAGTACCACTTACAGTTAATTTCTCTATCTAAAAATTAGGAATTAATGTTGCAATAAGTATCTTAAGATGGATATCTAATTTGGATTATTTATTCATGTTTTGATTTATTTTGTTAAGTATAAATGTTTATTTTGTTCTCTACATAGTTTCTGTTGAAACTACTATTAATGTTTTTGCCCAAGCTAGTAATATTTCAACGCTAAGCGAAACAACCTTCAAAGTTGGACAGCAACTATGGAGATTATTCTTGATTATATGATTTGGATCTTGCAATTCAATTGGATTGACCCATTACTACTCCGAAAAATCCCAATAAAGTTAAAATTGAAAAGTGGGATCGATCAAATCGAATGTGCATGATGGTCATGAAATACTCTATTTCGAAAGCTTTCTGAGGCTCTATTATTGAAAACAATAATGCAAAGAAGTTCCTAGAAAATATTGAGCAATATTTTACCAAGAACGAAAAGTTGAAGACAAGTATCCTTTTGGATAAACTTGTCGTGATGAAGTATAAGGAAAAAAAGGAACATAAAGGAGTACATCATAGAGATGTCCCATCTTGCATCAAAACTCAAGTTGCTTAACTTGGAGTAGTATGAGGACTTGCTCATGCACTTAATTTTGATTTCTCTTCTTGCACACTTTTGGCAATTCAAAATGAGTTATAGCACTGAGAAGGAAAAATGTCCCTCAATGAGCTTATATCTCACTGTGTGTAAGAAGAAGAGAGGTAGCATCGATATAACATTGAAAGTGTTAACTTGGATACAATCTCTTAGACCAAGAAAAGAAAGAGAGTTGTGGTTACTGTAGAAGTTCTTCTTAGTAGAAGAAACAAAAGAAGCAGGATGAGAAGTCTGTTTGGTATTTCTGCTAGAAGCTAGGACACATGAAGAATGAGTGTTCCAAGTATGTCGTTTGGCATGTAAAGAAGAGTATGCTTCTAGCTTTAGTTTTTTCTGAAGTTAATTTATCTTTTGTACCAAAGGATACTTGGTGGGTAGATTCTAATGCTGCTACTCAAATGAGCATGTATATACAGGGTTTCCTATGAAGCTAACTACCAAGTGATGCTGAAGATTCATCTTTGTGAGAGATGACAATAAAGATGTGGTAGAGGATATAGGAATGTTTAGATTTCAATTGAAAACTGGATTTATTTGGAGACATTTATTGCATCATCTTTCAGACAAAATTTAATTTCTATTTCTAGTTTAGATAGATTAAGATTTTCTTATTTGTATGTAAATAATGAAATTTGTCTCTATCAAAATTCAAATTTTATTAATTCTAATTCTTTAATTGATAATCTATATATGCTTGATGTTTTTAGTTCTTATAATGAAATACTGCAAACAAGCTTTCATGGTAGAAGCAAAAATTAAGTACGAATTGTCCCATCTTATGGCAAAAGTGTTTAGGTCATGTATCTAAGTAGAGAATTTAGAGGCTAGTGTTTGATGGAATTCTTGATCCCTAAGATTTGACAAACCTTCAAGTCTTTGTTGAGTGCATTAATGGGAAACAAATAGATGTTTCAAAATCAAGTATCAAAGGAGCTATAAATGTCTTAATTTATACATATTGATATTTGTAGTCTATTCCCTACGGCTTCATGGAATGGAAAATAGTACTTCATTACATTCATAGAAGATTACTCTAGGAATGATTACCTATATTTGATACATAAGAAGTCACAATCCCTTGACATTTTCAAGTATTTTAAAGCTGAACTTGAACTTCAACTTAGAAAATAAATTAAAGCTATAAAATCAAACTATGGTGGTGAGTACTATGGGAGGTATGACGGATTTATTGAACAATATTTAGAAGCCTTCATAATTTTCCTCAATGAATGTGAAATTGTTCCACGATACACCATGCTAGGAAAACCTAGCATGAACGGTGTGCAGAGTGACGAAACTAAACTCTTAAGGATATGGTAAGAAGAATGATTAATGAAGTATTATTAATCATTCTACCTTACCTGAGTAAATACAGGGAAATGCTTTAAAGTTCATAGTAGACATCCTTAATAGGGTACTAAGAAAAGTAGTTGCAAAAACCCCCTATGAGCTTTGGATACGTAAGTAGTCAAGCATTAGGCACTTTTATGTTTGGTGTTATCTAGATAAGGCCATAAGAAAATTGGACTAAAACATGGTTAACTTCTATTTCATCGGTTACGCTCAACACTCTTGAGGTTACAAGTTTTAAAATCCCACAAAAAAAATCCTTCCTTGAAACAAAAAATGAGAGATTTATTAAGCATATCAAGTTTAGGGGGAAGAAAATATAAAGAATATTGTCTTTGAAGAAGAATATGTTATTGATGGTGATAAGGTCTCTATACCTATTATTGTTAAAGACACAGTTCCAACACTAGATAACAATGTTTATGCTTATATTCCTGACATTGTACCAAACCAAGATAACAATGAGATTCTTCCTTACACATAACCTATAGAGAAAACTTAACAACCTCAAGAAGTGCCATTAAGAAGGAGAAATGTGAATCCATATGATTATATCATCTTTCTTGAAGAACAAGAATTTGATGTTGGTTTAATAGAGGATTATTCGATCAACTTCAATCAAGCCATGCATAATTGTAACTCTTAGAAGTGGATTGATGCCATAAAGGATGAGATAAAGTCTATGAAATACAACGACATTTAGGATCTCATCAAGTTACCCAAAGGTGTGAAGCCCATTTGTTATAAATGGATATTTAAAACCAAGAGATATTTGAAGGGTGATCTAGAGATATAAGGCACGCCTAGTAGCCAAAGGCTTTATTTAGAAGGCATGCATAGACTACAAAGAGAATTTCTCTCCAGTATCTTCAAAAGACTCTTTTAGAACTATAATGGAACTAATAGCTCATTTTGATCTAGAACTACATCAATGGATGTCAAGACTACATTTCTCAATGGAAACATTGACCAAATGATTTATATAGTCAGTCAAACAAATTTATATCGGGAGATCCAAAGTCTATGGTTTGCAAGTTGAAGAAATTCATCTATGGTCTCAAACAGGCTTTCCATCAATGGTAACACAAGTTCTATGAAGTCATCACATTTTATGGTTTTAAGGGGAATGACATTGATGATTATGTATATCGCAAGTTCGGGGGAGTAAATATTTTTTTTTTGGTATTATATGTTGATAACACTATGCTCGCAAGCAAAGATATAGGCTTATTGAACAAAATTAAGACACTTTTTGACAAAGAAATTTGAGATGAAAGATCTTGGTGACCCCTCTTTTGTATTAAGCGTTCAAATACTAAGAGATCATTTTCGATGTATTCTTAGGTTGTCGCAAGAGAGTTGTATTAATAAGGTTCACGGTAGATTTGGCATGAAATATAGTAAACTAGGAGACACACCTATGGCTAAAGGAGACAAGTTTAGTTTCAAACAATGCCTCAATAATGATATTGAAAGGAAAAAGATATAAAATATTCCCTATGCTTCAGTAGTAAACAATTTGACATATTCTCAAGTTTGTACTCCTCCTTACATAACATTTATAGTGGAATTTTTAGGCAGATATTTAAGTGATCCAGGTATGTAGCATGGAAGGTAGGAAAATGTGTGATGCATTATTTAAGGAGAATAAAAGACTACATGGTCACTTATCAAAGATCATATAGTTTAGAGGTCATCCGTTCTCTAACTCTAATTTTGCTAAAGGCCAACATGCCAGGTGTTCCATATTAGGCTGTATCTTTATATTGGCTGGAGGAGCTATCTCATGAAAGTCTGCTAAAAAGACTCTTATAGCTTCGTCAACCATGGTTGTGGAGTTTATGGATACAAAACTTTGTCACTAGATGGTGTGTGATAGATGGCATTGACAGGCCATTAGAGATTTACTATGAAAATAACTCCAAGGTGCTTTACTCCAATAATAACAAAAGCTCAAAAAAGTCAAAGTTTATTAGCATCAAGTTTCTAGTTGTTAAAGAGAGAGTTCAGAATAGGAGAATTTTCATAGAACATATGATGACAAATTATATGCTACCAGATTCATTAACCAAGGTCTTAAAGCCTAAGGTCTTTCATGAACCAAATGCTTATATGGATGTTATTTATGATAATACCATGGTTTAGTGGGGACCATTTTTTATGTTTTGTTTATTTTACTTTAGACATTGGATCATTTAGTTTTCTACAAAATAAAGTTGATGGCTTATGATTCTATTTCAGAGCTTAATTATGTTTTCTATATGCAATGTTTGCATTGCATTAAGGACTTTGGATTGATCTCATTAAAGATTGAAGAATGGCCAGTTGGAAAAAGACATGTATGAGATCACATTGCATGTAATTTCCACACTATTCATTCATATTTAATCTATGTCATCGAATGTATTAGTATGGTGATCATCATGATTTGATCACAACTATACAATGATAGGTATATAGAAAACTAGATTGTTTAAGGAGAAGATTAAGGATAAAGATTATGCAGACATACTCCTAAGGAATTATTGTAATATAATTGATTCATAAATAATATGTTGCCCAAGTGGGAGATTGTTAAGAAATCATATATCCTATGCTAAATTAGACAACATATGTTTTTCTTCCTTAATTATGTTAGCTATTTAATATAATGGTTGAAATTAAGTAGTCAAATTTTGGTAAGCCCTTAGATTACTCAAATTGATATGGGCTGATTGACTACATACTGATTTTTTTTCTTAATTAAGAGATTATGAGAATACTAATTGAACAATATATAAAGACCATTTTCGGTTATGGTCCCCAATCACTACTATAAATTCAAGCTTTGAATCCGGTTAGGTGAATCAACTTAAAATAGGGAGACTTTAAATTTTATATTTTTTAACATAATTTGCGCATTTTCTTCTATCCTCATTACCTATTTTCGATCACATATTAGCAGAAAAATCAAAATACGTTTAAAAGAGTTTTTAAATTGATAAATTATTGAAAATTTAAATATTAATTAATTACTTTAGAATTAAATTTATTACAAAAAATATTTTATATAATATATATATATATATTTATTTAACTTAAATTACAAATAAAGTGATGAAGTCTCTTTTTTCATGGATTTTGTGATATTCTCACTTTATTTTAGGGAGATGAAGCTAGGTTTGTTGCTTAGAATCACCAACAATGTCTCATTCATAAGGACTAGGTAACTCTCCAATGAAATGAGATGGAGTTTGGGTGGGAAAATAGATCCAAACAATAATTCATTCCCCTAAACATCCATCAAACAAGCCTAATTTTCAGAAACACAAGAATAGAGAAATTAAAGCATTAAAAAAATTATCATGGAATTTTCCTTCACTATTCAATATCATCATATTCTTTTCCTGATTTTTCTTGTGATGTAATAATTTGAAGCATGTGTTCTGTCATTATTTTCATAAATCCTCAAAAATTTGCATATTATAGCCAGATTTGTTCCAACCAAAGATATACATGTATTTAATTTCAAAATAAGAATGTAATATCCTGAATTCACAAAAAATAACTTATATATGTTAAAAAAGTATATTAGTAAAAGAGATTATCACATATTTAATTGGAATGTTGATATTTTAGGTGATTTCGCTCATAAATTTCATGACAAAGTAACCACAAATAACTCCATTTTTTGTGGAACCTAGAAAAAACAAATGTACATGATTTTCCATATTCAAACATCTTTATTATTTAATAGTAAAATTCATTAAATTATTAATATTCGCTTGTACATACCATAACTTTTTCCTATATAAGCTTATGTGATTTTTTAAGGGCAATGCCCCTACTCTTGTTCCACAACTTCCATGCCCTATAAAAATTTAAAATAGTTAGTTCTTTATTAAATATTACAAATAACAATAGAAGAAAAATAACTAACTATAACTCTTACATTTCAACAACCATTTTTGTATCTTTACTCATTCTATTGAAGCTGAGTCATAGTACCAAACAAAATTTTCATATAGATCAAGGATTATCAACTTTTGATTTCTATTAAGTGTTAATGTCCTATCACATAATTGTTTAGCTCTAATGCTAACAATATTCTCTTGATATTGATTGATGAATGATGAATCATAGAACATTGCTAAATATGATAAGTGATTAGTTTAAAGTGGATAAAAACGTGCCCTATATAAAAGAAATATAAATAAATAAATAGATAATATAAATATAATTATATGTTCTACATAAATGAAAGCTATTTACTGATTGATGAATCATCTTATCTACACTTGAATTATACTTAAATCGATCATTTGAATTCAAATGGTTGTAATATGCACTTGATCGATATATATGTTTGTCTATTGTCTACGCTAGAAATTTCTCTGGGAAGTGGCATAGTCCATCCATCATTTATGTTAGTCTTGCTTGCAAAAATAGTCATCAAAGAGCCAAGATTTCTCTTAAAGTTTAAAGCATGTTCATAACTATACTTTTCTATGGCTTCTTCTTGAATGACTTAGTGCACTATGATTGTCCACTAGACATGGATTTTTCACGAGATACTTGCTTTGTATTTCTTAAATGTGTTGCACTTACAAATTCTAGTATAATAGACTAAATAATAGGTATTATATAAATTAGTAACAATAAAATAATAATAATAATATAATAGTAGTAAAAAAAGTTTTATCTTAAGTAACAAAAAAAATACCATATCAAAATGTATCACAACTTAATTCGACAGCCAAGCCACCTATTGTGCAACAACGTAGACCCTGGTAGCATCAGAAGGCACAGGTAGTAGAAAATGATGGAGCAATGATTGATTAATTACTATTTGTCAATAATTAGGCAAATATTGATCATGAATAATTTGATTATCGCTCAATTGTTGTTCCATTCAAATAGCAACATAGTCAGTAGATGGTGAATGTTTCAACAAACTTTTCATATTCTGTAAAATATTTAAGCATTATATATAATAGATAAAATATATAATAACCAATAAAAATAATAGACTATTTTCATAAACTTTAAATCTTACCATAAATGATTCATCAAATGGAGGAGGACTCCTATGTGGGGTAGCTATTGGAAGGACATTCTCATCAAAACATTCATCATATGATGGATGGTAAAAATGCACAGATTGCATTATAGATATTGAACCACTACCTGATTACATATATCCTAACATAAATAGAAGACATTTAGGATGACTATATCTTATAGAGGATATAGGTTGGGCGCCATGAGATTGCATGTCTAGCATGCGTGGTATGGATGGTCGCATGCTTGGCCAATGGGACATGCCCAGATTGTAGTATGGTGACATGCCTGGCATGTGTTGTGATTGATATTGCTTTAAAGTGGCAATCTCACATAACACTAAGGCCTTAAAAGAGTTCAATTCTTCTTCAATTTTATAGTACTTTTCCTTACTGACTCTATGAGGCCTTTGTTTTGAAATATTAAAAACACTATATAACCATCATATTGGCTTCCTCCCCTAACACGACCAGAATGCTAACATTCAAATGCATGATATATCACATCTTTCCCTGGCTATTCAATTATTTCACCCTTGAACAATTCTCTACAAATAATAAAGCAAAAAACATATCATACATTATTACATCAATATGCAAAAATCATAAGGACTTTGTATCAAGTTAAATTACTAACCAACTTATTGAGTTATTTTCTGCTTGTTTATTCATTAGTCTTGACTTATTTGTTTTGGGAGTCTTTGTTTCTATATATAATTCAGATCAGGTAATTGGTCTACCCAATTCAACTTCCTATAAAAATTAAATAATTTATTAACCATGATATCAACTTAAATTTGAGGAAAATATATATAAAAATAATTATAAATTAACAACTTAATAATACTATTTTTGTCTAACTTTCAGATTTGATGACCTCCCAATATTGTTAAGAAGAATATTCTACATTTTAATATTCTGATGTTCTTCCCTAATAATTTGAAACTAATCCATGCGTCTATAATCCATGAAGTCATTCCATACTTGGGGTTCAATCCAGGGGTGTTCTTCAGTGATTTTGTATAGTTCTTGTTCATTAAGTGGTTCCAAGTATGGAAACACATAATTTCTAGTCAATTTGGAAGTTTTGTATTCCTTCCATGCCTTATTTGTAATCTTGTAACACTTGTTCTCCTAATTATTAGGGACTTTAAAATGATTATGTACAAAACACATTTTAGATTAGATATAATACAAAAAAGATATAATATATGTAATTAATTATAAAACAAAAATGACTTACCACTACTACAAAAAGGTATTTAAGTCGATATGTAAAGTCAGTTTTTTTTTGGAAAAAACTGACTTATAATGAATTTAAAGTTCGTTCGGTATAGAATCGAGCTATACATAGCATCAATTGATGTATCGAACTGACACTACATGTACACATAGGGTTGGTTGACGTGGTGAACATATGATGAGTGCTCAAAAAACACTAAAATTACAATGATTTTATGCACATTAATTGATTAAAAATATATATATTTATATGATTTTATCAAATATTTGTATAAATTTGTTTTTTTCGGAATCACGGGTATTTCTATTATTTTTCAGGTATTTTCACTTAAAAATGTAACTTAAAGACTCAAAGAAGAATACTGGAGGCAATACATCACAAATATATTAATAAATAAATGGGGAAAGGTCAACAAATATGGAAAAATAGGACAAAATGGGTCAAAAAGGTCAAAAATGTCAAAAAAGATAAAAATGTACCGCCACGCGCCGAACGCTTGACAGCAATCCACGTGACGTCATGCTTGGCGTCATCAATGACCTCAGTGCACTTTCCGCGTTTTTCCACGATTTTTTAACATTTTTTTACTCATTTTTTCTCCCCATCCTCACCTATAAATACCCCACTTCTCTTCACTTCATACTACACCTCAAAACACACTTCTCTCTTCTTTCTTTCTCTCAATATCTTAGTTTTTAGTTTTTTTTAAGTTTTTCTTATTTTTTTAGCTAGCTTCTCTTAGTTTTAGAGTTCTTCCCTTTTTGGGAAGAATTAGTTATGTTTTTGTAATTTATTTGCTTTTTGATTCAATAAATGGGAGTGCAAATTCCGGTTGGAGGTTTTCTAGCAACGGAAATAGCATCGAGGTACTGTAAGGGTTTTATTTTCTTTGTAGTTATTTTTTATGCTTTATTCTTACATGTTATATTTAATTTATACGTGATTAAATTTAAGCGTCTTTGTTGTAAACATGATATAATAATAACGTTGTTATGCTTGCGAAATATTAAATAGGTGAAAATCTCTAAAATGAATTAATTTTATTTTTATTCAAGATTTTATATTAAGGATGTTAGAGAGAAATATATTATTTTTCATTACAAAATTAAATCTAAAAATTAGATTTTAAGGTTTAGTTATCCGTCTGATTGAGAGTAGTGCTATTTTATTTGTTGGTACAATCGCCCGGTAGTTAGAGTGAAGCTCTATTTCAAAAGTTTTTATAAGAATTATTATCTAAAAATGTATTGACAACATGTTTTCACTAGTGGTTTTAAAACTTGAAAGTTAGTACTCGGATAATTAAATTCTTAGGTTTAATTTGGACACCTTGAATAACATTTAAACTGTCTAACCCCACCAAATGTGGCATTTAAATGGTTCATTTTCAATCTCTTAGAAAAAAGGAATTAATTTAATTAACCAAATTAGTTATCAACCCCACCCATAGGTGTTAATTGATTTGTTTAGTTAACAAAGAATATCTAATCCCACCAAAGGTGGTATTCATACAAAAAAGGGAGAATCAATAAATATCAATTCATATCTTTAATAACGTAAATAATATGAGCAAGTATAATTAACTTAGTTATTATATCCATAAATACTCCACTATTATAAATGATAAAATTTGCATAAATGTTTATTGAATCTATGTTTATTTTTATGTCAGTAGATTAGAAACACAAAAAAAACCAAAATATCGTGACATGATGTCTAGGATTTAATTTCGTTTTTAAAAGTTTAAATAATAAATTAAAAACCATATACATTCCTCCCTTAGATCGACCTTGGGAGTATACTTATCATTTTCTACGAAATGATTCGTTTACTTACGAGAGTTTTATAATATAAAACCAAAGTATTGGCAAGAATTAGCGATCCCGATTTTCACTCATCAAGTTTTTGGCGCCGTTGCCGGGGATGGCATCAAAGTTTTTGACAATCTCGATTGTACTCATCAAGTTTTTGGCGCCGTTGTCGGGAAAGGAATAGCGTTTTTAAATTATTTATCAAAATTTTATAAACATTTTTGTGCTGTAAATAATTGTGATTTTTTTTTGTTTTAGTAAAAAAAAAAATAATAATCAAATTTCAAATTTCATAAGAAATAAATAAAAAATAAAAATAATTGAAAATAATAATAATAATAACTATAGTGTGAATAGTAAAATAATTTAGAAATTCGAAATTTGGAGTAAATATTTTTTTACCAATCATGAATAGTAAAAAATAAAAAAAATAAAAAAATTTAAGATAATAAATAAATAATATAGCGTGAATAGTATAATAAAATTACCGTTCAGAATAGTAATAAAAAATAAAATTAAAAATTAAAATTAAAAATTAAAAAAACAATTAAATTAAATTAAATTAAAGAAAATAAAAAATATATATAAAAATAAATAAATAAATAATAAAATAATAAAAAAACCTAATTTTTTAATTTTTTTAAGTTTAATATTTTTAATTTTATTTTATTTTAAATCTTAATTTTAAATTTTTCTTTCTTTTATATTTTATATTTTTTTTAAAATTTAATTTAATTTTCTTTTACCTTTTTCAATTTAATTTAAATTTAATTTAATTTAATTTTATTATTTTTATTTAATTTTATATTTTTCTTTCTTTAGCTATTTTTTTTCTTCTTGATTTTTATTTAACTTAATTAACTTAGTTTTTTTTACTAACTTAATTAACTTAGATTTTTTTAACTTAATTAACTTAGATTTTTACTTAAATTAACTTAATTAAGTTAGCTTTTTAATTAACTTAGATTTTCCTTAACTTAATTAACTTAGATTTTTACTTCACTTAACTTAATTAACTTAGATTTTCATTAGCTTAAATGTTTTACTTAACTTAACTTAATTAACTTAATTTTAATAGCATGAAAAGTGAAGATCTAAGGGAGTTCTGTCTAGGAGACTAGTTATTGGAAGCCTTTGTGCCACTAGTCTTTCCTGGGAACGTTGTTCTGTCTAGGAGGATGGTTTTTAAGGAGCTTTTGTACCACCATTCTTTCCTAGGAGCACTCTTGGTTAATACTGATTATGTTATTTTATCTTTTCAAAAAAATAATAAAACAAAACAAAACAAAACAAATTTCTGAAACTATCTCCAAAATTTTAAAGTTTTAATTACAATCTAAGGAGTTAGTTGCTTTTTTTGATCTAGGTACAATTGTGTTTTGATGCCTTAATTATTTGATTTGCACCTAGATGTGGGTTATCTAAAACCCTCAAGTATGCCCCTAGTTTTAAGTACAAAAAGAAATTTGAAAATCAAGAGGGCATGATTGAAAAAGTATAGGTAGACAACCTTGTCTTACCTGTAGGTTTGATTGACTCAATGATGAGGGGACATTGAGTTTACTTAAAATGCAATCCCAGTTACGTCTTGCTAAGACGCGTTAAACCAAATGATTTGGATGGAGGCAACCCATCATTTTAGGTAATTTTCTTTTATTTGTTTTATTTGTTTTATTTACTTAATTTTATTGTTTATTTCATTTTAATTACATGTGAATAATTTTTAAATTGTTAAAACTAAAAATATTTGTTGAGATGTTAGAAGTTCACAGCGATCTGTCTGTATACACTTTAATGATGAATATGATGGATGCACCTGCATTTTTCATTACTACTTGCACATTCTCAGAAAATAGGTAATCTTTCTTCTCTTTTCTCTATATCTTTAATTTACAGTTGTTACATTGAGGACAATGTAAGTTCTAGGTTGGGGGTGGTGAAAAGTTACCATGCTTAATTAAAAAAAAAGTTTTGACAATTTAAAAATAGAAAAAATAAAAAATATATATATATATATCTAATAATTTTTTATTTTATTTTTATGTTCACATTTTCATTTTTTTTTGTGTTTGGTTTTATTTCTATTTTGTATGATTTAGTAATTTTTGGAATTTAAAAAACAAACTTTTTTCACAAAAATTTATCATTTCTTTAAATCAAATTTAAGTAAATAGTTAAGTATTTTGTACTGTTAGATTAATTTTTGAAAACATATCATGAAATATTTTGTAATTATTTTTTGATAATTAGTTAGTTTTTGTCATAACTAGTATTTCTTGATAAGATGTAGAAATTATATTAAACCCAAAATCAGTGTTTATGAATTTTTTTTAGTGGAGACTACCTTTGTGAGATATAATTTGAGCCTAATTTCCTTTATTCAGAGTGAAATATATATTTTTTTTCTACTCCAAACACATTTCTTATTTCTTCAACAGACGCTACACACGTGGGTAGCATTGTTTAACCATAGCATCGATTGATATGTCGAACCGACACTACACATGGAGGTAGTGTCGGTTGACGTGGTGAACAGACGCTACACATGTGGATAACGTTAGTTCACCACGTTAACCGATGCTACGTCTTACGTGAATTTTTTTTATTTAAAAAATGCAGTTTAAAATTGAAAGTATATAGTACAATTTTGTTTTGGTCAATTATTAATATTTTATTTGAACTCTTTAAAATTTAATTTAGATATATATATATATATATATATACACACACACACACTATATTTTTTTCTTTTTTTTTAGTCAATTGGTTTTTAAAATTATATAATTTTGTGTATTTGTTTCGATACTTAATTTTATGTACGTACATACATGTTTAAATTTAAAATAAAATAAAATAATAATTGACCAAAAAAAACATTGAACTATATAATTAATTTTAATTTTAAACTGTATTTTTTAAATAAAAAAATACACATAGGACGTAGCATTGGTTGACGTTGTGAACCGACGCTACACACGTGGATAGCATCGGTTGACGCCTAGAATCGACGCTATCCACGTGTGTAGCATCGGTTCACCACGCCAACCGACGAAATCCACACGTATTAATCCATTTCCCTTCTCTCTTCTTCATCAGAACATCTTTTTCAATTTGTGTAGCAACAATAAACATCAAAACTGAGCTCACCTCCTCCACTCTTTCTCATTTTACGACCACCTCCAACCACTATTTTCAACGCCGTTTTATGGGTTATATTTCTCTTCATATTATCTTTCAGTTCCCCTATTTTTTGAGCGAAATACTC
Organism: Hippophae rhamnoides; assembly: GCA_033030585.1. NCBI lineage: Eukaryota > Viridiplantae > Streptophyta > Magnoliopsida > Rosales > Elaeagnaceae > Hippophae > Hippophae rhamnoides. The sequence goes on from CM065427.1 coordinate 72,435,214, forward strand.
AAATGTTTTATACCCATTTTCTCACTTATTCTTACTTACAAAACACCCATTTTTTCTTCATTTCCTTCATTTAGTCACTTCATTTACTCTTGTAAGTATTTCTATTAATCCTATGCACTTTTTATTTAGTTTGCTTTATTTTTTGTATAAATTTTTGATTTATGTATGTTTTGTATTATGCTTGTTATTATATGTTTGACTTATTTTCTTTGGAAATAATATCTAGATGTTGTGGGTTTGTGGGATTATAATATTTACCGTACATGGATAAATTTATTTACATATAAATAATTATATTTTATTAAGTAACAGTAATACAATTGTAAAATGATTAAAATGATAAACTTTTGTATTATGTATGTTTTGGTATATATTCTAATAATTAGGGAATTTATATATAATAATACTAGAAATATATTTATTAGATAAATAATTAATATGATTAATTAATGTCATTAATAGAAAATGGATAAATCTTAGATTTTAAAGTGTAGAATTGAGCAGGACTACATTTATGGAGTTGAAAGTTTCATGGAATTTGCTTGTAGAAATAGTAATAATGGAATTAGTATGATTTTATGCCCATGTGTTAAATGTAAAAATGAGCGATTTCAAGAAGTTAACGATGTTAAGTATCACCTTATCCGTAATGGTATTCTTTTGATCTATAAATGTTGGTATTATCATGGAGAAAATATTGATAATGCTCGTGGGAAAGAGATAAATAAGAATGTGATTGGATTACATACATCTTATCATAATGTACAAACAGAAAATATGTTTCATTGTGTTGAAGATGAAATACGTGAGGATGATCTTCAAACCTTTAAAAAACTTCTAGAAGATGCTGAAAAATTGTTGAATCCAAAATTCAAGAAATACACTAATGAAAATTTGTTGAATCCAAAATGCAAGAAATACACTAATGAGATATTAAGGGAATTGAATGATATGACATTCAAATGATATGAAAAGATGAAAAAAATAATATTCACTAAGGTAGGGAAACGAAAGAGGTCAACTAATGAAATGGGTGAAAATGAAAAAGGAGGAGAATCAGTAGACCATGGTTGTTGGAATAAAAAAACAATATTTTGGGAATTACCTTATTGGAAAGACTTACACATTCATCACATCTTAGATGTTGATGAGCAGAATCGGGATTGCCAAAAACTTTGATGCCATCCCACTTGAGTCATCCCCTGTAGCGCCAAAAACTTGATGAGCAATCGTCGCCGATTCTACCAATACTTTGGTTTATATTTATAAAACTCTATAAGTCACACGAATCATTTCGTAGAAAATGATAAGTATACTCGAGATTCGATTTAAGGAAGGAATGTATGTGGTTTTTAATTTATTATTCAAACTTTTAAAAACGAAATTAAATCCTAAACATCCTGTCACGATATTTTGGGGTTTTTTGTTTTTAATCTAATAACATAAAATTAAACATAGATTCAATAAACATTCATGCAAATTTTATCTTTAATAAATAGTGGAGTATTTATGGATATAATAACTAAGTTAATTATGCTTGCTCATATTATCTAGGTTATTAAAGATATGAATTGATATTTATTGATTCTCCCTTTTTTGTATGAATACCACCTTTGGTGGGGTTAGATATTCTTTGTTAACTAAACAAATCAATTAACACATTTTTGACCTTTTCGACCCATTTTGTCCAATTTTTCCATATTTGTTGACCTTTTCCCACTTATTTATTAATATATTTGTGATGTATTGCTTCAAGTATTCCTCTTTGTGTCTTTAAATTGCGTTTTTAAGCCAAAATACCTGAAAAACAATAAAAATACCCGTGATTCCGAAAAAGATAAATTTATATAAATATATGATAAAACATATAAATATATATTTTTAATCAATTAATGTACATAAAATCATTGTTATTTTAGTGCTTTTTGAGCACTCATCAAATGTCATGCATATTGAGAAAAATGTATGTGAGATCTTGATCGGTACTTTACTTAATATACCTGGAAAACAAAGGATGGAATTAAAACAAGACTAGATTTAAAGAAACTAGGCATACAACCTGAATTGGCACCAAGGGTGGAAAATGATAAGAATCGAACATACTTGCCACCAGCATCATATACAATGTCAACAAAAGAGAAGGATTTGTTTTGTAAATGTTTGGAGGGTGTGAAAGTTCCTAATGATTACTCATCCAAATTAAGAAATTTTGTGTTTATCACCGATAAGACAATTTATGGATTGAAATCACATGAATTTCATATCTTAATGCAATAGTTATTACTAGTTGCTATTAGATCAATTCTTTCAAAACATGTTCGATTATCAATAATTTGTATTTGTTCATTCTTAAATACAATATGCAATAAATCTATATCAATTGGCGAGTTAAACTCTTTATAGAAAGATGTTGTAGAAACTCTATGTCTAATTGAAAAAATATTTTCCTTCTTTTTTCTTCGATATAATGATTCAATCGTGTGTTCATTTAGTTCGAGAGGTTCAATTGTGTGGTCCTACTTACTTAAGGTGGATGTATCCTTTTGATAGATATATGCAAGTCCTTAAAGGATATGTAAATAATAGAAATCGACCTGAAGGATGCATGGTGTAACGCTACATTGCTGAAGAGGCCATTGAGTTTTGTTCTGAATAATTTAGTGGTTGCATTAAAATTGGGAATCTTACGCACAAGTTATTCTTAGAATGTCACATGATCTAAGTAGGTAACCCTATACTTGGTGGAAGTAAGAAATTGTTTATTGATTGCACTCAATGGGAAAAAGCACACCGAATCATTTTGGTAAATATTAATGAGGAACAACTGTACATAGAGTAAGTGATGTTAAACCTTTCCATTTATGCAAAAATTATTTTTCATTTAACTATTAATGATGATATCTACTTCGTATATCTTTAATAACATTACAGGATGCATTTAAACTTATTGAAGATCGATCCTCGTTATAAAAAAATGGTTGTATGATGAACATAAGTGAGATCTTATTAATTGGTTTCACAACCATGTAAATGTCACATACAAGAATTCATTAGTACTTAGATATATGCAATATTTTAAAACTTTTCTTTAAACACATTTCATATTTTTGTATACATAGATTCGAGAGAAACCCAATCATAAAATAATAGAAAGTTTATAATGGCTTGCACATGGTCCAAAATTCGATGTCAAATCATTTTCTAGTTTCACAATAAATGGATCGAGGTTTACGACTCAAGCTGAGTAAATCAAAATAGTGGTGTGAAGATGGTTGCACAAACTATGCAATTTTCTAGTTCAAAAGATGGTAATCCTATATTTTCTGATAGAACATATTATGGTGTAATTCAAGAGATTTGGGAATTGGATTATGATGTCTTCCATGAAACAGTTTTCTTGTGTGATTGAGTCGAAGATGTTATCAATTTTGGATATAAAATAGATGATTTTAGATTTACCCTTTTAAATTTATCCAAGATAAGTCACACTGATGATCCTTTCATGTTAGTACTTCATGCAAAACAAGTATTTTAAGTGAGCGATCTAATTGATACAAGATGGTCTGTTGTATTAACGCCTCCATAAAAAGAGTTTTACCATTGTGATGCTTTAGAAGATGATGACCGTATGCTTGATACATTAACCAATGTTAGTAATTTATCAAATAAATTGCCCAATGTATGTGATGATCTAGTTGATGATGATGATTCTTCGTCATGGGCTCGAAGTGATTGTGAAGGAATATATGTATACAATCAACAACCTAATTAAACATAATGTATGTACTATATTATTGTAATAACTCTTGGATGTTTATATATATGTATGTTCTTAAAATTGTCAATTAAATTATATTTCTTCATTGTTTGTAGATATTTCATGGATCCTCGGGTAACAGAGCTTGAAGATCTAAATGATCCATTGGGGGATTTGATAGAGTACTCGTTCTATTTGATGCTACTGGTAATCCAATAGGGGAATATGGCTAACAATTGAAATCCTCTATTGGTAGACTTGTGAAGTCCAGTATACCAATCAATATAAAGGATTGGACTCAGGTTGACGAAGATGAAAAGTTCAAAATATGGAAAACCATTTATGTAAGTCTCTTATATTTTATAATCAATTACATATATTATATCTTTTTTGTATTATATCTAATCTTTTTTCGTGTGTTTTTACAGAATTGTTACAAAGTCGATGACACTTGGAAGAGCAAGTATTATAAGATTGCAAATAAGGCGTGGAAGGAATACAAGACCTCCAGATTGGCAAGAAATTATGTGTTTTCATATTTGGAACCACTTGATGAAGTAGAGCTCTACAAAATCCCTAAAGGACACCTTTGGATTACACCTCAAAATTGGAAAGACTTCGTGGGTTATAGATGTACAGATGAATTTTAAATTATTAGAGAAGAACATCAGAATATACAAATGCATAACATTCTTCCTAATCATACTGGGAGGTCTTCAAATCCTGAAGTTAGATATAGAATGATATTATTAATTTGTATTAATTTATAAATATTTTTATATTTATTTTCCTCAATTTAATTTCATGTCATGGTTAATAAATTCTTCATAATATATGTAGGAAGCTGAATTGGGTAGACTGGTTACCTGATATGAATTATACATAGAAACAAAGACTCCTAAAATAAAGAAGTCAAGACCGATGACTAAGCGATGAGAAGAACAAATAAATAAGTTGGTTAGTAATTTCGGTGGACACAAAGTCCATATGATTTTTAATAATTGATGTAATAATGTAGGATATGTTTGTGTGCTTTATTATTTGTAGAGAGTTGTTCAAGAACAAATATCCAAAGGTGAAATAATCGAAGAGGTTGTGAGAGATGCTATATATCATGCATTCGGATGCGAGCATGCTAGTCGTGTTAAGGGAGGTAGCCAATATGATGGTTATATGATGTATTTTAACATTCCAAAACAAAAGCCTCATATGGTTAGTAAGGAGAAGTACACTAAAATTGAAAAAGAACTCAACTCTTTTAAGGCCTCAATGTTAAGTGGGATTGCCACTATAAAAGAATATCAAGCACAACACTTGTCAAGCATGACATCATTCTACAATCAGGGCATGCTATATTGGCCAAGCATGTAACCATCCATACCAGGCATCCCACCCACGCAATCTCATGGCGCTCAACTATATCCAGTATGGGATATAGTCATCCTATCGGTCCACCTTTTATGCCAGGAATGCATATGCAATCAAGTAGTGATTCATTTTCTCTAATGCAATATGCACATTCTTACCATAAATCACATCATGATGAATGTTTTGGTGAGAATGTACATCCAATAGCTACCCCACATGGGATTCCTTCTCTATTTGATGAATCATATGTGGTAAGATTTTAATTTTGGGTATAGATAATCTATTATTTTTATTTTTTGTTATATCTTTTATTTATTATATATAACACTTAAAATGAAATGTTTATTGAAACATCCTTCATCAATGGACTTTGTTACTATTGGAACGGTACAATAATTGAGCGATGATCGGATGATTCATAATCAATATTTGCCTAATCATTGGCGAATAGTAATTGATCAATCATTTCTCTATGATTGTCAACTACATGTGCCTTTTGATGCTACCATAGTCCAAGAGGTGATTAGATAGTATGTGGCTTGGCCGTCAATTCAAGTTGTTCTAAATTTTGATGTAGTACTATTTTTTAATTGAAAAGATAACACTTGTTTACTATTATTATTTTATTATATCTTTTATTGGTACTAATATACATAATACTTTTTCTTTAGTCTATTATACCAAAACTCTTAAATACAGCACATTTAAGAGAAGCAAGTATCTCATGCTAAATCTATGTCTTGTGTCCAATCATCGTGCACTAAGTCATTCAAGAAGAAGCCTTGGAAAAAGTATAGTTATAATTATGCTTTAAACTTCAGTAAAAATCTTGGTGCTTTGATGACTATTGTTGTGAGGGTATCTATTAAAAATGATGGATAGACTGTGCCACTTCCTACAGAAATTTCTGGTATAGACCTTAGCCAAACTTATATATCGATCGAGTGTATATTGAAACTATTTGAATATCAAATGATTGATTTAAGTATAATTCAAGTGTGGACAAGATGAGCCCTTAATCTGTTCATTTTCTTTCATTTATGTAGAACATATATAATTATATTTATATTATATAATTAGTTATATATATTTCTTTTATATAAGGTGTGTTATTATCGACTTCAATATAATCACTCATCATATTTAGCAATGTTCTATGATTCTTCATATGTCAATCAATATCAAGAGAAGAATGTTAGCATCAGAGCTAAAGAATTATGTGATAGGGCATTAACGCTTAACAAAAATCAAAAGTTGATAATACCTTGGCCACTAAGGTTTGAACAAGGCCAAGATCATTGGATGTTGGTAATCCTTGATCTGTTCAATAATCATGCTTGATGCTGACTACCTAGAATGAGTAAAGATACAAAAGTAGTTGTTGAAATGTAAGAGTTATAGTTAGCTATATTTCTTCTCTTGTTTTTTTGTAATATTTAATAAAAAACTAATCGTTTTAAACTTTGATAGAGCATGTAAGCTGTGGAACAAGTTTAGGGGAATTACCCTTAAAAAATCGCATAAGCTTATATGGAATAAAGTTATGGTATGTACAGGCGAATATTAATAATTTTATTAATTTTACTATTGAATAATAATAAAGTTGTTGGAATATGGAAAATCATGTACACTTGTTTTTTGTAGGTTCTACCACAAAATAATGGAGTCATGTGTGGTTATTATGTCATGAAGTTTATGAGCGAAATCATCACAAATATCAAAATTCCAATTGATGATGTGGTAATATCATTTACCCATATACAGAATTTTTTTAACATATATGAGTTATTTTTTGTGAAATCATAAAATTACATTCTTATTTTGATTTTAAATACATGTAGTTCTTTGGTTGGAACAAGATGGGCTATGACCAGCAAATTTGTTTGATGATTTACGAGAGGAATGAGGAGAACACATGGTTCAAATTATATCATCACAAGAAGAATCAAGAGAAGATTCTGATGATCTTGAATAGCATATGACAACATAACGGTAATTTTTATAATGATTTAATTTCTCTATTCCTGTGCCTGAAGTCCCTTATTTGATGGATATTTTGTTTGATGCATGTTTATGTGCTCATGTATTTAGGGAAATACATTGTTTTATAGACATGTTTTTTGCTCAAACTTTATCTCATCTATCTTGCCTACTTTCCTCATGACAACATCATGGTAGCACTTTATTAATCATTTGTATATAAATATGAAGCTATCTAGAATTTCTGCTGGTATTTTTAATACTATAATGAGCTCTAAATATGAAGTCAGGTGTAACTCATATTTTGTTACTTGGCTTGTATGAGTTTTGGTGCCCATAAACGTATTACAGAATTGTTCCATACTTTTAAGGGCACCAAAACTCATACAAGCCAAGTAACAAATCAGAGTTACACTTGATTTCATATTTAGAGCTCATTATAGCATTAAAAATACTAGCTTGATTCCATATAGCTTCATATTTATAGACAAAAGATTAATAAAGTGCTAATATGAGTTCGAAGGGATAATGTTATTATTATATCACTCGGATGTCGATGTGGTAATCTCTTTTTGATTATTTACAAGAAGAATGGACAAAGCACTTTGTTCAAATATTAGGAGAAGAATATAATCTTGAATAATATAAGATAACACCATGATAATATTTATAATGATTTAATTTCTCCATTCACATGTCTCTAAAGTTTAGACTGCTTGTTTGATGGATATTTTCGTGCTTATGTATGTAGGGGAATGAATTGTTATATGGACTAGCTATTTTTTGCCTAGTTTCCTTGTCATTATGCTGGCGATTCCAAGCCAGCCAAGCTTACTCACACAATCTAATTACACTTTGACGACATTATTTGTTTTTGTAATTTAAGTTAACTATATATATATTGTATATACATTATTTGTTTTTGTAATAAATTTAATTATCAAGTAATTAATTATATTTAAATTTTCAATTATTTGTATTATTATTTATATTTTGTTTTTTTATGCTATATTGAATACATGTTAGTAGAGTGAAAAATGAGAATAAAAATAAAAATAAAATCAATACACGTAAAGTTGGTTCACGCGTTGAACAAACTTTAAATTTTAAGTCAGTCAATTTAAAGTCGATTCAACGAACCGACTTTAATAGTCTATTTTGTAGTAGTGTACATAAGTGGTTTTCCATATCTTAAACTTTTCATCATCATCAACCTTAGTCCAATCATTTATATTGATTGGTATACTTGACTTCACAACTCTACCAATATAAGATTTCAATTGTTAGCCATTTTCTCCTAATGGATTACAAGTTGTATCAAATGGAATGAGTACTCTATCATCTGGATTAAGTGAAGCATCAAGTATATTAGCCCAACCTTTTACATAAATGGTTTTCCATATCTTAAAATTTTCACATTGTCAACCTTAGTCCAATCATTTATATTGATTGGTATAATTGACTTCACAAGTATACCAATAGAAGATTTCAATTGTTGGTCATTTTCTCCTAATGGATTATCAGTTGTATCGAATTGAATGGGTACTCTATTATCTGGATTAAGTGGAACATCAGGTATATTAGCCCAAGAACTTCTTTTCAAATGCCCTAATGGATCATTTGGATCTATAATCTCTGGTACCCTATGATCCATGAAATATCTGCAAACAATGATGAAATAGAAATTAATTGACAATTTTAAGTCCAAACATATAAACAAGAGTTATTAGAATAATATAGAACATAAATTATGTTCAATTAAGTTGTTTATCGTATATATATATTCCTTCACAATCACTTCAAGTCCATCATGAAGAATCATCGTCATCAACTAGATCATCACATACATTAGGTAATTTGTTTGAGAAATGACTCATATGGAACAATGTATCAAGAATGTCATCGTCTTATAAAGCATCACAATGATAGAACTCTTTTTGTGGAGGCATTAACACAATAGACCATCTTGTGTCAAATTAACACCTGAGTATCGAATTATACTAATTTCATTATTACTATTTCTATGAGCAAATTTCAAGAAACCTTCAACTCCAGAAATGTCATCCTGCTCAATTCTACACTTCGACATCCAAGATTTGCCAATTTTCTATAAATGCATTAAGCATATTAAATATGTATCCAACCAATATATTTAAGATATTATTATATATGAATTCCCTAATTATTAGAATATTTATCAAAATACCATATAAAAATAAATACATAAAAACCAAAAAATTAATAAACTCATAATAACATTAAAAAATATAAAATATTAACAATATATACGTATATGTATGTATGTAATTAATAATAATAAATATTTTATACATATATAATAATAAATATTAATAAACCATTATAAATTATATACATATAAAAATATATTTTATATTATATATATATGTATATATATATATTTCATGTAAATGTAAATAATTGTTAAAAATTTTAAGATTAAAATAAACTTAAATATATAAAATTATTAAAATAAATAAATGAATAATATACTTTCTTTTGTTCTAAGCTTGAATAAAAATACACAATTTACACAATATAAAAAAGTATACATATAATCAATAACACATAATATACATTAAAATAAAAAAATATGAATAATACTTACAAGAGTAAATGAAGTGACAAAATGAAATAAATGAAGAAAAAAGAGTGTTTAGTAAGTGACAAAATGAAAGAAAATAGGTATAAATATTTTGAGTATTATGCTAAAAAAATATTGGATATAGAAGCGAAATTGGAGAGGAAGCCACTAAATAGCGCCATAATTGGTCATCGGAGGTGGCCAAAAATAAGAAAAAGTAGGAGGATAGGTAGCTTTATGGTAGCAGTTGGGACTAGAAGAGGAAACAATACACGATTCTGTCTGAAAATGGGGGAGATAAGAGATAAAAAGGAAAAAATTAAGATAACTTCGATTGACACATAAGATAGATGTTACATGTAAGACGTAGTATCGGTTCTACGTGTCAACTGATGCTACACGTAGGACGTAGCATTGGTTCTATGTGTCAACCCATGATAGCCACGTTTAACGTCAGTTGACACGTAGAACCGACCCTACATCTTACGTGTAGCGTTGGTTAACACGTAGAACCGAAAATATGAGTTATGTGTTGGTCCTATGCGTCAACCGATGCTATGTCACCGATGCTACAAGTAGGACATAGAATCGGTTCTATGTGTCAACTGAAGCTACACGTGGCTAGCGTTGATTGAAACATATGAATGACACAATTTTTAAAATTTTTTAAGTCGTTCTTTCAGCGTATCGACTTAAAATTCATTATAAGTTATTTTTTTACAAAAATTGACTTTAAATCTTGACTTAAAAGCTCCTTTGGAAAAAAATCGACTTTAAATCTTGACTTAAAAGCTCCTTTTTGTAGTAGTGAATACACCAAATCATCTAATAATATATCTTCTCTCTATCTAAAATAGAGACAATGGTCTCATTGAGAAACTAAGGCGATTTGGTTGAGAAAAATCCAAACCACCCTCTCATTAGTGTTCATCCATTCATGATCGATCATGATAGTATTTTATAGGCATCTTACTCGAATTCGTAAATCCTTAATAATCTAACATGATATAGATCCTAGAATTTAGAATCTATTTATGGCTTTCTATATGATTTAATTCCAATAACATTCATATGTATCTTTCATTAACATGTTACATCCACTGTAGTTTCAATAACCCACCAGGTGTAACATCTTACATTTACTAATATCTTTGAATGTAAGATGTTACATCTAACTTTACCTTTGCATGTAACGTATTACATTCACCACCGACGAGGTTGTTGATGGTAGTTGTCAGAACACCGACAACATATTACATCCACCTCTATCTCTTTACATAATATATTACATCTATCTCTATCTCTATATGTGAAAATTACATCAATTTTTACTTTTGTAAGTAATAATTATTGCATTGTTGTCACTTAATTCGAGCGAGCATTTACCAAGCTTTTTACTGAAAGTTTGTTTTACCATCATACCCATCTAAGAATAAATAAGTTAATGATAAAAAGGAAAATTAACAATTTGCAACAATTTAATTGCGGTTGGAAAAAGGTATTAAAACCAATCAAGACCAATATTTAATGAGTTATATTTACCTATAATTTTATATGTAATATGTTACATTTTACCTTTATTTTTGTTTGTAACATGTTATATTTACTTTTAAATTTTGATGATGTAACATGTTACATCACCTTTGATGGGTGGTCGGGGCTTCTGTGAGGTCGTCAGTGAGTCACCGGAGTTCTCGTGATATCGTCGGCGGTGATTACGAGAGAATGGTGGGTTCTTACCTTGATTCCATTTTATTTAAGGTATGAAATAAAAATATTTTAATCTATTTATTAAGTAGTTTGATTTAAAGCTATAAATTTTAGGATAAATTTTAAGATAAATTGTTACTAATTATGAAAAATTAATCCAATTATCAAATTTGATACTATTTAAGCCAAAAACTCTTAAATCTGTGCACCCAAAGCCATCTATTGATGCATCAAACGTGTGCTACTTATTTTGATACTTTCCCAATTGTTATGCCTAAAATCAATGAACGTTTTTAGTAATTTTGAGATTTTATGTGAGAGAAATTTTTGAAGTATTTCGACTTTAGGTTTGAGAGTTGATTTGTATTCATGGTATTATTCTTGATACACATGTTGTATAGGTCTATTCGATCAATGCTCATTATTACAACACAAATTCTAGCGTGCTTCTTTGTTTGCTAATTCATTTTTGCTTCCATTTTTGGTGTCAGATTTTGTTGTTTTATAGGTATTTTTGCACTTTTACTGCCCCAAAATTTCTTTTATCAACATACACAACTATTTATAAGCCAAAATCACAATCAATGTTTCTTCCAAAGCTTTACATGTAATATATCTACTAAAATTCTTATTGAATTAAAAGTGCTCGTAAAAGTAATAAAAAAAAAGTCCCAATCAACAACTGAAATTTAACAAACTTTCTTTGTATATATCTATCGAAGTAATTATTAAACTGGTACAGTTCTAGTAGAAGATGGTTGTTCCATATTCTCACTTCCTTGCTCATCTTCACACTCCCCTGTTAACTCTTCAAGTGATTTTCCTTTGGATTCAGGGACCAAGAAGGTAAAGAATATCCCAGCTAAGTTGACAAAACCCAACATAATCAATGAATTTTTAACACCAATACCAGGTGGATATCCCTCATCAGTCAAATTTGGATTTTTATTTTGTGCTGCATATAAGAACCCAAAAGCTCCAACTATAGCTCCAGCTTTTCCAGCTGCAGCTGATATTCCATGACAAGTAGACCTTAACCGGGCAGGGAAAATCTCGGCCGGGACAACAAATGTAGTCGAATTGGGTCCAAAATTAGCAAAGAAGAAGGTCAGACCATACATCACAATAAACCCAATTCTATTCTTCTCCAAAGACCAATGGTGATAAGGAATTGCAATAGCAAACATGAAGACCGTCATGAAGAAAAAACCCATCAATTGAATTGCAAACCTTCCAATAATATCAATAAAAGCTACAGTAAACCAATAACCAGGCACTGTACCACAAAGTGCTATAAGTGTTTGTGCTCTTGCAATTCTATAAACTTCATGAATTGCATTCATACTCTCTGCTTTGGGAATCCAACCCACGGCAGTGAAAATGTCCTTTTGAAATAGATTTTGGCTGTAAAATGCAATATCTAGCAAGAACCAAGTTGAAGTTGTGCCTAGCAAATGAAGCCCATGTCGACGAGCAAACTCTTTAGAGAACAAACCATAAGTATTTCTTTGTTGGTCATGAAACTTCTCAATCTTTTCCTCTTCAGCTTCCACTTCAACTTGTAACACCTTTGACATATCTTGCGCGGCCCTTTTTGCATTTTTCGCAACGAGTGCTGTATAACGAGCAGTCTCGGGCATTTTCATACGCCAGTAGTAAGTTAGAGCAGCTGGAATTGCACCAAACATCAAAATTAAACGCCAAACATAGTCAGCTTGTGGTACAAGAGATTCTTCTCGATTGACGGAATAAGGAGGAGCTTTATAACTATGATCAAATCCAGTAGCAACTATTAAAGCCACAATCCCACCACCCAAAATTCCAAAACCCTGCATGGCAAAAACAGCAGCGATAAAAGCACCACGAGTCTTCTTGTTGGCATATTCAGACATGATTGTAGCTGAAAGTGGGTAGTCACCACCAATGCCGAAACCGAGCCAAAATCTGAAGAAACAGAGAGTTGATATGACACTTTTTGGAGAAGAACCAAAGGAGAGACCAGAGGCAATTGAGCTACCAACCATGAGCATAAGAGTAATACCGTAGACCCTTTTCCGGCCTAATTTATCGCCGAGCCAACCGAAGAAGAGTTGACCAGCGAAAGTGCCGCAAAGGGCAACACCATTAACAGCTGCAGAGACATTGGGAGGTAGAGTTCCAGGCTTTGGTCTGTTAGTGTCGGTGTAGTAAATTCGACCAAGTAATTTGGTAATTGGAGGGATGCAAAAAAGGTCATAAGCGTCTGTAAAAAATCCCATTCCGGCAATTACAATTGCTGTGAAATGGTACATCTGAGTCTTTGCTACATCAAGTGCATTTAAAACTCTCAACTGATCGCCAGCCATGTCTTTAATAATAGATTAATTAAAACTGCTTCCTCCAACAGTTTTAATTATCCTGCAAAAGTTTGAGAAATGTTGTTCAAGTCTTCTATATATACGATAGGGTCATGTTAGAATATTATAGCTCCAAGAAGTCGCACAGTAGTTGAACTCAGTCAAGTGTAGGGGATTAAATCCCAAGTAATGGCTGGCATTTATAACAGCTTTTAGAGAACAGTTGTGTGAGTTAGTGAAGGGAATAAATAACTTAACTAACTTGGTATAAATAGGAGGTTGGTGTGTTATGTAACTCACTTGGAAAACTATCAAAAGCAACGAGAGAAACTCTAGGAAAGGTTGGTGTATTGATGCTATGAGAAAGTGAGGAAGGTGAAGGGTGATTGTACTCTTGAAACTCTCCAGCACACTTGTGTGGAAGAGAGGTTTTGTAATCTTTGCGTGAACAAGGATTATCAACAAAATCTTGGTGCAGTTGGAGAGTGGATGTAACCTTATATAGAAAAACCCCTATAAAAAATGTTTAAATTGTTGTGATCTTGCGTGAGTTCTTGAACGATTTCCATAACAAATTTGGTATCAGAGCCTTGATGAGAAGAGAGATGGCTCGATGGAATTCTTGATTCATTTCTAGGAGTGAAGGCAAGGTTTTATCAGAAATGGGAGCTCTCAAGTTTGACATCGAAAAGTTTGATGGTGGAATTTGGAGGAAGAAGTTGAAGGTTTTGTTGGTTCAATAGAAAGCTTCCTTAGCCTTGAAAGAGACTCTTTGATGAAGGAACATAGAAACAATATATTTTGGTACTGCATTTACAAGTCTAATTCTCAACCTATCAGATTCAATGTTAGGGAAAGTAAATGATGAAACCATAGCCCATTGCCTAGGGGGAAAGCTAGAGGATTTGTAAATCAAAAAATCTCTAACGAATAAATTATTTGGGCTCAAGATGAATGCATCTAAATCACTGGATAGCAATCTTGATGAGTTCAAGAAAGTAACAGTGGAGCTTGGCAATATTGGTGAGAAAAATCAAGTTGTGATTCTATTGAATTCCTTACCATAAATAATCCTTCGATGCAATAAGGGCTGCAATTGAGTATGGGCTTGAAGTTTTAACACTAGGGGTAGTGGTGTTGGCCCTAAGATCCAAGGAGCTCTTTATGAAGTCCCACAAACAATGTTTGGCAATGGGAATGCCTTGAGTGTTCGAGGTAGAACCAAAAAGAAGCAATTCAAGGGAGGTTGGTCCAACTTTCATTCAAAGTCTAGACATAAGAAATCTCTAAGGTGTTTTATATATCATAAGTAAGGAAATTTCAAAAGGGATTACCGAAAGAAAAAGAAAATATATAAAGATAAAAAATAAGGAAAATATAGATGCCTCAGCATCTATTATTTAGGATAATTACGAAAGTGTTGATGCAATAATAGTGACTAAATGTTATACCATTGAAGAATGGATTCTAGACTCAAAGTGTTCATATCACGTGAAACCTAACAAGATTTAGTTTGTTGCATATAAGAAACTGAAAGGCGGAACAATGAACATATGAAATGTTCAATCCTACTTTGTATCATTCATTGATGACAATTCAAGACAAAACGTGGGTATATCCCTTGAAGATCAAAGATGAGGTATTTATTAAATTTAAAGAATGGGAGACTCATATGAAGTTTCAAACTGAGAATAAAATAAGGCACTTGAAAACTGATAATGGTACAAAATTTTGTAATGATCAGTTCAACAAGTATTTTAGTGAGCATAGAATAATAAAGTATAAAATAGTGGCTTACACTACTTATCAAGATAGACTTGCCAATAGAATGAATATGACCCTTTTTGAAAGGTAAGGTGTATGTTTATTAGTGCAAATGTGCACGAGAATTTCTCGACAAAAGCTTTGCATATAACTTGTTACAGCATAAATAGGTGTCCCTTAACTACACTCCAGCTTAAGACACATGAAGAAATATGGAATAGTTAAGGTGATTATGGATTATTAAATGTTTTGGATGTGTGGCTTATGTGCACAAAAGACAAGACAAGTTGGAGGCCTGGCAATAAAGTGCATGTTTCTAGGTTACCTTAGTGGTGTCAAGGGATACAAGTTACGGGATGCTACACTCTCTAAATGTGTAATAAGTAGAGATGTGATCTTTAGAAAAAATGTGATGCTTTTAGCTAAAATGAATTCTTCATATACTGTTCATCTAGACAAAAAGAAAGTCACTAAAATTGAGGTGGAGCATATCAATGGTAGGGAAAGAGAAGTAGAAGTTGAGGACGGTGATGTTGTTGATAATAAATTGAGTGCAGATGACTCACTTAAAGACTAAAAACTGGCACATGATAATCAGAGAAGGCAACACAAGAAGCCATCAAGATATGAAGATTCTCAAGATAGAAACTCAGTGACTAGTGTAATTATTGAAATTGATTTGATTGCTTTTGTATTGAATGTGGTTGATACCATAATTGGGTTAGAACCAAGAACATATGAAGAGGCAATAAACTATGATGACTTAAAGATGCTAAGGGAGTCTATGTAGGAAGAAATGTATCTGATTAAAAATGAGACTTAGGTTTTAGTACCTAAGTTAGAAGGTGTCAAGACCATAGCATGTAGTAGTTGTACAAGAAGAATGGTGGCCAAGGGATTCACTCAAAGACTAAGTGTTGATTACATTGAGGTTTTCTTTCCAATGCTTAAGTATACTTCTATTGGGGTATTGTTATGGATTGTAGTAGAATCTGATATAGAGTTGGAATAGTTGGATTTTAAAATAGCTTTCCTTCATTGGAACTTAAATGAGAATATTTACGTGGAGCAACACACAGAGTGTTGTATAACTCTTTAGTAAACAAATTGAAAAAGTCCCACATTGATTAGGAATGAAGATGGGTGTTGTATTTTGGGCTATAAATAAAACTCCTTCCTCCACTTCTAAAACATTCCAAAATTTGTAAATCTTTCCCTCTTTTGTGAGGGTAATTGATTAGCTCAAATTTTCACAATTAATTAAAGTGTTGAAGTTAATCCATTTAGAGATAATGGAAGTGGTCAACGACGTTCGAGGACTTAAGTAATATTTATACCGAACTTCATTAAATTTATGGGATTTTTATTTATTTGCTTTAATATCTACTTTAGTTTCTTTTATTATTATATTTCCAATAGAATTATTTTGTCAAACTAGTTGGAGTTATATTCATTTTAAATCATAAGTGAATATTAATTATTTAGAATAAATAAAAATATACCCGATTTTCTAACACATGGTATGTTGAGAATGGCAAGAAGGATATGGTTTGCCTACTCAAAAAGTATTTATATTGATCGAAAGAATATACTAGGTGTTGATATATGAGATTTGATGAATACGTGATAAAAATTGGCTTCAGCAAAAGTGAATTTGACTATTGTGCGTACTATAATGACACAAAAAGTGATAGAGCTGTTTACATACTGTGAATGACATACTAGTTGCTAGCCAGAGAAAAATAGAGATTCAACAGGTTAATAAGCTATTGAATGAGGAATTTGGGATGAAGAAACTTGGACTTGCTATAAAGATCCTTCGAATGAAGATAAGTAGACAGAGGGCTGAGGAAATTATTGTTAATTGAACACGTTTACATCAAAAAGCTGATGATATCTTTTCATATGGAAGATGCAAAGCAAGTCAGTACCCCATCGGCTCAACATTTCAAGTTGCTATGCATGATTCACCCAAGACAGAGGAAGAAAAATCTTACATGAGTAAGGTTCCTTATGTCAATGCTGTGGTTTTCTTGATGTTCTTGATATACATTATGAGGTGCACTAGTCCAGACTTAGCTCACTGTTCAAGTTTAGTGAGTAGATATATGAATAAACTAGGCAAAGCTCACTAGGAGGCAATAAATGGGTGTTCATCAGGTATTTAAAGGGCACTAGTCATGAAGGCTTGTTATTTGATGGTTTAACGACATCAGGGAAAGTAGTGTGGTATGTAGACTCCGACTGTGCTAGTAACATATACAAAAGAAGGTCCTTAACTAGATACCGGTTCAAGTTTACTAGGGATTTGATATATTGAAAAGCAACATTACAACAGGTGGTAGCATTATCGTCGACAAAGGCTGAGTATCTAGCTACAACCAAACTATCAGGGAAGCTGTATTGCTCAAGGGAATAACTTAGAAACTACGATTTGAACAAAGAACTATGATAACCAGAGTAAAATTCTCCTATCAAAGAATCCACAGTTCCACGACTTCACTAAGCATGTTGATGCTAAATTTCACTTCATTAGGGATTTGATTGAAAGAAGGCTAGTGGATTTGAAAAAAGATACATACTAATCACATTCTAGTAAACATGGTCACCAAGGCTGTTACTGTTAGATATTATTGTTATAAAGCTTCTTAATTTAAGGAGCAAATTAAGGAGCAAAGCATCCTTAAATTAAGGAGCAAAACATGGAACAAAACAAGGAGTAAAACATGGAGCAAAACATGGAACAAAACAAGGAGTAAAACATGGAGCTTAATTCTAGGAGCAATTCAAGGAACCATTAATTTAAGGAGTAATTCAAGGAGTGAATTTTCCTATAAATAGATGTGTAATTGTAATGAATTAACCATCCAAAGTGTTCATTCCAATTGAGAGAAAAGCTTAGAGAGAAAAGCTTTTGTGAGAGAAAATTGAGAGTAATTTTCTTGGGTGTAATTGGGTTGTGAGTTGTGAGTGTAAGTAAACACCTTGTGTAATTTCTCCCCACTTTCGGTAAAAAGATCTACAGTAGTCAGGAGGCGTAAGCAAGATTGGTAGAACTAGTTATCAAATCTTGTGTGTTATTGTTTCTATTCTTGCTTCTGCTCAAATCTAGCTTATCGGGAATTTGCGTTATTTCCCAACAATGGTATCGAGCTATTGGTAGTGATTTACATCAATTTTACGCAAGAAATGATCGGAAACGATCCGAGGAAGTCAGATTTTAGTGGGAGCTTGATAGCCGTAGATGAAGGAAGGGTGAAACTCGAGAAATTTGATGGCACGGATTTCGGGTTTTGGAAAATGCGGATAGAGGGATTATACGTATCAAAGAAATCTATATCAACCTCTGCCGGAAGAAGCCGGAGGCTATGAAGGAAGAAGATTGGAATCTTCTACGACGGAATAGAACCGGAGTTATTCGATTGACGTTATCCCGTAATGTTGCTTTCAACGTAGCAAAGGAAAAGACCACGGCGAATTCTTGTGGCGGCTCTACTCCCGTGTATGAGAAGCCGTGACCTCGAACAAAGTGCACTTGATGACTTGTTCAATTTGCGGATGACGGAAGGCGCGTCGGTATCGACATCTCGATAGACTCGGACGGTTACAGCGTTGAGTTCGGTGGAAATGTCGATGAAGAAAGTACGAGCATTGATACTTTTGTCTTACTATTCCGGAAAGGCTGGAATCTCTTGTCAGTGTGAGTAGCTCATCGGGAAAGCAATAAGTTGAAATTTGACGATGTTTGTGATTTGGTTCTCGGTGAAGAGATCAGCGACGTAGAGGCAATTGAATCGTCAACCCTCTTCGGTTTGCATACAGAGTCGAGAGGAAGAAATTCAACCAAAGGAAATGGACGTGGTAGAGCCCGACTCACAGGGTAGATCGAAGGACGGGAGGTCCAATCTAGGAATCCTAATAATTCCCGTAGCTCGAAGACTATCGGAGTGTTGGAATTGTGGAAAGAACCAAGACCTTACAAAAATCGGTGCAAGAATGCACCGAAGGACAAACAAGTGAAGGCGAGAGGCAAATGTTACTTCCCTCGGGAGAGGAGATGATGCATTGATATGCTCTTTGGAGAGCAAGGAAGAATCTTGGGTGCTGAGACTGCGGAGCATCGTTCCATTGCTACTTCACGAAAGAATTCTTCGAGAAATATGTCCCCTGGAAACCTTGGAAAGGTATATCTTGGTGATGATCAACCATGTGCTATTATTGGCAAGGTGTAGTGAAGATTAAGTTAAAACGGGTCTATTTGGGAGGCGAAGGATGTCGAGGGCGTATTCCCGACCTCGGAAAGGAACTTAATCTCGGTGGGCGATTGGCTAGTGAAGACTCTGTACGATCTTCCATGGTGATGATTGGAAGATTTCAAAGTGCGATATGATTTGCTCGAGAAAGAAAAGTGGCCTTCTTTACATGACGAGAAGACGTTGTTCAATCACAATTGTAGCGAGGCAATGAAACACACCAAACTGTGGCACCGAGATTAGGCCACGTGAGTGAGAAGGGATGAAGATTATGCACTCAAAAGGAAAACTTCAGATCTACGATCTGTAGAGATGGACATGTGCGAAGATTGTATACTTGGAAAGCAAAGAGAGTCGGCTTTCGAATAGTGGTAGAACCCCAAAGAAGGAAAAGCTAGAGCTTATTCACTCGGATGTTTGGGGACGACAATGAGCCGAGTCCGTTGGTGGGAAACATACTTACGTGACTTTCATCGATGATCATTCTCGGAAGGTATGGGTTTACTTTCTAAAGCATAAGTCTGAAGTATTTGAGGCTTTCGAGAAGATGGAAGCTATGGTGGAAAATGAGACGGGTTTGAAGATCAGCTCGGATCTAGATAATGGTGGTGAATATGAAGACACAGGATTCAAAAAATTTTGCTATGAGCGTGGGATCGAGAATGGAAAGAGCTGTGCCGGTGCGCCTCGGCCTAATGGTGTAGGCGGGTGTATGAGCCGAGACGTTGACGAAGAGCCGAAGCATTCGTATACGGTCGGGTCTACGAAAGTAGTTACGGGCGAAGCGGTCAACACGGCGGCTTACTTGATCAATAGAGCCCATCTGTTCCATTGGAGCATAGAATACCCGGAAGGAGGTATGGAGCGAAAAAGAGGTGAAACTATCACATCTAAAAGTTTTTCGGTGTGTAGCATTTGTGCATATCGGTGATCAAGGTAGGAATAAGCTTGATCCCAAATCCAAAGAAATGCACGTTCATCGGCTATGGTGAGGATGAGTTTGGCTACCGTATTTGGGATAGCGAAAACAAGAAAGTTATCGTAGTAAGCGGAGATGTAATTTTCAACGAAAGGGTGATGTATAAGGACATGCATAAAATAGGCCTTGATGAATCGGGCTTGAGAATGAGTCGGTATTTGCGGATGCGGATGATGTCCCCGGATACTTCTGGCAGAACCAATTGTAATAAGTCCTCGGCCGGAGGAACTTGTTGGACAAAACGGTACACGGCATTCAGGCACCATGACCTCTTACTCGGCTCCTGTATTGAGAAGGTCTTCTCGACCTCGTAGCTGCCTAACGGGAGATACATGAACTATATGTTCTTGGTGATGGAGGGGAGCCTGAATGCTATGATGAAGCTTGTCGGACTCGAGATTCCAAAGTGGGAGCTTGCTATGAAAGAAGAAATGAAATCTCTCATCTCCTGACCGGACGTGGGAACTAGGCGGGTTACCTATGGGAAAGAAGGCTGACTTCCACGACGAATGGGTGTCTTGGGGTGAAGAGGAGCTGTGATGGTTCCAGAGATACAAAGCCGCCTAGTTGTCAAGGGTTTCAACGAAGGAAGGAGTTGACTACTGTTTGACATTTTTGCTCCGTTGTGAAGCTTAATACTATCGGATCGGTATTGAGCATTGTAGCCATCGAAGATCTTCATCTTGAACGAGTTGGATGTGAAATGCATTCCTTCATGGAGATTTAGATGAAGAGATATACATGTACCCGACGGAAGGTTTCTCGAGAAAGAGGGAAGAAGAGCATGGTGTGCCGGACTTAAGAAGAGTTTGTATGGCACAGAAACAAGCCGAGACAATGGTACGGAAAGTTTGATACCGTGCACAAGGAAGGTTTCCGAGAAGTGCAATCTTGACCATTGTTGCTCTTGAGATATAGGTCGAGTTATATCATTTTACTACTTTATGTTGATGATATGTTAGTAGTAGGTTCGGATATGGATGATATCGAGAAGATTGAAGCATCAATTGTCAAAGAGTTTGACATGAAAGACTTGGGTCACAAAAAGATTCTTGGAATGCAAATCACAAGAAATAAGAAGAAAGGATCATGCCGATTATCTCGGCGAGTACATCAATCGTGTTTGCATAGATTCAACAGACGTGAACGATGCCAAGCCGGTTCGCACCCGCTAGCAGTCATTTTCGCCTATCCGAGGATCGGTCCCCTCGAGACGAGAGGAAGAGAGAGAATTCATGGCTAAGGTTCCTTATGCCTCGGCCATTGGAAGTTTGATGTCTGTGATAGTGCATGCAAGACCGGACATTGGCCATGCGGTGAGGAGTTGTTAGCGGTTATGTCAAATCCAGGGGAAAACTCGTTGGGAAGCGGTCGAGTGGATTTTGAGGTATCTGCGAGGCACCACGAGAAAAGTGTTTGTCTTTAGTAAAGGAGAGTTAAAAGTACAAGGATACGTAGATGCAGACTTTGGAGGTGAAGTTGATCACGAAGAAGCACCCAAGTTATATATTTCTTATGGAAGCTACATTGGTTGGATGTCACAAATACGAGAAAATTGTCACTCATCACTACGAGTGAGTATGTAGCGATACTTGAAGCTAGTAAAGAGATGATATGGGCTTCAAGGTTTGTTAGCGGGTTGGGATTCAAACAAGAGAAGAATGTTACTGCGTAGTGATAGTCGAAGTGCGATACAACGGCGAAGAATTGACATTTCATTCTAGAACCAAACATATTGGACTTAGTTATCACTTCATCGGATCTCTATTAGAAGATGATGTGTTAATCTTGTGAGAAGATTCAAGGAGCAAAAATCCGGCGGATATGTTAACAAAGGTGGTGATTATTGACAAGCGAAGTTGTGCTCGACTTCGGTTGGTGCTCTTAAATGAAGACTAGAAAAGGCTGCTTTGCATTGATCGAGGTGTGAAAAGGCAGTTGAAATCGGTCTTAGTGGGAAGATTGTTAGATATTATTGTTATAAAGCTCCTTAATTTAAGGAGCAAATTAAGAGAAAAAGCATCCTTAAATTGAGGAGCAAAACATGGAGCAAAACATGGAACAAAACAAGGAGTAAAACATGAGCGAAACATGGAACAAAACAAGGAGTAAAACATGGAGCTTAATTCTAGGAGCAATTCAAGGAACCATTAATTTAAGGAGTAATTCAAGGAGTGAATTTTCCTATAAATAGATGTGTAATTGTAATGAATTAACCATCCAAAGTGTTCATTCCAATTGAGAGAAAGACTTAGAGAAAAGCTTTTGTGAGAGAAAATTGAGAGTAATTTTCTTGGGTGTAATTGGGTTGTGAGTTGTGAGTGTGTAAATGCACCTTGTGTAATTTCTCACTACATTAAAAAAAGATCTGACGGTCGGAGACGTAAGCAAGATTGGCCGAACTCCGTTATCAAATCTTGTGTGTTATTGTTTCTATTCTTGCTTTCTCATAAATCTAACTTATCGGGAATTTGCGTTATTTCCCAACAGTTACAACAACCCATTTCCAATTGTGCAAGCAACTGGTTAGTGTGACAAAAGGCATTAACTAACAAGGCAACAACAACAAGATATTGAGACATAGCATGTAGCTAAGGTGGAGAATTGTTGGAATATAGCTCCAAGAGGTCTCACGGTAGTTAAATTCAGTTAATTGTAGGGATTAAATCCTATATAATAGCGACATTTAAAATAGCTTCTAGAATATAATTGTGTGAGTTAGTTAATGGACTAATTGACTTAAGTATAAATCAGGGGCTTGTGTGTTATGTAACTCACTTGGAAAACTATCAAAACCAACGAGGGAAAGGTTGGTGTATTGATGCTGTGAGAAACTGGGGAAGGTGAAGAATGAGTTGTATTCTTGAAACTCTAAGTACACTTGTGTGGAAGGGAACTTTTGGAATCCCTATGTGAACAAGGATCATCAATAAAGGCTGGTGATGTTGAAGATTAGATGTAAACCTTACCTGACAAAACCACTATAAAAACTTTGTATATTATTTTGATCTTGATTGAGTACTTTAATTAATTTTATTTGCAGGTAAACGAATAATTATACCACCAAATTACAATAAAAGTTGAATTTTATCGAATAAAAAAACCTACATTCAAGTATAATTAGAAATATAAATCTATCAATTCTATGACAAATTTAACATCAAACTCTTATTTTTAGTATAAAATTATCATCAAACTCTTTATTAGTGGTATAAACTATGACTGTTACGACAAATCTATCATCAAACTCTTATTTTTAGTATAAATTTATCATCAAATTCTTTATTAATAATACAAATTATCACCAAAATTTTTATTAGTTATACAAATCTATTATGAAAAAATATAATAATGACATATTGTACTATAAATTATATTTAAGTGTTATTTTTTTTATTTAATAAAATTATATAATATATTTATAATTTTTATGATAATTTAATAACATATTTATTTATTAGTTTAACCGGTTAAAAATAACATATACTATAAGTTGGTTAATATTTTTAGATTTTTGATAACTTCGAAGAATCCTTATAAAGGTTTAATTTTCCCTGATGAATAATAAATATTTTTACGTAAAGTATGGTACATTTTGATCATATTATTGACTTTTATGTTTTGACCAACGAAACAGACTCCAATGTATAAGTCAAAATAATGACGAATGGGTAGTTTAGCTAGTCGGGCAAGTATATTATCAGTTGCCGGAACATTTGGATTCAATTTTTTTTTAATAATTTAATCTATTAATTTAAAAAAATAATAATTTAATTTAAACGATGAATTTTAAATTTTTAAAATTTTTTAATTGTATTTTAAAAGGAACACTTTTAACATTAATATTTACTGAATCATTTTTTTAAAATGAATTTTTAAAAAATAGAACAAAACTGAAAAATAAAAACATAAAAATTAATAATTTAGACCTATACTATTATTTTTTTTAATGTTGATAGAGTAAATTATCATAAAAAACTCTGAACCTAAGTAGTTAATTCTAAAATATTAATAGACTTGTCAGATCACCCACCCTAGTTTAGCTTTGATAGCAAGTTTGATTTCAAATTTCTCATTGGCTTACAATATTTTTTTTTAAATGAGCATGTTTAATAAAAATATATATTAAAATTTTATTTTAATTAAATTATATCGTTGGTTAATAACTTTTATCAGATTTTTTACTTTAATTTTTTGTTAATATTAAATCTAATATTTTTTTAATTTTAATACACTTAGTACAAATTTAAAAATTAAACTAAATTATATTATACTAAAAAAATTAATATGTTAAAAAATTTATTTTTTATATTATTTAGTACCTTAATTTTTAAAATTCAACATATTTAATCAATTATCTTTAAATTTAATATACGGATGTTAAATTTAAAAAGATAATGAATATAATTTTATGAAAAAAAAAATTTAAAAAACTGAAGTATTAAATTGTATAAGGTTTAATGATGAATAAAATAATTTAACCTTTTTTTTTAATAATCATTGAATATGAGGTAGTTAAAAACTTTGTAACAATAAGAAGTTTTTTAAATAGATTTTGATTTATGTTTGTTATTTTTATTTTCATTAAATAATTTTTTTCTATACAGTTGATCAACTAGTTTGATTTTGATATGTAATAATATTTGAATAAAAGAATATTAAAAACATAAAATTTATAATAATATCAATTTTTCTTAATTATTGATAATTTAAAAAATGTCAAAATTAGAAATTGTTAAAATATCTTAAGAGTAATTTTTCATTTTTCGTTAAAAATCTACTAATATAAATTAGGAAAAAAGAAAAAGTAAATTATCTTAAAAGTAACCATAAAAATAATAATTTTGTGGTTCATTTAAATATTTTTTTATTAAAAATTTCAACCCATTATTTAATATTAAACACTGTTTAAATTAAATTACGATAATTTAATTTTTTTATGTTAAATTTTACTTAATTTAAACCTATTTAATATTATTAGAGAGTTATTTTTTTTATTTTAAATTTTAGATGTGTTATTTTATGTAAATTTTTTTATAAATTATTTGATATAATAGCTCAATATGACCCACTAACCCACCTTAGATTCATTTTTAGTTTCTCATTTCTCATTCTTAATATCTATGCTCATTTTTAAATTTGTTTTCTTTTATTCTTGTATTTTTATGATACGTTGTGATATGTATTCTTAATATAATCGACACATGTACATACAATGATACGTATATAAATAGATTTCATAAAAGATTTATATATTCTACAAATTTTTCTAATTTTTTTTTAGTTTTTCTATCTACAAGTCCTCCGAACATGTTTTTTCAACATGATGTTTACACTATTGAGGTGGGTAGGAACGAGGGGATATTTAAAAAAACATCTTGAATAAGTTGTGCATTAAAAAATATAAGCTAATTATTATCACTTATTCATTATTTTTTATAAGATTCATAAATTATTAGTCATTTTCCCTCAAAAATCATGGCGTAATCGTAATAGCCTAAACATATTAAATTTTATTATAAGTCTCTCTCATAGTCATGAAAGGAAGGCGTGAGGGGTCCTATTCTTCTTAATTTAGTGAGTTTTGAAAATGGTGTTGAAGATAAATAAATATTAAACCATGAGGTTCATCCGTATATTCTGTATTTTCATCTTGTTACTATTACTATTATAATGGTTAAATTTATTTCTTTACTGCCAAATGTTAAGACTTGTTATAAAAATATTATTAATTTTTTTTATTTTTATATCATTAAATTTTATAAATATTACAAAATATCATCTTTATTACTTTCATAACATTTAAATTTACAAATATTATAGAAATATCGTAGTTACTTTCATAACATTTAAATTTATAAATATTATAGAAACATCTTCAACGTATATGTAACTTTTCGTTAACTTTTTTTATCGATGATATTTTGTAATATTTGTAAAGTTAAATTATATAAAAGTTAAAACAAAAAAAAACTTTTAATAATATTTTTATAACATTTTTAAAATTTAATGTTACATAATTAAAAAATATTTCGATGTTATTTTTATAAGAAATTTTAAGTTTCAGCTGTACAAATATTTTTCTCCTCTAATTTGCAAGGATGATGCTACAACTAAGAAAATAAAAATGGCAAAAATGTGGAAAATAAAACAAGCATCAAACAACTTTAAATTGAGACAAACTTGAAAGGGAAATACTATCTGCCCATTACTGACCGTTGAATTATTGATCTTCATCAAAAACCAAAAATCATAAATAATTACTATAATTAGTTGCGAAAAAGAATCAACTTGACTACCCAGTACCCCCCCACACATACATACAATTTGCTTCTTGTATGTAAGCGTTTATACATGTGAAAGATGAATACATACGTGTTCATGTAAAACAAGAAAATATGTCCATTAAGAGGGAAAAAAATCCGAAAATATATATGATCGATAGGAGATAGCTTGGACCCTGTTGTAAAGGGGATCATAAATAAATAAAAAAAAGGCATGTTAATTAATGTATACTCTTGAAATTTGTCGTTCAGAGATTTTATAAATATATAAAAGCCATATGGATTATTAGAGCTGGTATCTTATATTTAACTTACATTAATTTTAATTATTTAATTATAAGTATTTTATTAGTATGTATGGTGCAAAAATTAATGCTAATTATTTTTTCAAATAATTTAAATTTTTAAGAAAGTTAAATTACGAAGAAGTTGGATGTTATAGATTTTGAGTTTTTAAACGGAGTATAGTACCAAAAAAAGGTAAAAGGAAACCAAAAAGTCATTCCTTATTTAGTTATATGTTAACAATAATCTACTTTTTATGACTAGCAATAATATTTCGAAATATAAAAGGATAAATCACTGATGTGGTTTAATGATAAAGAGTAAAAGTAGGGACAAAGAGACTCACCTCCTTCTGCTTCTTGGATCTAATAATAAACTGGAGGAGGAGGAAGAAGTTCAATATTAGAGATGCTTATTGAATACTACTTTGAATTTGCTTAAGATATATGGAAAATAAACATAGGCATGAATACCACTGTTATATATACAAGTGTAATAGAGACCTTGTAGAAATAATACCCAGAATAATATCAAGCATCTAGTGGCATATACCTAACATTGAAGTCAACATTTTGTCCGTTGTAATAATATATTTTGCTTCTATCCTCTCTGAATGTAAATTAACAAGTTATATAATTCAACGCCGGAACTTCTAATAATTAAACCATTACATGTATATAAACTGAAGTCTTGTATATCAAGCTAGGTCTCACGCTTAGTACGTACGTATGTTAAGTAATTAAAATTTATTCTAAAATAACATATCAATTATGTTATTTTAAGTTTAATTAAATTATATACAAATTAATATATTATTTTCAGATAAATTTAATTATATACAATAAATAAATGCTATTTTAGAATTCAAAATTTCTATTGCTTAAAAGTTACGATCTCTATTTGGGATTGGTCTGATGAGTTGAGAGAATTTCGAGAAAATTCAAGATAATTGACCAAATATATGTATTCTATAAAATGTTTATCTATCTATAAAATATTACATGTATAAGTGTCGATCATAGAATGTATACACATATGCACGTGTTAGTGAGGGATATAATTGATTTAAGTACAACATTTATGAATTGAGGTCGACCCTAGCTCGAGCTAGTGGTTGACCTTACAAGAGATGTGACCTCCTAAGATTAACCTCATACTTGATGGTGTGCTAAATGAGCTCGACTCGATCATATAAACCTCGTCTGACATAAAACTTGATGTGATTATGTAGGCTCGTATCGACCTCGAAGTCAGTCTATTTGTTTGAGCTTGGCTCGATCATGTAGACCCCATCTAACATAAAGCTTGGTGTGATTATGTAAGCTCGTACCGACCTCCAAGTCGATCCATATGTCCAAACATCCAATCCCTCTACTATTTCAACTTGATCTCTTGAGCATAGGTGAAAGAATAATTCTCAAGAAGTGAATATGAACCATTCAAATCTCTTAATAAATACATGTCATTTGATTGAAAAGAGAAAATGGTTGCCACTATATAAAGAAGTGCCAGGGCCAGGACTTATCATCATTTCCTGCACAATAAACAAATAGTGAAGAAAAAATGCTCTGTCACGTCAGCTCGAGTTATCAAAGGTTTTTCATTTTAGTAGTAAGAATTCGGTTTGGACTATGGTCTTATTTGTTCAGGTTTTTAAAGAGCAAATCCCGAGAGTCTAATGCTTTTATTCTTTCTTTTCATATTGGTTTTTAAAGAATCACTTCATTTTATTTTCAAACTCAATTCTAGGTACTCCTCCTCCTCGTTCCCCATTGTTTTTATTTTTTTTGTTTTTTTACAGATCATGCATAGAGAAGAGACCTCAGCCTCAAGCTCAGGCTCCTAGGAGAGCCCTAAAATATCAAAGTACTAATGATGATTCAGGATCTTCTCGGTCAGGTTCTCCCAACGAGATGAGTTTTTCTCTGCCTCACACCCTCTACCTCAATCATTCTTCCTCAGGACACTCCAACAATTAAGTTCACCATTCCCCAATCCTAAATATATAGTCTTGGATGTGGAGGAAAAATATGAGAAACAAGGGGTCTAAGGAACCAACAGATCGCACCAAGGGTTGGTCGATTATTCTTAAGAATAGTGGGCTAGTACTCGAGGATGAAGAAAGGTTAAGGAACACTTATAGCATCCCCTCTTTAGTTCATATAATGATTCCTCTAGAGGGAGCCAATGATAGTGACCAACCTTCATTAGGGTGGACTATCTTTCACAAGAAGGTGTTATGGTTACGGGTGAGATTCCCCATATACCCTCTCATAAGGAGATTTTTAGTTAAGAATCTACTTGCGCTAGGACAACTGATGCCTAATAGGTAGATGTACCTACTCTAACCGACACTTATATGCTAAGAACTCAAAATAGATTTAGAGATGCCTGAGTTTAATGAGGCATACGTTCTTAATATAACCCTATAGATCCAAGGAAGGTATATATATATATATATCTATGAATAAGGCTCGAGATATGAATATGTCTCTCATATAGAATGAGAAAAAATGGAAAAAGTATTTTTTTCTATATTTTAGGCAGGTGGGATTCTCCTACTAGTGACACCAGATTAATAAGGAGTATTTGGAATGACACCAAGGTCATGATAAGAAAAATGGTTCCTTAATCACAACCTTTAGTCTTGATGCGAAGAAACGGTTGGGTGATATCGAAAACTATCTTATAGAGAAAACCCCTTAGAGGTACTTATTGAATACCCCATGTTTTTCCACGTATGGGTGGATAAGGCATGGTGTAATGGAGGCCCCCTTAGGATCATTTGAAAATCTTGAGATCCTCCTAAACGTCAAACCCCTCCATGGACTTTGGGGGTCAGTTTGAAGTGGTTACTGATGATGTTGAACTGGGCCTAGGCTCTCTCCCAGATGTTTGTTTTTTGTTTGTTTTTTTTATTTAGCACATTGTGATTAAAATAACATATCCTCTTATTTTTGTTTTCGAAGATCCCATAAAGCCTACTGCTACCCAAATTTTTTATCGTTTATAAAGTAAGATGGTTTCTACTGGAGCAAGTTCCCATAAGGGTATACCTGATGTTTCTGAAAGGGGCTTGTCTCAGGGTAAGAAGAAGAGCAAATCTTCTGGATAAGAAGGTCATCCTACATCCCTAAAAAGAAGAAGAAAGTATCCATGGATAAGCCCATACTCAGACTAGAGCCACTGAATGTCTGTGTGCCCTGAGCCTCGCTGCAAGGGGAACTTGGAACTCCACCTCCCTGCTTGGGCTCTAAAGAGCTTGGAGAATCGACCTAGGATGAAAGGAAGGGAAATGTAGTTCTGAATAAGCTCACCACCAATGTAGACGGTATTGTGTTAAACCAAGGCTTGGATGTTATTTGAGGAAGCTTCCTATTGAATCACTCTTTGATAGGATACACTAATACAGATTGGGCTAGTTTCCAAGTTGAAAGAAGAAGTATTAGTAGATAATGTATGTTCTTTAGTGGGAACTTGGTCAATTGGTTCTCTTAAAAAAGTTTGTTTCAAGATCATCTACAAAATCAAAATATAAGGCATTTGCAAGTGGTGCTACCGAGGTGTTATGGATTCTATCTTTGTCAAAGGAAATTGGTTTTGAGCTGACATGAAAGTCTGAGCTTCTATGTGTTAATCATAGTGAAGAATATATAACATGCAATCCTATTTTTCGGTTATATAAAAATGACATTATAAAAATTAAATATTTGCACAAAATCGATACATGTTTTAAGTTGATAATATGCAATAGTTTTTGCAACCACATAATACCAAAGTTTTCAAAATTGGGATAAAAATTATGTTTCATACTAGTCAACAAAATCGACGAAACATAATATTGTTGTAGTAGTGATTAATTGTACATTTAATAATTCTCATATTACTTTTAGTTTTTATAGAATGTTTCTTTGTTATTTATATTGGATTGAGTTTCATTACATAAGACATCTATAAATTAATAAAATTACATTTGTATCTTTTATTAAGGAGTTAAACTCAATCTACAATAAATAAGTACCAATATTTTTTGAAAGAGACATAGTGTATATATGGCTTATGACTTATTATTTGTTGGAAAAACATATTATATGTTTGTATGCTAAATTATAGGGGAAATAATTAAAAATAGGTGGGAGCTACGACCATGCATAACCCTTTTATTGATCTATCAATGGTAATGTATGAGTTAATATTATTTGTTTATTATGAGTTTTAGAAGTGTTAAATTTATTAATTTTAAAAAATCATTTTTGTAATCAAAATTGCCAAATATAATGTTGAATATCTAATATATTTGGTAAAATTTCTATTCTCCACCTAAAATATATTTTGATATTCCCTATATTTCATATAGTGATGATTCACTTTCTAATATAATGAATAAGAATGGCATTCAATTTTCTTGTACTGTAATGACATGTGCTCTATGTAGGTGATGAGCGAAAACCGGCATCACCGATTCTCGCAAATACTTTAATTTTAATATTTGTAAAACTCTCGCAAGTGCACGAATCATTTCGTAGAAAATGATAAGTATACTCCCAAGGTCGATCTAAGGAAGGAATGTATGTGGTTTTTAATTTATTATTCAAACTTTTAAAAACGAAATTAAATCCTAAACATCATGTCACGATAGTTTGGTTTTTGTGTTCCTAATCTAATAACATAAAATAAAGATATATACAGATTAATTAAATATAATCTAAAAAACGTAAAAATAAACATAGATACAAATTCAATAAATATTTATCTAAAAATAAATATAAATCTGATTCAATAAATATTCATGCAAATTTTATCATTTATATTAGTGGAGTATTTATGGATATAATAACTAAATTAATTATGCTTGCTCATATTATCTAGGTTATTAAAGATATAAATTGATATTTTATTGATTCTCTCTTTTTGTATGAATACCACCTTTGGTGGAGGTTAGATATTCTTTGTTAACTAAACAAATCAATTAACACCTATAGGTGGGGTTGATAACTAATTTGGTTAATTAAATTAATTCCTTTCTCTAAGAGATTGAAAATGAACCATTTAAATGCCACCTTTGGTGGGGTTCATGATTTAAACTTTATTCAAGGGTGTCCAAATTAAACCTAAGAATTTAGTTATCAAGTACTAACTTTCAAGTTTTAAAAACCACTATTGAAAACATGTTGTCGATACATTTTCACATAATAATTCTTATAAAAACTTTTGAAATAGAGTTTCACTCACAACTAGGGCGATTGTACCAACAAATAAAGAAGACCTTACTCTAAATTAGGCAGGATAACTAAACCTTAAAATCTAATTTTCGGATTTAAGTTTGTAATGAAAAATAATATATTTCTCTCTAACATCCTTAATATAAAATCTTGAATAAAAATAAAATCAATTCATTTTAGAAATTTTCACCTATTTAATATTTACATGAAGCATAACAACGTTATTATTATATCATGATTATAAAGCTTGACTAGCACAATTAAATTTAATCACGCAGACAAATTAAATATAACATGTAAGAATAAAGCATAAAAATAAGCGTAAAGAAAATAAAATCCTTACAGAACTTGACGCTATTCGTTGCTAGAAAACCTCATGACGGAATTTGCACTTCCATTTATTGAATCAAAAATCTAAATTATTACAAAAACATTACAAGTTCCTCTCAAAAAGAGAAGAACTCTAAACCTAAGAGAATTGAACTAAAAACTAAGAGAAAAACTAAGAAAAGCATAGAAACTAAGAAAGAAACTAAGAAAAACTCAAAAAACTAAGAAATGAGAGAAAGAAAGAAGAGAGAAGTGTGGTTTTGAGGTGTGATTTGAAGTGAATGGAAGGGGGTATTTATAGGTGAGGATGGAGAGCAAAAATGAGTAAAAAAATGTTAAAACAAATATTAAAAAAATTAAAAAACGTGTAATGGAAAAGCTGAGGTCATCAATAGCGTCGAGCATGGCGTCACGAGAACTGCTGCACGTGAAAAATGGGGTGAAAGCAACGTTAGTATTGTGATTGAAGTAATTTCTTTAGACGCTACGCGTATGTAATTGTCATTGCTGCGCCTTCAGTATGTAGCGTGAGCGGTCTTGCATGTGATCTGTATGTATGAAAATGGACGTGTAGTATTGCTGGTGAAGCCATTGAGAACCTGTATGAGATGGTATTGAAATGAAATTTTAGCCTGTGATTGAAATGATTGTGTGATTCCGTCTTTTGACATTTTGACCTTTTAGGACCCATTTTGTCCAATTTTTCCATGTTTGTTGACCTTTTCCCACTTATTTATTAATATATTTGTGATGTATTGCTTCAAGTATTCTTCTTTGAGTCTTTACATTGCGTTTTTAAGCCAAAATACCTGAAAAACAATAATAATACCCGTGATTCCGAAAAAGACAATTTTATATAAATATATGATAAAACATATAAATATATATATTTTTAATCAATTAATGTGCATAAAATCATGGTTATTTTAGTGTTTTTTGAGCACTCATCAGTAGGTAATAAGAGATTGTGGGTTCATACTTGCACATATGAGTGTGTGAGTATGTATTTATTATTTTTTAGAGAAATTTATACTTTTAAATAACATAAAGTCATTATTTTAATTATATATCCCCCAATATTAATGGTCATTCAGTTTATCAATTGTCTCAACAAAATAGGAAAAAGCAAAAGGGATTTTTTTATAGCACTACACAACAATGAACAATTGCATCCTCTTTTTTAATTTGTGTATGTTTTGAGAAAAATAAGAGAAGTTTAACATTTACACTTTTTTTTTACAATAGTTGGCGTAGTGTTATGTCTACTTTACATTAACATATAGAAATTCAAAAAACATATAAGTAATTTCACATGTTTCAAAACAAACAGGTGGAACAAACTAATGGTCCAAATTTGATAACAAATTTTAAGAGCTTAGATTAAACAAAAAATTAAACCCAATATTATAACTCAAATATTCTCTGTTTCCACAACACCACAATCACTTGTGTCTTTCTTATATCAATCTCGATTTTACCCTAGAGATTTAAGATTTTCTTATTGATAAAAAAGACTTGTTCGAGCTTATGATCGTAGTTTATGTTGTCGTTGAGAAATTCATCAATCCAGATGTGCTCCTTAGAGTGCTTCAGTATGTATGGGTTAGGAAAGGTGGAATTGAGCTTAGGGCCCTCGATCGATCAATGTTCCTTTTCTATTTTGTAGATGTTAAAGATGTGAAGTTTATTCCAAACAAGGCTAAGTGGAATTTTAATAATTTTCTAATGACAGTGAAGCAACTTGAGTCTAGTGTTCATCCATAACAAATGTTCTTTGAATCATCACCATGCTAGCTAAAACTACATAACATGCTCAAAAATTGGAGGAAAACTTAAATTGTGGTGAGGATTTCGAAAATAGTAGGTAATATTATGGATTTTGATCTATATTCTCTAAAAAATAATCTTGTGAAAGCTATAAAGGCTAAGATGAAACTTACACTCAAGAAAGCGTTTGTGCCTAGAGTTAAGTTTCCTTTCTATACTAGTGGTGTTATTTTAAGATTGTTTGGATTGATTTGCAATATGAGCATCATCCATGATTCTGTTATCATTGTGGCTTAGTCACTCATGACATGAAAGCTTGTAGAATTGGTAGTGGTTTGAATGTAGGTATGCTAGGTTTTGGGAATGGTTATGCTATTATTTGGGTCTTAGAATCCTATAAACATGTCAAGGGTGTTATGTCCTTTATTGGCCATACTAATAGATAGACTGGTAAAAATCCTAGCTCAGGTGTCGGAAGTGGTTCTAGTGTTATAACTCTTAGGCTAGCTGAGTACACTGTTGGTAATGTAGCTTTGGATTATGGTGATGGTTTAGTTAGTGAATTGGGCCTAATTATGGAGACCTTATTTCAACATAGAAGATCCAATTCTAAGGTGGCTAGGAAAGAGAAAAATACTTTTGTAGGCAGTGAAAAATTTGTTACATTTATTGGTGGATAACGCTTTCGTAAGGTGATTAAAGACACATCCAGCCTTTCATGTACTACAATGAAATTGATCAGCATTCCCAATATGGGAGTTGGTTGTGGGTCTAGTTTCTATTCATAGGAATAGACATTTGGTCATCTTCATGATCACCTGGTGTTGATATGCATCTATTTTAGTTGTCCAATGTTTTGTTATAGAAATCTAAAGAGGAACATTGTATGTATTGTAATGCCTTTGTGTCCATATTGGAGTACAAAGTACAAAGTCAATTTATTTTACTTAGTGTACATTCTTCCACTATTTGAGGTTAGTTTCTAATGATTGAATAATGCCTACACGCTCTTACTTAGGTAAAATTTGCATGAAAGCATGTTTACACATACCATAGGGTTTGGCTTTCGTAATATGCATGCTAGGTTGTGTTATTTATGTATTTTTGTAAAACATTACTAGGAAATTTTTCAAATGAAATAATCATTTTTAAAGGGCTCGCCAACCCCTCACCTACCTTTGTTGGCAAGGGTGTAATGGGTATTACCCTCATCGTGCATAGTACTATCCTTATTGGTTGGTGAGGCCTCGAATAGTTGAGAAATTTTCTATAAATACACCTTATTTTATTATTGTGGTAAGTAGCAAAAGTGTGGAAAAGCTTTTTCAAATTGAAATCTCATTTTCTAATCATGGTTCATTCTTACCTTGTTTGTTTGTTTGGTATTTGTGAGTCATGACTGTGTTAGAAAAACATTATTCTTAGGTTGGGATAAGTTATATCGATGTATTCCTGGGATTTTATTTTCTAGTTGGCTCCATTATTGAGGTGGGTCTCTCTTTTTATCACCATTGGCCATTGGAGATCAATCACACTAATGTGTGTAATAAGGCTCCATATGTCAGCCAAATTCTCATATTGAATCAAAGTTGTTGTAGAGGCATCCATTGAAGGTAGTATAGGTAGTTAGGATAGATGTTCTTGACTGATAGAGGTATTGTATTTATACCATCCATCAT
This sequence comes from Hippophae rhamnoides, assembly GCA_033030585.1. NCBI lineage: Eukaryota > Viridiplantae > Streptophyta > Magnoliopsida > Rosales > Elaeagnaceae > Hippophae > Hippophae rhamnoides. The sequence goes on from CM065427.1 coordinate 72,471,530, forward strand.
GTTGTATATTGTTTATTCTCTTTAGTGGATTATTTTCTTTAAAGTGGGTTTTATAAACAACTCGAGGATTTGACCATATAAGCAAGGGTTTAATATGGATTTACATCATTATATGGATATGTATATATGCTTCGCACTTGAGTTAGTACAACTTATAGGACTTTGACTTTGATTGAAAAGTCTTTTTTACCTTCCTAATATTGCACTTTTTCTCTCTTTCTATCTATCTCTTGTAGCATGCATATTGCATTTTAATTATGTACTTAGCTTACTCTATATTCCTTTCAGTGTTTATTTTGATGCATTAAATTAATCTAACATGTTTTTTATTAATTATTTCTATCATGTTTTTTCTTTCTAGTTTATTTCCTTCTATTTTATATTTATTTCACTACTTGCAAGTTGGAGGTGAATCTCTAAGGAGTCTGTATCTCTTTACTCTACTTATTCATCCATGTTTGGCTCTCTCATTATTGTTTTGTATTTTAAAATTGTTAAATTTGTTAATAAAAATTGGAGAATTTTTTATATTCTTTTTAAAGAACACATGTGAACAACCAACACAACAAAGTAGTTAAAATTGTAATGTTAGGAGTGAGTCTTAAATACTTGATTACTCACATTTGAATTTTATATTTATGTCACCAAAAAAATATTATAATAAACATCAAAGCTTTTCTTTTATATAATATATGGGTCCAAATAGACTAATGATGACAACAAATTTCAGCCATTATTTTGCAATTATCTAACAACACTAATTTGATGTCATCATTGTCTTCTTCTTCAAATAATAAAAATAGCATCCTAATCACCTTGATTGGGTTTAAATGACATATCTTTAATTTTAATGATGTTTAATTAGAGAGAGTTCAATGTGAAATGATTTGCCATATTTTTTTAATAGTGAAAATATATAAAGTGGTTATAAATAGTTTTATTTTGTGGTTATAAGTTTTAATGATATTATTTTTTTGTTATAAAATGTAATGATTTTACAATATTTGGGTTGGATATGGGTTAAAATTGGGAAACCAATAATCTTAACAAACAAATCTAATCAATCACACTACAAGAATATTGATATCTAGCTATGATTTTTAACCATTATATTATATCCATAGGCACATATATAATATAAAAATTGAGGTGTAAGTAGGAAAGACCATAGACTTTTACACATGGTCATGATTTTTTAACCATTACCATACACATACCATTTAGTTAAGGTTGAATGAAAGACTGTGACCATACGCATACAATTTAGTCATGGTCTTGTAAAAGATCGTGACATATTATATGTTTATGGTCATGGTTATAATGTTAAATTGTGAGCTTATCTTCATATTTTATCTTTATTACACGAAAATCATGATCTTTTATCCTCATAATTGGTCTCAATTATACAAAAATTGTGACCTAATATATTCATATTTGGTATCGATTACTATTAGGTCTTGGTTACACTAAAATCGTGACCTTTTATTTTCATATTTGATCCCGATTAAACTAAAAGCGTGACATTTTATCTTCTTATTGGGTCTCAATTTACTCTAAAATAGTGATTGTATGAATCCCAATTAATCACATTCTATTAATTTTTCGGCATTTAATAAATTTAAATACCTATGTTTTCAACATAACTTACAATAAATTTATCAATTATAATATTATATTAAAATTAAGAGTACAATATGATCATATTTGATTGTTGAATAATTTTTCATTGTTACTAGATTTTGTGTTATTTTAAAATTTGTTAACAAATTTCAAATTTCAAAATTGTGACAAAATATGGATGATTGATTTAAATAATTATGTTGTTAAGATAATTGATTAAATTATTGGTTACAAAATTTAATATTATATATATATATATCTTTTAAGCAAAAATAAATTTTATAAGACAAAAATTTACATACATTTTTTTAAGATTAACTTACGTTTTATGTACATAATATATGGAGTGTGTTGCAAAAATATTTAAAATATTTAAGTAGTTGTAATTGTTCCTACAATCGATAATTACTGTTTAACTTTTTAAAATAATTATATCACCTATATTTCACATATAATTTTTTTTGTAGGCATAATCACAACTAAGATATTGTAATCATTTTTGTAACTCATCCCATTCGTTATGGGAATTTTAGAAAATCATATGTATGTTATGAGCATAAAAAGTAGTTAACACACTTAAGATTTTATCACGATATTCTCAATAAAATACATCTAAAATACAATCATATAATGTTGTTAAAAAATTAAACTAGTTATCTAATGGTTTTATTTTTTTATCATTATACCTAATATTTTAGACATAATTGCGACCACGTATGCGTTTTAAAATTTTTTTCAATCCATCTCAAACTTTCGGGATATAAGAAATAATTCACCTATTAAAATAATATAAATGATGTATAAAAATGTGTAAATTTGTTTCTACCGGGAATTAGTCTTCAATTTATTGGGAACAAAAATCAAATCAAAATATGATACGGAAAGTTAAATATTTATTTAAAACAAACAACACGTAGGAAAGAAATGAAAAATACAATAATGTAATAATAATAATAATAATAAATTCACCCCCTTATTTTGGGTTATATGTTTGAATTATATTAATATCATTTATTAAAATTTTCTACATAGTTGTTATCACCAACACGCCAATTAGCGGAAACATCAACGTTTTTAAATTTCTTGGAAAGAAGTAGGCGAATCCACACCAGTATGAACAATTTTTTTTTTTTTTTGTTATATCCGAACCATAATTGTAGGCTTGTTGTTTGTGTTTTCCTATAAACTAATTGCTGACTAGAAAGCTTTCAATAAAATATCACTATATTTCTCATTAATGATGTCACTGTTACCTTATCTCTTGACCTTACGTGAATTAAAAATTTTCAAAAAGTCAAATCTGTTTTGCTATGTTATTATGCTTGTATATTATTTCTTTCATTTTCTGGTATAAAGTAAATCTTAAATACCAAACAAGTATATAAATTTTGCCTAAAACTATACGGATAAACATGTTGAAAATAAACACCAACTTAATAAATAGAATTGTTAAAGAATATAGAAAAAATGGAGTAGTTGAAGGAGGTAGAAAAATAAATGGATTGGTTGAAGAATATAGAAAAATAAATAGAATAGTTGAAGAATGTAGAAAAATAAATTGAGTGGTTGAAGAATGTAGAAAAATAAATTGAGTGGTTGAAGGATATGAAAAAATAAATGGAGTAATTGAAGGATGTAGAAAATAGAATTGTAGAATGTGACAATATTTGTGTGGTTAGAATTATTTCTTAAATTTATATTTGTTTAATATAGATTGTATGGTAAGAACTATAAATAGCCTGCCATTTATTTGGTTTAATCATTCCATAAAAACAAATAAGTCTTTGTATTCTTAGTTTGAGTGTGAGTTGAGAGCTTTCTCTTTGAGTGTTTGTATTTCTCTTCAATTTGTGAGTTGCCTTTGAAAGGTGTTATAGTGTCTTTTATTGTGTGTATAATACAAGTATTTTATTTACTTGTTTGGATCCAATATTAGTAAATTTAGAGTTGTGTATTCTAAATTTCACTTAACAATTGGTATTAGAGCGAGACGGTCAAGGATTGTTCTCAATGGAGCTATCTGGAGTTGTAAGGAGTTTGGTACTCTACAAGTTTCTTAGTTAAGCTTGTTCAGTATAGTTGAAGTCTTATCGATATGATGGGTGACCTTCAAGTAGTTGGAGGAATCAAGAAGCTCAATAACAAAAACTATAACACATGGGAAACATGTATGGAGTCTTACCTATAAGGTCAAGACCTATGGGAGGTTGTTGTTGGTGACAAAGTTACACAACCAGCACCAGAAGATGCAAACAACATCTTATGAAAATGGAAAATTAGAGCAAGTAAAGAGATGTTTGCTTTAAAGACCACAGTTGAAGAAGAAATGTTGGAGCATATTTGGGATGCCAAAACATCGAAAGAAGCATGGGAAACACTTGTTACACTCTTTTCAAAGAAGAATGATACAAGACTGCAACTTCTCGAGAATGAGTTGCCATCGATGGTACAATGCGACATGACGATTCCCCAGTACTTTCAGCAAGTGAAGTCGTTATGGCGTAAAATTTCAAAGTTATATTTGAAAGATCCTATTGAGGAAACTAGGATAAAGAGAATAATTATCCATGGTTGGAGACCTAAATATCGAGGGTTTGTTACCGCTATACAAGGATGGACAACACAATCTTCTCTTGTTAAGTTTGAGAATTTGCCAGCCGGTCAAGAATCTATGGCTAAGAAAATGGGAGGAGCCTCGTTGAAGGGTGAGGCATAAGCGCTCTACACTAGCAAAAATAGAGTCACTTTCAAGCAGTACAATGATAGTGGATATAAAAATGATGGTGACAAAGGAAAAATTTCTCAAGGAAAGGGAGGCTTTCATCTAGGGGGAGCTTGGAAGAATTGTAGTAATAGTAGAAAATTTGATGGTGAATGTTACAATTACGGGAAGATGGGTCACATGGCAAAAGATTCTTGGAGTAGGAAAAATCTTGTTGAAAGTAATATAGCTACTTCTAGTTCTAAGGAGAATAGCGAAGATGGTTGGAATGTTGAAGTATTATTCGCTACAGAGGAAGAAGAAGTAGCTTTCACGGTTATAATTGTGGAAAATGCTAGCAAAACTACTCTTGAGAAAAGTGCAGATCATGATCTGCCTATTGAATGGGATAAAAAGACAACTGGCAATGGTTCAACCAAAAATCAGTAGGAAGAGATAGATACCTCTGCTTGGGGAAGAAAGGCCAAAGATGCTTTGGGATTTGATAATCCTATTCCACTTTCACCACAGTGGCTTCTACCAAGGCCAAGACATATTAAGCCGACAATTACAATTGTGGGAAACCTTCCCACCTTAAATCCTTTCTTTGGAAATTGCTCAAACATCACAAATTTATCATGAAATAGTAAGGAGGTTCATGATTGATGAGTGCTCAAAAAGCACTAAAATTACCATGATTTTATGCACATTAACTGATTAAAAATATATATTTATATGTTTTATCATATATTTATATAAATTTGTCTTTTTCGGAATCACGGATATTTTTATTGTTTTTCAGGTATTTTCGCTTAAAAACGTCACTTAAAGACTCAAAAAGGAATACTGGAAGCAATACATCACAAATATATTAATAAATAAATGGGGAAAGGTCAAAAAATATAAAAAAATTGGACAAAATGGGTCGAAAAGGTCAAAAATGTCAAAAAAGAGAAAATCGCGCCCGGAGCAGCCAACCCCGCGCGTGCCAGCGCCCACGTCCGCGCGTAGATGCGCGCGCCTTCCTCCAGATCCGCGCCGCGTACATTGTCATCGTTTCATGCGCATCGATCAGCCGTCATACGCGCGCGCGCGCCAATCGCTTCTCCGCGCCCGATGCCATTTCGCCCCATTTTTCACGTGCAGCCCCCCCATGACGTCATGCTGACGTCATCAATGAACTCACCATTTGCACTACGTTTTTTCACCATTTTTTAGCATTTTTTCACCCACCTTTTCTCTCCATCCTCACTTATAAATACCCTCTTCTCTTTACTTCAAAAAACACCTAAAAACACACTTCTCTCTTCTTTCTTTCTCTCCATTTCTTAGTTTTTAGTTTTTTTTAGTTTTTCTTATGTTTTAGCTAGTTTCTCTTAGTTTTAGAGTTCTTCCCTCTTTGGGAAGAACTAGTTATGTTTTTATAATTTATTAGCTTTTTGATTCAATAAATGGGAGTGCAAATTCCGTTTGGAGGTTTTCTAGCAACGGGAATGGCATTGAAGTACTGTAAGGATTTTATTTTCTTTGTAGTTATTTTTTATGCTTTATTCTTACATGTTATATTTAATTTGTCTGTCATTAAATTTAACTGTGCTCGCTATTTGTAAACATGATATAATAATAACGTTGTTATGCTTGCAAAATATTAAATAGGTAAAAATCTCTAAAATGAATTGATTTTATTTTTATTCAAGATTTTATATTAAGAATGTTAGAGAGAAATATATTATTTTTCATTACAAACTTAAATATGAAAATTAGATTTTAAGGTTTAGTTATCCGGTCTAATTTAGAGTAGTGCTCTTTTATTTGTTCGTACAATCGCTACGGTAGTTAGAATGAAGCTCTATTTCAAAAGTTTTTATAAGAATTATTATCTGAAAATGTATTGACAACACGTTTTCAGTAGTGGTTTTAAAACTTGAAAGTTAGTACTCGGATAACTAAATTCTTAGGTTTAGTTTGGACACCTTGAATAAAGTTTAAACTGTCTAACCCCACCAAAGGTGTCATTTAAATGGTTCATTTTCAATCTCTTAGAAAAAGGAATTAATTTAATTAACCAAATTAGTTATCAACCCCACCCATAGGTGTTAATTGATTTGTTTAGTTAACAAAGAATATCTAACCCCACCAAAGGTGGTATTCATACAAAAAAGGGAGAATCAATAAATATCAATTCATATCTTTAATAACCTAAATAATATGAGCAAGCATAATTAACTTAGTTATTATATCCATAAATACTCCACTATTATAAATGATAAAATTTGCATGAATGTTTATTGAATCTATGTTTATTTTTATGTTAGTAGATTAAAAACACAAAACCCAAAATATCGTGACAGGATGTTTAGGATTTAATTTCGTTTTTAAAAGTTTGAATAATAAATTAAAAACCACATACATTCCTTCCTTAGACCGACCTTGGGAGTATACTTATAATTTTCTACGAAATGATTCGTGCACTTGCGAGAGTTTTATAAGTATAAAACCAAAGTATTGGCAGGATCAGCGATGCCGGTTTTCGCTCATCAAAGTTTTTGGCAATCCCGATTCTGCTCATCAATGATATCTAGAAGAAAAATGATGTGTTCAGTCCATTCTTGTTGGATATAGAAACTGGTAGTCATGATCGATGGCATGATGAGGAAAGAGACACCAATTCCTATTTGTGCAAAGATCGCTGGAGAGATAGAGATAAAGAGCTTAGTGATAATTACTAGATGGACCCTTGGACAAAAAATTCAAAAAAGAAGAACTTTGGATAAGGGCTTTATATTCCATATGTCTAGTGGACAGACTTGGGTAACAGGGATTCCAACTATGAACAAAGCACATCTTCTACAAAGTATAATGGTGATGGGAAATTAGATAGACCGATAGGGAGATTAGGTTATGATAGCACAAGATCTGATGTTGCAATGAATAATGTTACTGATTATGAGATTCCATGGGAGGAAGATGATGAGATCCAATCGCATCCTTTGTCGAAGAGTAGATCTCTAGAGTCATCTCTAAGGTCGAATGGTCTGATAATGGTGATGGTGGCATCATTAACACCTTCAAAACAACAAACGAGTTAGAACAATCTAACCCTACCCTTCTCAATCTCGTAGCAGCATCAAATGAGAAATGGTAGTGGAGGTGGTGGAAGAGAGGATTATTGGAATGAAGGTGCTACGGCAGTGCTGATCGATGCTTAGGGTGAAAGGTATGTGAAAATGAGTAGAGGTAATCTCAAGCAAAAGCATTGGAAAGGGGTTGTTGATATTGTGAATAGTAGAGAGGACTATATTCAAAGAATCCTAAGACTGATATTCAATATAAGAATCGAATTGATACTGTGAAGAAAAAGTAGAAGAGTGATAAGGCTAAAATTGCTGCAAGTGGAGGACCTAGCAAGTGGTGTTTCTTTGAAATAATTAATGAGTTAATTTTTCATTTGGATACAAACGTTAGTGATGACATACTAAAACAAGTATTTAGCCAATTTGGTGAGTTAATTCATAATTAAATACCACTTGGGAAAGCATGTAGTTTTGTATAATTTGCCGATAGGAAAAATGTTAAGGATAAATTAAGAGTTTGAATGGAATGATAATTGGTAAGAAAATCATTCATCTTTCATGGGGTCACACCTTAGGAAACAAGTAGTGGAGAGTGGGTTAAAATAACTAGTGGAATCAGATGGCACATCCAACAGTTGGAGGGAATCAAATGCATAGTGACAAATGAATATGAATAATGTTTTTTCTTCATAGAGAGTTGGTATTGAGGTGGAATGTTGAAAATCAACATCAACTCAATAAATTGAATGGTTGAAGGATGTAGAAAAAAATGGAGTAGTATAAGGATGCAGAAAAATAAATGGAGTGGTTGAAGGATGTAGAAAAATAAATGGAGTGGTTGAAGGATGTAGAAAAATAAATGGAGTGGTTGAAGGATGTAGAAAAATAAATGGAGTGGTTGAAGGATGTAGAAAAATAAATGGAGTGGTTGAAGGATGTAGAAAAATAAATTGAGTGGTTGAAAGATGTAGAAAAATAAATGGAGTGGTTGAAAGATGTAGAAAAGAGAAGTGTGTAGAATGTGATAATATTTGTGTGGCTAGAATTATTTCTTTGTTTTATATTTATGTGGTGTAGATTTCATGGTAAGGACTATAAATATCCTACCTTGCATTTGGTTTAATCATCCCATGAAAAAAATAAGTCTTTGTATTCTTAGTTTGAGTATGAGTTGAGCATTTTCTCTTTGAGTGTTTTTATTTCTCTTCAATTTATGAGTTGCCTTTGAAAGGTGTTATAGTGTCTTTTATTATGGGTATAATACAAGTAGTTTGTTTACTTGTTTGGATCCAATAATAGTAAAGTTAGAGTTATGTATTCTAAATTTTACTCAACAAAACATTCATTCACCTAATGTTAATGCCAATTTTTGTAAGTATTAAGTAGGATTTTCTTCCATGGATTTGCAAAATGAAATAATCCCATAGAATCTCGAATCACAATGATTGGTGTGTTTAACCTTCTGATGCTTATGTCAATAATTAGATGATGAAGCTAGAAAAGATTTGGATCTCACTCTGTGGTTAAGAGGAAAGATTGTGTTTGGTCATGATTCTCTATTATGTGAGTGAAGTTATGAGATCTGAGATATATGTATTCATATATAATATTGAATATATATAAGGAGTATAGTTAACCTGAGACATTTGTTACCCATATAAATAAACTTGCTTTAACATTGTGGACATCTATAGTCTGTAGGATAATTAGAGGACAACTATGTGCCTTCATCTCTTTAAAGATATTATGCCATAGTCATGTTTATCTAATGATGTAGTACTTACTAAGCTTGACTGATAAGGCTTTTACTGACTGAGACAACTCTTTACTTCTCACTTGGGATATATGATGCTATACTCAACATCATTCTCTTTATCTTCTAAGCCTTGAAAAAATGGGTGAGAAGGTCTAATTGTAGTTCTGTCAGTATCTGGGTTTGTGACCCTTTCAGTTACACTAGAAACATTAGGCCTAATCTCATGTGATGATTGACTTATACATGTGATGGATTTTGTGCCATATCTAACAATTCCAACGTGAGTAGTGGGTTCCTATCACAAGTGGTGTTTCGGATTTCCAATTAGACTCTTAGTTAGTAGGTTAAGTCGAAGTCAATATTGGCACTCCTGAAGTTAACTCTTGCCTCTTTTTTGAGGGAAATTCAAATTTAACACCTTGGCTTGGTCAAGAAAATATGGCCCTTAAGGGATGAATGACATCATTTTTCAACCACTCTATACGCAAGTACCTCACTTTCTTAGACTCGTCATAATTACTATTCAATCATTAGAGCACATATTTAGAGAGAGAAAAGAGAATGGTGGGAAGATGAGAGCATTCTTTAAGATATTTTCATCCAACCTTTTTATTTATTTTTTGTCAGTTAGGTTGCATGTAGTGTATTAAAGTGTGATATGAGTGTTGTGGGTGCAAAGTACTTGGATGGTGAGGAGATAATTGTTATAATCCTAGAATTAGCAAGGGTAGCATGGGTGCACATTGAATGGATGAGGATTAACAAAGACAACATATGTTGGGGGTCAATTGGAGGTCGGATGAAGGCATGGTTAGTGAAATTGTTGCCAATGGATCCTTTATCTATCCATCCTTAGTCATTGGTGGCCAGGAATGTGTTGTCTTAGCTGACACTTGTCCAATCAATAATGGTTTAGTCGGTGATGGCCTAGTCGGCAATCTTCTTGTTAGTTGTATCATGCCCGACTATTCTTTGGTAGGTGGTCCATTATTCGGCCATGGTTTTTCCAACGATGGCTAGGAATAGGTCGTATCAGACAATCCTAATATCATAGTTCATTTCGTTCTATTTGTGGTGTCATTCGAGTACTTATTTGACACGAGTTGTGTTTTTGAGTGATGATGGCTTGGTTTCCATTCCACTTGGCATTCCCTTGTACATATCAAATTTTGATTTAGACAATCTTGAGTTCATTTTTGTGAACCATTACAACTCTATGATGATAAATCATTATTTTTAGACCTGATGAGGGAGATGTTTCAAATCCTAGAGCCCATCATATTAATGCTTCAAGTTCTGGGCATATTTTGTAGCAACCCTCTTCCTAGTAGCGTTATTTTAGCTATTGATCAATTTTTTGTCGTGATGTAACTTCTTTTTCCCCTATAGGGTAGAATTTCTTGGTTAATGTTTTGTGTGACTCCTAGAAAATTTATGCCTAATTGTTATAAGATGTTGTTATGTTGTTAGGTGCTCTAGAATGAGTTGAGTAGAGAGCTAACATTGAGGCATTAAAGTGTTGCTACTACTCATACTTAAAATGATGTAGTAGAGGTTTAGTTCCATTACAAGTTCTATTGCAATTATATTTTTATTAACAAATTTCTTGACACCAATAAAGGGTGAAAGGATACCCTTTTCAGTGCAATAAGCAATTTTGATCTTTCATTTTTGGACATTCCTTCTAGATCTATTGAATTTAAGAGAAAATGTAGGGTGTCTTAGTCTTTTTATTATATGTTTACTTTGTCCGAACTTATTTCTCTTTGTTTGTAGTGTGTTGGATGTGAGGCGATAGCACTCTCGAATAGAAGGACATCATTGATTCCCTTTACTGCCTTACTATGTTGAAATGCCAAAGTGACATACTCATTTTTTCGGAGTGAGTCACTTATTGGGGGCTTGATGACTCTATGAAAGTAGAGTCATTAGTGCACTTTTTACTTAATATTTACTTGTTTTATTCAATAAATAGTATTTTGGGGGCTAAAAATATTAAAATATAAATGTTTTAGTGAAAAAGGGTGAAAATATAATTTTTGGATTTTTAATGAATTTTTAACAAAGGACCAATCAGAAGCTACCACATGGCTACCCATGTAAGCAGAGGAGCTGATTGGGCAAGCCACGTGGACGTCACGCAAGTAGGCACAATAGATCGTAAATCACCGCATGTGAGGAGCGAAGTAGAACATGCCACAAGTTGGTACCATCTTAGTTTTGAGTTTAAGCATGGTCAAACCTTTACAACACATGTCACCACACTACTCGTCTAGTTTTTCCACCCATGTGCCATATTATCCATTACCAAAAATCACATTGTGCCACGTGGCATTGAATCATCATGTGTTAACTCAAAAGGGTCTCCCTTGCTACGCATCATGCTCTATTTTGCCCAGTCAATTCCATGTGTCACATGTCGCTTTATGTTTGGCTAGAAATGTTAATTTACTTGTTTTGATCTTAGCCCTTGATCTGAAGTTGTTCTGACTGTCTAGATTGTACCTGAGCTATATTTAAGCCCCTAATCACCCACAAACCCTAATAAGTTGCAACTAGTATAATTTTTGTCAATTTTTTGAGTAAAGAAGAAATAAAAATATAGAAAAATTCAAAAGGAGATATAATTTTGGTCGATATTCAAGAGAAAATTAGTACTACAATTCAAGAGATTGATTGTATTTTTTCTTTTATTATTTTCTTTATCAAATTGTATGTCTTTCTTTATGAAACTTATGTGCTTTTTGGACAAAATTATGTCTAGTTAATTTATTAATCTCGGGATCTTATGAACCCAATTTTCACAATGTGATAATCTAATATTTTACCCCAAGTATAATTTTAATTTAATTATATTATTAATCTGATTTTTACGCTATTAATTATTTGGCCAACAATTTATCTATAGAGTCAATTAAATAGATTTGAGAGAATTGTTTAATTATTTGTCTTGATTAAATAACATGCATAGTTTTTAGGTAGAGATGTTTATTCTTATGTATGTGATTCATATTTTATAAACTTAATGAGTAGTATGCAATTTAATTGCCACAAGAGTGTGATTAAATTAATTATTATATGGTGTGTAGTTTACTTGAGAGAGAAATACATGCTTAGTTTGATTCAATTGATCATTTAATTAATTAATCATTATATTGGGGGAATATTAGTTATTCACATGTTCAAAAAATTAGGAGATTAAGTATTATTAGATATTTTCTCATATATCTTTGTAGTTACTGATGAGTGCTCAAAAAGCACTAAAATAACCATGATTTTATGCAAATTAATTGATTAAAAATATATATATTTATATGTTTTATCATATATTTATATAAATTTGTCTTTTTCGGAATCAAGGGTATTTTTATTGTTTTTCAAGTATTTTGGCTTAAAAATGCAACTTAAAGACTCAAAAAGGAATACTCGAAGCAATACATCACAAATATATTAATAAATAAATGCGTAAAGGTCGACAAATATGAAAAAATTGGACAAAATGGGTCAAAAAGGTCAAAAAGGAGAAAAACGCGCCGCGCCTTGACCTCTGCATTACCCAATGCAGATCGATCATGGTAATCGCGCAACGCGGGTTATCATGCTGCGTTCAACGCTACAGGTTATAACGTATGTGCGCACCTTCGCGGAGTTCTGTTCACGCAGCATGCCGATACGTGACGGCCCAGCGCCGCATGGCGCCCGGCGCCGCCCACCAGCGTAGCCGCGTTTTTCATCCCATTTTTCACGCGTGCAGCTGACCCACACGCATGCTGATGTCATTGATGACCCTCAACATGTCCATTACACGCGTTTTTTAATTTTTTAACATTTTTACTCATTTTTTCTCCATCCTCACCTATAAATACCTCTTCCATTCACTTCAAAGACACCTCAAAACCACACTTCTCTCTTCTTTCTTTCTCGTTTCTTAGTTTTGAGTTTTTCTTAGTTCTATGTTTTCTTAGTTTTTCTCTTAGTTTTTAGTTCAATTTCTTAGTTTAGAGTTCTTCTCTTTTTGAGAGGAACTTGTAATGTTTTGTAATAATTTAGATTTTTTGATTCAATAAATGGAAGGCAAATTCAGCTTGGAGGTTTTCTAGCAACGGGAATAGCGTCACAAGTTCAGAAGGATTTTATTTTCTTTACAGTTATTTTTATGCTTTATTCTTACATGTTATATTTAATTTGTCTGTGATTAAATTTATTTGTACTGCTAAATGTTGTAAAAATGATATAATAATAACGTCATGATGTTTGCTAAATATTAAATAGGTGAAAATTTCTAAAATGAATTGATTTTATTTTTATTCAAGATTTTATATTAAGGATGTTAGAGAGAAATATATTATTTTTCATTACAAACTTAAATCTGAAGATTAGATTTTAAGGTTTAGTTATCCTAGGTCTAATTTAGAGTAGTGCTCTTTTATTTGTTGACAATCGCCTAGGTAGTTAAGTGAAACTCTATTTCAAAAGTTTTTATAAGAATTATTACGTGAAAATGTATTGACAACATTTTTATTAGTGGTTTTAAAACTTGAAAGTTAGATCTGATAACTAAATTCTTAGGTTTAATTTGGACACCTCAATAAAAGTTTAAGCTAGCAACACCAAAGGTGGTATTAAATACAAAGAGAGAATCAATAAAATATCAATTTATATCTTTAATAACCTAGATAATAATGAGCAAGCATAATTAATTTAGTTATTATATCCATAAATAACTTTCATTAATATAAATGATAAAATTTGCATGAATATTTATTGAATGTGTATTTATATTTATTTTTAGATAAATATTTATTGAATTTGTATCTATGTTTATTTTTACGTTTTTTAGATTATATTTAATTAATCAGTATATATGTTTATTTTATGTTATTAGATTAGGAACACAAAAACCAAACTATCGTGACAAGGATGTTTGATTTAATTTCGCTTTTAAAAGTTTGAATAATAAATTAAAACCACATACATTCCTTTCCTTAGATCGACCTTGGAGTATACTTATCATTTTTACTGCGAAATGATTAAATTTGCACTTGCTAGAGTTTTACAAATATTAAAACCAAAGTATTTATAGAATGTGATCTGGATTTTAGTTAAATCAAGTTTTTGGCGGATTCTTTATTTCAAGTTTTTGGTAGTTCTTAGGAGGAATAGCGTTTTTAATTTATTTATCAAAATTTTAAAAATATTTTTGTGTTGTAAATAATTGTGATTTAAAAAAAAATAAATAAATAAATAAATAAAAAATTTAATCAAATTTCAAATTTCATAAGAAATAATAAAAAAATAAAATATAGAAAACAAATAAAAAACAAATAGAAAACAAATAAAAAACAAATAAAAAAATTTTTAACTATAGCATAAATAGTAAAATTTAGAAATTTGAAATTTGAAGTAAAAAGTTTTTACCGTTAATGAATAGTAAAAAAAAAAATTTAAAAAAAAAAAGAAGAAAATTTTTAAATAAAAATTGTACCGTGAATAATAAAATAATTTAGGAATTTAAAATTTGAATAAAAAATTACCGTTCATGAATAGTAAAAAAAAAATTAAAAAAAATTAAAAAATTTAAGTTGATAAGAAATAAGATAGCGTGAATAGTAAAATAAAATTACCGTTCGAAAAAAAAATAAAATAAAAAATAAAAAATAAATAAAAAATAACCAAAATTTTAATTTTTTTTTTTAGTTTAATTTTTACTATTTTTTTTAAATCATAATTTTATTTTTTTTATTTTCTTTTACCTTTTTCAATTTTTTTTATATTATTTTTTATTTTTATTTTTTTAGCTATTTTTTTCTTCTTGATTTGTAGTTAACTTACTTAACTTAATTTTTCTTTTACTAACTTAATTAACTTAGATTGTTTTTTAACATGAACTTAGGTTTTTACTTAAATTTTCATTAACTTAATTAACTTAGTTTTTTTTTTATTTTACTTCACTTAACTTAATTAACTTAGAATTTTTTTAATTCACTTAACTTAATTAACTTAGATTTTTTTTACTTCACTTAGCTTAATTAACTTTTTACTAACTTAATTAACTTAGATTTTTTTTAACTTAACTTAATTAACTTAGATTTTTTTTAATTCACTTAACTTAATTAACCTTTTCTTTAAACTTAATTAACTTAGATTTTCATTAACTTAAAAGTTTTATTTAACTTAATTTAATAACATAAAAAGTAAAGATCTAAGGGAGTTCTGTTTAGGAGACTAGTTCAAGCTGCTTTGCCACTAGTCTTTCCCTGGGAAGGCGTTTTCGGTTTCAGGAGGATGGTTTTTAAGGAGCCTTTCAGACCACCATTCTTTCTGGGAGCACTCTTGGTTAATCGATTATGTTATTTAAAAAAAACAAAAAAACAAAAAAAACAATTTTTTTAACTATCTCCAAAATTTTAAAGTTTTAATTACAATCTAGCGAGCTAGTTTCTTTGTTTAATCTAGGTACAATTGTGTTTTTATGCCTTAATTATTTGATTTGTACACTAGATGTGGGTTATCTAAAACTCAAAATATGCCTCTAGTTTTAAGTACGTAAAGAAATCGAAAATCAATAGAGGCATAATTTGAAAAGTATAGGTAGACAACCTTGTCTTACTCCGGGTTTGATTGACTTCAATGATGAGGGGACATTGGAGTTTACTTAAAATGCAATCCCAGTTACGTCTTGCTAAGACGTTAAACTAAGCGTATTTGGATGAGAGCAACCCATCAATTTAGGTAATTTCCTTTTATTTCTTTTTATTTACTTAATTATTTCATTTTAATTACATGTGAATAATTTTTAAATTATTAAAACTAAAAATATTTGTTGAGATGTTAGAAGTTCACAGCGATACGTTCGTATACACTTTAATGATGAATGTGATGGATGCACCTTGCATTTTCCATTACTACTTGCACTTTCTCAAGAAATAAGTAATCTTTCTTCTCTTTTCTCTTTATCTTTAATTCTGATTGTTACATTCGAGGACAATGTAAGTTCTTAGGTTGGGGGTGGTGAAAAGTTACCATGCTTAAAAAAGTTTTAACAATTTAAAAATAAAAAAAAATATTTAAAGAGAAAAAAATATACTTTTTCATTTTTTGTGTGTTTGGTTTTATTTCTATTTTGTGTGATTTAGTAATTTTTGGAATAAAAAAAAAATTCACAAAAATTTATCTTTGAATCAAATTTAAGTAAATAGTTAAGTCTTTTGTACTGTTAGATTAATTTTTTGAAAACATATCATGAAATATTTTGTAATTATTTTTGATAATTAGTTAGTTTTTGTCATAATTAGTATTTCTTGATAAGATGTAGAAATTATATTAAACCCAAAATCGGTGTTTATGAGTTTTTTTTAGTGGAGACTACCCTTATCAAATATAATTTGAGCCTGATTTCCTTTATTCTAAGTGAAATATATTTTTTCTACTCTAAACACATTTTTTATTTCTTCAAATTTTTAGATTATCTCTATAGGTATTATCATTGAATGTATGAATTTCTTTTCTCATCTTATTAGAGTTTCATATATATATATATTGCTTAGATTAAATGATTTAAGTAGAAATTGATAGTATATGCTTTTATTTCATTCATGTATGACAACTACAAAAAAAAGACATATCTAGGGTTATCTAAACTAAAATAAAAAAAGCCACAAAATTAACCACTCACCAAAATCCTACAAATATGTACAATTTGTAGATGGGTTGACTCTCTAAAAAATACACATATTGAAAAACTACGAGAAAAAATGTAGAGATAAAAAATAGTATCATCTATATACTATGACCAGCGTTACTCTACAAAGTTGTGAGTACGGGTTATTTACAAAAGAAAGATATAGGAAGTAATTCCTAAAAAGTCATTGCAATTTCTTCATTTGTAAACAGCATATATCTTGAAATTCTTTCTTAACGAGTTTGATTTATGCATGAAAATAATTTTTATATATGATATCTTTATAATTTATACATTTGATTCCTTTCATGAGATCAATGTTAAAATAACACTTTGAGCCTTTATTCTTTATACATATGCGAACATATTAGTTCATTTCTATACATCAACTCTTTCAGCATATAAAATAGTATTTGAGTATTTGAACCCATAGGATTCGGTGTTTCGGTAGTATTGACTTGTAGGAATAAAGTCGAAGGCGAATTCTAATTCATTACACCAAATTGGGTGAAATTAAATTGATACATTTTTGACATGAAATATGAAAATGATTTTTCAATAATTATGATAATAAATCATGACTGTTTGAAGAGATTAAAATAACTTATGCTTGAGATTTTAATTATGATCTTAAAGGAGATTAAAAAGTATGAGACATTTTTGTGATATGTTGTTTTCTCTTATTCAAAAAAAAATTTTAATTTTTGATTTTGTTGTAATTTTAGTTTTTGATTTCATTGTTTTTATTGTTTTTTTTTATTTTTATTGTTACATTTAGTACAATGTTTGTGGGTATCATTATTGAAAACCCTCACGAGACTCAAACTCGTCCATTAGGGCAACCTAGGGGTTTAAAGGCTTGTTGCATAGGCTAAATGCAACCGTTTCAATCCACGAAAGTGATTTAGGATAGTTTAATTTTTAGTTTTTATCGCTTTCTCTTGCTAAGGGACTAGCAAGGCGGTTAAAGTTGTGATGAGTGGTCAAAAAGACATAAAATAACCATGATTTTATGCAAATTAATTGATTAAAAATATATATATTTATATGTTTTATCATATATTTATATAAATTTGTCTTTTTCGAAATCAAGGGTATTTTTATTGTTTTTCAAGTATTTTGGCTTAAAAATGCAACTTAAAGACTCAAAAAGGAATACTCGAAACAATAGAACACAAATATATTAAGAAATAAAAGCGTGAAGGGCGACAAATATGAAAAAATTGGACAAAATGGGTCAAAAGGTCAAAAATGTCAAAAAAGAGAAAATCAAGGCCACACGCGCCTACCAAAGACCTAATGCACCAATCAGCCCCAAGCTGCGGATCACATCTGTCATGTACAAGATCGTTACATGGTTATCTGCACGATGGCAACAGCAACGCCGCTTCAATGCTACAAATGGCCAACCCCAGCGTTTTCATCCCATTTTTCACGTCGTGACCCTTGCAGCGACATCATCGCGGACGTCATTGATGACCTCAACATGTCCGTTACACGTTTTTAATTTTTTAATATTTTTTTTAACATTTTTTACTCATTTTTCTCTCCATCCTCACCTATAAATACCTCCCTTCCATTCACTTCAAAGCACACCTCAAAACCACACTTGTCTCTTTTTTCTTTCTCTCGTTTCTTAGTTTTTGAGTTTTTCTTTGTTTTTAATCCTTTCTTAGTTTTTCTCTTGGTTTTTAGTTCAATTCTCTTAGGTTTAGAGTTCTTGTCTTTTTGAGAGGATCTTGTAATGTTTTTGTAATAATTTAGATTTTTGATTCAATAAATGGAAGTGCAAATTCCGCTTGGAGGTTTTAAGTAGCGGGAATAGCGTCGAGTTACGTAAGGATTTTATTTTCTTTCTGATTATTTTTATGCTTTATTCTTACATGTTATATTTAATTTGTCTGTGATTAAATTTAACGTGCTAGCTGTTATAATCATGATATAATAATAACGTTGTTATGCCTTGCGAAATATTAAATAGGTGAAAATTTCTAAAATGAATTGATTTTATTTTTATTCAAGATTTTATATTAAGGATGTTAGAGAAATATATTATTTTTCATTACAAACTTAAATCTGAAGATTAAATTTTAAGGTTTAGTTATCCTAGGTCTAATTTAGAGTAGTGCTTTTTTTTATTTGTTGGTACAATCTAATGGGTAGTTAGAGTGAAACTCTATTTCAAAAGTTTTTATAAGAATTATTACATTGAAAATGTATTATTGACAACATGTTTTCAATAGTGGTTTTAAAACTTGAAAGTTAGTACTCGGATAACTAAATTCTTAGGTTTAATTTGGACACCTTGAATAAAGTTTAAAACTGTCTAACCACCAGGTGCATTTAAATGGTTCATTTTCAATCTCTTAGAAAAATGAATTAATTTAATTAACTAAATTAGTTATCAACCCCACCCATAGGTGTTAATTGATTTGTTTAGTTAACAAAGAATATCTAACCTCCACCAAAGGTGGTATTCATACAAAAAGAGAGAATCAATAAAATATCAATTTATATCTTTAATAACCTAGATAATATGAGCAAGCATAATTAATTTAGTTATTATATCCATAAACACTCTACTAATATAAATGATAAAATTTGCATGAATATTTATTGAATCTGTATTTATATTTATTTTTAGATAAATATTTATTGAATTTGTATCTATGTTTATTTTATGTTTTTAGATTATATTTAATTAATGTATATATATTTATTTTATGTTATTAGATTAGGAACACAAAACCAAACTATCTGACGACATGTTTAGGATTTAATTTCGTTTTTAAAAGTTTGAATAATAAATTAAAAACCACATACATTCCTTCCTTAGATCGACCTTGGGAGTATACTTATCATTTTCTACGAAATGATTCGTGCACTTGTGAGAGTTTTACAAATATTAAAACCAAAGTATTTGCGAGAATCGGCGATGCCGGTTTTCGTTCATCAGTTACTAAATCTGATTTACTTTTAATTATTTTAATTTTACTTCCTTAAAATATAAAAATACAAAAAATTGATTTTTATTTTTTTTATTTTAAAAAATTAGTTTATAATAAAATAATATTGGTAGGAATGATCTTTTTTTATCATTATATTACTTATTGTGATATGTATACTTGTGTATTCATTGCACACACACAATTTGTGTGGCGATTAAGTTTTTGGCATTGTTGTTGGGGAATATAAATATTAGAAATATTTTTTTATTTTTTTCTTTACTTTAATTTTAATTTTAATTTACTTATTTTTTTTGCTAACTTATTTATTTATTTATTTTAGTTAATTTATTTAATTTATCTATTTATTTTTAACTTTAATTTATTTATTTAGTTGTTTATTTTTTTGATTTTTATTTATTTTTAAGTTAGACACATCATTTAATGCTATTAGAAGCATAGTTAAGAAAATGACTAGCAATAATTATCAATGTTTAATGGACATAATGATAGCCACAGGAAAAGTAGTTGGAATGAATGAGGTAAATGATATCATGGCACTTACTACCCAAGTGTGATCTTCGATAAATCTTTTGAAGGCTCAAAACTCAACAGTGAGTATAAACCAGGTCTAAGATTCAAGGGTGTCATATATGTTTTATGATGGAGCCCATTTGTTTGATAATTGTCAAGATAATCCTGACTCAACATTTTGTGTGGGTAATGTGAATCAAAACAATAATCAATACTCAAACACATATAACTCAACATCATTCATTACCACCACTTAGTTTTAAACAACCACATCAATCACAAACCCAAGAAAAGAAGCCACCTAGAGAAGAAAATACAAATGTTTTAATGGGGGTGATGAAAGACATCATCTAATTAGTAAATACAAAAGTGTCCACAAAAGAGACTTCAATTTAGAACTTGGAGAACCAAATGGGGCAACTTTCCCAAGCTATAAGTTAAAGGCCTCAAGATAACCTTCAAAGTAACACAATTGTAAACCCAAGAAAAGGAGGTGAAGACCATTGTAAATCATTAGCCTTGAGAAGTGGTAAAACTTTAAATTAGGAAAATAAGACTCAAAAGGATAAGAAGAAGCAGGAAATTAACAAGGATGAGAAGGAACTGGTGGATAAAGAGAGCATGGAAAATGAAATAATTTAACCAAAGAAAAACAATCTCTACAAACCCATTATTCCCTTCTCGTAAAGACTACAAAAGAAAAAGTTGGATGCATAGTTTTCAAAATTTCTTGATGTTTAAAACAAGCTATGCATAAACATACCATTTGCAGAGTCACTTGATCAAATGTCGTCTTATGTCAAATTCATGAAGGATATACTATCAAAGAAAATAAGGCTTGGAGATTATGAAACAATAACCTTGACTGAAAAGTTGTAGTGCCATCTTTGATAGAAAACTATGATAAAAATAGAAATATCTAGGTTGTTGTGACATCCCTTGCACTATTGGGAACATCCATTTTGAGAAAGCACTATATGACTTTAGTTCCAACATTAACCTTATGCCATTATCAATATTCAAGAAATTAGGGGTTGGTAAAGCCAAGCCCACTTCAATAACATTACAAATGATAGATAGAACAATCTAGAGACCTCAAGGTGGGATAAAAGATGTGCTAGTAAAAGTAGACAAATTCATCTTTCCAACAAACTTCATTGTGCTAGACATGGATACGATCATGACATTCCTATTATACATGGTCATCTATTCTTAGCAACAATCGAAAGGGCACTTATTGATGTACAAAAATGTAAGCTTACAATGATAGTGCAAGATGAACAAGTAACATTTAACATTTTTAAAGCATCTAAACCCCATGATATTGATAATGCTAATGAATTCTTAAGGATAAATGTTATTGATTGTGAGAACAACTTAAAAGAGTCTATTGATTTTCCCACACTTAATAATTTAACATATGATGTTGTAAACATGAACATAACTCACTAGAAAACAACTCACCTTGTTTTAACTTTAAAAGTATGGAATCAAAAGTTGATATTTTAGACTGTGTTAACTTTTTGGAGGACGTGCCTCTCATGTGTATATTAAATGCATTTGTGGAGAGTTTTGAGATAGGATCTAAGCTCGAACCATTAACTGAAAGGCCCTTTATTTTATATCTCACAATACTTTTACCCTATCATCCCCAATCAAGTAGGCAAGTAAAAGAGTCCAATAGAGAGGTGAAAAAGATTTTGGAAATACATAAATTGGATGAGTCATGGTGGAGTGCTTATAAGAATGCCAAAAAGTTCCAAAAGAAAACAAAAATATGGCATGAGAAGATAATTAAGCACTGTGTTTATGAGCCAAAACATAAAATATTATTGAAAAAATTAAGACCCAAACTATTTCTAAGTAAACTTAAAAGTAAATGGACACAAAGGGATATGCCCTAAGACTTGATTTAACTATCTATTCAAGGACCTTGAGCATGACATTGGTTTTAAGGCAACCCAACGTTATTTTACTTATATTTTTATTATTTTGTAGGTGAATAAATGTGGAGAGCAATGACACAATAAGAACGAGAATTTCAGCGACAGGTGTGGTATGCCATGATTAAGGGAGTTTTCTTTTCTTTTACCTTTTTATATTTATATGTGCACATTGGGGACAATGTGTGATTTAAGTTTGGCATTTGTATTTACTATGAATTTTAATTTTTTTAGGGATTTTTTTTAATTCTCAGGATATTTTTAATCACGATTTGGGTAGAAATTAACAAATATATGAAAACTAAATACATGCATTCTTGTTATGAAACTTACGAACTCAATGATAAAAATTAGTTGTCATGACTAGGATAATGAATGTAACATATTTGTTAAGATACTTTCATTAATCATGTGATATGATTACTAGTTTTGATTAAATTAATTTAAATTTTTATGCACATGTTCGTGATTGAATTTTGTGTGTTTATTGAGAGAAAATTTGTAGTATTTTATGCGAGTCGATGAGATCTACCAAGTTTTTGAATCTATTAGGTCATCCCTTGAGATAAAATTCTAAATAGTGCTTAGCAATAGAAATGATTTAGGCTTTGATTGAGTCTTTCAAGCTAACCATTGTTGATATCTGTAGTCACCCATTTGAGCCTAACAAAGAACCATTCATATCTTTAGGACACATTTTATGCCTAACTAATAAGCATTACCATTATCTTTATACCTTTAGCTTGTATAAAAAGAAAAAAATGAAATCATATGTTATGCTATAGAGTAAGATGAAATGTAATGCATCCTATAAAAAAAGAGAAAAAAGAATAAGCAAACTTACAACACATTATCCCTCTAAACAAAAAGAAAATAGAATTGAAAATAAGTTTGCGGGTGTTGTAAAGTTACAAAAAAAAGATATGGAATATAAAAATATAAAAATATAAAAGTAATGATAAGAAATGGTGCACCAAAATATCAAGTAAAAGCTCAATTGTAATTAAAAAGTACATGATGAAAAAAAATAAAACTAAGGTGTGGAAAAAGCCTAAATGTCTTCATTTATCGACCCTTCAACTACGCATTACATTGATCTTGAGCTAAGTGCATATTTATATTACTGGAGAGGAATGAGAAAAATAGACTTATGAGACATTTTCTATGATTGAATTGATTAGCATGCTCAAATATGTTGATTTCATGAATGCATTGGATGATATCATGTGCAGCACACGCACACGACTCAATTTTTCAAAAACCTTGCATGTCCTTGTATTGATGGAATATTGATTGATGAATATGTGAACCTCCTTATCATATGATTATATGACTTTTGAGAGGATAGTTTTTGTAAAATATGCATGTACTAATAAAGTATATTTATGAATATACTACCTATGTTATTTTAGTTAGTTATACTTGGATTTACTTGAGAATAAGCAAAGAGTTAAGTTTGGGAGTGTGATGACTTTACGAAAGAAAAGTCATTAGCGTAATTTTTACTGGTTTTATCCAATAAAAATAGTAATTTTGGGGATAAAATTATTAAAATATAAACTTTTTTATGAAAAATGGTGAAAATATAATTTTTGAAATTTTTTAGATTTTTTTGGAATTTTATGAAATTTTATGAATTTTTAATACATGACCAATCAGAAGCTACCACGTGGCCTGCCACGCAAGCATAGGAGCTACCTAGACAAGCCATGTGGAAACCATGCAAGGAGGGACAATGAATTGTAAATTGCCGCATGTGAGGAGCAAAGTAGTGCGTGCCACGTGTTGCACTAACTCAGCATGCGTTGAGTTTGACCAGTCTCCTCTACCACGCGTGGCACTCTAATTCACCTAGTGAATTATGTGTGTCATGTGTCATTCAATGATTGGCTAGCATTGTTAATTTTGCTTGTTTTAATCTCAACTCTTGATTTAAAGTTGATATTACGTTCCAAATTGCACCTAAGTTGTATTTAATCCCTTAACCACCCCATAAACCCTAATGAGTCTCAAATAGAATAATTTTGGTCACTTTTTGGAGCTAAGAAGAGAGAAAAATACAAAAAAAAATCAAAAGAAAATATAATTTTGGTGGAGATTAAAAAAATTAGTACTATAGTTCAAGAGATTGATTGTATTTCTTCTTCTACTATTTTTCTTTATCAATTTTTATGTCTTTATTAAAAATATGAGTTTTATGGACAAAATTATGTCTAGTTAATTTATTAATCTAGAGATCTTATGAACCTAATTTTCACCATGTGATGATCTAATATTTTACCCCCATTATAATTATAATTTAATTATATTATTTGATTTGATTTTTATGCTATTAATTGTTTGATCAATAATTTATCTATAGAGGCAATTAAATATATTTGAGAGAATTATTTAATTATTTGTCTTGATTAAATAACATGCATCGTTTCTAGGCAGAGATGTATGATTCTTATGTATGTGATCCATAATTGATGAACTTAATGAGTAGTATGCATTTTAACTGGCATGAGAGTTTAATTAAATAAATTACTATATGGTGTGTAGTTTACTTGAGAGAGAAATACATGCTAAGTTAGATTTAATTGATCATGTAATTAATTGATAGTTATATTGGGAGATCTTAGTTATTCACATATTTAGAAAATTGGAGGATTAAGTATTCCTTGATATTTTCTTATATATCTTCTTAGTTACTAAATATGATTTAATTAGTTATTTTAATTTTCTTTCCTTCAAATTTAAAAACACAAAAAAATTGATTTTTATTTTTTTAGTTTCAAAAATTAGTTTCTAATAAAATAATCTTTGTGGGAACAATATTTTTTTTATCAATATATTACTTATTGTGATATGTATACTTGTGTATTCATTGCACATACAATTTGTGTGATGACCAGGGCTCAATTTGACAGTAGTCAATCAAGAGGGAAATAACTCCCCAAACAAGGATAGTATATGTTTTTTTAGTCATTTATTCTTATGTTGTTAATCCTAGGAAACTAGCATGAGATCTAAACCTCCTTCAAAGATGAGTGTCATAAAGATGGACATTTGTTTCCTCAAAGACTCTAGCAAAAAGGAGGCTTCTACACAAACTAGGATGGTTTGGAGATCAAGGGTTCCTAAGAAAAAGAAAGATGTCTGGCCCCAATTGATATTCCATCTAATCTAATGGTGGATAAGACAAATCCATGGCCTATTTGATCAAATTACAATAATGTGAGTCCATCTAGGCCTTATACTATTCAAGATATTTTTGACCTTACTAGGCTTGATGATGAAGATACAATATTATAGTGAGTAGATCATGACAGTTTACTCAAGAGTTAGAATAGGCCATTATGGCGTGTGTTGGTTTGGAGAGGTTCTTGGCAGTATTTATGGAAGCATTTTATGGGGCATTTAGAATTTGGCATGCTTCTTAGGTTAGAGAATGTTCAAGTATGATTCTTAATAAGATATGGTCACTAGAAGCATGGTATTTCTAGCCCTTGTAAAGGTAATGACTATGAGGAAACTAAGGTTGATGATGCATCTTTGGACACTCTTAGGTACATGTACACTGTATTTTACTTCTCAAAGCCATAGGTTAGTCTAGACTTGATGTATCTCCCCACTAAAGTGCATGTACTTGGTGGGCTTAGTTTTAACTACAGACTTGACTCTTTTATATAGAACTTCTAGGCATGAATGCATATATCTCATTTTCCTAAGGCTTTATGCACTCTCATTTTAATTGTATTTATAGTATTATTTCTAAGCATGACCATGTTCTTACCCTTTTATGAGGTTGTAGTCCTTCTCAGAATTCATGCCACGTAGGGAACCATGGTTTTTTGAGTCGATGTACAAGGATAGGAGATTGTGTTAGAAGAGAACGTAGTCCAAATCTAGGAATCCATGTGAGAGAGTGCATTGATGAGCAGAATCGAGGTTGCCAAAAACTTTGATGCCATCCCGGGCAACGACGCCAAAAAACTTGATTCCATCCCCGACAACGGCGCCAAAAACTTGATGAGCGAAAACCGGCATCGCCGATCCTGCCAATACTTTGGTTTTATATTTATAAAACTCTCGCAAGTGCACGAATAATTTCGTAGAAAATGATAAGTATACTCCCAAGGTCGATCTAAGGAAGGAATGTATGTGGTTTTTAATTTATTATTCAAACTTTTAAGAACGAAATTAAATCCTAAACATCCTATCACGATATTTTGGGTTTTGTGTTTTTAATCTACTTACATAAAAATAAACATAGATATAGATTCAATAAACATTTATGCAAATTTTATCTTTTATAAATAGTGGAGTATTTATGGATATAATAACTAAGTTAATTATGCTTGCTCGTATTATTTAGGTTATTAAAGATATGAATTGATATTTATTGATTCTCCCTTTTTTGTATGAATACCACCTTTGGTGGGGTTAGATATTCTTTGTTAACTAAACAAATCAATTAACACCTATGGGTGGGGTTGATAACTAATTTGGTTAATTAAATTAATTCATTTTTCAAAGAGATTGAAAATGAACCATTTAAATGCCACCTTTGGTGGGGTTAGACAGTTTAAACTTTATTCAAGGTGTCCAAATTAAACCTAAGAATTTAGTTATCCGAGTACTAACTTTCAAGTTTTAAAACCACTACTAAAAACGTGTTGTCAATACATTTTCAGATAATAATTCTTATAAAAACTTTTGAAATAGAGCTTCACTCTAACTACCGGGCGATTGTACCAACAAATAAAAGAGCACTACTCTAAATTAGACCGGATAACTAAACCTTAAAATCTAATTTTTAGATTTAAGTTTGTAATGAAAAATAATATATTTCTCTCTAACATTCTTAATATAAAATCTTGAATAAAAATAAAATCAATTCATTTTAGAGATTTTCACATATTTAATATTTCGCAAGCATAACAATGTTATTATTATATCATGTTTACAAACAGCTAGCAGAGTTAAATTTAATCACAGACAAATTAAATATAACATGTAAGAATAAAGCATAAAAAATAACTGTAAAGAAAATAAAATCCTTACAAAACTTCGATGCTATTCACGTTGCTGGAAAACCTCCAAGCGGAACTTACACTCCCATTTATTGAATCGAAAAGCTAATAAATTACAAAAACATAACTAGTTCTTCCCAAAAAGGGAATAACTATAAAACTAAGCAAAACTACCTAAAAACTAAGAAGTACAAAAAAAACTAAAAAACTAAGAAATCTAGAGAAAGAAAAAAGAGAGAAGTGTGTTTTGAGGTGTGTTTAGAAGTGAAGGGAATGGGGGTATTTATAGGTGAGAATGGAGAGAAAAAGTGATTGAAAAAATGTTAAAAAAATGTGAAAACACGGAGTGCAATTGCTGAGGTCATTGATGACGTCAGCATGACGTCATGGGAGCAGCTGCGCGCAAAAATGAGACAAAATGGGCAGCGGCGCGTGCGAAGGGCAGCAGGGCGCGCAGGGGCACGTGCGGAAGGCAGGAGCTACGCGTAGGGGTGCACGCGGAAAGAAGGTGGTGAGCGCGGAAGGAAGAGCTGGCGCGCGCGGGATTGAACAAGGGCGTGCACGGCGCACGCGAGCTGGGCGGCTAGCGTGCGCATTTTCCTCCTTTTTGACATTTTTGACCTTTTTGACCCATTTTGTCCAATGTTTCCATATTTTTTTACCTTTCCTCATTTATTTATTAATATATTTGTGATGTATTGCTTCCAGTATTCCTCTTTGAGTTTTTAAGTTACGTTTTTAAGCCAAAATACCTGAAAAACAATACAAATACCTGTGATTCTGAAAAAGACAAATTTATATAAATATATGATAAAACATATAAATATATATATTTTTAATCAATTAATGTGCATAAAATCATGGTAATTTTAGTGCTTTTTGAGCACTCATCATGCATGGAGGATGGAACTTGATTTCTAAGCCTATACCTTGGCCCATATAGATGACCATCTATTCATCCGACCTCATCCCTAATTGGAAAATCATCCTCCAAGTTAGCCACTCCTTGGCTAATCACGCCGGACCCTTTCTAACCACACTTGATCCTAGCCAATCCACACATTGTCCTTCTCAGCCATAATGGTGTTAGGACCTAGCCTATTTGGTTAGATGAGAACTCAATTTCTAGCTAATCCATTCATTTGTTTGGATGATCTATGGTTTGATATCCAAGTGATCTTTTACTTGAATACCATAGGCCTTATTTTCTTTCTATTCCTTAATACTTTTGAGTGAATATTTTTTTAAGTTAAGGTGATTTTTTGGTCTAGGTGTTACTTGGATTAGCCTTCGGTCTCTCAGCCTTATATATTGAATGATTGAACTTGTCAAGTGGCCCTAACATGAGATATCTCCTAACTTTAGAAAAATATTTATTGTTGCATTGATAAACTTCCCTCTTTTTGGATGTGTTGGTGTAATGCATGCTTTCCCAAAATTTTTTTTCACCATTGTGTCAAAGACGTGTGGCCTTGATAACTGTATTTTATATAGTTATTTTCACCTATTTTATTAATAGTAATTGCTATGTTTTCTTTATTTTTAGTTAATTTTAGTTTAATTAATTAGTATTTTCTGTTTTTTATATATTTTAAGAAAATTAAATAAATTGTATCGAAAACGTTCTTAATTGTAAATTTTTGTCCAAAAATGTAATTTCAAATAAAAGAGAGTTTAATTGCAATTTATAAAAGTTGAAAATATAATTTAAATTAAAATCGGGCTTAATTTTAATTATTAAAAGTTTAAAATTTAATTTAAATTAACAAAAGGGATATATTGTAATTAAACAAAGTTTAAAATGTAATTTGAAATATATTTGTGGGTGAAAATGGAATTAACAATTATTTATTTTGTGCGGTAGGAAAGAAGCCACGCAGCAATCTGCACGCGTGGCACGTGGACCATCCGATCAAATCATACACGGCTAGGATTGGCGCGTGTTGATCACATCCAACCAAAGCGAGTGGATGCAGAAAAATCTCTTTCACGCGTCGCCCGAGCTGGCCCACTCCGCCGCTGCAGCGGTGCAGAGGGGACCCACGTTCCGACGAGCTGCATCCGTCCGCCCCCACGTCGCGTGCCTCTCATCTCGTGCACCTATCCCTTCGTGCAACCGGATCTTCAACTAATAAAACGGGTGCCACGTGTTCGCACTCCAATCCGTCGTGAAGTCGATAAGGCCACGTGTCCCACTTACTATTTCCAAAGAAATAATCTTCCTCGACACGTGGCATGTTACAACGAGCGCGACCTGCGCTGATAGCACCGCTACGCAGGCCGCTTCCCGTGCGACAAGCAATCGTGGCCCGCTTTCCCGTAACCACCTAAGATCTCCCACGTGTCCGCACTAATACATGTAATAATCGTACGCCGACACGTGGCATGCACTTTGATTTAAAGAATGCAGACCGCCTGCCTCACGCGTGAATTAATTAACATTTTCGATACGAAAATTGATTCGCGTAATTTTTGTTTTTCGATACAAAATTTATACGCATTTTGATAAAAAAAAATAAAATAAAAAATGTAATATTTGAGATTTATTATTTTAGCTATAAATAGGAGTTTAGATGATAGTTTTTGGGAGTTTTTTTCATAGTATTGGTTTTGTAATTTTGTGTGTTGTCTGGGCAGCTGATCACAGTAACACGCCAGGTTTCATTTTTTGGCTTTTGTTGTGTTCTACGTTTGCCAAATATTTTTCTATGTGATGTTTTAATTTTCCCTCTTCTTCATCTTATAATTCTGTAGTTGTTGTTATTTTTATTTTAATTTAATGAAGTAATGTAATTTTTCTAGGGTTGCATTTGATTCAAATTTATGAAACTTTGATTTTAATTATTTTTGATAGATTTATAAGACGTTTGATTTGTTTGTTTTATCTTGCGCTTAATGCTTTTTGATTATTTACGAATTTTATCAAAACGATTTGTGGCATAAAAATAAACTTGAGAAAGGCATTTTTGTGTAAATTGCTCGTAGATAAAAATGACATGTATGACATGATAGGAATATAATTCCTAATTGTACGCTGGTGACCATTCGAGAACTTAGAACTTAATGAATTCGGTGAATTTAATTTCATGTAGATATAGTGAATTAATTTAACGAGGTGTGTTTATACTGAGCTCTAAGAGATGTATGAATAAAAAAAAAGAAGTTTTCTGCATTAAATTAAATGTACTAAAAAATATAAATCAAAAGAAAATAACATGATTTGAGTGATTAGTTTGGTGAAAAATTGCAATCCTGTAGTTCTCTTTATTTTCTTATTAAACCTTTTTCTTAATTTTTTCCATATCAATGATTATTTTGGATAAAATCGTAGAGATACAATTTTAGTAATCAACAAACTATAGTAACAAATCCTCGTGGGAACGATACTTTACTTACAAATCTTTATTACTTCGCTAATGTACATGCCAGACGATTTTACGTGGTTGTAAAACACACAACAAGTTTTTGGCGCCATGTTTCGGGGATTTGGTTTACTATTTTCATTGTTGATATTAATACCAATCAATCTGATTTTAATTCAAAAAAATTTATTTTTAAGGGGTTTAATTTATTTTTCAATTTTCTCGGGTAATAGATTTTGTTTGACACACAAATCTTACCTCACAAAAAGAAAAATAAATTTTTTTTGCTTATTGTTTGTTGTTTTTTTTATTTTGTAATTTTCTCGTGGGTTGAGATTTTGTTTGACACGCAAATCTTAATTCACAAAAGAAAAAAAATAAAAATAAAATTTTTTTTGGTTATTGTTTCTTAATTTATTTTTCAATTTTCTCGTAAGTTGAGATTTTGTTTGACACACAAATCTTAACTTATAAAAAGGAAAAAAAATTGAGAAGTCAAGCTGAAGACTATAAATCAAGCGCTTCTTGGGAGGAAACCCATGTGTTTTATATTTATTTTTATTTTTCGCATGTTTTATTTTTTATATTTTGTTATATTATTTTTTTTTGTTTCGTAGGTGCAAATTGGAGGTAATGAAGCATTTTTGGCTTAACCAATCAAACAAACCAGGAAGTTTCTTTAAACCCATCTCATATGTTCTTTAACTTTCACACATTGAGGACAATGTGTATATTAAGTTTGGGGGTTGTAGATATATTGAACTTAATTGAAATACTTTCTCGATGTTCTTGCTCGTGAAATTTTTTTTTGTTTGTTTGGTTGATAGAAGATATTTTGCTATGAATAGTGATTTATTTTTGTTTCTTCGATTTAAGTGATGCATATCTCTTTGAAAAATTTGAATATTGTCTAAGCGATGAATAATTTTTTTGTATGTTTCATTTTTACAAGGATAAATATTTATGAGCACTAGTCTTGATTTTTGAGTTGCTATGATAATTTAGAGAAGGTTTATGTGAGTATAGAATTCGATTGATATTTCAGGGTGTCACAATTTTTTAGAATTTGTTTGATTTTCTCGGAGTAAATTATAGATAACATTTAACTAAGAAAAATGATTTAGGCCATCTTTGGATCGCTTGAGCCTTTCTATCTACCTTCACATACACTATCAATAGTATACCCCGAGCTTCAAAGTTTATATATATTTATCTCATTTCAAAAGTTTCCATTTTAAATATATATATATATATATATATATATGTAGAACAGGATATATCTATTTTTGCTATCTCACTAACATTTACAAATGTTAGTAATAACTAAAGATATATCGAAAAGAGGTACAAAAAAAGAAAAAAAAAAAGATTCGAAAGAAAACAAAAAAAAAGATTCTAAAAGAAGAAAAAAACATATTCTCAAAAAAAAAGAACAAAAAAAAAAGATAAAAAAAAGCAGAAAAGAAAAAAAAATTGAGTTTGGATGTGATGATAGAAGATCTCTTGTTTCAATCCTAAAATGATGTGTTTAGGAAAAATTGAGCTAAATATTATCCTTTATCCTACCTTCACCTAAACCATACATTACAAGCTTAATAAAGACCTATTGATTTGGTGTTTTGTGTTTGTCTACATTAGTGGAGAGAGAAATGAAAAATAAACTTATGAGATTTGTGATTTCATAAAAAAATTTTTGATTTTATATTTGTATTAACTGATCCGGATTTCATGCGATGAAATATGAAAAGACTTTACACACACTAAAATTTATTGTGAAAATGTAATATATTTTTAAATTGATTTTGATAGTTAGATAAAATTATTTTATTTCTTTGAGTTATGTAATTTCAAAACAAGAAATATTTTGAAAATCACTATTTTAAATGCAGTTATCTTTGTTTTATTTCCTTCCTTTTGCTCGAGGACTAGCAAAAACTTAAGTTTTTGGGTGTTGATAACTGTATTTTATATAGTTATTTTCACCTATTTTATTAATAGTAATTGCTATGTTTTCTTTATTTTTAGTTAATTTTAGTTTAATTAATTAATATTTTCTGTTTTTATATATTTTAAGAAAATTAAATAAATTGTATCGAAAACGTTCTTAATTGTAAATTTTTGTCCAAAAATATAATTTCAAATAAAAGAGTGTTTAATTGCAATTTATAAAAGTTGAAAATATAATTTAAATTAAAATCTAAGCGACTTAATTATTAAAAGTTTAAAATTTAATTTAAATTAACAAAAGGGCTATACCGCAATTAAACAAAGTTTAAAATATAATTTGAAATATATTTCAAGGGTGAAAATGGAATTAACAAAAGTTATTTATTTTATATGCAGAAGCCACGTTGACGCAGAATCCAGACGCTGCGGGCACGCGACTATCCGATCAAATCATACACGGCTAAGATTGGCGCCAGTTGATCACATCCGACCAAAGCGAGCGATGTAGAAAATCTCTTTCACGCGTCATAGGCCGAAGCCAGGCCCACCTGCCGCGTAAGCCGACGTGCAGAGTAGGACCCACGTTCTAACGCGTTGCAGCCGCTGTCCCCCACGTCGCGTGCCTCTCATCTCGTGCACCTATCCCTTCGTGCAACCGGATCTTCAACTAATAAAATGGTGCCACGTGTTTGCACTAATCCGTTGGGCGAGTAAGATAAGGCCACGTGTCCCACTTACTATTTTAGGAAATAATCTTCTGACACGTGGCATGTTACAATGAGCGCGACCGCGCTGGATAGCACTTCTCGACGCTCGTCGTTGCCTGCGGCAAGCAATCGTGCATCCGTTTTCCCGTAACCATGAAGATCCGCCACGTGTCCGCACTCAATACACGTAGTAATCGTACGTCGACACGTGGCATGCACTTTGATTTTAAAGAATGCAGAATCGGCGCCCTGTCTCACGCGTGAATTAATTAACATTTTCGATACAAAATTTATACGCGTTTTGATAAAAAAATAAAATAAAAAATGTAATATTTGAGATTTATTATTTTAGCTATAAATAGGAGTTTAGATGATAGTTTTGGGGAGTTTTGTTTTCAGGGTATTGGTTTTGTAATTTTGTGTGTTGTTCGGTTTGACGCAGTAACACGCAGTAATCCATCTTTGGCTTTTTGTCAAGGTACTGCGTGCCAAATATTTTTCTATGTGATGTTTTAATTTTTCCCTCTTCTTCATCTTATCTTTCTCAGAAGTAGTTGTTATTTTTATTTTAATTTAATGAAGTAATGTAATTTTTCTGTGGTTGCATTTGATTCAAATTCTACGGCTTGATTTTAATTATTTTTGATAGATTTATAAGACGCTTGATTTGTTGCTTTTATCTTGCGCATAATGCTTTTTGATTATTTACTAATTTTATCAAACGATTTCAGGTGCATAAAAATAAACTCGAGAAAGGAATTTTTGTGTAAATTGCTCGTAGATAAAATGACATATATGACAAGGATACAATATACCCTAATTGTATGTGACCATTTGAGAACTTAGAACTTAATGAATCTTGGTGAATTTAATTTCATAGAGACATAAGTGAATTAATTTAATGAGGTGTGTTTATACTGAAATTCTAAGAGATGTATTTGAATAAAAAAGAAGTTTTCGGTTGACAAATTAAATGTACTAAAAAATATAAATCAAAAGAAAATAACATGATTTGAGTGGATTAGTTTGGTGAAAAATTGCAATCCTAGAGTTCTCTTATTTTCTTATTAAACCTTTTTCGTAATTTTTTCCATATCAATGATTATTTTGGATAAAATCAGAGAGATACAATTTTAGTAATCAACAAACTATAGTAACAAATCCTTGTGGGAATGATACTTTACTTACAAATCTTTATTACTTGTGACCGTGTATGCTTGCACGATTTTATGTGTTGTAAAACACACAACATGCCTCATTATTAAAATCCCTTAAACCTCAATTTTCTTTTTGGACATATTTCAAGAACCTAAAATTATTCTTAGACCTAGAATGACATGATGATTGAGCCAAGGTGTCCTTTCTATTTATGGCCAATTATGAGGCAACAAAAATCCTATTAAACTATTCTCGGTATTAGTTGTGGTCTTAAGTAAAGAGCCAACGATTAAAGGTGCATTCTATTTGTAAGTTAGTACACCCTAACTCTATGGACCATTCAGTGACCCAGGCCTTTGAAGCAAAGATATTACCTATCATGAACCTTCTTCTTCATATCCAAAGCACATATGCATAATCTATCGAGTCAACAAGGGCCTCATGTACCCTGTAGAGTCTAGACGGTTCAGTCTCTAGCAGTGTTGCACTGAGGGCCCTAACCTTGTTAGATTCATGATGGATCTGACTCTTTTTTTGATTTATTGTCAAACTTTTGGTCATGTCAAGTCTTAGGTACATACTTATAGTTATAGATTTCAATATTTAGCTTATTATGGAATATTCTCTTTGCTCAAATTCAACACTATCTATTGATTGGGTATTGATTATGAATTTGACACACATTAATACTACCTCTTTTGACAAAAAAAAAACATGAAATGGACCAATCAAAGGGTAACATGTGTACTTGGTGAAATTTATTGCAACATTTATCTTTTTGCAAACGCTAGTATGGTTCAAAATTGTGACTTGAAAGAGAAAAAGAATGAGTTTTAGTACCATACTAATCTATGTACAACCCCTAAGATTATTTATAACAAACATTACATCGAAAACAAATGAAAATGTAATAATGTAATAATCTATACCCATATCTATCATACTATCAACATATCTATCATACTATCAACACTACATATAAAAATCTTAATCACGCTTAAAAACTAATTTGACAAAAGTGTACTTGTGATTACTTTACTTTCACAAATTGGATACAATGATCATCGTAGCTTAATTTATTACACTTTAGTCACCTTGCTATTATTTTTACAGATATTTTAGTTATTACTTTATTTTCCACTTGTTTCCTTTTTTGGAAAATTTTCTCTTCAAACATCTATTAATCCTCTGTAGTGAGGTTCAATTAGATCCAATTTAAGTTTTTTTTTTACCAAAAAATAAAATTTAACAAGAAATGATTAAAGTGGTCAAAAATATAATAGTAGGGTGACTAAAGTGCACCAATATTAAAAAAGATAAATAATGTGTCCAATTTTTGATGACCAAAATATTCCTAATACTTCAATGTAATGACATATATTACCCTTTATATTTTTATTTCAATTTAATTAACAATGCATATTATATGCAATTTCGGTATTCATGTATGCTTTTGTTAAGGAGTCTTTATAATCACTACTACAAAATTGGTTAATTAAGTCAAAATTTAAAGTCGATTTTTGGTTAAAACCGACTTATAATGAATTTAAAGTTGGTTCGTTGAAAAACTGACTTTAAATGAATTGAAAACACATAGATTGTAGTATCGATTGACACGTAGAACCGACGAAGCATATTTCCTTTTCTCTTCTTTCTTCCTCAGACATAAACTATTCCAAGCACATTTTATCTCTCAAAAATCCAAAATCTCTTCCACTCTTTCTCATTTTTCGGCCACCTACAACCACCAATTCCAACATCATTTAGTGGATTTTCTTCCTCTCCAACTTATCTTCTAGATTCCTTATTTTTTTGAGCAAAATACTCAATTTTTTATACTAATTTTCTCACTTACTTAACACCATTTTTTTTTCATTTTGTTACTTCATTTACTCTTGTAAGAATTTCTATTAATCCTACACTCTTATTATTCATATATTTTTTTGTATATTATGTGTTATTATTTATGTGTATAAATTTTTGTATTATATATGTAGGTTTGTATTATATGTATGTTATTATTTTTATTATGTAGGTTTTGTATAAATTTTCGTAATAAAATAAATTTATATATTTATGATTGTGATTTAAGATTGATTTTTAATTTATTTATTTTTATTAATATAAAATGAAAAATATAGGATTCAATAATATGATACTAGTTAAAAACGTATTAAGTTGATTACTTCATATTTTAACTATTAGCTTGAATTTTTTTTAATGTAACACAATGCACTATTATTTTTTTTATTTGAATATACAATAAAAGAAAATAAATATCAAAATTGTCCTGTAGTAATTATTAGTGTGGGATATTTTGTGAGGGCTATTAAAATTTCATTGGACAATTGATATAAGCTGTTGACTTTTATTACATGCAAAATTATTCATTAATTTTGCATTAAGTTTTAATTTTTATGTAGACCAATTAAAAAATAAATAAAAAAATTGTATGCATTTTAACGTCTCACCAGTTTCTTTCCACATTAATTGCCGAAACAAACGTATAAGTTTGTCCGTAACAAATGGATAATTCTTTTTTAAATTTCTCATCAATCATCTAGAAAGTAATATTAGAAACACCCAATTTTGTACCCACCCAATTTTGTACCCACCCACCTTTGTACCAAGTTTGTATGTCACTGCACACCATGTCTTAAGGTAGTTATGATTATTTTGTATATAGTATTATTTACAATGGTTTGCTGGTGTGTGGGTACATTTCATAATGTGCATTATTATGTTTTTTTTTTGTCAACGTAGAGTCCTAAATATAAAATAATAAAATAATTATAAAATTATTTAACATTAGGTTGGTATTAAAATTGTTAATTAATTTATATTTCATCATTATTTGTAGGTATTTCATGAATATTAAGGTATCAGAGATTGTAGATCCAAATGATCCATTAGGATATTTGAAAAGAAAGGGTTGAGCGAATATACCTGATGCTCCACGTAACCTAGATGATAGAGTATCCGTTTTATTTGATGCTACTGATAATCCATTAAGAAAAAATAATAAACAATTTAAATCCTCTATTGGTACACTGGTGAAGTCAAGTATACCAATCAATATAAATGATTGGACTAAGGTTGACAAAGTTGAAAAGTTCAAAATATGAAAAATCATTTGTGTAAGTCTCTTTTATTTTATAGCTAATTATATATATTATATATTTTTTGTATTATATCTCATCTTTTTTAATGTGTTTTTACAGAATCGTTATAAAGTCTCTAACACTTGGATGAGCAAGTGTTATAAGGTTTCAAATAAGGCATGAAAAGAATATATAACCTCTGAATTGATCAGAAATTATGTGTTTTCATATTTGAAACCACTTGATGAAGCACAATTATACAAAATCCCTAAAGAACATCCATGGATTGAACCCCAAGTTTGGAAAGACTTCATGGATTATAGGCATACAGATGAATTTCAAATTATTAAGGAAGAACATCAGAATATATAAATTCATAATGTTCTTCCTAATCATACTGGAGGTCTTCAACTTCTGAAGTTAGACATAGAATGGTATTATTAAGTTGTTAATTTATAAATATTTTTATATTTATTTTCCTCAAATTTAAGTTGATGTTTAGGTTAATAAATTTATTTAATTTATGTAGGAAGCTGAATTGGGTAGACCGGTTACCCGTTCTGAATTGTACATAGAAACAAAGACCCCAAAATGAAGAAGTCGAGACCAATGACTAAACAAGGAGAAAAACAACTAAATAAGTTGGTTAATAATTTAACTTGATACATGATGAGTGCTCAAAAAGCACTAAAATAACCATGATTTTATGCACATTAATTGATTAAAAATATATATATTTATATGTTTTATCATATATTTATATAAATTTGTCTTTTTCGGAATCACGGGTATTTTTATTGTTTTTCAGGAATTTTGGCCTAAAAACGCAATGTAAAGACTCAAAGAAGAATACTTGAAGCAATACATCACAAATAAATTAATAAATAAGTGGAAAAAGGTCAACAAACATGGAAAAATTGGACAAATGGGTCGAAAAGGTCAAAAATGTCAAAAGATCGAAAATCGCGTCATAGCCTCGCCCGCCCACCGCGCGCCCGCCAGAGTCGCGCGCCACGCGCGTTGATACTGTCCGCGCCGGCAGTCACAGCACCGCTCACGCGCGCGACAAGCCGCACGTCAGCCCGCCCGGCCGCGCGCCAACGCGTTTTGACCCATTTTTCACGTGTAAAGAGCCTTTCATGACGTCACGTCGACATCATTGATGACCTCAAGATGTCCACTAACACGTTTTTATTTTTTTATATTTTTTTTACCCTTTTTTTTCCTCATTTTTTCTCTCCATCCTCACCTATAAATACCCCCCTTCCATTCACTTCAAAGCACACCTCAAAACCACACTTCTCTTTCTTTCTTTCTCTCATTTCTTAGTTTTTAGTTTTTTCTTAGTTTCTTTCTTAGTTTCTAAGCTTTTCTTAGTTTTTCTTAGTTTTTAGTTCAATTCTCTTAGGTTTAGAGTTCTTCTTTTGAGAGAACTTGTAATGTTTTTGTAATAATTTAGATTTTTGATTCAATAAATGGAAGTGCAAATTCCTTGGAGGTTTTCTAGCAACTAGAATAGCGTCGAAGTTCTCAGTAAGGATTTTATTTTCTTTACGCTATTTTTATGCTTTATTCTTACATGTTATATTTAATTTGTCTCATGATTAAATTTAACTGCTAGCCGTTTATAATCATGATATAATAATAACGTTGTTATGCTTGCTAAATATTAAATAGGTGAAAATTTCTAAAATGAATTGATTTTATTTTTTATTCAAGATTTTATATTGGGGATGTTGTAGAGAAATATATTATTTTTCATTACAAACTTAAATCAAAATTAGACTTTAAGGTTTAGTTATCCTGGTCTAATTTAGAGTAGTGCTCTTTATTTGTTTGGTACAATCGCCTTTAGCTAGTGAAGCTCTATTTCAAAAGTTTTTATAAGAATTATTATGTGAAAATGTATTGACAACAGTTTTCGTAGGGGTTTTAAAACTTGAAAGTTAGTACTCGGATAACTAAATTCTTGGGTTTAATTTGGACACCTTGAATAAAGTTTAAACTGTCTAACCCCACCAAAGGTGGCATTTAAATGGTTCATTTTCAATCTCTTAGAAAAAGGAATTAATTTAATTAACCAAATTAGTTATCAACCCCACCCATAGGTGTTAATTGATTTGTTTAGTTAACAAAGAATATCTAACCCCACCAAAGGTGGTATTCATACAAAAAAGAGAGAATCAATAAAATATCAATTTATATCTTTAATAACCTAGATAAATACTTGATGAGTGCTCAAAAAGCACTAAAATAACCATGATTTTATGCACATTAATTGATTAAAAATATATATATTTATATGTTTTATCATATATTTATATAAATTTGTCTTTTTCGGAATCACGGGTATTTTTATTGTTTTTCAAGAATTTTGGCCTAAAAACGCAATGTAAAGACTCAAAGAAGAATACTTGAAGCAATACATCACAAATAAATTAATAAATAAGTGGAAAAAGGTCAACAAACATGGAAAAATTGGACAAAACGGGTCGAAAGGTCAAAAATGTCAAAAGACGGAAAATCGCTACGCCTGAAATTTCAGCCCGCGCGCTACCAACAATACCAGAGTCGCATACTACAAGCGTTGATGTGATGCAGCTCACACGCAGCGCGCGGCAGACCGTTCACGCGCCGAGTCAAGGCGCGTTGGGCCCAGCCGCGCGCCCAACGCGTTTGACCCATTTTTCACGTGCAACGCCCCACGACGTCATGTCGACGCTATTGATGACCTCGCTTTTAACATTTTTTTACTCATTTTTTCTCTCCATCCTCACCTATAAATACTCTCTCTTCCATTCACTTCAAAACACACCCTCAAAAAACACACTTCTCTTTCTTTCTTTCTCTCCATTTCTTAGTTTTTAGTTTTTTTAGTTTTTCTTATGTTTTAGCTAGTTTTTCTTATGTTTTAGCTAGTTTCTCTTAGTTTTAGAGTTCTTCCCTTTTTAGGGAAGAACTAGTTATGTTTTTTGTAATATTTTAGATTTTTGATTCAATAAATGGAAATGCAAATTCCGCTGAGTGTTTTCTAGCAACTGAATAGCGTAATAAGTTCGTAAGGATTTTATTTTCTTTATAGTTATTTTTATGCTTTATTCTTACATGTTATATTTAATTTGTCCGTGATTAAATTTAATGCTATTGCTTATAATCATGATATAATAATGACGTTGTTATGTTTGCGAAATATTAAATAGGTAAAAATCTCTAAAATGAATTGATTTTATTTTTATTCATGATTTTATATTAAGAATGTTAGTAGAGAAATATATTATTTTTCATTACAAACTTAAACCCGAAAATTAGATTTTAAGGTTTAGTTATCCTGGGTCGATTTGTAGTAGGTTTCTTTATTTGATGGTACAATCGCCCCCAGAAAGTTAGAGCAGCTCTATTTCAAAAGTTTTTATAAGAATTATTATCCGAAAATGTATTGACGACATGTTTTCGTAGTGGTTTTAAAACTTGAAAGTTAGTACTCGGATAACTAAATTTTAAGTTTAATTTGGACACCTTGAATAAAGTTTAAACCTGCCTAACCCTACCAAAGGTGGCATTTAAATGGTTCATTTTCAATCTCTTAGAAAAAGGGAATTAATTTAATTAACCAAATTAGTTATCAACCCCACCCATAGGTGTTAATTGATTTGTTTAGTTAACAAAGAATATCTAACCCCACCAAAGGTGGTATTCATACAAAAAAGGGAGAATCAATAAATATCAATTCATATCTTTAATAGCCTAGATAATATGAGCAAACATAATTAACTTAGTTATTATATCCATAAATACTCCACAATTTTAACTGATAAAAAATTTGCATGAATGTTTATTGAATCTATGTTTAATTTTCTGTAATTAGATTAAAAACACAAAACCCAAAATATCGTGACAGGATGTTTAGGATTTAATTTCGTTTTTAAAAGTTTGAATAATAAATTAAGAACCACATACATTCCTTCCTTAGATCGACCTTGGGAGTATACTTATCATTTTCTACGAAATGATTCGTGCACTTGCGAGAGTTTTATAAATATAAAACCAAAGTATTGGCAGGATCGGCGATGCCGGTTTTTGTTCATCAATACTCCACTAATATAAATGATAAAATTTGCATGAATATTTATTGAATCTGTATTTATATTTATTTATTGAATTTGTATCTATGTTTATTTTTTTTATTATATTTAATTAATCTGTATATATGTTTATTTTATGTTATTAGATTAGGAACACAAAAACCAAACTAGCGTGACAGGATGTTTAGGATTTAATTTCGCTTAAAAGTTTGAATAATAAATTAAGAATCACATACATTCCTTCCTTAGATCGACCTTGGGAGTATACTTATCATTTTCTACGAAATGATTCGTGCACTTGCGAGAGTTTTACAAATATTAAAACCAAAGTATTTGCGAGAATCGGCGATGCCGGTTTTCGCTCATCAATACAAAGTCCTTATGATTTTTGTTAACTGATGTAAATGTATGATATGTTTATTTGCTTTATTATTTGTAGAGAGTTATTCAAGAACAAATAGCCAAGGGTGATTAAGTCCTTATGTTTATTTGCTTGGTCGTTGAGTCAAGTTGTGATTAAGTTTGACATGGTACTATTTTTTTTACTTAAAATAACACTTCTTTTACTACTATTATATTATTATTCTTTTATTGTTACTAACATATATAATACTTCTTCTTTACTCTATTATACCAGAATTAGTAAGTGCGGCACATTTAAGAGATATAAAGCACTTTATCTTGTGGTAAATCTATGTCTAGTGGTCAATCATCGTGCACTAAGCATTCAAGAAGAAGCCATGGAAAAAGTATAGTTATTATTACGCAATAAATTTTAGTAGAGATCTTGGTGAGAGCATCTAGCATAAATGATGGATGGACTGTGCCACTTCCTATAGAAATTTATGGTGTAGACATTGGCCAAAACTATATATCAATTGAGTGTATATTGCGGCTATTTGAATATCAAATGATCGATTTAAGTATAATTCAAGTGTGGACAAGGTGAGTCCTCAATCAATAAATAAATTTCATTTATATAGAACATATATAATTATATTTATATTAGCTAATTATTTATATTTAATTCTTTTATATAGGGCATATTATTATCGACTTCAAGCTAATCACTCGTCACATTTAATAATGTTTTATGATTCTTCATTTGTCAATTAATATCAAGAGAAGGATGTTAGCATCAGAGCTAAACAATTATGTGATAGGGTATTAACACTTAACATAAATCAGAAGTTGATAATCCCTTGGCCACTAAGGTTTGAACAAGACCAAGATTGGATGTTGGTAATCCTTGATCTATATGAAAATCATGTTTGGTACTGTGACTTAGATTCCATAGAATTGAGTAAAGATACAAAAGAAGTTGTTGAAATGTAAGAGTTATAACTAGCTATTTTTCTTCTATTGTTCTTTGTAATATTAAATAAAAAACTAATTGTTATAAACTTTGATAGGGTATGGAAGCTGTGGAACAAGAGTAAGGGCATTGCTCTTAAAAAATCTCATAAGCTTATATGGGACAAAGTTATGGTATGTATAAGTGAATATTAATAATTTAATTAATTTTACTATTGAATAATAAAGATGTTCGAATATGTAAAATAATGTATACTTATTTTTTGTAAGTTCTACAACAAAATGATGGAGTCATGTGTGGTTACTATGTCATGAAGTTTATAAGTGAAATTATCACAAATATCAATATTCCAATTAAATGTGCTAATCTCTTTTACCAATATACCTTTTTAACATATATGAGTTATTTTTTGTGAATTCGTGAAATTGCATTCTTATTTTGAATTTAAATACATGTAGTTCTTTGGTTGGAACAAGTTGGGCTATAACCCACAAATTTTTGATGATTTGCGAAAGAAATGAGCAGAACACATGGTTCAAATTATATCATCA
Organism: Hippophae rhamnoides; assembly: GCA_033030585.1. NCBI lineage: Eukaryota > Viridiplantae > Streptophyta > Magnoliopsida > Rosales > Elaeagnaceae > Hippophae > Hippophae rhamnoides. Next base: position 72,515,025 of record CM065427.1, read on the forward strand.
CAAGAAGAATCAGGAAAAGATTATGATGATCTTGAATAGCATATGACAACATCATGATAATTTTTATAATGCTTTAATTTCTCTATTCTTGTGTCTGAAGTCTAGGTAGCATGTTTGATGGATGCTTTGTTTGATAGATGTTTATATGCTCATGTATTTAAGGGAATGAATTGTTATATGAGCCTATTTTTTCCCAAAACTTCATCTCATTTCTTTTACCTAATTCCCTTGTATGACAACATCATAGTAGTCACTGGCCAACCAAGTATAGGAAATCCATCAAAAATCATCATTCCTATGTAATATTAGGAATTCACAAAAATAACTTATATATGTTAAAATATTAGTAAAAGAGATTACCACATCGACATCAGAGTGATATAATAATAACATTATCCCTTCGAAATCATATTAGCATTGTATTGATCTTTTTTCTATAAATATGAAGTTATATGAAAACAAGCTGGTATTTTTAATGCTATAATGAGCTCTAAATATGAAGTCAAGTGTAACTCTGATTTGTTATTTGGGTTGGTTGGGTAAAAACCAATTGTTCCATAAGTTTTTGGGCACCAAAACTCAACCAACCCAAGTAACAAATCGAAGTTACACTTGACTTCATATTTAGAGCTCATTATAGCATTAAAAATACCAGCTTGATTTCAGATAGCTTCATATTTATAGACAAAAGATTAATACAATGTTAATATGATTTCGAAGAGATAAATTTATTATTATATTATTCCGGTGTTGATGTGGTAATATTTTTTACTAATCTTTTAACTTATATAAGTTATTTTTGGTAAATTCATGATATTAAATTCATCGAAATAATGAGTCACCATGGATATCGACACATATGAGATCGCCAAATGTTTGGGAGTTCCTCTATTCAATCCTTTTCCTTCTTCTTCTTGTTGGATATCTCGTTCGTACACATCTTCTCTTTGTTTCTCGAGCCTATAATGAGTTACAGACAGAGTTCGAAAGGGTCAAATCTTTGATGATTTCATCATACATGATTGAGTTGCAAAAACTTCTGGATAGGTATCCTACATCTGAACTTAATTCTTTCTGGTTAAAGAATATCTTTCTAGTTGCTCTGGAACAATTAGGAGATTCTCTAGAAGAAATACGGGGTTCTACTTACAGCGGACAACATCTTTGTGGGGTGGTGGTCTCGCTTATGGGGTCAAATCAATACATTCTAAGAAGAAAGATTTGAATATCAATCTCATCGATATCGTCAATTTCATAAGTATCATACCCAATCCCATCAATCGAATCACTTTTTCGAGAAATACGAGACATCTAAGTCATACAAGTAAAGAGATCTATTCATTGATAAGAAAAAGAAAAAAACGTGAACAGTGATTGGATTGAAGATAAAATAGAATCCTGGGTCTCGAACAGTGATTCGATTGATGATAAAGAAAGAGAATTCTTGGTTCAGTTCTCCACCTTAACGATAGAAAAAGGAATTTATCAAATTCTATTGAGTCTGACTCACGGTGATCATTTATCAAAAAATGACTCTGGTTATCAAATGATTGAACAACCAGGAGCAATTTCCTTATAATACTTAGTTGACATTCATAAAAAGTATCTAATGAATTATGAGTTCAATATATCCTGTTTAGCAGAAAGGCGGATATTCCTTGCTCATTATCAGACAATCACTTATTCACAAACCCCCTGTGGAGCTAATAGTTTTCATTTCCCATCTCATGCAAAACCCTTTTCACTCCACTTAGCCCTATCCCTCTCTAGAGGTATTTTAGTGATAGGTTCTATAGGAACTGGACGATCCTATTTGGTCAAATACCTAGCGACAAACTCCTATGTTCCTTTCATTACAGTATTTCTGAACAAGTTCCTGGATAACAAGGGTTTTCTTATTGATGATAGTGACGATATTGATGATAGTGACGATATCGACCGTGACCTTGATACGGAGCTTTTTCTTCTAACTATGATGAATGCACCAACTATGGATATGATGCCGAAAATGGACCGATTTTATATCACCCTTCAATTCGAATTAGCAAAAGCAATGTCTCCTTGCATAATATGGATTCCAAAAATTCATGATCTGGATGTGAATGAGTCGAATTACTTATCCCTCGGTCTATTAGTGAACTATCTCTCCAGGGATTGTGAAAGATGTTCCACTAGAAATATTCTTGTTATTGCTTCGACCCATATTCCCCAAAAAGTGCATCCCGCTCTAATAGCTCCGAATAAATTAAATACATGCAGTAAGATACGAAGGCTTCTTATTCCATAACAACGAAAGCACTTTTTCACTCTTTCATATACTAAGGGATTTCACTTGGAAAAGAAAATGTTCCATACTAATGGATTCGGGTCCATAACCTCCATAACCATGGGTTCCAATGTACGAGATCTTGTAGCACTTACCAATGAGGCCCTATCGATTAGTATTACACAGAATAAATCAATTATAGACACTAATATAATTAGATCTGCTCTTAATAGACAAACTTGGGATTTGCGATCCCAGGTAAGATCGATTCAGGACCATGGGATCCTTTTCTATCATATAGGAAGGGCTTTTGCACAAAATGTACTTCTAAATAATTGCTCCATAGATCATATATCTATCTATATGAAGAAGAAATCATGTAACTGTAACGAAATGGATTCTTATTTGTACAAATGGTACTTCGAACTTGGAACGAGCATGAAGAAATTAACGATACTTCTTTATATTTTGAGTTGTTCTGCCGGATTGGTCACTCAAGAACTTTCGTCTCTACACGGACTCGATGAAAAAATGGGATCACTTCTTATGGACTCATTGAGAATGATTCTGATATAGTTCATGGCCTATTAGAAGTAGAAGGCATTCTGGTGGGATCCTCATGGACAGAAAAAGATTGTAGCCAATTTGATAATGATCGAGCGACATTGCTTCTTCGGCCCAAACCAAGGAATCCCTTAGATATCATGAAAAATGAGTCTTGTTCTATCGTTGATCAGAGATTTCTCTATGAACAATACGAATAAGAGTTTGAAGAAGGGGAAGGAGTCCTCGACCCACAACGGATAGAGGAGGATTTATTCAATCACATAGTTTGGGCTCCTAGAATATGGCGCCCTTTGGGCTTTCTATTTGATTGGATCGAAAGGCCTAATGAATTGGGATTTCCCTATTGGACCAGGTCATTTTGGGGCAGGCGGATCATTTATGATGAAGAGGGTGGGCTTCAAGAGAATGGTTCGGAATTCTTGTAGAGTGGAACATGTAGTACCATACACGAGATAGATCCTCCAAAGAACAAGGCTTTTTTCGAATAAGTCAATTCATTTGGGACCCATTTTTTCTGATCCTTCGATAAAAAGATTCATTTTCTTCATAAAAAAGAGGGGATAGAACCAATAAAGATTTCTTTTTCGATTCATCCCTAGAGTTGAATACCTCATTCAACAATTATTTTTGATCCAATCTGTAGGAATAAATAGAAAAGGCAAATCCCTTATGATAGACCAGATCCGGCTCGGTTATTGATACAGTGAATAGATCTGCCATTTCTTGAAATCTCTCTTTTGATTCAAAATCGTGGTGTAACGTGTATCCCCCTGTTCCAACCATGGAATAGATGAAATAAATAAAAAAATGGATTTTTGTTCAAGAATGAAATATTATTGGAACTGTCCATATCTAGTTCATCCTTCGGAACCATATCACATCCCGGATATGATGAAATAGGATGAATTAAGACGGTATTTTGTAAATATGTAATTATCTTGAATATATTCACTATTTCTTTATTTTCCGATCGCTTGGAAAGGACAAAAGAAACATCTTGTTCTTTCTTCAACAATTTCTGATCTCTAGTGGACCTCTCAGTAGGATTCGAACCCAGATGAAGTTCTGACCATCTGTCAGAGAAAAAAGAACGAATGGATCTTGTAGGATTCCCAAGAAATTATTCGATTTCTTCCGGAAGCAGATGATTATTCGTCTGCTTCTCACGTTCCTTGAATAGCCGGGACATTGAGGAATATCCAGAAAGGAATTTAGGGAATCGGTCTGATTCTATCTCTGTTCGTTCCGTTTGAAGAAAGGAAGGATGCCAAAGAATTGATCTTTATTTTAGTTGTTGAATCTCTCTTTGATTGATCAATGTGTGATATTCTGAATCCTCATTCCTAATGGAATCGAAATGATCTCTGGATCGATCAGAAGATCCTTTCAAACGGCTAGAATCCATTACTTGAACAAAACTAGATCTTGTGGAATCATATTGAATATTTGACGATACAATGTTAATATGATTTCAAAGAGATAAGTTTATTATTATATTATTAAGGTGTCGATGTAGTAATCTTTTAACGTATATAAGTTATTTTTGGTAAATTCATGATATTACATTCTTATTTTGAATTTAATTACATATAGTTCTTTGGTTGGAACAAATGGAGCTATGATATGCAAATTTTTGATGATTTATTGATGAACGAAAACCGGCATCGCCGGTTCTTGCCAATACTTTGGTTTTAATATTTATAAAACTCTCGCAAGTGCACGAATCATTTCGTAGAAAATGATAAGTATACTCCCAAGGTCGATCTAAGGAAGGAATGTATGTGGTTTTTAATTTATTATTCAAACTTTTAAAAACGAAATTAAATCCTAAACATCCTGTCACGATATTTTGGGGTTTTTGTGTTTTTAATCTAATTACAGAAAATTAAACATAGATTCAATAAACATTCATGCAAATTATGTTCATTTATAATGGCGGAGTATTTATGGATATAATAATTAAGTTAATTATGCTTGCTCGTATTATTTAGGTTATTAAAGATATGAATTGATATTTATTGATTCTCCCTTTTTTGTATGAATAACACCTTTGGTGGGGTTAGATATTCTTTGTTAACTAAACAAATCAATTAACACCTATGGGTGGGGTTGATAACTAATTTGGTTAATTAAATTAATTCCTTTTTCTAAGAGATTGAAAATGAACCATTTAAATGCCACCTTTGGTGGGGTTAGACAGTTTAAACTTTATTCAAGGTGTCCAAATTAAACCTAAGAATTTAGTTATCCGAGTACTAACTTTCAAGTTTTAAAACTACTACTAAAAACATGTTGTCAATACATTTTCAGATAATAATTCTTATAAAAACTTTTGAAATAGAGCTTCACTCTAACTACCGGGCGATTGTACCAACAAATAAAAGAGCACTACTCTAAATCAGACCGGATAACTAAACCTTAAAATCTAATTTTCAGATTTAAGTTTGTAATGAAAAATAATATATTTCTCTCTAACATTCTTAATATAAAATCTTGAATAAAAATAAAATCAATTCATTTTAGAGATTTTTACCTATTTAATATTTCGCAAGCATAACAACGTTATTATTATATCATTTTTACAACAATTAGCATACGCTTAAATTTAATCACAGACAAATTAAATATAACATGTAAGAATAAAGCATAAAAAATAACTGCAAAGAAAATAAAAGCCTTACAGTACTTCGATGCCATTCCCTTTGCTAGAAAACCTCCAAACGGAATTTGCACTCCCATTTATTGAATCAAAAAGCTAATAAATTACAAAAACATAACTAGTTCTTCCCAAAGAGGGAAGAACTCTAAAAATAAGAGAAAATAGCTAAAACATAAGAAAAACTAAAAACTAAGAAATGGAGAGAAAGAAAGAAGAGAGGAGTGTGTTTTGAGGTGTGTTTTTGAAGTGAAGGGAAGGGGGGTATTTATAGGTGAGGATGGAGAGAAAAAGTAGAGAAAAAAATGTTAAAAAAATGTAAAAACGCGGATTAGTGATTGCTGACGTCATTTGATGACGTCAGCATGACGGGGGGCGGCTGCACGTGAAAAATGAGGCGAAACGGGCGTGGGCGCGCGCGGATGAACAGTACCAGCGCGCGCAGCTTTCCGCGGATGAACAGTACCGGCGCGCGCAGCTTTCCGCGGATGAACAGTACCGGCGCGCGCAGATTTGCGCGGATGAACAGTACCAGCGCGCGCAGCTTTGCGCGGATGAACAGTACCAGCGCGCGCGGCTGGGCGCTGGGGCGCGGCGACTGGGCGGCGCGATCTTCTCCTTTTTGACATTTTTGACCCATCTTGTCCAATTTTTCCATATTTGTTGACCTTTCCTCATTTATTTATTAATAAATTTGTGAATGTATGTGGTTTTTAGTTTATTATTCAAACTTCTAAAAACGAAATTAAATCCTAAACATGATCGGCGATGCCGGTTTTCGCTCATCAGTCATGCCTTATGGATTTTCAAAATTTTATTTACTTAAAATTAGGGACATGAAATAACTAAGGCATCAAAACATTGAAATTGTATATAATAACCACCTTTGGTGGGGTTAGACAGTTTAAATTTAGTTATCCGAGTACTAACTTTCAAGTTTTAAAACTACTACTAAAAACATGTTGTCAATATATTTTCAGATAATAATTCTTATAAAAACTTTTGAAATAAAGCTTCACTCTAACTACCGGGCGATTGTACCAACAAATAAAAGAGCACTACTCTAAATCAGACTTTTTTATTAGAATTATTATCTGAAAATATATTGACAACATGTTTTTAGTAGTGGTTTTAAAACTTGAAAGTTAGTACTCGGATAACTAAATTCTTAGGTTTAATTTGGACCCCTTGAATAAAGTTTAAACTGTCTAACCCCACCAAAGGTGGCATTTAAATGGTTCATTTTCAATCTCTTAGAAAAAGAAATTAATTTAATTAACCAAATTAGTTATCAACCCCACCCATAGGTGTTAAATGATTTGTTTAGTTAACAAAGAATATCTAACCCCACCAAAGGTGGTATTCATACAAAAAAGGGAGAATCAATAAACTTAATTCATATCTTTAATAACCTAAATAATATGAGCAAGCATAATTAACTTAGTTATTATATACATAAATACTCCACAATTTTAAATGATAAAATTTGCATAAATATTTATTGAATCTATGTTTATTTTTATGTTAGTAGATTAAAAACACAAAACCTAAAATATCGTGACAGGATGTTTATGATTTAATTTCGTTTTTAAAAGTTTGAATAATAAATTAAAAACCACATACATTCCTTCCTTAGATCGACCTTGGGAGTATACTTATCATTTTCTACAAAATGATTCGTGCACTTGCGAGAGTTTTATAAATATAAAACCAAAGTATTGGCAGGATCGGCGATCCCGGTTTTCGCTCATCAGTCATGCCTTATGGATTTTCAAAATTTTCTTTACTTAAAATTAGGGACATGAAATAACTAAGGCATCAAAACACATTTATACCTAAATCTAAGAAAACAACCATCTCTTTTTTATAGCATATTGTGATTTAAAAACTTTGAAATTTTGGAGACATTTTCATAAATTCTTATTCTTTTTATTTTTTATTATAATCACTATGTTAAATAACATAATCAGAATTAACCAACACTGTACCCATGAAAGAATGGTGGGGAAAAATCTCATTAAAAACATCCTCTTAGACATGGCAATATTTTCATGAAAGACAAGTGACACAATGGCTTCCAAGACTAGTCTCCTAGACAGAACTTCATTATATTTTTACTTTTTATCCTATTCAAATCTAAGTTAATTAAGTTAATAAATTAAGTTTTTTTTTTAAATTAAAATTAAAAGTTAAAGTTAAAAATTAGTTTTTTTAAATAAAATTTAAATTTAAATAAAAAAAGTAAAAGAAAATTAAAAATTAAAAGAGAATTAAAAATTTAAAAAATTTAAAAAAATAAAAAAGTACAAAAAATTAAATTAAAAATTAAATGAAAATTAAGACCTAAATAAATTAAAAAGTAAAATAAAAAAATTAAAATAAAATAAAATAATAAAAAATAAACAATGAAAATTAAAAGAAAATTTAAAAATTTAAAAATTTAAAAGTAAAATTTTTTTGGGTAAATTTTTATTCTATTTTTTTAAATTTGTTAAAAAGAAAATAATTAAATAAATAAAGTTTAATTTATTTTTTTTATTTTAATTTTTTTTAAAACAAAATATTTTCAAAATTTTGATAAATAATTTAAAAACGATATTCCTTCCCCCGAACGACGCCAAAAACTTGATGAATATGATCGACATCTCTCCTCTTGCAAATACTTAAGTTTTTTAATTGTAAAAATCTCGCAAGTGCATGAATCATTTTATAGAAAATAATAAGTATACTTATAAGGTCGATCTAAGGAAGGAATATATGTGGTTTTTAATTTATTACTCAAACTCTTAAAAAGGAAGTCAAATAATAAACATCCTGTCACGATATTTTGTTTTTGTATTTCCTAATATAATAAGATAAAAATAAACATAGATATGATTTAATAAACAATTATGAAAATTTTTATCATTTATAACAATGGAGTATTTATGGATATAATAATTAAGTTAATTGTGTTTGCTCATATTATTTAGGTTAGAAATTTTAAACTTGATTCAAGATGTCCAAATTAAACCTAAGAATTTAACTATATGAGTACTAACTTTCAAGTTTTAAAACCATAACTGAAAATATGTTGTCAATAAATTTTCAAGTAAGACAACATATTTTCAGTAATATTTCTTATAAAAACTTTTGAAATATAGTTTCACTCTAACTATAGGGTGATTATACCAATAAATAAAAGAACACTACTCTAAATCAGAGAAGATAATTAAACCTTAGAATCTAATTTTTAGATTTAAGCTTGTAATGAAAAATAATATATTTCTTTCTAACATTCTTAATGAAAAATCTTAAATAAAAATAAATAATTTATTTTATAGAAATATTTTACCTATTTAATACTTCACAAGCATAACAATGTTATTATTATATCATATTTATAAACAACCAATCATGTTAAATTTAATCACAGATAAATTAAATATAACATATAAGAATAAAACATAAAAATAGCTGTAAAAAATCCATTAAAATTATACCTTAAAAGAATTTTTACAGCACTTTGATGCTAATTCTTTTGATGGAAAACCTTCAAATAGATTTGCATTTCTATTTATTGAATCAAAAAATGAAAATTTATGTAAAAAAAGCATAGATAGTTCTTCTAAAAAATAGAAGAACTTTAAAATTAAAAAGCATAAAAAGAAAATTTCTAGAGAGAGAAATCTAGAGAGATAAAGAGTTGAGAAAATTGCTTCTTAAGGTGTGTTTTTTACAATAGGAGAGAAGGTATTTTTATAGGTGAGAAAAATGCTAAAAACCTAGAAAACTATATTAAAAAATGATGATATACACGTATTTGATAGGTTGGCATGCGAGTGAGGTTTTTACGTAAGCGATTAGGGGGGATTTGGGGCCGAAAATGCTCTGACATGCATGGGATTCATGGCATGATTGGGTACTAATTCAAGAAATGATGCTCATAGAATTCAGTGTGATGCGTGCGTGACTGCTGATGAGTGCTCAAAAAGCACTAAAATAACCATGATTTTATGTACATTAATTGATTAAAAATATATATATTTATATGTTTTATCATATATTTATATAAATTTGTCTTTTTCGGAATCACCGGTATTTTTATTGTTTTTCAGGTATTTTGGCTTAAAAACGCAATTTAAAGACTCAAAGAGGAATACTTGAAGCAATACATCACAAATATATTAATAAATAAGTGGGAAAAGGTCAACAAACATGGAAAAATTGGACAAAATGGGTCGAAAAGGTCAAAAAGGGGAAAATCGCGCCCGGAGCAGCCCATCCCGCGTGCGCCAGTGCCCATCCGCGCCGAGCTGCGCGCGCTGGTACTGTTCATCCGCGCATAGATGCGCGCGTGGGTACTGTTCATCCGCGCACAACTGCGCGCGCCCAGTTGCCCTCCGTGCGCGCCGACGCCATTTCGCCCCATTTTTCACATGCAGCCGCCCCCATGACGTCATGCTGACGTCATTACTGATCTCAGCATTTCCATTACGCATTTTTACATTTTTTTACATTTTTTTAACATTTTTTTACTTATTTTTTCTCTCCATTCTCACCTATAAATACCCCCTTCCCTTCACTTCAAAACACACCTCAAAACACACTTCTCTCTTCCTTCTTTCTCTCATTTCTTAGTTTTTTTAGTTTTTCTTATGTTTTCTTAGTTTTTAGTTTTTCTTAGTTAATTTCTCTTAGTTTTAGAGTTCTTCCCTTTTTGGGAAGAACTAGTTATGTTTTTTTTGTAATAGTATAGCTTTTTGATTCAATAAATGGAAGTGCAAATTCCGCTTGGAGGTTTTCTAGCAACGGGAATAGCGTCAAAGTTCTGTAAGGATTTTATTTTCTTTACAGTTATTTTTATGCTTTATTCTTACATGTTATATTTAATTTGTCTATGATTAAATTTAACTATGCTAGCTGTTTATAAACATGATATAATAATAACGTTGTTATGCTTGCGAAATATTAAATAGGTAAAAATCTCTAAAATGAATTGATTTTATTTTTATTCAAGATTTTATATTAAGAATGTTAGAGAGAAATATATTATTTTTAATTACAAACTTAAATCTGAAAATTAGATTTTAAGGTTTAGTTATCCGGTCTAATTTAGAGTAGTGCTCTTTTATTTGTTGGTAAAATCGCCCGGTAGTTAGAGTGAAGCTCTATTTCAAAAGTTTTTATAAGAATTATTATCTGAAAAATGTATTGATAACACATTTTCAGTAGTAGTTTTAAAACTTGAAAGTTAGTACTCGGATAACTAAATTCTTAGGTTTAATTTGGACACCTTGAATAAAGTTTAAACTGTCTAACCCCACCAAATATGGCATTTAAATGGTTCATTTTCAATCTCTTAGAAAAAGGAATTAATTTAATTAACCAAATTAGTTATCAACCCCACCCATAGGTGTTAATTGATTTGTTTAGTTAACAAAGAATATCTAACCCCACCAAAGGTGGTATTCATACAAAAAAGGGAGAATCAATAAATATCAATTCATATCTTTAATAACCTAAATAATACGAGCAAGCATAATTAACTTAGTTATTATATCCATAAATACTCCACTATTTATAAAAGATAAAATTTGGATGAATGTTTATTGAATCTATGTTTAATTTTCTGTAAGTAGATTAAAAACACAAAAACCCCAAAATATCGTGACATGATGTTTAGGATTTAATTTCATTTTTAAAAGTTTGAATAATAAATTAAAAACCACATACATTCCTTCCTTAGATCGACCTTGGGAGTATACTTATCATTTTCTACAAAATGATTCGTGCACTTGCGAGAGTTTTATAAATATAAAACCAAAGTATTGGCAGAATCGGAGATGCCGGTTTTCGCTCATCAACTGCGTGTGAAATAGCAGCGTGATTGGGCACGACTACGTACAGACTTGTGGCGTGATTTGACGTAGCTGCACGTGTTGTTCCAAAATGTGTGCTCAGTTTTTTGGTGTGGTGCGCGATTGGCTAGGCAGTTTAGCCCATTTTTTCATTTCTTGACTTTTCCTCATTGCCTCTAGCATTATTCTTCGAGTCTTTAAATTATTTTTGAAGTGAAAATACCTAAAAATACAATATAAATACCCTTGATTCTAAAAAATAATTTATATAAAAATATGATAAAATCATATAAATATAAATATTTTAAATCAATTAAAGTACATTAAATCATAGTAGTTTTCGTACTTTTTAAGCACTTGTTAGTGACTCAAGTCTAGCTATCATTTGTTTTTACTCTTTTACTCCTTCCTACTTAAATTCTAGGAAATTTTGATGTAGTAATGTTGTAGCAAAGCTATGGTAAATTGTATAAAATGATTTCTTTTTCCCTTTTTGTTCTCTGCGAATATAGCACAAAACATTTCCATGAGTAAACTTCAAAATGTAAATCTTTTCAATGAAATCACAGAATAAATTTAGATTTATTATCAAAGAATTCACTTTTCCCCAAAAAAGTACGATCAATGTCCATTTAAGCTCAATGTGTAAATTTTCTCAAATAATCAAGCAAGTTTTGCATCTGGGTTTCCCTCAAGCAAGTAAACTATAAGACACTTGGAAAATTATGACATAAGGAAAACAAAATCTTAACAATAAAACTCTTTTCTAAAGCTTAAAATGCAAAACAATGAACAAAACAAGCTTGTTGTCTCAAAGTTAGCAAGAAATAACCTTCAATTCATGATCCAAATCAATTTTCTCAAATGCTATCTAAAACATCACAAACTCATTCAAAACACTCCCAATGTTTAAATGTGATACTCATATTTAGTCATTTCAAATTCCACCAAATTAAGATAAGCTATGATCCTTAAGCCTAAATTTATGCCTCTATAGGTTGGTCTTTTGAGCAACTCTTCACTAATGTAGATGATCAATTGGGCAAAGATCAAAAAGGCTTTGTAAACCTTGATATGTAAGGCTTAGGTTAGGGTAGGACATAGGATATGTTAGGCTTCATCATTCACAATAACAATTATTAATCAAGGACCTTTCTAGAACCTTCAATAGACCTAAGGTAGCACCCCAAACTTTCTTGAACTCCCTTGCCACCATAACCTATATATATATATATATAACAAAATAGAAGAATAATTGCAAAACACCAAGAATCTTTGGATCTAAGGGTAAGATATCCTTTTCACCAAGTATTTTCATACAACAAGAGACAAAGAAGATATTAAATAAATGGAACAACAAGGGTTTATATGAAATTATCATGGCTATGAAACCTGATGAGTTTAGAAGAATTTAGAGTTATATTTCCTTAAAATAATCTTAAGATATTTTAGAAACTACTCATAAAGGTACATTAGTTGTCAAAAGATCCAGAATTCAGAAGATGAATAGGGATTTTTAACTTTGTATCATACGAGAGGGTGAAACCTTTGGAAAATTCTATGATGGCTTCTCAATCTTTATGAACTACTCCTATAACTTGGGTAGGCCTATTAGTGAGGAAAAGAAGATTGAGAAAATTATAGCTGGCCTACCTTATCTATTTCATGCCAAAGTTACTGTACTTGAGTCCATGTACAAGCCTGGTGAACTTACTGTTAATGAGTTATTTGGTGACTTGCAAGTCTTTGAACTTTATCACCTATTGCCCAGACAAGTTCAAAATGGTGTAGAAAAGGGAAAGAGCTTCACCTTCAAAATCACCAAGGAAAGTGGTCCTAATAGTGATAAAATTACCACTTCTATGAGTTGTAATAATGGTGATATTGAACCTGATGAGGAGGAAATGACATTCCTTTCTCAGAGATTTACCAATTTTTTTAAGAAAAAGAAACCTTATTTCGGACTACTAAAAGAGATACTTCAAGTTGCAAAATCTCAAGATCTACTAGAGATGATGAAGACTTAGAAAATGGTTTTGAGAAACCAAGTAAAGGTCATTTAAATAAAATAAGGTGCTTCAAATGAGGAAAGTAAGGACACATTGGTAGGCAGTGCTTTCAGAAACTAAAATGAAAAAACAAACATGCAATAAAAGTTGATGTCACTATTTGGGATAGTACCCGTAGTGATGATGAGAATGATACTAAAATTTTGGCCTTCTTTACCTCTAGTAGAAACATTTTCAACTACTATATTATATATTTAAGAAGAGACTATTGAAGATAATGAAGTTGAAGAAGAAAAATATGAATTGCTCGATTCTAACATTGCTTTATTTTTGGAGAACCTTGAGAAAAAATAACAAGAGATCGGTGCATTAAAGAAAAATCTTGAGAAAAGGAACTCCTCTATTGATAAACAACAACATGGTCTCACAAGTAGGTGTGAGGTCATTCAAAAAAGGTATGATAATTTGCTAGATAAGTTTAATTCAAATCACGAGGAAGTTGAAAATATTAAGTAACTATTAATGGTTCCTACTTGTGTTAAAGCTAATCAATCTTTGGTCAATCTTATGCCTGCTCCTGATCTAAAGAATGAAATTGAATATTTAAAGAGACATATAATTATTCTTGAGGGTTCAAAGGATCATTTAACTAACTCTCTTAAAAATAATGGATGTTGAGATATAGAAACTACATAAGAGTTTCATGATTCTTAATAATTTGACCTCTTATCTTGCATCCTTCCTTAGATAAAATGAATACTTGGTTGTGACTTAGAAAGAAAAACTCAGCATGCGCAAGAAAGAACTAGTGCACTTCACCATTACCATTGAAAAAATGATTACGGGTTCAAATTTTTTAAGAAAAATGATTAGCAATGTCATGTTTTCAAAGGACAAGCATGGAATTGGGTATAGTGAGGGGGTTTCAATTTCGACAGGTGGTTCTATGAAGTTTATCAAAGTCTTTAATCAAGTGTCAAAGTTAATATCTACCACTACCACCCCAATAGGTAAATATGTTGCATAGTCTCAACCAAATTCTTCTAGCAAGGTGAAACCTTCAACTATGGATAACACTTCTCGTTACTCTAGTGGTGGTCCATTACCTTTACCTACTGTCACTCCTACATGTCACTACTGTGTAGAGCTTAGGAATTTGAGACCACACTGTAGAAAATTGACTTCTCATCCTAGTGTGAAAGTCAATATATATGCTTTTTCCTCTTTTCCTTGACATACTACTCCTTGGAGTCAGAGACCTTGTTCTTTCAACTCCATAGTTCGTATTTGTTATCATTGTGGCATTGCTAGCCATCTTGCCAGGTAGTGTCCTAGATTTTTAAGGAGTATAACTCAAAGTCTTCCATCTCGCTCTTCCCTATCTTCTCTATCATGATGTAGCTATTGTGGCTTATTTAAGCATATTCTTGTAGGTTGCATTATGCATATGAGGCATAAAACAGAAAGAAATAAATCTAGCCTAAGAAGTTCGCTCACCCAGTTTATATGGATAACTCAACTAAATTTTCTAAAAACTATAAACTAAACAGATCTTGAGTTCCATATATACCTCATGCTCACATAAGTCAAAGACTATCTCCTAGCTCATTTTCCTCTCATAAATTATTCAAAGGAAGGAATACTATTTGATCACTATTTTTGGGTGATATGTTGGGTTGAGTCATTTATTTCCTTTCTCTGTTTGTTTGTTTTTTCTATATGTGAATTTATTCCTTTGTTTGTGTTCATCTATTTGACACTTCTTTTTAACTCTCTCTTACTGTTTTCTTGGCATACAAAGTATATTAATTGTTATATTAGTTGTTGTACATGTCTGATGGATGCTTCACTAGATTTCTCACATGCTAGTTGCTTTGAAATGTTTTTTTATGTTTGTTTGCTTTGCATACTACTTGCCTCTTTGTCTATGGTCTCATGTATATGCATCACGTCATATATTTTTCATGTAGTCAAAGTGTTAGGATTATGATTTATGTTATCTTATCATGCATTTTCCATATCGTATAGTATAGTTCTCATATGTTTTTCTAGGTTCTTCTTTCTTACACTTAGCTTGTTGTGTGATGTTTCCCTAGTTGTCTTTTGTTAGCTTCTATCCCTATTTTACCTTCTTCCCTTTTGCTGTGGTGTAATTGTTTTCTTGGAAGTTAATTGTGATATTTTACAAGCATGTACTCATGAGTGTTTCATTTTTATGTGCTTACTCTTACTTTCCATGTGCATTTATATGTCATTTAGACTTTTTACTTATCTTTAGGACTTTTGACATACTTTGCAATATCATGTTTATTTTATATGTTCTGGTGATGCTTTTGCTGCTTGTGTTATTCACTAGTTAGTTAGCTCCTTCCTTTTTCTAAATAGAGATGATGTGAATTTGGTTGTTTGCATCTTTTGAGATACTTTTTCCCTCTTTGGGCACTATTCTACCATAAGACCTTTCTTATATTCTCTTTTGATAGTTATCATTTTTTCATTTTGTGAGACTATCACGTCTTCTCTTTTCTATCCTATTGCTTGTAAAATGAATTTTAGAGGGATCATGTTGTTATATTTAGCATACGTTTGGCCTAAATTGTAGTGTGAATGTTTTGACATAAGTATTCCTTAAGAGCATGTATGACTAAAATTTTCTTGTTCGTTTTTATCATAAATACATCTTTCCTTTGCACATGGTATATCTTTGTAAATTTGTATGGTTGTTTTGAAAAGCTTGTGTGAATCTCCTCCTTTAATGAATTGTATTTCTCGAACAAGGTTTAGAATCCAACTTTGGTGTTTCTCGAAAAAAATTCTAGGTGTTGTTTTGATAGAAAAAGGATTTAGGCCATATTTGCCACCATTGTTCGTATATACTTTATCTCCACTCTTTGTACCATAATGTTATTCTTTTATTTCTTAACCCTAACTAGTGGCTTAGCCCATATTTTTATTCCCTCTTACCTTCTACACATTTTTTTGAACTTGTTCGTATTGGATTTATCCGCTTTACCTTCTTGGTTTCAATATGAAAAAATGGAGGAAGAAGGTTTAAAAGGGAATTATAAAAAGGGAAAATGGGTAAAAAATGGAATGATATAAAAATGAGAAAGATAGAGAAAAAAGAGGTATGAAAAATAAAGAAGTGATAGTTTCACAAAATGTTATGTACTACTCTCACAACTTCATTTGTATAAAGTTTTACTTGAAGGTGTAACATCTACAAAACCTTCAACATTGTGAGTTACGAAAATTGTTGAAGTTTTGATGAGTTTTGTACTAAACAAGTGTATAAAAACAAAACCAAAATTTTGAAGTATTCAAAAGGTAATAAGAGGTCAAAAATGAATATTCATAAAATTTTCATTATAAGAATAAATTTCTTTTTAGAAATAAACATTTATTTTGATAAGTCAAAAAATGTAAGTCTTTCAAATAAAAATCTTGCCTATTTGTAGTATAGTGTCATCCAAAATTTAGAAGGGTGTATTCAATTAAAATTTAGAAAGACTTTGACATATTTTAAATTTTAAAAAGTATATAAATTTTAATAGATTTTTAAAGACATCAATATATACTTGTTAAAGATGAATTTTTAAAATCAATTAGGATTTAGAGAGACTTTGATAGATTTCAAATTATAAAAAGTATATAGATTTTAATAGACCTTTAAAAACTCCAATATATATTTTGTTAAATTTAATAGTGACGTCTCTTTTCTATGTACTTTTATAAAATTTAGTGTATTTTAAATTTTATCATAATCACGCTTTGTTGCTATACTTTAATTATTTTATAGTTTTTTTATGAGCATTTTACAATTATCAAAAATACTCTATATGTTATTATGTTGTAAAAATAACTAGAGTTTTCATTAAAAAAAGAAAAGATGAGATTGTTTTAATTGAAAATGGGCATGTGCCTAACTTAACTTATGGTAAAAATTATTATTGTGAGATCTTTGTTCTCTTATAACTATTAAAAGAAAATTATATTAATATACTTATTCCTTTAAGGTTAGTATATGAGAATTATAAAATTATAAAACATTATAGTTAATTGTAAATCAATTTATATTTTATGAATACTTTATTTCTTGATACTTTTATATGATGATATTAAAAAAAACACAATCTTGAGTTGGTAGTTGAGTTCATCAAATATAAAAAAGAAAATAAAAAAAGGAGTTAAGGGTGAGGAAAAAAAGAGAAAGATTGAGAGAAAAAATAATGAAATATAAAAAAAATGAAAATAGTTTAAAAAAGGTCTCCAAAAACCTCATGGGAGAAGATGCTATTGGTAGTAGATTTTATTTATACATAAAAAAATACTTAAAATATTTAAAAATTTCTGATTAAGTAAATTTTTTAAAAGTTATTTACATTTTGAAAACCTTAATACTTTTATAGACTTTTAAAAAGTAGTAATTACATACACTTAAATTTGTATATACTTTTATAAACTTTAAAAAAATCATAAAAATCCTTAATTGTATATGAAAGTTTATAATTTAATAATCTACAAAAAACGATCAGGCATGCAATCACATGTAAGAATAAAATGCAGAAATAAAAAAATAACACATGATATGTTTAGATGGAAAAAACCTAGATCACAACCATGACCTAAGAGGAAAAAGTCACCGGTCCACTGCACTACCTAACTTTCCACTATGAAAACCAAATGTTCAAGTACAAACTTAGTCTTATACTAGCTTCCATAGGATACTGCCATAATGTACTTTACTTACGAGCCCCTTCTCTATTTTCATAGTTTCTAATATTAGTGTCAACGGTATCTAGACCAACGTTCCAATAAGTTTTTTGCCAATTAGATCGTTCACCAATCAACTAGAAAATAGTTAAAACAAAAACCATAAGTGCCCGTATGTATTCTAGAATAGATTTAACAATAAATAATCCTAACTAGATAATTCAAAACATTTGTTACTTAAATCAAATCAACTATCAAATCTTAAAGCAAAAGGATTAAGAATAAGTTCAATAAAAATAACTTATTCAAGATTTAATAATCAAATCAAATCATTATGATCATACATAAAATTATGTAATCTGAACATATAAAAATCTAATCAAGAAGAAGCTATATAAATATAAAAATACCAAACAGATTTACTAATAAATACATTTGGTATGATATCAATTTGATATTAGTCAACTTATTTAATCCCTTATGCTTCAATTATTAAAGATTCATTAATCAATAAAATATTACAATAATCACATCATTAAACTATTTTACTAAGAGGTTTTCGGCACCACTCACACAAAACTGATGCAAATCAATATATATTAACTATATCACTGATCTCTGCCACCATACTAATATATATTTATAAACTAAATTCATGACCTTCAACTTTGCTTCCCCACTTTTATGTTCCATGTTCATCATTAAACAATTTGCATTAGGAATTAAAGTCCAACAAACAACCCAAAAGCTAACCAAAAAGCAACCTTCAAATTCACAAGATTAAATAACTTGAATTAATATCAAAAATACTCTCAAGTTTTAAAGAATCTTCAAAAATATCCCTAAGGTTTTAAAAAATTTAAAAATATCCTTGAAACATAACAAAAGTTAAATCTAACAAAAGTAAATAGTAATATTCAATATAAAAAATACCCCTAAGGTTTCAAAAAATAATAAAACATTCCTAAAATGGAAGAAGAAAAAATAAACCAAGAAATAATAGATATAGAAACAGAAGACATGTCATGATGTTTTTCACAAGAAATGGTAATAAATAAAAAGAAATTTGAAGAAATTCAAAAAGCAAAGTTAAATCTTAAAGAATGATATGATTTAAAGACACATCATTTTTATTAAGAAAATTATTCCCTAGGAAAAATATAATTTATTATGACATAAGTAATAAAGAAATGAGTATTAAGATTAAAGATATAAAAAGAAGATATAATATACCATTAATTGATAAAAAAACTATATTAAACAAGCTATCAAAAATTTCTCATAAAGATAAAGAAAAAATTGGATACATCCATTTAGGAGGAATTCAAATATTAATAAAAGCTCATTTTAGAGAAAGAATAGATACATCAATAAAAATAAAATTATTAAATAAAAGAATAATAAATAGGAAAGATGCCTTATTAGGACGGATCCATGGTAATTTAGAATACCAAAAATTAAAATTTACAGCATATGAATTTGAAAGAGAAGATTTAATGAAAGAAGGAAATCATTCATTTTCAATACATTATCTAATAGCATGTTCTTTAACAAATAGTCATAATAAATAGACAAAACTTTTAAGGAACTTAGACAAATAATAAAACCAAAAATACTAACAGACTTTGAAATACTAGAAGAATGAAAATTAGATATCAAAGAAAAACCCTTGATAATAGGAAGAAAAAGTAACGTTGTTAAATCTAAAAGCATGCCAAGGTTTACTTTTATAGACCATAAAAGAGAAACTTCTAACCAAGAAGAAGTTAAAAAACTAGAAAATGAAATCAAAATAATGAAGGCATTAGTTCATGATTGCATATTAGGGAAAAAATAATGTTTAGAGATAAAATAAAAAATATGCATTTAGAAGTAAATGGAAGCCTAGTAGTTGTAACAAAAAATCAAGAAACATTATTTGAAACTATACAATTATTAACAGAGAAAAATGGATTTAGTCCAAGAATAAAACACAAAATATTTACAAGAAATAATAAATATACAAAAAGAATTATTAAAGAAAATAAAGGAATGTGGTTATAATAAATTACAACAAGATATGCATAAAAAAATTTCAAAATTAAGAAAAGATGTATGCAACATATATAGGAATAATGAAATAATAAGTTTTATAATATGATCCCTAAGAAGGACTAAAAGAAGAACCATCTAAGAGATCAGATTCCCTGATTCCTAAAAATGAGAAAAGGACAAATGAGGAACAATCTAAGAACAAAGAGATAGATTTAATTTAATGGAATATAGAAAAGAATTAGAAAGAAAATTCATGGACTCTGAAAATAGAAATATAGAAACATTGGTTAGTTTATTGACATTAAACAATGAAGAAATAGAAGAACATTATAAACAAAAACTTTGTACTAACAAAGAAGATGATGATATGACAATAATCAGTGAACATGATTCTGAACCAGAAAATATGATCTCAAAAGGTCATATGAAATAAATTTCATTACCAGTCCCTTACCAAGAAGGAACATCTGACCCACATATGGGAGAAAGAGATAGGCAAAGAACAAAACAATCTGATACCATAGATAGAAGAAGATAACCACCTAAAATGGAGGAAGGGTTGCATTGGGGAACTAGAGGTAGTATTCCACCAAAGTTCAAACTCAATGATAATTATAAGTCTGAACTTCTAGATTTAGATTATATAAAAGATAGGAATAGTCTTATATGAATGGGCTAGTGGAATGAGTTTGCTCATACAAACTACCCAAACAAATCATTCAACCTGTAGAATACTTATAGCACATAAAATAACATGAAATGTTAAAGTTTGGTTTTCAAACTTAATAAATCAACTACATATGTTAATGCAAGGAAATACTTCCACAGGAATGGAATACTTGGATATAGTAATAAATGAAATATACAACGAATTTAATAGAGAAAATAAATGAAGGATTATCACTAAATCCAGTGAAAATGAAATCAATGAAGTTAAATGGCATCTAGCACATATAGAAATTTGTAACATATGTTACATAAACTCTTTTATTTGTGAATATGAAATGTATTACCATAAATTACCACCATCTATATAAACAACTTATAAAGATATGTTTTTTCAAAAATTACCTGGAACACTATATAAAACCTTAACAGAAAATTGGGAACAAATGAATAGAGAAACGATACCAGATACTCTAGGAGGAAGAATAAGAAGTCTTAAAGATTGGATCATTATTAAATGCCAAGAAAGAAAATAATATAAACAGATAAGAGGAAAGATAAAATTTGTTGTGATACAAGAGATTTTAGAATACCAGAAAAATATGGATAAAATATAAAATCTTATAAACAAAGATATAAATATAAAAAATATAAATTCAGAAAACAAAATTTCCAAAAATATAAAAAAAGATTTAATAGAGAAAACTACAAGAAAATATATTTTAGAAGAAAGAATTATAAACCTTTTCAAAAAATAAATTATTGCCCTTCAGGAAAGAAAAAATGTAGATGTTAGATCTGTAATGAAGAATGACATTTTGCTAACGAATGTCCAAGCAGACTTCAACATAAAAAGGAATTTTCACAAAAAGAAAAAATCTTAGAAGAAGCTTTCAAAATGAAATTTGAACCAATAAAGGAATCTAATATAGATGATACTTACAATATCTAGCTATTGGAAGAATATGAACACTCAAATTATGAATATTTTTCATCAGAAGATGAATGATTTGTATAGTATTACAAATCCAAATAGTACTTACATTTAAGTAGGACTAAAATTTAAAGGCTATAACACTTATCATTTATATGCATACATAGATACAGAAGTTTGTGCTTGTGTGTATCCAGTAGATATGTATTTCCAAAAGTCAATTGGAAACAAGCACCAAAAGATTTAATTATAATAATTACTAATAATACTACAATAAAACTTAATAAGGTATTAAAAGATACTGATATAATGATAGGAGGAGAAAAATTTCACATTCCTACCATATATCAACATGAAACATAAGTAGATTTGTAAATAGAAAATAATTTCCTAAACTTATATCAATCTTTCACACAACATTTTGACAAAATAAGTCTCACAACCTTAGAAGGAGATACCATCTATGTCTCCAAAATAAGAAAAGCTTTAACTATCTCAAACCCAACTTTTATGCAACAACATAAAAAGCGAAAATGTGGTGAGATAGAAGACCAACAAAAACCTTATTTAGAAACTATTTCATTTGATATAGAAGAAAAACAAAACTATTTTCTCAATGAAATAATAGAAGACAAAGCCCTAATAGACATTAGAAAACTATTAAAAATAGTCTGTTCAGAAAATAATTTGGATCCAAAATAAATATATCTAAAACAATAGTCAACATAAAATTAAGAGATCATAACAAGATCATAAGAGTAAAACCAATGATTTATACTCCAGAAGACAAGATTGAATTTGGAAAAAAAATTCAAGAACTTTTAGAATTAAAAGTCATAATACAAAGTAATGCATCTCACTCTAGTCTAGCATTCTTAGTTGAAAAAGAATCTGAGAAAAAAGAGGAAAAAAAAGAATGGTAATAAACTTTAAAGCACTAAATAAAGAAACCATTGATGATGGATACTTCATTCCAAAAAGGAAGAACTACTATCATTAATAAAGGAAAAAATACTTCTCGAGTTTTGATTGCAAAAGTGGATTTTGGCAAATAAGATTGGATGAAGAATCTCAAAAATTAACAAAATTTAGTTACCCCCAAGGACAATTCCAATTGATAATTATACCATTTGGATTAAAACAAGCTTCATGTATTTTTCAAAGATATATGGATAACATCTTTAAGAAATTAGAAGATATTTGTTATATTTATATAGATGATATTTTGGTTTTCAGTAATGAATTAAATAAACATTATTTGAATATTATAAATAATCTACAAGAATGTAGAAAAGAAGGCATTGTACTCTCTAAAAAGAAAGCAGTACTTGCTTAACAAAAAATTAAATACTTAGGGTTGGAAATTGAAGATGGAAAACATAATCTACAACCTCATATACTAAATAATATTCAAGGTTTTCCTAGTGAATTAAAAGATAAAAATCAATACAAAGATTTTTAGGATGTTTAACATATGTAGAAGCATACATAAAGAAACTTGTAGAAATGAGAAAACCATTACAAGAAAATTTTAAAAAACAAATATCATATTTGGAAATTGACAGAAGAAGATAATCTATATATGAATAGAGTAAAACCAAAGGTAAAACATTTACCAACTTTATACCATCTAGGACCAGATGATAAGATGATAATTGAAATAGATGCTTCATAAGAATATTGGAGAGTAGTTCTTAAAGTAAGAGTATATGACAAAAATGAATATCTTTGTAGATATACATTAAGATCTTTCCAAGGTTTAGAATTAAATTATCATAGTAATGAAAAATAATATTTAGCTATTAAAAACTATTAAGAAAATCGCAATATATGTCATAAGCTCCAGATTCATTATTAGAACAGATAACAAGAATTTTGGTTATTTCTTAAGAACTAATATTGTAGGTGATTACAAACAAGGGAGATTAATTAGATGACAACAGTGATTCAACCATTATAATTTTGATGTTGAACATCTTTCAAGCCATAAAAATAGTTTAGTTGATGCCCTCACCAGAGAATTAGTAAATCTAACTATTTTTATGCTTTCAGGAATGGAACATCTTGATGTCAAAATCAAGATAAAGTAAAAGGAAATAAAAATCCTGCATAAACAACTCGAGTTGCTATATCTCGAGAAATCTCCTATAGAGACAAGAAAGAAATAGGAAGAACTTAATTGTTCAAAACAACCTCTAGAAACCAGAAGCTCAAATGAGGAATCTCCATTAAAAAAGGAAGAACCTAACAGTTCACAAAAAACTTCTAAAACCAAAAAGCTCATTTGGGTAGATGAGGCAGAAAAAGAAGAAAAAAACAGTTTGTGATCTATAATGGCCCAAAACTAGGAATTTATAACAACTGGGTAAAAGCTAGTATATTCTAGGAATTAGTGGAGTAACTCATAGAGCCTTCACCAACAGAATAGAAGCTAAATGTAGTTATGCCAACTACAAAACACCAAAACTAATAACTTCAAAGGAGATAATAAGAAATTATTTTGCAATACTACAACAACAACCAACAGCTCCAAGAAAATTACAAATCTTGGAAAGATAGCAAGGCCTCCAATACTATTTAGAGAAACATCTCCTCGAAAGACATCAAAAATAGTAAAGCATTCAATACTATTTAGGGAGACATCTCCTACAACTACTCCAATCATTGAAGATGAAAATGACCAATATAGAAACCTTAATAAACCACAATGGTTAAGTCTCTATAACTTAGTTAGAGAATCTACCCAAGAACATATTGAAGATATGAAATTCTATACTACAAACAAGGAATTTCCTACTGGAAGTAAATTCAACATATTGGAAGGTGCTGATCCAATATTTGTGTATAAAGAATTTCATGCATGACTTATAGAAAATATATATCCAGGAATTAATTTATATGAGTTAAATTATTTTCCAAAAAATTTTAAAAGAGCAATCAAGAATTTCAAAAGAAAAATTAAAGCAGGTGATAAACCTATTTATCTTAAATTTTTTAGTTCATTAATGGACTGGAATGAGGAAGGAAGTATTAGTCCCTACCACTTCATTAAGATAGGGATTTCCAATACAAATAGAGAAGTTCCCAAACCAAGGGCACTTCTAGTAAAAGAATTCAACACAGAAGAACTTTGTATATTAAGAGGTCAAATGCTAAGCCAAATTTACTATGAACTTAGGAAGATTGAAAATTCTATAGAAATTAAAGTAAATTATTCAACTAATAAATTCATCATCATTTCCCATAGTAGCATGGCTTTGTCAGAAGAAGATTGGACAAAATTACCAAATATGAAACCAATTTTAATTGCAATAACCTAGAAATTGGTCAAGAAATAAGGAAGGTATTATGCTTCTATGCTAGAAAATTCACCAAAGACCACAAATGCATTCTCTACATCAAAGATTGAGAAGATGAAGATGCATCATCATCAACGTCATCAAAGGAACCGTCAGCAAAAAATGACAGAAAAATAAGAAATTTTCGGTAGAATACGACAAAAGAAATAAAGATGTAGACCTCACATCTTAGTAGGCATCATGTGCTAAGGAAAAAGTAATGGTTATCCTTTAAAGTAGAAAGGTAGATGAATTATTAAAGTAAGGGTAAAATAATAATTTTTCTTGTAAATAGGGATTCCTTATTCTATAAAAGGAACCCTTATTATCATTTTAGAGGACACACGAACATAGAAATCTAGAGCTCTCTATTCTAGCATAGAAAACCCCTCTATCTAGAAATATCAAAACCAATAATGTTATATCCAATAATTATGAGCGACTAAGCGCTCATTTCAAGGTTTCTTAGTTAATCTTAAGTTGTAATAATTATTATTCTATGAATAAAATGGAGTTCAGTTACTCTTCTTTAGTAAGTCAACTATTGTATACCATTTATGTACGGATGCAGAAGGTTCACCATTGTCAAGAGGGCGTTGAGGTTTGAGAAAAGCTGAGGCATAATAGCTGTAATAGAAGAAGACAAACAGAAGGGAAGACCGTGGTAGACTCATCAAATTCAGGTATAATAATTATAAATTTAAGTTAGTTAAGAATCTTGAATGTTTAAATATTTGCTTATAACAAAACATAATATTGCTAAAACAAGAAAATCAAAATTGTTTTTAGAAATAAACAACTAATAATTCCAAATAAAATCAAAGATAAAAATCTAATTCTATTAGAAACATTTGATAAAAGTTATCTCTATCATTTAAATGAATATTTTAAAGATGAAGATTATAAAACTTGTCTTGAAAATTTTAAAAGATTTAACACCTTATTAGATATCTATACAGATTATATTAAAGTTATCATAAGCATTATAAACCGTCTTGTTTTAAGGACATTAAAAGATTATTTTAGTCAAAAATATGTACGTATAGAGGAAGAAGAATTCAACAACTTAATGTTTGGATACTACTTCTTTGAAAATTATAAATACACTATATGTACACAAAAAAAAACCTCCTTGTATACTATGAATATGACAAAATAATTTAACACATGATTTATCAAGATAATATTCTATGAACATCAAATCATTAGTACATAAATTAGAACTATTGGATTTAACAAATGAAAAATAATTTTTAATTTTAAAAGACAATTAATAGATTCCGGATTAGAATTAATCAACCAACATAATGAAGAATATAATATACTATGTAATTATAATGAATATAGAAAAAATTTAGACTTATACAGAAAAATAATAAGCTTTTTAGACAAATTATTACCTTAAATAAATAGACAAAGACCATCAAATAGGTTAATATTAACCCCCGATTAAAAATTATATCATTACGTAATTGGTATTAAAGCTTAAGAATAGTAATCTAAATAATAATTAATGAAAAATTACAACTATTAAAATCTAAGGATATTTTTGATATTTTATATACCTCAATGATATAATTGAAAATATGTCAAATCTTAGTAACTTGAGAGAATTTAAGATAGTGTTCATAGATCATCCAAAAGAACCAAAACCAGTTCATAATTAAATTCAAAACACAAGTCGAATAATACCTTGGATTTGAAAAGTGAGAAAAGAAGCAAAACTGAACTAATTAAAAAAAACTCCAAAACGGCCCTTCTATTTTAGCAATACAATCAAGCTTCTAAGAATGAACCACACTTTTTCTTCTCTCCTTTTTTTTTTTTTTTTTTTTTGTTTCAACAGCTTGTGGCAGTTTCAGCAGATTGCAACACCCTTTTTGCTTTCAATTTAATTTTCGGCAGTTTTGCAGCACACCCTAATTTCCTCCGCTCACCTTAACTCTTATAGCAATAATGATAACTTAATAATACTAGGATTAAATTATTATTTTCTTCGTTATACAAATCTAGTTAAAAACCTTAATAATATAAAAATGTTATTTTTAAGACACATCCTAAAAATACTAAAACATATTTAAGAAATAATTAAATTGTTAATTTCATAAATTGATTCAAGTTTAAATAAATATTTAGTAACAAAAATAATTCCAATTTTATAAACATGTGTTATTAGATGTATGAATCCAATCTTATATATTTTAGTTAAAAAGGATATATATGAAATTTAATTATCAGAAATTCTGATATTTCTTTGATTTTGTTTAATAGAGTTGATAACGAACTTAAAAATAAATTTACATAAAAATATTTTGTTCACGAAAATAAACACTTATAGTCCTTGATATAACTAGACTTTTGTAAATTATTAAAAAAAATTATATGGATACACCTAAACTTTTAAAAAAATTAAAATCTATTAAAATTCTATTTAAATACTCTTTTATTATATAACATGTAAATATAAAAATTGGGATTCATTTACAAGTATGTATCAGTTACATAAACATATTTCAAAAGTTTTGAAAAAGGGTTATTAGTTAATTTTTGGATTCTGAGTATTTATTAAATATTAGCATAATTGAATCGTAAAAATGACGGAATATTCTATACAAAATGCGAGGAATAAAAAAAAATCTATTTATAGTAAATAATTATGTTATTTATAAGTGTAATCTTATTTACAATATATTTAATAAAAAAATATTATATTATTTGTGTTTTACGTTAAACTTTTGTAGTTTTAAAAGATAAAAGCTACGTCCAATGCCTATAAATAGGGAACAAACCCATACCTCCGTTTTATAGTTTGTAGAGTTCCCCTACCCTCCTCAGAGTTGCGCTCTCTCTCTCTCTCTGGAGTCTTGTTCTTGTTGTTATCGGAATTTCCATACCTGCACTGACCTTGTTCTTGTTATTATAGGTATATATTTCCATACCTTAAGGGCCTTTACTCTCATCAAGTTTCTATTTTTTTTTCTGCAATATATTTTAAGCAATATATTTCTGCAATAGCACTGACCTTGTTCTTGTTCTTGTTCTTCATCTACTTTTAAGTCTTCAACCGGACTGCCCATTATCCGTTGAAAATCCTGACAACCGTTTTCCTAAAGATTTTCTTCGGTACATTTTTAAGGTATTATATTCATATATTCGCTCAATATTATGCCTTTTCGTGGACTTTTTTATTTATTTATTGAAATAATATTACACAGTCATACATAAATTCAAACTTGTGTTTGGACGCCTGAAGGCTTTAGTGCCACTTCGTACGACCTTTTAAGATACTTTTTGTTGGAAAATTATGGATCAAAGCTCTCAAAAACTCAAGAACACTCAAGAACACTCAAGAACAATTTTCCAGAAACACTCAGAAATTATTGAATTTTCGTTTCTGATTTCTTTTACTTGATTATTACATTGCTAATGAGAGGTATTTATAGAAACAACAAATAAATCTAAGCCATACAATCTAAACCTACCAAAACAATCTAAACCATACACTTATCTTCTTACCTAACCCATTGATTTTTCTTCTTCTCACCAACCATGAAATATTCTTATCAATCCGATCACCTTAAAACTTCCATGAAATTTGGACTTCAAATGGGCTAGAATTTTTCAAAGTTTATTTTGATTTCTTTGGGCTTGTAAACAAGTTTACAAACCAACACTCCCCTTAAACTTGTTTTATGATCTGAAGCGAATTTCTTAATCTGACAAAGTCTTCTTGCTTGAGCAATTTAGTAAAGATGTCGGCAATTTGATCTTGTGATTTTACATACTAGAGTTGTATATCCTTTTTTGTGATGCATTCCCTGATGTAATGATATCAAGTATCTATGTGTTGGCTTCGATCATGAAAAACAAGATTTTTGGCTAAGGCAATGGTTGATTTGTTATCGACACAAATTTTGGTTGGATCTTCTTGTGTCATACTTAGCTCATTTAACAAGTTTCTCAGCCAAATTGCATGGAAAACACATGAGGTAGTTGCTACATATTCTGCTTCACAGCTAGACAAGGTGACAATCAGTTGCTTTTTCGACATCGACGTAAAAGCAATATCTCCCATGAAAAACAAAAATTCGGAAGTGCTTTTTCGATCATCTATATCTCCACCAAAATCGCTATCACTATATACAACGAGCTTGTAATCATTAGAAGATGAATAGAACAAGCTAAAATTAATTGTACCTTTTAGATAGCGTAGGATTCTTTTTGCAGCTTTGAAATGGGTGATTGTCGGTTTCTCCATATAGCGATTAATTAATCCAACGGCATACAGGATGTCAGGCCTTGTACACGTGAGATAACGCAGACTTCCAACTAAACTTTTGAAAAATGTTGGATCCACATTTTCACCATCTTCATGCTTGGATAGTTTGATTCCACATTCCACCTGTGTTGATCGGCTTGCAATCATTCATCTTGAACTTCTTTAGTATCTCCTTTGCATAGCTTTCTTGAGAGATGAGGATACCTTCTTCCTTTTGCTTCACTTCAATTCCAAGGTAGTATGCCATTAACCCGATATTTGTCATTTCAAACTCTCGGGTCATCACCTTCTTAAAATCTTCAAATAGCTTTGGATTACTTCCGGTGAAGATGAGATCATCTACGTATAGACAAACGATTAGAATATCGCCATCTTCAATCTTGATGTAGAGTGAATGTTCATAGGGACACTTGATGAAGTTGTTCTCCAGAAAGTACTTGTCGATGCGGTTATTCCATGCTCTTGGTGCTTGCTTTAACCCATAAAGAGCTTTCTTCAACTTCAATACCTTGTCTTTGTGACCTTTTGCTTCATAGCTCTGATACCACTTTGTTGGAAAATTATGGATCAAAGCTCTCAAAAACTCAAGAACACTCAAGAACACTCAAGAACAATTTTCCAGAAACACTCAGAAATTATTGAATTTTCGTTTCTGATTTCTTTTTACTTGATTATTACATTGCTAATGAGAGGTATTTATAGAAACAACAAATAAATCTAAGCCATACAATCTAAACCTACCAAAACAATCTAAACCATACACTTATCTTCTTACCTAACCCATTGATTTTTCTTCTTCTCACCAACCTACGAATGTATTCTTATCAATCCAGATCACCTTAGAAGCTTCCATGAGCTGGACTTCAAATGGGCTAGAATTTTTCAAAGTTTATTTTGATTTCTTTGGGCTTGTAAACAAGTTTACAAACCAACACTTTTTACTCTTGTTTGGTTGGAGAGAAACGGAAGAAAATAAAAAGGGAATTTTTGCTAATCATGCGTTTGTTTTAAGACAGTCAATTTTACCACACTGAATCGCCCAATGATATACTCGTCACTGCTGTGTTCATTTTTTCTTTCATATCATATATAATATGATAGAATGCAATTTGTTTTTAAATAACAAAAGTAGCTTTTCAAAACTTATAACCTCTGAAAATAATATTTTTTATATTATATTTATATATTTTTATTATTAAAATATTTGATATATATTTGATATTAAATTTTATTTAATTAGATATCATTGGAATTAAATTACAATCTTAAAACTATTCGATTGAACGAATTTAGTTGTATTAGATACTATTTTATGTTTTTATACATTTTAAGCATCTTATTTTATGTAAGATATTTGATAAGTGACAAGCCAAAACTTGTCTATAATTCTTCTACACTCAGACTAAAGGGTTTACTTGGGTGGATTTATTTGCAATCTTTTATATAAGTTTCATTTTACATATCTTACTAATAGCTTTAAATCCATTCCATTTCCTTTTGATATTGGAACTTTGGGTGAACTATAGCATTAAATTTGTTAGCATTAAAGAAATTTCTACTCTTTTCGGAGCTCTGAAAATTAAGTAGGCACAGTTGCAGTGTTAGTAAGCCGAGTAATTTGACTTTGACCCGCACAGTAAATCTCTTAAGTTTCAAGTTTTATTTAGTTTTTTTTTTTTTTTTGCATGGTTACGAGAGAGTCTTTTCTTTAATTTTTCTTGTAAAATATTAAATACTAAGACCTTTCAATCCAGAAAACAATAGTAATAACTAGTACAAAAACACAAGCTATCACTGATTCTAATTACATAGTCTTATATCAAAATTGTTTATTATGGAATTATGGTTAACAACACCGTTTGTCTATAAACTTTATACCGATATTTTTCACCATTATTGTATTTTTTCAGGATAAATGCTCTTAAGGGATTTTTATACAGAGCAAAAGACTAGCAAAACACTAAAGCATGGCAAAAGGGCAACTTGAAGTGCTCAACGCACTTGATGTAGCCAAAACACAATGGTATCACTTTACAGCCATTGTGATTGCTGGCATGGGTTTCTTTACTGATGCATATGATCTATTCTGCATCTCTCTTGTGACTAAATTGCTTGGTCGTTTGTATTACCACAAAGATGGATCTGCAGAGCCTGGAAAGCTTCCTTCAAATGTTGCAGCGGCTGTTAATGGTGTTGCTTTCTGTGGTACCCTTGCAGGCCAGCTTTTCTTCGGTTGGCTTGGTGATAAAATGGGAAGAAAGCGTGTGTATGGCATGACTCTCATGCTCATGGTCATTTGCTCAATTGCTTGTGGCTTGTCTTTTGGCAAAGATCCTAAATCAGTTATGGCTACACTATGCTTCTTTAGGTTCTGGCTTGGCTTTGGTATTGGTGGTGACTACCCACTTTCTGCTACTATCATGTCTGAGTATGCAAACAAAACGACCCGTGGAGCTTTTATAGCTGCTGTTTTTGCCATGCAAGGTTTTGGAATATTGGCTGGTGGAATGGTTGCTATTATCGTTTCTTCCGCTTTTAAGGCTAAATTTCCTGCCCCTACTTATGAATTTGATGCCATAGCCTCGACTCCACCAGAAGCTGACTATGTTTGGAGGACAATTGTGATGTTTGGTGCAATCCCAGCTACGCTTACTTATTACTGGCGTATGAAAATGCCCGAAACTGCTCGTTACACTGCTTTGGTTGCCAAGAATGCCAAACAGGCAGCATCCGATATGTCAAAAGTTTTACAAGTTGAGGTACAAGCAGAACCAGAAAAGCTTAATGATATGTCTCGAAAGGGAGAGAACGATTTCGGTTTGTTTACAAAGAAATTTCTTGGTCGACATGGGCTTCACTTGCTTGGAACAACCAGTACTTGGTTCTTGTTAGATATTGCGTTCTACAGTCA
The DNA here is from genome assembly GCA_033030585.1 of Hippophae rhamnoides. Classification (NCBI taxonomy): domain Eukaryota; kingdom Viridiplantae; phylum Streptophyta; class Magnoliopsida; order Rosales; family Elaeagnaceae; genus Hippophae; species Hippophae rhamnoides. The sequence continues at coordinate 72,547,238 of CM065427.1, forward strand.
GAACCTATTTCAGAAGGATATATTTACTGCTATTGGTTGGATTCCTAAAGCAAAAACCATGAGTGCACTTGAAGAAGTCTACAAAATTGCCAGAGCCCAAACTCTTATTGCTCTTTGCAGCACAGTTCCTGGGTATTGGTTCACTGTGGCATTCATTGATAAAATTGGAAGATTTGCGATTCAACTGACGGGATTTTCCTGCATGACACTGTTCATGTTTATCTTAGCCATTCCCTATCATCACTGGACTCTAAAAGCCAATAGAATTGGATTTGTGGTGATTTACTCACTAACGTTCTTCTTCGCTAACTTTGGTCCAAATGCTACTACTTTTGTTGTGCCTGCTGAGATATTCCCTGCAAGGCTAAGATCAACATGTCATGGGATTTCAGCTGCAGCCGGAAAGGCGGGGGCTATGGTTGGGGCATTTGGATTTCAGTATGCAGAACAAGGTATTGGTGTCCGAAACACACTTATCATTCTTGGTGTGGTTAACCTTCTTGGGGTGTTCTTCACTTTCTTGGTGCCTGAATCTAAGGGAAGATCACTAGAGGAAATGTCAGGTGAAGGTGAAGGTGAAGATGAAAATGAAAGAGCAGCAGAATCGACGTCACAAGGTAATCATGACCTTCGTACTGTTCCTGTTTGATGGTCCTTAACTAATATAATGCTATTATATGGTAAATTTGTTGGTTGAAGATTAGCATTAACTACGTACCTAAGAAAGATTTATATCAGATGGTCTTATGTTCAGGGTACTCCACAACTTTTGTATTTTCTTTATAAATTTTCCGCATCTCTTCTAACTTGAGATAATGCTTCTTTTTTTGGAACTTATTTGATAAATAAACTTTCATGACCCGTATGTTTCCTAACACCATTTTGACTTTTCTTCTTATTGGTTATATATATATATATTCCATCAAAGTCGAGCTTAATTTAACTTGTGAGGATTTGAGATGAGGGGAGCTATACAAATATTAAACTTTTTGCCTCCTATAGAGGTTCAAACTCACAATCTTTTGTATTTGGGATACTCCCAGTTACAACCTATGTTAAGGGTTGGGAACTTGTTATTGGTTCTTCTATCGTTTAAGAAATGTCAAAGTATCAAAGTTGGGATTTCCTTTTTTCCATTAATTATTTTTGTTTCTTTCAATCGTTGGGAATTTTCATTAACCTACCTAAGTTCATTATAATTTACATAGTAATGACATTGCTATAAAGAAAGCCAGTACAAATCAGGTGAAAATAGGGCATAGAGTGAAACCTTATGTTTTGTTTAAAGTTAAAGTGAAGAGCCATTGAAGTTTCTCAGAATTTGTTTTGTTTCCCAATATGATGAAAAAAAAGAGGGAAAACATGTATGAACTAAACTCAGTGAGACCTTTGTGCGTGATTAGCTTTTAGGCATATATATTCAAATTCTATTTAGAATAGGCTTTACTTTGAAATGGAATTGGAAACTTCATCAAAGTTAACATATTTTTGAAACAAAATTATAAATATTTTTTATTTTTCAAAAATATAAATAAGTCTGCTCACAATTCAGTTAAAGAAAAATATTTTTTTCACATTCAATTTTCTTTGAATTCCTTGAAAGAAAAATATTCCTCTTACTTGAAAAAAAATGTTTTTTCTTTACTTTTAGCAGAAAATATAATTTATCACAACTTGAAGAAGTCTTGCCGTTCTTCTCTCCTTTTCTCTTTCCTATCTTTCACTGCTTCTTTGCTTTGTGTGACTTTTTCATTAGTGGAGGTTGAGTTTCCTTTAAGTTTGGGTTTTTCCTATTAGGAATAGTATTAAATCTTAAGTATATATTTAATTTTCTATTCATATTTTTTCAACTTGAGACTTGTTAGAAAACTTAACAATTCTCGCTTGAACGAGAAAATATTGTCTCTTTTAGACTCAAACCATACCCCAATATCAAGGATCATTCATTTAATCGTATACTCCAAACGAACATATATACTCCATTGAGTTCACATGAGTGGTAAAAAATAGCCAAAAAAACCCATATCAACTTGATCAAACCTCGAGAGTCCACGAGTTTTGAATAATATCACGCAATTTTCGTTGCGATCCAATAGAGGACCACCATTAGTTTGGTCATAGGTCACGTTAGGGGTGTCTATAAATCGGACTGGACTGGACCAAACCGTAAAACTGGATTGGACCGAACGATTTTACAAAACAAATGGTCCGATTTGATTTGTACTAATTTTAAACCCGTCGAACCGGACCGGACCGGTTTAATAATATATTAAAAATTTCACATTATTCTTCATTAAATGTATAAAAAAATCAAATCAAACCAGACCGAACTGTTTTATAAATCAAACGGTCCGGTTTGTATTAATTAAAACCATTTCAAACGGTTCGGTCCGGTCCGGTCCGAGTAATATAAACGGTCTGATCCAGTTAAAGTTTTTTAACCAAAATCGGACCGGACCGGACCGTTGGACACCCCTAGGTCACGTATGCCACCTACACATGTTCACTTTTACTTTGAGGATCCAACATGTGTGTGTCATACAATGAAAATTGGTCCCTCACTAGTATACCACATTTTGGACTTAGGTTCTAATCCAAAAAGGTTATTCTATTATAAGGAGTAGTTCATCCCAATTATATATCCAATTTTCTATTTATATTTTTTCAATGCGAGACTCTTTCGCACACTTAACAATCCGCCTCAAAAGAGAACACATTGCTCCCCTTAGACTCCAACTATGCCCCAATACCAAGAACTAGTCATTTAGTCGAATCCTCTAAACAAGCATCCACATTCTATCAAGTTCATATGTGTGGTAAGAAATTTCCAAAGAACCCATGCCAACTTAATCAAACCTCAAGAGTCTATAAGCCTAGAACAATATCATGCAATTTTCATTACGATCCAATAGAGAGATCACCATTCGTTCGAAGTTAGGCCGGGTGCATCACTTATATAGGTCCACTTTTACTTCAGGATCCACTGATGAATAAAATCGAGGATAATATCGATTTTGTAAATACTTATCCATTTTAAATTTTATTAATTCTCACAAGTGTATGAATTATTTATAGAAATGATAAATATACTTCCAAAGTTAATTCAAAGAAGTAATATTATGTAGTTTTTAAATATTATTCAAAATTTAAAAACAAAATTAATCCTAAACATTTTGTCACAATGATTTGGTTTTCAAAAAAAAATTAATCTAATGCATAAAGATAAACATAGACATGGATTCAACAAATACTCATGCAATTTAATACATTCATAAAAAGAGGAGAATAATTTAATACATTCATAAAAATAGGAGAATAATGGATATAATAATATAATTCAATAATTATGATTGCTCATATTATTTAGGTTATTAAATATATAAATTTATATTTATTGATTTTCTCTTTTTAGTATGAAAGTCTCCTTAGGTGTGGCCCAAATTCTTTTGTTTAATATTAATTAATTAATATCCTTAAACATTGCATATTGATTAATTAAGTATTAAATTTTAGCTTTATTTTTAAGAAAATAGTAAACCATCTAATCACAGTCTTAGCGGTATTAGTTAATTAAACTTTATTCAAGATGTTCAAATTAAACTTAAGAATTTAACTATTTGAAAAAAAAACTTTCAGGTTTTAAAACTATTTTAAAAAATATGTTCTCAATACATTATGAAATAATAATTCTTTTTAAAAAAACCTTTTAAAAGGTTTTAAAACCATTTAAGAAAATATGTTCTTAATACATTATGAAATAATAATTCTTTTGAAAAAAAACCTTTTAAATAAAGCTTTGTTCTACATATTCAAATAATTAAATCTTAAATAAAAGAGTATTACTTCAAAATAAGTCCACGTAATTAAATCTTAATTTTAACTCTCATATTAAGTTTGTTCTTAAGAGTAATGTAATCCTTCAAATAACATTATTTATAAAAATATTGAATAAAAATAAAATCAATATTTTTAAAAAAATTTTAACCTATTTAATATTTTGCAACTATAAGAATGTTATTATTATATCATATTCACTATCAACTAAACATGTTATAATTGATCAGAGACAAATCAAGAATGACACAGATGAAGCAACGTAGATATATGGACCATAAAAGAAATATAATTAATACCTTAACAATATCCTAACATAACTTTGAAGAGTTGTATCTAAGATTGGAAAAACTCTGATAGTAATTGCACTACATAATTTGTTGAATCGAAAACTATAAAAGAGGTAGAGAAAGTTTCTGAAAATGCAACTTGAAAGCTCATTTTCTTAGTATATAGGGGGTCTTATTTATAGTAAAGAATATGAGAAAAACTTGTGTTTTTGCCGTAACGCGATCGGATTGCAACTAGATTTTTTACCAGTTCAAACCCCCTTGTATCGCAGCATACAATTATTTTTTTTTCTTTATTTTCAATTATCTCTTTTCTTCACTTTGGATAATATCAAATAAATGATATTCGTTTAAGCTCTAAAAAAATATGATAAACATGTTTCAAGTATTTTTCTATTTAAATATTTATACATTAAAATACCTACAAAACACTATAATATACTCATTAATTTGAACAAATAAATTTCTCTAAACTATAATAAAATAAAGTAAATATAAATACATTTTATTAATTAAATGACAACAAAAGTAACATGAGTGAATGCAAAAGCAAAAAAATAAACAAGAATTGAGAACACAAAAAATTTAAGATAATTTGGAAAATTAGCCTAATATGCACTTAAAGTATAATAAATTTACAAGTTTTACAACTTAATACAAGAATCTTAACCAAAATATCCAATACAAGAATAATATTAGGAATCCAAAACTCTATTACACCCAAAATCTCCCTTACACAAAAGACCCAAAAATAAAGAAACACAAAATTACAAGAACATTAAGCTGAAATGACACTTAGCAAAAAACCAAACAATCAATTTATTTTTTCGTACGTATCTCTTCATATACTAACTTATATATAAGGGTAATCATTAGTTAACCTATTAATTAGCTCAAATATAAAACGTTCGGCTTTCTATCTTGAAACATTAAACTATAATACTAATTTATGTCTCCAACCCCAATTTCAACTCCTGTCGTGTCACCATCTTCTAATATAACTACAGCACCGTACACTAATATCACATATTAATAAAATCCTTTGGCTTTTCATTTTGTTTTAATGGTTTTTTAGCTACTTATTCTAACAATCTCTACCTTATCTCAAAAACTATTAACATTAAGCACCACTTCATGACATGTCCACACATGCCTTCATTACACCTTATTTATGAGTAGGGTGGACCCACCATCTCATCTGTAAATACAGATAACCTTGAAAAAAACCATTTTAACGTCATATTCTTACACCAAAACTATAGCCTCTTTATTGAACTTGACTCATTTTTCTTGTCTCATTATGATCATCAATGTAAAGTTTCAAGTTTATACCAATAGTCACCTTACTCGTAACAGCATTTGCAACTTTACCTCAAACAGGACCCTCAATCAATTTATATGAACTATCTATCATTTTTCCTTTCATAATAACGAAGGGAACCTTTATCAACTTCTATAAACATGTTCCTCGTAGAAAAACCATAATCCAATGTGTCCAACCTACTCAAAGAAACCAAGTTTTTCCCTAAAGCTAGGTACATGTGTCACATCACTTAATGTTTAAAAAACTCCATCAAACATCTTTATCTTCATAATGTTCATACCAATGACTATACTTCTTGGCCCATTAGCAACCACAACATCACAAGCTTTGTATTTATCAAACAACTCCTGATTTGCATACATATGAAACGAACAAAAAGATAAAGAATCATGTCATCTTGAAAACCATATCTAGTTTTCACACAAACTACATCATTTTTTATATCACAAATTCCAATCACTCTTTAGCACTTTGTATTTTCTTCTAATCAAGGTCTCTTATGCCTTCAACCTTTTTTTTACAATATCTTTTGATTTTTTTCTATTTTTTGAGAATAAAAACACTCAATATCATATCTTGAGTAAGATTTGAATCAATTTTAATCTCTTCTTGGATATCTCCTCCTAGATCTTCTTATTCTTGCATATGAGCCTTCTCTTGAATAACCCTGCATAGCAAGACAATTTCTTTATGTATAATAGGCCAATTGCATCTTATTACCAGTTTTAATGCGAGCCTTTATCGCCTCATCCACCATCAATTTATTCTTTTCATTAAACAATAAAGACCCCAATATATCATATGACTCAAGCAATAAAGATAAAAAAAATCATTGCCTAATTTCCATCTTGTCTCTTCGCATAAGTACGTAGAAATTCAGGAATACATAGTCTAAATTTGTTTTCATAACCTTTAATGTCACCACCTTTATCCATTTTAAAGCCATATAATTGCTTCTTCAAATGCACCTTACAAAGCCTTTTATGCACCCATATATCTTTGATATTGCCATTCTAACTCTCAAACATTCTTGTGGCCATATTTTCCTTAAATTTGGATCCCCTAACAACTAGCCCTAACATTTAAGAGCACTCTCACCTAGACCCTTTTATATGAACCCATGAACTCGAACCTTGAAATCCATAAACGTGGATCGATTTGAGAACTCCAAGAGAAATGGCCAAAGATCTAACAATAAATTGAAATTGATCCTATAAAGCTAATACTAAGATTATAGCACTCACCTTAACTCTATGAATATTACTCATCAAAGATTCAATAATGATAAGATGCCACAAGGCTTGCAAATCCCTTGATAAGTTGGTTTGTAAAGGAACAAAAGAGACAAAAAGCTCTTAACTTTAATATAAATAAAAAATAGATATTATAAAATCTAAATTAAAAAAACATAAGTCTGAACGAAACTAATATATAAAGCTAAAACAAAGTTTAAAACCCTAATAAAAAGATAACCATGTTCCTAATAAAAAGATATCCATTTTTTGATCAAGTTAATCACAAGGAATGTGAATTTAAATACACAAGCTGCAATGCATATTATATCATTATGTGGTGCACATTGTATCATGTTGCGATGCAGTCTAAAAATTAGAAAAAAAATTATTTCTCAATAGCCTCATACCACAACAAACAACAATTCATATAACGGTGCAGAATAATAAACTCATATTCCGAATCCACTTAAGAGCCTTTTTCTTACAGCAGGTTATAACTCATGTTGTGAAGCACTTTCAATTTCTATAATTTCTCTTGTTTCGTTGATTGGCTCATTCCATGCCTTGTGCTCTATTTGTGCCACCCATTCATCATGATTTAGCTCTTGAATAAGCCCATTCAATGCTTCCTTGAGTTTCTTCATCTTTGATCACGTGATAGGTGATGAAAAAAATTGGCATCGCCGATCCTGCCAATACTTTGGTTTTATATTTATAAAACTCTCGCAAGTGCACGAATCATTTTATAGAAAATGGTAAGTATACTCCCAAGGTCGATCTAAGGAAGGAATATATATGGTTTTTAATTTATTATTCAAACTTTAAAAAAAAATTAAATCATAAACATCCTGTCACGATATTTTGGGTTTTTGTGATTCTAATCTAATAACATAAAAATAAACATAGATACAGATTCAATAAACATTTATGCAAATTTTATCTTTTATAATAATGGAGTATTTATGGATATAATAACTAAGTTAATTATGTTTGCTTATATTATTTAGGTTATTAAAGATATAAATTGATATTTATTGATTCTCTCTTTTTTATATGAATACCACATTTGGTAGGGTTAGATATTCTTTGTTAAATAAACAAATCAATTAACACCTATGGGTGGGGTTGATAACTAATTTGGTTAATTAAATTAATTCATTTTTTTCTAAGAGATTGAAAATGAACCATTTAAATGCCACCTTTGGTGGGATTAAACAGTTTAAACTTTATTCAAGGTGTCCAAATTAAACTTAGAATTTAATTATCTAAGTACTAACTTTCAAGTTTTAAAACCACTACTGAAAACATGTTGTCAATACATTTTCAGATAATAATTCTTATAAAAAATTTTGAAATAGAGCTTCACTCTAACTATCGGGCGATTGTACCAACAAATAAAAGAACACTACTCTAAATTAGACTAGATAACTAAACCTTAAAATTTAATTTTCACGTTTAAGTTTGTAATGAAAAATAATATATTTCTCTCTAACATTCTTAATATAAAATCTTGAATAAAAACAAAATCAATTCATTTTAGAGATTTTTACCTATTTAATATTTCGCAAGCATAACAACATTATTATTATATCATGTTTACAAACAACCAACAATGTTAAATTTAATCACAAAAAAATTAAATATAACATATAAGAATAAAGCATAAAAAATAACTGTAAAGAAAATAAAATCCTTACAGTACTTTGATATTATTCATGTTGCTAGAAAACCTCTAAATGAAATTTGTACTTCCATTTATTGAATCAAAAAGAAAATAAATTACAAACACATAATTAGTTCTTCTCAAAAAGAGAAGAACTCTAAAACTAAGGAAAAAAAACTAAAAACTAAGAAATGGAGAGAAAGAAAGAAAAGATAAGATGTGTTTTTAGGTGTGTTTTGAAGTGAAGAGAATGAGGGTATTTATAGGTGAGGAGGGGAAGAAAAAGTGGGTGAAAAATTGATTAAAAATGGTGGAAATGTGGAGTAGTGAATGATGACATCATTATTGACGTGGGGTGTGGCTGCGCGCAAAGACAACGCGATGCGGCGGGTGGGACCGGGCGCTGATAGAGGCTGGTGTGCATGGATTGGGTGATGCACGTGATTGCTCGGCGCGATTAGGCGGTTACGTGCATGATTTCCTTTTTTGACATTTTTGACCAATTTTGTCCAATTTTTACATCTTTTTTGACTTTTCCTCATTTAATTTATGAATATATTTGTGATGTATATCCTTCGGTATTTTTCTTTAAGTTATTTTTTTAGCGAAATTACGTGAAAAAGAATAAAAATATCTGTGATTTCAAAAAGATAGATTTGTATAGAAATATGATAAAATCATATAAATATATATTTTTAATAAATTAAAGTGAATAAAATCATGGTAATTTTAGTGCTTTTTGAGCATTCATCAATACGTCTACTCAAAATTTATATTAGTCAATAATTCCCATCATTCCCCTTCTCCTTAAAAGATTCAACCTTGAATTATCACCTACATAGTCAAGAGAAAAAGGATTAGAAACACTAAAAGAAGTGTTAACGTTATACTCACCCAAAAGATCTAACATGAAGTCATTGTCATCAATATGTGCAAGCACTCTATCTCCTCTAGGTTTCAACTTGGATCTTCATTTTTCAAGGAATCACTCTTTCCTCATACATACCCAAATCCAATTACCATGTTCAAAACTGAATCTTCATTGTCCTTTGTTGGCTTTGAAAGTGTAATCTTCATTCTTTTTTTTCAATATGTTCATAAATGCTTTCATGTAGCTTCTTCACCATTTCAACCTTCCTTTTATCATATAAAGTAGTTCTTTTTGAAACAAGAAAATGTATTAAATCCATAGGATTTAAAGGGTGAAAACCATAAGCAATTTCAAATGATGAATACATATTATAAGTAAACTCAACAAAAGTCAAATAATCCTCCCATTGTTTCAATTTCTTTTGTATCACTACTCTTAAGAAGGTAGACAAAGTCCTATTGACTACCTCAATTTGACCATTAGTTTGGGGATGGAAAGTACTAGAAAATATATGTTTAGTCTCAAACTTAGCCTATAAGGCTTTTCAAAGGTAGATAGGAATTTAACATCTCAATCAGTCATAATACTCTTTGGTACCCTATCGAGCCTAACAATCTCTCAAAAAAGAAACTTTGTTATGTTAGTTGCATCATCCGTTATATGACATGCTATGAAGTGTTCCATTTTAGAAATTCCATCTATATCCTAAAACAAAGTTCATAAAAATATCTACCAAAGGTTCACTAGGTATGGATAAAGGTGTATATAGTTGCTGTGGTAAGCCCTTAGACTTGGCTTGTTTACATGTAATGCATCTAGAACATACTCTTTCTATATCCCATTTCATTTTAGGCCAACAAAAATGGTTGTGTAGACCAAAGTGTCACATTAATCCTCTCCCATACGTATTCTTAACTAACAGTTCATGCATAGAATAACTAAGTACACACAATTGACTTTCTTTAAAAAAGTACCCATCTAACTGTAAAACTTACCAAAGGAAGCTTTGTCACATGCATTGTAAACAAAATAAAAATCATCATTGTACGTTGACATACAATTCCTTAATATATTCAGATCTTAGCAACCTAACATTTAATGTGAAAATTAAAACATACCAACGAGATAATGCATCAATTGTTATGTTTTCCTTACCTTTTTTATATTGAATAATACAAGAGAATGTTTCAATGAATTCCATCCACTTGGCATGTCATCTATTCAACTCACCTTAACTCTTCAAGTTTTTTATGGACTCATGGTTCATGTGAATAAAAAATTCCTTAGGCCAATGGTAGTATTGCTAGGTCTCAATTTCCCTCACTAAAGTAGAGAGTTCTTTGTCATATATTGAGTAGTTCGGGGATGCTCCATTGAGTATCTTACTTATTCTTGCATCAAAATAGCTCCTAGACCTATACTTAAAGCATCACACTCAATCCCAAAAGTTTTAGTAAAATTAGGTAAAGCTAAAATAGGTATAGAACACAAACTTACCTTATCAATTTAAAAGCTTTTTCCTAATCCTCGCCCATCTAAAATCAACAATTTTCTTAACAACCTCAGCTAAAGGAACATGTAGTGTACTAAAATCTTTAACAAATCAACAATAAAAAAGCCAAACCATGAACACTCTTTACCTCGATAATAGACTTAGGTATGGGTCATTCTCTAATAACTTTCACCTTTTTTCCATCCAACTCTTTGCTGGTAGAACTAATGACATAACTAAGAAAAACTAATCTTTACATACAAAAACAACACTTTTTTTAGTTAGCATACATTTCTTTCTTTGTTAATACCTATAGTATAGAACCCAAATGTTTGACATGCTCATCTAAATTTTTACTTTAAAAAAGAATGTCATCTAAGTACTTGGTACATTGGTTAATTCAAATGGCATGATTAACTATTCATACAAACCACTTTTAGTCTTAAATGTAGTTTTCCAATCATCGCCCTCTTTTATCCTAATTTGATGGTATCCACTTTTTAGATCAATTTTAGTAAATATACAAGAATCGTGTAATTCATCTAATATGTCATCTAACCTAGGAATATGATATCTATGCTTTATCGTAATGTTGTTGATGGTAAGAAAATCAATACCCATCTGACTTGGAAAATAAGCACTAACACTACACACATACTTAAGCTCTCTCTCACTTGACCCTTTATCAAGTACTCATCAACCTACCTTTGAATATTCTTGGTATCTTTTGGATTGGTTCTGAAGATTGGTCAGTTGGGAAGGGATGCCCCTACTAAGGAGTCAATTTGATGTTGAATCCTTCTAATTAGTGGCACAACATTAGGAATCTCTTCAGAAAACACATAATTAAATTTCTACAATAAAGAAACAGTAACACTAGGCAAAGAATCGTTAAGCTCATTAGTAGAAAAATTAGCCTCATTGTACAAAAGTACAAGTATGAGCTAATTTGCAAAAATTCTTGGTCTCACTTACTTTAGCATAAAACCTCGCTTTTTTATTTTTTTTACTCTTTCTTTTCCACTCTTTTCTTTTTCTTTTTCTTTTTCTTTTTCTTTTTCTTTTTCTTTTTCTTTCTTTGTCCTTTTTCTTTTTCTATATTTCAGCTAATCTTCAAAGACTTGCCTTGAAGTAAGAGGTGTAAGTGTTATAGTATTTTTACCATCTTTCACAAATGAGTACTTGTTCCTAAGCCTATCAAGTGTGACCTTTTTATCATATTTATATTGCCTACACAATAAGATATGCCTAGCTTACATCAATATCACATCACATAACACTTCATCTTTGAACTTTCCAATAGAGAAAGATGCTAAGACTCACATATTTACCATTACCTCTCCACTATCATTCAACCACTGCAACTTATAAGGCCTAGGATGTTTAATCATAGGTAACCTTAACTTATAAACTAGAGTAGTACTAGAACCATTAGTGCAACTCCATCATCAATAACAACACTACATTCCTTAATGCTCACCTGACAGCTTGTATGAAAGATATTTTCTCTTTGTTGTTTTATGTCATCATCTTTAATTTGAACATTTAATGCTCTTCTTATCACAAGTTTTTCACCATCCATACCACCTAGTTCCTCATCACTAGCTTCTTCTAGTGATTGTTGATGCACAAAAATTTGACAGTCAAATTTTGTAAAATTTATAATAACTTCCAAGTGCACGAATCACTTTATAAAAAACAATAAATATATTTTTAAGGTTAATATAAAGATGAACTATGTGATTTTAAATAATTTAACAAAACTTTTAAAAGTGAAAAAATAGACCTAAACATTATGTCACAACTGTTTTAGTTTGAAAGTCTAAATTAATAACATAAAATTAAAAGATAGAGTCGATTCAACAAATTTTAGGCTGATAAACATTTAGCACTTAATGGAGAGTTAATGAGATATTTAGCTAGTTGATTTAACACTTAATGGAGAGTTAATGAGATATTTAGCTAATTAATTATGTTTTGGCAAAGATGGTGCTTCAAATGAGATTGTTGTGGCTTAATTTTAGTTTTAATGAAAATTACATTTTTGGATTGTTCTATAGTAAACAATGAAGGGTGGTTGGTAGAAGAAAGAGTGAGGGCATTGTTAGGAGTAAGACAAAAAGGATAGTTTATATGTATATGGTTGCAAGGGTAGTTAGGGTTGTTTTCGTTGAAATGGACAAAAAAAATTTGAGAAAAATATAAAATAATAAATATTTTCATAAAGATAAAATTTCCTTCTATAAATTAAGATTTTTTTTCTTTGAAAATTGAGCTTTTGTTGTATCCTTTTTTATATAAGAGGACTATGAGTGTATTTATTTGATAAGATGGGTACAAAAATGGGTTGCATGTTAGGATGACAAATGTCATTAATAATATTTAAAAATTTGAGCAAATAAGATATTAAGTGTAACTAATATTTGTTAAATTTAATCATTTTTGTTTTGCTAATAAGGCCTATAAAAGGAAACTCGTTATATTATTGCCTTATATGAAATTCGTACACATAATTTTTGCAAGAATAAGAAGACATACAAGTGATTGACCTATATAGGTGGTGCCATATGGTGGCAGAAATGGTGTCATCACATAGCCTATAATGAGTCGAGTCTTCTAACAATGATGGTAAATAGTGTTAACCATTTATGGTTTGTGGAGAAGCAAAGCTTAAAATTTTAGCAAAACTATAGCAGTAAGTGAGATTTGATTTTGGAAAATAGAGTGAAGGGACCAATAAGGTTTGACCAACTATCGACTAGGGAATCCATACGTGCCAACATGTATAAGGGAAACATCAGGAATGGTGGTGGCAAGTTAGATAAATCGAGCTTCTTGTTTTTTCGTTGCAATGGAAGTTATGCCCATCATATTATGGTGCCAGAGAATGGGATGTGGCCGACGTCGATGGTCTAGGTTCGGTGGTAGGGTAATTTTCTTTTGAGGGTGACAATGGAAGCGATGACTATGGTAGTATAGGTATATGGTGTCTCGTAGGTTGGGAAGGGTAGTGATTACGAGTTTTGAAAATTTTGCTCTTTTTTTTAGTATAATTGGTTTTTTTAGAATTGATTTTTTTAATGACTTTTTAAAAGATAAATAAAGGATAAAGTTTTGTTTAAGAAAATAAAATCTAGTTGCTATATATAATATCAAACTATGTAAAACATGAGGAAGAATTAGGAGAGATAGACGAAATAGGAGAATAATAAAACAAAATAAGATTAGGAATTTAGAAAAATGAAATATGAGATCAATAAAACTTAATAATTCCATATGTTGGAACAATTGCACAAAGGTTAATAATTTTTCTGATCGATGAGTACTTGAAAAACACTAATATTATGTTATTTATTTGCACTTAGATGTTAAAAATAGATGTGAATTTACATAATTTTATCATTATTTAAAGAAAATCTATGTTTTGAAATCACTATTATATTTTATTATTTTTTAGTTATTTTAGGCTTCATATTGATTCAAATGATATATACTTGAAGAATCGTACTTAATAGCACTCATTTTTTACTTAGAAGAATAAAAGAATAACACATGTAAGATTTACATGTGTTCCAACCAGATTGTGAGGAGAAAAACAATAAGAAAGTTGAGAAAAGTAGTTTGATGTCGATTGAGGCAAAGAAATAGTTATACCATGGTGCGACCTCCTCTGGATTTGATCTCACGCATACCAAAAGTGACGTGGATTGCAACAGTGAAAAATATGGGCTTTAGTGCGTGATGATTTTTCTTTCATGATCCATATTTCTCTCCCTTTCTTCAACTATAAATAAGACCATTTTTTATCTAGTAAAAGATATCAATTTTAGGTTTGTTTTCTTTGTTCCAACAATTTCTCTATTATTTTTAGTGTAGAATTAGTCTAGCCATTCCACTATGTAATGATACAAAAATAAATCCTCCTATTTGTGAAGAATATCCAAAGATTTGGATAAAGTAGTGATAACTTGTTCAAATATCTGAAATTATCTTTAATAAAAATGGTATTTTAATTGTTGTATTATTTAATTATTTTTATAATCTGATGCTTTTATTAGTTGAATTGACTTGAATTTATTTAGTTGTGATTGGCAAAATCTATATATTGGATTTTAGTTTTTACTTCCAATTGTTTTGTGATTTAGATAAATAAAAGCTATAATTTATTTCTAATTGGTATTCTTCAAATATTCTTACTAGAGGCTATCAAGAAGATGGTTGGTAGTTGTAACAAGTGCTTGAAAAGCACTAATATTATGTGATTTATTTGAACATAAATGATATATATAAATATGCATGATTTTATCATTATTTAAGAAAATATATATGTCTAGAATCTTGAGTATTGTTTATCAAGTATTTTTAGCTTCAATTTGATTAATTTTCATAACAACCTTCTAGTGTTCAACTCAAAGCTGAGCCATAAACTAGATAACCATGAAGATTCATGCTTAAAAACACTCATTTACAATTTAGAAGAATAAAAGAACAATATATGTAAGTCGTACATATGATCCAACCAGTTGTATGGGGTAAAATCGAGAAGTGAAACCAAGCAACACAGGCGACGCCATGGACTACAGTGGGCCGCGACATACTCCACACTGTTTAACAACAATTTCATGCAATTTGTGCTGAGCTACAATGAGGAATATTTGGGAGTGGGTTGACTTTGTTGGTGCAAAATGAGGCAAAACATTACGAGGCTGCAAAAAGGGAGATTTTTCAGTAAGGTGATACAAAATCATTGTTGTAATCTATTGAATATTGGGATGATTAATATCTCTTTTGTAAAGGATGACACATCAATCTATCTATCTATCTTTTAGGTATAAATCTGATATATATTCTTGTTCTTTCGATAAATATTGTATTTTTTGAATTTGTTATAAATAATTTATTGATCATTTATTTTTTTATAATATGTTTGACTGACTATTACAATAAAATTTTAGTATGTTGATATATTTGTGTAGATTATTTAGACGAATATTCTTAATCATTATTAAATGCAAATTATTTTCTACTTAATATTTTTACAAAGTTTATTATTGAAAAATATATTGATGACATATTTTTTATAATAAATTTAAAATCTGAAAATTAGATTTTAGGATGTAATTTTGATACCTTTAATAAGAGTCTAAATTGTGTATGTTAGAAACTCAGGCCTAACTAAACCCAATAAGATCTCATTAAGTTAAGGATTGCTTAAGCTTATAAGCAGCTTTGCTGCCTTGTTCCTAGTCGATGTGGGACAAGGATACTTAACAGCCCCTCTCCACACGGCGGACAAAGGTGGACATTAGCGTCACGGTGAGACTATGGTAGAGCCCAATTAGGTCCAAGCACATAGAGACTAGGCCTAGCTCTGATACCATGTTAGAAACTCAGGCCTAACTCAACCCAATAAGATCTCATTAAGTTAAGGGTTGTCTAAACTTATAAGCAGCTTTGCTGCCTTGTTCCTAGTCGATGTGGGACAAGGATACTTAAAGCAATGATTTAGATTGTTTATTATTTCTTTAGAAACAAATCATAATTTAAACTAATTAGTTAGTAATCCATGATTAAGGATATTAACTGATTTTATTAATAAAAAAATTGATTCTCATTTAAGATATTTTCATACAAAAAAATGAATAATTTGGAATTATATTTCATTAATCTAATTAATTTTATCAAATATAGTTAACTAGGTAAATATCCCATTAATTCTCAATTGATTTATTAATTACATATTAAATTGTATGAGTTAATCTATGTTTATCTTTTTGTTATTTTATTATTAGTTAAAAACAAGCAAAATTCATAAACAACATCTTTTGTCTTGTTTTAGTGATGCTTCAATTCATCTTCAAGTTGTGCACTCAGATATTTGGGTTGCACCAGTTATGTCCAAAAATGGCTTCTAGTGCATTTTGTTGATGATTATAATCATTAAACTTAGATCTATTTCTTAAAAAATAAGTATGATCTTCTTCATGCATTTTTATAATTCAAAGCCCAAGTAGAGCTCCAAACTGGTCATAAGATCAATTGTGTTAATTGATTAAATATCTAACAAACACAAAATAACTCATATATATTGATAAGACATCGCTTAAACCTCAACGAATACGTCAAAAATCCATTTTTTAATTTTAAAAGCGTAGAGAATTTTTCCACAAATAGATCTCAAACAACAAAAGTAAACACACAACCTAAAGATGTATTCTTTATGCAAAACACTCCAACAATGGTGTATGTAACATGAAAACGTACATTACGTGCCTAAGAGTGTACGTGATATTAAACCATATTAACTAACCTCACATAGGGATCTACAGAAACATCAAATTAATAAAAATACAGATTTCATAATTTGCATACATGAATACCAAGAAAAAACAACGGGACCTTACAATATATAACTTGTAAATGTTAGTTTTGTGTGAAGCAGTTGTCTTCTCTTTTAGTAAGATACAGCTTATTTGTTTGCAACTAAGGATGATTACTTTGAAATTCGACCACAATTGTGTTATGATTGATTAAAAATAATATTAGGTTTGTTAGTCAAAATAGGAGGTGCCTAATTTAGAAGAAAATTCATGGAAGGTGGCTTACCATATTGTCAAAGATGGAGGTGCCTAACCTTGTTTGAATAAAGAATAAGAAAATTAGGTATCCTAATTTTGTTGAACGAAGAAATATTTGGCATATGAAATGAGAACTTGAAGGCTATAAATATGGCTTCATTTCTTCATTGACAATCATCCCAAAAATAGAGAAAAGCTTGTATGAGAAGTTCTTAAGTGAGAGAATTTTGTGGGAAAATTCTCTTGGGCTTGTAATTTCTCTTGTCTTTTGGGTGTGTGAGAAAATTACTGAGAGTGTGGTTGTAACAATTTTCCACATAGTGAATTTTTCTCTGGTTGTCTTTTGACAACGAAAGTGGTTTTTCTCTAATTTGGAGTTTCCACTATAATTCTTGTGTTGTGTATTATCTATTTCTCTATTATTTGATATTCTGCTAAGGAAGATCTTGGGAGGGAGAATTTGTGATTATACTATGATCCGAAAGTTCATCAAGTTATGAAAATAGCTATTACAAAAGAAAGATAGGAAATAAATCTCCTAGAAGTTATAACATTTTCATTCATCTATAAAACATATACTTGATATATATATTTTTGATGATTTTAATTAAAACATGAGAATATTATGGGATTTCTTCATAAATCCTATCACTTGATTCTTTATATAACTTTAACTCGCATATAAATTTGAATGATTGCTTAAACCTATAGGATTATTATGATATTGAGAGTTTGATTTGTAAGGGCTAGAGTCAAAGTGAATTCGTATTCCTAACATTAAAACTAGGTAAGTCAATATTGATATATTTTTTTATAAGGAATATGAATTTATGATTTGCAATTAATTTTTACAATAAACTATGATGTTTTGGGATGTTAATTTAACTTATGCTTTGAATTTTGATTATAATTTAAAACATGATAAACACATGAGAAGTTTTGCTATTTTATTTTGTTATTTGCTATTTTTTTGTTATTTCTTTTGGCTTTTACATTTACTAAAATCGCACATGAGACTCAAACTCATCTACTAGGAAAACTTAATTGTTTAAAGGCTTGTTGTATACGCTAAATGCAATCGTGTGAATCTACAAAAATGATTTGGGATAGTTTAATTTATTTATTTTAGTTTTTCACTTTTCTTATTAAAGACTTATCAAAAAGTTAGTTGACGTTTGTGATGAGTGCTTGAAAAATCTAATATTACATGATTTATTTTCACTTAAATGTTCAAAATAGATTTGAATATACATAATTTTGGTATTTTTTTTAAACAAAAACTTTATTTTTAGAACCATGAGTATGTTTTGTTATTTTTTAGATATTTCTAGCTTTAAAATGATTCATTTAATAAACACTTGAAGAATCATACCTGAAAGTACTCAATTTCAACTTAGAAAAATAAATGAATAATACATATAAACCTTACATGTGTTCCAACCATTTTATAAGGGACGAATCAATAAGAAAGTGGAGAAATACAATTTGACGCGGGTTGTGGTGAAGAAATAGTTGTGCCACATCTTGCCTTGAGATTTTATTTCATGCAAACCAAAACTGACGCGGGTACGACGGTGAAAAATATGGGTTGTAACATGTGTTGATTGTTCCAACATAATCCACATTTCTCTCCCTTTCTTCAACTATAAATAAAACCACATTTATCTTGTAAAAAATACCAAAATTATATTAGAATAGTTTTGTAGTTTTTATTTTCTCTACAACCATTCATAGGACTAGGTTTAGTGTAGAATTTAGGTTACCGTTCCACTTCCATGCAAAGATATAGAGAGAAAATACACCAATTGTAAAGATGATTTAATGATTTTAAGAAGGTAGTGATAACCCATTTAGAGACTTGGAGTAATTTTTATCAAGAAAGGGTAACTTTATTGTTATGTTTTATTTCTCTCTATAATCTGTGTATGGGATTTTACTCACTGTTGTTAATGATTGGAAGAACAATTTTGTAATTTAAATAAATAAAAGTTTAGTTTTATTTATCATTCACAATCTTAAGATCTTTAATTATAAATTAATAATAGGTCAAATCTTGATATATGATTGAAGAAAATATTTTAGAATTAAACGTTAGACACATTATTTATGCTAATAGTGTAAAATGAATAATAGTCTATTTTAATTTCATTGATTTGTACTAATTTAAATTATTGAAAGATAACTTTTTTTATAAATTAAGATGAACCAAATCTTTATTTATAATTAAAAAAATATATACCTTAAGTTTATCAATTTTTTATCTCACCTTCGATTAAAGAAAGTTATCAATTAATTGAAGATTTTGGTATCTATTTATTTATTTACTTTACCAATTAATCAATTTCAATTTAAGATAAGAAAAAAATGATAAATTGATTATAATTGAAAACTCACCATAATTATATGGAATTTTATTTTAAAAAATTAAATCATTAAATCTAACTTCTATTTAAATCATTTAATTTATTTTATCCATGAAGGGTTATTCTCGTTAAAATCTCATATATGTCATCATCCTAAGTTCAGCTATAAGTTAATTTATCTACTTTTATTTACTTGCTTTCTTTATATATAATTTAATTTATAATTTATAGTTGTTTTCACTGATAAAAAAATTGTTAAAATGTTTAGGATTTTTTGTTTATTTTCTTAACTAAATTAGAAAATAATTTAATATTTTAAAACCACTATAATTCCTTGAAAGATGATCGCGAGAGTATACTTGTCGCTTATAACAAATGATTCGTGCACTTGCAAATTTTTTATAAATATAAAATTTGACTATTAAATTTTTGTGCATCAATGCATAATTGGACTGGACCAAACAAAACAAGGGTTTAAGGGGTATGAAACTTATTTTATAACGAATCGAGTTTAGGTTTGACACTGGGCTAGCAATGATGGTCGATGTTGGTGGATCATATGTCATTAGCCTTAGACAATGGGTTAGGGTAGTGTGGTTGGGATTGAATGACGTGGGGAAACTAAGGTGACAACGAGTATGGCGAGAAGTGGCCAAGGGGGTTAAGGTGGTCAAAATTTGAATGTGGGAGAATCATCTCATTTTGAATTATTTTCAGGTATGTTATTTTTTTCTTCTAAGAATTTGAATTTTTTGGAACTAACATAAGTGTTTTTGTTTAGGTCTCATATATTATTTAGTCCCCTCCTTTGAAATAAGTGTTTTAAGTCATTTTATTTGTAAAAAAAAAATAACATGAAAGAATAAAGTTAACTATATATCTAATTTTTTGTTTTATATAATGGAATAACACATATGACATATGCGTGTTTGTATTTTTTTATTTACATTTATCTAATAAAGTAATTTTTAATTATAAAATTCTTAAATTTTTTAACAAATTATTTCTATTAAACTTAAATAAAATTTTTATCATCTAATAAGTTACTTTGTGTATTAGATAAGAAAAAGTTTGTTCGAATTTTATTAAAATTTGTTTTAAACTTTGAAAGAAACAAATTTCTTAAAAAAAATTGAGTTATATTTTTATTTAATATTAATTTTTTATTTATATATCTATCAAAAAAATATAAATATGTACATGACTTATATATTATTTTATTATATTTAATTGAGAATTGGATGAAAATTAAATTAACTTTGTCCTTATTCATCAATTTTTTCACAAATAAATGAGTTTAATTATACTATATATATATATATAAACTTAAAAATATATCTTTCTAAGTTACTATACTAAATAACATATTTTAATTAAACAAATAACATCTAAACATGTCACCGTGTATATATATTGATTTGAAAAAAATATGATAAAGAAGATAATTTCGTTAAGAGAATAAAATTTTTGTTGATTATCATAAAAAAATGATATAAAAGAGATAGGAAGATAGGGGACAGTATACAAAATGATGAGAAATAATAGACAAATTGAGGTTAAAGATTTAGAATAATAGAAAGAGAGAAACATAAATAGTGATAGAGGGAAAAACTAATAATTGTATTTAAAGTAAATGCTAAATCTTATTTTATATAATGTAAAATAATCTAATATCTAATGATAAGTTTAAATACAATGATGATATTTAAAACATAAGGTGACGTTTGGCTCGTAAAATGAAATCAAAATTGAAATGTGAATGAAATTAGAATGAAATGAAAAAGAAACAATATTGTTTTGTTTGATCACTAGAATCAAATAAGGAATCAGTATTATAGTGTTTGTTTTGCCACTGAAATAGAATAAAAAAATCTATAAATTACTTTAATACCCCTATATTTAGTAAAGTTTAAATAATAATATTTAATTATTATTTTTCCGTCGGACAAAATACATTATTGAAATCATTATTTTTCTAAATAATTATTACTTAAAAAGAAAATATATTATTAA
Organism: Hippophae rhamnoides; assembly: GCA_033030585.1. NCBI lineage: Eukaryota > Viridiplantae > Streptophyta > Magnoliopsida > Rosales > Elaeagnaceae > Hippophae > Hippophae rhamnoides. Next base: position 72,568,901 of record CM065427.1, read on the forward strand.
AATTATTATTTTTCTAAATAAGGTTTAGGATTTTGAGGTTTGGGATTTAAGATTTATGGATTTGGGGTTTAGGGTTTAGGGTTATATTTGTGGGTTAATGTTTATGGTTAAAATTATTATTTTTTAAATAGGGTTTAAGGTTTTTGGATTTAGGATTTGGGTTTTAGGATTTTGGATTTGTGGTTTAAGGTTTTGGGTTTTTGGTTTTGGAATTTAGGATTTGAGATTTGGGTTTTAGGGTTTAGGATTTTGAGTTTTAAGGTTTAGGATTTTGGGTTTTGGGTTTAGAGTTTTAAGATTTGGGGTTTGAAGTTTAGGGTTTAAGAGATTTTGGATTTAGGGTTATATTTAAGTTGGGGTAAAATTAAAAAAAATAAAAATAAAAATGAAATCATGATTCTTAAATGAGAGAAGAAATTATAATTCCTTCTCCTTTAAAAATCGAATTCTTTTACTTTAAGAATCAATTTCATTCATTTTTCAGTTCAATTAAATACATAAATAAAAAAAATCAATTTTAATTCATTTATTTTTAGTTCAACGAAACACGCAATAAAAAATAATATTACAAGATAATAATATCAATATCCATGAAACTAATAATTTTCATTTTATTTTACATCAATTATAAAATAATTTAATATACCATTTGAATTTGTTGCAAACTCCGACAGATTTTACCGATGTAAGAAACCGAAGAAAGAAAAATTTGGTTTTTGTTCCCTTCTTATTCCGTCTCCCCTCATGTTAGTACAAGATTAACTCTGTTTGATTGTGTCTAAGAAGAAATCTGTAATTAGTCGCTCGTACCCAGGTAACTTGGCGTACCCAGGAAAGTAATTGATATCTATTATCAGATATCGATTATCGTTTTCATCTCTACAATCCTTGATCATGTCAAAATTGAACAAACGAAGTCCCAATTCCTCCCTCAATCTTCTTGCCACCTCCTCTACTAAACCAATCTCTGGCATTTCAATTTCAATACAATTAGTCTCTTCCGCACCCTTTTCAGATATTCTCGAAAATGGCAATAACCCAGTTTCCGATATTTCCTCATCAAACTCAAAACTATCAGGCAGAGACATCCTCTTCACACACTTCACTTGTTTCCCAGCCACATACACTTTAAATACAACCCCACAGTGTTTCACAAACTCTTGAATCACAATTTCCCCCTTTAGTGTCTTTTTCAGGTTCTTCAATCCCTCATCGCTGAAAACCAAACACAACTCATGACTCGTCCCACTCCCATCAACACTAACGGGTTTTGCAATTACTGGAAAACTCATACCTAATTGACTCTCACTTGTTATTTCTTCCGAGTCGCGAACGATTAATTGATTCGGAACATCGATTTGGAATTTGTTTTGAGGTGAGATGTGGAGACGGTTCACAACATTGAGCATCGAAGCTCGATCGCGTACTAGCTCGATTGCTTCGGCTGGATCAACTATGATTGAATTTGGATATTTGAGTTTGAATTCGTTGAGTTGAATGTACCATTGTTTGCCGTAGAGTTTGTGGATGATGCAGTGGAATGGACCTTGATCGATTAGTGGTTTTTTGAAATCAATTGCGATGAGATCAATGTTATTTTGCTTCGCGAGGTCTATGAGTGCGAGTTTGATGTAGGATTCGACTTTCTTGGGATGAAGAGCGTAGCCGATGACGTAGATGTTGTTTGCTTCTTCTGTCATCGCTAATTGCTTGTTTGGGAGGTGAGAAAATAGTGGAGAGAAATAACTTATGAGTTTCAGTTTAAGACACATTTCAATTCGACTCAGCGTATAATATATAGGAGTGAGAAATTCTATTATAGGACAGTTACTCTTGACTTTTAGTTTATTTTAATAAACAATAAAATTCTATTATTAATAAATAAATTTTTATTATAAAATAATAAGTTCATCGTCTTAAATTTATGCTGTCAAATGTGAAGAACATAGAAGTTGACCTTTTCTTTTAGAGAAAATTTTATATGGACTGGGCTAATAATAATAACACAACTCAAAATATTATTACTATAATTTAATTTTATTTAAGATAATAATATTAAATTATAATTAATTATAAAATAAAATAAATTTATTATAATAATAATTAAATTATGAAAATATATTATTCTATTTTTAATACTATTAAAATTTATAAAAATAAAAATAATATTATTATGCTTGAATAAGAAGCAGAGCATCTCCAAAAAAAAATATATTCCGATAAAGTTGAACGCACTAAAAGATGTTCCAAACCAAATCTATATTTTAATATGTAACGAATAATATCTATTATATTTGATAGAATATAAATTAAAAATATTATTTAATTTTTTATTTTATCTTAATTATATATTTATAACCAAAAAAAATTAAAATTATATATTTTTTCAATTAAATATAATAATTTAAATTAAAAAAGTAATATAAAATTAGTAAATAAAATTACTAAAATATAATTAACATCTAAACATTAAAATTTAAAATATATGGTATACTATGTAGTTGGTTATTAAATTTTATCACTTTTAACTTTTGGTTCACTAATTTTTTATATTTAACAATTTTAATTTAAAATTAAATATAATGGATTAATCATGTTAATCTTTAAAAATTAATAAAATAAATAATAAAAAAAATTAAGTTTTAAACATATTTATTCCAATTATTATAATATGATTTAGTGTAATTTTTAAATTTAATCGGTGAAATATGATAAGTTAATGGACAAAAAGTTAGAATTTTTTTGTTAAAGAATAAAGTATTAAAAGTGATAATTAAGTTTATAATTGAATTAAAATAGATTATAAAATTCCAAAAAGAAACCACCGTAAACTTAAAAAGTTAAAAAAATAAAGGATAGAGTTAAACATATATAATATAAACTAATGAAAAAAGAAGAATGTTGTATTCTAAATATTCTAAACACATTTTTCTATTATGTTAAAACCATCACATTTTTGGAATAAAAATGTGTTGCGTGATTTAATAGTCGAGGGCAGTATTCTACACAATATGATAATTAAGTATAAATATAATATGTATATAGTAATTGAAGAGCTACAAGTTGAGATATTGGTAAACAAAAATAGTTGAAATTCAAGAATTTGTTACTCAACCTACAAATCAACCATAAAAATGCTCACTTTGTATTTCAAAATACATTAATTGAATATTTGTGGGATGCATATTATAGGTCTTGTAATCCTTTGTGGTTTTATTTGTTGTCTGTGTGTAAAAAATAGAGTCTGTTTTTTTACTTAATATAATTGTCTTTCTTTAGGTTAGTTACTAATAATCATTAATGTACACACATAATTAAGTATGATTTTTATGAGAGCATATTTACACATACCATGCGATTGGTTTTCATAGTGTGTATGTTAGGTAAAGTGAGCCAACATTTTTAGTGTTGTGTTTCATGTACAAATATTTATAAAAATTACTTGGTATTTTTTTTAATTGAAAAATGGATTTTTGGTGTGCCTCGACAAGGACTTTGTCAGACCCCTTCATGAGGTACCCTTCAGCTTGGATGGTTTCTATAAATATCCCTCTTTCTTCTTACTTCTTATCCAGAAAAATATAACGAAGCTTTTTCAAATTGACATCTTATTTTTTTATTTTCTGATCACTATTACCTTGAGTGTTGTATGGTGTTAGTGATTCATGATTGAGTAAGAAAAATAGTGCTATTGAATGGTGAGTACTTGAGGTGGTATTGGCTAGTTGGTTTTTGGTGAGGAGCTTGTGTGGCAATAAGCCTTATGTTGGTTAATAGTTACAAGGATGATACATTTTAGGTGAAGAGCGTATGTGACAGGGAGCCATGTGTCAACTAGTAGTTGCTAGGACGTAACATTTTCCATTGGTGAGGAACCTATGTGGTAATGAGTCGTTTGTTTGATTAAGGGTTGTGGGTGTACGTTATTAAATGTGTTTCCCACATTGATTATTAGTGGTTCGTGGTTAAGTGAAATTCCCACGATTGGTGGTTAACTTTTTGTTCAATTTATTGATCACATCACATTGAGTAATGTTGCACCAATAGATAGTTAGGATAGTGTGGCCCTAACTGATAGAGGTATTAGTAGTTTTATTTGTGACAATGTTGTAATCGTTTCTAGTACTTAGTGGATGTGTTTGTTGTAGAGTGGTTGCCATAAGTTATTACCACATAGATAGTCATTCTAAGTGGGTTTACCTCATTATATCTGGTGTTGTGTATATTCTAATGTTTGGCTAGATCAATCAGAGTTTAAATTGTGTATGTTTCTACATACTAAATTTTAAACTTTAATTAGAAATTTTTTATCTGGTTCTTATTTCTAGTTGTCTGCGATTAATGTTTACTACATTCATTGCTTTTTGTTAAGTGTTTAACTTAACTTGTGTTAGTATAATCTGAGCTTCTATTTTGTATGTGCAAACATAGTATATTTAGACTTTGGTTAGAAAGCTTATTTGATTTGTGTAGTTGCATGCTTTCCTTCCTTTACTTTTAGCATGCCTATGGTTTTTTTATTATTGTTTCAGTTGATTTAGTTTAATATGTTTGCATGTGAATTTGGTACGAGTCTTTAAGGAGTCAATATCTACCGAGTGTCAGACTCTTTTTCATAATATGATATGTTTTGTTTAATTGCATGCTATGAGAGTATAATAATCATTTATCAAATATTTTCTCACATATGAAGTCCTAAAATGATTAGAAAAGATTTTTTAGGTTGGTGTTTCCACCCTTTAGTTAGTCCCCATTGCTTATTTTGGTTGGAAGAATAATTAACCTCTGTACAATTGTTCCTATGTATAGAATTTTCTAATATACTAATTGCAATGATTAAGTTAGTGAGTTTTTAATTTTTTCTAAAAATATAATTTTTAAATTTATTATTATTAATTAAATAATAATATAAAATTAATTAATTGGTTCGATATTCTAAGGTTTATGAGTATTGACAATATTTGTGAACAAAATATTTAAATGTAATTTAGTTTTTAGGTGAATCTTTCAAGTACACTTTAAAAGCCAAAAAAAATATCGAGCTTCAAACAAACACATCTCAGGTATATATCTGTTTTTATGCACGTTAGATTTTATATTAAACACATAGGAACATTTTTCACTTAGGTTTCTTGATCGATCCAGATATGTCTAGATCGACTAAGGTGAGTAGATCGATTGATAATTTATTTATCTTATTTAAATATTCACTAATTTAATTTTCAATTAAGGTAGATCGATTGAAGTTTAATGTTCGATCGATTGAGCACTAGATAATGGGTATATTGATCTACTTGTCTTGGGATTTATTTTTTAATACTTTAGATCAATCGAGGTTTAATGTTCGATCAATCAAACACTAGATCGATCGGGAGTCTTTCTACCTATCTTAGGATTTATTTTTAATATCTTAGATCATTCGAAGATTGGTTAGACTAATCGATATTTGTGGCTCAATCGATCAAGCAGTTAGAGTTTCAACTTTAACCTAATTGTTTACTCGAGCCAAGCATTATAATTATAATTTTGTCCTTATTATTTACTACTTTATAAATTGTTTGATGGACATAATTATACTTAGAATTTAACCTAGCATTAGGACTTTAATATTTCTTATATAAAGAACATAATACTCCATATTTTAATTAACTATAAGAGCATCAATATTTTCGTTTTAAGCTCTCTCTTTCAAATTGCTTTGTAAAAAAAAACATATATTCTATAGACTTTGTTCCTTAATTAATATGTCAAATATTGATGGTTGTGTTTAATTGGTTAAATAAGCCTAATTAGTTTATGTTGTTTTAATTAAATGTTCATATAACCTCTTCTTTATTTTGTTCTTAAATAATTGTGTGTGTAATATAATAATTATTTTGTTTGATTATTTATCTTTAAAGAAGCTATCTTATTTAACTTGTGCTTAATCTGCTTGTTCTAGGGCTACTAGATGATTTAATATTAATTGATATATTCTTGAATATTGTAGTTAGGGTTATTCATTATTGAATCTGTTATAGGACACATACTGAACTTGTATTTCCATGCTAACATTTTCAGGTGTTTATTGAACAGATTTGATAACTTGTGTGACTCGAGTTTATCAAAATGTTGGTTCGGATCTGAACTCCTTGATTGTGGAGACTATGAAAGAAAATGAAGGCTTGTAAGTAGGTTACTTGGGGTATTACCTTGGTAGGTAATTTGAGTCCTAACTTTATAATCGAATATTATTTTCATAGTGGATGAGTAGTCTAATAGACCAGTAATTTTCCTCTTAGGTCATTGGTGTGGTCTACGTTGTTTTCACCTAAAAATCGCATGTGTTATTTTATTTACACATGATTAGATGTTTGACCACTTGTGATTTTTTTTAATTTGGCATAATTTAATTGGTTACCTATTTATTCTCTCTAGTACATTAGATATGTATCATAAAAACTTTCATATATAATAATTATGAGAAATTAATTAATAAAAATTAAAAATAAATATTTTACTTTTACAAAATAATGTATTTTTAAAGTAATATTTAGTGAGACATTTTTTTATTCAATGCAAAAGAGATTGTTGTTTAGAATAAAGCATAAGTACAAAAACCCAGTGAGTAGAATTGAGAAAAACTAAGAGCCTTAACACCTCACCCTAACCAAGGTAACATCCATCACCTATAGGTGAGGAATAAAACTAGTATCCTACCACACCTCTCAAGGTAAAAATTGTCTAGTAAGCCAAAAAAAAGGAACATAACAAAATAATCTAGCTATATGCACCAAATGCCACAACAATACAACGTTGTTTTAAAACAAAAAACATCTTTGAGAACTAGACATCCATCAACAAAAAAGGTAGCAAATGACAAAATAGACCACTACCATAACTAGAAAAATTATAGGTAAAACAAAAGAATCTACGTACAAACAATAAAAGTAAAAAAGAAAACTAAGCTTAGAATACACTACCCAGTGGCCTTTCCCAACAAATCGACACTTGAAGCCACACCTCTTTAAGCATCCACAAGACCACCATCTATTCTCATATTTGTAACATCATTCAAATCCCTACGTAGCCTTTTACCATTTCCACCAACATGTATTTTCCCAACCACATTAAACACTTTTATCTTTACATCAACCATGCCTATTGTCCTTCCTAGTTTGTAGCAGGTCACCATTAACCATATTAAGGGAATTAGAAATATCATTGGCCCTTACTAGATCCTCTACACTAGTTCTTTGTCCAATTTCATGTTCCAAATGGCTAGCATCTACATCCTTTTGCACAACTCCAAAGATATCATTACTAACCTTTAGCCCAATGCATGAAGAAGTCACATAAACATCACACTTCACGTGTATAATACTGACATTCAAATCAGATTGTAACCGATCCCTAAAATTGATATGCCTACTACAAATACGGATATTCATACAAGCACTAGTACCATTATTTAACAAACCAAAATGGAAAAATAAATGAGGTAGGTGCTCATATCCTAAGTCATTACACGCAACTCTTGAACCAAATACATGACCAATCAAAGGAATTTGGACAACATGAACCAATGCATGACTCATATTAGAATTAACCTTCATTCTCACAAACCTAGCTAAGCCATTCACTACATAAGCTTGATCGAGCTTAAGAACCTCCCCCACCTTCCCAACTATTTTCATCAATATAGAAGGTTTTTTTCAAATTTGGTGGTAAATCATATAGTTGAACCCAAAAGGGGGAGAAATTAAAGCTTAAATGTGAGGGATACATACATGATAAACTTCTTTATCGCAACCTGTCGGTGCAAAACTACAAATGCACAGTATCATAGTTTTATAATAAAGTGATAAGAAGAGTATCGTCCTCAAGGATTGGTAACTTATTTTTGACAAACATCAAAATTAGACTAATGTCAACTTTATCTAGAAAAATCACTAAGGTTGTTGTAATTGGAATTTAAAATTAATTTAAAGGAAATATGCAAAATAAAATAAAGATGTTTGAAAATCAAATCAATGGAAAGAAAACTTCTAGGAAATTGATTTCACCTAATCCTTCACTATGTCTTATTCATCTAGTTAATTGAATTTAATTCTATTTTTTTGTTAGTAATTTCCAAAAAATATTCAAAAACAACTTTCGATAGTCAATTGGAAACATTCTTGTTTATCAATTTATACAAGAGTATGTAATTTAATAAAGCAAGAAAGCATTAAGACCAATGATTTTAATACTACATAGGTTCATAAAAGTCTTTCTATCTCTATATTTACCTATTTTGAAATATTTCAGATCTATCCTATAATTCCCTCTTTCGATAGTAAATCACAAGAGTAAAATCATCTAATTAATAGCTAGTTAATTAGAAGCAATAAACTCAAAATAAATCAGACAAACATGACGAGAATTAATTCAAATTAACATAGAAAATCAAACATAGTTCAAAATTAAATTACATCTTTTTCCTAGAATAAAGATAATTTAGTTCATTCTAAAAATTAAATTAAACATAAAGGAATTCACCATAATGTTTTTAGAAGAATTGAAAGGAAATTGATTTGCAAAAATAATATGTTTTCACGTTTTTCTCTTATGCTCTAATCTAGTTTTCTCCTATTTGTGCTATTATTCTTTCTTCTTTTCTTTTTTCTTCTCTTGCTGTTTTTCTTTTTCTCTTATTTTTTTTGTTTCTTTAATGGTCCTTTTTATTTGTGTTCTCTCTCTCCTATATATATATCTCTATAAATCCAAAACCCTACGCGCGGGGTTTCTCTCAGTTTGAGTTTGTTTTTGTTTCTTTACTGGTCCTTTTTATTTATGTTTTCTCTCTCCTATATATATCTCTATAAATATAAATCCAAAACCATGCACGTGTGTGCGCCCCCCTCACACACACATATATATGTATGATGTGCACATCTTTTGATTCATATATATATATATATATATATATATATATATATATATATATATATATTTGGAGACATCTTAATTTAAATTTGATTTAAATAATTCTTTATTTAAACTTGAGAGTTCTCTCATGAAATGTTTCTAAATTTTTTTTATCTTCATTATCTTCAAATCTGCAATAAAATTTAAATAATAATAATCATGAAGTCTAAAATCAATAAAAATTAAATAAAATTAAAATAAAGTTTAAAATTAAAAAATATAAGTTATGTCAAATTATACAAGTTATCAACAACCATAGAGTTATTGAAATTCTATAGAGCTCTGTGAATAACAAGTGACAAATCCTCCTCTTCTTTAAAGGAAAAAAAAGAACATGGTATGATCGAGAGCTTTGAGTTTAATACCCCCTTCTTAGCCTATATGTACTGAAATACTCTTAGTAAAGAAATTTGGACTCATAAATATCGCAATGAATATACAAGCAATAATCACTAAATCTATTGAATCTTGTTGTTCATTAATTTGTTCATCAATATCAAAAGTAAGGTCATTCAAATGAGTATAGACTTCATCTATGGCTATCGTTGAGGAGGACTATACCAATCACACAGGAACCAAAGCACAAAATCCAAAAATCCTAATATTTTATGGAGAGATTAGAATCATTTCCCAATAGAGAAGCCACAAACACAAACAGAGGATAAATCACAAATAAAAATGGAGCAATAAATCAGAAGCATAGAAGGAGAATGTAAAAGAATTGAGAAAACCCTAAGACCTCATGTGTTGTGTTTGGAATTGGTAAATTGTAGAGAAAACTCTTAAGGTTTGTTAAGGATATTTTGAGAAGGTTTTTAGTTTTTTAGCGTAATGTGTTGAGTATAAAAAACATTATTCCAATATGTTGGAGATGATATGAGATATGAAATTTTTTTCCCTCTTCAATTAAAAAAAATGTTATTTTTATTATTTAAGTTTTAAGAACATTAGAAATAATTTTTCTCACTTTTTTATGGGAGAAACTAACTAGAGTCAATTAGTCAATTCAATTAAGCCTTGGATATAGTTAGTAAGTCTTTGTTTAATATCTAAGGTTCATCTTTGTATTGATGGTGGGATACATTTATTTTGGGGACAAGGATGTTGTTTGTTTTACCTATGTTTTATTTGTGTTTACTTTTAAATCTTAACAATCTATTTTATATCCAATGTATATAATGATTTAAAGCTATAATACAAATAATAGATGGTTTAAATTTAATAAACAAAAGCAAAAAATACGTAAAATATCTTATTCTTTATTTTAAAAAGATTTCCATATTTTATTCAATTTTAGCAAAAATTACATTAAATGTTTTCTGCAAAATTTTGATGCAAGTCCCTTTATTTATGCCTCGGGACTGTTTCGTATCATTATTTAAAAAAATTATTTTTAAGTCTCTTTGTTTATGAAAATATATCAAGCAATGGAAACATTAATTTTACATCCAATTTTTCATTAAATATAACGAAACAACACACACGGTATATGCATATTTATATTTTTATATAAGCATATATATAATGAAATAATAAAAATTACTCAAATGTTTTTACAATTTTTTTCAATCATGCAAACTTAAATAAAATTTTGATTATTTAATGTATGATTTTCATTGTGCAAAAATGTTTTCTTTTTTTGTTCAAAGTGCTACATTATAGTGATATCAACCGGGTGGGAATGTTATCCTTGTATCCTAATTAATTATTACATAAATAGGACCGTATTCTCTATCAGATATTCGAATTTTTACAGATAATTTCTCACTAACAAATAAATTAAAATCAATTGAATCTTCAATAGTTTAAATACTCATAATTAAAATCTAAAGTATATTTGTTTGTTGTAAATAGCTCTAATAAGTTTAAATTTAGAGTAAAAATTATAGTTATAATTAATTTTTTATTTGTTAGTTTAACCATCGTTATAATAATTGGTTTCTCATGTATCATAACATTAAATTTTTATAATTAAAATATTGATTTTTTTAATAAAAATATTATTTTTCATCCAAATATCATTTTATTTATAACTAAAATTTTATAAATACATAATATATTTAAAAAAATTATAATAAACAACTCCACTCTGTCCCTATGGCATTTCCAGTAGGTGTCAAAATCAAAATTTCTCTAAGAATATGATTTCTATAAATAAAATTGACATCCCAACTACATTAAGATGTAACATATATTTTCATTATATCATGCAACATACTAAATTGTGTTCTAGTAAACAACTATGAGAATGTTGGTGATGGTTGGAGGATAAAGACTCAAATGGATGATTTTTATGAAGTTGTCAAAGATTGTGAACTATTTGATGTCTGTTTCAATGGGTATAAGTACTCCTGGGAACAATGATGAGTGCAAGGAGGTAATACGCAAGTGTGTCTAGACAGGGCCTTAGTCAACCAGGCAAGAAGAGTGCAGAAGGTGGTCAATATGCTCAACATTTAGACTTTACTAAATCGGATCATATGGCCATTCCATTTGAATTGAAATACAAGGCTGGTTCTATAAGGAAAAAGGAAGGCTAGAAGGTTTAGATTTGAAGAGTTTAGGCTACATGTGGACGGCTAGTCTGAGGTCATTGAGGAGGCTTGGGAGACTTATCCACGCTAGACACCTTTCTTGTATAATGAGGAAGATGTGATAAGGCTAACCCAATGACGGTTCTATAAGGAAAAGGAAGGCTAGAAGGTTTAGATTTGAAGAGTTCAGGCTACATGTGGATGGCTGGTATGAGGAGGCTTGGGAGACTTATCCACGCTAGACACCTTTCTTGTATAATGAGGAAGATGTGATAAGGCTTTAACCTAATGAAATTGGCAAACAGTGGGGCATGTTCAATATCGTTTGAGTAAATTTGAGTGAAACCAAAGCTAAAAATGTCAAAGTTTGAAATGTATCTTAAATTATCAAGTTGGAAAAATAGATTATTTCTTTGATGGAGTATGAGGAAATCATTTGAGGACAAAGATCCGGGAAATTGTGACTACATTATGGTGATCATTTTTTCATGAAAAAGCAAATCAAGGATTTAAAAAAGAACATGGTGATGGGTAGCACTAATGAACAGGGGGTTTGGGTGGAGGATTCTAAGGCTATTAATGAGGTGGTGTTTCACAACTATTATTCTGGCTTATTTTATTCGGAAGTTTCTCAAGGGTTGGATGCATTTGAAAATTATATTGAGTCTAGAGTCTCTAATGATATGAATAAGTTGTTGGTTTCTCCTTTACTAAAGAGGAACTACATAAGGCTTCATTCCAAATGGGTCTTTTCAACAGACTAGGGCCAAATGACATGCCTGCACTGTTTTATCAAAGATATTGGAGTATTGTTCATGATGGGATGGATTGTACTTGCTTGAGGGTTCTTAATCGCACTAGAGGTTTAATGGGTTTAAATAAAACTCTTATTACTCTTGTTCCTAAAACAAACTCTCGTAGGAGAGTGACTAAATTTAGACCCATTACCTAATGTAATGTTGTTTGGAAACTATAATAGCCAAGTGTATTACCAATAGATTAACAAACCTGCTCCTGAGACTAATATGAGATTGTCAAAGTGCATTTGTAAAAAGAAGGTTAATATAACACTATCGTAGCTTTTGAGACTTTACATCAGCCATAATGGTTAATAGGTGCAAAACTTTTGATCGTATTGAATAGCCCTTTTTAGATTTTAAGATATAATAATTTATTGAATTTTTTTATCTAAAAATTAGATTTTTTTTTGCAATTATTGAACTGTTCTTTCCTAGTTCGTCCGCGTCTGGCCATACCACCTAGCTAAACCATTGATGAGGGTGGCCAGTGAGGGACCAACAAGTACTAGTGACACATTAACGAGGCTTAATGAGATGGTTCAAAAAGAAATAAAATAGTCATTAAAACCTTGTCAATGACTCTACTCAACGCGCTACTAGTTAGGATGGTTGGGAAGAGTCCAATTTTGCCTATAAATGATACATGGGAAAATTTAAACCGTTTATAAACTAAACATAAAAATAAATTTGAGACAATTTAATCTGTTTATAAACTAAACATAAAAATAAATTTGTAACTCTAAAAAAAATGGGAGTACAAAGTAGATGGTGATGGAGATATCAATTGACACCATTGTACATTTTAATCCACGTTGTGGTATGTGCGGACTCTGATATAATTTGAAAGGCGTGGATAAAAGGCATGCATTATAGCACATAAATTCCATTGCTTAGTTTGTAGTGTTCTATTTGACTCTCAATTTCTTTGTATTTCATCCCTTACATATGGTTTATGCATATTTTTGGCTTACATATATTTTTTTTATTACAATTAAATGCTTTCAAGTACAATTTTTTAATTGTTTTTAATTTGAATAATTCTGAAACCAAAAATACATAAAAAATAACATAAAACAAAAACTAATTTAAATAAATTAAAACATCCTAAATCAATCTCGTAGAATGATATGATTGCATTTAGTATATACAATAACTCTTTAAACTCTTAGGTTGTCATAGTAGACAAGTTTAAGTCTCATAATGGCTTTTAATGAAGATACTTAGAAACATTAAACTAAATGCAAAAATTAAAAGAAATAACAAAAATAGGCTAGTAGAAAAAGAAAATAAGAACTAAAATTGACAAAGTAAAAGTTAACATGAAAAAAATAACAAAGTAAAAAATAAAAATACAAATATTCTCATGCTTTAAGTATCGTTTAAGTTCATATTTAAATTCCAAAACATAAGTTAAAGTAAAATCCCAAAGAATCAATTTATTGAAAAAATTAGTTAAAAATCACAAATTCATTTTCCATATCAAAAATCATCAAATAAAAATATCAAGTATACGTCTTTAGAGATGAATTAAAATGCAATGACTTCAAGATGATTTGTTTCGTATCTTTCTTTTGTAATAACCATTGTCACAACCTTGAAAAACTTTTAGATCATAGTATTTAGTTTATACTATTTATATTTTTTTGTATACTCTTTTTTATAACATTCTTCTTCATTTTTTAAAGAGTGAACTCATGTACTTATTTATATGATTTGGTGACCACGTACGTATTTGTATGATTTGGTGAGTTATGAATTTTATTCTTTTTTTACTAATTTTAAGGAAGCCGAGATATATCACTTTTGGAAGTCATGCATGAATTAAATAGGCATACACTTAAAATTTTACTTGAATAATTTAATTTAAGCAAAAAAAAGCTTTATATATGACACTTCCTTAGATGATAAAAGCCTAATATTCCGTATAAAATCTATAAAAACTGTCTAACAATTTGAATAATAAGAAAGTGTTTAACAGAGTATAAAAATATTATTTCTCAAAATGAAATAATAATAAGCTTAAAATATTTTCCTAAGGTAGTTTATACTATATGATTCCTAAATAAAATTTCAAGTTTATCTCAATTTAAACATTTAAACATGAAACACAAATTATAACATTATTCCATGTTATGTTAAAAGATATTAATCAAATAGTGCAAAAACTCAATTATTCACTTTAAATGAACTAAAAACATATATGATAATTTTGCAAAAAAATTAAAAATAACCTAACTATCTTTAAACCAATAAATAAACTAATAAATAAAAATAAAGGTAAATGCACATTTAAAAAATTTTAAAAAATTACCCAAATTTATGTAACTTTTCCTCCGTTCTAATCTTGAATTTACATTTCCCTCAATGAATCAATTGGAAATTAAAGACAAAGATAAAAGAAGAGAAAAACTATACATTTGATTGCTCAATATCATCAAGTAATATTGTAGATAGTCACGTGCATCCATCATCTAAACATTTTAACCACATAGACAGATTATTGTGTACTTCTTATTCATCGTATCATTACAAAAAGTTATCAATTAAACAATTGTAAATAAAACAAACATGGTTCACATAATTGAAAATAAATCAAAATAAAACAAATTACATAAAAAAAGTAAATAAAACATAGTAAAATCCAAATATTGTCGAAGAGAAATAGCATTTTTTAAATTGTTATTATCAAAATCTCAAAAACTCTTCGTGTTATAAATATTGTGATTTTTATTTGAAATCTTAGAATATCAATTTCATCAACTAATTTTAGATATTTTAATATTTCAAATCTTTTTTTCTAAAAAAATTTATTATCTTTGAGAAAAATAATTTAATTTTCTTTTATTTTAACAATTCTTTTACTCTTTTATTTCTTTTATATTTTTGTTAACTTTTGTGCAAAAACATTGTTTCATGTATAATTTATTCTACTAACATATGTATAATTATTATTATTCTATTATTCTTTACTACAAATTTAGTATTTTTGTTTACGAACATGTATTTTTTTTATGATTTGGTAAATTTATTTTATCTTTTTATTTTTCAATGTGACAAGTGAAATTAAATTTTTTTATTATTTGAATAATAATATAAATAGATCTTCTAGACATTCAAGATGGGTGGACTTTGATGTCCCACGACCTTTTATTGAACAAATTTATTAACCTCACCTTGACCCTTTACTTAAACTACTACTAAATATGGGAGAAAACTATCACGTAGAGAGACCATAATGAAGGAGTTAGTAAGCCTATTAAGTGGCACATGAACTATCTCTATCCACCTGGGTACAAATACTAGAAATTATGCATTATGTAGCATTCATTTTTTCCATGCTACCTTCTTTTCATAAACTACCTAATAAAGACTCATTGTCTTTAATTAGAGACTTTTATTCTACAGTCCAGACATTTCCCTTGGTATGCTAACTGAACATCAATTCAGAATGAGGTTTTTCCCCTACACCCTTAAAGATAAGACTAAGGCATGATTAATGTCACTTTTTCAAGGTTTGTTGATGACTTGAGAGGATTTATGGGAAAATTATATTCCCATCATAAGACATCAAAGTTAAGAAGTAAGATAACCAATATCTCGCAAATGAAGGGAGAAAATTTCCATGAATCATAGGATAGGTTCAAAAATTTTCTCACTCAGTGCATATATCATATCTACCCACTATAGCTTCAAAACAAATTTTTTCTATGACTAATTGATACAACAATGTCAGTCAATCATTGATAATCTCGTTGGTGGAGTGATGGGAGAGAAAATAACTCCAAGGACTTGCAATCCCTTTGAGATGTTGGCTGTTAATTCCCAATAGAAGAGGTTCATAGTGAAGAGTGTCAGAATCGATGAAATTGACTTAGGTACTGAAGTACAAATGTAGTTTGCTTAGCTGACCAAGCAAGTTGTGCTTCTAACTACACATGCCACAACAAATAAAGAACAATGTGGTATGTGTAGTAATTTGATGTGTTGGTGATACTGATGAGTGCTCAAAAAACACTAAAATAACCATGATTTTATGCACATTAATTGATTAAAAATATATATATTTATATGTTTTATCGTATATTTATATAAATTTATCTTTTTCGGAATCATGAGTATTTTTATTGTTTTTCAAGTATTTTGGCTTTAAAATGTAACTTAAAGACTCAAAGAGGAATACTAGAAGCAATACATCACAAATATATTAATAAATAAATGAGAAAAGGTCAACAAATATAGAAAAATTGGACAAAATAGGTCAAAAATATCAAAAATGTCAAAAAGTAGAAAATCGCGCCGCGCTACATAACGCCTACAGCCGCTTAATCGTTCATCCACGCACTGGTACTATTCATCCGCCCCAGTTGCTACTGGTATCGTTCATCCGCGCGCCACCGCTCCGCACGCACCCACGCCCGTTTCGCCCCATTTTTCACGTGCAGCCACCCCCGTCATGGTGACGTCATCAAATGACGTCAGCAATCACTAATCCGCGTTTTTACATTTTTTTAACATTTTTTTCTCTACTTTTTCTCTCCATCCTCACCTATAAATACTCCCCTTCTCTTCACTTCTAAACACACCTAAAAACACACTTCTCTCTTCTTTATTTCTCTCCATTTCTTAGTTTTTAGTTTTTTTTAAGTTTTTCTTATTTTTTAGCTAGTTTCTCTTAGTTTTAGAGTTCTTCCCTTCTTGGGAAGAACTAGTTATGTTTTTGTAATTTATTTGCTTTTCGATTCAATAAATGGGAGTGCAAATTCCGCTTGGAGGTTTTCTAGCAACGGGAATAGCATCGAAGTTCTGTAAGGATTTTATTTTCTTTACAGTTATTTTTTATGCTTTATTCTTACATGTTATATTTAATTTGTCTGTGATTAAATTTAACTGTGCTGGCTATTTGTAAGCATGATATAATAATAACGTTGTTATGCTTGCGAAATATTAAATAGGTGAAAATCTCTAAAATGAATTGATTTTATTTTTATTCAAGATTTTATATTAAGAATGTTAGAGAGAAATATATTATTTTTCATTACAAACTTAAATCTGAAAATTAGATTTTAAGGTTTAGTTATCCGGTCTGATTTAGAGTAGTGCTCTTTTGTTTGTTGGTACAATCGCCCGGTAATTAGAGTGAAGCTCTATTTCAAAAGTTTTTATAAGAATTATTATCTGAAAATGTATTGACAACATGTTTTCAGTAGTGGTTTTAAAACTTGAAAGTTAGTACTCGGATAATTAAATTCTTAGGTTTAATTTGGACACCTTGAATAAAGTTTAAACTGTCTAACCCCACCAAAGGTGGCATTTAAATGGTTCATTTTCAATCTCTTAGAAAAAGGAATTAATTTAATTAACCAAATTAGTTATCAACCCCACCCATAGGTGTTAATTAATTTGTTTAGTTAACAAAGAATATCTAACCCCACCAAAAGTGGTATTCATACAAAAAAGGGAGAATCAATAAATATCAATTCATATCTTTAATAACCTAAATAATACGAGCAAGCATAATTAACTTAGTTATTATATCCATAAATACTCCACTATTTATAAAAGATAAAATTTGCATAAATGTTTATTGAATCTATTTTTATTTTTATGTAAGTAGATTAAAAACACAAAACCCAAAATATCGTGACAGGATGTATAGGATTTAATTTCATTTTTAAAAGTTTGAATAATAAATTAAAAACCACATACATTCCTTCCTTAGATCGACCTTGGGAGTATACTTATCATTTTCTACGAAATGATTCGTGCACATGCGAGAGTTTTATAAATATAAAACCAAAGTATTGGTAGGATCGGCGATGCCGGTTTTCGCTCATCAGATACCTATCCCTATCAAATAGAAGCTATAGTTAGACACAAGTAGGTCAATGTATTGGACAGATACCAACAAATACCTAGGTATTTCCCCAATGCTAATACCTATGAACTTGGTTGGATGAATCATCCCAAATTCTCTTGGAGGAAAAACAATGCTTCATTTGCCCAAAGCTCAAATCCATCGGGACAATAAATGGATGTGTTAGTTAGGGATTACTTGTAGACATATGGGTGACATCTACCACAATATTTTGATGATTCTTTTCTTGATGTTGCTTGGGAGATCCATTTGATAGTTGTTAGGAAAATTACTAATGCACCAATCTTGACTCGTACAATTATAGGAGAGGCCACGATTGTGAGGCTTACCAATAGTTGGGAAGAACATGAGTTGGGGTAGGACCATCTAAGCCCTTTTTTATATTGTGTTTTAGATCGATTTTATTATGGCATGTCATTCAAATCAAACTTCCCACTATTTGACAAGCTAAAAAAAGGATATTTTTTTCAATTACTAGATATTCCTTATGTTTCCTATCTAAGGAAACCTTTTCTTACTTCTTTTGAAGTAATCTTTTTATAGGTGTACTTTGAATTTTTTTAGTTTTTTCTTCAAAAAACAACCTTGCAAAGATTCTTGAATTTTAGATCTATATAAGGATGCTATGGTAATAGATTTTGTGTCATGGATCGATAATTTATAGAAAGTAGGAATTATTTCAATTATTCAGGTATAGATATCCAGTTATGATTATAATTGATGTTATAAGGATAAACAAACTTAATTGAGTTCTGCACTAGCCATGGTTTGGTAGTTTATTTGGGAAGCTAGCATGTCATAGCAAGGGATCATGAGAAATAGAGTTAATGATCTTCAGGTGTTCTATCGTTTACTAATACAGGGCATTCCATGCAGGCTGTTGAGCTACCAATATTATAGTAGTTATTTGGCAAGCTCCACCTTCAAGCTTGTTAAATGCCAACATAAATGGAGCGAATTTTGGGTTATTGGGACTAGTTGGATGTGCAGGGATGTTTAGGACTTTGAGATCCTTTGTCATAGGTTGTTTATGTATCCCACTTAGTGTCTCAAATACTTTTAAGACAAAGCTTGCATCAATAATTGATGTTGTTATGTATGCAGTCACTTTTAGTTGATGAAAGCTTCGATTGGAATCAGGTTTTGCTTTTGTTGTGACTATTTCATACCAGATCATTTTTTGTTCCATAGAGATGGTACGTAGATTGGGTTGATTTCTTAGAAAATATCTCTTATAGGAAAATTCATTCCACTTATATCTAAAGAGAAGGTAATGTTGTAGCTTATAGTTTAGCCTTTAAGACTCCTAATATTTGTACCATGACATGATGATAGGAGGTACCATCATTCGCAAATGTTTTTATTTTTCTAATTTTAACAATTGGTTTAAATATAAGTTCTATTGAGTGTTTTTTTTTTATGAATTCACATTATAGGTTCTTTTCTTTATTTAATTATATTCATAGATGAGAAGTTACATGATGAGAGTACTTAGAGGTGCTAACTTAATTGGGATGTCATCTACAAGTGATTACAATCTACTCATTTGACAAAGTATATTAAATTAGACTTCATTTAATGGAAATAAAAATGAAAAAAAGTTAATTTTATATTTATTATTATATTTAAAAAATTGTAACATTTCATGATCGATGTCCTTTAAGACTAGAGCCTTAAACGACCACCTAGATGGTCAAGGCTTTGTGCCGACCTTGATTAGGAGTACACACAATTCTACCACCAATATCCAGTAAGATATAACAACAATATAGTAAGACATTGGCATTTTATGGTAAGCTATGAAATGCATTGAGATGTCTAATAACACATTGAAATATTGCGGTAAGACATTAGTACAATATGGAGTTTAGATGTCATGATTAAGGCATTGGAATCTAGTAGTATGACATTGGCATAGCGTGATAAGGTAATAGCATGATGTGGATATTGATACAATGTGATAAGATATTAAAACAACCTGGTAAGATATTAGCAATTCCTGTCGCATTGGCATGTGACATTGAAATGTCATAGTAAAGCATTGACATAACATGATAAAACAATGGTACAATGTGATTGGAGCTTTGGTAATCAATGTCCACGTCCAATATACTTTCTAGCAATTATTATCGGATTAATCCAACAAAATTTCTTTTAACCTTGCTGAATTTTGGTAATTTCTCACGACCTATCCAAGCAACTTTTTGACAAGGCCTAATTTTACCTATCCAAAATGGGTAGGATTTTGATAAATAAATAAATAAGCCAATCTACCTCATTCTCAAGATACTGAGGTAATTAGGACATAAACTTTAGACTGTTCAATTGCATCCGATTATTTATCATATCTGATTTACCATATCTTACACTAAAATATGTTATTTTTGAGGAAAAAAGAAAAAAAAAATCAGTTTTGTACATGCTCATAAAACATTTATAACATGGCAAAAGTGAGAGAAAGTGTTGAAAAAAAAATGAGACAGCCTTGTGAGAAAACAAATATAAGAGAAGGTGTTAAGCGTGGCAACTAACTATGCAAGTAATTGTTAATGAGTTTGTAACTTAACAGTATATATCATGGTGATATAATTTAAAAATATAGAATTTAAGACTTAAAAATTGTGGATGCTAAAAATTTACTCAAAAAAAAAAAAAACTATGTAAACAACCTTTTCTAGCCGTGTAACGTCTCCAAAAGTTTTTTATTTATTTATTTTAATTTTTCTAATTTTATATATCTCCCTTCATTTGTTTCTCTCTCTTCCTTATCCACTGCCACACATCGTTACTGCGTTGGTCTGGGTGAGCTTTCTTCTTTTTACTTATCTTTCTTTCTTTTCTTTTTTTCTGTCGACAGCTTCAAAGTTCCATGTGAGCATCGAGCTTCTTTTAGACATCTCATTTTAGAAAGGAGAAAAAAAGGAATTTTCATAGCAATTTGTTATTCGTAATACCATTTTTACTTGATTCTTTGTGCATTTTATCGCATCTTTCCTTTTATGTCAATCAATGGTTAACCATTTTCTGAAGTCTATTGCACATTCATTGGTAGATAAATTTTGATCGTTTTTATTGTCCCCTAACATGAGGTTGTTCTCTTTATTGTAGGTAACTTTTCTCTGGTATTAATGGTAGCCACATTCTGTAATCTTAGTCCATTGTCCGGGTTGGAGAAACTTGACGAATACCTCCTTAAGCAAAGAAATCTAAGCAGGTAAGTTTCATTTATTCTATTAATTCATTGAATGGTACAAGCGTTTTCATGATTTTGTGAAAATTTTTTTGGAAGAAAGGTAGAGTTCAGGGAAGTTTTCCTTTCATGCTTGGTGTAGAATGTCTTCTTTTGATAGGGCATTTATCTAATGGGCTTGGATCCTCTGCAGAATTTTTTCTATGCTTAACTTTGTTGAGCTTTAACTTTCAGCCATTTGATTGTTTTAAAATTTATCTTAAGGCTTAAATAATTCAACATCGTTAGACAATATTTTATAGTTGTTCGAGAATGCTCCAAAAATCATTTTAATTGAACTATATGTTTTATTGTTATCATCTAAACTATTACACTTTTTAGATTTATATAAAGTTTTTTTTACTACAAATTATGCCGAATGTGTTAATGGCAATAAAAGTTGACTAAGCTTATTGTCAGAGTTAATATCCTTTGTAATATGATGGAAATTCATAAATAAATGTTACTGACTCATATAAGAAGATTCATGAAGGTTGGAACTAAGAAGATGAAATAAGAACATAGAGCGGCAGTAACCAGATGAAGAGGCAATAATTTTATTTGCCAGTAGTTTTATTTGTTTTTTAATTGCATTAAAATATTGTTTAATGATGTGTAATTATTTAAGCCTCAAGATAAATTTTAAAACAATCTAATGGCTGAAAGTTAAAGCTCACCAAAGTTAAGCAGAGAAAAAAATCAAGTAGAGGATCCAAACCCTTATCTAAAAGGGTCAAAAGAGATGAAAACATCACTTAAGTTCTCATGGTTGATTTTTTCTTATATATTAAGGACTTCTTATAGATCTCATGACATATACTAGCTTGTAACCAAAATATTGACCTATTAAGATTTCGAGCCCTCAAACTCACTGAATACTTGCATAGTACCGTTTAAACAAACTGTTGAATTAGTTTTAAAGAAAGTCAAAGCTAAAAAACTCAAAAAAACAATGAACACGATATTTAAGTGGTTCGGTCTCTAAAACTATACAGCCTAATCCACTAGAAAAGATAAATCATATATCCAGTATATGGTAACATGCACAGGTTGCTTATGACAAACATTTTATAGTAACCAAATCCACTAAGTAATAAAACAATTACAATTTTAATAGAAATAAAACCACCATTACCTCTATCAATCAGGACTTCTGTCCAAATTGTCTATTCTTGTCCTCGCTTACTGCCTCTAGAACAACTTGATCCGACATATAAACTTGACTTTCCCTCAAAGCCAACACCACTTGATGTGGTGTGAACAACAGCCTTAGATCAATATTGTGAAGTAAAGATACAAACCTGATGACTACCTTTAATCATGAACACCCAAAAACCACCGTGTAAACCATTTTCAACTACGAAACACAAATCATCTAACACAATCAACCATATATTACAAACAACCAATGATTTGAGAATACTGATATGAGAACTCAATCAATTCAGCCAAACTTACTCTCATAGTGTAGTTCTCACACAAAAAAAATTGCAACCTAGCAACTACCAACCGACACACGACTCATAGCCACATAGGCTCCTCAAATAAGAAAAAGTTGTATGAAAGCAACTTCCAGTTGACACATTGCTTACAACCACACATGCTTCTCACATAAAATCACTTGCAAACATTGCTTTGAGTACTCACCACTCAAGAGCACAGTTTTGCTCACATAATCACGAATCATTAATACCGAACAACACACTAAGTAATTTTGATTTGGAAATAGAAAATGAGATGTTAATTTGATAGAATTTCAGTATATTTTTCTGCATGAAAAAGCACAAAGAGAGGAGATTGTACATCAATGGGTACGGAAAGATTTATATGATTACTAATAAGTTATTAGATCCCTATGAATTTGGTGCACTGTTGGTAAAAGTTTTCTTTCTTGCTTCATGTGGGCTTTGAAAATCACACAGTTTTCTGTTTGGTCCAGTTGAGAGACATGACATTATAGCTTTGTTCTATAGATCCTCTGTAAGCTTTCTTGTGTGGATGTTTTTGCGTAATCTGCTCGTCTTCTTTGTTGTTTAAATGTTTGTTTGTATGTGTCCACCTTAAGTTTGTAATAGACCTGTTTTTTTTATTTTTTTAATTAAAAAAATATCAAGAATTCAGTGTTTCATAACAAACATATTATTTTACCGTGTGTTCATGCATGCATTCATTCAATTATCTTATTCTGTTTAAAATTTATGTTTGATTCACCTCAACCATATGCCTTGAAGAAGGAGAAAGAGTTGTTGGACTATGCTTAAGCAATTTAATAATTGTGACATGTACCAGGTCTCATCTGGCCTCTAATCGCTCATTACATTTCTGCTATTATGCTCAAAACAATCTCCACTTGAAGCAAACGAGACAATTAGTATTCCAGCAATCTACTTATAGTCAAACTAAGAATAGGGAAGATTATTCTGACACTAGGAATGAGGAGGATGGATATTTGGATGTTTCTACAACTACCTTGGTATGGAGAGCTATAAAGTTACCGATATACTCTGTTGCACTGGTTCCCCTTACGGTAGGTCTTTTCAACTTTTAGAAACAGCTTTCAATCTAAAGTTATGAGGTCTGTGTTTGCTATTTTTCAAAGTTAAGGAAGGAGTTTTCTAAAGCAAACCTCAAGGGACGTATTTGCATCTTTCGTTTTCATTGGGAATTGAATTCTTTGTTTCCAAAAACTATTTTTGAGTCACAAAATGACAAGAATTTTTTTTTATTTCCAACAACGAAAAGACTAACACTTTTAGTTAACATGTTACTCAAAAACAGTGTTATGGAAATGGAGAATTGAATTCCAAACCTAATCTGAATACTCATTCCGCTGCCAATGGTAAAGGCTAATTATAGACCGTTAATAGTTGCAAACTGCAATCTGAATATAGTTGTGCTTCTTTTTTTAATCTCAACAGCTCAAATCTCAATTGTGCTTTTCTTTGCTCATTTAGTTTATGAACTCACCATCGCAATCCTTTTAGCATACAATTTTTATGAGATACACTACATCTGTAACTTATGCAACTTTGCGTAAACAGGTAGGTAGTGCAGCAGCTTACTTGCAGACTGGCACTTTTTCATTTGGGCGTTATTTTGTTCTCTTGGTTGCTTCAGTTATGATAATAACATGGTTAAATTTAAGGTAAAGAAATATCTCTTGGAAGATTTGTATCTTGAAAACATTAGTCTTAGTAAACCACGGAAAGGTTTGAGCATTCTCTTTAATCTGCTAGTGATACTGAAGGGTCTACACTCTACACTACAAGGCTTATCTTTTTATACAAGGTTTGTTGGGTATTAATGGTATATTTGTTTACATGTGCAGGGTTAACATTTATTCTTTGAACACATGACTATGATTAGATTCTCTATCTAGCAAATAGCAATAGAGGTGGCCTTCTCAGTTGACAGAAGCTTGATTCTGGACTGTGGCCCATTCAGTTGTCATCTATCCTTTGGTTATGTAGTTAGTATTATTATCCTCATCTTTGTAACACCCACCCCACCCCACTCCCTCTCACCCCACCCCTGCGCAAGGGCATTTTTTTTCATTGGCATTCTTTCCTTCTTAGCAAGATCCTTTCTCTTAGTGGTTTTGTTTTGTTTGTTTTTTCCTGACAGAGAATTGACCTTTGTTGGACTAATTCATGCATAAAATATGCAACCCTAGGTTTATAGAATTAAAAACTTAGCTTTTGTAGTATCCATTCAGACATAGCAACCTGTTTTTCATCTTTCATAACTTTAAAAAAAGAAAGAAAAGGAAAAAAAAAATCAAAAGAAAGATCTGATATTCCTTTAAGTCACTAGTGTGATTGAAATTTTTAGTCTTCATCATCATTTTTTATTCACATGTCATTCTTTATTCCATATTAAGTATTCATTGCAATTCTTCTTTTTCTCAACAGAAATCGACTGTTGGTAGACTTACTTGCATAAATCCATTAGCCTCCATCTTTACGTTACTAAAATTCTTATATGTTGCCTTGTTGCAGCAATGATGTTTACGATTTTGATACAGGCGCCGATAAGAATAAAAAAGAATCAGTTGTAAACTTACTTGGGAGGTAAGTTCCATTATTCTCTTTATTTTCAATGTCACTAAATTGTTTGAATTTTTCCTTCAACATCTCACATTTTGATTCATGTTTTAATGGGCCAATTGTTCCCTGTAATGTGTTTGGGAAGCCGTACAGGGACCATTCTAGCTGCGTACTCGTTGCTTGTCATTGGCTTCATTTTGCTGACTCGGACAGCCATTCAGGCAGGAAATAAACAAGCAATATTATTACTCACTTGTGCCATAATTTGTGGCTATATATATCAGGTACGTAAGAGTTATACTTAATTTTGTTTGAAGGTTCAATTAGGCTCCACTCTTGTTTGCTCTTCATCTTACTTATGAATTCACTAAATTCGCTGGTAGTGGGTGCAAATTTTCTTTCAATAGATATTAACTGAAAGGCACTGCCTGAGTAGAGAAACTCTTATATACTACATGTTGAATATCCCTTGATAGTAATAATTTTGTCTCCACTTCTTACTCTTTATTCATTTTTATAAAAATAAAAGCTATAATGAACTTGTTCCACCACATATCAATTCTGCATTATATGCAACATTCTCTCATAATAGCATTATCATCTGTTTGATTGTTGGATGTAACAGAAGGTGCTTGTAACAAATCTTTATTTACCGATGTTCTATTTAGTAGCTAGTATAGTATTCATTTGTTCAACCATTTCTATCAATATGTTTGAGACCTGTCATCAGAGGAATAGTTTTTATTTCTTCTGTATCTCAGCCTCGTTTCTGACATTAACACATAATGTATACATTTCTAATTCCCCTCTTGCTATGTTACTCAACACATATTTACCTATAATCATGAATGCAGAATAAGTTGACCACTCTGTCACTTTGTTTTCCATGCTGATGCTTGGCTGCTATGTTGTGTGGGTGACGAGATTTTTTTTTCCTCTTATTATACTAATTGCAGTGCCCACCATTTCGATTAAGCTACCAAGGACTGGGAGAACCTTTGTGCTTCTCAGCATTTGGTCCATTTGCTACTTCAGCTTTTTACCTATTGCAAGGATGCACAAGGTTAGTTAAAGGGATGACCAATTCAACAACAAATTTCTTGTTTCAGTCTTTAATATGGCCTATTTCTTTCTTTTGACAGCGGTACGAAGAATCCTTCCTTAAATGTTCGTGTTCTTGCTGCATCTCTTCTTGTTGGTTTTACAACAACATTAATCCTATTTTGTAGTCACTTTCATCAGGTAATTCTCTCCTTTTCCCTTTGTACATTTTATTTTGGCTAAACTCCTTCGAAGGTTTCCAAATTTACAACTTCATTCACGTTACATTCTTGAACTTACAAAAGTTGTGCTAGCATCCTCAAACTTCTTAAAGGTATCACTTAGGTCCTATTGTAACTAGTTACAGGTGATTAATTTATTAATGTTTTCCATACGTGATAAACTGCCCACGTTGATTATAAGCTAGGTGCAGTTCATGTGTGCATTTTATACTACATATACGATTAGCTAAAATAGGACCCAAGTTAAATATTTTAAAAAGTTTGGGGACTTTAGTGCAACTTTTAAAATTTGGTTACTTTAGTAAGTCGAGGATAAGTTTGGAGCTTTGTAATAAGTTAAGCCGATTATTTTGCACATGGTTATTCTGTTTAAGCACCTATGAAGTTAGTGTGTGGACTAACGTTAACTTCTACAACTCAGATAGAAGGAGACAAGGCTGTTGGAAAAATGTCCCCTTTGGTGAATATGCTTCATTTATTAAATTATTTAAATTAGCTACTGAAGCAAACTGGTGTAACTACTCTTTGTCATTTCTTTTTACACAGGTTAGAGTTGGAACTGAAAGAGGTAGTGCGATAGTGATTCTGACAATTGTTGCACTCTATGTTCTGACTTTTGCGCTTGGTCTAAGTGGCACTCTTCCTCTTCCTTCCATTGTATGAAAAATTTAAACTGTTGAAAATTATGCCTGATAGATTCTAGATAAGGTCTCTTTCTATTCTTATTGTGCAATAGCATTTGTTTTAGGTATACTCTGAAATAACTCTCATTCTTTATTGATATTCCAGATATTTTGTGCGCTGACCGTGCCAATGGCGAAACTTGTTATGAGTTTTGTTATAGAAAACCATGAGGTGAGCATTTAACTTGTGATGTGTTCTTAAAAGGCTTGAATTTTCAAACATTTGGTTTTAATCTAATTGGTTTTTCCTCTTACAAAAACAAGAGTATCTATAAAAAAGGGATGTTCACCTTTCAATTAAAGGATATGTTACTTGAACTCCTCATTTTTCTTGAAACCTATGTACAAACGACATGAGTCACATGACATGAACATGGGTGTGGGTACTCAAATATTCTAATTTCGTGTAAATATACATAAACTATATAAAAATGATGTGTTCGATACCCATACACGTGTCTAAGAATTTATGACTCTCAAAGTCCTATAAAGGTCTATGTAACATAAGATTAAAGGTGCATGGAAAACCAAAATTTGCTACAAACTTGTCTCCTTTTCAAGTATTTGAGACCATATCTTTTGCTTATTATAAGAATAATTATGGGCATTTATGAATAAACCTGGGAATCTGGGAGCTAGTGTTTATATGAACCTTCAATGTGAAATCACATTAGTTGAATATACAGAACAAACAGCCTTTTCTTCTGTAATATTTATATAGATGAGCTTCTGATTTTGATTTTGATAAATTGCATTACAGAACAAGCAGAAGATTTTCATGGCTAAATATTACTGCGTGAGATTGCATGCTTCATTTGGGGCTGCATTGGCTGCTGGACTAGTGGCAGCTAGAATGCTCCCCAAATATATGCCAGGAATGACAGTTTCTTAGCATTTATCTCTGCCTCAAAAGCATTGGATATTTTCAACAGATTGATAGAGATTGTGTGTATTACTGGAGATCGAGTAGCCTCGCATCAAGT
This sequence comes from Hippophae rhamnoides, assembly GCA_033030585.1. Lineage (NCBI taxonomy): Eukaryota > Viridiplantae > Streptophyta > Magnoliopsida > Rosales > Elaeagnaceae > Hippophae > Hippophae rhamnoides. Next base: position 72,597,283 of record CM065427.1, read on the forward strand.
CGGGTTTGAAAAGGGTAAACTGTGAAGGAGAAAAGTAGCAAGAACAGATTTTATATCGGAGATCTTGTGGGAAAGCAGTCAGCGATTGAATTTTGGGTAACTCGCAAAAGGTGCTTTACGATATGCCCCTATTAACAATGAATGATGAGTTAGTATTGTTTTAAAATATGTTATCATTTTTCAAGAAATTTTTTTTTTCGTTCAATTGTCCCTAAATCTTTTCCTCTCGTAAACTTGTATGGTATAAAACATTGTTAGAATAGTGGCTCAAAAGCCAAATTAAAAAGAAAACGTTTGGATGTGAAGTTGGCAAGCCAAAAGCTAATGTGATTATTATTAATTAATAATAGAGTGGGTGGCATGGTTAGCTAATGGAAAGTATAAGTCTAATTACATTTTATGCTTACTACGTTGGCGACAATTTGTAAAAATATCAAAAAACTTTATTTTGTTACAATTAGGGTGATTATATGATCAAAATTGTTTATTTTTGACTCATTTGAATCCGATCTAATTAGAAAATATTTGAATATTTTCAATTTGAATCAGATTCGATGATATAACAATCTAAATTAATCTGGATTCAAATAAATTGAATTTTTTGGAATTAGATAAGTTCAGATTAATATTAAAATAGTATTATGAATTATTGTATTTTATAAACCAAGACATATACAAATTAAATTTTAAATTGATATTTTTGTACAAATATTATTATTTATAGTCATAACTAAAAAATAAAAAAAATAAAAAATATGTTTGTACAATTATGAAAATAATAATTTAAAATAATTATATTTTGTATAATATTTAAGTGTGACATATTATAAAACAAAATAAAATATTTATTTATTTATAATATAATAATAATTCGATTTGGATCGGATATAATAGATTATAAAATTTGTCAATCTAAAATTCGAACGGGTTGTATAATTTTCAATCTGAATCCGATCCGACTATAAAATTTATCAATCTAATCTGATCTGAATCTGATGAATTAGATCAAATTTCTTAATTTAAATAGATTAATTGGATTATTTGTTCACCCTTAATTGCAATTATACCCATAATGTATGGCTATCGATAAAAACATACTCAAATTTAGGCATAATTGTATCATTATCCATACATTGCGAGCATAATTGTAACTTTAAAATACATGTTGTTGGGCATACTTTTATCATTACTCGTATGTTGTGGGCATAATTGCAACAAAGTAAACGTTTTGGTTATTTTTGTAAATTGTTTCATACGTTGTGTGCATAAAATGTAACTAACCCTAAAAAATATGATGATATTGCACCCACAATATATTCATAAAAAATGGTTTTGATATATGTGGATAATATGACATGTAGCCAAATGTAAAGAACAATAGGAGTATTTTTGTGTTATTTATTTTGGGTATTTATGTGAGACTATAGTGTAATGGGGCTTTGGATTTGACTGTTATTTTTAGTTACTAATATTATTCTTTCAATATAAGATGTATTAGACTTTGGGTTTAAACTAGGATGTCAAAATCCCTCATGGATTTGGGTTTAATACTTTTGAACCATTTTAAATAAAAAAGATGTTAAAATTTAGATTTTAGAGCTTCAAATTGATAACCATTACTCGATGGTGATTTCTCAAATTTATAGCCATCGATGTCATTTTTGATTTTGGGTGTAATATAATACTTTGATTTTTATTTCTTGTAAAACACTCGCCAACTCAATTTAACCCTGTTGACATTTTTAGTTAAGATTCTTGTATCAAGTAATATTAGTAGATTTATTTGTGACTTTGAGTGTAGATTAGACATTTTATTTGATTTTTTTTTTGTATTTTTTTTGTGATTCTATTGTGCCTAACAAGTGGTATTAGAGCTTAAGGTTGGATAGTCCTGGTTTATGGAAGATACGGAAACAAGAAGGTTTGAGACTGGTAATAACAATTTTAAAGGTATGGATGCAAAATAGGCTTCTTAAGGTGTATTTGAAAAGAAATTGTATATCTTGAAGATCAATGAAGATGATGATATTGTAAGTCATTTCAATAGGTTCATACAATGTGTTTTTGAATTGCTAAGGGTTGATGTGAAGATAAAAGAAGAAGATAGAACAATGATTTTATTGTCTTCATTTCCTGAGTCAGGTGGTTCGTTGGTGTCTTCATTGGTTGAAGGAAATAAGAAATTGATAGTGGGCGAGGTGTTAATGGCTTTCTTGAAAATTGGTAATAAGATGCAACAAGGTAGTTATGTATATGGAGATTATCTTACAATAATAAGTAATTCAAAAGCAAGCTCCTGGAAAATGTAGATACATGAGGATATATCCAAATAGCGAGGAAAAATTGTTCAAGCCTCATCAAAGATGTGGTATTGAGTATTCTATTATCATAACATCAAAAGGTATTAAAGAGAAAGATTAAAGGTTATAAGAGACCTTGATGAGAAGAAATGACAAAGTACTAAATGGGAAAAGTTAACTGGAACTTATGATATAAAAAATGATTTAATGTTTGATAGGTGGTGATGGTTTTCAAGATGATTGAATTCTAGATTCTACTTATTCATTTTACATGTGTGAAAACAAGGAGTTGTTTGATAGGTACAAGCCTTGTGATGTTGGTCATGTTGTAGTGCTAATGGTCTAAAGAGTGAGATCATTGATATGGGTACTATAAAGATAAAGATATTGATGGAATTGTCTAGACATTAAGTAATATAAGACACATACCTAGTTTAAGAATTAATTTGATTTTATTGAGCATACTAGATATCTTAGAATATGATTTTTTTATCAAGGAATAAATATATGGAGGTTGGTAAAAGGTTTTTGGTTATTTTGAAAAGGAAAAAGAGAGGTAACTTATAATAAGTTGATTGGGATCTTGCTTGAGGTTGAGTTACAGCCTCTGCTAAGGGTAAGGTGAACATCAATTGGTAGTTGAACTTTAAATGCTGTGTGAATGATGGTAATAGAAGTAAGAAAAATGAGTCAAGTTTAAAGGTTATTGTGTTTGGTGGTACAAGTTTAGTGTTAAAAGATTGCTTTCAAGGTAGAGCAAATTCAAGTAAAATTATCTTTGGTTAAATATGAAATGGTAGGTGTGCTCTACCTGCAAATGGTGTGCAATGAGGGTATATATGAATATGTCATGATGTGATACTTGCTACTACTGGTAAACTTTTATGTTTTGAGCTAGAGATTGTTAGGAACAGTGGTTCAAAAGTCAAATTATTAAAGTGAAAACATTTGGCTATTAAGTTGGAAAGCAAAAAGCTATTGTGATTAATATTAATAAGTAATTGAATGGGCACTATATCATCATATTTTTCAGGTACTCACGAACCAATATTTTTCAACTATTCATAAGCCAATATGTTTAATGGAGATTGTTAGGTATTAGGTTAAGACTCTTTTATCAAGAAGTGATATTAGTAGATTTATTTATGATTTTGGGTGTAGATAAGGCTAATTTACTAAATCGTCGTAATTTCTCATGACTTATTCACTTTTGTTGTTTTTGATATTTTTGCTCGGTTCTTGTACCCAACACATATACATACTTGTGTAGTTATTTAACACTTATAACTATTACACACACACACACACACACATATATATATATATATATGAATATCTACATGAGAATATGTTCTATTTTATTTCTCTTTTATGCCATCCATTAAGGCACAAGCTAAAATCCCAACAACGTCGTTAAATTTTCTAAATTCATACGCAATTATGAATTTCTCCCAATCTTAATCTCGTATTGGACAATTTCCATTGAATTTATAGCACTAATGTGGAAAAACTTTCGCAAGCATCAATATATTTTATTTTAAAAGAAGTTTTGTTTGAAATTTTTGTAAGATTGTTAATTGCAACTGTTTGGTATTGTTCATATGGTAAAATAATGACCTAAGCGAGCTAGTTTCCTCATCATATAAAAGTTATGAAAACGGTTTGAATGTAGCCCAATTTTCACATATAGCTAGAATAAATGGGTTGAAGCATACAGAATAACATGAGATTTGTCCACGTGGTACGTGGTATGGTAAATAATCTGGCCAATCTTAACCTAAAATATGATTATTAACAAGCTACATGTCTTCTTTAAGTACTTGGTTTGAATTAGGAAAATTATATTATATAGACCACGTACGCATGACCTATGGTAAGTGGTCTGATCAAATAAAGCCAAAAGAAGTTATCCAATTAATCCTTTATTCTTGAATTCTCGAAGAAAATGACCTAACTGAGTCAACTGTAATTTTTGTACGTCACTATAAGTCATTTATGCACTTGACATGTCTTATCACCAAAATTTCTATCCAACCTTTTTTATTAATAAAGGATCTGAATCTTCTCGCCAAAAAATCCTATAGCACTAAGTATTCTCTAAATAATTAGCACTCATTATGGAGCCTAAATATTTTTTGGTCTAACTATAAGAATTTGAGGCCTTTCATTTTATAACCAAGAGAATTACCTCATTCCATAAGAATATCACTCCACTTAAAAGTGACCATTCATTGTTCCAATTATGATCAAGTAAGGGATCACCCATAAAGTGATCCACCCTATCTTACTTTAGAATTTGGCCTCAACATAGATAACCTTAGATCACTTTGCATCTCATTCTGTGTAGGATTTTATCTTACACATTATCTCGTTGAACGAGCTTGAAAAAACAAATATCCCAAAACCACAAGGACTACACCTTGCCCTACCAACTCTACCAGCCAAAGCTCTAAAGAAGAAATCTTCAAAAAGGAATCTAGGATGGAGAGGCATCAAAAGTAAGTAGCTAAGTTTCAACAAGCTTTCGTAAAGTCACAAAATGACAACAAGGAATTAAGGTCTCATTTGCTTCAAGAAAGTTTCTTTGAGGAGGTTGAAAGCTCATTTTAAACTTTGACTACTCCACCTAGACCAACCCACCAAGAAAAACAATGTCAAATACGCTTTTATCCTTATATATACGATAACCAATATTAGCCTAGGCAGCTCGTGACCCATATTATCCATACATGCACCCATTATAGTCTTACCAAGTAGAGATAACTCAATTAAAGACAATACAGACATGGAACATACAATCATATGATGCTTAGGGTGACAAAATGAAAGGATGGAAGAATGATTAACGGAATAATTAAAAAAACCAAGGGGGAAACCCATATAATGACATTGAAATAGCTTATGAGATATTAGTTGTATCTTCCTTCTCTGACAAAATAGAACACATGGCACTAATACCCAATAGCACATGTCATACTTGCTTACTTGAGTTCATCTTATCTTAATTGAGAGATAAAAATTTAGCATAAAAGATTAAGTCACTCAAATTTCTCATATTTAAAAAAAATTGTTTCCTACAATGTTCAAAATTAAAGATCCCAATGATTTTCAACATAATATATTTGAGTTATCCAAATCTTTTTTTAATGGATTAAAAGATATTTTTTCTTCTTTTTTTCTTTTTTTTTTCACAGCAAGACATCTTAGCCACCCAAAAATATGTTACTTAAAGACAAAACAAAATTGAAATGTACAACAGTCCAATAAGTTTTGTAATTAAAAAAGCAATTTGATTAAAATATAATATCACCCACTTTTATCACCGAATATTATATATGAGAATAATAAATATATACAACTTTTAACATTTTCTAAATTATGGATTCAAACCTCCCCTAGCGCCAAAATATTTACTTCATACTCTTTCAAAAGCATATGCTTAATTCAAAAGTTAAAACCTATTAATTTAATAATAATGTTAAAAAGAATTCCGTATGACAGTTCTAAGACGTTAGAATAATTATCAAAACTGTTAACACTTTAATCTTAATTTTAAGAGAATTAATTGTATTTAACGACACAAATTAAATTATTGTTAGTATAAAAATAATACTTTAATTATAATTAATATTAATAATAAAATTAACATTTGTTATCATTATCCAAATTTAAATTTGGTTAACTAATAAAAAAAAATTGTTTATTACGTGTGGGAGAGAGAAATCCAGCTTCCGGGAAACAGCATGTGCTTATGAATAAATGATTATATCCATCCCCACAGTCTATTTAGACCAATGTATAGTCTTCTTTATTGGGCTAGATGACATTATAAATAACCAACCTCGTCTTGAGCAAACGTTTGAGCCAAGGGATCTTAAATCTGAAAACATTGAAAACGATGCTTAGAGAGTAATAATAAGTATCTAAGGAGTACGTAGTTTATAGTAGAATCAATAATTACTATACATACAGAGATAAAAATGGTGAGAGCTCCTTGCTGTGAAAAGATGGGACTGAATAAAGGTCCTTGGAGTACCGAAGAAGACCAAATCCTTATTCATTACATCCAAAACCATGGACATTCCAATTGGCGTGCACTTCCAAAACAAGCTGGTAATTAATCAATAAATTAGGTTAACAATTTTTTTTACTTTTGCAGATAAGTATAGTGGTTGGCTTTGTGCGCTGGAGTATCGTGACTCTCTCTCTCTCTCTATATATATATATATACACACAGGCTTGTTTTGTATTCTGATTAATTTCATCCCATGTTTGGAAATTCCTTTTAGGACTATTAAGATGTGGGAAGAGCTGTAGACTCCGGTGGATTAACTACTTGAAACCAGATATTAAGAGAGGAAACTTTAATATAGAAGAAGAAGAAACTATCATCACCTTACACCAAATGCTTGGAAATAGGTAATTTATAATTAATTTTTATCAGAAATATTTTCAATTGTATGTATATAATTGATTTCCCTTTATCAATATATGAGATATTTCAAAACTGCATAATTATTACTTAATATATATATATATATATTTAACAATTGAAATCTCTATCATCATGTTAAAGACACAGGAGGAAGGGGTTAAAGGCCAAAACTTGAAATATATATACATAAGTTTTTTTTTTTTTTTTACCAAATCGATTCAAACTCTATATTATTATCTTAAAGTTTATAAGAGTTATATTTCTTTCAATTCTTAAAAAAATTTAACATAATTGTTTGAAATATTAGACATTATAATCTTTATAAATTCTATTATAATATGTTATTTAGTATTAGTAAATGTAAAATATTACTTATAACTTAGAGATAGCTAGCTAGGGTCATATATCCCGAATTGAACGGAGCACTAACTACGATGAAAATTGATAATCACATGAATATAGCTAGTCATGCAAGCTCGTTTTCACATGCATATGAATATAATAAAATATGAATGTGCAAACATGTCCTGAGTTATACCGTGCTTGTATACAAGGGAGTAGTTCACTATTAATATGTTATAGATCTTACAAGTTCTGTAGTAGTATGTTGATACTATACTTAATAGTGTGACTCATAAATATTAGCTATATTTTATAATTACTGTACCAATATTTCATCGGTTAAGATTTAAGGGTATAATCTATAAATATATATATATATATATATTATTCTTTTTAATATACAATAATGTAACAAAATTACATAATAAATTGTTTCAACTGATATTATCTCTTCTGTATGTATATGGTTTCCATACAAATGGTTTATACAAAACTTTTGAACAAATTATTTACAATCATGCAATAGATTGATATAATGATTGAAGGAAAAATTATAAATGTCACTCAAATTGTATAAATTTTAAATTAAGACATTTTAGTCACCTAAATTCATAGTTATATGATTAAAGTGTTTATTTTTTTCACAATTTTGTGACTAAAATGTATTTTATTTGCTATAAAAAATAAATATTTTAATCACATAATTATAAAATCAAGTCATTAAAGAATAATTAGTTTAAAATTTTCAGTTATTTATATTTTCCGTATAAAAATTACGTAATCAAAATATTCTAATAACATAAAATAAGTCATCATTGTTTTTATATTTGATTTTAATTTTAAGAGTTATTAATTAATTTTAAATTTATAATTTACATGATATCTAAATCATTAATTTAAGTTATACATTATCTGTTAATATTATATCTATTTCGGTTAGAAAAGGAAGCTTATGTGTTAGTATATATATTCACATATATATAAACTGAAGCAACTAATTATATATTAAATATATAATTAAATAATAACTAATAATTGTAGTTGATTCTCAGATGGTCATCAATCGCAGCAAAATTACCAGGGAGGACCGATAATGAAATAAAAAATGTGTGGCACACCCACTTGAAGAAAAGGCTGAAACAAACCCAACACAACTCCTCATCAATCTCAGAAACCAAACCAGCTGATGTGACTATGAATAATATTTCCATTTCCAAAATTGAATCATCATCAACTTCAAATAATTTTCCAGAAAAATCAGATCAGAGTAGTACTTCAGGTTGTAGTACATCAATATCAGAGCCACAATCCTCAAAATCAAATGAGTTTTCCTCAATATCACTTTTTTCTGAGGAAACAAACAACATTAATACTGGTGATGACAACATAGAAACCAGCTCTGGAAATTATTTTCCTGAGATTGATGAAAGTTTTTGGTCAGAAGAAACAAATTTAGCTGAGAATTCCAGCAACCAATTTGAGTTTTCTGAGAACCCAATTGAATCAAATCCACTATTTCCATTCAATTCAATGGAACTCATGAGCTATGATGATTTTAATATTATTGACGACAACATGGACTTTTGGTTCGATATTTTCATTAAAGCTGGGGGAACACCAGAGTTACCAGAACAGCTTTATTGAATTGTTTTAATAGTTAGATATTATGTTAGACGTAGTTTTTAATTTTCGTCAAATATTCATGTACAAGCAATACATCATGAATATATATCATTTGAAGGTATACCATAATTTAGTTTGGTAAAAATTTAGAGAAAATGAGAATGTCCTACATCTAGAGAAGTTTTAAGACAGGTATTCTAAAAGTTGCTATAACGTTTGATTTTGTTAATGTATATCTAGTAACATATTAATGTATATATATATCTACTAATGTATATCTATTTACTTTAGGGATATCTATATTTAGTTACTTTAGATATATCTAGTTTACTTGTAATTCATATGTAAAGCGTGTATATTCGTTTGATTACATAATAGAATACTGATCATTAAGTATTTAACATGTGGTATCAGGCCCATTTATTAACTTTCTTTCTAGCAGTGTTTTCTTTTGGTGTTATTTACACCGCATAACTTCATTGTCTTGTAATAGCTATGTCGTTCGCGTTTAACCTTGACGTCTTTGGCCGTTGTCCTTGGGTTACTGGAATTACGGTGGCCGGATTCTTAAGGAGTTTCGCACCATTGAGCAACTGATCAGATTGGCCAGGACCGCCGGTTGGCCGTAGAGCCCGGAGCATGGGTTGGCCAGATTGGCCGGACTGCCGTTCACCGTTTATCGGACTGCCGTTCACCGTTGATTGGACTGCCGTTGACCGTTGACCGTTGGCCAGGGATTGGCCGTGGCCAGTAAGAACTTCTGGATTGGCCAGGATTTCATAGTTTCACAGAAATTTTGCTATACAGGTTCACCCTACCCAGTTTTTCGCGTAGATCTCATTTTTGCAGTCTGTTTTTGCATATTGTGTTTGCAAATGGATAAAAATGATACTTTTGTTTCTTGCCCTATTAATACTATATTGGAGGGGACTAAGAATTATTTATCATGGTCTCAAGCTATGCGCAGTTTTCTTAAGGGTCGTATGCTTTTGGCATTATTGTCTTGGTGCAATTAGTATTCACGATAAAGGATCAAGTGAAGAAGATGCTATCTTTCTTCGTCGCGTGATTGAATGGGATAGTCGCGACCACGTGATCCTCGCGTGGATTCGAATACTTCCATTCCATCCATCTCAATCTGTTTGGCGGCTTTGACGATGCAAATCGGCATGGGATATGTTGGCCAAGGTACTCCCACTCACGGATCCATGAAATATCAACTAATAGTTGAATTGCATAGCTGCAACGGGGACGAGCGATCCATCAATGACTACTTTGATCGACTTCGCTTCCTTTGGGACGAATTGACCTTTGTGATCCAATTTGGGCATGCTTTCAACAGGTGCTCGACAATATGCTACTATTAGGGATGAATTTCATCTACATGGGTTCTTGATGTCAGCTCGCGAGGACTTTGAGCCAATCAGGAGTCGAACTTCTTGTCGTAGTCCTCGCTCCTATACTGTCTGTAAATTAGTTGGTTAGAAGAAGCTCGACTTACTGACCATGAGCCCAAAATAAGCTTAATGTTTTGGCTATTACTCCTCTGCTCCACCGTTGAACAACCTCGTGCAATCGGGTGATTCCTGCGGTTACGGCACACAATCGTCGCGAGCGAGGAAGCGATAAAGGGATTACGTAATTATTGCAAGCGTCGTGGCCGCGCCGTTGAGACTTGTTACCGTCGTGGCAAATCTCACTGCTTTGTTGCTAATACGAGCCTACTTTGTTGATGCCTTACAGTTCGGTCGGTCCCGGTCTTGAATCCAGCATCAACCTACTCTCGTGGAACTACAGATCGTAACTCGGGCTATTCAAATGGTGGTAGTGCATCTTTTTTCACTATCTCTTAGTTTTGCCCGGTGAGTCTCGAAACTTGGCTTTTGACTCTGCGTGTTGCAATCACATGACACCTCGCTCTTCTTTATTCTCCAAACTTGACCCTGCACCGCATCCAATATTCACATGGTGGGCGATGGTTCCACCGTTCATGGGAATAGTCTAGGTTTTGTTTAGAGCCTACACCTGCATTCGCAGGGTTTTCCATTGTACACGACACTATCCTATAATTTATGCTACTGTGGGCGGTCGCCGAACTAGGATATCGCCTTATTTTGACTATTACGGGTGTATTGTGCGAGGATCGAGAGACGGGGCAAGAGCTTGGGACCGGTCTAGGGTCGAGGCGTATGTTTCCGTAAACAATCTTAAATGCTTCCACTTGTTGCTCACTGCACATTCTTTCTTGCGCTTCTATGCGGTTCTTCCTTCTCTCGCACTTTGGCATTCTCGTCTTGGTCATGCCCCATCCTACCATAGCAGGTTAGCTTATAAAAGGTCTATTGGGTTACGTGTCCAAAATAATTTTGATTGTACTTAAGCCGTATCAGTTAGGAAAAGCGGCCAGCTTTACCTTTCAATAATAGTAAATCTATCTCTAATAGTATTTTTGAGTTAATTCATTTTGATGTTTGGGGACATTCTCACATTTACTAGTATTGGTGGATCTCGATATTTTGTTGTTTTTATTGATGATTATTCTCGTTATAGTTGGATCTTTCCAATGAAATCTCGATTACGAAATCTTATCAATATATAGTAACTTTGCAAAAATGGTTGAAACACAATTCTCCAAACATATCAAAACTTTTCGATCGATAATGCTCTCGAATATACTCAATGCTTTTCAAACTCTATTACACTCTATGGCACTTGTACATCATCCTAGCTTTTCCGGGAACCCTCGGACAAAATGGTCGGCCGAAATAAAACTTCGTCGTATTCTTGACAGCCTTTGTTCGTCTTTCTTCTCTCTGCCAAAGTTCTGCCCCATTTTGGGGTGAAGCTACTCTTGTCTTGTTTATACCATTAATCGCATTCAGTGATGTCATTCATAATCGGACTCAGGTATGAACACGCTTTTTGGATCATCTCTAACTATCATTACCTTCGTTCGGATCTGTTTGTTTCGTTCTTGACCTCGTGAACACTGACAAACTTGAGCCTCGATCTAGACTTTGTTGTTTTCTTGGTTATGGTGAAACTCGAAAAGGGTATCGATGCTATGATCTGTCTCGCATCGTCTCTCGTGTTTCCCCGTAATGTTGTCTTTTGGGAACAGCTTATTTGTTGAACTTTCTCACTTTCGTTCTTACAACTAATTCAAATGTTTTGGAAATTTTTCCAAATGAGTCTCTTGTTCCTTCTGAGATACTTCTAATCCATCTTTGGAATTCACTATTCAATCTTTAGATATTTTTGATGATTCTCACAGGCAGGTCGTAGAAGAAACGGGTTGATAATGAGCTACCTCCTGCCTTGAGCATAGGTCCTTCACTCACTGCTCACTTTGAAGATCCTCAGCAAGACATTCCACCTACGCCAACTCGGCAGGGTAAGATCCATTCCTACACATTTACTTGACTATCATTGTTACCTTCTCTGTCTTTTACACTCATGAGCCTCACACACTTTATCGTGAGGCATCTATAACTTCATGCGGATTGCAATGAAAAGAAGAAATTGATGCATTAACCAAAAACCATACTTGGGATCTTGTTACTCTCATATGGTCAATACGTGGTTGGTAGTAAGTGGATCTATAAGATCAAGACTTCGCTACGATGGGTGTCGATATTCTACAAGGCTCGTCTTGTAGCAAGAGGTTTTACACGAGTATGGGATTGATTATGAAGAGACTTTTGCTCAGGTTGCCGTATTTCCTCTGTTTCGTACCTCTTGGTACATTCTTTCTTTGCTAGTAAATGGGACCTTTTCGGATGGATGTTAAAAATGCATTCCTTAATGGGGATCTGCGTAGAAGAAGTCTATATGTGACCTCCTCTGGTCTTCTGTTGAAACAAATAAGGTTTGTCGCCTTGACGTGCAATTTATGGCCTTAAAGAGGCTCGCGACGTGGTTTGCCAATTCGGCTCTACTTATCCTTCGCTTGGGTTACACTTTGCCAATCCTTATGATTACGCCTTATTTCTTCGTCGTAATGATAAAGGCACCATTTTGCTCTTACATATGTGGATGATATGATCATGCTTGGTAATGACCTCGGTGGCATTCAAGAACTCAAGGATTTTCTTAGTCGGCGGTTTGAGATGAAAGACCTTGGACATTTAAGCTATTCCTTGGGTCTTGAGATCACTCGTTCCACGGATGGTATTTACATTACTCGAAGCAAAGTATGCATCGACCTCGTATCTCGAAATTTGGACTCGCTGACGGCAAGATTGTTGACACTCTAGTTGAACTTAATGCGCATTTGACACCGTCGGAGAACGACCATTGTCTAATCCCTGTCTTTATAGACGATTGGTTGGCGGTGGTTTATCTTACGAGTTACTCGTCCGGACATCTCTTATCTTGTTCATCGGGTGAGCCGGTATCATCTATGCTCCCACGATCGACTCACTATCTTTGCGATTCTACGTATTCTACGATACTTGAAAGCACTTATCTTCCATGGCCTTTTCTACTCGGTTGATTCTCCTTTTAACTTTGCCAATTCTCGATCTTTGATTGGGCGGAGATCCCGCGATCGCGAGGTCCTTACGGAGTTATTGCTTTCTCCTTGGTTCTTCTTTGATTTCTTGGCGAAGTAAGAAACAAACCTTCCATGTGGCTCTAGACTTGAAGCGAGAATATCGTGCTGCTGGCGATACCACATCGAGCTTCTTTGGCTACGATGGCTTCTTGGGATTTGGGTGTGTCCACGTCTGCACTCGTCTTTATTGTGATAATCGAGTGCAATTCATATTGCTCATGTGATGTCTTTCATGAAGCAGACTAAACACATCGAGATTGATTGTCATAACCCTTCTAAATCTTATCCATGGTGCTCTCGAAGCTTTTCTACGTTTCCTCGACGATCGACTTGGGATATCTTCGCTAAGGCAACTTCCCAAAGAAGGGCCTTTTCGTAATTTGGTTGACAACCTAAGTTGGTCTGCGTCCACCTTGAGTTTGAGGGGATGTTAATGTATATCTACTAACATATTAATGTATATATATATCTACTAATGTATATCTATTTACTTTAGGGATATCTATATTTAGTTACTTTAGATATATCTAGTTTACTTGTAATTCCTATATAAAGGCACCATGTATATTCATTTGATTACAGAATAGAATACAATCATTAAGTATTTCTAACAGATTTAGAGGAGATATTAGGTAATTTCAAAATCATGTTTTGATTATATTCATTTTTTTATATATATTTTTACCGTTAGAAAGGTGGTTGATACGATGAAGAAGTTTCAAAAGTGACAGAGAGTTGACAATTGTATCCCTCTTAATTATTCGGAGTTATATTCTCTCTTCATGGCTTATTAATCAAATCAACTTTTCTTACCATTGATCGATTTTTTATTTTAATTAAAATATGATACTAATACTATTATGTTATTCAAGACGAAATTATAGTTAACGAATTTACTTGCAAAAAATAAAAATAATAATATATAGTTAGCCAATGGTACATATAAAAAATATATATTTGATAGCGAATTGGCACTTGCGGAAGCGAATATCAGGTCCAATTTTGGTTGCACAAATTAATAATAATGGGTAACGGTAAAAGTAATAATCATTAAGAAATTAAATGGCACACAATGATTTAAGTGATTCAAATTTTCAATATGAAAAGTCTACTCCACTGACGACGACACACCGAGAAAAATCCACTAATAATCAAAATGGAGATACAAACACTAATTTCCAGAGCTTCACAAATTATACCAAATTCCAAAATCAACCTACAAAATATCCCCTCTAATTTACTGGTAATATATATAGCAAGATAAATTAACAAACTTGCTATTAAATCAAAAATTACCGTACAAATGAGAGAAACACTACAAATGGCAGCTGAAATGGACAGTTTGTCCTTGGGCTGATTTCTCCTATTTGATGATGGTCGCTCTATTCTGCGGCTTTCTATAATTCTTCTTTTAGCTCTCAAATTGGTCTTTGCTTTCTATTTGTTTTCAAGCTGTTGAGAAATAGTGAGGAAGAGACAAAGCAGAACAACAATGAAGAAAATGACACGAGTAGGTCGGATTTATGATTTATTCTTCTCTAATATCACTTCTTTTTTTAACGCTTTTATCTGGTGGCTTCGGTATGGTTTTTCTATGCACCCTAATTACGACAAGACAACAATATATATATATATATATATATATATATATATATATAGAAGGCAGCTGAGGGTTTCTAATGATTTATATGGGCTTTGGGCTAATAGGGTTTTGGGCGACTAATTAACAAATCTCCACCTTGGCTCAAAAGCAGAAAACAAATTCTTCAAAATATGAAATTCCTCGGATTACAAAATAACCGTCATCCAAAGCCCGAAGAAGTGATCATCTTGACAAATACCAATCAAGTCCAAGCAATGCTTGAACTTGTTAAATGAAAGCTTGGTTTGGTTAACATATCACCGGATTCTGTAGTGGCTATCTTATTAACAACAATAGCACCATGAGACAATGTCACGAACGAAGTGATATTCGACATCAATGTGTTTGGTTCTTTCATGATACATAGTATTCTTAGTCAAGTGTATCGCACTCGACTATCACAAAATACAATAGAAGTATCCCGTTGTAAACCCAAATCACAAACCAAACCTCTAAGCCAAATGGCTTCTTTCATCGCTGTCATTGCCATATATTCTCACTGCGTAGACAAAGCAACTATAGATCAGTAAAGTAGCCTTCCAACTAATGGCACAACGAGAAAGAGTGAAGACATAACTGTCGTAGATCTTCTTCTATCCAGATCACCGTAATCGGAATCCACATAACCAATAACACCGCAACCAAGATTAGAACTTCCATCATATACCAAACCAAAATTAGATGTACCTCTCAAATCGAAGTATCCATTTCATCGCACAATGACCCTTACCAGATTACCCATATATCTGCGACAACACTAACTGCATGTGAAATGTCTGGACGAGTACAAACCATAGCGTACATCAAACTCCCAACGGCATTAGCATATGGAACCTGAGACATGTACCGCTCCTCTTCTTCTGACTGTGGTGACAAATCCAAAGAAAGCCTGAAATGCGCAGCTAATGGCGTACTCACAGGTTTAGAATCTTTCATGCCAAAACGTTCAAGAACTTTTTCAATATAACTTTTCTGAGTCAAATAAAGCTTTCCGCATTGCCTATCCCCTGTAAATTTCCATGCCCAAAATTTTCTTCGCTGCACCCAAATCTTTCATTTCAAACTCACCATTAAGCTGAGACTTTAATTTTTGAATCTCGGACTTATTCTTAGAAGCAATAAGCATGTCATCAACATAAAGCAACAAATAAACTGATGAACCATCATGGAATCTTTTATGATAAACACAACTATCATAATCACTCCTAGAGTAACCATGATCAATCATAAAAGAATCAAACCGCTTATACCACTGCCTTGGAGATTGCTTCAGCCCATATAAAGACTTTTTCAATAAACAAACATGATCTTCCTTACTTACCTGGAACAACAAACCCCTCCGTCGGTTGATGCATATATGTTGTTCTTCAAGCTCACTTCGCGTGTAAGAGGTCATCTTGACATCAAAGTTGTTCTAATTCCATGTCAAACAATGCAACCATAGCAAGCAACCCACGAATAGAGCTATGTTTCACAACAGGAGAAAATACTTCATTGAAGTCAATACCTTTCTTCGACAATGACCTTTGCGAACAACACGTGCCTTGAACCTAGGCTAACTTCAACCTCGGGTATACCTTCCTTTTTCTTGAAGACCCATTTGTTTCGACAATCTTCCTGCCCTTAGGCAGTTTCACCAATTCCCATGTATGATTCTATGAAGTGATTCAATCTCTTCATTCATAGCAACCACCACCGAATGTACTCATCACAAGTGGCACTTCTTCATGATAACTAGAAGGTTCGTGCACCTCGATAGACTCTTGCCAGAGCAATGCAAAAGAAACTAAGTCTCCGCATCTGCGTACCTCGAGGGGCGTCCCAATCTCTCTTATTCCTTTACCCTTTGTGATACCTTTGTATGGTTGCTCATGCGCTCTTCCGCTACATCACGTACGGCGAGAATCGTCTATCTCGTCCACAGATGATTGATCTGATGCCATCTTGTACTTGACTAGAAGCTCCATTTCTCGAGCTCCACCTCGCTTTCACTAACACCGTGGTCTTTATCCGCAACAATGTACTCTTTTTTTCTTTTGCAACATAGAAGACTCATCAAACTTAACATCTCTCGCTAATCAAAATTTAGGTGACTTGGGTTGAACACACCATAATCTATAACCTTTCACCCTGCATGATACCCCAAAAATATGCATTTCAATGCCTGAGCTCAAGTTTACCATCATTAACATGACGTAAGCGAGGACAACCAAAAACTTTCAAATCGTAATAATTAGCGGGAGTACCAAAGAATACCTCGAAGCGGAGTCTTCAACTCAATTGCGAGTTGATGGAGGCCGATTCACCAAATAACAGGCATGGTTACAAGCTTCACCCAAAAGATTTATCCAAGTCAACTTGAAAGAGCATACAATCTAGCTCTTTCTAAGAGAGTCCTATTCATAATGCGTTCGCTACTCCATTTTGATGTGGTGTATGACGCCGCATGCGGTGTCTCACTATGCCATTTCTTTCACAGAACTTCATTAAACTGATCGTCACAAAATTCCAAACCATTATCAGCTCAAATGCTTGATTTTCGCTTGTTTGATTTTCTATACAAGCCTTGAATTTTACAAATTTTGAGAACGCATCATTCTTATTCTTGGAAAAATACACCCATACATGACGAGAGAAGTCATCAATAAGAGTCAACATATACCGCACCACCTTAGACACAACACGAGAAGGACCCGAAGATCTGAATGAATATAATCACGCATCTTTCGTTTTATGGATGGTCAGACCTTGAACTTGACTCCTCGCGATGCTTTCCATAGACACAATGCTCACAAATCAATTTTCCCGGTTTTACGACCACAAAGCAAATCTCGCTTGCTCAAAATGACATCCCCGCTCACTCATACGCCTGCCGCACGTGCCATAATCGAGTAGTGTCTCATCTTGATCTCAGACGAGGATGAAAGCTGATACTTGCCCAATGCAATTGCTACCACAAGCATATAGAGACCACGCGACAATTTCCCTTTAATAACAATGAGAGCACCGCACTAACTTTTAAAACTCCACCTTCGCCATTTCATACTTATAGCCTTGTGAATCAAGAGTACCCAAAGATATCAAATTCTTTTCAAATGCGGAACATGGCGAACATCTTTCAAAGTCCTAAAAATACCATCATGCATCTTAATTCTGGACAGTACCAATACGATAACCTTGCGGGACATATTGTTTCCCGTCAAGACAACACCTCGTCAATAGACCGATAAGTTAAGCAAACCAATCTCTCTTTTCCCATATGGTAAGTGCAACCCGAATCAAGAATCCAAACATCTCCGTAAGAACCAATAGATCGACAGAAAATTTTTCACCATCTAACGTGAACTATCTCGCAACACCCGGCACATCATTAGTACTTAAGACGTCAGGCGCATTTTCCTACCTTTGAGTTTAGGACAATTTACTTTCCGATTAGGCCGCCTTTCACAATGATAATTGCATTTATCTTTTCTTTTTCTAGATTTGGATCTAGACTTGCCTCTATTACTACTTGTGCCTTTTTCTTGATTTCTACCTCTGACAAACAAACCACTACTATTTTTATTGTTGCTATGTAGCACCTTTTTCTTCAACTCTACCGGAATTCAAAATTTTTGACATCTTCCAAAGAAATAGTGTCTCACCCATATAAGCATAGTATCAACAAAATGCTCAAATGAATGAGGTAAAGAACATAATAGAACTAAGGCCTGATCCTCATCATCAATCTTAACACCACCATTTTTCAAATCACGAATAATTTTAGTGAATTCATCAAGATGATCGTGCAAAGGTGTACCTTCTAACATTATGAATGTAAACAAACGCTGCTTCAAGTATAACCGACAGGTCAAAGACTTGGTCATATACAAATTCTCCAATTTAAGCCATAACCCAATGAGGAGATTCCTCATCACCAACCTGTCAATACCTCATCGCACAGGGGATAACTGAATTGAACTCAAATCATTTTCCATCAATGCATCTTTTTCTTCATCATTCAATTTCCTCAAAGCAATTTATCCTTGCCTTCAAGTTGTCTTAACGAGCAGCCCTTTCTTTAACTAATACGGCCAGCATCTTCATACGCTAAAGACTAAAATCATTTCTACCATTGAATTTCTCAATTTCATATTTTGCCGCCACGAGAAAACCTAATATTAAATAAACAAAATACAACCAGAAAATATAAAACCAATCGGATAACTGAGCTCAGAAATAGATCCAAAAGAGCAAACTTGATCAATTCCAATTAATAACAGAATAACCCAATAGCTCGATACCAATTTGATGGCAATTGGCACTTGCAGTAAGCGAATATCGTGTCCAATTTTGGTTGCACAAATTAATAATAATGGGTAACGAAAAGTAATAATCATTAAGAAATTAAATGGAACACAATGATTTAAGTGGTTCAACTTTTCAATATGAAAAGTTCTACTAATCTGACGACTTTGACGGAGAAAAATCCACTAATAATCAAAATGGAGATACAAACACCAATTTCCGTAGGCTTCACAAATTATACCAAATTCCAAAATCAACCTACAAAATATCCCCTCTAATTTACCGTAATATATATAGCAAGATAAATTAACAAACTTGCTATAAATCAAAAAATTTACAAATGAGAGAAACACTACAAATATGGCAGTGAAATTAGACGGTTTGTCCTTGAGCTCATTTCTCCTCTTTGATCTTGTTCCTATTCTCAGCTTTCTATACTTCTTTTAGCTCTCAAATTGCTGCTTTCTTATTTGTTTTCAATCATGTTGAGAAATAGTAAGGAAGAGACAGCAGAACAACAATGAAGAAAATGACACGGTAGGGTGGATTTATGATTTATTCTTCTCTAATATCAAATTGCTTGTTTTTCGCTTTTATCCGTGGCTTCAGGTATGGTTTTTCTAGGCGTGCACTTAATTCTCGCAAGACAACAATATATATATATATATATAGAAGGCAGCTGAGGGTTTCTAATGATTTATATGGACTTTGGGCTAATAGGGTTTTGAGCCAACTAATTAACAATATTTAATTAATAAGTCATTAAAATTTCATAAATTTAAATTATATCTATCATTATTTGAATTATAAAGTGTCTAATTTTATATTAAAATATTATAAGGGATAAAATTCTAAGTATTTCGAAATATACAATGATAGACATGATTGTATAAATGAAGTTCAGGAGAGTAGGAATAAAATATCATTTAATTTTTTATATTATCTGATTAGTTACGTTATTTTATTTTTAACGTATAAAAAATTCTATATTTTTTTACTTTAGGAGAAAATAAAAAACAGACGTCCATCTCATTTTTTAACAAAAATATTTTTTTTTATTATAAAAAAATATAGATATCTTGTGAAAATAGTTAAAGATATAACTCTCCATTTACATACGTGTATATATATATATATATGAAAGGGAGCTTATTCTATACAAATTAATTAAACCTACAAGTATGTACTTGAATTTGGATTTTTTTAATATAGTTTGTATTTGAAGCTAGAGTTATAATGAACACAAACATGTGATCAAATATTAAAGGATTGTATTCTCTTGTCTTTCTTGCTTCGTTTATGTAAACATCAAAGTATAGATTACAATAACATCACCGGGAAGTAGAGTGAAAACTGAATTACTTTATTAAATTATTAGTCTATTACAAATATTCTTTATATAGATTTTTTAGTTACCTATCTAATCATTACATGTGTAGTTATACTGTTTTATAGCTCCTTAGTAAACAAATTTAAAAAAGTTTCATATTGATTAAAAAAAAAGTTTCATATTGATTAAAAATAAAGGTAGGTGTTGTATTTCGAATTATAAATAAAGTTATCTCCTTCATTTCTAAGACATCATAAAATTTGTAGATCTTTCTTTCTTTTAAAAAGGTAATTAATTAGCTCAATTTTGTCCAATTAATTGTAATTTTGGAGTTTATTCATTTAGAGATAGTAGAAGTGGTCAACGATGCCCAAAGACATAGGTAACATTTATACCGAATCTCGTTAAATTTATAATATTTTTATTTTTAGGCTTTAATATATACTTTAGTTTCTTTTAGCATTATATTCCAAATAGCATTATTTGGTTGGATTAGTTTGAGTTCTATTCATTTAAATCATAAGTAAATAGTAACTACATAGAATAGGAAAAATATATCCAATTTTCCCAACAATTGGTATCAGAGCCGAAGGTTTCTACCTAGGCATTTTTTTGTATTCCGTTTGTTTTCTATTGGAATATAGTTGCTACTTGTTGTAATCCGAAGAAATGGCCAAAGAAAAGTCTCCTTTAAAGAAAGGCTAATCATCCACGTCAGGTAGAACAATGGTTATGAATGCAAGGTTTGAAGTGGAGAAGTTTGATGGAACCGATCATTTCGGCATGTGGCAAGGTGGAGTTCAAGATGCTCTATTTCAACAAGGTCTATATATCACCATTAAAGAAGAGAAATCAAATGAAGTTGAGTGGAAAAATATCAACTGATTGACATGTGGTACAATCCGTTCGTGTCTCTCAAGAGAACAAAAGTACACAGTAATGTAGGAGACATTCGTAAATAAGTTGTGGAAGGCGTTGGAGAATAAGTTCATGAAGAAGAGCGGACAAAATTGGCTCTATTTGAAGAAAAAGTTGTTCCATTTTTAATGCCTTCCAGGTACCACAATAAACGACCATATTACTGCTTTTAATCGGTTAGTAGCATATTTGTTAAATAAAGATGAAACTTTTAAAGATGAATATTTAGCCTTGATGTTGTTAGCCTCCCTTCCCGATGAGTTTGATCACCATATTATGAGCTTACTCATTGGAAAGGATAAAGTGTCTTTTTAGGAAGTTTTCACTACTTTGTATAGTTATGAAATTAGAAAGAAAGATAAAAAAATAAAGAAGGAATGAAGCAATAAAGGAATTGTCTGTAAGAGGGCATCCGCAAACTCAACAGAGAAGAAGGAGAGGTATATCTCATTCAATAGGAAGGCTTCGTAAAGAGGAATGTGCCTTTTTCATGAAAAAGGCCATTGGAAGAAAAAATGTCTGAATCTACAGAAGAAAGGAAAAGTTCTGTTGTCTGATGCATGTGTAGCTTAAAGTAATTCAAATTCAGATTTTGCATTGGTTGGTTCATCAACAGTATCCCATCCTGGTGATTTTTTGATTCAACGTGTACCTTCCATATGTCTCCTAATAAGGAGTGGTTCTTTAACTTTGAAGAACTAGACAGTAGAGTTATTTTCATGGGTAATGACTATCCATGTAAATTTTTGGGGATCGATACAATTCATTTAAAGAATCAAGATGGTTCAACTAGAGTCTTGATGGATATTCCAAATATGTAGAAGAATCTCATTGCTGTGGTAGTCTTAGAATCAAAATGCTTCACTATGACCATACAAAATAGGGCATTGAAGGTTACTTCTGGAGCACTTGTGGCAATGAAAGGTGTTCGGAAGAATAACTTGTACTACTACCTTGGTAGTACGGTTATTAGGATAACATCAACAATAGTTTCAGAGAAAGAAAGAGATTCAAAAAATACCAAGCTATGTCATATGTGTTTGGGACATGTTGTGAAAAAGCTTAACAGATTATTATAAAGCAAGGCCTATTAAAAGGTGCGAGAATCGACAAGTTGGAATTCTATGAGCATTGTGTATTGGGAAAGTAGAAAAGAGTAAGCTTTTGCACTACACTCTATAATACAAAAGGCATCTTAGATTACATTCATACGGATGTGTGGGGGCCAACAAGAACTCAATCCATGAGTGGCAAACATTATTATGTCACTTTCATTGATGACTTCTCTAGTAGAGTTTGGGTGTATCTTATGAAAAAGAAGAATGAAGTGTTGGGAATTTTTCTGAAGTAGAAGAAGATGATCAAGACTCAGACTGATAGAAAGATCAAATGTTTGAGGTCTAATAATGGAATTGAGTATACAAACGATCCATTTATGAAAATTTGTGAAGAATAAGGGATAGTAAGACACTTCAATATTTGAAAAACACCATAACTAAATGGAGTTACAGAACGTATAAACCGAACTTTGTAGGAGAATATTTGGTCTATTTTGTCAATTACTAGGTTAGGTGATGAGTGCTCAAAAAGCACTAAAATAACTATGATTTTATGCACATTAATTGATTAAAAATATATATATTTATATGTTTTATCATATATTTATATAAAATTGTCTTTTTCGGAATCACGGGTATTATTATTGTTTTTCAGGTATTTTGGCTTAAAAACGCAATGTAAAGACTCAAAGAAGAATACTTGAAGCAATACATCACAAATATATTAATAAATAAGTGGGAAAAGGTCTACAAAACGTGGAAAAAATTGGACAAAATGGGTGAAAAAGGTCAAAAATGTCAAAAATAATCGCCATGTATGCGTATGACTTGTGATATGTGTGACCATGGTATCTGCTCCATTATGTAGCATATATGTGTGTGAGCAACATGATGAACGCATTGTGGCGCCTGTATGACAACGGCCTGTGTATGTGTCAGCTCGACTTATTGACACGCCGCATGTGGCGTTTTTCACCCCATTTTCACGTGCGTGACCATGTGGCGTCATCTTTGGCGTCATTGATGACTTCTCGGCATGTCCATTACGTTTTTTAATATTTTAATATTATTTTTAATATTTTTTACTCATTTTTTCTCTCATTCTCACTATAAATACCCATCCATTCGACTTCAAAACACACCTCAAAACCACACTTATCTCTCTTTCTTTCTCTCTTTTCTTAGATTTTTAGTTTTTCTTATGTTTTCTTAGTTTTTAGTTTTTCTTAGTTAATTTCTCTTAGTTTTAGAGTTCTTCCCTTTTAGGGAAGAACTAGTTATGTTTTTGTAATATTTTAGCTTTTTGATTGATAAATGGGAGTGCAAATTCATTTGTAGTTTTTCTAGCAACGTGAATGGCGTAATCTTGTAAGGATTTTATTTTCTTATGAGTTATTTTTTATGCTTTATTCTTACATGTTATATTTAATTTGTTTGTGATTAAATTTAACTGTGCTAGCTGTTTGTAAAAATGATATAATAATGACGTTGTTATGCTTGCGAAATATTAAATAGGTGAAAATCTCTAAAATGAATTGATTTTATTTTTATTCATGATTTTATATTAAGAATGTTAGAGAGAAATATATTATTTTCATTACAAACTTAAACTGAAAATTAGATTTTAAGGTTTAGTTATCGATACGATTTAGAGTAGTCTTCTTTTATTTGATGGTACAATCGCGGTAGTTAGAGTGAAGCTCTATTTCAAAAGTTTTTATAAAATTATTATCTGAAAATGTATTGACGACTTGTTTTCGGTAGTGATTTTAAAACTTGAAAGTTAGTACTCGGATAACTAAATTCTTAGGTTTAATTTGGACACCTTGAATAAAGTTTAAAAGCATGCATGAAGGTGGAATTTAAATAGTTCCATTTTCAATCTCTTAGAAAAAGGAATTAATTTAATTAGCAAATTAGTTATCAAACCGCATAGGTGTTAATTGATTTGTTTAGTTAACAAAGAATATCTAAACTTGGCAAAAGGTGGTATTAACAAAAGGAGAATCAATAAATATCAATTCATATATTTAATAGCATAAATAATAAACGGCAAGCGTAATTAAGCTTGGTTATTATATCCATAAATACTTTCCTGATTTATAAAGATAAAACTTGCATTAATGTTTATTGAATCTATGTTTATTTTTATGTAAGTAGATTAAAAACACAAAACCCCAGAAATATCGTGACGGGATGTTTAGAATTTAATTTCGTTTTTAAAAGTTTGAATAATAAATTAAAAACCACATACATTCCTTCGGCCAGATCGGCGGCCTTGGGAGTATACTTATCATTTTCTACGAAATGATTAGGTACGAGAGTTTTATAAATATAAAACCAAAGTATTGGCGAGGATCAGCGTCTGGATTTTAGTTAAATCAAGTTTTTGTTCATCAAAGTATTTGGCGATCGCGATTAACGCTTTCGTCAAGTTTTTAGCGCCTTGAATTCTTGGATGGCATCAAGTTTTTGGCGCCGTTGCCGGGGAAGGAATAGCGTTTTTAATTTATTTATCAAAATTTTAAAAATATTTTTGTGTTGTAAATAATTGTGATTTTTTTTTTAAAAAAAATAAAATAAAAAAAATATTTAATCAAATTTCAAATTTCATAAGAAATAAAAATAAAAAAAAAAAAATTTTAAGAAATAAGATAGCATGAATAGTAAAATAAAATTACCGTTCGTAAAAAAAATTAAGTTAATAAGAAATAAGATAGCGTGAATAGTAAAATAAAATTACCATTTGTAAAAAAAATAAAAAAAATATAAAAATAAAAGAAAAATAAAAAAAAAATAAAGAAAAATAAAAAAAAACCAAAATTTTAATTTTTTTTTAGTTTAATTTTTACTTTTTTTTTATTTTCTTTTACCTTTTTCAATTTTTTTATATTATTTTTTATTTTTCTTTTTTTTTAGCTATTTTTTTATTTTTCTTCTTGATTTTTAGTTAACTTACTTAACTTAATTTTTCTTTTACTAACTTAATTAACTTAGATTTTTTTAACATGAACTTGGGTTTTACTTAAATTTTCATTAACTTAATTAACTTAGTTTTTTTTTACTTTTACTTCAGAACTTAATTAACTTAGATTTTTTTTACTTCAACTTAGCTTAATTAACTTTTTACTAACTTAATTAACTTAGATTTTTAACTTAACTTAATTAACTTAGATTTTTTTAATTCACTTAGCAATTAACCTTTTCTTTAAACTTAATTAACTTAGATTTTCATTAACTTAAAGTTTTTGTTAACAGCTTAATAACATGAAAAGTAAAGATCTGAGGAGTTTGTCTAGGAGGCCAGTTCTTGGAAACGCTTTGTGCCGCTGGTCTTTCACGGGAGCGTTGTTACGTACAGGAGGATGGTTTTAAGGAGCGGCACTGCATTCTTTCCTGGGAAGCGCTCTTGGTTATCACGATTATGTTATTTTAAAAAAAACAAATTTTTTTTTAACTATCTCCAAAATTTTAAAGTTTTAATTACAATCTGAGAAGCTAGTTTCTTTGTTTAATCTAGGTACAATTGTGTTTTTTATGCCTTAATTATTTGATTTATACTAGATGTGGGTTATCTAAAACTTCAATATGCCTCACAGTTTTAAATCTGAGAAAGAAATGCGAAAATCGATAGGGCGTAGTGAAAAAGTATAGGTAGACAATGTCTTATACTGCGGGTTTGATTGACTCGATGATGAGGGGCGTTGAGTTTACTTAAAATACAATCCCCATTCGTCTTGCTAAGGCGTTAAACTACTTGTTGGATGGGAAGCGACCCGTCATTTTAGGTAATTTCCTTTTATTTCTTTTATTTACTTAATTATTTCATTTTAATTACATGTGAATAATTTTTAAATTATTAAAACTAAAAATATTTGTTGAGATGTTAGAAGTTCGCGATAATACGTATACAGCTTTAATGATGAATATGATGGATGTGCACGCATTTTCCATTACTACTTGCACATTATCCAAGAAATAGGTAATCTTTCTTCTCTTTTTCTTTATCTTTAATTTCTGATTTGTTACATTGAGAACAATGTAAGTTCTAGGTTGGGGGTGGTGAAAAGTTACCATGCTTAATTAAAAAAATATTTAACAATTTAAAAATAAAAATAATAAAAAAATAAAAAAATAAAAAATATATATATATAATAATTTTTTATTTTATTTTTATGTTCACATTTTCATTTTCTTGTGTGTTTGGTTTTATTTCTATTTTGTGTGTTTGGTTTTATATCTATTTTGCGTGATTTAGTAATTTTTGGAAGAAAAAAAACTTTTCTCACAAAAATTTATCATTTCTTTAAATCAAATTTAAGTAAATAGTTAAGTCTTATGTACTGTTAGATTAATTTTTGAAAACATATCATGAAATATTTTGTAATTATTTTTGATAATTAGTTAGTTTTGTCATAACTAGTATTTCTTGATAAGATGTAGAAATTATATTAAACCCAAAATCAGTGTTTATGAATTTTTTTTAGTGGAGACTACCTTTGTGAGATATAATTTGAGCCTAATTTCCTTTATTGATGAAATATATATTTTTCTCTCCCGAACACATTTCTTATTTCTTAATTTTTAGATGATCTCTATAGGTATTAGCGTTGAATGTATGAATTTTTCTCATCTTAATAGAGTATACGTATATTTTTTTTATTATTTTTGCTTAGATTAAATGATTTGAGTAGAAATTGATAGTATATGCTTATATCTAGATTTCATGCATATTCTTTACCAAAAAAGAAACGTATACGGATTACCTAAACCAAGATCAACGAGAAAAGCCACAAAATTAACCAACATACTTCAAAATCCAAAATATGTACAATGTGGGTTGACTTCTACAAAATACATATATTGAGAAATATCTTGAGGAAAAAAATAGAGAGATAAAGAATATATAGTATAATCTACATCTTATAACCAGCATTTACTCAAAGTTGTGAGTAAAGGCTAATTACAAAAAGAAGGATATGAAATAATTCCTAAAAAAGTCATTTTACCTATAATTCTTACGTTTGTAAAGGCATATATCTTGAAATTCTTTCTTAATGAGTTTGATTTATGCATGAAAATAATTTTTATATATGATATCTTTATAATTTATACATTTGATTCCTTTAAATGAGATCAATGTTAAAATAACACTTTGAGCCTTTATTCTTTATACATATGCGAACATATTAGTTCATTTCTATACATCGACTCTTTCGCACATAAATTAGTATGACTGTTTGAACCCATAGGATTCAGCGTTTTGAGAGTATTGACTTGTGAGGAATAGAGTCGAAGCGAATTCTGATTCATGACACTGAAATTGGGTGAAATTAAATTGATACATTTTTGATATGAAATATGAAAATGATTTTCGACTAATTATTATAATAAATCATGATTGTTTAAAGAGATTAAAATAACTTATGCTTGAGATTTTAATTATGATCTTAAAGGAGATTAAATAGTATGAGACATTTTTGTGAGATATTGTTAATTTGTGATTTTGTTGTAAATTTAATTTTTAAGTTGTTTGTTTTTATTGTTTCTTTTGTTTTTACATTTAGTACAATGTTTGTGGGTATCATTCGAAAACCCTCACGAGACTCGAAACTCGTCATTAGACGGCTTTAGGGGTTTAAAGGCTTGTTGCATAGGCTAAATGCAAGTGTTAATCACGGAAGGAATTTATGATAGTTTAATTTTTTAGTTTTTATCGCTTCTCTTGCTAAGGGACTAGCGAGAAGGCGGATTGGGGTTGTGATGAGTGCTCGAAAAACCTTAAAATAACTATGATTTTATGCACATTAATTGATTAAAAATATATATATTTATATGTTTTATCATATATTTATATAAAATTGTCTTTTTCGGAATCACGGGTATTATTATTGTTTTTCGGGTATTTTGGCTT
This sequence comes from Hippophae rhamnoides, assembly GCA_033030585.1. Lineage (NCBI taxonomy): Eukaryota > Viridiplantae > Streptophyta > Magnoliopsida > Rosales > Elaeagnaceae > Hippophae > Hippophae rhamnoides. Next base: position 72,625,687 of record CM065427.1, read on the forward strand.
AAAAACGCAATGTAAGACTTCAAAGAAGAATACTTGAAGCAATACATCACAAATATATTAATAAATAAGTGGGAAAAGGTCAAAAAAACACGGAAAGATTCAACAAAATGGAGTGAAAAAGGTCAAAATGTCAAAGACGGAAATCGCGCGCGCGGCCAGTGTGTGGCATGTCCCAGCTGCGCGCTAGCAGCGTTGACACCGCTTTCCGTCTTGTATGAAGCGGTACTTCCATATTCCGTATGGCCAGAACTACAGCGCGGCCAACCAGCCCAGCGCGCGCATCGGCAATGTATTATACGCCCGCAGCGTTTTCACCCCGTTTTTCACGCGTCACGGTAGCCACTGTGGCGTCATCTTTGGCGTCATTGATGACTTCTCGACATGTCCATCGTTACACGTTTTTTAATTTTTTAATATTTTTTTTAACATTGTTTTACTCATTTTCTCTCCTCTCTTTATAAATACCACATTCCGTCGCACAAACACACCTCAAAACCACACTTACTCTTTCTTTCTCTCTTTTCTTAGATTTTTAGTTTTCTTATGTTTTCTTAGTTTTTAGTTTTCTTTGTTAATTTCTCTTAGTTTTAGAGTTCTTCCCTTTTTAGGGAAGAACTAGTTATGTTTTTGTAATATTTTAGCTTTTTGATTCAATAAATGGGAGTGCAAATTCATTTGGAGTTTTTCTAGCAACGTGAATGGCATCAATCTTTGTAAGGATTTTATTTTCTTTATGAGTTATTTTTATGCTTTATTCTTACATGTTATATTTAATTTGTACTGTGATTAAATTTAAATTGTGCTTCATTTGTTGTAAAAATGATATAATAATGGCGTTGTTATGCTTTCGAAATATTAAATAGGTAAAAATCTCTTAAATGAATTGATTTTATTTTTATTCATGATTTTATATTAAGAATATTGAAGAAATATATTATTTTTCATTACAAACTTAAACACGAAAAATTAGATTTTAAGGTTTAGTTATCGATCGATTTAGAGTAGTGCTCTTTTATTTGTTGGTACAATCGCTATTCATTAGTTAGGTGAAGCTATTTCAAAAGTTTTTATAATAATTATTATCTGAAAATGTATTGACAACATGTTTTCGGTAGTGGTTTAAAACTTAAAAGTTAGTACTAGGATAATTAAATTCTTAGGTTTAATTTGGACACCTTGAATAAAGTTTAAGCTATAACCCGCTTTGAAGGTGGCATTTAAATAGTTCATTTTCAATCTATTAGAAAAAGGAATTAATTTAATTAGCAAATTAGTTATCAACCCGCTTGTAGGTGTTAATTGATTTGTTTAGTTAACAAAGAATATCTAACCCGCTTCAAAGGTGGTATTCATACAAAAAGGAGAATCAATAAATATCGATTCATATCTTTAATAACCTAAATAATACGAGCAAGCATAATTAACTTAGTTATTATATCCGCTAAATACTCCACGATTTATAAAAGATAAAATTTGCATTAATGTTTATTGAATCTATGTTTAATTTTACTGTAATTAGATTAAAAATACAAAACCCCAGGAAATATGGTGACGGGATGTTTAGGATTTAATTTCGTTTTTAAAAGTTTGAATAATAAATTAAAAACCACATACATTCCTTCCTTAGATGACCTTGGAGTATACTTATCATTTTCTCTACGAAATGATTCGTGCACTTGCGAGAGTTTTATAAATATAAAACCAAAGTATTGGCAGGATCGGCGATGCCGGTTTTCGTTCATCAAGTTTTCGTTCATCAAAGTATTTGGCGATCACGATTCTGCTCATCATTAGGCAAGCAATATTGGGCTGAGACTGTGACGTATGTATGTCATATTGTCAACTGTCTAGCATTGTCTACTCTTGAAGGAAAAACACCTATGGAGGTATGGTCTGGAAAACCTACTAAAGATTGTGATTTATGACATGTGTTTGGTTCTATTGCATACTACCATGTAACAGAATCAAAGTTGGATCCAAAAGCCAAGAAAGCTATTTTTTATCCCTACTACTTCTAAGGGATATCGACTATGGTGCCTTGAAATGAAAAAGATAACCTTTAGGAGAGATGTTACCTTTGATGAATCTGTCTTGTTGAGAAAGGTAACTGAGAAGATTGATGGAACTTTGCAGTAGGTGGAGCAAACTCTAAAGAAAATGGAGTTTAAAAACATAGTTCTTAATCCAGTTGGTGGAGATAAGACAAAAGTTGATCCTTCATTAGGAGAAGATGAATCAGATGAAGAAGAGGTTTTAAACTAAGAACATTTACATCAATAAGAAGAAACTATAATTGATAGGCCACGACGATAAAATTTCAAGGTGCCTGCTCGATACAAAGATATGGAATATCTACTTTATTAGTTTAAGAATATGATGGCATGTGCACTTTTAGTTGTGCATAATGATGTTCCTTCCATATATAAAGAATTAATCAGAAGCCTTGAAGTTGAAAGATAGAGGGAATCCATAGATGAAGAACTTATGTCCCTTTAGAAGAATAAGACATGAAAGTTGACACAACTACCTAAGGGCAATAAGGCAATTGGATGAAAATGTGTGTATGCAAAGAAAGAAGGATTTTCTAACAAAGATGGTGTTCATTACAAGGTAAGGTAGGTGGCTAAGGGCTATGCTCAAAAGGAGGGAATCAATTATAATGAGATATTTTCTCCAGTTGTAAAACATTCCTCCATTAGAATTTTGTTGGCCTTGGTAGCACATTTGGATTTGGAACTTGTTCAACTTGATATGAAAGCCATGTTTCTACACAGTGACTTGGAAAAGGAAATCTATATGTCTCAGCCGGATGGGTTTAAAGTTACTGGTAAAGAGAATTGGGTTTGCAAACTAAAAAAAATCATTGTATGGATTGAAGCAATCTTCGAGGCAATGGTACAAATGATTTGATCAATTTATGTTATAGCAGAAGTATACTAAAAGTACACATGATCATTGTGTGTATTTTCGCAAGCTACAAGATGAGTCTTTCATCTATCTCCTATTGTAGGTCAATGATATGTTGATTGCATTTAAGAGCCAAGTAGGAATTGAGAATTTGAAGGCTCAATTAAGTCAGGAGTTCCAGATGAAAGATTTGGGATAATCCAAAAGGATTCTCCGCATGGAGATAAGTAGAGACAGGAAGAAGAGGAGGCTTATTTTGACCCAGAGTCAATATTTGAAGAAGGTATTACAACATTTTGGTATGAATGAACAGAAAAAACCTGTAAGTACTCCCCTTGTTCCTCATTTCAAGCTTAGTTCTCAATTATCTCTTAAGAATGATGCAGAACAAGAATACATGGCAAAAGTACCATATGAAAATTTGGTTGGTAGCTTGATGTATGAAATGGTGTGTACAAGACCTGACATTTCATATGCAGTTGGTGCTATAAGAAGGTACATGCATGATCCTAGTAAAGGAAATTGGTTGGTTGTGAAATGGATTCTACAGTATATTTTATATACTGTAGATGTTGGTTTAGTATTTCAGCATAAGATTTAGATAAGCGTCGGTTAACAACTCATTATATGTTTACTCTTACTAGAGCACTAATCAGTTGGAAGTCTACCTTGTAGTCCATAGTTGCTTTGTCTACTACATAGGTAGAGTGTATGGTAGTCACAGAGGTTATGAAGAAAGCTATTTGGTTATGAGGTTTTCTTGAAGACTTGGAAGTTGGTAAAAAATATATTAAGGTGTTTTATGATAGTTAGAGTGCTATTCATTTAGAAACCAAGTCTACCATGCACGTACAAAGTATATTGATGTTTGTTATCATTTCGTGCAAGATATTATTGAAGAAGTTAGAGTATTAGTTCAGAAGATTCATACTACAAAAAATCTCACAGATATGATGACCAAGGTGGTAATGGAAATCAAGTTCAAACATTTTTTAGACTTGATTAACATCCTACAAATTTGAGTTGACAATGGCATCGTTGATCTAGAGATTGAAGAAATCATTTAAGAATCACTAAGTCGCTAAGGTGGAGATTTTTTGTATAGCTCTTTAGTGAAAAAATTTGAAAAAGTCCCAGTTGATTAGGAATGAAGGTGAGCATTGTATTTTGGGCTATAAATATAGTCTTCTCCTCCACTTATAAGACATCCCAAAATTTTTAAATCTTCCTATCTTTTAGAAGGGTAATTGATTAGCTCAATTTTGCCTAATTAGTTGTAATCTTGAAATTCATTCATTTGGAGATAATGGAAGTGGTCAACGATGCTTGAGAACATAGGTAACATTTATACCAAATCTCGTTAAATTTTTGGTGTTTATATTTTTCTAATTTAATATCTTTTAGAATTATATTTCCAATAGCATTATTTTTTCGGGTTAGTTTGAGTGTTGTTCATTTAAATCATAAGTGAAGAGTAATTACTTAGAATAGAGAAAATATACCCGATTTTCCCAACATATAGACTATTGGCTAGCCATTACATAGCTTACTCCTTAACTCCAAGAATCTATCTCGACAATGCATTATAACTTGATCCTTAACTCCAAGATTCTTTGTCTCAATTCCTTAATTAGTATATCTACAAGTTGATATTTAGAGGGCTAATATTCTATGACTATTTCCTTTCGTAGCACTTGTTCTAGCCCAAAATGTATATCAATCTCTATATGTTTTGTACGTTGATGAATTAGAAGGTTTGGTGAGATATACTTGGCACTTATGTTGTCATAATACAATAAAGGTATATGTTGTAAGACAATACCAAGCTTAGCTAGTAATGACTCGATCCACTTGCTTTTTATAGAAAAAAAGGCCAAAGCATGATATTCAAATTCAACTGAAAAAATTTAGCCATTACTCTTTGCTTTATAGAGGCCCAAGATACCAAATTATCTCCAAGGAAAATTCACTATGCACCAACACTTCTCCTATCATCTAGGATGCAATCCAGTCTGCAATAGAAAATCCCACAAGATCAAGTGACTCAGACTTAGTTAATTATAAACCAAAAGATATAGTATCATTTAGATAACATAAAATTCTTTTCAAGGATTAAAGATGAACATCAGTAGGATTATATAGATACTGACATACATGCTCAATGAGAAGGCCAATTATGAGTTTGTAATACAATAGTATTGTAAAGACTCCTATACTGAGAAGCCAACTTTAGACACAATTTATCTCCATCAGTTTTAGACAAAACTCCTTCTGAAACCAAAAGGATTTCAATTGTCTTACACTCAGTAAGACTTTCTCGAGATAGGAGATCAACAATATACTTGTGCTAAGTTAAAAACACATCAGTAGTAGTAGGTAGTACTTCTACACCTAAGAAATAGTTCAAGGGTCTAAGATCCTTTAAAGGAAACACAACATGCAACTGAGAAACAAAGCCTTGTAGTAAGGAAGCATTGCTACTAGTAAGCATTACTACAATATTGACATATGGTTAACCTTGACAGTAGATATATGGCCATGGTTATAAAATCGAGGCCTAAAGGAGAAAGACCATAGAATCTTACATATAAACTCAATTTTTAATCGAGACTATAGACATATCATTTTGTCACAATCATATAAAAGACTAAGACCATAGGCATATGATTCGGTCATGGTATTATAAATGATTAAGGCCATAGACATAGCATTTGATCATGGTCTTATAAAAGACCATGACCATAAACATACCATTTGGTCACAATCTTCAATAAGACCGTGACCATAGACATTGCATTTGGTCACATGCTTTCATAAGATCGTGAACATAAACATATCATTTTATCATAGTTTTTAAGAAGATCGTGACCAAATGGTACATCTATTGTCTCGATGACACTTAAATTGTAACCTTTTATACTCATATTTGGTCTCTATTTACATTTAAACCATAATATATATATATATATATATATATATATATATATATATTTCAATTAACCTCATTTATCAATACCTATTTTTCAATATAAAATACAATAAATCTTTCTATTACAATATTAAAAGTCATATTATATTAAAATTAAAAGTATAATTATATTTGAGAGTTTATGCACCAAAAAATAATATAACATTACTAGCTAATTAAAAAATACTACATAGAGATGATCGATAACTAGTGTAAATACTTCTAATCTATATACATATGAGAAATCTAAAAAGGTTGAATTATAGAGTTTAATGAACCATGCATTCATAACTTACTCTCATTCTATACTATATTAGAAAACCTTAACCCTTCGATTTTGATGACCATTCAACACAATATATATCTTATATATTAAAGAAAGAAAAGTAAATAGAAGTTATTTGTGAAGGAAAATTAAAACTTAATATTTCTAAAAACATAAAGCTAATAAAAAAAGTATAACTTAATCATTCATAATGTTTTCAATATTGGAGAACACTTTCACCCCATATTGAATCAAAGTATTATATAGTATTTTTTAATGGTTTATATACAATTAAAATCCAATAGTACTTACATTAATTTATAATAAATATATATCAATAAATGTCTTTGATCACATAACATAATTTTTCACAAAGTTTACAATAATTTACTCACCTTCAATTATATAGAGTAATTCACTTATCTACGTCTTGAATGTTTTTCATCATTTTAAATACTTGTCTCACAATTTGGGTTCAAGTCATCTTCTTCTTAACGAAATACAACCAATTTGGGTCAATAAATTTAATCACAATATTTAAATGATTTTTTATCAACTCGTCATAACATCACCTATGAAAAAGTTAATAATTTAATGACATAATAATAATCATAAAAAAACATTTGAGTAATTTATAACTTATAAAATTAAAAATAAATTAAAATCAAATAAATTAATCATATCTACAATTTGATAACTTAATAGCAAATTTACATAATGTTATAAAATTGTTCTATACACTAAGTGATAGAAAAATATGCACTTCATCGTCTAAGATGTTAACTTCCGTTGGAACTTTAAAAGAAATAATAAAATGAATATATATTGATAAAATTGTTTTAGATATATATTGTCCTCCAACACCAATAAACCAAACATAAAAGAAACATCAATAAACCAAACATACAAGAAATAATAAAATGAATATATGATAAAATCCATGGTTAATCTTAATAAACATATGAACATCAATGGTAGATATTGCTTTCAAATTAATCTAAATTTTAGAATCAGTACTTTTGACACACTGCTAATTTTCTCCAAATATTTGTAGTGTTGCACTTACATGGCCCTATTGCTAGCTAGCTGCCAAAGGTGTGTGAATGATTCCTATTAATTTATTATTATTTTCTCTTCAAAGTTCCAATCGATGCTCATTTTTGTGATTTCTCTACTCCATTTGGTTCATACAATTGAAGCTTCAAGTTAAAAATCAGTACCCACTACAATAGTGAATATAATATTATAATTCCTTAGATTCCATTCATTTCTATCCAATTAAATAAACACCACGTATTACCCTTGAAAGTCGAATCCCACTAGTGGCCACACCAATTCACATTTTATATATTTATTCAAATTGATTCCTAAAATAATTTTGTATTTTTAAGCAAAATGATGACAGTAAGGAGTGGATTTGATCCAGCCAAGCTAGTGGAAAGTAATTGGTTATTAACAAGAATGAGTATTACTAATATTGTTAGAATTGATTAGATATATGAAAAGAAAAACCAGACAGATCATATTTATATGTAAAATATTATGCGTACATATACCGATCATATAGGAGGTATACGATACACCATATCAGAGGAGTATAAGAATAAAAGAAAAAATATTCATAGCTAGAGGTCAACCACGTCATGGCCTGATCTAGAGACGGCCATCCAACACAAAGGGTCTTGTGTGCAGTGATGAGTGTTTAAAAAATACTAAAATTATTATGATTTAATGTACTTTAATTAATTAAAAAAATTATATTTATATATTTTTATCATATTTTTATATAAATTTATCTTTTCAAAATCACAAGTATTTTTATTATTTTTTCAGGTATTTTCACTTCAAAAATAATTTAAAGACTAATAATAATACTACAGGTAATACATCACAAATATGTTGAAAAAAAATGAAGAAAATTAAAAAAAATGGAAAAACCACCAAACAACTCACGCATCACGACGAAAGTCCGCACGCAACCGCGCAAACATCATGCCAAAATTATGTGCGCGTTAGCACCCATCCATTTTGCAAATCTTGTGTGCGTCAGTGCATTTTTGGCCATGAGGCCCAATTGCGCGCGTCAGTGCCCCACATGCATGCCAATATGCCCAATACATATATATCATCATTTTTTAAGATATTTTTTCACTTTTTTAGCTTTTTCTTTACCTATAAAAAGCCTTTCTCCCCCATTGAAAAATACACTTTAGGAAACAATTTTCTCAACTCTTTCTCTTTCTAGAAAGTTTTTTTTTGTTTTTAGTTTTAAAATTCTTCTCTTTTTGCAAAGAATTAATTATGCTTTTATAGATTTGTAGTTCTTTATTCAATAAATGAAAATGCAATCTGTTTGAAGGTTTTCTAGAAACATAATTAGTTTCAAGGTTCTATAAGGATTCTTTTGAGGTATAATTTTAAAATAAATTCTTTACATTTATTTTTATGTTTTTTTTTATTATATGTTATATTTAATTTTTCTGTGATTAAATTTAACATAGTTTTCTATTTGTAAATATGATATAATTATAACATTGTTATGTTTACGAAATATTAAATAGGTAAAAAAATTTATAAAATAAATTGATTTTGTTTTTATTCAAGATTTTATATTAAGGATGTTAGAGTAGTGCTCTTTTATTTGTTAGTACAATCGCACGGTAGTTAGAGTAAAGTTCTATTTCAAATTTTTTTATAAGAACTATTATTCGAAAATATATTGACAACATATTTTCAATTATGGTGTTAAAACTTGAAAGTTATTACTCTGATAATTAAATTCTTACGTTTAATTTGGACACCTTGAATAAATTTTAAAATATCCAACCCACCAAAGATGGCATTTTTCTAACCCCACCAAAGGTGGTATTCATATAAAAATAAATCAATAAATATCAATTTATATCTTTAATAACTTAAATAATATAAGCAAGTATAATTAACTTAATTATTACATCATTAAATACTTCACTCTTATGAATAATAAAAAATTGCATTATTGTTTATTGAGTATATATCTATATATTTTTTTGTTATTAAATTAGGAAACACAAACACCAAAATATCATGACATGATATTTAGGATTTAATTTCGTTCTTAAAATTTTGAATAATAAATTAAAAACCACATATATTCCTTCCATATATCGACCTATGGATTATACTTGTCATTTTCTATAAAATGATTCATGCACTAGCGAGAGTTTTACAAATATAAAATCAAAATATTTGTAAAATCGTCATTACTAATATGATATCCATTCTGCTCATCATATTTTCGGCGTCGTTGCCGGGGAAGGAATAACATTTATAAATTATTTATCAAAATTTTGAAAACTTTTTGTGTTGTAAATAATTGTGATTTTTTTATTTATTTTGTGTTAAAAAAATTAAATTTTTAAAAATATATATCTAAAATTTATTTTATTTAATTATTTTCTTTAAAAAATTTAAAAATTTAAAACAAAAAAATAAAAATAAAAATAAAAATAAAAATTTACTAAAAAAACTTATTAACTTTTAATTTTAATTTAATTTTAATTTTAATTTTAATTTTAATTTTATTTTAATTTTTAATTTTTAATTCTTAATTTACATTTAATTTTTAAATTATTTTTTATTTTTCTTTTTTTTAGTTTTTTAAATTTTATTTCTTCTTTAATTTTAATTTTCATTTAATTTTCCTTTAATTTTAATGTTAAATTTATTTTAAAAAAATTAATTATTTTTTAACTTTTACTTTTGATTTTAATTTTAAAAAACTTAATATATTAACTTGATTAATTTAAATTTTAAATTAACTTAATTAACTTAGATTTTAACTTAACTTAATTAGCTTAGATTTTCACTAACTTAATTTATTAATTTAGATTTTAACTTAACATAATTTATTAATTTAGACTTTAACTTAACTTAATTGCTTGCTTTGGACTCTTTTTTTGTCCATTTGGTATCAAACCCATCTAAGTTAGAAACGATAGTAGAATTATAATGTGTAATCTTAATAATCTTGTTATTTAGCTTGAGACTTCGAGATACTAGAACTTCGACGAACAGTGCAAAAGTAAGACCCAAGAGAGGCAGTGGTAAGACGCGTGAGACTTTGTCTGATCCTATTAAATTATTCTATGATCTTTTGTAATGGCAAGAATTGTAACACCATTCTCTATAAACTCTACTTCTTCACCTTCCAGCACTAGCTCTAATTCTACTTTAATTAGATATGTAAAAAATAAAGAAATAGTAAATATAGAAAATATTGAACAAGATTTAGCTAACTGAAATGTTCCTAAAGTAGGAACTTCACAAGTCTATAATAAGGATAGTTTTTTTTTTAAATTTAATTATATAATAAAAATAGTAGAAGAAACATATCCTTTAGCTAAAGAGTCTTTAGACTTAAGCTTATTATCTCAAGGTCTTATAGACCAATATAGATAAAGTTATAATTATTTTCATATTGGTTTAGTACAAATTGCAGTAAAACCTCTTACTAGAGAAGGACTTAATAACTCAGTTCTTATTTGTGTTAGAGATAAAAGACAAAATTGAATTAAAGATTCGATGTTGGGATGTATTGAATCGTCCTTAAGCTCAGGACCTATATATTTCAATTGTTTCCCTAATTTCTCTGTGTGCATCAAAGATGCTAATGTTTTAAAATGTTTAAATTAGGTAGATGTGTAAACATATGGTTTTGACATGGAGGAAGGAACCAGAGATATTACTCTCATATATAGAGTATACTTCAAAGTCATGAACACTATCTTCCCAGACATCAACCTAAAATCTCTCATCAGAGATAAAAGAGGAGAAATAACACTATTTCAAACAAATAGTGAAAAAACCAGATTAGCTACACCTAAAAGGCTAGCATGGAATAAAATTACCCTTCTAGAAAGCTGGTTGATACAACAAGAACCTGAAAAGGTTAAAACCCCTCAAAATACTGAAGTTGATCAAATAATAGAACATGAAGATGGCTCAGTAGAAATCATGTTTGACTCAACAAGGAAAGTAAGAATATCTGAGTCAAGACCACCAACTACAAGCAACTGATTCTCAAAAATTTTGGAAAGATTCTCAAATGTTTCTATAAATTCCTCAAAAGAGACCAATTTTGAAGGAACTCAAAGGCTTCCTATGGGAATAAAATTACCAGTTTATCGAAATGAAGGATCTAAAAGATCTGAAGATCAATCTAAAAGACCAATGAGTCAAACACTCTCTGATATGGGATATGAATCAAACAATAGGTTCCAGAGTGTTATGGTATTACAAAAACCGTCATTTAATGAATCTCTAAAAGAGATGTTTTACGATCCAAAAAATTCTGAAAAAAGAAAGATATTTTATTCTCTAAAAAGAGAACAACAAAAAATGGTCTATGAGAAGTATAAAGTATTCTTAAAGTATGTTGAAAAGAAGAATAGAGAAAGAGAGTTAAATTTCTTCGATTTTATTATCAAATATTCTGAAAAGAATGGATTCATAATTCCTGAAGTTCATAACCTATAAAAGGTTCATCAAACATATACCGTAGAATCTAGTGATAAGATAATGACAACTCATCCTTTAGAAGCAGTCATTAAGATATCAAAAAAGGTGCAAGTAGTTTCTTACAAAGGAAAATCAACAAAACCAGAGATACCAGCCATAGACGATTATATGAATCAAGTTTTAGAACAAGGAAATTACACCAACTTATTCTTACAAACAGTTGGGAGTCAGTTAACAAGAATTGAAAAATCAGTTCAATAGCAAACTGAAAGTTTTCCATCTACTTCTAAATCTAAAAAAGAAGTAAAACCAACCTTCTTTAAACCTATTCCAGAGTTTAAATTAAGGCAATAAGATAACTCAGAATTCTTAAAAGAATTATTAGAAAAAATATCTAAATTAGATACTACATATAAAGAAAAATATGTATGAATGCTTGAAGAAGATTTAGATGAGATCTCTGAAAAAGAGGTCGATGAAATTTATCATTATCTGAAAGAACCTTATAAAAATGATTCTATAGAAATAAATAAATTGGAAAGACCAATTCCAGTTTACAAAAGCAAAGCCTTATTATTCTAGGCAATCTCCAGTCGATTTACAAATCGAAGAAGAGTTACCCAGCAGAACAGTATATTCTAGTAGTACCATTCAAGAATGGAGTATAGACGGACTATCTAAATATCAAGTTATTCGGGTAATTAAAAATATGTTTATGTGTGCAACTACAATCAAGTTTCAAGGAAACTCAGATAAGTAAGCAGCATTAGCAATAATAGCGAGCTTTGTTGGAAAATTACAAGGCTGGTGGGATACTCACTTAGGTTCCCAAGAACGTCATACAATTCTTAGCTCAATTAAGCAAGAAGTAAATGAAAATGGTGATGTTCTCCAAATAAAAGACATAGTCAACACACTAGTCTACACAATATTTTTGCACTTCGTGGGAAGTACAACTTTGCAACAAGATAGTAGTCATGAACAGCTTATAAGCTTAAGATGTCCTACCATGTCACATTTCAAATGGTATAAGGATGTTTTCTTCTCTAAAGTTTTCACAAGAGAAGACTCTAATAGTGACTTTTAGAAAGAAAGATTCATTGCAGGGTTACCTACCCTATTTGTAGATAAAATTAGTGCAAGACTCCGAGCTAAACATGGTGGTTCCATACCTTATGGTATGTATACATTTGGAGAATCAGCAGCTGAAATAATGGCAAAAGGATTAGCATTTTGTATTGATATGAAGCTTAAAAGACAAATAGACAAAGAAAGAGTCCAAAGCAAGCAAGCCTTAGGAGACTTCTACGAACAGTATAGGTATCAAAATATCCTTATAGGATTATCTCAAAAGAAAGCCCATAAATCCCAAAAGGCTTATAAAAAACCTTGGTTTAAAGAATCAAGAGCTTATCCTTCTAAAAGAAGGAAAAAATCTAAAATATTTAAGTGGACTAAAAAGCCCAATAATGAAGCCTCATTTACTAAAAGTAAAAATAAAATACTCACTTGTTATAAGTGTGAAAAGCAGGGACACTATAACCCAAATTGTAGAATTCAACAAAAAGTCAATGAATTAAATATTGAGGACAAACATAAAAATCAGTTTCTACAAATACTCTTAACAGAGCACTTCTGAAGAAGAAGATAATGAAGAAGATTATAGTAGATCCTCATCTTCCTCATCTCAAGAAGATGAAACAAGTCAAGAAGATTGTGAATGCGATTATTATAAAACCATCATTAAAATGAATGGTTTAGATTTAAATGTCTTAACAAAAGAAGAAAATTTCATTCTTGATATTATAGATAAAATTCAAGATCCAGAAGAAAAAAGAAAAACCTTAGCAAGATATATAGAAGTTGCTAAAAAAGAAGTCCCGCAAAGAAAAAATAAAAAGGCATTACAAGCTTAAATACAACAACATCAGCAACAATATTCTTTCAATGAAATCCTTAAAAGGGTTAGGAATACTCCTCCTGGAATTGAGGAACCAACAATAAGTGATCTTAGAAAAGAGATTAATCAAACTAAAAAAGATCTTAAAGATCTAAAAACAAGAGTTCAGATCCTTGAACTAAAATAGTGTGTTCAAACACTACTTATCTCTGAAAATGAGATAGATAATAGAAAAGAAGACTTTAATAATCTCTTAGAAGAGGTCCCAACAATTCCTATTGAAAAAGAGAAAAAAGCTCTCATAGAAGGAGAAAATTCTAATTCAGAATTTACTGATATACACTTTGTCAACTCCTTAGACAAAGTTATAAATCACAAATGGTACTCAAAAGTGACCATTGTGATCAACAAAGAATATTCTTTCAAGGCAGAAGCCCTAATTGATACAGGAGATTATTTAAACTACATTAGTGAAGGCATTATACCTACGAGGTATTTTACAAAAACCACTCAAGCATTAAATACTGATAATGGTGGAAGAATGCCTATACATTATAAGCTGTCCAATGCAACTGTATGTAACAATGGAGTATGCCTAGAAACTACATTTTTACTAAGTAAAGAATTATCAAGAATGGTAATTCTAGGCACACCATTCATCAACATGCTGTATCCTTTCAAAACTACGACAGAAGGGATCAAAACAAAAATTGATGGATATCCTATTATTTTCAAGGTCACAAAAGAACCTCAGATACATGAAGTAAATTGCCTCAAAGGTAAGATTACTGTAAAAGAAAATTTTCTTTTTTCCTTAAAAGAAGAAGTGAATTTTAAAACAATTCAACAGAAGATTTTTTCTAAGGAAATACAAGAGAAAATTCAATCTCTCAAAGAGAAATTTGAAAAACAAATATGCGCTGAAATCCCTAATGCATTTTGGGAGAGAAAGAAACATGTGGTAGAATTGCCATATGAACCTAACTTTACAGAGGCCCAAATCAATACAAAGGCCAGGCCCATCCGAATGAATGAAAGACACTTACTTATATGTAAGCAGGAAATAGAATACCTTCTAAAAAATAAGTTAATAAAGCCTAGTACTTCTCCTTTGTCATGCCCAGCATTTTATGTGGAAAATAGTGCTGAAATTGAGAGAGGAGTTCCTCGACTAGTGATTAATTATAAGCCCCTAAACAAGGTGCTTAGATGGATAAGATATCCATTAACCAATAAAAAAGACTTACTTAGTCGACTAAAAAAAGCTCTAGTATTCTCTAAATTCGATATGAAAAGTGGATACTGGCAAATACAAATGGAAGAAAAAGATCACTACAAAACAACATTTACTGTTCCATTTGGGCTTTACGAATGAAATGTTATGCCATTTGGGTTTAAGAATGCCCCAAGTGAATACCAGAGAATTATGAATGATATTTTCAACCCTTACTTAGGGTTTACTATTGTCTACATAGATGATATTCTAGTCTACTCAAATATAGTAGATCAATACTAGAAACACTTAGAAGTCTTTTTTAAAATAGTTAAGGCCAATGGGCTTGTTGTATCATATAAAAAGATGAAGCTATTCCAGACCCAAGTGAGGTTCTTGGGCCATAACATAGAACATGGACTTATAAGTCCTATTGAGAGATCAATAGTCTTTGCAGAAAATTTTTCGGATGAAATAAAAGACAAGAACAGTTGCAAAGATTCTTAGGGAGTCTTAATTATATTGCAGATTTTTATAAAAATCTTGCACAAGATGCCAACCCATTATTTCAAAGACTAAAAAGGAATCCTCTAGAATGGAATACAGCTTGCACAACAGCTGTCCAAAAGATCAAGCTTCGAGCTAAAGAACTCTCATGCCTAACTTTATCTGATCCCGAAGCTCCAAAAGTAGTGGAGACTGATCCTTCGGAATTAGGCTATGGAGGCATTCTAAAGCAGAAAATGCCTATAAAGAGGCCTTAATAAGATATACCTCAGGCACCTGGAAACCAGCTTAGAAAAATTATTCTACAATCAAAAAAGAAATATTGGACATTGTTCTGAGCATTACTAAATTCCAAGATGACCTTCTAAATAAGAAATTTTTACTTAGAATTGATTGCAAAAGTGCTAAAGAAGTACAAATTGCAATAAAACCTCTGGGAGTGAGTTCTCTTCCCCCTTAATATATTCGATATCAAAATCAAATATAGATAGGATGGCTTGCCACCTAGCAAAAATATGTTTTGATGCTAGCCTTTTAGGTGTAGCTAATTTGGTTTCTTCATGTTCTATTATTTGATTGACTTCAATATTTTGAGAGGTTCTAAACTTTTCAGGTTCTTGTTGTATCAACCAGCTTTCTAGAAGGATAATTTTATCCCATATTAACCTTTTAGGTGTAGTTAATTTGGTTTTTCCATTATTTGTTTGAAATAATGTTGTTTCTTCTCTTTTATCTCTTATGAGAGATTTTAGGTTGATATCTAGACAGATAGTACTTCATAATATTGTTCAAATGAAATATAGTTCAAATTAATGAATAATTATAATTTAGTCAAATTTATGAAAGAAAGAAAAGAATATTATAATTATGTTTTATAAAAAGATAAAGGAAAATATTTAAATTTGATTTTTAATTAACGTGGTATCATCTAAAGAATATAACTTTAGATAAATCAAATATTTATGGAATATAATTAGTATTTACAAAAGAATATTTTTTTTTCCAATTTCTTATAAATTTCCACCGTAGACATATTAAAGTATAAAAGATTATATAAAAGAACTAAATCACTCATATATATATATATATATATGAATGTAATGAACTGCTTCAATGTCCCACTAGAAACGGAAAACAAATTGTGGATCTCTCAGCATTTTTGATAAGCCATCTTGTAAATATTAAAGTTTCTATCACATGGAATTTTCTAGTTGGCTACGATCACTTATGCTTGCCATCTTGTTTACACGCACAAACAGTACTGTTTTCTCCAAAAGAAAGTAAAAAGGAGAATAATAAAAGAAGTATGGACATTTCATTTGGGAATAATCAGGAAATAAACAACAACTGTTCTTTTATTAAACATTGTTTTCAACATTCCCCATCAGTTGACAACTTGTGACTCAAAGCATGTAGGTCATTAATTAGGTAAGTAAAAATTAATTTTAAAATTTGAATTCTAATTATAAATATATGTGTAAAATAGTTATTAGTGTAATTTTAAAAATGTATAAATTTATATATATAATTATACAATTTACTAGTTTTTTAGAACTAATATAATAACTTTGCGTAATTCAAATCCATAAATGTTTAGCACTAAGCAAATGTGTGAAAGTGAGTCTTATAATTACAATACCACTGGTTCCTGATGAATCACAATTACAATTGTACAATTTTTACATATCTTAACTACTTTATATATACATTGGGTAGAAAATAAGACAAATTTATTTTTAACTCCTTGCAAATGGTATATATCACAATTATAATCTATAATGCTATAATTTTTACATATGTTAACTAATTTAGAGATTAAATAAAAAATTGCATTATTGTTTATTGATTATATATCTATATTTGTTTTTTTTTTTGTTATTAAATTAAGAAACACAAACACCAAAATATCATGACATGATGTTTAGGATTTAATTTCGTTCTTAAAATTTTGAATAATAAATTAAAAACCACATATATTCCTTCCTTATATCGACCTTAGGATTATACTTATTATTTTTTATAAAATGATTCATGCACTAACGAGAGTTTTACAAATATAAAACCAAATTATTTACAAAATCGGTATTACTAATATGATATCGATTCTGCTCATCATATTTTTGGCGTCGTTGACGGGAAAAGAATAACATTTATAAACTATTTATCAAAATTTTGAAACTTTTTGTGTTGTAAATAATTGTGATTTATTTATTTATTTTGTGTTAAAAAAATTAATTTTTTAAAAATATATATCTAAACTTTATTTTATTTAATTATTTTCTTTAAAAAAATTTAAAAAATTTAAAACAAAAAAATAAAAATAAAAATTTACTAAAAAAACTTATTAACTTTTAATTTTCATTTAATTTTTAATTTTTAATTTTAATTTAATTTTCTTTTAATTTTTGATTTTTTAAGTCTTAATTTTCATTTAATTTTTAAATTATTTTTTATTTTTATTTCTTTTAGTTTTTTAAATTTTATTTCTCCTTTAATTTTAAATTTTCATTTAATTTTCCTTTAATTTTAATTTTAAATTTATTTTTAAAAAATTTTAATTTAAAAAAACTTAATATATTAACTTAATTAATTTAGATTTTAAATTAATTTAATTGACTTAGATTTTAACTTAACTTAATTAACTTAGATTTTCACTAACTTAATTTATTAATTTAGACTTTAACTTAACTTAATTTATTAATTTAATTAACTTAGATTTTAATAACATAAAAATTAAAGATCTACGGGAGTTCTATCTAGGAGACTAATTCTTTGTGCCACTAGTCTTTTTTGAGAACGTTGATTTGTCTAGGATGATGGTTTTTAAGGAGGCTTTACTCCATCATTATTTCTTAAGAACACTCTTGGTTAATATTGATTATGTTATTAACTTAGAGATTATAAGAAGAAAAAAAATTCTAAAGCTATCTCCAAAATTTAAAAGTTTTTAAATCACAATCTCTGATAAAAGGAGATAATTTCGTTGTTAGATCTAGGTACAACTTTGTTTTGATACCTTAGTTATTTGACTTGCACCTGGACGTGGGTTATCTAAGACTCACAATCATGTCTCTAGTTTTAAGTAAAGAAAATTTTAAAAATCTATAGGGTATGACTAAAAAGTATAGGTAGATAACCTTATCCTACATGTAGATTTGATTGACTCAATAATATGAGGACATTAAGTTTACTTAAAATGAAATCCCCCAAGTTACGTCTTGTTAAGACGTTAAACTAAGCGCTGGATGTTATGCAACTCATCATTTTAGGTAATTTTATTTTATTTATTTATTTTAATTTAGTTTAGTTTAGTTTAATTGCATATGAATAACTTTAGAATTGTTAAAACTAAAAATATTTGTTGAGATATTAGAAGTTCACAGTTATATATCTGTGTAAACTTTAATGATGAACATGATAGATGCACATGCATTTCTTCATCACTAATTTCACATTCTTAGAAAATAGGTAATTTTCTTCTCTTTTATCTTTATCTTTAATTCATAATTGTTACATTAAGGACAATGTAAGTTCTAAGTTGGGGGTGGTGAAAAGTTACCATGCTTAAATTCAAAAAATTTAACAATTTTCATTTTTATTTTTATTGTTTTTGATTTTATTTTCTTTGTGTGTTTTAGTAATTTTTATAATTTTATGAGTAGTTTTAAAAACTTTTGTCATAAAAATTTATCATGTCTTTAAATCAAATTTAAGTAAATAGTTAAGTCTTTTGCACTGTTAGATTAATTTTTGAAAATATATCATAGAGTATATGGTAATTAATTAGTTTTTGTCATAACTAGTATTTCTTGATAAGATGTGGAAATTATATTAAACCCAAAATTGGTGTTTAGGAATCAAATAGTGGAAACTACCCCTGTGAGATATAATTTGAGTATAATTTTCTTTATTATGAGTGAAATATATTTTTTCTACTCTAAACACATTTCTTATTTCTTCAAATTTTTAGATGATCTCTATAGGTATTACCATTCAAATTTTTAGATGATCTCTATAGGTATTACCATTCAAATTTTTAGATGATCTCTATAGGTATTACCATTGAATGTATAAATTTTTTTCATCTTAATAGAGTGTTGTATATGTTTTTTATTAATTTCCATTTACTTAGATTAAATAATTTAAGTAGAAATTGATAGTATATGCTTGTATCTCACTCATGCATGACTTCTAAAAAAAAGACATATCTAGGGTTACTTAAACCAAAATTAAACAAAAAAGCCACAAAACTAACCACTCATTAAAATCCTACAAAAATGTACAATATGTACATGAGATCATTCTCTAGAAAATATATATATATATATATATATATATTGAAAAATATTTTAAAAAATAGAGAGATAAAGAATATATAGTATAATCTACATACTATGACCCGCATAGCCTACAAAGTTGTGAATAAAGGCTAATTACAAAAGAAAGTTATAGGAAATAAATCCTTAGAAGTCATTGCATTTATTTTTCTTGCACTTCTAAAAGGCATATATCTTGAACTTTTTCTTAATGAGTTTGATTGATGGATGAACATGATTTTTATATATGATATCTTTATAATTTGTACATTCGATTTCTTTCATAAGATCAATGCTAAAATAACACTTTGAGCCTTTCTTCTTTATACATATATGAACATATTAGTTCATTTTTATACATCAACTATTTCGCATATAAATTAGTATGAGTGTTTGAACCCATAGGATTCAGTGTTTTTGAGAATATTGACTTGTGAGGAATAAAGTAGAAGCGAATTCGGATTTTTGACATTGGATTTGAGTGAAATTAAATTTATACATTTTTTATATGAAATATAAAAATTATTTTTAGTTAATTATTATAATAACTCATGAATGTTTAGAAAGTTGAAATAATATATGCTTAAGATTTTAATTATAAAATTTAAAAGAGATTATAAGCATAAGATATTTTTGTATTTCATTTCTTTATTTTATTTTAGGCTTTTTACTTTATTTTAAATTTTAGTTAACTTCTTATTTTGTTTGTTTTATTTTGTTTTCATTTAGTTCAATGTTTGTGGGTATCATTATTGAAAACTCTCACAAGATTTAAACTCGTCAACTAGGAAAACCTAAGGGTTTAAAGGCTTGTTGTATACACTAAATCCAACCGTGTCAATCCACGGAAGTGATTTAGGATAATTTAATTTTTAGTTTTTAGTTTAGTTTTTATCACTTCTCTTGTTAAGGAACTAGCAAGAAGTTGATTGGGGGTTGTGACGAGTGATTAAAAATCACTAAAATTTCCATGATTTAATATACTTAAATTGATTAAAAAGATTTATATTTATATGATTTTATTATATTTTTATATAAATTTGTCTTTTCGAAATTACTAGTATTTTTATTGTTTTTTCAAGTATTTTCGCTTCAAAAATAATTTAAAGACTCGAAGAATAATACTGGAGGTAATACATCACAAATATGTTGAGAAAGAAATAAGAAAAAGTCAAAAAAATTGAAAAAATGGAAAAATTGACAAAACTGCCCAACCATACGCGCATCACGCCGAAATAATGCATGCATCCGCTCACGCTGCAAGTTTGTGCGTATCAGTGCCCATTCACACTGCAATTCTATGAGGAACCATGTGCACTTTAGGCCAAAATTCTACACGCATAAACGCCTATCTCAGCACCCATCCACTCCGCGAATCCCCTACGCGTCAATGCATTTTCGACCACGAATGTTGGTGCCCTACATGTATGTCAGCCTATCCAATATGCATATATCATCATTAGTTAAGATATTTTTCCACTTTTTTATCACCTATAAAAAGCCACACTCTCTCTATTGTAAAAAGCACACCTTGAGAAACAATTTTCTCATCTCTTTCTCTCTCTAGATTTTTCTCTCTAGAAATTTTTTTTTTAGTTTTTTGTTTTAAAATGTTTCTCTTTTTTAGAAGAACTAGCTATGTATTTTAAAATTTATAGCTTTTGATTTAATAAACAAAAATGAAAATTCATTTGGAGGTTTTTCAACAACAGAGTTAGCATTAAAGTGCTGTAAGGATTTTTTTGAAGGTATAAATTTTAAAATGAATTATTTACAATTATTTTTTATGTTTTATTCTTATATGTTATATTTAATTTATATGTGATTAAATTTAACATGAATAACTGTTTGTAAACATGATATAATAATAACGTTGTTATGCTTGCGAAATATTAAATAGGTAAAACATTTATATAAAATAAATTGATTTTGTTTTTATTCAAAATTTTATATTAAGGATGTTAGAGAGAAATATATTATTTTTCATTACAAACTTAAATCTGAAAATTAAATTTTAAGGTTTAATTATATGGTCTGATTTAGAGTATTGCTTTTTTATTTATTGCTACAATCACCCGATAGTTAAAGTGAAATTATTTCAAAAAAATTTATAAGAACTATTATTAAAAAATGTGTCAATTTATAGCCAAACCTTTGCAACCATATTGGAATGCTGTGAAACATATCATTAGATACCTTAGTGGCACTTAAACCATCTACAAAAATTTCTTTGCAATGATTTTACATATTCTGATTGGGGTGGTTTCTATGATGAGAGACACTCTACTAGTGGACTAGTTTTTAATTTGGATGGAAATCCTATTTTATGGTATAGTAAGAAACAAAACGTTGTCTTATACCCTAATACTTATGCTGAGTATAATGCATTGGCTAATGCTATAGATAAGATCATGTGGATTGAATCCCTCTTAAGATAACTTAAAGTATCTCTTCCTAGATGTCTTGTAATAGGGTTTAAGAACATGAGCATAGTGGCTTTAAATGCCAATCTTGTTTGTCATGCTCGTACAAAGCATGTCAAGTTGGACATTTACTTTATGAGAGATAGTGTATTGGAAAATTCTTAATTTTGCATATTCCTTCTAATGAGTGACTTACTGATATGCTAACCAATCTTCTTTTCGTGCCTTGTTTAAATTGTTGCATAGCAAACTCAGCATCATTAAAATGCCACTGAGTTTAAGGGGGGATTTATGAGTTAACAATTGTTAAATTTATGTCAATGTTGACGATATTTTTGAAACAAAATATATAATTGTAATTTTAGTTTATATGTGTGGCTTAGAAGAATTCTTTCAAGCCGAAGAAACATCAAGCCTCAATGGTCACATATTAGGTATATTTCTATACATGTGCACGTTAGATTTCACATTAGACACAATTGGAACAATGTGAAATTAGGCCACTTAATATATCAAGTAATGACTAGATTGATCAAATAATATAGCCAAATTAAATTAATTTTAGCACATAACTAGATCGATCAAGGGATTTATTCAATCAATCGAGGACTAGATCAATTGAGTTAAATCACTAAATCAATCCATTTCTTGAATAATTAATTAAATGTTGATTGGATCAATTGAGACTATATTCAATCGATCAACCAATGTGCTCGATCGATCAAGCATTTGGTTAATCGATCAAGTGGCTAGTTATATGATTTTAAAACGTATTTCTCTTATGATTTGGATTGACTTTTTACTACTTGAACTAATTTTACGGATAATTTAACAATTCTACTTTAACGTAATGTGCTTCAAAATATTCTATAAATACATACCTAAGCACACAACTACTCAATTTGACACACGATCCTAGCTCGCCTCCAAAGCCAATGCCACCCAATATATTGTGATCAAAAACCATGGATCAATAATGAGTGTTGTGCACAATCAACAAAACCACCCTCGAATATGAACACCCAATAAACAACCTAAAACACATAGTCCAAGATATGAGAACTCAACAAATTTAGCTCTGTCCATTCTCACAAAAAGGTTCACAAATATAAAAAGTTGCACGAAGGCAGCTACCAGTCAACACATGCCTCTCTTCACATAAACAACTTGCAAAAATCACCTCAAGTACTCACCATTAACGAGCATGATTTTTTTCATACAATTACAAATCACTAATACCGAACAACACACAAGATATTAGCAATCTAGAAATAGAAAGAACGAGATGCCAATTTGACAGAACTTTACTACATTTTTTTGGATATCAAATAAGAAGAAACGGGGGTATTAATAGAGCCTCAAACAGTTATCTTTCTAGCTACCTTGCCAACCACCTCGCCAAAGGTGGTGGAAAGGGTGGTGGCGAGTTGGTGGCAAGGTGCTAAAAAATATAAGTTTTTGTTCCAAAATTGCCGAGTACTATCCATAAATACGAGCACCATAAATGAACTAAAAATGTAAGTGAAAACGTTGACGAGTGAGCATACTTCATCTAGGATGCACATTACGAAAACAAACCCTATGATGTGTGTAAACATATTTGCATACAAAATGTTATTAAATATAAAAGTGTGTGTTTTATTGATCCATAATAATAAACTTTACACATAAAAAGATAAAATATTGAATAAAATAAGACAAACAACGTGTTTTGTATACAGAAAGTCAACATGCAAATACAATAAGAAATACATAAAATTTGTCCTATTATGCTTGTAAATGTGCATAGGGAATAAATGTTATTATATTAAGAGTCACACAATATTTAAGCCCCTACAACTTTTTTCCTTTTTATCTAAATATTAATCTCAATTTTACTCCACTAAAAGCCATTGAAATCCGGGTAATATAATACAGTAAATGATTTCGTATGACATACTAAGACCTAGCTTATTCTACACATCATAGGGTATATATGTATATATAATTCAACAATTTTTGTATGTTATCCGCTTCTGACTATGAGAAAACAATCTCATCATAATACATCGGTCTAATAAATAAATAAACTATTTTAATTTGTTTATTAACTGCAAACTATTTCAATTAAGTTGTCAGAATTAAAAAAACACACATATATATGTATCATCATTTATTTATTACTAGCAACTAACGAACAGCTTTAAATAATAGCACATATCAGTACAAGTGCCCAAGAAAAGACAATATAACTAAATTGCTCATTTGAAAACACATTGGTAACTTGCATTCTGCCTTCATTAATTTATTAAAGATTATAAAAGGTTGAGCTTCAGTTTAAATTCTAATCCATTCATGAGGAATGGATGATATTTCTTGTCTGCGCTTATGAAAATAAGATACCATTTTGTCTCGAGGAGGGAGATTGTCTTTGATCACAGGGTGGCTAGTGAACTCCTTCATCCATTGTATGATCGAAGGAAATTTAAAATGGTCTAAGATATTCATGGAACCAACTTCCTCAACAACAGGCAACATATAGGAGATCCAACCAACGGCAAGATCCAAATATCCAATGCTTTCTCCTCCAAAGAATTTGTTTCCCTTAAGCTGTCCCTCTAAATGTTCCAAGGCCTCTATTACTTTTATTATTACCCTTTCATTTTCTTCTCCTACATAAAACAGAGCATTGAAAGCAGCTTCCAAAATCTAGTAACACATAAGCAACGACACAATTAGAGATTAGGCTTGAAACAGTATGCTTGTAATTTTCAATCAATTAATTAGGATTATGATGCTTTATTGTGTATATATATATATACATATATGTAGTTCATTATTTGAATTGTTTCTTTCCCCGGCATAAGGTGGGATTATTAAATGATTCATTATTAATATAGTTTTGAGCTACGTACAGGTCTATTTATCCGAAAAAGGATTACCAGTTTTTAAGTCATTTTGTTTGTTTGTTTGTTTGTTTTATTAGCATACTTTTATCAAATAGCTTTTACAAAGTTTCACTTAAATTTAAAATTAGGTAATTAAATTATCCTAATTTTAAAAATCGACTAATATATTTGTCTTTTATAAAAAAAAAATACTTCACTAAAGTGTACAAATAAAATAACTTGTAGTAGATCGAGTATAATATATACCTTTTCTTCAGCGAATTTAGCCCAGAAGCGAACAATGGATCTTTGAGCAGGATCTTGAGGAAGCAAAGGGTTTTGGTTCCAAGTCTCATCAATATATTCCAAGATAAGGAAGGATTCAACAATGGGTATCTTGTTATGAACTAAAACAGGAACCTTCTTAAGAACTGGGTTGAGTGCAAGAAGAAGAGGGGTTTTGTTAAATATATCTTCTTCAATGTATTCAAAATCAACACCTTTGAGCTTCAGAGCCCATATGACTCGGCTCACAAATGGACTCACCCAAAATCCCAACACCTTAACTTCCTGTGTTGCCATGAGTATAATCTTCAATTATGATACTTTGGTTTCTATAATTCTCTGATTGAACAAAGCATGGAACTGCCAACTCGTCCTTATATAGATACACAATTCGACATACATTCATTTGTTCTACCAACACGATAAGTTTGGAAATTTCCCTTTTCTACTGTTATTTTGTGTACTTTTTGTTTTAATATAATATAGTAGACGCCATCTTTGAAATTTATAAAGTTAGTACTCTAATTAAATGTTGTTAAATAAATTTAAATGAATATGTTTTAATTTGATAGATATTTAATGTAAAATGATGTATTATATTTTTTTAGATAGTAAATAAAAATATATAAGTTGATTATAAGGCTGTTTTTTTTTTGGGTTTAAATTTTAAAAATATTATTTTATTTTTATTGTTTTTTTTTAAATAAATTGAAGATACAAGACGTCTTTAATAAATCATTCATTTTAATTTTTATAAAACACAATTTTTTTTATTTTTTATTTTTTTTGAGAAAAAAATTATAATGCTCAAAAACTTACGTACTCATATCTTCTACTTGAATTTCTGAACAAAAAAAAATAAACTATCTTCAACTGAAATATTCTTGTTACTGCTTTCACTGATATTTTCTAAGACTTTCATGCATTGGCGGCAATTCTATCCAAGAAAATGGCATTAATAAAATAAATAAAGGAATGCAAAACGTTTTTTGCTTCGACCACTAGAATCAATATTTATCTTTTGATTTCTATGTTTTTTTCAGCTAATTAGTACCCCTCTCTTTCTCTCTCCCTATATATTTTGATATTTGAGTTGTAGACATGTAATAGCAAACATACGTAAAAGGGTTTGTTGTATGTCAAAGAAAAATTAAACAACATTTGAGTATATTTGGGTTGTTTATTTTTTGACTGTTGTGTCTGAGAGGCATCGGGTGTAAAGGGACTTTCCAATCTTAATATTATTATTGAAATATAGTATGTATTATATATTGGGTAAAAGAATGCATATAAGAATTGATAGTAGTGAAATATTGAGTTTTTGGTCTGTGGATCAAGCAAATTGGTCAAACCATCTTAATTTGTTGCGTTCTTGTTTGGTTTATTTATTTTTGTACTTTTGATGTGTTCAACAATTGGTATCAGACAAAGATTGAAAGTCTTAAATTAAAAAATATGACAACAATTAAATTTGAGATAGAAAAGTTTGATTCCAAAATTAACTTCAACAATAGCAAAGTAACGTAAAGGTCATATTGGTCCAACGAGGGTTTCTTAAGGCATTGAAAAAATCAAAGCTAGAAGACATTAAGGAAGATGATTGGAAAGAAATAGAAACAAAGATAGTGAACATTATTCGCTTGAGTTTTGTTTCTGAAGTTAAATATAATGGATTGAACGTGACTTTTCTATCAAAGTTTTGGGAAAAATTAGAAAAATTGTGTACGTTAAAGTCTATTACAAATAGGCTTTATTTATAATTGTTTGCTTTGAGGATGGGTCGAGGCGATAACATTTGAAGTCATCTAAACATATATAATAAATGTATTTCTAAACTTCTAAGTCTTGATGTGAAGATAGATGACGAAGATCAAACAATGATTTTAATGTGTTTATTATTGAAATCATATGATACACTGATGATAACATTGCTCGTTGGAAAAACAACATTAACCATGGATGAGGTGTTGACAATACTTTTGAAAAATAATAATGTTATCAAATCGACAGTTCCTACACATAGAGATGTTCTTGCTATCTGAGAAGACTCAAGTGTTAGTTCATCAAGTAGAGGAAAAAGTAGACCTAAAGGAAGAAGTTCCAATAGGGATGAAAATCATTTTATATCTCAGTTAATGACACACTAGACGGATATATACAAGTGGTGCAAGTAATATAATGTACCTAAGCACATACATCTATCATATAGGGAATTATGTACCTTATAACTGAGTACCAGTGTGACTATTAAAAATACTATTTGGACAATAGGAAATTATAAAAACGTAAAATTAAATAACAACTAATTACCAAATAAAAACTCAATAATTATGAAAATATATGAGAAAACAACCTAAGAATCTTCAATCTCCCAATTCCTAAGCATGTGAATCACAAAAATTTCTTCCGAATTAATTACCAACCAATTATATTATAAATTAAATCTAACCTACCATGCATTCCTCTTTCAAGTAAACAACACACTATGTAGTAATTAATCTAACCGCACTTTCATGCTAATTTAATTGGATACTACTTATTAAGATCATCAATTATGGATCATATATATAAAAATCATACATCTCTCCATAAAAACTATGCATGTTATTTAATCAAGACAAATAATTAAATAATTCTCTTAAATCTATTTAATTGTCTCAGTAGATCAATTATTGACCATATAATATATAGCATAAAAATCGGATTAAATAATATAATTGAATTGGAATCATAATTTGAGTAAAATATTAGATATCACATGTATAAAATTGGATTCATAACACCCATAGATTAATAAATTAGGTAGACATTATTAAGTTCATAAAACTCATATATTTCATAAAAATAGACATGTAAATTGGTAGAGAAAGGAGAAGAAGAAGAGATACACTCAATCTTTGATTTGTAGCATTAATATTTTTCTTGAATTCTTCAAAAATATGTCTTTTTTAACCTTATTTTGAACTTTTTATCTCTTTTCTCTCTTCTTAACAACTACTAGGTTTTTGGATTCTTAATTGTGTCTTTAATTTCTACCTCATAAGGGCTAATTAGTAGGGAAAATGACCTAATATGAACCATTAGATCAAACCCTAAAAGATCCAAGGGTTGAGATTAAAAATAGAAGATATGATTTTTCAACCAGATTGTACCCTATAATTTTGTGTGTCATTCCTAGATTTCCTTGTGCATTGTGATTGAGCCTTCTCTGATTTTTGAGACATAAATCGTAAGTCGAGCCACAAAAAACATCGATGCATAGGTCTCATTTCATTTTTTCCTCCATGTACACTGTGATGAAACAAAATCAATATCGGGTTAGCAATATTGATTTTTACAGATACTTGGGTTTTATATTTGTAAAACTCCCGCAAGTAAAATGACAAGAATACTCCCAAGGTCGATCTAAGGAAGGAATATATATGGTTTTTAATTTATTATTCAAACTTTAAAAAAAATTAAATCCTAAACATCATGTCACGATATTTTGATTTTTTTGTGTTTCCTAATCTAATAACATAAAAAAATAAATATAGATATGGATTCAATAAACAATTATGCAAATTTTTATCATTCATAACAATGAAGTGTTTATGGATATAACAACTAAGTTAATTATACTTGCTCCTATTATTTAAGTTATTAAAGATATAAATTGATATTTATTGATTCTCTTTTTTTATATAAATACCACATTTGGTGGGGTTAGATATTTTTTGTTAATTAAACAAATCAATTAACACCTATGGGTGGGATCGATAATTAATTTGGTTAAATAAATTAATTTTTTTTTTCTAAGAGATTGCAAATGAATCATTTAAATGCCACTTTGGTGGGATTAGACATTTTAAACTTTATTCAAAGTTTCCAAATTAAACTTAAGAATTTAATTATCTCAATACTAAATTTTAAGTCTTAAAACCATTACTCAAAATTTTATCAATATATTTTCGAATAATAATTCTTATAAAAATATTTAAAATAAAGCTTCACTCTAACTACCGGGAGATTGTACCAATAAATAAAAGGGTACTACTCTAAATCAGAGTGAATAATTAAACCTTAAAATCTAATTTTCATATTTAAGTTTGTAATGAGAAATAAAATATTTCTCTCTAATATGCTTAATATAAAATTTGAATAAAAAAAATTAATTTATTTTATAGAAATGTTTTTACTTATTTAATATTTCGCATGCATAACAAAGTTATTATTATATCATATTTACAAACAACCAACCATGTTAAATTTAATCATAGAAAAATTAAATATAGCATATAAGAATAAAATATAAAAATAATTGTAAAGAGTTAATTTTAAATTATATATCAAAAGAATCCTTACAGAACTTTGATGCTAATTCCGTTTTTGGAAAACCTCCAGACGGATTTATATTTTCGTTTATTGAATATAAAACTAGAAATTTACAAAAGCATAACTAGTTCTTCTTAAAAAGAGAAAAACTTTAAAACTAAAAAAAACTAAAAAAACTAAGAAAGCTTTCTAGAGAGAAAAAGCTAGAGAAAGAAAGAGAGTAGATTTTGAGAGATGATTTTTACAATGAGAGAGATGGTATTTTTATAGGTGATGAAAAGGATAAAAAAAATAGGAAAATATCTCAAAAATTGTTCATAGACACGTTTGGACAAATTGGCTTGCATGTGGAGGTGTTGGCGTATGCAGATGGGCGAGATCTGAGGCGAGACGTGCACTAATAGGCACGAAACTCGACATAGGAATATATGCTAGCTAAGCCTGGAATGCACTGGACTCAATAGATGTGTACAACTCAGTGTGTCAAATGTTGGACTTGGCGTGGGCATTCGTGCCTTGCAGTTTTGTCCATTTTTTATTTTTTGACTTTTTCTCATTTTTTTCTCACTTATTTGTATAATAAATAGATATTACAATTTAAATATTGTGATGTAATGCTTCTAATATTTTTCTTTGAGTCATTAAATTATTTTTGAAGCAAAATACTTGAAAAAAATATAAATACCTATGATTCCAAAAATATACACTAGTACAAAAAGGGGTATTAAAGTCGATTAAAAACCGACTTTAAATGAAATGATTTAAAATTTAAAGTCGGTTCAATGCGTCAATCGACTTTAATTTTTTTTTACAAAATTTACTTATTTTTTATTATACTCAAATTAAAACCTGTTTCGATCACTAAATAATAGCAGAAAAAAATCAGTTTAACAAATAGTTTAAATAATACAAATAATTGAAAAATAAAATATTAATTAATAGCAGAAAAATTACCATGGTGTTGTTCTATGTTATTCAAGATCATCATATTCTTCTCTTAATGTTATAATAAAAACCTACATAATAATACAAAAATCTATACACATAAATAATAACACATAATAACATAAATACAAAAATTTATACACATAATAATAGAACAAATATGAATAATAAATGCATAGAATTAATAGAAATACTTATAAGAGTAAATGAAGTGACAAAATGAAGGAAATGAAGAAAAAATCGTGTTTTGTAAGTGAGAAATGAGTATAAATTCTTTGAGTATTTTGCTCAAAAAATAGAGGATCTAAAAGATTAGTTAGAGAGGAAGAAAACCCATTAACCGGCGCTGAAATTGGTGGTCGTAGGTGGCCAGAAAATGAGAAAGAATGGAGGAGAATTGGAAGAGGTTTTGGGTTTTTGAGAGTTATACAACGCTTGGAATAGTTTCTGTATGGGGAAGAAAGAAAGAAGAGAAACGAATTTATCGACATGTGTAGCGTCGGTTGACGTGTCGAATCGACATTATACGTGGATGTAGCGTCGGTTTCAGGTGTCAACCGACGCTGTGCTACGTCCACATGTATTGTCGGTTCTATACCAAACTGACTTTAAATTCATTAAAAGTCGGTTTTTTCCAAACACCGACTTTACATATCGACTTAAATACCCCTTTTATAGTAGTGATAAATTTATATAAAATATGATAAAACTATATAAATATAAATCTATTTAATCAATTAAAGTACATTAAATCATGATAATTTTACTACTTTTTAAGCAATCATCACACTGCAACATAGAAAAATGCTCATTGTGACATGTTGCTTATTTTTTTCCATTTTTAACTCTTTTTCATTTCGTTTGTTGTAGTTTTACCTACATTGATATAATTAAACACAAATTAAATTTTTTCTAGATATTTTAGCACAAAATAAGACAATTAAGTGGTTCAGAATTGGCTAAATAACTATACTTTCGTAGAGTTATCACACCCCCAAACTTAACTTTTTTCTTACCCCTATACAAAGCCAAGTCTAACCAGTTAAAATTATTCGAGCAGTACATTCATACACACATATCTATTAATACATGCATATTCAACGATTATATAATTCCATGATAAAGAGGTTCACATATCCATCATCAACATTCCATTCATACAATAAAATGGGAGGTTTTTGATGAATTGATTCATGTATGTGTTACACATGATGTCATCTAATGCACTCATGAAATCAACTAAGTCTTAGAACAAGTTTCATAGGTTTATTTATCACATGCTTCCCTACTAATGTAAATATGCATTTAGTTAAAGATCAAAAGGGCTTTGCATGCTTGTAATGTAAGGCTTAAGTGGGGGTAGATAAATGAAGATATTTAGGATTTTTCCACACCTTAGCTTTCTTTTTCATAACTTCACAACATCCCCAAACTTATTTTCAATTTTATTCTTTTTTTAATAAGGTGCATTACATTTAATCTCACTCTATGGCATAACACATTATTTCTTTTTTCATTCAAGATAAAAGTGTAAGGGTAGAGGTAATGTTTATCGTCTAGGCTTAACATATGGATTAAAGATATGTAAGTTTCTTAGTTAGGCTCAAACGGGTAACTGATTAGCTTGAAAGGGTCAATCGATCTAATTAAGGCCTAAAATATTTCTCAAGATAAATACTATTTAGGATTTTGGTTCAAGGGATGATGAAATAGATTCTAAAACATGGTAAACCTCATCAACTAGCATAACTCACCATAATTTTTCTCCCAAAGAGAACAACAAAATCAATCATTAATATGTGTCTAAAAAAATGAATCAATCCAATCAAAACTAGCAAGTATATCATATAACTAATGTAAGTATCTTAATGAGCATGTTATATTCCTTATCCTAGTCATTACAATTAATTTTATCATTGGTTTCATATGTTTCATATCAAGCATGCATGAATTTAGTTTCCATGTATTCATCAATTTCTACCTAAATCATGATTAAAAACATCTTAAACAAAGAAAATGCATACTAAACACTAAGTAGAGAACAAAGTTCTCTCTCCCTCCCCTCCCCCCCCCCCAACACTTAAATTGCACATTTTCTCCAATGTGCACATATGAGTATGAAAGAGTAAAAGAAAATAAAGCACCTTTAGGCTTGGCACACCATATTACGTTACTGAAACTATCCAATTTTATTGTGCCATTGTCCTCTACATTTATTCACCTACAAAACAGAAACATATAAGTAAAATAAAATTAGGTTACCTAACAATAAGCACCATATTAATGTTCTTGTCTAGAAGATTATATCCACTCCTAAGGATCATCCACCAAGTTTATTATGGATGTTTCATTTTTTAATTGATCTTCATGATAGTGTTTCATTCTATACCCATTAACCATATATCGCTCTTTGTTTTTGTTCTATAATTCAATGGCTCTATGGTTAGTTACCTTAGTGATGGTGAATGGATCTAACTATTTACTCTTGAGTTTTCTTAGAAACAATTTGAGTCTTCAGTTGTTTAGTAACACTTTTTGTCCCAATTCAAAAATATGGTGCACAATTTTCTTGCCCTGCCCTCTTTTTATTTTCTCTTTGTACATCCTAGTATTATCATAAGTAATCCATCATAGCTTGTCTAGTTCATTTATTTGTAGCATCCTTTTCACCTTCATATTGGACACTTATGCTTGCCCACTTGTTTGGGGATGGTAGAGCAAAAGCTTGAGTTCTAATTTAGGTTGAACCTCAATAGATTCTTTAAGTTTAAAACCTATCTCATGATATTCCACAACAACCATCGTAGCTCGTCTAGTTCATTTATTTGTAGCATCTGTTTTACCTTTATATTGGACACTTACGCTTGCCCACTTGTTTGGGGATGGTAGGGAAAAAGCTTGAGTCCTAATTTAGGTGGAACCTCAATAGATTCTTTAAGTTTAAAACCTATCTCATGACATTCCACAACAACATTAGGTACACTTATGGGGAGCATAGCCTCCAAAAAGTTCACATAATCAAAAAATTCATCTTGCATCAAACATTCTAAAGTTTTAGAATTAAAACAGATTAAATTTTTTTCTCATGAATTGATCTCATTGTTCACACCATCATGTTTAGCATTCTTAAGTGTGTACATTTCAATAATTTTTATTAATTTATCAGTCTATCAGTAACATTTATCCTAAAGCAATCACTAGCATTATTAGTATTTAAAAATTGAGTTGCTTTAAGGACTACAATGCTACCAGTTCATCTTTGCACTCTCATTATGAGCTCACATTTTTTACATGAATGAGTGCACTTATAATTGCTAAGAATGGACCACCAAGTATGATTGAAATGTCATGATCTTCCTCCATGTCTATTACAATGAAATCCTTAAAAAAATATGACTTGTATACTTTCACCAACACATCTTCTACCACTCCCTGGGTCGCTTGATTGATCTATCTTTCATATGCAAAAGAAAAAAAATTGCAATCATGTGTTATGCTATAGAGTACGGTGAAATGTAATGCACTCTTTAAAAAAAAGAAAAAAAGAAGAAGCAAAACTCATAACATAATTATTCCTCTAAAGAAAAAGAAAATAGAATTGAAAATAAGTTTGGAGGTTGTGAAGTTACAAAAGAAAAGGAGAAAAGAGATGTGGAATGAAAGAATATAAAAAGAATGACAAAAGAGAGTGCACTAAAATATTAAGTAAAAACACAATTGCAGTTAAAAGTGCATAATGAACAAAAAGAAAACTAAGGTGTGGAAATAGCCTAAATGTCGCCATTTATCGACCCCTCACCTAAACCTTACATTATAACCATGTAAAGTCTTTATTGATCTTGAGCTAAGTGCATATTTATATTAGTGGAAAGTGATGTGAAAAATAGACTTATGATATTTATTCTAAGATTGAATTGATTAGCATACTCATATAGGTTGATTTTATGAGTTCATTCGATGATATCATATACACCATACACACAAGAATAAATTTGTCAAAAACCTTGCATATCTTTGCTTCGATGAAAAGTTAATTGATAACTAAGACCACTTTTTGCTTACCGTATTAAATTGCACACAACATCCCATTTTGTCATCAAATGGGAATGTGTCTAAGTCGTATACACATCGCCATATTTATTCACATTAGTAACAATTTGTTATCAAATTAATTGATAATTTATTTCCCTTAAGTATCACTAATTCAAATTATTAAAAACATTTTGTTGTTTAAATAAGATTTTTTTATATATATAAATATTTTATAGGTGGAGATATGAAATAAAGAATTTTTCTAATATCAATTGTACTAGAAAGCTGTTTGCTAGAGTATAAGATTTGTCTTAATTTGAATATATAAATGTATAATTGATATTTAGTAATTACCAGATTGACTTGAAGATTAAGGACTAACGATAAGGGTTATCTTTCCCCACATAAGATTCATATTCTTCTTCACCACATGAGTCTTCAACTTCTGCAATATTATGAAATTTCAGAGATGGCAGAAGAAAGGTGCATGTTTAGAGAGGAGCGAGATAAATGGTGGATTAGAATTTGAGTTTTTGACGTGGAGGATGAATGGTGTTTATTATTCTTACAACCGAATATTTTTTTGTTTAAAAATTAAAAGTGAAATTTGTCAAAATATTGTGTTTCTCTGATAATTATCATGTATATTTCATATTATTTCTGTTCTGTTTTCTATACAAGAGTTTAACTATATGTATACAATGAAAACTAAAATTAAACAATAACCATAATTCCTGCACATCCATGTTTTATGGCTCCACTAATATTATTGTATGCTCCATGTTTTTCTCCACTGAGCATTGGTGTATGCCACTGTTGTAGCATGCACCATAACACACACCAACACTCCCCCTCAAGTTGGTACATATATGTCTCTTATGCCCAACTTGTCAAGTGAGTTGTAAAAGTTCCTTGTAGACACAGATTTTGTGAATATATTAGCCAATTGATCTTCTGATTTAACAAATGGAAGCTTAATAATCTTTTCTTCAAGATTCTGTTTGATGAAGTTCTGATCCACTTCAATGTGCTTCGTGCGATCATGTTGAACTGGATTGTGAGAGATGGCAATGGCTGCTTTGTTATCACAAAATAAGTTCATTTCAGAGTTAGGAGCAACACCAATCTCGTTAGAAGTTTTTTCAACCAAAGGAGCTCACATATTCCCTTAACCATTCCTCGAAATTCAACTTCAGCACTAGATAAGGCAACTACATTTTGCTTCTTGCTCCTCCATGTAACAAGATTGCCCCCTACAAAAGTAAAGTACCCAGCAGTAGATTGCATATCCTTCATATTCCCTACCCAGTCTGAATCTGTATATCCAAGGACTTCCAATTGACCATTATTTGAAAACATAAGTCCTTTCCCAGGGGAGGATTTTAAATAACGAAGTATTCGCATGACCGCATCCATATGGTCTTCACTGGCCAGGCGGTCATGAGCCCGACTCACGACACTTTCGCATCATAAGCAATATCGTGTCTAGTATGAGATAAATATATGGGTTTACCTACCAACTATTGATATCTATGTTTATCCTGCCGGTACTTGGTCCACATATTCTCCAAGTTTATGATTTTGAACCATTGGAATATCAAACGGGTTTTTACAATCTAGTAGTCTGCCTCGATCAGTACGAAAGGTAAACATAACCAACGGATGTATCTATAGCATTAGTTTGTAAAGGTGTGATAGGATAGCTTACCTCGGTGAGTATTCTCGACAGAGGATCATTGGAGTACTGAGAAAGTGGAGGGTACAT
Source organism: Hippophae rhamnoides (assembly GCA_033030585.1). NCBI lineage: Eukaryota > Viridiplantae > Streptophyta > Magnoliopsida > Rosales > Elaeagnaceae > Hippophae > Hippophae rhamnoides. The sequence continues at coordinate 72,661,893 of CM065427.1, forward strand.
CAACCACTTCATCTTACGAAGATTCAATTACCTACTTGACAGTTCTTGAAAGTTCAAGCTCGTCTAGATACGGCTCCTCCATATTATTGGCACGATACGAGTATGTTGGACTAGTGTCTAATATTTCAACATCAAGCCAATTTCGTTCTTCACCATAACTCTCCTCCTGAAGAGTGTAATTGGATACCGGTGATGGGAAAAAAACATTCTGATTCGAGGAAAGTGACATCCACGGTAATATAGGTTCTTTTAGTAATTGGATCATAGCATCGGTAACCCTTTTTTTGTATGCCATACCCCAAGAATACACATCGGACAGCACATGGATCCAACTTAGTTCATTGATTTTTATGGAGGTGGACAAAAGCAACACATCCACATATTCAGGGCGAAAGCATCAAAATAGTATGCAAGGGAAGATGATCAGATAGCACCTTTAATGGAGTCTGAAATTGTAAGGTTTTTGTAGGCATACGATTCAGTAGATACATAGCTGTAGTAACAGTATCATTCCAGTATTTATTAGGCATATGTGCACTGATTAGTAAGGCCCGAGTTGTTTCTAAAATATGTCGATTCTTCCTCTCCGCAATCCCATTCTGTTATGGGGTTTGTGAACACGAGGTTTCATGGAGAATACCATGGTTGTCCAAGTATGTCCAGAATTGTTGATTAACATACTCCCCTCCATTATCAGACCTAAGTATCTTAATTTTTTCATAAAATTGTGTCTGAACCATGGTGTGAAACAGGTGAAATGTAAAAAATACTTCATCTTTATGTTTGAGATGGTAAATCCATGTCATTCGTATACAATCATCAACAAAAATAACAAACCAACGATGACCCGAGGACGTAATGATCGGGGAAGGTCCCCAAACATTAGAATGTACCAAAGCAAAATGAGTCATTATTTTATTCATGCTCATAGGATAAGACGTCCTATGACTTTTTGCTAGGATACAAGTATCACATTTGAAATCTGAATGTGTGATATTTGAAAATAAACTGGGGAGTAGGTGCTTTAAATACCCGAATGATGGATGCCAAAATCTACGATGCCATAGCCAAATCTGTCGTTCCTTGTTACCAACAGTGTGTTGCATGTGATTGGCTCTTCCTGAAATGAGGTCATCCATATAATATAGCCATCCTCTCCTAGTACCACACCCAATGATCTCCTTGGTGAGAATATTCTGTAGAAGGCAAAAAGTAGAATACATCAATACTACACAATTAAGATCTGAAGTGACCTGACTTACACACATCAGTCGGTTTGAAAGAGAGGGTACAAGTAAAGTATTAAATAATAATAATGAAGGAGATAAGGTCACTGTTCCAGCTCCTATAACTGGATAAGTGACTCCATTGGCATTGGAAACATGGCTCCGTCTTGGCTGGGTTGTATTGGAGAGATCTTTTGGGTCAAATGTCATGTGATCTGTAGCTCTAGAGTTCAGAATCCAATCCTCATTATCACTACGAGTAGAGATGTGAAATGCTTTACTTGAAATACCTGGATCCTGGGAAGATTCGGCCTGAGGAGTAAGGGATAGTGAGGCATTATTGGTATCCACAGTGGCTCGCCCAGTGGTGTCCCGTTTCTTCCGTGCTTGAAGATCATTCCACCATTCTGGATACCCATGGAGTTTGAAGCAGTTTTCACGGGTGTGTTTAGAGTTTCCGCAATGGCCACATTTCATGTCAAGAGATGGTGGATTTCCCATGGATTTCTCGCTACCCAAGGAGGTTCCTATTTTTGGTGGCATCAGATTATGTTGTCCCTTGACCCCTTTAAAAGGCATAACTGCTCTGAGTGTCGTATCTATACGCGTGATCATCATGGTCTGCTGGACTTCTTCCCTACATATGAATCCATAGGCTTGTTCCACCGTAGGGAATGGTTTGATTTGAAGCACATCACTTCAAGTTTTGTCGAGTTTGTCATCAAGTCCATCAAGGAAGGTATATACTCGATCTTCCTGTACAATGGAGTTGTATTTTTGTATGTCATTCGCACACTCCATTGGATTAGGATGACGGAAATCAATTTCTCGCCACAACCCTTGAAGGTCATTGTAGTATTTTTCAATGGATCCACCTGCCTTCTTCATACGAGTAACTCGATGGCGAAGACCATACACTTGAGATGTGTATGTCCCATCATAGTAGGTGGTAGCAGCAAAATCCCAAACTTGTTTCGCAGTTGGGAATCGAATAAAATTTGCAATCAATGAGGGGTCCATCGAATTGATCAACCATCATATAACAATGGCATTTTTCAGTGCGCCATCTCCTGAGTGAAGGGTCGGTTTTAGTAGGTTAAGGAAAATCCCCATTAAGATATCCCAGTTTGTCTTTGCCAGAGATATACATCTCCACCACCTGGGACCACAAGGCATAGTTAGATCCTCCCAACTTGATACTAATGGGGGCAGTCGACGCTTCAGTTAGCGGAGGTTGTGAGACGGTTTGAGCTCTAGTTAGAACTTCTGCCATTTTCGTCGTCAAATCTTCCAATATGAAATTGGTGGTTAAATCTCTAGATTCTGCCATGAAATCTAAAATTTTTTTCCTTCCATTTTTCCATTTTTTTTAACACTTCGTACACTATATATAGAAAATTTCGTAACCCTAAAACTTCTTTTTCAAATTTGCGCAACTTCTTCTTCTTCCTCAGCACAGCTTCTTCTGCTTCCTCGGCACAACTTCTTCTTCTTCCTCAACACAGCTTCTTCTTCTTCCTCAGAGCACCTTCTTCTTCTTCCTCAGCGCAGCTTCTTCTACTGTGTTCCTCAGCACAGCTTCTTCTACTATGTTCCTCAGCGCAGCTTCTTCTATTGTGGCTTCATAGCGTAGCTTCTTGTATTATGGCTTTACAACGCAGCTTCCTTCACGCAGCCTCTGTGCAGTTCCTTCTCATTCCACACAGTATGGTTACCCACAACTGCAGATAGACCTACGGCTCTAACCAGCCACACGCACAGAGACAAACCACAAAATATATGTTACTACGTAGAGAGACTGCGATAATTCTACGACCAACGAGAAATCTGTGACTCCAACCACAGCCTCAGCCAGTTATCATTGTGTTCTGTTTCTTTTTCAGACAAGAAACTGATGGTGGAAGCTGCCACACTCTGAGGCAACCAACGTTGGAGCCAACCAGTTAGACCGGTACGGTTTCAATGAGTAAGTCAGAACGACCACTTAGATCGAACTAGTGTCGAGAAAAATGTAAACCAAAAATGGCCACCCCGTAAATCGATTCGTAGGTGTGTAAACCGTAAATCAAAAATCAGCAGAAATGTAAATCAAAGAAAATCAAAAATCAACAGCTACAATCAACAGCCACACCCGAAATCAAAAATCAGCAAATCAAAATCAAAAATCAAAAATGCCAGAGAACAGAAATCAGCAGGTAGTTCTATTAGTCAGCAATAACTTGCTTTGATACCATGTCAAAATATTGTGTTTCTCTGATAATTATCATGTATATTTCATATTATTTTTGTTCTGTTTTCTATACAAGAGTTTAACTATATGTATACAATGAAAAAAAAATTAAATAATAACCATAATTCCTGCACATTCATGTTTTATGGTTACACTAATATTATTATATGCTCCATGTTTTCTTACACTGAGTATTAGTGTATGCCACTGTTGTAGCATGCACCACAACACACACCAACCTAATCGAATAATTAAGTTATTTATACACTAAAAAAAATAGATTTAATCTTTTATTTGAGGAATGTTGATTTTCATAAAATTTATTTTTATTTTTATAAATTAAGTTTTATTTTTGCTTTGCTTCTCCCGTGCCTGGCTATTGCTTATAGCTATCTCTCTGTCATGTACTGACGCAGAATAGGAAAAAATAACCACAAATAGAGATTAGGTTTAGGCTGTATCCTAATTCCTAACTACATATTCCCCTACCCAAAACGATAAAAGGTCCTATATAATTTTCCACCAACAAAAAGAAATGTGTCAATTTCCAAGAAGAGAGTGATGCTTGACTTATTTTATAAGTATACTCAATTGCATACAGCTTATATATATATATAGCTCCATGTGCAGCTCTAACTAATTAAATGGTGCTATGATTTGACCATCGAGTCACGCCAACCATAATATAGAGTTTGACTGGCTCAATGTTTCCTGATTATTCAGCTTATATTATTATTTTTAAATTAATTGTTGTGGAATTGTCTCATTTATATTTTTAAAAAATATTATAATTTTATTTAAGAAAAGATATTATTATAGGTATTTTCTTTTTATTATATGTTTGTAAAAAATGAAAATAAATAAAATATTATCTTTTAAATATGTTTTTTTTATTGTGGTATTATAGTGATAATATTTTGATAAAAAGAATAAAAAATTCCAACGGCTTTTCTTTATTTTTTTTTTTGCTTAGAAAATAATGTTAGGTTTTTAGCTGGCCTAAGATAAGAAAACAAAAAGCACAACGGATAACTGAATATAAATATATATTCTCAAAGAAAATCTTAGCCACACAGGAAAAACAAAAACTGAAGATCACAGCGCCATACTATTTATAATTCTAGATTCGGTAAATAGATTTTTTTTATTATTGAATTATTTTGCAAAAATACCATTCTACTAATATATATATATGACAAAATTACCATTAAAGATTATTATCTGTAACAAATTTATCATTTTCGTCCATTAATCCAAAACAAAGATAACGGAGGTTATGCACATGCGACACGTGTGACATATTGTTGGAGTTCATAGTTTTTAAAAAAATACAAACAAAGAAACCAACAGCTAAAACATTTTTTTGAAGGAAATCAAAAAGTTTATAAAGAAAATGTACCTAAAGCATTTGTAAAGGCTTGGAAAGGTAAAGTCTTATAAACCAAAGAATTAGTTAATATATTAATTAGAAATTGTGATCCAAAAGGAAAAAAAAAAGTTGAAAAATTTGTTTCGGTGGGTTATATACGTTGAATTTAACTAATTAAGATTTTGGTGGATGTTAGTATACGGTGGAGAGTAACAAGACAAACAAGAAAAATATTCTCTTTGTACACATGTGTATGAGTACATTCATCTGTATGTCAGATTTTTGAACGTAATCGTCCGGATTTAGATTTGAGGGTTATTTTTTATTTTCAAATATTATTCTTATTATATAATATGTAATTTGGATTATTAAGAAAAGATTTTTATTCAAGAATTAATATTAATAAAATATTTAAAATATAATCGTAAGTTGGTTTGTTAATTACGTTAAATTTCTTGTGTTCTCAATTTCTCGTTGATTTTTTGTTTCTGTATTCACTTTTGTTATTTTTATTGGTTTGTGCTTTCGTTATTCCTTACAAGTGGTATCAGAACTAATGATTACGAGATCTTAGATGAATAAAGATATGACCATAGAAGGTTTAAGAGTCAAAATGAAAACATTAAAGGTTGGTGGAAAAAGCGCTTCTTAAAGCATACTTGAATAAACAATTGTATGACTTGAAGATAGATGACAATGGTAATGTCAAAAGTCACTGAGATTCAGACAACGCATTTTAGAATTGCTACAGGTTGATGTGAAGATACAAGATGAAAATCATGCAATGATTTTGTTATCTTCATTGTTTGATTCATATAATGTATTTGTGTCTTCACAATTTAAGGAAAAAACTATATTGATGAGGGATGAGGTGTTAACGTCTTTTTTAAAAATTGATAATAAGTTGCAATTGGCTAGTTCTATATATAGAGATTATCTTGCTACGAGAAGTGATTTAAGTACAAGCTCAAGTATTGAAAGTAGAAGATCTAAGAACAGATATCCAAGTAAAGATGAAAATTGGTTCAAGCCTCATCAAAGATATGATATTGAGTATTTCTACTATCACAAGAAAGGACATAATAAATTATATGGTAAAGAAAAATTAAATATCATAAGAGAGACCTTGATTAGAAGAAACAACAAGCTCCTAAATGAAAACGGTAGCTGAAACTTGTGTTATCAAAAATGCAATTGGTGTGATAAGTGGTACTAATGGTTTTCAGGATAATTGGATTTTATACTTTGCTTGCTCATTGATAATGGTTGAAGGAGCAAGGTCATTGTTATGGGTAATGTGAAAATGAAGATGTTTGATAAAGTTGTTCGGATATTAGGTGATGTGAGGCACGAACCCAACTTGAGAAAGAATTTGGTCTTGCTAAGTAGCTTGGAAACCAAGAGTTATGGCTTTTCTGTAAAGAATGGGTTTATGAAGGCTGGTAAAGGTTCATTGGTTATTATGAAAGCAAAAAGATAGATAAATTGTACAAAATGATTGAGGATCCTAGTAAAGGTAGAGTTGTAGCTGTTGTTAAGGATAAAAAAATGTTGATGAAAACTTAAACTTGATGTCTTGAAAAAATGATGGAAATATGAGGTAAGAGAAACAAGTCAAATTCAATGAAGAGGTTACAATGTTTTGTGGTACAATTATGATGCTAAAAGGTTGCTTGCAAGGTGAAGAAAGCTCGAATACAACTAGTTTTGGTTAAATATTAAGTGGTAGTGGGTGCATTATATCCAAAAATGTGATGTATTGTCTCTAATTGTTTTCTTCAAGTCTTTAAGTTATTTTTGAATGAAAATACCTTAAAACAATAAAAATACTTATGATTTCAAAAAAATAAATTTATATAAAAATACGATAAAATCATACAAATATAAATCTATTTAATCAATTAAAGTAAATTAAATAATGATAATTTTAATATTATTTCATTACTCATCACAACCCCTAACCAGCTTCTTACTAGTCCCTTAGTAAGAGAAGTAGTAAAAACTAAAATAAAAACTAAAAATTAAACTATTCTAAACCACTAGATTACCCTAGTGAATGAGTTTAAGTCTCATGAGGGTTTTCAGTAATGATACCCACAAACATTAACAAAATATAAGAACAAAATAAATAAAATAAAATAAGAAATTAACTAAAATTTAAAATAAAGTAAAAAGATTAAAATAAAATAAAGAAATGAAATACAAAAATATCTCATGCTTATAATCTCTTTTAATTTTTATAATTAAATTCTTAAACTTATATTATTTCAACTTCCTAAACATTCATGATTTATTATAATAATTAGTTGAAAATCATTTTCATATTTCATATAAAAAATGTATCAATTTAATTTCACCCAAACTTAATGTCAGGAATCCGAATATGCTTTAACTTTATTCCTCACAAATCAATACTCTCAAAAACACTGAATCCTATGGATTCAAACATTCATACTAATTTATATGCGAAAGAGTTGATGTATACAAATGTACTAATATGTTCGCATATGTATAAAGAAGATCATTTTCATATTTCATATCAAAAAGGTATCAATTTAATTTCACCCAAACTTATTGTCAGGAATCCGAATCCGCTTTAACTTTATTCCTCACAAATCAATACTCTCAAAAACACTGAATCCTATGGATTCAAACATTCATACTAATTTATATGCGAAAGAGTTGATGTATACAAATGTACTAATATGTTCGCATATGTATAAAGAAGAAAGGCTCAAAGTGTTATTTTGACGTTGATCTCATTAAAGGAATCAAATGTAAGGATTTATAAAACATTATACATTACTTGCATCGATCAAATTCATCAACTAAAAATATCAAATAATATGCCTTTTAGATTATGTCGAAAAATGCAATTACTTCTTATATTTTCTTTTGCATTAAAACATTTCTCAAAACTATTTAGGTTTTTTGGATCATAGTATATAAATTATAGTATTTATTTTCCTCTCTTTCTTTCTATTTTTTTCTTTCTCTTATATTATTTTTATAAGAGAATCCATTTTCTTTAGAGTAGACCAATGTACAAATTGTACATTTTTTATATGGTAAATTGAGTAGTTAATATTTGGTTTTTTTATTTATATTTGTATAAATAACACTAGATATATCTTTTTTTTAATAAAAATCTTGCATAGATAAAGAAAGACATATACTATTAATTTATATTTAAATCATTTAATCTAAACAAATGAAAAATAAACATGTAACACTTCATTAAAATGTAAAAATTCAAACATTCACTACTAAGTTTTATAGATATTATCTAATTATTTGAAAAACTAAGAAAATTGTTTAGAGTAGAAAAATGAAAAAAATTGTAAATTGATTTTTTTTAATAAATAACACATAATATATTATTTAGTCTCAGTTTTTAAAAGATTGAGATGATCACTTTAATTAGATTACATTTATTTATTAATTATGATTATAAGTTTATTTACTCTTAAGTAATTTTGTAGTCTAATTTATTGTCATAATTATTGATAAAAATTAAGATTATATATACACATTATGGTCATAGATTTTATTAAATTGTCACCAAAATCTTAAAATCTTGATTTTTTTAAAAATCGTGGCTAAATTTTCAAGATAAAATGTCATATTTTAGTAGTGATTGTAGTAGTTTAAACATGTCAACTAATGATTATTTGAAAAAACATCTTAAACATGTGATTTATAACTGTCCTCTTTTGTAGTAGTATAGCATATGATTTACTCAACAATGCCTATACTTGTAAGTTAAGATGTCTTGTATCTTAGTGTGATATCTCTACAATTAGTTAGGAGGTTATCTCTTAAAATGATGAATCTACTCTCTTCTGTATAAGATGTTATGGTCCCTTGTTTAGTGATTTTGGAGTCAAAACAACTATGCACAATATGGTGATGAGATCACGTATATTTGTTTGATGTATGAATAGTTATTATTCAAAGAGAATAGATAATTAGAAAAGTAAAACATATATTCACATCTGGTCATCAATATAACATAGCGTATTTTCCTCCATTACTTAAGCAAATGGGAAAAGTGCAAAAATTATGAAATTATGTGATCATACTTTTCAGCTATAAATGAATTTCTATTGAATGAACGACAAAGAGTTATTATATAGGTTCATAATAAATAAAAGCTATAAGGCATTCAAAGACAAAGTAATAATGATAATAAATATATTTTTTTATAGATAAATGTTTTAAGATGTGATTCAAATTTACAATTTTAAATGAAATAAGTATGAGTCTTATCTTCTTACAATTGCTTTATTATTTAGATTATTGGTGTTATATAGTAACCTTAATTATAAAAGGAAAAAAGTACTAAAAGTCATATTATTATTATTATTATTATTACGTATAAAAATGTAATTTAATCCCATAATTTTTTAGATTTTGTACTTTTAATCATGTTAATTATAAAAATTGAAAGCATATAAATGTAAAATTCGTCCCTTGATAATACTAAAAGTGCATTTTTTATAATAATTATAAGATTTGAAGTTCTCATTTTTAATAATTATGATAATATATATATTCACTTTTTATAATAACATTATTATAATATACCTTATAAAAAGTGTTTTTAAGTTAATTTGTTTGTAAAAATGTGTTAAGTAAAGATATAATTAATTTTTATCAAATTTTTCGTTAAATATAACTAAATAATATATGTGATGCATATATTAAATATACATAATGGAATAATTTTTAATTAGAAAAAAAGTTATTCAAAAACTTGAACTTAAAACTATATTTAACACTATTGTAATAATATGTATTTAAATTAAGTTGATTTAGTTCAGTATAAAAATTTTAGTTTTTGCAATATAAATTCAATTTTTTTATATATATTTTAAATTTGGGATAGATTTAAAATAATGTGTAATAATTTTTAATGGTAAATATAATTGCGTTCATATAATTGTATCAATAAAAATATTTTTTATCACTTATAATTATGATATATTTATAATATATAATTTTGTTTTTAAAATTTACTTCTCTTTTTAAAAAAAAAAATCTTCTCATTTTAAGGTTTAAAATTATTAAAAAAATTCCTTATTATATCCATAGTTTTGATAACCGTTCATGAAAAATACGGCTAGACCCAATCTGGATAACAAATTAAATAAAGTTAACTGGAAAATACTTTATGTATTTATTCATCTTCAATATAATTCGCCATGTTATCGGTGTGGTAATAAAATTATTTTAATATTTCATTTTTAAAATTTAAAATTCAATCTAACATTCACACATTACCTTATAATTATAACACTACTCAATGTAGCTGCTCATTTTCCTGGTCAGAATAAAAATTTAAAAGGATCAAAGGGGCCAAAAAAAAAAACAAAGAGAACGAAAAAGAAGAAAAAACATATCTTGCAAATCCAATATCTGTCACCAAAAGCTCTACTCATGTGTCACATATATAGACCTCAAATTCAATAAAAAGGAAAAGCTTTGAAGATAATTCAATATTTGAATTAATTAATCGAATTAATTAATCGATTATTTAAAACTTATAGTTAATTTTATAGATTTTTATTATTAAAAAATTAAACTCAAACTTTAAATATTAAATATAACTTCAACTAATAACCCCTAAATTCATTAAAAGTTATTTTTATTGTTATAAATATTATAATATTATTTTAGTTAATTTTTCATAATTAATTTATCAATAAATCACAAACAGCTTGCTAACTACCAATCAGAAAGTGGAGGAGAAGGAGGAGACAGAGAATTATTATGAGAAGGCAGTGGTCTCTTTCTCTTCTTCTCATAGCTAATACCTCTAGCTTTGGCCTGAGAGTCACGAACCTCACGCAAATACAATCTCACAGCTCGAGCACCAAATGGATTAGCCTCAGGTGCCCCACCATTTTCTTCAAAGGCAGCTCTAAGACGACCTATGAGAGCATCGAGACTTCCCCAAGCCTGACGAAGAGGACATGGACATGGAGCTGGTGGATTTGGGTGTCCAAAGAAAGGGCAAAACTCAGTGTGAACTTTGGTTTTGCCGAATTGATCTAAATATCTAAGAAATTCAAGCACGTGGGCTCCACTACAGCGACTTAATGTGAGTGGTGGACGATGGCTTCTTAGGTACTGACCTAATGTGTTCCAATCTCGGCGTTTCTGGTTTTCGTAGCGACTCAGTGTCGATGATGATGATGAAGACGAAGAAATAGAAGATGCTAGTACTGCAGCTATGGATGAGGTATTTGTGTTTGTGTTGATGATATTGATGTTGAAGCTTGAATTACTTTTATCTGCATTTGAATTTTCGATTTCTTGAAATGAATTATTCATTTTTTTTCTCTCTCTCGTATTTTGGGGCTTTGAAGGGTCTTTCATATGATTTGTTTGGTTTTAACGAAACAAATGTAGAATTAATATTTTGGTTTTGAATTGGATTCGGAGAATAGGTGATGATATACATACATATATATATATATATGTAAGAAAGTAGGGTTTGTTATATAGAGCTAGCTGAGAGCGCATTTATATATAAATAATAGTATCATTTGATTAAAATTATTTAAAAGTATAGATATTATTAAATATAAAAATTTAAATTAATAAATAATTTTAAAAATTAAAAAAAATATTTAATTAGATTAACTAGAAATATGTATGCTATTAGACTGTTACAGTCACCTATATATATATATATATATGATTTATATGTTAAGTTACGTTTAATATAGGCCGATAACAACCTATTTTTTATAAATATATTATTAAATTTTAAATTTTAGTAACTTAACTTTAAATACTAAAATTTAAATCTTAAATACAACGTATTAATTAAAAAGAAAAACCTAAACCCTAAAATACAAAAGAGTGCGTAACGTGCGACATAAAAAAAAACTTTTATTTTCCCACTTCTAAGGTTTCTTTAGGATCTCCATGTGTCAATAATAGAAACCCCTCTAACGTTGATTGGTGTTTTTAAATGAATTGTTTTCCTTTCTGAGAAAAATTGGGCAGGAGTTTGAAGATATTTGTTTCCTGGAAAAGTGGAAGGCGACTAAGCTAGCTCATTGTTAGCCATACGTACACTGCTATACAAAGTTTAACATGCATTAAGTTCATAGATCAAAGAAAAAATATTCATTTATTATTTTATATGTGTATATATATATATAGGATTAATTTTTATATAAAATTAATATTATATTCTTAAAATTAATAAAATATAACCCATGTGCTCATACAAGACTTTTTCGACGAACAAATAGCGGAAGGGAGAGAAAGAGAGTTCTGATGGTACATGGGCAAGTGACGAAAAAAACCAAATATTATAGGTATGGACTGTAGGACTTTTGTGGAAATGAAACGAGGTTGAGAGAGAGAGAGAGAGAGATGGTGGATGGAGACATGATTTTGTATATTCACCCTTTTGTGTTGATTGATAACACCTTTTCTCCACTAACTTCTTTGCTTTCTTATTCTTAACTTGTATAGTATTTAGGTAACTTTACTGACTTGGAAACTAGATTACGAAGAGATTGATAATATATAAGACCTATGTATATGTTAATTAATCAATTAAAGAGCTTACGTACTTCACACGAATCTAAGAAAAACAACTAGGAAACACATAGTTAAAAAATCCTATTATTTAAACAACTTAACCAAAATTTTACAATAACGTGTGATATACTATTTATTTCTCTTGTTTTGAATTGCACCTTATAGCTACCTATTTTGATGCAATTTTTAATCACATTAACTAAAATACCATATGAGTTTAGACAAAGTATGTCTAAATTGATTAAATTTTCTTGTTTAGAATTAGTTTCAAACACATCATTATTCCACCCAATCTCAATAACTAGATTGAGAGTGCAAACAATAGCATGTAGCTCGGCAAAAAGGGTAGAAACATACCCAAATCTTGGCATATCAGCTACCAACTTTACCACAACAGCACAATCACGTCGCACAGTTCCTAAACCATAGCTTCACTACAAGAAATATGGTATTTTGCTACAAATTTTTTGGCTATAAATGTTACATACAAAGAACATTGACTACAAATTCAACTTTCCGTAGCAATTAAAAAGAGTCACACTATTACAATAGTGTCTTATGGTCTCAGAAATTTAGCCTCGGTTATTTTAAAAATCGAGGCCATTATAACCTCGGTTTTTTAAAAAACTGAGGCCATATATAACTATCATATTAATTTTATCTCTTTTATATCAAACATTACTATAAAATGGACTTTTAAAGTCGGTTGGTTGAACCGACTTTAAATATAATGACTTAAAAATGTAAAGTCGATTCACGCGTTGAACCGACTTTAAATTTTTAATTTTTAATTTTTTACAAAAATTTATTCATTTTCTATTATACTCAAATTAAAATATGTATTCGATCACTACATAATAGCAGAAAAAATCAAAATTTGTTTAACAAATAGTTTAAATAATACAAATAATTAAAAAATAAAATATTAATTAATAGTAGAAAAATTACCATGATGTTGTCCTACGTTTTTCAAGATCATCATATTTTTCTCCTGATCTTATAATACAAAAATTATACACATAAATAATAACACATAGTAGTAAAAAAATATGAATAATAAGTGCGTATGATTAATAGAAATACTTACAAGAATAAATGAAATGACAAAATGAAGGAAATGAAGAAAAAAATGTGTTTTGTAAGTGAGAAATATGTATAATTTTTTGAGTATTTTGCTAAAAAAAATAGAGGATCTAAAAGATAAGTTAGAGAGGAAGAAAACCCACTAACCAGCACTAAAATTAGTGGTCGTAGGTAGCCAAAAAATGAGAAAGAGTGGAGGAGAAATGAAGGAGGTTTTAGGTTTTTGAGAGTTATGCAGCACTTGGAATAGTTCTATTTGAGGAAGAAAAAGGATAAAAGGAAATATCCACGTGTGTAGCGTCAATTCTACGTGTCAACTGACGCTATCCACGTAGTTCGTAAAGTCAGTTGATGTGTCGAACTGACGCTACACGTGGACGTAGCATCATTTCTACATGTCAACCGACGCTACACAAGTAGATAGCATCGGTTCACCACATCAACCGATGCTACATCCACATTTAGCATCGGTTCGACGAGTCAATCGACGCTATGTGTAGCATCGATTCTACACCGAACTGACTTTAAATTCATTATAAGTTAGTTTTTTCCAAAAACCGACTTTACATATCAACTTAAATACCCATTTTTATAGTAGTGAAATACTAATTTTTTTTATTTTCCCTCTCTCTTTTTTCCCTCATTCTTTTTCTTTTTTACTCTTTTTTTTTATTTCTTCCTTTTCCCAGCTTTTTCCATCCTCGATCTCTTTTTATTTTAATTTCTTCTTTTGCTGGTTACAACTTGGTTGCTCTCTCTCTCTTTTTGTTATAACAAATCAATATAGGGTTTCGATGAGGCTATTGTTGGCGATAGCAAATTTGATGGTAGTGTGGCCTTCTCCAATGGTGGATTCATGCCCTCTTAGGCCATTCAAACCCCTAGGTCCACGTACGCGAACTTTCCCCTGGATGCTATGTGAGAATTTCCCGAGCGCTAGCTACACGATCTGTATCTTCTTCCTGTTCCCCGGGTAACTAGTTTCTCAACTCCAACTTTATTTTGATTTGTTAGGTTTATCACTCTTCTCAATTTTTAATTTAGGGTTTGTCAATTTTGGGATCTTAAAACATGTTTATAAATCTTTACTATGCCTGGTGCCTAGTCTTGATGTGTGTCTAGTCCTAGTTCTTCTTCTTCAATGTGGTTTGGGGAAATCAAAAGGAAAATGAGGGTAAAGATATCAGTAAAGCCCATATTTAGCGTAGCGGTGGTGGCTCCCTCTTTCCTCCTCTTCGTTCTTCTCTAATTTTCAACTGCTCTTTTTTCTAAAAACCCTTCTTCTACTTTGCAACTGTAAGCTATATTTCTCTTCTTTTTCCCCTCCCTCTAAAGTTTTGTATTTTACTATCTCTGATTTGGGTTTCTTTCGTCCCTGTTATTTAGCGTTTTTGATTTAATCTGCTAAGATTTGTGAACACAAGGGGAAGATGGATATTTGGAATGTAAGGAGAATGGTAGAGTGGATCCTATGCAAATGGTGGATTATTGCCATGTCTGTCATATACCCAACGGATTTGGTGAGGGATGCTAACCATGCAGGTACTTTCTATCATTCTATCGTCCTCTCAATTTCTTATTTTGAAGAGAGACTTAGATGAAAAAATTATACAGTTTATCTACTGATCCAGTTTTTGAATATTTGTTCTATGCATCTATTTCAAGTGCCTTGCATTGTAATATTGTAGCTATATTACTATTTTTTTCATAGATATTTTCTATTAGATTTTAGTATGACAAAAAATGGAATTTATTTTACTGTTGGCCTCAGTTCTCTTTTAGCTCTATATTGTCCTTTTCATTATTTGTTTAAGCTCTAGATTATGTTGTTTTAGCTATTGACGGCCTTATAGGAGATCATCTGGAGATAAATGAGAGGTCTTGAATCAAATTTCTGATAACATGGCTAAGTTCTGATCTATTTGGCTCAGTTTCTCCTCTACATTGCTGAGCTTAACACTGAGCCATGGAAAAAAATAAATTATGAGAATGTTTTGTTATTTTTGTAATTGTTTTGATTTTTTTATTTATAAATTCTTACTATATATTGGAAAATATCATCTTTTTTTTTTGTAAAAGTTGAATTTGAAGAGCTTGTGGGAAAGACCATGAGCGAGCTAGTGACAACAACAAATGAAGTTCCAATTGGTGGTAAAATATTTGCAACAAAGGAGCCTTGTCTCATCTTCTCTATTTCATAAAAACCCTAATTCAAACCATTCAACCCAAAAATTCAATTTGTTACCACAACTAAGCATAAATAAGTGAGTCCCTATAAAATTTTCTTGTTACCACTATATATTATTTTCTGCTCTAACTTCTTTCAAAATTCATGCATTTTCGATACTTTATGTAACCTCATAGCCATCAATAGATACTGTTCTGATGTCTCACCACTACTTTTTTCTGGAAACAAACATATGTTTCATGGAGAAACACATGCATCTCCATATGCCGCTTAATAATACACAAATTTTTATTTAGCCAACTTATCTCCTAAATGTAGTTTTCACTTTGGTGCTGTTGCGTTGGTGTTGGGGCTAGGGCTGGTATTGGTGCTGCTATTGATGGTGTTGGTATTGCGCTAATATTGGTGCTACTGTGAAGCTCTAGTACTGATGTTGTTGTATGGCGCTGGCGTTGGTGCTGGTGTTGTGTGATGGTGCTAGTGCTAGTACTGGTGTGTTGTTGTTGCTGGTGATGGTACTGGTGCGCTGCGCTGTGCTGGTGCACTAGTGATACTGGTTGATTTGAAGTACACTTATAAATATTTGTAATTAATAGTAAAAAGTCAGTTTGTAATAGTAAGTTTTTTGTATGTTTTAGTGTATAATAAACTCTCAATTGTAATTATACTTTTAATTTTAATATAATATGATTTTTAATATTATAATTAATAAATTTATTGTAATTTATATTGATTTTTAATATTGTAATTACTAATTGTATTTTTTTTAATTTATATATACCCTATGTTCTCGATTATTAGAAAACCGAGGCCATAGGTATGCTAACTAAGGCCATAGTGTAAATAGTAAAATAATTTTGAAATTCAAAATTTGAAGTAAAATATTTTTTACCGTCCATGAATAGTAAAAGAAAATTTAAAAAAAATCTTAAGATAAAAACAAATATAAATAATATAGCGTGAATAGTAAAATAAAATTAACCTTCATGAATAGTAAAATAAAAAATATTAAAAAATATATAAAAAAATAATTTTTTTTTCAAATTTCTTAATAAATAAATAAAAAATAAAAATTTAAAAAAATTATTAAATTAAATTAAATTAAAGAAAAAATTAAAAAAAACTTAATTTTTAATTTTCATTTAATTTTAAGTTTTTATTTTATTTATTTAAAATCTTAATTTTATTTTTTTTTAATTTCTTTAAATTTTTTTTCAATTTTTTTTAATTTTTTTTTCTTTCTTTAATTATTTTTTTTCTTTCTTAATTTTTAACTTAATTAACTTAGTTTTTTACTAACTTAATTAATTTAGATTTTTAACTTAAATTAACTTAATTAACTTTTTAATTAACTTAGATTTTCATTAACTTAATTAACTTAGTTTTTTTTTACTTCACTTAACTTAATTAACTTAGATTTTTACTTCACTTAACTTAATTAAACTTTTTATTTAATTTAACTTAATTAACTTAGATTTTCATTTTGAAAATATGTTATCAATACATTTTCGAATAATAATTATTATAAAGACTTTTGAAATAGAGTTTTACTTTAACTATCGTGCGACTCGATGTGGGAATATGTTGGTGCGCGTGGGACTCGATGCGGGAATATGTTGGTGCGCGTGGGACTTTAGAGTGAATGGCTCGTTGTGCGCAAAAGTTCGACGTTTTTGACATTTTTTACCCATTTTGTCCAATTTTTCCATCTTTTTTACTTTTTCTTATTTTTTTCTCAATATATTTATGATGTATTTCCTCTAGTATTTTTCTTCGAGTCTTTAAGTTATTTTTGAAAGAAAATATCTAAAAAATAATAAAAATATCCGTGATTTTGAAAAGATAAATTTATATAAATATATTATAAAATTATACAAATATGAAACCATTTAATCAATTAAAGTGCATTAAATATTGATAATTTTAGTGTTTTTTAAGCACTCATAAGTTAGGCACCATATCGATCCATATATCCAAACAATCCCCAATGTACGCATATAAATATGAAAAAATAAAAAAGAAAAAAAAATCTCTTAGTCTTGGCACACCACATATGTCATTGAAATACTCAATCTTATTGAGTCATTGCTCTCCACATTTCTTTATCTATAAAACAAAAAAATAAAAATATAATTAAAATAACATTGGATTGCCCCCAACTAGCGTCATGTTTAACGTCCTTGACTAGACGGTCATACCAACTCCTAAGGTACATCCCTTTGTGTCTATTTATTATTAAGTTTGTTTGGAAATAGTTTGAGTCTTGGATTATTTAATAATACTTTGTGTTTTATTTTAAAAACACGGTGCTCAATTCTCTTATCGTGCCATATTTTTATTTTTATTTTGTACTTTTTGACATTCTTATATGTACTCCACCGTAGCTAATCTAATTTATGTATTTACAATATTATTTTCACCACTCTATTGGATTCTTCCACTTGCCCACTTGATTGGAGATGGTAGGGTGAAAGTGTGAGGTCTAACTTTAGTGGCCCTTCAATAGATGGTTTGAACTTAGATCCTAACTCAAAATTCTTCACAACGATATTAGGTATACACATGGGAGGTATAACCTCCAAATAGTTCACACAATCAACAATATCAATTATTGATTCCATACTTTCAAAATTAAAATAGACTGAGTTGTTTCTTGGAGAGTTTCCTTCATTGTTTATAAAATCATATGCAATAGTCTTAAGTATAGGCGACTCAACAGATTCTTTTAAGTTATCATCATGATTAGTAACATATATCCTAAAGAATTCATTAGCATTATCAATATCAGAGGGTTCAAATGCTTTAAAAGTTTTAAATGTTACTTGCTCATAGTGCTTGAATCTAAGTCGCATAGGGATTTCTTAAAGTTCTTGTTCCCAATTGTACAAGAAATGTCAAAGCTACCAAAATCTTTCAATTTTTGGGGTAGTTTTCTAGTATAAGAGGTAGTATAACCTTTATTCAAGGTTATTTTTCATTATCTCCAAAGCTACGTATCTAACTTTTACTTTTGTAGTCTTTGAGGGAAAGGAGCAGTGGGTTTGTAGAGGTTGCTATTTTTTGGTTGAATTACTACCTTTTGATTACTCTGTTTATCCACTAGTTCCTCATCATCCTTTTGAGTCTCATGTTTCTCCTCTAGAGTTTTACCACTCCTCAAGGTTGTGGCATTGCAATCCTCTTTACCTTCTCTTATTGGGTTTATAATTGTGTCACTTGGAAGATTACCTTGAGGTCTTTGACTTATGGATTGAGAAAGTTGACCCATTTAGGTCTTTAAATTTTGAATTGAAGCCTCTTGAGTGGATACTTTTGTATTTACTGAACATATGATGTCTTTCATCATCTCCATTAAAACATTTGTATTATCCTTATTAGGTTGCTTCTTCTCTTGTACTTGTGATTATTGTAGTTGTTGAAAACTAGGTGGTGTAAATGATTGATGGTTGAATTGATTACCACCTTGATTGACACAATTTATTCGCCAAATCATTCCAAGCTGTAATGGAATCAGGTGACAAAGAGTTTACACAATTTCGCAAAGAGTAAAGGAATAGTCTAAGCCTAAACGCCTCCTCGATTAAGCCACTAAATTTGATTGAATCTCCAACTTCAACAAATAATCTCATAAGTAAATGAGAATTATCTATTAGTAATTTATGAAATGTCCAACTGTTTTGTAACTTTTGAAACATCATTTGCTTTAGTTCAAATTGATTAGCTTGAATTTTAGGCCATGTAATACTTGGATTTAGCCCTTCTAATATAGCTAATGCATATTCATTCATAGCTTTATCCCTATCGTTCATTAAAGGAATCTGATTGTTTAAATTTAGCTCATTATTGTTTATTTCTAATGGATTAACCATTTCTTACACTTGGGTGACAAATTATTATTTTTTTATTAATCTTAAAGTGTGCTTAATTTTGGGATCTAAAGGTAAAATCTCTTCCTTTTAAAGACTTTGCTCATGCAATAGAGCCAAATATGTTTTTAATAGCATTAAAGAGATATCAAAATTAAAAATAAATAAATTAAAATTATGAAAAATAAATAAATAAATAAAAATATTAAAATAAAAATTAATTTATACTGTTTATAATCCCCGATAATAATGCAAAAAAATTTATTGACGTGAATTTTGTGCAATGGATACGCAAATATACGTATCACAAACAAGTAATATAATGATAAGAAAATATCATTTTTAAGGAGATTATGTTATTAAAAACTAATTTTAAAATTGAAAGAAGTAAAGATCAATTTTGTTCTGCTTTGAGAAAGCAAAATTAAAAGAACTAAAAATAAATAAGAGTAATTAATTAACTTAAAATTGAAAGCTAAGAAAATATATGAGAAAATATCTAGGAATACTTAATCCTCAAATTTTCTAAATATATGAATCACTAAAATATCCTCAATATAATTACCAATCAATTACATGATCAATTGAATCTAACCTAGCATATATTCCCCGCTTAAATTTACTACACACAAAATAGTAATTAACTTAATCGCATTCTCATTTTAATTAAATTGCATACTACTTAGTAAGTTCATCAATTATAGATTACAAACACAAGAATCATACATCTTTGCCTAGAAATTAAACATATTATTTAGTTCAGACAAATAACTAAATAATTCTCTTAAATCTATTTAATTACTTCTATAGATTAATTATTAACCAAACAATTAATAGCATGAAAATTGGATTAATTAATACAATTAAATTAAAGTCATAATTGAGGTAAAATATTAGATCATCATAGTAGAAATTTAGGTTCATAAAACCTTTAGATTAATAAATTAGTTAGACATGATTTTGTTCATAAATATCATATTTTTTATAAAGAAATATATGAAAATCGATAAAGAAATGAGAAAAAGTATAAATACAATCAATTTTTTGAATTATAAAACCAATCTCCTTTTGAATCTCTATCAAATTGTATCTCATTTTGAACTTTGTTGTATTTTTCTCTCTTCTTGGCATCAAAAACTGTTAAAAAGATTTATAATTTTGGTTAATTAGGGGTTTTAGAGCAACTAGAGGGTTAAATTAGGCTCAGATAGAATTTAGACCTTCAAATTAGCTTTAAATCAAGGATTGAGATGAAAAAAGGAAAATTAAATAGTGTTAGCTAATGATATCATGACACAAGGCACGAGAGAAACACTGGACGAATCAACGAGTGACGTATGATGAGGTAAACTAGTCTTGATCAATGTGTGCTTAGCCAATGCCACATGGTGTTCTGTGATTCATTGATACAGATTACTTGGTGCCCTAGTGGAAAGAATGGATAAATCTCGTAATGACGTGTGGCATGCTTGTTGACTATGCAGCAAAACATGGAATGAACATCGTGGCTCCCCTATGCTTTGTGGCATCCATGTGGTGATGAATAGTCAATTGTACACTGAGCATACTCCAATTGGTTCTCCTTGTTTGCGTGGCATCCGCGTGTGCTCTTTTGATTGGTTATGCATTAAAAAAATTATAAAAATTTTAGAAAAATTTTGAAAGATATATTTTCATCATTTTCATTAGAAAGTTTATATTTTAATATTTTTAACCCTAAAAGTACTACTTATTAAATAAAATGAATAAATATTAAGTAAAAAGATGGATTGACAACTTTACTTTCACATAATCATCAATTATCACATAGTAGAATTATTTGTCCTAACTATTTATGGTTATAATAAAATAAAAATATAATAAGTGATACTAAATCAATATGCCTACCAATAACCACATAAACATTAAAATATAATATTATCTACTTTTTAGTTATTACTTATTTTTAATTACAAAATATGTTATATGTATCTCATTTTAATAAAATATATTCAAATTATTAAGTTTTGTTGATATATTGAGTATTAAATGCCTAAATTTTAAAATTCAAATAGAATATAGTTCTATTTTATTAGTGTAATTCATCTATAAATTTTGATGATATATTAAGACGGGTCAGATGCACTTCCTCGTTAGCACGCACATCCATCCCTTATTATCAAGAGGGATATATAATATGTAATTTATCATATTCTATTATTTTTTAATTTTAGTTTTAAATATATATATTTCATTCATAAATATGTATCATGTAATAATAATATTTGACTTTAATACTAAAATTATATTATTACTTTAAACTTTAATATGTTTATTTTTATTTTTAATTTTAAAATAATATTAATTAGTTAATTTAATATGTTTATATATGAATTTTATTATATTTTTATTTTAAATAATTTTATTAATATAATAAAAATATTTAAGTAGATATTTAAAGTCGATTATAAGTAAAAATTAAATTATAATAAATTTTATTATATAAGATTTTAAATCTATTTAAAGTTTAAAGTTAATTATAGTAAACACAACTTAAAATTAAACAATATTTAAAAAATTAATTTATAACATCAATTTTACAAAAAAAAAAAAAATTAACAGCGGCTCTTGTACGAAAAACAAAACCTGGTAAACGAAAAGAAGAAAAAATGCTCAGAAAATCGCAAAAGCACTGTTATCAAGTACGAAAACAAAAAATATAATAGAACAAGGTATTATATGAGGATTACAAAAAGTTGATAATATTTCATATATATAGATTTTTATTATCATGATTATTTTGTATTAATAATAATTTTATTTAATAATTAAAACATTAGAGTATAATTAATTATAAGATTTAAAAAATAATTTCAAATAAATATGAAAATATAATTAACATAAAAAATATGATTTTTTTATTTTGGTAAACATACTATACGAAAGTCAAGAGGTTATAAAAAGCCATTATTAGAAAAGCAATATATATAAAGGTGTTGTTATTTTTATAAAAAAAACACTAATATTAAAGTAAATTAAAACTAGTTAGTAATTTAATGATTTATATTTATAAAAATAAAAATATTTTATGATATTAATGTATTTTGCTATACAAAAATCAAGAAACTATAAAAACAAAGAGTTGAAAAAACTATAAGAAGACATGATAACGAGATGTCTCATAATTTGTTAATATTTTTACTTTTTAGATATTTTCATCCGATTTAATTATAAATTTTGTCTCTGTTAATATTTTTATTTTTTATGTTAACGATAGATTTAATTATAAATTTATAGAGGAATAATTTATATTATTATTTTTTATTATTTTAAAATATCATTTGAGGAGTTTATTGAAAGTTTCGAAAAAGCCATGTAAAATTGATAGAAAATAAATTAAGAGAGAGAGAGAGAGAGAATTGAAAAGGATAGCAAATACGCGTGAGAGAGGGAGAGTGATGACAACACAAGTGCTTTTCTCTAGTCTTCAAATCTCCTCTCTAATCCCCAAAATTCTGGAAGCCTTTTAATTATTCCTTTTCTAAATCTCTGTGTAGGGTTTCCTACTGTTTACTGCTGTTGTTGCGGTCTTTGCCCTTTGCTCTGCAATTAGTAAGTACTTTTATATTTTTCCTTCTGATTTTTCGAATGGATTTTTTAGATTCCAGGCTAAATAGATTGATGTGAAATGACAGTTAATAAGTAGAGAATTGGAAGTTTCTTGAGTGTTTGATTTTGTTTTGGCTTGATGGATTTTATTTCAATTTAGGCGAGTTTAACGATGGTTGATCGGATTTTTTTGGTTTAGATATTATGTGCTGATGGAGTTTTTTGGAATCAGAATAACGTATTTGGGTTATGTTTATGCATTTTGTGTTCTTGACTGTGTTGAGTCTCAATTGGCGATTTTGGAGTTGGATAT
Source organism: Hippophae rhamnoides (assembly GCA_033030585.1). Taxonomy (NCBI): domain Eukaryota; kingdom Viridiplantae; phylum Streptophyta; class Magnoliopsida; order Rosales; family Elaeagnaceae; genus Hippophae; species Hippophae rhamnoides. Next base: position 72,685,319 of record CM065427.1, read on the forward strand.
TGTTGGTTTTTCTTTTTTTAATAATATATTTATGCATCTAATCTTCGTGGTGTTTGGAAGGAATTGTGATTTGAAGTTGTAGTAGTGGTTCTGTTTTCTTATATTATGTTTTATTTGGAGTAATATGAATGAATGAGAGATTTGCTGTGGGGGGGTTTTGATCGGTTCAAAATTACAAATTTACCGTAGTTTTATAATAAAGTGATAAGAAGGGTATCGTCTTTAGGGATCAGTAACTTACTTTTGACAAATACCAAAATTATATTAATCTCAATTTTATCTAAAGAATTCACTAAGGATATTGTAATTGAAATTTAAAATAAAATTAATTTAAAGAAAATATGCAAAAGAAAATAAAGATGTTGTTCAAAGATCAAATTAATGAGACAAAAACTTTTGGAAATCGATTTCACCTAATCCCTCATTATGCTTTACTCATCTAGTTAATTGAATTTAATACTCTCGTTAGCAATCTCTAAAAAAACATCCAAAAACCTCTTTTGACAATCAATTGAAAATGTTTTTGTTCATTAATTTACACAAGAGTATGCAATTTAATAAAGCAAGAAAGTATTAAGATCAATGATATTAATACTATATAGGCTCATACAAATCTTTCGATTTCTATATTTACTTATGTCGAAATATTCCAAATCTATTTTACAATTCTCTCTTTCGATAGTAAATCACAAGATTAAAATCATCTAATTAATGACCAATTAATTAGAAGTAATAAACTCATAATAAATCAGACAAACATGAAGAGAAATAATTCAAATTAACATATAAAAATTAAGTATAGTTTGGAATTAAATTACATCTTTTTCCTAGAATAAAGAAAAATTAGTTCATGCTAAAAATTAAATTTAACATAAACGAATTCACCATAATTTTCGGAGAGGAATTGAAAGAAAATTGAATTGCAAAAAGAATTTGCTTTTGCGTTTCCTTGTTCTAGCGTTTCCTTTTTTTTTTCTGTTTCTGCACCACTGTATCTTTTTTTTCTTCACCTTCAACCTGTTTCTTTTCTCTGTTTCCCTTTTTGTTTCGTTCTCCCCCTTCTCAATTTCTCAATTTCTTATATATATATATTTAGAGAAATCTAAATTTAAATTTGATTTAAATAAATCTTAATTTAAATTTAAGAGTCTTTAGATGATATGTTTCTAAAATTTTGGATCTTCATTATCTTCAAATCTACAATAAAATTTAAATAATAATAATGAAGTCTAAATTCAATAAAAAATAAATAAAATTAGACTAAAGTTAAAGTTGAAAAGTGATAAATTATCTCAAATTATGCAAGTCATCAGTGTAGTTTTTTTGTGAGCATATTTACTTACGTTACGGCTGTATTTGGTCTTTTTTTGAAGTATCAAAATGAAATGATCTGAAATTCTGTTTGGCTATTAGTTTTGAAAATTTATGTTCTGTATTCTCCTAAGAGAACCCATTTCTACAAATACTTTGTTTGTTTGCTTATTTACTATCAGCAGCCAAGCTGGTTCCATTGATCTCTCAAATCGTTTAAAATGTTAGGATTTATTCAAAGTTAATTCAGAGTGTTTATTTTCCATGAGTGTTACTATGAGTCTATGACTATATATTCTTCTCTATTTTCTTACAGTTCATTGGAACTAATGCATCTATCTTTGTTTTACAGATTAATTTTGAACTGCTTTATGGAAGACAACTTTTGAACCATGTAACGTATTATGAGAGAATAAAAAGTGAAGCTGAGTAATAAAATCAACCAAATAGACTTAGTCATGGTTTCATTCATGACTCCAAGAGTGGTCTTTATTGTAGTTCTCCAATAATTTGACCCTGCTCTTTTGTAGATGGTGGTTATTTTGTTTATAAGCATTGAAAGTACAAGATAATTACTCCTGGTTAGTTGACTGTTTTTGGTTTATTGACTAATGCAGAACATATTCATTGGATTTGTCTACAAATGATGAGATATCATGCATGAGTTAGTTGTTTCTACATGTGAAACACGATGCCTTCTTGATGCTTTATATGCACTTTAGTAGTTGGTGGAATATAATGAAGGTGTTATCTCACAAGTATTTATCGTTGTAAGAAATGGATTCTGTGAAGGGTTGGTTCAATAAGTTAAAGTCCAAATGGAAGTCAAAGCCATCAAATAACAAGGGAGCTGCAACCACAAGAAAAGAGGGATCAAAAGTGCCGTGCAATGAAGAAGCCCCATCAAATGTTACCAAGCAGAAGGCTGCAGCTGCAAAAGAGTATATAGAAAACCATTACAAGAAGCAAATGAAAAGCATGCAGGACAGGAAGGAGAGGTATGTTTTAAAAACCTCTTTCAACAAGCATTTTGTCTAGGCAGCTCTTAAGTTCTAAAGTCCATTGTTTTACATCGATTCTCATGAAGCACTTTGGCTTCAGAACCTTAATCCAAAAATTGCTTTGTTCCTATGTCAATGGTTGAATTGTCTTTTACATGGTTCTCATCCTGAGATCATCGGTGAATCTTTTGCTTCAGAAGCTTCATGGTTTTTTATCCGCATAGTGTTTTCTACAGGGGACTTGTTCAACTATTTTTTCTTATTAATGTTCTAGACGTTTGTCTGTTCCAATCATTTGTTTGCCTACAGTTCTATTGTTTCATAAAACTTATCTAACCATATGTGGGTATTATATCGAGGTTTGTTTTTGTACTTTATATAATAACTGCTTTGTGTTCGTTCAATACAGGCGCTACATACTGGAAAAGAAGATGGCTGATGCTGAGGTCTCCGAGGAAGAGCAGAACAACTTGCTCAAGTATTTAGAGAAAAAGGAAACAGAATACATGCGTATTCAAAGGCATAAGATGGGTGCTGATGACTTTGAACCATTAACAATGATAGGAAAGGGTGCATTTGGAGAGGTAAAACTTTGTTGCTTTTGGACACAATGCGTCACCCTATGTTTCTTTTCTTTAACCATTGGCAATGATGGGAAAAGGTTCATTTGGAGAGATAAAATTTCATTACGTTTGGACATGATGTGTCACCCTATATTTCTTTGCTTTTACTATTTCCTACTTCACTCTGTTCACATAGTAGACGTCGGACCTGTGTGACTGTTCCCTATTGATCTCATGAAAATGGATTGAGTACAGTTTCTTGCTAATCTGGCAATGCATGTACCCGTTACAGGTTAAAATCTGTAGAGAGAAGGCAACTGGTCATGTTTATGCGATGAAGAAGCTAAAGAAATCAGAAATGCTTCGCAGAGGCCAGGTATCCTTCTAAGTTTTATCCAACCAGACAGATAATTTAACTCATTTATTTTGTTTGTTATTCATACTTGTAAACTTTTATGTATTGCATTAGGTTGAACATGTAAAAGCTGAAAGGAACCTGTTGGCAGAAGTTGATAGCAATTGCATAGTCAGGCTTTATTGTTCCTTCCAGGATGAGGAATATTTATATCTCATCATGGAGTATCTTCCTGGTGGAGATATGATGACTTTATTGATGAGGAAGGATACTCTGACTGAAGATGAGGCCAGGTTTTATGTTGGAGAAACAGTCCTAGCGATTGAGTCTATTCATAAACATAACTATATCCATAGGTAAATCATGATGCAATCTCATAACATGAATCTGTTGGTTTTTATCATGGGATTTTGTGTCCGTTTCTGTCCATATAATTAAGAATTAGCCATTTTTTCCTTTACATTTTACAGAGATATCAAGCCTGACAACTTGCTTCTTGATAAAAGTGGTCATATGAAACTTTCGGATTTTGGATTATGCAAGCCTCTAGACTGCAGTAATCTTCAAGAAAAAGATTTTACTCTAGCAAGCAACCTTAGTGGGGCTCTTCAGACTGATGGGCGTCCTGCACCGCCAAAGCGCACACAACAAGAGCAACTGCAGCATTGGCAGAGAAATAGAAGAATGCTTGTAAGCTCCCTTTTTGTGGTTTTAAATGATGGATGATAATTGTTAGGGAAACTGAGGAGGAAAGATAACATATGGGGAAGGGGAATTTGTTTGCGGTGTTCTCAATAATTTCCATGGAGGGCTTCTTTCATTTTTTTGTGTCTTGCCACTGCTGTAGATCATGTTTGTAGAAATATATGAGGGTTGATTGAATGATGATGTATATTTTCAAAAACATTCTTTGATATTACAGGCTTATTCTACAGTTGGAACTCCAGATTATATTGCCCCAGAGGTCCTGCTGAAGAAAGGATATGGATTGGAATGTGACTGGTCAGTAATCAATATTTTCTCCCCCTTCGTATTTGTCTGTATTCTATGTTACGTAGGAGTTAAATTTTGGCAATACTTTTCCAGGTGGTCTCTTGGCTCTATCATGTATGAAATGCTAGTAGGTTATCCTCCCTTTTACTCTGATGAGCCCATGTCAACATGTAGGAAGGTAATCACAGTAACAATTTTTTCCTTTTCATAGTTTTCTACATATTAATATCTTTAGGGCATGATGACTTCTTTTTACCTTTCCTTTTTGCTTACTTCTCTCTCTTCATACTGGAGTGCTGCTTGTACATGCCTATGGTTTTGGGTTTGATCATTCCAACTATATATATGAGCAGATTTCTAGTTGTTGCAAAGCAGGTCTGAATCTTGTCTAGAGTTTTTTAAATAGTAGGATTGATAGAGGGTTAAAGGTGACTAGAAGACCTTGGTCATTGGATAACGTTGTCATAAAGGTTCTTGTTGGTAACAACAGTGATATCTAAGAACTTAGAAACCTCTCTAGGTCTTTAGAGGAGACCAAGCCCTTAGGGATGTTCTATGTAAGGTTTATATGGGGTGCCTTGTGTTGGGCACACATCCTAGAAGTATGGATATGTAACAAGTGTGTTGTACAGTGTTCAAGACCGTTGGCGCGATTCTCAAGATAGGTCTCGTTCGAACTAGGTATTGAACATACTTGGTTACTTCTCCGTGTGCTAAGTTCTGTGCATTGGGGTCTAGGGCTTGTACATTTTTGGGATACATTTTTGGGTTAGTACTATCATCGTAGAGGAGAGTAACCAATCGTTCAAGGTCCAACGGTTCTACTTAGGGGACCAAAGGCTCTTAGGTTGTGTTTTCATTATGCAATGTGTTAGGATAGGGAACCCCTAGGTATTGGTGACCAAAGGTTACTGTATAAGTTTTAGATACTAATTCTCCCTAAAGTTCAAGCTTATACATAGTGAATTTAACATTTCATATATTATTTAATACTTCTCTTAAACTTAGGGCTATTTTGTTTTTGCAAAGGGTCATCACTTAAATTTTTCTTAATAATAAGTTTCCTTGTATTTTTGCAAAGCCTATAACATGGGAATTTTAATTGACTATGGGAGTTATGATAGGAATTCGATCTCAAGACCTTATTGTTTTGATAACATGTAAAAGTGTTAGACACTAATTCTCTCAAAAACTCAAGCTTATGGGATGTAGTTCTAATATTTCATTTATATTATTTAATAGTTACCAACAGTTCTTTTTCTAACAAAGCTCTTATTTTTCAGTTCTTATGAAGCTGTTTAACTTTTATTGAGCGTTGAATCTTCCTTGAATTCAAACTAGCAATGAATCCTTTAGCACTTGGTCTAGCGGTTTGCATCCTTGGGAGATTTTGGTTGTGATAATGCGATCTTGGGTAGGATCTTCATATATATGTATGACGTCTTTGTTTAGTTCCACAAAATAGTTGGAAGTTATGTCACTTTGAACAGGGTAGTAATACAGAATAGATTTGTTGAAATTTTCCATTCCACTTGTTAATTTACTCATCTTTTCTAGAAGAGTAGAATGTTAATTTGGTACGTCAAATATACTGAGATATTTTTTTTATAAGAAGCATTGTATTACATTAATTAATATTTGTCATTACTACAAAAATACAAAGTGGAACAGTAAGTTATACTTAAAAATAACTAAATGTCATATCCCGTTGCAAAGTTCAAACACCTAACTAGTATATACAAGCTCTGAATTAAAATTTATGAGCAATTCAGAATGATCCCTCAATTATTTAGAAATTGAAGCCATGAAAATACCAAAATAAAACTCTCCCACAAAAAATTGTGGCCATTCTCACTATTGTACCATGTAGAATCACACCACCATGACTACAAACACTCAAATAGGAATAAATCAAAACATAAGGCATGTAAAAACGAGTAAGAACATAAATATGACATAGAAGTTTATTGATCAACTACTTCAACGGAAGTTATACTTATTTCACATGATTACTATATCATATCGCTTACATCATTCAACTCCTCAAACAAAGCATGATATTCATAGTTGAAAAATAGATGATTCTTAGTTCAAAACATCCAATTATATAAGAAGTGATTTTAGATATGAACTGGAACAGAAGAGGGAAGTTATAAAAAGTAGGTGAATATGATACTTCCATAAAACAAGGAGGGTAATAGACATAATACAAGAGTGTAATTATGGAAATAAAATAATTTCCAATCAAATTAAGGAAATACTAGTTTGTAAGCATGACAAGCATACTAAGGAAATAGTAAACAGTTCATGTATGCACGTGACAAATTAAAACAACTAACAGGTACAGAGAAAAGAGAAGACATACTCATGTACTTAAGCTTGCAAAAACACATCTTAATTTTCTCAAAAAGACATCTAGTGCAAAAGATAATAAATATCATGCAAATGATGAGTATTTCAATAGGATATTGAGAAAAACACAAGAAATATCAAGTAAAAGAAAGAACAACCTAGTAGGCCTGAAGAGATACACTCTATGGCAATGAATGACATTACTGTAAAAAGAAAGATCCTAATATTTTGACAATATATGATAAAATCATGTGATGTAATACTTATGCAAAAACCTGCAAAAGGTGTAAGAAAAAAGCAAGAAAAACACATATAAAACATGTCAAAGTAACTAATAAATGATCTAAAAGCTAGGCATAGGAAAAAAAATGTAACAATTAACACACTATGCATTGCAAGAAGTAGTGAGTACAAGATCTGCAATAAACACATAAATCACATGCTTCACAAAACATGCACATAGAAAGCATCATTATCAACCGTAGCATGTTGATATGATAATAAAATGCATACTTTAAAGAGAGATGCATGAAGCAAAGATGTATGAACAAGAAAATAGGGCTTATGAAATCATCACAAGTGCAAAAGATAAACATCATATAACACACAATAGCCCACTTCACTAGAAACAAAGGGCACAAACATACGATGATGTGTGTATATATAGATAGAGCTTTAGAATCGAGCACGCCAATAGTTAAGCGTAAGCAAGGGTGACCTCACTTTGATATCAATTGAAGTTTCATTTGTCAAAACAATCGCACAAAGCTAACTTGAAATTCCGTCCCAAATAGGTAATAGGGACCTAGAAAGATGAATATATCAACTCATGAAATTTTTTTTGTGGGCTATATTCTAACTTGACCAAGCATGGCCTCACAATGTGAATCTAGCAAACATCACAGCAGAATATATATTAAAAACATATTGTTCAATTCAACACAATGTAAACAAACAACAAATAAGAAAAATAATCTGCGGTAAACACACTAGTAACGGTGTGCCTCACAAGTTCCTGTATAGGCTAATAATATGCAATAGAATAGGCGATCACACATACCATGTGAATTGAGCAAATACACAGTGAAAGCTATAAAAAATATGGCTCTTTACTAACCAATTATGTATTTTCTCTCAATAAATTCTCACTTAATCTCAAATTTTTACACTTCACTTAGTGTCTAAAAATATGAGAGAGACCATCTCTGATGTTCTATATTCTACAAATGACACATTGTTTTTTTGACCCAATACTCAGTAGAAAAACAGACCAAAAATGGACTAGGAAATCCTGGAAACAATTAGATAGAGCTTCCCTAAACTTTTGGTCGAGAAAACAAGATCAATAGGGAGGTTTTTATAGAAACTCAACAGATCTCGTTGACCACTCGTTGAGTGGTAAGCGAGGCCTAACTGGCCTCTCCAACTAGTCAGCAAACACTCAGCAGGTTCTTGTCGACTACTTAGTGAGCCCTAGCGAACCTTTGGCAGCTACTCAATGAGAGGGTTGGCAAGGAAGACAAAACAATATCAATCAGACAAGGAACTGGGTGAATCGGCCGAAATACTAAAACGATGTGGTTTTGCCCTGAACCGATTTGGACCAACTGATTTCAAACTAAAAGCCAACTTTCTATGCAAACATATCCTCCAAATATGCGTGTTTGTACAATGTATGTGATCAAACTCAAAATGTGTCTTATGTGTGTGTGCGATATTGAGCCATCATTAATCAATCTTATGTAGAGACCAACAAAAACACCAAATAAAATACAGATACTATGTTTTGTATATGAGAATATCAACACAAATCACAAGAATCTTACATTTTATTTCAAATCCAAAAAATTTTCAATTAGTTTTGTTCCGTTGTGATCCCATGTAGTTTTTTTTATTTTAATTCTGCCGTTATTAGATTTGATTTAACATGTGTATTGCAGTAGGGTACGTTTTATTTTTATATCAAACTTATTCATAGTTTTTTTAAAATTTCCCTTTGACTATTTTTCTTTGGTCTTTCTCCTTAGTTTGATGCACTTATCTTTTTTTTGCATGGTCATTTATTTTTGGAAAACAATCTGTCAATTTGAACCTACATTATTATATCAGTTCCTTGCTTGAGACGTTCTCCACCATGCAGATTGTTAATTGGAGAACACATTTGAAATTTCCAGAAGAAGCAAAACTTTCTCCAGAGGCAAAAGATCTTATCAGTAGACTTCTATGTAATGTTGAGCAGAGACTAGGAACAAAAGGGGCAGACGAAATAAAGGTGTTGTATGGTGTGTTACTGTTCTAAATTCTTTTATCTATGCCTATTTGTATGAGTAAATGGTGTAACTAACTGGTCTCCTGGCCTAATGCTCAGGCTCACACATGGTTTAACGGCATCAAGTGGGAAAAACTGTATCAAATGAAAGCAGCATTTATTCCTGAGGTCAATGATGAGTTAGATACTCAGAATTTTGAGAAGTTTGAGGAGGTATATTAGAAGTTCTCCTGTATGTATCATTATAATTTCATCCAACCCCAACAGTTGTAAAATTTCCTGTCAGTTTTAACTTTTTCGTACTATGATCTTTTGATATAGGCCGACAACCAAATTCAAACCTCAACAAAAGCAGGTCCATGGAGAAAGGTTGGTGCAAATATATTGCATTCTATACATTTTAAGCTTGGTACTGTGTTGTATATTTGTTATGGAAATATTGGGTTCTGCTTACTCCACCAAGACTGTACCTAATCAGCTTGAGGAGATGACTTTTTTCTAAACCTGGATTTTTATTAAATGCTAATTTTGCTTGCTGACTCAGAAGTTGGAATATGTTGGAAGTCCCACATCGTCCAGGTAAACCAGCAAAGTGCTGGTTATAAGTCTGCGATAGCCCCTTCCTGATAAGCGCATTTTGAGGGAAAACTCATGGCTGCGCAGACTTCAACATGGTATCAGAGCGGGTACCTGGGGGTCACGATGTGCCCAACCGGTCAGCCCCCAATCATCCACACGGTCACCCCCGGTAGAGGGTACTCCGGCCGATGTGAGGGGGAGTGTTGGAAGTCCCACATCGCCCAGGTAAACCAGCAAAGTGCTGGTTATAAGTCTGCGACAGCCCCTTCCTGATAAGCGCGTTTTGAGGGAAAACTCATGGCTGCGCAGACTTCAACAGAATAGTATCATGGTCAATTCGTTTACGTAAATGTTTCTATTATTGGTATATTGGTACTGACTAAACTAGAGATCCGTATAAATTCAAATGCAATTTGCTTCATGTTATTTCAGATTTCATTGAGTTGTTCAGATTTGTTCAAATTGGATCTCCAAAGAGGATTTGGTCCAATTAAATAATAATTGACTCATACGTTTGACCAGGAAAAACTTAATTATATCTTTTATTTTCAATCTCACGAGTTAAATATCATTTGATTCTTAGTAATTGGACAGAAATCCCCTTAATGGACCAAATTTTATCAAATTTGGAACATGGAGTAAATTGGATAGGTCAATTACAAATACCTCCAACAATAGTGCCCTTCTTGTCACTGTTTCAGACTTTTTCGAAGGAGTCATTTGAAAAGAAAAGAAAAGGGAGGAAAAAAATAGAGAGAAAAACAGAGGTCAAGAAGTCAAGAACATCCCCTTGAAGAGATTGCCATAAAACATTAATTGACCGTTTCTAAAACAGATGTCATTGCCTAATTTCTAAATTTAGGGTGTTTTTGTTGTTTTTGAAAAACTCAAGGGCTCTTAGTAATTTTTGGAATTGGAAAGTTTGAACATGGAGTCAATTGGATAAAAGAATTAATAGGATTATAGTAGACTTTTTAACAGGACCTTTATGATAGTTAATCTGCTATATTTTATTTAGATTTTGTTGATGGTCTTGTTTTAATTGAATGATTTCAATTCATGTTTTTGTTGTGTACCTTTAGTGTGCCTTTTCTATTTTCTAAAATTGTTTTAGTAATGAGGTAGAGGTCTAGTGATTATCTTATAACACTTGTTTTTTATGAATTTGGAAGTTATGTAGTGATTTTGGAAATATGGTGAATGCTTTTGAAAAAAATGGTTCCCAGAAAATTTGGTCTTTTATATTGGGTGCTTCCTCTCTACCGCCATCAATATACATTATACAGCTATGTGGCTGCCATTTTCTCTGAAATAACTAAAAATCAATGCATTAATTTCACACTTCAAATTTATCAAACACTGCATCTTACTTCAAACTTGAACATTTTACAGTTCTCCAATAGTTTCTATCCCAACCTATTGTTTTGCACCATAACTAACAATGATTTTCTACGAAGCTACTAACATAAGACATGATTTTATTGATAGGACCGTTGTCCTTATTAGTGGTAGGTTAGTTGTTGATTATTATTTATCACGTAGCATTATGGATGAGTTAATTCCGTTTTGACTTGTGAGCATGTGAGGTAATATATTATTGTATTTGTATAGTAAAATATGGTTCACTATTGCTAATGCTTTTGTTGCTGTTGTGAACTTGCTGCAGATGCTGTCATCAAAGGATATCAATTTTGTTGGTTACACTTACAAAAATTTTGAAATTGTTAATGACAATCAAGTACCCGGGATCGGTACAATCCTCTCTCCATGATTGTTCATTTGCATATTTTTCTCTATTATACTGTGAACTACTTTCTGCAAGTCTTCAGTTTAATGACCCATCTTTATCCATTGTCAGTATTGTAATAAGTTCTGTTACTATCACGTATTTCATAACAAATCAGTGCAACTGTCAGCAAAACATAAATACCATTAGAAGAGGTTACAGCTTATATTTTAATAGCTTTGGGTCCTATCATTATGGGTTAATGCATACTCTTGGTTAATGGAAAAAAAATTGTAATAGCTATTGAAGTTAGTTAGTTTGTGTTATTTAGTTCTTTAGGCCCTGTCCCTGAGGGAGTGGGGTTTGTAAAAGCATATATCCATTTATGCTTGTTTTAGTAATTACTGGCCATGTATTATGGTTTCATATTATGTCTTTTATCCTCAAGCCCATTTCCCATTGGTCGCAAAGGAATTTTAGTTATAATCTCCCAATGGAAAAACCTAAAATGACAATCTATTCTTTTCTCGACATAGTTCTGGGGTTTGATACATGAAATCAAGGCTTTTGATATTGGTCTACTTGGACTTCCTTTCTCCTTTCTAATTTTTTCTACTTTAGTGCTGCTTTCAGAATTTGCCGCATTTTCATCCATATAAGTTCTTTGTTTCTCTATAAATTATGTACATCCTACTTTAAGTCTATCAAATTGCTTGCTGAAAAGCCAAATACTAAATTCCGAAGCCATCTCTAACCTGGTAACAACTTTTTACCGATATGTACCTCTCTTAAGTTAAAGAACGAGAAAATTAGATATTGTTTATTTGTTGGGAATGCACTCGCAACCTTGCATCTTTCATCATCTTTTTACAATCCCAACTTTTCAGTACCTTATCTTCTTTATAAAAAAGTATTATCTAATTTATCTCTGTTTGGATTCTCCACCTTGATGATATGCTTAAATGTATTATAAGTGAATTCTTGATGCAGCTGAATTGAAGAAGAGCACAAAACCTAAGAGGACTTCCATCAAGACCCTTTTTGGTATGCCCTGAGTGTTTCAGTAGCAGATTTTAAATGCATGGAACTTATTTGTAGTTGATTGAATGTATATTTCCCCCTTATTTTCTTCTACGACTAATATGAACATATGTATCTTGAATCTCTAGAAGTATATCACCTTTTTTTTTTAATTAAATGGTTATTTTATATTCCCCTGCACCAACAAATTATTAGTTGAGATTTTGTTTGAGGATCTTTCTCCCATTAATAACGTAAGCCAATGAATTTGGTCAGCAATGAAGTCCATTCCATTTCTATGGATAGCACTCAATTTTGGCTAATAATGGCGACTGAAATTATGAAATATCGATAAAGTTAAAACTCAATGTTCATATTTTGTGTTCCTGTTGTCCAATGTTTTTTTCTATCTTCTCCCTTTTCCTAGATATTTTCTGGGGCTAATCAGCATAGTCTGTTACAGATGATGAGACCATGAGGGCTGCCAACCAACCTGCTCAAGGGAGCTTTTTGAACATGCTTCCTCCCCAACTAGAAGTTCCTGAGAAAGAGTGTGTAACCATATGAAGTGCATTAATATTTGCTCCATTTTAACTATCATTATAGGAAAATTTTATGGGCGAAGACCTACAAAGCAAAAGGATTGGATATTAGTTAGGAACTTTATCAGCTTGATGTTGCTTTATGCCAATTATTCATTTCAAGAGTATAATATTGTTTGAAGTATTTTGTGTTGTTTTTCCTATTTCGTAAGGTGCAGAAATTCTTATAAATAGCCGTAGATATTTTATACATGCATCTTAAAACTGGTTAATGATCAAATGGTCAATGAATGTCAAGTATATGCTGGAAGATTTGTTATTATTATTCCCGTTGGACCTTTCTCTCTTTCAACTGTTTTGTTGTACTGTTGATTGGTGGTGTATATGAACTGCAGTATTAGGTTATGTCCTTGAGAAATGTTTTAAGATCAAACAACACTTATGGATTCCAACTCGGCTTAAAACAGAGGGAACATGATAGGGTCTTACTCTTAGATCACACTAAGGGTATATTTGGTAAATGTATTGTACAGGATAAGTATAATTGGTATGAAATTATAGTGTATTTAGTCTTTTTACGATAAGTTGTATAATATAATCATGATTATAAATATTTTAATAAAATAATTTATATTTAAAATAATGTTTTATTATAAAATTTATTTAAATCAATATTTAATTTATTTTTATATTTTTATTATATTTTAAAATGAAAATAATATTATTTTTAATTTAAGACAGAAAGAAAAAATTAAGACAAAATTTAGTAATAAAAATTCATAGATTAAGACAAGTGTTCAATACATTTTAGGTTCACTCTTTGGTTATATTATTTTTTTATATAATTATATATTTCTATATTATACGATATGATTTGATTTTACCGTCAAATATGATATTTATTATGTGTAACAAACATGCTCTATTGGTAAATATGATGGTGCATTAGAGCAGCATAATTTATTTTTTTTGTCAATTTATGATTAGAGAAATGAAGAGAGAACTAAATAAGAAATTTGAGGTGATAATTGTCAAGTTTTGAAAAATAAAAACGTGAGATAAAAATGATAGATATTTTAAATTATATTTAAAAAAAAAAATATTTTTAATAAAATTTATATTAAATTTTGGGATATCCCTATTTAAATACGAGTTTTATCAAAGTTATTTAATTATGAAAATAACAATACATTTTAAGAAAATATCTGGAAATTTTTTACATAAATTATTTTACATATGTCTAAATAATGTCTCTAAAAATTATAGAATATATAAGAAATAGATAAAAATAAACATGCACTTTACTTCTTTTTCAACGTTGTCTCACGGGCGGTCTTATCTTGACTTAATTCAGAGAAAAATTAGAAAAAATGGGTGTCATGATTATCTCAGTAAGAGTTCACTCCAAATAATATCATAACAAATATTTATGATACATACTACAATGAATAAAATTCATGAATATAAATAACATTATAATTATTATAATGTGGTATACTGTGGGGAGAATTTTACTTACAAAATCCAATATATTTGTACTTTTTTACTTATGCAATCAAGTGCATTGTACATTCCAAGTATCTTAATATATGTTCACATGAGACAAAATATGCTATGTCAAATAACATTCCATATGCATGATATGCAACATTCATTTGCATTAGTCAACTCTAAAATACATGGGCACATGCACAATTAATCTCTGAGACGCAAATGGGTCCACCTCTGACACCACGTACCGTCATATTTTGAGATACATATGGCACATGCATTGATCAACGTCCATGTTATATTGGAGGTCTATTTTGAGACACAATGAGAGGTCCAATTTTGAGAGTCGTGTGCTGTCAAACTCCAAGACTCATAGACCGAAAAACATCGAGATATATGTGAATACAATGCATACCTATAATCCATCGAAAAATAATTCATTGCAACCAGTAGCCCATGGGTACCATACTCCACAAGATGTACATATAAGTATAACATTCCCCATAAAAACTCATTTTCATGATGCATGTATAAAATCTCAAATGCCACATGTACTACTTTTAATACTCATTTTACATAAAATTTCCATGTATACATATAAAAATGTTTATGATGAGTATTTAAACATTTATAACATTTCTCATAAAAATCATGGCATATGTTTTTCTCTATATTAATAATAAATGATGCATAACATTTTCATGAAATAATACATGAATAAAAAGTTAGAGTAAGAACTTATACTTGGAAACTTGTTTGTTCACGCTTCTAAGCCTATCGTTAATTCCTTTTCTTTTTTAGCAGAAACTAATCATAAATCATATTCGTTTAAGAATTAGTGATAATTTAAGTTAATTTACGTAACATAAAATTAATGCTTAAAAGAATAATTTTACCTTTTCGAGTTTGTTGGAATAAAAATTAATGATTTCTCATCTCGACACTCCATCTTTCCAAACTCGAACGTCGGGATATTTTTATCTCTGAATTGTACATAGAAATGTACCAAAACCTTAAATACTTAGAGAGAAAACATTTTAGAGATAGAAAGAGAGTTGAAATTTTTGGTGTGAAAATAGATTAATTCACGACTATTTACAGATCCAAGTCCCAACTAGTGCTTGCCAACCACCCTTGTCGGCTTTCGATGGCGAGCATAGTGACGAGCTTTTCCAAAAAGTTAGATTTTTTTGAAAAATCTAATTTTTCACGTAGAAATTCCTGATACGTTGTTACATCTTTTTTACTAAAATTGCTTTCCATAAAACTTTTACAACTAATCACAAAAAATTTGGGGTTTCATAGTAATAGTGTGAGAAAAAGAAACTTAGAGCTAGGGATGACCACTTTACATTATTATCAGTAGATAATTGAAATTGATTATATGAAAATATTTGATGGTTTTTTTTTTAAATTAACAGTAATTGATTGAATATGGAGCGGGAATGATTATTTCAATTTCGAAATTATGTTTAACCAAAATTGAAGTATTGATATTATATTTTTTATATATACATTTAATTATTTATTAGAGATACTTTAACATTAAACACAACATTTTGAATAATTAGATTTGATATTTTTATTGTTACACATATATTTTTAATAGACTTTACTTAAAAACATGTGTTACATAACTAAATAATTAAAAATAAATTCAATAAATTAATTAGTTTAGTAGAATAAGCATAGTTAAGTCTGATTTCTACTCTTATTGTGTTCACTACTAAAACGACTTATTTGGATTCTAAAATAGATGGGGAAACAATTCAAAGGAATGATACAGGAGGTTGTCGTATTTATTTTGATACTTAAGTTAGTTTCAAAAGATTTAACGGAAGAAAGTCAAAGTGGATATGGGTTTTTAGTTAGAAGATATAGATTACATAAAAAATGCTTACCTTGCCTTGATTTATAATATAAATATAATATATAAATAAGATATTATTTTGATATTAATTGATATATCAATTATTTTTCATATACGTAGATATGAAATCATTAATATATTTATTTTATTAAGTTAAAGAATAATCACTATAACTACTTTCCATTTGAATTCAAATATTTATTGATCGTAGATTAATCGTGCACTGACTGTATATATTTGACTATTGAAAGATGACATGGACTAATAAAAAGGTACCATTCGTATATGGTGAAATTTCTCACAACATCATCCCTTCAGTCTGCTACGCCGTCTCTAGTAGGCAAGATGATTTAGCTACTTCACTTGGGCACAATAATGTAGTTGCTTCTAGGATTAGGAATCTTGAATGAAACATGTAACTAGTATCCCACTTTTTTTTGCATAGTAATAATCAGGAGGTTCTGAGCTTTCCAATGCCTATTATATGTCTCAATCGAACTTTCGGTTTAAAAAGTTATGGCAAATCAAATTAAAATAAGTCAATGTGAATTCGATAAATTTTGACTTCTCAATCCTTATTGTTATCTAATTAGATTCTCAATTATCTCCTCCAATTTAAGCCATTGGATCATGGATTAGATAAATGACTGAGATTGAGCTTGTGAACCTATATATAGGCCAAGCCTCTATTTGTATCATTAATTCTCAAGTCTATTTAGCCAATTATTGGAGTTTATGGTAGGATATGGTTGAATTACTAGAATTTGAAGGGATAACTTGGATCTCTTGATGCAAATTCTATGAGTAATTGAATTTCTAGTCTTCTCGATGAATAGGACGTACCTGATGCTCAAGTGAATGTCTGAACTTAATGCTTGAGGAAGACCAGATGAAATTGCTTACACAACTTTAATTGAACCAAAAGTCCAGGTGAAATAGAATACCATAAATAACGTAGTGATTTTTTGATGTGATTTTAGTGCTTTCCCAATTTACGCTTGGAAATTTCATGTTATCATAAAAGTTATCTATCTTGGGAGGCTGCTAAGAGGACTCTAAAGAGATCTAAGGATGACTAAAAAAAGTTAATCAATACTGCCAAGTTGTTTTTAGTTGCGAGAGATTTCTTATAGTAAGAGATTTGATTTGGCACTTGAGAAAGAAGAAGTCTGTGGGTCAATTGTGAGCTCCACAACCGCTAGGAAATATGTGATGTAGGAGTACATAGAGTCCAACAATCATGTGGTTGACAAATACCAGTGCCTCACAGGCATATAGCTTTAACTTTTTCATAAGAAATGGAGTCATACATCTAGACTTGGACCTACTTTTTGACCGATTCTCAATCTTCACAAGCTCTACCTTGAGACTTGATGAGTCCTAAAAGGTTGTCACATAAGATGACTAGCTAACTAAAGTGAAGAAAGGTACATAATGCATAGGGGTGACTCCAGGACTCTATGGAAACATTTTCATCTTTCATGGCATCTAAGGTGACACTCAAGATCTAGCTTAGTAGCCTAAATTTAATTAGCTTAGTGTTTTGGTAGACCATAACGTACTTGTACATTTATGCTTTTGTAACACTTTTTCTTTCAAAGTTTTTTGTTGTTATCAGGATATCTTATGCTTCTAGTGAAATTATTCTTCTAGATCAATCTTAGTGCTTTTAACAATTTTTCTTCAAATATGTTTGTACTTGAGGGAACAATAGACTAGAGAATACTATTTTTTATTTTTTATTTTTTTTCTATAATATGCTCTAATATATGGTCTACAAATTTACGGGTCATGCAAATAATATATTGCAAAAGTACAAGTATTGATCCTCAAAAAGTGGGATCTTTCGTAGTAGAATACTGTTACTAAGTAAACATAATACTATTTAAGCTAGCAATAAGAGAAATTCTATCAATAATTAATTATTACTACGAAACTAATTCTATTCAAAATGTATGATTTAATCAATGAGAAAAACTTAGGATTTTAGAATCTCCTAACCGTTTCACATAAAATTTAAAAAATCTCTAAATGACTTCTCTAAATATGATATCTAGCTACATGATATTAGATGTCAATGATTCTTTTTTAAGCAATCATCTATGACTTTGCATAAACAATCACATTTTCATGCTATTTCACTTACACGATAATTAAAGTCATATATAATCATGCTACACATACATTAGTCATACTTTTGCACTATTTCAATACACATGTTAATTAATTTATGAATAATCCATACTCTACTTTTTCAAGATACAAATAAACCTCAAAATCATACAATTAATAGACTATTAATTGAAGCTTTAAATACAAGATTAAGTAAGATATCAATTGAATAGATAAATCACATATATAAATTTGGATTGATCACATATTACGTGGCTAGGTTCAATCAAAATCCTAAATAATGATCCTAGCTACTCATAGTTCTAAACATAATCAATAAAGACATAAATAAGTTCATGGAAATAATCTAATGTAAATAAGAAAAAAATACAAAATTTTGTGACAAAATCTAGCTCCAAACTTGATCAATATATAACTCTTTCCAATTTCTTTGAATTTTTGTTTATGTTGCCCCCAATATTCTTTTTGTGTTCCAATATACTATTAATATAGGTCTAAAATTGGCCCAATTGGTTTAAAAATCATATTAGCTTTGATCCAATGGTTGATATTAAAAGTTGGATGTAAAACAATGCTAATGTGTTAACTTTTTCCCTGCCTGGTCGATTAAGACTCTTTCTCGATCGATCTAATTACAAAATTTTCCAACCCAAGAGCACGATTAAGACTCTTTCTCGATCGATCTAATTACAAAATTTTCCAACCCAAGAGCACTCAGTTGAAGTTCAAGCAAAGCTCGATCAACCAAGTCCCTTTTGGATTGATTGAAACCCTTGTGGGTTGATTGAACTATGATGATAGTATCTACTTGAGTGAAGCTTGATCAATCGAGTTAGTGGTAGTTTTATAATTTCCCTAAAATTTCTATTTCTTTTTATTTTAAGCTCCGATTGATGTATCTTCTCCTACATTAAAATATTTATACATAAGATAAGTATTGCAACTAATATTCACTTCAAATTAAGACAAATAGTTAGTTTATAATGGTTAATGAATTCTATGAAAAGTAGAGTTGTCATTTTTCTTATTCTTTTTATTCTTCTTTCTTGATTGTAATTATTTTAATGATGATTCTTTTAGAATCTATGTCTGGCTAGTTTTGTAGGCAATTTCCAAACCCTAGAATATGATCTGATTGATTAAATTTTATATAAATTTTTAGTTTTAATTCTTGATTCTTGATGTATTTGTCTCTGTGCTTAAATTCCAAAATTATGTATGTATGAATAGAGTTGCTAATTAATTCCTTGCATGAATATTTTTAATGATAGTTTAAGATGTTAGTATGTAACCGTTGATATTTTTAGTCAAAATGGTACATTGTGATTGTGCATGACAAGTAGGCTTGAAAACCTTCGTTAAAGGTTAACAATGGCTATAATCTTGTAAAATTTAGTCATCTCATTTTTAGAACTTAATGTAGTGAATGGATTAATTCTATTAAATGTGCCTAAGGTTGTTCAAGATCTAGATTGGTTAATAGATTGTATCATTAATGACGAGCAGAATCGGGATTGCCAAAAACTTTGATGCCATCCCCGCAACGGAGTCATCCCCGGCAACGGCGCCAAAAACTTGATGAACGAGATATAATGATATACTATCAATTTCTACTCAAATCATTTAATCTAAGCAAAAATAATAAAAAAATATATGATACTCTATTAAGATGAGAAAAAAATTCATACATTCAATGCTAATACCTATAGAGATCATCTAAAAATTTGAAGAAATAAGAAATGTGTTTGGAGTAGAAAAAATATATATTTCACTCTGAATAAAGGAAATTAGGCTCAAATTATATCTCACAAAGGTAGTCTCCACTAAAAAAATTCATAAACACCGATTTTGGGTTTAATATAATTTCTACATCTTATCAAGAAATACTAGTTATGACAAAAACTAACTAATTATCAAAAATAATTACAAAATATTTCATGATATATATTTTTAATCAATTAATGTGCATAAAATCATGGTAATTTTAGTGCTTTTTGAGCACTCATCAATTAATCAATAAATAGTAAGACAAAGTTGAAAATCTTAAGTACATCTAGATTTTCAAAGCTAAAGTTAAGAATTCAATGATGATTCTAAGATGCGATAGTAATTAAGGATTGAGAAACTAAATATTGATTCATGATATAATTGGTAATATTGTAGGATAGTCACATGGCCACATATTTCTCTCAATTTATGCATATTATATTATATATTTTTCTTTATGATATTTTCTTTTGAAACAACCTTATGAAAACCCCCTTGTTAATTGACTAACAAACTTATAAATAGTAATACAAGTTTTTAGTAATCCTCGTGAATACTATAATCCTTTATTTTAATTTACTTATCACTTGTGCAATTTGATGATGTATACTTATTTGTTTCTAATCATACCAAGAACCTTACCACTTTGAAGGACTTTGATAGCCTTCACTTGTTCGGGTTGACTAGGCAACATTCCCTTGTCTTATTTTTGCAATTGTTTTGCTAGTTGCCCAACTTGTGTTTTCACACTTTTCATAGAGGCCTACAAGGAATTCAACTGCTTCTCATTTATTTCATAATTATCTCTATTAACTTAAGTAAATGCATTAAAGTTCTCTTCTAAGATTGGTTTCCTAGGTTGTTTGGGTGGTAGTGTTTGCTTCAAGTGTTGGCTAGGCATGGTATTTTAGGCGTAGGTTTGATTGTTGTTAGTCTTCCAAGAGAAATTGGGATGATTTCTCCAACTATAATTGTATGTATTTTCATATTGATCATTCATGGGCTTAGGTTGGTACGACTACATCAGGTTCACTTGTTCATATCCATTGCCTACATAAGAATTAAAAGCCAAAGAACTAAGGTTATCACCATGTAAATAAGCACCACAAATGTCACTAACTTTTTGAGTAAGCATGTTTTAAGTAGCGAAGAGTTTGACTTTCTTAGTTAGTTCTACAAATTGCATAGCCATTTCATTTTTTGAGCCTAGTTCATCAACTCTAACTGTCATTACCTTTTAATTTTTTTGTTGGGAATTAACAACTAATATTTCATAAAACTCATGTCTTTTTAGTTGTTTTCTTTCCCATAGCTTCACCTACAACATTGTCAACTGTATATTGAAACTATTGTGTCAATCCATCATGAAAAAATTGGTTTTGTAGCTATAATGGGAAATAGTGGTGTGGGTACTGGATTAGAAGCAACTTGAACATATCTCAAGCTTCATGGAATGGTTCTAGACTCCCTTATGGATGCCTTATCACCCAATTGATTCTAGTTATTGGTGTACAATAAACATGTGGTTCCAATACTGTTCGGTTAATGAGCGACTTTGGAAAGACAACAATCTTTAGATCATCTGCTCAAGCTGTAAAGAGGCATAAGCACGTTGGTGTTAAAACCATTGGAGAAGAAGTCGCTAGAGATGGTACTTGTGATGGAGGAGCTACAAATGATTTCTTCGAGGATGAGGATATGGAGAATTTATTCTATCTCGAACTTTCTCGTCAGGAAATATTTGAAAATAAAGTAAGGATAAGATTAGGGAACTTGGAATAGATGGTGGGTGAAATGGATCAAAAAATGCTACACATTACTCAATCACAAGAAGAAATACTTTCCAAGATACGTGTCATCTATACACACTTAATTTTTTATGCTATTTTATAATGTTATTGATTTTGACTAGGATATACTTAACTATTATTAATCAATACACTACTCTAATTGCATCTGAATGTTTATACTTACTCTTTTTGTTACTACATTTGAATATTTATTGTAACATTTTATTTTGATATATTCGAATGACAAAAAAAGAGGATAAAATTTGGTGTAATAAATTTGGTATATTCCAATTAAAAAATCTGGCTAACAATTAAAAACAAGATAATTGAAAATAAGGGATAGTTAATTTAAAGGGAGTTATTTACTTTTGAATTCTTTTGAATTTTTGTTGGGATATTTGACGTATGAGAATTTTTTTAATTAATATCATTTGTTTAGTTTTCTTTTAAACATTCTTCGATTTCCTATTGTTATATATATTGAAATAATGAACAATGAGTCTTTGAGAACAAGTTATTTAGTTGTTATTTTTGTTTTTAGTGTAAACAAAAGCCATCAAGGTTCAACCGAAGATTGTTCCATAGGATCATAAGATAGTACCACTATATAAAAATTTATTTTTCCTATGAGTGTTATGTAGTGAAAGAGAGATTTTATCACACGAATATGCCAAAGGAGGAGATTGTAAGATTTATGTTAGTATTGGCGATTTTCGTAAACAAAATGTATAATTGTAATTTTAGTTTCTAGGTGTATCTTAGAAAAATATTTTTAAGACGAACAAATTATCGAGCCTTAACGATTACATATCAAGTATATTTCTATTCCCATTAACGTTAGATTCTATATTAGACACAATAGGAATAATGTGAAAATATGCTACTCGATCGATCGAGTAGTAACTAGATTGAATTAATTTTAATACATGACTAGATCAATTAAAGGATTTAACTTGATCGATCGATCGATTAAGGATTAGATCAATCAAGTTAAATCACTGGATTGATTCACAAGTTTTGAATATTAATTAACTGATCACTTGATCGATAAGAAGATGTTTGATCGATCGACTATTGTACTCGATCGATCGAGCACTTGGTAAGATCAATCGAGCAACCGGTTAAATGATTTTAAAACTCATTTCTAATATGAATTGGATATTGTATTTTCCTTATTTATGAACAATATAGTAATTCTAATTTAACCTAATGGTTCAAAATATTCTATAATTACAAACCTAAGCACATATTTGAAACTAACTACACAAGAGCTTAATTGTGCTTATTCTCTTCATTTTTTATTTTTTTCTCTTGTTTTGCTAAAAGTTTTTAAGTAGGATTTTTCATTAAGTTAATTTATCAAATATTTGTGGTTGTGTTTGATGGATTAACAAGCCTACAATAATATTGAGCTTTAAATTGATTATTATTGAGTTGTTAGTGTTTTCGATTTATCTGATATATTGTTTAAATCAACTAATTAAGGTTTTTCATTATTGAATCTACTCTAAAACACACATTTGTACTTGTGTTTATGTCCTAACTTTTTAGGTGACAGTTGTATGGGTTCGATTAACTCTTAGGACTCAATTTTTTCAAAATGTTGGTCCGAATATGAATGCCCATTTTGTTAAGATTATGATGAAAGCAACAGCTTGTAAGTAGGTTACTTGGGGGCATTACTTAGGTGGGTAGTTTGAGTCATAACCTCTTAATTGAATACTTATTTTTCATAGTAGATAATTAGGTGGTCCGAAGGACAAATGGTTCTTCTCTTAGGTCCTTGGTGTATTTTAGATTGTTTTCACTTAAAAATCTCGTGTGTTGATATTTTTATTTCCGCATTACTTTACATATACTTGATAATTTGTTTAGCCATTTATGAAATTTTAATTGACCATATTTCTGATGACTATATATTTAGATCCATAACTAAACACACTTTCATTGGTGTTTTTTGTTTTACAGTGTAAACAAGAGCTGCAAAGATTCAAATGAAGATGATTCACTGGATCATAAGATAATTCCACCATGTAAATTTTTTTCCTTTGAGCATTATGTAGTGAGATAGAGGTTTTGTCACACGAATATGCCAAAGGGGGATATTGTAAGGTTTGTGAGTATTGTCAATATTCGTGAACAAAATATTTGTATGTAATAATAGTTTCTAGGTGTATCTTTTAAGAATATTTTTAAGCCAAAGAAATTATCAAGCATCAATGATCATATCTTAGGTATATCTCTATTACTGTGCACGTTATATTTTATATTAGACATATAGGAACATTGTTCAAATAGGTTACTAAATCGATCAAGTGATGATTAGATCGATCAATCTTAATTAAAACTGATTGAATTAATTTTTAATATGACTAGATTGATCGAAACATTAACTCGATAGATCGAGATTAATGACTGGAATAATCCACTTAATTCTAAATTAATTAATATTTCACTAGATTGATTGAACTATTCATAGTCGATTGATCGAGCTTGACTAGATTGATAGAGAGACGCTCGATCGAGTGTGACCATACTTAATGGATCAAGCTAAATCTAGATCGATCGAGCGGTGAGGTTTTCAAATTTAACATAATTTTTACTCGAGTCAATTAGTATTTTTAATATATTATCCTTATGTTTTAAAGCTCTTATAAATATTTTTAAGGATAGTTTTGTACCTTTGACCTAGGGTTTGAACTGATGCTATTTAATCATACCAATATTTCACAATTTTGTTAATCATACGAGAGCATTATTATCTTCATCGTAATCTCTCTCTTGTTTTTCAAATATAATATAATAATTCTTTAGGCTTCTTTATTAAGTTAATATTTCAAAGATTGATAGTTGTGTTTGATTGACTAATAAGCCTAATTGGTTTATGATATTTTTGTCATATGTTATTATAGTTTATAACTTATTTTTGTTCTTGATCAAATAATTATGTTATATTATAATTATTTAGTTTGATTGTTAATCTTTAAAGAAGCTATCTTTGTTGAACTTGTACTGAAAATGATTATTTTAGGATTGTTAGTTGATTTTGATTATCTGATATATTTATTAAATCATCTAGTTAGGATTATTCATTATTGAATTTACTCTATCACGTAAATTTGTACTTATGTTATTGTGCTAACTTTTTAGGTGCCAGATGTACGAGTTCGATTAACTCGGGTGACTTGAATTCATCGAAACGTTGGTCCGGATTAGAAAACATTTTTTTTTGTAGAAACTATGATGAAAGCAATGGCTTGTAAGTAGATAATTTGAGGACATTACCTTGGTAGGTAGTTTGAGTCATAGCATTATAATTGGACCTTATTTTTCATAGTAGATAATTAGGTGGTCTAGTGGACCGGTAGTTTTCTTCTTAGGTCATTGGTGTAGCCTAGATTGTTTCCACCTAAAAATCTCTTGCTTTAATCTTTGTGTTTTTGCATTATTTTATTTATATGTGATTGCATGTCTGACTATTTTGAGAATTTTTAATTTGTTATACTTCCACTGATTATCTTTTCACAACCTTCTCTAGCTGACACAATCCATAATTAATTAAATGTTTTTCTCTTATCATTGATCGAAGAATTTTCCAAATTATGGTGGCAATAGTCATTATATCAACATGTAACCTCATCTTGTTTTCAATGGCCATTATTCTTGGGAAATACTCGTTCATTGACTCTCTTTGCTTCATTTGAAGAACCTCAAAATCTCTGTATAGAATTGAAATTGAGATCGCTAACTTTCATTGAGCCTTTGTACTTTTTTATTAAATCTCAAATCTCATTGAAAGTGCTTTTATAGAATGGTCTCAAGAATGATACGACCTATTGCTTGTTATAAATAATTCTTCACCTTAAAATCCTTCAGCCTTGTTTCATTGAGTTTTTTTATTGTGCTTTAGTAACTATTGCTCCACTTCTTGGTTCAACAAAACCCATTTCCATAAAGCTTCAATACTCCTTGGATATTAGGAAATTCTCAACTAACATGCTCCAACGCTGACCATCAAAGCAAGGGATTACATGTTGCACAATATTGTTGTCTACTATTAACTATTCTTATTGTTATGAGTGATAAAGATGCGACTTCTTTTCTTCCTTTTTACTCGTTAGGTCTAATCGGGCTTTGATATCAAATGCTAGAATAAAGGAAACTAGAAACAAAAGATAATATACAAACTATAATAAAACAATAATAAATTAAAAAAACTCATGTACCATAGTAAGCACAAAAAAAAAACATTAACTAATTTCATCATGATTTATACTCCATTAAGGGAGTGTTCCTAAAGAAATGTCATTCCCAACCTAAACTTCCTAACAAATAGAAAAATTAAATAATTATTATAGAAAACTAACAAATAAATCATGAAACTTAGAACATTTGTACAAATTTATCACTTTACATAGTTACAAATATACTATCAAATTCGTTATAAATTTTACAAATTATCTCTACCGTTATATTTTTAGTAGTAAATTTGTACAATTAATACGAAATTTGATGATAAATTTGTAACATTTATAATAAGTTTGGTGGTATATTAATCACAAAAGTGATATATGTGTAACATTAATGAAGAGTTTGATGGTAAATTTGTCACAACTAAAAGTTAAGTAGGAGATTTGTACAAACAATCTAAGTTTGGTGATATATTTGTTAGTTTGCTCATTATTAATAACAAGAATTAGTTATATTTTATGCTCACAACGTATACGATGAGTTAAAAAAATGCCCAAAATATTAATATAGTTGCTATTATGCCCATAACGTTATCTATAATGATAAAAACATACCATCAATAACATTGTTTAAGTTTTTAATAGATTATATCATGTGTATTTTTTTATGAGTATAATTACAACTAAAAAGTTTTGGATATTTTTAGAACTCATTCTATATATTGTGTATAAAACATAATTAATTAACTCAATATTTTATCATAATGTATTTGTGAAAATACATATGATAAAATTATGTTAAAAATATTAAATAACAATTATCTATTAAACATGTTTTAATCATTATACTTTAAGTTAGACATAATTGCTATTACTTTAATATTTTGAAAGTATAAAATATAATTAACCTTTAAAAACATTAAATAAAAGAATTCTTTCATTCCAGAAATTTAATTAAAATTGAATAAAAAATAAAAAATAAAAAATCTAAATCTTGGCTTTTATAATTCAAAAACAATTGAATAAAATAATATTCAAAAATCAGAATTTATAGCAAAAGAGTTGGAATTGGTTGGAAGAATTATTCTCCCACATGATTCATTTACGAAATAAGAAACACCCAGCCGAGGCCGCCGTTTTCTGCTTTGTTTTCGCAAGATTCCACTGCGTACTGCTACTGTTGCAGCAGCTGCAAGCTTCCAGTCGCATCCACAAGACGCGATTTGAAATCAGAAGGTATTGTGAAACCCTTATTCTTTCTATAATGGTTTTGGTTTCGAATCCATCTTACTTTATATCGGGTAGTATCTTAGGTTTAGTTTATATATATATATATATATATATATATATTTGTAATTCGTTTTGGGAAACAATATTCAGTGTTTCTTTCCGTTGTTGTTAATTGGTTTTGGGGTATAGGAATTGCTTTCGTGAGATGTTCTTGATATCTGACTCCTGGGTAACTTCGCTGCGTTGATGTTCCCCTATTTTTTGATATTTTATTAATTGTGCAGCAATACAAGTTTTCTACGTGATGTTACATTACATTAAAGATTTAAGTCTCTTTTTGTCCTTTGTTATTCTGTGAGCCTGTACTTATATATAGAAAAGAGCCGAAAATCATTTTTTGTTATTCTTTTTGTTTCTTTTGTACATTCACTGTTTGGTAATTTTGGGTTCTGCCAGTTCTATGTAACTGATATTCTCCTCCCCACCCCCCTCCCTCCGGGGCCGGCAGCGGTGCCTTTGATGGGTTTGTTAATGGGTCTGAGTATCTGAGATTTCTCTTATGGAGTTTGGGTTTGGTTTGTTTCGTAATTTTTTTTTTGGCTAACTTGATTTCATTGGGAATATGTACTTTTGCTTGGAAAATAAGGATAATAAATTTTCTGTGGGCGTGTCATAAATGGATATTCCTATACGACTATATTGTTGTGTTTAAGCAACTAAAGTAGTCATGGTGATAAGGATGTTTTCTTGATTAAGACTTGATGATTACTGTTGCCCGTCGGCAAGAAATTCATCGGCTGCCCAGCTCTTCGTCATCCCTTCATCTCCCAGTAGGCAGCAGCATTTTCACCCATCCTAAGTTCCTAACTTCTCCATCTCTTTCCATTCATCCAAGTCCCACCAGCCTACCTCGACTTCCACCAGCTTGAGTTCACTGGCCACTGTCAACATGGAGCAGTGCCATTCATCTCTGTGGGTGCTCTTAGGTCAGCTTTGTTATTTTGGTAATTTGTCTTCCCTGAATGTGAGACTTTCTTTGTTTTGAAGCAAACATAGAATATTTAAAAAATTTAGAATAAAATTATATGATTGAGAAATTGAAGATACCAAAAAAAAAATCATACCTTACAAATAAACAATAAAATGACAAATTATCACAAAATAACTTTATAATAATCCTAATAACCTCACATAGTTTATAATATAACCCAACAACCACTAATACATCTAAAACATGATAAAGTTAAGTAAACATCATCTCCACCTTCACTTTTCCAGCATTCGACATTTTCAAGTTCTACAAATAGTTAACAGAAATCAGCACCTATTTCAATTAAAAAAAAAATCACAAACTATGAAATGAAATCACTATGAAAGTAAATCAATAAAAGAAGCCAACTTAAAGCTTTTCTTGTATTGTTGCATGTCAAACATTAAAGCAATTTCAAGAAAAAGGTTAACTCATTAGTTATTAAACCTGTATGCATAATAAAATAAAATAGCAAAATAAAAGGCATGCTATTACAACCAAATGATGCAACAACTTAATATAATTAATATAAAAAATTTAACTAAACAGTTTATAGAAAAAAGATAACAGAGGAAATCACATAATTATAAAACGTAGGGAAGAAAGCACAACCTAAATTTCCAAAGTAGTAAGCATGTCAGAACAGGAAAGAAGAATAGAAGAAATCAGACATCATATGATAGACTGGGAGAAGTGCTTTCCAATTATAATAAGATCCTCATATGTTGGCACATACTCGTATAGAAATGTGCTTGTATTAACTAAACAATAGAGCATTCAAACATAACAATATAACGAAATAAACTCATATAGATCCCTGCCTATGTGGTAATAACCACCCGGTAGCAACTAATTCACTCAATGAATAATAACAATTTACAATTCAATAGAAATATAAACTTAAATATTCTACCAATCAAGACACTTGTTCTAATTGCCCCTTTGCCTTTGTAGCTACTGTGATCAAACACTAAATCTGGCTCTCGTTCGAAGGCTGACTACCACTTGGTGGTATGAACAGTCACCAATGATCAGTATCGTGAAATCTAAGGGTATGGCTTATATAAAGCTTAGGTACCTAATCAAGTAACCTAAGTCCTGAGTATTAATTCATTTTTAATTAACCCAAATCCGGATAAAATAGTTTTTGCAT
Organism: Hippophae rhamnoides; assembly: GCA_033030585.1. Taxonomy (NCBI): domain Eukaryota; kingdom Viridiplantae; phylum Streptophyta; class Magnoliopsida; order Rosales; family Elaeagnaceae; genus Hippophae; species Hippophae rhamnoides. The sequence continues at coordinate 72,714,684 of CM065427.1, forward strand.
GAACACTCTCGAATCATTAATACTATAAACACATTGATAATATTAGCGAACTGGAATTAGAAAACAATTTAATCTTTTGAAAATAAGTTTCAAAAATGCCAGAATATCTCAACGTTTTTCTAATTACCAAACAATCTAGAAAGGGTATTTATAGAAAATTTCAAGTTGCCTAGTGCCTCGTTAACAACTCACTACCTTCCTCGTCATCTAGGATGGCAAGGATAATAGCCATTTACCAACGAGGATAATAGTCGTTATTCACTTGTTGGTCAAGGGTGACGAGACCCCGATGAGCACACAAAAAAATTGTTTTTTGTTTCTAAATTTGTTAAGTAATTTTTCACAAACATTCGCAAAACAAAACGAACAAAAACACAAAACAGGATTAAGCATGCATACTAATAGAACCAATTCTCGTGGTATGTGTAAAATATGCAAACATACAAAGTGTTACCAACTACGTGAATGTAGTACTAGCTATCAGTCGTTAATCTTACACAGAGGAAGACAAAATCCTAATTAATATAAACAGGCTTCGTGTTTTGCACACAGAAAAGCCAACAGAGACACAAAAGACTTACAATCTCCTCACTTTGATTTTCCATGGCAAAATAATACACAACTAATACAAACACTCATCACAACATGAGACAATCATGCAATGAACAAACATCGACGCACAACCCAAACACCTCCAACATAAAGTTTGTTGTGCTCCATCCATCTTAATACATCAACACAATTATGCTACATTTTTGAACTCCAGCTCCAACTGAGCCTCAAGGTCTCTAGCTACACCTGTATTCTATACACACAAAACAACACATACCAGTGAATACATCATGCAGGCCTATGTGTAGTTCAAGTAGAAAAACTATCGTGTTACCCCTTACATAGGTACACAACGATAGGCTAAGCACAGTTAAATATGTAACAGACAAGCACAAAGCACACAACCCTCCTTGACTTCATGCTACTCTCCTACGTGTATGCAAGTCAGGCAACCATGATGCAGTGCAATCTACATTCACATCCCATGCAATGCACAATAATATAATAAATGAGTTGTGTAAATAAAGTTCTCCCTTTTTTGACACAGAAAGTTAAAGAAACACTCCTAAATGAGGGAGAAAAGACATATAATCATGCAATGATCCTATCACCCATGCAACCAGAAAACACATGCAAACACATAACACAACACCAAAGTGCTGAAAACATAACACAAACTTGTTAATTAATGAGTTGTTTTTTTTATTTTTAGTAATAGAAAAGTACAAAAATAAAAAACTAATAGAAATCAACTCTCTCCTCCACCCTCTACACCATTGTCAAGAGCCGCACTGTGAGAAGAACTACTAGTATCCTTATATATGGGGAAGGGTAGTATTCTGTTGGGCAAAGAAGCTTTCAAGAAACTAGTTGAAAAAGACAGAGGGCTTAAAAGTCCAAATTTCCAAAAGGGGGAGTTTAGGGAGCCAACATTAGAGTAGGTTGAGTAAAACTTGTGAGAAGCACTAAGAGAGCCATTAGGGATAGGTTAGATAGAGGGTAGAAACCCAAAAGAGCGAGGAAAACTATGTTTAGGCGGATGCAACTTAGGACGAAAAGCATGCTCATCAAAGCGAGCAAAATATTGGTATGAAAGATCAAAGCGAGCAAAATATTGGTATGAAAGGTTCTAAGTCCTCAGGCTAGCAAAAGATTCCCTAAACGTAGAGTCTAGGTGTTGATTGAAAGCGATACATTCCTGGTGTAGGAGAGTGATATCTAAAGATAGATGAGCATGAGTGGGAGGAGGAATAGGAGCCGAGGAATAAGGAACAAATTGAGAGATGTTTTGTAAGGAAGCAGCAGAAAGAGTAGAGTGTTTAGAAATAGAGGCACGATTAGAGGCAAAGTGACTAATACGAATAGGTCTTTCTCCTTTCGTAGTATCGATAACATTAGGGAAAAGGAAGCGTCACACTGAGTGATCAAAGGAGGATAGTGAAGAGATGAAAGAAGAGGAGTTGCAGAACGAAAAAAATGGTGTTATAGATCATGCATACAAGATCTATAGTCTCATCGTTGTGGGTAGCACAAAGAAAGTGACCTCGAGAGATAGTCATTGGTGTGAAGTGAGAACCAGGGGGAGCGATAACACTCACAATATCTTTGAGTTTTCGACTAGAGGCAGATGTAATTGAAGTGCATAGCCACCATAATAATGATTGGGTTCTCCCAACTGATTAGCCATCTCAATGAGATCTTAAGAGGAAATGTTTGAAAATTCGATAGGGAGGTCCAAGGAGATGAGGTTTTCAAACACAAAGGGAAATGACAAGAAAAGAAGAGTTCTAAACATCCGGAAGAAAAAATTGAGAATGTTCACAACCCGATAAACCATCAAAGTAAGGAGTTATCAACTCCTAAAGACTAACCCCTAACTCATAAGTAATGAAAGACAAACAATAGAGGAAATCACATAATTATAAAACACAGGATAAAAAGCAACATAAATAATTAAACAGATAAGTGGCTAGTTTAATTTATACTAAGATAAAGATAATAACCTATGTAGAGAAAGAGTAAGCATGGTAGAATAGGAAATAAAAATAGAATAAATCATACAGCATATGATAGATAGAAAAAAGTGATTTCTAATCATAATAAGATCCTCATATGTTAGCATATACTTAGATAGAGTTGTGCTTGTATTAACTAAATAGTAGAGCATGTAAACATAACGATATAATAAGGTAAACTCATATAGACCTCTACCCATAAAGTAACATCTTCGACAACAAGCAATTCAATAAATAAATAAAACAATTTATAACTCAATAGAAATATAAACTCAAATACCTCTTCCATCAGGATACTTGCCCTAGTTGCTCTTATGCTGCCCTCGCTAGTTGCCTCTACAGCTATTGTAATCCAACGTTGAATCTGGCTCTTTTTCGAACCTTGACCACCACCTAGTGGTACGAATAGTCACTAACCATTAGTATCGTGAAAACTAAGGGTATGACTTGTATAAAACTCAGGGATCTAATCATGCAATCTAAGTCTCAAGTGTTAACTTTTAATTAATCCAAATCCCGATAAAACACTTTTTGCATAAACACTCTCGAATCACTAATACCAAAAATACATCGAAAGTATTAGCGACCTGGAATTAGAAAAAGTTTAATATTTTGAAAACAAGTTTCAAAATCTCCAAAATATCCCTTCATTTTTCTAATTACTAAATGATTTCGAAGAGGGGCGTACTTATATGCCCATTTCTTGTTCAATTGTACAAGTCACATGCTCTAGTTGTCAGTTGTACAATAGGGTATCTGGTGGGCATATAAAGAAAAAGTTTCCCGGCTATATAATCAAATTAGAACATTGAAAGCCATAAAATTTCAAACCCTCAAAATCCCATTCAAACCATACATGTACTATCAAAGTTGTGAAACCCATATGCTTAATTTGTGAATTGAAATAAGACTTCCCCCCTCTCTATATCTCTGTGTTGCCCCTGTTTTCTTCAAAGAATGTGTTCTAAACCATGAGAGAATTGAGACAGAATGGGGAGATTGAGAGGATGAAGGATTTAGGGGCTTGGAAGAGGTTAGACCATAGGAGGGTGGTTGGTTCTCACGTAGAAAAAGACAGGGGAAGGGGGGGAGGAATTGGAGGGGCTGGTCGGTTCAGAGTCTTTGTTGAGGAGAGGGAATCTGTTTTGGTTTTCTTTTTTTCTTTCAAGTGTTACGAATTTTTGAATTTCTTATATTAATTTTCCAACTTTATAAATCTGTACATTTAAAAAGAAATTTAAATTGATACTGATTTTACCATTTTCCCTTAAGTTGACTGGTCAACTTTGGTCTCATGAGCTTCACATAAAGTTTAAGAAAGTTTTATACCAGACAGATACACCACTTCAATTTAATGATTTGGAGACCCTTCTAATGGATCTTTTGACACGTGTAAAAATTAAAAAGAAAACCTATACTGTAGTTCAGTTTCTTTTGCAGAGTCTATTTTCTCGAGAATCTATACGAAAAATCTTTAAACTCACATCCAGTGAAATTAATGACATTAAGAAATACTTATTTAATTTGAAGCTAAATCAAAATACAAGAAAAGGGGTGTAATTAATGACATTAAGAAAATAGTGAAGTACATTATTACTATGTAACAATTCAATTAATCTTAGAAAACATCAACATACAGCATAAACCATCGAAGTTTTCTGGGAGAAAATCGGGAGGTGAGAGTTGACATTCGTGTTTTCTCATTTTTTTAGTATGAGAAAGAAATCAATCTGATTATCAAAAAGAAAAGAAAAGAAAAAGAAAAAGAAAGACATCAATCTAGAACCTTGAATTTCTCCGACTTTCTGTGGCAAAAGAAGAGAAGGGGGGTGGAGAGATAGAGAGAGAGAGAAACGGAAATGTTTGAAGAAACCAACGTCACTCATCTTTGAAGGACCATTAGATTAATAGTTTCCTTTTTTTTTTGTCCGTCTTTCCGGAAACAATGTTAGGGAAGGAAATGCTTGAAAGATAAAACCGAGGTTGGATTCTTGTGTGATTGTTTGTCTTATTTTCTTAGATTTTTCCGTGTAATGGCCAAACACAATGAAAAGTGATGGAAAGAAAATGTTGCTAGAACCTTCAAGGCCTATTAATGCCACAAGTTTAAATTTATATGAAATGGGTATTTTTACCAAGCATTAATAAACCAGTAGATTGGTTCTCCAAATTGACTGTTATTTTCTTGATTAATTTATTTCTCTGCAACCAAACAGAAAGTAAGGGAAAGGAAAGATAATATGACTTAAAGACCACCCAAAGTTAGAATGTTCTTAGTTTAAGAGGAAAGTGGCATAAAAAAAAAGAAAATTAAGAAAGATGGGAATAATCAATGACCATTTAAGGACCCTAGTCGGAATCTTCAATCTTGGATTTAGTGATGTTGCTGTTCTGTAAAGAACAAAGGTTTTTCAATATGAATTTGAAGGGACGCCGGGATGATGTTTTATCAGAAAAGACATCTAGCATTAATTTTAGTTTTAAGTGAGCTAGTTATTTTCTTTACGTCTTAAGAGATGACATGAATGCTTCTCAAAGTCATCAAATGTCTCTGTCTCATAAAAACATTCTCCTTAAGGTTTTTCTGTTTGCCTCCATTGGAGATAACGGCAATGGTTACTTCTGTTACACAAATTGAACTTTGGTGGTAGGTTTTAAACAGATGAGTTTGGGGTACCTTTGTTGTTAAGGGCCTAAGTTTGATGGTAAAAAATGAAGTTTTACCCTTTTATTTATAAAGTTCTGTAATTTTTCTGAGCTAAATTTGAATCGATTGGCTCACATTCACTAGGATGTTGTTCTATTCTCATTGGGCCATACTTTTGATATGGTTTTGTTTCATTGCTATATTTCTATGGGGTTCATCTGTACTTCAAACTCATTGATGAAATAATGTCCAACTCTGACGTCCAAAGCAAATAACTATGTTATGAATCGAAATTCATATTCAATTATTTTGTCATTTTCAAACTGTCATTAATGAGGATTTTGTTGTTGTCTTATCTACGGTTTCTAGTCAATTTGATATTTATTCCATGGCAAAGCTGATGTTTATTCTTCCTTGGCTTCTTCAATGGCGGTTTTCTTACTTCAATCATATTTTGACAAACAGGGTTTATACTGCCAAGGGCATTGTCTTTTGAAGTATGAAACAGCTCAGAATACAAGTGTTGAGGTGGGGTGGCCGACTTTTATGACTAAGCAATGACCTTCCTGTTAGGAATAAACTGAATAAATACTAAATAAAAATTCTTGGGAAATGGAGTGCAACAAAGATGAGGCCACCAGAGCAAAAGAGATTGCAGAGAATAAGTTCTTGGCACATGATATTGTGGGTGCAAAGAAATTTGCTTTGAAGGCTCATAATTTGTTCCCTGGCCTTGAGGGAATCTCTCAAATGTTGGAAACTCTTGATGTGTACTTTTCTGCTGAGAACAAAATAAATGGGGAAGTGGATTGGTATAGGATACTTGGTGTGGATCAAAAAGCAGATGACAATACAGTGAGGAAGAAATTTAGAAAGCTGGCCCTCATGCTTCATCCCGATAAGAATAAATCTGTAGGAGCTGAAGGAGCATTTAAGCTAGTTTCAGAGGCATGGACTTTGTTGTCTGATAAAGCCAAAAGAGTAACCTATGACCTGAAGAGAAATGCAAAACAATTCCAAAAAGTTTCTACAAGCCAAGGCTCATCTAGATATCCTGGTGTGAATGGATTTTACAATTTCAAAAAAGGCACAGCATCTAGCACCAAGACTCAAAAGAGTACCCCTCAAGGAGGTCATTCATCAACTCCTGCATCTCAGAAGTTTAAACCCAAAACTTTTTGGACTGTGTGTTATGGATGCAAGATGCAATACGAGTACCTCAGAATCTATCTCAATCATAACCTTTTATGTCCTGATTGCCATCAAGCATTTTTTGCAGTAGAAACTGTGCCGCCTCCTTCAAATGCTTCTAAATCATCCACCCCATGGAATGTTTCACAGAAAAGGCACAATTTAAATAATCAAGCAGGGAATAAAAATTCATTTAATAAAGAAAAGACCAATGCTGCTTCTCCAAATGCAGGAGCTGGGAGAATCAGTGATTCCGGTCCGCACAACAAAATTAACTTCCAGTGGAATCCATTCTCAAGAACAGCTGGGGCTCCAACTACTGCTCAAGCAGCAACTGTTGTTCAACAAGCTTATGAGAAACGGAAAAGAGAGCGTGAGGAGATGCAGGCTGCAATGAAAAGAGAGGAAGCCTTGCGGAGGAAGCTAGATTCATCTAGGAAGGGGACTGGAGCTTCATCTATCGGGCAACTTAATGCTGCAAAGAGAAGAGGTATGGTTGATGTTTGTGCAGGCAGCTATAAGATAGATCCATCAAATCAGTTGAATGAGAATGCAGGCGCAGCTAATGTTTTGGGATCCAAACTGGGCAATTTTGGATCCGAAAGGATGAGCGGAATCACCAAGCTTAGCCTTACTAGGGATATTTCCCAAGCTCAAATTCAGAATATGCTGATGGAGAAGGCTAAGAAGGGAATTTGCAAGAAATTGAATGAACTGAATTCAGCTGCTGTTGCCAGATCCAGAGTCAGTAAAGAGTGTGATGGGAATGAGAAAGCATGTGAGATAGTTGAAAAAACTTTTAGAAATGATGTACGAGACAAGTCAGAGGGTAAGAAACATCGTGGAATTTCTGGCACAAGCATAGACCCAAAAACATGGTCAATAAATGTACCAGATCCAGATTTTCATGATTTTGACAAGGATCGAATTGAAAGCTGTTTCGGAGATAATCAGGTTTGGGCTGCATATGATGATGATGATGGGATGCCTAGATATTATGCCATGATTCACGGCATGGTTGCATTGGATCCTTTCAAAGTGCGTATCAGTTGGCTCAACTCAAAAACTAACAATGAATTGGGCCCTCTAAATTGGGTTGCTTCTGGTTTCTCAAAAACATGTGGAGATTTCAGAGTAGGCCGATATGAAATTAATGATGATCTCAATTCTTTTTCACACATGGTTCGTTGGTCAAAAGGTGCACGTGGAGCCATACATATATATCCCAAGAAGGGGGATATTTGGGCACTTTATAGAAACTGGTCGCCTGACTGGAATGAACTGACAGCAGATGAAGTAATTCATAATTATGACATGGTGGAGGTTCTCGAAGACTACGATGAACTCGGAGTAACTGTTACTCCCCTGGTCAAAGTGGCTGGTTTCAAGACAATTTTCCATCGCCATTTGGATCCCAAAGTGGCGAGAAGGATTCCAAGGGAAGAGATGTTTCAGTTCTCTCATAGCGTTCCTTCATACTTGCTTACGGGTCAAGAAGCTCCAAATGCTCCAAAGGGTTGCCGAGAGCTTGACCCAGCTGCCACTTCTTTTGAACTTCTCCAAGTCATACAAGATGTTAACGAAGAAGAGATTTTCCTCGAGGAAAATGTAGTGGAGGATGTCCAAATATCTTGTGAGAAAGACGGTAGATAATTTGAGTATGGTCGGCAAACAAAAATGATATTCCAAAGATGCCCAGAAGTGGGACCCGAAGGAACGGGGAGGGTGTTGAAACAAAACATTTTTTTATTAGTATATGTTTTGAACTGATACGGTTAAAATTCATCCTACATTGTTTGTACCATTATTGATATATATCATTTTTGAACACCCTCGCCTCAATTTCTCCATGAGTTGTGTATGCTTTTGACTTCATATAATCCCAACCTCGTGCTATTTGTACAACTTGAAGGAAAATGATAAATAACAGTTTAGGTTTTTGAATTTTCTTTTCTTCTTGGCCGAGCATTTTTTAGCTATTCTTAATGTCAATATGTAATAAATTCTTAGGAATTTTTTTTTTAAAAAGTAAAATTTATAATAACAAAAATAACATCACAATAATATTAAATAGGATCTAATTAGATACTGTTAAATATTGAATTGATATAAATAGTCTAACTTGAATTTGAAATAGTGTGTAAATTTTCTTTTATAGTGAATATATGAACAGTTTATTAGGAATTTATTTTTACGATTATAAGTGTGAACATAAAAAAAATATAACTACCTATCTAGATAGCTATTAACTCCAATGACTACAAATTTCAATTGAGAATACAAAATGACAAAATATTCATAGTTAATATTAATCAACTTGTAATCTCAGCAAATATATGTTCAATGAAATAAAAAAGAAAAGTAAATCCACCCAATAGGTTTTTCAAATTAGCTTTCTTGATAGCACGGACAACCGATATTAGTGTTATTTACAAAAGGAAAATAAGTGTACTTGTCTTATGAAATTGTATAGAAGCACAACAATGATAATATCAGTTCAAATACAAACCTTTGTTAAAGGTGGCTTAATAGATAACATACTCTCCCCATTCCTCGGATCCATACTACTTGAAAATGGATCATGCATCAAAGAAGCAACATTTTCTTGTCCATTTCTTCTTGAGTAGTGGTAAGTAAAGAGATCCAGAATTGTAAAATTAAATAGAGATCTTGAACTCTGTATTATGTGAGAGGATGAAACTTTTGATATGTTTTATGCATGGTTATTAAATATTGTCGGTTGTTCTTACAAGTTAGATAGACCTATAAATGAAAAAATATATATTGAAAAGATCATTGTTAGTTTATCTCATCAGATTCATGCCAAAGTAATTGTACTTGAATCTATATATAAGCTTGGTGAGCTTACAGTGAATGAGCCAGTTAGGGACCTACAAGCCTTCAAATTGCATCACCTATTGCCAAGACTAGAGTAATCTACATCCAAAAAGGGAAAGAGCTTGGCTCTAAAGACAACCTAAGGTAATGGCTCTATTAAGATATTAATGCGCCAGTTGTGTATGATGATGATTCCGAACTCGATGAAGAGGAGTCAGTTTTGCTCCTTCGAGATTCATAAGGTTCTTCAAAAAAATGAAACTCTCTTTTATGGGTATTGGAAAAGGTATTTGGAGCTCTATCGACTTAAAATCTATAAAATTTGACGATGATTCAGATAATGAATATGAGAACTTAAGAAAAAGGGCACTTAAAATAGATCAGATGCTTTGAAGATGAGAAGCCTAGTCATATTATAATAAATTGTCATCAAAAATAAAAATGCATGAATAAGCATGTGATGAAGGCTAAGGTTACTATTTCAAATAATACTAACTATAAAGATGAGGATGAAATTAACTTTTGTGCTTTCTCTGCTTCAAGCAAGGTCATTAACCTTTCAATACCACCTTAGAAGTTCAAGAAGCCATAACTAAAGATGATGATGATGAAGATGAGTAGGATGAATTGCTTGATTCATTCAATGCACTCTTGTTTAAGCATATTATATAAAAAAAAGCTAAGAAAAAAGGTATTGGAGAGCTTGGATGAAAAATGAGAGCAAGATAAGTGCTTTAAATAAACCTCTTGGGGAAAGGAAGTCCTTAATTGATGATCAATAACATGATCTCACTAACAGGTATGAGTTTATTCAAAAATGACATTTGGATTTACAAGAAAAGCTTGATTCAAATCTCGAGAAGGTAAAGATACTTTAGGAATAATTGAAGTGTTCCACCTCTGAGAAAGATACCTTTTTGATGTCAATCATGATACCTTGAATGATTAGAAAGATGAAATTGAATAGTTGAAGAAGCAAATAGTTGTCTTTAAAAGTGCCAAGGAGTATCTGGCTTATGCTCTCACGGAAAAAGAACTACTAGTGAAACAATTGAATTAGAGAGTATCTTTCCTAAAGGAAAAGGAAAATTTGATTACAACTTTAAAAATTAAACTATATGTGAGTTAAAAAAGAACTGACTTAGTCTTCTTCTATTGTAAAAAAAATGATTTCCAATTCCCAGAAATTAAGTGAAATTATTATTAACATAAAACTGTACGGAGATAAATACAATATTGGGTATAATTAAAGGGTTTATACTTCTACTTCTATTACTATTAAGTTTGTCAATTCTACTAATCAAGATTCTAAGTTAAAGTTTAGTGGCTACGCCACTAAAGGTAAGTTAGGTGTCACGTTCTAGCCTAGTTCCTTTATCAAGGTGAACCATTCACCTAGGGCTAACACTTCTTATCGCATCAATAATGGTCTACTTCCTTTACCTACCATTATTCCTATTTTCCACCACTATGGTGAGCTTAGGCATTTGAGACCACACTATAAAAAGTTGATCTTTCATCCTTGTGTGAAAGTCAATGTGAGTACTTTCTCTTATTCTCCTCTGCCTACTACTTCTCAGAGTAAGGGACCCCATTTTCTAACCCATATTATTCGTACTTTTTATTATTATGGCATCAATAGCCATATTTCTAGGCAGTGCCCTATATTTATGAGGAGTACATCTCTGAGTCCTCCACCTGGCTCTCTTCCATCTCCTTTGTTTGGATATAGCTACTATGGCTTATCTAAGCATGTTCATATAGGTTGCATTATGCACTTGAGGCACAAAGTAGAAAGAAATAAATCTTCCTCAAATAGTTCACCTCATCCAATTTATCTAGTTGTTCTAGAAATTAAAAACAAAACAAACCATAAGTCCCATATACTCCTCATGCTCATATGAGTCAAAGATTATCTTTGAGCTCAGTTACCCTCTCAAATTCTTTAAATGGAGGGATGCTTTTTGATCACTTTTTTTGTGTGATTTCTTAAGGTAGAATTTTTTTCCTTTCTCTCTTTGTTTGTCGTTCTTCTATATGTGAATTTATGGTAATTTATTTGTGTTTTTCTATTTGACTCTTCTTTGTATCAATTCTCACAGTTTATTTGTTTTACATAGTTTTTTAATTGTCATATTTGTTGCTATGCTTAATTGTTTGATCCATTACTAATTTTTCTCTCTACTAGTTGCATTGACATGCTTCTTATATGTGTTTTCCCTACTTATTACTTGTTACTTCTTCTCTGGTTATTTGAATGAGCATTACGCCACATGTTAAACATGTAGAGTCAAAGTATTATGATTATGCTTTTTGTAGTCTAGTCATTCATATTCTATGACATATCTAGTGCTTCTTACCTGTTTTACTATGTTCTTCTTTCCTATTCCTAGAATGTTGTGTGTTGATCCCTTACTTGGCACTTGTTAGTTTTTGCTCTTAATTTTCCTATCTTTCTTCTATTGAGATTTATATATATATTTGGAGAATTTTGATGTGCTATTTCATACCTGTACCTTTCTTATATTTTGTGCTTACTTTGATTTACCATGTGCATATATATGTCATATAGATTATCCACCTATCTTTAGGAATTTTGTCTTACTTTCAATGTTTTATCTCAACTTGTGTATTTTTTTGGCACTCCTGGTAGTTCTGATGTTGTGGCTATCTTAGCATATATTATGTTTATATATTAGAACCTATACCTTTCTCTCATGATTAATGGTTTTAGTAGCATCCATTATTTCTCCCTTCTCTTAGGGATGTTGCTTGTGTTGTTCACTAGTTAGTCAGTTTATTTCTTTCCTTTGATGAGCATTGGTGTGACTATTAATGTTGATCTCTTTTGATACTTTTCCCCCTTATTTTTGGTCTTTCTTCTGTTTTGAGTCCATCCTTGTCATCTCACTTGTTATCTTTATGTTTGTGTTTTGTAAGACTGACGTATTTTCTCTTTGTCAACATATTACATGTAGAACAAATTTTAGAGGGATCATTGTTGGTATATGGTTGGCATGCATTTGACTTGAATAGAAGTGCAACTTTTTTGACGTGTGTATTCATTGAGCGTATGTATGGAAAAAAATTATTTGAATTGCACTTTTTACTCATGCATATGCTATTACATTATGAATTTGTATGTTTATTTTGCAAAACTTATGTGGATCTATTGTTTTGATGATTTATATGTATCTAACAAGCCCTAGAATCTACTGTTAATGTCTTTCGAGGCAAAATCCTTGGAATTGCTTGGATAGAAAGAGGAATAGGCCTTATTTGAACTACTTGATTCTTTCTTGGCACCAATGTTTTCTTATAATCAAACTCCCCTTTGAGCCTTTATGTTATCCCCTCTTTTCATTGCACCTATATATAGGCTTAACTCAAATATTTATTCCTACTTACTTTTTATACCTTTTATTGAGCATGTTTGTACTGGGATTGTTCATTTTACCCCTTGCTCTCTATCAAAAAGAGGGAAAGATGAAGAAAAGAAAATGAAAAATGAAGTGTTGAGATTTGTGTTTTTATAAAAAATGAAGGAGGAAAGAAAAGTGAAATGATGATAAGTATTATAAGGAAGTGTTGCTTAAAATTTTGAATTTTGTGTACTTTTCTCATAACTTCATTGATTAAATTTTGAGAAGTAAAGATAAAAGAACCCATATTTAAGGGTATAATTGTGTTGCATGAACTTATCTATTTTTTTTTGTTAAACAAAGGTGTGTTTGAGCTTAAATGTCTTCTTTTACCCAAAAATCTTGGTCTATCATTTCAAGCATTAAAAGACCTATTGCTTTATTTTTCTCTTGCATTTACATTAGTGCAGAGAAAGACTAAATGTGGAGTTATGAAGTTTGGTTCTTCTTGAGTCTATATTTCAATTTTCTTGTTTACATAAGCATATCATGTTGGCATATAGAGTAAACAAATTTTGCATATTACACACTATGCATGACATCAAAAATTTAGTCATACCTTTACATGAATATATCATAGATTGATGGATATGAGGATTTTTGTGTTGAGTTGATTGTTTTTCCTCTACGGACCCTCTAATTTGTTGAAAATATTTTGTTTGCTTTCCTTATTCTGAATTTTGTGTTTACTATTGTGTGTAGATTCCTTTGTGTTGGGGGATTTTCAAGTAGAATGCATAACTCATTTATTATATCACATGCATACTTTAGGGGGAGAGGTGTATGTCTTGTGTATACTATTAAGGGAATTGATGTGTTTATTTTACTTTCTGTTGTTTGTCACATTTGTGAGTTTTTGTTATGTTGCATGTTCATATGGTTCTTCCTTCTCTTTGAAGTATCACTATATGAACCATACATAAATAGGACTGTTAGTATGACATGTCGCATGCATTGTATGCAATCTCTGGTTTCACATGTCTACCTTTATATTTCTCTACTTTTGATTCCTTCTTGTATGCTTCTTACTTGTCAATCATTGCCTAGTAACTATTTCTAGAATGCATGACATATGTTTTCTTGGGTAGATTAAGATGTTTTCTATTTGTACTTATCTTTGGTTGACCATGAATTGAATTTGTTGCATGTTACATGCTCCTACCCTATTAGCATCTTGGTGTTTTTCTGTCTTTCTCTCTTGAAACATATGGCACTTTTTATTGTCTTTACTTTAATCTTACTTACCGTCTTGCATTAGAGTTATGATTATAGCATGTTTGCATGGCTTCTCTTGCTCATATAAGGGTGTTCCTCTAACTTTCTGTGTCAAAAAGAGGGTGAAGTTTATATGCACAATTATATGTTAGTTGCCATACTGTTTTTTGCATGAGCTATGAGTGTAGGATTCCACTATATATTGTTGTCTTACTTGCATGCATTCAAGGGGAATGTTCCATAGAGTTAAGGGGTGTTGTGCATGTTTACTTGTTTTTGTGCCTATCGTTGTGTACCTACGTTGGGGAAACATGGTAGTTTTTGGTCAGACTTCATGCAGGGTCTATATGATACATTCATAGGGTGTGTATTTGTTACGTGTGTACTAGTTGCAAGTGTAGAGTGAAATCTTTTTGCTTGTAGTGTGTAGTGGTGTTGAAACCCTCATGTTTTAGTTTGACAATGAAAGCATTGTTTCATAAAGATGGATGAAGTGCTCAAGATGGATGCACTTTGAGTAGGTGTCTCTTTTGGATTTTAGTGTGTGTCATTGTATTGTTCATAGGAACAAAAAAATTTAAGGCATATTTATAATCATCTCATAGTTGATGAGTTTATGTACTTAGTTGGGTAGTGTTTTGACAAGAAAATCCAATGGGAGAGATTGTAAGTCCTAATTTACTCATGTCTGTGTGTTGGCTTCCCATGTACAAAGCCTGATGATTATTTTATTTTACTTAGTGTACTATCTTCCTGTGTAAGGTTTTTTATTGAGTATCAATAATTCACACACATATATAGTTAGATACACTTTATATGCAAGCATGTTTACACACATCACATGGTTAGTTTTCATAGTATACATACTAGGTTGAGTATGAATTTTCTTGAAGCGAATGCATGCACGAGCATACATTTTTTCTTATTGTCTTTGGCATGTTTTAGGTATGGGTATTTATGCATAGTACTCATCATTTTTGGAAATGAAAAAATGCAACTTTTAAGTACCTTTCCAATAAGCTTGCCATGGACCTCTCTACCACCTTTGCCACCACTCTTGGTGAAGTGGTTGGCAAGGTATGCATTCTAAGCCTTATGAATATCCCACTCATTTCTTTTCTCTACACCTCTTATTTACACTACTAGGACTCTACCAAAATTCATACCAAGATTTATATCTATTTTTGAAATCATTTAAGAGAGCTTACATTTGGGTGTGGATCATTCAGTGAATTTAGAAAACAAATCTTAGGTTGTATGCATATGTGGTTTGACTTTGTGTCTCCCTTACAAGATTTAATATATGTAGTGGATTGTTTGAGAGTGTAAGTAGTTAAACTTCTTGTTACTAATTAGATGTTATCAATCATACCGCATTTATAGAGTTGTACTGCATTTATAAAGCACAATTGATTTTGAGAGTTGAACTAAATTGTTACTAAAGCAGCAAGTAAAGAGCAGCAGCATGCAGTTACAAAGGAGGTCCCAGCTTATAGAGGTAATAATGGTCTTATTATCTATCAAAGTTGTAACTATTTTATTATTTAGTAAATTATTTGTTACTAAAGGGTTGCCTTAAGCAACTCGAAGATGTTACCATATAGATGTGGTCTCTATTTGGGTTTACCTTGTTATATCGCTTGTTATGTATGATATGTTATTGTGCTAGTACAATCTGAGCTTAAGGTGTGTATGTTACAACATACTAAAAGCTTAAACTCTCATTAGAAAGCCTTTATAGTCTTGCATGCTTTCTATTGAATTTATATAATATATGTTGTTCAAAGTTATCTACTTATCTAATATTATAATTTTTATGCTTCTACTATTTATACTAGGTAAGTGTTTGATTTCCTATCTGTACGAGTTGAGCTAAGTTCTTAAGAAATATGCATCTTCTTACCCTAGTAGTATACCAGGTTATAGACTCTTTCATTCTCCATGAGTACTACGATGCGTATAAATAACTATTATAATCATATTATAGATTGCATAAATCATTCAAGCTTTGGATCTCTAAACAAAGGAATTAGTATCTAACATCTACGAACATATAGAGTCGATTCCTCATCTTGTGATATAACCTTCCAACCTACCAAAAACATCGAGATACCATGATAGAAGGTATCTTAGCCCTATAGTTCAAGCATCACAAAATAAGTCAAATACCAAGGTACTACAACAAGGACACAACTAAACCACTTAGGATTAAGATCATCACGTAAATGGTCATCAAATGATATAGTGAAACAACTATGATATAGTCCTATATAATCAACTATTATATGAAGAATCCCCTACTAGATGTCTCCATATCAGTCACCTAGTCACTCTTTTTCAAATGGATATGGGTCTTACTAATGAAGAATCAAATAGCATATATAAATTAATGAAAACTTCATTTTATTTTTTTAAATTTCAACATAAATCTTAATGCAAACTCTTTTGTATATATGGCTCTATCCCATCCCAACATCTTGTCCTTCAAACTGCTAGCTAATAGGAAGTGTTAATGTTTATTTAGGAAAGTGACAACATATGCACAATCTTTATTCAAAGCTAGCAAATCACAGGATACTATAATCATGTCAAAAATCACTGATAATTGTATGAAATAGAGTTATTTAGTCATTCTAAACTAACTATTAGTCATATTTTGGAGTGAATATTAGCAAAAAAGCCTATCCCAAGTTGATTTAGCTTTCCTCCGTATCTCCATCATGACGTGATGTGGTATAATCACCAATGGCATAATATGTAATAACAACCTAGGTTAGGGTAACCCCATGATCATGAACCTAGATAACAAACTATGTCTTGATATTTAATTCAATTTAATTAAATTTCAACCAAAACATGTTTTCACTAAATCCTTTCATAAATGTATCACTAATACACTAAACTAGAAACACAATTTCCAAAACCTAAGCTTTCAAACTTTAAGAGCTTCTCCCATTTTTCTAATTAATAAACAAACAAAAAGAGGGGATATTTATAGAAAATTCTTCAACTTCTTACTGACTACCATCAATTAACACTCGCAAATTCTAACTTAGTAAGCCACCTGGTGCACTTTGGTTAGCTCAACGAGGCTCACTGACACCTTAGTCAAATCTGAATGAGGAAAATAAAATTATAGTTTTCTATTTTGAATAATGCTACATAATTTCTAACAAATACTCAAAAAATAGCGATACAAACACAAAACCTAAACCTAACAAATACATGGTTAAACCTCCAAAGTTTTATGTATATCATGAAAATATACAAAGTAATCTTTATGAGTACATGAAATATTTAATCATCAGTTATCAATCATACATAGTGGATGATTTTGCACATAGAAATGCCCACACTAAAATGACAGAACTTACAAAAATATATTAGATGTTGAACCCAAAAGATAAAAAATAGTTTTCAATCTTAAGTAACACTAATTATAACTATCATATTCATGATAAAAATGTAATTAGTACTTGTTGGAAGGTGTTATAATGTCAAATTTCATTCGAGTAGGTGTTTAATGTTAGGTTTCATTCAGATGGGAAGCTAAAAAGGAATAAAGCTAAAATTGTAGCCATGTGATATGCTCAAACTTATGAAATTAACTATCACGATATATTTGCTTCGGTAGCCAAGATAAATACTACTTGTACTCTCTATTATTGTGAGTCTAGATTGGGCATTATTATAGTTTGATGTGAAGAACTTGTTTCTCCATAAAAAGTTTATAGAGAAGTTGTACATGGCTTTTCATCATGGGTTTCTAATGGTATGTAGGTTGAAAAAGGTCTTATATGAGTTCAAAGAGTCACTCAGAGCATGGCTTGGTAGGTAGTATTCTTTGATAATGGAATATGGTTTCAAGTATCACACTTTTTCCTATAAAATGAATGGTGTTGTTATTATTTACTTCTAGTTTATGTTAATAACATGATTGTTACATATAGTAATTTGGGTAAGTTAGAAAGGTTAGGTAACTACTATAGACACTCCTATGAAGATGAATCATGGTTTTTAGTGTATATCCTAAACAGATCCCAACTAATAACAAGAAATATTAGAGATTAGTAGAAAAATAATTTATTTGAAACGTACTCGACAGTCAAATGTATTTTTTTTTCTCTATATATAGATACATATATATCATGGGTTGGATTACTTTTAACTTATTCCAAGGCGGATGAGAATTCTACTTCAAAATATCTTGTAGTTATTGGAGACAACTTGGTGACTTAGATGAGTAAGAAAAAGGAAGTGGTATTTGTAATGGCAGAGTATCACACTCTTTACTACGATATTATAGAGCTTTCTTGCTTAATGATTTTAGTGAGTGACCTTAGTTTTGGTCCTAAAAAGCCTACTAATTTATTTTGTGATGATACAACAATAAATGAGACATGATCAAACTAAACAAATTGAACTTGATAGAAAGTAACTAAATGACAATTTGGATGCTAATGTCATTCAAATTATATACATTAAGAATGGCTTATCAGTTACCTAACCTTATGATTCATGGCTTTGCAGTAAGTTATTTTCATATCTCACTATTCAAGTTACGCTTTGTAATATTTATGATCTAAGAGGAGAATTAAAGTGTATATATTATACATATATTTTATTCTTAGTCTTATTCTAAGAATATGCTTTAGTTTTATTCTATATTCTTTATTTTGTGTATATTTAGGATTTAGTATAATTTTTCAATAGGACTTAATAGGACTTTTATATATGCATGAATACGGGTTAATGAAAGTTCAGTTTTGTTCATAAATAAATAACATCTTATAACAAAGGTCTTAAATGACTCGTTAATAGATACATAGTTAACAATAGGGTGTGATGAAAGCGAATTTGTTTTTGGATATTATTACAAAACAATTACAAAACTTTTTGCACTGATACACGACATTTCTACTACTCAATTAAATGTCTAATATAATGGAGATGTCAAAGTAAAGTACAAAACAATGGTAATAGGAAAACTTACTAAAGCAAAATTAACTTGAATTAGACCTATTGTCGAGGAAATAATAAAGTCATACACACAAAAGCAACACCAATATCATGCATTCTAGTTATGGATTGAAACCTAAAAAATACCTACCGCCAGTTATATGATGCTTAATTCTATACTACTAGAAAATGGCATGGTGGCTAGGAAAGGGAATAAATAGAGAATTATTTGAATATAAGAGTTTGTACTGGGTGTACAACCAAGAGGAAGGTAACGCAAGCACCTCTAGTACTCAACAACTTTCACATGTAATGGAAAATTTAAAAACAATAATAAACAAGAAAATTAGCATAAGAAAAAAAAATTGAATATCACAAAAGCATATATGTAAGGAAAGCAATAAAGAAAGAACATGCTTTTGATTCACAATCACTACCTTCTATGTGTGAACATATTTGGTAATCACTTTTATTGAACTAACAACACATACAAACATGCATTACATAATAATATAACATGATAACCTCATATAAGAAACAAATCTTATATGATAACACAAAGAGGTTATTAGGGAAACTACCACATGAAGGAATTCACTTTAATAAGAAACAATTAGTTCAAAACTAAAAGAAATATAAAACCTACAAGTTTGTGAGTTGGATTATCAGGTTTAACTACTCCAAAGCCTTCTCTACCCTTGTCTACATAACAACTATGATCGAAGTAGATTAAGCACCCCTTTAAAGCTCCACCACCACATCATGTAGTGTAATTATCAATGGCTCTTATAGTGAGCAGTCTAGGGTATGGAAACTCTAATGCACTTGAAAATAAATTAAACTATGTGTTGGTGTTTCATCCATTTTAATTAAACCCACACAAATATTTTTTTCATAAAACCACACCATGACTAATATAGATCCACACTTGACATATCACTAATAAGAAACTAGAAAACCACCTTTTGTTTTTCCACGATTTCTAATTAAGTCAAAACAAACAAAATGGTGGGTATTTATAGAAAACTTTTTAGCTTTTGCATGTCTCATCAACAGCCTCAACGAGGGTAATAACCCCCTTCGATGAGGGTAATAATCGCAATTGCTTGCTGCCCACTTTGATTAGTCCTTGTCAGCTAGTCAATGAGCACCTTGGTAAAATCACAAAACTAGCTATTTTTTGTTTGAAATTTTTTGACTAATTTTTAAAAAATACCCACAAAAACAACAATAAAAACACATAACCTACATGATGAACGAAAACTGGCATCACCGATTCTCGCAAATACTTTGGTTTTATATTTATAAAATTCTCGCAAGTGCACAAATCATTTCGTAGAAAATGATAAGTATACTCCCAAGGTCGATCTAAGGAAGGAATGTATGTGGTTTTTAATTTATTATTCAAACTTTTAAAAACGAAATTAAATCCTAAACATCCTATCACGATAGTTTGGTTTTTGTGTTCCTAATCTAATAACATAAAATAAACATATATACAGATTAATTAAATATAATCTAATAACATAAAAATAAACATAGATACAAATTCAATAAATATTTATCTAAAAATAAATATAAATACAGATTCAATAAATATTCATGCAAATTTTATCATTTATATTAGTGGAGTATTTATGGATATAATAACTAAATTAATTATGCTTGCTCATATTATCTAGGTTATTAAAGATATAAATTGATATTTTATTGATTCTCTCTTTTTTATATAAATACCACCTTTGGTAGGGTTAGATATTCTTTGTTAACTAAACAAATCAATTAACACCTATGGGTGGGGTTGATAACTAATTTGGTTAATTAAATTAATTCCTTTTTCTAAGAGATTGAAAATGAACCATTTAAATGCCAACTTTGGTGGGGTTAGACAGTTTAAACTTTATTCAAGGTGTCCAAATTAAACATAAGAATTTAATTATCCGATTACTAACTTTCAAGTTTTAAAACCACTATTGAAAACATGTTGTCAATACATTTTCACATAATAATTCTTATAAAACTTTTGAAATAGAGTTTCACTCTAACTACCAAGCGATTGTACCAACAAATAAAAGAGCACTACTCTAAATTAGGCAGGATAACTAAACCGTAAAATCTAATTTTCGATTTAAATTTGTAATGAAAAATAATATATTTCTCTCTAACATCCTTAATATAAAATCTTGAATAAAAATAAAATCAATTTATTTTAGAAATTCACCTATTTAATATTTCGCAAGCATAACAACGTTATTATTACATCATAATTATAAGCAGTATACGAGATTAAATTTAATCACGCAGACAAATTAAATATAACATGTAAGAATAAAGCATAAAAATAACTCAGAAGAAAATAAAATCCTTACAGAACTTCGACGCTTATTCCCGTCTAGAAAACCTCCAATGCTAATTTGCACTTCCAATTATTGATCAAAAACTAAAATATTACAAAAACATTACAAGTTCCTCTTAAAAAGAGAAGAACTCTAAAACTAAGAGAATTGAACTAAAAGCTAAGAGAAAAACTAAGAAAAGCTTAGAAACTAAGAAAAACTCAAAAACTAAGAAATGAGAGAAATAAAGAAGAGAGAAGTGTGGTTTTGAGGTGTGTTTTGAAGTGAAGGGAAGGGGGGGTATTTATAGGTGAGGATAGAGAGAAAAAATGAGTAAAAAATGTTAAAAAATGAAAAAACACGTAATGGAAATGCTGAGGTCATCAATGACGTCAGCATGACGTCATGGGGGCGGCTGCACGTGAAAAAATGGGGCGAAAACGCGTTGGGTGCGTGGAGGGGTGCTGCTAAGTGCTGGCGCCACGTATAGCGTGAACAGTTCGTCTTGGCGCACGCAGGCCTATACGTAGGGCAGGGTGTCACTTATGTGGCAATCTGGCGCTGATTTTAGTCTTTTGACATTTTTGACCTTTTCGACCAATTTTTTCCTTATTTGTTGACCTTTTCCCACTTATTTATTAATATATTTGTGATGTATTGCTTCAAGTATTCCTTTTGAGTCTTTAAATTACGTTTTAAGCTAAAATACTTGAAAAACAATAAAAATACCCGTGATTCCGAAAAAGACAAATTTATATAAATATATGATAAAACATATAAATATATATATTTTTAATCAATTAATGTACATAAAATCATGGTTATTTTAGTGCTTTTTGAGCACTCATCACAACCCCAACCTTTTTGCTAGTCTCTTAGCAAGCATAAGCGATAAAAACTAAAAATTAAACTATCCTAAATCACTTTCGTGGATTGAAGCTGCATTTAACCTATGCAACAAGCCGTTAAACCCCCTGGGTTGCTAGTGGACAAGTTTGAGTCTCGTGAGGTTTTCTTGATACCCACAAACATTGAACTAAATGTAAAAATAAAAACAATCAAATCAAAAATTAAAATTACAACAAAATCAAAAATTAATTTAAGAATAAAAGAAAACAGCATATCACAAAAATGTTTCTTACTTTTTAATCTCTTTTAAGATCATAATTAAAATCTCAAGCATAAGTTATTTTAATCTCTTTAAACAATCATGATTTTATTATAATAATTAGTCGAAAATCATTTTCATATTTCTTATCAAAAATGTATCAATTTAATTTTACCCAATTTCAGTGTCATGAATCAGAATTCGCTTCGACTCTATTCCTCACAAGTCAATACTCTCGAAACACTGAATCCTATGGGTTCAAACACTCATACTATTTTATATGCGAAAGAGTTGATGTATAGAAATGAACTAATATGTTCGCATATGTATAAAGAATAAAGGCTCAAAGTGTTATTTTAACATTGATCTCATGAAAGGAATCAAATGTATAAATTATAAAGATATCATATATAAAAATTATTTTCATGCATAAATCAAACTCATTAAGAAAGAATTTCAAGATATATGCCTTTTACAAATGAAGAGAGTGCAATGACTTTTTGGTGAATTATTTCCTATCTCTTTCTTTTGTAATTAACCTTTTCTCACAACTTTGTATGCAATGTGGGTTATAGTATGTAGATTATACTATATATTCTTTATCTCTCTATTTTTTTCTGAAGATATTTCTCAATATATGTATTTTAGAGAGTCAACCCATGTATAGATTGTACATTTTTATCTTCTTTTTTTTTTTGGATTTTGGTGAGTGGTTAATTTTGTGGCTTTTCTGTTTGATCTTGGTTTAGGTAACCCGAGATATGTCACTTTTTTTGTAACAATCATGAATGAATGAGATATAAGCATATACTATCAATTTCTACTCAAATCATTTAATCTAAGCAAAAATAATAATAAAAAATATATGATACTCTATTAAGATGAGAAAAAATTCATACATTCAATGCTAATACCTATAGAGATCATCTAAAAATTTGAAGAAATAAGAAATGTGTTTGGAGTAGAAAAAATATATATTTCACTTTGAATAAAGGAAATTAGGCTCAAATTATATCTCACAAAGGTAGTCTCCACTAAAAAAAAATTCATAAACACCGATTTTGGGTTTAATATAATTTCTACATCTTATCAAGAAATACTAGTTATGACAAAAACTAACTAATTATCAAAAATAATTACAAAATATTTCATGATATGTTTTCAAAAATTAATCTAACAGTACAAAAGACTTAACTATTTACTTAAATTTGATTTAAAGAAATAATAAATTTTTGTGAGAAAGTTTTTTTATTTTTTATTTTTAATTTCAAAAATTACTAAATCACACAAAATAGAAATAAAACCAAACACACAAAAAATGAAAAATTATATATATATATATATATTAATTTTTTTTTAATTTGTTTTTTGTATATTTTTTTTAAATTGTTAATTTTTTTTAATTAAGCATGGTAACTTTTCACCACCCCCAACCTAGAACTTACATTGTCCTCAATGTAACAACTGTAAATTACAGATAAAGAGAAAAAGAAGAAGAAGAAAGATTACCTATTTCTTGAGAATATGTAAGTAGTAATGAAGAAATGCAGGTGCACCCATCATATTCATCATTAAAGTGTGTACAGACAGATCGCTTGTGAACTTCTAATATCTCAACAAATATTTTTAGTTTTAACAATTTTAAAAATGATTCACATATAAGTAAACTAAAATAAACAATAAAATTAAGTAAATAAAACAAATAACAAACAAAATATTTTTTACCTAAAATGATGGGTTGCCTCCCATCCAACGCTTAGTTTAACGTCTTAGCAAGACGTATCTTTTTGGTGGTAAGGGTTACTCAGCCAAATGCAATCCATTTCAGCAATGTTGTTTGGTTCTTCTAAATAAGGCTTGACACGATGGCCATTGACTTTGAACGTTTTTTGTGTCTTGGAGTCCAATAGTTCCACTACTCCATGTTCAAATACTTGAACTATTTTGAATGGTCCATCCACGTCTTGATCTCAACTTTCCTAGAAACAATCTCAAAGCTGAGAGTTAAATAAAAGAACTTTCATTCCGGGGTGAAGAGTATTAGGAACTAGCCTCTGTCATGATAGCGCTTAATGCGCTCCTTGTATAATTTGGCATTCTCATAGGCTTCATTCCTAATTTCTTCCAACTCATGTTTGGAGCAATCGTTTTTCACTTTGCTTTATCTAAATCCATGTTTAACTCTTTAATTGCCCGAGTAAGCCTCATGTGTTCAAGTTCAACTGGAAGGTGGCACGCTTTCCCAAAGATTAACCGGTAAGGGCTCGTCCCAATAGGTGTTTTGTAAGCGGTGCGGTATGCCCATAAGGCATCATTTAACTTAAATGCCCAATCCTTCCTTGAAGGACGCATTACCGATGCGTTCCAATATTCCCTTAATTTGCCTATTACTTACTTCCACTAAACCAAGTTTCGAGGATGATATGGAGTAGCTACTTTATGTGTGATGTTGTACTTGTTTAGTACTCCATCAAAGAGTTTGTTACAAAAATGGATACCTCCATCACTTATTATAGCTCTAGCGTTCGAACCTACCGAATATTAAATCTTTCAAGAATTTCACAACAAAATTAGCATCATGGTTCTTGGTGGGGATAGCTTCTACCCACTTGGACACATAATCCACAAAGAACCAAAATGTATTGAAAACCATTAGACGTGGGGAAAAGGACCCGTGAAGTCAATCCTCATACATCAAAGAGTTCAACAACTAAATTAGATGTCAAAGGCATTTCATCTCTTTTGCTTATGTTTCCGTTTCTTTGACATCTATCACATTGTGCACAAAACATATGAGCATCTTTAAAAAGAGTGGGCCGAGAAGAATCCAGATCGTATTACCTTACGTCAGCTGTCTTTTCACCACCAAAATGACCCCACAATGAAGTTCATGACAAAAGTTAGAATGCTCTTATGTTCTTCTTCAAGTACACACGTCTCCTGGATGACTTGATTCTTGACCAATCTTGTATAAATAAGGTCATCCCAGTAAATATTCCTTAATAGTTTTTAAAAACCTTTTCTTGTCCCGATATGAAGTGTTAGGTCGCAAAACACAGTGGCAAGATAGTTTACAATATCGGCATACCACGGGTTCGGACCTATGAAAAATAACTGCATTCATCGGAAAGGTTTCAACTATATCTTCATTACTCTCATCTTTAAGAGAATTAAAGTCGAAATTAACCTAGACAAATGGTCACTACTAAGTTTTCAACGCTTTCTTATCCTTGATTTCTAGGTCAAATTCTTGTAAGAGTAGGACCACTTTGATTAATCTTGGCTTAGCATTTGGTTTACTTAAGTAGGTATCTTAGCACGTGATCGAGAATGCACAATCACTTTAGATCCTACTAAATAAGACCAAAATTTTTCTAAAGAAAATACTATAGCCAAGAATTCCTTTTCGATGGTGGTATAATTCATTTGGGCATCATTGGTGTTTTGCTAGCATAAGAGATGACATGCGAAACATTTATCCACTCTTTGTCCAGGGACTGCTCCTATAGCATAATCAAGCGTCACACATTATTTCGAAAGGTAAATACCGAGTTTGGTGCCATAATAACGAGGGTAGATGTTAGTTTCTCTTTCAAGGTATTAAAGGAGATAAGGCAGTCATTGTTGAAATCAAAATAAGCATCTTTAGATAGCAAGTTACACGAGGCGACTTATTTTAGAGAAGTCTTCAATAAATCGTCTATAAAATCCTGCATGTCCTGAGAAGCTTCTTATCCCCCTTCACGGATGTGGGGAGGTAGTTTGGATATCAATTCAACTTTTGCCTTATCAACTTCAATACCCTTGTTTGAAATTATATGTCCTAAAAACTATCCTCATTGAACCATAAAATGACTTTTCTCCCAAACTATGGGTGGGATTGCATTCAATGCATCTTTCTAAAACCTAAGTCAATTCATGTAAGCAATCATCAAATGAGTTCCCAAAGACAAAGAAATCGTCCGTGAAGATCTCAATGAATTTTTCCACCATGTCCGAGAAAATAGATATCATGCATCTCTCGAAAGTGGCGGGGTATCGTAACCCAAATGGCATTCTGCATGAAAAAGCAAATGTCCCAAAAGGACGACATGTAAACGTGGTCTTTTCCCTGATCTTCCGGTGCTATGGCTTGATAATATCCAGATAATCCATCCAAAAACAAGAAAATTAGGTACTTGACTAATCTTTCCAACATTTGATCAATGAATGGAAGAGGAAAGTGATCCTTTTTCGTATATAAATTTAGTTTCCTAAAATCTATACACATTCTCCACCCTGATTATTCTAGTGGCACTAATTCACTTTTGTCATTTTTAACAACTGTTATCCTGCATTTCTTTGGTACCACATGCAATCGGACTAACCCACTTACTATCCATCCGCAATAGGATAGATAATCCCTTCTTCCAATAATTTAAGAATTTCTTTTTTAACTACCTCTCTTTGCATGTTTGGGTTTAGTCTTCTTTGGGCCTCTCGTACAGGTTTAGCACCATCCTCCAAGTTGATCTTGTGCGTATACACATTGTTGGACTAATGCCTCTTATATCCCCCTATACTCCAACCTATCGATTTCTTAAACCTGCTTAAGCACTTTGATGAAGTTCCTTTCTCTTGTGGTTTGGTCAAGGTTGAAGAAATTATCATTGGATAAGTTTCTCCTTCTCCCAAAAACACATATTTTAAGTGCTCGGGTAAGTCTTTGAGTTCAAGTTCGGTGGATTGGCCTCTTTAATAGATGAAGAACTGGATAGATTTAAGAGTGTACTAGATTTTGTCATTACTTCATTATTATCTAGTTGTTCAAGGTACCCTTAATTTCTTCATCTAAATCTTCTTCAACCTCTTCAAGTGTAAGAATGGTTTCAAGCTTGTCTTCTATTCTCGGTTTGGAAAAAGGTGCTCGACAAGATTATCCAAAGGATCAACATCGAATATTTCATCGATGGTAGAAATAGAAAGGAAAAGGTGAAAGAATCAAAACTTTAAAATGAACGATCCTCTCCTAAGACCGTCATTGTCAAATTGCCTTCTTAGACATCAATATAGTTTCAGTAGTTGCCATGAATGGTCTACCAAGCAATATTGTGTGCTTCTCTCGTCCCAATGCTAGATTTTCTTGCATATCCAGAACCACAAAGTCAACATGTATTATCGGTTGTCTACTGTACCAACACATCCTCAACTATTCCCTCCGGATATTTAAGAGATCTATCTGCAAGTTGAAGAATTAATAGTTGTGGGTTTTAAATCCCTAGATTGAGGTGTAAGAATATAGTAGTAGGGCATCAAATTTATACTAGCACCTAAATCAAGCATTGGTTTAGCAACCTTCCTATCCCCCATAGTTATGTTTATAATAAAACTTCCAGGGTCTTTCAACTTAGGGGTAGTTTGTCTTGAAGTACGCCGATGAAATTTCTCGATACTACTACTCGTTCATTCGGCAAATTTCATACCTCCTCTTCTTAGTGTTCAACTATTTGAAAAACTTGACATATGAGGGCACATTCATGATCACTTCTAATAACGGAGAACTGATATTTACTTTAGAGAGCATATTAAAAGATCGTTGAATTGCTTATCTTGTTTGGATTCTTTTAACCCGGTGGGGAAAAGGTACTTGCATCTCAGTGTGGTTCTGTTGTCTTTTGAATTTTGGGGGTGTCGAGATGACCCCCACGAGTTTTTCGAAGGCTTGTTAAGTTTAACACTTGTTTCTCCTTTTTGTGAGATTAGAATATCGCCTTCTTTGTTACCCGAACTATAAGGTAGATTGTTAGAGATTTCAGGTAAACCGTATTGACTACCTTACCACTTCAAAGGTTCTTACATCGCTTTCGCTTTGCAGTTGGTGACGCAACTTTCCTCGGTTCTTTCTTTTGCATTTGTTCAAATGCCTTACTTGTTCTAGATTCAATCCTTTTAACCGAAGCTCTCCATGGTGTTCAACCTTTGATTAGTCATCAATTGGTTGTCACGACTAACTTGAATAAAAGCATTCAAGCTATCTTGAGTTGGCTTAAAAGATTGGCCTGGTGGGTAAGAGTGGTTGTTAACCGACCTTAGTGTTGGATATTGGGTGTAGGCTGGGTGATTATACATGTTTGGATGATACCTTTGAAAATATTGGACTTCCTCTATGGTATCACCACTAGAATCACAAGTATTTGAACAATTATGAGTACCATGCCCAATTGAACAACACACTTCACATACCTCTTGATTTGAAATTTGGTGGGTAGTGAGAATTTGCACTTGTTTAGTCAATTCAGCAAGTTGCAAGGTTATCTCATTATCAGAGCCATCTTCATTGAACCTTGCTTTTCTTCTACCACCTATTTGTTGGGAATTAGAACCCGATAGCTCATAAAGATTATAGGTTTCCTCTCTGGTCTTTTCTCCCTACAAAGACCTCCATCAAAGATTATCAACCATGTATTGACTCGTAGTGTCAACCCATCATAAAAGAATTGGTTTTGTAGCCGTAATGGAAAGCTATGATTTTGACATTGAATGAAAAGGAGTTTGAATCATTCCCAAGCTTCGTGAAGAGGGCTCTTCATACAATTGAGAAAATGTTGCTACCTTTGTTCTTAGATCAGCTTTTGATGGGAATAGAACCTACCCATAAAAATTTCATAGACTTCCTCCCAAGTTTTAAGAGAACCCGATTGTAAAGTAATGAACCATGACCAAGCTTTATCTTTGAGAGTGTAAGGAAAACACCTCATCCTAAGTTGATCTTCAGTAATTGCATGTAATGGAAAGGTTTGGACAATAGCATAGAATTCTCGAATGAAATTCAAAGGGTCTTCATTAGGGATACCGTAAAAGGAAGGCAACAAAGAATAATGAATCTTTTTCAATTCATAATTCCTTACAGCCTCTTGTAATTGGATGCCGGAAGTTACATTGCCAATGATTGGCATTGTATAGTCTTTCATCTTTTTCCGCCTATCTTCAGCATCTCCCATGGTTGTTTGTAGTTGAAAATGATCCTCCTCCTATTGTGTATCAACATTTTTCTCTTAAAAACAATAGTAGATATCTCTAAAAAGGTGCAAGGAACCTAAAAACATTTTTTTATTTTTTATTTTTTTTATTTTTTTATTTTTTTATTTTTTTTATTTTAATTTTAATTTAAACGAAGGGACACAATTTTTGAAACAAACGAATTTATTTCATTTTTTTTATTACACGCAAACTAAAACAAAGGAAAATACAATAATGGGTGACCTCCCATGTAGGACTAAAATTTATCGTCTTCTAGTAAGACGTTGCTTGGAGATTGCAGAATGAAAAACTCAATGTCTCATCTTCATTGAATTCATTAGTCTTTGCTTTGTTTTTGCAAATGTTCAACTAACTGTTCTACCTGAACTTCCACCTTTTTGATAGAAGCTTCCACAGAGTCCAACCCGTTGATTGGTTTTAGATTGGTTATCCTACAAACTTGAATAAAAGAATTCAAGTTGTCTCCAGTTGGTTAGTTTATGGGAATGCTTCTTGGAATAGGTGGGGTGAAATCATTGCCTGCTGGTTTGAGCTTTGAGTGAAAGGAGGGTTGTTTTGCCTCCGTGGAAAAATTTGGATGACTTCTGCACCTGTGATTATAGGTATTTGAATTGGGATCAAACCTTGGTCTCTGTTGATATGCTCCCCAACACATTAACCCGTTTCGAGTCCGTTGTATCTCCTTGATATGGAGCGAGGCTTGATCACGTGTCCATGTTGCTATACAAACCATATTGTTCATTATTGGTGTTGGTTTGTGTAGCGAGAAGAACAACTTGCTTAGTCGGTTGAACAAGTTGTTGTTGAACTTCATTACCTTTGGAGTCGATTTCATGAACTCCAGCCTTTTCTCACTCGGGAGCTTTTCTGGTGGGAATTAGCATGACATCTCAAAGAAAGTTATACGTCTCGAGGTAGTCTTTTCTCTTATTGCTCTCCCCATATGAGCGTTATACAATGAACCGACATTATTGTGTAAGTCCATCGTAAAAGAATTGGTTTTGCAAATGCGAGGGAAAGCTATGATGGGGACATTGAGTAGAAACATTTTGAACCTATCCCAAGCTTCACGTGGAATGGTTCTCTCTTCCATCCGAGAGAAAGTAGCAATCTTTCCTCTCAACTCGATGTTTTTTGATGGAATAGAATTTTCCCATGAATTTATTGTAAATGTTACCCCCATGTCATCGGAGAACCTGGGAAGTGACATCAACCAAGCTTTGGCCTTATCCTTTAAGGTGTAGGAAAACATCTCTCATTCTAAGTTGATCCTCGTTTAGAATACCGGGGAATGTTTGGACCGTAGCATAGAAATCTCTCATAAAGGAAAGAGAATCTTCATTAGGTAGCCCACATAAAAGGAAGGAAGCATAGAAAAATGAATATTTTTAAGGTCATAATTCCGAGCAGCCTACCTGGATAAGCGGCGATTCATGCCAATCATTGGTCTTGCAAACTCCTTAAACCATCGTGGTTTCCACTAACATGTTGGTTTTCCTCCATTTCTTTTGGTTCTAGTAAAGGATTAAGACTTGGTTCTATGTTTGGCTCAAAAACCAGGTTGATGGGTAGAATCTGGTTTGTTGACACTTGTTTAAATTTATGAATATTATTTACATATGGTGTAAAGGGGTTTTATAAGGATCTCTACCACGCGTAGACTATTGTAAAGCGTAAATTTAAAGCTCATTGTCGAAAAATAAAAAATTTAGAGAAAATTTCCATGGCATTTAATACAAAACACTAGACAAAACTAGTTAAACCTTAAAAAAAATTTATTTTTTTATTATTTTTTATTATTTTTTAATTTTTTTAATTTTTTTTAATTTTTTTTAAATACCATAATCAGTATTAACCAAGAGTGTTCCCAGGAAATAATGGTGGTGCAATGGCTCCTTAAAAACCATTCTTCTACTGTAGCGAACAGCGTTCAGAAAGACTAGTGGCACTGAAAGCCTTAGAACTAGTCTCCTGTATTAATTCCTTAGATTTTTACTTTTCATGCCATTTAGTTAATTATGTATAAATTCAAGTTTTTTTTTTATTTTTTTTACGAACGGTAATTTTATTTTACTATTCACGCTATCTTATTTCTTATTAACTTAAATTTTTTTATTTTTATTTTTTTTGAAATTTTTAATTTTTAATTTTTTTTAATTTTTATTTTTTATTATTCATGAACGGTAAAAAAATTTTTTTTATTCAAATTTCAAGTTTCTAAATTATTTTAACTATAAAAAAAAATTTATTTTATTTTTTTTTTATGGATTTTGAATTTTGATTATTATTTTTTATTAAAAATATCACAATTATTTACAGCACAAAAACTGTTTTTAAAATTTTGATAAATAATTTAAAAACCGTTATTGCTTACAAGAATGCGCCAAAAACTTGATAAACGAAAACTGCGTATCATCGATTTCATAAATACTTTGGTTTTATATTTATAAAACTCTCATAAATGCACAAATCATTTAAATGAAAATGATAAGTATACTCGAGGTCATCTGAAGGAATGTATGTGGTTTTTTAATTTATTATTCAAACTTTTAAAAGCGAAATTAAATCCTAAACATCCTGTCACGATAGTTTGGTTTTGTGTTCTAATCTAATAACATAAAATAAACATATATACTGATTAATTAAATATAATCTAATAACATAAAAATAAACATAGATACAAATTCAATAAATATTTATCTAAAAATAAATATAAATACAGTATTCAATAAATATTAAATGCAAATTTTATCATTTATATTAGTGGAGCATTTATGGATATAATAACTAAATTAATTATGCTTGCTCGTATTATACTAGGTTATTAAAGATATAAATTGATATTTTATTGATTCTTAACTTTATATAAATACCACCTGGCTTTGGTGGGGTTAGATATTCTTTATTAACTAAACAAATCAATTAACACCTATAGGTGGGGTTGATAAATAATTTGGTTAATCAAATTAATTCTTTTTTCTAAGAGATTGAAAATGAACCATTTAAATGCCACCTTTGGTGGGGTTACACAGTTTAAACTTTATTCAATGTGTCAAAATTAAACCTAAGAATTTAATTATCCAGTACTAACTTTCAAGTTTTAAAACCACTATTGAAAACATGTCATTAATACATTTTCACATAATAATTCTTATAAAAACTTTTGAAATAGAGTTTCAACTAACCACCGTTATGCAACAAATAAAAGAAACTACTCTAAAATTAATGGGATAACTAATACCGTAAATCTAATTTTTGATTTAAATTTGTAATGAAAAATAATATATTTCTCTCTAACATCCTTAATATAAAATCTTGAATAAAAATAAAATCAATTTATTTTAGAAATTTTCACCTATTTAATATTTCGCAATGACATAACAACGTTATTATTACATCGTAATTATAAACAAATAGCACAAGCAAATTTAATCACGCATAAATTAAATATAACATGTAAGAATAAACATAAAAATAACTCAGAAGAAAATAAAATCCCTTACGTAACTTCTTGACGCCATTCCCCGCTAGAAAACCTCCAAGCGGAATTTGCACTTCCATTTATTGAATCAAAACCTAAAAATATTACAAAAAACATTACAAGTTCCTCTCAAAAAGAGAAGAATCCTAAAACTAAGAGAATTGAACTAAAAACTAAGAGAAAAACTAAGAAAAGCTTAGAAACTAAGAAAGAAACTAAGAAAAACTCAAAAACTAAGAAATGAGAGAGAAAGAAAGAGAGAAGTGTGGTTTTTAGGAGTGTTTTGAAGTGAACTGAATTGGGGTATTTATTGGTGAGGATAGAGAGAAAAAATGAGTAACGAAATGTTAAAAAAATGTTAAAAAATGAAAAAACGCGTAATGGAAATCTTGAGAATCATCAATGACGTCGACGCATGACGTCATGAAGTTGCACGTGAAAAATGGGGCTAAAACGCGGGCGTGCGTCTGGCTTGAGCGTCATAAGGCTACGGGCTGGTATCGCGCTGTGAGCCTCGGTACGTGAACGTTCCTCACAATGTGGCCGCGCGGCATACGGCGCGGCGTGACCCAGACGTCTTGTCATATGGGCAACGGGCGCGATTCCGAATCTTTGACATTTTTGACCTTTTCGACCCATTTTTTCCAATTTTTCCATATTTGTTGACCTTTTCCCACTTATTTATTAATATATTTGTGATGTATTGCTTCAAGTATTCCTCTTTGAGTCTTTAAATTGCGTTTTTAAGCCAAAATACCTAAAAAATAATAAAAATACCCGTGATTCCGAAAAAGAAAAATTTATATAAATATATGATAAAACATATAAATATATATATTTTTAATCAATTAATGTACATAAAATCATGGTTATTTTAGTACTTTTTGAGCACTCATCACTACACATACTAAATACATGCTCCAAACCCCTAAATGGTATGTGTATTATATAAACATATAATGTGTAATTTATATGAGTGTGTAAAGTATTGAATCATTAGTAATTGACCTTATATAAAAGATGATAAATACACTAAGTAAAAATATAGACTTTGTGTGTTGCATACAAAAATGTCAACACTAAAATAAAAGGACTTACAATCTCCCTATTTGGATTTCCATGGAAAAACAATATACAACACGAAATAGAAACAACATCTAACATGGTACATTCATGCTCAATGGCCCTTAAGAGTTCATTCTCATGAACAAACATGGACTCATTACCAAGACACCATCAACACACCTAACTTCAGTGCAACCTCGTGTTGTGCCCCATCCATCTTGACGAACCATTTTATGTTTCACGTCTAGACTCTAAATAGTTCCAAATTGAGTTCTATAGTCTGGAGCTACACTTGTATACAAAACAACACATACTTGTGAAAAACATCATGTAGAACTACATGTATTCTTACCAAATACTATCAAGTTATCCCTACATAGGTAAATAATAATTGGTAAAGCACACAAAAATATGCAATAGAGAAAGCACAACCTTCCCTGAACTAATACTACTTGAAAAGCACTAAATATAATGTGATTTATAATCATTTTAGTGTTAAAATAGAATTATATTTTCATAATTTTATTATTATTTTAGAAAATCTATGTCTTTAGAATCATGGGTATGTTTTGTTGTTCTTCAACTATTTTTGGTTTCAAAATTACTCAGTTGATAAACACTTGAAGAATTGTACCTGAAAGCACTCAATTGCAATCAAAGAATATAAGAGTAAAAACATACATATCAACTAAGCTTATAAGGGGGTAAAGTATGTGTAGAACAATGCTTGCTACATAGATACTTTAATGTGAGTCGCGACGTGAGACTTTTGGATCATGAATGAAACACATACCAGATTGATGTAGGCCAAGGTGGGGAAAAAGTGTGCTACAACACCTGACGATACGATCCACTTTTATCTTCTTTTTGTAGCATTTTCTCACCTATAAAAAGAACCTCTCAGCTCCTTAGAAATATATCCCAAAGCTTCCAACTTTCTCTTTTTCTTATTTTTTAGTTTTATAGTTTTTCTTTAAGTTCTTCTCTCAATTGAGAGTTTTAAAAATTCTTAGAAATATTCAAGAAGCTGCATATAAATATATCATTTGTAGATGCACTTGAATAGATACACCTTATGCCAAATTCATTAAAGATATATTGTCAAAGAAAAGGTGGCTTGGAGATCATGAAACAATAACCTTGATTGAAGGTTGTCAAAGTAGTTTTGACATCCCTTACACTATTGGGAAGATCTATTTTGGCAAAACACTATGTGACTTTAGTTTTAACATTAACCTCATGCCATTATCAAGAGATTAAGGGTTGATAATGTCAAACCTACTTGAATAACATTACAAATAGCATACATGTCAATCAAAAGACCTTGGAAAGTGGTAGAACATATGCTTATAAAAATAGAAAATTGATATTTCTAATAGATTTCATTGTGCTAGACATGGAAGGGGACCATGACATTCATATCATACTTGGTTGTCCATTTGAAACAACCAAAAAACCATTCATTGATGTACAAAAAGGTGAGCTTACAATAACAGTACATGATGAACAATTAACATTTAATATGTTCAAAGCAATTAAATTTTCTTATGCTAATAATGCTAGTGATTGCTTTCGAATAGGTGTTACTAATGAGCTAACCATTGATGTACTTTATGACATGTGCCTTAGTAATGCTTTAGAGTATGTGGTTGTTAATTCTATGAGTACATATGCTAATGAATACTATGACACTCACATAGGCGCACACATTCATATTAGTAGCTTAACAAAACTTATTGAACCATTCCCACTTAAAACTCAGGATGCTATAAACAATGACATAAAATCATTAGAAAACAACTCAACCTATTTTAATGTTGAAAGTATGGAATCAAATGTTGATATTGTGGATCGTGTGAGCTTTTAGGAGGACACATCTCTCAAATGTGTATCAAATGCATTTGTGGAATGTCTTGAGACAAGCTCAAGGCTCAAACTATCCATTGAGGAGCCACCCAAATTAGAGCTTAAAACTTTACCAAATAATATTTATTATGCACTTTTGGGTGATAAAAAGACACTTCCAATCATAACCTTTGCTAGTCTAAGTTCAGAGCAAGTAAAAGCACTTCTAAAGGTGCTAAGGAACTTCAAAAGAGTTATAGGTTGGTCTATTTTCAAATCAAAATAAAAAGCAAAAGCATAAGACCATCTATATTCATACACAAAACTCTATATTCATGCACAAAATCTTGCTAGAGGATGGAGCTAAATCGACTAGGGATGCAAAACTCTCGGAACCCACAAACTCAAAGGAATAGGAACAATCGATTTGTTAGGAATGTGTTGAAGATGATTGGATTAGAACCCGAAGGAAACAAAGTCCTGAAAATCCAAACTTTGAGATGCCACAAAGGATGATCACTCCCTTTGATAAGTCAAATTCAAGCATTCAATCAAGAATACACGAAGGCAAACCAATAAGCTTTTGGAAATAAACTTTTTATTAATGATATATGGTCTACCTCAAAATTACACAACTGCTCTTTTTATAAGTAAGAAACCCTAAAAGAAAAAAAACCCATAGATTAAATGGGCCTAATGGGCCTATTTAGTTATGGATTAGGCCTAATCCATCTTTAATTAATAAAAGACTAAACATACTTATGATAAATAAAACATAAGAGGCTCACAATTAACTAAAACAAAAATTACTTTCCAAATTAATCCTTGCACCCAACTTGATCTTTATAGGATCTTCAAAATATTTGGGATCTTGAGAATATTTATAAACATCAACTTGCTCAGCACCTCGATCTCCATTAATCTCATACTCTTCAAAAAGATTCATCATCAAATCATAGTTAAACCGAAAGGCACACACATGCACCATGTTCTTTCTTTCTTACTCATGTTTTCAACTTCAACAAGAATAGGAATCTTTGTTCTTTTTTTAATTTCAACTACCTGCTGTTATCACTAGAAAATACCCAAAAATATATGAAGAAAGGAAAGAGAGAAGAAAATCTATTTAGGAAAGTTAAAATAGGAAAAAAATAATCTTATGCTAGAAATATTTTCAAGATCTTTCTTTTCTTATCTTGCTTAACCCAAATAACAGAAAACTAGAAGAAAATAAAGGAAAACTAATTTCAACAAGAACCAGAAATTGAAGCAAGAAAACAAGAATTGAAGTCTTGAACAATCCGCTACCTTGTTCTCCTTTTTTTTCTTTCTTTTTTGACTGCTGGTATTGCTATGAATAGAAAATTCAAAAAAAATATATTCACAACCCTAATGAACAAAAACCGAAAACAACACAAAAAAATGTGACAAAACCTTAACCCCTTGGTAAGTGGTGTAAACGATGAAATTTTGGATCAAAAAAAGTGAGGAATAAAGGCAAAAACCTATTATGCTTATAGGAATTAAACCGAGCTTCAATTTGATATATTATAACAGTCATTTCGTTACCTGAGTCAAAGATGGATTAAAGATACAAATAAAGAACAAGAAAAAGATAGGAAGAATTCAAAGAGAATTACGAAATAAAAACCAAAGACAAAAATAAACGAAATTAGAAGAAAACATAGAAACCAAAAGAAGTTTGGTAATCCTAGGTGGATAATTCGAAATAACAAGAATTTCACAAATCAAAATCCCAAAAAAAGAATATTTTTGTTCCATAGAGATAAGGAAAGAAAACAATCAAATTTGGAATCAAGACAGATTTTTTTTTTGTAAAACGTAGAAACCAATGATCAATTTTTTTTTAATCAAGAACTCAAACAAAGATAGATGAATATAGATAACCTATTTTCAATAACCAAGAGTCTAATACCAAATGATGCGGACCCTCTAGGCGAACAACACTAGGAACCCTAAGGAAACAAAGTCCTTAAAATCCTAACTTTTAGTATGATCAAATTAGAACCCTAAGAAAAAAAATCCTTAAAACCCTAATATTTGGTATGATCATATTAAAACCCTAAGAAAACATAATCCTTAAAACCTAATCCTTGAGATGCCACAAAAAATCTTGAAAAATAGACTTCACAAATAACATTGAAATTGCAGTTGAATTAAGTTGTATCAACTTGTTTGTCCTTTGGAGAGAATTTGTCTTAATATTGTTAGTAAAATATAAGGATAAACAAAAAATGTTAACATAATTTTGATTAACAACATATAAATTATAAAATTATGAAAGATAATAAAATATAAATTACAAAGAATACGAATAGAAAAATTAATTTAAAGTTGAAAAATAAGTACCGAGTTTCGTATTTCATATAATTTCTTTAAGACAAATTCATCCTCTCATCGTGAGTGTTGGAGAATCATAGATGATTATCTTCCAAGATTAAACAATACCACACCAATATAACTACTTCAATGAGCTAAAAAAGTGTGTGAATTCCACCAAATTGAACCTAACTTTAAAGGGAGTATAATAAATAAATAAAAAATTTTAGTCTTTTTTATTAATTTTACAAATACCTAGAAGTTAATTTATAATCATTTATACTATAATCGTTCATTTTCTATAATTATTTTGGTCATAATTAACCATTTTTGTCATAATACATAATAAATCACTATAATCATTTTTGTCATAATATAGACATACATATCATAATAATTTTGTCATAATATAGATATAAATATTATAATTAACATAAATTTAAAAATGATCATAATTACAAAGTAATCAAAGTTGTACGCGTTAAGTGTAGAATTAAAACATATATTCTTCCATCTTAATAACTCATCATTTAAATTCAATTTCTCGTTCACTTATTTCGAGGATTAAAATATTTTTTCAAATATATTCTATATATATTTTATAAGTGTATTCCATGAATTAAAATGACACATCAATGTGATTTATATACCCCTTCCAACACCATATTGGCTTGTTCAACAGTGCTCTTTTTCCATTGGGATAAGAAATTTAATTACTTTATGCATTTGACTTGGCCCGAGGAATAGCCGATAAATCGAAAAAAATTATAAATTGAATATCCATCACATCAATGATATTAAGTAGAGATAATGGTAATAACCAAATAATATGCCAATGAATTTGTAAATAATAATAATAGAAACTTAATAGGCTTGTATTGGCAAAAGCAATACAAAACAAATTTTAAAATTGATAGGTTTAATGTAAAAGAAAATATAATTGATTGAATTCAATCCAATGATAAAGAAAATGGAAGAAGGATTTCAAAACATTCAATACTTAGATAATATTCATTACAAAGCCATTAAATTGATGCAAGATAATATCTAACCAAAAAGTTCATGTTACACATCAAATAAATGAATGTTTTTACTATAGCAATAAGAACTTATTGTATTAAGAATATCATAGCGTTTAAATCAATTTTTTTAATATATTAAGTAGAAGTAAATTAAAGTAAATATTTTCGAAAAATATTAGTAAAAACATGCCACGATAATATTAATAACAAATTAGTCATAGATTTAAAATCTTTAAAATTCATGAGATGAAAGATAAGAAATAAATTTACCATATTCAAAGACATGTGACTTTTGTATTTGTCATTTCACACGTACTAACAAGAACATGTACTTTGAATGAAAATCTCATTCTTATAACACATTATGAAATTAGAAAAATAACAATAGAAAAAGTTGAAAAAAAATATAGTAGTGAGTATTGTTATTTATATATTCTAACATATACATTGAAAGCATTTATATACTTCACGACTCAAGCATGAAAAGGAAAGTATATAACAACCAACCCATAAGCCTAATATTAACATCTCAATCAGTTATATAAATTACTTTATAAATCAATGTATTGACTCTTTGCATTTATTCTCTACAATATCATATGCATGTTTAAAGTAATTGATAAACATTATTTATAACAATTAACAAGATTTCTAAGTGTTAAAAGGATGAAGCCTAGAATTTTTTCATTCCTAATTGTCATATGGATACTGTTGACATTTATGGTTTGTTCAGTTGTATCATATATATTAATTATTATCATATAAGATTTAATTATATTAAGTTATATAGTAATTAACCTATACATTAAAGAAAGAGATGGAATATATTAAATTTCAATATAGTTTAGGATCAATCTCTTAATGACTCCAAATTTATATATAATTATATAATTTTTATTCAATCCTAACCATATTTTAACCAAATCTTTGTACAAACTTTGCCATTATGAAATCTAAGCAATCTAAGCAGTAACCCAATTTTTAGACATCAATTCCATACTGTATATGTGTTGGAAAATTACGCAAATTTTCGATAAGTCAGATTTATGAGAAAACAAGAATAGAAAAATAACACACAAATTTGATAACGGAATTCGACCAATCTTGTTTACGTCTCTGGATCTACTGTAGATTTTTTTACTAAAATGGGAGAAATTACACAAGGTGTTTACAATACTAACAACTCACAACCCATAACCCAATTACACCCAAGAAAATTAACCTCAATTTTCTCTCACAAAAGATTTTCTCTCAATTGGAATGAACACTTGGTTGATTAATTCATTACAATTGCACATCTATTTATAGGAAAATTCACTCTTTGAATTACTCCTTAAATTAATGGTTCCTTGAATTAAACTCATTGTTTTGCTCCTTAAATTAAGGATCTTTATAGCAATCTCCAACAATCTCCCACTTGAAGAATGATTTCAATCTGTCTTCACACCGCGATCAATGCATCAGCTTTTCTAGTCATGTTACTCTAGCAGACTAACTGAAGTTGAGCACAACTTCAGTTTGTCAATAGTCACCACATTTATTAACATATCCGCTGGATTTTTGTTTCCTTGAATCTTTTTCAGTATTAACACATTATCTTCCAATAGGGATATGATGAAGTGATAACGAAGTCCAATATGCTTGGTTCTAGAATGAAATGCTGAATTTTTCACCAAGTGTATTGCACTTTGACTATCACTATGCAGAACATTCTTCTCCTGTTTGAATCACAGCTCATTTAACAAACCTTGAAGCCATATCATCTTTTTATTGGCTTCAGTCACTGCTACATACTCAGCCTTTGTAGTGGATAGAGTGACAATTTTCTGTATTTGTGACATCCAACTAACATTTGTAGTTCCAACAGTAAATATATAATCGGTGGTGCTTCTTCAGTGATCAACTTCATCTCCAAAGTCTGCATCTACATAGCCTTGTACTTTTAATTCTCCTTTACTAAAGTACAAGCACTTTTCTATGGTGCCTCGTAGATACCTCAAAATCCACTTGACTGCTTCCCAATGAGTTTTCCCTGGGTTTGACATAAATTTGCTAACAATGTGTAGTCTCATACAGACCATTGCGTACATCAAACTTCCAATGGCTGAGTCATAAGGAACCTTAGCCATTAATTCTCTCTCTTCCTCTGTCTGAGGGGACTGATCCTTGGATATGCAAAAATGACTGGCCAAGGGTGTGCTAACTAGCTTGGCATCGCCCATGTTCAATCTCTACAAAACAGGATTGATGTACTTTGCCTGAGATAACTGCAAGGATCCTTTCTTCTTATTTCTTATGATTTGCATTCCAAGAATCTTCTTTACTGGACCCAAGTATTTAATGTCAAACTCATTTGACAATTGCTACTTCAACCTTCTAATATCATCCATATATGAACCTACTACTAACATATCATCAACATAAAGTAGTAAAATGATATAACTGGACATATATCTCTTGAAGTAGCAACAATGGCTAGCATTGCACTTCTGGAAACCTTCCTTGTGCATGAAACTGTCAAACTTTCTGTACCATTGTCTATGGCTTGTTTCAGGCCATACAAACTCTTCTTAATTTTGCACACCATGTTCTTCTTCCCTTTTTCTAAGAAACCTTTTGGTTGGTACATGTATATTTCTTCATCTAAATCTCTGTGAAGGAATGCAGTCTTCACATCCAACTGTTCAAGATAAAGATCTTCAATGGCTACAATACTCAACATTGATATGATAGTATTGAGCTTCACAACAGGATCGAAAATGTCAATGTAGTCAACTTCTTCCTTCTATTGAAACCCTTTGACAACTAGGTAGGCTTTGTATCTCTTGGAACCATCATGCTCCTCTTTCACCCAGTACACCCATTAATTGTGAAGTGCCTTCTTTCCCATAGGTAACTCAGCTAGTTCCCATGTCTGGTTGGAGATAAGAGATTTCATTTCTTCTTTCATTGCAAGCTCCCACTTGCTGGAATCTCAAGTCTAACAAGCTTCATCACAGCATTCAAGCTCCCTTCCATCAGTCAATAACATATAGTTCATATATCTTCTATTATGCACATGAGGTCGAGAAGACCTTCTCTATACAGGAGCTGGAGTAGGAGGCTGTGGTGTGTCGGACTGTTGCGTACTACTTTGTCCAACAAGTTCCTATGGCTAAGGACTTGTTACAATTGGTTCCGTTACGGAACTATCTGAGACATCATCTGCATCTGCAAATACTAACTCATTCTACTCTGAGTCGTTGGCGTCTATTTTATGCATGTCCTTATACATCACTCTTTCATTGAAAATCACATCTATACTACAAATCACTTTCTTGTTTTCGTCATCCCAAATGTGGTAGCCAAAATCATCCTCACCATAATCGATGAATGTACATTTCTTGGATTTGGGATCAAGCTTATTCCTACCTTAATCACTGATATGCACAAATGCTACACAGCCAAAAACTTTTAGATGTGATAGTTTCACCTCTTTTCCGATCCATACCTCCTCTGGTATTCTATGCTCTAATGGAACAAATGAACCTCGATTGATTAAATAAGCTGTCGTGTTGACTGTTTCTGCCTAGAACTGCTTCGGTAGACCTGATTGTACACGAATGCTTCTGGCTCTTTCTGTCAACGTTCGGTTCATACGCTTAGCTACACCATTGTGTTAAGGTGTGCCTGGCACAGTTCTTTCCATTCTGATCCCGTGCTCATAGCAGAAATTTTTGAATCTGGTGTCTTCATATTCACCACCATTATCAGTTTTGAGCTTTTTGATCTTCAAACCTGTCTCATTTTCCACCATAGCTTTCCATCTTCTAAAAGCCTCAAATACTTCAAACTTATGCTTTAGAAAGTAAACCCATACCTTCCGAGAGTGATCATCGATGAAAGTCATGAAGTAGTGTTTCCCACCAATGGATGAGACAATTGTCGATCCCCAAACATCAGAGTGGATAAGCTCTAGCCTTTCCTTCTTTGGGGTTCTACCACTTGTCTGAAAGCTGACTCTCTTTTGCTTTCCAAGTATGCAATCTTCGCACATGTCTATCTTTGTAGACTGTAGGCCTGGAAGTTTTCCTTTTGGGTGCATAATCTTCATCCCTTTCTCACTCATGTGGCCTAGTCTCTAGTGCCACAGATTTGATGTTTCATTGCCTACTACAACTGTGATTGAACAACGTGCCCCTGTTGTTATGTAAAGAGTGCCACTCTTCTTGCCTTGAGCAACCGTCATTGCACCTTTTGAAATCTTCCAATCATCACCATGTAAGATCGTAGTGTAGCCTTCACTAGCCAATTGCCCTACTGAGATTAAGTTCTTTCTTAGGTCGGGAATATGCCTGACATCCTTCAGTTCCAAAACAGACCCGTTCAACTTAATCTTCACTACACCTTTGCCAATAATTGCACACGGTTGATCATCACCAAGATATACCTTTCCAAGGTTTTTGGGGACATATTTCTCGAAGAATTCTTTCTGTAAAGTAACATGGAACGATGCTCTAGAGTCTAACACCTAAGATTCTTCGTTGCTCTCCAAAGAGCATATCAATGCATCATATCCTTCATCTCCTCCTGAGGTGGAAGTAACATTTTCCTCTGCCTTTATTTGTTTGTCCTTTGGTGCACTTTTGCACTGATTTTTGTAATGCCTGGTTCTCCCACAGTTCCAACACTCGATGGTCTATGAGCTGTGGGAATTATTAAGATTCTTGGATTTGGACCTTCTATCCTTTGATCTACCTTGATAGTCTGTTCTGCCACGTCCATTCCCGCTGGTTGAATCTCTTCTCCTTGACTCTGTATGCAAAACTGAAGAGGTTGATGATTCACCCGACTCTCTATGTCAGATCTCTTCACTGAGAACCAGATCACGAACATCGTCAAATTTCAACTTATTGCTTCCTAACGACCTACTCACAGCCATGACAGTAGCATTCCAGCTTTCTAGTAAAGAAGACAAAAGTATTAATGCTCGTACTTCTTCATCGAATTCAATTTCAACTGAACTCAACTGGGTTGTGACTGTGTTGAGTTCATTGAGATGTTGAGCTACCGATGTGTCTTCTGTCATCCGCAAGTTGAACAAACGTCTCATCAAATGCCCTTTGTTTGAGACCGATGACTTCTCATACATATTGGAGAGAGTTTCTCATACATATTGCGGGATAACATCAATCGAAAAATTATGAGGGCTTGTCTATCTAGAAGATTCCAATATTTTTCCTTCATAGCCTCTGGCTTCTTCCCTAAGAGAGGTTGATATAGATTTCTTTAATACAGATAATCCTCTATTTGTATTTTCCAAAACCCAAAATTTGTGCCATCGAATTTCTCGAGTTTCACCATTCCTTCATCTGCGGCCATTACTCCCATTCAAATCTGACTTCCTCTGGATCGTTTCTGACTATTTCTGCAAACCACCGTGTATTAGAACACCTCCGTCAATGAACAAATATTGTCGACAAAATTTCACTACACGTAATTCACTATTCATGTGAATAGTAACCTTGCAAGAAATTGACAAAAATCACCACCAAAAGCTCTAATACCAATTGTTGTGAAATTACACAAATTTCCGATAAGTTAGATTTATGAGAAAGGAAGAATAGAAAAATAACACAAATTTGATAACGGAGTTCGGCCAATCTTGCTTACGTCTCCGGATCTACCGTAAATCTTTTTACTGAAAGGGGAGAAATTACATAAGGTGTTTACAACACTCACAACTCACAACCCACAACCCAATTACATCCAAAAAAATCAATCTCAATTTCACTCTCAATTTCTCTCAGAAAAGTTTTTCTCTCTAAGTTTTTCTTTAAATTAGAACGAATACTTGTTTGATTAATTCATTACAATTACACATCTA
Source organism: Hippophae rhamnoides (assembly GCA_033030585.1). Classification (NCBI taxonomy): domain Eukaryota; kingdom Viridiplantae; phylum Streptophyta; class Magnoliopsida; order Rosales; family Elaeagnaceae; genus Hippophae; species Hippophae rhamnoides. Next base: position 72,759,606 of record CM065427.1, read on the forward strand.
TTTATAAGAAAATTCAGTAAAATGATTTACTCCTTGAATTAATTATTATTTGAATTAATTTTATTGTTTTATTACATGTTATACTCTTTGTTTTACTCATGCTTTGTTTCATATTTTTCTCGTTGATTTGTTACTTAAATTGAAGAGCTTTGTATTAATCTCCTTTCTAAATTTCCAGTAGTCAGCGAAGATTCAAAACTAGAGGAAATCTTTTTCCTGGTGCGATTTCAACATAAAGAACTAATCTTGAAATTGAAAATCTTCTCGACTTGTGTCTTCTCTGCTGTTGTAATCATTTACGTAGAGTATTACTTCAATGTTCCTTGACAAAACTCCATCTTCTTCAGCAAGGCTCACCTTCCAAAACCTCATTAATTACCTCAGCACCATCAAATCCCAATCCCATGCCAAACAATTTCATGCCCATATCCTCAGAACCAGAGGCCCAAGTCCTTCTCACATGGCCATATTGCTTTCTGTTTATTCAAATTTGAACCTTCTTCATGACTCACACCTTTTCTTTGGCACCCTTCAGTCCCCTTCCACTCTTGCTTTTAAATCCATCATCAAATGCTACACTTACCATGGCCTTGCTCGTGAATCCTTGGCTGCTTTCTTCCAAATGCGAGCTTCTGGCCGACACCCAGATCATAATGTGTTCCCTTCTGTCCTTAAATCGTGCACGTTGCTCAAGGACTTGAGGTTGGGCGAGTCTGTGCATGGTTGCATTGTTCGGTTTGGTCTGGAAACAGACTTGTATACAGGTAATGCCCTTATGAATATGTATTCCAAATTTCAGAGTTTGTTTCAGAATAGTGGACAGAAATATAATGCGCCTCAAGTGCTCGAAGAATTTCCTGAACTGAAGCAAGTTACAAAAGGTAAAACTAGCTTAGTTAGTTCTGCTGCGTGGACTGGTAGAATTAAGCATGAAAAGTTAGAAAAGGAGGAGATGACACCATTATTTGCTGGAAATGTAAAGAGAAAATTGGGTAAGTGTGAAACCTCGAATAATTATTCCTATCAAATGATAGACAAGTTGGAAACAAGGGTAATGGACATAGATTTAAAGGCTAATTTGAATCCATCTGGTGATTTGTTGCCACAAGTGGATGATAATTTTCATGGGAAAGCTGATAATATTTCACTGCAAATGGAAGACAAAACAGTCCTTCAAATAGATAATATGAGGAAGGTCTTTGATATAATGCCAAATAAGGATATTGTTTCTTGGAATACTGTAATTGCCGGAAATGCCCAAAATGGTGTGTATAAAGAGGCTTTAGCAATGGTTAGGGAGATGTGTAGTGCCAAGTTGAAGGCTGATTCCTTCACGTTGTCCAGCATTCTTCCTATTTTTGCAGAGTATGTTGACATTCTTAAGGGAAAGGAGATTCATGGATATGCCATTAGACATGGGTTTGTTGGGGATGTATTTATTGGAAGTAGCTTAGTAAACATGTATGCAAAGTGCACCCGTATTGAAGATTCATTTCGAGTTTTTAATCTCTTACCACAGTATGATGACATTTCATGGAATTCTATCATTGCAGGATGTGTGCAGAATGGTCTGTTTGATGAAGGCCTCAGATTCTTTCGTCAGATGTTGATGGCTAAAATTAAGCCCAATGAAATTTCATTTTCAAGTATAATACCAGCTTGTGCCCACCTGACAACACTACATTTGGGTAAGCAGCTCCACGGATACATAATTAGGGCCAGATTTGACGAAAATGTTTATATAGCAAGCTCAATGGTAGACATGTATGCAAAATGTGGGAATGTTAGGATAGCTAGGTGGATATTTGATAAAATAAAGAGACATGATATGGTGTCATGGACAGCCATCATTATGGGATATGCTATACATGGCCATGCTCATGATGCAATTTCATTATTTGAACTTATGGAAAAAGAGGGAGTAAAGCCTAATTATGTGGCATATGTGGCTGTATTGACTGCCTGTAGCCATGCTGGATTGATCAGTCAAGCTTGGAAATATTTTGACAGTATGACCCTGAAATTTGGAATTTCTCCCGGATTAGAGCACTATTCTGCTGTTGCAGACCTTCTTGGTCGAGCAGGAAGGTTAGAGGAAGCTTATAATTTTCTCTCCAATATGCATGTAGAACCAACTGGAAGTGTGTGGTCCACATTATTGGCTGCCTGTAGGATTCATAAGAATGTTGAATTGGCCGAAAAGGTTGCTGAGAAAATTTTTACAGCTGATCCTGAACACACGGGGGCATATGTGCAACTATCGAACATATATTCTGCTGCCAGGAGATGGAACGATGCAACAAAGTTGAGAACCTCTATGAGACAAAAAGGAATGAAAAAGAAGCCAGCTTGCAGCTGGATTGAAGTCAAAAACAAGGTTCATGCTTTTATGGCAGGAGATAAATCGCACCCATACTATGATAAAATAAATGAGGCTCTTAAAGTTCTTTTGGAGCTAATGGAACGGGAAGGATACGTGCCTGACACAAGTGAGGTGCTCCATGATGTTGGCGAGAAGCAAAAGAAAACCTTATTGTTTGGTCACAGTGAAAGGCTTGCCATAGCATTTGGCATCATTAGCACTCAAGCTGGTATGACAATTCGAATAACAAAGAACCTTAGGGTGTGTGTGGATTGCCACACTGCAACAAAACTGATATCAAAAATAGTCGGAAGAGAGATAATTGTGAGGGACAATAGCCGGTTTCACCATTTCAAGGGTGGAAAGTGTTCTTGTGGAGATTATTGGTGATAGCTTTAAACAATGTCCAGCTAAATAAACTTGATAATGGAATTTCAAGGTCATATTATGGAGTTGCCTTTGTGATTGATAATGGACAAAAGTGGACCCCTTTGTTGAAGAGCACTACTACAATTGCTCTATCTGACAATTTCCCGATTATGATGCCACATACCTCATTTGCAAGACATTACTATGTCAATTAAAGCCATATAAATGGCATTTTAGCCTTGCTTAACTTCAGTACGGGTCTGGCTCTAGAGTAGTGGTATACTGGTCAAAGAAATAAAATTTTCCCCGTATGCTTGGATGAGAAGGCAATAAGGTACTATGTGTTAATTGTCAGTAATGATCAGATGGTGAGCACTGATGGGAAATATGATTTACATGTGATTACTGCAAATGCAAGAAATTTCACTTCGTATACCTCTTTAAACTCCATTCAACCTGACCTTTCATAGTGATTATACTTGACTCGAAATCACACTTTCTTACAATGATGCATCATTTGAATTGTAAAATTCATCACCCTTCATTGATCATTATGTCCTTTTTCAAGCTATTTTGTTGTAGTTTTTGGAGCATTTTACTTTTTGATACTTGTAACTTCAATATCTTCACCCCCTCCCCCCAAAAAAATAAAATGAAATAGGTCATGATCTTCGTCATTTTTGATTACTAATATTCAAACATTGCATTAGAAATGGGCATTTAAGTTTGAATATAAGATATTAAAAGTGCACTTTATACCGTTGTTATTTGGTGAGAAAATATAAGTTTGCTTTTTATAAAAAGATTACCGAACTTCATTTGACAATTTTATGCCTAATTATCAAAGAGTAAAATTAGCATTTTTAAAAATATCTATTTTTACAAAAAATGATTCAGAAAATATTTAAATAATTAATTTTTATTTATAATTATACTTTAATTCATCTTTTTTAATGAAAGATTGCAACTGAATGACCTTAAAGGTGCATCATCTAAACTAGGTTGATGCCTTTGTAACACCTTTTTTTTATTTATCCAATTAACTACGAGTATTATTAAAATAATAAAAAAAATGGTATTAACAAATCATTCTTAAACAAAACCTATAATAAGGTTTGTTATTAATATAAAAAAAACAAAAGTATTAACGAATGATGGAACATCCCACCACCATATCGTTGTATAAATATTAATGTCATGTTTGGTTATAAGAATGTCAATGTGAATATAATTGATTCTTTACGATTTATGTTTGGTTGTGCTATAAATTCAGAATTGTACGACTTTTGAAAGAAATAGTTTTCATGAAAAATGCATGTACTAATAGAAGTATATTTATGAATATACTACGTTATTTTATTTAGTTATATTTAATTTTACTTGAGGACAAGTAAGGATTTAAGTTTGGGGGTGTGATAATTTTATGAAAGTAGAGTCATTAGCGCACTTTTTTACTTAATATTTACTTGTTTATTTAATAAATAATATTTTTATGCCAAAAAAATTAAAATATAAACTTTTTAGTGAAAAGGAGTAAAAATATAATTTTTGAATTTTTTTGTGATTTTTTATGAATTTTTAACGCATGACCAATCATAAGTTGCCACGTAACCAGAAGAGCTGATTGTGCAAGCCACGCAGACGTCACGCAAGCACGGAGAGCGAATCACATCACGTCGCGTGTGAGGAGGACAAAACACGCGCCACGTGTCAACATGATGTTCAATCCGAGTTCGAAAATCAATCAACATGCCATGCCACGTGTCGCTACGCCATTCCTCTCAGCGTTCCACCTGTACGCCACACCATCCATTTCTGCAAATCAAGTCGCGCCACGTGTTGCTGACTCAGCGAGCGTTGACTCTGACAGGTCTTCCCTACCATGTGTCCCTCCCTGATTCGCCCAATGAATTTTTGATGCCACGTGTCACGCCGTGATTGGCTAGAACTGTCAGTTTTGCTTGTTTTGATCGTAGCCCTTGATCTAAAGGTTCAGATCGCACCTGAGCTTTATTTAAGCTCCTAATCACTCCATAAACCCAAATTGGTCTCCATTAACATAATTTTGGTCATTTTTTTGAGCTACAAAAAGTGAAAAATACAGAAAAATTCAAGAGAAGACACAATTTTGGTGGAGATTTAAGAGGAAATTAATTCTACAATTCAAGAGATTGATTATATTTATTTTTCTACTATTTTCTTTATCAATTTTTATGTCTTTCTTTATGAAAAATATGAACTTTATGAACACAATTATGTGTAATTAATTTATTAATCTAGGGATCTTATGAACCCAATTTTCACCATATGATGATCTAAAATTTTACCCCAATTATAATTTTAATTTAACTATATTATTTAATCTGATTTGTATGCTATTAATTGTTTGACCAACAATATATCTATAGAGGTAATTAAATAGATTTGAGAGAATTATTTAATTGTTTGTCTTGATTAAATAACATGCATAGTTTCTAGGCAAAGATGTATGATTCTTATATATGTGATCCATAATTGATGAACTTAATGAGTAGTATGCAATTTAATTGGCATGAGAGTGTGATTAAATTAATTACTATATGGTGTGTAGTTTACTTGAGAGAAGAATACATGCTAGGTTAGATTCAATTGATCATGTAATTAATTGATATTATATTGGGGGATTTTAGCGATTCGCATGTTTAGAAAATTGGGGGATTAAGTATTCCTAGATATTTTCTCATATATCTTTTTAGTTATCAAATTTTATTTAATTAATTATTGCTATTTAATTTTAGTTATTTTAATTTTGCTTCATTAAAATATAAAAACACAAAAAAAATTGATTTTTATTATTTTTAGTTTTAAAAATTAGTTTATAATAAAATAATTTTCGTGGGAACGATCTTTTTTTATCATTATATTACTTGTTATGATACGTATACTTGCGTATTCATTACACACACTTCGTGTGTGGCGATCATAGGGAACATGCAAACAATAAAATATTATGGAGATAAACAGCCTTACGCTATTTCATATAGCTCATGGGTGAGTCCAATGCATGTTGTACCAAAAAGGGTGGAATGATGGTGGTGAAAAATGACAACAATGAGTTTATTCCTACAAGAACAGTCACGAGTTAGCGTGTATGTATAGATTACCGCATGTTGAAAAAAGCAACAAGGAAGGTTCATTTGCCACTTTTATTCATAGATCAAATGTTGGATCAATTGGCCGAATATCCATATTATTGCTTCATTTATGGTTATTTGGTGTATAACCAGATTTCCATAGCCTCCAAAGATCAAGAGAAAACTACATTCACATTCCCCTATGGAACATTTTCTTTTTGAAAGATGCCCTTTGGATTATGCAATGCCCTAACAACATTTCAACATTGCATAATTGTTATCTTTTCTTATATGGTGGAAGATATAATGGAAATTTTCATGGATGACTTTTCAATTAGAAAAGCATGTCATCTCCATGTTAAGTTGGATCATAAAACTTTTTAAGCTATAAAGAAGTTTAATTTTGATTTGAAGGTAACAAGGACAAAGTGACTTCTTCAATTGAATGAAATGGATGAGTTCTGGAATGATGCTTATGAAAATGCAAAGATCTACAAATAACAGACAAAGAAGTGGCATGACAAAAAAATTCTTAGGCATGAGTTTTCTATAGGACAACAGGTTTTGCTCTTCAATTCATGACTAAAACTCTTCCTAGGTAAGTTAAGATCAAAATGGACATGTCCTTATACAATTGAAAAAAATTCTACTTTTGGAGCAAAAGACTTGAAGGAAAAGGCAAGGAATATATTCAGAGTTAATGGAGAGAGATTGAAGCACTATTATGGAGAACAAATGGAGAAGAATTGTGCATTTATTCCTCTTCAAAATCCTAATTGATGAAGATTGAAAAGTCTGGTTGTAGATTATAAAACAAGCGCTTATGGGAGGCAACCCATAAAACTTTCTTTTATTTTTATTTGAATAATTTTGATTTTGATGCTTGCTTATTTTGTAAGAATAAAAAGCTGAAAATTACAAACTAATGTAGATCCACTATAAACCAGGGAAGTTCCTTTCATTTATCCTTGTCTTACTTTTGAATTACAACGAGTACATAGTTTAGTTTAAGTTTAGGGGTGTAAACTCCTATAATATTGAGTTATTGAATTCTCTTATCAATAATGTATTTGAGTATGATTGAATTTGCTATGACTATGAAATTTGTGATTGAGGATGGGTTTGAGAAAAAAAATTCAAAATATGTTATTATGTTAGTCAAAGTTTTATGGTTACTTTGATTTAAATCTTTGTCCTTGAAAATAATTGAGCACATAGTAAAACTTTTCTCACATCCATTTTTTCCTATGAAGAGAAGGAGTTGAATTAACTTGGTTAGGAAAATTCAATATTGCTTTGCTCTAGAGTCTGTCGATGGATCCTTGAGGCGAAATCCTAGTTGATACCAAATATTAGAGAAATGATCTAGGAAATTTTTTATCACAACCAAAAAGCTTTCTCATCCATCCTAATTATCACGCCATCATTGCATGGTATACTCCCATAGTCAACCCACTTGAACTTTATTTGTTCTTTTAACTACATAAACCATTCTCATTCTAAGCTTGAAAAACCATAAACTTATCTTAAATTTTGAGAAAATACTTTGATGAAAATTTTCATTTAAAGAGAAAGTTAATTCAAATTAAATAATCCATATTATATTTACTCTATTTGATCAAAAAGTGAAATGCAAGAATTGAAAAAGGGTTAAAGTGATTGAAATTAATAAAGACTATGAGTATCAAGGCAACCACATCTTAAAAAATAGAAGGAAAAAAAGGACTCCACTTATTTAGTATGAAAACAATATTATCATCAGTATGCGTATATTGTTGAGAAAGAGCTATGGTATGAACCAAGTGGATATTATTTTTATTGTTTTTTTTTCTACCAAGTATTTTTCTAGTTTTCTTTGATTTTCCATTTCCATTTCTTTCTTATCCCTCACCCTATGCCCTTTCATTACAACCCCTAATTAAAGACCTTTTGATCTCTGATTTTGGTATTTAATTACATTAGTGAATAAGATTTTTTGAAAATTGGACATATGGAGTTAAGTTTTGAGAGAATTTTTCTGATTTCAATGGTTCTATTTTTATCTGAATTTGCTGGTAGTTTGGAGTTAAATTGACTATTTCACACACACACTCAAGGACTTATCTTTAGGTTGAAGTAAATGTTTAACTCTTGCTTGATAATTTGCTGAAATTTTGATTGATTTTCCTGCTATCTTCGATGTAAAAAGAGTATTAGTGATGAAATTTAAATTCAAATCATGGCTTGGTGAGTGATGACAGTTCTTTAAGAGGTCTTGTTGGCACTTTCTATAGTTGTATTTCTTTTTATTTTCTTTTTGTTTGATGACAAATAAAGTTTTAAGTTTGAAAATGTATGATGACTTGCATAATTTGGCATAATTTATCACTTCTCAAATTTAAACTTCAGTCTAATTTTATTTATTTTTATTGATTTTAGACTTGATTATTATTATTGAAATTTATTGAAGATAATGAAGTTCCAAAATTTTAGAAGCATATCATCTAAGGACTTTCAAATTTAAATTAAGATTTATTTAAATCATATTTAAATTAATTTATATATATAAAGAAAAAAACTCAGTAGGTATATATATATATCAAATTGCGCAACATATTAACGCGAAAGTATATTCTTTTTTCGATTTAATTTTCTTTTAATTCCTCTCAGAAAATTATGGTAAATTTATTTATGTTAAATTTAATTTTTAGCATTAACTAATTTTTCTTTATTCTAGGAAAAAAATGTAATTTAATTCTGAACTATGCTTGATTTTTATGTTAATTTGAATTATTTCTCTTCGTGTTTGTTTGATTTATTCTAAGTTTAATGCTTCTAATTAAAGGACCATTAATTAGATAATTTTAATCTTGTGATTTACTATCAAAAGAGAGAATTATAGGATAGATCTGGAATATTTTGACATAGGTAAATATAGAGATTGAAAGACTTGTATGAACCTGTGTAGTTTTAAAACCATTGGTCTTAATGCTTTCTTACTTTATTAAATTTCATATTCTTGTGTAAATTAATGAATAAAAATATTTTCAATTGACTATCGAAAGAGGTTTTTGGATATTTTTTGAAGATTGATAGCAAATAGAGAGAATTAAATTCAATTAGCTAGATGAGTAAAGCATAATAAGGGATTAGGTGAAATCGATTTCTTAGAAGTTTTTTTCCCATTAATTTGATTTTTGAACAACATCTTTATTTATTTATTTTTTTGCATATTTTCTTTAAATTAATTTTATTTTAAATTTCAATTACAACAAGCTTAGTGACTTTTTTTTTTTACATAAAATGATATTAGTTTAATTTTGGTATTTTTCAAAAATAAGTTATCAATCCTTAGGACGCTATTCATCTTATCACTTTATTATAAAACTATGATACTGTGCACTTGTAGTTTTGCACTGATCAACAATTTAAAATTATAAATGACAGATGTAATTCATTTATTGCATTATAATAAAAAATAATAACTAAATTAAATGAAATTAATATCGTTGATAATTTCTAATCTAAACATTTAATTCCAATGAAACAAAAATCAGAATTTGCTACTTCAATTACAAAAATTAATAATTTCATACTAACTTTATAATCTAGTGATAAGCAAATATATCAAACTAATTGTAAAACTATTTCAAGAATTAATATTCTTTAATATTCATGAAATTAAATACATCAAAAAATTAAAAATTAAAATTTTAATTAAACCATGACATGATTCAAATTAAATTATAATCTATGGCTTAGAATTTCTTATAATCACAATGAATTATTTAACTTGACATAAAATCAACATATTCATAAAAATAACTAAATAATTCATAATTATTAAGAAAGGGAAGAGATAATAATCTTAATATTTTGATGAGAAAGTGAAACCAAATAAATCAAATGCAACAATCTTTAACCTTGTCCTAGAATTACTTGTCAAAAATAATTAAATGATGCTCCAAAATAATTGCTCTTATTTTCACTCAAATTTTGGTTTTACCACTGATTTCGTTCAAATAGGTGTTTTTTAGGTATTAAACTCATACAAAGTAGGTTTTTATACTCAAATTAGAATGGGGTCGTTTGATGATACAATTTGGAACACGTCCATGTGTCCACATAGAAAATAAGGAGATTATTACGTGAACAGTGGATTGGGCATGAAAGCTTGAGGCATTATGATCTTTAAGAAGAATGACATAATGACGTGCGAATGAAAAAACGCTGGAGAAACGATATGTCGTATGTGGCACTAGCTAACGACACAAGTTTGGTGTTGTTTGGCATCAGGAGCTACTAAAATGGAACCATTTTTGTTTTTCCTTTGCTAAGTACACATGCAGCCTATAAAAGTACATTTATCGATCAAATAAAATTAATAAAAAAATTTATTAAAAATTCTAAAATTCTAAAATTCTAAAAATTCATATTTTATGATAAAATATACAATAAATAATTATAGCATATTGAGCAATCAAATAAGTGTAAATATAGAAAAATTAATGAATAAAAATATGTATAATTTATTACTCATCAACTCATAAGATGCTTGTACGAAAGAGAAACAATTATATATTTTTATATTGCCTTGATCTTAAAATAGATACAGATAAGATAGAACACAAAGCAAGAGGGAGAGAGAAGAGAGAGAAATAGATGGAGAGAGTATATATTAACTTGTACATAGAGTATACATATTTGTAGGTGGCCTTGTAGCTTGAATGGCATAAACAACCTTGTGATAAGATGAAAGTAGCATGCTCAAATCCTACTTGGGTATAAAAGGTCCTCTTAGGAAGAGAGAGAGAGCATAACCAAATCAAAAAGTTATCATGTTCATGTTTAGTTTATGTATACTTTGTAAATTATGTGTAATGTATATATATGTTATATGTACATGTAATGTATAACTCATAAACTAGTTTAGAACAATTTAATTATATACATATATATACATGCTATTTAGGATACGAGTTCTTTGTTTCTTTGTAATAATATTATATTATTTGATACTGTATTCTAGAAATATTTGTAATTTATTAAAAGTTTTCTTTATAAGAAAATTTTAATATTTCCTTATCTAATTTTTTTAATTTACTTTCTTTAATTTTTCAATCTTATATTGTTTATCAAGATATATTTTTAAATATTATATAATGTCTAAAATCTTAAATCATATCTTATTTTTTAGATTTTTAATATTTTTTTAGTTTAGTTTTAATACTTATAAATAGGATGTGTTCATTGAACTACCAATTTTTTATATTAACTTTTAATTTATTAATTAAATTATTACATGTATAATTTTTCATACTCCATTAATTTATTATTTTTTGTCTTTTTTATTTATGTCATATAATTTTTGTTATAAATTATAATACACTAAATCAAAGTTTTAGATTTATGTTATAATATGACTTTAAAAAATGTATGTTTAAATTTAAAAGAATTTATGGTATCATGAATTCTAACTTCTTAGTATTTCAATAAAAACATTTACCTTTTCATTAAAAAAATATTTAAATTTCAGCCCCTAAAAAACATATCTAACTCCCCCTCTACTAGCACTTAAAAGTCAAAACAAAACCGAAGAAAAAAGATTAATATGCTAATTAATCATTCGATTCATCGTTTCTCTCTCATAGAAACCAAACGTTTTTTCTTACATTTTTTCTATTTCTATTCACATTCTTTTTAATAAGACTTCACTTATCTATATATGAAATAAAAGCCTTTAAAGCATTTTCGGGATATGCCAAGCCAAATAGTATATATATACCATAATGGCAGAAGGTAAAATTTCAGATTATAAATTTTGAAAATGTAGATGTTAAAATTAACTAAGAAAAAGAAAAAGTAATTCGGTGATATAGAATTTCAAACAACTAACTAACTTTTAGATGGTTTATTAAGTTTTATGATAATAAAATACGAGATAATTTTTAAAAAATATTCAAAATATTTATTTTGTGTAATTATATTCGTAGATACGATAAAAAAAAACACTCAAATATTTACCAATTAACAGATGAAGAAAAGGGCAAAACTTTTCTGGACAAACTTAGATTCCCAACAAAAAGATTGAAAATTAAACAAATAGTATGACTCAAATCAAGGAAAGATAACTCTAGAATGCTAATTTTTTTGCTTAGCGAGAACAGAGGGATTAGAAGGTACAGAAAGCCAGCAAAAGGAATATGAGCAGGAGGTGAAATCTTTTGATGAGTAGTAGTCCGTGAAAGATCAGAAATGTGAAGAAATTGAGAGAATTGGCCATGAAAGAAGGAAAAAAATAGATACGTGATTTTACAAATATATCCTCGATAAAAGTCACTTACCTCACTTCTATTAAAAAAAAAATATTCTTGTCATAATTGCAATAATCATTCAATTCAACCTTCCTCTCACATAGCAACCAAACGTTTTTTTTTTCCCTCTATTTTTGATATTCACATTTTCCAACAAAATAAATAAATAAGAACTATGAAAATGAGTCACCTGGAGTTTTTGGTATCCATTGAAAGATAGCCTTCTGTTTCTTCTTGCTTCCATTACAATAATTTCTTTCGAGTCCTAGTACGACATTATTTGATTGCAATTAGTTCCTCAGCTTTTACAGAATTATGACACAACTGTTAACTTGCTTAGATTTAATGAATAAGCATCTGAATTTGTTAATTTTCTAAAAGTATTTTGAGAATCATGCCTAAGAATATTATAAACGGAAATCATCCTACTTCGGTCATTTTTATTACTTTATAAATGACGATGAGTTAAAGAAATTTTTTAACGTAGACTTGTTTTCACATGTTTGTATAAAATTTTCACGTGGTAACGTGAAAAGGAAAAAATTAAGTAAGTTTTGGGAGAAATTTTCACCTTTTTAATTTAAAGTTAAAAGTAAATATTTATGATTTGATATCTATATGATATAATGATATTATTAAATCAAGCTTATAATTAGGTTTTCATATTTAATATTAAATGTATGATTTTCAACATAAATACAAATTTATCTCTCATTTGTTTTAGTTAAATCTTATAAGAAATAACTTAAGTATCGGAGTGGATATGATATCTCAATGTCGTATCTCCAAATTGTTTGCACATGTACATCAAGATCAAAATCACAACCTTAGTGGCAATTATAATGAACATAAAAAGTTGATTTAATATCTGGTGTCGTTTGTAATAAATAAATTTGATGTTATAACCGACTCGAGCGATGAAATAACAAAGAACATTTGTCGTGTTCTTTGTCATATTCATTTTTGTTCATCACATCTTTCTCTTATATAGTACGTTTGATCCATTAAAATACAAAGATGAGCTCTAAAATGTTTCTAAGAACTTTTTGCTTCTATTGTGCATGAACAATCCAACCAATTCTTGTGAACCAATACCTATTCCCAACGTGCTTCAGGATGACAAAGTCCCTCAAGAAGATCACAATTTCTCCATCTCTAGACAACCAAATATGGCCACGATGATTTCTAGAGAATGGGAAGATCCATACGAGATGTTCTCTAAAGTGCTCGAGTAAAAGCTTGGCCCTAGAATCAGGCACATTCCATTGATTGAGCTAGTGAAGAAGACTAGAACTCTTATCTTATTAAAAGGGGAACCTCCCAAGACCATGCGATTTGTCACCTCATTACCTCAAAAAGTCAAGAATGCACTAGATGAGTTTCTACGATAGAGAAAAGATGTGTTTCCAAGGATGTCCCACCTCTTCCCGTTGTGAATGAGCTGGGTGGAACCTAGAAATACATATACATCTGTTGTGCACCTAGATGACATGGCCACCTAGGAAGAGCTTGATCATCATACCTTAGTAAAGTCATATAGAATAAGCATTTAGTTATCCACTTAGAAGATGCACTCCAACACGCAGTACAAGTAGGCAGCTAGCTAGGAAGACTAGCCAAGCAGAGCAACCGAGTAGACTAACATCCCTAGAAAAGTAGCCAAGCAAATTAACAACCATGTAGACTATCATATTTTTGACCCATATTTTGCTATATTTTTAAGAATTAATTTTTATAATTTATTCTAGGAATTTTGTTACTTTGGAAGGGATTTTTGTATGGTGTAAGTTCATGAGTTATTGAAGGAATCTGTGGACTAAAATGAGCAAAAAGAGTGAAAACAAGGCAAGAAATGGAAACTAAAATAAGTCCAGACAAACAAGAATCAAGCCACCATGAAAACCAATTCGCGTTGAGCCATATGAATTACATACTACATTGGACTGACTGTAGGTTTTTTATGGGAGCTCAAATATGTCTTACACTGCAACACCATTAATTACATGCCATAGTAGATTGGCCATGAATTCTTGTATGTGAGCTCAAATATGTCTGGCATCACAACACTACTAATTTCATGTTTTGATAGATTGGCCATAGGTTTTTGTATGGGAGCTCAAATATGTCTTTCATCACAGCAATAATAATTCCATGCCATAATAGACTGGTCCTAGGTTTTTGTGTGGGAGCTCAAATTTGTCTCATGTCGTGGCACCAATAATTCCATTTTTTGGCCAGAAACTCCCTCGTGAAATGTTAAGTGTTTTCTTATTTTCTCTCTAAAATCTAACTTATAAATATGTCATAAATGATTCTGAAAAGAAATTAGCAAAATTTAATGAAGATTGAGGTGTTAACCAAGTTGATGTTTACAAATATTCTAAAGATTCTCAAGATCTTACAAATATTCTTAAGATCCTACACAAGGGATAGATTTGAAATATTAAATTGGATGCAAGGATTAATTTAGGAAGCAATATTTTTGTTTTAGTTAATTACGAGTCTTTTATGTTTAGCAAATTTTGTTTTAGTGAATTGTGGGCTTTTTATTTTAAGTCTTTTAGTCTTTTATTTTGTAAGGTTAGGTTAGGCCCAATCCATAACTAAATAGGCCAATTTCATCTAAGGTTTTTCTTTTAGGATTTCTTTCTTATAAAGAGGAAGAACTATGTAATTTGGAGGCAAGAATGAATATCATTAATGAAAAATATATTTCATAAAGCTTTTGTTTTGCCTTCTTATGTTCTTGATTGAATGTTTAAATTCGACTTATCAAAGAAAGTAATCATCTTTTGTGGCATCTCAAGATTGGGGTTTTAAGGACTTTGTTTCCGTAAGGTTCTAATATGATCATCTTTAACATGTTCTTACCAATTCAATCGTTCATATTCTTTTAAATTCGTGGGCTACTAGGGTTTTTTTCATAGAGGGTCCACATCATTTGGTATCAGAGCCTTGTTGCTGAAAACAGATTATTTATCTTCATCTATCTTTGTTTTGAATTCTAGATTAAAAGAAAAGAAATTTCATCATTTGATTGTTTTCTGCGTTCTTGAATCACAAATCATAAAAAAAAGAAATTTCATGCTTTTGAGTCTTATGTTTTCTTTCAATTTTATTGTCGTTGTTTTCATATTTAGATTTTGTTTCGTCCTTTAGTTGTTATTTACTTTTCATATTTTATTTTTTTATTTTTATGTTAATTATGTTGTTTTATTTTATTTCTTATTTCGTGAACAATATTTAGAAATATTAATTTTATAATTGTTTGTTGAAACTTGTGTGAAGTATACATATGTGTAATATTAATATGTTTGAATTAATGGATGCATTTGCAATTTCATACCAACTCTTGAACAGGTTCAACAAATGGGTAATTTTTCTCTCTTTACTGTTTATCTTTAAATTATAATTGTTACATCAAGGGGAATGTAAATTCTAGGTTAACAGTAGGAAAAATTACATTTATAAAAATTATGTCCTAAATTGAAATTTTTATGTTCACATACATGTCTATATTTATATTTGTTTGTACTTATATTGTTGTCTGCTTTTATTTATTTTTATTGAATTAGAAATTTTTGGTTAATTTTTAAATTTTTCTTACAAAATTACCATTTCTTGTAAAGTTAATTTTAAGAAAATGATTAGGTATTTGCATTGTAAATTAATTTCAAAAATATTTCATGGAGTAATATGATAATTATTTTTTTCTTGTCATAATTATTATTTCATGATAAAATATTGAAATTGTAATGAATGCAAAATCAATGTTTAAGAATCAATTAGTATAGACTACCCTTGTAAGAATATATTTTGAGCCATTATTTTCTCATTCTGAGTGATAATATTTTTTCTACTCTTTAAACATTCTTCTTATCAATTCTAATTATTAAATAATCTTTATAGATCTTTGTATTTAATGTTAGGATTTTTACATCTAATAAAGTGTCATATATTTATTTTTATTACATATATTTAACAAGTTAAGTAGAAATTGAAAGTATATGTCATTCTCTTCATCCAAACATGACTTCTAAAAAAAGACATATATTGGGTTACCTAAATTAATAAAATAAAAGGACACAAATTAGTTACTTATCTATTATACAATATGTGCACAATCTATACATAGGTCATTTCTCTAAAAAAAGAATATCTCTAAAAAAGGGATAATAAAAAAAAGAAAAATGAATAGTATAAACTACATACTATGACCCATTATTTCAAAGTTGTGAGAATTAGCTAAATACAAAAGATAAAAATATGTAGAAAATAATTCTCCAACAAGTCATTTGCATTTTTCTCATCTCTTAAAAGACATTACTTGATGTTTTTATTTGAAGAATTTTATTGATGTATAAAAACAATATTTGATTTCTTTATAAAATCTTTTCATTTGATTCCTTTCATGAGGTTAATATGATACACCACTTTGAGTTTTTTATTTTTTTAAATATATGCGAACTTATTAATTCATTTATATGCATAAATTCATTTTCATATACATTTGAATGAGTACTTGAACCAATAATATCAACGTTATTGAGAGTATGCCTTGTAAGGATATAGTCAAAACGGATTAGAATTCCTTATACTGAAATTGGGTAAGTTTTATATTGATAAATTTTTGATTTGAAATATGAAAGTGATTTTCAAACTAATTATTATAATAAATCATGAATGTTAAGAATATTGAAATGACTTATGCTATAGATTTTAATATTAGACTTAATTTTAAAGCATGAGAAGTTTTGTTTTTTTTGTCTTTTTACATTGTTATAAATTTTTATTTGTAAATGTTTTATTTGTTTGTTTTTATTTATTTTCAATTTTTGTTTTACATCTGATATTTAGGGGTATCATTTTTAAAAGGCTTCTTGCATATCTAAAAGCAACAGTATCAATCTAAAAAAATGTTTTAGGATAGTTTAATTTATAGTTTTTGTTTCTAGTTTTTCACCATTCTTACTAAAAGACTTAGCAAGAAGCTAGTTAAGGGTTGTAATAAGTTCTTAAAAATATTTAATATATGGTGATTTTATGAAAATTAAGTGATTATGTAGATTTGAATTTGATTATTTTATTATCATTTTATACAAATCTATTATTTTGGAACCACAGGTATATTTTTTTTGTTTCTTAAGTATTTCTTGTATTTAAAATGATTTAACTTGCAGAATTATATTTCAAGTACTCCATTATAACTTAGAGGATTAAAAATAAAATATATCTAAAATATTACATATGTTTTAAAATTGAAAAAAAAATTACAAAAAGGGTTCCAAATTGATGCAGATTGGAGTATGCCGTAACATGAACGTAGCAATAAGCTAGTTAGTGGTTGAGATAAGTGCTTAAAACACTTAATATATTGTGATTTGATGCAAATTAAGTGATTATATAGAGTTGAATTTTCTTGTTTTACTATCATTTTATGCAAATATATCATTTTGAAACGACATGTATATTTTTTTGTTTCTTAGGTATCTCTTGTATTTAAAATGATTCAACTAGAAGAATTATATTTCAAGTACTCCATTACAACTTAGAGGATTAGAAAGCAAATATATGTAAAATATTACATATATTTTTAAAATTGAAAAAAAAAGAAATTACAAAAAGGGTTCCAAATTGATATAGATTTGAGTGTGTCGTAGCATGATTTTATAGTGAGCCACGACACGAGTCAAAAGAGAAAAATAAAATGTGCCCCATAAATGATGTGGTTTGTGGTGTGAAACATTATGTGCCATGGTACAAGTATAGTGGATCGTGTCCAAAATTATGTATAGGTTGTGTATGCCACGACATGAAAAAGTTGTATGTCACGGTGTCAAGTTAAATTTTTCACATTTTTTTCTCTTTTCCGCACCCTATAAATATGAACATATTTTAATTGTAAAAATCATCCTAAAATTCCATTAGCACTCTTCTGACTGATTTATTAGCATTTCTTAGTTTTCTTTTATTAGTTTAAATTTTTTCTATCAATTGAGAGTTGAACAAATTTAGTTTATATAATAGTTTTTATATTCAATTCAACAAACATTACAACAATTATGTTTGGATGTTTTCAAGAACAAAAGCAATTCTAAAGAATTTTGTTAAGGTATATTTAAATGTATTCTTTTTAGATTATCTTTAAGTGATATTTTACATGCTATATGTTTAATTTATTAATCATTTATTAAAATATACATGTCTTGATATAAATAATATGGGATGTTAGTAATGTTGTTATGCTTGTGAAATATTAAAGTAGATTAAAATATTTTTAAAATATGAATTAAGTTTCATTTCTTCGTCAAGGTTTAAAAAGAGTTTGTAAATTAAAAATATATTGACGAAGTATTTTTTTATAATAAATATGAGAATTAGATTTAAGATTTAAATTATTTGAATCAAATTTAGAGTATTGTCCTTGGTTCTTTAGATCTCTATCAAATGTATAGTTAGAGAAAACTTTATTTCAAATATTTTTATAGGAATTATTATTAAATATATATTAATGATGCATCTTTCATAATAGCTTTATAATCTAAAAGTTAGTTTTAGATACTTAAATCATAAACCCAACTTTGACACTTTGAATGAAACTCTAACTTATATGCCCGACCTTAGGCAGTAGTTAGATGTTTTATTAATTTCATAGAAATAAATCAAAATTTAATAATTAATCAATTGGTTATTTTGATCTTAGGATGTTAATTGATTTATTATTAACAAAAGAATTTTGATCTCTTTTTTAAGATATTTTCTTATTAAAAATAGATGATCGATAATCTTAATTCATATCTTTAATAACCTACTTAATATTGAACAAGCATGATTAACTAATTAATATATCTAATAAATTCTTCAATGCATGATAAATATTTAATTGCTTAAATGTTTATTGACGCTATATTTATTTTTATGTCAGTGGTTTAGATACTCAACCAAAACAATCATGATAAGATGTTTAAGTTTCCAATTTCATTTTTAAGAGTTTGTTGAATGATATAAAAACCACTTGATTTCTCTTTAGACCGACCTTCATACTTATCATTTTCTATATGTGATTCGTGCATTTGTGAGTTATTTTATAAATCATAAAAATTTATACGCAACAATTTTTTACATCACTTATTTGTCCTAAATCAACAAAAAAATAGAAAAAAATGTTTGAGAAATTTTAGTATTTATAATTTCACAAGGAACTTATCCCTCACCCCCAACTAGAATCTACATTGTCCCCAATGTTGTTCAAATGTGAATCAAGAAAAAAAAGTTATCCTCCTTGTAATAGCACAATATGATTAAGCATGGTGATGTGGTTACTATTCTCGTTACATCTATCATCTAATTCAAGTTCTATCACACAGAGAAAATAATTGTGTACCTCTTATGTGTAACATATTACCAAATAGTTATGAAAGTAAAAGTTTCAAATAACATAAATATTATCCAAAATAACTGAAGTAAAAAATAAAATAAGTACATCAAATTTAAAGTAAACAAAAACATAATAAAAATTAGCCATAAAACGTTAGAACTCAATCCTTTATATCATCTGGTTTTTCTTCATTCTCAAGTTCAGGTGGCGTATATATAAATTCATACATAGGAGGCTTAGGTACTTTCCTAAATTGACTGCAGTCCACTTTGAATTAGGAATGTTGAAACCTTTGCATCTTATGGATAGGTTAGATGTGCTCGGTAAGAAAAAGCAAATGCCCACTAAACCATTTTCGTTACTAGGCTTTGTAATCATTCATTTAATTCACCTCTTCTTGCAACTTATGAACTTGATCTTTAATTGATTCTTTTGAAAAATATGAGGCTCATTTACTAGCTTGGGTGCCTTTTGTTCCATTAGTGAGGTTTTTCATGTTATTTTTGTTCCATAAGTCATCAAGTTGTAGCAAAATCTCACCTGTGGGGAATTTAACCCCAACTTTAGCACATAAGGCTATGATAAGCTGGGGGAGTAAGTAACTTATTTGGTGATTATTTACCGATAATTTAGTCTGATGGCTTATTATTGCACCTACATTCATTTGTTCGGTGGATTGTACAGTATACAACAATATATCCCTTTTATGCACAGTGATATAAGGAATGGTAGGCATCAATCTACTTGTGTCTGTATGTTGGATTTCCATGTACAAAATACGGTGGCTATTATTTTATTTATTGTTTTTATCTTTCTCTATATAAGGTTGGTTACTATAGATCAATAATTCACACACGTATATAGCTAGGTACACTTTTTATGCAAGCATATTTATACATACAGTGGGGTTGGCTTTCAGAGTGTGCATGCTACGTATAGTGTTGGTTTTTGGCAAGCAAGTGTGAAAGCAAGCTAACATTTTTAGTTGTGTTTTTTGGCGTGTTTCAGGCATGAGTATTTATAGATAGTACTCGACATTTTTAGAAATAGAAAAATGTAACTTTTTAGCACCTCACTACTAAGCTCTCCACCACTCTCACCACTATCCTTGGTGAGGTGGTTTGCTAGGTGATCGACGAGGTGATCGGTATGTTACCAAAATTGAGCCTTATAAATACCGCAATCATTTTCTTTACCCCTTGTTTAAGAACTAAAACTCTAAAAAAATTCACTCTGAGATTTATATTTGTTGTCTAAATATTTTGGTGAGTATACATTTGAGAGTGGGTCAATTTGTGATTTAGTAATCAAATTATAGGTTGTATACGTACGTCGTTTGATTATGTGTTTCTTGTACATGATTTGATATTGTTGTTGGACAATGTGTCTCTTGAAAGAGTGAGTTGTTCACTTCTAGTTACTTTATACATGGTTTTCAATCACATCACATTGGGTGGTTTTTGCTGTGAAGGATAGTCAGGTTCATGTGTCAAACCAAGTCATTGTAGAAGCAGCATGTGAATGGCAACAGTAGGTAGTTTGGATGGAGGTCTTGGATGATAGAGGTAATAGTAGTTTTATTGTCTATTAGTATTGTAACTTGTTTACTATTTAGTGAATTATTTGTTGTTGAGTGGTTTTCTAAACAATCCGAGGATGTTACCATATAGATACGATCTCTATATGGTTTTACCTCATTATATTGAGTGTTATGCATGATCACATGTTGAGCTAGTATAATCTAAATTTATTGTTTATATGTTGCAACATATTGAAGCATAAACTTTTATTAGAAAGCATTTGTGTTTAATTTCTTTCTGCTTTGATATATAATAAATATTATTCAAGTTATATAGGTTTTGATATTATACTATACGTGATTATGCTTCATGATTTTCATAAGTTTTTATATTCTTATTTGTGCTAGTTAGAGCTGAGTCTTTTTCGAGTTTGTATCTCCTTACCCCAGTCATATACTGAGTCATGAACTCATTCAAATAGTATCAAAGTCGGTGTACTCTTTTGGGGTTAACCATTCCAATTTTGATTATGCTAACTCTTATTTTTCGCACACATACTTTCTTTATAATAGAGTCAATAGAAGGAGGTAATGTAGGTAGACCTCTATTTTTCAATAGGCTTAACTATGCCTATTAAAAATAAAAAATAAGGGCCTTTTTGTGGTCCTAAAAAGACCGTGTATGGTTTCTTATGGCTCACCCAATCAAAACCTTACCCGATAATACCGTGATTGAAAAGCCTGTGACAAAGGGGACTAATGAAGAATGTAAAGAGCTTGAATGGAACAACAAGGATCTATATGATATCATCAGAGCTATGACACATGATGAGTTCAAAAGGATTCAAAATTTTACAACATCAAAAGAGGCTTGGGATATTCTAGAGACTACTCATGAGGGTGCATCTAAGAGATCCATAATTCTGAAATTAAACAGAGACTTTGAACTATGCATCAAGTAGGAGGATAAGACCTTTTATAATTTCTATACACGATTTTCAAATATAGTTAATTATTCACACAACCTGGGTAGAGTCATTAATGAAGAAAAACGTATTTAAAAGATCATCACCAGTCTACCTTATAGATTTCATGCTAAATTTATATTACTTACTTTAGTCTATGTACAAAATAAGTGATCTTACTATAAATGAGCCAGTTGGTGAACTGCAAGTCTTCGAACTACATCACTTATTGCCAAGACAAGAGCAATCTTCTTCAGAGAAGAGAAAGAGTTTGGCTCAAAAGTAAACCTAAGGTAGTGGTCCCAAAAAAATGTTAATCTATCAATTGTGGATGATGATGACTTTGATCCCGATGAGGAGGAATTTACATTGCTTGCCTAAAGATTCACCATATTTTTTGGATGTATAAGAAAAGAAAACTCGAGCTCAAAGAGCTCAAAATATATTAAAATTGATGATAACTCATATCAATAATTTGAGAAACCAGCATAGGTCACTTAAACAAGATCACAATCTTTAACTATGGAAAGCTAGGACATGTTGCTATGAATTGCTTTTAGAAAGTATGAAAAGGAATGTAATGAAAGCTAAGGTTACTGTTTCGAACAGTACCAATAGTGATGATGAGGATAATACTAATTATATGGCCTTTGTAGCCTATAGAAGTATCATTAATACTCTGACTACTCCCTCAAATATTCAAGAGATGATTGTTGAATATGATAAAAATGAAGATGGACATGAGCAAGATGAATTGCTACTATTAGAGCACATCAATTTGATCAACACATGAATTGTATGCAATGAATATGCAAGTATACATATCGTAACAAGTAATATAATGATAAGAAAAATATCATTTCCATTGAGATTATGTTATTAGAAACTAATTTTTAAAACAAAAAAATCAATTTTTTGTTTTTTTATATTTTAAGAAAGCAAAATTCAAAGAACTAAAAATAAATAACAATAATTAATTAAATTAGATTTAGTAACTAAGAAGATATATGAGAAAATATCTAGGAATACTTAATCCCTTAATTTTCTAAACATGTGAATCAGCACATTCTTCCCATTATAATTATCAATTAATTACATAATCAATTGAATCAAATCTAACATATTCCTCTCTTAAGTAAACTACACACTATATAGTAATTAACCTAATCACACACTCATGTCAATTAAGTTGGTTACTATTTTTTAAGTTCATCAATTATGGATCACATATATAAGATCATACATCTATGTCTTGAAACTATGCATGTTATTTAGTGAAAACTATCCCCCCTCAAAAGTCGTACAATTCTATGACATAAAGGTTCACATATTCATCCATCAACGTTCATTAATATAAGGATATGAAAGGTTTTTAACGAATTAAGTCGTGTGTGTTGGGGGGCATATAATATCATCCAATACACTCATGAAATCAACCTCTATAATCATGCTAATAAATTCAATCTTAGAACAAGTCTCATAAGTCTATTTTTCACATTCCTCTCTACTAACATAAATATGCACTTATATAAAGATCAATAAGGAATTTATATGTTTGTAAGGTAAGGCTTAGGTGGGGGGTCAATAAATGAAGACATTTAGGCTCTTTACACACCTTAGCTTTCTTTTTATTCATCATGTACTTCTTAACCGCAATTGAGCTTTAACTTGATATTTTAGTACACCCTCTCTTATCATTCTTTCCATATTATTTTATTCAACATCCTTTTTTTAATTCCACAACACCCCAAACTTAATTTCTCAGTATGCATTACATTTCACCTTACTTTATAGCATAGCATATTATTACATTTTTTTTATTTACATAAAAGCTAAAACTACAAGGGTAAAAGTAATGCTTATTGGTTAGGCATAAAATGTGGCTTATAGATATAAAAGGTTATTTGTCAAGCTTAGTGGGTGATTAAAGATATAATAATGGTTATCTTGAAAGGCTCAATTGATACAAATAAAGCCTAAATTATTTCTCTTACTAAATACTATTTAGGATTTTTCCTTAAGGGATGATCAAATGGATTCTAAAACCTAGTATATCTCATCAACTTGCATAACTTACTAAAAACTTTCTCTCAATAAGAATACCAAAATCAATCATGAACATGTGCCTAAAAATCTGAATCAATCTAGCCAAAACTAACAAGCATATCACATGATTAATATAAGTATCTTAATGAACATGTTACCTTCCTTATAATAGTCATAAAAACCAATTTTTATTATTGAGTTCATATGTTTCACATCAAGCATGCATACATTTAGTTTTCATATATTTATTAATTTCTACCCAAATCATGATTAAAAACATCCTAAAAGTAAAACAAAATCCCTAAAAATTGAAAATGCATACTAAATACTAAAGTAGAGAATGAAGTACCACCCAAACTTAAATTGCACATTTTCCCCAATGAGCACATATAAATATGAAAAAGTAAAAGGAAAGAAAACTCCTTTATTCATGGCACACTACATCTTTTGTTGAAATGTTCAATCTTGTTACACCATTGCTCTCTATATTTATTCACCTATAAAACAAAAATAATTAAAATATAAGTAAAATAACATTGGGTTGCCTCCCAACCAATGTCGTGTTTAACGTCCTTGACTAGACAACTATATCAAGTCCTAAGGTGCATCCACTAAGGTTATCATAGATGTTTCATTTGATAATTGATCTTCATAATAGTGCTTCACTCTATGCCCATTAACCATAAACCTTTCTTTATCTTTGTTTCTAATTCAATGGCTCTATGGTTGGTTACCGTAATGATGATGAATGGACCTGACCATCTATTCTTTAATTTTCTTGGAAACAATTTGAGTCTTAAGTTGTACAGTAACAATTTCTACCCCGGTTCAAAGATACAGTGTACAATTATCTTGTCATGCCATCTTTTTGTCTTTTCTTTGTAAAACTTGGCATTCTCATAAGAATTCCACCGTAATTTCTCCAATTCATTTATTTGAAGCAATATTTTCTCACCAGCTGCATCTATGGACATATTTAATTGTTTCAATGCCCAATATGCTTTTTGTTCCCATTCTAATGGTAAGTGATAAGCTTTTCCATAAAATAGCTTATATGGGGTGGTACCAATTGGTGTTTTAAATGTAGCTCTGTACACCTATAAAGCATCGTCCAACTTAGTTGACCAATCCTTCCTAGAGATGTTCATAGTTTTTTTCAAAATTCTTTTCACTTCTCTATTGGATACCTCTACTTGCCCACTTGATTGGAGATGGTAGAGGGTAGACACTTTATGATTAATCCCATACTTAGACAATAAGGAATTAAATTCTTTATTGCAACCATCACTAATAATGATCCTAGAAGTTCCAAACCTAGTGAAAATGTTTTTCCTCAAAAATTTCATAACAACTTTGGCATCACATTTTTTGCTAGCACTGGCTTCTACCCTCTTTGACACGTAATCCACTCCTTTTAGTATATATTGGTTACCAAATAATAGAGGGAATGGTACCATAAAGTTAATGCCCAAAACATCAAACAGCTCCACTTGAAGTATACTATTTAAAGGAATCTCATCTCTTTTTGAAATATTACCTATCTCTTGGCATCTATCACATGTCTTTATATAATTGTAAGCATATTTAAACAATACGAGCCAAAAATAACTAGATTGAAGTACCTTAGTAGTTATATTTGTGCTTCCCAAGTGACCTCTATAGTCTGAGTTGTGGCAATGGTAAAAAATACTTTCAACTTCATCATAAGGGATACACCTTCTCAAAATACCATTACTGCATTTTCTATAGAGGTAGGGGTCATCCTAAAAATACTGTTTAGTGTCATGGAAGCTAGGAATAATGTTGTTTCCATATGAGGTTTGATAGAATAATGTTGGTAGCTAGGAAATTTGCAATGTCTGCATACCATAGGATTTCTATTTGAGCTACATAAAATAATTTCTCATCTAGAAAGGATTCTCCAATCACCATATTGTCATCCATTTTTGCTTCCCTTTTCTAGTTTAGACAGATGGTTTACCACCTAATTTTCTATTCCTTTTTTTATCACGGATTTCTAAGTCAAATTCTTGTAGAAGGAGAACCCATTTAATTCATCTTGGTTTGGCATCTTTCTTTGTCATGAGATACTTTATTGTAGAATGATCCATATAGACAATCATTTTCGTTCCAAAAAAATAAGATCTGAATTTCTCAAAGGAATATACAATGGCAAGGAGTTCTTTTTCTGTAGTAGCATAATTCATTTAAGCCTCATTCAGTGTCTTGCTTGTATAGTATACGGCACGAAAAATTTTGTCTCTTATTTTTCTAAGAACAACTCTAATAGCAAAATCACTTGAGTCGCACATCAACTCAAAGGGCTTGTCCTAATCTGGTATGACTATAACTAGTACTGACACTAGTTTCTCTTTAAGCACTTGGAATGTGATAGGTAGAACTGGCATCGCCGATCCTGCCAATACTTTGATTTTATATTTATAAAACTCTCACAAGTGCACGAATCATTTCGTAGAAAATGATAAGTATACTCCCAAGGTCGATCTAAGGAAGGATTATATATGGTTTTTAATTTATTATTCAAACTTTTAAAAACGAAATTAAATCCTAAACATCCTATCACGATATTTGGGTTTTTATGTTTCTAATCTAAGAGCATAAAAATAAACATAGATATGGATTCAATAAACATTTATGCAAATTTTATCATTTATAATAGTGGAGTATTTATGGATATAATAACTAAGTTAATTATGCTTGTTCATATTATTTAGGTTATTAAAGATATAAATTGATATTTATTGATTCTCCATTTTTTATAAGAATACCACATTTGGTGGGGTTAGATATTCTTTGTTAACTAAACAAATCAATTAACACTTATGGGTGAGGTTGTAACTAATTTGGTTAATTAAATTAATTCTTTTTTCTAAGAGATTAAAAATGAACCATTTAAATGCCACATTTGGTAGGGTTAGACAGTTTAAACTTTATTCAAGGTGTCCAAATTAAACCTAAGAATTTAATTATCCGAGTACTAACTTTCAAGTTTTAAAACTATTACTAAAAACATGTTGTCAATACATTATCAGATAATAATTCTTATAAAAACTTTTGAAATAGAGCTTCACACTAACTACTAGGCGATTGTACCAAAAAATAAAAGAGCACTACTCTAAATCAGAACGAATAACTAAACCTTAAAATCTAATATTTAGATTTAAGTTTGTAATGAAAAATAATATATTTCTCTCTAACATTCTTAAGATAAAATCTTGAATAAAAATAAAATTAATTCATTTTAGATATTTTTACCTATTTAATATTTCGCAAGCATAACAATGTTATTATTAAATCATGTTTACAAACAACCAGCAAAGTTTAATTTAATCACAAACAAATTAAATATAACATATAAGAATAAAGCATAAAAAATAATTGTAAAGAAAATAATATCCTTACAGTACTTTGGTGTTATGCATATTGCTAGAAAACCTCCAAACAGAATTTGCACTTTCATTTATTGAATCAAAAAGCAAATAAATTACAAAAACATAATTATTTCTTCTCAAAAAGAGAAGAACTCTAAAACTAAGAAATAGAGAGAAAGAAATAGAATAGAATATGTTTTTGAGTTGTGTTTTGAAGTGAAGAGAATAGGGGTATTTGGAGGTAAGGAGAGGAAGAAAAAGTGGGTGAAAAAATGATTAAAAATGGTGGAAACGCAGAGTAGTGAATGATGACATCATTGTTGACATCATGCTGGCGTGGGTGCATACGAACTGGGCGTAGATGTATGCTGGTGCGCGCGAATTGGGCGATGCGGTGTGCATTGACCGAGCACTGATGGGCATGCGCGCACGCAGACTGGCTGATGCGCGCTCATTGTTCAACGTAGCTGAGCGGTTACGTGCGCAATTTCCTCCTTTTTGACATTTTTGACCCATTTTGTCCAATTTTTTCATATTTGTTGACATTTCCTCATTTAATTTATGAATATATTTGTGATGTATTGCCTCCCGTATTTTTCTTTGAGTCTTTAAGTTACTTTTTTAAGCGAAAATACCTTAAAAACAATAAAAATACTCGTGATTCCGAAAAGACAAATTTATATAAATATATGATAAAATCATATCAATATATATATATATATATATATAATCAATTAACGTGCATAAAATCATGGTAATTTTAGTACTTTTTGAGCACTTATCAGAATGCAATTAAACATTTATCATGAAACTTGAAAGGCATGTCTTTTTCCAAAAGATTGCAAAAGGGTTTAGAGATTTTGGGTATATACCAACTATGATATTCAAGATTTTTCAAGCCCAAGTTTATAGTAGAGTAATTCTAAGATTAATAAATATTGATATTAATTGAGAGATTAATCAATGTATCAATGCATTATTTAAGTTTGAATTTATAAATTCATCGGTCCCGTGCCTAGTCTATAACAATGACTAAATGTTGTTGCTCCCAAGATAAATGAATTATTAATTTAAAATTAATTATTTTATATAATCAAAATGCATCTTTATTTATTAGAACAATTTATGATGGTTAAATATTTAAGGGTAATGGTAATTTGGCATAGTTGAATTAATCTAATTAATTAATTATATATTATTAGTGGGAGTAAATCTTTATTTGAATAAATTAAAATATTAAAATATTAAATTTAAATATTTGATAGTTATTTAAATAATTGTGTAACAAGAAGGGTATTTTAATACTTATCAAATTTGATTTCATTTTGGGTATATTTACGTAATTTAATTTAGAATTAAATTGTAGATAACCACAAAGAGCACTCCTTGTGGGACATGGAATGGGCTATGATAATGGGAATAAGATCACTAGAGTAAAATTTGATTGTGTAAAGGACTTCTAGTGGGAGTATAATTAAAAATTATGTTTTACACCAACTCTTAGTCAAATTAAAAACTATTTAATCACCTTCTCCTCCTTATTCATGGCCGACCAATTAAAAAGAAAATTTAGAATTTTTCTAGCACTCAATTGAGACAATTTTATGAGAATAAAATTCAACCCAAAGCTATAAAGTTTCAATAAAGTGTTCTTGAGAAACAAATTATTCTTTAATAATTTACTAATCAGCATAGGAAGTTCTAGTTGGAAAACTATAATCAAGTTTTTGATCAACTTAGAGTTTGTAAGAGTTCCCACCAACTCGTTCTTGTTTGTTGGGAGAAAAGGCTTGGAAGCCTAAAGGTTTTAATCATTAATTGCTTGCTAAAAATGTAAGTTTCTTGTTCTACATTATTATAATTAAATTATTAATATCATAATATCTTTGTTAGAAAAAGTTTTATTGTCTAATATTAATAACTTTTGTAGTTTTTATTGTTAAAAATTGAATTTTTACCTATAAAGAATTTTCAAAACCTATATATCCATGATCCAATTTTTCCTTAGCTTGTGCTTTAGACTTTTAAGTGTAATTGTAATGTTTGTTAATGAAGCTTTTATTGTTTTGTTGGGTTTCGAGGGCTTTATTACCCCAATCGTACCCTAATTCCACTTTTGATACCTTTTTTACTCTTATTTTTCATGTAGTATCTTAATAATACTTTATTTGATGGGGTTTTTTCATCTCTTATGCCTTGAAGCATTAATTTTTTTCCATCAGTTAAGTCATTAGATATATGCTTTAATGTTTTTCGACTCATTTTCAACCTTTCTTATTTCTAGTAACTTTACGATCTCTTCCACCTTATTTTCTCACTTTTATTTTGTTATAAAGATGTAAAGAAAAATTACTCAAATCTTGTTTCAATAATGAAACAAATCATTTACAATCATCACCATACTCTCCCTTTAGTGATAGCATATGTTATTTGATACACACCATAATTGATATTTGTACTAATAGTACTAATTATTTGGGAAAAGATTATAAGTTGATTTTTTCTATCTTTAGAACAAAATAAAATTGAGAAAGTGATATCGAAGAGATTGTAAATTGATTAGGAAGAAGATAGATTAAAGATAAAATAAAATGAGTAAAAAAAATTAAAACATGCACTTAAGGGCTACAATATGGTGGAAAAAACTTTTATTATTCTGGGGTAGGAAAAGACAAAAATACCACAAATTCTATTCATTAAAACCACATATGCTCGTCATGTATGAAATATCTCTAATAAAATAAAAAATTGGAGCAAATTTATACTTTTGTAGATCTAGGTATCTTTAATTTATCACCTGAAAAATAGAGGTAAAATATAGTACAAAAATTTTGTAAGTCTTATTGTTCTTTGTGTTTGTGTGTTGGCTTTACGTGTACAAAACACAGTCTATTTATTTTACTTAGTGTTCTGACAACCTCTATGTAAGGTTGGTAATTGTCGATTAGTAATGCATACACGCACATATTTAGATACACTACGATTGAAAGCATATTTTTCACACATCATAGAGTTAGTTGTTTAATATGTATAACCAGCTATGAGTTGTAGATTTTGGCTTGATTTGTATGCAGGTATTTATGGAATTACTAGGCAATTTTTGGTCCACAAAATTACTTTTTTGGCACATCGACAAGGTCCTTGACAAGGGCCTCGATGAACCCCTTATCAGGACCCCGATGAGGTTATTAACGAGAACCCTTGACGAGACCACAGCAAGGGTGACCATTGGTGGCTGGTTCTTTCTATACATACCTTATTTTTGTCTCTTTTAAACCATCTTTCTTGTGCCATAATTTTGCAAAAAATTGCTTTAAATATTGTATTTAATTCACAAATTACTTTAAGAGTATTTAAGTATTTGTGCTACAACATTGTGGGTAAAATAAGTTCTTCAATGTTAAGATATTGACTATATTACTCTCTATGTGAGACATAACATTGTGAGACTAGGTTGAGTTGTACTTCTCAAATAATTAGTTGTGTGTGGTATGTGGTTGAAGGTGGTTCCCACAATAGTTATTGGTTGTTTGTGATTGATGGTGGTCCTCAAGTTTGATTGTTCACTTCACATTACTAATCTTGTATTACTAATCACACCACATCGAGTGGTGTTGGCTTTGGAGGAAAGCCAAGTTTGTGTATCAAACCAAACTATTGTGGAGGTAAAAAGCTAAGGAAGTAATAGATAGTTTGAAAAAAGGTCTCAAATGATAAAGGTATTGGTAGTTTTATTTCAATCAGAGTTGTAATTGTTTTATTTATTAATGAATTATTTATTGTCAAGTGTTTGTCATAAACAATCCGAGAATGTTACCACATAGATAGGAATTCTATGTGAGTTTATCTTGTTGCATCATTTTTCTTATATATGCACGATTTTTCTGGTAGTACAATCTGAGTTTAAACCATGTATCTTACAACATACTAAAATTTAAATTCTAATTAGAATGTTTTAGTTATATTTACTTGCTTACTGCTTACTAAATAATATTTCTATTGATCAAAGTTTTCTCACTACCTGAGATTGTAATTTATTGTTGTTGTTGTATTCTGTTATTAAGTGTTTTCTTTTCTATTTATTGGAGTTAGGGACGAGTTTTTAAGGAGATTGTATCTCTTTAACCTTGCATGTACCGGGTTGTAGACTCTTTCAAAATTAAGTTAGGATACTACTAAAATAGAGAATCTAATTTTGAGACCATTTAAGTAATTTCGTAGCACCAAAAAATGGACATAAAAATTACATATACGAAATTGCTTTCAATTTTTAGGCATTTTGGTAATTTTGGAGCAAAAAAAAAGATCTCATATATGAAAGATGGAAAGATTTGATAGTGTATTGGTTACGATAGTGCAATTTTATTTCTTTTTTAAACGAATTAAGTAATGAGAAATATGTTAGATTATAAAGTTCGTATTATTTAGTTTTTTTTTAAATTTAAAAGATGTTATTTAGTCTTTTATTTTGAGAAAGAGGTTAGTTACAAGAAATAATATTATTTTAAAGAACTATTATTAAAATATTATTTTATTATTATTATTTAATTAAATTGTAATAAAACAAGAACCATTAAAAACGATAAAAATGAATTTTTATATGAAAATTATTTAAAAAATAATAATATTCTAACATTAAATTATTTAAATATATATTTTTATTAAAAATAAGTAAAATAATAATAACTAGATTTTAAAATAAAATTTTATGAATTTTTATACTGTCTATATTTTTGTTATTATTAAACAATGAGTTTCAATTATATTTTAATTATTTAATAAAAATAATATTTTAATAAAAAATTATTTAAATATTATTATTTATCTTTATTTTCAAGATGAAAAAGCACTCTTTTGAATGGAGTAAAAGTATATTAAGTAGGGGTAATTCATACAAGATGAGTCAGATTCAGTAGGGTCAATTCTAGTTAACTGGAACTAATCTAGCTTAAATTTATCTAGTTTTAGTTCAATCAAATTTAATTCGAACCAACAAAGGCGAGCCTGAACTAAACTAAATACAAACGAGATGGTCTAAAATGACCCAAACTATCCCGAATTGTTAGTTGCATATGTTTTTGGTTAATTGAACTTTTTTTTATAAATAAAAAAAATGTTTAATGAATAAAGCTCCTTAGTTCAAACAATATTACATAAAATATCAAAAATGAGGAAAATAATAATACAATAACTAGTATTTTGAACAAATATTAAATTAACACACAATGAATAACTCACGTATGCAACAATGTCTGCAGAGATAATACAACTCCTCACAGACACCTGTTATGTTACAATAACTAATTAATAAGCATATAACTCACATTGTGTTTTTCCTTCCTAGCACACTTACTATAATGGTGTGGGAAAGTACCTATTCTATTCGCATATCTATTTTTATAGATTTTACCACAATATTTACACTTATTTCATGGAATATTATGAGAATCCAAAGGGAGAGTCTTAAAGTGTGCTCATATCCATTATTTTTTTGTGAATTTGGAAGAACGTCAATGGTGTTTCATCTCTCACTAATGTATTTTCCATTCCTTTAGATATGTCATCTCCATCCACCTCTATATTGCTTCTTTGATTGAAATTGAACCATGTTTACAAGTTAACAACCAAAAGTTAGAACACACAATATAGATTTACCATATATAATAGAGTATTTTTGTTCTAAATGCACAGTAATTACCTCTCTCTTGCTAAAAATAGAATTATTAACCCAACTGGCAAGTTATGAATATAATATAGTAGTTAGTAATGTACCCCTTTCATACTATAATTTGTCTATTGCTTTTATATTATTTCTTTCATTTTTGAAATTTTATTTGTAGTTGAAATTGCTAATATTAACATAACAAAATGAACAAGTTATGACTTATTTAAAACCCATATAAATTTTGAGATAATGACTTTCTATTTTATTTTGAAAGATAAGATTTTCTTTGTAAGAATTGCAATATGATATGTGAAGAAAAGAGTTGCTCTAATTTTAAGTTTTTAACCTATAATGTAAATTGTTGTGTTATAGTTTTTAGTTTTTTCTTGGGCTAATAGACTGGCTCGAACACAACTCGATTTTTTTATAGTTATTTGAGCTGGCTTGAATTTGGCAAAAAATTAACTTAATTTGTGTTCAATTTGGGTTCTACGATTTGGGTTCGATTTGGTCAATCAAGCTACGACATAAGTTTCCAACCCTAATGAAATGTTATTTTAATCACGGACCTAATTAGGCAGAGAAGGTGAATAGATAATTAGCAAAAATATGACAAATTAAAATTTTTGCAGACAGTCAAACATGTAATCACATGTAAATAAAATAATGCATAAAATTAAAATAACATATGATATTTTTTGTGGAAACAACTTAGGCCACAACAATAACCTAAAAGAAAAACTCTCAATCCACTAGACTACCTAACCATTCACTATGAAAATAATGCTCGATTAAAAGTCTAAGACTTAGACTACCCACCAAAGTAATACCCTTGAGTAACCTACTTACAAGCCTCATAGTCATACCCTTGGACCTACGTTCTGATAAACACGAGCTATATAAGTTATCGAACCTTTTTCAATTGGCACTTGAAAACATTTGACAAATTCAATAATGAAAAACTCCAACTAGAAAATTCAAGAATATATCAATTAATATTAAATCATCTAGCAAACCTAGAACAAGTAGATTAAGCTTAAGTTCAATAAAAATAGCTTCTTTAAAGATAAATAATCACACCAAATAATTATGATATTACACACACAATTATTTGATCAAATATTTCAAGAACAAAATAAAGAAGAAGCTATATGAATATTTAACTAAAATACCATAAACTAATTAGGCTTATTAATCAATAAAACTCAACCATTATTTTGAAAGGGTTCGGTTAATAAAAAATTAAGATGTACAAAATAAAAATAGAATTTTCTAGCCCTAATTTATTTTGAATCTTTCTCAAATACTTCAAATCAAAGGGTTAGAATTGCTCAAATGAAAAGTTACTGGTGAAAACTAAATAGGTACTTTGATAATTTTTTAAAATAGAAAATAATTAAATAAAATTGTATGAAGATACAAAATATGAAAATGTCAATAAGAATTATTTTTACACATATTACAATAATTTATTTCTATCTATAGATCAAGAATAAATAATTACACTAAAAAGTGCATTTGATTGGTATTAGGAATCATAAAGAACCATAATTTAACTCATATACTTTCAAAAGGTATTCAAAAAAAATTTTCGGTAAAATCAGTAACCAATTCATCTTTGAACTTATTGGTTGTCTTCTATTACAATAAAAGATATTCTTATTTGTAGGAAATCCTAGAATATCCAAACTATGCACTTGACAAATTAATTAAAGAATGAATCCTAAATAAATATGATTTTATTTTTGCAAAGTAATTTGAGAAAGAGAGCTTAAGGTGAAAAGATTGCTCCTCTTATAGTTGATTGAAGTATTGAGCATTAGTTTCTTTCTATAGAAATGATTGAATCCTTAATGCTAGGTTAAAGTTCAATTACATTTATATCAATTAAACAATTCATATAACAGTAAATAATAGGAATAAAATGGTAATTAAAATATTTGGAAATTAACTACCTTAGTTGTCATAGGTATTTTCTTAGACTTACCTTTGTATTTCACATTCATCTTAATGAAGATACAACATGCATAGTAAGATGATGATAATTAGTCCTAAAATTAAATTCATTAAATTCCATTTGCCTCTTTGAATCAACAACTTAATGCTTTCTAGTACAATTATTGGACATAATATTCATAGATGGATGATAATTATGAGTCCTACAACTAGAAGCATGGAAAGAATTATTAAATTTTTGAGCATTCATCAAAAATATACACTTTGGTCTTATATAACCTTTCCTATTACAATGATTATAGATAGGGATAAAATTAACAATTTTTCTATTATAGGAACAATAGTTCTTTGTGCATAATTAGTAGCAGTAAGAGTAGAGTTAAAATCTCTTACAAGTGTGGTCTTTCATATTGGAGGTGAATGTATGGCATGTGAAGAAGGGTTGGAGGGTTTTACAAACTCAATTGTATTTGAAGATGATGGCATAAAGTGCTAATCTATATAATATAGCCCTATCTTGTCTTCAAAAGGTTTTCCATTGTTAAGAACTTAATTTAGAATTTTAGATCCAATAATCAATCTCTTCATAGTTTCCTTTGATTGTCCCAACCCTTACACAAGATTCTTATTTTCTCATTTGAGATCTGTAAGGCTTAAATTCAAACCATCAGTACATTCAGACAACTCAATTTTTTTTCTTTTTCTAACATGGAGGAATTTGCTTCATAGGATTTGAGTTTGTCATTCAACATGGTTTCTTTTACTAATAATCTTTCTTTTTTTCTTTTTTACAACCTAATAAATCTATAAATAGTTCCTCAATGTTATTAGCATTAAATTTAGTAAGAAAGAATTCAGAATCACTTCCCTTACTATATAAACAAATGTCAGACTCATTGGAGTGTCCACCAATAGTTGAAGTAAATACTTCTAGTTGGTGCCACAATTTGTTGAGTCATTAAGATTATTGTTGTCACTTTCTAAGTCACTAAGAATAGCATTGAAAGCTCTTCCATTTCTTTTCTTTTTTTAGCACACTCAGTTGCAATATGACCATAACCAATTTGAAACTCATAGGTTTGAGTTCTCTTTGATTATGATCTCTTGAATAGGTTGGTTGCCAATTACTCTATAAATTGTTCTGATTGAATACTTACTTGAATCTTTTGACTAAGAGTATAAATTCTTCATCATCCTCATCATTCTGACTGACACCATCATTAATCATGATTGTTTTGAAAACTACACATTTGTTCTTTGGAAGTGTTCAAAAATTCATCTCAAAGGTTTGAAGTCAGCCAACAAGTTCCTTAATTTTGATGGTGTATACATCCTTAATTTCATCAATGATAGTGAACTTTGCATGGAAGCGATCTAGTAATAAGTATAGTATTTTTCTGGCCAACCTGAATGCCTCAATTTTCTCACCAAGATTAGCAGAAGAGTTAGCAATATTACTTAAAATTTAGAAAAAGGTTTGATCTTTTTTCATCTTGAGATTTTTAAATTGAGTACCAAGCATGCAAAGTTTAGTTCGTTAACTTATGTGTTGTTCTCGTTGGGCAACCTCTAAAATATTCCAAACATGCTTAAGAGTATCAACATGAGAAATATGATAGAACTCATATGAAGATAGCATTAGCACCTTTCTAATTTCAGTGACTACTAGTTTTATCTTTAGTGATCCAATATTTTCAAGGCTTAAAAGTGACTATATTATCTTTGGTAACATGTTTCCAACCATAAAAGCCCACAATTCCAAACACTCTCATTTATAGATAGTAGAAAAGCTCTCATACGAGCCTTCCAATATGATTAATTAGACCCATCAAAGTAAGGTGTACAAGTTGTAGAAGAATCTCTCTCAAATGATCCATAAAAGGTTCTAGGAAAACACTAAGTCTAGTGACCTACTATGATATCAATTGAATGTTTTTTAGTTATGAATTTAATTAGCCAAATGATATAAATAAATAATTAGAGAAAAATATGACAAATTAAAATTTTCGTACATGGTCAGACATGCAATCACATGTAAATAAAATAATACAAAAAATTAAAATAACCCACGAGATTTTTAAGTAAAAATAATCTAGGTCATAATAATGA
Organism: Hippophae rhamnoides; assembly: GCA_033030585.1. Classification (NCBI taxonomy): domain Eukaryota; kingdom Viridiplantae; phylum Streptophyta; class Magnoliopsida; order Rosales; family Elaeagnaceae; genus Hippophae; species Hippophae rhamnoides. The sequence continues at coordinate 72,796,773 of CM065427.1, forward strand.
CATAAGAGAAAAATTATCAGTCTATCAAACCACTTAACTATTTATTATAAAAATAATTTTTGATTACAAGGTTATGACTCAAGCTACCTACCAAGGTAATGCTCCCATGTATCCTACTTATAAGCCTTTGTTTTTTTTCATAGTCTCTACATACAAAGAGTTTAGATATGGGCCAACATTTTGAAAAACTCGAGTCACACGAGTTATCGAACCCGTTCAACGGGTACCTAAAAAGTTAGCACAATAACACAAGTGTAAAGTATGTCTTATAGTAGATTCAATAATGAAAAACGCTAACTAAAAAATTCAAGAATATATCAATTCATATTAAATCGTCTAATAACCCTAAAATAAATAGATTAAGCTCAAGTTTAATAAAAATAATTTCTTTAAAAATAAATAATCAAACCAAATAATCATAATATTACACATACAATTATTTGATCCAATATTTCAAGAAAAAAAATAAAGAAGAGACTATATGAACATTTAATCAAAATATCATAAATTAATTAGGTTTATTCATTAATCAAATACAACCATCAATATTTGACAGTTTAATTAAAGAAAGAATCCTAAAGAAATATGATTTTATTTTTGCAAAATAATTTGAGAAAGAGAGCTTAAGATGAAAAGATTGATGCTTTTATAGTTGATTAAAGTATGGAGCATTAGGTTCTTTCTATAGGAAAGATTGAAGCCATAATGTTAAGTTAAAGTTTAATTACAATTCTGTCAATTAAACAATTCATTGAGCAATAAATAATAGGGAGAAAATGGCATTTGGAATCTTTGGCTTGAGTAAACAATTAAGTTAAAGTTGAAACCTTGGTCAATCTATCGATCTAAGTCGAGCTTGATCAATAGAGTCAAAAAGGTCGATCAATCTAATCAATCATCCATCGATCTATGGTATTAAAAAATAAATTATGAGATAAGTAGATCAATCTAGTGCTCGATCAATCGAACACTAAATCTTGATTGATCTTCCTCAATTGAAATTTAAATCAATAACTTTTTAGTAAAAAAAATTGATTTTTAATCGATCTACTCATCTCAATCGATCTAGACATGTCTCGATCAATCAAGTAACCTAAGTGCAAAATGTTCTTATATATCTAATATGAAATTTAACGTGCATGAAAATTAAGATATACTTGAGACGTGTTCGTTTGAAACTCAATAGTTTCTTCGACTTAAAAAATATTATTAAAAAACTTACTTAGAACTAAAATTATATTTATATATTTTGTTTACGAATATTGTACACTTATAAACTTTACACTTAATATTTTGTTTACAAATATTGTCAATACTTATAAACTTTACACTTAATATTAAGAGTATATTTATTTCAAGTAAGTACTCATATTTTTTTATTTTTTAATGATGTATTTAATTAAATAAAAAATTTCTCAAAAAAAATTAAATAAAAAATTATTTATCATAAATTACGAGTTAATTGCAACCATATAATAAAGTGATCTTTAACGTGTAACTTATCGATAGATAAAAAAAATGTTTAAATAAAAGCTTATAGATATATACCCACTTGCATAAAAATGAAATTTAACTTATATTTTGGAACTCAATATTTTCTTCGATTTAAAAAATATTATTAAAAAATTTACCTAAAACTAAAATTACATTTATATATTTTTTTCATTAGTAAACATTTATAAATTTTACACTTAATATTTTGTTTACAAATATTCTCCATGCTTATAAACTTTACCCACTTGCCGTCTCCATTTCTCTCACCATAGCTTTACCAGGTTGCAAATGAGATGTTCACCACTAATCCTCACACAATGCTTGAACAGCGCAGTTTACATGGTAACATCCAGCTACTTGGTAGCCCAAAATCCCCAATTCAGAATCAAAAGCTCTCTGCTCTTGCAAAAGGTGTGCAGCAGGAAAGAATCAGAATCAGAACCAGAACCAGAACCCATAAACATAATATTATTTCTAGTGGGTGTGCTGGAACCTCAGTTCATAGCGATCACAAGCTTTTCAAAACAGGTTTTCCATTTTATAAGAAATCAGGGTCATGTGGGGCGAATTCGAGAAATTGGAAGATGATTGTTGGGTCGAGTACAGCTTTGAGAATGAATGGTGTGGTGGATAAAGAAGGGGGTGGTAAGGAGAACGTATATGACGCCATTGTGATTGGGTCAGGAATTGGAGGATTGGTTGCAGCTACTCAACTGGCAGTGAAGGGAGCCAAAGTTTTGGTCTTGGAGAAGTATGTGATTCCTGGTGGAAGTTCTGGGTATTACCAGAGGGATGGATACACTTTTGATGTTGGGTCTTCTGTGATGTTTGGTTTTGGTGACAAGGTCAGTTTTTGAAATACTATAGTTGATTTTGTTCTGCCATTGATATGTAATAGTAGCTATGCGGGGAATATTAAATGTATATAAATTTGCACAGACTCACACCAGTTATGGTTTACGGCGTATCAGAATTTTATTGAAAACTAAATAAGTTTTCAACTTCCAAAGTTAAATTGTCAAGTGACAAACCATAATTGATTTAAGCACAAATGTATATATAAATTTGTGTGTCTTAGTATTCCTAGTAGCAGTAATAAGGTAAAATCCGCATTTTGATTATATAGTAATGTTATGTAGCCTGATGGCTTTGCCCTTGGATGCAAGGGAGTGGTTATGAGTCCAAGCACTTATATCATGCTTTCACGACTATACATGTATAGAATGGTTTTTGTGTCATAGGACTCTATTTTGGGACATTAAGAGCTCGTTTGTATAGAAAGAAGTAGTTTCAAGATAAGTGATTTTAAATGAAGTGGTTTAGTTAAAAAGTGTTTTAAGAGAAGCATTTAGATGTTTGAAATAAAAATGTTAAAAGTGATTTTGTGTTTGAGCTTGGCTATGCTATTGTGTTTTAAGAATGGAATCTAACTATGATGTTGAATTTATAATAGTTAAGAAATTATAAAAAATAATACCTTTAAAACTTGTAACAACAAATCTAAAATTTATAACAAAAATAGTACCCAATAACATTGAACGAGATTTAATTGGATGATGTTCAACATTTAATGGATCTAAATGACCGTAGTTCATTTTGAACAACGTTCAAAATGAAATTATGTGTCAAGCTATTTTTAATGGTGAAAATATATAAGGTACACATAAGGTATGTTAGTTTTGTGATTATAAGTTTTAAGAGTGTTGTTTTTGTTGTTTTCGTTTTTAATTTGTGTTTTTCCGATGAACAGAATATGTTGGAAGAGTTGGACCTCGTTGCTTTCTGCTTTCTATTATCTACTGGTGTGAATTGGCATGGTCTCCATGATAAATCTTTTCATTACTTTTAAGAAACTTTTTGTATGACATTGTATGATCTTTAATGGTTATTTATGTCGCTGTTCAGCTTAATTAGATGGGTTGATGTTTAAAAGTGGTCAATCCTTGAGGACTGAACTGGAAATAATGCAGTTGTTCTCACATCTCATTTCTTGCTCGTTTAGAGAATGTATTCTATTGATCCGGTAGTATTTGTGTCGTTTAGAACCACTTCTCTTTTGGGTTGAAATTACAAATGAATCAAAGCATTTTCAAAAGGATTTGGTATGAGAAGTGCTTTCAAGAGTTTAAGAAGCGCTCTTTGTGTTTTTAAGAGAAATAATGCCTACTTTTTAAAAAAGTAGTTTTTATTTTATATTTCCATACTAAAATATTTATTAAATTGCTACTCAAAACCACTAATAACATTTTCATCTCAAACAAATGCTTCTCTGAAAATCACTTTTAATCAAACTACTTAATTTTAAACCTCTTTTTTTGAAATCACTTCTAAGAGAAGCACACCCAAGCGGGCCGTTCAATTAGGATTTTTAAAGACTATAAAAATTTAGGTGTATTCAATTAAGATTTTATAAAGAATTTTAAAAATTTGGGTATATTAAAATAGTCATTGATTTTAAAAAAATTTAAAACTTGCTGATTTTTATAAACTTTGATAGACCTTTTAGTTAAACTTGTGCTTACTTTCAACTTGTTCTTCTCTCAACCCCGAAGACTTCTTAGATTTATAATGATTTTTATTTTATTAAATTTCTCTCCGGCATTTGCTCTAAAATCTTAAAAGTCTTTTAAAAGTTCGTAAAAATCTTTAAAAGTATCTTAGTCTTAATTGCACACTCTTTTGCTTATCACTTTGTGCTATTTAAGTTAATAATCTACATAGGCTCTTACAGGGAAATCTCAATTTAATAACTCGAGCATTGGCAGCAGTTGGTTGTGAAATGCAAGTGGTCCCCGATCCAACAACAATTCATTTTCATCTTCCTAATTCTATTTCTGTTCGAGTGCATCGAGAATACAGTGAATTCATTGCTGAACTTACTGGTACATTTCCCCATGAAAAGGAAGGAATTCTCAAATTCTATAGTGAATGTTGGAAGGTCTGCATTTCTTTTCTCTAAACTGCAAAACTTCCCTCATTTTTTCCTATACTAATTAAATTTTTACTTAATAATAAATGCGCTTATTTGATAGGTTTTCAATAATAATGAATGCGCTTATTTGATAGGTTTTCAATGCCTTGAATTCATTGGAGTTGAAATCCCTAGAAGAGCCTATTTATCTTTTTGGGCAGTTCTTTCAGAAGCCATTGGAATGCCTGACACTTGGTAATTTCCATTGCTACACGTTCTTTTGTTTATAGTAAATACTTTCTTGATTGTTCTGTTCTTCCTCAATTGTTAAATTTAGTTCTAATTTATACAACTTTAATGTTCATAATTATTCAAACTAAATACTAATATTTTGAATTGAGAAAATCAAACACTGAACTTAAACAATTTCTCAAATTGAGGGCGAGCAGACTTGTTCCTTACCTTCAAAATGATTCTGCTTGTACAACTACTTGAATATGTTCTTGTCCTTTGCAGCCTACTATTTGCCTCAAAATGCTGGAGACATAGCTCGGAAATACATAAAGGATCCTGACTTGTTGTCTTTTATAGATGCTGAGGTGGGGTGAACTTGCTTGATCATACTGAAGTTTTGGCAACTTTATATCCTTTTCCTATTTCATAGGATTTACCATTTCAAAAGTGACCTATTCCATTGATCTTGTATAAATAATTTTGCCTCTGGTGGACGTACAGTGTTTTTTAGTGAGTACAGTCAATGCTTTGCAGACACCAATGATCAATACAAGCATGGTTAGTTTTTCAACCTATCATTTCAGGATTCTCTATTTCTTTATCTTGTGTTCTCACTCAACTGCACCAGATTCTGTGTGACAGGCACTACAGTGGGATTAACTATCCTGTCGGTGGAGTCGGTGGAATTGCAAAGGCCTTAGCGACAGGCCTGATTCACCAGGGCAGTCGGATACTTTACAAGGCAAATGTAAACAGAATTATAATAGAGCAGGGCAGAGCTGTGAGTTCAACTTTACAATTGCATAATTGATGCAAAGAAATCAAAATGCTTATGCTGAGATGATAGTTTTTTTTTCCCTCTTTTCTTTTCTTTCCTTCTCTCCTTCCTTCCCTGCCTGTAGGTGGGAGTAAGGCTTTCAGATGGAAGGGAATACTTTTCCAAAACAATTATATCAAACGCTACTAGATGGGATACCTTTGGTTAGTAACTTAGTATTTGCCTATTTATGAAGATTTTTTCTATTTTCTTTTTCGATTGGTGGATTCTTGTTTCTCTTTGACATGCTTGTAAGCATGCTATAATAGTGAAAATCGATATACAATATGCTACATTTTATTTTAGGTAAGCTGTTAAAAGGAGAAGAGCTTCCCCAAGAAGAGGCAAATTTTCAGAAAGTATATGTAAAAGCACCGTCTTTTTTTTCCATTCACGTGGGGGTTAAAGCTGAGGTTCTTCCACCAGATACTGACTGCCACCATTTTGTTCTGGAGGTACTTCAAATTGATTCCTTTTTAACTTCATTTGCACAGTTTTTAAGGGCATTAGTATGAGGTTCATTAGTTAATTTTCCACTAAGGATGTGTTCATTAATCCTTGATGAAATTTAATCAAAATATGAATAAAATAAATCGGATTAGAGATGAAAGATTGAAAGAGAATCCCCTTTCTATGCATTTACTAATAATGGTAAGGAATCAGAATAAAATATTAATTTACTTAAGTATAATTTTAAAAATAATAATTAATATAAAAACTAAGGATAACACCTAGCCATTGACAGTTGCAATTGAATGAGGAGACATTAATAGATTAGCTATAGTTGAAGTTGACCAAGAAGTTTCTTTGATGGAGATATCAAGGCCGAGTCTTTTCACGAGTTTCAAATTCTTTTTCTTTGTACTTTTTGCCTTTTTTCCAAAACATAGACAGAAACTAAAGGAGAGAGAGGATAATAGACACCATTATTGAGCACCCACAAAAATTATATTTTTAGGTTTGATTAAAAATAGAACTTTAGGAATATGGAATGAAACCTACTTTAAAATAGGTTGGGAAGAGAATGAGAAATTTAAATAAAGACATTTGAATTATTCATTATTAATGATGGAAGAGTACACCATTTATATGTACAATACTACCCTTAATCATAATTCTAATAGGACTCTTAATAGGACTCCTAAATTAATATGAAAACAAAATATAAAATATCTAATATTCTAACATTTGTAATTACACCTCGTAAATTTGGGAAAGAGAATTAATACTGGAATAAAAATGACTCCCAGTGTACTCCTCTTTTGTTATAAGTAAACAAATCCTAAATGTCTTGGCTTCTTTCGTTTAGGATGATTGGAGAAAGCTAGAAGAACCATATGGGAGTATATTTTTAAGTATTCCAACTGTTCTTGATCCTTCATTGGCTCCAAAAGGACGGCACATTCTTCACATATTTACGACATCATCTATTGATGACTGGGTAGTAAGTGCAATGTTCTTGATCGTGATTCCAAATTTCTCCTCATCTCTCTAGTCTTTTGGGAGTGTCCTTATACATGATGTATCCATGACAAATTACGCTGTGTTTTTTCTTTTTCATTAGGGTCTCCCAGTTAAAGACTATGTAGCAAAAAAGGAGCGGATGGCGGATGAAATCATTAGGAGATTAGAGAGTAAGCTATTTCCTGGGCTTACATCATTCATCATGTTTAGGGAGGTAATGAAAAATCCTTGGGCTAGTAAACAAAATTGATCTCTTTGAGCATGATGTGAAAGACCTGTCTACTTCAAACGGATTCATTTAAAAAAAAATTTGGTGTGAAATTTGGTACATGTCAAGATTGAAACTTACATTATGTGCATATGTTTCTGAATGAAAGCTCAAATCCCGTTTTATCATTCTGCAAGACATTTCATAATCAACTATTGTTAAATATTACTACATAAGATTATGCTGTTTTTAATGAGATTTTGAACAATTTTTTGATGGCCTTTTTGATTGTTGCAGTTCTTCATTGCAAGCCTGCCATTCACAGTTTTTATTCTTGAGATTAGGACAATTTGTGAATTATGGAAAACAGAGAATTATCTTGATGCCTTTACAATTTTATCATAATAAGCTATTCATGTTGGTTTTACTATGAAGGTATCAATATTGATGATTATTCAATCAGCATGAATAATGTTGTCTGTTAATTTGGCATCTACAAAAGTGATTATTGGCAATAAATCCTTATTTAATACTCTAGTAGAATGTTTGGTGCACGTATCAGACTAGTTAAATATAATTGTATTGAACTAAATTGTATCAAATTGTTTTATAATTAGTTTGTAGTGTTTAATTACAGCATATATAATTTAGTTCAATAAAATTGGTGTTAAATATTTAACAAAATAATTTATATTTAAAATAATATGTAATTTTGTTTTATGGATTTCTCATATCTATCAAAATAATTTTATTTATAAATTTAAAATAATATGTAATTTTGTTTTATGGAATTCTCTTACCAAATAAAATAAGTTTATTATAAAAATTTATTTAACTAAATATTTAATTTATTTTTTATATTTTTCTTAAATTTTAAAATAAAAAATATTTTTTGTTTTTAAAATTTGAGAGAAAAGAAAAACTCAAGACACGTAATTTTAAAATTGAAAATTCAGATAGAATAAGTCAAGTTTTAATATAGTATTGACCCATATTCTTAGTGGGTCAAATTTTTTACATAATCGTTCATTGTTTATCCTTTATAATATGATTTGGTTTCCTAGCTAAACGCATGATTGTACAAAAATTGTACAATCAATGCATTTAATACTGTGTAGCAAGAGAGGAAAAAAAATTGTGTAGCAAACTTGTCCTAGATACACATGATATCTCTATGTTTCTCTCATCTTGGTAGGTTGGAACGCCAAAGACACACATGAGATTCTTGGCTCGTGATAAGGGTACCTATGGACCAGTGCCTCGTGGAATACCTAAAGGCTTGCTTGGTGTCACGTCCCTGGCCACAAAAATCCAAATGTTGGTACATGAAAGGATCCCAAGACATGGAAAGTTCTAGAGTTGCCTAGAGAAGTCTAGAAAGGGCTAGAGTTGGATGGACTCGGCTTCGAGCTAGAAAACCACTTAGAATGTTCTAGAGCACGGCGGAGGGTGCTAGAATGGCTGGAATATTCTAGAATGCGTTTGGATGGTTCGGGAAGGATGTAGAAGCCTTGGGAAGCTTTACGGGTCATCCGGAAGGTGCGTGAAGGAGCTAGACAAACCTAGAAGACTCTACAGAGTTGGCTAGAAGATCCTAGAACCTTGTGACGAACTTGTACGTAGAATTCTGCTTGTATATTCTAGAAGCCAGAAGGATCTAAGAAATGTGGCATACTCACAGGCTTGTTGCCACTATAAATAGACCTCTTGGTCTTCATTTGTAATCATCTTGGGAATTCTTAGCAATTGTATCATAAACTCTCTCACAGAGCAATACAAAGCATTCTTTGTAAGGCTCTACTTTACATTCTCTTTGGAGTTCGATTTCGGTTGAGCGGGCTTAGTGCGACGGACGGGTCTTAGAGTCTTGCACGATCATTACTTGAGAAGTTAAGGTCGTGACGGTTGGTATCGGAAGCGAGTTAAAGTATCTCATCTTTGGCAAAAATGAAGAACACGCCCAAGCTACGAGCATGGACGTTCCACCAATGGAACGTGGCCGTGAGGAAGTGCGGGAAAGCCGAAAGGAATCTCGAGCGAGTCGAAAGACTTGCTTTCTAGCTTGGAAGCACGAGTGGGAAGTGCGCGGGACGGCAGGAGTTTGTTTGATCGGGTTGACAACTTAGAGGAGCGTTGTGGCTTGGAGGCGAGGATGTGGAAATCCGTACGGCCGATTAAGATGTCCTTAACGAGCTAGACGGTGGATTGAGGGCAAAGATTGATGGGTTAAAGGCGGAACTTGCCAAGGTAAGGGATCTTGTCGAGAACTTGCTAATGTATTGCGTAGAATGGAGGATATGGGTGGTGATCAGCTCTTTGTAGCGAGTATGGCGCGAGGGAACTAATACGCAACGTAAGTGAGGCTAAGGGTGGATGTTCCCCGAGCCCAAGACCTTGATGGCGTTAGGAACGCCGGGGAAGTGGACGACTTCTGTGGGGGCTAGAAACAATACTTTGAGGCTACTGCGGCATAACGGACCGTACCGCCCGGAGATCCGTCTTGCGGCCGTGTATTTATCCATTTGCGATGTTGTGGTGGAGACGGAGCATGGAGATGTGCGACGAGGGGTTTGCACGATTGATACCTTCGGACTTGAGAATTCAAGATGCGGTTCTTCCTGTAAATGTGAAGAGGAGGCAAGGGCCGATTGCGGCGATTGAAGCGGACGGGTAGCATGGGGACTATGTGAAGGGTTCGCTGACCTTGCTGCGAAGTCCCAGGCACAGCGGCGAGGATGTCTTATTTTTGTTCATGGACGGTCTCGATCGTGGGCTAACCTTGAGCTCGAGCGGCGTGGTGTCCGAGACTCTTCGGCCATTCTGCGACCGCAGAAAGCTTCGTTGACTACTCGCGAAGCAGGAGGGGCTCCAAAGCCACGGTGAAGTTTGGTGGAGAGAAGAGTAATGGAGGCCGTAGCCAAAGTCGAGGATCCAAAAATCGTAAGAGCGACTCCTCATTCAAGCCACGGGATAAAGGAAAGAAAAGGAGGATCGGAATCTCGGCTCCCGGGTGACGTGCTTTATATGCGACGGACCGCGTGGGCACGTGAATGTCCAGAAGAGGGACGCCGGGTGCGCAGTTGTCTCCTGTGTGAGGTCGAGATGGAGGGAGGTGAATCGGACGAAGGTGCGAAGGTGGGTTCTTTGCGCCTGCGGTGCGATACGGGCGCCGAGACCACAAAGGCTTAATGTGCGTGGATGCCACCATTAACGGAAGGTCGCGAAGCATTGGTCGACACGGGTGCATCACAACTTTGTTTCGGTGGAAGAAGCAAGGAGACTCGGCCTAAGGGTTTTCAACGGAGGGGATCTCTGAAGGCGGTTAACTCGGCGGCATTACACCATTACGTGGAGTTGCTCGCGGAGTTAAGGTCGTCTTGGTGCGTAGATGGGCGGCCGAGTGGACTTATCGGTGGGCGCACATAGATGACTACTCGTGGTATTCGGCGTGGAGTTCTTGGACCGGTAAGAGCTTTCTTGGTGCCGTACTCGAACTCCGTGTGCGTCGTGGATGGTTCCAAAGGCTTGCGTGGTGCAGACGGACGGGGCCGCTGACGCGCGGCCCGCTCTCTCGGCACTTCCGTGAGGGGATTGAAGGACGAAGAGAGTTACGACCATCTCAAAGAGTACGGAGGAGGGTCGCCAAACCCGGCTTGGCAGGCGGACGTGCGAAGTTACCCCGGATAAGTCAGCGGGTGAGGATTGAGGCATCGTGAGCCAAACTGCTTGCCGAACGGACGTGCAAGTGCAGATAAGTCCGTGAGGTGATGTTTGAGGCGTCGCCCAAAGCGAGCTTCTTGACGGAGTGCGGCTTACCCCAGGATAAATCCCGTGGGGTGACGCGTGGGGCACCTGCCCAGTGGCTACCTCCCGAGGTGAACCGTGAAGTCGAGTTGGAACTCGACCACGGGCCGATAATGAGCCCAGGCCGGTGGAAAAATCGAGTTGCGAGCGGGGGTGATTGATCTGTGCCAGGAGTCGAAGGGAAGACAAAGCGGCGTACACCCGGTGCTGGTCCATTTGCCGCTTTCCGGAGAGACCGTGGGAGAGTGTCTGCATGGATTTCATCACTTGCCGCCAAAATCGAGAGGGCTTTGGCGGCGTTATCGTGGTGATTGATCGCTTCGGCAAGTATCGACATTCATATGCGCCTCAACGATGCCCAGGATGAGGCAGTAGCGGTTGTTCCTCAAGAATGTTGTGAAGCATTGGGGAATTCCTTCGATATCGTGAGTGGCCGAAACCCACGATTCATGGGAAATTTTGGACGGGAACTATTCAATTTGTTGGAATCGGACTTGAATTTCTCCCTGGCTTTCATCGCGAATTGACGGACAACGGCGATGCCAATGCATTCTTTGAAGTTGTATCTTAGGCAACTTTGTCGGTGCGATCGGCGTGATTGGGCTAGGATTCTTGGATGTAAGCAATTTTCTACAATTTGCAAAGGGCGAGTCTCTCGAAGAGTCCTTCGAGATCGTCGTAGGGGCGTGACCCGTGACTCGCCATTACCGTAGCGCGAGTTATGAAGGGAAGAGCCAGCTGCTGCGCCTTGAGTTTTCGAGGCGTGGCATGAACAAGTGGAGTTGGCCCCGAGCCTATTTGCGTATGGCATCGAGAAGATGAAGAAATGGGTAACAAGAAAAGAAGGATGGTCGAATTTCGGGAAGGAAATCTAGTCCTTGTCAAACTATTTGCCCAAACAATTGAAGTTCTTGCGGAAGACTCATGGGGATATTGCGAGGAAATATGAGGGACCATTTCTGTCCTTAAGAAAGTCGGTAAGGTGTCATATAAAACCTATACTCCCTCGAGAAGCTTAAAATCTATCCTGTTTTTCATGTAAGCATGCTAAAATCCTTTCATGGAGATAAGGAAGACATAAGTAGGGGAGAATACAAGAGGGCACCTACCGCAGCAGAAACCTCCTTCAACAAAGAAGTGGACTCAATTTGGGCGGATCGCTTGATTCGACGAAGGGGCGTACCAAGTTATAGGGAATACTTGGTCAAATGGAAAAATGCCCCAGATGTAGAGACAAGTTAGGAACCTGAGGATTCCTTGTGGCAATTCAAAAATGCTATAGAGAGGTTTCAACTTGAAGGCGCGACGAGGGCGTCGCGAACTTAAGTGGGGGAGGGTGTCACATCCCGCCCAAACTGCCCCTAAAAATCCAAATGTTGGCTGCCCAAAGGATCTAAGACATGGAAAGTTCTAGAGTTGCCTAGAGAAATCTAGAAAGGGCTAGAGTTGGATGGACTCAACTCAAGCTAGAAAACCCTAGAATGTTCTAGAAACACACTTGGAGGGTGCTAGAATGGGAAATTTGGAATATTCTAGAATGCGCTGGATGGTTCGGGAAGGATGTACAAGCCGCTGGAGCGTTACGGAACATCCCGGAAGGTGCATGAAGGAGCTAGACAAACCTAGAAGACTCTAGAGTTGGCTAGAAGATCCTAGAACCTTGTGGCAGCTTGTACATAGAATTCTCTTGTATATTCTAGAACTAGAAGGATCTAGAGAAATGTGGCATACTCCTAGGCTTGTTGCCACACTATAAATAGACCTCTTGGTCTTCATTTGTAATCATCTTGGGAATTCTTAGCAATTGTATCATAAACTCTCTCTAGAGCAATACAAAGCATTCTTTGCAAACTTTCTTTCTATTCTCTTTGGAGTTCCAATTTCGGTTCAAAGGCAGGCTTAGTGCAACGGACGGTGCTAAGTGCCGCACGATCGCTACTTGAGAAGTTAAGGTCGTGACATTGGGATGCCTTTAAATACAACAGTAAGCCGATCAGCCTCTTGTGTGTGACTCATAATTTAAAAATATAATTGCTTGGGCTGACTAAAGTTATATAATGCAGGCCATAAATGGTCTTTACTGTGTTGGTGATAGCTGCTTTCCAGGACAAGGCGTTATAGCTGTATCCTTTTCAGGAGTAATGTGTGCTCACCGTGTGGCTGCAGACATTGGTAAAATACTAAATTATCAAGTAGTCTTTTTTCCTTCTAATTCTTATGGAACTTGATCTATTTTTATTTGTTTTGGATTTTAAAATTGATATAAGGTGCCATAACTAGAGTTTGTATAAAAGCAAACACGACAGTCAAGGCAGATCTACCTAGGAGCCAAGGGAGGCACTAGCCCCCCTCACATTTTGATAAAGAAAATTTTAAGTGTAATATATATGAATTTATAGACAAAGTAAATACATAAAATAAAATTATATCTATGAATTTTAATTTTTAAACTTTTGTTACTCTAGAACTCACTACAAACTCAATAATCTAAACATATTTATACTTAAATGAGATACATATATGTCATAATTGTTTTTCAATTAGAGACAAGAATTATTAAATAGTACTATTTTTTATTGTTCATATATAAAAAGCATTTTTATGTCTTTATGCATATTCTTGCATGAGGCGAGCCATAAGTACTTTTTCTTCAAAAAATTTAAGATAATTTTCTCCAATGATGCAATTTATAAGCCTAGAAAACAATAATAAAATAACATTCATAAATAACAAAACTATAACAATTTAGTCATAATTTAACAATAAATAATCATGATAGCAAATCAAGTATCATAATATGAATAAAATCTTACTAAAGAATATGATAAAAGAAAATAATGGATAGAATTGAGATATTCGAGGTCAAACATATTCATGTTGGTTGTTTTGTGCTTGAAAAACTAGTTTTTAGCCTGATATTATTGGGTTATTTGGGATTTTCAACCCACGTATGACAAAATAATCTCAAAAATAGAGAAATTTTGAGGTGTATAGCTTCATTACGCATCACCTAGTTGTGCAACTCTCAATAAAAAAGGTGCAAACCTCAATTAAGAAAAAGGGCACAAGCCTTAAGTAAACCATTTAAGGCTAAACTCGTTGGAAAGAGAAGCCTTATTAAGGCAAGCCTCACAATAACAATTTGAAACCATGGTTTATACGGTGCCTCTCTTGAATTAATGTCCTATATCTACCGTTGACCGTTTTTCGGATTCCTTGAGATTGATCATATTTCTTTCCACAAATAACTCTACATTTCTTAATTTCTATAAACTAATATTGCTTTTGCATCTAATAATGTTGAAGCTCAGCTTTTTCCGTGCTCGTGTTCAACAATAATGCCCACTTTGTAAGGGCAATCTGTTTTGATTCGGTCATAAACCGATTTGTACGTTCTTAGGGTTGTTAAGAACGTGAAGCTATTTTCTCTCTTTTGGTTGTAACCGGCTCTATAAAGCCACAAATTTTTAGCAATAAAGTTGAATAAATGTTTTCTAACCTAATAAATTCTGAGATTCAACATTTGGTATCAGAGCCTCATCATAAACGATGATTGGGTGTTCTACAGAGTTGTGATTGCTTTTGATTTTTAACAAAAGAAAGGGATTTAGCGAATCAGCAACAGAGAACAACTTCGTTCAGCCAGCCATCCCGCAGTTCGATGGTCACTATGACCATTGGTCCATGCTTATGGAGAATTTCCTTAGATCAAAAGAATATTGGGGCTTGATAGAACACGGAATCTCTGTCACAGCAGGAGACGATGAACTAACAGAGGCACAACGGAAAAACTACGCAGATCAGAAACTAAAGGATTTAAAGGTAAAAAACTACTTATTCCAAGCTATTGATAGGACTATCATTGAAACCATTCTTCATAAGGAAACTGCGAAAGCTATTTGGGATTCCATGAAAATGAAATATCAAGGTTCTACCAAGGTTAAACGAGCCTAGCTACAAGCTTTGAGGAGAGAGTTTGAAATTTTGGGCATGAAGGAGGGTGAAAAGGTTGATGAATATTTTGCCAGAACATTGACCATTGCCAATAAAATGAAGGCGCATGGAGAAAAGATGGAGCAGACTGTGATCATTGAGAAAATTCTGAGGTCTATGACTCTCAAATTCAACTATGTCGTTTGCTCAATTGAAGAGTCCAATGATCTTTCAACCATGACCATAGATGAGCTTCAGAGCAGCTTGTTAGTCCATGAACAGAGAATGCAAGGACAGCAGGAGGTGGAACATGCTTTGAACATCATCAATTCAGCAAGAAGTGGGGGAAGAGATGAGCACAAAATTGAAGGAAGAGGAAAAGCTCGTGGAAATTTTAGAGGAAGAGGCCGAGGTAGAGGCAGGCAACTTTTTAATAAAGCCTTGGTTCAGTGCTACCATTGCCAACAATTAGGGCATTTTCAATATGAATGCCCTAATAGAGAGAGAGGTGCACACTATGCAGAGTTGGATGAAGAAGAAGAAATGCTTCTGATGGCATATGTGGAAACCAATGCCTCACAGAAGCAGAATGTATGGTTTCTTGATTCAGGCTGCAGCAACCACATGTGCAGCGCAAAGGAGTGTTTTTATGATCTTGATGAAACTTTCAGACAATCGGTGAAGCTCGGGGACAACTCAAAGATGCTAGCTATGGGAAAAGGAAATATCAAAATGAATGTCAATGGAACAATTCAGATAATTACAAAAGTCTATTTCATACCAGAATTAAGAAATAATCTCTTAAGCATTGGACAACTTCAAGAAAAAGGATTAACCATTCTCATTCAGCATGGCACTTGTAAGATCTACCATCCAAGGAAAGGCTTAATCATACAAACACAGATGTCAGCCAACAGAATGTTTGTCATACTAGCCTCTGTAATTCCTCCAACCTCAACCTGTCTCCAAGCCACATCTGAAGACAACACTCAATTGTGGCACTGTTGATATGGGCATCTAAATTTCAAAGGGTTTAGAACCTTAGTCTATAAGAAGATGGTCAGAGGTTTACCAATGCTCAAGGCCTCATCAAAAGTATGTGATGATTGTATGGCTGGAAAACAACATCGAGAAGCAATCCCTAAGAAAAGCCAGTGGAAAGCATCTAAAAGGCTTCAATTGGTCCATACAGATATCTGTGGACCAATCTCACCAGAATCAAACAGTGGAAAAAGGTATGTAATCACCTTTATTGATGATTACAATAGAAAGACATGGGTTTATCTTTTATCTGCAAAATTTGAAGCATTAACTATGTTCAAGAAGTATAAGATATTTGTGGAAAAAGAGAGTGGAGAAACACTTTACTGCTTAAGAACCGATAGAGGTGGGGAATTCACCTCACTCGAATTCAACAAATTCTGTGACATGAATGGGGTTACCAGACAGCTTACCACTGCATACACCCCGCAGCAAAATGGGGTTGCTGAGAAGAAAAATAGAACCATCATGAACATGGTGCGCAGCATGCTGTCAGGAAAAGAGATACCAAAAGAATTATGACCAAAAGCTGCAAATTGGTCAGTTTATGTACTAAACAGAAGTCCTACCTTAGCCATCAAGGATGTCACTCCTGAGGAGGCTTGGAGTGGCATAAAACCTTGTGTCAATCACTTCCGTGTTTTTGGGTGTGTGGCTCATGTTCATGTGCCTGACAATCAAAGAAAAAAATTAGATAATAAAAGCTTCAAATGTGTTCTTTTGGGCGTTAGTGACGAATCAAAAGCCTATAGGCTTTATGATCTAATCCCTAAAAAGATAGTGATTAGCATAGATATAGTATGTGTTTAGGATGAAAAGTGGAGTTGGGGTAGAAAAACAGAGGAAATGAAACAGGATGAGTTCAAATGTGAGGATAACAACGAAGATGTTGATAAAAGAGAAACTCTGGAAGATGTTGAACTGAAGAAACAGATGACTCATCATCAAATGAGCCATCTGAAGAAACACTATTGATTCCACAACAAGGGAGGAATCGAAAGCAGCCAATATGGTTGAAGGATTATGTAACTGGTGAAGGACTGACTGATGAAAAAGAGAGCAGTAATCTGGTATTGTTTACCTCAACCACAAATTCAATCACGTTTGAGGAAGCATATCAGAATCTGAAATGGAGAGAGGCAATGAATTTGGAGATAAAAACTATCAAACAAAATGAAACGTGTGAGCTAACTAATTTACCAGCTGGAGCTAAACGAATAGGAGTCAAATGGGTATTTAAGACAAAGCTTAATGAGAAAGGAAAAATGGACAAGTATAAGGCACAACTTGTAGCAAAAGGATACTCTCAAAGGCAGGGAATTGATTATACTGAAGTTTTCGCACCAATGGCTAGATGGGATACGATCAGAACAATTTTAGCTCTTGTAGCTCACAAAGGCTGGAATGTTTTCCAGCTAGATGTAAAAGGAGCATTCTTGCATGGAGAACTGGAAGAGGAAGTATTTGTTGATCAACCTCAAGGCTATAAGAAACAAGGAGAGGAGCACAAAGTTTATAGGCTAAAGAAGGTATTGTATGGGCTCAAGCAGGCTCCATGAGCCTGGTACAGTAAAATTGAGGCATATTTTGTCACGGAGGGTTTTGAAAAGTGTCTTTGTGAACACACCTTGTTTTTAAAATCAGGTGAGAAAGGCAAACTACTAATTGTGAGTCTCTATGTGGATGATCTTATCTTAACTGGAAACGATGAGAAAATGTTCAAAAGTTTCAAACGATCAATGGAAAAGGAGTTTGATATGACTGATCTTAGTAAAATAAAATATTTTTTGGGAGTAGAGGTGGTACAAAACTCGAATGGAATATTTATTTGTCAACACAAGTATGCTAAAGAAGTACTTCAAAGGTTTGGAATGGAAAGAAGCAATCATGTGAATAATCCAATTGTTTCAGGATGCAAGCTGTCAAAAGATGAAAATAAAGCTGTGTATGTGGATGCTACAGAATACAAACAATTGGTTGGGAGCTTGTTGTATTTAACCGCCACGAGACCTGATCTCATGTATGCAGTCGCCCTAATTAGTAGA
The DNA here is from genome assembly GCA_033030585.1 of Hippophae rhamnoides. Classification (NCBI taxonomy): domain Eukaryota; kingdom Viridiplantae; phylum Streptophyta; class Magnoliopsida; order Rosales; family Elaeagnaceae; genus Hippophae; species Hippophae rhamnoides. The sequence goes on from CM065427.1 coordinate 72,814,724, forward strand.
TATATGGAGAAACCAACTGAGATGCATATGCAAACTGCCAAAAGGATACTAAGGTATTTGAAGGGTACTTTGGAAATTGGAATTAGTTATTAAGAAAAGTGGTGCAGGAAGTTTAATAGCATTTGCAGATAGTGACTATGCAGGGGATGTTGATGATCGAAAAAGTACCTCAGGATACGTACTCATGCTAGGAACAGGGGTTGTTTCATGGTCCTCAAGAAAACAACCAGTAGTGACACTATCTACGACCGAGGCAGAATTCATACGACAGTGGTCTGGTTGAGAAGAATTCTGGAAAAACTTTGTCATGTACAAAGTATGAGCACCACTATCTATTGTGACAATACCTCTACTATTAAACTTTCCATAAATCCAATTCTACATGGTCGAAGTAAACACATCGACGTAAGGTTTCTTTTTTTACGTGAGCTTACAAAAGATGCAGTAGTGGAATTGGTGTACTGCAGTACACAAGATCAGGTGTCTGACATCAAGACTAAACCTCTCAAATTGGAGCTCTTCTTGAAATTGAGAAACAAACTTGGCATGTGTGCCATATCAGAAGTAAACTGAACGCACTAAGACAGTTCAGTTTAAGAGAAGATGTTGAAGCTCAGCTTTTTTCGTGCTCGTGTTCAACAATAATGCCCACTTTGTAAGGGCAATCTGTTTTGATTCGGTCATAAACCGATTTGCACATTCTTAGGGTTGTTAAGAATGTGAAGCTATTTTCTCTTTTTGTTGTAACCGGCTCTATAAAGCCACAAATTTCCAACAATAAAGTTGAATAAATGTTTTCTAACCTAATAAATTTTGAGATTCAACAAATAAGTCCCGCTGAAGCTGACCATGAATTTCTAGTTAGTTCTTATTTTACTTGGTTGTTTCATTTCTTTATATCTCATTCTTCAACTAATAATTATTTTCAGCCAAACTTATGCAGCCGAGGTTCCATACATGATCCAATTATATTTTGGAATATTACATAAATTAATATATTTAAAATTTATAATCATAAAAATAATACACTAATATTGAACATGGTTAAATTAGACTAAACGTGGTTTAGTATAGTCTAGAGTTCAATTCAAATGGCATCTAACTTATTACTTATTAGTATTTAATGTGAAATGGTTGTGATATGTTTTTTTTTTCTTTTTGTGAAAAATACATGAGTTGAAAATAAGGGTGTTATTTTTGTGATTATAAGTTTTAAGGGTGATTGTAAATATTGTTTTCTCTATATTCTTTTCTATTTTATGTCTTGTTTTAGTTTTGTAAAACTCATAAATATAATAATAAAATAATGTTTTAACGTGAAACTTGTGGATGTGTTGATGTCGGGTTATTTGGCATTGTGCATGTTCAACAGGGCTTGAGAAAAAATCCCCAGTATTGGATGCTGCCCTAATTGGAGCTTTGCGTTGGTTAAGAACATTGGCTTAAGACGTCACATTGTGAGATATGAAATGCAGTGTAGCTGCTCCACTTAAATATGCAGAATGATGAATCAATTGTTCTCTCTCAACGTTCAAAAGAGCATATTGCACTGGCCATACGGTAAGTGTATATGTAGGAATATGGGTTATAGGAAAACAGTGTGAAATCTACTTATGAAACATTTTATTTTATCATGGGTTTGTTACGTATTGTGATTCTTAAATAAATAAAAAGAAAAAAAGGAGAAGAATTAGAAGGATTACAAATAGTGAGGTTTGTTTGATTTTTGTAAACTCTCTAGCTTGTCCTGTAATTACAACGTGTCATAATAAAACGAGGCAAATATTATTACGTCAGAGCTAGTCTTTTGATATTGTCCATCGCAATTTTTCTTGATTCTTCTTGGAATTTTTTATGGCCTGAGATATATTGCATTCTCATACGAGGCTTGCTCCTAAGTTTATGATGTGGAATGGGAAGATTAAAGAGGGAGAAATAGACTAAAGATGTGAGAATTGAGAATATGACAAATAGAATTTAGGAAAAGACAACGGAAAAAATTGACGAAAGATGTGAGAATTGAGAGTTTTAAACTTACATGTGATGTCCTATTTATATGTTTATCTACAAGATAACAATATTTAAAATTAAAATATACATTGAAACTAAAATAGATTTAAAATAAGATCTTACATGATAATAATAAACTAATCTAAATAACTCTAATTTAAATTTCAAATATTTTCTCATCTATTCTCCCTCCTTGAGAAACTCGATTTATAGACCCATAAAGCATCAACCATTCATTTTTAAAATGGTGATAGTATTCTGTTAGAGTCTCAATTCAATCCAGAAACGTTCATAAAACCATATGAACTCATAATTTAAATGCAGCAGAAACAAAATTGGATTGAAAACATACCTCCTGCCATTGATCAATGTTCAGCACTTACACGTGAATTCCATCGGATTTTCTCGATGCTTTCATTGGTTTCTCACACTTATTCTTCAGATTGATGGTGTATCCTCAATTGTTATGCGCTAATAAGGCAGAGGATTCGATACTTTATTAAGGTTCTTCCATCAAGAACCTCGTCGCGATCGACGACGGTTGCCTTAAACCAAATCATTACCATCGCTCACTAACGCCGCACCACTTTGATTTACATTCTCCCACTTGCAAACGTTAAAGCGAATTTTTCGAGTAACAAAACACATGAATCATAGCGATAGTCCTCTCAAGAAAAGTATTATCTTCCATGTATTACAATGTATTTAGTTTCTCAAGTATTATATTGTACGTGGTAATTCAAACTTAATGAATAAATCCTATATTTATTCTTTGTCCAATAAAATATATATATATTCTCAAATAAATTAAGGTGCACGTGAATATGAGAAAATATCACAATATATAAGAGTTTCATTAATTAATTGTATATATACATTTACAAAGTGGAACTAATTCCCATTTTCTACATGATCCTTGAATTTCATCATGGTACGCTTTTTAGTCAAAGAATCAAAGAATCATCAACTCGCTTACGTGCTTCAATGACCACTTTCTTTTACTTAACACGTTCTCTTACGGCCAAGTACTTAATGTCGACAGGTTACTACGACTCACCACTTTTGTTGTTCTTAGCCATAAATACAAAGAAATGAGTTGTCACAATATAATCTTAATGGCTCGTAGAAATGTAGTCAACTACTCTAAGCCCTAAATGAAACTCTTTAACCATACACCATGCGACGTGGCCTCAAAACATGATACGAACCGCCTCCATACTGAAGTAGCTCAATGACCTGCTTTTTCACTCCTCCAAGACACCGCTTCCACCCTGAAAGCATGAAAATGTAACCAGATGTTGATTTTCGTGAATCAATACAACAAAGAAAGTTCAGATCGTAAAGTAGCCAATTACTCCCGGCCCATCTGCTCGCCTATACATTTAGCATATAATCCTCGTTCCTCAGACCTTCATCACTTTCTTTGTAGCTTTCCAATGGTCAACACCTATATTACTCCGATATCTCCTATCCCAACAACAAATGCAATGTCGTCTCGTGCAGACCGAGCATACATCGTGCTTCCAACAATTGAAGCATATGGAATGGTTTTCATCTCGTTTCTCTTTCAAAATCATTCTTTGGATATCGTCCAAATCTGAACTTATCACCCTTCACAACGGGAGCAACACTTCAGCGAACAATCCTTCATCCGAAATCTCTCTAAAACTTTATCGATTATAGGTTTCGAGACAAACCCAAGACATCTCGAAGTCTATCTCTACGGATCTTAATGCCAATGACATAAGATGCCTCACCCATATCCTTCATATCAAAATTTTTAGAGATGAATTGTTTTACCTCACGTAGCAAGAACCCCTATCATTGATCGCAAGCAAAATATCATCCACATATAGCACCAAGAAACAAATCTTACTCCCACTAACTTTCTCGGTATATATATTGATACATGACGTTTCTCTCTTCAAAACCAAATGAAGTGATGACGTTATGGAATTTCAAATACCATTGACGTGAGGCTTGCTTTAATCCATATATGGATTTATTAAGCTTACAAACCAAATGCTCACCATCACTGTAGAAGAATCCTTCAGTTGTTTCATATAAACCTCTTCCTCTAGGTTACCATTAAGGAAAGCCGCTTTCACATCCATTTGTCGCAAATCCAAATCAAAACGGGCAACCAATGCCACACCACACGAAGTGAATCTTTCTTAGATACAGGAGAAAATGTCTCCGTGTAGTCGATTCCTTCCTTTTCGAGCTTAATCCTTTGGCAACGAGTCTTGCCTTATGTCTCTCAACGTTGCCTCGCGAGTCTTTCTTTGTTTTCAAGACCCATTTACATCCAATGACTTTCACACCATCGTGCAACTTCGACGAGATCCTGCACTTCTAGACGCCATAGAATCCATCTCTTCTTTCATGGCATTGTACCATAAGTTCGAAACCTCGTAACTCACGGCCTGTGAAAACGCTTTCGTGATCATTTTCTGGCCTCCAACATTATAGTCACATTCTCAGAGACACAACATAATCATTAGGTATCGGATTTCCTTACTCTAGCAGATCTTCTTAATGTTGCATCAATATTCTCCTCGGTGAGCAGGATCATGTCAGTTCAACCGTTGTTCAACAAATAGAGGCATCCGTCAACTTCAACATCTATCGATCGGGATCAAGCCATGGTACTTCCAAGACCGGTTCTTCAACATGCTAGACTGAGATACGTTGTTAACAATAATGATCACCATTACTTCAAGTGGCATATCGAGCATATGAATGATCTTTCTCGTAACCAATGCACTGGATCGATCGCTTCCCACTAATCAAGTAATTCTCAAGAAATTTTGCATTTCTTGATTCCACAAAACTAGTATTGTATGGACAAGAAAAATCTATAACCTTGTAACTGCTCTAAGATATCCAATGAAATACCCACTAACGGTCCTCGTCCAGCCTTTTCTCTTCAGGATTATAAATCCTCACTTCGTGACCGCATCCTAAACGCGCATATGTTGCAAACTCGCTTCCAACCTTTCCATAATTCCAAATGGTGTCTCGAGACATTTTGGTTGGAACCTCGCTTAATATATACACAACCGTCTTTAAAGCTTCAATCCACAAGGATTTTAAGATCGAGCTTGCTAAGCATACTCCGCAATATGTCCACATAGTGTTCCTCGGTTTTCTTCTTTCTCGCTACACCATTCTCGGGTTTCGGTGAACCAGCATGCAGTATTAGGCAACTATCCCACGTTTCTCAAGAAATTTAGCAAAACTGACTGTGCGTCATTCATTCTCAAGGTATCTACCATAATATTCACCACCTCTATCTCGATCTCACGATCTTTATTTGCTTTCCACATTGTTTCTCTACTTCCAACCTTAAAGCTTTTAAGGCATCCAATGCTTCGCGCTATTACGAAGCATATGAGATACATATATCGAGAAAATCATCAATAAAGGTGATAAAATATTTTTGACCTTGAATGTCCACACCTGGGACAACATATATACGTATGTATGATTTCTAATATGTTTGAACTTCTATTGGCACCTTTCTTTGACTCGTTAGTCCGCTTTCCCTTAATGCGCAAATTCACACATGTCTCAAAATCAAGAAAATCTGTGAGTACTAAGTACCCCATCTTTAACTAATCTTTTAATTCTTTCTACGGAGATATGTCCTAATCTCCTATGCCATAATGTAGAAGAGTCATCGCCAATAATACACCTTTTAATGCCAACAACATGCATAGCATGAAAGTGGCATTATTTTGTAAATTAATGCAGAAAGACCATCGATAAAATACCATTCCCAACACAATCGATTTATTAAATAAATTGAAAGATGTTTCTAAAAGTGAAAGGAATAACCATAAGGTACAAGTCTTGAAATTGAAATCAAGTTTCTAGAGAAACTTGGAACATAAAAGGTCTTTTTCTAATTTTAAAATAAAACCACTACTTAAAATCAAACTACGCCCCTACAATTTTCCACACGCTACAGCCCATCTGGCAGATAAGATGTATCAAGCCACTTCCCACCGCTTCCTTAGATTTTGCATACCTTGTAAGGAATTTGCAACATGGATTGTAGATCTAGAATCAACCCACCAGGTGTTAATATTAACATTAACCATATTAGATTCACTACAAACAAACCAGCTTGGATTACCATTATTCTCAAGCCATTTCCTGAATCCGATACAATCCTTCTTCATATGTCCCTTCTTTTACAAAAGAAACACTTGGATTCTTTCGAATATCACCGAGGTGGAATTATTCCCTTTCCTTTACGCTTGTATCGAGATTTTCCTTTCCGTCGCACGCTGTAGCCAACATTGCACTTTCACCAAATTCTATAACAAGCCTCACTTCCTTCAACACACACGGTCATTAGTTCATTGATTGACCATTTATCTTTACGGTATTGTACGAGATTTTGAATGGTCTGCATCGGCGCTGGGAGAGTTGTTAAGGATATGTGCACCAGGAAGCTGATTCCAAGATCTCAAACCTCGAGATGCTTAAGTCGAGCCGCAATGTCCCTCATTTGCATAACGTGTCGCTGCGCACACCTTTCACACCGCGAGTCTTGTTAAGAGAACTTCATAATAAGGGTGCTTGCTAAAGCCTTATCTGAAGTGACGAATTGATCATCAATGGCCTTTAGCAAGTCTTGAACATTGATATGCTGATCAACAGAAACACGAATACCAGCAGAGATTTTAGTCTTAATGAACATCATACTAAGGCGATTAGATCGTTCCCATTGTTCATAAAGCATGATATTCTCTGGAGTACTGGTTTGAGTAATTTTAGGTGGTTCATTTTTCCTAATAGCATAATCAATATCCATCCATCCTAATTGAAGGAGAATTCTTTCCTTCCATATTTTATAGTTATCCCCTTTCAGATCGGGAATATCACAGCGGATATTAGAGAAATTTACAGGTTGAGAAGCTGCAATTAAAGATTATATGCTTATTAAAATTTGAGGCCTAAACTATAATCATTCTTTACCAATGTAAATCATGAATCTAGTGACATAAAACTTGTCTGTGGGCTAAAGTTTTAATTCAATTAAATTCATCCTAACTTTATGATAAAACTATCAAATTATGTTCATTTTCCTAATCCCTGTGTGTAAATTAAAAAATATAATTTAATATTATATCCTAATTAATCACACAAAAATATAATAAAAATTTCTGTGTGATAAGATTTATTATATCACATATGATTAATTACAATTAATATTTAGTTTCTAAATGTGATCATAAATAAAATTTATTATAGTTTTAATTAATTAAATATGATGTGGCTACTCCCTAATTAATTAAACTATATGAATCACTTAAATATTAATTAAATCCTTATGTTCAATTTATTGCACAAAATCATAAATAATATTAATTTAATTTCAAATATTATTTATCTTAAATTGCATATTTGAGAATAAATTATACAAGCAAAAAATATAAGCACTAATTAAATCCATAAGAGCCATTAAATATTAATTTCATTATGCATCAAAAACAATCAAAATAAAAAACCCAAAATTTCAGCTCGTGAAACATAAAGAAAATAGAGCTTGTTTTCAAATGGCTCGATACCAAATGTTGTAGGTCTCAATTCATCCAAACGCTCATAAAACCATATGAACTCATAATTTAAATACAAATAAAACAAAATCGGATTGAAAACATACCTCTTGCCATTGATCAATTTTCAAGACTTACACCCGGAATTCCATTGGATTTTCTTGCTCGATGCTTTCATCGGGTTTCTCACACTTATTATCCGCGTGATTGATGGTGTATCCGAATTGTTATGCAGCTTAATAAAGGAGGACCCGATATTTCTTTATTAAGGTTCTTCCATCAAGAACCTCGCTCGATTTCTTTAACCGACGCATTTGCCACTAAACCGAATCATTACCACCTGCTCACTAACGTTGCACCACTTTGATTTACATATTCTCCATTAGTGCTTGCTGAGCAACAATGTGCATGATTGAAGAAATTTGACTTACAAAACATCCAAAGATATGAAATAAGACACTGAAATGCCTTGGTTAGGTATAAATTTTTCAATTTGAAAATTGTATTTTTTACCACTAAATTTTACTAAATATGCATTAGATTTAACACGTGTAGGGTTAAAAGATCAACATGACATGTGGGAGGATTGTTTGATGGATGATCCGGGTCACTAAATCTCTATATGGAAGGATTTGTTGGTTTATCAAAAGATGAAAGTTCTAAAATATCCTTTGGATTATGTGAGATCTATGTTCATCTTGCAAGAGACAAGCCTTATACAAAAAATTTCCCTAACCCTAGCCTATTTAAGGAGGCATAATTGAGAAAAATGTGATCAAAATGTGATGCCTCTAACCCTAGCTAAAATCCTCCATTTCACCTTTCGGGTTTTTTCGCATTTTCAGTCATAGATGGGCTCAGCACACAAGCGAACTTAATCTATTTAGGCTCACAATTAAGACCTAATAGGTAATAACATAAATGTTTGACCTTGACCTTGATACCTATATTTATAAGAGAGTGACAAATCATATAAAGAATTTACATATAGAAAGAAAAACGTGAATTCTAGTTTTTTTTTTAAATTTAGTTATTTTTAATTTTTTTTTTTAGAACAAGTAGAGTTAAATAGAAAATGAGTGAATGCACTTAGATTGGTAAATCGATATCCATTTAAACCCACTTTGAGCCACCATTTTTTGCCCAAAATTGAAGATCAGTGGATTAATTGTTAGTTTTGAAAATTCTTTTTTGATAAAAATTCAATTTTTAACAACGAAAACAGTGAAATCCATTGATATTCAACAACAAAAAATGTGCGCTTATAATATTAATAATTTAATTATAATAAAATAGAACAAAAACATACATTCTAGTGTATGACGAAACATTTGAAACTTTTGGGTATCAACCTTGTCTCCTAAAGAACATGAACTAAATTGGTGGAAATCCTTGCAAACTTGAAGTTGATCAAAATTTTGATTCTAGTTTTTTAATAAATAATGTTATATTTCTTGAATTTATTACAAATAATTTACTAACCAGTCATTATTTTTAACATGTTTGGTTGTTTATCATAATGTGAATTTAGTTACGTTGATATGTTTATGTAAATTATTTAGGAAAATATTTTTAAAAATAATTAAACATGGATTATTTTCTATTCAAGATTTTTTATTAAGTTTATTATTAAAAAATGCATTGATGGCATTTTTTTATAACAAATTTAAAATATAAAAATAAGATTTCAGAAAAATGAATCTAGACCTAATTTAAAATTATATCCTATTTCAAAAAAATTTACATGATTTTATTATTGTAAATATCTTAATAACATATTGTTGTAATAGATTTATAATCTGAAAGTTAGGTTTCAATTACATAATCCAAAATCTAATTTATACAAGCTTGAAAAGAAGTTAAGATTTTCGGCCCCACCAAGTGTGACAAATTAATCAGTTTGATAATTTCTTAGAAAACACACAATTTAATTTAATTAATTAACGGTCTCATCAAATGTATTATTTATACATATAAAAAAGAATCAATAATTTAAATTTATAATTCATTAACCTAATTGATTTTATCAAACATAATCAACTAGGTAAACATCTCATTTGTCTACATTGATTAATTGAATACATATCTATCTGTAATTTGTATAAATCAATTTATCATTTATCTTTTATTAATTTATGTTATTAGTTTAGACATTTCAAAACCAAAATCATTGTGGCAGGATGTGCAAGTTTATTTTTCATTTTTAAGAATTTTATTGAATTATTTAAAAACCACGTAGTTCTTCTTTAGATTGACCTTAGAAGTATATTTATTGTTTTTTTTTACAAGTGATTTATACACTTGTGAGCTATTTAAATTTTACAAAATTTGACAACCATACACTTGATTGAAACCCAATGATTCAATCTTGGGTTGGACTGATATCGACTAACTATATTAATGACATAACATACATCAGGTCTAGTACACAACATGGCGTACATCATACTTCTAACTACTATGTTGTGGCACCCGTTGATAACTGTATTTTATATAGTTATTTTCATCTATTTTATCAATTATAATTGCTATATTCTTTACATTTTTGGTTAGTTTTAGTTAAATAAATTAATATTCACCTTTTATAGGTTATGGAATACATTTTTTAGAAAATTAAATAATTTGTATCGAAAATGTACTTTATTGCAAGTTTTTGTCCAAAAATATAATTTCAAATAAATGAGTGCTTAATTGCAATTTTTAAAAGTCAAAAATAAAATTAAAATTAAAATTGGGCTTGATTGTAATTTAAGAAAGATTAAAATCTAATTTGAAATATATTTGTGGGTGAAAATATAATTAATAAAAATTGAATTTTCTGCGTAGGAGAAGAATGCCACTCGCATCATTCAACGCGTCCATCACTTACCGTTCGATCATCAAATCAATGGTACAGATTTGGCGAGTACAACCAGACGAGACAAAATCGCGTGTATAATTCTCACACGGCTCAAGAGTTCGCTGGGCCCACCGCGCGGTGGGCGTGCAGAGTGGGACCCACATGCCTACCGAGCGTAAATTCCCAGGCGCGTCTCTCACCTTGGTTGGATCATATGAACGGTCCCGGATTGCCGCGTGGAACCGCCGGCCACGCACCGAACCGTTTGTCTAAAAATCATGGTGCGACGCGGTTCATCCAAGCGGCGTGCACCATCAAGGTCTCTGGCGAATAAGACGTAGCCACGTGTCTCCTTTATTTTGAAGCCAACAATATTATGACACGTGGTATTTTACAATGCGCGCGACCGCGCTGGATCACGCCCTATTTGTAGCCGTTGGCTCCCGTGCGACAATCCTTCGCACGCCCGTTTCCCGTAGCAAATGAAATGCTGCCACGTGTCCGCATTAAATCCTTGCAGCGAATCAGACGCTGGCACGTGGCATACACTTTGAATTTAAAAAAAATCAGAACGGTGCCCCTGTCTTACGCGTGAATTAAAATAATATTTCGATATCAAATATTGATACGCGTCGATTCTATTTTCGATACAAATTTTTACGCGTTTATTAAAAATAAATGTAATATTTAATATATGTATTTTTTAGCTATAAATAGAAGATATTATGATAGAGTAAGAAGTTTTTTTTTGTTTAGAATTTTTGTGGTATTAGGGGTTGTACTAAGAACACGCAGAAGGCATTTTTTGGCTTTTGTTGTGTTCTGCGTGTGCCAAATATTTCGTTTCGTGATGTTTTAATTTTCTGTGTTCTTCATCTTAATTTCCTTGTTGTAATTTTTATTTTAAATTAATGAAGTAATTTAATTTTTCTAGGGTTGCATTTGACCTTAATTTATGAAGCTTTGATTTTAATTATTTTTTTGAAAGATTTATAAGACGTTCGATTTGTTCATTCTATCTTGTGCTTAATGCTTTTTGATTATTTACGAATTTTATCAAAACGATTTGTGGCACATTAATAAACTTGAGAGAGGCATTTTTGTATATATTGCTCGTAGATAGAATGACATGTACGATGAAGGATAGAAATATACCCTAATTGTATGTGTGGCCATTTGAAAACTTAGAACATAATGAATCTTATTAAATTTAATTCTCATAGAGATATAGTGAATTAATTTAATGAGGTGTGTATATACGGAGCTCGGAAGAGATGTACGGATAAAAATAGAAGTTTTCGGTTGACAAATTAAATGTACTAAAAAAATATAAATCAAAAGAAAATAACAAGATTTGAGTGGATTAATTTGGTGAAAAATTGCAATCCTATAGTTCTCTTTTTTTTTGTTACCTTTTTCCATATCAACGATTATTTTGGATAAAATTAGAGAGATACAATTTTAGTAATCAACAAACTATAGTAACAAATCTCCGTGGGAACGATCTTTACTTACAAATCTTTATTACTTGTGACCGTGTATACTTGCATGATTTTATGTGTGTTCCAAAACACAACAAGTTTTTGGCACCGTTGCCGGGGATTTGTTTTACTATTTTCATTGTTGATATTAATACCAATCAATCTCATTTTAATTCAAAAAAAAACATTTTTTTGTTGCGTGTTTAATTTATTTTTCAATTTTTCTAGTGGGTTGAGATTTTGTTTGACACACAAATCTTATCTCACATAAAGAAAAATAAATTTGTTTTTTTTTTTTGCTTATTGTTTGTTGTTTATTTTATTTTGCAATTTTCTCGTGGGTTGAGATTTTGTTTGACACACAAATCTTACCCCACAAAAAAGAAAAAAAATAAAAAATAACAATAAAAAAAATTTATGGTTATTGTTTGCTTAATTTATTTTTCAATTTTCTGGTAAGTTGAGATTTTGTTTGACACATAAATCTTAACTTATAAAAAGAAAAACAAATTGAGAAGTCAAGCTCAAGACTATAAATCAAGCGCTTCTTGGGAGGCAACCCATGTGTTTTATATTTTTTTTCGGATGTATTGCTTTTTATATTTTGTTATGTTAATTTTTTTTCGTAGGTGCAAATTGGAGGGCAGTGTGTATATTAAGTTTGGGGGTGTTAAATATATTGAACTTAATTGAAATACTTTCTGGATGTTCATGCTCGTGAAATTTTTTTTTGTTTGGTTAATTGAAGTTATTTTGCTATGAATAGTGATTTAATTTTTATTTCATCTGTTTAAATGGTGCATGTCTCTTTGAAAAATTTGAATGTTGTCTAAGTGATTAATGATTTTTACGTATGTTTCATTTTTACAAGATTAAATATTTATGAGCACTAGTCTTGATTTTTGATTTGCTATGATAATTTAGAGAAGGTTTATATGAGTATGGAATTCGATTGATATTTGTGGTGTTACAGTTCTTAGAATTTGTTTGATTTTCTCTCGAGGCGAAATTATTGATAACATTTAACTAAGAAAATGATTTAGGCCATCTTTGGATCGTTTGAGCCTTCTATCTACCTTCACATACATTATCCATAGTATACCCCTTTTGAGCCTCAAAGTTTATATATATATATATTTATCTCATTTCAAAAGCCTACCTTAATATATATGTGTGTGTGTGTGTGTGTGGATATATCTATTTTTCCTATCTCACTAACATTTACAGTTGTTAGTAAATAATTAAAGATATATCGTGAAAAAAAAGAGGTTACTAAAAAAAAGAAAAAAAAAAGATTCTGAAAAGAAGAAAAAAAAAGATTCTGAAAAAAAAGAAAAAAAAAGAGAAAAGAAAAAGCAGAAAAGAAAAAAAGTAGAAATAAAAAAAAGAGAGGATGGTATGTGATGATAAATCCCAAATTGGGTAGTGTTTATTTTCATGATAGAAGTTATCTTTTACAATCATAAAATGTTGTGTTTGGGAAAAATTGAGCTAAATATTATCATTTATCCTACCTTCACCTAAACCATACATTACAAGCTTAATAAAGACCTATTGATTTGGTGTTTTGTGTTTGTCTACCTTAGTGGAGAGAGAAATGAAAAATAAACTATGAGATTTGTGATTTCATGAAAATTTGTTTGATTTTATATTTGCATAAACTGATCCGAATTGCTTGTGATGAAATTTGAAAAGACTTCACACACACACTTAAAGTTCATTGTGAAAAGGTTGTATACTTTCAATTTGATTTTGATACTTAGATAAAATGCTCTTATTTCTTTGAGATATGTAATTCGGAAATACCAAAAAGAAATATTTTGAAAATCACTATTTTAAATACAGCTATCCCTTTGCCAAATATTGTAATTGAGAGCTACTATGATGAACAAAAGCTATTGTCGAGAAGGTTTTCTCATAGCCAACCCCATTCTTTTGGGTAAAATCCTATGCTATTAGTCTAGCTTTGAAAGTCTCAACTTTCCCATCTACTCATCTTTTTCACTTGTAGAGCCATTTGCACCCAATATGTCTAACCTCATCGCATTTGTCTACATGCTCCCAAATAGAGTTGGAATACATGACTCAATCTCAAGGTTCATAGCTATAATCCATTTATCTTTATCAATATCCTTCATTGCTTAGTTATAAGACAATGATTCATTTGTGTGACTATCAAACACAACAACTTGTGTCTTATTAGCTCCTGTGTACCAATTGGGCAATCTAATTATCCTCCTACTACAATGAAGCTTTGGTAGATCATGACTATGGATCATAATTTTCTGCTTTTATCGAGTATCAATGTTGACATGTGGGGGTTGTTTAATCCTATCAAACTCTAACTCTTTAAGCAATACCTTGCTTTGATGTTTATTGTTGTTTATATAACCATGTTCAAGAAATATAGAATTCATTGACATGAAAACTTTATTCTCTTCACCATTATAGCACAAGCCTCATTTTGTTTCTTTATATTATCCAATAAACATGCATACTTTTGGCCTCAGCTATCACTTTCTAGTCTTCCCTTTAAACGTGTGCTAGACATCCTCATATATAGATGTGGTGCAAAATAGGATTAATTACAATCCAAAATTTCACTAGAGTCTCTAGGACAGACTTGGAATGAACCATATTTAGTATGTATCTAAATGTTTTAGGGTATATCCCAAAACAATATGGGTAAGGATGCATAACTTATCATTAACTTAATAATCTCTAACAAGGTTTATATTTCTCCTTTTGACAACACCATTTTGTTTTGGTGTACCAAGTACTATGAGTGGTGAGACTTTCCCGTGCTCTAGCAAGTGATCCTTGAATTCTGTGTCAAGGATTTCCCTACCATGAGCCAATTGTAATGTCTTTAATGACACCTAGTTTCTTTTCAATTTCTAGGTGAAATTCTTGAAATTTACTATAAAAAAAATTGACTTATGCTACCTTAGGTAAATAAACTCATATCTCATATCTCAGGTATTCATCTATAAACATAAAGAAGTAATCATAACCACTTCTTTCTTAAACACTCTTGGGTTCACAGACATTTGAGTGTAAAATTTCAAGTGGTTATGTGGCTTTTTGACCCTTTGTCAAAAAGAGTCTTTTTTGTCATCTTACCATTTAAACAAGATTAACAAATTAGGAGTGTACCAACACTTGGTTTTCTCAAAAGACCATCATTTAATAGTCTTTGAATCTCGTTGATATGACTAAGTCTTAGGCACCATATATAGGTATCTTCATCAAGATATATGTGTGTGTGTGTGTGTGTCCTTTATTTTCTTTCTCTTACCCTGACTTAATTCGGGGGTGACTAGCCACTCAAAATGATTGTGGCAATGTGCAGTAAGCATGTTAATCGTCAGAGAGCATCGAGTGGTTTACTTGAAGTAGTGAATGAACAAGTGAACTGTGTCGAGTGACTGAGATTATAAATTCAGCTAGAAAAAGAGGAAGGAATAGTCAAATAAAAACATCTGAATTATAGATAGCACGAGTGATATACATTATTCATTAAGATTGAAGATCAAAACCCATGGTTTCAACATGTTGGATGGTTTTGATGGAGGCTTAGAAGAGACGATAACTATACATATAACTTCATTTTCCTTAAATATCATACAAACAAAATTTGCATTTTTATAAATAGTCACACTCTTATTATTAAATGAAACTTTATAAAATTGTTCTTACAATTTAGAAATATAAATAAAAATTTCTAATAAAGTTAGGAATGATATAAACAATATCTAATATTAAATATTTATTATTCCTAAACTTAAGCCTAACTTCTCCCACTGCTTTAACCGAGATGAGATATATTGACTACTCGCATTGTGAAGTGTTAATCTAAAAGTTTGATCAACAAACTAATCAACCATAAAGAAAAATATACATGGTTAGTCATCCTGAATCAACTATCCAATGTGTTGTATCACATACATCCATGAATAATTTAAGAACAAGTAAGTCATATTTACATTTCTTTTTATTCCTATCCTTTTTCAATGACAAGAATTGAGGACAATTCGTCTTCAAATGTCCATATTGATCCTTTGTTATGCTCTTCTTTTTTCCCTTTCTACCTTTGAACTTCTTAGCCCTCTTTTGACTTAACTTTGCCCTTCCTTTTGTTGGTGCTTTTGTTCTATTACACGGGAAAGGTTGAGTCATGAAGACATTTTCTTCTCCATTCTTGCCATTCATAACATCCATAAAGGTAGTTAGCTCATTCAATAGTTGAGTTAGATTGTATGTCAACTTATTCATACGTAATTATTTTTGAAATGGGGGAACATGTTGTACAATTTGTCTAAGATCATTCCAACTTGAGTAACCCCATCAATAACCATCTCTTCAATTTAGCATCTTTGATGTGGGTAGTCATTCCAAGCACATGTTGATGCACAAATGTACCTTCTTTATATTGGCATTCATGATAGCTTTCACAGCTTCATACCTTGTCTACACCAAAAATATTAACAAATAAAAGAGATATTTTAATAATTAACATACAACATGGCATCAACATAATAAAAATAAAGATACATGTAGATAATATATGATAGGCATAAGGTGGTAAAGGAAAGATAGAAATCATGTGATAACAAGAAAGCAATAAAGCTTCTGATAGACAAAAACTTGTAAAGAAATAAAGGTTTTTCAATTATAATCAAATCCTCTTATATATTAATATATTTGGATGTAATCCTAATTCTTCTAACACAACATGTATCATACAAACATGATAAACTCACATAGGATCTACAACTATGTGATAACATCTAGGGTTGCTTAAGGAAACCACACGATAGTAAACAAATCAATAACCTAAAGATGATAATAATTAGTACCTTTCACAATTGGAGTACCACGCTTAACTGCATCAAAGCTACCTCCATTGCTATTTGTACAACAATTGTGATCCGATCAACAAATTTAGCTCTCCTCTGAAGGCCACCACCATATTATATGACAAAGGTAAAGGTTGTCTCATACCCATGTACCTGTATGTAACCTACATCTTGGAGTTAATTTCTATTTTAATTAACCCAAAGATTTGGCTAACCGCTTAACATATCACCAGTACCCAAAAGCATTAAAAGCATTGATCATACGAAATTTAGATAACTTTTTAATTTCCAAATGGGGTATGGAAAACCCTTGGGCTACCGGGTATCTCGCTAACCACATTAGGGAGCCCATATTGACCACATTGGCAAGAGTAATATCTACAACATCGAGGATAATAGCCACATCGATGAGTCCTTGGCGAGTACCTCAACGAGCTCTAAAAGATTGTTTTTGTTTGAAACATTTGTCAAATAATTTTTCAAAAATATCGACAAATCGACACAAAACATCTCAAAACATAAACACAACCTAACATGCTAACTACATACTTCCAACCCCCCGTTAATATGTATAACATGCAAACATGCAAAGTTATTTGAGTGTATGCAATATTAAACCATCAGTAGTTGATCTTACATAGAGGAAGGAAAAAACACTAAAATAATACAGACTCAATGTGTTGTACACAATAATGCTAACAAAGACACAAAAGGAATACAAGATTTACATATATTTTTGTACATTTTTTTTAAAACCGTTTAATGTTTTCAAATGAAAAAGACAAATGATGCATATAGATACATTATGTCATTTAATACAAATCTCATATATTAATAATGATGATCC
This sequence comes from Hippophae rhamnoides, assembly GCA_033030585.1. Lineage (NCBI taxonomy): Eukaryota > Viridiplantae > Streptophyta > Magnoliopsida > Rosales > Elaeagnaceae > Hippophae > Hippophae rhamnoides. The sequence continues at coordinate 72,832,330 of CM065427.1, forward strand.
TTACTCTCATTCAATCACATTGATTGCATTAGTCAATAACACATCATCACTTACTTAAAGATGATAAATAGTTTCTGTATTTTAAGAAACTAAGAAAAAATATTAAATATACACAAATTTACATTAACAATAATAGCTTTAGTTATTATTTTGAGGCTTGTAATGAGGTTTATCTTCGTAAGTGTCTTCTTTTCAACGAGTGAAGACTTAGGCTCAAATAGATTATTTAAGGTTACCACATTTTTTCGTTGAAGCTTACGAAATTGATGTGCAATGAATCTATAAATTTTAAAATTTATCTCAAAAATTGTTTTCTAATAAATAGATGAAAAATCGTGGTAAATTCTAATGTCCCAATCAAACAATATTAGGTTAAAACTAACTCATTAAATAAAAGATTTAAAATTATGTATTTTTTCATTCTATATGTTATCTATTTTGATCATAATCTTCATTGTTCATATTTTATATGGAAAAAAGTTTAATTAACTATTAATATTATATAAAAAAATTAATTTATTGTTTTTAATATTTTTGTTGCAAATTATTGTTTTATTATTAAAATGTTTTTTATTCATTTATTTTAATCAAAAAATGGTTAATTTGACCAAAATATTTAAACCACTTATACTTCTTGGGAATTTATAAAAGTATATCAAAAAATGATATTAAAATTTTACATATAGTGTACATGACATAAAGTTTTTCAACAAATTTATTAATTTTAACTAAAAGAATTAATTAAAAGATACGTTAACAATATAAATAGTTCAATGAAACAAAATTATAAAATTTAAATTTTTTTATATAATATTAATAGTTAAATTTATATTTACTTTATTTTATATTCTTTCCTATTAAAATTCTTAAAATTACATTGACTTGATATATGATTATTTTAATGTTAAATTTTAACTATTTAATAATAATTTATGTTTTAAAAACACATAACATATATTAGTAATTATTTATCATAACATTACAATTACTTAAATCAAATAAAAAATAATTATATCTTCTAAAAAAGATTACCTTTCAGTACATAGATTTTTTTTTCAAATTTAAAAATTATTATTTCCATACCATTAAACTTTACAAAAATTATTTTCTAACATTTTTTTTACTTTCATAACATTAAATTTTACAAATGTAACAAAAATATCATTTTATTTTCATACTATTAAACTTTACAAATATAACAAAAATATCATCATATATATACTTTTTTATTAAATCAACAATATCGATTATATTTTTGTAACATTTAATAAAATTTAATAATACAAAAGTAAAAAAAATAAATTTAATATTTTTACAAAAATTACAGAATTTAATAAAATGAGTAATAAAACTTCGGTAATATTATTACAACAATCTTAAAAAATCTATTTACTCAATACCTGTAATTTAATTTTAGTAAATATTCAAAATTCAGTATTAAAATTTATAGGTGTCAACACGTACAAAAGTTAGACAATTGTTTAAATACTCTTCAAAATAAAGTCTACCTCGGTGAGAAGAATGCTTCCAAGCATACAACCGCTATTTTAAAACCTTGATCAACACCGATTCGGATTTACTATGCATCAAAATTTTCTTAAAAAATAAATAATCAACTTACAAAGTTATTTTTTACTATGTGATACAGGAGTCCAAATTCGCATGCAATTAACATTCAACCACACGATTTGGCATAGGCCAATGATTTGCTGCAATAATTTTAATTCCACAAATTTAGCAAAGCACAGATAAAATGTCCCACATAATCTATAATCTCAAACCTATTCAAAACTTAAACTTCCAACTCAACAAAGTAAAACATAAATAACCAAACTGAAAAGCTTTAAAAAAGGTTTCTTCTTGCAGCAACAAGTACGGTAACCCAACACTCAAATCAACGGTTGGCCTTCGCAACTCTTTCAATCTCGTCCTTCTTCTTGATTGCATAACTGCATAAGAAAAAGAGTTACAAGGATATTAAAACCACAAAGAGTTGATGGGAAAAAAAAGGGAAAACAAGTAAAGCAAAAAAACTAAATACAGATAAAAGATTCTCATCACCTGTTGGATGATCCTTTAGCAGCATTAATGAGTTCATCGGCCAAACATTCAGCAATAGATTTGATGTTTCTAAAAGCTGATTCACGAGCACCAGTAGTGAGAAGATAGATAGCTTGATTGACACGTCGCAGGGGAGAAATATCCACAGCTTGGCGTCTAACAACTCCAGCAGAGCCAATACGAGTCGCGTCTTCTCGTGGTCCACTGATTAAAGAAAAACAACAAAACTAGAAGTTTCAGAAATCAAAATTTGCACACTTTTGCACCCAATTTTGCACACAATCACCTGTTACATGCCATACTGTACTTAAAATTTATTTTCCTAGATTATGATGGATTGTGACAAGCAAAATGGTGCAGGTGCAAAATTAGAAATAACAATTTGTTAAGTTAGCATTCCTCATAAGTGTGCACAAAACAAATGTTGTGAGCCACATGTACATAGAAGTCAGAACTAATCAATTTTTCTAGGTAATCATGCCAGGTGCAGGCATTGAGTAGTGTGTGTGAATAGTGTGTAACCTTTGTGCAACTGGCATTCCTCTTCCTTGTATGTTAAGTGCCAAAAAACTCGTTTATAAACACTTTGTAAAAAGAAATTCTCATATGTGCAATAAACTTCATTCAGAAAGCAATTGCTTTAACAAAACGGAATCAAATACTTGCCGAAGCAGGCATAACTAGAAGCCTCAAACTGATAATAAACAGATAGATCAGCAAGTAAATACCTGTTAACTACAGCTTCAACAATGACTTGGATTGGGTTCGAATCCGTCAACAAGTGGATAATTTCCATAGCATGTTTGACAATCCTGACAGCCATGAGTTTCTTCCCATTGTTCCGCCCGTGCATCATCAGAGAGTTAGTAAGCCTCTCCACAATTGGACACTGAGCCTTCCGAAATCTCTTCACCGAGTACCTCCCAGCAGTGTGAGGAACATAGGTTGCATGCTTGGCTGGTACAACACCAATGTAATCCGCCAATGAAATGTCACTTACCTAACCAAAATCACAAATGTATATGAAAAATCATTTAAAAGAACACTGCAATAATGGAAAAATAAATAAAAATTTTGAAAATCACAAAACAGATCAAACTGCAAATTTCGAAATGGAACAGCTTTGAGGTATTTTAGAGTTTGAATTTGATTAGAGAAAGGCTCTTGTCCCGGGAGTATGGATGCATATAAAACCAAATCTGATCCTACGTGGATTGACATGCTTTATGAAAAGAAATACCTACTTTTAGTAATGAATGTGGAAGAGTTACATAAGTTGATAGGTTGTAAGAAAGGATGGGAAGTAAATCTTGACTTTGGGGGTCGTGCACGTAATGAAGAATGGATATGCTCTGAAACCAATCCCCCCCCCCAAAATGTCAAGATGATTTTCCTCAAAGGTAAGAATGCTACTTTGAAATCTGAGAGTAGTATTTCCTTGTATGAATGTGACATTAGGGAAAATGATGCTGGGAATTGTGCTGAAAAGGAGGATAATGCTTTTTCTCTCATCAATGGGAGCTTGTCAAAGGATAAAAGCTCTGATGAACTAGCATTTGCCGAGTTTGCAAACAAGGTGTGGCTTCCAAAGTCTGTATGATAACCAATTTTGGAGGTGGGGAAAAAAAGAAAAAAAGCATGGTGCACAAGTGATGAAGAAATACCATATTGATGAGAATGAGATAACCAACCATGCTATAAAAGCTTATGGGATGAGGATGTGAAACAAATGTCGAGGAGGCTATCATATGGTTGAGCTTGTTGTATCTTTATATGATTTGATTAAGGTCATGTACACACAGGCTTTAGGTGATTCTGATTCTTCCGCTTATAGGTCTCAGCTTTAGGTCTGAGGTGTTGAGTTGGGAGTTTATTTTAAAATTTATTTTGTTATCTTTATGTATTTCTATTTAATATTTGATTGCACCGAGAGAAAACCCAAACAACATGGTAATGTTTGGGTTCTCTCTAAGAGTGATAAGGCTAGTCAATGTTGGATCTAGTGGTTCTTTATGCTGCTTTATTGCAGATGAAGCTGGAATCTGTGGGCAGTTTGGGGTATACAAGTTGGTTCTTTTTTCCCTTTATTTATTTCGCAAATTGCTGTTCGTGTAGGGAATCGCTACGTATTTGATCTTAAGCTTTTAGCGGTTGCTGTAATGACAATCCTCCCTGCTTTGACCAAAAAAAAATAAAAAGAACATCTCACATAATGAAGTTTAAAAATACAAATTTATATCCCATGGGTTTTTTGTCTAAATACGTTTTTTGGCATATTGACGATTTTGTTTTAAATTGACTACTTCGACCACATAGGACCATTTTTTTCTCACTTAAACTTGGGGCAACGGGTTACGTTGGATTAGGTCATGACTGGTCACTAGCACGTTTTTATTATAGCCCTTCATGTGCACATTTATAATTTCGACAGAACAAAGAGCATACTTTAGACAAAATCCCAAATCCCTTGCATCACTTTAAAGGTGTGAAATGACATAACTAAAAAAAACATATTTATTTGGTAAAAGCAGATGCCCAAAAAAGCAGTTAGCTAAATATGCAATCAAGTAACACAAATTAACGAAATTTAAGCAATTACTAATTGTTAATCAAAGGGACGTAAATAACCCATGAAAAACAGACAATACAGAATTAATGACCAAGCACTAATAGTACCAGAAAACAGCAATATTCACTTAAAAATCAGCAAACACAGTTTCATTCAAAGTTCATCAACCAATAATTTACTTTGATAACATCCCAAATCTAACGCTTATCCACATCCAAACTGATTAAAACTTGATAAAATTAAATTTTATATGAGCGCAGATTAGTGTGATTCAGAAGAAGCCTTTGAGAACAATTAAGGGACAATACTAATAAAAAATTTCATGTAAACCTGAACATCGTCGAAACTCCATTTGTTGAAGAGCTTCACGTCGTTATGAGGCTCTATGCTTTGAATCGCCGCGGCAGCCATTGATTTACTTGATTGCAACGGCAAGCACAAACGTAAAATGCTCGAAGCTTTGTTTGTGGTGGCCTCGTCCCGAAACGAAACCCTAGATATAAATACTAATCGATATGGGTACTACTTGGTAGGTTTTAGCAGATTTTAGTGGCCCATTGGACTATAAACTGATCAGCCCATTTTGCGCTAGTAATGATAGTGGATAAGTACGTTGGTACTCAAATTTTCAAAATAATATAATAATATTTCTCGTTTATTTTAATATATACAAATTATAGATTTTGTTACACAATCATTTCACATTATTTAAGTAAAAATTAACTATATCACTCAAAAGATTTAATATTTTAATAATATTTATATTTCATAGGAATACACATATCTACTTATATTTTTATAAAATTACATTAACAATTTATAAATTAATTTTAAGTATATTAGTAGTCTAAAATTATAATATAATTTAAAATTTTAACATATGTTGTATAAATTGATAAAATATTAAGGACAAATTGGTCTTTAGAATAATTGAAAAATAAAAAAATTCTTTAAAATATTATTAACCGAAAAAAAAGTTCAATTCAAACTAGAAACTAAATGAAATAAGAAAAAATTGAGAGTTTTGAAAAAAAAAAGAATCAAATCATATTAAACATTATAGTTTCTTAAGAAAAACTAGTGGATGATAAGGTGTTGTGATAAAAACCTATGACTTTTATTTAATATTAACACTTCAAAGTTTAAGGGAAGAATATGTTACAAAACTAGAAACAATAGATATACTTAAGAATGGTTAACTTAACCATAGTAAATAAGAAGTATAAGAGGAGATAGTACAAGTACTTAAATTTAAAAAACACAATTCATTTTTTTTAAAAGATATGTAAAAGAAAATATAAGAAAGAACAAGTAAAACATGAATACTAGAAAAGATTAGATAAATTGAGAATTAATACAAGACATACTAAGTAATAGAGAAAATAATATAATAAATTATAGGATATGTAGTCTATATAAATATCATATAAATGGCATGACTATAAAAAAAAGGTCCTAATGATTTGTTATTACGTTATGAAATCATGTGACGTGATGTCCATGCAAAAAATTGCAAATGAAATGACAGGTTAAAGACTTAGAAGTAGGTCACTTCCAAAAAAGTCTTTAAAGATGAGTTTATAATTAATTTTTTTCCATGTGGATAGTACATGATGAAATTTTCAATTAAATCTTAATTTTAGACCATTAATTTACCTAAAATTAAATGTTAAAACTATTAAAATATTGTTATGAATATATTAATACATATACGTACTCTTTTGTTAAATATGTATATTACTAAAATATCAAACCTACTTAATGACACAATTATACTTTACTTGTATTATATATATCAAGCATGTGATAAAATTCTTAATTTAAAATATGAAATTAGATTATTTGTATTTCTTAAAACAAAAGGGACTATTATTATACTACTTTGATAATATAAATCCATATAGATAACCTTTGCTTAAAATATATACCACTAAGGTACCGAACATAGAACGTTGTTAGGAAGAATTATTTATTGACAAAACAACTTTTGAACTATTCAAATTTTATTTCATTTTGTATGATTTAGCCTTCATTTTTTTCCTAATTATACAAAGATATTTAAATTTTTTATCTCATTTAAACATAAGTTTTTTAATTAAGTTATATCACGTTAGTTTATTAAATATTAATTATCAATAATTAGCTTATTAACATAACAAAATTTAAACACAAAAAAAGACTTTGTAAAATGATAAAAGTCTGCGTACCATTTTATAGGAAAAAATATTCATGCACATTTGTATAAAATGAATTCAAGTTTAGGTTCCTTAAAAGATATTTAACCATTATTCATTGATAGTATCTCATAATCACCAAAAAAAAAGAATAATAACTTAAATATAACCCATAACTATGGCATCAAAAGCAACTCAATTTGAAAAGGAATAACAATATAAATCGAATCCAACTTCAACCAAAGTTTTCTTCCATTCAAAGTTAGTAGCATACATCATCGCGTGAATAACAGTCGCAAGTTTTGTTTATAGGGATATAAGATCACAAGCAGGATGCAAAAACATCTCTTAATAAATAATCTTCAAGTTTAAAAAAACTTGCACATCTAGAAAAACATGGTGATTTAAAAGCAATACCATTTGTATTGACCTTTATCCATCTCGAAGTTGGAGTCTTCCAAATGATCGCTATAATTCATAAAGCTTGTTGTGAGACACTTAATATGTGCACAAATTTAAGTCACCTACTGTATTTTACATGGAATCGCATCATGATAAACTTTTATCACAAATAAATTGTCAAACTACAGCAAATGCAAAACTCGGAGTTGTCTTTTTGTTTCCAAAATGACAATAATTTATGGTTCTCTATATCACCTAGATGACATAAAACAATCCATGCTTTCCATAAAATTGTTAAGCTGTGATCCAAAGTCAACTTCCATTATAACTATCCATAAATCAAGGATAGAAGAATCTATATGCGACTACCTATCAAAGAAGGAGCATAAAAAATCTTAAAGAGCACTAGTAAAATGACAACTGACATAAAGGTGAGATATATTTTCCTTTACTAAGCCACACAAGGGTTATAATAAAGGAAAGGATTGTACCATATTCTTTAACTAGAAATGCATGGAAAGTTAGTTTTGAGTACCTTGCCAAAGTAAAGTAAATCGTGGTGGCAGTATGAAAGAGCCTCATATGGCCTTGCCTAAACTCTTTAGTTCCTCGAACACCCATAGCAAATCATAAACTTCACTGGTCGTGACTCCTCCCTTAGTTAACTATGTCCAAGCTCTAGTGTCTATACTAGTCCCAATAATTGTCAATCAAATCTCCAAAGTAATATCTAGGTATGAGTTCTTAAAAGACTACAACAAGTTCCATCTATCCACTTGTAAATGATTTTTCAATAAAGAATGGATTAACAGATCCATTGGAGGCCTGTTTGTCCTTTCAATTAGAGGAGTACCCAATGAATTGTTAGTCCAAAATAGGACTATAGAATTCTTGCCGATTAACCATATAGATTCCTTCCAAAGGATCAAGTAATGAGATCGTAAAGCCAATTAGACGACAGAGCAAACATAATAGCTCAATGGAATTTCCCCTCCTTCATGATCCAAATGATTTTTTCTCAAATGTTAGTTCAACCCATCTCAAACTCATTCTCTTCATGTGTGTGTGTTGATGGCTTTATGAAAGTAGAGTCATTAGCATATTTTTACTTAATATTAACTTATTTTATTTAATAAATAATATTTTTGGTGTTAAAAATATAGAAATATAAACTTTTTAATGAAAATGGGTGAAACTATAATTTTTAAAAAATTTTAGGATTATTTTTGAATATTTTATGAATTTTTAATGCACAACTAATCAGGAGCTACCATGTGGCACCATACAAGTAGAGTAGTTGATTAGGCAAGCCATGTTAACACCATGCCAATAGAGACAACTAATCGAAGATCACTGATAACTCTATGAAAGTATAGTTATTAGCGCACCTTTTTACTTAATATTTACTTATTTTATTCAATAAATAGTATTTTTGGGGCTACAAATATTAAAATATAATTTTTTTAGTGAAAAGAGAGGCAATATAATTTTGGGAATATTTTTACAATTTTTATGATTTTTTTACGTATAACCAATCAAAAGTTGTCACGTGGTATTCCATGCAAGTATAGGAGCTAATTGGCCAAGCCACGTAGATGCCATGTAAGAAGAGATAGTGAATCGTATTGCGTTGCGTGTGAGGAGGACGAACCATATGCCACATGTCAACACGGCGTCCAATTCGAGTTCGAAGATCGGTCAAATCAAACTACCATATGTCGCCACACAATTGCTCCCCATGTTTTACCCGTGCGCCAGACCATCTGTTACAGCGAATCACATTGCGTTGAGTGGTGCGGACTCAGCATGCGTTGACTTGGACTGGTCTCCCCTACTACATATCGCTCTCTGATTCACCCAGTGAATTCTATGTGCCACAAGTTGTGTTATGATTACCTAACGTTGTCAATTTTGCTTGTTTTAATCTCAACCCTTGATCTAACGATCCAAATTGCCCCATGAGTTATATTTAAGCCTCTAATCACCCTATAAACCCTAAGGGGCCGTCATTTGCATAATATTGGTCAATTTTTGGAGCTAAAAAGAGAGAAATTCAAGAGAGAATACAATTTTAATGAAGATTTAAGAGGATATTAACACTATAATTCAAGAAATTGATTGTATTTTTTCTTCTACTATTTTATTTATCAATGTTTATGTCTTTCTTTATAAAAAATATGAGCTTTATGAACACAATTATGTGAAGTTAATTTATTAATCTAGGAATCTTATAAACCAATTTTTCACTATATGATGATCTAATATTTTATCCTAATTTTAATTTTAATTTAATTATATTATTTAATTTAATTTTTATGCTATTAATTGTTTGGCCAATAATTTATTTATAGAGGTAATTAAATATATTTGAGAGAATTATTTAATTATTTGTCTTGATTAAATAACATGCATAGTTTTAAGACAAAAATATATAATTATTATGTATGTGATCCATAATTGATTAACTTAATAAATAGTATACAATTTAATTGGCATGAGATTGTGATTTAATTAATTATTATATGGTGTGTTGTTTACTTGAGAGAAAAATACATGCTGAGTTAAATTCAATTGATCATGTAATAAATTGATAATTATAATGAGAGAATTTTAGCGATTCACATGTTTAGAAAATTAGGAGATTAAGTATTACTAAATATTTTCTCATATATCTTCTTAGTTATCAAATCTAATTTAATTAGTTATTCTTATTTACTTTTAGTTATTTTAATTTTTCTTCTTTAAAATATAAAAACATAAAAAACTTGATTTTTATTTTTTTTAATTTTAAAAATTAGTTTCTAATGAAATAATCTCCGTAGAAACAATTTTTTCTTATCATTATATTACTTGTTACAATACATATACTTTCATATTCATTACACACATTTCATATGTAGCGACCAATCGCCCTGTGTGAAGAGTGAAGCAACGACTTGTCACGTGTCGCCACAAGTCCTAAACATTCTAAGAGTTTACTAGATTGTGAAATAGAATCGTAAATTCTAAATTAAATTAACATCTAAAAAAAGTAAGTAGATAAAAGTAGATAAATTAAAGCGATAAATAAAAGTAGAAAAAATAACTACAGTAAAACCGAATATATGGGATTTTAACAAGCATAACCTTTCATAGATGAAACAAATTAAATGATTCAAATATAACTTAAACTTGTTATTTTTCAACCATCTAAATTAATAAAAATTAATGAAATTAAAATAGACTATTATATATTATGCATAATTAAACATAGATGATGTATCTAATGTTTAATTCTAAAATATTTCTTTTAATCATAAATAAAGACTTAACCTATCATTAATTTATGATTAAAGATCAGAAGAATATGAATGCAAAATAAATCATAACTTTTATTTATTTAAAACATAAAAATGTTCTTTCAATTATTGGAAGTAGAGACTAAAACCCTATATAAATATTAGAAAGAGAAAAGAAATACATAATAATAAAACCACCCCTTCTTGATAAAAATGATTTCAGATCTATGAATAAACGGTTACTACCTTCTTTAAACCCTTGGATCAACATTACAATTGGAGGGTTTCTAATCTATATATGTATCTTTATATAGTGGTGGAATAACTAACCTAAAAATAAATACAAAACAACTCATGCATTTTACATATAGCTGGAAACTAAAAAAATAAAAATCTTAGAAATTGAGGCATTAGTGTTGAGGTGTGTTTTGTAAAGAGAAGGAATGGTGCTTATATACGTAAGGAAAATGAGAGAAAAAGGGAGAAAATATTCAATCGTGAGGGGAATATTAACACATATCGTGGCCCACCTTTATTCACGCTATGACCCATGTTGATTTTGGTACATGTCAAATCACAATATGAGATGGTTGCATTGTGGCATACTTTTTCCACCATTGTGGCCTATGTTAAACTGCATTTCTTAAACTTTTTCTACTCTTTACATTTAGGTTGCTACATATGTTATTCTTTTGTTCTTGTTAGTTGTAATTAAGTGCTTTCAGGTATAATTCTTTAAGTATTTTCAAGTATAATTCATTAAGTACTTTTAGCTATAATTTTTTAAGTGTTAATCAATTAAATTCTTTTAAAGCTAGAAATATCTAAAAAATAACAAAACATACTCATGATTTTAAGAACATAAATTTACTAAAATGAAAATAAAATTATTTAAATAAAAATCTATTTTGATATTAAAGTACAAATAAATCACATAATATGTAGTGGTTTTGAAGCACTAATCACAACTCTTAACAAAAACAAAAACTATAATAAATAAATTAAACAATTATAAATCACTTTTGTATATCAATATAGTTGCATTTAGCGTATGTACAAATATTCAAACCTCTAGGTTACCCTAGTTGATAAGTTTAAGTCTCATGAGGGCTTTTAGTGATGATACCCACAAAAATCAGGCCAAATGCAAAAAATAAAAAAAATATATGAATTAAACTTAAAAAAGAAAAAACTAAAACAAAAGATAACAAAATAAAAAGTAAAATAGAAAATTTCTTATGCTTTTATTATCTTTTAGGTTCATAATTAAAATAAAAAACATATGTTAAACTAACAACCCCAAAATTCATAGTTTATTGTAAAAATTAGTTCAAAAAATGATAAATTCATATTCTAAATCTAAAAATTATCAATAATAATTTACCCAATTTGAATGTTAGGAATCAGAATTTGCTTTGACTTTAATCCTTATAATTCATACTCTATATATTACACTGATTCTATGGATTCAAGCACTCAATCAAAGCTATACACAAAATTGAGTTTATGTAAAGATTTGAACTAATAAGTTTGCATATGTTTAAAGAAGAAAAAACCCAAAAATAGTACGTAATATTTGATCCCATGAAAATAATCAAATTGGAGGATTTATAAAGAAATCAAATACTAATTTTATGTATCAATCAAAACTATTAAGCATAAGTTTCAAGTATATGCCTTTAGAGATAAATAAAAATGCAATTGTTTCAAGGGGATTTATTTCTTATTTTTCATTTGTAATAGCCATTTCTCACAACTTTGAAGAACGTTTTAAGTTATAGTATTTAGTTTATACTATTTATTTTTCTATTTTTTGTATGTATTTGTTTTTTAAAGATATTATCATTTCTAGAGAATGATTCCATGTACATATTTGTAGGATTTTGGTAAGTGAAAAATTTTGAATTTCTTTTGTACTAGCTTTAGAGAACCCTAGATATACCTCTTTTTTGGAAGTCATGCATGAATAAAATAAGCATATATTTTCAATTTCTACTTAAATTATTCAATCTAAGCAATAAAATTAAGTACATGATACTTTATCACATGTTAAAAATCTTAACACTCAATACAAAACCTATAAAGATCTTCTAACAATTTGAAAATTAAAAAGACTATTTAAAGGAGTAGGAAAAAACTATTCTTTCTCAGAATGGAACAATAATAGTGATGCACACCTTCTAAATGAATAACCTTAAGAACCTACAAACTCAAAGGAATAGAAACAATCAATTTGCTAGAAACGTGTTAAAGATGATTGAATTAGAACCCTAAGGAAATAAAGTCCTTAAAACCTCAACATTTGGTATGATTGGATTAGAGCCCTAAGGAAAAAAAGTCCTTAAAACCCTAACCTTGAGACACCACAAAAGATTATCGCTCCCTTTGATAAGTCAAATTCAAGCATTCAATCAAGAACAAAAGAAGACAAAGTAAGAATCTTTCTAAAATAAACCTTTTTATTAATGATATGTGGTCTTCCTTCCAAATTACATACGTGCTCTTTTTTATAAGCAAGAAACACTAGTCATTGGACTGCCAATTACTTGCAAAATATCTTGAGAATATTTAGGAACATCAACTTGATCATCACTTGGGAACATCAATTGATCAGCACCTTGATCTCCATTATTCCCCTCCTTTTCGAAAAGATTTATCCTTGAATCTTAGCTTCATACGTAGATTGATTTGGTATCGCAGATCTTTGTATGAAGTCCATTTGATACTTAATTCCTCTTAAATGATGTAATCCATGGGGAATCTCTTTAGGAAGTAGATCTAAAGTCCTGCAATAAAGATACAACAACACTAGGCAAAGATGAGTTAAAATTATTAGTAGAAAAATAATCATCATTGTTCATAAGTACAAATACTTATTGTCTTGCCATCATTGCACTGTTAATCTTATGTTTTTCAGCAATTAAACTCATTATTTTTTTTCTCTCATGTTTGCTAACTTTCTCTCAATTTTTCCTCTCGACATCACTTACTCTCTTTTGATTTTCTTCTTGCTCACACTTGTGTTTTTCTCTCAACTTACACTTTCTTTCTATCCTAATCTGGTCCCCATAAGCTTGCAAAGGTTTGAGAAGGGCTTATACAACTTTTTGGTGGTTCATTACAAAAGAGTAATGATTTTTGTACCCATAATGAGTCATCTTCCTATCAAACTGCTACAGTTAGCCAAGCAAAATATGAACAATATACATTGGTGCCACATCATAAAGAACCTCATCTTCATATTTTCCAATTGAAAAAGGAATCTAAACTTGTTTGTTGATCTTCACTTTGCCACAGTCATTCAACCATTGTAGCCTATACGGTTTGGATGCTTTTGTCACTTCAAATTCAATTTTTCTACCAACAAGGTACTAGCAACATTAATGTAGCTCCCACTGTCAATAATCAACGTACATACCTTATCCTTCATATGGCATCTTATGTGGAAAATATGATCACGGTGCTTCTCATCTCCTTCATCCTTAAGCTGTATATTTAGGGCTTTTCTTATGACAATTAAATCTCCATGCATAGGTTCTTCCACTTCAACATAAAAAAAATCCTCCAATGGTGGCATCTCTTTATCACATGAATTGGTACTTTGGATTTCTATATTTTTCTGTACAACCATAACTTTTTTGTCTCATTTACAACTTGTTTTCTCCTTCACATTGGAATTAGCATCGTCTTCGTCCAACTTATGTCTTTTATGTCTTCTTCTATGTAATTTAGAATCAAAAGAGGATTATAAATCATCCAACCTTGCATTTAGTCTCTTAAATTGGTCATTAAAAGTCTTGATGGGGAATTTCAAGTCAACTTCTTGTGGTCCTCTTCCTTCCTTACTCATATTTTGAACTTCTACAATAAGAAGAATCTTGAACAATCTGTCATTCTATTCTCTCTCTTTTTTTTTAATTTTGACTACCTATTATTTCCAACAACCAAAACTCTGATACCAAATGATGTAAACCCACTACTACAAAAAGGGGCATTTAAGTCGCTGTGTAAAGTCGGTTTTTGGAAAAAATCGACTTATAATGAATTTAAAGTCGGTTTTAAAAATTATATAATTTTGTTTATTTGTTTGGATATTTAAATTTATATATGTACCTATAATATATCTTTATTTAATTTTGTGTATATGTTTAATTAAATATTATTCTAAAGTTATTTTTTTTCTTTTTCTATAGTACGTACGTATATGCATAGTCTAAATAAAATAATAATTGACAAAAAAAATTAAAATTACATTAGAACCCTAACCCAAAAAAAATTATTCGTCTAGGTGAATAACCCTAGGAACCCCCGAACTCAAAAGAATACGAACAAGTGATTCGCTAGGAACGTGTTGAACATGATTGCATTAGAACCCTAAGGAAACAAAGTCCTTAAAATCCCAACCTTTGGTATGATCAAATTATAACCTTAAGGAAACAAAGTCTTTAGAACCTTAACCTTGAGACGCCATAAAAGATGATCACTCCCTTTGATAAGTCGAATTCAAACATTCAATCAAGAACACAAGAAGGCAAAGCAAGAAGCTTTCTAAATAAACTTTTTATCAGTGATTTATGGTCTTTCTCCAAATTTCATAGGTGCACTTTTTTATAAGCAAGACACCCTAAAGAGAAAAAAAACCTAGACGAAATAGGTCTAATGGGCCTATTTAGTTATAGATTGGGTCTTATCTATCCTTAAAAAATAAAAGACTGAAAAAAAACTTATGATAAATAAAACATAAAAAGTCCACAATTAATTAAAACAATAATTTCTCTCTAAAGTAATCCTTGCACCTAATTTGATCTTCCAAATCTATTCTTTGTCTTTGGAACATCAATTCCTTGCAAAAGATCTTGAAAATATTTGGGAACATCAACTTGATCAGCACCTCGAACTCCATTAAATAGGCTCAAAATATTCTCACAATATAGTCTTCACTATTTAATTCCTAAACACCAATTATAGGTTTATCGCAATCTCAACATTCAAGCATGAAACACACACTATGACAAAAAAACTAATTATTATATTATTTCATGACATGTTCAAGATATTAATCCAATAGTATAAAGACTCAATCATTTGCTTTAATCAACTATAAAGCATGATAATTTTGTAAAAAAAATTAAAATTAAATCTAACTATCCTAAATCAATTAATAAATAAAAATAAGTTCAAATGCATGTTTAAAAAAATTAAAATTGTATAAATTTATTGTAACTTTTCCTTCACCCCTAATCTAAAATCTACATTAACATTAATGTAACAATGTAAATTAAAGAGAAAGATAAGAAAGAGAAAAATTATTCATTTATTTATGCTCAATGTGATTACTCAATTGGAGTGATGTGTCCATCATCTAAGACAATTTTAACCACATAGATAGATTCATGTGCACTTCTTATATATCACTTTCTGGAAATAAAATAAATTAAAATAAATTACATATAATAACAAAATTATTAAATATGAAATAATATAAAATGTGATAAATAAAAGTACATAAAAATAAAGTTAGAACAAAATTCAGAGCTCAATTTTCTATGTCGTTCAGTTCTTTTTCAAACAAATTAATATTTCATGCGAGAGAAAATTAGGGTTAAGAAAGAAGAAAAGAAAATTTGTATAGGTCTGATTTGAAAAGTATATCATGGGGTTTTAGAAATTCGTTACAACAAAAATATAACACAATGTATTCAAATAGAGACATGTGTATTTATGTTTTTCTTCATCCCAATTGTTTCCCAAGTGCCACATGTTGCGGCCAACATAAAAACCATGTCGCTAACTCATTTTTTTTACTAAATAAATAAAAATAACAAAACCAATAACAAGTAGAAATAAAAAGATAAAGATAAAGAAATCAAATAATAAAAATCAAATAAACATAATAACATAATATATTGTATATAATATGTATGATACAAATAATTTTGTTTATGTTAATATAAGTTATATAAACAATTACAACTAGTTATGTAAACATAATATACAATATATATTATACAATAATACAAGTTAAATAAATAATTAAAATATACACATTTATTGATTTAATAATTTTTTAGAATGAACATAATTTTTTTGAGTGAATATATTTTTTAACACTTTTTTAGTTGATATTTTGGAACATTTTTTACCCAATCAATTTTTTTCATTAATAAAAAAACTTGAACTATTGATTTATTTATTTAATTGATTATAATATAATTATCACATCATTATCAAACATTTAAAAAATTGATATCATAAAACTATCAAAACGTGTTCAACAACAATAATAAATCAATCTATTTAATATCATAAACTTTTAAAAAAATTAAATAAGTCAATCTATTTAAAAAAAATTAATAAAAAATAAATGTGGTTGTAAAAAAAAATTAAATGAAATTCTCGTGAATAATCCAACTCAACTCAGATAAAAATGATTTTAACTTAACTCATTTAAAAATTAAATTAATTAAGATGAACTACACCACACTTAAAATGCTAAAGAAGTCGGAGGAATAAAGTCGTTGGGCAATTGTATGCACGAGGGTACATTATGAGTATTCTGAGAATTGGCAACATTGACAGAAAGGGGAAGAAAAGGGGGTAGGAATAAACTTTTTTAGGTGTAGCTATACTAAAGTAAGTAGTCGGCCTAACCTTCGGTTCCCGTAACCAAGTTTTTATTTCTCACTCCTTATGTACTTTTTCTTACTTAATCCATACTTTTTTACTTTTTCTGAAGTGTGGGGCAAGGGGCCCCAACACCCATCGTGAACGTAGTTAAGTTAGCTGAATCAATCCAACTCGTTTGATACTTCTAGGTTTTTATGTCTTTTAAATATGTAATTTTTTTTAGAATATCAAAAATATTGTTTTAATTTATGACATTTTTCAAGCTATTAATTTATTTTCTATTTCTTTTTACATGTATACACATTTTATTCTACTACATACCTATAAAATATAATATAAGTATATATTGGTTTCAAAAATCTACTATCACATATTAATATGGATTGATAACTTGTTAAGAGATTTAAATTCAAAAAAAAAATTGAATCTTAAAATGAGAATTTTCCAAAAGGGGTCCCAAGGTGCAATATATATATTTTTCAAGTGCAAAATTGGCCATACAAATTTATAAAATAGTTGTAACATATCCTTGTAATCATGTCATATATATATATATATTAAATTTTAAATAAAGTTGATATATTTAACTAGGTTAATTAAAATAGAGAATTTGTAATAATGAGAAATATAAATATAAATATAAAGAGAAAGAAAATGTGTATACTTTTTCTCCCTTTTATCTTCTCTCCTCGTGTTAATTGGTAACTAATAATTTCTTAAAAAATTAATAAATATATCTCATAGGATAATTAGTCAGATCCCTTAACAATATATTATATTTGTTATTTTCTAATAATTAAGACTATTTATTATTATTTTAATAATTTAGTTGTTTATTTATTTTTTAACAGTTCGATTGCTTTTTTAGTTTTTAGCAATTTGATTCTCTTATTATTAAAGATTAATAACACAAGAAAAAAGATTAAATTTTAATTTTATAATCATTATGCTAATGTTAAGATAAGAGAATAAAAATATTATAAATAATAACAATAAAATTAAATTATACTTAAATTTTATTATAACCGCTCAAATTTTAAATAATCTTTTTGAAACAAACTTTATAAAGCAAATTATGGCTGAATACTTCAATATAGTTAAATAAAATACTATAGCATCATTCTTTATGCTAGTATAACACCACTAATACTATACTTTCTTTTTCTTCGATTTGTTTTATTTCAAGAAACAAATATATTTAACTTTTTTTTATTAAGTCGTTTAAAATAATTTAGATTTCTTTTGTTAAAAATTCAGGTCTAACTCAACCCAATAAGATCTCATTGATTTAAGATTCTACCACAGTCTCACCGTGGCGCTAATGTCTACCTTTGTCCGCTATATGGAGGGGGTTTGTTAAGTATCCTTGTCCCACGTAGACTAGGAACAAGGCAACAAAACTGTTTATAAACTTGAGCAACCCTTAAATCATTAATATCTTATTGAGTTGAAGCCAGTTTCTAACATAAGATCGAGTTAGACTCATTTCTACAGCTCTTGACCTAATTGTTTCTATAATAGTCTCAACGTGACGCTAATATCCACCTTTATTCGCCGTGTGTAGTGAGGCTGTTTAATGATTTTGTTATGAAAAATTTATAGTGCAAAAACAAATAATCATTTTTTTTGTTATTACTTTTTCAAAACAAAATTAATAAGTCAATAAAAAATAAATAAACTTGTAATACCACGCCCTTCTTCTTCGTTTTTTTTTTTTAATACATCACTTTCTTACTTTTATTGAAATGCGCCTCCCGCAAATCCAAACAAGTTACTGTAGAATAATGGATATCCTTTTCAAGACGAATACTTGCATATTATATAGGCTTTTATTGACCACAGTCCTCGTATAACATGCATTTGCATATTATTTTATTGATAAAGTAGCAAAGGGCATTTGATTTTATAATTGTGCGCGAAAGTCCACTAATTTAGTATTTTATTATTATTTATTGTTAAATATTAATTATTAATTATTATTTTAGATCCATGCCAAAACAACAAATGGTTATCTAATTGTTATCAAACTAATGTCAATGTATCAATAAGCAATATGGTTAGACTTCTATAAAACAAATACTCTAAATGAATTCTATTTTGAAGGGATATGGTTACAAATGCCCCCATTTTTTCACTAGCAATAAACATTTTTGATACATGCTCCACATTTTTTTAAAATTTTAACCCATTTATAAAATTTCCTACATTTTCGTAGAATTTTAAAAAAATTATGTGCACTTTGTTCTATGGTTTACAACTATATCATTTGTATATTTTAAATAGTAAAATTGGTTAGTTGTAATCTTAAGAGTAGGATCCAATTACAAATTAATCAATATAATTGAGTAAATTAAGGTTGATTTCTACTAGAAAAACTATAAATAATATTATAATTGTTGAATTGCTACAAAAATAGAAATTAAATGCTTTTATAAATTAATATATTACAAACACTCACACTATTTAACTTATGCTATAAATTCACTCATTCTACACATACATAATACAGCATATATATATATATACATGTGTTAGTTTATAAGATATTCTATAAATAATACATTAAATTTATTAATAAAGATTATTTAAAAAAATTATTCTTATTATTCTTATTATTCTAGAATAAAGTATTCTATAGAATTAGTGATGTTTCTTTCAAAACTTTCCCTTCAAAATGAAAGGAAAAAAATTGTGATAGTTTATGGATGATTCTCTTTGATAATAACTCTATTATTTTATAATTCTTTTTCATAGTTTTCGACTCTTTCATAATGATCTTAGATTGATTGAGGTTATCTTGTAAAATAAATTCCACTTTCCTTCATTATATCCTTGACACCATAAATTATCTTTGAACAATACAATATTTTTTCCTTCAATTGCACATGATAGCCCATGTACATTATTTTTATTATTCTTCTAGTCACTCTATTGAATTGTTATTTTCTCGTTCTTTTCTAATGTTGTTGGTACTTTCATATTTAATGGGCCAATTTTTGACAACCTCTAATATATTGTATTATCATCACTCTGTTCTTTAATATTTATATTCTCATTTAATATCTCTTGTTTTTTACTTGATTGCTCCGCATCATTCTAGTTTTCTATGTTTTCTTCTTCTTCTTCTTCCTCCTTTTCTTTTTTGAACCCATAGAGTATATTAGTATAATAAAGGATTTTCCTAAATCTTTATTTTTAGCCACTTTTGTAATGATGTCTCATGTTTCCTTTGGTGACTACTTGTATTTTCAGTAGCAAACTCTTCCACACGAGACTTTTATCAAGTCTAAAGCTTTATTTACTTTGAAATTTTAATTATGATATGCTTTTATATATTCTTGTATATATGTTATGGCTTTATCTTCATAAATAATCTTATCAAAACATTTACATTGGAAATATGCTACCATGATGTCACGTTATCCTTATAGTTGTAGCAACTAATAAATCTCTCTCCAAATTTTATAAAATCTAACATTATAACTTAACATGGTTTACTCGCTTTTAATAAGAAGAAAAAACTCACAAGCTTCACAATTCTCGTCGAATGTGTTAGAGTATAATCAGACTTTAGTTAACCTTTGATTGATACCATTCCACGTAGGTTCTAACTATTTTTGCAAAACCATCATTTAATAGCATTGCAATTCACACGTGGCTTTTCTCGATCACTTTGCTCAGTCTTAGATCATCTCGTTCTCGTGACGTAATCTTTCATGATCACTTGCTTGTTTCAAATAATATTCTCCTAATAAATTCCTCCTCAACTACTTATTTTGTTAGCCCTGAATCGTTCCGCTCTGATACCAAATTATTGAGTTAAAAGTCACATATATAAAAACCAAACACTTTCATAAATTAATATTACATTATTATTTAATAATACGATACTCATCACACACATAACATTAAATCAAGAACATATGCTTAACATCCATCTCCCCCTTCATTACTAACTTGTACTAATACCTGTAACTTAACTGTTCACTCTAGTAAATAAGGTAAGGTTGCTGCAGAAATGCTTCGATCTGGGTGAAGGGTTGTAAGTCCAGCTTAAGCCGAGGTAATGGCGTCCAGGGAAATAATACCTTATAAATACCAGTAGTTTTAGCAAACGACTGAGTCTATTAGGTAAGTGTTATAAGTTATAAGTATTCTTATAAGAGATAGAACAAGAACCTAAATGTTAAGTATTATATGTATAATTTATCTAAAATAATTCCATGACTCAAAATTCAAAATATGTACTCTGTATCTTGCTTGTTATTGATAGACTGCAATTTATTTGTTAAGAATCATATTTACCATGCAATACATGTTATATTGATAATTAGTTTTCCATATTGTTTACAAATTATATTTTGCTTTAAAATAAAACATGACATAAAAGCTTTTCTGCATCATCACCTTTATTAAACCAAACTTCGTCATCTTCCAAAAAGAAGTCTTATATTACTAATAGTAACGAGGTTACTATTGAAAACTTTGAAAAATCAATTGATCGTTGGAAAGTTCCAAAGATTAGTAAAAACCATATTTATCAAACAAAACTGATGAATCTTTTCAAAACAGACTACATTATTAAAACTGAAGAGATCTTCAACTTTCATTACCTTTTGAATCAATACAACTTCTTTCAAAAGAATCATTACAAAAACATTTTGATAAAAAATTCAAACATGTTCATATAGGCCTAGTCCGGATTGGATTACGACCTTTAACCTGACTAGGGTTAAGTTCATCAATACTAGTAGTCTTAAGAGATGCTAGGTTAACAGACTTTAAGGAGTCTTTATTAGGAACAGTAGAAACAGGTTTAGGTTTAGAACCTATATCCTTTAATTATTTCCCAAACATAGTAGCATCTATTACAGATCCTCAAATATTAAAAACATTAACTCTTCAAATCCAAACTCATAATAGTAAAGTGTTACCATGAACAATTATGGTAGCATTATTGTTTAGAGTTCATTATAAGATTATGACGTCTGCTTGGGACATAGGAAACATTCATAAGTCTACTAAAGAAGAAACCCTATTATTACAAACAGATCTATCTAGATCCAATATCACAATACTTAGACCAATTAAATGGGATGGTATAGTATACCCATATAGGTGGTTACTAAAAGGAATCTCCGAACCAGTATCTGATAATA
Source organism: Hippophae rhamnoides (assembly GCA_033030585.1). NCBI lineage: Eukaryota > Viridiplantae > Streptophyta > Magnoliopsida > Rosales > Elaeagnaceae > Hippophae > Hippophae rhamnoides. Next base: position 72,854,600 of record CM065427.1, read on the forward strand.
ACCCCCAGGAAGTATCTGAACAGCACACAGAACTTTTCGAAATAATAAAATATAAAAATGAAAATATTGGAATAGGATTCAATAGATCTTCATCAATGAGATGCTCTTCGAGTGCCTCAAAATTTACATCAATGTAATTACCATTCCAACAAAAACCTAGGTTATCAACCTCTGATTTACTTAGGAAAACAAAACTCAAAGGCATAGACTGTAGTACACAAGTACCTAGACCAGTTTACAAGATTGAATCTGAGATGAACGAATCACCTCAGTTATCACCTATATTCCCCGCATCACCAACTTAATCCCTAGCACCCAGTCAGGAACCTAGGATAAGTGAATTAAATGTATTAACGGTAGAAAGAGAAGAATCTTGGGAAGAAAAAATCCTTAGAACAGATCTAAACCTACCACAAAATAAAAGAATTAGACATTGGTTCTTTATAAATCATTCAGAACATTCTAGGGCTAGTTGCTTTAGGAAACATGAAAGATATGTTAGAGAACACAATAAAGATATTAAATTTTTCGAATGGTTAGAAATCTATAGGGCAACCAAAGGATTAGACTCCCCATTCAAACACCAATCAAAACATACAGATAGGATAAACCCTAAATCTGTAGAAACATTACAAGATCACATTGTTACCCAAACCCAGGATAGCATAAAGAGATCACTATCAATAGTTAGCCCTAAACAGGTTAGCAAAATATCATTAGTTGACGTTGAAGCTAATCAAACAATAGAAACTGTAGACTTAGTCAAACCATCAACTGTCTTAATAGGTAACCTACCAATTTCTATTCAGGATCCAAAAATAGAACCAGTAGAACCAATACATATAAAACCAATAGTTTTAACTACACAGATTAAAATGTTTTCAGAAATTAAACCTAGCGAAATCACAAAAGATGACTTCGATAAGTTTTTAGAAGAAACGGATGACCTAGTTCATGAAATTAACATGGTCAAAACAAAAAAGAAGTTACCCTCATGGGAAACTCCAGATGGTCCAGTGGAGGCAGAACATGCTCCGTTGAGACCCATTATCATCCCTTACTAGGATAGTCAGGTAGAAGCCTTCCCTCTTAAGAACCCTCAAGAGAACCAGGTAGTCAACCTCAAAAACATAGTTACCGAGAATAACTATACCAACATCAACCTAAATACTTTAGGTAAACAATTGATTAGGATAGAGAAAAATCTAAAAATAGATATTCCATCTACCTCTTATCAAACAACATATAGGATAATTAAGAACCATGTCTTCAAACCCTTCCAGGTCTCCAAACCATCCTAAGAAGAAATAACATCAAAATTTGTTAAACTACAAAATTGGAATAATACCTCTTAGGTCCCGATTAGAAGAACAATTTTCAAACAATATAGGAATGGTTGTTCCTGAGTCACCAGTGACTTCAAAACAAACCCAGAAACCATTACAGGATCTTAGTATTCTTAGCAAACTAGGATCTAAAATAACATCCGAGGATAGTTCCCAAGAATCCATTTCAGAACCAAATCCTCTCCTTCAAAAAATAGCTTGCCAAGAAACTAGCCCAGTTAGGTATTCTCACACCATAGGAACCAAACCTAGTCAGCTTGTCCAATCAAAATATAACGCGTCTTCTATCTATGTTTGGAACATTGACAGAATAACAGATCATGAGATATTAAATATCTTACAGCAAATGACCATGGCATCAAATGTTTATAAAACACAAATAGGTACAACTAATAAAATAGTTGTTGAACTATTGATAGTTGGCTTCTCACGCCAACTAAAAGGATGGTGGGATCATCATCTTTCAAAACAACAGTCATATATTAGTAATGCAATATTGACTGACGAGTATGGTATACCAATACTTTCCCATCAAGGAGCTCCTATATAGGATGTAGTCTCCACATTACTATTCACCATATCACACCATTTCATGGGGGATCCATCCCACTTAAATGATAAAAACGCTGATCTTCTTTCCAACATAAAATGTAGGAAGATGAGCAATTTTCAAAATTATAAAACTACATTCTTGTCTAGAGTTATGTTAAGAAATGACTCTATTCAACCTTTATGGAAGGAAAAATTCCTAGTAGGTCTTCCTCCCTTCTTAGGGGAAAGAACTAGAAACAAAATCCACGAAACCTATGGGAATCACATCATCCCATATGATCAACTAACCTACAATCAACTGATTAGTTTTGCTCAAAACCAGGGTCTTCAGATTTTCCAAGATTTGAAAATCCAGAAACAAATGAAATTGGAACTAAAAGTTTCAAAAAGGGAAATTGGATCATTCTACAAACAGTTTGATGGAAACTTCTCTATTGACAAAACTTGTGAGGGAACTTGTAGTAAAAGTAAATCAAAACCTTATAAAGAACAACATAAAACTTATAATAAGTTTTCAAAATTAAGAAAACCATTCTTTGAAAAGAGGATGAATTTGTATAAAAAAACCTTATAAAATTTTTAATAAGGATTCAAAAAATCATAAAAAACCCTTTAAAACTTTAAAGAGTTTAAATGTTATAAATGTGGCAAGAAAGGTCACACTGCCAATTTATGCAAAATGTCTAAAAAACTTCACAAACTAAAACTTGAAGAAGACACCTTTGCCAAAATATCTGCCCTCATGGTAGACACATCCTCATCATCTGAATTTGGACAATGGACAGACGAAGAAACAAATCCCCAGGATGATGAATTTGCAACCAACAATTCAGATTCCTCTTCTAAAAACATTAATGTATTAACTAAGGAAGAAGATGAACAACTTCAGGCTAAAATCCTTAAATTAAATGATTCATCAATAACCAAATTGTACGTAGATCACCTAACTGCAACTTGGGAAAAAACTACAAAAAGAAATTCTGAACTTCCAAATACCAGCACAAGCTATTATAACCTCACTGTTGTTCTGGAAAGAAAGAACAAAACTATAACACTTGAAAGTCAAATTCAAGACTTAAAATTGGAAATCAAAACAATTAAACTGGAACTCCACCATCTTAAGAAGAAATTAAAAGAATATGATACTAAGTTTCAACTACTTAATAATGGAGATAAAATATCAACCTATGTAAGTGATTCTGACGAGGATCTTACTCAAAATAATCAAGATATTCAAAACTTAAGGAAAATTATCACCAGGAAATATAAAATTAAATTAACCTTAGTATTTCCTGATGATTCAAAACTTGAGACCATTGCTCTTTTTGACACAGGAGCCGATCTCAATTGCATTTCCCCATCAATTGTTCCCAGAAGGTTTCACAAACCAACTGAAGAACGACTTAATTCAGCCAATAAATCTCGGATGAGTATTATTGGGAAAACAGAGGTGTCAATCCTAAAAGGGTTATACCTAATCAAAACCTTGTTTGCCATAGTATCTGATATAGGCTATTCAGTTATATTAGGCACTCCATTCATGGATATCATCACCCCATATTTTGTTCAATATGATAGAATTTCTTTCAAAATCGGAGTAGAAGCCTTCATCTGCCCTTTTATCGAAGAACCAAAAACCAGAGATCTTAATCTCATCAAAACCCGTTCAATCTCCCCAAAAGAGATTTATGTTCTAATAAACCATAGAGAAAAGACCTTCTCTATCTCAAAACCAAGATTCAGTCTTATAATGTTGAGAAAGAACTCCAAATCCGAAAGATCAAAGACAAAATCTCTAAATTACAGACCTCTTTTGAGAAAGAAGTCTGCTCCGAATTACCCAGTGCTTTCTGGGAAAGAAAGCAACATATGGTAGATCTACCATATGAATCATCCTTTAGGGAAAAGGATATTCCTACAAAAGCAAGGCCCATTCAAATGAATGGTGATCTTGAGCAATTTTGTAGAAAAGAGATCGAAGATCTCCTATCTAAGAAATTAATTGCAAAATCCAGATCGCCGTGGAGCTGTGCGGCTTTATATGTCAATAAATTTGTCGAGATTGAGAGAGGAACTCCTCGGTTAGTCATCAACTATAAACCTTTGAACCAAGCCTTAAAATGGATTAGGTATCCTATCCCCAACAAAAAAGACTTGCTCCAAAAATTATATTCATCATCCATATTTTCTAAGTTTGATATGAAATCAGGCTTTTGGCAAATCCAAATCAAGCCATAATATAGGTACAAAACTGCATTCACTGTGCCATTTGGCTAGTTTGAATGGAATGTTATGCCATTTGGGCTCAAAAATGCACCTTCGGAGTTTCAAAGAATCATGAATGACATTTTCAATCCTTACTCAGAATTCTATATTGTATACATCGATGATGTACTCATATTTTCCAAAGATGTCAAAAAACACATTAGACATCTCAAAACCTTCTTCCATATCATCAAGAGAAGTGGATCAGCTCTGTCAGCCAAGAAAACGACTCTATTCCAAACAAATATTAGGTTTCTTGGACACAATGTATCCAATGGAACAGTAATACCAATCAATAAATCCCTCCAGTTTACAACCAAATTTCCGGATAGGATTATTGACAAAACCCAGCTACAAAGATTTCTAGGTAGCTTAAACTACGTGTTAAGTTTCTGCCCAAACATTAATAGGTTAGCGAAACCTCTACATAATAGGCTTAAGAAAATCCCTGAGCCTTGGAAAAAATAACACACAAAAATCGTGCAAAAAATAAAAGCACAAGTTCAAAACATTTCCTGTTTACATCTTGCGGATCCCATACTCCCTAAGATAGTAGAAACAGATGCCAGTGATCTTGGCTATGGTGGGTTTTTAAAACAAGTCCAGAATAACAACAAACAGATTGTTCAATTTGCCTCTGGCCATTGGAATGATTGTCAAAAGAATTATTTCACTATCAAAAAGAAAGTACTATCCATAGTACTTTGTATTTCTAAATTTCAATCAGATTTATTAAATCAAAATTTTTTACTAAGAATTGATTGCAAATCTACAAAAGAAATTTTATTAAAAGATGTTAAAAAAATTGCATCAAAACAATTTTTTGCCAAATGGCAAGCATTATTAAGTATTTTTTATTTTGATATTGACTTTATTAGAGGAGAGAATAATTCATTACCGGATTTTATAACCAGAGAATTTCTCCAAAAACATATATAAAGATGAGTAATAAAAGGAAAGGGAATGAGAAGAGTGAACCTTCAAACCTCACCATTACCAACCTCTCATCGGCTAAACCAATCATGACCTGGTCTCAGGTTACTCATAACCAATCATCATCCTCCAACCAAACATTGGAAAAATCATCACCTCAATTAACCCTTAAGGATTCTGAATTAAACAATCGCATCCATCAATGGTTGCAAAACATGGATTCTGAAAAAATCAGAACAATATTTCGTTGCATCCCCGAAATTGGGGGACCAACTATCTCATCAAATTTGGAAATCATACCCTCCAAATCAAAAATATTTTCACAAAAAACATCTGGAACAATTTCTATTCCAGAAAGAGGCATTACGTCCTCAACTTATTTTCCTTCCAAAGGAACACGGGATTCATTTCCTAAAACAAAATCATCATCTGAGTATTTTAAAAAAACAGTCAACTTAGGTGGTAACTATCATAGAAAAAGAATTTTTCAACCAAAATCCTTACCTAGCCATCCAAAGCTATTTTGGAAAAGGAATTTTTTATAGGCCATCTTTATAATCTAAAACTACTCAATACTATCAGAGTATTTTGGAAATTATAGATAGTGTGGAATTCAAACATTTCAATTACCCAAAAACAACAGAAGTGCAGTTTTCAACTACAAAACTCCATAAAATCTTATCTCTATCAGATTGGGGTAATGATCTCTATAAGTAGCTGACTTTCCCGGTCAGTACAACTCATTCCATTCCCTATTATACTTCGTACAACTACTCGGATTATCACCAGGTATGGTTTAATGCATTCTTTATTCAGAATAAAGATAACCAACATTCTTGGTTATTTTTCTTTGTCAATAAAAATATTGATCCAAACCGGTTTTCATCTTGGTTTTTACAATGGTGGGAGCTATTTGGAAACCTTTCATCAATTCCCATATCTCCTGTGAAAGAGAGTTATGACTCTTTCCAGTCACATTATAAACCATCAATAAAGGAAGCAAGATTCCCTCCTTTATGCATATTCTGTACAAAATTTTATCTCCCTTGGGTATATCAATGGGTCTTATACCCAGTATCGACAGGGGTGATGATTATCAAACGATCATTTCAAATCAAATGGTGATCGTCATTTATGATCCCAAAAACACTCTTATTACCGGCTGTTGAGAAAGGGCTAACCCAAAAAGGTTACATTGATTACCAAGTGGAGGAAATACAAGCATCTTCACTATTATTAACACAGAAAAGCACATACAACTGCTCTGATAGCTCAAGCCAAAACCCAAGAAGAACTCTTGGACACCATGAAACAATTATCATCTGGGAAAACATCCCACACACCAAAAGAAGAGGTAGTTGATTCGGATGAAACACAATCACCCGATAAAACAGTAACTCCATCACAGGGAACAGAAGAGGACCTAATTGATTTAGAGACCTCAACCCAAGATATACATTTCTGGGCTCCCAAATCAACCTAGCATTATTGGGCCTTTGGCTTCATTACTATTTTGGGCCTACGTGTCCATTTTGTTTGTATTATTGGGCCTACGTGTCCATTTTGTTTGTATTATTGGATCTGCGTGTCCATTTTGTTTATATTATTGGGCCTGCGTGTCCATTACTATTAAAATTGGACCTGCGTGTCCATATATTATTTAAGGCTCATTTATGTTTTCTGAGAATAACTAATTAATCAGAAAACAACAAAACTTAAAACGATGCCAACAAAGTCACTGTTCATTTAACCAAACAGTACCCGATCATGTACTTTTATATTATCTGTTCGGAATAATGAAGCAACTACTATTCACAACGGTAGTCAAGATTCCTACAATATCAAGTGGTAGACCAAGTACTGTTCAATGAATAATAAAAGCATCTCCACAGTTCCATCACTAGGTTATTTAAGAGAAACGAGATGAGAAGAAAAGGGGTTCCAAATTTTTGAGTTTTTTCTCTAGCCTTGAATACTCTCTATTTTCTGATTCTGTTTAAATTCATAACATTTGTTTAGTTTAATTATTTATAAGTAAGTTTCTTTAATTACTTTTCAGTTTGTTTTAAGTTTTAATTTATTTATATTTTAATTGTAAGCAACAATATGGCCGCTAAGTCGCCTAATTATCAATATAATATGTATGTTTGTTAGAGAAATTATTTAGATTCTAGAATATTCTATAATCTATCGGTTTCTAAGATGCTATAAAAATGACAAATTAAATATATTAATAAGGGTTATTTTAAAATAAATTATTCTTCGTTATTATTTTAAAATAGAGTATTCTAGAGATTTGGTGTTGTTTCTTTAGATAATAATAAGTGCACTTAAAGACTATTCAATAAAACATTTAGTCAATAAATACCATTTTCATAAGAGATTGTAGTTTTCTATTCAATTTGCTTGCTATTATTCTTTTTGTATTTATTTTTGTTGTTTGAAAATAAATGAATCATTTGATAACTTATGTCCATATTTTTATTTCAAAAAAATCAATTAATATGTGTTAAGATGATAAACTTGAAAAAATAATTATAAAAATACATGTTCGTGATATCACATATTAAACATATAATATGAGTATATGTTTATATTTTTCTAATATAAATACATATTGATCAGTTATAAACATCATATTATAGATAACTAGTTATATACACATTAATTTTCCTCCATAAAAGTTATAAAAAATTGCAAAAAAAGAAAACAAAAAAACAAGAACAAGAACTTGCCAAAAAAAAAGATAAATAGAATAAAAAAATTAAAAAATTCAGGGAAAGTTTAAAATATAAAGGAAAAAAAGTAAAAATTTCTGAAAAATAAAGTAAGAAAACTATTTTTTTTTTTAAAATATATTAAAAAAACTTGCATAAAAAAGGGAAGAAAAAAAATAAAGAAGGCGTGGAAGGGTGTGGAAGATGGGGTGGGGTGAATTCAGAATTGAAATGAGAAAGAATAAAATTATATCGTGGATAAAGTGTATATTGACCTAACTAATAAGTTTAATATATATAACCTACCCAGAACATGATTAGAAAATAAAAGTGTATGAAACAATTCTTACATTTTGAAGCTTATGTAAGTAATTAGGTTTAAATATCACACTTTGTCGCCTCAGTTCATTTTCAAATAATATTTTAACCTTAAAATTCTATGAAAACATGTGTAAAAAGAGACTTTTGAAACCACTCTAAGTTGAAACTCTTTTACAGTGAAACAACTATGTTATTGAAACTCATTAGGTTAGTAAACTAGAGACTTAAGAATTTCATTTGATAATTTGACTGGTGATAACTTTAGAGATACACCCTCTGATGACGATGATAACCATGTCATTGGAAAACTCTCAGCAAAAGAAAATTTCATCACCGTCCTATCTCGCATTGGTTTTATCATTTAGAGACTAATATCTCTCAACAAATTATCTATTGCTAAAATCTTGTCGTTAAAAGTTTTTTACTGTCATCAATATCATTGCCGTCATATATTTACTTTAAAAGTTAATGTCAAACAAACCACAAATAAACTTCTTAGCTTCTACATTCATATGTTTATTAAACTTTAAAATACTAATTAAAACTAATAAATTAATTAAAGTCTCAAATTAATAAATTAATTAAGGTGAACAAATTTAAGAATGCATCCTAATAATTTATAGAAAGTGATTAAAGAAAACAACACTAATTGAATATCGGAGAGTAAATGCTTCACAAACACACATTTATCCTGACACAAGTTCCCAATTTGATTTAGATAAATAGGTTATTAAGTATTTAAATTTTAGTTTATTTTATAAAGAGATAATAGATCCTTTGTTTAGATTTTAGAAGTTTGTTTTGTTATTTTGTTTAAAAAATGTGTTTTTAAATCTCTTTATTTATGAAAAATGTATCGGATAAGAATAAAATTAATTTTTTATCTTTTTTTTTTGTTAAATATAACAGAATATCACATGTAACATATATGTATTTTTATTTTTCAATGGACACATATCTAATGAAATAATTTTTAATTAAAAAATTAGTCAAATTTTTTAACTAATCATTCGATCAAACTTAATTTTTTTTGTCTAATGTGTGATTTTAGATATTAAACAATGATAATTTTGTTTAAAATTTATTGAAAATTTTATTTAATTTTGAAAGACATTTTTTCTTAAAAAGTCTGACTATTTTTTAATTAAATATTATTATTTTTTGTATAAAACTATCAAAAAAAATATAAACATCTATGTGACATGTGTGATATTTTGTTATATTTAACAAAAAATTAGATAAAAATTTAACTTTTTCTAATACATTTTTTATTAAAAAAGAGAATTCAATGACATTTTTTCACAAAAAAAAAGATTTAAGAATATTTCTTTTAAACAAAGGGATTAAATAACAAATTAGACTAAACAAAGTGACTATTTAGAAGTTTCATCATTTATATAAAAGTGTCTAAATACCCATACTCTTATTCAATTTATACAAAAAAAAATTGTGATTATGTTATTACACATTAACTAATTTGTATAATTAATTTACATGATATTTAATTAACTAATATAATATAATATAATTAATTAATTAACCTAACATAATTAATTAGTGTTAATTAACTAACTTATTAGAATTTGATTATTTTTTTTTTATAAATAGAATAAAAATGTGATTGTTTTTATATAAAGTTGAATAAAGTTTAAATACTTCAACAACTATTTAACATAACTTAATATACTAGCTATATATTATCCTCGTGGGTTTACAAGAACTAAGAGTATTATTACATAAAAACTATGTTGTATAAAAATATTTAAATTAAACTATTAATTTAAGAAGAAATGAAATAAATAAATAAATATAATCAAATTAAATGTTATAGTAGAATAATAATACATTAAAAATCTATTACATAGCATTTTTCAAGAATTAATATGAATAAAAATCAAATATGAATTGAATTTTGGAGAAAAAGTGAAAGGAAAACCTCATTTTGTTTTACTTAAAAACTATAAGGAATCATAATACGAAAATATCAATTTATTTAAAAATAATAATAATTAATACATATATATTAAAATTAAGGATAATTTTATAATAATATTTTGTTAAATTATGAAGAAAAAAATGAAAATTAAATTTGTGACATCCTTTTTTTTATATTTATAAGTAAAGAAAACATATAAAAATAAAATTAAAAAAAGAAGCATATATAAATGATTATTAATGATAGTTGCTTACGTTTTTGAAGATCCAATTTATAAGGTTGGAGCGTTCTTGCTTAAAGTTTCAAGATTCAATTATCGCCCTTTACTCCCAAAATCTTAATTCATATTATTTTCATTAAAAAAAAAAGTAGAATCATTAATCATATATGGCCGACAAGTGCACATGAAGTATACGAAGCTTTTTCTGTAAAAGTACAAATGTTGAAAACTTTGTGTGGGTGGTGGAATATACATAATTAATTACCAGTACTATTTCCTTTTGCCTTTCACTAAGCTTAGGTGGAAACTTACAATTTTTTTTTCCCCACCAAATTAACGATGGATGGCCGACATAAACACATTTTATAAAACTTAATTAAAAAAAGTAATTTTAATATATTAACTTAGGAGCACAATTTTAAATTTATATATTTTGTGGGGTTATAATGTTACCAACATTAAAGATTCACAAAAGTAAATACTAGGCAAGCTCTTTAATATGTAATCTAAAGTTGGAATATATGGGGTTGTTACTTTTTTTTTTCCCCTTTAATTTTGTATTTTGAGGGGAATTTAGGAAGGGATCTCAAAAGGCTTGCAAATGGTTGATTAATTAATTGTTAATTTTCTAATAATAATTTCTTAATGTATTGTAGGTTAAATATTGTTGCATCTAACTTATTAATTTCGATATAAACGGAATGAGATAAGAATGAGATAACTATCCCATCACTTATTAAAATAATTGTAGGAATGTTCTAAAATAACTTATTAATTAAATATATTAAATTTTAAATTTTAAATATAACGTAATAATTATATTTAAATTAATTATTTTTTTATTTTGATAATCATTATTTTATAGTCTATTATATTATATTTTATAACTAAAGTACGAAGAGAAATAATATATTATCTTTTAATAAAATCATTAACTTTAATTATTAATTTATATAAATATATAATATTTTTTAACTTTTTAATTTTAAAATTGAATTTTTTCATGAATTTTCCCTCCAACGAAACAAATTTAATTACATCCCTATTAATAAACAAAAATTAATCTAAAACAAATTAAACCAAAACCATAAAACGTTTGATTTCATACACATTCATAAATTGGAGGGAACCACTTTGCCCGGTTGAGTTTATTTAATTTGAGAAACAGGTGAGCCGGCAAGATTTGAATACAATATTACAAGCCATATAATGCGAGCCTTTCCAGGAGGAAAACAAAGAAAACCTTCTTCTGTTTGTTAGCTTTTTAAAATATTCAAACTATATATATATATATAAATGATACTATTTTAATAGTTATTAGTAGTAAAAGTTCTATTTTTCATATTTTTTATGTGTATATATGTAATTTTTCAAAATTAAGGAAATATTGTGTCACAAGTTGTTTATAAGTTTGACTCTTTTGGAAAAAAATTGAAATTATGTTTGATTAATATTAATAGATTTTTTTTTCAAAATGATTCAAAGTATTTTTCTATTTAATTCGAGTATTGATATGAAATATAATGCATAATATTTCAAGGATATCGGTAATGCTCACTCCTCCAAAACTCCTGTAAATATGATTAAATATTCTATTTCTTCACGATTTATATTATTATTATTATTATTTTCGTTTAAAAATTAAAAAAAATTTATTTTTTTAATTTTATTTTATTTATAATTTTATAAATTTTATTTTAATATTTATTATTTTTTAATTTAGATGTTTAAATAAAACACAATAATATTAATATTCCTTAAATTAAATTTTATTTCTATTGGTATTAGACTTATATTGTAAGAGATTAAACCTATGGGTAAAATAATTTGAAAGGGTAATTTCAAACATGGTTTGGAAAACAATTAAGCATCAATATCAGTATTCACTAATATTTATCAACAAAAGTTATGCTACTTAATAAGTTCGTTATTTCACTTCATAACATCTTTATGGGATGGGCATGAAATTCTTTCAAGAAAATTAGTGTGTATTTCAAATTTGAATTATATCTTAAATAATATAACAGAGTATTAATAAAACTACTATTTTCAATAGTAAATAAATAAATAAATACTACCATGCTACTATATTTGTTATAAAACAGATAGTTAGTTACTACATTTTTTTTTATAATATTTTAGACATATTGTTATTAAAATTTGACTGTATAAGAATAAATTAATTGTTTTTTGATTTTTTCAACTATATTAGATAAAAATTATTTTAACTTAAATAAATTGTAACTAAAAAAATATAATAAAAAATACTTATTTATTCATACGTAATAACTTTTTCATAACAATAAGATTAAAATGTAACAAAAAATAAATATAAAACATAAATGTTATTTTTAGAATAAATATAGGAATCATAGAATGACTTCCCTTAAAATAAATCATATTATTAGAGATTGTAATAAAGAGTATCATATGTGCTAAACCTTTAGCAACTATGTAAAATGCAAATGTAATTAAATTTATTATTTGTTCATTAATTTTGCCTAATTTCAATTCTCAACCACTAATTGAAAGTAGTATGATTTACCATTTTTGAAGTCCTAATTTTAATTATTGTTATTAATATTACTAAATTTTTTTATTCATTAATCTTATGTTTTATGTATTTTTCCGCGTACAAGTAGATCATATGCTCACAGAGAGATTTAGTTGGTAAGCATCGTAAGAAATATAAATTATTGATTTATATTATAAAAAAGTTGTACAGTCTAAATCCCTATGACCAAAACTTAGAGTGCTTTCGAAGTTGTACGGTCTATGACTCACGAGATAAACATGAACAAACAAATCATGTATGCAAATATTTAAAATTCCGATCTTTCCAAATCGGATGTTATATATAGATAACTTCTTTTTATCTCATGAGGTGACAAAATACAAATGATTTATATAAAATATGCTCAAATTTATCAATCAATTAAATGATACAATGTTAATTAAAATTTTGTTACAATTTTAAAAAATAATACTTTTACTTATATATATATAATTAATTCATTTATAATAGTAAAAATAATAATTTATTTATCTTCTTTTTTCTACTATTAATTTGGTGATTTCTTCCAACTCCCTAAATTTCCCTACCCATGCCATTACGAGTTGATTTCTATATTTTCGTTTTTTTTTTCCTTCTAATAGAGTAATAGAAATATGGAAGGTAAGGTAAATAAATTTGTTACTAAAAGATATATAATTTATTTAAATATATTAAATGTTAAAATATTAAATATTAATTTTAAATGTGTAAATATTATAACTGTAAGCAAATATATATATATATATAATATCTTTAACTCAGTTAAAATTTTATTTAATTACAAGGTTAATGTATAAACATACCGATTTGTGCACAGATTTGTTTTTGGAATATTAGTATAATAATTAATTATAAATTAAAAAATAAATTTTATTATTTTAATTAATAATTATTTATCATATTAATTATAATTGTATTATTGTAAAATATTATAGAATAAGTAATTAATTTTTTTTAAATAATTAAGTATATTATTTAATTCTATTAATTATTATAAATAAATAAATATTTTTGTTATTGATATTTTAAAGATATTTTAATAACAGTATCTAAAATATTTTAGTAAAAAATATTTTTACTATAACATAATGAAAACCATAACTTAACAATATTTTAGACAATTTATAGTAATTTATATAAAAAAAATATAAATATTATATTTTAATATTAAGATGTATAAAATAATAATAATATCACGATATTATCGATTTTTCTACAATTTGCTAGAAAATATATACGCTCACAAATTAGTAGGGTAAAGTATGGCATGATATAAAAGAAAAATCAAATTCTTAATTAATACCTTGACATAGAAAAATTATCATTAAATAATATTAAAAAAATAAATAATTAAAAAAATGAAGTTAAAAATTAATGATTAATCGAGCAAAGGACAATCATTTAAATTAGTACTTGTTAATTATATTCAAAAAAATCAATTTACTATTAATTCCATAACATTTAATAAAGAACAATAATAATATCTCGCCTTCATCTCCATCTTGCTCACACTTACTCTCTTATCAAACAGAACAAATTAAAATGAGCCTAGTGCTTGTGATTCGATACAAGGCATAACAGCAATATCAATTTGTCTACCATGGCTGTAACCAAGATGAAAGATCTTGCACTATAAGGGAAGAGGTTGTAGACACAAATCTCGTGTGTTTGAAGTTGATTTATATGAGTCTAGTTATTGACAGATTTATGATATAATTCATTAATTTTTAAAATCTATATTAAATTTATTTATATAGTTATTATGAATCTTATTATTTTATTACTCTTATTTATTTTTTTATTATATTATTCTTAAAAAATATATTTTAAATTTTTTTTCTCATTCTTATTATCTCTCTCTAAGAGAATATATTTTCTCCTAATATTAAAAAAAAAATCTCAATACCATATCGCTGGAAATGAATGATGTATAAATTATTAAATGCATGTTTACAACTTACAACTAATAAGGACAGTGGACATGGAGTTTTGACTTGAAATTACAGATAATAAGCTAAAGATATATAACAAGAGGCCACCCTTAATCCTGGGGTTCAAATCCTAATTATACTTTGGACAATTTCCACTACGAATTTCATATATCCATTAACAACACCTCATTAATTGCTGTCTTGAAAGTCAACAATTCATGTTCTCTATTTGTTGTTTCTTGTTAACATACACATATTATCTTTAATATTTGATAATGATAAATTTTAATTAAATATTATTTATTTCATTAATTATGTTTTTCCAGTTTCATTTGAGATGTTAACTCATTAATTACTTATTAAATATATTTATCACTAATTATATTTTTACTTATTTTATTTTTTAAAAAATAATTATACTAACTTTATAATTTACACTGAATATATGAAAAGAGAATTTTTCGTTGAAAGATGAGAGAGGTGACAACATTCGAAAAAAACTCTAGTGCACCCCCCCCCCCCCCCCCCAATGTGAAAAAGTCACAAAACCGAGCATTGATTTTATTTTGTCATTTGTTGGCTGTATGCAATCTATATTTTTGAAAATAATAATTAATATTTGATAAATAAATCAATTTAAATAATTAAATGTATATTTTAAATATAATTAATAACACTTTATTTTTTTTATACCTTATGCACTTACATTTCTTTTAGTAAAAAATATTTATTATCCTAAATTAAATTTACATGTTAGTGAAAATCAATTAAAAACAATGAGCGAATGATGTGAAAAAAAGAAGGAGACGAAAATATGTAAATTTTTTACATTATATCAACTAATTTGGTCTAGAAATAATAATAATAATAATAATAATAATAATAATAATAATAATAATAATAATAATAATAATAATAATAATAATAATAATAATAATAATGATAATGATATAGTAGTTGTTAAAACAAAGAACCCCTTTTTTATAAAATTCGTACGGTTCCTATTTTAATGGTTTTTGTACTTTTTTTTATTTTTTAATCTTACTTCAAAATAAATTTATTTCATAAATTTTTAAAATTTAATAGTTGTAATGTAATTTAACAAAAAAAAAAACTGTTAAATTAAATTAAAATAAAATGAAAGTACTAAATTTTAAAATGTTATAAGTTAAATTATATATTTTAAAATATTATAAACTAAATATTATTTTGAAGTAAAGGTTAAAAATTAAAAAAATCATATTTTAATTAAAATACTTCTTTACAAATCAATTCTCTCTGAACCACTGCTAGAAGAAAAGAAAACATAAGAAGGAATTTAAATTGAAAGTTACTTTTATAAAGGCGGTTAATTTTACCGCCGCTTTTAAAGTTGCTTAAAATAATGCAAAAAAATGTATTGTACTTTTTTTTTTTATCTAACCGGAGATGATGACTGGGTGTTGTAGGCCGTAACCACTAGTCAATACAGAATGACAAATTTTAGGTATAGTTGAAGGGTTGCAGGTTCTCCGAAATTAAAATTTGAATAGTGTTTTTGATGTAATTTTTTTAAAAAATATATGATTAATAAGTAAATTAGGAAAAATAATTTATATATATATTTATTATTATAAAAAAATTCAATAAATCATTTTTATATTCAATATTATCTAATAATATATCATTTAGATATATTTAATATTAAATTTTATTTAATTATATATATTAAATATTATAAATGATTATTTTGTTATAAATTTTATAAGTATCATTTTATATAAATTTGAAAATTATTTCTATGAATATATATATTATTTTTAAATTCAAGTTTATAATCTTACATGGGTATGACGGATAACGGAGATAGGATTGAATGTCAGGATAACTAAAGTGTACACGGAAAAACCCGACTATCTAAATAAAGATATTATTCCAAATAATAAGCAGCTTTATTCTCTCCTTAATTTCCAAAAATAAAATTTAACAAGTACGAAATAGAAAATACTCACCCTTCTCCTATATAAAAGACAAGGAACAAACTCTCTTTAAAAAACAACACCATCTCTGTTGTCTCCTCTCTGTCTCCCTCTTTTGCTCTCTCTTCTTCCCCAAGCACAAAACAGTCGCAAACAAAAGAAGAGGAAAATATGGACACACCGTTACTTCCATCGCCGGAGCTCGAAGCGGACAATTTAAAAGCTCTCAAAGTACTCGGCCAAGGAGCCATGGGTATAGTCTTTTTGGTCTATGATCGAACCAATGACCCTTCCGCTCGCAACCCATTTGCACTCAAGGTCGTAGACAAGTCCTCTCTCCACACAAAGATTGATGCCGAACGACGTGTTCGCTGGGAAATTGAAGTCCTCTCTCGCTTGTCTCATCCTTTTCTTCCTCCTCTTTTGGGCTCATTTGAGACTGATGACTTCTTTGGTTGGGCTGTTCCTTATTGCTCCGGCGGTGATCTCAATGTCCTCCGTTACCATCAAGTTGACCGTGTTTTCTCTCCGGGCGTGATTCGTTTCTATTTGTCCGAAGTTATATGTGCTATCGAACACCTTCATTCCATCGGCATAGTTTATCGCGATTTGAAGCCCGAGAACGTTCTCATTCAACAATCCGGTCACGTCACTCTCACGGACTTTGACCTTTCTCGGAGTCTCAAGCACCGAACGCCAAACACATACATTTCATCTGAGAAAGATCCAAATTTACCGGAAATTAATCGGAACCGTCACCGGCGAAATCTGACCCGTTGGATTCCGGTTATGCCTGGTGAGAACTTTATAACGAGTTTGAAGAAAGCTAAATCGGCCCGAGTTAGTCCAGTGACTCGAAAAAAAATTAGATTCTCGAACGGAGAGCGATCCAACTCATTTGTTGGAACGGAGGAGTATGTTTCACCGGAGGTGGTGAGAGGGGATGGGCACGAGTTCGCCGTGGACTGGTGGGCCTTAGGAATCTTAACATACGAAATGTTGTATGGTACGACACCGTTTAAAGGAAAAAACAGAAAAGAAACGTTCCGAAATGTGTTAACGAAACAGCCAGAGTTTATTGGAAAACCCAATTTGTTAACGGATTTGATCCAACGGTTGCTGGAGAAGGACCCCACCAAGAGATTGGGTTATGCAAGAGGCGCCTGTGAGATCAAAGAACATGCTTTCTTTCAAGGTTTAAGTTGGGACCTACTAACGGAGGTCTTACGCCCACCGTGTATTCCTTCAATGAATAATGGAGATCTTGCGGAAGAGGCAACGAGAAAAGCTTATGACATAAATGAATACTTCCAAAAGTTAAGGGCACCGCCGTCAATTCCGTCGTCACCGGATTGTGAAATGTCCACGGAGTTCTGATCCACACGTGGAGTTTTCACGTGCAAGAAGTAGTAGTTAATGATTTTTCTAGTTCTTTTAACTCTGTTATCTCTGTCTAGCTGTATATAGAATAACGGTAGAACATATATAACGGCGGTAGCTTAGTTGTTTCTACAATTTCCAACCTCAAAGCTGCGTTTGAGTGGTCATGTTTGTTGTATACTGACTCATACGGTGTACATGTGTAATATACACTTGAAATACGCTACTCTGAGTTTTTAACGCAATAAAGTGGATAGATAGAGATCTCTTGTACTACATGACTATTAAAATCGAAATCCATAAAAATGGGTTAAGGGGATGATGTGAATACGGATAAAGTATTAATTATGTATTATTTGATAATATAGTATTTAAAATTAATGAAATTTAAGATTAATTTTAAAAAAATAAATATATATAAAAAGAAAAAAAAACAATCTAATTAATTATAAATATACTTTAAAATCAACTAATAACGCAACCCATAATATCTATCATGTTTAAGAAGTGGTTAGTAATTTCTTCATGTCGGTCGTTAATAAAGTAAAATAAATATGAAATAGGGGTAAGTTAGGTTATACATGCCAAATATTTTTAAGAGAACTGTTAATTATAACGATTAGTTGTATGTAGAGTAAGAACTCAGACTCTAACGGTTTTCTCTAATCAATATAAAAAGAAAGAGCTGTTTAATAAATTTCAATTTTTTTTTTGTTAAAAAAAGTACGAGAGTGTTCTGATTGCTTGATTGGTTTATTTTAAACATTTAAACGGATTTATATAATAATATTGGGTTAAGTTCGATAGGTTACAATTTTAAACTTAAATCAAAATTTATAATTAAGAAGAATTTTTAATATATATATTTTATTGTTATTTTGAAATGTTTAATTATGTTAAAAATTAAAATTTATTAAGAAGATTTTAAAGTGTGTAACATATTCCAAATCAACATGGAGTTAATAAAGAAAATAAAAATTAATAAACTAATTGAAATTTGTAAATAAATAATAAATATATATCAAATATACATATTAAAAAATCAGAACTATAATTTTAGTTTTGAATTTTAATATTTTTGATAAATTTAAGACATGCACTAAAATTAACTAATTTATATATAAAAAAATTAGGCGTTGATTTAGTTTTGAATTTGATCCATTAGACAAGTTTTTAAATATTATGTCTACACCTTCTCCTTTGCAAAAGGGGTAAAGAAACATATACATATAAGGGGATTAAAATATTAATTTTTTAAATTTAAAAAATAATAACAAATGTTGAAAATAATATTGTAAAATTTATTGAAATTGAAAGAATTGATAGAAATATCGCAAATATTTTAATATTGTTATCTTCAATTAAGTGGATTTATCCTTTCATCATTTGGTTAAAAAGAAAATGAAGTGCATATATTAAATTTGTAATGGATATTTTAGTTTATAAAATATATATTATGTAAGTATTATATGCCTTAAGTGGATATCCCATTTGAGTTTTTTTTTTATTTTTATTTTTCGTGCCTTTGATGTCTTTGAAGAAAGAAAAAAAAAACAAAATAAAGACATTTGTGATGCAAAAGATTTGGGTAGGGTCATTGTTCTAATTAAATCAAAATCCTTTTTACAATAATAATATGAGCATCATAAAATCCACCCATAATTTTATTTATTATTGTATAAATTATGAGTAATTTTTATTTGTAACTAAATAATATTTAATATAAGAAAAAAATTTACAATAAAATAAAAGGTCAAATTTTATATTAAAGAGTAATAGAAGAAATATTTAGGAAGAAAATTTATAACCAAATATATATATATATATATATATATAATAGTTATATTGTATTAGAAAATAATAAGAGATTCAAATCTAATTTTTTATAATTAACTTTAATTAAAAGAAGTCATAAAATCAAAAGAAAATAGAGAAGAAAGACTAAAACTAAAAAGTGTTGTTTTAATTTTTTTTATCAAAGTGAAAGGAAATTGTTGTAATTTTATTAATCATTATGTATAAAATATATGAGATATAAAATTTAACAAAATGTAATTATACAAATATTTTTTATTATTTTTAAAATAACATTTAGATAAATTTATATTTTTATATCGATTACTTACAGATTTTAATAAACATAAACAAAGAAAAAATTTACACTCTTTTTCTTATTGATTTAGATTTATTATAATTTGAATTGATTCTATTAAAAGCTGAACTTATAATCAAAAGCTGAGTAAATACATCCATGAGCTTTTGTGAGTAAAAGCAAAATTGGATCCCTATTACCACGTTGATTCAAGTTCAAGGAACCACCGACATTTTTTTTTTCCGTAGATCGCGTGGTATTTATTTTTTCCAAATTTTTATTATATACTTTTGGTAATACACTAATCTATGTAGATGGGCTTTGAATTACTTGATTAAGAGGACTTTTTTTTTTTTAAGGATTCAGGTTCTTTTAAAATTTAAGGTGAACTTGAATTAGATTTCAACTTTCAAAATTAACAGTAAGTAGTTAGGTGTTTAATTTAGAGTCAGATTGTAGTTAAGTTAAACTTAAACAATATTCCTATAGTTTCTTTCATTTTCTAAATACTCAACACTGAATAAAATATTATTAAAATTGTTTTTAAACTATTCATCGTATAATATTTGTCTCGAAAGTGGGATAAATTGAAATTTTCCATAAAATATAGCTAAAGGAAATAGCTTAAGAATTATTTTTAATTATATTTTATTTAATTTTTACATTATAATAATTAAAAATAAAATAAAATTAGAAATATTATTTAATCTTATAACTATATGATTTGCATGAACATTCAAAGATAGAATATATAAAACTTGTAAACCCTCCTCTGTTCTTATAAGATTAAGATGTTATTATATAGATCTAAAGTCAACTATAATGTCAACTCGTGTAAGAGAAAGGAAACAGAAAATATATCAGAGTAGCATAGCGGGAAGTATAATAGAATAACAAGAATCAACAAGAAACATAACAAAAGAACAAGAATCAGTTTAGCTTATCATCCTCCTCAAGTGAAATGGTCTTGAAGTGATACAAAAATCTTGAACTTGGAAGATGTTTTGTCTAGAAATTAACTGGTTGGTCTACAGTAGGAACACATTGCAGCAATATCTTACCGTGTAGAACTTGATCGCGGATGAAGTGCAAATCCATTTCTATGTGCTTCGTTCTGGCATGAAATACAAGGTTTTTCGCCATATGAAAGGTGCTGACATTATCATACCAGAGCAGAGGAATTGCAAGAATAGGAACATAGAGTTCACGTAATAAGGCTTGCATCCAAATGATCTCGGTAGTGGCTAAAGCAAGGCCCCGATACTCAGACTCTGCACTACTTCGAGACACTACTCTTTGTTTAGAAGAGGACCAAAAGATTAAGTTATCTCCCAGATAAACCAGATAGCCACTTGAACTATGCTTGTCATCAGGTTGGGCCCCTAATATACATCTGCATCACGTAATAGTAGGAATGCTCACAGAGTCTGAAGTGACACTCATGGAAGGTAATGAATAGGATGATGACTCGTGGTTTCCATTAGAACAGGAGTTTGAAAAGGGAAAGGAAGAGATGATGGTTGGAGGGAAAGTGTCTGTCGAAGTGACTTTGGTTGGGGAGAGAGAAGGAGCATTAGCTAGAGGAAATTTCCCCTCATCAAAGGCAACATGAGAGGTAACATACATTCGTCCATTCAAAAAATCAAGACACAAAAACCTTTGTTATGAAGGCTATAGCCAAGAAAGAGACATGGAATAGATCGGTACTACAACTTGTGATTGTTGTAAGGATGAATGAACGGGTAACATAAGCAGCCAAGGACTCTAAGTGGCTTGTAATCTGGAAGCTTTTGGAAAAGAATGAAATAAGGTGAAGTATTTTGGAAAACCTTACTTGGCATTCTATTTATGAGAAAAATAGTTGTTTGGAAGGCATACTACTAGAATTTCATTGGTAAGGAGGCATGAGCTAGCAAAGCTAACTCGGTTTCAACAACATGTATGTGCTTCCTTTCAACTCTCTAATTCTGAGCTGAATTATAAGGACAAGAGAATTGATGAAATATCCCAAACTGTTGAAGAAAAGTCATGAAAGATCTGAACTCTCCACCATTATCAAACTGCATGCATTTGATATTAGTATCAAACTAATTTTCTACTTGGAGTTTGAACTACTTAAAAGTAGGAGGAGCTTGATCTTTTGTTTGGAGAGGAAAAAACCATGTGTATCGTGAGTAATTATCTAAAAATAAGATGAAATACCTTGCACCGGATGTGGATTTAACTGATGTATGTCCCCAAATGTCAGTATGAATACGCTCCAAAGGTTTGGAAGCACGAGAAAGTGAAAGACAAGTAGGTAATCTGTGAATTTTAGCAAGTTGACAAGAAGAGTTGTTAACAAGTAGGTAATCTGTGACTTTTAACAAGTTGACAAGAAGAGTAAACAACGGTTTTATTCTTTTCATAAGGAACATTACAACTCTGCATTATTTGGGTTAAAATGTAAATAGTAGTATGACCTAGTCTGTGATGCCACAATTGGACTTTATTATCAAAGACATTCGAGTTATGAGAGTAAAGTGTAACTTTATTATCAAAGGCATTCAAGTTATGAGAGTAAAGTGTAGAAGGATTATTAACACCAACATAAGCTACTTTCTTGCTGTTCAAAGCTGGAAATTTGTAAAGTCCATTCTCAAGGTTGTCTTAAGCAAGCACCTTCTTCGTATGAAGATCCTTTACAAAGAAATTATTAGATTAAAACTCAATTAAGACATTATTGTCTGAGTAGAACTTAGCAACACTTATCAAGTTTACTGATATAAAGGGAACATGAAAAACCTTTTTGAGACGAAAAAAAGTGTGAATCAGATAGTAAACGATGAGAGCCAATATTGGAGATGGATATGTGCTTACCATTACCAATTGTCACCTTATATGTGTCTGTGTATGGTGAAGAACTGGTCAGATTTCCCCGATTTTGAGTGAGATGATGACTTGCTCCAGAGTCAAGATACCACATTTCATTTGTAGGATTATTAGAAGATGCAACCATAGCAAGTATAGAATTTGAATTACCAGCGTTTGAGGAAGGAGTGTCGCTCTTCTAAGAACTTTGATAGGAGATATCAAACCTATGGTAATAGATCTGAACTGTATGGCCAAACTTGCCACACAACTGGCATTGTGGCTTCTCAGAATTGTTGGAATTGTGTCTTTCATTCTGGCCATATCTATTCCCGCGACCATGACCTCTGTAGGTATAGTTGCTGATATTTGGAGTATGATTTTTTCCTTGATCGCCATTATATTTCCTTCCACCACCTTTGTTATTAGACGATGAGGCATAATTGGAAAACATAGTGGAGATTTGTTCGATCGAGCTTTGTTGTTCAAGACGATTTTCAAAAGCTAGAAGCATACTGTGAAAAGCTTTAATAGAGATCTTGTCATCTCTGTTAATAGCAATAACAACTGTGTTGTAGTCAGATCCAAGTCCACCGAGAAGATTTATAACTTGATCTTGTTTTGAGACAAGTTCTACAATAGCTGCTAGGCTATCTGCAGCTCCTTTGACCTCCATGATACAATCTATCATAGACAGAGATCCTTTCTTGGTGAACTGTAACTCGAGTTTGAGTTGAATTATTTTGGCTTTGGTGGAAGACGAGAAGGTTTTCTCCAACGCATTCCAAGCAGAGTGAGAGGAGTTAGGACCTATAATCTGTGTCATAATCGCTAGTGTGAGAGATGAGTAGATCCAGCTGAGGATTGTTCGATCTTGTCTTCTCCAAGCAACAAAAGCTAGATTGATCATTCCTGGACTTAGTTCTTTGTCTGGATAGATAGAAGACCCATCTATGAAATCTTCAAATCCATTAGCGAAAACAACATTATCAATTTGAGATATCCATAGAACGTAATTAGTGCGATCGAGTTTCACATGCAAAGTATAATTAAGCATCTCATAGGCAAGAATGGAAGTCATTGTTGAGCTTTGTCCAGATCCAATCGAACTAGAGGATGAAGGAAATTGAGTGGAAGCTAAAGACATACTTGGATCTGATTGAAAGCTTTGATACCAAGATAGAATATGTGAAGCTTGTAAACTCTGCTCTTTTTTTAGGAGAAGTAGAAAAGGAAGATGTTATTATATAGATCCAAATCCAATTATAACGTCAGCTGGTGTAATAGAAAAGAAACAAGAAAATACATCAAAATAGCACAGCGGAAAGCATAACAGAATAACAAGAATCAGTGGGAAGCATGACAGAAGAACAAGAATTAATTCAGCTTATCATTTAACTACATGTTTTCAGTTTTAAAACTCAATTTTAAGTTGATATAAAATTGTGGATGAAATATATATAAATAAAAAAGTTAATTGACCAAATTATAAGATCAAATTATGAAGTTTAAAACATAAATACTTTTTTACCTTTATTTATGAAAAGATATTTTTATCGTAAATAAATTTAAAAATATATATGCATATGTTGAATATATGTTGAACATGTATTAAAAATTTGACAACATGTTTAATTCTTATAATGGGAGTTGTTTGAGAGTAAACCTTATAAGGGATTGTAATTACGAGGGTTTCAAAAATTTCAAAATGACTTCAATCTCAACACATTTATACTACAAGTCATGTCTACCTGATAAAATCTAAATGCCTTCGGTGTAGGGCTTAGAGTGTGTAGAGAACAATAGGTACAATCATTAATCTAACATAACTCTCAAGGTTAGAAGTATTTGCTAGAATATAAGGTCGGGATGCAGTTTCACCCTAGTTTGATTTTTTAACTGTCTCATGGGATCATGGGTCTTCTCTACACTCAAGGTAACGGTCTTGTATTAATCGACTCTTGGGTTGAAAAACGAGCTTATTAATTCTAACAAGGCCACGGGATCGTTGGTTACGATCGCTGGTTGATCCATAATTTCAATAATGCATCCAAACATCGATTGTGTCAAGCTAACCAACCGGCTCTTCGAATGGTGTGTTGGGCTATCTAGTGGTCTATGTCCAAGTAGAAGGTAAAAAAATCAATAAATTAATGACTAGTTAGATTATATATAATAAGTATATTTATACTATACTTAGGCTGCAGAATATTACCTAGGTTTAAAAATATTCTTTATCCTTAAGGATACCATTTAATTTATTTTATTTTATTTTAAGGATGGATGTTAAATTTGCATTCAAACTAAATTATCTAAAGAAGTTTTAAAAGAAAAGAAAAAGGAATTCAATTCTTTGAGGAAGATTATTACTTTGAAAATAGTTGCATTAGACTATATAATTAGTTTACAGTCGTCGATACAAAAAGTTGAAAGCAAGATTATCATTATGGGACAAGATGTTCTGAAATCACGGGTTTAAGGCTTTAGTTTATTAGGTTAACTTTACAAAAATATTTTATTTCAAATTTTTTTTTTTACAAAATATTTAATATAATTTTCAAGTATGGTGTCTGATAAAGATACATTAGCAATGATTACAACTTTCGCTCCAGAGAGTAAAACTTTAAGCAAAATTTTGGATTCATTATCTCAATATTACTATCATTTTATCCGATTTCTTAATAAATTATTTTAATAATACTCCCGTTTAAAAAATATCGATATAATATAAATTATCATTAAATTAAATAATTTTTAGTATGTATAATAATATATTTAAAATATTCAAAAGTTATTTATAAATAAATAAATAAATAATTATTTAAAAATATAATCTAAATATTATTTAATTAGTTTATTATCTAAAAATATCATCTGAAAATTACATATGAATTATTATATATGTGACTTTTTTTAATTAAATTATAAATTACATCAAATTGAGATAAAAAATAATACCAAAAATAAAATGGTGATACTAACAAAGCTATGAACACTAAATTTTCAATAAAAATATGAAAGAAAATAAATTAGGTAAAGAACTAAAGATGATTTACTAACTTATCGTTACAAAGATTCTACTTTTTATACTTTTTTTTATCCAAATTTTTGAAATAATATGTTAATAGTATTTACGCTTAAAAAACTATTAATTCAATGAAATTTATCATTTAATTAAAGATTTTTACATGTGTAATAATATATATATATATATATATATATTATTTAGATGATATTTTTTGATAATAAATAATTTAAATAATATTTAAATAAAATTTTAAGATAATTAATTAATTGATTATTCAAAAATATTATTTAAATATAGTAAATATATTAACTTATATAAAAAAAATCTTAAATTAAATAATAAATTATATCAAATGTATAAATTTTTAAATCTAAATAATAATTTAAAAATCTAAATAAAAACATATAAAAAATAAGTTAATAATAGTAATAAAATAAGAAACTCAAATTAGGAAAAAGAACTAATGTGCGTTAAAAACATTATTGTTAGAATGACAACAGTACAAACAAACCTTCAGGGTCCACCACCATGACCGAGAAACAGTAATATAGTTTAGAGGGGAATACAATATTTAAATCTAAAATAAATATTAGAAATAATAATAATAAATATTTATTATTATTATTATTATTTATTTTTCTTTTGAATAAATATGTTATATATATTATTTAAAAAAATATATCTAAATTATTAAATTTATATTGAATTTTTGAGTGATGGGTTTAAATTTAAAATGTTCATATAACACAATTTTATTTTAGATTTTTTCTTTCTGTTGACCCACACATACTTGTTGCATCTTTACCAAATTTTTGTTATAAAATCATCACAATTTATATATATGTTGTTGAATAATGGAAAATTCGAGTTTATTTTAGATCATTGCCTAATACATTTTCTAGTTCGGGAATGTAAATGTACTATAATTGAGTTTTATTTGAAAGAGTCCTCCTAAGGGTAAAAACTATACATGTGTTTCGATCATGAATGTGGTTAATTGAAAATATAAAGGTACGTGAGAATACCCCTTGGTTCGTCAAAAATTAACTACATAGTAAATTATCCTCACTCATCCTGTATTTCTAGAATTACCGTATCTTATAATTTTTTAAATATATCATATATTTGTAAAATTATTATATTAAATTAAATAAATATGAATAGAATAGAATATAATATTTTAATTATAAAAAACTTAATATTATGATATAATTAATTATACAGTAATTAACAAAAACAAATTTATAATTATTATTTAAATATTAAGTACGCGAAACTAGTTACTTGTGATATCTTGTTCATGTTTGTCTGTGATATCATTTGTTATTTCTTTTGTAATAATCTTATCCTTTGAAATAATGGATTCATTTTTTTATCATGTATGATACTTGATCTCTATTGTTCTGGACCGTCGTATTGCACCTGCTAAACAAGATTTGATGACTATTACATGTTTTAATTAGTGAACATATTATACGGCTTGATAATAACAATTTGTTGATATTTATAATTTTATTATAAACAGATTAGTTCTGATAACAATAGAACACCAACATAATAATTTGTGATCTAAATTTAACAAGTTAGTTTTGTTTTTATAGATTAAACATGTTAGATTTAATTATATATATAAAAAATATATATTTAATATTTTATAGTAATTAAGTTATTAAAAATTCAATCAATTTTAATTTATCTAGAAAACATCCTATTTCTATTATATAAAAAAAAAAATTCAAATATTCTATTGAGAATTTTGTCCCATCCAAGGCAATATTTAAATGATGGATGAAATTATTGTTCCGAATTAGGATTAAATAAATGTCACTGATCCAAATTAAGATTAAATATATGTCGTTAATCTTATTATTTCTTGTACTTGTAATTATTACCGGAACAAATTGAATCATGGCTGGGAAGATTTCAAAATTTAATTTGAAATAATTATTTTAATTTGTTTATTATTTAATTATTTTATTTTAATTTGTTTATTATTTTAATCATGGCTGGGAAGATTTCAAATTGAATCATCGCTTTATTAAAAAAATATTTATATTTATCATTAAAAACTTTTTTTCCACAATATTTATATAGTTTGTTGGCGTATTTTTTCAATAAAATATTTGTCAAAAAGAAATATATTTTTCCCAACAAAATATTTGTCAAAGTATATATTTTTCGAAAAAATTTGTCGAAATTTTTTTATTTTCTGACAAAATATTAGTAAAAAAAAAGCATATATTTTTTGATAAAATATTCATAAAAAAATATATTTTTCACTTAGTATTTATAAAGAAAATATATTTTTTGATAAAATAAATTGTAAGAAAAACTCTTTCCTTGACAAAGTTTATTAATGAAAATAATTTTATGCAATAAAAAAAATTATTTTGAAAATCATTTTCATTAAAAAAGTTTATCGATGATAATAATCGTGATTATAAGTTATAATCTTTTCGTTACTATATGTCTCCTATGATTAACAAAGATATCGTAAGTTACTTAGACCAAAATAAAAAAAAGAAGAAAAGAAGTAGTTAAGAATAAGTTAGAATCACAAAATGCGTAATAAACAACCAAAAAAAGAAGAAGTTAATTAGCAGGCAACAACAATAAATTATTTCATCTTGCAAATAAACTCAAATTTGATTTATGAAGCTCAAAGGTAAAAACTAAAGATATCAACATAAATAACAGCCTATGATATAAAACATTGTATAACAAGTAATCAAATGATAAATATATTGCTTATTTAGAAATTTGAATATAGATGGAAAAGTGGGTACTTCCAAATCTTTCTATAGCTTTTATTATCCCCACTCACCTGTTAGAAGCAGACAGATGTGCATGTGAAGCCATATTTGAGTTAATTAATACTACAAAAATAGTTATTTAGTTTTTTGGAAAAAAAATTGAATTTTAAAGAATTTAAAGTCGATTCGGTATAAAATCGACGCTATCCACGTAATACGTAACGTCGGTCGGTTGACGTGTCAAGGAAATTAGTTTTGATTCGGTTAACGTAGTATTTTAATTTGAATATAATAAAAAATTAATAAATTTTGTAAAAAAAAAAAATTTAAAATCGATTAACCGTATGAATTGAATTTAAATTTTAAATCATTTCATTTAAATTTAGTTTTTTACTGAAATTAACAATATAAGTGTTTGGAAAGAGTTTTGCATGCAAAAGAATCTAATATAACATTATAAAGAAAAAAAAGAGATTCATTTTGCTGATGCACGCAAAGAAGATATCAGACTAAATATGAGTGAGCAGAAAAAGTATAAAATAATGATATCCCAACTAAAAGTAAGAATGAAAGTAAAAGTCACAAAGAGAAAAACCACATACTTGAAGGCTGAAGATGAGCTCTAGCCTGAATATGATGTTTCCCGGTGTCAGTGTGTATGAGGGGATCAAAGCGAGCATTCTTACTTACTGAACCTTGTTGATCTAAAAAAAAAAAAAAAGATAAACAATTAGCTGGAAAAGGAACTAAAAGCTATATATAGCTCTCATCTTACCAAAACATAATTTTAAAAAAATTTTACTGCAGCAAAACTTTTGTACATAAATTCGAAGTAACTTTTTTAAGATAATGGATACATAAATTTAAAACATAATGAGATTAAGTAATTCGACGATAATCAACGGAGGCAAGCACTGAGTCATTGATGACATAGTCATAGAGCAGTAGGGCAGGCACACCCTTGTTAAACTAAAATTTAATAATGATGATAAGAGTACTCAATGAGGATTTAAGAATTATTTGCTAATGAAACTACATCTGATCCAACAACAATGCATCACTTGTATGCCAGAAAATATAATCTTACATTAATTTGTTTCTACTCATTATGAAATAAAACATTTCTCACAATATTCAGCAGCGGAGTAAAGTTGAGGCCTTAAGTTCTTCAGCTCCTAGATGAATAAAGATGGCATGTGGATCAAACCAATTAATATGAAAAAAATGACAACTTTATTTTTCAATATTTAATATCACAACACATGTTAATACTTATGTTATATATTGCTCCTTAGTGAGAAAATTAGAAAAGTCCCACATTGGTTAGGAATGAAGATGTGTGTTGGATTTGGGGTTATAAATAAAGTCCTCATTCACCATTTGTAAATATCTTAAAATTTGTAAATCTTTCTCTCTTTTGTAAGCGTAATTGATTAGCTCAATTTTGCCCAATTAGTTGTAATATTTGAAGTTCATTCATTTGGAGATAGTGGACGTGTTCAACGACACCCGAGGACTTAGGTAACATTTATACCGAACCTCGTTAAATTTTTGGTGTTATTATTTTTCTGTTTTAATATTTCTGTTTCAATATCTGTTTTAGTTTATTTTAGCATTATATTTCCAATAGCATTATTTTGTCGGGTTAGTTTGAGTTCTATTCATTTAAATCATAAGTGAATAGTAACTACTTAAAATAGGGAAAATATACCCGATTTTCCCAACAACTTACAAGAAAATTACTCAAATGGAAAAACAACAAAAGAAATACAACCATTGTAGGAGGGACTGTTCCTAACCTTAATTCATTCAAACAAGACTGAAAACCTAACATTTAATTAATTGGTAAATTGAAATCCTTCTGGAACGAAATTGAGACTCAATATTTAGAACTACCAGGTCCTGAACCTTCAACATTCAAACACAATGTAATTATCATTACACCATCCACCATAAAAGAACCTTAATTTTCATCACAACTTCACTAGCAGGGTAAATTAAATTACAATTTGCAAGGAATTAATGTGGAATAAGATTTACCTCATCAAAAGCAATTAAAACATATTTATTATGACAAGTTAACAAAAATTATGAGTTCCCTTTCAAGTAGAAAAAATCAAACAAACTATCATAATGTCTTCTACATACCAATTTGACTCGCTAGATATTACTTCAAAACCAAAGCAAACCCTAAAACCAACAAAATCCTAAGAAAATTATAACTCATAATTAGTCAAAAGATTTTAAGAAACACAGATCTGGTGAAAAAAAAAAATCGGGGAAAAAATGAACGTATAAGACATTGACGAAGCTCTTACTACGCTCCATGGAGACCTCATCAAATGCCATGGCCGTATTGACGAACCTCGACCGTTGAATTTCGATGTCGCCCATCCTAACCACACTCAAGAGAAAGTTAATTGTGACAACTTATTAATAATAGTGTTATTATGTACAAATGATTGATTGCGACTTATTAATTTTTTTATGAATTGGGAAGTTAGGTTTTGGTAAGAATAATTGGGAAATAGAAGCAATTTTATTGAACAAAAAGAAGTAAAGGGTTTGATAATATTCTAACTTAAAATATAATATACTATAATTAACTCTTATTTAAACTTTATTTTTTCATTTATTTAAAAAAATTTAATTTTTTTTAATAACTAAACTAATATATAATCAAAAAATTATTTTTATAATAATGTATAACAAATACAATAATTAAATAACGAAATAAAGAAATTACAACTCATCGATATAAAATCTAAATTTTCACCAAAACTTCCATAGCTAGATACCTCAAAGTATTGATATTTTTTTTTTTTGAAAAATCTACAAGTATTTTTGATGAATGAAAGTAGTAGTTTTAAACTAAATTAAATCACAGTTACTGTATAAATGAAGTATCTGTGTCCTTATTATTAGTATAATTCATTCAATACTATATAGTAAAAGATAATAACAAAAAAAAAAAAAAAAAAAAAACAAGGGATACTATAGCGATAGCTAGTGCTTATAAAAAAAGACAAGGGATATGCTTATCTCTTAAATTTTCTTGTAACAGAATGACAAAAAGATTCATTGATTGATTGGAATTCTATAGATATTTGATTTACATCATTAGCTTTGAATTGAATTGAAATAAATTAATTTTAAACTAAATTAGAACGAATTATGATCAAGATAAAAAAAAAAAGGCCTCGTTTGTTTGTTTGTTTGTTTTAATTAATATAATATATTCTACTTCTTTTTCTTGTGTCGTACTCACTAATCTTTCATGCTTGCTGTTATTTTCAATTTTATTATGAAAAACAAGGCCCCATTATTATTTAATCGTTTCAACTATAATAATTTAATCTTCCTATGTGCCGCATATGTTAATTTTGGAGAAATTATATTTAAAAAATAAAATATTTAAAACTTATAATAATAAAAATAATACAACATAATATTAACTGATATATGAAATTCAAATTTAATGACATTCAATTCAACGAAGTCTACTCCAATAAAGTTTAATGTAAAATTATTAGGGATATTTTCAACTAATAATACAAATATATGAATTAAAAATAAAATATTTTATTTTTATGATTATAAGTTTTTATAGTATATTTTTATAAATTTCTCTTATTTTTTTAAATTAATATTTTTATTAGAGATCAAGAAGAAAATTGAGAAAAATTATCGATTTATAACAAAATATTGTTTTAATAATTTATATATTAAAATATTACCTTTTATTATCAAGTGATTAAAATACAATAAAATACGAGCTATTATTAATAAAGATGAAAGTGAAATTTAATATGAGATTGTTTAAAATATTTTTTAATAATAGTAGTAATCTAATATAAAATTATTTAAATACATGTTTTTAATTTATTTTCAAAAGTAAAATAGTGAAAATAACTAAATATTAAAATAAATATTTTATAAAAAAATTCATATTAATTATCATTTTAATGTTATTAAAGAATCAAATTACAATTAATATGAAAGAATAATATTTTATTAAGAAATTATTATTTTTGTTTAATTGTCACATTTTAGTAAAAACGAGGGATTAAAAAAATATTATTTTTAAATACGAGGAATTAAATCAACGTTATATCTATAGTTAATGATAATAATTGATTTAACACACACATATATATATATATATAACATCAAAATTAAAAGAATTAGTCTAAATTTTTCTTATATAAGTGATAGTTTTACTGTCACTTAAAAGACAAATTTGATTAAGTTTGATAAAATTTAATAAATATAAAATATTAATGAATAAATATTTTTATTTTAAAAAAATATAAATCTATTATTTTATTATTTTTAATATCTACCTTTATACAAAAATTAAGAGATCATATAATTTTTTTTTCCCAGCAAAGGAAGTCATGTTACTCCTTTTGTCTTCTTTAACAAGGAGTCACCTAATCACAAATTCATAGGTCTCGTTCGATGTCGTCATCACTCATGACCATGTCCAAGACCCAATAATTGTATGGACTGGGCTTTGAATGAAGCCCACAATTCTACAACCCATTGTAAGCCCATTGGTTTTTTTTTCCTTTCAAAAACGTTACCATATGCGGGATAAACTCCGTTTCGCATACAACATATATTATTAATAACACCATCACCCCAGAATCCTGAATCCTTAAAAAGAGTAGGCCTTGTGGTCTCCAGATTTGTTTAGGATTTAGCTTTGCCCTAACATTTTCATTATTAAAGAAAGACTTGCATCAGGTACTTATCCCTAACTCCTCCTTTTTCTATTATTTCTTGGGTGTTGGATCGCGTAAGCATTACTTCTCTTTCCATTCGGTTTAATAGTTAAAAATTGGTACTAAACTATCTGATATTGTTGATGAATTGTGAAGATCTTAGCATAGTTTGTTATATTTTGTTTAGGATTTAGCTTTGCACAAATAAGCATTTTTTGATAGCTGCTTATTTCAATCAGTCAGGGATAGGAAGCTTGGACTATTGATGGGTAAGGCTAGAAATTACAGCAGTGAGTAAGTGATGAACTGAGAGATCGAAAAGATTGACATCATTACAATGCTATAAATGGTTCCAGGTTAGACACATGTCATGATCTAGGTGATGAAAGTGATCCTTCAAAATTTGATAGAGGAAATAAGACTAAGAGGTACGAGAGATGTGATGATCGTCATGGTGATGATAAGGATAGAAAAAGGCTAGGCCCGCCGGCTATAGGAGTGATGAGGATGGAAAAAGGGCAAGTATTAGACCTAATGTGCACAGCCCGAGAACAGTCCAAACATAGCATGTTCTTGCCACATTGTGACCAACTCATTTTGCCCGAGTATAGCCCGTGTTAGACATGTATTTGGGAAATATACGTTAGACCAAGTATAGCATATGTCAGGCATGTATTTGGGACATATACATCAATTTATGTCAGGTCCGTGTTCAGCTCATTCTTCTTATGTTTAGCCCGTTTGTATTAGCATAGTACATTAGACAGTGTGACAAACCATGTATCAGAGTTATTTTAGGCATTAATAGAGACTGTGGTCAACCACGCATTAGTTATGTTTCAAACCCTAACAAGGATTCCATAGGAATCCTATTTTTCTACTTTTTTGATAGAATGTAGCACATGTATCTTAATTGTTCTATAAATAGAAGGTTCAAGGACGTTATTCAGGGCTTTTGGACCCTTATATGTTATAACTCTCTTAGTAAGACTTTCTCAAATACTAAGTATGTTGATGGAATGAGGAAAATTGAAAACCAAGGTAGGAATGTATATCAAGTAAGCATTAATAAAGACAAAGTGGAAAGAGAATGAAATGAGAGAGATGATGGTAATAGATGGCAACAGACATGGGAATTTATAAAATAAGATGATATAATCAAAGTATTGAAGGAGACAATGAAAGAGTGAAGAGGGATTGACGAGGAAGGGAAAGGAGTGACCATCATGAAAGTGAGCATAGAAGGTGGGAATTGAGAATGGATATAGACAAATGAAAAACCATTATTGACACAATTATCTAGAGAACGATGTTGTCAGTCATGAGTAGGGGTGTCTAACGGTCCGATCCGTTTTGGTTTTGGGAAAAAACTTAATCAGACCGTACCGTTTGATTTATAAAACCGTTCGGTCTGGTCCCGTCCGATTCGGTTTTCGGTTTGGTTTGGTTTTTGGACATTTTAATGAGAAATAATGTAAATTTTTTAATATATTTATTAAACTAGTCTGGTCCAATTCGACCGGTTTAAATCGGATCGGACCGTTTGAAAAACGGTTTTAATAAATACAAATAAGACCGGATCATTTGATTTGTAAAATCGTTAGGCCGATCTGGTTCGGTCCGGTTCGAGCCGATTTATGGACATCCTTAGTCATGAGTGCATAGAATCAACACGGAGAAGGTACAAAAAGGTGAAGAAGTGAGGTAGCTAGTGTAAGTTTAAGAGGGGAAAGCAAGGGAGATGGCAAGGTGCTTGAAAATTCAGAAACTCTGGCTCAACTAAAGATGCAAAAGATGCAAGAAACCAATAATGTTTAGGGTTGATACTTGAAGGTTGCTTAATTTTCCCCTTCCTGTGCTTGAGGATATGTTATTGTATTTAAGATATGTAAGTATTACCATATTTTTCGTTCATTTCATTTATTTGGAGGGAATACAGATATCTGTAGTTAGTAAGCATGCTACCAAAAAAAAGATATATTTAAATTTACTTTGTTGCTGGTTAAAGAGGTGATTGTCTTAGGCATCAACCTTATCAGTGTGTTCACTTTTAAATTCATGTTATTATATTGGAGAATAAGAGGTTTTTTTTCTTCTAATATTAATCTTAACTTTGTCTATCAAAAACTCTGCCCAGCATAAGATTGTGATGAGGATTAAATTTTACTTCAATTTTATTTGGGTCAATATTATCTGATATCTTTTTTGTGTTTGGTTATTGCTCGTTCATCCAGCATGACTTTTAATCATGTTGTCATTATGCTAGTGTATAAAAAGAGTGTCCTATATTGATTAATAAATATACTAATTTAATGTTTATAAGTAGTATGAGATTTACATTTTTTTGAGGTTAACCTTTTAGGATAGAATGATTCATATTGCTTACACTATATAAAGTTTACATATTATCTATTATTTTATTTACTGGGAAATTGTTTGATATCAGTATGTTGTTCATTTATAATTTTTTATAGGTATCTTTTAGTGCTTCGGACTTCCGATGAATTCTTCAAGGTAACGTTTATTGGCAATAAGGAAAGCAAAGATCCAGGTAATTTAATTTTTTTTACCCCACTTTTATAAATCAAGCCATGTAGCTAGAAACCTATATACAATATACAATTCTTATTGTGTCACTTGTGATCCATGCATTTTCAGGGTTACCCTGATGTTCGTCAAGAATTGGACCTCACGGAGCAGGAAGATCAGTTGACTCATGAGGTATATCATACTACCTCTACTTGCCATTGGTTTGCTACTAACTCTCTTACATATGCAAAGTATGAACAACAATGGTGCAAAATGGATCTGGTTCTTTTGCTGAACATTGTGCCAAGTATTGATATTATTGCTCAGTTGATTCTATCCATGCAGATGAAGGTATGCATCATGCTTTTGGAATGCTGGTGTTAAAAAAAACAAGAAATAACTCTACACAAAGAATAACTCTACATAAAAGAGCTCTCTAGTTTGTATTATTTTCTTCATGTTTTCATTACAATTGTATAGTTATATATAAGGAAATTTTACTTCTTCAATTACTCTTTAAATTAAGGATTCCTTGATTTACTCATTGAATTAAGGATTCCTTGTTTTACTTCTTGAATTAAGGATTCCTTGAATTAAGCTCTTTGTTTTATTCCTTGAATTAAGGACTAATATCCAATACTCCCCCTCAAGTTGGATCCAAAAGGTTTATGGATCCAAGCTTGGACAAAAGTCGTTGAAACTGATGAGAAGCCAAGGGCTTGGTAAAGATGTCAGCCATTTGGTCGAAGCTTCTTGTATAATGTGTCTGAATCACTTGTGATTGAACTTGTTCACGAACGTAATGACAATCAACTTCAATGTGTTTCATCCTCTCGTGAAACACTGGGTTTGATGCTATATGCATGGTTGTCTGATTGTCACAAAATAAGGACATAGGAAGAGTTGTAGGAACACCTAAATCACACAGAAGACCTTTAAGTCATATCAACTCACACGCAGTTGAAGCCATTGTACGATACTCAACTTTGGCACTTGATCTGGCGATGATAGTTTACTTCTTACTCTTCCATGTGACCAAGTTTCCACCGATAAATGTACAGTAGCCAGTGGTGGACTTGCGATCGATTGCATTCCCTGCCCAATCAACATCACAATACCCAATGATGTGTGTTTTCATTCTTCTTTACGATGATACCATGACCCACTAATCGTTTTAAGTAATGTATGATCCTTTTAAGTAGCGTAAGATCCTTTTAACAATGGTCAAATGCTCAAGTGTCGGGGAGTGCATGAATTGACTCACAATACTTACATAATATGTGATGTCAGGTCTGGTGATTGTTAGGTATATCAGCTTACCAACCAGTTGCTGGTAATAACTTATATCCATAAGTGGCGTGCCCTTTAAGCTAGGTTTGAGCTTGTTGTCAAGAATGGTAATGGCTGGTTTAGTATCGCTTATGTTAGTTTCCTTGAGAAAATCTAGGACATATTTCCTTTGGTTAAGAAAGAGTCCCTTGTGTCAGGTTGTCATTTCTATACCAAGAAAGTACTTCAATATCCCAAGGTCTTTAATTGCAAGCCTTTATCTGAGGGACTGTTTGAGGTTGAAAATCTCGTCAGCATTATCACCTGTAATTATCATATCATCTACATAAATTAGCACAACCAATTTGTCCATAGCTCTTGTGCGAAAAAATAGTGAGGAATTGGCATTGCTTCTTTTGAAAGCAACACTAGTGAGAACTGAGCTTAGCTTGCCATACCAAGCTCGTGGTGACTGTTTCAGACCATAAATGGATTTGTGCAATTTGCACACTAAATCCAGTTCATAATTTTGAGGATGCCCGGGTGGAAATTTTATATAGATTTCTTCTTTGAGATCACCATGCAAGAATGCATTCTTCACATCCATTTGGTACATAGACCACCGCTTATTTATAGCCACGGACAATAGCACTCTTAATGTGTTCATTTTTGCAACAGCTACAAATGTTTCTTTGTAATCCACCTCGAATGTTTGAGTGAATCCCCGAGCCACCAATTTTGCTTTAAACCTTTCAATTGATCCATCTGACTTGAATTTGAGCTTATAGATCCATTTGCAACCCACGATTTTCTTGCCTTTTGGAAGTTTGGTGATGCTCCATGTGTTGTGTTGATTTAGGGCTTTAAGTTCTTCTTGCATGGCTTCTTTCCACACATCTTGGTTGTTGGCCTCATGAAAGATTTAAGGCTCATTGTAACTCGATATAATGCTGAGGAATGAGGCATGAGCTGGTGTCACTCTCTTATATAACACATAATTTGAGATGGGATGTGTGGGTTTGTAGGTGACAAAGTCTTGAAGTCTTGTGGGAGGTTTCCTAACACGTATTAGATTAAGTCATGGAGCAGGAGGAGTTATCTCACACTCGTTCACATCTTGTACCATATTGTGAGGATTATCTTGATTATCACCATCTCCATGCAGTGTATCATTAAGACGAGACCCTTCATTGTTACTTTCAGTGAGAAATGCATCAATGTTGACATGGATGGGATCTTGTTGTTGTGGAGCCTCAAGTTCGATTCTTGGTAATGGAAACACATCCAAGATGCTATCCCCTTGACTTTTGATTTCATGTGACTTGCTAAAAAATGGATTATTTTCATAAAATCGAACATCTTTAGACACAATTAATCTCCTAAGTTGGGGATCATAACACTTATATCCCTTTTTGTAGATGAATAACCAAGAAAAATGCATTTAACAACTTTAGGATCCAATTTATCTCGATGATGAGATTGAATATGTACAAAACAGATGCAGCCAAAGACTCTAAGGTGTGAGAGATTATTTTTCCTTCCTTTCATGACCTCTAGGGGAGACTTGAAATCCAAGACTCAACTGGGTAATCTATTGATGATATAAGTAGTTTCCATAACCCCTTGGGACCAAAATATCTTTGGTACATTCATTTGTAGCATTAATGCTCTAGTTTTTTCAAGTAAGTCCCAGTTTTTGCGTTTAGTTACATCATTTTGTTGATGTATGCCAATACAACTTGTTTGATGCATATGCCATGAATGCTCAAATATTGTTTCATGATATGAGACATGTATTCTGTGACATTGTCACACCTTAAGGTTTGAATTTTAGAGGAGAAGTGATTTTTAACAAGGTTATGAAAGTCCTTAAATACTTCCATAACTTCATTGTTAGACTTTAAAAGATATAACTATATGACTCGAGAGAAATCATCAACAAAAATCACAAAATACTTATAACCATCAAAAGATTCATTAGTTGGTGCTCATACATCTGAATGAATTAGTTCAAAACACTTACTAGCCCTAAATAAAGAAGAATTAAAAGGAAATCTAGTGGCCTTAGACAAGTGGCAAGTTTCACATGCAATTGCATCATTTCCTAAGTTTGGAAATATAGTCGACAAAATTGGTGGAGAAGGGTGAGCTAAATGTTGATGCCACAATTAATTATCTTGGATAGGGTTAAACTTGGCTTGAAACTCTCTGGGATTGCTATTGGATATGTAATAGAGACCATCTAAGTAAAACCCTTCACCAATCGTCTTTTTGGTGGCACAATCTTGAAAAATGACATTGTGAGGAGAAAAAATGGCTAAGCAATTCTAGGTATTTGTGATTTTTTCAACAGACAGAAGTTGGAAGGGAAAGGAAGGTACATATAAAATCACTGACTCGATTTCATCTAACATTAATTTTATTTTTTCCTTTCCTAAAACCTTTACATTCTCACCATTTTCAATTGAAACTTGAGAATGATTTGCTAATTTTTCAAACTTATGAGACTTTGACACATGGTTTGTCATATAATCTGTGGCACCTGAATCTACAACCCATAAAATCATGCAACATATTTATTTTAAGAGCAGTTTTAAAGGCTTTTATGATACCTTGCATGTCCTCTTGTGGCATGAGTTTTGTATCTGCCAAGAAACCCGTAAACTTGTCTAGCAATGCTGTCGAGTTTCCTTCTTCTATGCGATCCACACAGTCAATTCTAGCTCCTCCTATCTTGCTTTGATGATACAACATAAACTCATTCATGAGTTCAGCTAGATTCGCTATGAAGTTCTTGAATGGATCAGACCCATTAAAGGTAGAAGCAAAAGCATGATTTGCACGGTATGTAGTACGATTCACTTTTTGTAAACTCTTATCCTTTGTTAAATCAGGTTTTAATTCTGGATGTAGAATCCAACATGTGTCCTTAATATGTACCCTTGTTCATGACTTTTCTCCTTACTTTTTCACGTTGAATTGTTGCACATTCACTGGTAAAGGAAGGAAGTTCAGTATTCATGAGTA
The DNA here is from genome assembly GCA_033030585.1 of Hippophae rhamnoides. NCBI lineage: Eukaryota > Viridiplantae > Streptophyta > Magnoliopsida > Rosales > Elaeagnaceae > Hippophae > Hippophae rhamnoides. The sequence goes on from CM065427.1 coordinate 72,894,988, forward strand.
TATGGTATCGTATATCTTCATATGTTGAATTGAGACTAGACAGAAGTTGAAATATCTTATCTTCTTCTGCTATCTTTTGTGGCAGAGCTACATTGGTTGTATGAGGACAATATATTTCCAACTCATTCCACATACTTTTCATGCTTTCTAAGAGTTGTACAAAAGGCTTGTCATCTTGTTGCAGATCTGAGATGTCCTTCTTTAATTGAAAAACTCATGCAACATTGCTTTGACTGCCATACATTTCCTTGATCGTCTCCCATAGTTGGTATGCGGATTCAGAGTAACTGAATATTTTAGCTAATTTACGTTTCATGGAATTTAGGAGCCATGACATAACCAACTGATCCTTACTAAGCCAGGATTCATAGGTTGGTAAGGAAACATCAGGTACTTCGATGCTTCCATTTATGAACCCCAACTTGGATCTTCCACCTAGAGCTAGAGACACTACTCTTGACCAAGGCAAGTAATTAAACTCATTCAACAAGACTTAGTTTAATCTTTGATTTGGGTTGACATCCACCTTATGCATATTCATGAAGGAAAGCACTGATGAACTTTCAGCTTCTGATCCTAGCAGCTTGTCTTCAGCCATTTCAAAGATTGAAGATGCTAAGATAATAATAAAGCAAAAGCAAGTTAATTTTCCTGCTCTGAAACATGTTGAAAAAAAATTAAGAAATAACTCTACACAAAAAAGCTCTCTAGTTTGTATTATTTTCTTCATGTTTTCATTACAATTGTATAGCTATATATAAGGAAATTTTACACCTTTAATTACTCTTTAAATTAAGGATTTCTTGTTTTACTCCTTGAATTAAGGATTTTTTGTTTTACTCCTTGAATTAAGGATTTTTTGTTTTACTCATTGAATTAAGAATTCCTTGAATTAAGCTCATTGTTTTATTTCTTGAATTAAGCTTCTTTTTTATTCCTTAAATTAAGGACTAATATCCGATAGTTACAGTCATGAAAGGACATTTCTCAAATAACTAGACATTTTGTCAAGTATTGAAATTGTTGCTCTGTAATATGTAATGTCCCGTGGCATTTTCTAGCTTATATACGTTTGACCGATTATGATACCACTTCTTCCTCTTGGATCTTCATAAGATTTTGTTTCAGGACTAGACTGCCAATTTATGTTTGGTTAATTATCTTAGCTTTCATTTTAATTGTGTTTGTGAGAGAAAAACTACTTGTCATATACATTCATTTCTTTTCTTTCTCTTTTATTTTCCCCTTATTTTCATGGATATGCAGCTGTATAGACCGTGATGGCATTTAATAATTGAACACAATAAATCTAACTCTCTTAAACTCATAACAAATTAAAATGACACCCTTATACTAATTTGTACCCGAGTTTTATTTTTATTTTTATTGTTATGAGTTTTGTTATTTTTCCTTTAATTATTTGTTGTGTACCATAAGTAGTAAATTGGAGTAATTATTTAAGCATCTTGGCATTAGATTGCTTCAATTATTAAGACATTTATCACTCATTTATCAATGTGTCAGTTTTATGCATCATGTAAGTTAAATATTTACAATTTAACAATTAAGTTTACTGTGCTTTGAATACTAGACCTCTAATTTTGATGACATGTTGGAGTTTCTTGAAAATTAATTTGGTTAAGATATTGCAAGAAAGATCGATAATACTTAAATACATCTATCAACTTGCAATGCATGATTCATTCGAGTGTATTTGTTTATATGTTAAAAGCGGTTAGAAAACTTATTTTTTAAAAAACTTGTACTCTTTTGATAGAATTGGTTTCTCAAAAACTTTTAACATGATATCAGAATTAAAGATCTTATGTTTAAGGTTTAAGATCTTAAATTGTTGAATTGTAAGTGTTTGAATTGCATGATGTACACAGTTAATATTTCTAGAAAATGATAGATGTATACTAGTAACGTTGGTTCTTTACTTAATAATTTAATTGTAACTTAATTTTTTAAAATAGTTAATTTCTTAACAATTTTTAACATAATATCATAAATAAAAGTTTTATATTTAAGTTCTAGTTACATTAATTATTAATTTATAAGTTTTTTATTTAGTGAATAGATATATAGTTTGACGCTAGCGGAAGAAGAAATAAAAAAAACTCGGTGATGTAATTTTCGGTGAATATATAAGTGGAAGGTTTTTGTTGCATCATCCCATCCAATACCCTCCGTTGAATATATATATTTAAAAAATTATTTACTCTTTTGACTAACGTATTACTTATAATGGCTACAATTCTTCTAAAGATTCTTGAGAATATGCCAATGGTTTTTTACTGTTTCAAACCAAATCGGATGTATTTTATTGTTCTTATGGTCCGCTACAGTGAAGTAGTCAAAGTGACTTTGTTTCTATACAAATTCTTCCATATCTTCACTTGAAAGTGAACTAATCCACCCTGTTCAGTTTGTCTTCCAAGTTACTCCCACCTTTCATCTGCCCATCAAAATTCGTTCAAACAAATTTATCAAAAATGACACTCCTTGACCTTGACGGCTTTAGTAATGCTAAACTTATCATATATAAGTGGAAGACTTAACTTAACGTGCGTAAGATTTCTATATAATAAGAATAAATTGTTACGTATATACGAATTAAACGAAGATAAGATCAAATAATTGTAATTTAATTCAAACGATATAAGTTGTAAAATTATAGAATGAATTTGTTTTTAATTATTAATAAAAATATATTATTTTTAACATAAATTTTCAAGTGATGTAAAACATTACGCTAGCATGGATTGTACATTTGTAATGGGCATAAATAAACAATTTCTCATTTATCTTATACATAGAGATTGAATTTAGGAAAAGAAGCTGACGCGTATGAGTTTACCAACTATAGTAGTTTTAGTGTCAAATACTCGAACCTCTGTTGGTAACAAAAGTCAAGGCTTATTATTAACTTTCATTAATAACTCCATATGCTACTACTACTTCAACCATGTGATGCCAAGGGCAGATTTTTTTTTCCCCACTTAAAAGTGAAATATTTGATCAATTTTGTTTCCACCTGTAATCTTGTTTCTGCCATAATCATTTAAACTCTGAATTGTTAACTTCCCCCCTTTTTTTAATGTCTTTATGAATGGAATTTATAAGTATCCAAATGGAATCAACAATGGCCGTAAATCAACTTTTTTTTTTGGTGTCCCAAAATTATCATAATTTTTTTCCCTCGATATCACAAACTTACTATTGAAACTAAATTATTCTTCTGTTTGTAACATTCTTAGGAAAGATAATAAAAATATATTTTAGATGCATACTTATTAAATGAGATAATATAAATATGATATATTTACATCAAAATCGTAGAAATCCAAGTTCATTAATTTTACAAAATAAAATTTTATGATACTTTTATAAAATAATATATTTGTGATGTTTCATCTAATAAGTAAGAGATTAAAGTATATTTTTATTAAATATAACATACTTCGACTATTATTTTTCTATATAATTAATTTGCCTAACTCCATCTCAAAACCCAAGTTATGAGTTGGAGGACTACTCTTATTTATATGCGCAGCGTGGGCGTGATCCCCAGTCGATGTGGGACTTTAACACTCTACTCACATCGCAGTACGTCCTCGAGGCAACGGGGATGTTGAGCTTATGGAGCTGGCGAATCATCATTCGCAGGTGGTGAAACAAATGCACCGGCAAGAATGCTGTTCTGACACCATTTTAAATTTGGGCCTAACTCCATCTCAAAACCCAGGTTATGAGTTGTAGGACTACCCTTGTTTATATGCGCAGCGTGATCCCCAGTCGATGTGGGACTTTAACACTAACTCCATCTCAAAACCCAGGTTGTGAGATGGAGGACTGCCCTTGTTTATATGCGCAGCGTGGGTGCGATCTCCAGTCGATGTGTGACTTTAACACTCACATCGCGTCAGCGGTCTGTCTTCGAGGCAAGCGGGGATGTTGAGCTATGGGCGAGTGGCGGAATCACTCATTCAGTGTGGTAACAAACCGACAGAACTTTCTTTGATACCATGTTAAATTTAGAACTAACTCCATCTCAAAACCCAGGTAGTGAGATGAAAGATTGCCATTGTTTATATGCGCAACGTGGACGCGATCCCCAATCGATGTGGGATTTTAACAGACTACGATACTAAAAGATTATTTTAAAAAAATAATAATTATTATGTTATTTATAAATATTTTATTAATATATTTTTTAATTAATATATGATTTTTTTATACACTAACCTCATTTTCAAAGTATATGTTGTTTGATCAAAAACTTTATATTTTTATTTGAATATTTTTGTTATTTATAAAAGTTACTTTTAGAGAATCATTAGTACTCTTAGTGATTAACTAGTTATAATATGGTATAAATTTTATAATGTATATAAATAATTTAAAATATTTAATTTTAAAAAGATTAAAAATGTATCTTTTATATTAATTATAAATATTACATTAATTTTTTTGTTTTTTGTTTTAATGAATACGTGACAATATTTTTATTCACGGCCGAAGCAGATATCAAAATATGAGAAAATGATGACTGGTGAAAACGACAGATACCGTTTTGCTTCCCAAGTGAAGGAAGCTGATGTATCCACTTGCTTCTCCAGCGAAGAATGTTTTTTATTTTTATTTTTAATTTGCTTTAAGAATGAATGTGATCTTTATTAATTTGTCATAATTCAAAGAATATCCCACCGAAACAAGGAAAGACAAACACCATGCTGTAATTTTCAGTGAAACTGCAAGAACTAAATATAGGTTTTTTTTTTCTTCCTGTTTCTAGATATTTTGTCCACTTCGGAAAAATTAAAATATATTTGCCATTACTGCAAGTATTTACTCAGCAATGACGATAGCTTCAATTTTCTCCAATATTTCAAACCACACCTTTACTATAGCTACAATTTATTTTTTTCTCACTTTTATTCAAGATAATATATTCTTTTTTATTTGTAGCATGTTTATTTCTCTTTTTTATTTTTCCCATACACTAAATTTTTGCTTTTTTGTAATCTTTACAATAAGTTTCATTTATATTATAAAAAATAAAAATTATAAGAATAACTAAATCAAAAAATTAAAAATACATCATGATAATAATTTGTACATAGGAATAAAAAACTTTTCTACATCATTCTTCTTTAATTGTAATAGTTCTTAAATTATATATATACTTATTCTAATTAATAAGATGTTTAAATCTATTGTGATTTTTACTATCTTATTTAAATCAACATAAATATAATTACTCGTGAACTAATTGTTATCCAATCAAACAATGAGTAAAAAGAGAATCAAATAAAAGAAATTGTAAATAATAATTACAAATGCAACCATACTGATACAATGACAAGGAATAAAACGACCAAAGAAAATAATAAATTAACACACAAGATTTAACGTAATTATTCTCCAAGACAATGGAGCTTATATATCTACAATCCAAACACTTAGCAATATTTTGCTATTAATTAAGGATAATTAATGCAACTTATACTACTCAATAGTATTAAAATTATTTATTCTCTTTTTCATACAAATATCATCTAATCTTATTTAAGACTCACAAATACCTCTAAGCCTCATATTCCTCCAATAAAGATATATTTAGATTTTAATGCTTATAATAGATTGATAAAAAGAGAATAATACCTTAAAAGATCTTAAACCCAAAAAATTGTCCAATAACGCCAAGTTTCCTTCCACATCTTTAATGGAGTAAATCCTTATTCTTCCTTATCTCTCTTTTTCTCTATAAACTCTCTAAATCTTTTTAACCTTTCTCAAAATAATTCTAGGGCGCGAAGGAGTGCTTATACAAGACTTAATTTCAAGTCTTTATGTGTAAATTTTCATACCCATGTTTATCATTTTGCGTGAGAATTTACAAGTAAACTTGATCGATCAATTCATGATAACTGAGAATTAAAAAATTAGACAAACTCTTAGATCGATACACGATTGATCGACTATCTATAATATGTTTAAACTTTATATACAATGTTTTAATCTAACATTAATGTTTGATCATTCACTATGATAATCAAGCATTTTCATGAATTTGTATTACATATTGCAATATCTTTAACATAATTGGATATTTCTATGACTTAATCTTTAAAATTTAAATAACAATAATATTTAAACTAAAATTTTCAAATCATGTTTCAAACATATAAAAGAAATAAGACAAGATAAAACAAAACATGTCAAATAGTCACAGTAAATCGGTGAAAATCACATGAAATGTAAATATAAGTGTAATATGTTTATTAAATCAAACTAACAAAAAGAAAATTTATCTGAGAAAACTTTTATAATGAAAGACTTAACAAGCAAAATTTAAAAAGAAGATTAGCTTTTTTAAAACTACAAACATATTCTTTTGGTTATTTTTAAAAAGAGGATTAGGTTTCCTAAAACTACCAACACGTTCTCTTGGTTCATTTTTCCTCTCCCTCATTTATTACTCTACCTTGTCCTTGAGGGCCTTTAAATTTTTTTATTTATCTAACATTACCTATTTTCCTTGCTAGATTTACCTATTATTGCATTTTTATATCAAATATTAGTAGGTAAAATTAATAAAGATACATTATTGCTATTCCATCAGGGGAGCTGATTATCTTCGGTAACTTAACCATTTTAAGATACTTATATTATTATTTTAAAAAACGATTATTATTATTATTATTATTATTATTATTATTTTATTATTAATAGTATGTATTATTTAATTGATAAAAATTAAGATTTAAAATAATAATATGAGAAAAAATTTGTTCACGTTAATTAAGATAAATAACTTTATATAAAAAAATATTAGTAATTATAATATAGAAAATAATTAATATTTTAGATATTAATAATTTATTATTTAATTCATATTATTTAATTGATAAAAATAAGAATTAATATAATTAAATGAAAAAATAATTATTTATGTTACATAATATAAATAACATTGTACGAAAAAAGATAAATAATATTAATCTAGATAATTTTTGCTACTAATAATTTATTATTGATAAAAAGATATAAGATTAACCATAAAATTATAATTTTTAATGTTATTTATGATAAAAAAACCTTGTATAAAAAGACAAATAATTGTAATTTAATTTTTTAATATTTTAACCACTAATAAATTATTAATTAAAATAAATAATACTGTATAAAATATATAGATAATTTTAATGTTTTTAGTTGTCATTGTTTTAGATATTAATAGTTTATTACTTAATTTATATTATTTAATTAATCAAAAATAAGATTTAATATAATTAACCAAAAAATAAATTTTTAATGTTACTTAAATAAATAAAATTTTATTAAAAAAATAAGTAATTATAAATAAAAATTATCAATATTTTAACTATTAATAATTTATTACTTAATTCATAAAAAAAATAAAAATTGAGATAATTAACTAAAAAATGATAATTAATTATGTTACTTAATATAAATAACTTTTTTATTAAAAAAAGATGAATAATTTTAGTTTAAATAATTTTTAATATTTTAACTATTAATAATTTATTAATAAAAAATAAAATATAAGATAATAAACCAAAAATCTTAATTGTTTATGCTACTCAAGATAAATAACTTTATATAATATAGATAAGCAATTATAATTTAAAAAATTATTAATATTTTAACTACTAAAAATTTATTTATATTATATAATTAATAAAAAAAGACTTAAGATAATTAACCAAAAAATTATAATTATTTATGTTACTTGAGATAAATACATTATATAAAAATCGATAAATAATATTAATCTAGATAATTATAAATATTCAAGTTATTAAAAATTTATTATTTAATTGATAAAAATAAAATGAAATATATGATAATTAACTAAAAATGATAATGATTTATGTGACTTAATATAAATAACTTTATATACAAAAAGATAAATAATTGTAATATAAAAAATTACCAATATTTTAGTTGTTAATTATTTAATTATAGTACTTAATTAATAAAAATAATACTTAAGATAATTAATGGAAAAGATGATTTTTTTTATCTTATTTGAGATAAATAAATTGATAAAGATATATAAATAATTTTAATCTAGAAATATTTTAATATTTATCGCTTAATTGTTAAAAATAAAAAATATAAGATAATTAATCCAAAAAATTATAATTATTTATATTACTTAAAATAAATAAATTTATATAAAAAATAAGTAATTTTAATCTAAAAAATTATCAATATTTTAACTATTAATAATTACTATTTAATTGATAAAAAATAAGATAATATAATCAACTAAAAATATTTTTTTATTTAAAATAATAATATTATATAAAAAATAAATAATTATAATTTAGATAATTATATATATTTTAACTATTAAGAATTTTTATTATTTAATTAATAAAAAAATTGAGATAATTAATTAGAAAAGAAAAAAATGATAATTGTTTATATTAATTAAGATAAATAATTTTTTATAAAATAATTTTAATGTAAATAATTGTAAATATTTTATATATTAATATTTTGTTATTTAATTAATAAAAAATATAAATATTAATTAAATTATATAATAAATAAGTTGAATAGTAATTACTATTTAAAATATTTGAATCATTTTTTTCAAAATTTAAAAACAATTTAAAAAACAGTAAAAGAAAATTGCAAATACACAAACGATGAATTTGTCAAAATCTCCTAAACAAGTAGGACTCGGAAAAATTGACTGCATTAATTACGGATTCAGAATTCTAAAGTGGATTCCTAAAAAAAAAAAAAATATTACTTTTCCTTGTTTGTGACACTGCATTCGCAAAAGCAGTTATCTCATCTCCTGTCCTTTGTAAGCTTCTCCCTCTCTGTCGACTATTTGTTTGTGAGCATGGACCCAACCTTCTTTGCGTTTCAATTTTTTTTTTCTTTCTAAATTAACATTTTTTTTTAAAAAAAATTACGTTTTTTTCAAGACAAAAGAAGGTTGGGTCCATGCTCACAAATAAGTACAGAAATTTGGACTCTAACCCAATAATCAATGCAAAACAAAATATTTTTTAATTAAAATAATTATCGATAAATAAATAATTTAATTTTTTTTATAACTATAAAAAATATCATATTTATTTAAAATTTATAATAATATTAAATATTGAATATATTTAAATAATAATAATTTAATTAAATAATATTCAATCATATAATATAAAAAAATATTATTTATATGGTTATAAAGTTTGTGGTTGTTTTATCATTTAATTAAATATAAAATTATTATTTATATGATTATAAAGTTTGTGGTTGTTTTATGATTTAATTAAATAATATTTAATCTGATAATATAAAAAAAATATTATTTATATGATTACACTGTTGTTTTACGATTATTATTGTTGTTTTGGTTTTTTGGTTTTTTGTTTTTAAGCGGAATGAAAAATAACAATCCTTTCTTTGCTTTCACGGGATGGTTTTGAACATAGTGCCTGTTGCTTCGTAGTTGTTACATGAGAGCTCACGTGTAGTTTAGTTATCCACGACTAACTATCTTCACCTTCTCTCTCGATCACCCTCTTCTGAATTCATATTCCGCTTACGGATTTTTAGACTTGAGTTCCTCCACACTCAACTTGAAGTCGCTTCTTCCGGGTATTTGCTAAAACATTGGTTTCATTTGCTTTAGTTCAAAAGTATTCCTTTCTAGCCTTTTGATTTCCTTTATGATTTAATTTAGTACATTACTTTTAATGCTTTTAATAAATCGAACGTTCTGATATATTTTTTTCTTTATAATTGAGTTTTCATTATTTTTAAAATAAAATATAAAAAAGTGGTTTTGAAGTTGATTACTCCATATTCAATCAGATTTCAGGTGATTACTTATTATTGGGTTTCTAGCAAAAATGAAGAAATTTGTGTTTATTGAGTGTTTAGCTTTGAGTACTGTCTCTTTTCTGATTGGGTTTGGGACATCAATTAAGGAGTGTACAAATACCATTTCCAGTTCTCATACTTTTCAATACGAGCTTTTGTCATCAAAAAATGAAACTTGGAAACAAGAAATGAGGTCACATTATCACTTGACACCAACTGATGATTCTGCTTGGCAAAATTTGATACCAAGGAAGCTTTTGAGGGAAGAAGATGAATTTGAATGGACATTGATGTATAGAAATTTGAAAAATAGAGATGGGTATGAAGTACCTGGAGGTCTTCTCAAGGAGGTCTCACTACATGATGTTAGGATCAATCCAAATTCTTTCCATTGGCAGGCTCAGCAAACCAATCTTAAATATCTACTGATGTTAGATGTTGATAACTTACTTTGGAGCTTTAGGAAGACTGCAGGGTTGCCTACACCTGGCTCCTCATACGGTGGATGGGAGAAATCTGACTGTGAGCTCCGAGGTCATTTTGTAGGTTGGTTTTCTACTTTTGATGTATTGGTTTATGCTACATGGACTCGTTTACAACTCCGAATTTCTTAAATTTTGTGTATGTAAGACATTCATATTTTTCCATAGTTTATAGAAAATTTTAACAATTTGGTTAATATCGTTCGGACACGATTTCTTCATCAAAAATTAATAGTACGTTGTAAAGATGTTGATCTTGTTAATCATATTAGACTATTAGTAGATGGTATATAATGGTTGGCTTGATTTATTTTAGGGCATTACCTAAGTGCAACTGCATTAATGTGGGCTAGCACCCATAATGAAGACATCAAAGAAAAAATGTCTGCATTGGTGACTGGTCTTGCATTATGTCAGAAGAAAATAGGTTCAGGATATCTCTCTGCTTTTCCAAGTGAGCTATTTGATCGTTTTGAAGCTTTACAATATGCATGGGCTCCTTATTACACAATTCACAAGGTACGCTTTAATAACTTCACACTATTAGTTGCAACAATATATTTAGCCTCAAGAAAAGTTATATTGACTTTTAAATGACAGATCTTAGCTGGTCTGTTGGATCAATATACTTTTGCTGCTAATGATCAAGCTTTGAAAATGGCTTCTTGGATGGCTGACTATTTCTACAACCGCGTTCAAAACGTGATAATTAAGTACACAGTTCAAAGACATTATACTTCATTGAATGAAGAAACTGGTGGCATGAATGATGTTCTTTATAAATTATTCAATATAACGGTATGGAATTATTTCCAAGTTACCTGGGCTCCTCTTCTTTCTTTGTAACTGCTTGTCTTCTCTGATGTCCTTGTTGAATTATGATGACATCAACATTTTTGTATGCTGTGATCAGAACAATCCAAAGTACTTGGTGTTAGCTCATCTGTTTGACAAACCATGCTTCCTAGGTATACTAGCAGTGCAGGTAATAGCAATTTCCATTTCTTTAACTATAGGTTGCTTTGTTGTTTCAGAGGATACATAGGCCAAGAGTAATTTTTCTTTCTCAATTCTAAGAAACAAATTGTTTCTCTTTTGCATATTTTGCTCTTATAGTTTCTGATCTGAACAAAAATAATGAGTAAAAGGATTCAAAGCTTTTAATTGTAATTTCTAAGAAAGAAGCAATTTCATCTCAGCAAAGTTATTTCCTATGTTCATAGGCTGATGACATATCTGGTCTTCATGCTAACACGCACATTCCAATCGTTGTTGGTTCTCAAAAGCGATATGAATTGATTGGTGATCCTCTTTATAAGGTAAAATTTCTATTAAACGATAGAGTATTTTACCTACAATGGTAAAAAAACAAAGCTTGATCCCTGTTTTATTATTCATACGATGTTTGTTCTTCTATTCACATCACTTTCTATTCGATAGTATTGAATTATTGTTGATTTTCACCCACTGATCATTTGTCTAATTGCTTGTGCTTGATTATATCTCATTTTTCTGATTATAAAACTATAAAATATGGGCATGAGAATTTGTTTTTTTAAATCTATTTTTTGTTCAACTTTTTGAGTTCTCAGGAAATACCTACGTTCTTTGTGGATATTGTTAACTCTTCTCACCGCTACGCAACAGGAGGGACATCAACCTCTGAGTTCTGGTACAATTGTAACACATATTTGACTAGTAATTTCGTTAAATAAAAGCATAGTTAATTCCAATTGCATGAATATTCATGGTTAAGGTGGGTTTCTGTCTCTTCAAGTTACTAAATTTCATCCGTGAGCAGGAGCGACCCAAAGAGGTTGGCAACCACACTAACTAGTGAGACTGAAGAATCATGTACAACTTACAACATGCTTAAGGTATGCTTGTTTTTAATTTTTTAAAGACTGATGAGCATGTATAGATAGGTTGATCTTTTGTTGCTCCAATTTCTTTGTGATTGCTATAACAATTTCGTATTGAGGTTTCAAATATATTTCATTTTTGAATAATATATGCCTTCTTGACGGCCTTTACAAACAAGTTGTACATTTCTGTAGGTCACTCGCACCCTATTTAGATGGACCAAAGAAGTGGCATATGCAGACTATTATGAGAGGGCACATACAAATGGTGTGATGGGTATTCAAAGAGGTACAGATCCTGGAAAGATGATATACATGCTCCCATTAGGCCAAGGATCTTCTAAAGCCACAAGTTTCCATGGATGGGGTACTCCTTTTGATTCTTTTTGGTGCTGCTATGGTACAGGTAAGATCATGAATCTAATACCTCTATGCCTGATATTTACTTTCTTAGTTAGTGGTTTGTCCGAATTTAGAAAAGAAATAGCTGTAGTTATGCAGCTTATGCTTTTAAAAACAATCTTCTTCTCAATTATGTTATTTTTCATCATACTAATATTATATCTATCTTGACTATATGTTATAGGAATTGAATCATTCTCAAAGTTGGGTGATTCTATATATTTCGAAGATGATGGAGAAGAACCTGGTCTTTACATCATCCAGTACATATCAAGCTCACTAAACTGGAACTCTGGACAGATCAAGCTGACTCAAACAGTTGATCCTATTACTTCATCAGATCCTAACCTTCGAGTGACTTTGACATTTTCTTCGCAGACGGTACATTCAAAGTGACTTCAATTATTTATGACCTTTTGAAATAACGCCTAACGTGTACATTATGCAGAGCCACATTTATAGAATTAACTATCCGTCTATATGATCATAAATAAACCATTTCATACATGAAAAAATAGAATCAATTTTGAAACTTGATATGAAAGATTGTAGATTCTCATTCTTGATATGATGATAGGGGTCAAGAATATCATCTAGATTGAACTTGCGTGTTCCAGCATGGACAGATTCAAGTGGTGCAAGAGCAGCATTAAACAATGAAGATATTTCTATGTCAGATCCAGGTATGAGAATTGAGATACAATCACAGCATTTTCCTCTTATCTATATTACTTGAGGAAAATTAAATCTATTTGGTTCCTTAGTCTTCCATAGTTTTGAATCTTTCTTCATCCTCCCCTGACTTTCCCATGACTTGTACAGGTAGTTTCTTAACAGTCACTAGAGAATGGAGCCCTGATGACAAACTAACCCTTAAGCTACCAATGACTCTAAGAACGGAGCATATTCAAGGTATGATCATTAGATAATCCACCTAAATAAATCAAAGTACATGCCAATCTTTAATTACGAGCCAAATAAACATCATAATGAATAATGTATAATCGACTAAACTTTTTGTATAAATTCAGATGATCGTCCTGAATATGCCTCAATTAGAGCAGCTTTATATGGACATATACTGCTAGCAGCTCATAGTAGCGGTGACTGGGACATTAAAACTGGGTCTGCTGCCTCTCTTTCAGATTCTGTTATTCCAATCCCTCCCAAATACAATAATTACTTGGCTTCTTTCACTCAGAATTATTCAGGCTACACAGTTGCAATTACAAACTTGAACAAAGCGCTCAAACTTCAAAAAATTGAAGAATCGGGCACTGATGTTGCAGTTGGTGGCACCTTCAGACTGTTGCCCTTGGATAAATCTTTAGAATTTAACTCACCTAGAGATGCCATTGGCAAGTCAGTGATGCTCGAACCTTTTGCTTATCCGGGAATGGTTGTGGTGCCACAGGGAGTAAATAAAGAGCTTGTAGTTGTAGATTCTAATTCTGCTGCCAATGGATCTTCAGTGTTCAATGTTATAGGATTGGATAGAAATACTGGAACTGTATCCCTGGAATCAAAGACCTACAAAGGTTGCTATATGTATACTGAGACTGAAGAGGATGTTATGAATTTGGTGCTCAAAAACAAACCAATGGCTGAATTTGAAGATGAAGAAGGTGCAATTAGTACTTCGGCTAGTTTTGTATTGAACAATGGAGTGACTGCATACCATCCTATCAGCTTTGTGACTAAAGGCCAAGAAAGAAACTTTGTTCTGCAACCATTGTGGAGCTTTAAGGATGAATCTTACACTGTCTATTTCAATATTAGAGCTTAATTAGAAAGGTGCTGTAACTGGAATATACACCCTTCATTGTTGTGCAAATTGAACCCTTCATAATTCAACAAATCTTAATTTGGTGGTGCAAATGTATTTAGTTTAAAGGGTTTTTTTTTTCGAATTTATTTTCACTTAGTTTAGATCATAATAGTTCATAAGTAGAGTTACGAGGAACTCACTTGCATTTGTAGATAGTAGCAAAAGCACATTCACTGCACGATGTTGTGAAACTTTACAAAAATATATTCATCTAATTTTTCAATACTATGTCATTTACAAATCAAACTCAAGTCATGGGCATGATAAACATACAAAATTAAAATAGAAAAGTTTTAATCATCACAAGTTTATTATCATAAAAAAATGATAGTATAATGTGATTTGATATTAATTGAGTTTTTATAATAATTTTTAATAAAATTACATTAAATCAATTATATTTATATAATTGTATCATTTTTATGATATAATAATAGTAGTAATATTTATAAGTTACCGTTAAAACCCTCTATATATTATTATATTTTATGCTTTTATTATTTTTTATTAAATGTCCAACTTAATTAATTCATACAAAGTTAAAAATTTGAAAATAAATGGTTAAATTAACGTGATTTGAATACATGTTACTGGCTATATTACTATTCTAAGAAATGAAATCTGTAATGTTCTCTAACTCTTTTAAGGCGAATTAGTACCATAAATGTGCCATACTCTCCAATAATATATCAATGACTCACATGCCAAAAGAAAAGGCGATGTGTTAATTATAATTCAAAGATTCAAATACTTATTCTATAAACCGAAAAATATGAAATAATTAATAAAGTCAAGGATATTCTTCCGTTGAACAGCCACTCGCCAGAAGAAAGTTTTAGGACAAATAAACCATTTTAACTAATTATTTAATAATTACTTGGATCCTCAAGCTCCCATCAATAATCTCACTTTTTTTAATTTTCGAGGATTAAACTAATCAATTTTTTTAATATTTCATAAGTTAGAAGAAACAAAGATAATGTGTTGTCATAAATTTACAATGATTTTTTTGAAGGATCCAATTTGCTAATTTCCAAAAAAAAAATATATATATATCTTGTCCTTTTAAAAAATTAATAATAAATCTTGTTGGATAAGGTTGTTTTAGCATAGTACTGGCTGGCTTGTCGGCTGCATCAAACATCTTTCTTTGAAAATAATGCTTTTTAAGATACATGTAACACTACATATTTTATTTTTCAAAAATAAATAAAAATATTATAAATTAATTTATCTTCATATTAAAAATAATTATTTTTTTCTTCGAATTAATAACTTAAAATTCATTACTACAATTCTATCCAACTTTTTTAACACCTTCCATTTCATCAATTTGCACTCAATAATTTGAGAAATATTTTAAAAAATATGAAAATTTAAAAATAGGGTCAAAATAATTGTGCAACCATTTGATACAAGCAATTTATTCCCATTTTTTTATATATGTTAGAGCCAGGATATTTTGTCATAAATTGTTTGTTTGTTATATGTCATTTTAATAGACAATTCTCGTATTTGTCTTTTTTTTACATTACATTATTATACTTATTATTCATCTATTTGTTACACTTTTCACTAATTTTAAATATCTATTAATTAAAATAAAAAATTTATGAAAAATCAAAATCAAATTCTCTTTTCTAATTTTGTTTCAAATAATTTATTTCTTTTTAATTAATAAATTTTGGAGGTTAACCAAAGATGAAACAGGTATATAGATAAAGAATGAAAAAATACATATAACAATTTTTAAATAAAAGGTAAAAAAGATCTAGACTCTTTAAAGTAGATAGGTTTAGTATTATAACTTTAGATAAATATTAATTTATTTTATTTTTTTAAATGATATTTTTCAAGGGTAAATTCAAATTTCTTTTAGAAATAACATTAATTTATATCTATTTTTTATATAGAAATAAGAAAAATTTCATTCAAATAGATAAAAAAAATACAACAAAACGTTAATTGAAAAGTCAAGATAGGCATCGATTGTAGTACATTATCTACGTGGGAATACATTTGAATCTTTTTTGTTAACTCGATATTCTTCTTCGTCTTAATAATTGGATGTATTAATTGGCACTAAAAGTCTCCAGAAAATATAAACCAATAAGAGATGTTGTAATTCTTTGACATAATAAAACTAAAATCCTCCATCCTTGACCCCTTATTTAAAGTAAGCATCATTATTTCATTATGTTAATAAAATTTAATGTTATTGATTGTAACATTTTTATCAACAATTATGTTGGTGGTATTAGCTACATCTTCATGGTTGATATTAAAGTATTGGGCCTTAACACTTGAATAGAAATAAACCTCACATAGTTAGAGATTTCGTCTTCATTATCTGAATCATCATAATCCTTTATTTCATCTTAGGATGTTTGATATCAATGATTCTATAACACAATGTTAGGACCTTTGATCCTTATAGGAGTGTGGCAACTTTTGGCCCTCTAATGTTTAAGTATAACTAGTGAGAAGAATGAGGAAACTAATGTCTTTTCTTGTGAGACAGAGAGATATTTAAAAAGAGATTATATATCTCAATGTTTCGAGTTATTGTCGGTTATGAAGTTTTGTCAAGTTATGTTTAATAAAGAGTAGTGGTGAATATTTATGGGAGAAAATATATTTATTAGTGATCCTTACCTATAATCATAGACTTATCTTTAAATGTTGAAGCTTTATATACTTAATTATCTTATTATCGGATAATTAAGAGTTTGAATACCATTTGTTTATCATGTTAGATATTTAATTGATATTGATGTTTATCTACCGATTCAATGCTGGCTAGGCTAACCTACTAGTTACTTGCTGATGAAAACCTCTTATATTACGCCACATGGTGGAAACTATTTTACACCCAATAATAGCCCCCAGATTTACTAGGTATTCTTGAAGGATAAAGATATACCTGGATTGTAATCATTGAAGCTCGATAGTTTCTTCGATTTGAAAATATTATTTAAGGAGACCTAGAAACTAAAATTACATTTATATGTTTTATTCACGAATATCACCAACACTCACATAAACCTTATAATGTGCCCCTTTGGTATATTTGTGTGACAAAACGTCTCTTTTACTATATAACACTCACAAAAAAATTTACATAGTGGTACTATCCTATGATCCAGTGAAACCATTTTCGATTGAATTTTGAAAGCTTATGTTTACAATGTAAGTTAAAAAACATAAATATCCAAACAACTTATCCCAAAAGACTCATTGTTCATTAGTTCAGTATGTATAACAATATAAAAAGCAAAGAATATTCATGAGTGTGAGTAATTATCATATAGAACTTTTAAAAAAAACATAACTCTCTCTATGTGTAATACTTCAAAAAAATTCAACATTGATTCTCCCCTAACTTTAATATTCTAATTTTTTCCCTTTTTGTCATACGAATAAATAATATAACATTGAAGCTTAAATCTAATATGAGAAAGAAGAACAAGTATGCTATGAATGAATTGCCCTTAAATTTTATGACTCCCTAAAATAAGGTAACAAGGACAAAAATTTATGAAATTTGATAAATGAATTTTTTTATTAATAGGGACAATAGATTGATTTAAACATGACTACAACATTGCACACAAATACGAAAATTGATTTGTGTGACTATTCTTCAATAACATAAACATATGTAAACAAGACACACATATATACTAATACATATAGTGACTTAACGATAGTCACCAAAAGTGAGGTAAATATGGAACTACAATAGCATGTCAATTAGTCTGTTTATGATTAGTTATGAAAAGTTTAAAGTAAAAAGTATCACCAATCAAGCAAAAACTTTATTTGAATTCATACTTATACATAATAAAATTTTCTTACTAAGAGAGAAATTTATTAATTAATAATTATTTTTGAATTCCCTCTCATTATTTATGATGATTATTTTTACGAGGGATTGGTTATTTATTTTTCTTTTTGCATAACTATTTATGACTCTTTATATTATTTTTATATAGTTATTTCTTTTATCATATTATTTTTCTTTTGTAAAGGAAATATGCATGAGCCAATATACTTAGTATGATGGTCTTCACACTAGTTGTAAGGTAGCTATCTCTGCTCATTGTGGTAGCTTTCACACATCATAGTAGATAGTCCTCTCAAAATTAGGTGTCTTTGTATAACATCATTTAATATAATGAAAGATAAAGTTCAATTATAATTTTCACAATCAAGGTTATCTCATGTGCTAAAATCTTACTTAATTAATTATAAACTTCTAGCATGATATACTTATATGTTTAATATGTCTGTGAGTATGTTCATGTTGATAACAATCACCAGATGCGATAAATATATAAATGCACAAGTCATTACATAATGCATAGTAAAAAAACAAAAGTAGTATGCAATGTTCATGTCATGTTAATGAAAGTCTACTTTCCTTCCTTTTTTTATATATTCTAAAAACAAATACTAGGAAAATTTAATCAATAGTGCATATTCCTAAGACACTTTTAAGATATTCAAATATTTGAGTAGTGGATATTCCTAAGACACTTTTAAGATATTCAAATATTTAAGTATCAAGTATCTTAATGAATAAGTCAACTAATTGCAATAGGCACAAACTCAAGGGATAAAACTTTATCTTCTATTAGTTCTCTAATAAAATGATGCCGAATGTATATGTTTTGTTTGAGAATGCAGAATAGAATTTTTAGTAATACATATAGTATTAGTGTTATCACAATAAAAATGAATTATACCTTGTTTAAAGCCATATTCCTTAAGCATATTCTCCATCCACAAAAGTTGTGCATGACTTTCTAACAACAATGTATTCTACTTATGTAGTATATAGTGAAATAGAGTTTTGTTTCTTGTTGTGACATGATACAAGATTGTTCTCAATATAAAAGTATCCACCTGAAGTACTTAATCAGTTTAAATAATTAGTGATAAATTGCTTGCAATGAGAATTAATACTCAAGATAATTAAACAAACTTATATGTTTAACTTTAATCCAATTTACTTCTTTAAAAATTAATAATTTTGATAGATTAAATTAAGAGGGATTATTCTAGGTTATCTATTAAAAAGATTTGGATTAAAAGTTTGTTTAATTCAACGAATCTGTAAGAAGAAGTAGAGATCTTTACTTTTGTAAATTTCTCTAAGTTGATATAATAAATAATAGAAGAATATGATATATTTTTGTTATTTTTCAATACATACTAGTGGTGGAGAATGATCTTACAATCATTTTTGTACTTGAATCTTTATTATAGTCTTTATATTTTGTTTTTATTTCAATTAATATTTAGTTATTAGATTTATTTTTTAGTTTACAGAACAAAACCACCTCTTTAGTAAATAGATGTTAGTTTTCAAAATCTTATATAGGAAAGACCCTTACTTGATATATAATAAATAATGACATCTTAAGCAATTTAAAATAATGTTTAAATTGATTGCTCATCGAAACATGCATCAATGAGTCTCTTAGTATAATGAATAATATTCTTCTTGAGTTACGCTTATTCAATTAGAATTACATAGATATGCATAGGGTTCAAGCACTTGCCCAGGCTATGGCAACTTCTTACCATCCTACTCCATCACCACTTATTTGTGCCTCACCAGTTTCTTATGCCTCTATTATACTATGACCTACTAGTTCTAGAGTTTGTACTTACTCTAGTGACTCCCATCTTGGTTCTTTCTCCTCCCTTTTCAAAAACTTTGGTGGAGATGAAACAAAGCCTATTGTTACCCAAGTTGTTTACAACTATTTTATCCCTCCACCACCTATACCATCTACTACCCCTATAGATTTTGGCCAATACTTGAAGTGGTTTCCACGAGGATGATGATGTTGGAGAGGGTCACGGAGAGTGTCAAACTCTTTTTCTTGTTTTTTTAGTTTTTTCTTTTTATTTGTTAAAATAAAATTTGTAAAATATTGTTTGTTTAATAAGAAAGAGTTTGGTGGGCTTCTTTAATCTTTATTTCTAAATGTGTTACAACTTGTTTTTTTGCTTTAATCTTCTCTTTATGTTGCATAAGTGTTAGGATTATTTCATATTTGTATATCTTTTCTTCCTTATATAGAGGTGTTCCTTTGAAGTTTTGTACAAAAAGGAGGAAAACTTTATGCATAACTATGTGTTGCATTGGTGATGAGTGTAGGATTTTACTGCATCTAATTTCCTTATTTGCATTCACTTAAGGGAAGCGTTACATAAAATTAAAGGAGTTTTTGTACGTTGTGTGTGTTTCTACTAAATATTTGTATGTGTTTTCCTATTGATGTGTACCTATGTAAGGGTAATACGATAATATTTGGATAGACTACATGTTGTTTCTGTATGATATGTTCATAGGATATATGTTTATTTTGTGTGTGTAGCTTACAGGTGTAAATTAAATTCATCAAGCTTCATATGTGCTATGTGTAGTTGCGTTGAGACCCACACGTTTTAATTGGAAAAAGTGTGGATTAGTTGATCCAAGAAGATGGATGAAGTGTATATGATAGATGCATTTGAAATAGGTGTGTTTTTCTAGTGTTAGGATGTATCAATGTTTTATTCATGGGAACAAACATATTTAAGTAATCTTCATAATCATCTCATGTTGATATAAGTCTATACTTAGTTGTGTAGTGTTTTGACACATAATTTGTTTATTTTACTCAATGTTTTAGGTTTTCTTTATGTAAGGTTGGTTGTTATTGATCATTAATGCATACATACACATAGTTAGGTACATTGTGATTGAAAGCATGTTGTACACGTACCACGATGTTGGCTTCTCAGTATGCTTACAGGGTTATGATTGGCAATTTTTGCTTCATTTTGAGTACAAGTATTTATAAAAATTACTTAAAAATTTTGGAAAAAAAATATTTGAATTTTTGGCACCTTGATGATGCCCTCGACGAGGCCTACACTGAACCTCTCATTAGACCCCCCAACAAGATGGTCAATAAAGATCCTTAGCGAGACCTCAATAAGGGTAGCTATTGGTGCTTGGTTTCTCTATAAATACTCCTATCTTTTAGCTTTTTTCAAGCATACTTTCTACACTGAAACTCTGGCAAAATTTACTCTAAAAATTGCTTATGTATCACAAATTACTTTAAATGTATTTCAATATTTATTATACATTGTTATGGGTAAAGTAGTATGCTTGAGTGTTGAGAACTCTTAACTATTTATAAATATTGTGAGAACAATGCTGTGAGAATAAGTTGAGTAGTATTGGTTGTGTTCCCAAATCAACGATTGTTTATAATATATGATTAAATGTATTTCGTACATTGGTTGTTTGTGGTTCATAGTTGAGTGTATTTTCTACTATTGGTTATTGGTTGCTCATGGTTAAGTGTAGTTCTCACGATTAACTGTCTACTATCTGTTCATTTTACTGATCTTTAGTTACCGATCACATTATATTGAGTAGTGTTAGGTTTGTATGTCAAACCAAGTTATTATGGAAGTAGCAAGTGAGGGCATCAATAGATAGTTATGATAGAGGTCTCGACTGATAAAGATATTTGCGTTTATATTTCTATTAAGTTGTATATGTTTTATTATTTAATGAATTTGTTTGTTATCGAGTGATTGTCATAAATGACTCAAGAGTTTAACACATAGATAAGAGTTCTATATAACTTCGCTTCGTTATATTTGGTGTTATGTATGTACGTTCTATTGTTTGATTAATATAATTTGAGTTTAAATCGTATTTTTTTTAACATATTGAGATTTAAACTCTAATTAATTTTTTTTAATAATTATTACTTGCTTTCTGTACGTTGAATTATATATCTAATGCTTAATACACTAATTGTTTGTGATTATTATTTATTATTATTATATTATTATTTTATTTACTGTTGTTGTTGCTAGTTAGAGATAAATCTTCAAAGAATTAGTATCTTTTAAACCTGGATAGATATCAGATCTCACTCCTTGAGCATCCATAATAACCATCCTACGTTATATTGTGTTGCGTCTCTCCATAACATGGACGAAGATGGGATGTTTTCGCTATGTAGTAGTTGATAGATATCACAATATTAAAGTAAAGGACCACATCTCATAATCTTCACCATATATTTTTTCTATCATGTATTTAGTTTTTTCTTTTTCTTTTTCTTATAAAAATCATGAAGAATTTTATTAATGATAAAAAAACATAATAAAGATAAGCTTTTCTTTTTTAATACACATTAAAATATCATATTAAAAATTAAATCTATCCCATTTTTTGAAATATCATGTATTTATTTAGTAATAAACTGCCTATTCCTCATAAATAATGCTTTTTATTATAACTTATTCTTACAATAATATACATGCCATTATTTATTACTATATTATCTTACATATTCTTAATTATATATTTAATTAATAATTAATATATCACTCAATAGATATAACATCCTAATTTTCTAGGTTATAATAATTAATTAACATAATATTGCTACTTTTCTGGGTTATATTAGATTAAAATATTGCTACTTAGATTAAAACTACCATCCACTTGCATATAAAGTATGAGATAATTTTATATAACATGGCATGTGCTCTAATAGCTCCAGTGTCCTCACAGCCTGCAGCTGGCGAATAAAACGACAATTATGCCTGACAAAGAACAGCTACATTAAGCACGAAAAATAAAAAAGATTATGTACCTGTTTATACTTTTCTTAACGAGTTATTAGTTAGTCTTGGACATAATAATACGATGATTAATGTCAATTAACAAATAATAAAAATACAAATAGTAAAGTTAAAAATAGTAA
This sequence comes from Hippophae rhamnoides, assembly GCA_033030585.1. Lineage (NCBI taxonomy): Eukaryota > Viridiplantae > Streptophyta > Magnoliopsida > Rosales > Elaeagnaceae > Hippophae > Hippophae rhamnoides. The sequence goes on from CM065427.1 coordinate 72,918,230, forward strand.
ATTTTGAATCAATTTGATTATACTCTATCTAACCCTCCTTTTAAATTTGAAAATTTCAATATATAATTAATATAATTATTTTTTAATTTAATATCATTCGATCTATTAAAATTTAAATTAATTTAATCTAAATTATCCAAATATTCAATAATACTCTTTCCAAATCTTTAATAGTTTTATTTTATTTAAAATATTTTTATTTAAGATAATAATTTGATTTTATAAATTTATATTACAATAACTAATTGAATATATAAATTTTAGTCAAAAACATTTAAGATATATGTTAATAAATACTAATAAAAATAAGAGAAGGACTTATAAATATAACTTTAAAGTTAATTAAGATCGGATTAGAGTTTACAGTAAAAAAAATATTTTAAAAAATTTAATTTAATCATCTATCTTAAGTTATTGGAATATTTAATAATTTGGTCATATTGGTTGGATGATTGAATGTTTTTCACATCTTATCGATACCAATAAATAATTTATAATAAAATAATATTCTTAAAATTTATAATAATAAAAATAATACTCAAAAATATTAAATAAATTCAATTGAATGAAGTTAAACATTAATTGTGTATAAATAAATGTAATTCAATTTAAACAATATCTAATTAAATGACACTTAAGATGAAGTTTGGACTGAATTTTTTTAATAATAAAAATATATATTTTAATATAATTAATATTTTTTATGGATATAAGTTTAAAGAATTATTATTTTTATTATTTTTTTCAATAATTTATTATTTTAGTTTTTTCAAAAACAAATATTTATATTTAAAAATACTTATAAAAAATTATTCATTATCTTTAGAGAATTAATTATATGATATTTCAAGCTAATAAAATATAAAAATACATGCAAGCTTTTTCATGAAAATTTAACTCCTTTAATACTTTTTTAAATAATCTATCAATAATTTTCTAATTTAATCGATTAGGATATTATGTATAGTTATATTTGTTTTTAAAATTTAACTATTTATTTTATATTGAATGTAACTAATAAGTTAAAATTATTAATAAAAATAATATTTTAATTTTTAAATTAATAATATATGGTTTAAAATCAATAAATAAAAATAAGATAAATCTTATTTCAAATTAATTGTCTCAAAATAAAAGATAAAATATAATTAAATGTAAGTAAATAATCTCATCAATTCACTTGAATATAAAAATTTAATCTGATCTGTCGGATTTGGATAACATTGAATTGATAAATTTTATAATCGAATCAAATTATGATTGAAAATTATAAAAAATATGTTCGAATTTGAATCAAATTTTTGTTGACATATTTTATAATATGTTGTATTCGATCCGATCTTAATTGAATTATAATTAAATTGTAAATAAATATATATTTTATTTTATAATATATTATATTTAAATATTATGTATACCATAACTATATTATATTAGTTTTAACTTAAAAATAAATATAAGTATTTATAATAATTTAATAATTGTATAGATATATTTATTATTCTTTTGATTTTTTAATTGTAATTATAAATAATAATATTTGTTATAAAAATATAAATTTAAAATTAAAATTTATGTATATCGTGTTTTTTATATGACAATAATTAATGAATAAATTTTAATATCAATTTGAACTCTATTTTGATATAAAAAATTCGATATGTTTTGAATTTTATTAGTAAGAATCAAATTAAAATTAAAATTAATTTTTTTAAAATTTATGTGAATAGAAACAAATTCAAATTCTTGGAAAATAAACAATTTCAATGTGTTAATAGTAATTAAATATAACCATTCACCTACCATGCATTGTTACTACAAAGAAAGCTCCAAAACTAGCCTTTAAGGGCAAAATCGTCAGAAAATTAATGAAATTATGATATTTTCTGTATAAATAAATGCAGTCTCTGCCATGAGATATTCGATACCAATATCAGACACCCTTCCATTACACTATTCACACCTTCCTTGTCTTAATTTTAAGTCTGAAACTTTATTACATTCTAGAGATAAACAAAGCATTAAACATATAAAAAGGTGCCTCTCAGAAGCACAACCTCCATTTTTGAACAGAAGAAATATGGGTTTTCGCTTGTGTTTTATGACGGCGCTACTGCTTACCGTTTTTTGGGCTGCCAACGCCTGCCCGCCATCAGATCGGGCAGCTCTTATGGCCTTCAAAACCGCACTTCATGAGCCTTATTTGGGCATCTTCAACTCATGGACTGGCACTGACTGTTGCCACAAATGGTACGGAGTAAGTTGTGATCCTGAAACCCATCAGGTAGCTGATATCAACCTTCGAGGCGAGTCTGAAGACCCCATTTTCGAGCGAGCCAAGCGAACCGGCTACATGACCGGTTCAATCTCAGCAGCCATCTGCAAGCTGCCTCGTCTCTCCAGTTTCACCCTCGCTGATTGGAAAGGAATCACCGGTGAGATTCCCAAGTGTATAACCTCTTTGCCTTTCCTCCGAATCTTTGATATAATCGGAAACAAAATATCCGGCGATATCCCGGCAGATATCGGTCGCTTAAAACGGCTTACCGTTATTAATATTGCCGATAACCAAATATGCGGTAGACTTCCGGCTTCCCTTACTAACTTGTCAAGCCTTATGCACCTCGATATCCGAAACAACAAGATCTTTGGTAGCCTTCCTAGAAATTTCGGCGGAATGAGAATGCTTAGCCGGGCTCTATTCAGCGGAAACCGAATCAGTGGTCCCATCCCAAGTTCAATTTCGACGATTTACCGTCTCGCCGATCTGGATCTTTCAGTGAATCGGTTAACCGGTTCAATTCCGGAATCACTTGGTAAAATGGCGGTTCTTGCAACTCTGAATCTGGACTCGAACAACTTAACTGGTTACATTCCAACGAGCTTGCTTAGCTCGAGCATAACTAACTTGAATTTGAGCAGAAACTCGCTAATGGGTATAATACCGGACTCTTTCGGGGCGAGATCTTACTTTACAGTGCTAGATTTATCGTACAATAAGCTAAAGGGTCGTATTCCAAAATCAATATCAGGTGCTTCGTATATTGGACATCTGGATTTGAGCCACAACCATCTTTGTGGGCGGATTCCAGCAGGTTCACCGTTCGATCACCTGGGAGCGTCATCGTTTACATACAATGATTGTTTATGTGGTAAACCTCTCAAAGCATGCTAGATAAGTTATTTTACTAGTCGGTTAGTACCACCGAACGGGAACACCGAACATGTTGTTCATGTGACTTGCAATTTATGCAAGAAAAAGTTGTATGCTGAAATTCATAAAGAAAGAAAGAAAAAAGGTATGTTTATTTGTATTTATAGTAATCAATTCAAGTCATTCTGAAAATTGAAACGATTCGTGTTTCACTTAATTTCGGTGCAATATTATTTTACTTTTATCCTTTTGCTAACGGAGGAGCCTGTAAATTACATCTTGGAATCATTACTTAATATGTTTCCTTTAATCAGGTTTCGTATAATTAAGCTTTTCGTAATTCTGAAGTATATCAATCAGAAACTTGTTAATATTGATCAATCAAATTAAGTTTGAATGCCTAGTCGGTCGTAGATAAATAAACTGATGCAATATCTAGAAATCCAACACGTACGCAATTAAGATATTAATATTTTGCACATAGATTTCAATAATGTTGTCACAATCACGTGTGCTACCCTGACCGCAGAGTTTCAGCTTCGGCTGGCACTATCACTACTACTAGCACTGCAAGATTTGAGGCTATAGACTATTTTTAAAAATATATCCTCTATTAATTAAATGTTTTTTAAGTATTTATTTTTTTATTTATATATTTTATTATCTTATAATATTATATTATCACATATTTTAAAAATATTTTAAAAATAATTAATAATTTTTAATAAAAGATTTAATTTAAACTAACTTGCTAATTTTATAAAGGTGAGGTGTTATCGATTACTTACATACCAGTTGTTATTGATTAAATAAAAACTATTAGAATTATATACAATAGATTGTTATTATTTTCGCTATTTACAACTTACCTGCCTGATGCACTTCTTTGGTATAACAAGGTATTAATTACTTTAGATTTTCTAATTATTTAATTTATTAATTTTTTTAATGAATTTCATGTAATTTAAAAAAAAATTCAAGAATAAAATAAAAATTATATATTTTATTAATAAAAAATATAAAAAAGACTATAGTTCCCGTCCTTCTCCCACGTTTATACTCTTTTTCTCTTCCTATCTCACTCACTCCCTTCGTTCATACTATCTTTTTCAATTTTTTTTTATTAATAAAATAATGAAAAAATATAAATAATATGAAGAAAAATTGATTGAACAAGCTACACAAACACCACGTATGAAAAGGATGAACCACGTGTCATGTGTCAACATAATGTTCAATCCAATTTCAGTGTGCAATCAAATAGCACTGCCATGTGATTGCTCCCCACGTTCTACTCATGTGCCACATCCTTCATTACTACGAATCATGTTACGCCCAGTGGCACTAACTTAGTATGCGTTGATTCAGATCAGTCTTCTCTACCATATATTGCGCTCTAATTTACCTTGTGAATTAAGTGTGCCATATGTCGCATTATGATCGAATAGAGTTGTTGATTTTGCATATTTTGATCTTATCCCTTGATCTGAAGCTTATATGATGGTCCAGATCGCATCTAAATTATATTTAAGCTCTTAATCATCTTATATCACACTTGAAATATATTTAAATCTCTAATCACCCATATCACACTTGAATTATATTTAAGTCTCTAATCATCTTGTAAAAATATCGAATAGATTGTTATTATTTTTGCTATTTACAACTTAACTATGTTGATACACTTCTTTGGTAAAACAAAGTTTAATTCCTTTAGATTTTATAATCATGTTATTTATTAACTTTTTAGTGATCAATAATAATATAATTTATAAATATAATCAATTAAGTTAAAAAATTTAAAAATTAAAAATTTTCAAGAATAAATAAAATTATATATTTTATTAATAAAAAAATATTAAAAATTAGATCGTTCGATGTTCATTTTCAACTCTTTCTCTCTCTCCCACTCACTCACCCTTTTCGTCCATTTTTTCTCTCAATTTTATTTTTCATTAATAAAACAATGATGAGATAATGAAGAGAGAGAAAGAAAGAAAAATAAAGAGATAAGGAGTGTGAGGGAATTGCTAATATTTTTTAAAGATAATATATATATATTATATTTTATCTTTAAAAAATTATAATTTTTAAATTTTTTGAATCAATTATCATTCTTTTAAGTTATAGAATTAATAAAATTTATCTAAAATTATATATATATTATTACAAAATGTGATATTTAAATCGATGTGTAAAGACGGTGGTGTAGAATCAACGCTACACATAACGTTGATTGATGTATTGATTCAACGAATCGACTTTAATAATACGTTTTGTAACGATGATATTTACATAATTAAAATTACTACACAAAGTTGGAACAATTAATACATGAATAGTTGAAATATTATAATTATTATGCTAAAGCATGTTCTTCTGTATAAAAAGTAGTCTGTTAACAATTTTTTTATGACTTTGTGCCAGCAACCTTGAAATAATTAGTGAATTTTGATTCAAGTTTTTTTAAATAAAAAACTTATTGTATTGTATACTATTGTATTGATAAATTTATTTTAATTAAAAATTATGATCCAATATATTATATTCAGATCAAATTGAATTGAATTTTTTTATAATTAGATCAATTTTAGATTAAAAAGTATATCATTTTTCGAATTTATATTGACGTATTTTATAATCTACTACAATCTGATTAGAATTGAATTAATATTAAATTATAAATAAATATATATTTTATTTTATAATATATGATATTTAAATATTATATATACTATAATTATATATTTTTTTAATTTAAAAATAAAAATAAATGTTAAATTTTTATAATAATTTAATAATTATCTAGACATATTTCTCATTTTTTTATTTTCTTAGTTGTGATTATAAATAATAAATTTTGCTAAACGAATTTATATTTAAATGTCATGTTCTATATATAATAATAATTAATAAATATTTTTAATATCAATTTAATCTTATTAAATCTGAAAAATTTAATTTGTTCAAATTCAAATTGATTATATCATCGGATCGAATTTAGATTAAAAATCTTTAAATTTAATTTAGATTCAGATTAATAAAAAATATATATAGTTTCGATATGTTATTCACCACTAGTTTGTAGTGAAAAATTATAGTAAAAAAATAATTTCTATTTTTAAAATTTTCATAAAAAGTTATTATTAACAAAGTATTTTTTTAGAAAATTATATCTCTTAAAATTTTATAATAATAAAAACATATTATCTAATAACATTAATTAAGCAATAATCAATCAATTAAAATTTAACATTAAATTAAATGAATCTAATTAATTGGAATTAAAAATTAACTTCATCTAACTAGTAAAATTTTGTGTTAAAGACTTTTTTTTATTAAAAATATATAAATATAATAGGTATTATTTTCAAGTTAAAAAATTGAAGAGATATGAACATAGTATAAAATGATATTTATAAATTATTTTTGTACAATTTTTAATTTTTGTATAAAATTTTCTCACACAATTGTACTTTTTTATAAAATGATATATCTGGTAATAAGAGATCGAGGTTTCTCCAGTTAGAGAACAAAATGTTTGGAAGAAAAAAAATTGTTTACTTAAGTCTTACACATAATGAGATTTTTTTGTTTAATCATGTAGAACATTAATTAAAATTAACAGAAGAGTCTGATATATAAAATAAAAAAAATGAGAAAAATGTCTGATTTTTACAGGAGTATGATATTTTTAAAAAGTACGATTTTAATAATTTTTAAAATAACTAATTTAGATAAACAGAAGAGTTTAGAAGCGGCATCAATGTCCACAGCTACCAAGATGAGTACCAAGTAACAAATTTGCAATCCTTTAGAAATTGAACATAGAAAGAAAAAAAAAAGAGTATAAATCTTAAAATAATAAAACTAGATTTTAAAAATTAAAATTAAACTAAAATAACTAAATTAAATAAGGGACTATTTTGTTAATTTAGTGCTTACCTGGGTGAGTAGATAATTTCCTCCAAATATATGTTTGTGACGATGACGAATATTACTGCATCAGATCGCTGGCTGTGTGGTGGAATGAAGTACTTGACAGTGGGGTTGGGTTCTTATTTTCTGATTCATACGTTTTGCATTAGCAGGGACACCACACGTGAAACACTGGTGATAATGAGACCATACATGTCTTTATAACTTGCAAATTGCAATAAAGAAGTGATGATAAGAAGAGAAAGAGAAGAGGGGTCCAACGGTACTACCGTATTTACTCACCTGTGCCGATTTAGATGGCTTTGGTCTCCGTCTCAGCCTTCATATATACACACACATATATATATATATATATGCTTATATTTTCCAATTAAAATTGGGGAAAAGTTAGTTAGGTATCAACTGATAATTAATTTTTTTAATAGAAAATAGATTTTTTGTTTAGTTTTATTATTACAATAACATGAAATGAAAAAATAAGTAAAAATTTAAATGAAATTTATAATTAAATATTATTATTTGATAAACATGATTAAAATATTATTATTTAAATTACGTTAAAACATAAATTAAAACTAAAAAATAAATAAAATAAAGAGAGAATAACTTATCAAAGTTTTATGATTATAGTTAAATGACAAAAATAATGATTAAAATGATAATTTTTATTTTTATTAATAAAGTCATATACATAACGTGAGATAACCTTAATAAAAAACAAAAGATTAAAAATTGATCGTATTGTTCATCGATCATTTTCTTAAAAATAAGATGATTAAAAAAATTACTCTTAAATTATCGAATTAAATGGCCTAAATGATTTATCCTAAGTAATTATGATTAAAAGAATGTAATAAAAAAAATGATTCATTTAAAGAATACACTCTTAATAACTAAATGAATCATGCAGCAAATCATGAAAACCACTTAAAAATTATAGTTCTTTAAAAATTAAAATTGTTACAGTGTAACAAGAATCAAACAACAAACCAAAATTAGGTCTTTTAACTTTCATTATTACTAAGTAGTGTTCTTTCTTTTTCTTTTTACTACCTTCATTAGTCGTAAGCACTCATCTGAAATGTTTTATAGCTAAATGGATCGCTAAGCTATGTTGAATGTAATGTAATTGGGAAAAAAAGTTCGATACGGACTCATGTTTAAGTATATATATATATATATACTTAAAATAGTAATTATTTTATATTTTTATTCATTTTTAGCTTGCTTCCTTCATTGAATGTAATTTATATTTTTAAAATTTATAATAATATATTAGTTTGTGAATAAAAATGGAGTTTGTAATGTTTAAAAACGAAGCCCAACAAACCAAAGAAGGTCTAATTTTTTAAAAGTTTATACAATCTTATTTTTAAAAGTCCATATCCACTTCGTTTCAATAACAAGCCAAAAGTTCCAAAATAAATTTTAAAAGATTAAGAAAATATCGTTGCTTCATCTTCTTTTCTTCTTTTTTACTATCTTATTGAGTCAAATTCTTATTAGAAGTATAAATTTTATTGAGTCTTACATATATTTTATATCAATATCGATGTTATGTTGTGTTGATATAGATACAATAAGATAAATTATCAAAGCGTAGTTGCCAATAACTATGGGTAACATCAAGATAATAAGAGTGTGCATAAATATAAACTTGTATGAAACATTTTAAGAACTGAAAATCAAATTTTGCTATACTCATGTAATCATATATTCATGATAGTTCGTACTTATCAGTAAGCTTCCAAAGACAATATCATTTAAAAACTTTTATCAGAGCTAGATTATAAAATTTACAATAACTATGAGTATAATAGGCTGTAACATTTAAGTAAATTTTTTTTTTATCTAAGTTGATCAACTCCATGAAAATTAAACATCTTTTTAATTTAAAAAAAAATAACAAGTGATGATACATATTATCTTTATAAACTCTACTATAATATCATCTTTAATTACCTCTAACAAACATGACTACAATTCATAAAGTTGATTTTTTTTATAGAATATCGAGTGTTGATTATTTTTGTAAACAAAATATTTACGTATAAACTTATTTTAAAGCTCGTTAACAAATATATCATATAAAGCTGAAGAAATATCAGAATTTTAAATAATCGTATTTTAGGTTTATAACTATTACATATAAGATTACACTTATGCATTTAATAAAATATGTTCATTAAATTATAATTATTTGTGTTGTTAAAATATTTATTTAAATTTAAATAAATTTATGAATACCAATTAACCATTTCTTAGATATGTTTTAATATTTTTTTGTATGTGTTCAAAAAATAATATTTTTATTATTAAGGTTTTTAATGAGATTTAAATAATAATTATTATTATTATTATTATTATTATCTTATAAAGATTTATTGGCCGAACTAAAAGAAGCAAAAAGTTATTATCATCGGTTATGCTTGAGAGAAAAAGCGAAAAAGCCTCTTTATTAATATTGAAGGATCAATATTACATTTGAACCCCTGCTCATCACATGCTTTGTATCTTCATCTAAGGAAAGCCATTTAGAAGTCTGCTTTGTGTGCTTTCAATATTTGTCTCCATCAGGAACCCCTTATCTCACTCGTGCTTTCATCGTCAGTCCTCTGTTTCAACCCACATCATTATTGTCAATTGTGTCTCCTCAACGACCACGGACACGAAATCAGAATTTGATATTTGGTAAATGTTTTAGTTCAATTTAGCAAAGGTAAGAAAAAGGTTGATAAATTAATTTTTGATATTTAATTATCTATATTTTTATAATTTACACTTAATTTGTTTCATGTTTTTTAATTTCATATAACTTCTTTTTAATTAAGATATTTCATATTTAATTAAATAATTATATTAACGATTATAATTATATGATTTAATTATTAAATTTTACATAAACTATTTTTATTAAATTTTTATTTAATCTTTTTATTCTAAGATTTATTAGTTGATTTGATTTAAGTGACACGTTTTTAATCATCTAATTAGTATTATTTATTATTAAATATGTTCTAAAACACACACAAATACTTATATTTTTTTTACTAACTCTTTTGTATTTGATTTATGAACGTATTAGATTAGTAGGAAGTTTATTAGAATATTAGTCTAAAAATTGTTCACATTAATATTAAAAATTGTGAAAATAAAGTTGAGGTTCGTAAATAAAATATATTAGGACAATATCTTAAGAAAAGTAACATAAGATCGAGTTTGTACTTGAATATTTGATTTTTATGGTAAAAAATTAGGTGTCGATGAACCGGTGATTTTTCTTTTAAATTATGATTGTGGTCTAAATTATTTTTGACTAAAAATATAGTGTGTTATTTTTTTTATTTTCTTACTTTATTATTACATACGATTGTATACCTGGCCGTTTTATTTAAATTATTAAATTATAAATTAATAAAAAATTAAAAATAATTTATTTACTCAACTTAATTATTTCAATATCTTTTAAATTTTCAAATATAATCCAATCACTTTAACAAGTATCCACGATGAAAATTTAAAACTTTGATTGAAACATAGATACACCTAGAGTGAACAATTTCATTTTCTTTTACAATTAAGATAGTGACAACTTTCTCTTACACAAAATACATACAATAATATTTAAACTAATTAATAAATAAAAAGAATAAACAATAAATGAAGTTGGTTACTTGTTTAAACAAGCTTTGAGGGGCTTCCCACATAGACAATCGTTATTAACAAACGACGACTCATCCATATGATCAAATGGTGAACCCTTCGGTATCTTCCCGCAAAGGTGGTTGTGGCTCAAATCTAAGTATTGTACATACGAAGCTGAAGATATCGATTCTGGAATCGGACCCTTCAAATTATTGTACGATAAATCCAGCGTCATAAAGTATGATTTTGGCCCGAAAGTATCCGGTATGTTACCCGTAAGTGCATTTCCGCTCAGATTCATGTTACTTATCCTCGAACTACATAGACTCTCCGGAATATAACCTGATATGTTGTTACCATCCAGGTCTAGATTCGCAAGAACCGATATTTTACCAAGTGATTCCGGAATTGAACCAGAAATCCGATTCCTAGAAAGATCTAGATCCACGAGACGATGAATCTTCGTAACCGAAATTGGGATAGCCCCACTAATCTGGTTCCCACTTAGCAAAGCTCGGCTCAACATGGCGAGACCGCCGAAATTTTCTGGAATCGGACCCGAAATTATGTTGTTTCGAAGGTCAAGATGCATCATTCGCCAAATGAGTGTAATCGAAGGCGGAATACGACCTGAGATTTGATTGTCGGCAACGTTAAACATCTTGAGTCTCCTAAGGCGACCAATGTCTGCTGGAATCTCGCCTGATATTTTGTTTCCGACAACATCGAAGATTCTTAGGAAAGCCAAGCTGGTGATACACTTAGGAATATGGCCTGAGATTCCTTTCCAGTCGGCGAGAGTAAAACTGGATAGTTTGTGGAGTTTGCAAATGAAGGGTGAAATGGAACCGGTCATATAACCGGTTTGCTTAGCCTTTTGGAAAATTGGATCCTCGGATTCACCGCGGAGGTTTATGCCGGCTACCCGATGGGTTTGGTGGTCGCAACTGACGCCGTACCAATTGTTGCAGCAGTCAGGTCCAGTCCATGAGTTGAAGATGCCCACATGGGGCTCGTGAAGCGCCGATTTGAATGCTAAAAGAGCTGCCCGTTCAGCAGGTAGGCAAGCCTTGGCTGCACAACAAACGGCAAATAATAACAGAGTGATGCAACGAATTAAATAGATGAAGCTCATCTCTGATCTTGCAATGGACTACTGAAGCAGTAGAAGTGGCGTTTGTAAACTGTGAAGTACGTTGGGTGAGTGAAGCATGGGTATCATGGCGTAGGATTTTATACACAAACTATCTTCTTTTTTATTTTTTTCCTCGGAATCTTAAATATATATATATATATATATATATATATATATATATATATATATATATATATATATATATATATATATATATAAAGTTGCGATAAAAACAGTTTAGTTTAATTTAATGTTTGACCCGTGATTCTTGTTATTTTGTTACGACACTTCCTTGAACGTGGTAACATGGGTTATAAAAGTCAACTCCTCACATCAAGCTTCCAAGAATTCCCTGTCATATATTATTTGCCACGTACAGCATCAGGCTAGCATTGTTTTTTAGCATACATTCGAGAATTTTTAGTTATCAACTAATTAATATAGAAAATAATGAATATATAATTAATTAAATTAAATAAATTATTAAAAATATAATCGTGCATAATAAATATAAAATAAAAATAAATAAATCTTGATATTTTAAATACAAACAATTTGAACTAAATAAATTATTTAAATAAATAAATATTAATTCAAACTATAACACAAATGCAAAGAGTGTCTTAGTATAGATTTAATACTAAATAATCATAATTAGAATATTAAATAATGTATAATTTTAATTAAAATATTTAAGAATATACTAATTAATTTTAATCATCTAGTAACCCTAGAATAAGAAGATTAATTATAAATTAAATAAATATTTTTTTAAAATTAAATAATAAAATCAAATAATTACAATATTACATACAAAAAAATAATTTTTACAAACATATAATTAAAATATTATAAATTAAATAAGTTTATTAATCAATCAAATGCAACAACTGACAGATTAATTTAAAAAATAAACCTAAATAAATATGATATTTTTTTACAAATTTTTTTGAGAAAAAGAACAAAAACAATAAAAAAATTTATAATGAATACGATTGATTTAATAAGAGATATTAAGTTTTTTAAATAATAGATATTAAAGTCCTAATGTTAAGTTAAGGTCTAATTATAAATCTCCTCATTTAACAATTTATAAAACAAATCTACTCATTTAACAATTTATAAAATAATAAATAACATAGAAAAAATGATAATTGAAATATTTGATTTGAGTAAACAATTAAGTTGAAGTTGAAGCCTCTGTCGTTCGATAAATTAAGAGTGAACTATATCAACTCGATCGTTCAATCCAGGTAATGATTAATTAAAAACTCGATACTAGGTAAATTAAATACCATCGATTTTTGATTGATTCAGTTCTTATATTAATCGAACCCAATTTCAATCAATCCATCTAAACATTACTTTCATTAAGTTGAACGAGTAAACATTAATTTTTTTTTAAATATTAATTCATATAATATTTTTAAAATTTATAACAATAAAAATAACATTAAATATCTTTTATCAATTAACATTTAATATTGAATGAGTAAGTGAGGTTTATAGGGGCCATATCCATCTTAAAAAGTTGGACATGAATTACCTGATCCTTTATTCCTTCTTAATCTAGACACGTAGGAGCACTAAACTTGGTTTGAGGCTCATTAGTTTCTAGTTCATTAGAAAATGGGGAAACACATAATTACTCACAATCCCTATCAACATCGTCGTGTGCCTTGCATTTGTCTTGCCTTTTGTTAGTTTTTTGGAAGGCCTCATCTTGCTTTTTATTTGTTTCCTCTAATGCCTAAAAGCGTACCCTCTTTCGCTCTTACAACAATTTTTCATTATTGAGCCCTATCATATTAGAAGAAAGGTCACCATTTGCTACATTCTCGACCTGGGTTGGCTCATTTACTTTAAGAGCTGGCTTAAACTCATCAACTAGGTTGGTGGTTCGACTCGTTAGAACTTTTAGACTTGATTGCTAGTTTAATGCTTTATTTTCTTAACGGGTCTCCTCAAGCTCTCTTCTTAACTCGAGAAGTTGGTGTGTTAATTCTTGATGGGGGTCGACTCAGCTCAAGCCTCTTTATGGGCTGGCAAGGTATGATCCTACAACGAAGATGCTATTTCGTTCGCTAGTTTCAATCTTTCATCAACTCGTGTTCCCACCGTGACAAACATGAGTCTTAGAGAACAAGATGTAGGGATCTTGTTTACGAGGTTTCTTTCTCAAAACTCGGAGTGAATTCTTGAAAATAAAGGGTCAAAAACTAAGGTTTGAACTTCGAATCCTGAGCTTCATGATAAACGCTAATATGTTTGGATGATTTGATTTTTAAAGAGAAAAACTAAAAAGAAGTTAAATAATTGAATAAATTGTATAGATCTTATATGAGATCCATATATATAGGACATTATATATACACATTTTGATCATATAAAAATACATGTGACAACATATCAAAATATTACATAAATAAAAATACAATTTATAAGTATCGTTATGTACTTGAGTACATACCAAAGTTACTTTATGGCGTAATCGGTTTTTCAATACTCAAAGTTACCTTATACATGTAAGGAAACATTATAAGTACGTAGGAGTACATACCAAGTCTTCTTAGAAATAAATGTATGATAACTTGTTGTTCATGCATCAAATTTATGTTAAATCTATGTGTTAAAATAATATATATATATACGGAATACTTCGCTCACGGCATATATGGGGCAGTCCTATGACTCTATACAAATATTGCTATCAATGTTGTTCGTCGTTTTCAATTAAATTTGGGGTTTCAAAGCACTATATATTAATGTAAGAGTTAATGGTACCTACTAGAATTCTGTCTGTCACTATATATTAATTTTAAAGTTAACACGTATCTGACTGAGTAAAAAAGTTGACCATTTTGGTACTATCTTCCACTAATTATACATTTTTCTAATTATACTATATTATCTAATAATCTTGATCACGAACTTAGTACTTCCTACTACACAATGTTTGTCGATAGGTCAAATGTGAATTTGTATGTTTTTTTTAATGAATAATTAAAGTTCTTGTAAGGGTGTCATGGTTTTAAACAAGATATAAAGATAGAGAATTTAAAATAGGATATTGCTTAAGAATACTTCAAACATTTACTAATTATATTAGATAACGTTACAAAAGATAGTAAAAAAACTAAATTATCTATGGTAACCTGGCATCAGCTCATTTTTAATATCAATCTTTTCCATTGAAATAATTAATATTCTAAAGAATTTGATATATATATATATATATATTATATATATATAACAAAACCTATTAATTTTATACTCAATTTTTCGAACGACGTATTTGGAAAGACATGCGAATGAAATTTTTAAGTTTATTTAGTTTTAAATGGTACATCAAAGGTCATTTAATTTTATAAAATAACATTTTAATCTTTTTATATTTTTAATAGTGTATTAAAAGTTACTATATTTTTTTAAAAATAAGCTACAGTATTTTTTTTAATTTTTTGATGTATTATTTAAAATTAAATAGATAAAATTAAGTAATTTTCTACATATATTGACTAATCAACAATAATGGCATTTTTCTATCTCCTTCGATCGAACCAAACCAAAAAAAAAAACAATTAGATTGGCATTTATTACACCTGAAATAAGTTGATTTATTTGCTTCCGTAGTTCCGTTCAAGGACATTGTAAAATATTTAGAAAATATTTACAACTGTACAACTACATAACATATCACTGGGAAGAGTAAATACATCATCTAATGTTAATAATATCTCCTCATTAGTTCATAAAAAGATTTTATAATTTACTTATATTTTATTTAATTTATTATAGTTTTTTTTTGTATGTATAAAATTTTAGTTTTCAAAGAAAGGTTTCATATATTTTTTTCATGGAAACATTTTCATTGCATTTATGGAATTACATACCAAAGTGACGGAGGACTTTTCTATTATTTTATAAATTCTTTGCTTCTATAATTACTTAGATTTATTCATATTGATAGATGCAACCTGTTTATATGTACCGGTACAAACTTTAGGCTAAATAATACGTAAAACAAATATATAAAAATTAATAATTCTATTTATCACGTCAAAGTTTTTTATTTAATATATTATATAATTTATATTGTACTTATCAAAATACAACGTCATAATATTTATGATTTTTTTTACAAAAAAAAATGTTTCTTAAAAGAAATATCAACAATACATGCTCCCACTAGTTTATACAAGTAAGCTACTCTATCATTGGCCAAGATCTAGCAACATTATATTCTTCACAGTGTCATTTTGCAAGTAAGATAATATGTCATATGTCCACCAATTTTTGCCTAAAGACCACTCTTTTACGAGCCTTCCATATATAGATGCCATAAACCCATGACAATCAGTTGCAAACTTAGTGTCAACATCATGCATCAAACTTAATTACCATATTGAACAATCTTTAAAAACTTAGCTAGCTTGAATGCACCATAAACAAGCTCTTGTGCTCCTAATTGTGTACACAAAGCAATTAACATATATGTGGCAATACAATAGTCAAATAGGAGATGTACAATGGTTTTATCTTCACTTCCACACAGTTAAGGGTAGGGTAGACCTGTAATGCGAAACCTCGGTAAACGGTCAACGATCAGCCCGGTCAACGGTCAGTACGGTCAACCAATCAACGGTCAGCCCGATCAACGGTCAGCTCGGTCAACAGTACACGGGTGATGATGACGTCAGCTGAATGCGATGATGACGTCAGCCTTAGGGAAATTGCTGATGACGTCACGAGCAGAATTGCGGCGTACTTGGCGCGTCAGATGCACGCGTGATTATGTTGGAGGCGCGTTCGGTGGCGTATAACTGTGATACACCCACGGTTATGTAGATCGGGACGCGGCGATCACAATGGTATCTGCAGATAGGTCGTCGGGTTGAGATTCACGGCGACAAATATTTTCAGCGACGGTGCGTGGGGGAGCGTGCGTTGTCCGATGGTTGCGATACTTCCACGATTGTGTAGATCAGGTCGAGCTGATCACAGTGGTATATGTAGAAAATTTTTTGGAACAATATGCACGGCGGCGGCGGTGATTGCAGTTGTTTGTATGGTGCGGAACTCCTTAACAACGGCTACTGTAATTCCGGAACCTAAGGACAACGACTAAAAGACGTCGAAGGTTTAAACGGTGAATGATTACAGCGGCTATTATGATAACGGAAGCTATAAGGGTTGAATAACACCAAAAGAAAACACTGCTAGAAAGAAAAGAATAGTGGATTCAGAAGACTGGGACTCTGCTGAACTAGAAGGCATCAACGAAGTAGGCTCAGTATTAGCAACAATAGTAGTAGATTTGTTGCGACGGTAAAAAGTTTCAATGGTGTGGCCATGACGCTTGCAATAATTGCAAAACCTTTTATTGCTCTGCCTGCGACGATTGTAAAAGCCATAGGAATCACCTGATTGTTGAGGTTGTTCAATGGCAGGAGTAGGAGGAGTAATAGCCAAAACATTGAGCTTATTCTGGGCTTGAAGGGTTGCAAGTCGAGCTTCTTCTCTAACCAACTCATTTACAGCAGTATCAAGAGAGGGAGGAGGACTACGATTAAGAAGCTGACCTCGGATTGGCTCAAAGCTCTTGTGGAGTGACATCAAGAACTCATAGAGACGAAATTCATCCCTAATTGTAGCATGCCCAAATTGGATCACAAAGGTCAATTTGGTCCCAAAGGAAGCGAAGCTGATCAAAGTAGTCATTGATAGATTTCCCTGGTTCTTGTTGAAGTCGATGCAATTCAACTATTAGTTGATATTTCATGGATCCATAGTAGAGTACCTTTTGGCCAACATATTCCATGTGATTTGGCATCATCAAGTGCCCAACATATTAGAGATGGAGGAATAAGTATTCAATCCATGCGAGGATCATGTGGTGACTATCCCATTCACCACGACGAAGGAAAGTAGCATCTTCTTCACTTGATTCTTTAACAGGAATGATAACTACATCAGTACAATAATGCCAGAGCATACGACCCTTAAGAAAACTACGCATAGCTTGAGACCATGACAAATAATTCTTAGTCCTCTCCAATATAGTATTGATAGGGCAAGCAATAAAAATATCCTTTTTATCCATTTGGGAACACAATATGCTTTGATACCATGTTTGAAACTTAGGCCTAACTCAACCCAATAAGATCTCATAGAGAAAGGGTTGCCCAAGCTTATAAGCAGCTTTGCTGCCTTGTTCATAGTCGATGTGGGACAAGGATATTTAACACACACAAAGCACAACGAATGACATCAAAAGGCCAAATATGTCTCATAATAGCTTGTTTAGTTGCAATGGGCTTGTGCGAACATCTTCGTATGAAGTGTCCACCTTTTGGGTATACTCGTAATTTCCATACTTGCTTAAATAATTTCTTATTGAAAATCAGAGTTATTTTGTTTAAGTCTTAGAGTTTGTTTAGTTCATTTGTTTAGAAAAATTATTTTTAAATCATGAATACAAAGTTAATTTTTCATCTAATATTTTAATAAATATAATGTAATAACACATGTAATATGTACATGTTTGTAATTTTTGATACACATGAAGTAATTTCTTTTCATATTTTTTAAGAAATCTTTCTATTAAACTTAAATTAAATTTTATTGTGTAATGTATGATTTTAGATATTAGACTATATATAAAAAATTAGTTCAATTTTGAAAGAATTTTTTTTAAAAAAATTTGAATAACTTTTTATGTATGTAATTATCAAAAAAATATAAATATACATATAATAGATGTAATATTTCGTTATATTTAACGAAAAATGAAATAAAAAATTAATTTTTATTTTTATTTAAAATTTCATACATAAAATAACTTATATAATATTCTTTTTTATAAACAAATAAACTTCAAAATATTGTTTTTTTTAATAAATTGATTAAATGATATCTCCTATTTAAATAAAATTACCATTTTAATACTTCACCAATATTTGTGTTTGGCTACTTTCTCCTCCCACGTTATATATTTATCCAAAGAGTCAACTTGTAATTTTGATGCATGGCCAGAATTAATACAAACCATGGGAAGTGATGTGTCAAACAAACTTATCGCATACGCTAGCTGTTTGAGTTTATCCCCATATATAAAATTATCTATCACTATATAAATAATTTAATTATTTAAAAAATTATTTATTTTTAATAATAAAAAATATATATTTATTTATAATATAAAAAAATTAAACATATATTTTTTATTTAATAAAATTAAGTAATAATTTCATCTCCATCCGAAAATAGTTGTTGGAACACCGCAAAAAACGTCATTTTCTGCCGTTGATTAAAAAAATGTTATATTTTGACATTAATATTTTTTTAAAAATTTTCTATATATTAATTTTAACTTGAACGATGCCCTTTATTAAACAGTAAATATCTAGTCCAGTGTTGGTTTCAGGTTATCATGTTATTTTGTTTTTTCCTTCCCTGGGTGACACGTATTGTACAACTGGCATTGTTTGCATTCAAGCTTTAATTATAAAAGTAAAAACAATACATACCCAAAATTTCACACAATAATAAATGTTTGTAATAAAATAAATTCATATAAGATAATATAATATAATATAATTGATTCTAATCATTATTACTAGTCACCTTCCATTCCAATAAACGATGCCTACTACAATTATTAGATAAATAATTAAAAACATAAAAATTAATAAATATTCTGGAAAATTATTTATATGAGATAATTATAGAAAAATAATTCTCATAAAATTAATATTAAATATATATATATATATATATATATATTTAATATAGAATGACTTGAACTGAGTTATGGTTTAAAAATATAAAATTTATTGGAGAGAAAAGTACCTGTGATTCTTTAATTTTAAGCAAATTAGTATATTATAACTTTTAATTAGCATTTTAGTCCGAATGCATGTAAGTTTTATAATTTTAAACTTTTATTATTAAAATGTATAATTTTTTTAAAGTAATAAATTAAAATATTTCAATTAAAATGACGAGATTAAATAACTTAACGTGTAAAAGAGATGTATACTAGTGTTCTAACGTTATTTAAGTATTCTAGTTATTAAAAATAATATACATTAAGGGCAGGCTCTCGAGACTCCAGTCATTTTTTTTTCCTTCCCTCACTTAAATGATGGTTTAGAAGCAGCACTGCAATGGACAAGGGCATTTTCGTCGGATAAAATAATCAATATATGCAATCTGAGGGACAAGATTTCTGGAATCTGTTACTTGTCTTTGGCTGAACTCATAGGAGAGGAAAAAGCAAGCAAAATAAAATTAAAATTTGTATTTGCAATCTTCACACACTCTCTCTCTCTCTCTCTCTCTCTTCTTTTTTGCTTTGCTCATTGACATCTAGATTCCAGACCCCAGTAACATCAACCAAAAAAAAAAAAAAATGTTTGGAACAAATCAATAACATCAACTTCACCACAGTCAAAATCCCACCCCTTTCAGCTGAAACTGAAGAGAGGAGCAAGCAGGTATTTTGGTTTGGGTCCTCATATTTTAGATTTATGAAGTTGCCAAATATACTAGGCTTGTTTTATGTTCTGTTCCTCTTTTTATGATTTTTTTTTTCAGAGTTCTCTCGATATTTAAATTTGTCTTCTTTAGGTGGATGACTTAGATTATATAAATTGAGATGTGGGTAGTTATCAGATTTTAGTTGGGATTTGCGTGGAAAAGTTTCCCTGTAAGTTTTACTCTTTAGAGTGCCTGTAGCTGCTTCTGTAGCAGACGATTAAATTATATAAATTTGGGTTTGTTGAGTGACTTTTGTTTAGATCCACAACAAGTAGATGAATTGCTGAGCCTTATTGCTGTATTTCAAAAGAAAAATTCCTGGGCAACAGAATAAGCCATTGATTGTTCTGATAAGTGAAAAGAAAAAGATATTTAGAAGAAAATTGAAGGCAAGGAAATTAAGGAAGGAATGGAGTCGGATCTTCAACATAATCAACTACTTGTTCATGACCACCATAATCAACACTACCAGCAGCAAATGAACTCTGGGTTGATGCGTTACCGATCGGCTCCTAGTTCGTATTTCGCAGATATTATGGACAGAGAATTCTGTAAACAATTCTTGAATCGACCATCCAGTCCCGAAACAGAGCGAATATTTGCAAGGTTTATGAAAAGTGACGGTGGAGATAATAATACGACAGCTCAACCGGTGACCGCCCAAACTAATCAACAATCGCAATTTGTGACTCCTACCATCAAGATTGACGAACCTGCAGCTTTTCAGCACCAACAACAGAGTAATATCAACACTTACTCTTCTTCTGCTTCACAGGGCTTTTACCAAAGTTCACCAAAACCACCTTTGCCAAATCAAAGCATGGCTTCTTCAGCCAAGAAAGCAACCTATTTAACTGGAATGAGTCAGTTCCCACAGATGAGGGCTGGTAGTGTTAGTAATTCGACTCTTCTTCGACAGAGTAGCTCACCTGCTGGCTTATTCGCAGATTTAGATCTTGATACTGGTATGTATTTATTCCCACAGATTATGTCCTTCTATCTTATTTGCCGTAATGAGTGAAGCATATATTGTTTCGTTTTTTCATGTTTGCTGCAGTGTATATCTATTTATGGTAAATAATTTAATGTCAAATTTTCTTTGTATAGTAAAAGAACTTGGTTTATCTATTTGTGGTTATTGAAGCTGATGAAACTAATTTTAGCTAGTACTACACAAAAATGGGTTACTGTTTATACACCTGGCCCTGGAATTTTTTGTACGAATTTAACTTTTGTTAGAGTTTAAGGATGATGCTTACCAAACTCTTAGCATCTGGCCTGCTATACTGCAATGAGAGGCATGGGAACTTATGGAGCCAGTAGTAGAACTAATGAAGAAGCATCTTTTTCTTCTACAGCTAGCTTGAGGAATTTTTCGCCTGGACCAAATTCCTCATCAAGGCTAATGAGCTCGATTGAGAATAAAAGTACAGGCAAGGTCAAACTTGAAAGTGGAACTTTTGGTGAAATGGGAGGTGACAATTTTGTGTCAGGTTTCCCCACTAGTAGTGCCTGGGAAGACTCTGCTGTTTTGTCTGATAATATGGTTGCCCTAAACAATTTAATAGACGATGAGGATGGGAAAGCATTTTCTGGTTTAAACCCATCAGAAGTTCAGGTAAAATTTTCAGATCACTTATATTTTGTTTTCTGGAATCTCAAGTGGGATTTGGATTTCTAACTAGTTACTATTAATAAGAACATAGAGACAAAAGGAATCCGCCCTCCAACTGTTCTGTCTCATCACATGAGCTTGCCCAAAACAGCAGCAGAGATGGGCACAATTGAGAAGATGTTGCTGTCACCAGATTCGGTCCCTTGTAAGATTCGAGCTAAGAGGGGTTTTGCTACTCACCCGCGGAGCATAGCTGAGAGGGTAATTTACTTGTGCGATCAATATTAAATTTTGTTTCTAGTATTGGCTCATTTGCTGCATCTCTTAATTTTCTTTCATAGAAATCATTGATTTGTTTCAGGTAAGAAGAACCAAAATCAGTGAAAGAATGAGGAAACTTCAAGAGCTCGTTCCCAACATGGAGAAGGTAGAATCTTTCTTAGCATCTCCGTATGAATACTTTGAGGGGACTCTATTCTTAAAAATAGCCCTCACTTTTTGCAGCAAACAAACACAGCAGACATGTTAGATTTGGCTGTTGATTACATAAAAGACCTTCAGGACCGAGTACAGGTACATCTACAAAATCTTGAATAAGGATTTACTAAATATTGAAGCTTTTAACTCCTCTGACGTTTTTGTTTCTTTTTATTTTGTTGGAAATTTTCAGACACTTTCAAATAAGCGTGCCAAGTGTACTTGTTCAAGCAAGTAGTGGTAAAAATAACCTAGCTAGAAAGCCTGGGATTGGTCTGCTTTTGTACAGAAACCTGAGAATTTGGAAAAGATAATAAATCTGAATAGAGAAAATGTAGTAGATGGCCAAGTTATCTTCTCCATGTGGGTATGAAGCATAAGAATGGCTGCAAAAACCTACAGTAGAATGTAGTATCTAGATATAATAGAAATCGTGTATTTATAGTGTATTTTCTACTGTATGTAACCATGTCAAATATGAAGTTGGGAGCCTTATTCACTAAATTATGAACTACTCCTCTTGGAGCGACTTGTAGAAGAAATAAGTGGTGCGAATTGATTAAATATCACATCTGAAATCAATATTGAAATTTTAGACATTTATCCTCTTTAATTTACTGCAAATTTGGGTTGATCTATCCAAAAAATGTAATAAATTGTCCAGATTGCTGAAAGCCATCTTTTATATTATACAGGACCCTTTGACCGGTTTTGTGGTTTATAACTTACAAGCAGCCTTGTTAATTGAAAATTGCAGAAAGACATGGAAAGAGATGAAGGAAGACTTTCAGGGAAAGTGTAGCTTTATAATGAATAATTGATTGGATATGAGTCAGGGAGTTACCCTTTTAGGATCTAATCCAAATGGAAGTGAGAGCCATGTCACGAATGATGTCATGATCCTCCAAAAATACATTTTCTTCAGGGAATTTTACTTTCTAATAATCGTCTTTTCAAGGCAATTTGGTAATCAAAGAAAGGGAAGGACAACAATGCTTGTGCAGGATGAGCATCATCCCATAACTAAATCCTCAAGGAATGTCGATTTTCAAAGTGGGGGGACCTTCCTATCTACTTCGAGCTTTGGTACCGTGATTGCAAAAATGGTGTTTGCTAAAAGTATGTTTACTGACTTGATAATGATTTTAATTTTTCTTCTTTAATTTTTTAAAGAGTTTTTTTTTTTTTAAGATTTTTAATTTTTATAGTTTTAAGAAATTATTATCAGAGTAATTTATAAATCCGATTAAAAAATAACTTTTTTTTCCTTTAATTCTTATTAATTCGTCAAACATAATATAATAATACCTTTAATTTTTTTTTTTTTAAAAAAAGACCTATTTTTTTTCCTTTAATTCTTATTAATTCGTCAAACATGATATAATAATACCTTTAATTTTATCATTTAGTTGATTAACTCTGCTAAATAATTAGATAAATTTAATCTCATAAAATAACTTTTCAATTTGGTAACTTTCAATCATATAAATTTAATCCTCTAGCTTTTGCTAATCAACTAGAAAGCTCCCCCAGCAGACACATCACAATTGCAATCTCATGCTGCTAACACGCCAGATGTGTGGTTTTCCTTTCTTATAAATTCCTAAGATTATAGCGTGTATGCAATGTGTGGACGACTTTGATCCATGTGTTGCGAAAAGTGGACTTGATGCTAAGAAGACCAACTTTAAAATTGACTTGCATGTTGCAAAAAAATAAAAAATAAAAAAAAATTGATAGTATAACTTTCAATAAAAATATATCAAAATTTTATAATTATTAAATAATGTATAAAAAATTATAATTTTTTTTAAATATATATTAATTTTAAATTAACTATTTATTTTTAAATTTTATTGAGATAAAAAATTAATTAATTTTTTATTAATTTATAATTATGAAAATATCTCTTGAAATGTAATCCTCTATTTGGTACATTATTAAAATTAATATATACTTTTTAAAAAAGTTATAATAATTTTTTACCCCCATTTAATAATTATAAATCTTTTATGCACTTTTATTTATTTATTTATTTATTTATGATTATAATAGTTTTATTCTCGTTCATTCTTTAAAGTTTTTAACTACAGTATATCTTCATTTTTAACGCTCTTGGGAGCTGAACATATATTGATTTTTTTTTAATGATATAAACACATGTTAATAAATAAATGCATGAAAAAGATATGTTTAATTTATATAACATTTTTAACTTATAGTTTTCAACTTTTTCTTTATACTATTGTAGGAATAATCTTTTATCTTTATAAGCAGTGCTTCAGTTTCATTGATGAAACCAAGACGTTAGAATTTCTTTTTTTTTTATGCTCTAGTCCGTCAAAATTGAGTTGAATTTAGCCAAATTTTATATTTTATAGTTTCAATTCCATTGATTTCAGTTTTAAAGATGTAAAAATTAATATTTATCACGTCAATTAAAGTTTTAAAATTATAAACAAACATTTAATCAAATCAATCTTTATAATATTATACATGTTTATTTTCTAATTTTATATATTTATAGTACACATGTTATATAATTTTAATTAAATTTTTACGTGGATTTAGAAAATTAAACAATTTATATTCTTCTTCTTTTATCTTCACTTTAAAAAAATTATTATAATTAATAAAAAAATTAAATTATTTTTTGTTTTTAAATTCTCAACAATTTATTCGCTTTTAAATTTTTTTTTGTCTAATTGATAATAATGAATGCATAATTATATTTTAAATATTAATTTATAATTTTTAAAATTAAATTATTATTAAATAATAATTTTTTATTAATTTTTCGTAAACATAAAGTTAAAATAATTTAAATTTATTAAAATATAAATAAGTAACCGTAAATCAAATATACCAAAATCTATATAAATAAATTAATTAAATATTTTCTAAACTATATCATTTTATAGATAAGTTTCTATTTTTCATTTAACAAATTTAATAAATTAATATATATTGGCTAGTTAGTATTTTAAACAAAACTCTACCAAATCGATCCGCATTCACTCGTAATACTATTGACGGGAGATATATATATATATATATATATATATATATATATATATATATATTACTAAATTCATAATCCTCTCATTTTAACTTATATTTTGCATTTTTTTTTAAATCTTTTTAAAGAAGTAAGTAATTCCTGAACTACTAAAAAATTCTCCATGATGTCAGGGGTGAAAGTCGTATACTGGGAAGCAAACATATCCATCATTATTTTCCGCAGGAGTTTTTTAAATAAGAACAGTTGGATTGTGCTTGGGAGGACATGTTATGGTCCCAGATGAGCGGACACGGCAGAGGTCATTCATGAAACGACTATCATTAATGAATCTGTAAGACTTATAATTTTTTTTCTTATTCTATACAACATACAAAATAACAGTACATTTTTATAATATTTTCTGTAATGCGTACAAAATTATATACTATTTTAACTTACAAAATAATTCTAGAATATAAGAATGCTAGCGTCAAGTAAATAATAAATAAAAATACAATCAAAAAATTAAAATTAAAAAATAATTTTTTTTTGTTGAAGAATGAAAAGGAGATGCAGATATCATCAACAGGAATAGGGATGATTGGTGGTATTTGACGACGTCTACGAGCGCAACCCAAGTGACAATGATTAGTTTTGTGGTGGTTGGATTCATTCCTATAATACATAGTTTTTAACCATGATCGTTTAATCGTAGATTTATAATTATTATTATAAAAATTGAGTTTTAAATATGTTGGTGCTGGTATGATAATAACGACATACCATTTAATATCATTTTTTAATATAAATTAAAATTAATTAATAAATTAAAAATAGTTATATTAAAATTTAAAGTGAAATTATATTTAAGAATTGTTATATACATTAAAATATAATAATATCTTACAATAACTAGCTAAATAAAATGTTTTAGAATATAAAATACATGTAAACAAACTTACTAATATTAATACTTGTATTGGCGTTAGGGTGTTAGTATTGGTGTATTGATGTTGGCGCTAGTATACGGTGCTAGTGTGTTAGTGTTGGCGTTGGTGTGTTGGTGTTGGTGCATGTGTGCTAGTGCTAGTACGTTGGTGCTGGTATGCTACTAATGCTGATGGTGGTCATCCATTCGTCTAAGAGCTTTATTGCAATATACAAGTACAACGCTAACAAAATAGAAGAAAGATCGTAAATGAGAATGCACATAGCAAATGATGAGACACCTGTAAAGAGAAAGAGAGTATTTTTACTCGAGAATAGATGAATAAATCTTCTTGTTACATTGGTTTCTCATTAAGATTTACTGAAGATAATCTTCTATATAATAAAAAAAACACAAAACCCATACTTGAATAATATGTAAAGACATCTTGAATAGACAAAAAGGTTTTTAAGTAAATCAGACACCTAATTGGAAAATAAAAAATAAAACCAGGATATCTTTTTTAACATTACTTATAGGCTGAATGCACAATCTCAGCAGCTTTTTCGCACAGTTCACGGCTGCCGACAACTGATCCAGTTGCTCCAGCTATCAAAAAAACAGGTCCTCTATCTTCACCCATCTCATTTCCGAAAAATGAGGTGAAATCGTGCAATCAAGATAAAACACCTTGCAGTGAAGAATCTATTCGTAGAAGAGTCACATTCAAGTGTTTCTTCTCGTCACCTAAATAACAATACCACGTCTAGTGAGAAAATGCAACTTCATATGTATTTGAAGTCCAGAAGAGAACCTGATGATACAGTGGTTCAGAAAGTCTTCCAAGTAATATCTCAAGCATGCAGTAGTAATATGGACCATCTTCAACTGGAAAATTTCACGATGTTGTAGCTAAATGAAGGCCTTCATTCCTGAAGAATAAACAACTAAGTATTCTAGCTTTAAAGGAAAAAGAAGAAGAATATATTGCTCATATTTTGATCCCTATGAAGAACTAAGCTAACCAGCATGAAGGCAAGAATATGGATAGATGAAATAAAATTAATAACATAATGCTGCCTGGCTCCAAGTGTAGAAGCAAGAAAATCCTCAGCACCACTAACATCAAACTCTTTTTCTGCAGAAGTTGACTGGAACCAAAAAACAGGAAATGTAGTCATTATCCAAGCACCTATTGTCCATTATAAAACATATTATTAGTTAACTTAGAAAACAAAAAAAAAAAGTCATGCATGTTTTCAAATCCATAAAAGTCATGCTTTACCTGGATTATCGGCAATGAATCTAATAACTGCCCAACTCTTAACGGGCACAGCCACATTGTTCCTGAGAGGTGGATCAACAAGGTTAAAATTTTTAATATAAGTTTTAGAATTGAATTTTCCATATCCGTCAGAAATTATATAGAAATCATATCATAAAGATGAATCGGGTGATTTTTAGATGTTACAATGGACTCACGTTACTGGTGCTGCTGTTGCTGGTCTTTAACTGATTTGGATTGAACAATTTGGTCAGATGTTGATGCACCTCCAACAACTGAATGTTAATTACATTATATTACTTAAATGAGACCATCCACATGCATATAATAATAAGATGTGCATGTAAATGTTAGATACTCAATTCAATCCAGAAACATTCATAAAACCATATGAACTCATAATTTAAATGCAGCGGAAACAAAATTGGATTGAAAACATACCTGCTGTTATTGATCAAATTTCAGCACTTACACGGGAATTCCAATAGATTTTCTGTTCGATGCTTTCACTGATTTCTCACACTTATTCTCTGCGTATTGATGGTGTGATCTGAATTGTTATATAGTTAATAGTGAGAGGACCCGATACTTTATTAAGGTTCTTCCATCAAGAACCTCGTTCGGTTTCGGAACCGACGTACGGTTCCGACGAAACCGAACCGTCACCACGGTTCACTAACGTTGCACCACTTTGATTTACATTCTCCCACTTGGTGCAAACGTTAAGTGAAATTCTCTTGAGTAACAAAACACATGAATCATAGCAATAGGTCCGCTAAGAGTGAGTATTATCTTTCATGTATTACAATGTATTTAGTTTCTCAAGTACTATACTTTATGTGCTAACTAAACTTAATGAATAAATCCTATATTTATTCTTGGTCCAATAAAATATATATATTTTCTCAAATAAATTAAGGTGCACATGAATATGAGAAAATATCACAATATATAAGAGTTTCATTAATAAATTGTATATATACATTTACAAAGTGGAACTAATTCCCATTTTCTCTACATGATCCTTGAATTTCATTGGTGGCATGCCTTTAGTCAAAGGATCAGCAATCATTAACTCAGTGCTTACGTGCTCAATGACCACTTTCTTTTCCTTAACACGTTCTCTTATGGCCAAGTACTTGATGTCGATGTGCTTACTACGACTACCACTTTTGTTGTTCTTAGCCATAAATACAGCTGAGTTGTCACAATATAATCTTAATGGCCTAGAAATAGAGTCAACTACTCTAAGCCCTAAATGAAACTCTTTAACCATACACCATGCGATGTGGCCTCAAAACATGATACGAACTAACTCTCGCATAGTGGAAGTAGCGATCAATGACTTTTTCGCACTCCTCCAGGGGGCTCCGCGTGAAGCATGAAAATGTAACCAAATGTTGATTTTCGTGAATCAATACGACAAAGAAAGTCCACATCGGAGTAGAGCCAATTACTTCCAGGTTCATCGGTTCGTCTATACACGAGCATATAATCCTTGGTTCCTTGTAGGTACCTCATCACT
Organism: Hippophae rhamnoides; assembly: GCA_033030585.1. Taxonomy (NCBI): domain Eukaryota; kingdom Viridiplantae; phylum Streptophyta; class Magnoliopsida; order Rosales; family Elaeagnaceae; genus Hippophae; species Hippophae rhamnoides. The sequence goes on from CM065427.1 coordinate 72,947,475, forward strand.
TTCTTTGCAGCCTTTCCAATGGTCAACACCTGGATTACTCGATATCTCCCTAGCATCCCAACAACAAATGCAATGTCGGTCCAGTGCGAACCTGGCATACATTGGCTTCCAATAGCTGAAGCATATGGAATGGTTTTCATTTGTTCTCTTTCAAAATCATTCTTTGGGCATTGGTCCAAATTGAACTTATCACCCTTCACAATGGGAGCAACACTTGGTGAACAATCCTTCATCCGAAATCTCTCTAAAACTTTATTGATATAGGTTTCCTGAGACAAACCCAAGACACCTCGAAGTCTATCTCTATGGATCTTAATGCCAATGACATAAGATGCCTCACCCATATCCTTCATATCAAAATTTTTAGAGAGGAATTGTTTTACCTCATGTAGCAAACCCCTATCATTGGCTGCAAGCAAAATATCATCCACATATAGCACCAAGAAACAAATCTTACTCCCACTAACTTTCTGGTATATACATTGATCCATGACGTTCTCTTCAAAACCAAATGAAGTGATGACGTTATGGAATTTTAAATACCATTGACGGGAAGCTTGTTTTAATCCATATATGGATTTATTAAGCTTACAAACCAAATGCTCACCATTATTAGAGAAGAATCCTTCAGGTTGTTTCATATAAACCTCTTCCTCTAGGTTACCATTAAGGAAAGCCGTTTTCACATCCATTTGTTGCAAATCAAAATCAAAATGGGCAACCAATGCCATGACCACACGAAGTGAATCTTTCTTAGATACAGGAGAAAATGTCTCTGTGTAGTCGATTCCTTCCCTTTAGTGAATCCTTTGGCAACGAGTCTTTCCTTATGTCTCTCAATGTTGCCTTGTGAGTCTTTCTTTGTTTTGAAGACCCATTTACATCCAATGTCTTTCACACCATCAGGAAACTTGACGAGATCCCAGACTCGGTTAGACACCATAGAATCCATCTCTTCTTTCATGGCATTGTACCATAAGTTCGAAACCTCAGAACTCATGGGCTGTGAAAACGTTTCAGGATCATGTTGTTCAACTAGTTGTTCAACAGTTGTAGGCATCTGTTGAACTTTAACATCTACTAGATCAGGATCAACAGCTTGTGGTACATCCAAGACTGGTTCTTCAACACGCATTTGTACTCGAGGCGTGTTGTTAACAATAATGATCAGTCCATTACTTGAAGTGGTACATTGAGCATCTGAATGATCTTTCTCAGAACCAATGCCCTGGGATTGATCGCTCCCACTAATCAAGTAATTCTCAAGAAATTTTTCATTTCTTGATTCCACAAATCTAGTGTTGTGAGATGGACAATAAAATCTATAACCCTTAGACCGTTCGGCATATCCAATGAAATACCCACTAATGGTCCTTGGGTCCACCTTTTTCTCTTATGGATTATAAATCCTCACTTCAGACGGGCATCCCCAAACGTGCATATGTTGCAAACTCGGTTTCCAACCTTTCCATAATTCAAATGGTGTCTTTGAGACAGCCTTGGTTGGAACTCGGTTTAATATATACACAGCCGTCTTTAAAGCTTCAATCTACAAGGATTTAGGAATATTGGAGTTGCTAAGCATACTCCGCACCATGTCCCATAGTGTTTGGTTTCTTCTTTCTGCTACACCATTCTGGTCTGGTGAACCAGGCATAGTGTATTGGGCAACTATCCCATGTTTTTGAAGAAATTTAGCAAACGGACCAGGCGCTTGTCCATTCTCAGTGTATCTACCATAATATTCATCACCTCTATCTGATCTCACAATCTTTATTTGCTTTCCACATTGTTTCTCTACTTCAACCTTAAAGCTTTTGAAGGCATCCAATGCTTCGCTCTTATTATGAAGCATATAGAGATACATATATCGAGAAAAATCATCAATAAAGGTGATAAAATATTTCTGACCTTGAATGTCCATGTCTGGACAACATATATCTGTATGTATGATTTCTAATATGTTTGAACTTCTATTGGAACCTTTCTTTGACTTGTTAGTCTGCTTTCCCTTAATGCAGTCCACACATGTCTCAAAATCAGTAAAATCTAGAGTACTAAGTACCCCATCTTTAACTAATCTTTTAATTCTTTCTATGGAGATATGTCCTAATCTTCTATGCCATAATGTAGAAGAGTCATTGTCAATAATACACCTTTGAGTGCCAGCTTAAACATGCATAGCATTATGAGTGACATTATTTTGTAAATTAATGTAGTAAAGACCATCAGACAAAATATCATTCCCAACACAATCAGATTTATTAAATAAATTGAAAGATGTTTCTGAAAAGTGAAAGGAATAACCATAAGATACAAGTCTTGAAATTGAAATCAAGTTTCTAGAGAAACTTGGAACATAAAAGGTCTTTTCTAATTTTAAAATAAAACCACTACTTAAAATCAAACTACATGTCCCTACAGCCTCCACATGTGAGCCCATCTTGTTACCGAATAAGATGTATTACTTACTTCTCACTGGCTTCCTTAGATTTTGCATACCCTGTAAGGAATTTGCAACATGGATTGTAGATCCAGAATCAATCCACCAGGTGTTAATATTAACATTAACCATATTAGATTCATAACAAACAAACGAGGTTGGATTACCTTTATTCTCAAGCCATTTCTGGAATCTAATACAATTCTTCTTCATATGTCCCTTCTTTTTACAAAAGAAACACTTGGATTCTTTCTTAATATCAGCCTGAGGTGGAATTATTCCCTTTCCTTTATGCTTGTATTGAGATTTTCCTTTCTGATACGTTGTAGCCAACATTGCACTTTCACCAAATTCCATAACAAGCCTCCCTTCCTTTTGAACACACATGGTCATTAGTTCATTGATTGACCATTTATCTTTATGTGTATTGTATGAGATTTTGAATGGCCCGTACTGGTGTGGGAGAGTGTTAAGGATATAGTGCACCAGGAAGGATTCCGACATCTCAACCTCGAGATGCTTAAGTTGAGCCACAATGTCCCTCATTTGCATAATGTGCTCGCGCACACCTTTCACATTGGTGAGTCTTAAAGAAGAGAACTTCATAATAAGGGTGCTTGCTAAAGCCTTATCTGAAGTGACGAATTGATCATCAGTGGCCTTTAGCAAGTCTTGAACATTGGTATGCTGATCAACGGAACCACGAATACCAGCAGAGATTTTAGTCTTAATGAACATCATACTAAGGCGATTAGATCGTTCCCATTGTTCATAAAGCATGATATTCTCTAGAGTACCGGTTTAAGTAATTTTAGGTGGTTCGTTTTTCCTAATAGCATAATCAATATCCATCCACCCTAATTGAAGTAGAATTCTTTCCTTCCATATTTTATAGTTATCCCCTTTCAGATCGGGAATATCACAGCGGATATCAGAAAAATTTACAGGTTGAGAAGCTACAATTAAAGATTATATGCTTATTAAAATTTGAGGCCTAAACTATAGTCATTATTTACCAATGTAAATCATGAATAATATGAATCTAGTGACATAAAACTTGCCTGTGGGCTAAAGTTTTAATTCAATTAAATTCATCCTAACTTTACGATAAAACTATCAAATTATGTTCATTTTCCTAATCCCAGTGGGTAAATTATAAAATATAATTTGATATTATATCCTAATTAATCACACAAAAATATAATAAAAATTCCTGTGGGATAAGATTTATTATATCACATATGATTAATTACAATTAATATTTATTTTCTAAATGTGATCCTAAATAAACTTTATTATAGTTTTAATTAATTAAAGATGCTGTGGCTACTCCCTAATTAATCAAACTATATGAATCACTTAAATATTAATTAAATTCTTATGCTCAATTATTGCATAAAACCATAAGCAATATTAATTTAATATCAAATGTAAAAATATTATTTATCTTAAATTGCATATATGACAATAAATTATACAAGCAAAATTAAATAATATAAGCACTAATTAAATCAATAAGAGTCATTAAAAAAATTAATTTAATTATGCATAAATTATTTAACTAAATTTTATATGTATAATCAATTGCAAAATTTATACATATAAATACACAAAACAAATAATTTAAGCATAATGTATTTAAATAAAATTTTAATGTGTCCAAAAATTATTTAAATAAATATAACATGTATAATAAATATTATACATATGATAAACATAAATTAAGATTATATTCGGAATTTATTTGTATTTTTTTTAAATCAAAATACAAATACATGTTTAAAATTAAGTTAGATACTACATTTAATGAAAAAATAGTTACAACCTAGTGGAAAGTTTCATTTATTCCCACCATTGAATTCTGGGTTAAACTCCCAGTTAAAGCTTTTCTTTTTGTTTAAAAAATCAAATATATGTTGCAGCCCACTGGATGAGATTATTAGAAATTTCCCACCAGATCCGTGTTTGAGTCCCCCACGCAGCATGTTTTTAAATTTTTTTTTTATAAACTTCATCTTCAACCTCTAGCCGGGTCAACTTGACCCGGTTTGACCTTAATGGATACTCGGCTGTATATTTCTATTCCGACGATGAAATCAGGCATTCTTTTTATCAAAATTCTCAGAGTTCAATTTCTGAGTGATTTATGATCTTAATTTTAAGTAAAAACTTGATTTTAAACAAAAAGTTAATTAATGAAGGAAATAAATACCCACGGCAAATTGGATTTATTTTCTTCATTGTTTTTCAAGTTTAATTTTACAGAATCACTCAAAAATTAATATTGAAACACTTTATAATTTCCATATGCATCAAAAACAATCAAAATAAAAAACCTAAAATTTCAGTTCTAGTGAAACAGAGCAAAACATAGTTGTTTTCAAATTGTTCTGATACCAAATGTTAGATACTCAATTCAATCCAGAAACATTCATAAAACCATATGAACTCATAATTTAAATGCAGCGGAAACAAAATTGGATTGAAAACATACCTCCTGGCATTGATCAAATTTCAGCACTTACACGGGAATTCCAAGGGATTTTCTGTTCGATGCTTTCATTGGTTTCTCATACTTATTCTCTACGTATTGATGGTGTGATCTGAATTGTTATATAGTTAATAGTGAGAGGACCCGATACTTTATTAAGGTTCTTCTATCAAGAACCTCGTTCGATTTCGGAACCGACGTACGGTTTCGACGAAACCGAACCGTCACCACGGTTCACTAACGTTGTACTACTTTGATTTACAGTAAACACCCAACTGCACATCCAGTTACCAAACACTGGAACTTTAATGTTTCCATCAAACAGAAATTCCCTAAGAACACCGGTGCATATAAGTTCTTTATGCAGGAAAGATCCACATTTAAAACAAAAATCTAGAATACGATTAAATCTGAATTGAATCCAATTAAGAGTGTTATCGTTTTTAATATTGAAGTAGACAGTGAATAGAAATTAAGGATATGGAAAGAAAATTAAGCATAAAATAATGAATAGAAACTAATCCATGATACACTACAATTGAGTGTTTGAACAAGGATATATAACAATTTCTTTCTCATATATGTACTTGAAAGGTTTGCATCTGGGAATGGGACCATCTTCACCGGTGGTTATTGCAGTGCATCTACTCAATCTGTATGCAGGAGAGTAGTTCATAACATAATATATATACACACACTTATACTAAGAGCAGTTCATATATAACAGACAAAAAAAATGAGAAAAAGTTCTATCAACTAATGTTTACCTAGCAATATCTCCTCACAATATATTCAAAAGAACTGTCTCTGCGTTATCATTTGCATTATGTCTAGTAACAAATTTATCAACTTTCGACATAGCACGCCACATACGAAGTCTCCAAATCTTATTACAGTTGGCCTCATGCTGAAATTTCAGTTTGAAAATGTTGTTAGCTCGATTCCACGTAGGAACCCCTTTCCAAAAACTAAGGAACTGATTTGGTGCTAAAAATTGAGTCAAACTTAAAGAAGACAAATTTGAGGTAATTAATGGGTAATTAGAAAATTCCAAATCTTACATAAAATTACCACAAAAATGTTAAAACTAAAGAAAACTTTACACGAACTTCTTTGAGAACGACAAATGAAGCCCTAAATTGAAAAGTCTGAGCTGAGAAATCAGCTATGCGAGTGAGCGGCCAGGGAGGGGAGGTGTGCGACAGGGCCGAGGAAGAGGAAGAGGAAGAAGAGAGGGGAGAAGGAAGAACATGCAGATCCTCATCCATTTGGTCGTACAATGCTCGCGTAGTTGGGGAAAATCTCACGTAGCTGGGGAGAATGAAAGGAGAAAGGAAAAAAAAGGGAAAACTGGGGATAAGGAAAAAATAAACAAAAAATAGGGAAAAGGAAAAAAATAAAAATAAAAAGTGGGGATAAGAAAAAAAAAGAAAAAGAAAATAATTAAGAAAAAGAAAAAAAAAGAGAAAAAAAGATAAAATAAAAATTGATATAATTTATAGTAACCTCGATTAAAAAAAAATTAAAGTTAAATTTTCAAAGTCATAGACTTCTTAATATAATTTTTAATTTTTGTAAATTTGTATAAAATTTTGTTTAAATTATGTATTATTTATTTTAAACAAATATGCAAATACATAGTTTATGTAATATTTATTAAATGCATATGAATTTTCTTTAAAATTTACAAATTGTTGTTATTTTTACAAAGTTAATTCACAAACTAATATATATAATAGCCTAGATTTTTAAAAAAATTAAAGTTAAATTTTCAAAATCATAGACTTCTTAATATATATTTTTAATTTTTGTAAATTTGTATAAAATTTTGTTTAAATTATGTATTATTTATTTTAAACAAATATGCAAATACACAGTTTATGTAATATTTATATTAGATAAATGCATATGAATTTTCTTTAAAATTTACAAATTGTTGTTATTTTTACAAAGTTAATTCAATAAGAAGATCTAAAATTGATATGTTGTTTATTATAAACATTTTGATATTTTAGGTTATTTTATAAGATGTAAATAATTGTATATAAATCTGTAAAATTTTGAAAATGATATTGTTTAGCTATATATAAATTTTATAATATATACATTAAGATAAATTAATTTAGATGAAAAAGTTTTAAATTTTCACAATAAATTAAAAATAAATTTCGAATTAAATAAGTTTTAAAATAAATCAATAGAAAGAATTTTATTTTATAGGTTTTTTATGTAAAATATATATAATGTGTATATAATTACGTAAAGTTTAGGTAAATAAATTTTGAGATAGATAAATTTTAAATTAAATATATTACTCAATGATAATATTTTCATGTTTGTAAGATTATTTTGTAAAGTTGTGCACAAATATTACATAATTTTATTCATATTATATAAATATATAGTTATTTTCATAAATGTTATTTTTATAAAAAACAAATAGTGGAGCCTCAATTTTGTCATCACATTAAGAGATTTGCAAAAATTAATTTAATCAATACAAACTAACAAACTCAATTTTATAAATTTTAAAGAATTATTTAATTGATTTGATTTTAAATTTAAAAAAATTAATAAAGTATGAGTTTGTTAGGTTTTTAAATTTTAAAAACTAATAAAAACCTAAACAACCCATGTCTATTACATTTAATTTATTTTTTTCTTTTTATTTGTTTTTAAATTGTTCAAACTTCTTCCATTTAAAATTTTAAAATTCTAACATATAATCATAATCATATATAATTTTAAGCTTTTTTTCTTTTAATTAATTATATTTTTTTACATAATATAATTAGAGTATTAACTTAATATATATACATAGATTAATATTTAACTTAAACATTAATAATTATAATATCATGTACACATATATAATATAAATTACAAAACTTAAAGTTCGTATAATTAAATTTATTTTCAAGTAACAAAAAATTGTATCCACGATCTAGTAAGGAAAATAAAAATTTTCAAAACAAATACAACCAATCTAAAATAACCTAAATTTTTTAGTTCGTCGGATTGTTTTTACTATTTAATTAATTTGTATCAGTTTATATTTTCTAATATCCCAATAGATTAAATTAGTTTAAATTTTACTATAAAAACAAACCAACCCAACTTTAAACACGCTAACGCTAATCACATGGACAAGAAAAAAAAATTCAACGCTTTATATATATATATATATATAATAAATAGTATTGTCATTAACTTTTTCGCTAATGAAATGATAATATTTCTTTACTGTGTATGTGAAAGTGAATACTAATCTGAACAAAATAAGAGAGAGAAAAGACCGGCTTACATAGCGTTTTCTAGAAGGATTGGTCCTCCCTTCTTTTAGTGGTATTAAGAATAACTTTCACATTTGTATCCTACCCATTCATTATATTTACACCACTCAGATCAACCATACTCTTACTAGCTCAATCCTTAAATCAATAAAATTATTATATTTGTAGTAATGTGATGTTAATATCTCTAATAACCAAAAACAAAGAATGATTTATTGACGATACAATCAAAAGGTCATCAACAAACTTTGAAGCAAAAATAAAACAATTGACTTGTTGCAACATTCTTGTTAAAGGATGGATCCTCAACACCATATCGCCCAAAATTACAGAAAGTGTCATGTATAATGATACTGCATATGAGTTATGGGAAGAACTAAAGGAACGCTTTTGGCACACCAACAACGTTCACCTATTCCATATTGAGCAAGAGATCCATGATTGCATACAAGAAGGTGTAAATATTGGAGAATACTATACCAAACTGAAAAGCTTATGGAATAGTCGTGATGCATTATGTCCTCCTCCACATTGTGGAGGAAATGCCGGAAGGGAACTACAAGAATATCAACAAAAGCAACAAGCCAAAAAGTTTCTCATGAGGCTTAACATGGTTTACACATCACCACGTGGACAAATCTTGCTCATTGAACCTTTATCTACAGTAAATAAGTTATACTCACTCAATGTTCAAGATGAAAAGCAAAGAGTTATCTCCACGCAAACTATAGGAAGGATGCCAGAAGCTGTCGCACTTGTTGCCAAAGATATTCGTCCACAATATCCTCACAAAATTACCCACCAAGGAATCCACATCTCAAGTGCAATCGATGCAACAATATAGGCCACAATTCAAAGAATTGCCGAAGTCACCTCAAATGTGATTTTTGTGGTCTCAATGGACACAAATTTGAAAACTGTCGAAAGCGTCTCAAATGTAATTTATGTGGTTTAAATGGACATGACATCAACATGTGTCAGAAGAAAGGAGCAATTCAAGATAAGAGGAACACAAGTTATGGCTTCCCCTCCAAAGCTCGTCATACTAACTTTCAAGAAAGCTGCTCCGACACAAAGACACCATCCCACAACCATACATATGTCATATATCAAGAGCTCATTACACTTCTCAATCAATCCAAATTAAGTAGCATGGCAAGTTAAGTGATTACTTCTTCAGGTAACACATTATGTGCAATTGTTTTCCATTCAGAAACTCGTTGGATTTTTGATACAGAGGCAACTAATCAAATGGTCTGTTCCCAAAACCTTATGAGCTCCAACATTCCAGTCACTAATTGGCATGTGCATTTACCTGATCATTCTTTTGCCCGTGTCACACATACTGGCACTGTACATTTCTCAAATAATTTCATACTCCATAATGTCTTATGTGTTCCCTCCTTCAAATTAAACTTAGTTTCAGTAGCCAAACTAACTCAAACTACATTTTGCCATGTCATCTTCCCTAATAATATGTGCTTTGTTCAAGACAAATGCTCAGGGAAGACAATTGGAATGGGAACTGAGAAAGTATGACTCTACTACCTGACTACTTCTGAAAAGGCTGGATATTTCGTCGTTTTAAATACTACTTCCACCAACTCTCATCTATGGCATCAACAACTTGGTCATTTATCTAATAACAGTTTGCGTGTAATTTCTCTTTCCATCAACACACCTTTTTGTTCCATTAGTGATTGTTATATTTGTCAATTAGCTAAGCAAACACGTAATTCATTTCCTTTAAGTTCCATCAATACAAAAGCACCTTTTGAAATGATTCATGTCGATATTTGGGGTGGCTATCACATTCCAGCACTTAATGGAGTACGTTATTTTCTCACTATTGTTGATGACTACTCAAGATGCACATGGGTCTATCTCTTACATGCTAAATCTGATACACGCACATTTCTTACCACCTTCATCAATCTTGTTGAAACACAATTTTCATCCAAAGTTAAAATCATTCGTAGTGATAATGGACCAGAATTCTCTATGATCCAATTGTTTTATACCAAAGGAATCCTTCATCAAACCATTTGTGTCTCTACCCCTCAACAAAATGGTGTTGCTGAACGCAAACACCATTATCTTCTCAATGTCGCTCGTTCATTGCTCTTCCAAGCCAATCTTCCTAAACAATCCTGGAGAGATGCCATTCTTACAGCCACATACCTCATAAATCATACTCCAACACCTATTCTCAAGGGTAAAACACCATTTGAAGTCCTTTTTCACAAAATTCCTAGGTATGAACATCTTCGTGTTTTTGGTTCCCTTTGTTTTGTGTTTACACATCATGATCGAATCACCAAGTTTGATCATAGTTCACATAGATGCATATTCGTTGGGTATCCATCTGGAATAAAAGGTTATCGTGTGTACAATCTGAAAACCAGTAAGACTTTAGTGTCTCGTGATGTTATCTTTCATGAACATGTATTTCCTTATCTCACTTCCGTTGTCAACACTCCAACTCTATTCATTTCATCAGAAAATACTATTTATGATGACATACCTAACATTCGTCAATCAACCAATCCAAATACATCACTTCATCATACACCATTTATCCTTCCAACAATCGACTCGGACATTCTTCATCCTCAAAATTATCTCCAGAAACATCATCATTAAATTCTTTACCAAACATAACTCCTCCAACACCAGTCACATATAGGATTCTTCGATCCACCAATGTTCCTAGCTACCTTCAAAAATATCATATAGAAGCTTCCTTGCCTTCTCGGTCCTTCCCTTCGTCTCACTCAGCATCGTCCAAAGACAAAGGTACTTCTCATTCTTTATCTCATGTATTTACCTATGACCAATTATCACCTGCACATCGTGCCTTTGCCACTTCTATTTCCATTCTTAGGGAACCAACCACATTTCCTGAAGCTTTCAACGATCCAAAATGGCGGCTTGCCATGAAACAAGAACTGGATGCTCTTGAAATCTTTAACAACTTCTTCCAAAAAAGAAACTAGTTGGTTGTAAATGGGTCTACAAAATCAAGTATAATTCTGATGGCTCTGTGGAACGATACAAGGCTCAGTTGGTGGCCAAAGGATACAGTCAGATTGAAGATTTTGACTACCAAGAAACTTTTGCACCAATAGCCAAACTTGTCATTGTTCGGCTTCATCTTGCTGTTGCTGCTATTCAAAATTGGCATCTTCAACAACTCGATATCAACAATGCTTTTCTCTATGGTGATCTTCATGAAGATGTCTACATGTCCCTTCCACCTAGATTTGGACGAAAGGGGGAAACACGAAAATGTAAGCTACATAAATCTTTGTATGGACTCAAACTAGCCTCACGACAATGGTTCATCAAGCTATCAACAACACTTAAGCTAGTTGGTTTTAACCAATCCAAGTATGATCACTCACTGTTCATCCAAACCCATGGTAATTCCTTCTCTACTCTTCTTGTCTATGTAAATGATATAATCATAATAGGAAACAATGTACAAGACATTGAAGAAACTAAGAATCATCTCATGAGACAATTCAAACTTAAATATCTCGGTGAATTAAAATATTTTTTGGGCAGAGAAGTTTCACGTTCCAAGAAGGGAATTGTTCTGTCACAACACAAGTACGCACTTGAAATATTGGAGGACATAGGTTATCTTGGTGCCAAATCTACTAATTCACCTAAAGAACAAAATTTATCCCTTAGCAAGGTTGAAGGGGAATTCATCAGTAATCCCACATCCTATCGAAGACTTGTTGAGAGATTAATATACTTGACCATCACAAGACCTGACTTAGTGTATGCCGTACACATTCTCAGTCAATATATGGATAAACCACATCAACCACATTTGGAAGCAGCTCAACGACTGCTACGATATGTCAAGAACATACCAGGGCAATGCCTCTTTTTCCCAACAACTAGTTCATTACAACTAAATGCTTTATGTGATGCAGATTGGACAAAATGCACATATACACGATGATCAACCACATGATATTGTATGTTTCTTGGAAACTCGCTAATTTCTTGGAAGACTAAGAAACAAAATACGGTCTCAAGATCAAGTGCAGAAGCATAATACCGCTCTATGGCAGCAGCATGTTGTGAAGTAACCTGGTTACGATACATTTTGGATGATTTGGGTATCAAACACTCCCAACCAATCAAGTTATATTGTGACAATCAAGCAGTCCTTCACATTGCAACAAATCCAATGTTTTATGAGCGAACCAAACACATAAAGATCGATTTACATCTAGTAAGAGAAAAGATTCAAACTGGAATGATCAAAACTTATCATATATCTACATTAGAGCAACTAATAGATATATTTATCAAATCCTTAAGTTTTTCACAGTTCTCAAACTTATTTAACAAGTTAGGAATAATTAACATATATTCCAACTTGAGGAAAATGTTAAAGAACTTTAGATCCAACTGGTGCCAATTTTGCTTTTCTTTTATATAAATAGTGTGTAAACATTCGTTTATTCATCATCAATAAAATCATTTCTTACAATTGTGAATATGATTCTCAATTTTGTAAATTCAGATTATTCAACGGGAGATAATGATAAGTATAATAAAATAAAAAATAGAGAATAAATATAATTTTTTTAAATAAATACGAATTTTTTATTTTATATCCGATTCTTTAAAACTAATTACACTAATTTGATAAATATAAAAAATTGTTTATATTTTAATTATTTTATAAATTTAATTACATTTAAACTCAGATTAATAGTAAACGTATTATATATTTTTTATTTTATATTTAAATTATATATTCATTCATTTAAAACATCATTAATATTTTTTATAAAATTATTTAAATTATTTATTTAAATTTTAAAAATCTAAAATCTTATGATTATTTTATAATTTATTTTTATTATTTCAAAATAATTTATAATAAAATTCAATAAAAATATTATATATTTATTTTTATATATTTTATTTTTTTCTTTTAATATAAATTTTATTATTTATTGTCTCAAAATCTTCTTTTTCTTTTCATTATAAAATATTTATTATTTACATGTTTTTATATAGTTTTCCTTTTTAATAAAATAAAAAAAATTATATTTAAAATATGATTTAAATCTTTATTTTTTTTATTTGAGGTCTATTGTTGACCACAATCCTCGTGTATAATTAGGTGATAAATTCAAAATAAAAAAAATAGATAAGGGACAAGGATTCAAATCCAGCCCGTTCCATCCACAAAACCATTCTATAATTAAGTGAACAAACACGTGTTGGGTCTTTTTGTTATGTTCACCGTTCTTTTAAGAATGTAATATTGAACAAACACGTGTCTCTTTTGTCAGCTATAAGAAGCATCTATTAATATTTTCGTAAAAAGTAATTGATTATATATGATTAAATATGGTTGGTTTCCAGTACGGTTTTCATGATCCACTACATTTTGTTTTTATAGAGATTTCTTATATCATTAACTAAAAAATTATTTTATGATATAATTTGAATTTAAGTTTACAATAAAAAAAATTGTAAAAATCATATCACTTATTAAAATATAAATTAATTTAATTCGTCCATTTTATTTGTAGTTTAATTTCGAGTCCATGACTCCTAGATTTTACGCCTTGTAACACTTTTTTTTTGGGATAATAATGTAACATATAAAGTTGTTTCCTTCACATTAACTCGAATGAAATACAACCAAGGCTGTTTTTGCCATTTGTTTAAGATTAAGGTAAACTAATAAATGTAAGGTAAGTTGTTAGTAAAAAAATATTATTTAATTTTAGATATAATAAATATATTAACAAACTCTTTATTAATATTAGAAATTTATCATTAAATTAATTAATAGTATATCAACAAATTTAGTATGAATTATACAAATTATCGTCAAAATATAACAATATTAAGATTTATAACATTTATAAAGAATTTAATAATAAATTTATTATAATTTAAAATTAAGTGATAAATTAGTGATGGTATATTTATTTTATTCTAATTAAGTCCGAGCCTATTTGCTTTTATAGTTTATAAATTTTATTGTAATAATTTTTATTCAAGTCAATCAAAAATTAAATTGAACTTAAAATAAGTTTCTTTAGTATATTGTTTATTCGAAGAATATTTTGAAATAATTGAGTGAGATGATAGATTTCTGTTAATGGATATTGGTTCTAAATAAATGATGCATATGACATGATTCGTGTAGATTATATATAAAAACATAAGTATGTGAATGATATATCTATTAAAAATAAAATGAATTCAATAAAGTAAAATAATAATATCGATAATTTAACGTGTTTTATTCTTTAATTTAAGTTATAAATATGTGACAAACTCCAAAAAATATTTCTTACATTAATAAAACTAATGGGTACAAAGCGAGTGACAATACAGAAAATTGAAATCAACCTAAAATAATGATACATAAGTGTTTTACAAACTCATTATTTTGTCACTCGTCTTTTAGAAAAATATCTCAAATATTTTTTTAAAATATTATCTCACACTCTCTCACACACAACACTATTTTTCATTAAAAGAAATTTTTTCTTTCATTTTGCTTTGCTTATTTTCTTTTGGTATGTCTCTCTAAGGTAAAAACACTATCTATTTATAGGCAAAATTGTTTATCCATTATGTGCCCTTTCATGTGAGTAGAACCTACAAATCTCTCCCTCCTGACTATATGGAGGGTTCAACCAATCCAGTAGTTAAACAATAGTATTCAAAATTCTGTCTTAGAAGAATTTTCGTCGACATATCTAATCCATTTTTCTCTGTATGGATCTTTTCAAGATGTAGTAGTTTCTTCTCCATTACATCCCTAATCTATTGATATCTCACATCAATATGTTTTGATCTTGAATAAAATGAGGCAATCTTTCCAAGGTAGATAGCATTTTGAATATCACAAAATAACTAGTAACTATCTTATTGTAACCCAAATTCTTCCAAGAACTTTTTCATCCATAACAGCTCTTTACATGCTTCCGTTGGTGCTATAAACTCTTCTTCTGTAATGGACAGTGTAACACATTTTTATAACTTTGACTTCCATGACACAATTCCCCCTACAAATGTAATTAGGTAACCTGAAGTAGCTTTTTAGGAATTTACATCGCCATCCATATCTGCATTTGTGTATCAAACTAACATAAGTTTGTCATTTCCAAAACATATGCATATTTTGGAGGAACCTTAAAGATACTTGAAAATCCATTTCACTGCAGCCCAATGTTCCTTTCCAAGATTTGAAAGGAATCTATTTACAGCTCCAACTGTATGAGCGATATCTAGCCATGTACAAACCATGACATACATCAAACTTACAATTGCTAAAGCATATGGAACATTTTCCATCTCTTCCTTCTCTTTGTATGTAGAAGGGCTTTGCTTAGAACTTAGCTTAAAATGATTAGCAAGAGGACAACTAATTGCTTTAGCTTTGTTCACATGAAATCTCTAAAGTACTTTCTTAATGTAGTTTTCCTGTGACAACCATAATTCCTTGTGCCTCTGTCTCTAATAATACTCATGCCAAGAATTTTTTTTGTTATCCCCAATTCTTTCAAGGCAAAAGAATTACTCAACTACTTTTTCAAGTTATTGATTCTAGAAATATTTCGGCCAACAATTAACGTATCATCCATATAGAGCAAAAGAATAATGAAATCATCATCAGAGAATTTCTACACAAAAATAAAATGGTCTAAATTAGTCTTTTTATAGCCTTGCTCCCCCATTATAGACTCAATTATGTTGTATCATTATCTCGGTGCTTATTTTAAACCCTAAAGGCTTTTATTCAATTTGCAAATATAATCATCTTTTCCTTTTTACTTTGAACCCTATGGTTCCTCCATGTATATCTTTTCTTCTAAGTCAGCATGTAAGAAGGCAGTTTTGACATTCATTTGCTCAAACTCCAAGTCAAGACTTACTACTAACCCCAACACAGTACAAATGGATTTTATTTTCACAATTAGTGAGAAAATCTCATCAAAGTCAACTCATTTTCTTTGGCTGAATCCTTTGATAACCAGTATGGTTTTGTATCGCGGACTGGAACTATGTTTTTCATGTTTCACCTTGGACACCCATTTATTTTTCAAAGCCCTATTCCCTTTGAGAAATTTTATCAACTCAAAAGTTTTATTCTCATATAAGGACTTCATCTCATCTTGTATGGCTTCAATCCATTTTTCTTTGGATTTTTTATCTATAGATTCTTCATAAATCTCAAGTCCTCACCCATTAGTGAAAGTTACATACTCATCTGAAGGATATGTGGTAGATGGCCGTCTTGGTCTACCACTTTTTCTTAGTGGAATAGAAGAAGTCATAGGTGTTAGTGTTGGATAATGAACATCAAAATCTACTTCGTCTTCAGAACCAACTTTTATAGGAGAATCATCTTCATTAGGTGGATAAACCTAGTCTTCATCTCTAACTTGTCTTGGCACTGATGTTGAAGGAATTAAATCCAAATCTGATGAGTCACCATTGGAATTAGGAACATCCTTCTTCATTTTGACAATATCTTCAATGGTCTCATCTTTAACAAATACAGTATCATGGCTTCAGACAAGTCTCTTTAGAACCGGATCATAAAATCTATAGTCAAATTGATCTTGACCATAGTCAATAAAAATACATTGTCTTGTCTTTGCATCAATTTTGGATCTCTCATCCTTGGGGATATGAACAAATGCTTTGCATCTAAACACCCTCGAATGATCATAGGAAATATCCTTTCCTGACCACACTTTATTTGGAACATCCATCCTTAGATAAGTATAGGGTGAAAGATTCAACACACGTACAATTATGAGTATGACTTCACCCCAGAAAGTTTTAGGCAACTTTGCATATGGGAGTAGGCATCTGACTCTCTCTATCAAAATTAAGTTCATCCTCTCAACTAAGCCATTCAATTGCGGTGTCTTTGGAGGTGTCATTTGATGCCAAATATCACACTTTTTGCAATAAGCATGAAAAGGTCTTGTGCATTCTCTACCATTGTTTGTTTGAATGCACTTCAACTTCTTCCCAATATGCCTCTCAACTAAGGCATGAAATTCTTTGAAGACATCTAGCAACTGATCCTTTGTCTTTAGAAGATATACTCACATCTTCCTTGAATAATCATTAATGAAAGTCACAAAGTATTAAGCACCACCAAGTGACTTTGGCATTGGTCCATATAAATTTAAATGAATTAGATCTAAAATATTATTCATTCTAGAATGAGGGGAACTCTAAAAAGCAACTCTGTTTTGCTTTCCTACTAGACAATCAAAACATTTCTCCAAATGTACTTCATCCATTCCAGACAATATCTTCTTTCTGTTTAGACTTGTCATACCTTTTTCACCCATATGATTGAGTCTCTTATGCCATAATTCAACTACATTGTCTTTCTCCACGAAATTTAATGTGTCGGTGGAGAGCTTCGCTTGTATTATATATAGAGTTGTATGCTTCTCACCTCTAGCCAATACTAAAGAGCCTTTTGTAAGTTTCCATTTGTCATAAATGAAAGAGCTGCAATATCCTTCATTTGAAAGTTTGCATACAGAGATCAAATTCAGGTGCATATCAAGAATATGCCTGACATCCTTTAGAAATAGTATGGTTCTATTCTATGTTTCCAAGCAAACATCTCCTCTGCCAACAACCTTTTGACAAACCTTTATTTCCTATTCTAACAACACCAAAACTTTCAGGTGTATATGATGAGAAAAATTCTCTACACGATGTAGCATGAATTGTAGCACCACTATCAATCACCCAGTTGGCCTCGTGAGATGCAAGATTAACAAACTTTTCATCATAAACGATTTTGAACTCATCTATGGTATTTGTTTGGTCATCATCACTACTATCATCTTTCTTCACTGCTTTTTTGTTCATTTTTTGTTCCTTTTTGAACATCCAATAAAATTTCTTGATGTGACCCTTCCTCTTAGAGTGATGGCATTCAACATTGGTATATTTGTTTGATTTGCCTATGCTCTTGCCTTTGGGTTTCTACACTATGTACTGTATCCTTTCTTTGGACTCTACGATAAGGGTTTGTGCTTCTGAATCTCTCTTTGTGTTTTATTTCTCATATGACAATAGGACTTTGACAAAAACTTCAAACTTAACCTTGTCATTTGCATAAGTCAGAGTTGTTGTGAGATGATTATATGATGAGGGTAGTGATGCCAGCAACATCACAACTTTCTCTTCATCATCGCAACTTACATTCAATCTTGCTAAGTAAGAAAGCTTCATGTTGAAATTTATAACATGCTCATCATACTCATATTATCTTTCTTCCTCGTCTAATATAGCTCATTCCACACAAAATTTAATGGCAATATTCTTTGACATGTACATGTTTTCTAGAGTCTTTCATGTTTCTTTTGCAATCTTGCAATTTTTTGATTCAATATTTTACAAAATATTGTCTAAGAGATAAAGACGGATTGTTTTAGCTGCAATCTCATCTATCTCCTGTTGTTCCTCGGTATAGTTGTTACCTTATTTTCTTTCTCCAATAATGCCTTATGGACCTTCTTTTGAATAAGAATACCCTTCATCCTCCTTTTCCACAAAGAGAAATTATTATTGTCATTAAATTTCTTAATATCTACCTTCTGGCTTGACATTTTTTTCATTGTGTTTCTTTTTTTGCAAATAAATACGTCATGGATCTAATAAAATCTTTTCTGATATGACAGATCAGTCTATGCTGCAACCATAAAGCATATTAAGAATTTTACTAGGTCAGATCTAATACCAATTGTTGGGCACAATGAGTAAAAAATAAAATGAATTCAACATAGTAGACTAATGACATCGAAAATTTAACGTTGTCCACCTTTTAATTTGGGCTAAGTCCAAGGGACAAACTCTGAAAAATATTTCTTCCACTAATAAAATTAATGGGTACAACAAATTGAGATAAACCCAAAATAGTGACACACAAGTGTTTTCCAAACTCATTATTTTGTCACTCAACTTTTAGAAAAATATCCCAAATATTTTTCTAAAATATTATCTCTCACTCTCTTTCACACACAATACTATTTTTCATCAAAGGAAATTGTTCTTTTGGTTTTGCTTTGCTTCTCTTGGTGTGTCTCTATAAGGCAAAAAACATTACCTATCCCATATGTGGCTAGAAATTGGGTATGCAGTTAGCGAAATTTTAGCCACAAAATTATTTGATGCATTTGACAAATGTTATTGGACATAACATTTTTATTTTCAAATGTGATTGCACCTAAAATTTTTATTTTCTTCCTCTTTCATGTGAACGAGACCTATAATTTGTCCTAAAAATGATAACTATGTGTAAGATGAGTAATTAGTTTTTGAATATTAGTGAATGAAATAATAATATTAGAGGAATTGTAATTATTTTAAGACAAATATTGGACTCCATAACTTTCAATTCAAACAATTTGTATCAGAATAGTACGATTCAAGGCTAATCAAACAAGTGGTTGAGAAGGACCACATCAAGAAAATATTATTTGGAGCAAGCAAATGATCATAATAGAGGTTATGTTAAGAGAACGAGATGATTTAATATCGAGTAAAGTGATTGAGGACGATCTATTACTTGTAAATGACAAAACAAGAATTTGATTTTACAAAAGCAATCAAGTGTATGTGCCTGATCAAAGATTGACTCAAGTTAGATTATGCTCCAATAAGTCGAGGAGAATTGTGAAGCTGATAAGTTTATATTTTCTTGACGACCACTACTAAAATATGTACTTTTGACTTATGCTTTTAACCATGACCGTAGGCCTATAGCCATGATTATAAGAATTGAGACCTAAGTGAGAGAGATCATAGACTGTTACCTACAACCTCAGTTATTGAAAGACCGAGGTCATATGACATGTCTATGGCCTTCGTTTTTCAATAATTGAGGTCATAGGGTATGTCTATGATCTCGATTTTCAATAACCAAGACCATAGGATATGCATAAATAAAAAATAATACAATTAGTAATTACAATATTAAAAATCAATATAAATTACAATAAATTTATTAATTATAATATTAAAAATTATATTATATTAAAATTAAAAGTATAATTACATTAGAGAGTTTATTATACACTAAAACATAATAAAATATTACTATTACAAACTGACTTTTTACTATTAATTATAAGCATTTATAAGTATACTTCAAATCAACTAGTAGCACCAACACTACCAAGAAGCCAACAACAAAGAATAACGCCAATAGCAGAACATCATCACTCTAACGTCAGACAAAGATCAACACCAAATTGCCGACAAGAAGACTAATACAGAGCGAGCGCCGCACAACAGCACCAACGCCAACTCGTAAAACTAACAAAATAACATAAATATCAAGAATTAATATCAAAACACACAATTTTACTTTATAATAAAATGTGACTTTCTAAAATTATATTTGCTTCACTTACACTTGTATTATCTATTTTTGACCAAATGCATTTGGGCCTTCGATCCACACTGTTTAGGTTCATAACACCATTTCTTAAGATATCAAGCTTTTCATGGGCTCTGAGTCAAAATTATATGCTATAAAACCTATAACCAATATATGCCCACATACCCTCCTAAAACAAAAAAGCTTAAAGGCAAACACAGTGTTATAGTGGTCTGCTTGTTTGCACCTAAGAAAAGCATCAAAACTATTATTATTTCAACTGATTGACAACAATAGATATTAATAAATTAATAAGTGTATTTCGAACAGATCGATCAATTACCAACCCTAAAGTCCTTACCACGACCATAAAATTTTGACCTTTGATTTATAAATTCTCAAACAAAAATAAATAAAAACTTCCCAAGTATCTTAGCAAAAAAATATTATTCCATCATATACCCACAAAATTCCCTAACATATTCTTAATATTTTTCCAACCTAAAAACCTCTCTTCATAAATTTCATCTCCCTTCTCAAACCCTATCAACTTTCTTCACAAAATGCCATGCAAGAGAAGGAAGACAGTTGGGGATGTGAAAGACCAAACAAGCATTAGCATAGTCAAAGTCTACAACAATAGTGCAACCAATCTAGAAGTCACAATTCTCAAAGCCACATCTCATGAAGAAATCCCAATTGAAGATCGTTACCTACATGAAATCCTTCAACTTGTTGCCTTTAACAAAATCTATGCTGCCTATTGTGCTCAAGCCATTGGCACCAGATTTTTTACATTCAAAGAGCATAGTAGCCTAACTATACATGATATAAAATCTCACAAGAAATATTTAAAATGAAAAATCTTTATAATCAATCAAGATTAGCTTCTCTACATTAATTTATAAGAATCATAAATCTAAATATAGATTATTGTTTTTTTTTCAATCATAAGAAAACAAAAATTTGAAACACTGACCCATACAACTTGCTCCTACTTGTTTGTTGATATGCCAGATACCATGGTCTGGTAAAGCAGGGGAAGTGCACCATCTCCAGTATTTATATGCAGTATAAAGGCACAAAAATATTGTGGTGTGATAAACTGCTAATTTGTAAACAAACCTTTATTTATATGGAGTATAAAGGCACAAAAAGAAGAAAAATATAATGCATCACTACTCAATTAAATAAAGGACAGAGAAAAGTGGAATGAGGGAATCCAAAAGCACATGTAGCCTATTCTTTAATATTTCGGAGAGAATATGTATCCCCATCCCTAGTCAAGCTAATTAGAACATCGTTTGCATTAGAGGACCCATCAAAATTCAAATCCTTCTCAAAGAAAAAACTAGCAAAGTATCAAAATATACATATATAATTTAGGAAATCTCTTATGTACCAACTCTTCAAAAACAAGTTGATCCACTTGAAAAAATGTAACAATTCAATAGGATGTCGTTGTGCTTACATGTGATGCATAAACCCCATTAACAAGCAATTGAACAGAGTTTGCTTGTCTTTCGGGAAAAGCTTTCCACCTGTCTGATCTTTCCTCCTTTTCTTTCTCATATGTTAAAGCACACGGATCAAAAGTTGAATCTTAAAATTTTCATTCCAGGTCACCAAAATTAGAAACAGAAACCATCGAATTGGACAATCTCTCTTAACTCCCAAGTGTTTACGATTTTTTTAACCAAATCATATATCAATATGCATAAAAAATAGAAAGACATGAGTGAAATCTACAAAGAAAAGAAAGATAAGTAGAAGAAAACCTCATAGATGTAAGTATATTCTCGGTATCTCTGTACGTGTTGAGGTTTCACAGCAAAACCATAAGCATCCCTACACAGTATAAAAGTCAGTACCAAAATCAGTACCGATAATTCAAACAATCGAACCTAGTGGCTCAGACTCAATCAGTGTTGAATTGAAACCCAAACTACTATATCGATCGACCATTCAATTAAAGAAACTAATCCAAAAAGGAGCTGAAACTTGATGACTCAAAGAAAAAGATGGTGTCGAAGGGTTTAAGAAGGGAAGTAAGTCAAATAGAGAAAGAGGAAAAGGGTTAACTCTATAACTCGAAGCAATAATAGGATTAGAGTTAGAACTAGAGCTAAGATGAAAATTGGCGCAAATTCCTAAAAGATCAGACGAAATGAAAATTAACCAACTACGCGAGCGAGCTGGGAGAAAAGGAGGGTCTCGATCGACAAGAAAAGGTGCATGTTGTGTGTTTTGCAACACACTGAAAACGTGCAAGTATACACGGTCACAAGTAATAAAGATTTGTAAGTAGAGTATCATTCCCACGAGGATTTGTTACTATAGTTTGTTGAGTACTAAAATTGTATCTCTCTGATTTTATCCAAAACAATCATTAATTGAGAAAAAGGTAAAAAGAAAATAAGAGAACTCTAGGATTGCAATTTTTCACCAAATTATTCCACTCCCATCATATTATTTTCTTTGGATTTATATTTTTTGGTACATTTAATTTGTCAACTGAAAACTTCTTTTTTATTCATACATCTCTTCCGAGCTCCGTACAAACACAGCTCGTTAAATTAATTCACTATATCTCTGTGAAATTAAATTTAATAAGATTCATTAAGTTCTAAGTTTTCAAATGGCCTGCGTAAAATTAGAGCATATTCTATCCTTCATCGTACATGTCATTCTATTTCTGAGAAATATACACAAAATGCCTTTCTCGAAGTTTATTTTTTTATGCCAATTAGTTTTGATAAAATTAAGTAAATAATCAAAAAAGCATTAAGCACAAAATATAATGAACAAATCGAACGTCTTATAAATCTATCAAAAATAGTTAAAATCAAAGCTTAGTAAATTTAGATCAAATCTGACCTGAAAAATTAAATTACTTCATTAATCAAAAATTAAAATTACAACATATGCGAGAAAAATTAGAAGAAGAAGAAGGAAAATTAAAACATCAAGTAACGAAAATATTTGGCCCAAGGCGAGAACCTGACAAAAGCCAAAAATGGCTTGTGTGTTACTGCGATCAACCGAACTCTCTGAAATTTTTAAACTAAAAAAAAACTCTCAAACTCTCATCATAACATCACTATTTATAGCTAAAAAATACATCAAAAATAATACATTTTTTAAACATGTAAAAAAATTATATCGAAAAACAAAACCCGACATTCCTTAAGATCCGATCACGCGAAATCAAAAACATATTTTTAATTCACCTTGAGACAAGGAGGCGGATTTCTGCATATTTTTTTATTCATTATGCGTCTTTACGTGTCCAAAAATACGATTATTGCAAGATTCCCACTGGCCACGTGGCGGCGTACCATTAGGTGAACAAACCGGATGCACGCGAGAGCGGCGCGCACGGGATTGGGCGCGAAAAAAGTGAGAGCAACGGCTAGAAACGGGCGTGATCCAGCCATGTGATGCGCATTGTAAATAGCCACGTGGCGGACTTTGATTTGCTTAAATATTAGTGGGACACGTGTCGATTCTAATTCTATAAAAGCGAGGATGCCGCTACTGTGTCCGCGTCACACACGATTGTGACACTTAACGATTCGGTCTTTGTGACGACTTGGATCACGCGCTGTCAATGCGGGCCGTTCGAGAGATCAACCCGATCGGCGATGCGCCTCGAAATCGCCAGCGGTGCGTGTGGGCCATTTCTGACGGCAAACTGCGAGACACGCGTGGGAGCCAGCTAACCTGCAGCAACGTAGCGAAGATTTTACTGCAGCGATTTTGCCTCGTCAAATGGTTGCCTTTCGCCAAATCTGAGCCGTTGATGCTTCAATCGGACGGTGGGTGATGAACGTTGTGATTTGTGCGAGTGCGATTCCTTTCCTGCGCATAAAATTCAAACTTTTATTAATTATATTTTGACCCACAAATTTAATCCAAATTACATTTTGTACTTTCTTAAATTACAGTTAAGCCCTTTTTCTAATTTTAAATTAAATTTTTAAACTTTTAATAATTATAATTAAGTCCAAATTTAATTTAAATTATATTTTCGATTTTTATAAATTGTAATTAAGAAACTATATTATCATAAATTATATTTGTGGACAAAAATATGAAATTAAGTATATTTTCGATACAAATTATTTAACTTTATTAAAAATGTATTTTTAGCACATAAAAGAAAAATATTAATTTATTTAACAAAAATTGACTAAATATTAAAAGAACATAGCAATTATCGTTACTAAAATTGATGAAAATAACTTTATAAAATACAGTTATCAGTGGACAAAAAGGCCGGAGAAGAGGAAGAACGTATGCTCGCGAGTTGGGAAAAATGAATCGAAAAAAGAAAAAAAAACTAGGGAAATGAAAAAATGAATTACTGTAACATAATTTTTTGAGTAAATTTTATTAATATTATAGTAATATTTTTATTTTTAAAATATTATGAAAATATTTTAAATTTTTGGTATTAGTATTTTTTATTTTAAAAATATTAATATTTAAAATTATTGCAAAAATATATCAAAATTTCAGTAAAGAAAGGAATTCAAATAATATTTTAAATGTTATATTTTTTATTTTTATTTTTTTATTATAAAAATAAATCATTACTAAATATTTTATATAAAAAAATAAAATTTTAAGTTAATGTAATAATAACTAGATACTCTTTTTATAATAAACAATATCGATATAATCTTGTTCTAAAATAGTTTAAAATAATAAAAATAAATGTTTTAATATTTGTAATAATTTTTATAAAAGAAAGATTATTGTTATTTTAATAAAATAAAAACATAATTTAAAGATGGATTATAAAATTTTAAATTTTTTAAAATTTAAATAATTTTTATAAATGAAAAATGAAAAAGAAGGGAAATGAAAAATGAAAAAAAAAATGAGAGAGATGGAAAATAAAAAACGAGAGAAAAAAAGAAAAAATTAATAAAAAAATTTGATTTGTCTGTTGTCTCTGTTTTTAAATAACTATATTAAAAATTCGATTAATTTAATTTTTAAAAATATCAAGTCTAAAATTCATAAACGGAAAGCATATATTTTTAGTAGTGGACAAGTAGCCTACTTCAAGTTATAATATCAAACTTAGTATATTTTGTAGAGAGATTTATTAGTGGTTGTAGTTACTATAGATGACACGACTGCATGATAGCAATTTTTTCAGCAAAATAATTAAGAAAAATTGTTTGCGATGATGTGACAACACCACCCCTATAAGAACATGTAAAAGTGTATCGTAGTTGGAAAATTAAAACTGATAAAGTTTTGGATTTGATAAGAATTCTTGTGTTGAAGAATTTATACCCAAAAATACAAAAGTGAAGAAAAAAAAAGTCAGATATAATTGTTCAGTGGATCTTCAAAATCTCTCTATTTTTTTTTTTACCCAAAGTATAGTATAAATTAGAAAAATAAGAGAAAGATAAATATAGAAGATTGTGACTAATGGAGCAATCTCTCAATAAATAGCAAGAGACTAGAAACAATAATATATATGTCGAGACTCGAGAATAAGGGAGGGTGATCGAGATTGGCAAAAATTGACACATTAACTTGCATGAAAATAACAACACTGCAACATAGGAGTGATAAAATAATAAGTTAAATTGTAAAAAATAATGCTAATAAAAATTATAACAATAAAATTAAAATAACATCAAAAGAGTTTAACTAGATGATATTAAATATTTTATTAGTTTTATTTTTTTTATTATATGTTAAGTTTCACATTGTTTAAGAGTAAGATATTAATGCTTTTTATAAGTCTAGATAATCCTCTAACTTCCAAGTTATTTTTTAGGTTCATAGTTAGGTCTAGGTTTCTAAGTTAGTATCAGAGCTAGATTCTTGCCTTCTTTGTACTCCCATCGACCCTCTAGTAAATTGAGACGATGTAAATCCGGATTAGCCAGATGTAAAGGGATGTTAAGTCGCGTTGGTTAAAAATAAGCAAGTGTTTAACAGAAATCCTCTAACTCATACAGTTCTGCTGGTTTTTAGATTTAAACATGAGTTTTTAAGTTTATAAATTTTAAAATTATTATTATTATTATTATTTTTAAATAATAATTCAGTAAAAATAAGTTACATGCTCAACCAAGTATAATCAGAGAAAAAACACATTTCATCAAAGCGGATGTCCAGTAAAAGTGTAGAGAAAAGAATCACCAAATTTCTAGAGGATCTGTTCTGAAAAAATCTTATTTAATATGTTTGATAAATAATTAAGGGTAATGCATTTTGACATTATTGTCCAAATAGTTTATTAATAATAATTTCATCAAATAATAATACCATTAAAATATAATTAATGTTAGATAAAATATATATTTTATATATTTTATTTACGATAATAATTAAAATTATTGTTATAATATTATCACTTTAAAAATATATCAAATATATATATATATATATATATATATATATATATATATATACTCATCAATGAAAAAAAAATATGGGATGCCTCGTATCCCAAAAGAGAACATAAATATTGAGTCTCTTTGGAAGTTGATCTTGGTCATTACATATCTTTCAACGTAAATGTCAAGTTTATGAGGATGAGCGTTTTAAAAAGCAAAGAGGAAGAAATAAATTCAAAAAAATAATCAATTTTTATATACCTTAATTATTTATATAATTTCACTTAAAAAATATTTTTTTTCTTACATAAAAAAATTATATGTGCAACTTATTTTTAATTATTTTTACTGTATACCAAATTAAAAACATACGATAGCTTGAATGACTTAAAAATAAAATTTTATTTGTAAACATTATATTATAAAAAAGAGATTATATTTACAAAAATATCATCCAAATATTAAATTTGTTTTATTCATATCACAACAATTATTTTTCATTTATACAATTTTATTAATCTTTCTGTAATGTCATTCATACATTGGTGATAAATTTAAAACAACTTAAATAATTAAATGATTTATTTAAAATAATAATTTATACTATGACTTATGATGTTATTAGATTGATATTATCAAGAGTTTAATAATATAAACGAAACAAAAATAATTTTGTGCTATGAACAAAACAAACGCAATAGTTCGATGATATAGATAAAACAAATACAATAATTCGGTAACATTTTTAGGTTTATCCTTAAAAAATAGGAAAAAATATCGATAGGGTCATACTTATTACTAAAATGAAATTTTTATTTTGTATTTATTTTTTTATGATAATTTAGTTTATTATTATTGTTATTAAAAAGTAACTTTTTAAAGATAAAGTTAATTTTTTTATTCTATTTTTTCATCTGAATCTAATATAGATTATTTTAATTTTAATAATTTAAAACTGAAAGAATTAAAAAAAATTAAATAATATAAAAAAAATATAACAAATCTTTTATTTACAATTATGCAATCATTTTTTAATAACGGTATGATTAAGTTGTATAAAAAATAGGTACTGAACTTAAGATCGTGTTTGGTTCGTAGAATAAAAACATAAAAGAAATAAAAATTATATTCAATGAAAATATTATTACTATTATTATGTTTATTTGGGTAGTATAATTAAAATAATAATAAATAAAATTAAAAAAGTTATGAATGAAGTAAAATTAAAAATAATTTTTTTTGGTTTTTAAATAAAATAAAATAATAAAAATAATAAATAACTATTAAAATATATGAAAAAATAAACTATTTCAATGTATTCATTTAGGTGGCGTTTGGTTCGTAGAATGAAATCGGAATCGGAATCGGAATGAGAATGAAAAGGAAACAATATTGTTTGATTTGACCATTAAAATCAGTATTACAGTGTTTGGTTTGCCACTAGAATGGAATGAAAAAATTATAAATTACCTTATTACCCCCTATATTCAGTAAAGTTTAAATAATATCATTTAATTATTATTTTTTCGTCACACAAAATAAATTATTGAAATCATTATTTTTCTAAATAATTATTACTTAAAAAGAAATATTTTATTAAAATTATTATTTTTCTAAATAAGGTTTAAGGTTTTGAGGTTTAGGATTTAGAATTTAGGGATTTGGGGTTTAGGGTTTAAGATTTGAGATTTTACATTTAGGGTTTAGGGTTTTAGGATTTGAGATTTTGGATTTAGGGTTTAGGGATTTGGGGTTTAGTGTTTAAGGTTTTGAGATTTGAGGTTTAGGATTTTACGATTTTAGGATTTTAGGGTTTTGGGTTTAAGGTTTAGAGTTTTGAGATTTAGAATTTAAGTTTAGTGTTATATTTAAGGTGGGGTAAAATTGAAAAAAAAAATTAAATAAGAGTGAAAACATGATTCTTAAAGAAGAGAAATAATTGTGATTATTTCTACTTTTTTAAGAATCGATTTTATTATCAACTTATTTTTTAACTGAATCAAACACATAAATGAAAGGAATCAATTTTAATTCTTACTCCTTTTCATTCAGTCTAATCAAACACAACGTTAAGTTATAAGAAAATTCATTTAAAATCTAACCAAACACAACGTTAAGTTATAAGAAAATTCATTTAAAATGTGAGAGGAGTAGAAACTTTTATTACTTTAATTTTTTTTTAAAATGATATAAATATTTTTCTTAGAATGAGTAGAAGGTGACGTTTTGAATGTAGTTGTCGAATAATCCAACTCCGGCTTAAGTCTATTTCACATTGTGTGAGATATTTGATTGCGAAATTTCTAGGGATATAAATGTTTAGTTTATAACAATATTATCGCCAAAAAAAAAAGACTTATTTTCAAATCAAAATTATTGACTTTGTCCAATTTTCACAGTAAATTATGTTTTTTTTTTGGGGGTGGGGGAAAGAATCATAGCCAATCTCCCTGTTTAAAAGTAGAGATTGTTAAGACAAAAATCTTGAAGTGATGAAACAAAAAGATGAAAAAAGAATTGGACATTTCAATTTTCACCACAACAACCTAATCCCCCACTTTCTCTCTCTCTCTTCAAATCGAAGATCATCTGTATTTTTATTTGATTTGTAGGAATTGAAAAATGATCATGGAGCGAACCCAACAGAACTCGGACTCATCTAACAGAGACAGAGAGCCAGGATCGCCTAAATTGGTTCTCTCCATCGAATGTCTCAAAGGAAGCTCCAAAGCCGACGAATGGACCGACGATATGCTTCAAACAGGTGACATAGTTGAAGAGCTGAAAATCGGAAACTCAATAGTCGTAAAGTCTCCCTTCAGAAATGGTCGAAGTGGAATTCAGAAGATTCTACACACTTCCTTCAAGTCCAAGGACACCTCTATTCTCGTTCGAGTTCGACGAGGACGAGATGATTTATCTGAGTTGCAGGCTTGTATTGTGCCCAATGAATCCGTCGGCAAAAAGCAATACATGCTTAGGTCCATTGATGACCCGAATTACGCTGTTGGCTTCTTGGATCGCACCGAATCCGAGTGCTTCCAACTCCAAGGTAATGGTTTTGTTTATTTTTTTTTTTCTCAAATTATAAAAAATATCACTCAAAATTTATAACAAAAATATTAATTAATAATATTAAACAGATTAAAATTAAATAATATACCAAAAATTTTTTAATGTTCAAAATATATAAATTTAAATATAAAAATATTATTTTTTATAATTATAAATTTTAAACTTAATATTTTTATTTCTTCATTTTCCTGCCGAAGTAATGGATTATTATAGATGACTTCTGACTTTTCGGCTTACTTTACTCCATGTTTTGAAAAATTATTTATTGTGTTAAATTAATTAATGATGTCAGATTTTATATTAATAAATTATAAGATTATTATAATTTAAAAAATAAATATTAATAAAAATAAATAATACAATTGACGAAGAATTATGTTAAAAATAATAAATAACAACTATATTTAGAAATTGTTTTTTTTATAGCTTAGCCGCCCCTAGGATGCTGAATTTTGGGGCTTCTACTGTTTTTACTTGATATTTTATTAATGTTTCACTTTGCACTTGTTTAAATTGGTTATATTTACAATTCAATTTCTTTCCTTTTTTTTAAATTCTGAAATTTAGTTTTGAAATCTGATTTTTTTTTTATAGTTTAAACAAAATAAATTTTAGAATTGAATTTATATTTTTAATCTATTATGCTGTTAGGATTTGAATTAATGAAAATTGGGACTAAAATTACTTATCAGATGAAAAAAAAAATTAAAAAATGAAATTTAACTACAAATTTAAAGAATTGTTTGAGGTATATATATATATAGGTTTGTGTCATTTTTCATTTGGATGATTTGTCCAAATTTTTTGCTTTAATTAAGGATATTGATATTATTCTAAAAGATAAAAATATATTAAAAAATGAAATCATGTATTTTATTTTATTTATGACTTCTATAAATAATTAGACTTTCATAAAGATACTTTCTTTTTTTAAATGCATAATTATTATAAAAGGAATTTGGAAAGAAAAAAACTGATACAAAAATATAGATTTCATCTTTTGCAAAAATATATATATATATATATATACATACATATATACATATACATATATATATATATATATATATATATATATACATATATATATAAGGAACTTAGAAAGAAAAGCTGATAAAAAAGATATAGACTTCATCTTTTGCGAAAAAAAAAAATTTTATACTCAAGATAACCCATGAGTAAGTTATATTACTTAAATATTAGGGGTAAATAATTATTTATTTCAATAAAAAAAATTGACCTCTTTTATTTATCTCCAAATCGTAATATTATAAGAACGCATTATCTTTTACAAATTTTCCTTTATTTTGTGTGTTGCGTTTTTATAACGCATGTTATATGCAAAAGTAATAAATAAAAGGATAATATTCTCTTAAGCAACGAAAATAATAGTTTTTGTACATAATTTTCATGTCTTTATTATCCCATGAAACGAATGACATTTGGTAATTTTCATCTATTAAAACTTCAAAATTCAAAATCTAGATATGTATCATTAAATGGTATATATATATATTTTTTTTTCTTTTAATTAATTTTAAAATTATTTTTATTAAAATAAAGTTAATAAAATGTTTATAAAATTAACGTATTTAAGGTTCTTATAATTTTGCTCCAAAAAGAGATTTTTCATAGTAATAAAGTATTCTTTTGTTTTCAAATGTATAATAATGTGTTCAAGTGTGGGTAGATTTTCATTATGATGTATATGATTCTCTTAATAAGCTTTGAATAATTATTTTGTTTTTATTAATATTTATTTATATTAAATGTAATACATCATCATGCACATCATTTGTTTCTATATATTTTTATTAACATGAATTTTATTTCTATTAAGTTATGAACACCAGTAAAATTTATGTACGTTTTAATTTAAAAATATTTTCGTATATAGAATTTTAAGTTATTTTATTTGTGATTTGTTTTACTTTTTATGAAAGTTTGATTTAAATAAACAATATTTACAACAAAGTGTATATTTATTATTCTTTTATAATTAATTTTTTTATATTATTGATTATAAAGTTTTCTTATATTTAAGATTTTGTGTTCTTTTTTCATATTTTTTAATTGATTATTTATTTTATAAGGATTAATATGCTAATTTTAAAATTAAGTGAATCATCCAAAATATTAAAATTAAGTGAATCATCCAAAATATCTTCTTCCTCTTCTTATATGTGTGAGATTTTGTCTTAAGTTCTTAACCACATGAAACATATGCTTGCTTATAAAGTCATTGCTTGGAACTACTTGAATATGCATTTCTTCTTCCTCTTCGTTTGTCTTAAGTCCTTAACCACATGAAACATATGCTTGCTTATACAGTCATTGCTTAGAACTACTTGAATATGCATTTTAGTATGATTTTTATCAATTTTTTTATATAATTATATAATTTTTTTATTTTGTAGAATTTAATTTTAAAATTAAATGCATAATTATATATAAATTACACAACAAAATTTTTCAATATTACGTAACGAACATGTTAATTTCATCACATAACCGACCAAATGCCAAAGCTAGCCAGGAGGCTGCCCAGGCACATAACCGACCAAATGCCAAAGCCAGCTAGGAGGCTGCCCAGGTCTTAGTCTATAGAGGGCCAGTCTAAAAATTGGCCAATAAATTAATTTTCAGAACTTTTTTAACAATAAAAGATAAATTTTATCTCAATTAACTGTGTTAATCTTTTTCTTAATAAGGAAAACATGACTTGAACAGAGTGATTAAATACCATAGTAACTGTTGTGTAAGGTTGAAATTGTTTGGACCTTCTTGCCTAATTTGTATTTGTGTACTATGTATCCTTTTCAATGTGAAGAATTCCAATAGCTCTTTACTATAAAAATTCTTCGTCTTGGGTTTTAGCTCTGCAAATATTCTCCCACCGTGACCTTGCAAGCACGCATGTGTTCCTTTAAGGCATCGGTTAGCTGATTATATATACAAATACTGCATTAGTGCGTTGGTTCATTTATATATATAATTCTTATGAGTCCGTGAGCTGCAAATATTAATAGTGAATTGCATTTGGACTTGTGGTGATCTGCAGCTTCAAGGAGCTCTAGGATGGTAAACGCACTAATGCAAACGCGGCTCCAAGATGGATATGTGTCATATCCTTGGGAGAGAAGGATGCAAGAGGCATTACCGGTTCCTAATTCAAGTCCCTTCCTGTCTATTCTCCTTCTTCCTAAAGCTTCAGATAGAGCTGCTTCTAGTTACAATGACTTGGAGGACACCCTTGCCAGGGCTCATGCCTGGCTTATTATGGCTCAGGCCTCTGGCGTCCCTATTGTTTTCATGAATATGCAAACTGAATCCCTCCTTACCAAGGTATCTAGTCATTTACTTTTTCTATTTCTAAATTTATTTATTTTAATTGAAATAGGCCAATGAGTCTCCTGTTATGAGGTTTCAACTCAAAATAAGTAAAGAATTTCATTTAACATAGAAGAATTAATAATTTGTACGAGTACATACGGTTGCAGATATCAGGAGATACAGCATCTTCAACAGTCAACGCTGGATCACTTTCAGACTTGGCTAATCTTGCAAATGCCAGCTTATATGGCTTTGAAGATTATCATGGCATTGACATTGGTGTTGTTCGAGCCGCTCGCCTTTGGTATGCTCCTCTTGGCGGAGAGTTTGGTATTGAAATCAAGATTCATGAAGGTGACACCAAACTTGGCTTTGCCATAAGCCGCACAGAAGAGGTTATTTAATTTTTTCTTTATATATATAAACTCTCTCTTCAACTTTTAACCAAAGTTCTCTAATTAGTTTGCTAACAATTTACTTAATTGTTATAAATGACAGGGTTTCATTTACATTTCATCAGTTATTGATGGAAATGAAGATGTACCCTCAAAGCGATCGGGACTAAAAGATCTGTACAAAGAAGCAGTGGATGCATCTAGACTACTAGTGGTGTCAAGAGTGTCTAACCAAAAGGTACTCCCATGGATGGTGTCCTCTACAGGAGCAATTAGATGTTTTGATACTGTTTCACTAAGTCAGAAGCTTTCATTGCATAGGCATGCTAAGGTTCCTATTTCTCTGCATGTGTTACTCTGGGATCGATCTTTGGCTTTCAAAAGTGGAAGCCAGCAGTCTAGATTCAGGCCTATTATATCTTCTCCTCAAGCAATGCAATTACCACCTCAAGTACAATTGGCACGCCAACCTAGTGAGAGACAAGTACTGCCTCTACCGCCTCATGAGGAGAGTCCTAGTGTCAGTGGTAGGCTTGAACGAGACACGGCCGGTGAAGCCTCTTTTAGATTTCATGACTTTGCTTTGTCTAGTAATTGGGTTTGATATTTGTTACTTGATTGACACTGCTTATACTTATACGGACGTGCATACATAAGAAAATATTACAAGATGATTTTGCCCACAAACATTTACATTACTCATATTGGAATAAAAAGCTAAACCTAGATAATTCATACGTGCCCATTCTGATAATAAACATATTTGACTAATAGTTTTCACAAATGATGCAATATTGTTTTCTTCAAAAGATCATTTAATACTTAAACTAGAAAATACTTGGGCATGTTCCAAATGGTGGTATTAGGCAAAGTAATGAAATAGTTATTCGTTTTGTTTGTTAGTTAGAAACTTTTAATGCCTGAAATTGTAACTCCATGAATTTCTTTGTGAAAAAGGATATAAATTATTTGTTGCACGACAAGAATAATTATTTATTCTTCCAAAAGATTATAATTTTAATATGTTTTTATTGAAAAAATCTCTTAATTATTAATATAATTAGATTTAATTGTATTGTATAATCTTTATTTATATATGAAGTTTTATATTTAATTCTTATAAGAAAAAAATGTATTCTTTTTTTTGTAACGTAGTTTAATATATATATTTTAATGTCATAGAAAGATGAACGAATGTTTTTTATAAATAGTTTAAAAATAAAATCAGTTGAATAACTTATTTATTTATGCAACGGATGAATAAAATTATTCTTATTGTAGAGAATATTTTAGAAAAAATTAGAATGAAAATAAAATTATTTATTCATTATTCTTGTTCCATGTTTTATATAAAAAAAAGAATAGTATTATTTTGGTATGAAATGATATTCATAATATTTATCAAAATAAATAAAAAAAATGGTATTCTTAGTAGATAATGATTTCAATTATATGAAGGAAACATTGTCATTAGTGTTTTGGAAGGTTTTATACCTACTTTCCCCCTGCCTCTTTCTCTTTCTCTTTCTCTTTCGGTTATAACACTGAGCATTAGGCAGCTCATTATTTTTCCCATGGGAATAGATGAATTTGTCCTGATTTCACATATGACCACATATACATGAATATTGAATAATACAAGTTGGTAAATTTATGTTGGTTTTTTTGTCAATTTTATTTGACATTAGGCACCTTCCACATGGTTGTTGACTTGTTTCTAACTAACAATACTGAACATGAGAAATTAAGGAGAAAAAAATATCGTTTAAGTTAAATAATTCATCCATAAACATTAACATTAAAAGTTAAATTAAGAAGAAAAAATTAACATTAAAAAGTCAACTAAACTAAGCATTATGATTAAATTAACACATCATTTTATTTTAAATGATATCAATATATGTTTTTTTTTTCGTAGAAAGCGTTGTCGGTAATTCTTTTTGAAATTATGTACGGATACTAGCTAGAACACGAATATCTTTGTTATTAATTATGTTTTAATAAAATAATTATTAATAAATTTAAATAATAATATTATCATTATATAAATTATACTTATTTCAAATAACTTTATCTATTAATACTATTACAAAATTATAATTAATATATTACAAAATTATAATTAATATTAAAAATAAAGTTAACTTTTTATGTATTTTTATTATAATAATAACAAGAATTAATGTACAATATCATTACCCATAAATTATTGAAAAATAAAAAAAAACGATTCAAACTTTTAATAATAAAAAAAATATTATTTATGTTTAATTTATATATTTTTATTATTAAAAAAAATCTAATAAATTATTTCATTATCTAAAAGATTTTCGTCAAAATTTAAAATTTGTTTAATATTATTTGTTGTTACTATTATTGTTATAAATTTTAAGATATTATTTTTTTATAATTTTTATAAATCATTATTATAACAATAATAATTTAAATTAAATTATGTAAATATAATTATACACGAATGGGGAGCCTGTACCCTTGAATTAATCCATTAGAGTTATGATTACATTAAGCTAGTGCTTTTAAGTTTTTTAATCCTTATAGCAATAATGTTAAGTAAAAACTAGTACCAATGACCAATTGATAGTAAAGATATTAATGCAGCAGCAGTGGGAATAATATATACAGAGTATCACAGTGGAACATCTTATGATGATGATTCAACTCCGAGTAAACATGTGAATAGCAGCACCAGCACCAGCACCAGCACCAGCTTCGGAAACTAAGGGTATTATTGTAAAACTGAATTTTTCTACTTAGAGTAAAATTAAAAATTATTCGTTCTCCGTCTCTCTCCCTTATTCTCTTCAGTTAAATGCTCTCGTTCTCTCTGCTTCACATGATCTCATATTATCATTTCATTTCGAACAAAAGACAAAACCTTATTGCCTTTCACAAACCTCACCATTTCTTTCCTCCACCTCTCTCTATATTCTTTCTGGTTCTCCAAGATTCTTACCTAGATATCATCTCCTCTCTACAAATTAAATCCAACCAATTTGAGACCCACTTGTTAAACTTGATTGATTTCTTTTTTTTTTCTCTTTCGTATATGCTACACTCTTTCTTCCTCTTTCCATGGCTACTGTTACAACTGAGACTAGAGATTTTCTAGGTCATAACGTTCAGAATAACAACCCAGAAACTAATAGACATGAGATTCAGGCAGCCATTGCTAAAGCAGTAGAGCTGAGAGCTCTACATGCTGCTTTGGTTCAAGGAAATAGTCCTTCCAATTTCAAGTTGACATCGTCTTCCCCTGTTTCACGCCCTGATTCTCAGTTCTCTACTCAAGACTACCCTATTTTTACCCCTGTAAGCGCCAATATGATATCCTCCTCATCGTTTCAATAATTTCTGCCCAGTAATTTGTTGTTTTGTACGAAACTTGTGAATTCTGGATTTGTTCATTATTAATGCGAAACGGTTTATCGATTGTTTACGAGCGTCGAGCCTAAATTTTGCATCCCTGATATGGGTTTTAGTTTTCAATTAAACTCGATCATTCTGAATTATGTCGACGAATTTTCCTATTTTTTGTTTAGCGTAAACATACAATAAGGGTAGCTCTGTTGCGATTAAATATTTTAGAGTTAAAAATACTTTATTGATAAATTGTTAGAGTAGTGATATGAGTGGGGGGTTATTATAACAAACTTTTTTCTTCTTATTATATTAATTAAATGTTAATATTTTAAATTCATAAAAAACATACTTTTGTATTTAATATATTTATTTTATGTTAATTAAATTAAAGTATAATTAATACCAAACAAAAAATTAATATTTTATGTATTTTTATTATAAAAATAATAAAAATTATTGTACGATGATTTAAAAATAACAATTGTCAATGATTCTTCAAATGCTTATTATAGTCATCATTTTCACAGCTAATGCTTCTCGGCTCTTGTTGTGATAATATTAGAATTCTTTTGAGAGTGATACAAGATAATAATATTTTTATAATCATTTTTGTTATTATTTCGATAAAAATTTATAAATTTTTTATTATTAATTATATCCTATGTTCATTATTATTAGATAAATTTATTTCATTATTATTGTATCATTATCGTTACCATAAATAAAAAATAACATTCCTTCGATTGAAGTTTTCATCCCACTTAAGTCAACTATGAAATATTAAATGGGTAAAGTCGTACAGAGTTATGAAGATGAACCAGAGTCTGCATATAATCAAATTCCAGGAGTGAGAAGTCCTTCAGTATCTGAAATTTGGGATGAATACGGGTTTGGAGAAAATGTAAATGAGACTAATTTTCTGTCATATTATAAGAAGAAGAACTCATCTTCAAGAAAAGGGTTGCCTTCTGATTTCTCAAATTTGAAGCCACCACAGATGTGCCCATCAGAGGATTATAAATCATTCACAGCTTCTTGTGCAAACCACATTACTGTTCTTCAAACATCACCGGGAACGGAATTCAAGTCAAGTAGGAGAAACAGTTTAGGGAACTTAAAATCAGTGTCATCTTGTAATAAATGGAAGCCTGCATTTATAACTTCAGAATCTGAAAGTTCAGCCAGAAACTACAAGACTTCTAATGTTGTGGTTCCTCTAACAGACTCTCACTCATCTGTTCAATCAGAACCCAAGAGCCGTGGAATGATGTCGTGGTTGTTTCTGCAGTTGAAGAAGAAGCGCAAGAATAAGAATGTTCCTCTTAGAGCTGAATCTGAAGAAGCTTCTCAAGTTTTCGAGGATGTGGGTATTATGTCAGTAGAAAATATGAAGAAGGAACTTAGAGAAGCACACAAAAATAGAGATGCAGCCCTAATGGAAGTTACTGAGATGAAATCTTCTCTTGGAGAGTTAAGACAGAAACTTGAAAACTTGGAGAGTTATTGCGAAGAGCTGAAGAGAGCTTTGAAACAAGCAACACAGGGAAGGAATTCTCAGCTTCCTAAAAAACTTGAAAACATTCCGAAAAGGGGAAAATCAGTTGATGGCGATGCACAAAATCCGATGCCTGTCACCGAGGAAGTTATGGTAGAAGGCTTCTTCAAGATAGTTTCAGAAGCAAGGCTATCAGTGAAGCAATTCTGCAAGAGCCTTGTAGGTCAAATAGAAGAAAATGATAGTATGCTTGTGGAAAGTTTGAATTCACTTCTTCAACCACATAAACTTTCTTTACAATCTAAGCACTCTAAGGCATTGTTATACCATATTGAAGCCATCATAAATCAGACTCTCTACCAAGACTTTGAGAACTGTATGTTTAAGAATAATGGCTCACCTAAACATCTTGACCCACAAAAAGATCGACAAGCCCAATTTTCATCATTTGTAGCATTGAGGAATTTGAGCTGGAATGAAGTGTTGATGAAAGGAACCAAGTATTTCAGTGAAGAATTTAGCAAGTTTTGTGATCAAAAGATGAACTACATCATCACCACATTAAAATGGACTAGACAATGGCCTGAACAACTTCTTCAAACATTCTTTGTTGCTGCTAAATGCATTTGGTTGCTTCATCTTCTGGCATTTTCATTTAACCCTCCGCTGGGAATACTAAGAGTGGAAGAGAATAGGACCTTTGATCAACATTATATGGAAGACATGTTCATGGAAAGGCAAAGGTCATATGGTCCAAATCTCGTTAAGATCTTGGTGATGCCGGGGTTTTATGTTCAGGACAGGGTTCTAAGGTGTAAGGTACTTTGCAGGTACAAGTCTGTAAGTTAACTATTTAGCCTCTTAGGGACTTATAACTAGTAAGCCATTTGAACTTTTAATTCACATGTAAGCCGTTATTACAATAGTTTTAGCCAATAGGAAAAGAAGACAGTTTTATTCTGCATTTAGAATATTAATCGACTGTAGGTCTGGACTATTAGCCCATGGACAATTCTTGATGAGTAAAACTTGGTACACTCTTTGTTTTCTCATTCATCACCAAAGCAGAATTCAAGAGTTCTTCCATAGATTTTACAGAAGATCCCTTGAAACCATCCTTATCTTTCATGGCATCTCTGATCACTTTGACTTCACTAGCTTTCCTTTTCATTTTCCTCCCCTTCTCTGTTCCATTCATCACCAACTCAATGATGGTCAATATTTCCTCATGTTTTGCTTCACAATTGATTCTTCTCGCTATCTCCACCCAAACTCCTACTTGTTCTACCAAAAGCTTAGCATTGTAAAACTGCTCTGCTGTCAGAGGCCAACCAAATATGGGCACGCCATAACTTAGTGCTTCCAGCACTGAGTTCCATCCACAGTGACTCAAAAATGTTGAAATCAACTTGAGGTGCCCATTGATGCACCAATAAACCTCTTCCTGTTTCTTTCATTCTTTCTTCAAACCCATCTGGCAACCAATCCCTCTGCTCAGAATTGATGTCGAACCCAATTGTCTAACAACCCAAATGAAGTTTTTGCAGCTAGCTTCGTGTGCCATGGCTAACTCCTTCATCTGTGACCTTGGTGTTGTGTTCTAACTCAAAGGACACATAAAGAACTGATCTTGTAGGTTTTGCATTGAGCCAATTGATACAAGTATCTAATGCAATTCCACCTTCTTTTCCAGCTCGTGCTTATTGGTATCCCATTGACAGAACTGACCCAACTGCCTAAATTGGCCTACAAATCTTCCTTCTAAAGTACATTAACCGAATATTGTCAAGCTCTTCCACTGTGTTAAACAATATCCATCAGCATTACCCATACAGAAAGCAATTTCTTCAGAAGCTGTGAATTACTGTCAAACCCATCTGCTACTTTTAAGCTATTAGGCATTTCGATAACTTCAATTGTTGAAGCTTCAGGAAAATCCTGCAGGACGATCACATCAGAGTCCGTTTTGCGGTGAGGTATGTGCAACCACAACCACAGAGAGTAGTAACAAGCTGTTGGAAATGAATTTAAATAAAAAATATTTTTAGTATTTTATTACCGTTGTTTTATAATTATGTAATCGTTATTTCGTAATTATGTGGTTGTTATTTTATGACCGTTATTTTTATAATTATGTGACCGTTATACATCTTTTTTCAACTATAAATAGAGGACAATAGTCATCTGTTTAAGACACAACTTTATCAGTACAATGACGTTTCAAGACAGAAAAAAGATTCTAGGTTGTTTCATCCTGGGATGACAAGTCTGTATTTACTTGCACAAATTTAAACAGAATTGTAAAATGTCTTAAAGAGAACGACCTAATTCGTAACTCAACCCAAACAGTATATTTCAATATATTGGTAATATTGTTATTACGTTGTTTTTAATCAACACAAGCAAGCCAAAGCAACCAGCACCAGAAAATATTGAGGTGAAAACTCCAAGTTCAAGACCAATCTCAACACATTATCCAAAGAACATGTTAGCAACTATGCACATAGTGTGGCCATTTTGTTCAGCAAGAAGCTCAGAAATGAGTTTCTTGAAGTGGGTTTTGAGAGAAAAAAAAGCTTCTAGAAAGAATGGGTGAAGATGGCAGGGAAGAGCATCGGTGTCCTCAACATTAGGAGGGAGGCTAGAGAAGGGGATTGTCAGAAGGCGAATGGTAGAAGTTGGAGGAAGAGATGACTGAATTTTTTGGATATTGATTCTTTTGCTCTATTTGATTGGGTAATGCCAAGAAAGGAATCATGTGTCCTTGTGCCATTAGAGGGAACATTAAAACGTTCTTTTTTTTTTCTTTAAGACATTGCTTTTTTCAGAGAAGAATACCCAGATACTTGAGTTGAGAATTTTGGAAAGAACGAAGAAGATAATACCAATGGCTTTTAACGACTTTTAGTTATCCATCAACTCTTTGCTATCTATTTTTCTTCTTGGTTTTGTACATACTCTAAGTCCATCTCAGTTTTAAACTACGTAGTTGTCTGTCAGATTAGGGGTAGGCTGAGTAGTGGAATTGTATTCTTGTTATAAATGGGTGAGGAAATTATTTATTTATTATTTTGTATCAATGTATTTATTTATTATATAAAAATTATTTTAATAATAATAATAATATATTTTTAAAATATATTATCGATTCTACATATATCTACGGACCTAATTGATACAAAAAAGTTTTTTTTCCCTATCAAGATGTACATGATTGACGATCTAAGTGGATCAATTTTTGATCCCTATCAAGAGTTTAATTCCATTGCTACCATGAAACATGCGAATTACATTCAGTTCCAGATACCCCACCAGTAGCCTTAAGGGCTTGTTGATATCAAGATTTAAATATCCTTGTACGAAAATTGCACTCTTCAATTTTATTGAAATAGTGTAGAAGTATTGAATATATTATAAATATTTTGAAAATTAATAATAATTTAAAATTTAATTAAATTATTGTGGAAATATTTTTGAAAAATTACATAATACAATAACCTTAAAACTTATAACAATAAAAATAACATTTAATAATATTGAAAAGATCAAATTAAATATATTTTAACATACTAAATAATCTTTATTTAATATGATAATGTTTAAGGTGAA
Source organism: Hippophae rhamnoides (assembly GCA_033030585.1). Taxonomy (NCBI): domain Eukaryota; kingdom Viridiplantae; phylum Streptophyta; class Magnoliopsida; order Rosales; family Elaeagnaceae; genus Hippophae; species Hippophae rhamnoides. Next base: position 72,989,782 of record CM065427.1, read on the forward strand.
ATAATATATTAAATTTTTTAATATAAAATATATAAAATGAATATAGTGATGTTACTTCATGGATATAAATTTTAATACATCAATTTCTTTTTCAAAGTTATGTGTAAATGCCAAGTATATATTGTAGATATTATGTATGTTTTAATAAGTAATACAACATATTTTAATGTACGTATATTCTGTGTAAAGATTTTTGAAACCAAAAGTTAATTATATTTACCTATTTAAATATATTTAAATATATTTAAATTTTAATACAGTATAACTATTATTAATGAGATAGATAATTATTAATAAAATAATAAAATTCATATTTTTTAATATATAATTAATTAATATATCAATTATAATAATATTATATCTTATACCTTATAATAAATAGATTTTTTTTCTTTATATTTGTATTACAGGTTGTAGTAAAAATTATTTTCCTATTTTGATCAATCATTTTGTGAGTCACAAGTAGAGATGTTAAAAGAATTGGATTCTTATTCAAGATTAATTCATCTAAATTTAAAATGAATTGAGTTTAACTTAATTTATTTATACGTGAGCTGAGCCTCGTAACTCACGGAATGTTTGTTTATATTTTTTTTATAAAATTGATTTAAATTATTTAAATATTTAAGTCATGTTTGATAATTATTTTAATTTTTAATTTTTGAATTTTAAAATTAAATTTTAATTTTAAAATATTTTTTAAAAAATATTTGATAACTAGTTTCTAGTTTATGTTTGAAAATTGTATATTCATAATTTTTAATTTTTAATCTTTTGAGTTGAGTTGTCTTGTATTGAACATAACTTTTTATATAAATCTCAAATCACAAGTCGTACATTTAAAAAAAATAGATTTCTAGAACTTTCTAATAATATATAAAATTATTCACAATATTTTATGAGATAATATCATTTATATTTCAAAAATGTGTCAAAAATATTATAATGATTATAAATAAACATAAGTAAAATGAGCATAGGTTTATATAGAAAATTCGAAACCAAAACCACTAAAATTTTAAAAACTAGATTTCTAGATATTTTTAATGATATGTGAAATTATTTATAAATGTTTATAATTTAATACATTTTATGTTTTAAAAATGAGTAAAAAATGTTTATTTGAATCTGAATAATCATTAATAAAATATGCTTAATTTTATATAAAAAAAATTAAAATTACAAACCATAAAATTTATTATAAACTAAATTTATATAACTTTCTAATGGTATATGAAATGATTTATAAAAATTTATAAATTTACATGGTATATATTTTAAAAATGAGTAAAAAAATTCTTTTGAATCTAAACAATCATTTGCAAAATATGCATATTTTCTACAGAAAACTCAACATTACAAACAGTGAAAAAATTTAACAACTTTTTAATTTTTAATCTTTTAAGTTGAGTTGTGTTGGATTAAACATAACGTTTTATATAAATCTCAAATCACAAATCATACATTTTCAAAAAAATAGACTTTTAGAACTTTCTAATAATATATAAAATTATTTACAATATTTTATGAGATAATATCATTTATATTTCAAAAATGTGTCAAAAATATTCTATTGATTATAAATAAATATAAGTAAAATGAGCATAGGTTTATATAGAAAATTCGAAACAAAAACCATAAAATTTTTAGAACTACATTTCTAGATTTTTTTTATGATATGTGAAATTATTTATAAATGTTTATAATTTAATACATTTTATGTTTTAAAAATGAGTAAAAAATGTTTATTTGAATCTGAATAATCATTAATAAAATATGTTTAATTTTATATAAAAAATTTGAAATTACAGACAATAAAATTTATTATAAACTAAACTTATATAACTTGCTAATGGTATATGAAATGATTTATAAAAATTTATAAATTTACATGGTATATATTTAAAAAATGAGTAAAAACATTTTTTAAAATCTAAACAATCATTTATAAAATGTGCATATTTTCTACGTAAAACTCAACATTACAAACAATAAAAAAAATTAACAACTAGATTTCTAAATATTTCTAATATATATGAATTGAATCATGATATTTTGTGAATTAATACGGTTTATATTTCAAAAATGTTTAATAAAATATGAACAAAATTTAATAAAATATGCATAACTTCTATAAAAACTCAAAACTTTAAAATGTAACATTTTTTTATAAAATATACTATTTATTTTTTCAATGATATATAGATTTAATTATAAATTAACATAATTTAAATTTTAAATATAAATAAATGATTATTTCTTTAACTTTTATTATATTATATTATTTATGTTTTTAAAGTTAATTTTTATCTTTGAATTATATACTTATTATAATATTTTAATATAGATTTAATTTAATTTTATCTATTATTTTATTTTCAAAAAAATTAATTATTATTTTTATTTTATTAATTTTATTAATTTTTTTAATTTATAATAATAATAATTAATATAACATCCTTATTTTTATCTTACTTATTAGTTTTTAAATTTAATATATATTTATCAAATAAACACAAATAAACTATTTATTGAAATTCATAAATTATTATTTTTTATTTATAAATTTAATAAATTCACGACTTTAGGTTTATTTTATTCTGTGGCTTTCAATCGAAATCGTCATCCGTAGGGAATCACCAATCGGCTACGACAACTTTTATAAATTTAAGAAATCTATTAAAATAACAATTGAAATTATAATTAATACTTTTATTATTATCTTATATATTTTTATTATTAAAATAAAATTTAATATCATATCATATTTTATTTTAAATTTATTTAATTAAATATAATTTAAATTAAAATATAAATATTTAAATAATTAATATTAAATACCTTCGGTTAAAATCGATTTAATATTTATCACATATTATTTTTATTATTATTAATTCTAAAAGTATTTTTTTTTTATTTTCCTTTACTTTTTAAGATCGGCCTAAATATTATTTTGGTAAGCATAAAATTAAATAATTGATTTTAATATTAGTATTTATTACTTTAAAAATGTCAAAAACTACTATTCCTTAATCGTCAATAAGAAACAGTCCAGAATCACAGAGCAACTTAGACATGGCACAAACAAAACAGAACATAGTGATGTTTCCTTTTATGATGCAAGGGAAAAAGATAAAAAGTACCCCTAAGATTTAAAGAATCTTCAGAAATACTCTTCAGGTTTTAAAAAATTCAAAAATATCCTTGAAAACATAACGGAAGTTAAAACTAACACTCATCATAAATACCCCTAAGGTTAAAAAAAAGTATGAAAGAAGAAAAAATAAACCAAGAAATATTAGATATAAACGTACATATTTCGCGATGTTTTTTCGCGTTAAACGATAATAAGTAAAGAATTTGAAGAAATTCAAATAAGAAATTAAATCTTAAAGAAGGAGATGGATTTAAAGCACCCATCATTTTTTATTAAGAAAGATATTTCCTAAAAAATATAATCTATTATGGTATTAGTAATAAGGAAAATGGCATTAAAATTACAGATGAAAAATAAGATATAATATACCATTAATTAATAAAGAAATTATATTAAACAAATTATCAAAAATTATCGAAAGGATAAAGAAAAATTGATATATTCATTTAGGAGTAATCCAAATATTAATAAAAATTTCATTTTAGAGAAGGAATAGATACACCAATTAATAAAAATAGCTCTATTAGACAATAGAATAATAAATGTAGACGCTTTATTAGAATGATCCATTAAACTTAGATACCAAAAATTAAAATTCTCATCGCATATCCTAGATTTGCTATAAATATACAAGATAAAAACTTAAACCAAGATAAGTCTACATGAATTTGAAAGATGAGATTTAATGAAGAAGGAAATCATCCATTTTCAATACATTATCTAAGTAACATATTCTTTAACAAATAAATATAATAACAATATACTTGACAAAATGAATTTATAGAAATAGATAAAAATTTAAAGAATTAGGACGAATAATAAAACCGAAATATTAACGGATTTTGAAATACCGTAAGAATGGAAATTAGATATTAAAGAAAAACCCTTAATAAATAAGAAAAGAAGAGTAATAACATACCAAGATTTACTTTTAGATCACAAAGAAGAAACCTCAAATCAACAAGAAGTTAAAAAAATTAGAAAATGAAGTTAAAATAATGAAAAGTAGTTACCATGATTGCAATACTAGAAAAAATCATGTTTAAGCGATAAAATAAAAAATATGAATTTAGAAATAAATGGAAGCCTAAGTAGGTGTGGCAAAAATCAAGCAATACCACTATTTGAAACTATACAGTTATTAACAGAGGAAATGGATCTAGTCCAAGAATCAAACACAAAATATCTACAAGAAATAATAGATATACAAAGAGAACTATTAAAGAAATAAAGGAATATAGTTTATAATAAACTGACAACAAACATGCATAAAGAATTTTCTGAAATTAAGGAAAGATGTATACAATCTAAAAATAGATCATAAATACGATCCCTTGTAAGGATTGAAAGAAGAACACTAAGGAAATCGATTCTCGATTCCTTAAATGAGAAAAGAAAAAATGAGGACAATCTAAGAGTAAAGAGATAATTCCAAATTGATGGAATATAGGAAAAAATTAGAAAAAGAATTTATGAACCGAGAACGCGAATATAGAAACATTGGTCAAATTATTAACATTAACCAATGAAGAAATAAGAACATTATATAAAACTTTATGAGTAAAATTAACAAAGGAATGAGAAACTATACCGTATAATTTCTAGGAGGAAGAATGTTAGTCTTAGAGATTGGATCATTATAAAATGCCAAGAAAGAAAAGAATACAAACAAATAAGAGAAATGATAAAATTTGTCGTCTGAGAGATTTTAGAATGCCAAAGAAAATATGGATGCAATACAAAACCTTATAAACAAAAATATATAAAAATATAAAAGATTTAAAAAATATAAATTTAGAAAACAAAATTTCCAAAAATATAAAAAAGAGATTCAATAAAGAAAATTATAAGAAAAGATATTTTAGAAGAAAGGTTTATAAACCATCCTAAAAAGAAATTATTGCCCTTCAGAAAGAAAATGCAGATGTTGGATCCGTAAGGAAGGACATTATGCAAAATGAATGTCCAAAGGAACTTCAACATAAAAAGGAATTTAAAAAGGAATTTCCACAGTAAAAGCAAAAATCTTAGAAAGCCTTCAAAATGGAATTAGAACCAATTGAGGAATCGATATGATGGTATATAGTATTTATCTATTAGAAGAAATCCGAAGAAATAATCGATTCGTAATATGAATATTCAGATTTATGAATATTTTTCAAGATGAATGATTTGTATAGTATTACAAATCCAAATAGTACTTACATTAAAGTAGGACTAAAATTTAAAGGTTATAACACTTATCATTTACATGCATATATGAGATACGGAGCTAGTATGTGTGTAGCTAGTAAATATGTATTTCCGTAAGACAATCGAAACGAGCACCTAAAGATTTAATTGTGTTAATTGCTAATAATACTACAATAAAACTCAATCAAGTATTAAAAGATACCGATATAATAATAGGAGGAGAAAACTTTCATATTCCTACTATATATCAACAGGAAACAGGTGTAGACTTGTTAATAGGAAATAACTTCTTAAATTTATATCAACCATTCACACAACATTCTAACAAAATAAGCCTTACAACCTTAGAAGGAGATACAATATATGTCTCTAAAGTAAGAAAAGCCCTAACTCCCTCAAACCCGACTTTTATACAACAACATAAAAGCGAAACGATGGTGGAGATAAAAAAAAAAAAAAGAACAAAAAACCTTGTTTAGAAAATATTTCATTAGATATAGAAGAAAAACAAAACTCTTTTCTTAATGAAATACAAGAAGATAAAGCCCTAATAGGCATCAAAAGACTATTAAAAACAGTCAGTTCAGAAAATCCTTTAGATCCAAAAATAAATAAAACTAAGACAAAAGTCAAGATAGAATTAAAAGATCCTAACAAAATCATAAAGAGTAAAACCAACCAATGATTTATACTCCGTAAGATAGGATTGAATTTGGAAAACAAATTGAAGAACTTTTGGAATTAAAAGTTATAATACCAAGTAATTCACCTCACTCTAGTCCAAAGATTTTTGGTTGAAAAGAAGCCGAGAAAAGAAGAGGCAAAAAGAGAATGGTAATAAACTTCAAAGCACTTAATAAAGAAACCATTGATGATGGATACTTCATCCCAAAAAAGGAAGAATTACTATCATTAATAAAAGGAAAGAAATACTTCTCAAGTTTCGATTGCAAAAGTGGATTTTGGCAAATAAGACTAGATGAAGAATCTCAAAAATTAACAACATTCAGTTGCCCCCAAGGACAATTCCAATGGACAGTAATACCATTTGGATTAAAACAAGCTCCAGGTATTTTTCAAAGATATATGGATAATATTTTTAAGAAATTACAAGATATTTGTTGTGTTTACATAGATGATAAAATGATAATTGAAACAGATGCTTCACAAGAATATTGGGGAGCAGTCCTTAAAGCAAGAGTAGATGACAAAGATGAATATCTTTCATAGATACACACGTGTCTTTCCAAGCGACCGGAATTAAATTATCATAGTAATGAAAAGGAATACTTAGTCAGTTAAAAAGCTATTAAGAAATTTGCAATATATGTCATAAGTTCTAGATTCATTATTAGAACAGATAACAAGAATTTTGGTTATTTTTTAAGAACTAATATTGCAGGAGATTATAAACAAGGAAGATTAATTAGATGGCAACAATGGTTCAACCATTACAATTTTGACGTTAGAACATCTTTCCAGGGACATAAAAATAGTCATTGGTACGATGCTCTTTTACCGAGAATTAGCACCTCTAACTATTTTTATGATTGCGAGAATGGAAATGTACTTGATATTAAAATCAAGATAAAAGAAAAGGAGATAAAAATCCTACAGAACAACTCGAGTTGCTATACTGAAATCTCTTACAGAGACGAGAATAAAACAGAAGAACTTAAATGTTCAAAACAAATTTCGGATGAGGAATCTCGATAAAAAAGGAAGAACTTAAATGTTCAAAACAAATTTCAGATGAGAAATCTCTGTTAAAAGGAAGAATCCCAAGTTCACAAAAAACTTCTAAACCCAATTGGGCGAAGCACGAAAAAGAAGAACGAGAAAAAAGTTTATGGTCTATAATGGCCCCAAAACCAGAATTTATAACAATCAAGCGTGGTTAGCAAATCTATTCTAGATTTAGTGGAGTAACTCGTAGCCTTTCACCAACGTAATAGAAAATTTGAAGGGAAGTTATGCCAACTACAAAACACCAAAACTAATAACTCGGAGGAGATAGTAAGAAATTATTCTCGTAGTCATTACAACAACAACCAACGGTACAGATCGACAAACCTTGGAAAAATAGCAAGACCTCCAATGCTATTCAAAGAAACATCTCCACCGAGACATCAAAAATAACAAAACATTCAAGACTATTGGTGGAAACATCTTCTAGAACCACTCGTACCAATGAAGATGAAAAAGACCAATACACGAATCTTAATAAACAACAATGGTTAAGTCTTTATAATTTAGCTAGAAAATCTACCCAGGAACATATTGAAGATATGAAATTCTAAACTACAGAAAAGGAATTCACTGCAGGTAGCAAATTCAATATATTGGAAGGAGTGATCCAATTTTGTGTATAAAGCATTTCATGCAGATTAATAGAAAATATATATCTAGGAATTAATTTAAGTGAATTAAATTATTTTCCGTAAAATTTTAAAAAGTAATTAAGAATTTTAGAAGAAAAATTAAAGCAGGGTGATAAACCTGCTTATCTCGTATTTTTTAGTTCATTAATGGACTGGAATGGGGCAAGTATTAGTCCACACTACCACTTCATCAAAATAGGAATTTCCAACACAAACGAGAGGTTCCTAAACCAAGGGCATTTAAAAGGAATTCAACGCAGTAAGAACTCGTATTAAGAGGACAAATGCTTAAGCGGTTACTATGAACTCGTAAGGATTGACAATTCTACCGAGATTAAGGTAAATTATTCAACCGTAGGTTATCATCATCTCACACAAGAACAGATGGCTCATGTCAGGAAAGATGGTGAAAAAATCACCAAATATGAAACCAATTTCAATTGCAACAACTTAGAAATTGGTCAAGAAACCAGGAAAGTATTTTGCTTCTATGCAAAAAGGCCACCAAAGACTATAAAGGCATTCTGCATCAAAGATCGAGAAGATGTGAAGATGCGCCATCATCAACATCATCAAAGGAACAATTAGCGTAGAAAATGACAAAGAAAAATTAAGAAAAGCAAATCGGCGTAATATCATAAAGAAATAAAGATGTATTTAGCATCTTACTTACAAAGATACGCCAAGGAAAAAGTAACGGTTATCGAAAAGCGGTATGAATTATTAAAAGAAAAATTATTAAAGCAAGATGTATTATTAAAGCAAGGGTAAAATAATAAATTTGGTCTTGTAAATAGGATTCCTTATTCTATAAAAGGAACCCTTATTATCATTTCGACAATAAAAACACACAGTAAACCGAGAAAAACCTGCAGCCTCTACTCAAACTCTCAAATAGAAAAATCTTTTAGGAAACCCCAACCAACAATGTTGTACCCGTAATTAATTGGCTAAGTAACCCTTTCAAGGTTCTTAGTTAGCCTTAAGTTGTAATAATTATTATATTCTCAATAAATGGAGTTCTATTACTCTTCCTTAGTAAACAACTTTTGGACACCATTCATTATACGGATGCGTAGCTTACCATTACCAGGAAGGTGTCGAGAAGCAAGTTCGGCATAACAAGTGCAGAATAAAAGTTAACAGTAAGGAAAGACTGTTGACCCATTAAATTCGGGTGATGATTACATGATTTAAGTTAATTAAGAATCTGAATGTTGAAATATTCGCCATTGCTACAAGGTATAATAATTTTAAAACAGGAAAATAGAATTTATTAAGAAAATAATATGAATATCGAATCATTAGTACATAAATTAGAACTATTAGACTTAACAAATGAAAGAATAATTTTTAATTTTAAAAGACAATTAATAGAATCAGGACTAAAATTAAGTAACCAACATAATGAAGAACATAACATACTATGCAATTGTAAGGAATACAGAAGAAAATTAGATTTATATAGTAAAATAATAAGTTTTTTAGATAAATTATTACCATCAATAAATACACAAAGATCTTCATTTATATCAATATTAACTCCAGATTAAGATTTTATCGATCCGCGAAAAATGGTATCAGAGCTAAGGAATATTAATTTAAATAGTAATGGATGGAGAATTAACACTATTAAAAACACAAAGGCATTTGTGACATTTTATAAATTCCAGGGGCATAACTGAAGATATAACAAACTTCAAGGTCAATTTAGAAAATGATACTGATGCAAGGCCATATCATACCCTTTTTAGCATTAGCCCTTCACATTGAACGCACAAAAGCCCACACCATAACCTTCATTAACACCTCACTCAACATCAAAAAACTCAGATCTTCTCTCCCTCCATCTTCTTCCATTCGCCTCCTTGAAATCCCCTTTAATAGCTCTGACTATGGCCTCCCTCCCAACACTGAGAACACCGATGTTCTTCCTTATGATCTCGTTATTCGCTTGTTTGAAGCCTCCACTTCTCTTAAACCTGCTTTTCAAAAACTTCTTCAAGGTCTCATCCAAGACCCACATGGCCAAAAACCACTATGTGTCATTGGCGACATGTTTTTAACATGGACAGCAACAATTGCAAAAGAGTTGGGTTTGTTCCATGCTATCTTTAGCGGCTCAAGTGCTTATGGTATGGCTTGTTATAACTCTCTTTGGTTGAATCTTCCTCATCGAAAGGTTGATTCAAATGAATTTCACTTACCCGATTTTGAAGAAGCGTCAAAGATTCATATTTCCCAACTGCCCACTAATATACTCGAAGCTGATGGTGAAGACTCTTGGTCTAGATTCCAAAGGAAGAATCTTTCAGGTTGGATGGACACTGATGTAATTTTATTTAACACTGTTGGGGATTTTGATCAATTGGGATTGCTCTATTTTAGACGGAAGCTTGGTCGGTCAGTTGGGGCTATTGGGCCGGTTCTTTTATCCACTGAAAACAGAGCACGTATTGGTAAAGAAAGCAGAACAAAACCAGAGGTTTGTCTAGATTGGCTCAATAAAAAGTCATTGAAATCAGTTTTGTATGCTTCTTTTGGATCGATGAACACAATCTCTACCTCACAAATGATGCAATTAGCAATTGCTTTGGAAAATAGTGGAAAAAACTTCATCTGGGTGGTTAGGCCACCAATTGGGTTTAACATAAACTCAGAATTCAAAGCTAATGAATGGCTTCCCAAAGGATTCCAAGAAAGAATAACTTGTTCAGGAACAGGTTTGCTAGTGCATAATTGGGCACCCCAGGTTGAGATTTTGTCACATAAGTCGGTATCTGCATTTTTGACTCATTGTGGATGGAATTCGACAATGGAAGGGCTAAGTTATGGTGTGCCTTTACTTGGATGGCCAATGGCTGGTGAACAGTTTTTCAATGCTGTTTTGTTGGAGAAAGAGGTGGGAGTTTGCGTGGAGGTGGCTAGAGGAAAGAACAGTGAGGTTAGGCATGAAGATTTAGCAGCTAAAATTGAGCTGGTAATGGCTGATACTGAAAAAGGAAATGAAATAAGAAGAAAAGCTAGTGAAGTGAAGGACATCATTAGGAATTCGTTGAAAGATGAGGATGGTTTTAAAGGGTCTTCTTCCAAAACTATGGATGATTTTCTTAAGGCTGCTGCTATGACTCAGTGAGGCCAAAGCTGCAATGGAATTCAAGCAAAGTTGAATCTTATTTTCCTATTTTTTTTTCTACATTTATTGTAATCGATTATTAATATACAAATAATTGAATTCTTCTGAGAATACTACAAATAATGTAGTCTGAAGATCAAAGATAAAACTTTTTCATCATAACTTCAGGGTCACATTTTTTTTTCGTAAGTAGATTTTTTAACACATAAACAGGACTTTCAATTAGTTCTCGGTCTTTTTAGCGTGAACTTTTTTTTTTTAAATCAAGTCAATGGAAAGTATAATTCAAACTAGTTTTAATGTTAATTTTAATTATATTAGATAGCCTTTTTAAATATCAAATTTTTTAAATATGATATAATTTTTTTATATATCAAATTTTATTTTTAATTTAAAAAATATAATTTTCTGTTAAAAATATATATGATATTTTTTATAATATAAATAATATATTTTTTATAAATAAATAAATAAATAATATATAAATTAAATTTCTAGCAAATATATGACATGCTTATGTGATCATCTAATTGAAAAACATATCTTTGGGATGGAATACAATGTTTTATCTTCGTGACTCTAATATTCTATTAGGAACCCAAGAGTAGACTTAGACTTACCAGCTGGCATGACATCGATGTCACAAAGCATGTCTTGGTATTGAATTTGTTCGGTTATTAATTTATTTTACAAATTAGATTTTATTTTAATAATTTTAAAAATATCAAAATTTTAGTAGATTCATAAACTTTAAAAAATCAAGGCTTATAAATTGATTTTGGCATAGTTAATTTATAGTTTTATATATATATATATATATATATATATATATATATATATATATATATATATATATATATATATTTGTTAAAAAAATATATTTAAAATGTAAAAAAATTAACATGTTATATCTTTTTTATATTGTTACTTAAAAATATTTAATTTTGTTAAAAATTAATATTTTAAAATATAAATCATACTTCAAATCAATATAAAATAAATTACAATAATAAATATTGTGAAATTTGGAAACAAATAAAAAATAAAAGTCATGTATAACTACTAAGAAATATTTGTTAAAATATGTTTTTCCTACCTTCCCAAAAAGAAAAATGTTTATTTTTCATGCACATAATTAATTTAAGAAATTAGAATTTATGTAAAGTAATTGTTTGGATATCATAAATCATGATACCTCGTATGCACGAGTACTCTTATATGTGGATCATATGACACTATGTGACTTGAGAATACAAAATACAAAGTATTCGAGGTTGGTCGCCAAACATTAGATGAACGAGGTGAACGTCTTACATAGGGTGATCTTAACGAGGTGTCTGAGGTAGGAGTACAAAGGAACGATTTGTAGAGAAATAGTAAAGCTCATAGAGTGACAATGACCTGATGACAACTCAAATATGATTGTTCCAATAGAGTTTCTAACACCTAAGGGTGAAAATGTCTTTATATATAGAATTCTATCATCCATTAGTGGGAATCTGATTCTCTCCCTAACATATTTCTAACTTTATTGGTATATTATAATTCTCCCCAAAGAATTGGCTCCTATTATGAGGCTTTGAGTTGTTTAGTTTTTAGTAAGAATTTGAGACCTTTCATTTACAAAATAAGAAGAATCATGTCATACATAGAAAAATTCAAACCTATTAATATGATCAGCCATCATACTACTTCCAGTTTAAAGAGTAAAAATCTTCATCTTCACCCTCACAACCACTCTATGCCTCAAGTGATATAGAGTTATTCTATGGAATATATTTCTCATCAAGAAACTCATACCACACCGTATCAGAGATTGGGGTATTACTCTAGTGAACCGTCGTGTCAACCCCAAAAGAAAAATTGAAATTACTAAGACGATCTTATATGCTATTAGTTCAATGAGTGTGACTTCCAAAGATGTAACTTTAAAGAAGGATGCAAACTGAAAAAGCTCCATAAAGAGCTAATGGAGTTGCAACAAGCTTTTGTTCAATCACAAAATGATAACAAAAAATTATGTTGACCTTTGTTACAATAAAGATATTCGGTAGAAGTAGAAAGCTCATTTCAAACCATTGCAACTACACCACTGCCAAAACCATCATATCTAATGACTTGACATGTTTCTTAACTAAGAAAACATTCTCAATAAACTATGTCATCATACAAAGAAAACATACCCTTTACCCCACCCTAAATGCATCAAGAATATCTTAATGATCATATTTATCCCAATCAAACCATCTCTCATCAATCAAAACTACACCACGCACAAGTACCCATCAATACTACATTGAACTACCTTGGTAACAGATGTGATGATGAATGGAAAAAGATGGATGAAAAAATGGTCGATCAATTTAAAAAATATGGGAGAAGACGCCATATAAATGACATTGAAGCCATGTGTAACCAATTATTGGCATCCTTTTTTTCAGATAGTATCGAACTGATGGTTCCTTTCCCAATTCTCAACTCCAAAGTGTGCACCATGTAAGGGAATGGATGACCTGGTAGCCCATGTAATACATTTCATAATGGTTATGGCACCAATATCCATCCCAAAAGAGAAAAAAAGACACCATGTTTTGTAAGATTTTTGCTTCAACCTTTAAGGACATGACATAAAAGTGGTTTGTAGATCCTACCCTACTAATTTCAACCAATTGGTAAGGTTTTCATCACCAGTTACACTTGTAACAAACCTATTTGGAAAGAATCACACATTTTGTTCTCCATTGTCAAAGAAAATAAGGAGACAATCAAGAATTACATAAAGAGGTTTAAGATGGAAAAGATGAAAATATGGAAATATCCAAACTCTATTGTGATCAAAGCTTTCAAAAAAAGCATAAAGATAGACACTAGTTTGTTTATAGAACTCACCAAAATCACCCCTCATTCTCTTGATGTGCTTTATGAAGAGGCACAAAAATTTATCAATGCCTAGAGAGAGTTAAAGCCCCTCAAAGCTACCCTATTTAAAACCAATAGTAACACTTAGGGAAAGGCCAAGAATGTGGGTGAGAACTTTATCACCTTTCAAGAGACCATATTACGAGTATCCCTTGCAAATGTAGTGCAATGAATGGAGAGAATGGAACAAGTAAGGTGGCCATAATCTATGAAATCCTCTCAAAAAGACTCTAACAAATATTATGTATTCTATAAAGATACATGACATTGGACCAAGGATAGTCAACATCTCAAAGGAGAGATCGAATAACTCTTGTTTGAAGAACATTTGGGAGATATAGTAAATGGTAACAAGAATAGATCTCCTAGGCAAGATAATCGGGAAGGTAACCAAAGAAGGGATGTGGTTCTCCTCAATCCTCAACAGAAGGAAGACAAGCAAGTACAACCACCCTAAGATGACATTTGAATCATTCACACAATTCATGGTGGTGCAACCATGTCAGGAACCACACACAATTCTCGTAAAAGATATTCTAGGAAAACAAGAAATATACATCACTCTGTTTATACCTTAATGTGTAAAGGACCAATATTTCCAATAAATTTTGAAGGGAGGGAAACTCTTCTATTGCATGATGATTCTTTGGTAATCATTGTTAAGAAGTACATTGTGAGGTATGTAGAGTGTTAATAGACAATGACAGTTCCTCTGATTTTCTTTACTTATCAGCACTTTTTCATGCGGGGACAAACCCTAAGGAAATCACACAAAAATAAATGCCATTAGTAAGCTTCAATGGTAGTATCACGATGTCTGTGGGTACGATATGACTCTTTGTCTATATGCAAGGATCTATCATACTAATAAATTTTGTAGTTCTTAATATGCTCACCTTATTCAATGTATGGGAAAACCTTGGATCTATAAAATATGAGTCATCCTATCAACCTATCATCAATTGATCAAGCACTTAACAATAGATTTAGTGAAATAAATAAAAAGAGATTAGAAAAAGGCAAGGAGATGTTACAATATCACTATGAAAAGTATAGATCCTACATCCACTTCAAAATAACAATTATAGTTTCGAAGTATAAGAGTTACAAATACAAACTGACATATCATCAATTGATCAAGTATCCAACAATGGATGGGGGAAAGAAATAAAAGGATATCAAGATAACACAAGGAGCTACTATAATGCTGCTACGAAAAGCGTAGATCTTACATCCACTTCAAAATATAAATTAAAGGCTCAAAGTGCAAGAGTTACAAATACAAACTGACGACTCAAACAGATTGTGGGCTATGAGGATTATAAGGTCTTTTCTGTGGGGACAATGCACTTTCCATAGACTCCAATGAGAATTTGATTAAATTCTTGAAGAAAAATGCTGATCTTTTTGCATGGAAACCAAAGGACATGGCTAGTAGTAGCCCTGATATAATTTCACCTAAGTTGAATATGAATCATATGAGGAAACTTGTCCAATAATGAAAGCAAAGGTTCGTGAGAGAAAAAAAAATTACATTATACTTACTGAGAAAAGTGGGATGGGTCAGAGAAGTAGATTACCCCACGTGGCTCTTGAACATGATCTTAACTAATAAAAATGGGGTGACCATCATATATGCGTGAATTTTACTAATGTTAACTTTGCTACCTCTGAAGATTTTTTTTCCTATACCTAATATTGATCAATTGGTAGACGCCATAATAAGATTCAAAGTGATGAGTTTTATGGATGCACACTCAGACTACCATCAAATCCGCATACATCTAAGGGATGTGGAAAAATGGCATTTATCATAGAGAAATGAACTTTTTGTTACACAAGGATGCCTTTTGGGTTAAAGAATGTAGAGGAAAATTATCATAGACTAGTTAACCGAATGTTTGAAAACTAGATAGGAAGAAACATGGAGGTTTATGTGGATGAGATGATGGTCATAACCATGTCCATGAGAGATCATGTTTCTGATCTCTAAGAGGTTTTTGCGATCATCAAACATTTTGATATGCACCTCAATCCTACGAAATGTATATTTGGAGTAACATCAGGAAAATTCTTAGGTTAATTAGTATCCTCTCGAGGAATTGAAGCAAATCCAAATAAAATTGCAACATTTATCAATATGAGGTCTCTGTTATGTCTCAAAGAAAAACGATGATTGAATAGACGTATAGCCATATTAAGCTGCTTTGTATCCAAGTGTACAGATAAAATGTCTACCTTTCTTTCAACTCCTAAAGAAGAAGAAAGAATAATTGTGGAGTGAAGAATGCGAAAGCACTTTTCAATCCATAAAGGAGTATTTGGTAAAAGCACCACCCTTGACAAATCCCAATTTGGGCAAAATTCTATACTTATTTATAGATTTCACAAAAAAGGTAGCTAGTATCGTCCTTATAATGCATAGAGATGAACAATAAAAATCTATATATTATGTCAATCATTCTTTGAATAAAGCACAACAAAGGTACCCATCTATAGACAAAGCAACATTTACCATAAGGATGGTTTCTAAAAAATTATACACTATTTTGGCACCCATGCAATCATCATTTTGAAATCCTACCTTCACAAGAATATTTCGAGAAAACCAAATCAATCGGGTCATCTTTCTCAGATAGTTATTGAGTTGATTGAATTTTATATACAATATAAACCATAATCAACCATTAAAAGACAAGCATTGGTTGAATTTGTTGTTAAATGGACAAAATATAAGTTAATAACTAACCCAGAAAGTATAAACAAAGAAGTCGCATTGGTAGAGGCACCTATCCGAAACTTGTGGATGGTGCTTGTAATTATAAAGGATCTGGAATGGGGATTGCTATATTCATCCCTATAAGAAGAATGATTGAATAGTGTATTTGGATTGTTTTCCCAGCCACTAACAATGTAGCTGAGTATGAAACTCTTTTATTGACACTTTGTTAACTCCATCTATTAAGAGCAAAGAAAGTGTTGATC
This sequence comes from Hippophae rhamnoides, assembly GCA_033030585.1. Classification (NCBI taxonomy): domain Eukaryota; kingdom Viridiplantae; phylum Streptophyta; class Magnoliopsida; order Rosales; family Elaeagnaceae; genus Hippophae; species Hippophae rhamnoides. Next base: position 73,006,553 of record CM065427.1, read on the forward strand.
TATAGTAATTCACATCTAATAGTCAATAAAATTAGTGGTATATTTGAAGCTAAAAAAGAAAGAATGAAAAAATATTTGTAAGAAACAAAAAAGGAAATATCAATCTTCTAAGCATTTGAGAACAAGAAAGTACCCCGTGGAGGAAATGCACATGCAGATTCACTTGCTAGTTTAGAATAGTTAAAAACACAGAAACAAAATGAGTAACATATGTGTCATGCTTGTTAAGTCCGAGCATATCCATATACCTCATCACTTCAGCACCATCTAAACTTATAGGCATTGCTAATGTTACTTCATATATGACCTCATATTTAGAGTACCTCATCCAAGGCATTCTCTCTTACATGAGTACTCTTGTATAAGATACAGGTGTATATGTGGAACATGTCACACAAGGTCACTTGGAAATATGAGATACAAAGTAGTCGAGATAAAACCCATAGTGGGTGTTCGCAGAACAATTGGTGAACGAGGTAGAAGTGTAACACGAGTTGAACGTCCCACACAGGGTGACCCCACAAGGTACCTGAGGTAAGAGGACAAGGGGAAAATTTGCAACGAAATAGTGAAGTAACCTCATCGAGTGATAGTGATCTAATGGCAAGTCAAATGTGGTTATTTCGTTGGGTTATCGACACCTAAGAGTGAAAGTGAGTACATATATGAACTTGTACATGTATCATATATTAAGGGAGATCTGACTCTTTCTAACATCTTTCTAACCTTATTGGAATATTGTAGTTTTTCCTTAACAAGAGCAAAGGCTGATGTGATCTTCAACTTTTGGGTACGATATACCAAATTGTTACCCAAATTGATTATTTTAGCCTTTTGCACCCCGAGCATCTTCTCATGCTCTTCCAATGCATAATATTTCTCCTTAAGTGCACCTTAGAATTGAGCAAAAAATGCTTCATCCTCATAAGCATGAGCATGGTAGGAATTGTTGGTAATATCTCATTTCTCAATAATGAAATAGCATACAAAAACAAGGTAATTATCAACATGGAGTAATCGACATAGCAATATTTTACAAAATTCTTTTACATCCAACATTCGGCTTGTAATCATCTCCTCGTAGGTTAGCCTGTATTCCTTCATAGTAGTTTAAATTCTAGCCCATTCTTATTCACTCTCGAAGTGGTGATAAACACCGAGCAACACCTCTAGTCATCCGAATACCCTTTCTTCAAAGATTGTTATCGAAATACTCTCAATTTAAATGTTCTTTAATTTGAAATCACCCACATTATGTGTTTTGGATGTAACATAGGGATTGGTTCATTTTCCACTTTATGAAGAGAGCACAATTTCTTTTTCTTGTGGGTGAGGGTTTCACAAAAGGTTATACCACTTAGCCTCTATTTCCTTGGAAATTGGTTTGAATAGGGTACTAACAAGAATAGTTATGGATTCTACCCTATGTAAAGCTTGCTCGTGTTGCTCAAGGGAGTCTTTTTCGATCAATTCATCCATATTGAGACTCGATACCATATCATCGATCCGAATGTTTGTGAAATCCATCCATGCATCATAAAAATATAGATCAAAACTGACATGAGATGAAAAGACTTAAAGTAAGGTATCCCGCGTGAAACCTAATGGTTAAGTGCAATATTATCTTCGTACCCTGGAGGCCCTATAATGGGATTTAGTAAGGATACCCTTATAAGTCATGTGGTAGGCATTTTGTAGCTCGAGGTGATGAACTTTTTCTCTTTCACTACAATTTAGACAAAGTAACATCTCTTGATCCCATGGTTATGTTGTATAATATTTATGATTCCAATTGGAATGTAAGGGAACCATATGACCCCCATCCCATATGTCACCCCTACATAAAAGTACTTGTTCTTCCACTTAGGTTGGGTGTGAGACAGCTTCAAAATAAGACCACGAAGTGTGATGGTCGAGATATAAGTTCTACCTACTTCCACCCCATTTCTTTTTCCATAGTACATAGCTTAAAGTTCCCTTTCCTCTAACTCAAAACCTTGTTTCTCGCTTACTACATCCAAGCTAAAAATATTTTTCCACATATTGGGATTTATCTTAGCCAAGGTTAGATACTAGTTGTGTAAAAAGGGCTACCATTTGAGGTATTAGAAACCTCAAATCAACACGCAAAGCCTTCTCATGTAGAACACACCATCCTTGGGATGGATCATCCATTTCAAGGAGATGTTGAGGGCTAGTAACATACCTACATGGGGTGGAATGGAATACACCATCCTCAAGTGGTACACATCATCAATGGGCAACTTGTTACTTTATTGATCTTCTTTCTAGAAACTTTTTCCACGGGCTCCCGATTGGTTGATGATAGAGTTTTTTTTTCTCTATGCACCTTTTACAAGATAGTGAGATGAATTAGAGGTACAGACCTTGATGTTGTGGCACGCAACATATTTAAAATTAGGGTTATGCTAGATACAGAAACTCAAGTCACAATTGGGGTGATCAACTCAGTTACTTCAGTAATACTCATATCCTTTTGACTTGATGTGGTCTTATAAGATGTTTGGCCTACTTATGAGGTATCAAAATGCTTTATTTTAAACCATGTGGTTCCTCAAACATAGACTCGTTGGTTCAATTCAACGTGGAAGTGGGGAATGGTAGAACCCCACTTTATGGTGAGGGTTTCCTAACCCAAATTTCTCTACCCTGTGAGTTATACCTGTGAATTACGGGGAGTAGAATGTCTTTGATTCTTGAGGAGGACCTTAGTGGAATATTACTGCTTAGCCATATATAACAAAAATTAAAGCAAGAGTTAGCAAAAACACTTGAACATAAACAAAACTTGTACTCATCTAAAAAATCTAGAGGAATGGACTGATATTCTTCAAGCAAAGATTGATATTCTTTAGATATTAACTAAAATTCTTCAGGCATAAACTGAAATTCCTTGCACGGTTTGGAATTCTTTGAAAGAATTTTGAGAGTTGGCTTAAGAGAAAATAGAATGAAAAGAATAGGGACTAGAGCTCCTAATATAGTGGGTAAAGAATTTAGATATTTTGATAGAAGTTGAAAGGATGAGAAGAATTTGAAAGGTTACACTAAGTAATTTATAAAGGTTAAAATACAAAGAAATTGAGAAGATTACATACCAAATGATGGATACATGGGATTGCGTGAGTGATTCTTTCATCTTGCTTCAAAATAAAATAATGGATTACTTCATATTTGGATATCACCGACCATGATGTCTCGGTATATGAGATACAAAGTAGTTGAGATAGAACATGTCATACAGGGTGACTTGGGAATACGAGATACAAAGTAGTTGAGTTAAAACCCATACTGGGTGATCGTGGAATAGTAAATGAATAAGGTGGACATATAACATGAGGTGAACGTCTCATAGGGTGACCCCAATGAGGTACCGAAGGTAAGAGGACAAAAGGATAATTTGTAAGGAAATAGTGAAGTGACCTTATTGAGTGACAGTGATTTAATGACAAGTTAGATATGGTTATTTCAGCGGAGGTATCGACACTTAGGGTGAAAGTGTCTATATATATAGACATGGGATCTTACTCTCTCTTTAACATCTCTCTAACCTTATTAGCATATTATAATTCACCTCAAAAAATAATAAATATATTAATTAGTATTTATAAATATAATAAAATAAAATATATTTATAATATGATTTTTGTCGATTTTATAAAATAAAAATCCCTAACTAACCTTACTAGGTCAATTTTCTAAATTTAAGGACTTACACTAATGATTAAATAACCTATAAAAAATGTATGTTCAATTTATTCTTGAATTCCATAGATTTGACAATTTTTGAATAAATATGCCCCATTTTTATTACCTATACATTTTGTTGTGTGTTTTGCAACACACATAAAATCGTGCAAGTATACACTGTCACAAGTAATAAGATTTGTAAGTAAAGATCGTTCCCACGAGGATTTGTTACTATAGTTTGTTGAGTACTAAAATTGTATCTCTCTAATTTTATCCAAAATAATCGTTGATATGGAAAAAATTAAGAAAAAGGTTTAAAAATAAAATAAAAGAAATCTAAGATTGCAATTTTTCACCAAATTATTCCACTCTAATCATATTATTTTCTTTTGATTTATATTTTTTAGTACATTTAATTTGTCAACCGAAAACTTCTATTTTTATTCATACATCTCTTGAAACTCGTATAAACACACCTCGTTAAATTAATTCGATATCTCTACATGAAATTAAATTTAATAAGATTCATTAAGTTCTAAGCTTTCCAATGGCCACACAGACAATTAGGGTATATTCCTATCCTTCATCATACATGTCATTCTATCTACGAGCAATATACACAAAAATGCCTTTCTCAAGTTTATTTTTATGCCACAAATCGTTTTGATAAAATTCGTAAATAATCAAAAAGCATTAAGCACAAAATAGAACGAACAAATCGAATGTCTTATAAATCTATCAAAAATAGTTAAAATCAAAGCTTCATAAATTTAGATCAAATGCAACCCTAGAAAAATTAAATTACTTCATTAATTTAAAATAAAAATTACAGTAGATGCAGAAAAATTAGAAGAAGAAGAAAGAAAATTAAAACATTTCGGATCGTAAATATTTGACACATGTAGAACACAATAGAAGCCAAAAATGGCTTCTGCGTGTTCCACCATCCAGCCCCAAACACTACAGAAAATCCAAAACTAAACTCTAAATAAAAACTTCTAAAACCTAACATAATATCACCTATTTATAGCTAAAAAAATACATCATAAATATTTAAATTTAATACACGCGGGGAACAATGAAGTGTGGGACGAATATTAAATTACACCGCGTGGGGGACAAAATTGTCTCAAAAATGGAATAAAAAAAGTGAGTGGAGATGCTGCGTGTTTCTGTTTTTTTTTCTTCCACGCTGCCACGTGTCGCGTTATGATTCGCGGAAACAATTAGTGGGACACGTGGAAACATCTCATTTGTTGAAGAAAACGGGCGCACGATTGCTTGTCGCACGAGCCAACTACCGTGAGAGGTGAGATCCAGCGCGGTCGCGCTCATTGTAACATGTCACGAGTCGGAATATTATTTGCTGAAATATTAAGTGGGACACATGGCATATTCTGGTTCGTGGAATAACCGGGCGCACGTGAATCAATCGCACTGGAAAAGGAGCGCGCGATGGTGGGGGACAGCGGCTACAACGCGTCAGACACGTGGGTCCCACTTGCACGGTAGCCTGCGCGGCAGGTGGGCCCTCACTCGGATGCCGAGCCGCGTGAAAGCGCAGAACCTGCACCCAGTCGCGAATCTGAGCCGTTGCGTCTTTGATTGGACGGTCCATATTGGGCGAGTGTGATCTTGCGCGTGGACTTCATCTCTCCTGCGCAAAAATTAAACTTCCAATAATTATATTTTGACCCACAAATTTAATCCAAATTACATTTTGAAATTTCTTAAATTAGAGTTAAGCCCTTTGTTAATTTTAAATTAAATTTTTAAACTTTTAATAATTATAATTAACCCCAAATTAAATTTAAATTATATTTTCGATTTTTATAAATTGTAATTAAGAACTATAATATCTGAAATTATATTTGTGGACAGAAATATGAAATTAAGTACATTTTTGATACAAATTATTTAATTTTATTAAAAATGTATTTTTAGCACATAAAAAAAATATTAATTTATTTAACAAAAATTAACTAAATATTAAAAAAACATAGCAATTATCATTACTAAAATTGATGAAAATAACTATATAAAATACAGTTATCACATTTTTTATGCATGTCTTTATATTTTTTATATTTTAGATAAAAAAATATCTAGTTACAAAACTGATTGATAGTTATTTATAGAATACAAAAATAATTTTTACTATTTTAGTTAATAATTATTTGACACATCAAATTAACTATTGTACCACAATTTTTTACATAAAAAAATTCTCTTTAGGTAATTACTTGATGATCGCATTTCTAACCCAAAATTTTATTTGAATGTAATTTTTTATACTATTTTAATGCAAAATTTCTACTATATTTTTTAATCTCAAACTCACTTCCCTAAACATCTTATTAAAAAATTCATTTCTTAAAAGATTCTTTTTATTTTTATTTGATTAATTAATTCCTAATAACTGTAACCATTAATTGTATCTTAATTTAAAGAAGGGAATACAATTGTATTCAATGATTTAGATTTCACATAGGATATAAGCCTTTGTGAATTTATTGAAAGGAATATGTATATATAAAAAAAATCTGAAGGACAATAACAGGGATCTCAACAACAAGAAAAATAATCTAAAATTTATGGATCTCAAAATTGTTCATATATTTTAATAATATTAGAGGATTCAAAAATATCTCTTAGAGTACTAAATTATTATTTTAGTTTATATTATATTTTTAATTCTATGTTATATTTTTGTATTTTTTAAAATTTATGTTCTTTTATTTTTGTTATAATGTATTTTAAAAATTAATATTATTAAGTCTTTAATGGTTGTACGTTAATATTTTTTACTAATTTTATGTCATATATTTAATTTTAATTTATTAATATAAAAATTAAATAATATTATTAATTAATAAAAATAATACAATTTTTTGATATAAAAGAATTTAATTTAAATAAATTTTAGTTAAAGATATATAATTAGAATAAAATAAAAATAATATTTTTATATTTTATCTTGTATTAATATTATTTTAAATAAAAGTATAAATAATATAGCTTAAAATATAATAAAATATTATTCATTTGTGTAAAACTTCACCATGATACTAAGATAAAACCTATTTTGAGACGGTGTGAATACTTTAATACAATAACTTAGTTTTTCTTGGATTAAAGAGTTGAAGTTTTGTGAGTATACTTAAGTATATAATTGTTCGAGATATAGAAAATACTTTTTTATGATAAATTAATCACTATATTCAATACATATGATTATTTTTATGAATTGATTTAGACTTTATGAAAGTAGAATTATCGGTGTACTTTTCTGTTTAATATTTATTTATTTTAAATAAGTAATATTTTTAAGATTAAAAATATTAAAATATGAACTTTTATAGTGAAAAGAGATAAAAATATAATTTTTAATTTTTTTAGATTTTTATGAATTTTGAACACATGACCGATTAAAAGTTGTCACGTGAATGCCACACAAGTAAGAGAACTGGTTGGCAAACTATGTGGATGACATGCAAGCAAAGAATGTGAATCATGAAACACCTCATGTTTCTAGTGATGCAACGACTGACGGTGTTTCTAGTGATGCAACGCCATGTCAAGCGTCAGCATGTCGTTCATTTTGAGTTGGTCACGTAGTTAAGAGTCTTGCCACATGTCGTAAAGCGATTAATCCATTACTTCCAACATCGCACCACACCATTTGTAATGACGAATCATGTCTCACCACATGAAGCTGACACATCATGTGTTGACTAGCCCAGTCCTCACATGTCATGTGTCGTGCTATTATTGGCCAACATTATTAAATTTTTCTTTTTTTATCTTAGCCATTGATCTAGAGTTGATTTGACAGTCCAGATTCTATCTGAGCTAAAGTTAACCCCCTAAATCCTAATAAGCCAAAATTAACATAATTTTTATCATTTTTGGAGTCAAGAAGAGATAAAAACACAAAAGAATTCAAAATGAGATACAATTTTGGTGAAAATTCAAGAGATTGATTGTATTTTTTTTCTTCTTCTCCTTTTTAATCAATTTTTATGTATTTCTTTATCAATTTTTATATCTTTCTTTATTCAAAATATGAGCTTTATGAGTTAAAGTTTGTTTAGTTAATTTATAGGTATTATAAACTCAATTTTCTACATGTGATGATCTAATATTTTACCCTAATTATGATTTTAATTTAATAGTATTATTTAATATGATTTTTATGCTATTAATTTTTTAGCCAACAATTGATCTATAGAGACAATTAAATAGATTTAAGAAAATTATTAATTGTTTGTCTTGATTAAATAGCATGAATAGTTTCTAGGTATAAAATATGATTCTTATGTATATGATTCATAATTGATGAACTTAATGAGTAGTATGTAATTTAATTGATATGATAGTGTAATTAAGTTAATCAATAAATGATGAATATATATTATGTTAGATTCAATTGATCATGTAACCGATTAATAATTATATTTGGAGGATTTTAGTGATTCACATGTTTAAAAAATTAAGGAATTAATTATTCTTAGATATTTTCTCGTATATATTTTTAATTTTCAAATCTAATTTAATTAATTATTACTATTTATTTTTTAATTCTTTTAATTTTGTCTCCTTAAAACATAAAACACAAATTTTTTTAATTTTTAATAATATAATTACCGTGAAAACAATATTTTTTTATAATTATATTATTTTTAGTGACATGTATGTTTGCGTATTTATTGCTCATAATTTGTTTTTGATACGTTAAATATCACATTTCTTAAAAAATAATTTAAACTTATACAAATCAACATTTTTTTTAATTAAATTAACAAAAATTATTAAAAAAACTTTAAATTACTTAAACTCACCGAACTTAATAATTTAGAGCATTCAATGAAATAACGTGTATTTATTATAAATTAACTAACTGTTAATTATATATATTTACACTCGTATATTAAATTTTTTTATATAAAATGTTGGTATAGTAAATAATTGATATAATAATTAATACACATCTCAATTATTATCGACATTTATGAATCTATGTTATTTAAGAACTATGTCTAAGTTTAAGGTTTAAAAAAGGTGAAAAAAACTCGTTAACGTATCTCGAATTAGAGATGAAAAATAAGAACCCTCCCACAATAAAATCCGAACACACGAGTATATCTTAACAATAATTTTATTAAAGATATATCTTAATACACTAGTTTTTTGGTTAAACAAAATAAGGATACTAATTTCATAAAAGTTTCAAATAAATTCCAATCATATTTAGAGCATGTGATTTGCACCAGTTGTATTTTCTGAAGATAAATTTGATATTTTAAAAATTTGAATTAAAAAAAAATACTTAGAAACGCGAATGGGGTGGAAGAGGGGTGGGTTGTGGATAGGGATGGGATTTGGGATTATAGGTGGGGGTTTGTCGGAGAGATTGGGATTCGTGGAAAGAGTGGACGTAGGCTTGGTTTTCTATTTTATTTTATTTTAAATTTTAAATTTTTAAAATGTCTCCCGTTACTTTTAAATTTTCAAAATGTTTACATCATTTTCAAAATTTTTGGACTTATTAAAAATCTTATACGATGAATCAATACTAAACTGTATATTTATTATTCTATAGTTAAATTATTAATTATAGTGAAAAATATAAGTGTTAGTGATAGAGTTTTAATTCCAACTCTGAAATGCTTAGACAATTTCCGATCACAAGAGCAGTTACCAAGTTTTCAATACCATTCAATCTTATACCAATATCAAACAATAGAATAAATTAACATGCAAAACATACAGAAACTTAAAATCCCTAATTCAATCCCAAGGTAGAGAGCGAAAGCAAAATATCCGAAAAGATAGATAACCCAATAAAGATTTTGAACTATAAAACCACTTCTTTTGTTGAAATGAGATAGAAATACTCAAAAATAAAATTTGGAAAACAAAAGGTTGTGTGGGCTAAAAGATTCTTAGTGGAAATTTAAAAGAAAAAAATTATAGCAAAGAAATCAAAGGTTTTTATGGAACCAACATATACCCTAAATTTCAAATTTCAAACAATATCTGCTAATGACGAAGAAGTAGTTGAATTATTTGAATATGTTTAGAAAAAGAATTGAGTTTAAAATATATGAAGTAAGTTAAGTACTGTTGAATGTGACTTTCGAATTGAGTGAGAAAATTTTGTGTTAATATGATGGAATTGAAAAGGGAGAGTGGTGGTCAAGGGTCTTCAATTTGCTTTGCTTTCCTTTTTTTTTTTTTTAATCCTAAAATTTAACCGGCACTATCCATCCTTTTTTTTTTGTTTTGTTTAGATCAATCATTAGTTATCAAAGGGCTAAATATGTTCCTTTCTTCCTCCTCCGAAGGCAAGGCAAGAGCAACAGGCATGGCACACTCAGAACAGAACATAGTGATGTTTCCGTTTATGATGCAAGGCCATCTCATTCCCTTTTTAGCCTTAGCCCTTCACATTGAACGCACAAAGGGTTATACCATAACCTTCGTCAACACCCTATTTCACATCAATAAATTCAGATCTTCTCTCCCTTCAACTTCATCAATTCGTTTCCTTGAAATCCCTTTCTCTAGTTCTGACCATGGTCTCCCTCCCAACATTGATAACACTGATACTCTTCCTTACAACCTCGTCATCCGCTTTCTCGAAGCCTCTACTTCCCTCAAACCAGCTTTCCAGAAACTTCTTCAGAATCTCATCCAAGATAAACATGGCCAAAAGCCACTCTGTGTCATCGGTGACATCTTCTTGGGTTGGACCGCAACTGTTGCTAAAGAACTGGGCTTGTTCCATGCAATCTTCAGTGGTGCAAGTGGGTACGGTTTGGCTTGCTATTACTCTCTTTGGTTAAATCTTCCTCACAGGAATGTTGATTCTGATGAATTTTACTTGCCCGATTTTGAAGAAGCGTCAAAAATACATCTTTCCCAATTGCCCACTAATATTTTCGAGGCGAATGGTGAAGACCCTTGGTCTAGATTTCAAAAGAAGAATCTTTTGGCTTATGCAAACTCTGATGGAATTATTTTCAACACTGTCGGGAATTTTGATCAAATGGGATTGCTTTACTTTAAAAGAAAGCTAGGCCATCCGGTTTGGCCAATTGGGCCGGTTCTGTTGTCTACAGAAAACAGAACTCGAGTTGGGAAAGAAAATGGTGTAAAACCAGAAATTTGTCGAGATTGGCTCGATACCAAGCCCTTGAATTCAGTTTTGTACATTTCTTTTGGGTCAATGAACACCATATCTGCTTCACATTTGATGCAATTGGCTATGGCTTTGGAACTTAGCGGTAAGAACTTCATTTGGGTAGTTAGACCACCAATCAATTTCGACATAAACTCAGAGTTCAAAGCTGAGGAATGGCTGCCCAAAGGGTTCGAAGATCGAGTTTCAGGAAGAGGGTTGCTAGTTCATCATTGGGCACCCCAAGTGGAGATTTTATCACATAAAGCTGTTTCTGCATTTTTAACCCATTGTGGATGGAATTCAGTACTGGAATCCCTTAGTTATGGCGTGCCTTTACTTGGGTGGCCTATGGCTGCTGAGCAGTTTTTTAATGCTAAGTTGTTGGAGGAAAAGGTAGGAGTTTGTCTGGAGGTAGCAAGAGGAAAGAGCTGTGAGATTAGGCATGAAGATTTAGTTGCAAAAATTGAGTTGTTGATGAGTGAAACAGAGAATGGGAATGAAATTAGAAAGAAAGCTGGTGAGGTGAAGAAGATGATTGAGAATTCGATGAAAGATGAGAAGGGTCTTAGAGGGTCTTCTTCGAAAGCTATGGATGATTTTTTTAAGGCTGCAATGTTGAAGATGAAGGACACAGAATTGAATGGGGCTCAAGAGGAGAGGTATCAGAGTCCAAAGGCAGACTGAATAAACAGTCCACTTCTAGTCAAATGGAAGTCATTTTCAAGCATTAACGATTGAAATGGCTGTATTGTTTTTCTTCTAAGGAAAATAGTAGTTATGCTTTGTTGTCTGTTTGTGCGAACCAATGTGTAGTCCTCTTCTTTTTGCCCTTTTTCTTTCGGCGACTTTGGTAACGAGAACAATTAACTATCGGTTTATGGTCATTTTGGCTACCAATCTTCCACAGGCTTCGACAAATGACTAGTTCAACCTATTTTCCCTCTAATAAATGTATTTTCTTTGATTGATTTCCAACGTTACTGAAAGTCAAGTCAAGAATATGGTAAATTTAGTATTACTTCTTCTTATCTTTATGCTATTTGGTATTTCTTCTTCTGAGCTACCTATTTATAGGTTGAGTGCCTCATTTTAAACGTGAGAATATGGTAAATTTTTATGTCTTTCATTAATTAAAAAAAATTTTAATTTACATTCCCAATGATTGAAGAATTGAGATATTATGTTTTGATATTTATGAAAGAAAAAATAACAAATTTAAGATAATAAAAACTAGTAAAAATTATTTTACTTTTAAAAAATTTTGAAGCCCAAAATTTTAATGTTTTTTGAGACCGGACTATCTTCCTCTAAAAAAGAGTATGTGCTTTGTTTTGTGTACAAGTTAAGCCAAAAATACACGTATAGAAACGTTAAAAGTAGAATGTAACAATTAATAGGTTGAATAACAATTAGGTACCCAATTTGTTTCAAAACTTACTTCAAAAAAAAAAAAAAAAATTGTTTCAACACTATTTTGTTTATTTGGTTTCTTACTTCTCTCTAATTTAACTAATTTGGTGACCAATTTAATAATGTAACTTCTTCAACTTGATCAGTCTAGATATTTTATATATACCAATTGGTTGAATTGGAGAAATTGGGTTGCAGATTGGTCGAATTATATAAATTGAGTATATAAAATTAATAATTGAAGCTTATCTCAATCAAGTCACACAAAGTAAAATATCAAATTTGTCATTCAACCTAATTTACAGGTGTTATTTATAAATATTTCAAATGAGTTTAGCACCAATTAACTTTTTTCACAAAATTTCTGATAGAGCCCTGCAAGTCCTCAATATCAATCTTTTAATATACTACAGGGCAGCTGGTATGGACATATGGATGGGTAGGATAATTACAAAAAGCATACGTCCAGTGAATAGACAGCAGTGAAGTTTACGAGAAGGGCACCAGGGTCCAATAACATTGCCATAGTTCATAACTTTAACATTATCGCTTTAGTTTTATAATATTAAAAAATTGATGTATTTTTATTTTAAAAATATAAATTTTAATAAATTTTTAAAATTAAAGTGTATATTTTTAAAAATTAAAGCAGCACACACCCATTTGGAAATTTTTCCGTTGGGTGTCTAATAGTTTGAAGGGTAGTCAACATATACAACAGAACAAACCTTGGCCCTTGTGTATTTCGAACTAGACCCAAAGCTACATTAGATCAGGCGTGAACCTCGTGTCTCTAGATCATTGGATCTAACTATGAGTAATCCCATCCAATGATTTATTTAAGAAAGAAAAATAAAAATAAAATAATTAAACTAACCAGATATTACATGCAAATCAAGAAGAAATTACCAAGTACCAACAAACAAGTTTATTAACGCCAGAGACAACCCACTCAAAATTGCAGACAGTAAATGACAGTAGTGATGATTCATACAAGTAGACCAGTAGACATCACGATAAGCTGTAAAGTACACGTTATTTTAATATTATATTTAAAAGTAGTTTTTTTTTTCTTTCCAAAATTCATCCCACTTCTAACATGATTGTTGCTTAAATTAATCCTAGACACGTAAGAATGCAACTACTATTTTGCAACTACAAACTTATCTGCATAGCAAAAAGAAAAAAGAAAAAAACTACAAACTTCACTTCCCCGGTCCGTGTAAGACATATGAGCTAAATATTTTTCTACAGTAAATCCCAATCACAGCAACAGAATTGGAACACTAACCAAACATCAGGACACAGTATTCCACCAAAAGCTAACTGAAAAACTTGGTGTTAGAGATCGCACGTAGTGCCACCATTTGGGAGGGATGTATATCATTTCTCCTTCCTCTAAAATGCAATCCATAAATTCCAAGTCTTTCATCTTTGGAAACTTCTCCTCCTCAATGTTGTCCAGATCAACCTTCAAAACCAAAAGTCAAATTATTCATATAAAAGGTCAACCTTTGAGTGGTGAACACAAACTTTCAGCACGCTTCTATACTGCATTCATCATAACAAAGATGCATATATCCAGGCACTTATGTGAAGCAAGAAGCCCTTCGACTATGAAAACTCTACATGAATCTCAGCTGAACAACTTTTAATTTTCATCAAAATATAATCTGCAATTGAATCGATTCTGTTAGGACCAGCTAAGAATAGATTCGACCAATCTTAGCAACTTATAAGACTAAAAGTGATAGGCAGACGAAAGGTTTTAAACCAATAATGCTTCCAAAAGACCCAAAAAAATGACATTTTCTACCCTTCACTTTATGTTATATCTTCCTGAAAAACAGAAAATGAAATGAAGAGATTTTTTTTTATGCAAGAGAAAGAAAGGGCAAACACTAGAGTATACAAAACTACGGCGTATGTATATGCAAATTCTTCAGAGTTCAAATAATTATAAGAAATAGAGTGGATGCAAACTTCTTTTCACAATTCTTGCGCTCTTGTAAGAAGCTCAAAAGTGCAGTTACCTGGCTTGAATTACAAAGCATGGTTTCAATGTGTGGGTAAAGTTCTTCTGAAAGAGAAGCAGGATAAAGCCTTATATATTTCTTACCAACAACCTAAAAATGAACAAATAAGAGAAAATGGTGTTTCTATTAATCATTTAAGTTTCTAACATGAACAAGATAAAAATGGTAACTTTTAGACTAGAAAAGAATTTATCACATGCAAACACATACATTCAATTGTATTCCTGTCAATAAAATATGCATGATTAATTACCTTACGAAAGTTGTGATAAATATAGTAGACCACAGACTAATGATTGGGGAATTAAGAAAGCCATTATTATTGGTTATAGAATCCAGCTAGAGTAATAAAACCTGTGTCTTTGTGCAAATTAGAGAACATTATTTCACTGGCAATTATAAACCGAAATTTTTTCTACTTAGAAGACTGACTTAACCATAATGATTAGTTCCATAAAAGTGGTTTTATCTCTGTATAATGTTGTGCCCCCAAGAGACAAACATTTAGTGCACAACTGAAAATTACAATGAAACAGAATGGATAGTTCATCCATTCATTCACAAGATCATAAGAATATAAGATCAATAGTTGGATAGAATAGGAAGAAAATCCAGAGCATGAATTCAATTGTATTTATAAGTGGGCAAAGTTGTGTATATATATATTTGTATGTGAAAAGGTAGAAGACATGGCTGGCAAAATCTGAAATTAAAATCTGATACAGTTACCATAACTCATCATCAATCAAACAGAATGCAGTCAAAAGAGTATGATTACAAAATACAAATAAAAGAGTATGAAAATTTCTTTTAGAAAATAGAAATCTGAAATGCAGCGTGACTTCATAATGTAATCATAACATGTTGAACAATACAAATTTGAATAGAATATGCCATCACAATTGCCCAATAGTACATAGAAATCTATGAATTACGAAAACAACATCCACAATAGTATGAGCTTATATATAGCAATAATACTATATGAAAAGAAAAAAAAACAAGTCAGGAATACCTGAGCAAGGATATTATGATGTGGATCATGGTGTAATGGTGTTACTGTCCCAGCAGGACCAAACCAAGCATTTAGAGACCTTAGCTCCCCATCACCAGCAAAACAATAGTCAGGAATACAAATGTCTTTCCTTAGCTCATTTATCTAAATTTTGAACCCAAACTTGTTAGTAGAAAGAAGGAATGCTAATCCAAAAATTTCTGAATACACCATCATGAAAGTAGCCCTTTAAAAGGCCAAGCAAACCTGATCAAATATTGGATGCTGAGCAATATATGTTTGACCAGCAAAGGAAGCGTTTGTGCCCTGAATCCTTTCAAGAAACTGGGAAAACGTGATAAGCTCTTGCTTCCACCCTGAGCATAAATAATTTTTACCAACCTACCAGCATTTAAAACTTTAAAAGTCTTCAGTTAATTAATAAAAGAAAAACAAAGCATAAGCTACTGTGTGCCAAAAAGAAGGTCAGGAACACTTGAGCAAGCGAATTCAAGGAAATTGGGAAATAGCAAATGCAAATGACGCAAAACTGAAATAGATAAATAATGAGCATTTGGAGCACATGCATTGATGAAAATGCCCTGAAGCAGCAAGTGAGAAGTACAAAAAGAACCCTACCGTAAGCTTTCAAGCCAGATAAACTGAAATATCAAATTTCAAACACTTCAAGAAAAATGCATTATCTGAAACAGGGATTAGTCAACAATGACATTTAGTAATATCAAAATGGCCCATCAAGAAGAGTAACCACCTCAACTCTCACAGTGCGGTCGCCAGCCACCCTGTTCAAGTAATCTACATCATTCCACTTTGACATGGCTGGCCAATGGGCCATAGAATCACTTACTATTACAGGGGAACCAGTTAAAAAATGTTCACGCAAAAATCCCTCCAAAGACAGCACTGGTCTCTTCACAACTATCTTACAGGACAGGGACTTTTTAGGTAGAACTCGAAACACCTACATTATAATAGCAATATATTAGACAAAAGAAGCACCGATAGGGCTCCTTTGCAATGGCAAGTATGCCAAAGTCCAATAGCAATATCAACAGAGAACATATATAATATTATGTTCCAAACACAAAAAAAGAACATATATAATATGTAAAAGCTATGTCATATAAACCCTTAATTTTTTTTACAAGTACAAGTGTGCAAGCGATACCATATGGCAGGGTAATCAACACTCTAGGTGGAAATTTACATAAAATTGAGAAAGAAGATGGAAAGTTAACCACTCGTTGGCAATAAAATACGGGAGAACAATCTATCAAAATATTTAAATTTTAATAATAAAGATGACGAACTCACCTCCGCCATGTCGAACACGTCCTGAACCAATAGACGTCTCGATTTGGGAAGTGTTTCAGCGTTTTCATCCTTCTCTGAAGCCCTAGCGTCAGTCCTGGACTTGAAAGAGACCTCATCAATTGCAGAATCTAAGTCTTTCCTCAGCAATGGGCCGCCCAAGATGATACCCATATCCAAGACCCTAAGGGCCTCCTTGTACTCACCACAGCCAAAATGATGCTTGGCCACGTAAAGACATGCCATTGAGTAAGCGTCACGCCACACCGGCAAGACCGAGTGCCATGGACCCGAGTGCAGCTGCTCCCACGCCATTTCCCTCGCCGGCTCCGCCGCCCTGAAGTCTCCGGCGGCCGCAATAGTCGCCATCCTCACGAATGCGTACCCACCATGTTGAGAGATTATCTGTAGCAGACTTGAGGCCTCAGAATCTAAAGTTGGGGTCTCGAGGAAGCCGGAAGATCCCCTACCGGTGACATATTTTCCGGTGACTTCTTGGGAAGACATTGGCGCCGACGGTTGAAGAGGAGCTGAGCAGCTAACCGGTAACTGGGGTGAGTATAGGTATGCAAAGCAAGTGTATTGGAGGAATTAGAGAATAAAGAGCTCCGATAGGTATTTGCGACGTGCTGACGATGCGCAATACCTTTTTCACTTTTTGTCCCTTTTTAAATAAATAATATTGAATATTTGATTAAAAGTCACTTCTATTGAAAATATCTCGAAACTTTTGTTATCGTTAAAATATAGAGTTAACCCAATCATTATTTAATATTATCATTCTAATTGCTTTCCTCGTGAAATATCTTTCAAGTTTTGAAAGTGGAGTTTAAATAGTAAAATTAGGATGGGAAATTAAACACTATCTCACTTTTTTTGACTTTTTGTCAGTGTTCTTGAAAATATCTCTGATCAAACAAAAATATCTAATCAGATTTTTTTTCTCTGGCTTGTAAGCTAAGAAAGAAAAGGAGGGAAGGCACACTAGGGCTGTTATTTTCACAACAAATGAATACATTATTAGTATAAATTATTTGTTTTAAACACGTAAACTTAATTTTAGTACTAGTAATTTTTATTTTGATAATATTAAATTTTTTATATTTATATATTTTTTATTATTATTATTTATATTTTCTATATTTATTTATTAAGAAAATATAAATTTTTTAATTTTAAATTCTTTTTTAATTTTTTATAAATTTTAAGATTAAATGGATTAATTTGAAAAACCATACCATAAAAAAATTAATGTCTTCCGATCAACATGCCATGTGTTCACTAACTCCAACTAAGCCTGTTCTGTTACCTAGACTCGAGTATTATACATGTGTAATAGGGGTGTTAAAAAACATGATTAAATCGAATTAAATCAAAAAAATAGAATGGTTTAAACATTTTATAAATTAAACGGTCTTTTTTTATTTGTATTATTTAAAATTATTTTTCAAACGATTCGGTCTGGTTATATTAATTTTTAAACCGATCGGACCAGATTGAACCAGTTTTAATAATATATTAATAATTATAATTAAATCGACATATTATATATATATATAACAAAACGTAAAAAGCAATCGACCTCACTCCCTCTCGCTTGCGACTTCGAACCGTAATACCCTATCTACGTCATCGTTGTCGCCTCCAGCAACAACCAGCCATTCTCGCTTCGCCTCGTCTCTAGCCCTGTCATCTATGGACAAAATAAATATATGGATCTCTCTCGCTCTATATGCATCCTCGCCTCTCCTGGTTCTTAATCTTCACCGTTAGATCTTAACTTATTATTAATGCACTCATCATTATTTAGCTCTCCCCATATCTTAGAATTTACCGTTAGAATTCTTGATCATTATTGTTCATACACTTAACATATTAATTCTTGAGATCTCTCAAACACTTTTGATGATCTCTTTGTTTTGTTTGTCAATTATCATGAAAACAGGAACTACTTAAGTTAATGTTGGCTTGAAATATATATAACATATGCCAACTCCTAAAGCATTATCAGATGAATTAAAATAGTAAAAGTTTCAAAGAAAGAAGGCCAAGCCTTACTATTGAATCAACAATCTTGATTATTAGATTCCTAGTATCATTAACTGTCTAACACTTTCAAATATGGATTATTATAGCCGTAAATTTCCTATGAAATTGATGTTTTTTTCCTTTCAAATTTTGGTAAAACATATCAAGGCAATACTTTCTGGGCTCAAGTCATGCATAAGCTCAACACTTATATATGTTGCCAAAAAGCATGCTAGCTATGGGAAAATTACAGAATCTAAGGTATGACTGTTTTTTAGTTAAATTGATATTAGTTATTAACTGAGTTACATAATCAAATGCAAGGTTTGACATAGTTATATTTTATTTGTGTAACCAACAAGAACTAGCTCAATCATCTTAGTTCATCTATTGTTACTGTATTAGATATTTTAAATAAGGCATCATGAAATTCAAATTGAAAATATCTTCTCAAATCATGGTCTAAATTTGTTAGATCAATATTTATGAGCATGTTTGCAAGTTTGGTCTATGTGACTTGTGAAGAGAGTTATAGACAGTGTTGTAAAAGGTGGTTTTGAGGCTATAGCCTTTAATGGTCAGAAGTGTGTATCTTGAATCATGACTACTTTGAGACGTTAGCCTCAAATAATTTATTTTCTTTTTAGTTAGGTCAAGGGTTAGCCATTAAAACCTAACCTAATTTCATAAAGGTTTAAAATGTGTCAAAAGTAAGAAAAACTCCTAAAAATATAAAAATCTCATGCTCAAAATTAAGTGGGGCTACTTTTTTTTTTGTTATCTGTGATCGCCACTCTTCTCTTGCTGTCTCTTGCCCTAGTAACTCCAAATTTGAAAATCAACAGCAGCTTCTTGCCTTTGTTTTCTATCATTGTTTTTCATATTTTTCATTTTTTAATAACGTCTTTTATTCATCATATTGGTGATTGTAGTATCTAACAATTATTTTGACTAGTTGATTGTTGTCAATTGCTTGGTAGTTTCTTGTTTTGTTGGGGATAATTTCTTAGACTTGTTTTAATTTTTCTTGAGTGGCTTTAAACTTTTGCTTGATGCATTTGAGCAAATGAACTACTTTAATTGGCTTATTTTATTGTTATTTCCAAGCTAAATTGCTTATGAGATTCATAATTTCTCTATTAGATTATATTACATTAAACTATTTCATATTTATGTATTATTAACTAGCTCAAATAATTCTGTTACAACATTTTTAATAGTCAAACGGTCCGATCCGGTTTGAACAATATGAATGATCTAATTTGGTTAATTTTTTTTACTCAAAATAGGACCTGACTGGCTAGTGGACACCCCTAATGTGTAGCGCACCGTGTGGTATCCTTTAACTACGTTAGGCACCTACATGTGTGTATTTTGCCTCTAAACGTATTCTAAACACTTTTGGACCATTTAACCCACCTTTTCTCTATCTTGAATATGTAGCATAGCGAATCTATATTTATTTTACATCATCCAATAGTCCAAATTTAATCTTAGCACAAAAACATATTTTATCATATAAATATCTAAACAACATTCTATTAAACACATAGCATATCAAAATAACACGAAAATTGAGAGAAAATTTACGAAAATTATATTTGGTGCAATCTTGAAAGATTTTTGAAGAAAGATTCGAGAACAAGTTAGATTGATATTTTTGGTTTCTTTGTTTCAATAATTCAAAAAAAATCATATTCTTTTCTCTATCATTTCTTTATTTATGATGTAATATTTAGTTATTTTTTTATTTGATAACTTTTATATCTAACTAAATATTCATTGTGATTGTGGGTAGTTTTCAAGCCTTATACTATTGTTTGATTAATTTATTATCATAATAAATTTTAGTTTTAAATTTGTGATTTTTGACGTGCTCAATTTTATATTTGAATATTAAAACTATACATTTATGAATTAAAAGGCAGAATTAGTTTATTGCATAACTATGTTTGTTTATAGTTTAAGATGTTAGTATGTAATTACAAATATTATTATTCAAAGTAATATCTTATGGTTGTTGTCACAAGTAAAGTTGAATGCATACGTTAAAGGTAATCAATATTTTTAATATTATATAGTTTAGTTATCAATTTTTTGAATCTTAATGTAATAAATAAATTAAATCTAATAAATGAACCACTAAATTGATTAAAATTTTGGTTGATTTATAATTGTATTATGAATTAATATATGGTAAGAAAATGTGAAAAGTATTAAGTAGAGATGACAATTTGACCCAACGGGTTTGAGGCCCGTGGGATAGAGCAGATTGGGGAAAAAATGAAAAGGGCATTATGCATTTTATTATAAATGGTTTAAGGAAAAATTTAGATCATTTAATCAATTCTAACGATCAATGATTTGCATCCTTTTTTATTAAAAGTATTCCATAATTCACGTACATGTTAGCATTTATCTTTAGAATTTTTATTATTAGATCATATACCAATTATTTTGAGGATTTTTAAGTTTGATTGTATGTTGAATAAAAAACGTCCATTTATTCTAGCATAACATAAATTATGATTTTAGATATAATGTCTTAATTTCACGTGATTCATTACACATTTGAAATAATCTTTATATTTTACACAATTTTAATATAGTGATAATTAAGGATGAAAATGTTCATGATATCAATGACATTGTTGCAATAATGTTTTTATTTTATACATCTTAATATCAAATGTGACATTCATATCTTTTGGTTAAATTATAACAAAATTATTAAGAATATCGTTAAAATATCATTGTCATTTAATTGTACTTTTTTTTGGCTAAATTATCCTAAATATTATGGATATTTTCACTAAAATATCCTTAAAATATTATTAAAATGTTGAACAAAGCATCAAAAATATAAAATCTTGATTTATTTTTCTATTTTTTCTTAGTAATCATTTCAATTCATTTTTTTATCACTTTTACAAAAGTATTACGTGATTGGTTACAAATTAGATGTACTAGACCTATATGAATTAATTAGCATAAAGAAAACCATGCCACTAATAATGAAACATTACAGAATGGTTGAGACCTGTATTGTTTAGCAGTCACTAATACAAGTGGAGCAGATACTTATAGATAAATCAATAAAAAATATTTTTGAGATTTATTTATTTATAATAGTTAATATAATTAGATATTTTATTTAATTATTTTAACTATTTTTTCTACAATATTTATCAGAAAAGATATATATTTTATTATATAATATTTTAATTAATTAATAATCTTATTAATTAATATAAATATTTTAAGTATTTAAAAATACATGTATTAAATAAAAAAAATTAGTTTAAAATATAAGTAATTGATTATTTTGATGTTTTATAAAGTTTTGTAAAAATTTTCCTTATTTTTTATAGAATTTTCATAGTTTTTGTCAATAATGATAATATCTTTCACATTTTAGTAAAAATTATATCTTAATATCTTCATCAACATCGATATTTCAATTAGTTATAATTTGGAATTTTTTAAAAGATTTAGTACAAAATAATTGGAGAACTAGTTTAATTTTTGTTATCTAGTATTGTTTCAAATAATTATATAATTGATATTTTTAAGTACATATGGTTCAAATAACGCTTTAATAGTAAGACTAATCTTTCTTAATTTCAAGTCATATGTTTAATCACAAATTACTTTGTACTAAAAAATTCGACTACACAAAAATTAATATTTTATTTTCATTTAAAAATGCAAAAAAAAAGGTCAATTGGTCAAATTTTTGATTCGTGGATATTATCTTAATCGAAATGAACACATTTTATCCAAAATAGTTCAATTTAAATTGATTGTAGGTTAGACTAATTCTAGTTGGATCTAACCTGAATCAACTAGTTATCATCCCTAATCTTAAGTGGGTATATGTTTTTTTTAGCTAAAGTTAAAAATTCAATAATAATTTTTAAAAGTTTCATATGTCGGAACAATTATACATAAGTTAATTGAACTTCAAACCCAAATAGGTATCATGGACCTACAAAGGGGGTGGATACGTTAACCAGTAGAATATTTTTCATGAGTTCTATTCAAACTCGACCAAACAGGGCTCATAACGTGAATAAGCAAATAACACATAAAAAATACAATAAAGATAACATGTTTAATTTAATACATCACAAAACAACTAGCATATGAGAAAGCAAAATTAACAGTAAAATAACTAGAGATGGTGTGCCTCATATACTTATGTTCGGGCTAGCAACATGTAATAACATGACAAACATACTGTAAAAGCTACAAAAAAAAATTCAATCACTTTAAGACTTTTTATGCACGAAAATCTTCGATAAATGATAATTATATTCTTACAACATGCAATCATATATAACATAACATATAATGAGATAGAGCCATATAGAACCTTTAATTATGTGGTAAGATCCTTATGTTTCTTATGACATTCACTCGATAGCAAGTAATGCACTAATAAGTAAATCAATAGTATATAACTCGATAAAATCATAAACATAAATGCCTCTACCAGTTGGGATACCAACTATAATTATGCCTAAGTTGCCCTCGTTTGTTGTCAACACAACACCTGATTAAAGTAGATCTAAGCTCATCTGTGAAGCTTCATCACAATATGATGTAATCGACTACTGGTGGCTCAACCTTCTAATGTATGTACATTATGACCTTGCAACACCCAATCAGTATACTGCACATTATCACATGGTCGGCTCTTCACCTATGGAAAGAATTGCAACCTCGTAACACTCCATTGACACACAATAATTAGTCGACATACATTAAGCCAACTTATAGGGTATTTATCTATAGGTAACGTTGCAATCTCACAACACTACGTTGACACACGATAACATAACCTAAGTTAAACTTCTCAAGATAATATGACTTTTCACTAGTTAACAATGCATTTTGATTCTTAATAAATCTTCACTCAATTTCACGTTTTTTAAACTCAACCCGATGTTTAAGAAATATGAGAGAGACTCATATTGATGTCTTACATCACATAGATGTTGAATTGTTTCCCAAACTCAACACTTCGAAGGAAAAAGGATTGAGGAAGTATAGTGACAAACAAGTAAAGCCTTCCCACAGATTATAGCCAAGAAAATAAGAAGGATGATAGGGATTTTATAGAAATAATTCAACCTTTTGGACCTTTGATGACCAGGGTAGTGAGGGTAATAGAAATTACCCTGGTGAGAATATTAACCGTTACACACTAGCCTAAGGTGGCGAGCACCCTGGCAAGAATGTTGACAAGATCGAGAAACATCGAGTTCCTAACTGAACAACATAACTAACAAACAATGTTCTCAATGGGACACCATAATAACTAAAAAAATACACATACGTTTGAACAATTACACCTATGTGAATTGAATTTCAAACTTAAATAGGCTTCTTGAACCAAAAAAAAGGGTGGCTACGCCAACTCACATAATCTTTTTGCAAGCTCTATTACAACTCGGTCAAGTAGGTCTCATGACATGAATTAAGTAGATAACACATAAAAAATAAAGACAACATGCTTAATTGTACACATAATAAAAACAACAAGTAGATAAGGAACAAAAATTTATTATAAAAACACCAATGACGGTGTATCTCACAAGTTCCTATCCAGGCTAGCAACATGCAATAACATGTCAAACATAACAACATATGAATCAAGAAAATATACTGTAAAAGTTACAAAGGATTTTCAATCACTTCAACACCTTGTATATGCAAACATATTCGGTAAATGATGATCGTACTTTCATAGCATGCAATCATGCATAATACATCATATAACGAGATAAACTCACATATAATTGTTACCTATGTGGTAACATCCTTAGGTTATTTATGAAAACCTTTCGGCAACAAGTAATGCACTAATAACTAAATCAATATTATACAACTCAATAAACGTATAAATGTAAATACCTCTACTAGTTTGCCTTAACTATGCCTAAACTACCCATATTCATTGTTGACAGAGTCCCTTATCCAGATCAATCCAAGCTTATCTTTGAAGCTTTATCACTACGTGATGTGATTTACTATTGATGGCTCAACCTTCCAATGTATGTACATTGTGACCACTTAACACTCAACCAACACACTACACATAATCACACAGTTAGCTCCTCACATATGAAAAGAGTTGCAACCTCGAAACACTTTGCCACCATATGCTGACCAATCAACATACAAAAACCCAACTCATACGCTCCTTACCTATAGACAACGTTACAACTTCACAACACTACCCTCATACACTACAATACAACTTTAAATAAATTCCTCAAAATAATATGGATCTTCACAAGCCAACAATGCATTTTGATTCTCAATAAATCTTTACTCAAACTCAAATTTTTTTACACTTAATCAAGTGCTTGAGAAATATAAAAGAGACTCCTCTCTGATGTCCTGTATTTTTCTAGACCCAAGACTCTGAAGGTATCAAAAAACTCTTGTGATAAACAAACAAAGCCTTCCCACAAATTGTGGCTAAAAAAACAAGAAGGATGAGAGCGAAATTTATAGAAAAAATTTAGCCTCTTGAACCCTCATTGATTAAAGTAGTGAGGGTCATAGCTATACCTCGATAAGGGTAATAGCCGCTATACACTAATCACCCAAAGTGATGAGAGGGTGGTGAGCTCCTCGACGAGCCCAAGGTGAGAACGTCAACAAGCGTAGAGAAACATTGATTCCTCAAAGGGACTACACAACCAACAAACAATGTCCCCAATGGGAAACCATGACAAAAAACAAAATCCATAATGGAACAACACAACAACAAACACCACATATGCAATCCATAATGTCCCCAATATAAGAGAGTAAGTGTATATAACAGAAAATTATGAAACTATATCCTAAGTAATACTGAACCGTTAGTAACCAACTTTGCAAAAAATAAACATAAACATCAAATAAAATACAAGCATCATATTTTACAAATGGGAATGTCAACATCAAAATTACAGGACTTACTAATGAATTAATAATTAAGAGTACACATTGTTGCTAATCTTTGTGGGTACAACAATTCTTGTTTTTAAAATACTTATCATTTATATGTGATCACGTATACTTATATTTGCGTGTGATTAAACTTATTAATTTTTTTGAAGAATGTTAAGGACACATGAATTTATATATATTTATATTTAGATTATTGTAATGTGCTATATATTAAAATAAATTTAAAAATTATAAAACCATTCATTTTTTGAAAAATTATGTTATATATATTATTATAATTGATATTAGCGTAACTATACGAGTAAATTTACGATAATATAAATATAATGTTGATGCTTATTTATTACTTAAATTTTGTCTTGTTCGAGATAGGGCTTATGGTATATAAGTAGCATATTTATATAGTAAAAAATAAAAATAAAAAAAATTTCATCTTTTTTGATAGATGGTCATAAAAATTATGTAATTTGGAATAAAGAATAATCAACTTAATAATGTCGGATTCTTGATAAAGATGTATCAATTTTATTAAGGATGAAAAAATAATTCGATAAATTTATTTAAATTAATAAATGTGATTCGATTCGTTAAATTTGAATTAGATTAAATTGACAAAAAAAATGAATTCAGACTATATTTGGATTGAAAAGTATACCATCTATTCGAATTCGAAACATATTCAAATTGACAGATTTTATAATCTCTTATATCCAATCTAGATCGAATTGTTATTAGATTATAAATAAATGCACATTTAGTTTTATAATGTTTTATATTTAAATATTATACGTATTATAATTATATTATATTATTATTTTAGCTTAAAAATAAAAAATAAATATTTATAATAATAATAATTTAATAATTGTACATAAATATTATTTATGTTTTTGTTAATTATGATTATAAATAATAAATTTTACTTAAAATACATCAATTTAAAATTTAAATATTATATATATATATATCGTATTTTACATATAACAATAATTTAAACAAATTTTAATATCAATATGATCTTATTTTATCTGAAAAATCCGAATAGATTTGAATTAATCAAATCATTGTATTAGATTTGGATTTAAAATTAGATTAAATTGAATATAAATTAACCAAAAATAAACTATTTTGATGGGCTGCTAACGCTTAAGTTTCATAATCAATTAAATAAGCCATTTTTTCTATAAAAAAAACGAAAATAACCAAAGTGAGACAGCCAAAATAGAAACTTCCCGAAATTTTCTTGTATATATCTTTTTTATTTATTATCTTCTTCCAAAACAGCTTCATGACATAAATCATCCAGAAGAAAGGATGAAATTTATGAGATAAATAACATTTACACCACTAGTTATTTTTCTTTTTTTCTTTTTTAAGAGTTTAATGTATTTTCAGTTCATATGATCAAAATCATTAATTGGTTAAGAATATCAGGAATGGGAATTACCATAATTTGGTTAGCTATCATGGAAAAAAAATAAAAAAAAATAAACTTTTAAAATACCCTTCATTTCTAACGATATAAATATTTTTATTAGTATATAAGTTAGAATGTAATTCTGTTTAGAGGTTCTTTAGAGTTAGTTTTTTGTTATGAAGCTTGCTAACAAACTTCCCTTATTCTGTTTTGTTTTAGTTACTCCTCTGGGTATATAAGAAGACTCTACTCTTAGTAAATATGCAATCAATATAGACCATTTGCTTGCTCTCTTTCATTTCTTGTTTTCTCAATATCTCAGAAATTTATCTTGGTATCAGAGCAAAGATTGGTTGCTCTCTCAAACTTTTCTGGGCGTCTTTTTTTTCTTTATGGCAAAGACAAGCAATCACAATGTTAATAATGGGGCTGGATCAGATTCCTCTGCACCCAATGGTAGTGCTCTCCCGACCAACAATAAAGATCCTATGAGATCTATCATCAACCCCCTCAGCCAGTTGATCACGATAAAACTTGAAGAAGACAACTTCCTCATATGGAAATTTCAGGTAGAAACATGATCTTGGGCTATGGTCTTGAGAGTTTCATCCATGGAACCTGCAATGTTCCACCGAGAATTCGTGATGGAGAATCAAATCCTGCCTTCATTTTCCATCAAAGACAGGACATGTTACTCATTTCTTGGCTTCTTGTCTCGATCAGCACCAGCTATCTTCCTCAACTGATTGGTTGTTCTTCCTCTCAACAAATTTGGGCCACCATAGAAAAACTCTTTAGTTCTCAATCCACTACCAAGGTGATGTTTTAAAAAAAGCAGATCCAACTTCTCAAGAAATACAATCTTTCTATGAGATATTATATCTCGAAGATGAAATCCTATTTTGACATGCTTGGAGCTGCTAATCATAGTATGATAGACACTGATCAGATTCTTGCCCTCCTCAATGGCCTAGGGGATGAGTACGAGTCCATAGTTGTCATCATCTTCTCAAGAGATATTCCTTATACCCTCTAACATGTCAATACACTTCTTTTATCTTATGAAGGTCGTATATTACAAAAACAATCCGCTGCTAATGATTTTCTATAAATCTTGCTAACAACAGGAAAAGTTACAATGGTACTTCACAGAACAACCATCAAGGAGGAAGATGATACAATGGCTATCGTGGCAGAGGAAGATGGGGCATATCCAACAATGGCAGACCTCAATGCCAACTCTATGGCAAGATTGGACACACAATCATCAAATGTTACTATCGTTTTGATCAGAATTTTCAAGGGAATGAAGGCAATAACCCCTCAAGTTCTTCCAAATAGAACTACAATTCCATTCAAAACCATGCCAATCTTGCTCACACATAAGAAGAAACCCTTTTGATCAAGCCCTTGCTGAAGCCTTAATTGCTACTGCTCGAAACACTATCACTGATAATAATTGGTATCCTGATTCCGGGGCCACCAATCATGTGACCATTGACATCTAAAACCTGTCATGCGGGACTGACTACAATGGAACTCAGAAAATTCATAGGGGAAATGGTAAAGGCCTCTCAATCAAACACATTGGAAAAACTACTATCTTTTCCCCTTTCTACTCTCATTCTTTATCTCTAAATAATATTCTTCATGTACCCTCAATTACTAAAAATCTTCTTAGTGTCTCTAAGTTCTGCCTTGACAATAAAGTTTTCTTTGAATTTCATCCCTTTTTCTGTTTTGTCAAAGATCAGGTTACTAAGAAACTTCTACTCAAGGGGACTTTGCATAAAGGATTGTACCGACTTGACCTCTTGCTGCCTACCAAGACCCCTAGTCCGACCTGTCAACCCTCCTTCCAATCTCTCATATTAGAAACCATTACTTACAAGGAAAAACTCTCTCTTGACCTTTGGCATAGAAGGCTTGGTCATCCTTCTTTTCAAGTTGTTAACAAAATTCTAAATCATTGTAATATCAATTTTTCAATGAATAAAATGCAACATTACTTCTGTATAGCTTGTCAAATGGGAAAAAGCCATAAACTACCTTTTCCTACTTTTCAAACTACCTATTCTGCATCGTTACAGCTTGTGGAAGCTGATATATGGGGCCCCTATCCCATTCTTTCTACCACTAGCCATAAGTTCTACATTACCTTTGTAGATGTATTTTCAAGATTCACGTGGATTTATTTCCTCAAAAGCAAATCTAAAGCTTTAAATTGCTTTATTCATTTCAAAACACAAGCAGAAAATCAGTTGAACACAAAACTCAAGGATTTTCAAAGTGATTGGGGTGGTGAGTTTCGATCTTTTTCAAACTTTCTTGATAAATATGGCATCATTCACAGAGTTTCCTGTCCTCACACCTCTCAACAAATGGTATTGTTGAGAGGAAGCATAGACATGTTGTCGAACTTGATCTTACCCTTCTTACTCAATCCTCTATCACTAAAACTTACTGGATAGAGGCCCTCTCCACTGCTGTTTTTCTTATCAATAGATTGCCGTCTACAGTCCTGCAACAAAAGTCTCCTCTCCAAGTCCTTTTTCAGGTAAAACCCAACTATAAATCACTTCGTGTTTTTGGCTGTCAATGTTTTCCTCATCTAAGACCCTACAATTCCCATAAGTTTGATTTTAGGTCCATTCCCTGAACCTTTCTAGGCTATAGCAGCAAACATAAAGGTTACAAATGTTTAGATAACAATGGAAAAATATATGTTTCAAGACATGTCATCTTCAATGAACATATCTTTCCTTTCCAAAACAATGCTTCTCAAACTTCTGTGCCATCCTCTCCTATCATATTTCCTCCACCTATAGTTGCAAGTCATCCACTTCCAACTCCACAGAATTCTCATTTTTCTGGTCATATATCAAATAATACACCTGAAACAGGCCTTACACCTGTTAATCAGGCCTTGCCTCTCTTTCTATCTCACAAAATAACTCTTTAAACAACTCAAATCAGCCTATTTCTCATTCTAATCCAGACTCAACCAATGAAGTTTCTGAAACTATCCCTCACAATGTTATTCTTGAGGTTATTCCCACTAATCACTCTATGGTTACACGGTCCAAAAATGACATCTCTAAGAAGAAAATTTTTTCTACTAATCTTTCAGATCCTACTTGTATTTCAGTATATGATGCCCTTCTTCATGACAGATGGAAGGAAGCCATGCTTGAAGAGTACATTGCACTTCAAAGGAATCGGACATGGTCTTTGGTTGAAGTGCCTCCTGACAAAAAAACCATTGGTTGCAGATGGGTATTTAAGGTTAAAGAAAACCCAAATGGCTCCATTTCCAGGTACAAGGCAAGACTTATTGCCAAAGGTTTCCATCAAAGACCTGGTTTTGACTTTGATGAGACATTCTCACCTGTTGTTAAGCCAACCACTATCAGAGTTGTCCTCATTGTGGCTCTTTCTCGTGGTTGGTATTTGAGACAATTAGATGTTGACAATGCCTTTCTTAATGGAGATTTGAAGGAAGAAGTCTATATGGCACAACCTCCTAGTTTTGAAACCAAAGAAGCTTCTCACATGGTTTGCAAACTCAGTAAATCCCTTTATGGTTTAAAGCAGGCTCCCAGGGCCTGGTTCAAAAAACTCAAGGGCACCTTTTTTCACATGGGGTTCTCCTCCTCTAAAGCTAACAATTCTTTATTTCTCAGGTTTTTTGCCACCTCAATAATTTTTCTTCTTGTCTATGTTGATGACATAATAGTGGTTGGAAGTCAGAAAATTGAACTTGACAACTTCATATCAGTTCTCAATAAACTCTTCTCACTCAAAGATCTGGGAGAATTGAAGTACTTCCTTGGCATTGAAGTCTGGTCCACAGATAAAGGTCTCCATTTGTCTCAAAAGAAATACATTTGTGATCTCCTCAAAAAGTCAAAGATGGATCAAGCCAATCCTCTACCTACTCCTATGGTAAGCAGTCTAAAACTCACTGCTACAGATGGTGATCCAATTCCTAATGTTACTGAATATAAGAGCATTGTTGGAGCTCTTCAGTACATCACCATCACTCGACCTGAGATTGCCTATTGTGTAAATCGTGTGTGCCAATTCATGCAGAAACCTCTTGATCATCACTGGAAAGTAGTAAAGAGGATCCTTAGGTACTTGAAAGGAATTGCTGATGAAGGAATCACCTTGAGGAAAACAAACAATCTGTCTCTAATAGGGTATTGTGATGCTGATTGGGGAAATGATTTGGATAATAGAAGATCCACTACTGGTTACTGTATTTTTCTTGGAGATAGTTTAATTTCCTGGTCTTCAAAGAAACAGAATGTAGTTTCCAAGTCCATTACTGAAGCTGAGTACCGCAGCCTAGCCAATGCCACTTCAGAAGTTGTTTGGCTTCAGTCTTTCTTAGCGAACTCAGAATTGATGTGAAGACTGCTCCTATTCTTTGGTGTGACAACACCAGCACCATCTCCTTATCAGCTAATTCTATACTGCATTCGAGAACTAAACATGTAGAGCTAAACCTTTATTTCGTCAGGGAGAAAGTTATCTCAAAGTAACTTCTTGTTCAGCATGTTCCTTCTGTTGATCAAATTGTAGACATTCTAACCAAACCCTTGTTGTCACAGCTCTTCAATAGACTCAAGTTGAAAATGAGTATTTGTTCACCTCTTCAACAGGCAAGGGGAGGAAAAGAAAAGTGCTTGAATTGAGGGAGAAAGTTAGAATGTAATTCTGTTTAAAGGTTCTTTAGAGTTAGTTTTCTGTTATGAAGCTTGCTAACAAACTTTCCTTATTCTGTTTTGTTTTAGTTACTCTTCTGTGTATATAGGAGGACTCTACTCTTAGTAAATATGCAATCAATATAGATCATTTGCTTGCCTCTTTCATTTCTTGTTTTTTCAACATCTTAGAAATCTATCTATATAAATAAGAGATTTTAGGTAAAAATATACTACAACCATATTTCTTTGAAAGAACTTTAGCAAAAAATATTTTTTTTAAAAGAAAGAATATATGCTTAAAAGAATTGTAATTTCGAACTTAAAATTTCAAATAAACAAATAAATAAGAATATATACTTTATTTATTAATCTATTTTCTAACCGAACATGCTATTAGTTTATTTTTTTCAAAACTGTCATCATGAAAAAAATTTTATTTTATATTTTTCTTAATCTTTATTTTTTTATTTTTTAACTTTCTTTTTTAAAAAAGACTACTTTAACAATTATTTATGTTAAACTTGCTTCAACAAATGTAATTAAAAATTAAAATAATTTTTTAAAATTGTTGGTGGAACTAAATGTGCTACTATATCATTGTACTGTCCCTTTGTCTAAAACAAAATAAAATAAACCCTTAAAAAAACATGTAGATTTGTGGGGTCCAACATTAGAAATTTGTGTATTCATTAAAAGAGACGTGGGAAATTATTTGGTTAAATTAAGGTATGTTGGTATGGATAATAATATGATTTAACTGTATATTATAGTTCATTTTATATATATAACATGAAAACTTATATTTAATATATTTTTTTACATATATAACTAAATATAAATCTTTTTTATAATATAACTAAATCTTTTTTTAAATAGAAAAAAATAAATCCACTTAAATAATATACTCCTTTAAAATCATGAGGCAAATAGTATTTGTTGGGCCCAATCATCATAGGGCCTTGAGGGCTTTTTTCGTGTATGAGAGTAATGATTGCGAAACCTAAACGGTCTAATTCAGACCATACGTATGTTTTCGTGCTAAATTAGTTGATATTTTGGTTGTGTATGAAATGGTTTTAAAGACAAACTTGACGCCCTCATCCCATTAAAAAGTTACGCCAAATCATATATTAAAAGAAATGGGAGAGGACATGCATAAAGATTCTTAGATAAAGGTACAAATTAGAGCTCATAATTTGGATTGGCATATTATTGTTGGAAGAGAATTGATTACAAACTACACAGCCGATTTTGATTATTTCAATTTATATTGATATTTTATTAATATATTATTTTTATAGGTTATCTTTAAAAATATACAATAATAACTATAAAATTTAAAAAATAATAATAAAAAATTTTAAATTTTAATTATTTTTTTATCAAAAAAAATAATAATAACACAAATTAATCTAATTAGCCTAACTAGATGAATATATATATATATATATATATATGTATATTATTTTCTATAACATTTTCCTTCAATAGTGAAAGGGAGGGTTAATAACACCAAAACTAAACACAATACATCAACAAATAACAATCCAAGGACCCATCGTCAAGCTTTGACATTTGATTTATATAAGAATCATTAATTTAATTAAGAGTATGGTATTAAAATAATTCATTAATTTTAACAATTTATACACATTAATTTATTAATTTTCATACAATATCTTAAAGGTCCTCTAAGAATATAAAGTAACGTTATAATGGATATATAATATCTCATTTTTCAAACTTAAAAAAACTACAAATAGTGCACCAAACGTGGGTTAAGTTTAAAAAATTAGATATTATAAATTCACGAGGTTTGAAAATAAAGATATTAGAGATATTTATGGACTTTTATTATCATATTTTTCAAACTTAGTAAACTTATAATGTATTATCTAAAAGTTAATAGATTTAAGTGTTTAATTTATCTAACTTAATAGAGTTTTAATGTATTTTTTTAATTAATAGGAGATTTTAGATGAAAATAAATAAATCTTGATTAAGAAATTATGTTACTAAATTATCATTCTTAAAAATTTAGCGATTAAAGTGTCATCTTATAAAAACTATATTATCAAAGTATCTTCACGACACATATAAAATGACTTAAAATATTTATCACCCAAAAATATAGTATCCTCCAACTTTTTTGCTTAGACTTTGTTAATAAAAAAAACAAATTTTAAAAGCATGTTTAAAGACTATTATATATTGTTTTATACACGAGTTCATAATTATTAAAAGCTTATTAATTAGTAAAAAAAAATTATAACTAATAATATTAAAAATTATTTGTTAGAATAACCGATTTCATGTGTATTAATTGTTGGTTGGTTGTGGTTGTATGCTATGGCAATGAGTACTGAGTAGTGTGTGTTAGTTATGATTAATAGCTATAAATAGCTATTATAAACACATTTATTGCTATCGAGTATATTTTAATATCATAGCACATTCATCCAATTTCTTTCTTCATCAGTATCTCTTTTCTTTCAATCAGTTCTAGCTCTTTTAGCTTTCATGGTACCAAAACGCCATTAATAGAAGAAACTTCGTTAACTCGAAGAGATCCAAGCTCAGAGCTGTTAAGCTCATCTATAAGATAACTGAATCTTTTAGCTGGTAATGTAGCTATTCATAATCATCCAATGAGTCCTAATTTTACGACTAGGTTGGATAGAAGTAACTATCTCCACTGGAGAGTACAATTGAAGCATGTAATTCTGATCTATAATTTGCAAGATTTTTCGTGAGTGGATCTTGGAAGCATCTCTTCAATTCGTTAAGAGAACTAAAACTGATTCAATTTTAATTATTAACCTTGAGTTTGATCTTTGGGATGAACATGATACTGTGGTAAATAATTGGTTATATGGATTTGTTAGTCAATCATATCTAAAATACTTGATGATCGAATAAGGAAACTTCTTGTAATTATTGGCTAAGTTTGAAGAAAGTGTACTCAGATTTTACACAAGCAAAATTGTTGTAGCTTAGATGATACTTACAAATAATGAAGAAAGGTAGCTTAATAATGGAAGAGTACATCAATCGATTGAAGGATCTGATGGATACAATATTAATAGCAGTTAGAGATGAGCTTTCTTTGAGATATAAAGTGATATATGCTTTTGAAGGATTAATCTTTGAGTATATGTCGTTAATCACTAACATAATTCAAAAGAAGAAAGTGTCACAGATAGAAGAAGTATTCATAGCTATGATAGCTAAGGAAAAACAAATTGAAACACATAGATCTCTCTTCCTCCAACAATACCTTTTTATTCAGGCTAATTTTACTAGATATCGGTATAATTCATCTTCTGCTCAACACACACCTCAACCTAGGCCTCCATTTCATCAAGGATTTCGATTACAAACCTCTTTTTCTCATCCTCCATCTCAATCCTTCTCTTAATCACAAGATTTTAA
The DNA here is from genome assembly GCA_033030585.1 of Hippophae rhamnoides. Classification (NCBI taxonomy): domain Eukaryota; kingdom Viridiplantae; phylum Streptophyta; class Magnoliopsida; order Rosales; family Elaeagnaceae; genus Hippophae; species Hippophae rhamnoides. Next base: position 73,041,780 of record CM065427.1, read on the forward strand.
CCAAGTAGGTAGTAATCCATCACAAGATTTTAGGCCAAAAAGAGGTAGAAGAGGTGGCTATAAAAAAAATGTCAGATCTGCAAGAAAAAAGATCATAGTGTTGCTCGTTGTTGGTTCATATTTAATCCAGGCAATGATAGTAATGTGCCTTCTCAAGCACATTATGATCAAGTTTCTTTGAAATATCAAGCTGTTATTATTGATTAAAAATAATATTAGGTTTGTTAGTCAAAATAAAAGGTGCCTAATTTAGAAGAAAATTCATGGAAGATGGCTTACCATATTGTCAAAGATGGAGGTGCCTAACCTTGTTTGAATAAAGAATAGGAAAATTAGGTAGCCTAATTTTGTTGAATGAAAAAATGTTTGGCATATGAAATGAGAACTTGAAGGCTATAAATATGGCTTCATTTCTTCATTGATAATCATCCCAAAAATAGAGAAAAGCTTGTATGAGAAGTTCTTGAGTGAGAGAATTTTGTGGGAAAATTCTCTTGGGTTTGTAATTGCTCTTGTCTTTTGGGTGTGTGAGAAAATTACTGAGAGTGTGGTTGTAACAATTTTTCACGTAGTGAATTTTTCTCTGGTTGTCTTTTGACAACGAAAGTGGTTTTTCTCTAATTTGGAGTTTCCACTATAATTCTTGTGTTGTGTATTATCTATTTCTCTGTTATTTGATATTCTTCAAAGGAAGATCTTGGGAGAGAGAATTTGTGATTATACCATTTTATCCAAATTTCCTAACAACTGGTATCAGAGCCAATTTCAAAGAAAGAAGGAGAAATGTCAGGAGTCAAGATTGACATTGAGAAATTTGATGGGAGAATCAATTTTGGCTTGTGGCAAGTACAAGTCAAAGATTTGTTGATCCAATATGGGTTACACAAGGCGTTAAAGGGGAAACCAGCCCTTGTTACTGGTATTGAGTCTAGTAAAACCAATATAAGTGATGAAGATTGGGAAGATCTTGATCTAAGAGCTGTAAATGCAATTCGGCTTTTTTTGGCCAAAAATATTCTTGCAAATGTGCATGGAATATCTATGGCCAAAGAACTCTGGGAAAAGCTTGAAGAATTGTATCAGGCAAAAGGCGTTTCAAATCGGGTGTATTTGAAAGAGCAATTTCATACTTTGCGTATGAATGAAGGAATTATTATGTCTGACCATCTAAGTGTTCTCAATGGTATTGTTTCTGAACTGGAAACCATTGGAGTTAAACTTGATGATGAAGATATAGCTTTAAGGCTCATCTGGTCTCTTCCATCTTCTTATGATCACATGAAACCTATCTTGATTCATGGAAAGGAGAAAATAATTTATTCAGTAGTTACTAGCAAGTTGTTTTCTGAAGAAAAAAGGCTGAGTGGTGAAAGAAATGTTTCACCTGAAAACTCAGTATTGGTATCTAACAACCGAAAGAAAAACAATTTCATGAAAAAGAAGATAGTGTGCTGGGGTGGTGGACAATCTGGGCACCTCAAAAGAAATTGTCCAAAGGGTGGAGCTGATCCTGCAAGAAGCTCAAATACCAACGGTGACGCTAATAGTATGTCTGTTTTCAAAGACTATAGTGATGCTCTTTGAAAAGAGCGTGTACATCCTCATGGCATGCCACTAGTATCTAAATATTGCCATGAAAGAGGGTGTGTTACTGGTAGCGGGTCCACAAGTTTGCACACGGGTATTGGCTTGGTATAGATGCAAGGTGTGTAGTGGAAAGGATGTCGATGGCTGATGAACTCTTGGGAAAACCAAGTGTGAGAGTTGCACCATAAATTTCAGCAAGTTTTTTTCGACATGAGCCGATGTGAAATTCTTAGAATTGGTGATTAATTTTAAGTGGGTTTACTCTTTATGGTGGAGTATGATAATTCTCGGTGTAGAGAATTATGACTGTTGGAATAGACAGTGTTGTAGTGGTAACCATGTTTATTTTTTAATCAAGGTGGAGATTGTTATTATTGATTAAAAATAATATTAGGTTTGTTAGTCAAAATAGGAGGTGCCTAATTTAGAAGAAAATTCATGGAAGGTGGCTTACCATATTGTCAAAGATGGAGGTGCCTAACCTTGTTTGAATAAAGAATAGGAAAATTAGGTAGCCTAATTTTGTTGAATGAAGAAATGTTTGGTATATGAAATGAGAACTTGAAGGCTATAAATATGGCTTCATTTCTTCATTGATAATTATCTCAAAAATAGAGAAAAGCTTATATGAGAAGTTCTTGAGTGAGAGAATTTTGTGGGAAAATTCTCTTGGGTTTGTAATTGCTCTTGTCTTTTGGGTGTGTGAGAAAATTACTGAGAGTGTGGTTGTAACAATTTTCCACATAGTGAATTTTTCTCTGGTTGTCTTTTGAAAACGAAAGTAGTTTTTTTCTAATTTGGAGTTTCTACTATAATTCTTGTGTTGTATATTATCTATTTCTCTGTTATTTGATATTCTTTAAAGGAAGATCTTGAGAGGAAGAATTTGTGATTATACCATTTTATCCAAATTTCCTAACATAAGCACCTCCTAATGTTACTTCATTTGTATCATCTCCTATTCTTGGACTACCACCATCTGTGAACTACTCTCATCATAGCTTAAGCAGTTTTTCAACAGCTCCTTCTCAGCCTTGGTTCTTAGACATATGAGCTATTCATCACTTCATTGGTCTTAAGACAATTCTTCAAGCTCCTTGCCTTTTCTGGCCATGAATCAATGATGTTAGGTATTTGACAGTTAGTTCTTATTTTCACCGCTGATCATTATTTCTTATATGATAAAGATGCTTTGATTTTAAAAGAAATTTTACTTTTTTTCAGTCAGCCAAAAATCTTATATTAGTTAAAAAAAACTCAATGATGACAATAGAGTCTCTGTAGAATTCTTTCTTAACTATTTTTGTGTTAAAGATTTGGAAACCAAGAGAACTCTATTAGAGGGAGGAGCCGAAGCAGGCCTATACAAGTTTCCAGTCATTTCAGAAAAATAAAAATGAAAATGGACTTTGTATATATATATCATTTTTTTCACAAAGACAATTTTTCCTTGTATATGTACACTTTTTTTATACAGTTGTACATGTAATTTCGTACAACTGGAATATATCTCTTAATTTGTAAATAACTCAGCATATTATAAAAAAAAAAAATGTGTCTGTGTTAAAAACACATTCATATGAATATTGAATATTGAGTATATATCTTATTAATATTACTCTACAATATGCCATATTACAAGGAGATTAACAATTTTAGACGTGAGAATGATTCAAGTATGAGGTGACTTGTTATGATAAGATAAATTTAATTTTTTTTATTTAAAAGGTATTAAAATTTCATTTTTTATTAAATAAAACAAACGTTATATAAATAGAATTCAAACTTAAATTCACGACGATAAAAATAAGGAATCATATTATGATCAATTTAACTTGTTCGTTAAATATGTTAAACAATATATAAAAACTCAAAATTAACAAATTAAATTGATATTTTAATATTATTTTATTAATTAAATCTAACACGAACGAGATAAAATGAATTTAATAAATTATATTTAATTAAAATAATGTTAATTTTTTTGGAAACATAAATTAACACGAATTTAAAATAATCAATATCATAAAAATATTTTTATTAATAAATTTAATTCAAAGAGTAGATTTCATTTTAACACCTTTAATTATATATATTTCTCTTGATTTTCAAGAGTATTTAGGATTTATAAGTCAGATTACTTTATAAAACTAAAATTAAATTATTATGTAAATGAACGACAGTTTTTTATAAAATATATTAAAAATAAAATTTTATATATACGAAGGGAATATATTATGTAATTAAATTAAAATTAAATTAATTAAAAAATAAAATCATTTATACTTAGAAAATCATTGGGTGCATTGCACAATTGTGTACAGCTGAGGCTGCTTGCGACCTTGCGGGATTGTATAGAGAGTGGAGACTGACCTCAACTCGATACCAAAACGATTCTATGTTACTTTGTTTTGGCTTGGAGCGAAATATAAGCCTGTCAGGACAGCTAAAGACAGAATGTAAATAAAACAAACGTTAATTATTTGTAAGTAAAACTGTAATGACATGTTTGCTATAAGTTAAGTTAAAATTATATTAAATTCTATTATAATTAATATATATATATATATATATATGATTATAAATATTAATAAATAATATATATCATTAAAATAATATTTATTGTAAAATTTATTTAGATTAATATTTAATTTATTTTTATATTTTAATTTATCAAGATATATAACTTTATAATTAAAAATTTAAATAAATTAAATTAAATGTTAAATAAAATTTAAAACCTGCGTTATTTGATCGTATAATTTTTTTATATAATTATATTATTTTAATGTATTATTTAAAAATAAATTAAATAGCATATTTGGGAGGAAACTCTTTTTTCAGTCACCATTCAGGCACTCATGGCCATTTTACTTTCTTTCAAATTGAGGGGAAAAAATATTTCCAGCAACTTATTGACCATATTGCATGCTTTGTTTCAATAATATTAGTCTCTTCGTTCAAGTATCAATTTAGTCCATCATGATCTGTACGTCAAAGAATTAAAAAGGGTAGGAGAACAACAAGAACAAGTTAATTTTCTAAAGCTAACTACAGAAGGAAAAAAGAAAAGAAAAGAAGTAAAAACATAAATAAAAATAAATTATTTATCAGAACTTTAATATTGCTGAATCTAGCCCCTTCTATGAACATAACAACTTAAAAAAATAAATAAAACGGAGACAGTAAAATGACAGAAACCCAGCATTAATAATAGAACCCCTTTAAGCTTTGAAATTGATTGATTCATCGTAAGAACAGGGTACTCTGTTTTTCTGGGCAATGATACTTAGGGAGCTACAGGGTTGTGGTTATGGTGAAGTGGGTCAGGACCCGTTGGGACTTGCCTAGCGGAGTCCTCCACTACGTGTCTTTCATACCCATTGTAATTCCTTACTCCATCAATCTCCATGTCTGTTTGTATTTCCAAACCCTTTTAGAGATAAAATCACAAAAAGGAAAGAAAGAAGAAGAAGAAGATTTATTAGAGAAAAAAATTGAGTTTAGTCTTCATTAATATCAGTTTAACATAAAATGAAAGCAAATAATTTTTTTTTTGTTGTTGTTGTAGTAAGAAATAAGAATGCTGATTTGAATAAAGCTTTAAATGGGAATCCAAAAAGTAGTTTTTTTTTTTTAAATACCTCTGTGTTGTTTTTCGCTGCCATTAATATTGTTACTTCTTGGAGACCTACAAAAGATGAGTAAAAATAAAATGGGGATTAGAAATTAAGACAAGAGGGAAAGACAGAAACAGGAAGAGAACTTACTGGTCAGAGAGAAGTGGACAGCAACCATTAGAATAACTAAGAATGTCATGAAATGTATGCTAAAACCCATTAATGAATAAGCTACAACTAGTAGGTAGAGACTTAAGACTGAGAGAGACAACAAGGCAATATGTAGGTAAAAAGTGATAAAAAGTTTCATTATATATATATATTAATAATTTAATAAAATTATGTGAACTATTAAATACCCATATACCTAATTCATACATAAATTTTGCACAGTAAACTTGGTACGTTGCAACGTAGAAGGGGCGTAGGATATGTGCTAGCAGTGTCTGCTCTCTCAGCTGGATAACGTAATTTCACAAAACACAGCTCCGTTCAGATAATTTAATTTTAATTTTACCTGAAAACCCGTAGGCCGTAGCACCGTACGGTCAACAAAAGTGCCGTGGGCTTGTGTTTCATGTCAACTTAAGCTGTTGCATTAGTTTTTGGCCCCAAAAAAGGATTTGTAGTGCCATTAATTTAAAAAAAACATGGCGCCATTGTACAAGTCCTTTAATTATAATACTTAATATAATTTATTAATTTTTTTTAAAAGACTGATAATATAAGAAAAATGATAAATTTTTTTTTTCTTTTTCTCATATTTTCTTGATATTATTGAGATATAAATTTCATAGAATATTTTTACTAATACACAATAATTACTACAAAATTGATAATAAAATAAAATAAAAATAATTTTTTTAATTAATTGTTTGTTCTTATTTTATTATTTTTTATAACAAAATAATTAAGCTATTACAAAAAATAATAAACTTGTTAAAAAAATAACGACAATAAAATTAATAAAAAATAAAAAAGATTTAAAAATTTGATTATTTATCCTCTTATTATCTTTTTTTCATAATAAGAAAACTAAATAATTAAAAAAAATAACAAATGAATTAAATTATTTTAAATAACATCACTAAGAAACATTACATTTATTTAAAAAAATATTATCCTATTAATGTGACAATATGTAATTGATGAAAATAAAATTTATGAGAGTAAGATCAAGTAAGTGATCAATCATATTTCACCCCATTTTTTCTTTTACGATCCTATTAATACTGTTTTTAATATTCAAAATTGAATATATGTTTATAAAAATAATAATGATAAGGGAATTGGCATCTTCATGCTAACAATGTTTTACTTTTATACCCCATTTGCCCAAATGTGTCATGTTTTAACGATTATAATTTAATACTTGTATTCATTTAAAATTTATATTTTTTTAATTTAAATAATGATGTTAATTTATTAGAAGATTTTTCATAATGCAAATCACATAAGCTTTAAGTGAAAGGATACTTTTGTTTTTCAATTTCTTTTTTTTCAAAAATATATTTATCTTGTACTTCACGAAATTGGATCGTTGTTGTTTTAACTGCAACGTGGTTTTGTGTTCGAAAAGCATTTCACTAAATTTAAAGTGTTATTTTTGTGATTAAAAGTTTTAAAGATATTATTTTATTATTTTCTCAAAATAATTTTGATGATAAATAAATTAAAAAACAAAAATACCCTTCACTTAAAGCCCAAGTGAGTCTTATCTTAAAAAGTTCTTAATTAGATTAATATCATTGTTCAAATTGAAAAAAAAAAAAAATTTTGAAACCTTTATTGGTACTAGATTGAAACGTTTTTAAACCTAAGACATTTGAGATACCAAAACTAAAACATGCAAACCATAAATGTTGGGAAACCCCAAAAAAAAAAAAAAAAAAGGTCTCAACTAATTTGCCCAACGTTCGTTTAACGATATCAAATAAACTCTCCCGGATTCATGAAAAATATAATCACACAATTGAAAATATCAACTTCTAGGGCAGTGAAGTTTTCCTTTAGCTGTTCAGGTCTGTTGACTAAAATCTTGCTAGCACATAAAATTCTCAGCAATTGTTTAGAGTAACTTATTGGAAATCAAAGAAACTAGGCTTCATTTTGATTGATAATTTGCCATAAAGTACCAAATCGATCGTAATTCCTTTCTTACGGAATAAATAAGAAAAAAAGTAAATCATTCTGAACATGGGAAATTTCAGCATCCCTGATTTAACCTTAAAAATTGGCAATTGAAATGAAGTTAATCTAAAGGCCACAAAATTGTGCCAAATCTTGGGTAAAAGAGAAAAGACTATTAATCCTTCCCCGTTGAACACATGGGAAATGGTCAAACAAAGTTAGAGAAATTGAGCAGGACCAAAAATACATGAAGTTATTCATACAATCACATACTAGCATAGAGAAGGAAGAACTCAAAGAAAGTATTTATTTAAAATATTGCTCAGAATAAATTCCCATCCAGTTTCAACAAATTGAATTCTTTACGTGAATCACCCGGATTATCATTTTTAAAACAGTTGTAGGAGGGTCAAACTACAACACAAAAGCTTACCCATTACTTCAGTTGTTTTCAAAATGATGATTTCTGACAAGAAAAGTTCTTCAGCTGAGGCAAACTATGATGATCCAACAGATGTGATGAGCTCCACCCATGTTAGCATAATGTGGCATTTGTGCAGTACTGAACAAAACACAATAACCTTAAAGCACAAACCATAGGACTACGTCAGTTTCTAAACGTAATACACAACAATCGGTAGCTTTTGAGAACATCACTCGCTAATCTAATCTCATAAGTATAAAATCCAACAAATTATGACCCTAAGTGCTGTATCAACTCATCATCTTCCAAACAAGCAAATAGATTTGGGTCGTCAAAACCAAAATCAAACAGGGGGCTGTTATAACCTCCTACAAAGTCTAACGGCAACATACTACTTAATGGAGACCCAAGCTGAGCATCAATAGGTCTTTCCTGTTCACTGTTGAATATGTCTGTTGTATAACAGGGCATGTCTCCACCTACAATCTCACTTTCGTTTCCATGAAATGTTGGTAAGTGGAACCCATCTGGTGGCCTGACGTGATTTTCGCACATTGTAGTATGTGGAAGCTGCTTGTCATCACTAGGAGGAGGATGATCTGCAGGTAGACCGTAGAAATTATACGTATATCCTTGATGTGTATCAGTCTCTTGCATCCCCGTATAATGCATGGGTGGTACATCAACATGCATGCTCTCGGCATGAATTCCACCATCGGGAGGTACTGCAGAAAAATAGTCCAGTTCAGATGTTGGTAATTGAGTATTAACGCCAGAATCATTCGCCAATGGTTTCAAAGCTGTGAATCTCTCATCTAGCTGTTGATTTTCATCAATCTGGAATTCAATTAACTGTGCATCAGAGTGGTTTATATCGGGTAACATGTTTCCTGGCTCTATGTGTAGATTCTCATTTTGAGATGGCAGAGACGGTTGATCAGCAGGGATTGATCTCATTCGAGGTCTCTTTCTTCTAGGCTGCTGCTTTTCCCTCGATTCCTTATCGGTAACAGGACAAAGAGTGTCATTCCTTGAACTCCCCAAGGGCTTCTTTACTTGGGTAAGCTGATTTCTCCTACCATCTTTAGATGAAACAGAACCTGCACCATCCTCAGCAACATCAACACCGTAGTCACTGTCACTACTAGCTGCTGCTTGATTTTCACCAAGGCCACCCAGTGGCATCTCAGTTACCCCAGATGTGCCATTATCACTACTACGCTGCCGAATGAGAGATTCTTCTTGGCTTAAAACTCCCAGCCAGATTGCACTCTCCTTCGCTGTCATCTTATCTTGTAAGCATTTTGACTGGCGAACATGTCTCCTTATCTTTGCAATATCAGGAGACATATGCTTTATCACAGCTGTCAAAACTCCAACCTTCCACATTTTCTTCAGGTCATGTGGCTTCTTATAAGGAGTCTGACCATGAGAAAGTCCTAGTTTTAGCCACCAATCTTCATTTCCAGTAGGCCACCAAGGTGGTGGTACTCCCTTTTCTAATGGGTATTTTCTTTGAGGAGGGTCACAATGTTGCATCAAAGAAGACAAAAGGGAGCCAAGAGTTGCATCTTGGAGATCTTGGAGACTGCTTTGAGAGTTACCATTTAGGTTATTATCTGCCTCGGACATCGCCAGTAATTCTGCTTCATGCTTGGCTATGGCTGCAGGGCCATTCTTGTCAAACTTCACCTTTTCTTTCCACCAAGCCCTAATGTTATCTGAAGCACCACTAACCGGCTTGCCCTTTTCAGGAATAATTCCATACACAAATCCACGAGCCTTGCAGACTTCCATCAACTTTAACATATACTTGAGAATTCCATCTTGTGCTCTAGACATTTTCTTTCTCCGAGCCTGATCAGTGGTCTGCTTGGGCTTCTGCTTTTCTGCAGCTTGCTGAGCTGCAAGTTTCTGTCTTTCCTTGATCCTTTTGAGCTTGATACGATCCTTCCACATCCGTCTCTCCAACTCCTCCGATTCAATCTCTTCATCACTAACATCTTTCTCTGCTAAATTTCCACACCTTATGTCTTCAACTTCAATGTCCGAACTGCCACCCAATGAATCACAAACCATAAGGATTTGCTCCATTTAATCAAATTACAATAACCAACTGATATGCTGCTGAGAAATGTGATGGAAATACAAATTTGAATTCCTAGCTTTTATCATTTTGAGTTTGTTTTTGCCATGGAAGACCATTCATTTAAAGATAAATATATTTACAATAACAAGTTCAAACAGCTCTTACCCATAGAATCCCCTAGAGATTTAGGATAGAAGATATGGTGCAAATAACGAAAGCTTTTAAATCGCTATTAAACTCATAAAAAGCAGACCCCTCCTCGCCCACTGAAAGAAAAAGTTCTAAAGAAGACTGAATCTAAAGTCTAAACAACACAGTTTAGTGGTCAAGTCCTGTAAGTACAAGTAACCAAAATTAGATTTTCTCCAAGAACACACGTATTCTCCAGAAATACAATCAATAAAATATTTCTTCAAATTATTCAAAAATAAAAAAGTTTAAACAACATATGATGCGGAAACACCCAATAAAATTCAAGCATTGAGTGTCCCGTAAGCCCACCCAATAGAAAAGAATCAAATGCATTCTCACCAAGTATCAGCACCATCTTCTTCAAATTCGCCCATCACTTTCAAAGAATCCACAATTAGCTCGTTAGAATTGAGAAACCCTGAAAAAGATTTTCTTTTTTTCTTCCCAAATCACCTATTTTCCATTAAAGTGGCATATATCGCGAGACTGAAAGATAATCGAAACCATTAAAGCCAAAAAAGTAAAATCTATAAGATTTTCTTAAAATAAAACTGATGTAAATTGAATGGATGATATTTTCGGTTGGGGTGCTTGCGGTAAAATGGCCTTACAAATAAACCAGAAATAAAAAAGAATCACGATTCCCTCCCTATACGGGCCGCCGTTCTCTGCAGCGCTTAGGCACCAATAAATGTACAATATATATCTTACACTTGTGATAATCTTCTTTTTTTCATTCATTTTATCAATAAATTATTTAAACAATAAATATATATACGGCGAGGTTGGATATATTTTAATATATATATAAAATAAGATTTTCCACTTTTAGGTATACAGTGGGAAAATTATCATTATATCCTTAAGTTTTTAATTCTTATAGCATGTAATTATAATATTTTTAAAATATTAAGAATGTTATTTATACTGATATTATTATATTTAAGAATAAAATTATATTTAGGTTTCAAAATTTGAAAATTTATTATGGAGAAACATAAAATTAATATCTTTTCTTACCATAAAATCCATCATGTATGTGTTCTTTTATTTATAATTAAAATCTTAAGTTCTTTAACCCATCAAAATAATCACAATATCAAGAATTGATATGTATTATCTTATTTTTTTTCAAAATATAAAGAGTGATAACACGAGGATAAAATAATAATTTTAGTAAGAATTCGTGTATATAATCGTATTTAATGATAATATCATCTCTTATTTATATTAATGAATAAATGTTAAATTTTATTAAAAATTATAATTTTTCATTTGATTTTTGTTTTGAGTTTAGATTATTTAATAAACAAATTTCTCTATTAATTCATATTAAACTCAATCACTTAATAAAATTAGTTTTATATAAAATATTAATGTTCATTAATAAAATCTTTTAATTTCAGTATAATTAATATTTTTAGCATAAAATTAAACTAATATGACCAATAAGCTTAAAAAAAAGTTAAGAGATATATTTTTAATTTTGTAACATAAATATTAATTCTTTAATAATAAATTATGAATATTGTGTTAGGATATTATGAAAAATGAAGAAATTAAAGACAAGTATTAATATTGTTAACATGTCAAGGGTATCTAAAATATAGTGGATATTTGAAAATTTATAAATATTAAGTTCTGACAAATGAGATGAATATTTAAGATAATTTAGTACATAAAAAGTTAAAAAAATTAATTATAAATATTAATTTTATTAATAATTTAATCAATCATAATATATTAGATAGTATTTTTATTAAATTATAAATATATATATATATATATTCAAATATTTATAATTTAATAAAAAAATGAATTTTAAAATATTTAATCACCACTAAAGACTATTTATAAAAAAGGCAATCACTATTAAGTATAAATATATAATCATTCAGTAATTTATTCATTGGTCATTAAAAAAAATATTTTTTTAAATTACTCTCTATTTTAATCACTGTCATTCTCTTATTTATTTATTTATTACTATTCCACTATAAAATAAAAAAAAATTCTTTATTTTTTCTTGAGTGGAAAACATTAAATATGCAGTGAAATGTTTTTTTTTTAAAGAAAATATGTAGTGAAACTTGGTCTACACAATTGTGTCCACATGACGTGCAAGAAAGAGCCTTGGAGTTACAATTGGTTATCACATTTAAAAAACAGAGTCACTTCCTCATGCATGAATATTAACACACAACTCAATTTTTTTTTTCATTTCAATATCAATTTTAACGTTATTTAAAATCACATTTTAAAGTTAGTATAAATCACATTTTTTCTATATAAAAATTTACAATTTTTTCAAAGAAAAAATCAATTTTACATATGATATTAATAAAAATAATATCTTTATATGTTGTTTGTGTAGTTAATGATATATCTCATACAAGAATATTTTGTAATTCTTCTTAAGTTTCTAAACAATTTAGCTATACATAAATTTCTGTACAAGCGATTTCACTTTTTTCTTACAAAAATAATCTCTTATGTATAAAAGTAAGCTGCAAAAAACAACTCACGTTACTCCTCGTTTTCTTTCCAAGAAAACATTGAAGCCTTAGCTTTGCTGCTATCTCAAGGATATCATTGTTTTCACTGGTAGGAATAAATTTAAGGATAAACCTTTTACAAGATGTACCTGAGTCACTTGTGAAATAAAAAATATCTAAATTTATTATCACATATATCTTTTAAAATAAACAATTATAATAAAATTAATCAAAAATTTATAATCATTACGTAAATTTACAATCAAGAAATTAAAATTAAATATAAACATATTTATTTACAAATAATTTATGCATCATTGACTTCTCTATTAATAAATAATAAAATCTAATTATTTTTTTCCATACATTCATTTTATACACAATAATAAAATACAAAGATAATATATGTACAATATGAAGAAAAAAAAATGTTTTTATTAAAAATAAAGTTATTGATTAATTTTTACATTATTTTATTTATGTAAATTATAATCACAAATTACAACACTTACATAGTTAATAGTTTATGTTAGGGAATTGGCACTTGCGGAAGCGAATATCAGGTCCAATTTTGGTTGCACAATTTAATAATAATGGGTAACGGCAAAACAATAAGCAGTAAAAATTAAATGGCACTGATGATTTAAGTGGTTCAACTTTTCAATGTGAAAAGTCTACTCCATCGACGACAATGACACCGAGGAAAATCCACTAATAATCAAAATGGAGATACAAACACCAATTCCAGATAGCTTCACAAATTATACCAAGATCCAAAATCAAACTCACAAAATATCCCCTCTAATTTACTGGTAATATATAGCAAGATAAATTAACAAACTTGCTATTGAATCAAATATTACCGTACAAATAAGATGGAATAATTAGCAATCCTCAAGGACATGAAAAATGTGGAAGGGAAAAACAGCTTCTTCTTCTTCCAAATTCTGCAGCTCCACTAATCTCCCTGCAGTTTTTTCCTTATTATGTTGCTGCTGTTTTTCTGGAGGCTTTTGCTGTTTTTTTTTCTGGAGGCTTGCTGTTTTTTTCTGGAGGCTTGCTGTTTTTTCTGGAGGCTTACATTTCTCACGCAGGAAAGGGGTAGTATATATATAAGCTAGGGTTTAATAAATGGGTTTGGGCTTAATTATTGTTTTGGGCCACTATTAACAAATCTCCACCTTGGCTCAAAACAGAAAATCAATTCTTCAAATGAAATTCCTCGGATTACCAAATAACCGTCATCCAAAGCCCCGAAGGGTGATCATCTTCAACAAATACCAATCAAGTCCAAGCAATGCTTGAACTTGTTAAATGAAACTGGTTTGGTTAACATATCAGCTGGATTCTCTGTAGTGGCTATCTTATTAACAACAATAGCACCCTGGGAGACAATGTCACGAACGAAGTGATATCTGACATCGATATGTTTGGTTCTTTCATGATACATAGTATTCTTAGTCAAATGTATCGCACTCTGACTATCACAAAATACAACAGAAGTATCCTGGTGTAAACCCAAATCACAAACCAAACCTCTAAGCCAAATGGCTTCTTTCACTGCTTCTGCTGCTGCCATATATTCAGCTTCTGTCGTAGACAAAGCAACTGTAGACTGTAAAGTAGCCTTCCAACTAATGGCACAATGAGAAAGAGTGAAAACATAACCTGTCAGAGATCTTCTTCTATCCAGATCACCAGCATAATCGGAATCCACATAACCAATAACACTGCAACCAGTATTAGAACTTCCATCATATACCAAACCAAAATTAGATGTACCTCTCAAATACCGAAGTATCCATTTCACTGCTTGCCAATGACCCTTACCAGGATTACCCATATATCTGCTGACAACACTAACTGCATGTGAAATGTCTGGACGAGTACAAACCATAGCATACATCAAACTCCCAACGGCACTAGCATATGGAACCTGAGACATGTACCGCTCTTCTTCTTCTGACTGTGGTGACAAATCCAAAGAAAGCCTGAAATGCGCAGCTAACGGCGTACTCACAGGTTTAGAATCTTTCATGCCAAAACGTTCAAGAACTTTTTCAATATAACTTTTCTGAGTCAAATAAAGCTTGCCCGCTTGTCTATCCCTGTAAATTTCCATGCCCAAAATTTTCTTCGCTGCACCCAAATCTTTCATTTCAAACTCACCATTAAGCTGAGACTTTAATTTCTGAATCTCGGACTTATTCTTAGAAGCAATAAGCATGTCATCAACATAAAGCAACAAATAAACTGATGAACCATCATGGAATCTTTTATGATAAACACAACTATCATAATCACTCCTAGAGTAACCGTGATCAATCATAAAAGAATCAAACCGTTTATACCACTGCCTTGGAGATTGCTTTAGCCCATATAAAGACTTTTTTAATAAACAAACATGATCTCCCTTACCTGGAACAACAAACCCCTCTGGTTGATGCATATATATTTGTTCCTCAAGCTCACCATGTAAGAAGGCTGTCTTGACATCAAGCTGTTCTAATTCCATGTCAAACAATGCAACCATAGCAAGCAACACACGAATAGAGCTATGTTTCACAACAGGAGAAAATACTTCATTGAAGTCAATACCTTTCTTCTGACAATAGCCCTTTGCAACAACACGTGCCTTGAACCTAGCTGCTTCAACCTCAGGTATACCTTCCTTTTTCTTGAAGACCCATTTGTTTCCAACAATCTTTTGGCCCTTAGGCGGTTTCACCAATTCCCATGTATGATTCTTATGAAGTGATTCAATCTCTTCATTCATAGCAACCAACCACTGAACAGACTCACAAGTGACGACTTCATGATAACTAGAAGGTTCATGCACCTCAATAGACTCTGCCACAGACAATGCAAAAGAAACTAAGTCTGCATCTGCGTACCTCTGAGGGCGTCGAATCTCTCTTATTCCTTTACCCTTAGCGATACTGTATGGTTGCTCATGTTGCTCTTCTACTACATCATGAGCAGAATCATCTATCTCATCCATAGATGGCTGATCTAAAGTGCCTTCTTGCACTCGACTAGGAACTCCACTCTCAAGCTCCACCTGCTCACTAACACCGTGGTCTTTATCTGCAACAATAGACTCTTTTTTCTTTTGCAACATAGAAAACTCATCAAACTTAACATCTCTGCTAATCAAAAATTTAGGTGACTTGGGTTCAACACACCATAATCTATAACCCTTCACCCCAGAAGGATACCCCAGAAATATGCATTTCAATGCCCTAGGCTCAAGTTTACCATCATTAACATGAGCATAAGCAGGACAACCAAAAACTTTCAAATCAGAATAATTAGCAGGAGTACCAAAGAATACCTCAAACGGAGTCTTCAACTCAATTGCAGTTGATGGAGACCGATTTACCAAATAGCAGGCATGGTTACAAGCTTCAGCCCAAAAGGATTTATCCAAATCAGCTTGAAAGAGCATACAACGAGCTCTTTCTAAGAGAGTCCTATTCATACGTTCTGCTACTCCATTTTGCTGTGGTGTATGACGCACAGTGCGGTGTCTCACTATGCCATTTCTTTCACAGAACTCATTAAACTGACTGTCACAAAATTCCAAACCATTATCAGTTCTCAAATGCTTGATTTTCTTGCTTGTTTGATTTTCTATACAAGCCTTGAATTTTACAAATTTTGAGAACGCGTCATTCTTATTCTTCAGAAAATACACCCATACATGACGAGAGAAGTCATCAATAAAAGTCAACATATACCGGGCACCACCCTTAGACACAACACGAGAAGGACCCCAAAGATCTGAATGAATATAATCAATGACTCCTTTCGTTTTATGGATGGTATCTTGAACTTGACCCTGCGATGCTTTCCATAAACACAATGCTCACAGAAATCAAGCTTCCCAGTTTTCTGACCCACAAGCAAATCCCGTTTGCTCAAAATAGACATCCCCTGCCTCACTCATATGCCCAAGCCGCATATGCCATAATCGAGTAGTGTCTGAATCTTGATCTGACGAGGATGAAACTGGTACACTGGCAGTAACACTGCTACCCTGAAGCATATAGAGACCACGCGACAATTGCCCTTTAATAACAACGAGCACCGCTTACTAACTTTTAAAACTCCACCTTGACTACATCCTTATAGTCTTGTGACTCAAGAGTACCCAAAGATATCAAATTCTTTTTCAAATCTGGAACATGGCGAACATCTTTTAAAGTCCTAACAATACCATCATGCATCTTAATTCGGACGGTACCAATACCAATAACCTTGGACATATTGTTTCCCATCAAGACAACACCCCATCAATAGGCGATAAGAAGCAAACCAATCTCTACTGGGGCACGTATGGTAAGTGCAACCCGAATCAAGAATCCAAACATCTCCAGAGAACCAATAGATCGATAGAACATTTTCACCATCGGAACCGGAACTATCTCTGCAACACCGACATCATTAGTACCGAGGAAGACGTTGTGGCAGATTTTCCTTTACCTTTGAGTTTCGGACAATTTACTTTCCAGTGCCCTTCCTGACGGCAATAATTGCATTTATCTTTTCTTTTTCTAGATTTGGATCTAGACTTACCTCTATTACTGCTTGTGCCTTTTTCTTGATTTCTACCTCTGACAAATAAACCACTGCTATTTTCATTATTGCTTGTAGACACCTTTTTCTTCAACTCTGCGGAATTCAAAGTCGCTTTGACATCTTCCAAAGAAATAGTGTCTCGCCCATATAGCATAGTATCAACAAAATGCTCGAATGAATGAGGTAAAGAACATAATAGAACTAAGGCACGATCCTCATCATCAATCTTAACACCACCATTTTTCAAATCACGAATAATTTTAGTAAATTCATCAAGATGATCGTGCAAAGGTGTACGCCGACATTCTCAATGTATACAAACGCCGCTTCAAATATAACCGATGGTCAAAGACTTGGTCATATAAAAACTCTCCAATTTAATCCATAACCCAACGGGAGATTCCTCATCACCAACCTCACGTAGTCTCTCATCGAACAAGGATAACTAAATTGAATTGATAGCATTTTCCATCAATGCATCTTTTTCTTCATCAATCAATTTTTCTGACAATTTATCCTAGCCTTCAAATGTCTTAACGAGCCGCTTCTTTAACTAATATCTGACTCGCGTCTTCATACGCCATAAGCCGAAATCATTTCTACCATTGAATTTCTCAATTTCATATTTTGCCGCCATGACGTAAAACCCAATATTAAATAAGCAAGTACAACCAGGAAGGATAACTGAATTGAACTCAAAGCATTTTCCATCAATGCATCTTTTTCTTCATCAGTCAATTTTTCTGGCAATTTATCCTTGCCTTCAAGTGTCTTAACGAGCCCTTCTTTAACTAATACGGCTCGCATTTTCATACGCCATAAACTGAAATCATTTCTACCATTGAATTTCTCAATTTCATATTTTGCCGCCATGACAGAAAACCCAATATTAAATAAACAGAAGTACAACCCGGAAAATATGAAACCAATCAGATAACCAGAAGCTCAAAATAAATCCAAAAGAGCAAACTTGATCAGTTCCAATAAATACCAGAATAACCCAAGAGCTCTGATACCAATCTGTTAGGGAATTGGCACTTGCGGAAGCGAATATCAGGTCCAATTTTGGTTGCACAATTTAATAATAATGGGTAACGGCAAAACAATAAGCAGTAAAAATTAAATGGCACACAATGATTTAAGTGGTTCAACTTTTCAATGTGAAAAGTCTACTCCACTGACGACGGCACACCGAGGAAAATCCACTAATAATCAAAATGGAGATACAAACACCAATTCCAGATAGCTTCACAAATTATACCAAGATCCAAAATCAAACTCACAAAATATCCCCTCTAATTTACTGGTAATATATAGCAAGATAAATTAACAAACTTGCTATTGAATCAAATATTACCGTACAAATAAGATGGAATAATTAGCAATCCTCAAGGACATGAAAAATGTGGAAGGGAAAAACAGCTTCTTCTTCTTCCAAATTCTGCAGCTCCACTAATCTCCCTGCAGTTTTTTCCTTATTATGTTGCTGCTGTTTTTCTGGAGGCTTTTGCTGTTTTTTTTTGAGGCTTCCCTTTCTCACGCAGGAAAGGGGTAGTATATATATAAGCTAGGGTTTAATAAATGGGTTTGGGCTTAATTATTGTTTTGGGCCACTATTAACAGTTTAATAAAATAGTGATCAAACTATTAAAAAGTGTTAAAATAAGTTGCATAGAATTTTAAAAATAACAAAATTATGATGTTTGTAAAAGTCTTCTTCAATAAAATGCATCTAAAGTGGAACAAACTAAATAAAAATAAGAATAGTAAAATAAAAAAATATAAAAAAACACAAGGCATAAAACATAGGAAAACTTGTAAAAGAAATTATCATTCTCATAGATATTAAGAATATTTGAAGATAAATAAAAATATATCAATTTTGTTAAAAGAAATAATTATTTATTTTAATATTTAAAATAATGTAAATTATGTATAAGTTATTTTAAGTAGAAACTGACTTTATCGTAAAAAACAAGTCTATAAGTTTTTTTTTATTTCTAAGTTTCTTTTATGATCATTATGTATTTCAAAAATAAAAAAAAGTTAGTAAATAAGAGGAAAGAAAAAATACTCAAGGCATAGATAAGATCTTAAGAGCATAAGGAATCATAAATAAGATATAATATACTATTTATATATATATATATATATATATTTATCTTTAGAATAATTACTTTATATATAATTAAAGCAAAAAATTAAACAAAATTATCAAAAATAAAAAATAATAGATAAACAAATAAACAGCACATAAATTTGCAATCACTTTCTATACAAATTTGCGATCACATTATATTATATTATTATGTTACCGTAATATCCATTCAAGTAGAGAATCTTGTATACAATGTATACATAGCGGAATAGAATCATCTTGATTCTCATTTCTATAAAAAGAAAAAATAAAAGATGTTAAAAATAGAAACGAGATATTAATAAAGAACATACAAATATATTATACTTATAATTTTCTTTAAAATGTAAATATCATCTATTTATATTTATCAATTATTCTATTCATAATAATAAGTATTTTACGATATAAATGAATTTTCATTTACAATACGAAAATGTATCAATTTAGAAGTTTTGTTAAGTCTATATTCAAATAGAAAATTTCTATTCATACCTACCTCATTTTTCATTACTTATATTTGGTTTGAAAATATGAAAAATAAAATAAAAGAAGAAGAAGCAATAATAGACATTAAATATATAGGTTAAAGTGAATTATTGGTTCTAAAATTTAATTATATTCATATATAGGTATTTAAACTTTTAAAACATGATCTTAAATTTTTAAAATTTCATATATAAATTCTTAAACTTCTAAATTCCGCGATTAGTCTTTAAATTTTTAAAATTTAACGTATAAGTATTAGCTTGGTTATTAAAATACATATTTATTTATTTATTTGTAAATCAAAAATTTAAAATTTATGTAAAAAATTTAAAAATTTTAAAAACTAAATCATATAATTTAAAAATTTAAAAATCTATACGTGAAGTTTTAAAATTTTAAAAATAAACCATTTGTTTAAAAAATTTAAGTATGCAATTTAACCACGTGTATATATGGATACCAAATGTTACTTGTAACTTTGTACATGTAACTATAACTTGTGATTTTCCTTATAACATTTCATGAGTATGTATTATTATACTTACAATTCCAAAAACTAAATTTGCAGATTATTTATTGAAGCATTTTTTATTTAAGCAACTGTCTAACTACTCATGTAAGAGTAGCAAATGAAGAGAGATAACACTGAGTATTACTATAACTAACTCATTATTCTAGTGCTAACGAATCTGACTCTATATAAGCAACCAAGAATTGCAAGTAGTTGTCACATCTTAATTGAACGAGTTTACCTTGACTTAACAATTTCTTCTTTCATTGCAAGGGAGAGAGCACTAAGGCTACCACCACTTTCAACTCTAACTCCTGGCATGGAGACAGATCTACTCCCGATGAAGCCCCCTTCACCTATCTTGATCTTTCCAAACTTAATTTTGCCTCCCTCACCTTCATATATGTGTCCGAACAGCAAAGCTTCTCTTCCCACGCAGCCACCGCGTTCAATCTCCACCATTTCAGGATTCAACAGTGCTCCCATGCTGTCTACATAAACACCTTGGTTCATCTCAATATCTGATCCCATGAGTTTCATCCATAACACAAATAAAACAGACCCACTTGTCATTTCCATGAAATAATCCCCAACTAGAGTCCTGAAGGCCTGCCATATGGTATCCATGAATATCCTTGCGCTCCAAATGTATACAGTTTCTCCTTCTTTCTTCCTTCCAACAAAAATCCATTTACTTACAACGCAAGCTAATGTAGCAAGATAGCCCGAAGATACCCAAAACAAAGGAAGCAACCAATATAATGGGAGTGTCAAGGAATCCTTTAAATTCATAACCCATTTCAGAGGAGCATAGACGATCAATCCCAACAGAAAATAAGGAAAAACTGTTTGCAGTAAAGGTTGAGCAAAAGTGGCCCAAAGTGTCCGATACCATGTTCTCTCCAGGGTCACTTTTTGCTCCTTGTCTTGAGCTAATGTTGCTGCCATTGGACACCCAGATAGATCTACTTTAACATCAGATTGTTCGATGAAGATTCTCCATGCTACTGGAAAGGGGCTCTCCATTCCGCAAATGCTGGCAGATCTCATAGATTAATGAACGACCATGATCAATTGAAGCGCTTTGTGAGCATGATGAAGCTCGGATAACATCCACCTCATTGCATCGAAGAAAGGGATTAAAATCTAATTGTTCTGATTCTTTTGCAGACATGTTCTGATTGATTTCGATATCTCCAACATCAACATATGGGAATTCACTCTCATCCCATGGTTTGGTGCAGTCAAGAGCAATATCCTGAGATGTTTCATCCTTCGGAACTGGTCGAATCTGCAACTGAAAGACATAACGAACCCCACTTCGGCCACTCACACGCTTTTGGAAATCTTCTGCAAGGAAAAGTAAAGGTCGAGTATCTTTTTCATCTCTAGGAATGGCACCTGTTTCAGGTGGGAGAATCCCAATAGGTTCCACCTTACCCATATTCTCACTGATACTCTCATCACAAGGTCGCATTTTAAATTTCACATACATTTCCCTTCCATCATTTAACCTGAAAAGCCTGCATATATTTGAATAGTAATGGAGTTGGGTGTATGAGTTTGCATGGCGTAAGGAAGTCCAAACTGCATCACGCACATGTGGGGCTCTCTTGACATGTTCTTCCCGTGCAGCAAGCCCACAAACAAGCCATGTTGCAAAATCTCCAATGGTGCGAGCATAGAATGCCTTGCCTGTTTTCAGTGTCAAGTCAAGAAGTGGTTGGTTAGTACCTGTTTCATCTTGAAGTATTCTTATGGCTGCACCTCTTGCATCAATCCGGGCATCATCATCAGCACTTAAGCTATTGCTATGCCGAACTATAACAGGGTAGACCTTTCCAGGATAAAAGATCTTGTGATCAGGCAAACCCTTAATATTGTCATAAATCTTCAAGTATCCCTTCCCACTAACACCAATTCGATGGAAATATCTTGATTTCACCTTCAGAGTGGTGGCAGCCAAATTTGCGGCTAAATTTCCCAGTATTTTCTTGTATTTGACATCCATCTCTTCTATCCTGTCATCCAAAGAGTGCATTGTATTCTTGATCATTATAGGAGTTTGAGAACCGATATAAATTCCACCTCTTTGGAGCACTGAATTCATTGGAGCAACTGAAAGTGCACCAAGAATAACATCTCTTTGTATAACTGAACCAGGAAGGACTACACTTTGACTTCCAACAACAGAATTATCCTCCACATTGATTTTTTCACTAGTGTACCCACTAAAGGAGTAGAATCCAGGAATAATTCTACAGAAGTCACCAAGATGGACTCCAGCACCAATTGAAACCAACTTTGGATCTGAAATTGGGTTGATGGCTCTAATGGAACAATATTTCCCAATTTTTGCACCTAAAAGGCGTAAGTATAGACAGAAGGCTTCTGTTCCATACAAGAACTTGGAAAATCTAAGGTGGCAAGCTATTCTGATTCGGTGGCATAGCCAAGTTCTAAAGTGCGATTGTTTTGCATTTGATGCTGTTGATAAAATATTGGTCAAAGAAGATGTGAGGAAGCTTAGTAACAGACCATGAGCCAAGTATGTAATGGCTGCTAAGATGGCAAAGTTACATATATTTGACGGGCCTCCAGAAAACATGGTCACATAAGCTATAATAGTGAATGGTATCCAATGAAAGGCTCCAAATATGCAGAGAAATGAAAATTGTGTTTGGGAATGAGGCTTCTCTAGTAGCCAAGTATGGATGAAGTACAGACAGGCAGCTGAGAGAGAGCTGATGAAGCCAACTAAGTAGATGCCCATGAACTGATATATGGCATCATTTAAAGTTTCACTTGTAACATTTGACAGATGCGAACCCTGAAATCATGGTTTAAAGGATTAGTAGCAATTTACATTTTCATAAATTAATTCGTTTAAGTTCTATCAAACTTTGGGAGCACATGGAGTAGGCAAATATGCATGCATTAAGTAATAGAACTTCTTAAATTTAAATTTTTTGGAGAGCAATTAATTTCAACAATGATATAGCTCTTTTCACTTTGACTGACCCTCAAAGAAAACAAAGATATTCATGTCAACGCCTAGTGATTGAACAACATATACAATTTAAGATGTTTAGGGAAGCAAATGACTTTCTCAGGAAAACTTGTATCCAATGTAAAAGAAAAGGACTCTCAAGATGAAAGGAAGAGTAATCAAGAAAAGTCCTTAGTTAGGAAACATGTAATCAGTCAAATTTAAAATAATTTTTGACTGTAAGTTCTTAATGTCTTTGGACATTTGAAACAATGTGACCATACCTTAAACAACAAGTATAGTATTTTTTGGGGGAATATTTGAAATAAACATTTGTTCTTTAGCACTTTTGGCAGAGATTTGAAGGAAAGAAAATACTTTCCTTCAAGCTTTTCCTTTTCTTTTTTAAGAAACATAAAAGAGTTCATACTTGTGAGCAAAAAGAGAGACAAAGAGAAGAAGAATAAAGAAAGAAACAGAAATTGGTTACCTTTTGAAGACTATTACTTTTGGCGGATTTGGATGAGAGCGCTCTTTCACATTTTTGTAAGGCCATGAGCTCTTGCTCTTCACCCAAAACATTTCCTTTCAATATAATAGCATATGGCCCAACAGAAGAATTTCTCCCAAATCTAATTGGAAGCAAACTTAAAACTCCATTTCTAACTTCATGGCTTTGAACCAAAGCTCCTTCAGCAATCACAACTCCATCACCAATTGAAACCAAAGAAGGGTCAGTGATGTCAACTGTGTCAAGCAAAACTGAGGATCCAATCATTGCTCCAAGTATCTGAAACCAGTAGTTCAGGAACACTGTTCCTCTCAGATGCTCTGCCAGAACCTTGGAAGCAATTCCTTGGGCCTTATAAAGTGCCCACCACTTAACAAAGTCCACAGACCAGATGGAAATTTCAGGGTTGAGAGCATAATTTGGTCTTAAGAAAGAGTTTCCTAAAAGAGAAATGCAGAAACAGGTAGAGACCATACAAAGCATCCATGCTAGAGGAGCAGAAGTTAATGGGATCAAATAATGTAACCAGGCACTTCCTTGCATCAATGCATGGATGGATGAAGTGGAATATATAAAAGCCAAAACTGATAAATAAGCGGGAAAAGCCAGAAGAAAAGCAACAAAAAGGAGTGCCACGTTTTGAAATAGCCAAATACCCAAATGATGAGACCAGGAAACTTCCATCATAGATTCTGCATAATCATTCTCAGGTTCTAGTGTATATGATGAAATGTTCATTGGTTGAGGCTCGGACTTAAGTAAAAGATTCTCTGAGAAACTCGCCAATTCTGAAATGCAGGTTGCTGTAAAAATATCCACTGCTCCAACAGGCACGCCAAGAAAATCAGAAAGTTTTTGTGCAGCTCTGACCACACCAATTGAATCAATTCCATATGAAACCAAGTTTTCAGAGGTGGATATGTTCTTGACAGGAATACCAGTCTGCTCAGAAACTAATGCTTTCAAGAAATCTTCAATTTCCTTAATGCCAATCCTGGGACTTGATGGAGGCGAGCTTTTTACTAGCTGAGACCTGGGTGTAATTCCAGCCCTGCATGTACCTGTAGTGAAGGATCGAAGTAACACTCTCTTTGATATGATTGGATCTGGTACTGAATCCAATGTACCATCAGAAAACTGTTTGAGGCATTCAAATCTCCTTATTTTTCCAGAAGTTGTTTTACTAATAGTTCTAGGCTTGATAAGTTTGACTGAAGCAATATTCACTCCATGTTCTTCAGCAACACGGGTTTGAATTTGCTCAACAACATCCTTGCTAACAGGTTTCCCGTCCTTAACCTCAGCAATGACAACCAAGCCAATCTGGTCAGAACTATCTGGAACTGAGATGCCTTTTGCTTGTAAGACTTCTTCAGGAACACCAATGACTGCACAACAACCTGGACGTAAATGTTCAGATGAACTCTCAACTGTCTTCTCTACATCAGCTGAATAGATGTTTCTTCCAGCTACAATGATAAGGTCTTTAATTCTTCCGGTGATGAATAACTTCCCATCAATTATTCGTCCCAAGTCTCCAGTTCGAGTGTATCTCCATTCAGGAAGGTTTTGAAGCTCATTTCTAAAAGTTTTCTGGCTCATTTCCTCTTTACCCCAGTAACCTATTCCAGCGCTAGGACTACTGATCCAAATCTCTCCTTCCTTTCCTTCTTCTTTGATCTCTTCACCCATCTCAGGATCAACTATCCTGATATCAACATCGACATTATTTGGATCCACATACCCACAACATACTCTTCCTTGCCAATCTACCATTATGGGCTTCCCTTCTCCAAATGCACAACTTACAAAGACACAATTCTCTGCCAAGCCATAACCAGGTGCCAACACATGCTCAGATAGGCCAAAGGGATAAGTGAGCTCGAGAAATCTTTTTAAAGTTTTTTGTCTCACTGGTTCAGCAGCAACCATAAGGAAAACCATGGAAGAAAGGTCATATTTTCGACTCTTGTCAGACTCCAGCCTTCGAACCATTAGCTCAAATGCAAAGTTTGGACCAGCACTGTGAGTAGCCTGGTACGTGCTCAAGATTTGTAGCCATAGAAGCGGATTTTTGATGAATGTCAATGGGGAAAATAAAATTGCAGTTCCACCACTAACAAGAGAAGTAAAAAGTCCTCCAATCAGCCCCATGTCATGATACTGAGGAAGCCAGCTGACAAGCACTGTATTTGACGTGATCTTATATCTTGTTCTCATCAATTTTACATTATGAATGAGCCCTCCATGGGTAATCATGACTCCTTTAGCATCACCGGTAGACCCTGATGTGAATTGTAGAAAACATAGATCATTGGGCTGTGATTCAGGTTGATCAGCAAAAACTTTTGCAGCCAAGTTTTTGGAGTTCTTAATCCAGGAATCTGTGTGTAACCATGGAAGATTAGGCCACTGAGCTACGGACTTCCCATTTTTTCCAGTCAATAAGATCATATTCTTCATCAAACCTGCTCGAACTGCTGTATGATAACTGATTGTCGATAGAATTGCCACTGCATTACATGACTTTGTAATGTTCTCAATCTTGAGAAGTGCTTGTCCCCCTCTCTGCAAAGGATCAGGAGGAAGAACTGGTACCGGTATGACTTTGGCTTTCAAGCATCCAAAGAAGGCATCAATGAAGTCCAAACCTGGGATATGAACCAGAAGAACCCTATCACCAGGCTTAATTGCTGGTTTTCTGCTTGTCAATAACTTTTCAGTAATGCAGAAAGCATTGGCATTAAGTTCTTTATATGTCCTCTGGCTCGCCACTTCTCCTCCATCATTTATCCAAGTATATAGTGTCTTGTTTTGAGTGATTGGATGAGTTCCCCAGTATTTCAAATAGCCATCAAGTGAAGACAGGTCAGGAAACTCCACTCCTGGAGACTCCCCTAAAACTTGGGGATTCCATTCCCTTTTTCGCAAAGGAAATAGACTCTGGAAAAGTAAAATATTCTACAATGAGAAACTTGGTCGAGCCAAATAAATAATCAATCAGCAAAAATTATATATCATCATTTATAAAACCAAATGTATATAATATCAGGTTACCTTAGCATAAGGAAAGACTGGAGGAGAACTTTTACTTGCAAAGTGCTTGCAGACTAAACTAATGGCATATGATGAATTTCTCTCTGTAAGCTCAAATGCCATGAGCCCACCAATATAGTAAGTGTTCCTCAAGCCTTGTAATTCAGATTCCAATTTATCATAAAATCCATTTTTCATATCTGCATAGAAATTTTAGAAATTAGTATTTGTCAAATGCCAATTGTAAATGGTAAGGAAGCAAGTCATTGATGACTTGACATACCTTCGCTGCTAACATGGGGAAAATACTTGAATCTTCGTTGTAGTACAACCTCCTCAACTTCTCCACCCATACTTTTAACTGTTTTGACGGCAAGCTCAGTAACAGTTGGCCCCGTAATGTCAACTGAGTTTCCATAAGACCAGAACAAGAAAACATTTGTGTCAGCATAGAATCTTTGTACTGCAACTGGGTATCCAATTGTTGCAGGATCATCCATATATTCACCAAAGTAATAAAAGCCAATCGGCAAATTATCTAGTCCTTTAATCTTCAATGCAGTTGTGTAATAGTCAACTGTTTGTACTTTACTGAATAAATCCTTCTCGTGGTCATCCATATCTAGTACTTCGGTTTCATTTTCTGCTGAGAGAATTCCTAGTTAGCTTCTAAAAAAGAATAGGAAAAAATAAAAGGAAAACAAAATAGAATAGAGAGGAAAGAGACTAACAAACCTGCCAAACTTGAAGGTGGCGATCTGTAAATTTTTGCATTTTTAAAAGGATAAGAACCTGAGACAATGATCTTATCAAAATTCATAATTCTATCTTTTCCATTGTAATTTTTGACATCAACTCTGACACCACCAGAATTGCGTCTAACAGCCAATACTTCAGTGTTGCACTGAACATCATATGGAAGTGATTCACTTATCTTTTGCCAAAGACTTGTATATCCACCTTTGAAACGACGAATTTTTCCAGCCATTGAAGTGCATGTAAACTCATGAATGTAGGCATAAGGCATGTCTTGAACAAAACCATATCCAGAAGCAGTATAACCATAAGTGATAGATTTTGGAACGGATTTAATTCCATGATAATCTAGATAGAGAGGAGTTAAGTCCGGAGCAAATTCACTTACGGCATGAATACCAATTCGACCGGAATTCTTTGCCTAATCCTGAAAATGACAAATGAAGATTAGAGAACTTGACCCGGGTATATTAGCATACAACAAAAGCTTAATGTAATTTAGTGTGCCACATTACTTAGAAAGCTAAGTGATGTCCTCTCTTATATAGTATGACGTGTTTTGAGGTTTCTCCCTAGAAGGAAAGCTGTAAGGTCTCATTGAACTATCGAGTCATGACCAAGGGTCAGCTAAACTTGTAGTTATGAACCAAAGAGGACAATCTTGTACCACGTGCAGAGGGATTGACTATCTTACATCAATTGGTATTAGAGTCATGACCCTACTGGGCCATATGGGCTTAATGTCACGATCTTAATTTTTCAAGTATCGATCGTGCGGCACTTAACACGGTCCGTTGCACTAAGCCTGCCTTTCAACCCGAATTGTAACTCCAAAGAGAATAGAAAGAGAGTTTGCAAAGAATGCTTTGTATTTCTCTAGAGAGAGTTTATGTTACAAATGCTAAGAATTCCCAAGGATTTCCAAGGATGATTGAAAATGAAGACCAATGGGTCTATTTATAGTGTGGCTTCTAAGCTTAAGAATATGCCACAACTTTCTAGATAATTCTAAGCCTAGAATATACAAAAGTGTTCTAGGTTTATGTACTGTTACGAATTAGCACTTGCGGAAGCGAATATCAGGTCCAATTTGGGTAGTTGCACAAATTAATTATAATGGGTAACGGCAAAATAAATAAGCAGTAAGAAATTAAATGGCACACAATGATTTAAGTGGTTCAACTTTTCAATGTGAAAAGTCTACTCCACTGACGACGGCACACCGAGGAAAATCCACTAATAATCAAAATGGAGATACAAACACCAATTCCAGATCGCTTCACAAATTATACCAAAAATCCAAAATCAAACCCACAAAATATCCCCTCTGATTTACTGGTAATATATAGCAAGATAAATTAACAAACTTGCTATTAAATCAAATATTACCGTACAAATGAGATGAAAATAATTAGCAGCAGTGGCGACGCGAACAGCTTCTTCTAGCAGCTGCTATATTCCTTCTCTGCAGTGTGGGAAAATTAGTATACATATGATGTTGAAGCGAAAGGAGAACTAAGAAAAGAGATAGTGGGAAAATGTGGGAATCTGATTGATTTCCGGTGTTCAGTTCTCGCGGCTATATCTCTCTGCATATTAACTAAGCAAAACTTGGTTAATATATATGAAGCAGAGAAATGAATATAGGGTTTATTTAGTATTGGGTCTTGGGCCTGAAAGTTTTGGGCCAGTTTATTAACAAATCTCCACCTTGGCTCAAAACAGAAAATCAATTCTTCAAATGAAATTCCTCGGATTTCAAAATAACCGTCATCCAAAGCCCCGAAGGGTGATTATCTTCTACAAACACCAATCAAGTCCAAACAATGCTTGAACTTGTTAAATGGAACTGCTTTGGTTAACATATCAGCTGGATTCTCTGTAGTGACTATCTTATTAACAACAATAGCACCCTGGGAGACAATGTCACGAACAAAATGATATCTGACATCGATATGTTTGGTTCTTTCATGATACATAGTATTCTTAGTCAAATGTATCGCACTCTGACTATCACAAAATACAACAGAAGTATCCTGGTGTAAACCCAAATCACAAACCAAACCTCTAAGCCAAATGGCTTCTTTCACTGCTTCTGCTGCTGCCATATATTCCGCCTCTGTCGTAGACAAAGCAACTGTAGACTGTAAAGTAGCCTTCCAACTAATGGCACAATGAGAAAGAGTGAAGACATAACCTGTCAGAGATCTTCTTCTATCCAGATCACCAGCATAATCGGAATCCACATAACCAATAACACTGCAACCAGTATTAGAACTTCCATCATATACCAAACCAAAATTAGATGTACCTCTCAAATACCGAAGTATCCATTTCATCTTTAACGCGATGACCGCTTACCAGGATTACCCATATTTCTGCTGACAACACTAACTGCATGTGAAATGTCTGGACGAGTGCAAACCATAGCGTACATCAAACTCCCAACGGCATTAGCATATGGAACCTGAGACATGTACTGCTCCTCTTCTTACATTTGTGGTGACAAATCCAAAGAAAGCACGAAATGCGCGACTAACGGCGTCTTCACAGGTTTAGAATCTTTCATGCCAAAACGTTCAAGAACTTTTTCAATATAACTTTTACGAGTCAAATAAAGCTTGCCCGTCATTGTCTATCCTGTAAATTTCCATGCCTAAAATTTTCTTATTTGCACCCAAATCTTTCATCTCAAACTTACCAATAAGTTGAGACTTTAAATTCTGAATCTCAAACTTATTCTTAGAAGTAATAAGCATGTCATCAACATGAAGTAACAAATAAACAGATAAACCATCATCGAATATTTTATGATAAATGCAACTCTCATAATTACTCCTAGAGTAACCATGATCAATCATAAAAGAATCAATCTGTTTATACCACTGCCTAGGGGATTGCTTCAACCCATATAAAGACTTTTTCAATAAACAAACATGATCTTCCTTACCTGGAACAACAAACCCCTCTGGTTGATGCATATATATTTGTTCCTCAAGCTCACCATGTAAGAAGGCTGTCTTGACATCAAGCTGTTCTAATTCCATGTCAAACAATGCAACCATAGCAAGCAACACACGAATAGAGCTATGTTTCACAACAGGAGAAAATACTTCATTGAAGTCAATACCTTTCTTCTGACAATAGCCCTTTGCAACAACACGTGCCTTGAACCTAGCTGCTTCAACCTCAGGTATACTTTCCTTTTTCTTGAAGACCCATTTGTTTCCAACAATCTTTTGGCCCTTAGGTGGTTTCACCAATTCCCATGTATGATTCTTATGAAGTGATTCAATCTCTTCATTCATAGCAACCAACCACTGAACAGACTCATTACAAGTGACAGCTTCATGATAACTAGAAGGTTCATGCACCTCAATAGACTACGCCACGTACAATGCAAAAGAAACTAAGTCTGCATCTGCGTACCTCCGAGGGCGTCTAATCTCTCTTATTCCTTTACCCTTTGCGATCTTGTATGGTTGCTCGTGCTCTTCTGCTACATCATGAGCAGAATCGTCTATCTCATCCACAGATGGTTGATCTGAAGTGCCCTCTTGTACTTGACTAGGAGCTCCACTCTCAAGCTCCACCTGCTCACTAACACCGTGGTCTTTATCTGCAACAATAGACTCTTTTTTCTTTTGCAACATTGAAAACTCATCAAACTTAACATCTCTGCTAATCAAAAACTTAGGTGACTTGGGTTCAACACACCATAATCTATAACCTTTCACCCCAGAAGGATACCCCAAAAATATGCATTTCAATGCCCTAGGCTCAAGTTTACCATCATTAACATGAGCATAAGCAGGACAACCAAAAACTTTCAAATCAGAATAATTAGCAGGAGTACCAAAGAATACCTCAAACGGAGTCTTCAACTCAATTGCAGTTGATGGAGACCGATTTACCAAATAGCAGGCATGGTTACAAGCTTCAGCCCAAAAGGATTTATCCAAATCAGCTTGAAAGAGCATACAACGAGCTCTTTCTAAGAGAGTCCTATTCATACGTTCTGCTACTCCATTTTGCTGTGGTGTATGACGCACAGTGCGGTGTCTCACTATGCCATTTCTTTCACAGAACTCATTAAATTGACTGTCACAAAATTCCAAACCATTATCAGTTCTCAAATGCTTGATTTTCTTGCTTGTTTGATTTTCTATACAAGCCTTGAATTTTACAAATTTTGAGAACGCGTCATTCTTATTCTTCAGAAAATACACCCATACATGACGAGAGAAGTCATCAATAAAAGTCAACATATACCGGGCACCACCCTTAGACACAACACGAGAAGGACCCCAAAGATCTGAATGAATATAATCAACAGTACCTTTCGTTTTATGGATGGCTGTACTGAACTTGACCCTGCGATGCTTTCCATAAACACAATGCTCACAGAAATCAAGCTTCCCAGTTTTCTGACCACAAAGCAAATCTCGTTTGCTCAAAATAGACATCCCTGCCTCGCTCGTATGCCCGAGCCGCGTATGCCATAATCGAGTAGTGTACGAGATCTTGATCGACGAGGATGAAAGCGATACACCGCCAATAACGGTGCTACCCTGAAGCATATAGAGACCACGCGACAATTGCCCTTTAATAACAACGAGAGCACCGCTTACTAACTTTTAAAACTCCACCTTGACTACATACTTATAGCCTTGTGAATCAAGAGTACCCAAAGATATCAAATTCTTTTTCAAATGCGGAACATGGCGAACATCTTTTAAAGTCCTAACAATACCATCACGCATCTTAATTCGGACGGTACCAATACCAATAACCTTGCGGGACATATTGTTTCCCATCAAGACAACACCCCATCAATAGGCGATAAGAAGCAAACCAATCTCTACTGGGGCACATATGGTAAGTGCAACCCGAATCAAGAATCCAAACATCTCCAGGAGAACCAATAGATACTGATAGAACATTTTCACCATCGGAACCAGAACTATCTGCAACACCAGCGACATCATTAGTACCAGAAGACGTTGTGGCAGATTTTCCTTTACCTTTGAGTTTCGGACAATTTACTTTCCAGTGCCCTTCCTGACGGCAATAATTGCATTTATCTTTTCTTTTTCTAGATTTGGATCTAGACTTGCCTCTATTACTGCTTGTGCCTTTTTCTTGATTTCTACCTCTGACAAATAAACCACTGCTATTTTCATTATTGCTTGTAGACACCTTTTTCTTCAACTCTCTGGAATTCAAAGCTGCTTTGACATCTTCCAAAGAAATAGTGTCTCGCCCATATAGCATGGTATCAACAAAATGTTCAAATGAATGAGGTAAAGAACATAATAGAACTAAGGCCTGATCCTCATCATCAATCTTAACACCACCATTTTTCAAATCACGAATAATTTTAGTAAATTCATCAAGATGATCGTGCAAAGGTGTACCTTCTGACATTCTGAATGTATACAAACGCTGCTTCAAATATAACCGACTGGTCAAAGACTTGGTCATATACAAATTCTCCAATTTAAGCCATAACCCAGCAGGAGATTCCTCATCACCAACCTCGCGTAATACCTCATCAGACAAGGATAACTGAATTGAACTCAAAGCATTTTCCATCAATGCATCTTTTTCTTCATCAGTCAATTTTTCTGGCAATTTATCCTTGCCTTCAAGTGTCTTAACGAGCCCTTCTTTAACTAATACGGCTCGCATCTTCATACGCCATAAACTGAAATCATTTCTACCATTGAATTTCTCAATTTCATATTTTGCCGCCATGACAGAAAACCCAATATTAAATAAACAGAAGTACAACCCAGAAAATATGAAACCAATCAGATAACCAGAAGCTCAAAATAAATCCAAAAGAGCAAACTTGATCAGTTCCAATAAATACCAGAATAACCCAAGAGCTCTGATACCAATCTGTTAGGGAATTGGCACTTGCGGAAGCGAATATCAGGTCCAATTTTGGTTGCACAATTTAATAATAATGGGTAACGGCAAAACAATAAGCAGTAAAAATTAAATGGCACACAATGATTTAAGTGGTTCAACTTTTCAATGTGAAAAGTCTACTCCACTGACGACGGCACACCGAGGAAAATCCACTAATAATCAAAATGGAGATACAAACACCAATTCCAGATAGCTTCACAAATTATACCAAGATCCAAAATCAAACT
The DNA here is from genome assembly GCA_033030585.1 of Hippophae rhamnoides. Lineage (NCBI taxonomy): Eukaryota > Viridiplantae > Streptophyta > Magnoliopsida > Rosales > Elaeagnaceae > Hippophae > Hippophae rhamnoides. The sequence continues at coordinate 73,075,491 of CM065427.1, forward strand.
CACAAAATATCCCCTCTAATTTACTGGTAATATATAGCAAGATAAATTAACAAACTTGCTATTAAATCAAATATTACCGTACAAATGAGATGAAAATAATTAGCAGCAGTGGCGACGCGAACAACTTCTTCTAGCAGCTGCTATATTCCTTCTCTGCAGTGTGGGAAAATTAGTATACATATGATGTTGAAGCCAAAGGAGAACTAAGAAAAGAGATAGTGGAAAAATGTGGGAATCTGATTGATTTCCGGTGTTCAGTTCTCGCGGCTATATCTCTCTACATATTAACTAAGCAAAACTTGGTTAATATATATATGAAGCAGAGAAATGAATATAGGGTTTATTTAGTATTGGGTCTTGGGCCTGAAAGTTTTGGGCCAGTTTATTAACATGTACAATGTGCCACAAGGCTCTAGGACCTTCTAACCAACTCTAGAGTCTTCTAGGTTTGTCTAGCTCCTTCATGCACGTTCCGGGATGTTCCGTAAGCTTCCAGCGGCTTCTACATCCTTCCCGAACCATCCGGCACGTTCTAGAACATTCTAGCCCATTCTAGCACCCTCCAGCGTGCTCTAGAACATTCTAGGGTCTTCAAGCTTGAATTGAGTCCGTCCAACTCTAGCCTTTTCTAGACTTCTCTAGGCAACTCTAGAACTTTCTATGTGTCTAGATCCTTTAGGCAGCCAACATTTGGATTTTTAGGGACATTCTGAGCGGGGCGTGACATTAAGTTCTTAATAGGTCGTAAGACTCTCTAAGTGTGGGTGTATGATGCAGTATGCTTGCACATGTCTCACATTGCTTAGGAAGTTAAGTAAGAATATGCTTATAAGGAGTGTCATCTCTCACACGGTATAACGTGTTTTGGGGTTTGTTCCTAGAAGAAAAGCCGTGAAGTTTCACTGAACTGACGAACCATGATCGAGGGCTCATTGTACTCATAACTATAGACCAAAGAAAACAATCTTGTACTACGGAAAGTGATACCCGTCCTACCGTAAGTAGAGGGATTGACACTCATGCATCATAATGTATATTAGTAGAAAACAAACCTGGAGTTCTAAGGTTAGGGAGATCACAGATACATAATCATCAGCAACTTTTATGTCTTCATACTTCCCTGTAGAACTTTCTACGAGGGCAAGCTTATGAGAGTCCATTTCTTCTAGTTCAGACCCCATCTCTTTTGCCAACTGAAAAATGACTGGAGCACTGTTTGCTGCAAGAACTTGACCGCCCAGATCATAAATTTTTCCTATACAAGTAATTTACAAAAAAATCAATAACCAGAGAATAAAATAGCAGGCACAAGAGATGCGATTGTATTCTTCTAACCTTCAATCTCAACTGACTCACACATGCCACCAACAGTATGATACTTTTCTAATATTGTTACACTTCTATAACCAAGCTTTGCCAAAGCATAAGCAGCTGATAAGCCACTTGGACCTCCACCTACTATCCCAATTCTTGAATCCACAGGTAGGCATGGGTGAAGTTTCGAGAATTGGTCTTCTACTGATTTCGGATCCATCTTGTCTACTACCTAGTCCTTCGCTGCCAGTGTCTATTGAGAGAAAATAAAATGCTTAAGTGAACTCCCCTGACATCCTTGTATAACTCATCCAAATCAGAAATCATGATATGGAAACAAAATTTAAATACTAAAATCTAGATGCCTTTTTGTACGTCGGAACTCGGTACCATTAAACAAGGGACTGGACAAGGAGAAACTGAAATTGGTTAAAGATTGAAGATCAAAAAGTGAGGATCAAAAGTTCAGGAGACTGACATGAAAGAAACAAATCAAGTCATGCATTGTATGATCCTCACATGGCTTCAGGAGCACAAAGTCTTATCATAAAAAACCTTTTATACTATCAATTACTTTGTAAAGCAAAAACATCATATTGAATTATTCGCACACTAACTCACAGCTAGAAAACAAATCAATCTTATGAACAACTACCTTCAAAGACAAACCCAAACAAAACTCAAAGTGCTAGTAAATTGTTTAATGATAAAAATATCCCAAATCTTTTGAGGACTATATTTTACTTCTGCTGCTGTTAACTCATGAGAAAATTAGTACAAATTTGGCTAGTTTTTCTCCACCTAGAAGCACTATTACCAAGGACATGTTTCAAGGTTCTGTGAGAAAGATTTAGACGAAGTCTGAGATTTCAGAATATTTGCTGGCACATAAACAATTTCTTACTAGAATCATCATTTAAAAAGAAAAAGCACATCCGGCTTAAACTGTCTCTACCCTATATCCATCATATGGCCAAAAAATCTATGCAATAGTCAGAAGAACTTTGAGAACAATTTCAACACAAGCCCATCATCCCTATTACTTAGAAATAAGGATAAGCTAAATTGTAAATTTTCATTCTTTTTTTTCCTTATCAAATCCAAAGTGAAAATCTATAAAATCATTTTTATTGAAATTTAATTACAAATTGAAGATCATCCTTCAATTTGGACCCAGGCTAAAGACTTCAACATAAATAAGTTTTGTGCAAAATTCGATGACACTCTCCCCACAACAAGAAAAGAAAAAATTTGATGTCTCACCTCAACTAAGTCCAACAGCTTTCAACTAAGTCCCAGCCTTAGTATGATGCAGGTCACTGATTTGTGTTTTGTCAACAATCAAAAATTGACTTAATCCCCACAGAGAATTGGCTTCTGCATGCCAACATATTGCATAGCAACACCATCATGTTAGAATACATGGGCAGTATTTCAATTTCAAGATTCTTTAATGGAACCTTTTGTAATTAGGATTGAATGCAAAGTATCCTATCAATGGTGAAAGCAATCTCATCAAACAAGAAAACAAATAAAAAAGAAGGCATGAAGTTATAACAACTACATACTAAGTAGGTAGTAGGTAGTAGGTACTTAATGTGGTCACACCTCCAATTTCTCACTACTCCATGTCCCAAAATTGATAATAGAAAAAGGAAATTTTCTCTAAGCTTAGAAAGACATAATGACCACTACCAACTTGATTCAAAATCACCTATGAAAAAGAAAGTATTATAAGGACGAACAAAGGGTGTATGTAATAACACCTTCCTTTGAAGCAGCCTGATTATAACTAAGTGCCCTTTACAACAGCGTCTCTCCAATGCCAATGTCACCATAAAGTTAAGCTTAAATAAAAGAAGATACTATATTATATAGAGAAACGAGAAAAACTGCATACACTATTAATTGTTTGTTAATGTAAAAGTACTCTTCCAAAATCACAATAGACTTTAAAAAGATAGCGTTTCCTCTTCTGTTTTAGGCTAAGTAAAAAAAGAAAAAGGAATAGAACTAATTATACAAACCCAAAAATAACTGACCTTGTAGTTGAAAAGGGCAAAAGGAGTTGTCTGAATTGGATGCCAAATGGCGAAAAATAATGGTAAAAAAAGTAGTATGTCAGCAGCAAGAGTCCATTCTTCCACACACCAATGAAACAGTGGAATGATGATTTCATAGCTCATGTTGCTCTGATATATATAAGCCTCAGTACTCTTCTTCCCTCCAATCACTACCTGACAAAATTTCACTATTAACTTTTTTTTATTCCAATTTTCTTGTTGACTCCGAGAATTTAAAGAACCTTGTTTCAGATATTCCCTTCAATATTGCTTCGTCTCGTTACATCCGAATATTTATATTATTCTCCAAAGCAACAAGAAGTAGATCATATTACATTAATCAAATAATAATAAGAATATTTTTACAGCTAAGTAATCCAAGAATGGAACAAAGAAATAGAAGAAGAAAGGTATAAAAGAACAATTATAATTTTACACGCTGCGGTTGATTTTTGGTTTATGATTTCGGAATAGCCAAACGAGCGGTTAGCCACTTAGATAACGGGGATTCACTTGTTTATTGCGGAATGCGGGCATAGTAAAAACTGTTGGCGTGTGCAGTGAAAGTGGCAAACAACAAAGTTAATGGAGTTACGAAATGAAAGACAATGTTGTTAATGAATCAGAAATTAGGGAAGTAAAACAACTGTTAGGATTAGAGTTTATATTCTTTCTCATTAGTATGTATAGAAGTAGTTTTTGTACAGAAAGGAAGAGAACATAAATTACAGAAATAATCTCAAAATAATTTGACATGGTATCAGAGCAGATTATGACTCTAATAAAAATCCTACATTGCTACCTGTTCTACTCAACATTGGTTTGATCTATTAAATCCAGAGATCAGGTCAATAATACCCCATATCCATATTTTTCAAGAACTGTCATCTTGGTCATTTTGCTCAGCTTCTTCCATCCACTAGTCCAAGCAGATGGGTGTTTGTGTGTCAACACTTTACGAAACTGTCTCTGCAGATTCTCCATATCCTTTTGGAGTTCAAGGTTCTTAGTTTTAATTCAAGTTTGAGTGTCTGCAATGCGTGCAAAGTTGATTACGGTGAATATTATAATCAGCAGGGTGCGATTGCGACCATCTTCCAATCTACCTCCCCGCAGGAAAAAAGAAGAAGAAGAAACTAAGAAAGATGGAAACAATTGTGACTAAATTAGGTGTACATTTACACAACATTTGAAACGAAAAAAAAAAAGAAAAACGGGAAGGGAAAAATTAGACGGTCTGAATGTATGGCTCGAGCAATGACAAATCGAGACGGTGCAAGATATGGCTCGAACAACGACATATCGAGACGATTCAAGATATAGCTCGAACAACTGACAAATCAAATAGTGCAAGATATGGCTCGAGACACGACAACACACGAAAAAAAACGAATCGGCTTCCTTGGGCTGTAACTCCTGTTGGTCGGTGAGGGTTTTTTTCGAGAGACGGAGGACAGTGGAAGGTTAACTTTGTACTGGATTTGTGGCCAGGCTAAGGTTCGGCCATCTTGACCTAGGCACTCGTTCGTTACGAAGGCACGGGCGCCCTTTCACGTATGTAGAAGAAAGTCGCGCTCGGTTACGAGGAAGGGCCTTCTCAGGAACGCACGAGGAAAAACGGAAAGAAATTTTTTTTAGATTTCATGGCGAGAATCTAGAGATTTAACTACCAATTTCATGTTGGAAGGTTGTGGCGAAAATGACGGAAGTTCTAACTAGAGCTCGAGATCGACTCCATGACCTCCGTCCCAGGCGAAGTGTCGGCTAGCTACGTTAGTATCCAAGTTGGGAGGATCAATTATGCCTTGTGGTCTGAGGTGGTGGAGATGTATATCTACGGCAAAGATAAAGCGGGATATATTAATGAGGACTTTCCTCGACTCGTTGAAGCCCGACCCTCGTTTAGGAGATGTCGTCTTGAAAATGTCATTGTTAAAGGATGGTTGATCAATTCGATGGACCCCTCGCCAATTGCAAATTTTATCCAGATTCCCAGTGTAAAACGGGTTTGGGATTCGGTGGCCTGCTTTCTTATGATGGGACGAGACGTGTCTCGAGTGTATGATCTTCGCCGTCGAGTCGCTTCGTACGAAGCGAACGGGTGCATCCATTGAAAAAATACTACGATGACGCCCGAGGTTGTGGCGTGAAATTGATTTTCGTCGTCCCTAATCCAATGGAGTGTGCGATTGATATACAAAAATACAACTCGAAATTCGTATAGGAAGATCGAGTGTATACCTTATCGATGGACTTAATGATAGATTGGATAACACTCGAAGTGATGTGCTTTAGAATCGAGCCATTCCTGCGGTGGAACAAGCTTATGGATTAGTCCGTCGGGAAGAGGTCGAGCGGTAGTGATGATCACGGTGTAGATATGACACACGGAGCGATTATGGCTTTTAAAGGGGTCGAGGACACATGTAATCTAATGTCGCAACAAGAACTTCCTTGGGTAGCAAGAAATCACGGGAAATCCACCATCTTTTGACATGAAATGTGGCCATTGCGGAAACTCGAAACACACCCGTGGCACTTCCAAACTACGTGGGTATCGAGAATGGTGGAATGATCTTCGAAGCACGGAAGAAATGGGACACCAACGGGCGAGCCTCTGTGGCTACCAAGCAAATGCCTCGCTATCCGCACTTCTCGGGCCGAATCTTCCCGGGATTCGGGTATTTCAAGTAAAGCATTTCACATCTCTGCACTCGTAGTGATACGGGGGATTGGATTACCGAGACTACGGAGCTACGGATCACGTGACATTTGACCCAGTGATCTCTCGAATACAATTAAAGCCAAGATAGAGTCGTGTTGCCAATGCAAATGGGGTCGCTTATCTAGTTACGGGGAGCTAGAAACGGTGACCTTATCTCACTTTATTATCATTATCTAATACTTTACTTGTACCTACTGTCGAAAGCTAATGTAATACGTAAGTCGGGTTACTTTAGATCTTAAGTGTGGCTTGATGTATTCTACTTTTTGCCTTCTACATGATATTCTCACCAAGGAGATCATTGGGCGTAGTCTTAGGAGAGGGGCTATATTATATGGATGACCTCGGTTCGGGAAGAGCCGATCACGCATTACAAAACATTCTTTGGTAACAAGGAGCGACAGATTTGGCTATGTCATCGTAGATTTGGGCATCCATCATTTGGGTATTTAAAGCATCTACTCCCTAGTTCATTTTCAAATATCACACATTCAGATTTCAAATGTGATACTTGTATCCTCGCAAAAAGTCATAGGAGGTCTTATCCTATGAGCATGAATAAAAGTATAACTCCTTTTGCCTTGGTACATTTTGATGTTTGGGGACCTTCCCCGGTCATTATGTCATTGGGTCATCGTTGGTTTGTTATTTTTGTTGATGATTGTACACGAATGACATGGCTTTACCTTCTCAAACACAAAGATGAAGTATTTGCTACATTTCACCTGTTTCACACCATGGTTCAGACACAATTTTCTGAAAAAATTAAGATACTTAGGTTTGATAATGGAGGGGAGTATGTTAATCAACAATTCCGAACATACTTGGACAACCATGGTATTCTCCATGAAACCTTGTGTTCACAAACCCCACAATAGAATGGGACTGCGGAGAGGAAGAATCGGCATATTTTAGAAACCACTCGGGCCTTACTAATCGGTGCACATATGCCTAATAAATACTGGAGTAATGCTCTTACTACAGCGGTGTATCTACTGAATCGTATGCCCACAAAAACCTTACAATTTCAGACTCCATTAAAGGTGCTATCTAATGATTTTCCCTTGCCTACTATTTTGATGCTTCCACCCCGAATTTTTGGTTGTGTTGCTTTTGTCCACCTCCATAAAAATCAACGGACTAAGTTGGATCCATGTGCTGTCCGATGTGTATTCTTGGGGTATGGCATACAAAAAAAGGGTTACCGATGCTATGATCCAATTACTAAAAGAACCTATATTACCATGGATGTCACTTTCCTCGAATCAGAATGGTTTTTCCCATCACCGGTATCCAATTCCACTCTTCAGGAGGAGAGTTTTGGTGAAGAACGAAATTGGCTTGATGTTGAAATATTAGCCACTAGTCCAACATACTCGGATCGCGCCAATCATATGGAAGAGCCAATATCTAGACCCGAGTGTGAACTTCCAAGAACTGAAGCTGAAGTAGTAATTGAATCTCCAGAAGATGAAGTGGTTGATGTACCCCTCAACTCCCTAGTACCCAATGATCATCCTGTTGAGAATACTCCTGAGGTAAGTTATCCTAGCACACCTTTACAAACTAATGCTATAGATACATCTGTTGGTTATGTTTTACCTTTCAGACACAATCGAGGCAAACCTCCAAATCGATACTCCCCAGAAAGAGAAGAACGAAAATCCAAGTATCCAATAGCAAATTATGTATCTACTCAAAGGTTATCAGAACCTATCAGGGCATTTGCACAAACACTCTCCTCGTGTCAAATTCCAAGTAGCATTGAAGAAGCCTTATCTGATCCAAAATGGGCTCAAGCTATAAAAGAGGAATTTGAGGCATTGCAGAAGAATAACACATGGGTGTTAAGCGAGTTAACTCAAGGGAGGAAGATGGTAGGATGCAAGTGGATTTTCTCCATTAAGTATAAAGCAGATGGGTTAGTTGATCGATACAAGGCGAGACTTGTAGCAAAAGGATATACACAGAAACACGGGATAGATTATCAAGAAACCTTCTCACCTGTGGCTAAACTAAAAACCGTTAGACTCTTGTTATCTCTTGCGGCAAATTTAGATTGACCATTGCACCAACTTGACGTAAAAAATGCCTTCCTTCATGGTGATCTTGAGGAAGAGATTTACATGGATATCCCACCAGGATATACTGTTACATCAGGAAAAGCAACTGCATGTAGATTACAACGAGCATTGTATGGACTAAAACAATCACCTAGAGCATGGTTTGATAGGTTGAGTTCAGCAATGAAGAAATATGGGTTCCAACAAAGCAACTCTAATCATACTCTTTTCCTAAAACATCGATTAGGGAAGATAACAGCCCTTATAGTCTATGTAGACGACATGATTATTACAGGGGATGATAAAGAAGAAATCTCTAAGCTTCAAGAACAACTGTCAAATGAGTTTGAAATGAAGAATTTGGGAGGGCTCAAGTACTTCTTAGGTATTGAGGTAATAAGATCAAAACAAGACATATGTCTTTCCCAAAGGAAATATACTCTGGACCTACTGGCAAAGGCAAGACTACTAGATTGTAAACCTGTCGATATTCCAATGGTTCAAAATCATAAACTCGGAGAATATGTGGACCAAGTACCAGTAGATAAACAGAGATATCAACGGTTAATAGGTAAACTCATATATTTATCTCATACTCGACCTGATATTGCTTATGATGTGAGTGTCGTGAGTCAGTTCATGCACTGCCCAAGTGAAGACCATATGGATGCGGTCATACGAATATTTCGTTACTTAAAATCCTCCCCTGGCAAAGGACTTATGTTCTCAAAGAATGGTTAATTGGAAGTCCTTGGTTATACAGATTCAGACTAGGCAGGGAATATGAAGGATAGGAAATCTACTGCTAGGTACTTTACTTTTGTGGGGGCAATCTTGTTACATGGAGGAGCAAGAAGCAAAAAGGTAGTTGCCTTATCCAGTGCTGAAGCTGAATTTCGAGGAATGGTCAAGGAAATATGTGAGCTCCTTTGGTTGAAAAAACTTCTAACTGAGATTGGTCTTGCTCCTAACTTTGAAATGAATTTATTTTGTGGTAACAAAGCAGCCATTTCCATCTCTCACAATCAAGTTCAACATGATCGCACGAAGCACGTTGAAGTGGATCGGAGCATCATCAAATAGAATATTGAAGAAAAGATTATTAAGCTTCCATTTGTTAAATCAGAAGATCAATTGGTTGATATACTCACAAAATCTGTGTCTCCAAGGAATTTTTACAACACACTTGACAAGTTGGGCATAAGAGACATATATGCACCAACTTGAGGAGTAGTGTTGGCGTGTGTAGTGAAAGTGGCAAACAACAAAGTTAATGGAGTTAGGAAATGGCACACAATGTGGTTAGTGAATCAGAAATTAGGGAAGTAAAACAGCTGTTAGGAGTTTATATTCTTTTTCATTAGTATACATAGAAGTAATTTTTGTACATAAAAGAAGAGAACATAAATTACAGAAAGAAATAAACTCAGAATAATTTGACAAAATCTATTGTTATTAATCCTTTTTTAAGTTGATTTTTTTAAATAGAATTCTTGAATTTTTTAGATGGTTCGAATACAAATATCTTTTTTTAGTATATTAAAATAACAAAAACATCAAGTTTAAAAAAAAATTATATCACATTTTAAATATTTTCAAGAGAGTTAGTTTGAAAACAAAATAATAAAATCAAGATATTTAAACGAAGATAATATAATATAAAAAATTAAATTAGAGGTAGTAAATAAAATAAATAATTTGTTTTTTTTTCTTCTTAAAACACACGGTATGTATTCACATGTTTATGAGGTGGGACACGTATCCCACTTCAATTTTTTATAAAAATAATTTAAGTATAATATATATAAAATTATATCCTATTAGAATTTAAATATAAATTTTTATATTCATTATATCAATAAAATTCAATAATTTTAACATATTTTTAATAAAAATTAAATAATAATTAAAAAATAATTCCTGTTATCTTTTATTATCTTTTATTATGTATACAGTGTCATGTAAATTTTAAATTTTTAAATAATATTTAATAAATATCTTCAATATCTTTCTAATTTTTTCAAATATAAAAAAGCTCTCATGTATGAAAATAATATAACTAAATCTCATCTCAACATTCCTTAATTAAAAAACAACAATAATGAATTAATGATAAATATGCTATCTTTCTTTATACTAGAAATAAAAATGGATTACTAAAATATTCAAAAATAAAAAAGTAAATTTAAGAAAACATAGTTAATAAAATAAATGCTAATCCTTTCGTACTCACTAAATATTTTTTGGTCTCATCTTTCTGTATCTCAATCTTCTTATGTTCTATATTTTATAACTCTTTTTATAATTTTCACTATATAATTTGTTTTATTTTTCTCCATTATTATTTCTGTATCATTCTTACTCAACAAAATTGTTCCAATAATAATTCCTTATTTATCATTGTCATCATGCATCAACGACCACAGTATAAAAAATCCATAATTTATCTATGTATGTTCAATTTTTTATTATACCTTTTTAGCTAGATTGGATGAAATATTGGGCTTACAGTGAGCAACTAAATTTTGCTATTAAATTATATATTTATATGGTAAACTTTAAAGTTTTATTGTTAATTTATTAACAATAAATTTTTTTCTTTTTGATAAAGTCTAATGTTAATAACTATAAAAATTTAAAAAAATATATACACAATTAGTAACAAAAGTAACACTTGTAGCTAAAAAAATGAGAAAAATTATATAAAATGGAGGGAATAGTTGAATTTATTTTTTTTAGCATGGAGAAATTTTAATCTAATTCAACCAAAATTAAGTAATTTGTGAGAAACATTTAATTAATGACGAGTTAAAATTAGATAGGAAATTGAAATGTAATGCTAATTATACATATTATTTCAAATTAATTAAGTTTGAAATCAATTTTTTTATCTTCAACTAAGGTAAAATTCAAAATTTCGAATGATGGTTTTATAAATATTTTGGATCCCGCTAATTACATGTCTCCAAACATGACATCATCACAATCTCGTCTTCTCAATAAAACAGAGCTCTTTTATAACACGACAACATCATTCCCATAGTTAACGATCTATAGCCACCTCGAGTTTGAGGGCCACTCCACGTTCGACAGTCACCAGGCAAACGAAAGCCACCAACTTGCAACGTTTGTGCCATTCTCTGTTAAAATGTCTCATATCGATTGGATATGAAATATTAAACACATATATAAATTAGGGCAATTCTCCATCTCATAACCTGGGTTTTGAGATTGAATTAGACCCAAATTTAACAGCACAATCAAAAACAAAGAAGGATTTATTGACGGCACAATCAAAAGGCCATCAACAAACCTTGAAGCAGAAATCAAACAATGGATTCGCTGCAACATTCTTGTCAAATGATGGATCCTCAACACCATATCGCCCAAAATTGCAGAAAGTGTCATGTATAATGATACTGCATATGAGCTATGGGAAGAATTAAAGGAATGCTTTTCGCACACCAACAGCGTGCACCTATTCCACATTGAACAAGAGATCCCTAATTGCATACAAGAAGGTGTAAGCATTGGAGAATACTATACCAAATTGAAAAGCTTATGGAATAGTCGTGATGCATTATGTCCTCTTCCACATTGTGGAGGAAATGCCGGAAGGGAACTACAAGAATATCAACAAAAGCAACAAACCATAAAGTTTCTCATGGGGCTTAACATGGTTTACACATCAGCACGTGGACAAATCTTGCTCATGGAACCATTACCTACAGTAAATAAGGTATATTCACTTATTGTTCAAGATGAAAAGCAAAGAGCTGTCTCCACGCAAAGCATGGGAAGGATGCCAGAAGCTACCGCACTTGTTGCCAGAGATAGTCGTCCACAATATCCTCACAAAAATTACCCACCAAGGAACCCACATCTCAAGTGCAATCGATGCAACAATATAGGCCATAATTCTGAGAATTGCCAAAGTCACCTCAAATGTGATTTTTGTGGTCTCAATGGACACAATTTTGAAAACTGTCGAAAGCATCTCAAATGTAATTTCTGTGGTTTGAATGGACATGACATCAACATGTGTTGGAAGAAAAGGAGCAATTCAAGATAAGAGAAATACAAGTTATGGCTTCCCTTCCAAAGCTCATCATACTGACTTTCAGGAAAGCTGCTCCGACACAAAGACACCATCCCACAACCTTACATCTGCCCAATATCAAGAGCTCCTTACACTTCTCAATCAATCCAAATCAGGTAGCATGGCAAGTCAAGTGACTACTTCTTCAGGTAACACATTATGTGCAACTATTTTCCATTTAGAAACTCGTTGGATTTTTGATACAGGGGCAATTGATCACATGGTCTGTTCCCAAAACCTTATGAGCTCCAGCATTCCAGTCACTAATCGGCATGTGCATTTACCTGATCATTCTCTTGCTCATGTCACACATATTGGCAATGTACATTTCTCAAATAATTTCATACTCCATAATGTCTTGTGTGCTCCCTCCTTCAAATTAAACTTAGTTTCAGTAGCCAAACTAACTCAAACCTCATTTTGCCATGTCACATTCACTAATAGTATGTGCTTTGTTCAGGACAAATGCTCAGGGAAGACGATTGGGATGGGAACTGAGAAAGTAGGACTCTACTACCTAACTATTTCTGAAAAGGCTGGATGTTTCTCCATTTCAAATACTGCTTCCACCAACTCTCATCTATGGCATCAACGACTTAGTCATTTATCTAATAACAGTTTGCGTGTAATTTCTCTTTCCATCAACACAACTTTTTGTTCCATTAGTGATTGTTCTATTTGTCCATTAGCTAAGCAAACACGTAATCCATTTCCTTTAAGTTCCATCAATACAAAAGCACCTTTTGAAATGATTCATGTCGATATTTGGGGTGGCTATCACATTCCAGCACTTAATGGAGCACGTTATTTTCTAACTATTGTTGATGACTACTCAAGATGCACATGGGCCTATCTCTTACATGCTAAATCTGATACACACACATTTCTTACCACCTTCATCAATCTTGTTGAAACACAATTTTCATCCAAAGTTAAAATCATTCGTAGTGACAATGGACCAAAATTCTCTATGATCCAATTGTTTTCAACCAAAGGAATCCTTCATCAAACTAGTTGTGTCTCTACCCCTCAACAAAATGGTGTTGCTGAACGCAAACACCATCATCTTCTCAATGTCGCTTGTTCATTGCTCTTCCAAGCCAATCTTCCTAAACAATTCTGGGGAGATGCCATTCTTACAGCCATATACCTCATAAATCGTACTCCAACACCTATTCTCAAGGGTAAAACACCATTTGAAGTCCTTTTTCACAAAATTCCTAGGTATGAACATCTTCGTGTTTTTGGTTCCCTTTGTTTTGTGTTTACGCATCATGATCGAATCACCAAGTTTGATGCTAGATCACATAAATGCATATTCATTGGGTATCCATCTGGGATAAAAGGTTATCGTGTCTACAATCTAGAAACAAGAAAAACTTTAGTGTCTCGTGATGTTATCTTTCATGAACATGTATTTCCTTATTTCACTTCCGCTGTCAACACTCCAACTCTATTTCCTCCATCAGAAGATACTATTTATGATGACATACCTAACATTCGTCAATCAACCAATCCAAATACATCACTTGATCATACATCATCTGTCCTTCCAACAATCAACTCAGACACTCTTCATCTTCAAAATTCATTTCCAGAAACATCATCATCAATTTCTCCACCACACATAACTCCTCCAACACCAGTCACACATAGACTTCATCGATCCACCAATGATCCTAGCTACCTTCAAAAATATCATGTAGAAGCTTCCTTGCCTTCTCGGTCTTTCCCTTCGTCTCACTCAGCATCGTCCAAAGACAAAAGTACTTCTCATTCTTTATCTCATGTACTTACCTATGACTAACTATCACCTGCACATCGTGCCTTTGCTACTTATATTTCCATTCTCAGGGAACCAACCACATTTGTTGAAGCTTTCAATGATCCAAAATGGTGGCTTGCCATGAAACAAAAACTGGATGCTCTTAAAATTAATGGCACTTGGACGCTTCAACAGCTTCCTCCAAACAAGAAACCAGTTGGTTGTAAATGGGTCTACACAATCAAGTATAATCATGATGGCTCTGTGGAACGCTACAAGGCTCGGTTAGTGGCCAAAGGATACAGTCAGATTGAATGTTTTGACTACCAAGAAACTTTTGCAACAGTAGCCAAACTTGTCATTGTTCGGCTTCTCCTTGCCATTGCTGCTATTCAAAATTGGCATCTTTGATAACTCGATGTCAACAATGCTTTTATCTATGGTGATCTTCATGAAGATGTGTACATGTCCCTTCCACCTGGATTCGGACGAAAGGGGGAAACACGAGTATATAAGCTACATAAATCTTTGTATGGACTCAAACAAGCCTCACGACAATGGTTCATCAAGCTATCAACAACACTTAAGCTAGCTGGTTTTAACCAATCCAAGTATGATCACTCTATGTAAATGATATAATCATAACAGGAAACAATGTATAAGACATTGAAGAAACTAAGAATCATCTCATGAAATAATTCAAGCTTAAAGATCTCGGTGAATTAAAGTATCATTTGGGCATAGAAGTTTCACGGAAGGGAATTGTTCTGTCATAACCAAGTACGCACTTGAAATATTGGAGGATATGAGTTATCTTGGTGCCAAATCTGCCAATTCACCTATGAAATAAAATTTATCCCTCAATAAGGTTGAAAGGGAATTCATCAGTAATCTCACATCCTATCGAAGACTTGTTGGGAGATTAATATACTTGACCATCACAAGGCCCGACTTAGTGTATGCCGTGCACATTCTCAGTCAATATATGGATAAACCACGTCAACCACATTTGGAAGCAGCTCAACGAGTGCTACGATATGTCAAGAACACACCAGGGCAAGGTCTCTTTTTCTCAGCAACTAGTTCATTACAACTAAATGCTTTCTGTGACGCAGATTGGGCAAAATGCACAGATACACGACGATCAACCACATGATATTGTATGTTTCTTAGAAACTCGCTAATTTCTTGGAAGACTAAGAAACAAAATACAGTCTCACGATCAAGTGCAGAAGCAGAATACCGCTCTATGGCAGCAGCATGTTGCGAAGTAACCTGGTTACGATATATTTTGGATGATTTGGGTATCAAACACTCCCAACCAACCAAGTTATATTGTGACAATCAAGCAGCTCTTCACATTGCATCAAATCCAATGTTTCATGACCGAACCAAACACATAGAGATCGATTTCCATCTAGTAAGAATTCAAGCTAGAATGATCAAAACTTATCATATCTCTACATTAGAGCAACTAGCAGATATATTTACCAAATCCCTAAGTTTTCCACAGTTCTTAAGCTTACTTAACAAGTTAGGAATAATTAACATATATTCTAACTTGAGGGGGAATGTTAAAGAACTTAAAGAACTTGAGATCCAGCTGGTGACAACCAACACACCAGCTAGAATCAGCCACCAACAGCTTGGTGGGGAAGGATAGGCTGTCCAAGAACATGCCTATCCGTAATTGTGTTTATTTTTAATTATTACAATTTTGCTTTTCTTTTGTATAAATAGGTTGTAAACATTCATTTATTCATCATCAATAAAACCATTTCTTACATGGTATCAAAGTAGGTAAAACTCACCCCGTGGCACACAGCTGTAAGCCCACCACCGTCCATCGATGAACTACCGATGTGAGGGGGGAGTGTTAAAATTTCCCACATCGATTGGGCATGAAGTATCAAACACATATATAAATTAGGGTAATCCTCCATCTCATAACCTGGGTTTTGAGATGGAGTTAGGCCCAAATTTAACATTCTCCTTATTTGTCTTCTTGCCGCAAAGCCACTAGATGCATGATCAATAGCCACCAGTTCGCTACCCCGCACAATTCTTCTTTTCTGTCTTCTTACAATGAAGCCACAAGTTGCATTCCAATCATATGTATTTCATTTTACTACTTAACTTGATTCTTACAATGCATAAATAGGAATTAGGGTTTGTGATTTATACATTTCTTAATTTCTTTATTATGATATTTTAGTCTATTGAGGCAGAGATGGGTGATATATATATATATATATATATATATATATATTTTGATACAATGAACAAAGTGGATCTTTTATTGTCGAGTACCAAACATCTTTGTTTAGAGAGATGCTAGTGTTTTAAGATTTTTAGAGAGATGTTTAGAATGAAGATAATATTTAGATCTTTTAATCCTTTTATAAATGAGGTATATATAGATATTCAAGGGATATGTATCAATATTACTTTAGTAGATACTCTATCAAGGCAATATAGTCGAACTAAACATGAAATTTTTATAACAATAAGTCGATTAGTGAAACCAGGTCGTTGTCTTAGCAATCAAGTGGCTGGAGTTTATACAATCCTTGCATGGATGTGGGGTAGAATTATGAAAAGTCACTAGGTCACTTGACATCGGTGTCCGCATGATTAGGTCGCTAGGCAAAGTACTCCATAGGAAAATCATTATACTCTAAAGCCAAGAAGTTGTATACAAGGTGCTCGATGTGTGATAACTGTATTTTATACAGTTATTTGCATCAATTTTAGTAATGATAATTGCTATGTTCGTTTAATATTTATTAATTTTTGTTAAATAATTTAATATTTTCCATTTATTTGCTAAAAATACATTTTTAATAAAATTAAATAATTTGTATCGAAAATGTACTTAATTTCATATTTTTGTCCACAAATATAATTTATGATAATATAGTTTCTTAATTACAATTTATATAAATCGAAAATATAATTTAAATTAAATTTGGGCTTAATTATAATTATTAAAAGTTAAAAATTTAATTTAAAATTAGAAAAGGGCTAAAGTGTAATTTAAGAAAGTACAAAAATGTAATATGGATTAAATTTGTGGGTGAAAACATAATTAATAAAAGTTGATTTTTCTGCGCAGTGAGATGAAGTCCACGCTGACATCACACTCGCTAAACACGGACCGTCCGATCAAAGGATCACGGCTCGATTCGCGCGTGTCCATCAAGCCCGACCAAGGAGATTGGGGACGAGATTCGTTTTGCGTAGGTCGGCGTGACAATGGGCCCACGTGTCGCGCAGCGGCCGAGTGGGACCCACGTTTGGCCGCGCAGATTCCCCCAGCGATCGGCTGACCGTTGGATCAGATCGACGGTCCAGATTGAAGCGCGTCCATCCAAGCTGTCGCGCACCGAGCCGCTCGTGTACAAATCCTGTGTGACGCGGATTATGGTAGCAGCGTGCATCCTCAATATTTACAGAATAAGAATCTGCCACGTGTCCCACGAATATTTAAGCTAAACAAAGTCCGACACGTGGCTATTTACAATGCGCGCGACCGCGCTGGATCACGCCCCGTTTCTAGCCGTTGCCCCAGTTTTCGGTGCCCCAATCCTGTGCGCCGTTCCTACGTGCAGCCGGTTTGTGTACCCAATGATGTGATGCCACGTGTCCTAAGGGAATCTTTCAGCGAATCAGACGTTGCCACGTGGCATGCACTTTGAATTTAAAAAAAATCAGAACGGCGGCCCTGTTTCACGCGTAAATTAAATAAGATTTTCGATACAAAAATCGATACGCGTGTTTTTGTTTTTCGATAAAAAAGTATTACGCGTTTTCGATAAAAAAATAAAATAAAAATGTAATATTTTAGATGTATTTTTTAGCTATAAATAGGAGATAGTTTTTAGTTGAAAAAAAAGTTTTTCCAGTTTAGAGTTTTTTTTGAGTTTTTAGTTAAGAGTTTTTTTTGGGTTGGAGAAGAGTTTTTGTGTAGTTTAGAAATTTTGTAGTGTTCGGTTTTGGACAGCAGAACACGCAGAAGCCATTTTTTGGCTTTTGTTGTGTTCTGCGTGTGCCAAATATTTTCGTTTCTTGATGTTTTAATTTTCCTTCTCCTTCTTCTAATTTTTCTGCATATGTTGTAATTTTTATTTTAATTTTATGAAGTAATTTAATTTTTCTAGGGTTGCATTTGATCTAAATTTATGAAGCTTTAATTTTAATTATTTTTGGTTATGGATTTATAAGACGTTCGATTTGTTCGTTCTATTTTGTGTTTAATGCTTTTTGATTATTTACGAATTTTATCAAAACGATTTGTGGCATAAAAATAAACTTGAGAAAGGCATTTTTGTGTATATTGCTCGTAAATAGAATGACATGTATGATGAAGGATAGGAATATACCCTAATTGTATGTGTGGCCATTTGAGAACTTAGAACTTAATGAATCTTATTGAATTTAATTCTCATAGAGATATAGTGAATTAATTTAACGAGGTGTGTTTGTACGGAGCTCGGAAGAGATGTATGAATAAAAAAGAAGTTTTCGGTTGACAAATTAAATGTACCAAAAAATATAAATCCAAAGAAAATAATATGATTGGAGTGGATTAGTTTGGTGAAGAATTGCAATCCTAGAGTTCTTTTATTTTCTTTTTACCTTTTTCTTAAATCAACGATTATTTTGGATAAAATCAGAGAGAAATAATTTTAGTACTCAACAAACTATAGTAACAAATCCTCGTGGGATCGATACTCTACTTATAAATGTTATTACTTGCGACCGTGTATACTTGCACGAGTTCGTGTGTTGAAAAACACGCAACAATGTGCTAGACTCTTAGACTCTCATCCAAATGAGGTAGCGCTACACATAATATTCCTAACCATCTTTGATTTGTTTAGTTTCTTAAAAACGATAGGACTACATCTCGAAAACATTGCATCAAAATGTTTTGGCTCATCGAATGTAAAAAGAGATTTCACTTTTTCACTTATAAATCCAAAGCCTATATGTTTAAAAACTTATTGGATTTGAAAACTTATTGGAATGTTATGTTTTGCAGAGTTTACAATCATATAACATTATATAGTTGATTCTCCATTATATAAATTATCTTTTCTTTTGTTTTATGGTTGGTGTTAGAAACTCAGGTCTGACTTATAACTCAAAAATTAGTTTGTGAGTTAGAGGGTTGTCTAGGCTTATCAGCAACATTGCTGCCGACTACCTAGCAGATGTGAGACTTCCTTAACACTTCCCCTCACATCGACAAGGGTCAATCCCTTTAAATATCGACGGAGATGGTAAGCTTCAGAGGTGCATTGGGATACCAGGAACCTGCTTTGATACTGTTTGGAGAGAATTTCAAGGGTTCAAGATTTTAGTGATTTGTAGTGAGAAGTAGAAATTTATATAACTAAATTGGATTCTATATTCTCCTCATTTAAGGGATATATATATGTATGTATAAAATCCAACGTACATGAAAAGGTACGTATTATATGCCTTGGTTACATGGTTATATATGTGGTAAAATTGCATACAAACTAATTTAAACAGAAAGTAGATCGCCATAAGCGTTACATTGTTAGGTCGTTACATACAAATAAAGGAAGGTCGTTATATGTAGGTCACTCTATATTCCTAGGTAAATTTCTCGGGTCACTCATGGAGAGGGAGTATTGTTGGTACCTCCCGACTTATGTGATGCTGATGATCCTCCACTGAGGTGGTGGATAATTCATCTAGCGGCCTTTAAGATAGGTATTTTCTGCCCCTTCCATAAATTGGTAGCTCTTGCTTTGAGTACCTTTGACATAAATTTTGCATAAATAAACCCAAATGGATGGTGAATCCTTTCAAGTATCTCAGTGCTCATCGGGGAACATGGAATAGACCTTGCTAGTGATGAGTTAACGTGTTAGTATTGTTTAAAGATAAATGGCTTATACAAAGGGAAGACGTATATATCTTGTGTCATCGGCCATGGAATAGTACATCATCGGGGACATTTGGGAAGATGAGGTGTATTTTCCTGTTCAATATACTTGGAACTATCACTTTAACACTTTGCAACCTCAGGCCAACGAGCTTATGAGCAAATTAGATATTGGTGGTAAAGAAAAAATAAGACAAATTGAATTACAGAACACTTCATATGAAAGTTATCATGATATCCTAACTATGGCCCATTTGAAAAAGTTTGGGGTACGGCGAGATTATTCAAATGAATACCACGATCGTCCTTTATTAACTAGGTAAATTTTTAGCTCATGCTTATGATAAAGTTACTGATGTTATTTCTTTTGCAGGCGTGGATTACTCGCATGTTGACCTAAAAGACCTAATTGACACTACAAGTGTTTAGAATCTGGCTCCCACATACCCTTGCTTGGAACCCATGTCCCCTTCATCGACTCAAGACAAAGATCTCTTCACAGATTTGGAGGTAGCTCCAACTAATGAGGTGATGAGCAAAATTGGCATCACCGATCCTGCCAATACTTTGGTTTTATATTTATAAAACTCTCGCAAGTGCACAAATTATTTCATAGAAAATGATACGTATGCTCCCAAGGTCGATCTAAGGAAAGAATATACGTGGTTTTTAATTTATTATTCAAATTTTTTGAAAACGAAATTAAATCATAAACATCATGTCACGATATTTTAGGATTTTGTGTTTTCCTAATCTAATAACATAAAAATAAACATTTATGAAAATTTTATCTTTTATAATAGTGGAGTATTTATGGATATAATAACTAAGTTAATTATGTTTGATCATATTATTTAAGTTATTAAAGATATAAATTGATATTTATTGATTCTATCTTTTTATATGAATACCACCTTTGGTAGGGTTAGATAATATTTGTTAATTAAAAAAATCAATTAACACCTATGGGTGGAATCGATAATTAATTTGGTTAATTAAATTAATTTCTTTTATCTAAGAGATTAAAAATGAACCATTTAAATGCCACATTTGGTGGGGTTAGACAGTTTAAACTTTGTTCAAGGTTTTAAGTTTTAAAATCATTACTGAAAACATGTTGTAAATACATTTTCAGATAATAATTCTTATAAAACTTTTGAAATAGAATTTTACTCTAACTACCAGGCAATTGTAACAACAAATAAAAGAGCACTACTCTAAATCAGACCGGATAAGTAAACCTTAAAATCTAATTTTCAGATTTAAGTTTGTAATGAAAAATAATATATTTATCTTTAACATTCTTAATATAAAATCTTAAATAAAAACAAAATAAAATAATTTTATAGATTTTTACTTATTTAATATTTCGTAAGCATGACAACGTTATTATTACATCATGTTTACAATAGCCAATAATGTTAAATTTAATCACAAAAAATTAAATATAACATATAAGAATAAAACATAAAAAATAACTGTAAAAAAAATAAAATCCTTCCAGTACTTTGATGCTAATTTGTTGCAAGAAAACCTCTAAACGGATTTGCATTTCCATTTATTGAATCAAAAAGCTAATAATTTACAAAAACTTAACTAATTCTAATAAAAGAACATTTAAACTAAAAAAAACTAAAAACTATTAAGAAATATAGAGAAGGAAAATGATAAGATGTTTTTGGGTGTTTTTAGATGTGGTTTTGGTGTGGATGGAATAAGGGTATTTATAGGTGAAGAAAGAATTAAAAAGTGGGAAAAATGATAAAAAAAAGAAGGAAAAATGCGTATTTGGTGGATGATGACATCATCTTTGACGTAGGGTAGATGGGCACAATGGCGTGCATTTCTCAGCGCAATTGGGCAACTGCGCGAGCGATTTTGACCTTTTTGACATTTTTTACCCATTTTGTTCAATTTTTTCATCTTTTTTATTTTTTTTCATTTATTTTATCAATATATTTGTGATGTATTGCCTCTAGTATTTTTTTTAGAGTCTTCAAGTTACTTTTTTTTAAGCTAAAATACCTGAAAAACAATAAAAATATCTGTTATTTCGGAAAGATAAATTTATATAAAATATGATAAAATCATATAAATATATTTTTTTAATTAATTAAAGTGCATAAAATCATGATAATTTTAGTGTTTTTTAAGCACTCATCATGAGGTCTCAATGCCTTAAGCAACGTCGAGTAATTCGAGCTCGTCCTCACCTAATGGAGTTGAGGTTTCAAAGAAGAGAAAGGTCGGGGAAGAGTATACCCCTAGAATGGAGGCTATAGATATAGATGACTTCAAATTTGACGAGGTCATCCTGAAGGATGTAGTGGTCATAGATACCCTTGTCACTTACTTTAGTGAAGAGAACTTCGGGCGAACGGATCTTAAAAGAGATATGTTTCAACATTTTGGTGCAGATGCTGATAGGTCGTAAGTTAAGGTGGCCCATAAGAGCGAAGGTGGTCCACAAGAGCGAAGGGGGCACCAACAGAGAGCTAATTACAAATCTTCTTTTTGAGGTAAATAGTTTCATTACTGTTCGAATATATGCAAATCGTCTCTTTTTTTATAATTGATCTCATATGCAGGCGGTGTACTTGGAAAGAGAGGGTGAGCTTTCCTTCAGAGGCTACAAGCGTGAGGTTTAGGCCAGTTGTCTATAGATAGCCAAGTACGAGAAGACAATAAAAGACAAAGATGTCTTGATAGTTGAAAAAGATACAAGGATTTTGAACCTTGAGAACTGAAGATTTTATGAAAATAGAGTCATTAACGCACTTTTTTACTTAATATTTACTTGTTTTATTTAATAAATAGTATTTTTATGGATAAAAAAATTAAAATATAACCTTTTTGGTGAAAAGGGGTGAAAATATATTTTTTGGAAATTTTCTAGAATTTTTATGAATTGTTTTATGAATTTTTAATGCATGACCAATCAGAAGTTGCCACGTGGCATACCACACAAGCAGAGTAGCTAACTGGGCAAGCCACGTGGATGCCACATAAGCACGGAGAGTAAATCATGTTGCGTCATGTGTGAGGAGAAAAAACACGCACCACGTTCAATTAGAGTTCAGAAATCGGTCAACGCGACATGCCATGTGTCACCATACCATTGCTCCGTGCATTCCACCTGTGCACCAGGCCATCTGTTCCCGCAAATTACGTCACGCCATGTGTTTTTGACTCGGTGAGCGTTGACTCTAATTGGTCTCCCCTACCACACGTCGCTCCATGATTCGCCCAATGAATTATGATGCCACGTGTCATGCTATGATTAGCTGAAACTATCAATTTTGCTTTTTTTTGATCATGCCCTTGATCTGAAATTGATTAGACGATCCAAATCGCACCTGAGCTTTATTTAAGCCTCTAATCACTCCATAAACCCTAATTAGCCTCCATTAGCATAATTTTGGTCAATTTTTAAAGCTAAAAAGAGAGAAAAATACAGAAAAAATTCA
Organism: Hippophae rhamnoides; assembly: GCA_033030585.1. Taxonomy (NCBI): domain Eukaryota; kingdom Viridiplantae; phylum Streptophyta; class Magnoliopsida; order Rosales; family Elaeagnaceae; genus Hippophae; species Hippophae rhamnoides. Next base: position 73,098,907 of record CM065427.1, read on the forward strand.
AGAGAAGACATAATTTGTGTGGAGGTTCAAGAAGAAATTAATTCTACAATTCAAGATATTGATTGTATTTCTATTTTTACTCTTTTCTTTGTCAATTTTTATGTCTTTCTTTATGAAAAATATGAGCTTTATGAACACAATTATGATTAATTAGTTTATTAATCTAGGGATCTTATGAATCCAATTTTTACCATGTGATGACCTAATATTTTTTCCCATAATTGATGAACTTAATGAGTGGTATGCAATTTAATTAGGATGAGAGTGTGATTAGATTAATTACTATATGGTGTGTAGTTTACTTGAAAGAGGAATACATGCTAGGTTAGATTCAATTGATCATGTAATTAATTGATGTTATATTGTGAGGATTTTAGCGATTCGCATGTTTAGAAAATTAGGAGATTAAGTATTTCTAGATATTTTCTCATATATCTTTTTAGTCACAAAATCTAATTTAATTAATTATTGCTATTTATTTTTAGTTATTTTAATTTTACTTTCTTAAAATATCAAAACACCAAAAAAATTTGATTTTTATTATTTTTAGTTTTAAAAATTAGTTTCTAAAAAAATAATCTTCGTGGGAACGATATTTACTTATCATTATATTACTTGTTACGATACGTATACTTGCGTATTCATTGTATACACAATTTGTGTGGCGATCAGGAACGAGCTTATTGACAAGGTGGAAAAGCTACGAAAAGCTGACACCTAGTGTTTTGAGAGGGGGGAAGCGGCCAAGCATTTTAAGCAGATCGCTAAGGAGGCCTAGGAGAAAAATTAAGTTTTTCAAGACTAGTTGGGTGCCATGTCAAGTCAAGTTAGCTCATTGTCTACGATGGTGGACACCTTGAAGGTAGAATGTACCAAAGCTTATTGCAATGGTGTTAGCTTCGTGGTGAGCAATCTATGGACCCAAGCTAAAAAGCTAGATTTGAATACGCCTTACTTGGCTTTGATACGAGATTTTCAAAGTAGTAGGTCCAAGGCACTTGGAACTACTACTCCGCAAGCTTCACCTCGCACTACAAAGGTCACTCCCAATTGTCCACCCAAGGGCGTGGTAGAAGAAGCCATCCCGTGAGAGGGATTTATTTTATTATGTTGTAAAGACAAGTGTAATCAAATATTTTTGGAATTTAAATTGACTTCATTAAATGTGGTCGTTTACTTCTATATATTTGGTTTGATTTAACTCTGAGCATTGAGACCGCATTTATATAGTTTGAATTAAGAATAACATTGGGCGACATAATAGAATTCATTATTTCATCGTTGGCCGTTTGACATAAGGATGGATTATAACAAAGTAAACTTAGATGATTTGTTTGAAACGGGGTCATCGCCATTCGCAAGAGCACTCCATGTTATAGGGGAACGATATGTTTCTTGTTGTAGTAAGAAGGTGAATCCAACAACCTTACTCACTATGCAAGTTGCGCTTGACACAAAGAAACAAGCTATTTCTCCTACTCACAGCGACGAGGTTAACCAGTCCACCCCCAAAGTCATAAAGGGAGAAAAAGATGAGAAATGCCCAACATTTTCTAAGTTAATTTAGGGTGGGGTGTCTACTCCCCTACAGATAACCAGGTCGTGTGATGATAAATTACCTCTGAACGAGGGGTTATCCTCGTTAAAGGAGGGCATTAACCCTTTGTTAAGTATATATCCTCTAAACAAGAGAAGGGTGAGACTAGTGGAATTAACGATCTATTCAAAAAATGGAATATTTAATGTTTCTTGTGCGTATGAGAAATTATATCACCATTTTGGGTTGCCCAAAGATCATTCATCTATCTATACAACCCGTAAGAGAGAGGGAGGAACGATCTGGCGACATGTTGATTTTTATGATGTAAAATTTTATGATGATGTTGATTTTATTATTAATCTGTGCGACATGTCTTTGATCATAGGCCATAGCCTTGGCAAAAGATTCAGAAAAAAGAGTCTAAGATGTGTCGGGAAGCAATCAAATTCGTGGATCAAGAATTATGCATGTTGAAGTCTCGTTTTAAAGTCCTGGAATAAGAGTTAGCGGACTCGTGTGAAGATTTGAAATTTTCACATATTGAACAGAAGAGATACAAAAAATAACGAGATAGATTACGCAAATTAGTTGAATATTGGAAACTCAGGGTGCTCGATAAAAGACATCTATGAAGTTCCTATCATGAAGGAATGCAATATTCATGTGTAATAATGCTTGCAATAATTTGTAATACCAAATCATATGATTAGTCTGGTAATCATTAAAACTCCTATTTTTTGTTCTTTATTCTTATCTTGAATAATGAAAAGTGGTTTCAAGAATGCTTATACTTGCCCTACAATATGATAAAGATTGTAGCCAACGTCTCTAGTGAGGGGATTAGAGGATTCCACCTCCAATCACCAGACATAAGACGTATCCCGCATCTCAAGTGGGGGATAAGAGGAATCCACTTCCAATTATGAGGCATAAGAAATATTCCGCATTTCAAGTGGGGGATTAGGGGACTCCACTTCCAATCATGAGGCATAGGACATGTCCCGCATCCTAAGCGAGAAGGTTGAATGACATTTTCCAACTTGGGGACATCAAAAAAGGTGCCCGAGATATGCAATGTAGGGAGGTGAATGTCTGCCCCATACATGTACTCTTTCAGGTATATTTTTCATTTCAAGTGGGGGGTCAAGGGACTCCACCTCTAATCATGAGGCATGGGATGAATCCTGCATCCCAAGATAGAAGGTCATTTGACTACTTCTAACTTGGGGGTTCATTAAATAAGTTATAGGAGGGGTGTGTCATGCAAGGGTGAACGTCCATTCCCTTGCATGTGCTCCTTGGAATGTACTTCGCATCTCAAATGGGGAATCCTCCTCCAATCATAAGGTATGTGATGAATCCTGCATCCCAAGATAATTGATCAAAAGATATTGTACTTGTCATAAATAAAACATCAATTTTACACGTAGTATTTTTTAAGGAGTTCTCCATTCCAACTCAGGGCCTCCTTTATACCGCCAAGTTCTATCAAATAAGAGCCCACAGGGGTGATATCGTATATTTGATATGGACCTTCCTATGTTATGGCAAATTTTTCTACTCTAGTTTCGACTTTGTTGCCCAATGCTCTTAGCAAGACCCATTCCCCAATATCGAAGCTTTTGTGCTTAACAAACTTGTTATACGTCTTTTTGAAGTGCTCTCCTTTGCGACTCGAGTCTTATCAAATGCCAACCATGGACTAGAAAAAATTGAGTTCCCACAAACGGTGCCAATTGTTTGGAGAGAATTTCAAGTGTTTAAGATTTTAGTGATTTGTAATGAGAAGTAGAAATTTAGATAACTGAATTGGATTTTGTATTATCCTTATTTAAAGGGTATATATATATATATATATATGTATGTATGTATGTATGTATAACATCCAACATACGTGACAATGTACATATTATGTGACTTGGATACACGGTTAGATATGTGGTAAAATTGCATACAAACTAATTTAAATAGAAAGCATATCACCATAAGTGTTACATTGTTAGGTCTTTACATACAGATAAAAGAATATTGTTATATGCACGTCGCTCTAGATTTCTAGGTAAATTTCTCGAGTCGCTTATAGAAAGGGAGTACCGTGATCAAGTCTAGATCTCTCAATTTCACCAGGTCTTGACATCTAATACCTCGTAGTTGGATAACGAGGTACTCTAATCAACTGAATTGTATGCTTTACCAAGCTTATTGTGCCCAGGCCATTGTTAAGCCAGCCTTATAACCTCGTTATCTCCTAGTGGGGTACATACACTTATTAGGTCATATGTTCATTATATATTTAATACCAAACATATACCATGTTAGAAACCCAAGCCTAACTCATAACCCAAAACCCAACTTGTGAGTTATAGGGTTGCTTAAGCTTATAAGCAACACTCGATCACCTGGCCGATGTGGGACTTGCTTAACATGGTCAGAGCAGGCTCTTAGTCTGATTACAATCCCTTAAGCTTACCATCCCCATTGGTACTCAAAGGGACTGAACCTTACCGATGTGAGAGGAAGTGTTAAGGAATTACCACTTCGTTTAGGTGATCGGCAATAGTACTGCTTATAAGCTTGGGAAACTCTCTAACACACAAGCTGGCTTTTAGGTTATGAGTTAGGCTTGGGTTTCTAATATGGTATTAGAGTAGGATTTTGGTCCAATTGCAATCCTTAAAGCTTTCCATCCTCGTCGGTACTCAAGGCATAACCCTTGTCGATGTGAGGGGAGTGTTAAGGAAGTCCCACATCATCCATGAATGCAGCGCTAGTGCTACTTATAAGCCTGGGCAACCCTCTAACTCACAAGCTAACTTTTGGGTTATAAGTTAGGTTTGAGTTCTTTAACAGTTGGACACTTGGATCATTATATAAGTTCTTTTTTCTTTTATTTTATGGTTGGAAAATTGGACCTTAGGTTTCCCATTATTCATGAAAGTTATTTCTGTGACATTTTGTGCCACTCTAATTGCATCCTTGGACGCACAGCAATGACCAACATCTATGGTTGCATTTCAGATCCAATTACAAATTTGGTTGGCAACTTCACTTCTTGTTAACAGTCTCATTGTTGCTAGCCAAGTAGGAAAACAAAATTCAAATAAATGCTTAAATGATAAATTTGGTTTCATTTGTAATGTTCTGCAATGAAGGTATTGTCTTAATATTCTAACATCTTCTCTTTTGCCCTAATCTTCCCCTGTCAATTGAAGTAGCAAAACATAATATCACAGCAAACCCTACTTTCTAAAATTCCAAATCCATCGCCACTTATAGTAAGCTTTAAGTCAAACTTTTCCTAGTTAAATCCTTATCCCTCAAGGAAATTGTAAATCACAAATCACAATTTTGCAAATGCCATCGTTCCTTTTTTATTTCTAGTCTGCAAGTAATTAATGGTATCATATTTCTTAAACTTCTCATATATACTTAAGATTTGTATTAATTATTTTAAAATCCTTAGATTTTTGACTCCCAGTGTAGGTTCTCACTCTTCTTTTTCAAGTTTTACTATGTTAAAGGCACAACATCGATGTTTGGTAAGTCTTTTCTTATTTTTTTGTCTTAATCTTTATGATATCATATTGAAATGAAGTCTTAATTATTTTTATTTGAGTGAATAGATTTTTTATCATCAAATTATAAGATTTGTTACAAATATATGATCAAACTTTCATTTATTATTGTTATATCATCTAAATTTTAAAATGTTATAAATATTCCATCCGTGATGTAATGCCTTAAATACCCCATCCTTTCTCACAGCCTCCCTCACACCCTCGAAGATCTCAAATCGATTCTCTTGCTTTCACTTATTCTCTTATTATTATTGTCACCAACCATCACCCCCTAATCGATCAACACCCATTGACCCAACCTCGTGAAGCCACCAACCCCAAGCTAGTTAGCACCCATCGACCTAGCCTTGCGAAGCCACCCATCTAAAAACCACTTCTCGCGAAACTAAAAACAGTGATATCATCATCCTCGTCTTCCAAGAAAAAAGATGAAAAATCACAAAACTCGTGAGCCAGACAAAATAGCCAAAAATTAGAAAAATTAAACCATGACTCCTCGTTGTCAATGAAGTGTTCCAAGCAAAATGTTCATGTCATGGACGAATGATAATCTAGGAAGAAGATTTTGGAGTTATCATAGTTATGAGGTAAGTAAATTATTTGAAATTTTGTTTCATATATAAGGTTGAATTCTACTAAATATACATAGATTTAATGTTTTATGAACAAGTTTTAAAAATTTAATAGTTTTTGTTTTTCAATTTTATAGAAAATTGGACATTGTAAATATTTTAGTTAGTTTGATGAAAAAAATATGTGATAGAGCAAAGAAAGTTATATCTGGTTTACTAAGGAGGATTCAACAAATGGAGGAGCACATTTCAATGGGAAAGAACTAAGAAAAAAATTGGAGTTAGAAATTGATAACTTTGAAGAACATAATACAAGATTAGAAGAAGTGATATTGGGTTTGAGTGAGCTTAATAAATCTTGCAATATCAAATTGAAGACTTAATCAAATTTGAAGATAAAATCTTTTTTGGTTTATGACATAGCAATATTATTGCAATTTATTATCATGAAAAATGAAAAAAAAAATCAAAGTTAATGAAAATGTTACCTTAGATGATATGGGGATATGCATCTTAAGAGGGATGGTTAATTAATTTTTTATGTGTTATTTTAGTTGTAAGGTTATATGTAACATTAAAGAGGTTTAATGTTATGAGTTATATTATATTTAGTGTATTTTTTAGTTTGATGTAATCGTTGCTATTAATTAAATCGATGGAATGTAACTCCTATTTTGCATAACAAAGATTGTATACCCAATTTTCATATAACAAAGATTGTATATCTCTATTTTTGTATAATGAATATTTAGGTGATTTGAAGTAATTCAACATTGTATGGATGAAAACAAAAGCATAAACTTGCATTTTTGAAATTACAAAATGTGAAACATCATCTTCAGTCATATATTTGATAGATTTTTCATATAGTTATTTACAACTTTAAGTACTTGTTTTTACATGTAAATAATATTATAATTCCTTTGCATTAATCAAACAAAAAATAGTTTACACCAATTTAATTTCAAATTGTTCAATACAAATAAAACATAGAATTTATATCATTATAATTTGTAATTACAAAAACCATAAAACTACAACTTTTAAATAATATATTATTGTTCTTGACTCTCTTTATTTGTATGTGTCTGGCATGAACTCTCACCAATGGATTTTTTTCTTCTAACTTTAAAAAAAACAATTTTATTAATTGATAAACTTTCAGGACACCATACAGAACATATACTACACACACCTACACAACACATACACACACCCATACAATACTTGTAACACACACACACACACTAACACCTATTCATACACACATACATATACCCATAATAGCACACAACACACCTACAACACACACTCATACACTAACACCCACCCATTCTAGCACCTGTAACACACGCGTACCCATACCAATACCCTTACCTATATACATATCCACACCAATACCCATACCCATATACACACTCACATCAACACCTATACACATCCACATTCATACCAACACACACCGCAAAACCCCAACACCCACACCCAGACCAAACTTTTTGCTTGTCTGATATTATAGTCTTAACCATAATTATTTTTCATTCGAAGATCATTTCTTACTAATTTTAGAAATGAATCCTATATTTCTTCACTTTTGTTCTCAATGACAGCATAAGCAACTGGAAACATTGCATTGTTTCCATCAATTGAAATTGTAGTAAGTAGTTGTCCTTTATAAGGTGTCTTAAAAAAACTCATCAAATCCAAGGATTGGTCTACACTCTTTTAGGAAACCCTTCATGGTAGCCTGATAGCAAACATAAAAAATTTGAACTGTGGTTCATTCTCGGAATTCAGTTTAGAATCAATCTTCATAGTTGATCCTATTTTAGTCCTTTTTATCTCCTCGATATAATCCCATAACCTTGCATATTGCTCTTTATGAAACCATTAATCACAACTTTAACTTTCTTGTTAGCTTTGTGAACTCTATATCCATATACTGTTAGACCAAAGTATTTGTTTCCAAATGTCCTTTGAGGGATATTGCTTTCTTAAATATAATGTTTGGTTCTTAAAGTTAACTTTCACCTTGAAGATTGGAACTCTTTTAGTTTTGGTTCCACCATTGTATTAATTTCAAAACCAAAGTCCACATTTTATGCATATAATTGGTCATTACCAATCTTAGAAACCAATCCTATATTTCCTCACATTCGTTCTCAATGATAGCATAAGTAACTGGAAACATTACATTGTTTCCATCAATTGAAATGTAGTAAGTAGTTGTCCTTTGTAAGGTGTTTTCAAAAAACACCCATTAAATCCAAGGATTGGTCTGCACTCTTTCAAGAAATTCTTTATGGTAGCCTAACAACAAATGTAAATTTTTTTGAACAGTGGTTCATTCTCAAAATTCAGTTTAGAATCAATCTTCACAATTGATCATATGTTAGTTTTTTTATATCTTCAGTAAAATCACATAACCTTGCATATTGCTCTTCATGGACCCCATTAATCATAACTTTAACTTTTTTGTTAGTTCTGTGAATTCTATATCCATATACTGTTAGGCCAAAGTATTTGTTTCCAAATTTCCTTTGAGGGATATTACTTTATTAAATAGAATGTTTGGTTCTTAAAGTTAACTTTCACCTTGAAAACTTGAACTCTTTTAGTTTTGGTTCCATCGTTGTATTAATTTCAAGACCAAAGTCCACATTTTCTACATATATCATCTAAATCTTGTTCAAAGTCACTTTCACAAAATAAGAAGATATCTTCTTCTTCAGCATGCTCTTTTTCATTTGTCACATTCACATCATCATTATCTTTGCTTCTCTTACTCTCAAAACTATCCCTATTATTTCTTTTTCTTTTGTTCTATTTAGGTGCATCAATAACTTTACTTTTACCCTTATCCTTAGATGTGGTAAACATAGCCTTTTTTTAGCTCATCTTATTTCTTTTAGGTGTACTTTGTTGAGGTTCATGTTGTTTAACTTAAGATTCTTTAGATTGCACACCCTCATTTTCAACTTCAAGTTTATCTAATTGATGGATATCAGCTTCAGTAAACTGTAGTTTTTGTACTTCAAGTTCTTTAGATAGTAGGACAATTAATGGTTGTATTGGTTCATACACATCAATCCTCACACTATGGTTAGACACATCATAAACATCAAACTCTTTTGGATTATCTGGTATATAATCACATAATTTCAAGCACCTAGATCAGTGTTGATTTCAACAACCACAAAATTAACCCATGGTACTTGATAAAACCAAGTAATTGGTTTCATTAATTTCAATAGTAACTCCAACTTCTCAAAAACCACAAGAGACATAACGTCCTTATTGTAGTCATCTACTACACCTCCAACATACACTTTTTTTAATCTTGATCAATTCATTTACCACCATGATGGACTATCACAATAAATTATTCAAAGTTTTTCTCTGTGAACAACAAGAAAATAGTATATAGGAAAGTTAATACATAATTTCAATTGGTGTTTTATTAAAATAAATCAACATAAATAAGGACCACATGTATGAGACTATTGATTTCTTTTGATAAAATATTCACAAAAAATTTTCCCATTTTAATACATACCCCATCCCTACTTGCAGAAAAGGAAAAAATCACACCCCATTTGCATTCGGAATGGTTACCATAAAAAGTGAAAACAAAAAATATTCTTAAAAACATATATTAATTGCTTTATTTTTAATAATCGCACTCACAAAACGCAAAAAATAAACTATTTATGAAATAAACTTACCGTAAGAAGGTCTATTTTCTTTTCTTCGTAAGTCGATGTTAAATACCAGTTCAAGAATTGGACTACCATCCATGGTTTGATTTTTAGGTTTTTGGCTTTTTTGTCTAGCTCATAAGGATGATGATATCACTGTTTTTGGTTTCATAAGGATTTGGTTTTCAAATGGGTGGCATTGCGAGGCTGGGTCGATAGGTGCAAACCGATTGGGGGTTAGTGGCTGGCAATGTCGATGAGAGGCAAAGGACTGAAGACAAGAGAATCAATTTTGGGTTCGTTGAGGGTATAGGAGAGGGTGTGAGGTATAAGGGAAGGTATGAGAAAGGGTGAGGGGTATTTAGGGCATTACATACATCGAAAACTTAATTCACGTTAAAGATAACCATAGATGATATATTTGTAACAGTTTTAAGTTTGATAGTATAAAACTAACAAATGAAAGTTCGATGATATATTTGTAACAATTCCTATAATTTAGTGGTATAAAAATCTGTTTATTTTTTTTTTACTTTGTTACCGATTAGAGATTTTGTATGTTTATTGATTTGTTAGTTAGAAAGGGAGAATTTATCTTTCAATCTTCTTATTCTTCTTTTTTTTTTTTTTTGGCTAAAATGTAGAATTTTCATTATGCTTATAACAGTAGTTGTTATAACCAATTGAGAAAAGATAAGCCTTCTTATTGGATTTGTTTATCTAAGTGATTACTGATTTCCATTGTTTTATAAAAGCACACAATATTTTACTATTTTTCTCTCTATTTGTCCTTGCATTTTTGTTAATCAGTATGGTTGTTTTTTTTTTTTTGTTCTTCTTTCTTTTCTTTTCATTTTGGGCATTCTTTTTTTAAAAATTGCATTGAGACTGAGATTAGAATGTATGTATAAATCTACTGAGTTTAAGTACTTTATCTCATTTATTTATTGCATTTTCTTTGCACATAATTATTGTTTTTAGTCGTTATAAATGTAGATTTTGTTTTAAAAATTTCTTTGATATCTTTTTAAATCCAATTGCCTTGATAAGAAGAAATTTTGTTGAACTAGCTTTCAGGACTACATATGATAATTAAAGAAAACTATACATATTCATATGAAAATGAAAGAATAATTACTATGTGTTGTTTAAGGATGCTACATACTCTTTTAAGTTAATATATATTGTGATTCTTCTTTTTTGTGGAGTCCTACGTTCTCTTGAAATTCTAGTATTTGTTAGTAAATATTGAATAAGATGTTAGGAAATGTATTAGTATCTTCTAGAAAAACAACTTTAAAACTTGTTATATTGATCTTCTTTTATTTATTAAAAATATCTAAAAACGATTACATTATTCAATTTTATTCTCGCATAAATATTCTTAAAATGAAAAAACTTAAACTAAAATAACACAAATTGCATTACCAATTAGATTGACTTTGACAATTAATATGATTGCAACCCAATTAAAAATTCATTCACATAAGTGTCAAAGTACTTTCGGTAGGTAACTATATATTATTCTTAAGTAAGTTCACAATATATATGAAGTTGCAAGAAAATAATTCACATAAGTGCTCAACGGAATAGAAATGACTACAATGCAAATTTAAAATATTTTATTATTTCTTGTAAACTCATACAATCAAGGACAAATCACGAATGGATATGACTATTGCAGGCAAAAGTTACAAAGAGTTAAAAGTGTCCTAGTTCTATTTGATTATTGTATATATAGTATTTCTTTTGTGATTGAGACTCATGAATGATTTAAAGTCCCACATCGATCGTACATCGAGCACCCATTGCACATATAGTTGGGATCAATCATCAATCTCACAACCTGGATTTTGAGATAGAGTTAAGTCTAAGTTTAACATGATATTAGAACTGATGATCTGGTCGGTGCAATGAGCGATGTCTAACGCCACCGGTGAGTTACGTCTTCTACTTTTTAGGCATTGTAAGCTTATCATCATCGTCGGTACTCAAGAGGATAAACCTTTATCGATGTGAGAAGGAGTGTTAAAATCCTACATTGACTGAACATCGATCATCCGTTACGCATATAAAGGAGAAAAATCCTATATCTCACAACCAGTGTTTTGAGATGGAGTTAGACCCGATTTTAATAAATAAGGTAGAATATTTGAAAAAATAATCGATATCTCTTATCATCATTGTGTGCTACCCAACCCAACCAAAACAGAAAAATTAGGTTTAAGTTGAATTGATTTCTCATTTTTATTAGTTTGGATAAATATTTAATTTTCTGTTAATAATTCCTTAATGGTATATTAGTTGTATGCAACTAATATACTTTATCAGTTGTATGAAACTAATATACTTTTTCCTAAAAAGCACTTGTACCCTTTCTGATAAATTCCATAACTAACAAACACACATTTAATTGCCCGGGCATCTAATTTAGATCTTTGATTTTTAGGAACATGCACAAAAGCAACACAACCAAATACACGGGTAGGAAGATTATGAAAGGATGATAAGGAGACATAAGATGCGAGAATTTGGAATGGGATTTTGCCGTTAAGGACACTAGATGGGAGACGATTGATGAGATGGGCGGAAGCTTGTACAACATCACCCCAAAGGTATTTTGGCATATAAGCACTAAATAAGAGTGCACAAGCCATATCAAGTAAATGACGATTTTTTCTTTCAGACACTCCATTTTGTTTCGGTGTTTGTGGAAAAGTAGTTTGGTGAATGATCCCATGTGTTTTGAATTTTTTTTTGAAAAACATGATTAACATATTCCCCCCCCCCCCCCCTCTCCATTGTCAGAACGGAGGATCCGAATGATGCCACTATATTGTGTTTGAACAAAGGTATGAAAATTTTGAAAAACTGAAAAAACTTCATCGTTTGTTCTAAGAAGAGAAATCCACGATGAGACTTTTGCTTATGTTGCCAAAATGAACACGATTCGGGTTCTGCTCTCACTTGCTACTAACCTAAACTGGCCACTTCGGCAGTTTGATGTCAAGAATGTGTTTCTTCATGGAGAATTAGCCGAGGAGGTGTACATGAGTCTTCCACCTGGTGTCCTTAACGGTAAAACGACAAAATGGGCATCGTTCTAAAGCAAAAATAGATGTCGTGCAAATTGTCCAAGAACCAGACTACTATGGATAGAATCATCCTTTGGAATGTGGAGGTATCCCTACAGCTTCAATAGCTGGTCGTGGTAAGATTGGTATGACCTTAAATGTTTCTCACTCTGTTGGGTCTAATACTTGGATTATTGATTCTGGTGCATCTGATCATATGACTTATGATAAATCTTATTTTAATGAGTTATCTCCCCTACCAGTGTCTTATGTTATAAATGCTAATAGTGAGGCCTCTCCTGTCTTAGGGAAGGGGTCAATTCATATCACTCCATCTTTACAGCTCCATAATGTTTTATATGTACCTGACTTATCTCATTACTTAATATCTGTCCCACAGTTGAATATTGAGTCTAAATGCTTTGTAACCTTTTATCCTATGTGTGTGATTTTTCAGGATCTTCTTACCAGGGAAATAATTGGTCGAGGGTATCTAAGGGGAAGATTGTTTCACTTGGATCAGAACTACGGAGGGGAGAAACCAGGAGCACGGGTAAGAACTGCATTAACTTCTAGTTCCAATAAGCTAAGTGAAATTTGGTTGTGGCATCGCCGCTTAGGGCATCTGTCTTTTAGTCTTATGAAAAAAACCATGCCTACTTTATTTATTGGTGTTAGTGAGACTGTGTTGCATTGTGAGACTTGTGTTTTAGCCAAGAGCCATCGTTTTACTTATTCTCCTAGTATTTCTAATAAAAGTATTATTCCTTTTGAATTAATTCATTCTGATGTTTGGGGACCATCTAAAGAGCCCACTACATCGGGTATGAGATATTTTGTTTCATTTATCGATGATTGTACAAGGTTATCGTGGATTTCTCTTATTAGAACAAAAGATGAAGTTTTTTCAGTTTTTCAAAATTTTCATACCTTTGTTCAAACACAATATAATGGCATCATTCGGATCCTCCGTTCTGACAATGGGGGGGAATATGTTAATCATGTTTTTCAAAAAAATTACAAAACACATTGGATTATTCACCAAACTACTTGTCCACAAACACCGGAACAAAATGGAGTGTCTGAAAGAAAAAATCGTCATTTACTTGAAATGGCTTGTGCACTCTTATTTAGTGCTTATATGCCAAAATACCTTTGGGGCGATGCTGTACAAGCTTCCGCCCATCTCATCAATCGTCTCCCATCTAGTGTCCTTAACGGCAAAATCTCATTCCAAATTCTCGCATCTTATGTCTCCTTATCATCCTTTCATAATCTTCCTACCCGTGTATTTGGTTGTGTTGCTTTTGTGCATGTTCCTAAAAATCAAAGATCTAAATTAGATGCCTGGGCAATTAAATGTATGTTTTTTGGTTATAGAAGTTATCAAAAAGGGTACAAGTGCTTCCATCCACCAACCAGAAAGTATTATGTTATTATGGATGTTACCTTCTTTGAGGACATGAGTTATTTTTCCTCACCTGATACTACTCATCAGGGAGAGAATACATATTTTGAATAACTGTATCATGGTGAGGGAGAGGCATTAGGTGAGTCACCAACTGGTGTTTCAATGAGACCAGATGAGACTTCTAATTCATTGAATCTAGTCATTACAGAAATAGATGCTTCAAGTATTCAAGCACCAAATTCACTTACAGCAAATGACATTGAAGACAGAACTGTACCCTCAGGCATTACTCCTACCCTTGATCAACAACTCCCTGGTACTGAAGGTCACTCATCTGAGGTATGTACACCTACTGATACTAATAACATCGAGTCTAATGTGGGACAGTATGTGTTACCAAATAGGTCTACTCGAGGTCAACCAGTCAAAAGGTATGAACCAAATATTCATGCAAGATCAAAATACCCAGTAGCCAATTTCATGTCCACTAAAAGATTATCTAAGTCATACAAATCATTTGTGAAATATCTGGTGTATCAGTACCTAACAAAATGTAGGATGCGTTGGGAGATCCAATATGGAGGAAGGCAATGGATGAAGAGATGGATGCATTAAAGAAGAACGATACTTGGCAACTTGTGTCACCACCACAAGGAAAAAAGGCAGTTGGTTGTCGATGGGTGTTTACTATAAAACATAATGGTGATGGATCCGTAAATCGGTATAAAGCTCGTCTTGTAGCAAAAGGGTTTACTCAAACGTATGGTGTAGACTACAATAAGACTTTTGCTCCTGTTGCCAAAATGAACACGATTCGGGTTCTACTTTCACTTGATGCTAACCTAAACTGGCCACTTCGGCAGTTTTATGTCAAGAATGTGTTTCTTCATGGAGAATTAGCTGAGGAGATGTACATGAGTCTTCCACCTAGGTATGTAGTTGATTCTCCTGGTAATTTTGTATGCAAATTGAGGAAGTCTTTATATGGCCTCAAGCAATCCCCTCGAGCCTGGTTTGGAAGGTTTTCACAGTTCATGCAAAAGGTTGGTTACAAACAGAGTAATTCAGACCATACTCTATTTCTCAAACATCAACAAGGGAAGGTAACAGCCCTAATCATTTATGTTGATGATATGGTAATCACTAGTGATGATACTATTGAGATGGATAAATTACAAAGACAACTAGCCTCTGAATTCGAGATGAAGGACTTAGGTGAACTAAAGTACTTCTTAGGAATTGAGGTAGCCAGGGGTAGAGAAGAAATATATGTGTGTCAGAGGAAGTACATTATTGATATGCTAACAGAGATAGGTATGTTGGATTGCAAACCTATTGACACTCCTATTGAGCAAAACCATTGTTTAGCAGAGTATCCAGATCAGATACCAACTAATCGAGCTCGCTATCAGAGATTGGTTGGACATTTGATTTACTTAGCTCATACTAGACTAGATGTTGCATATGCAGTAAGTGTGGTGAGTCAGTTCATGCATAATCCAAGTGAGAATCATATGAATGTTGTTTTGAGAATTTTAAGGTATTTGAAATCGGCTTCAGGAAGGGGAGTAATGTTCTCTAAACATAAAAATTCTTTTAAAGTCTGTGGATTCACAGATGCAGATTGAGCAGGAAGTATTACAGATAGAAAGTCAACATCGGGTTTATTTCACCTTTGTGGGTGGAAATCTAGTTACATGGAAAAGTAAGAAATAGAAAGTGGTGGCACGATCTAATGCTGAGGCCGAGTATAAAGGTATGGCTCATGGAGTTTGCGAATTGCTGTGGATAAGAACTTTGTTATTGGATTTGGGTTTTGAACTCAAAAATACTATGCAGATGTATTGTGACAATCGGGCATCCATTGATATATCACAAAATCCAGTACAACATGATCGCACTAAGCATGTAGAGGTTGATCGTCACTTTATAAAAGAAAAATTAGATGCCAAACTTATTAGTTTTCCTTTTGTTCCCACAGAAGAGCAACTTGCAGATATACTTACCAAAGGAGTTTCCAAGAAGGCATTATATGGTTCACTAAACAAGTTGGGCATGATCGATATCTACGCGTCAACTTGAGGGGGAGTGTTAATAATTCCTTAATGGTATATTGGTTGTATGCAACTAATATATTTTATCAGTTGTATAATATACTTTTCCTAAAAAACATTTTTTCAAAAAACAGATTCTTATTTCCTGTATTTAACATGTATTAGTTCATTATATTTTAAGATTGTAAATATATTTACAATATATACAATTTTTTCAAGAATAGAGAGTTTGGTTTCATTTTTGATTTAAAACAAGTAATCCAAACTTTGCACATCGTTTTTCAAGCGTGACATTCAAAGTAAGGTATTCAAAATTATGAACATACATTTAATTCAAAAATGTGAGCCTTCAAAACAAGGTTCAAAATAAGGTATTCAAAGCTGTGAGCGATAAAAAAAAAATGAGTTCAAGATATTTGGAACAAGTGATATTAAGAGTAGTTTAATAATTTTAAACAATAAAATATCTTATTTTATTTTTTTATTCATTTATAACAATTCTTTCTTTTTTAACCGCGATTAACAAGTACATTAAATTTATCAAAAGAACGAAAATGAACAAGTAAATTTTAAATCAATTAATATTTATTATGATTTGAATATATGATTTGATATAATAAAGAAATGAATCTTGAGATAAAATATAAAAAACAAATAAATTGTTTTTAGATAAATAATGTTTTTTTATGTCATTTTCGGTGATGAGTGAACAACAATCATAATTATTGCTTTTAAAAAAAATGAGCAGAGTCATGGACGACATAGACATATAATGTAATATGCTATTAATTATAGAGAAAAGCATACCAAATTAAAACCATTTCCATATTTCTTAACAAATCAGAAAGCTCTTTAGATCTCTTTTTCTATAATTTCCCCGTAAAAAACAGTGGGAAAAAAAGCCTAGAATTGTCTTGGAACTACTAATTTTAAGAGGAGTTATATGTACGTTTTCTATTCTTTAATCAGGAAGTGATATTTGATATTTTTTAAAAAGAAATATATTTTAAATAAAATTTTAATAACTTTAGTAACTAATGTTAAAATAATAATAATGTTATTTTGTGATCGAGGGACAAATAATTTGAAACATAACACATGAACTCAAGAAGGATAAAATTAAATATTATTGAATTATTATTCTCATAATTAATTTTATTTCCATTGAAAATATACAGTGATAATGTGGCCGGCAACAAATCATTTTCAATTTCAAGTATTTTCTTTTTTACAACAATTTTTAATTCCATTGAAATCACTATCTTGTTCGTTACTTTTTATAATATTATTGAACAAAGTAGTTTATGTCATTATTAAGTTCATAGTCAACACGTTTTTTTTTTAATTAAACATTGTCAATACACTTAATTTCCTTACAATAATATTTTCCTGAATGGTTGATGCAATTCTAGCTAGATGCTTGCTATCAACATTTTGAAGAATTAATGCATTTCCTCAGTTGATTAAGGCTATAGTTTCCCCATTAATTTGTTTAATTAGCAAAAAACCACAAATGTATATTTATTTTTAAAAAGGTTGTAACTGATCATTGTTCCTTTGACATGTTTGGTCAAATTTGTTGTCTCTTCCAAGGAATTAATAGTATTGACATTTGGCAAAGGTGAAAATCAAGAAGTTGAAGTGCTTTTCGGGGAAAAGTTGCATAAAAACTTCCACCTGTATCGAATGCCTATCACATTTTTTTGCCAAATTAGTGTTATAAAATGTAAATGTTAATTTCTTTAAATTAACAAAAAAAAACGGATAAGTGCGTATAGTAATTGATAAATTCCATAACATGATAAGGGAGTAAAATGATATATAGCATAACTAAATAGAGTAATGACTCTATATGATAAATAGTCATTGAATATATGTTATTAAAATCTACACTGTATTTAATATTTGATGTATATAAATCACATATTTTAACCAATCATTATCTTACATGTAAGTAATGATTCAATTCAGAACGGGCAGTGGCATAGAGCATTACTCAGTAAGTAAAGACATCTTTTTTTTATTTTATTTCTGGTTGAATTTTTATAATAACTTAAAAATAAAATTTGTAACTTGATTGTATATATTGTTAGAAAATTACACAAGTTTATGATAAGTTAGATTTATAAAAAAAAATAAAGTAGATAAAATAACACACAAATTTGATAACGGAGTTCAAACAATCTTACTTACGTTTCCGGACTTGCTACAGATCTTTTTACTGAAAGAGAAGAAATTACACAAGGTGTTTACAACACTCACAATACAATTACACCCAAGAAAATTACTCTCACTTTTCTCTCACAAAAGCTTTTCTCTCAATTGGAATGAACACTTGGTTGATTAATTCATTACAATTACACATTTATTTATATAAAAATTCACTCCTTAAATTATTCTTTAAATTAATGATTCATTGAATTAAGCTTTTTGTTTTACTCCATATTTGTGATGTATTGCTTTCAGTATTCATTTTTGAGTCTTTAAGTGACGTTTTTAAGCGAAAATACCTGAAAAACAATAAAAATACCCGTGATTCCAAAAAAGACAAATTTATATAAATATATGATAAAACATATAAATATATATATTTTTAATCAATTAATGTGCATAAAATCATGGTAATTTTAGTATTTTTTGAGCACTCATCAGTCCCCAGACATCCGTGTGAATATAATCAAAAGATCTCTTAGTACGATGAATGACAGTGTCGAACTTGACTCTTTTTTGTTTTCCCATTACACAATGCTTGCAGAAATCAAAATTTCCAATCTTGGCACCTTTCAAAAGACCTTGCTTCATTAAGCCTTGCAAAGCTTTTTCACTGACATATCCTACGTGCATGTTCCACAGGCGGGAAGAATCATTTGTATTTTCTTCAGAACTATTAGAGACAGCTGCTTTTCCTATAACTTTACTTCTATTTAGGAAATACAAGTTATCTTTCCGTGTACCCTTCATCGCTACAAATGCACCTCGTATAACTTTCAAGACTCCATTTTTCAATGTTACCTTGTAACCATCAGAATCTAGAACACCTAAAGAAATAAGGTTTTTCTTTAGGTCAGGAATATACCTTACATTTGTAAGTCACCTAATTGTACCATCGTGCATCTTTAGTCATATTGTTTTGATCTCTTTTGTCTAACAGGCATTGTCATTGCCCATAAGCACAACTCCTCCATCGAGCTCTTCAAAACTCGAAAACCAATGTCTGTTTGGACACATATGATAAGAACATCCAGAATCAAGGATCCACTTATCTGAGTAGGTTTCTGATGATGAAACTGAAAAGGCTGATTCTTCATCTTCATCTTCATCTTCATCGGCCTTTTATGCAACATTTGCATTTGACTTGTCTTTATTTGGGAAATCTTTCTTCCATTGCCCTTTTTGGTGACAATAGGCATACTCTTCCTTCGCATGACGTCTTCTGAATTACTCTCCTCTATACTTTGATCTGGATCACCCCCTATTATTTGATTTATTAGATTTTTTGTTGTTCGTCCTACCTCTGGTTGCCGTCAATTCTTCTGATATTAAGTCTCTGTGATCATCTTGATCCTTCTTCCGGTACTCATTATTTACCAAAGCATTTGAAACATCTACGAACTTAACCTCATCTTTTCCATATAACAGGGTTGTGGTTAAATGCTCATAGCTTTAAAGTAATGAATTCAGCAACAACAAAGCTTTATCTTCATTGATAATTTCAACATCTAAATTTTACAGATCGGCCAAAATTTTATTGAAATTATCTAAGTGCTCAATCATAAGGGTACATTTCTTGTACTGGAAACAAAAAAGTTTCTTCTTCAAGTAGAGTCTGTTCTCAATACTTTTCGTCATGTACTTGTCCTCTAGTTTCTTCCAGAGAACTGCGACTACATTCTTTTTCATGACAAAGTACTTCTGATTTTTTCCTAAGCACAGTCCAATTGTGCCACAAGCTTGTCGGTTGACATAATTTCAATCTTCATTTGAATAATCTCTTGGCCTCGTCTCCAAGGCTATATTAGATACTTTTTGAAACAATAAATCTAATACTTCACATTATCACATGACAAAGTTATTGGTGTCGCCAAATTTCTCTACCTCAAACTTTACGTTGGACAACATAGTTCTTCGAGATGAACAACTTGGTTTGTCAAAAATTCTAAGGTCAGCTTGTTCATTTTCTTCGATCTCTCTTTTATCAGCCATAAGTACAAACGGATAACAGAAATTTTGCACTTACAACTTAAAACAATGTTTTTCCAAATTTTATACCTTATTTGAAAAAACGGAGTCTACAGTTGAATCCGAAATGGTCCAATTAGCTAGGAATAGATCCAACTCAGTTGAAAACGGATGAAAAATAGACCAATTCGGTCCAAATATCACTAGTGATTGAGTTGACTCCGTCCAACTCAGTGAGTTGATTCAGTTGCTGTCAGCAACACTCCGGCTACTTCTGACAGGGATTCTGACTTCCGATTTGAGCGATTCTTTCACCGTTTCGTTCATCTTGTCGAGAGCTTCAATTTGATATATAATACTGTTATATTTGGCTTTAATAATATAGGCTTCGGTTCTATTTTTGGTTTCTGATTACAGTTTTGGACTTATAGATACCATATAACAGAAATTATGTTCAGCTAGCTAGTTATTTGATTACTGTAGGCTATAAGGCCTTAAGGCCCTGATTCCACATAAAGTCTCTACCTCATGGGCTGTTAAGAAAGAAACACTTTCTTATCAGCACTGGGATGAAAAATACTCTGAAGAAAACTGAAAACTTACGTGTTTTGTTTGCAATAAACAGAATTAAAATAATATAATAACATAAAAGCAAAGACTTCAATTACATCAAAATTAAATTTACAACTTTATTGCATTGTACAAATTATAAATCATCAAGCTCATGTGCCAGACACTAAACTCTTCCCACTTAGCCTTGCTGCAATATCAGCATAATTCAACTAGCTAGATTTTTCACAAGGACATAAGTTGTGGCGCTTACAACATGCTGTCTGATCTAGTAGGCAATCTTCTAAAGAAATTGAGAGGAATTGAAGGAAGCTTATGTCGGAACCTAGGATGCCTCAACACATAAATACCAGTAAGAAGTGCCAGAATTTGGAATGGAGTTACATAAAGAGCAATAGCAGCAATAAAACACAAAGTTACAAACAAAGTGGTTGCTCTTGGGTCTCTCCAGCTCAGTAGAGACTGAAATCTTTCCCCTTGTGTTGCCAAGTCACCGACAACACTCTGAACCCTCCCTCCTATACTTCTCAGACGATCATATCTCATGCGCACGATATCTGATGGTCGAGAAGTAGGAAATGTATCAAACTCTTCATCTAGCTCATCAGGATGAACAACATCGGCATGAGACAACCGTGTGTCCATGTGCGGAGGGTGTCTTGGTCTCAACCGGAAATTCCATATCCCAAACAAGAAAAGGTAGACAAAAACTGTTGGAAGTATAAGCCCAGGGTACATAACCAAAATTATGAAAAGGATATGAATTAAAATAGTGGTAAAAGGATTTTTCCAGTTGCAGATTTGATCAAACCATTTTGCAACTGCAATTAACCCACTAAGTACTCCCATTATTCTGAAAAAATTAGCCTTGCTTCTCCTCATACTCCACATGTGTGAATCCACATCAAGCATATACTCCACAACCTCTTTTCTCAATGGAGGCTCTGCCCTAGCCAGCCTCATTCCAACAATCTGCATTGCTTGATGCCTCAAGTTATCGAGTTGAATTACCGACAATGGATGAATATAGTGCATTTTTGGCAACAAAGGATGTGAATACATGTATAGCATATTAATCAAAGATAAACAAGTGAACCTTACAGCAAGCTGCACTTCTCCCATTTTCTTCACTCCTGAAGGATGCAGAACTAGGAGAGGATATGAATGTGTGTAAACCCTATCAGTTTCAAGTGTAGATAGTCGAATCCTAACCTTCCCAATTCTCAAATCCTTCCCAGATTTTTCTCCTCCATACATATGGCCATTGTCGAAAACCCCAACTGAAATTATAGTACAAGGATCAAAAACCTCCCACAAGTACTGCTCATTCCACTTAGGAGTAAAGGTGTCCACAATTGTCCTTGTCCTGACCCATTTCTGCCCATATTTAGCAACACAATAAGAATCTGTAGTCCCTTTTCCATCTTTTGTTTTCATTGGTATTAATCCGATGGCACTTATTATTCCTAGCTCCAAAATTCCAATGCTGGGCTTCCAAAGTTGCTTAGCTGTTGGCCTTAGATCACTGCTATAGTGTGTTGATTCATCTAAAACATGGTATCCTCCATCCAAACAAATTCTCAAATGGATTTTGCTGGCAAATTTAGTCTCTTTCTTTTGTTCACCATCCAAAGTCACATACTTCTCAAGATTAAACCACCTAGTGTTAACCGGCTTATGATCTAACCTCCTTTGCACATTTTGTAAAGGAATCACACACTTCCCCAAGACTTCATCTTTTCCAGAGCCAACTCTATCTTCCACACTTAAAATCAAGAGTTCCTCAAATGGTTCAGCAGCAACAAACATCAAATCCTCATTCCACATTGGATTGAAAGTTTTACTTTGTGATATTTTGGTCCTCAATGCCTGGTTTCCAAAAACAGCTTTCACATAAACTTCAGGGTGCCTACTCTTATCACTTGGAATCAAATCCTGAGCTTCAATCACATTGACTCTCACATACCAAAGCTTGGGAGAAATATATATCTTTCCCCTAATGTTTGCAACACGGTCAGGACCAATTGGTGCAGCATCAGAATGCCAAGCATTAGAAAATGCCTCATCAGCTTGAGTTCCCATCCAAATAGCCAGCATAATGTCACGTCCCGCCCAAACTGCCCCTAAAAATCCAAATGTTGGCTGCCTAAAGGATCTAAGACACATGGAAAGTTCTAGAGTTGCCTAGAGAAGTCTAGAAATGGCTAGAGTTGGACGGACTCAACTCGAGTCAAACACCCTAGAATGTTCTGCAGCACGCCGAGAGTGCTAGAATGGGCTAGAACGTTTAGAATGCGCCGGATGGTTCGGGAAGCCGCTAGAAGCTTACGGAACATCCCGGAAGGATGTAGAAGCCGCCGGAAAGCTTACGGAACGTCCCGGAAGGATGTGAAGGCTGGAAGTATACGGAACATCCCGGAAGGTGCGTGGAAGGAGCTAGACAAACCTAAGACTAGAGTTGAGCTTAAGATCCTAGAACCTCAGTGGCACAATGTACGTAAACCTAGAACCTTCTTGTATATTCTAGGCATAGAATTATCTAGAATGTGGTGGCATATTCTTAAGCTTAGAAGCCACACTATAAATAGACACTCACTTGGTCTTCATTTGCATTCATCTTGGGAAATCTTGTGGATCCTTGGGAATTCTTAGCAATTGTATCATAAACTCTCTAAGCAATACAAAGCATTCTTTGCAAATCTCTCTCTATTCTCTTTTGAGTTCCATTTTTCGGATTGAAAGGCGGCTTAGTTTGACGACCGAGCTAAGTGCCGCACGATCGCGTACTTGAGAAATTAAGGTCGTGACGATTGGTATCGTGAAAGGTTAAAGTATCTACTATCTTTGGCAAAAATGAAGAACACCGCCCCAAAATTACACCACAGCATGGACGTTCCACCAATGGAACGTGGCCGTGAGGAAGTGAGGAAAGCCCGAAAAGAATCTCGAGCCAAGTCGAAAGACTTGCTTTCTAGTGGAAGCGAGTGGGAAGTGCGCGGGACGACAGGAGGCTGTTTGATCGGGTTGACAATCTCAGAGCGTTGCAATGGCTTGGAGGCCGAGGATGTGGAAATCCACGGCGGTTAAGATGTCACCAACGAGCTAGACGGTGGATTGAGGCAAGAGATCGATGGGCTAAAGGTGGAACTTGCCAAGGTAAGGGATCTTGTCCAAAGAGAACTTGCTAATGTATTGCTTAGAATGGAGGATATGGGTGGTGATCTGTTTCTATGTGACGGGCTACGGCCGCTGAACCGCGCAACCACCGTAATTGAGGGCAGAGGGTGGATGTTCCCAAGCCTAAGACCTTGATGGTGTTAGGAACGCCAGAAGTGGAGAACTTCCTATGGGGGCTAGAACAATACTACGAGGCTATCGGCGTAACGGACCACGCCAAAGAAGATCCGAAAGCTGCCCACGTGTACTTATCCGACACCGCGATGTTGTGGTGGAGACGGAGACATGGAGATGCGGCGAGGGGTTTGCACGATTGATACCTTTCGATGACTTCGTGCGGAATTCAAGATGCTTCTTCCCGTAAATCTTGAGGAGGAGTGCGGGCCGACCGGCGACCAAGCAGTTCGCACGGGTAGCATATGGACTATGTGAAGGAGTTCACAACCTTGGCAGAGTCCCCGAGCACATCCGACAAGGATGCCCTATTCTTGTTCACGGACGGTGCTCCAATCATGTGGGCGATTTGGAGCTCAAGCGACGTGGTGTCCAAGACCTATCTTCGGCCGTGTGCAACCGCGTAAAGCTTCATCGACTACCCACAAACAGCGAGGGTTCCAAAGCTACGGTACAAGAAGTTTGGTGGAGAGAAAGGGTAATGGAGGGCCGGGCCAAAAGTCGAGGGATCCAAAATCGTAAGAGCTGGCAACTCCTCATTCAAGCCACGCGGGACAAAGGGAAGGAGAAGGAAGATCGGAATGCCTCGAAGCCCGTGTAACGTGCTTCATTTTGCGACGGACCGCATGGGCACCGTGAATGTCCGAAGAGGAAGGCCTTGTTGCCTTAGTTGCCTCCACACATAACCAAGATGGAGGTGAGTCGGACGATGGTGCAAAGATGGGTTCTTTCTCATACTGGTAACGCAGTGCCCAAAGACTCTAAAGTGCCCGATGTATGTAGATGCAACCATCAACGTGGGAAGGTCGCCAAGCTTTGGTCGAAACACGGTCGTCACAACTTTGTTTCGGTGGAAGAAGGTGCCGACTCGGCCTCAAGGTTGTCAACGGAGGATCTCTCAAAGCGATTAACTCGACTGAAAGATTACCATTACAATGGAGTTGCTCGCGGAGTTAAGGTGATCTTTGCGTGGGTGGCCAAGTGGACTTATCGATGGGCGCATAGATGACTACTCGTGGTATTCGACGTGGAGTTCTTGGACCGGGTAAGAGCTTTCTTGGTGCCATACTCAAACTCCATTATGCATCGTGGATGGTTCAAGTGCTTGCGTGGTACCGACGGACGGGGCCACGCCATACCAAACGCACACCCAAGCTCTCTCGCACTTCAAATCGAAAGGGATTGAAGAAGGACGAGAAAGAGAGTTGCCCACCATCTCGAAAGAGTACGAGCGAGGAGTCGCCAAAGCCGGAGCTTGCGACGGACGTCTGCAAGTTACCCCGATAAGTCCCATGAAGTGATGTTTGAGGCGTCGCTAAGCTCGTCGACGGAAGTACGAAGCTACCCTGCATAAATCCGTGGGGTGACGCGCATGTGGCCGCACACCTGACGGTTACCTCCCGAGGAGTGAGGTGAACCATGGAAGTCGGGTTGGAGCTCGACACAAACCACCACAACGAGGCTCGGGCGTGGAAAAATCGAGTGCGTAACGGCGGGCATGGTGATTGATGCGGCCCGAGTCGAAAGGAAGACAAGTCGCATACACCCTAGGAGGCTATGAGCCGCCGTTCCCGGAAGAGACACGAGAGTGTCTCTATGGATTTCATCACTCTGCCCAAAAATCGAGGGCACAGCGGCGTTATATAAATGATGATTGATCGCTTCCAAGTATGCGACATTCATATCTGCCTCGACGACCGTACTAGATGAGACGGCATGTTGTTCTCAAAAATGTTGTGAAGCATTGGGGAATTACTTCCAATATCGTGAGTGATCGGAGACCACGATTCACGTGGGAAATTTTGGACGGAAGTATTCAAGTTGTTGGGATCGAACTTGAATTTCTCCACAAGCTTTCATCGCCAAGTAACGAGACGGCAGACGTGCCAATGCATTCTTTGAAGTTGTATCTTAGGCACTTTGTCGGTGCAATCACATGATTGGGCTAAGTTGTCGGATGTAGCCCAATTTTCCTACAATTTGCAAAGGAGCGAGTCTCACTCCGAAGAGTCCGCCCAAGATCGTCGTGGGCGTGATCACGACGGCTCATACGCACGGCCACGAGTTATGAAGGAAAGAGTCTACCGCTTTCAAGTTTACCAAGGCTTAGCGAACAATGACGGAGTCGTCTGAAAGCCTATCTGAATAAGACGTAACAAGAAAAGAAGGATGGTCAAATTTCGTGGAAGGAGATCTAGTCCTTGTCAAACTATTGCCCCAACAATTGAAGTTCTTGCGGAAGACTCATAAGGGATATTAGGAAATATGAGGGACCATTTCCTGTCCTTAAGAAAGCTCGGTAAGGCGTCATATAAGCCGCAACTCACTAGCTTAAAATTTATCCTGTTTTCATGTAAAGCGATGCTAAAATCCTTTCATGGAGATAAGGAAGACATAAGTAGGGGAGAACCCAGAGGCGCCTACCTCATCGAAACCTCCTTCAAACCAGAAGAGGACTCGATTTGGGAGGGATCGTCGATCCGACGGAGGGGCATACCAAGTTATGGGGAATACTTGGTCAAATGGAAAAATGTCCCAGAAGAAGAGACAAGTTGGGAACCTGAGGATTCCTTGTGTTTATTCAAAAATGTTATAGAGAGGTTTCAACTTGAAGGCGCGACGAGGGCGTCGCGAACTTAAGTGGGGGAGGGTGTTACGTCGCGCCCAAACTGCCCCTAAAAATCCAAATGTCACGCCAAGGATCACAAGACATGGAAAGTTCTAGAGTTGCTCAGAGAAGTCTAGAAATGGCTAGAGTCGGGACGGACTCAACTCAAAGCCAAAGACCCTAGAATGTTCTAGAGCACGCCGAGAGTGCTAGAATGGGCTAGAACGTTACAGCAATACGCGCCGGATGGTTCGGAAGCCGCTGAAGCTTACGGAACATCCCGGAAGGATGTAGAAGCCGCCGAAGCTACTAACGTCCCGGAAGGATGTGAAGCTGGCAGGTATACGGAACATCCCTAGGAGCGCATGAAGGAGCTAGACAAACCTAGAAGACTCTAGAGTTGGCTAGAAGATCCTAGAACCTCGCCTGATATGCATATAAAACCTAGAACCTTCGTATATTCTAGGCATAGAATTGTCTAGAATGTGGTGGCATATTCTTAAGCTAAGCCACACTATAAATAGACCACTTGGTCTTCATTTGCATTCATCTTGGGAAATCTCTTGTAGATCCTTGAATTCTTAGCAA
Organism: Hippophae rhamnoides; assembly: GCA_033030585.1. Classification (NCBI taxonomy): domain Eukaryota; kingdom Viridiplantae; phylum Streptophyta; class Magnoliopsida; order Rosales; family Elaeagnaceae; genus Hippophae; species Hippophae rhamnoides. The sequence continues at coordinate 73,126,130 of CM065427.1, forward strand.
TTGTATCATAAACTCTCTCAGAGCAATACAAAGCATTCTTTGCAAATCTCTCTCTATTCTCTTTTGGAGTTCCATTTTCGGATTGAAAGGCGAGGCTTAGTTTGACGGACCGAAATTTGCGTCTTATACGATCGCTACTTGAGAAATTAAGGTCGTGACAATAAGCTCTGCTTTAACCTTATCACCCTTCTTGTCTTCCATCCTATACCACTGTGGTGCCAAAGGACTATCTGGTGGATCACGTTTTGGCACATCGTTCAGATCAAATACGATCCTTCCTATGAGATCATCAAGCACAAAGTTCTTATCTTTCACAAAAACTTCCAATAACGAAGCTTGGATTCGATCCTTAGAAAAAGCAAAGACTTGATTCCATTCAGGGTTTGATTTCTTTTCAAAATGCTTGGTAGTTCCCTTATAGTTTCCAAGTTTGACTTCAACATAGGGATCACAACTACCAGTTACATCTTTAGCAGGTAAATCCTTGGCTTTGACGACACGGACGTAAAGGTATTGCATTTGTTCTACAAGATCATAGGTGCATGAAAGCTTATCACCCTCGACTGAACTAGCACCAATGTTTGGTGATGTCTCTTTTAGAGCAAAGTCCTGAGACTGTGAAGGATTCTGCATTTTTTTTCAGGTTTGTAGTAAAGAAACTACAAGCTTTGCAAAACTAGTGAAATTTAAAGAAAAAAGAAAACAGGTTACAAAGCCAAAATTGCACAACAAAGTATGTCTTCACAGCTTCAATGATACTGTTGTTATGAAGAGCTCAAAATTTCAAGAACCCAGATTTTCATTAACTTACTCTCCTTTTCAGTTATCTGCAAAAAGGAGGAGAAAAGGACAAAAAGGGCAAACAGTAATAGTGTAATGAAGTTTTCATTTTTCAGATTTGGTGGGTCCAAAATAAATTAAAAAATTAAACCCAGCTAGTAGAGAAGTTGTATTAGGCTCAGATAAAGTGCAAAGATAAAGCTTCTAGAGTCTCAATATGATGCATTTTCTCAGCAACCAAGAAGAATATAGGAAGCAAATATAGCTTTTTCTCAATATGGCTTGTATTTCAAGACTAATACATCTAATGAAAAAAAAAATTAAAAGTCCAAGACAAGCTAAAACTTCCAAGTAAACTTGAAGACGTTATTAAACTTTGCCACAAATAAGTCCACCACAATTACTTGTACTAGCTCTGATACTTGTATAGAGAAAGAGAAAGAGTTTTTCAACAACTACTAAAACTAACAGCAACAAATTTAAAAAAAAATACATTGTTAGTTCACCAGAAATAAAAAAAAATGTTAAACTTGACAAGAAAATACCAACTTCCTCAAGAGAAGCATAAACTGACCTGAGTTAATGTCACAATTCTAAATTTCTTCAAGCTCAGAAATTCCGAATATAAGTAAGTGTGAGCCTGGAAGGTTAGGTGGTGTGAGCTGTGTAATGTAACAGGAAGTATGTGTATATTTGTTGCAGTAGGGGTGATAATTAGTTCATGTTGTGCTTGTTAATGTCATGTTTCGTATATTTTATTCAAATTTATATATATTTCTACTATTATGAAATAATCAAATTATTTTTAACTAAATTATTTATTTATAAGGATAAAAAAAATTATTTACACCTACAAAAAATCGAGTTTAGTTCGACTGCGGCTGTGGGAGCAAAAGACTCAACCTCTCTGTTAAGAACACAGAAACCTTCAAAAGCAGCTTTTACTTTTACCCTTTCAATTGTTTCTTGATTTTAACTTATGTTTTTCTTTTTATTTTGAGCCAAAAAATGTATATCTTGTAATTTTGATATGATTTTTTTTTTAACATTTAAAGTCATCATATTCAAAGAAAATATAATATATGTTAAATTTTAATTCTAAAATTATACATCATTATTTTTTATCTTAAATTAAAAATATTTTTTTATTTATTTTTAAAATATAAGAAAAATATAAAATTAATTAAATATTAATTTAAATAAAAAAATTATAATGAAATTAATTTAAGAGTTTAAAAAATACATAAAACAAATTAAATACTATTTTAAATATAAATTATTTTATTAAAAAAATTAACAATTTTATCCGATTATATCATACAAAGATTATACATAATAATTATAATACAATTTAATATAATATAATTCAATATAATTATACTTAATCTCTTTAATGCGATTACCAAACATGTACGTTTTATTAATACACTTTAATTGTGAACTACCCACGCATTTTGGTTCTATGCTTCACGATTATATGGTTTAGACTTTAGAGCAACTACCTTTCTCAATAGATGAAAAATATTCCCATATTTCTATAAAATTTTGATTTCCTTTTTCATTGCACATTTTGTTATAAATCTTTATGTAATACATTGAAAAAATAATAAATGACAACATTGAGTCGGCTAGGAATGATTTCCTACTGTGAGGAGACGGATATATGGTTAAGAATGTTCATAATGAATATCTAGCAATTCCTAAATAAACAATCTGAAAACAAACATAGGATTATGCAGATCAATGAAGTTATCTTCTGTTTCCAGCGACTGTAGATATATGTCTTCTCGAGGTTCCTCGCTCACTCCACTTTGTGTAGCATACTCCAATGCCATCTCATAGTCCACCTGCAAAATTGAAAAGGTGGAAAGTACTAAACTTTTATTTTTGTCAATAGGTGTTCACGTCATTAAACTTACTTTGCCATCACAAAGCTTGAGCTTACCTGCTCAACATGTTGAGCCAGTTTTTCCCTGAGCGTTTCTTTAGTGACCAAACGTTCTGATACTTTCCTTAGTAACTCTGCATCTTCCTCATTGTTGTAACGTTTCTTCTTTGACTTTTGCCATTGTGCCATTTCCTTCAAAACATCATATATAGCACCCGTAGCATTTGGAAGATATCTGCCAATTCACAGTAGATTTCAGTTTGAGAAGCAAGAATAGCATTATTCAGAACTTCAAAATAGAGGACAAATGTCTGATCACTCTTACTTGCTTAAATTTCGTTTCCTTTCCTGCTGCTCCCGAGCCTGTATTTTCTTTACTATCTTTGCTTTTAGCTGGATGCAGCACTGCTGAATGGTAGACTGGAAAGATCATATTGTTAGTCTTCTAGATAGCACTTTCTGCAACTTCAGATTAGATAATATGAAATACCCTACCTTAACAGCTGAAGCAATTTCAGTTATATCATCCCCAATGTATTCCTTCCCAGTACCTTTAAAGGGAATTTTTGTGCTAACAATGCTCACAAAGACACCAATTTTGTCCTGGGTCTGGTTGATCTTGTAACTGTTCCAGCTGAAGATTACATTTTCAATAACACATCAATAAGATATCTGGACCCAATTCCTAGCTGTATTGTCACCATAAAGCATAATTTAAAGAAATTATACAAAGTAATCGTACTTTATTCTCTTGATTGCACTTCTGGTGACAACATCAGCGCCTTGCTCAAAAAGAAGTGGTATCCGATTTGCAAATCTGAAAATGTTAAGACCCTACAGTATAAAGGGGGAGATGCCACACATATTGTCAGTGAATGAACAATTGCATAAAATGAAAATGACATTAAAATCTTGTTCGCAACCAAATAGTCAAGAAGCATTACAAACTAAGATCTTGGACTAATGGAGCCCACTTAGCTGCAATCCGTTCAATTTTATATAGAATTGCCCCATATGCATGTCAATTGTCAAGTACTTCTTTTCCTCAGTTTTTTTATTCATTTCTTTACATGGATAATACAGTTTAGTTGTGTTGTCACTGTCAGTGATAATAGTTATGAATATGACGTGGGCAATGTCAATGGACAGCTTAGCTGTCCATAGTCTATTTAACTGTAAATAATTGTCCATAAACAGCTGTCCACAACTGTCCAAAACTGTCAACAGCTGTCCATAGACAGCTTTGATGTATTTTATAAGTTTGTTGTATTTTGTAAAGTCTATAAATAGAAAGAAATCATAAGACCAAATCATTCAGTCATTATAGACTTTACAAAATACAACAAACCTATAAAATACATCAAAACTGTCTATGGACAGCTGTGAACAGTTCTGGACAGTTGTGGACAGCTATTTATGGACAGTTTGTGGACACTGTCTATGGACAGCTATGGACAGCTGTTTATGGACAATTATTTACAGCTAAATAGACTATGGACAGCAGCTGTGTACAACTAAATGAATATGGACAACAAATTACATCAAAGTTGTTATGGACAGCTAAGCAGTCAATGGAACACAGCAAAGCTGTTATGGACAGCTAAGCTGTCCATTGACAGCCCCCCTCAAATTGATGCGGGTTGATCAATAAGCATCAATTTGCAACTTAGGAAGCAATGTCGATGACGAGTGAGAGACTTGGTGAAGATATCAACAATTTGTAGTTCATTAGAAATATGTAAAAGAGTGATAACACGAGCTTCAAAGGCTTCACGGATAGAGTGACAGTCGACTTCAATATGCTTTGTGCGCTCATGATAGCCCGGATTAGCAGTAATCTGAATAGCACTTGTATTATCGGCATGTAAAGGTGTAGGATTGATCTTAGAGAAGTCTAACTCAGCTAGCAAACCTCGAAGCCAAATAATTTCGGAACAAGCAAGGGACATTGCTCGATACTCAGATTCTGTAGATGACTTAGAAACTCTGTCTTGTTTCTTACTCTTCTAGGAGATCAATGCATCACCTAAGAACATGCACCAACCAGTGATGGAACAACGTGTATCAACACAACCAACCCAATCAGCATCACTATAAGCAACAAGACGAAGAGAATTGCCTGAAGGAAAGAATAAACCACGGGCAAAAGTGCCATGAACATAGCGTATGATCCGACGGACAGTAGCCAGATGAAAATTATGAGGAGCCTGAAGAAATTGGCTGACTTGTTGTACAGCAAAAGAAATATTTGGTCTAGTGATGGTGAGATAGACAAGGCTACCTACCAATTTCTGATATAAGTTAGGATCAACAAGTAAATCACCTTCCTCTTTGCAAAGCTTGACATTTAATTCCATGGGAGTATCAACAGAGGTAGCTTCCTGTAGTTCAGCTGTAGTCACCAAATCACTAGCATATTTGTGTTGATTGAGGGAAATACCAGTGGGGCTACGATGCACCTCAAGACCAAGAAAATATGTAAGAGACCCAAGATCCTTCATATGAAAAGATTGTGAGAGATGGGTCTTGAGCTGGACAAGTAAAGTAGAATCAGAACCAGTGATCACAATATCATCAACATAAACCAAAAGGACAACAATACCCATGTCTGATTTTCGAAGAAACAATGAAGTGTCATACTTGCTCTGTATGAAAGAAAATTGTAATAAAGTGGTTCGAAATTTTTCAAACCATGCCCGTGGAGCTTGTTTAAGACCGTAAAGAGAACGACGAAGTTTACACACATTGGATGTCGGAGAGGAAAACAACCCTGGAGGTGGCTTCATATAAATACATTCTTTAAGATCTCCATGAAGGAAAGCATTCTTAACATCCATTTGATGTAGTGGCCAATCATTGGAAGCAGCAAGAGCTATTATCGTTCGAACAGTAGTCATTTTAGCCACAGGAGCAAAGGTCTCCTCATAATTAACACCATATTCCTGTTTGTTCCCAAGGACAACAAGCCGAGCTTTATAACGATCCAAACTTCCATCAGAACGAACCTTGATTGAGTAAACCCATTTGCAACCCAGAGGAACTATAGTGGAAGGACAAGACTCAATATCCCAGGTGTGATTGACCTCAAGAGCAACAATTTCTTCCTGCATAGCTTGGCACCAATAATCATGCTTGACAGCATGTGAGTAGCATGTGGGAATATCAAAATTGGACAATGTAGTAGTAAGAGCTGAAATAAAATTGCCAGAAGAAAAACCATACCTATCAGGGGATACAGACACTCGAGAAGAGCGACGTACCAAAGGCTCTGGAGGTGCTGCAACTGACTGACTTTGGTGGATGTTAAGATCAGACATCGGGTGAGCCACCGGAAGAAACTGTGGGCGAGATTGTCTTGTATATACCATTCCTGGTTTGAAGCGAGAACTGTTTTGAGGAAGAGCTAAGAACTAGTGCTCAAAGGAGGGAAGGACTACAGTAGAAGAAGAGGGCACAGAAGACACAGGAAAAAAATGTTGATTTTCAAAGAAAATAACATTCCTAGAAATACGTGTACGATGTAATGTAGGATCATAGCAAACAAATCCCTTTTGACACACATTATATCCTAAAAATGCACATCTAACAGATTGAGCAGATAATTTATTTCGCTCATGAGGTGATAAATGAACAAAACATACACAACCAAAGATACGAAGATTATCATAATTAGGTTGCTTAGTAAACAAACGAAAATAGGGAGATTCCATGTGCAAAACTTGGGAAGGTAAACGATTAATCAAGTGAGTAAAACTTGGGAAAGTAAACGATTAATCAAGTGAGTAGCAGTCTTTAGAGCCTCAACCCAGAACATGGTGGAGCAGAAGATTCTAACAAGAGAGTACGTACCATATCAAGAAGATGACGATTTTTGCGTTCAGCTACTCCATTTTGTTGAGGAGTAGCAGGACATGAACGTTGATGGATGATACCTTTAGAAGCCAGAAATACCTGAAACTTAGTGGACAAATATTCACCACCAAAATCTGTGCAAAATGTCTTAATATTTGCAGAAAATTGATTTTCAACATATGCTAAAAACTCGATGAAAGTACGAAAAACCTCAGATTTAGAGTGAAGAAAATAAACCTAAGTAAATCTGCTATGATCATCAATGAAGGTTACATAGTATTTAAATTTGTCATGTGAAGTAATCGGGGAAGGTCCCCAAACATCACTGTGAATAAGATCAAAGCAGTGAGACGCTCTACTAGCATGCAAAGGAAATGGAAGAGTTTTGCTTTTACCAAGTTTACAAGAGTCACATTCAAAAGGTAAAGAAGAACGTTCTTTATTACCAAGAAAGCCCGAGTTCATTATATGAGATAAAACTTGAGTATTAGGATGGCCGAAACAACGATGCCATACTATACTTAGATTAGGAATATTATTACAAGCAAAAGACTCAATAGAAGGAATTGGATAAACTACTGGAATAGGTAAAAGTAATGGAAACAAACGTCCCACTTTAGGTCCCTTCGCGATCGACTCCCCTGTTACCTGGTCCTGCACAACACAACCATCACCAGAAAAGTTAACAACACAATTGTTATCAACTAATTGACCAACAGAAATGAGATTTGTAGAAAGTTGAGGAGCAAGAAACACATCAGTAAATATAGAAGAAGCATTTCCAACAGCTTTGATTGGCAAAGAACTGCCATTGGCCGTCTGAATAGTAGATTGGCCAACATAAGGCCGAACATGAGACAAAGTTGTGGGAGTATTTGTCATATGATTAGAAGCCCCTGAGTCTACATACCAAAGTGTAGTAGAATTTTTACCTCGAAATCCCATTGCAGATAATGCCGAAATTAGCATCTGTTGCACCATTTCAAAAGTGCAGTAAGTTGCTACAGGAGGTGGAAGATTAGGAGAAGCACCTGAGGAAGACACATGTACTACAGTAGGTGCTACCGGAGGAACAGCAGAAACATTGCATATTTTTAGAAGGCATAGATGATCCACGCCCTTGGGCAGCATAAGCCATAGTTGTCGTCGTGGAATTGCCATAAGATTGTTCTAGAATAGCTTGAGTACTTAGACGTTGTTATTCGCGAAGTAACTCACCAAAACAAATATCTAGAGAAGGAACAGGAGATCTGTTCAATAGAGAAGAGCGAACTGATTCATATTCCGGGCGTAATTTCATGAGAAATTGATCACGCTGACTAGTCCTGTGAAGATTTTGAATAGTTGATATAGCAGCAACAGGAACATTTGTTGTAACTAAATCAACATATTCATGCCAAAGAGTCAAAAATGTTGAGTAATAATCCTGGATGGAAAGACTACCATGTTGGAACATGGCAATCGCATGTTCCAACTGAAAGCAACAAGCATCATTGTCTTGATGATAAACTTTCTTCAAATAATTCCACGTGGAGTGAGCAGAGCGATAAGCCATCAAGTTGGTGACGATATGTGGTTCCGCAGAACTAAGAAGCCAAGACATGATTCGAGCATCAAGCACAGCCCAAGAAGGAGATGACACGACTTCCTTAGAGTTGACAGTATCAGATGTTGGTGTAATATATGTGCCATCAATATGGCTGCAAAGGTCTTTTCCCTTGAGGAAAAATTCAAACTGGAAAACCCAAGTAGAGTAATTTTTTCCCATAAACTTAACACACATTGGTGCAGTATCCATTGCAAGTAAATACAACCCAAGATAAGGACCTTAAACAGAGATTGTCGAAGAACACTTGTTTGGCAAAAAAAACACTAAAAAGTATCAATGAAGATTTCCTCGGAAATATAATGATGAAATTAAAGAAATCGAGAAAATGACTTTAAACAGAGATTGCCAAAGAACACTTGTTTAGCAACAAACGCTAAAAAAATATCAATGAAGATTTCCTCGTAAATAGAAAACTGAATTTTTTTTTCTCAAAGAAGCTCTGATACCATACCGAATGATTTGGTGTTATGATTTCTTTCTATTTATAGACTTTACAAAATACAACAAACCTATAAAATACATCAATTTAATACATGGACAGCTGTTTATGGACAGTTTGTGGACAGCCATGGATTGCTGTCTATGGACAGCTATGGACAGCTGTTTATGGACAATTATTTACTGCTAAATAGACTATGGACAGCAGCTGTGTACAACTAAATGAATATGGACAACAAATTACATCAAAGTTGTTATGGACAGCTAAGCTGTCAATGGAACACAGCAAAGCTGTTATGGACAGCTAAGCTGTCCATTGACAGGCAATTGCCCCACCGAGAAGGTGAGGACACTGTTCAGTCAAAAATTTGAGCATTGCAGTTCTTACTTGCTTCACATCTTTTCCACCTATACTGACACCAGCTTCCACCATGAACGGGTGGCCTTCAAAAACCTGAGCACTGTAATAATGATGGCAAAGAGATTATTAATCACCCCACCCTTGATTATTGATTAACAGAAACTAAAGTAAATTCCAAATTCACAAAGTTGTTCCCATGACAATTATCTCAAACACAACCTAATCATCACCAGAAACCATTAACCCAAAAAAAAAATAGATACAGATAATATTTCAAATACAACCTGCTGGAGTAAGTGGCAACCAGGTCAGGGTGCAGTTCTTTTATAATACCAAGACGAAGATTGTACTCTCCAGCTGGACTAAGACACTGAAAAATAATTGCTAAGTATTAAGCCAAAACACTTGGAAGTAAAAAAAGAGAAAATTATTAGGAAATAAGAGATGGGTTTGTATTGAGATCAAATGTATGGATTAGTTAATAAATAATTAGAGCTTTAGCAGCATACATCACCACTAGGGTCATCAAACTTTGCTTGACGAAATAACTGATGTATACGGACAATTTGCTGAGAAGTTAGAGATTTGACTGCCATCTTTGGGCTGAAATCAGGACCCATTTCCCCTAAAAAAGGACGGGAGAGAGGAAAATATCAAGTCATAGACTCACAGCAACTTAAGTGACTAAGTAGGGCTATCTAGAAAATAGACTAAAAGATTGACAGTTCAGTACCCCTCTTTAGATACTACTAATTAGAACGCAGTGAATTTGACTAATGCAGTCAAAATGCTCTGCAAACAAATGCCTACAGCTACCATCAGTGGCCACCTTAACAGATGTTTCAATCATGCAGACTTTTCGGTGAATAAGTTCAAATTTTTCATGCCAAATACACGAGAAGATCAACAACATAAAAATCATCACGAGTACATAGACACCTCTTAATATCTGTATCAGTTGACATCATAAAGCTCTATTCTTATAATTTTCACGATTTTGTTGATGGGAGGAAGTCCTTCACTAAGTCTGTTGCATTCTACTAATAAGAGAGTATTTGCTAACATAAGCAAGTAAATATGTTTATTTATCAAGTAACTTACATAACAAGTTGATAAAAGATTGCTGCAAAGGCTTACCAATGAGCCGTTCAGCATAAGATTTTCCGATATTTACAAATTCATGTTGAAGAAATTGCAACAGGTTCTGTTTTGATGTTTCTGTTATAAGGCGTTTGATTAACAATAAGTCAACTGATGACGGGTGGTGCTTTGTCTCTAGAGGAACTGGCGGCATCACATCGGTTCTTCGTGCAAATCTTATAGTTACATTTTTGCTGCATGGAAAATAGATGTTAGCATAAATTTATATTAGGATGATGTCAGAATTTTAGAAAGTAAACGTGAGTGACTATATGTTATCTGCATGTATGTTTTTGTGTGGGCATATTTGTGAGTTTTTTTTCGTGTGTGTATGAGAGAGAGAGAGAGAATACTCAGGTGCATCTGATAGGAACTTAAAAAGAAATTGGGCATAAGGGGTGATAACAGCCATTTGTCGCATGTAATGTAGTATCTTAGACTGCACAATCCAAATAGTATAGTTAATAAAATTAAACAATTTTGCATAAGATGCTGAATCAGTGTAGGAAATGAATTGATTTACAGGGAAAATATTTGAAAGCCCAGACATGAGGTGCATACACGATAGGTTGTCCAGTTCCCCTCGATCACAACTTGAATTTCAGCTCCATGCCACCGCTCTTTGTTATCCCGTTTTTCGTGCACATAAACATGAGGAATGTTCCTGAATACTTAAAAATTATGTATCATTTTGGTGTTTGAATATGATCAAAACTCTAAAGTTTGTCACTGCTTATTACTCACACTGACATAGGAAATCACAAAAGGAGATGCATAACACTAACATATGTACAAATACAGATAGGGTAGCATGCACAATTTTGCGAAACACCAAACAAGCACTAATTATCTTATCATCTACCGGTGAATATCAATATCCAGCCTGCAAAATGATAGGTAGCTCTGGCCCTTCATTGATGATGCGATCTCTATAGGAAGCCCTGTACTCATTTTAGACCAGATTAATGCCTGCATGAGTGAACAAAGATCATTACGTTAAGGAGAACACCTTATTAATTAAAATCCATGTATCATCATAAGTGACATAACTTCTCTAATATATTAAGACATTAACACATGCGTTGTCCACATAAGTTACTTTATGCTGAAACTATCATGTCTTTTAGCATTTGCATACTATTCATCTTTTATCATATTGCATATTTGCACTATCTACTAATCAATGGACAAGTTTATGAGTTATGACATGCCTGCATCCTTGAGGGAGAAAGAGATGTAGATATTCTAACATATCTACTGCATGCATGGTAGACAATAATAAGTCCATGCTAAAAGAAATAAAGCAGCATGTACAGAAGATAATTCTAAAATTTACCATTTTTGCACCAAGACCAAACTTGCCACGTGTTTGCTTCAAACCATACTTTGTCCCAGACAGAACTGCATCAACAAAGCCAAGTACACAAAGCTGACAGAAGTGACAGACCCACATTCTAAATAAATTTCTGTAACACCAAAGTTGTATAGGAACTTAATTAAAAGAATAACAGGAAACCTCGCCCAAACATATTTGGGATGTCATCATGTGGCATTCCTCTTCCATTATCCTACAAATAACACCAGACCAAATCATGAATGCTCCACACTACGGTAAGCAACATAACGTAACCCCCAACCGACCTTCCCTAAAAGAAGAAAGTGCTTGCTTGCTTGCTACAAGATATTCATGCGATTGAAATTAAATCGCACCTTGCATGTAACTCTGAAAAATGAAGTTTCACCTCGACCCTTCATGGCCTTGGTAGCTTGAGGCTCTTTCACTTTCCTTCCAAGTGCAGCATTCTTTGCTTGTAATTGCTGAGCACGGACTTCCTTTGCCAATCGTTTCTGGATAACAAAAAATGAGAATTAGAGAGAAGTTTCAAACAAACAAGAGCTGCATGAACAATTCATACTTCTTATGATGTTCCTTTTTGTCTCCCAATATCAATAACTCATTTACATTAACAAAATTTGAAGAACTTATTAAATCATGAGACATGACTCTTAGTTCAGTTAAACAAAGAATCTGGACAGGATGTTGCCTATCCAAGAAAAAATGTTTTCCCTAAAATGCAACCATGTGCAAGCCTAAAAATATTAAGGATATTTCTCCTTCACAAAGCCACATACAAAAAAATAATCATTTATGTCCAAGCCAAATGGTTAGAAATAATAACTTTAAGTCTAGCTTGTCAAGAGTAAAAAGGATCAGACATAAAACAGAATTGAAATTAGAAGGAGGAATACCTCACGATGCTTAGCTGTCTCATAATCTTCATATAATTCCTCATCAACACGTTGCCGATCAACAAGACCAATCATAGTATTAAACTTGCTTTTGCCAATCTCTTCGCTGGAGAGGGTATGCATATTTATTAACAGCAGTAGAACAAAAATTTCATAAAGTTCTTCATCCACCCTTGGCATCAGTGGGGATTTCCATGTAAGAATAAAAGCTGAATTTGGCAGATAAACCAGAATTCACTATCACTAGTTTGACTTACATTGTTACTTCAACAACAGGAAGCGCAGAAATGGACTCTGCAGAATCGAGAGAGTTTTCTACAAGTTCCCTTACAGTAGTGTAAAGAGATTTCCCAGGCTGAGAATTCACATTGGAAAAATAAATTAAAGAAGGGAGAATAAAAGACACTGAGGATATTGCCGTAATGCATACGTTTTAGCTCGTAGTTAAACAGCTATAATCGCAAAATCAGCAAATAGTTTCCAAATCCATCCGTGAAAATACAACTGTTGAACGCTACATGATTCTAGTTACAAGAACCAGCTACTAAAATTATCTTTATATCTCAACTGATGGACATGCAGCTTTTAGCAACAAAATAATAAAGGGAGTAACGAGTAAAATAAACGGAAGAACCGATGAAGCATGAAGGAGGAAAGGAAAGAAGGAAATACATTATCAAATCCAGCGATGTTCTTGTTCTCTGCAAAGAACTCAGCGGGAGATTCTGCAAATTCAACAAAAAAAAAGGAATTCGGAAAGTAAATTAATTCAGACGACCATAATATGCATAATCTAGTAATTTAAGAGAGGCCAATAGCAAAAGAAAAGGTAAATTGACAGTAACTACTAACTCTGCTTAAGAGAGCTTTCCTTAAGCTTTTTGGGAGTCCTAGATTTGCCTTTCTTTGGTTCAGTTGGGCTTTCACTACTACCCGCAGTTTCCATTTCGCAATAGTTAAACCAAATTCATCAAAATCAGCTAGCAAAGAGAAGAAGCTACGGAAAATTTATTTTGAACTTCTCACTAAGAGAAAGGGAGAAGACAGAATCTGCTAGGGCTAGCTACGGGTTTGAAGGTGACCGGCTACGATGCGGTCAACTGCATAACGGCTTCATGGAGGTGCGGTCTTCAGCTGATGATCGATTAATTAATGTGGAAAATTTTGGTTTCAATGCATTTTAGTATAACAATTTTATTTTTACTATTATTTTTTATTTAAATTTTTGAGTTAATATTTCATTATTATTTTATTTAAAAAAATATCAATTTAATATAATTTATTTATTTTATATATAATAATACACGTAATCATATTTTTAAATAATTAATTAATTGATTCTTAAAAAAATTAATTAATTTATTATTTAAAAATATCATTTTAAATATCACATATATATTATTATATACATAAAAAATTAATTAAATAATAAATTTTATTAAATTGATATATTTTTTTAAATAATTATTATTAAAATAATACTTCAAAAATTTAGATAAAAAAATAATAAATTTAAAACTTAATATTAGTAAGATATCAAATACAACAATTTTATCGGTGCAGAGACTTACTTGTTTTCTTATATAGAGAAAATACAAATAATTAATGTGAAAGAAATATGAGATAGCATAATAAAACATCATATTATGACTTATGAGTCGAGGAATATCTATTCTTAATAAATAATATAATATATTATTAATAAGTATAATAATCACATAATTATATTTAATAAAAAAATATTATTTTAATTATAATTATTATATAGAAAAATATTATTAGGAATACCTATCTATGTGTACAATAGGGGTGAGCATCGGTTCGAAACCATAAATTTTATGGTCAATTCGAATCCGATCCGAAGTAAATTATGAATTGTTCGATCCGAATCCGATCCGATGTATATGTCAATCCGAACAAATCTGAATTTACTAATTTTAAGTCAATTCGAATCCGATCCAATCCGAAAATTATTCAATCTGAAATTTTAATTTAAATCTATTAAAAAAATTACATAAATAAGCAAATTATGAAATATCAATCCAGTTTGAGCCCGTATAAACGTCAATCCGAACAAATCCAAATCTCATATAATTTCAACATATAAAATAAAAATTATATAAAATAAAAAAAATAAAAATAAAAATATTTTTCATACAAATTAAAAAAAGTAGGTAACAACATGATTAAAAATAATCAAAAAGAAAAAAATTAAACATCAATTACATAATTTAACTCCAAATATACATAGTAATAATTTAAATCCAAAAAATTAAATATCAATTATATAAATTAACTTCATTTTACAAACATTAATAACAAAAACTATTTTTTATAATCATTTAAGGTTTAAGTCACCAATACCATCAAGAATATCTGCACGATGAAAAATTAAAAAATTAAAAATATACATAAATAATGAGCTAATAAACATAATAATATATATTTGATAACAAATAAATCTATATATATTTGAAAGTTTTATGCAATATACCTGATTCTAGAGCTTTAATTTCATCAAGTGACTTTTGGATATTAATGATTGGAGATGAACGAATTCAATTTTGAGTGCAAATCAAAGATTGTACAGTTTTAGAAGATAAAGAACTACTGTATGGACTAATTGTACGACCATCAGTAAAGAATACAGATTCAGATGCTACGGTAGATACCAGTATGGCCAATACATCTCGAGCTATCAAAGACAAAATCTTAAATCTTGAGGAATGAACATTCCACCAACTTAAAAGATCAAATTCATCATCATCCATATCAACCAATGCTTCTTGTAAGTATTTTTCCACTTCAGATTTGTTTTCCATAGTATGAACTTCTTTTAAATGCTTTCTCTTACGAGAAGTATAAAGTTGGAATGCATCTGCTTCTAAACCAAAACCTTATGTACACATTTCTAAAGGTTGAGAAGATTCTTCTGTGTTTGAGGGAAAATACGCTTTATGATACTCCTCGTACATATATTCCAAAGTTTTTTTTACCTTTTTTGAACTCATTGAAGCCTCAATCTCATCCTCATTACACAATTCTAGCAAACTTAGATATAAAGAACACTCTTTATGCCTAGGATCAAGTAAAACAGACACAAATAATATCATATTCATTTTAGATATTCCTTCCCAATATTTGTCAAACTTTACCTTCATATCACTAGCCATCTTCATCATAATATAATCCTCACATTTACTCTACATATCAAGTTGATCATGAATAAAACAAATACGATCTAAGAAGAAATTAGAAGTCACATATAAAGATCCAGAAAACATTAATGTAGCTTCATAAAAAACTTTCAAAAATTGGACAAAATGTCTAGCATTATCCCAATCCATTATAGTCGGGGCTTGTTTAATTTCACCTCGACAAAACTCTTGATAGTATCCCAAATCAGTGATCTCTAACCTTTCAAATGCTTTTTGAAAATAAGTTGCATAATCCAACATCAAATAAGTTGAATTCCACCTTGTCATAACATCTAAACAAACGAATTTTTGAGTAGAGAGTTTTTCCATTTCAGCAACACTCTTAAATTTTTGCAGTCTAATTGGTGATCCTCTCACGTATCTTACAACAACACGAATCCTATTTATTGATATGTTATACTCTCTCAAACCCCGCTCAACAATTAAATTCAGAATATGTGCACCACATTGTATGTGCAAATATTTTGATTCTAAAATTGCATTACCCCAACCATTAACACATTTTTTCAAATAAGTAAGTGCAGTATCATTAGAACTTGCATTATCAACTGTAATACATAATATCCTATCAATGCCCCAATCTAACAAGCATGCTTTAATCGCTCTACCAAGTGTATCACCTTTATGATTTGGAACTTGACAAAAGTTCAAGATTCTCTTTTGTAAATTCCAACCATTATCAACAAAATGAGCAGTTAGACACATATAACATAAGTTCTGACAAGATGTCCATGTATCAGTGGTAAGACATATTCTTTTACTAGTTCTATTAAACAACTCTTTTAATTTTACTCTTTCAGTAACGTACAAATTCAAGCAATCTCTTGCAATAGTCCACCGAGAAGGGATTTTAAACAAAGGTTGTAATTCTTCAATAAACTCCTTAAATCCTTCACCTTCTACGATTATAAATGGCAATTCATTTTTTATTATCATCCTTACCAATTTTTCTCTACATCTTTCAATATTAAAACTGTGAGGTACAAGACTTCCTTCCTTATGAAAAGCTAAAGTTTTTTGTTTCTTAAGAACTCTACCGGGAAACTTATCACATCTAATGGCAATGTGTGCAAGTAAATTTGACATGCTAGATTTGCTTGACACATACTTATATTGTTTCTTACAATATTTGCATATAGCTTTGCGATGTTTCCCTACCCCTTCTATAATAAAATGAACCCATGCTTCACTACTAGATCTAGAGGAAACTTTTTTACATTCTTCTTTAGAAGCAATGTATAGATCAGGAATTATAGTACTTACATAATCTTCTTCTTGAGTTGGTTGTGTTGCACTTTTATCTTTATTTACTTCTTCAATCACGTAAAGTGTATCATTATCTTTATCTAAAGCCATCTGTATAGTTGTAAAAAAAAATATTAGACATTTGCAATAAAATAATTGTAAAAATGTGCAAATAGACGTGTGGTGATGTTGGACATGTTTGCTTTCATATGATTTAAAATATGTATTGAACATTTATATATAATATAACTAAAAATTTAATAATATGAATGAAATGTTCAATTAACATGCACTATTTATAGAACAATATTTTATGATATTGATTTTATAATTATATAAATAACCATGATGTAATACAATGTTGACATTTGTTCTACCAAGCCACTATAAACCTCAATATTTTAAAAATAGTTTAAAAATTATTGTAGCTCAATTAAAGCATAAAAAACAACATTTTTAGTGGAAAACTCTAGACAAACTGTCTTTGACAGTTTGATGTGCCTAGATATCGAAAAGTTATATGGAATCATAAAAAAATTCGTTCAAAGTTTTCTTATAATGTCATCTAATTTTTGTTCTACAATACAATCACATTTTCATTCAGACTCGTAATTTCATCTCATAGCTCTCGAAAATTACTATACGAAAACAGTAAATCACACAATATGTTTTAGAATCTAGATAGCTTATTGCTTCACACATCCATTTGAAACAAAAGCAATAACTATCAATAACAACTAAAATAGAGCATTTGAATATTAGATCTGAAATCAAAATTTAGAAAAAGAAAAAAAGGAAAAAAAATATAACCTTCTTGTTCAGGATGATGAAGAACAATGAACAATGGCAATGACAGCGGCCAGCGGCGGTAATGTAAGCGGCAATAGTAACAATGGTGAGCGGCGAGAAAAGCACGGTAGGCTGCGAGAGAGTAAGAAACCTGGCAAATGCGAAGAAGAGAAGCACAAGCAGATGCGAAGCAGAGAAGCACAAGTAGATGCGAAGCAGATAAGTAAAAGTAGTTGCGAAACAGAGAAGTAGGAGCAGTAGAGAAGCACAAGCAGCTCCAAAGTAGAGAAGCACAAGCAGCTGCAAAGTAGAGAAGCACTTAACAATGGAGGCATGTAGGCAGGGAGAGAGATGGAGGCAGCTGGAAAAATATATTAGGTTTTGGGTTAAGATTTAGAGAGATGGAGACAGTTTTAAAAATATATTAGATTTAGGATTAAGATTTAGATATACGGCAGCTTCTTTAATAGTTAGGTTAAATAATATATTAATTATTAAATATATCGGATCGGATCGAATTATATCGATTTGAATATTTCTAATCCGAATCCGAACGGATTGATAAAATCCAATCCGAATCCGATCCGATTTCGGATAGAAACCACTTAATTTTATCGGATTTGATTGGATTTTTCGAATTGATCGGATATTTTGCTCACCCCTAATGTACACCAAAGTATTTAAAAAATAAAAAAAAATCAAGCACATGATAAGCCCGAGATTATCAAATATGTGGGATGGGTAATTTTAATTTGTAATGGTTCAAATACTATGTAACTTGTTTGTGGATATGTGATATATGATTTTATTAAGTTAATAATTTTGAATATTTTATGCTAACAAAAAAATATAATTATTCATCTTTATATAAAAAGAAATAAAAACATAATAACTTATATTGTGTTTTTTAAAATTTTTTTCTAATTTTTTAATATCTCTTTGCTATTTCCTACTACATAATTTAATATTATTTATATAATTAACATCACATATTTTATTTATATTATATCATGTTTAATTTAATTTTAAAAAAAATATTATACTATATTTAAAACAAAAAAAAATTATAATACACCCAAACTTATTTCTATTTATACTTCAATAAAAATATTATAATTATATTTACACAAAATTTTAACTTATATATTTTATACACATACTATCATAAAATAATAATAGATCCTCCTTTGAAAAAAAAAAATAATTTCGGACTCCGTTTTGTAAGAGGTAATCATGCTAAGCAAATTAACCAATTTAACTCGACTGATACAAACTATTTTAAGTTGGAGTAAATTATTAATTCTTTGTAATTAAAGTTATATTTATTTTTATTATTATAAATAAATATAAACAAAAATTAAGTATATAACATAACATCTTTTACAGATATAATTTTATTTTTAAAACATTAAATTTATGCTTTTCATAGCATGATAAATATATATTTTTTATAAATTTACTATATATAAATTTACTAAATTGTGTTATTTTAACTTTTATGTAAAATTTACATGCCTACCTCACCATATGAAACATGTTTGTGAATTTATTGTAAAGCAATAATTTAAGCCAATTCTGAACATACATATTGATTCGTGAGGGATGGAAGCCCGGCTATTTTATCCATTCGGATCCTTCCCTATTAGTAAGTACCCTACAACTGGTTCTCTCCACCAGTAGTGTACTTATCAGTAGTTATCACTAATATTTGATATTAGTATCTGAATAACTCGATACCCTCTGCTCATTAGAGTAGTACTAGCTTGATCGAATTAAAATGCTGAAACCTCAAGTTGGGCATTCAAAAACACTTCAAAGCGTCTTCCAACAGCAAAAACACTTGAAACATGTTAATGGCTTTCTCAAAACTTCAAAGCCTCGAACCGCATTAGTACTAATGCCCCAAAAATACAGAGATATTCGAGTTATTTGTTTGAGTAAGTCTGTTAATTATGAAAAGCTGGCCACTGATGATACTCATGAGGATGCTATTAGCGTCAAAGCTGTAGTCACTGTGACAACATCAGCCGTTGGATTTTTCAAAAGCTTTAGGATTGATAGGGGTCAAGATGAATTACAAGATCTGCTTGGCAAATCTCTCTTGCTTGAACTCGTTGCCGCCCAACTTGATCCCCGTAAGTTAAATTAATTGAAGTATTAAATATTTTTTTTTTAATTTTTAATTTTAATTCCAATTAATATAATGTAGAGACGGGACTGAAGAAAGAAACGATTAAAGGGTTTGCTCACAAGGTGAAAAGAAAGAAGGGACAAGTTGGAGTCAAGTACGAGGCCAGCTTTGAAGTTCCAAAAGATTTTGGGGAGATTGGAGCGATTTTGGTGGAAAATGAGCACCATGAAGAGACCTATCTCAACGAAATAGTGATAGATGGCTTTCCTAATTCAGGTCCTGTAAATATAATCTGCAATTCATGGCTTCACTCTAAGTTTAACAATCCTCTCAAGAGAGTGTTTTTTACCACCAAGGTGAGAGATCGATCATTACCTAATTGTCTTTCTCTCATATGAATTAATTTACATGTATGTTTCACCTTTAATCTCATAAAAAACATGTATTTTTCTTTACTTTGAATAAAAGAGAGAAAAAAAATACATTTTTACAAAAATACCAAAAAAAAAGTATATATATATATATATACACACTGTTTCAATAGAGCTAAAATTAAAATTTTATTTATAAATGAAGTTATGATATGTAATCAAATCATTAATATATCATAGATTTATAGATATGAATAAATTTTTTTAAAAAAATTAAGCAAATAGGCATCATCAAAGTTTATAACAATAAAATTAACACCCTTTTAAAAAATAATAGGGATATGGTTCTAACAAATACAATAAGAAGTTAAAAATATTTATTTAATGCTTCCAAAACATTAAATATTATTTTCTTTTAAAACATACGCACAAATAAAAATATCTGAATATCATTAATAATTTTAATCGATAAATTTAATATATTATATCTAATTTGATGAATCGTTGTTTACTAAAGGTGAATATATTCTTCTATTACTTAAATGTTGCTTTGATTTGTAGTCCCTGATAAAACATTATATCTAAATATACGTAATCTTTTGATTTTAAATACGTATTCAAAATTGATACATATTTTTTTGATCTATTTTAAACACAAATTAATATTTAATTTAATTTTTATATTATTTTAAACACAATTTCTTGTTCTTCTTATATAATATTGAAAATCGTATTTTTAATATATGTTTATTTGTTTCTATACTATATTTTAAACAAATGTAATTGTGACTTCAATTTTGAAACTTGTTTTCGAGGACATGTTAGTAATACTAGATAGGATAAAATAAAAAAGTTAAAAATAAATTGAGAATTTTAATATGTGATGCAGGTCCCTTTATTGAATGATGTGACACTAATTAAACATTATTTTTAAATACACAGTATTCTTTTGATTTTAAATAGGTTCAAAATTGATACACACTTTTTAATCTATTTTAAATACAAATTAATATCTAATTTAATTTTTACACTATTATAAACAAATGTACTTGTGCCTTCAATTTTGAAACTTGTTTTTGAATACATGTTAGTAGCAAAAGATAGGGTAAAATAAAAAAGTTAAAAAAAAAATTGAAACTTGAGTAATATATATGGGTATTTCATACACATACACTTATTTCTTATAATTTTCATTTTTCTTATAAAAAAAATTGAAAACGAATAAGGATTGGTTCTAAACCCACAAATCAGCTATTTATCTTTGCTGCTGGTGATTGGTTAATGTTTTGTTCAAATAGATAAATAAAGAAAAATGATTGGTTATTGTAAGATTGTATGTCCTTTCAAAAGCATCTTAAAGTGTACATCTGTATGATGATAGCCAGATAGGACAATTACGTACAACTCCAATAATTAAAAAAAACTTAAATATCCTTTTTATTAAAAAAAAACCTATTTAAAAATGCATCAAATATTAATAATTTGCCTTTCAACTTCAGACAAAATAAAAATATCGCACCTTCCACACATCTAAGCGCATTTTTTTTTATTTTACCTTATTTTTGTTCCAAACTTCAAGTTGTTTATTTGCTAGACTAGAAAATAATTGATTTTTTTTATTTTTACTTTTCCTTATGAGTTTCTACTAAAATTTGATTTCTTTTTACATATAATTCCTTCTTCTTTTTTTCCCACTGATTTCTAAGTCCTTTTAGCATTGAAATATACGTTCGAACACTTTACAACGCTTATGGTTTATTAAAAAATATATATTTAACAAAAACTTCCTAGATCTATTTTATGATATAATATGTTTTTATAAATTAAATAAATAATTTTTTATATTATAAAATTAAATATTAAACATATGTTTAAAATATTATAAAAATTTAAACATATTTACAACTTAATTATTTAAGTTATAATTTTAAAAAATTAAAATTATTTAAAAATATTTTTTTATATATTTTGTTAATAAAAAGCATCGGAGAAAAAAAATCAAAATACAAAACATTTCATCTATCTCCTTTTATTTCCCTCTCCGTTCCTCTTACAATTTCTTCCTTTCATTCATTATCACTATTTCTCTCTCTCTCGTTCACTTATTCTCTTTTTTTTTTATTATTAAAATATTAAAGAGAGAAAAAGAGGACAAAAAGAATAAAAAGGAAAGCGAGAGAATATTGAGATAAAAAATAGGAGAGATGTTTACTATATATATATATATTATGGTCGGTTTTTCAATATATTTTATTTTATATTAAAAAAAATTAATTTTTAAATTTTTTGTTTTTAATTAATAATATATTTAAATTGAATTAATAAATAAAATTATACGAAAAATTATAATTACATAATTTAAATAAAATTATAAAATATAATAATAAAAATAATATTTTAATGAAATTAAATAAGATTTAATTAAATGATATTTAATATTAAATTAATTTAAATAACTTAATTTAATTTAAATATAATTGAATGTAAAATAATGTATTAATTATTTTTTATAATAAAATTATATAAATGGATCATAAAAATATTATATTTATGGTTTAATTAATAGCGTGTTAATTTGTTAATTGTATATTATTAACTCTTATATTGGTGCGTTTAAATTTGGGGGCGGGGGTTTGAATAGTCATATTTGCCATCAGAAACGCCAAGTGGTTTAAGAAGATTGAGAAAAGAAGACCTTGAACAGCTGAGAGGGAATGGAGAAGGAGAGCGTAAGAGTTACGAGAGAATATACGATTACGATGTGTATAATGACATTGGAGACCCAGACACCAGTTTTGATCTCCAACGACCTGTTCTTGGTGGCCCTCAACATCCTTACCCTAGGCGTTGTAGGACCGGCCGATCTCGCTGTGAATCAGGTGTGCTTCAGCTCTTTAATTACTTATTGTTTTACTATTTAGTCGAATTCATTTCTTTTCCAGGCAATTCAAGTGAATTGTCAAATATCACGTTCATTCAGCTTCTAGTTACTAATTGTGAAAATGACACAGATTTTAATTTTATGCGGAAAATGATTTGTATGCTTAATCTGTCTAATTTGCTTAATAAGCCATTCACCTAATTTGCCTCATTGCACAATCATGATTCACGACTACCATCTGTCTCGACTGTGTACTCATAAGTCATTACCCAAATCTTCTAGGTCTCTCCAGCCATTTACATTTTTCAATAAATTTATGTTTAGACCTGTCCTTATCATCCTTAATTGATGATGGGATTTCATTCAAATTCATTATGAACATTGAATATATGAAATATCGAAATTTGAATCTCTGTACCTCTTGCAATATGAGGGTCGAGATTCAAATCTCATTATGGATTATTGTACGTATTATTTTCCGATTGTACTAGTTTTATTATAAGAAACATTAAAAACATTTGAAAGTATTAGAAAAAAATTGTACAGTTCAAATTCAATTTAAATTGTTATAATAAAATGTCAATTTTATCTCCACTAAATTCATTTTCAGAATTTTTTATTAATAAAATAATATTTTATTGTTCAAAAAATAACTAAAGCGTCGTATTTTTGTAGAGAGAATGACCTAAATATCCCCTATGAAAACAAGGCGATTAAAATGTGCTAATGACATAAATAAAGTGACTCTTAAAATACTTAATTCTTAAACCTAAGTGACCAGAGGGTTCATAACTATGAAAGCTTAAGGCCTAAAGTGTCATAGTTGCTAAATGACTAAGGTTACTCATATAAAAGCTAGAGTACCTATCTTCCTTTAAAAAAAATGCCACATTTGAAAATATACTAAAACGCATGTGAAACCATCTTACATAGTATTTCTACCCTGTCATAAATGAATTATGTATGTCTCAACACTCAAATTATGATATCTTTTAAAAAGCTGTGTCAGTGTTCTAAAATCCACGCATAAAATTAAGGAACCAATATTATTTAAAAATCTGACTTTGAGATCTTTTGAATGTATGGCATTTTTCCTCCTAAAAATCCAATAAAATTGAGCATGATTCAAGAATCTAGTTCCTCAATCCATCTAACATCCTTCAAAAGACTTGTTTAAAGCAAGCCACTGATTTTCTTTATACAGTTATAATTAAGGCTTATATATATATATTATACATACATATATTGTGCAGATCCAAATTCAGAGAAAAGAAGCAAGAGATTTTATGTTCCAAGGGACGAATGCTTTTCAGAGATAAAGCAGCTGACATTCCAAGTAAAGACATTGTACTCAGTGCTTCATGCATTAGCACCCTCGCTGGGGATGGTGATGAAGGATAATGAACTGGGATTTCCCTTCTTGACAGCCATAGATTCACTCTTCAGTGAAGGAGTGCATTTGCCTCCAGTTGGAGAGCAAGGCTTTCTAAGAACCATGTTGCCTAGGGTTGTCAAAACCATTTCTACTACTGGAGCTGATATCTTGCGTTTTGAGCCCCCTGAAACCATCAATAGTACTTACTCAGTAGCCATGATCATATTGATGAATTTTAATTCTTATCTGATTATTATCTTACACAATATTCTATTCTAATTCAAATATATGACTATATAATTAATTTGGATTTTTAGGAGATAAGTTCTTTTGGTTTAGAGATGATGAATTTGCTAGGCAGACTCTTGCTGGACTCAACCCTCTTAGCATCCGCTTAATTACGGTATGTTTTTTGGCCACCATTTACACCAACTTTAACTATAGACATGAATATCAATTGACCCTTTTTGTTGGGGAACAGGTTAGTCAAAGCAGATCGGATTTTTGGAAAAAAGGAAATAAACAAATAACAGGATGAAGGAAGAAAATGTTTTAAATCGTTGTTGCATGAATGCATGACATATTGATAAGCCCTTAAATCTCTCATTCTTTAGAATTCAAATAACTGACTTAGATATTTGACTTAATGCATCATAATATTAGTTAATAATTAATTTGGTGGGACATCTATTTTTTTTTCTCCCTTTGAGACAATGGGACAAAGACAAAAATCATTGGTCGCTTTGTGATCAAGATGCTTACTGATTATGCTACATATTGTGTCTTTGTTAAACTTAGTTTAAAGGAAGCATTTATCAAGTACAGTTTTTTCTGCTAACAAAAACTTGGGGTGTTAAAAGTGTAGTTTTGAGAAGTTTCAATGATAAATATGATAATAATATGTAT
Source organism: Hippophae rhamnoides (assembly GCA_033030585.1). Taxonomy (NCBI): domain Eukaryota; kingdom Viridiplantae; phylum Streptophyta; class Magnoliopsida; order Rosales; family Elaeagnaceae; genus Hippophae; species Hippophae rhamnoides. Next base: position 73,151,364 of record CM065427.1, read on the forward strand.
GGTATTCCAAATCTTCATTTGTAAGAGAGTGAAAAGCTGGTTTTTGTATGCATACTTTTTAAATGGTAGAAATTAGACCATGAACATTAAGCTTTTGAATTCTTTATCTGTTATAAATAAGTACTAGGGGAAGCAAATTTCGGGTCCAATTTGGTTGCACAAATATATAATTATGGGTAACAGTAAAATAATAAGCAGTGAGAAAAATAAATTACACACAATGATTTAAGTGGTTTAATCTATCAATGTGAAAAGTTTACTCTATTGACGACGGCATATCGAGTAAAAATCCATTAATAATTAAATGAATATACAAACACTAATTTCCAGAGAACTTCACAAAATATATCAAAAACCCAAATACATAAAAAAAATATATCTCTAATTTATTGGTAATATACATCAAAATAAATTAACAAACTTACTATTTAATCAAATATTACTGTACAAATGAACTTACTGCATAGGACCTCTGTTTTAATATGTTTTGCAAAAATTTGAGAGAAAAAATTGGAGATTCTTTTCTGATGCTTCCTGATGGATTAATAAATAAAGAAGGCTTGATATTAATTAAGAAGCTTTCAACTTCTCTTGCAAAATGGTTGATGGAGTTGTTGATGTTTTTCCTCAACATTAGCTTCCATAAAAGGGGTACTCTTCATCAACTTCTGTTTCTTTTCTTTTTTTGTTTATGCTCTCTATTTTGTTTTCTTTTCTTTGGCGGCTATTGTAAACTCTCTACAAAACATCATATATATATATATAGAGAGAGAGAGAGAGAGACAATAGAGGGTTTAAATGATAAAAAATTTAGGCTTGAACGTTTTAGGCCAACAGTTAACAAATCTCCACCTCGGTTCAAAACAGAAGCAACTTCTTTAAATATGAAAATTCTTCGGATTACCAAATAACTGTAATCCAAAGCCTCGAAGGGTGATCATTTACTACAAACATCAATCAAATCTAAGCTATGCTTGAACTTGTTAAATGGAATTGGTTTGGTTAACATATCAACTGGATTCTCTGTAGTGACTATCTTATTGACAACAATAGCACCCTGAGAGACAATGTCACGAACGAAATGATATCTGACATCAATATGTTTGGTTCTTCATGATACATAGTATTCTTGGTCAAGTGTATCGCACTCTGACTATCACAAAATACAATAGAAGTATCTTGCTATAAACTCAAATCACAAACCAAACTTCTAAGCCAAATGACTTCTTTCACTGCTTCTGCTGCTGCCATATATTTTGCCTCTATGGTAGACAAAGCAACTGTAGACTGTAAAGTAGCCTTCCAACTAATAGCACAATGAGAAAGAGTGAAGACATAACCTATCACAGATATTTTTCTATCCAAATCACCAGCATAATCGAAGTCCACATAACCAATAACACTACAACTAGTCTTAGAATTTTCATCATACACCAAACCAAAATTAGATGTGCCTCTCAAATACTGAAGTATCCATTTCACTGCTTGTTAATGACCCTTGTCAAGATTACTCATATATCTACTGATAACACTAATTGCATTTGAAATGTCTGGACGAGTACAAACCATAGCGTACATCAAACTACTAATCGCACTAGTATATGAAACCTGCGATGTGTACTGCTTTTCTTCTTTTGACTGTGGTGACAAATCCAAAGAAAACCTGAAATGCACAGTTAATAGTGTATTTACAGGTTTAGACTCTTTTATACCAAAACGTTCAAGAACTTTTTCAATAAAACTTTTCTGAGTCAAATAAAGTTTACCCGCTTGTCTATCCCTATAAATTTCCATGACTAAAATTTTCTTCGTTGTATTCAAATCTTTCATCTCAAACTCACCACTAAGTTGAGACTTTAATTTCTGAATCTCAGATTTATTCTTAGAAGCAATAAGCATGTCATCAACATAAAGCAACAAATAGACAGATGAACCATCATGGAATCTTTTATGATAAACACAATTATCATAATAACTCCTAGAGTAACCTTGATCAATCATAAAAGAGTCAAACCGCTTATAACACTACCTAAGAGATTGCTTCAATCCATATAAATATTTTTTCAATAAACAAATATGATCTTCCTTACTTGGAACAACACATCATCTGATTGATGCATATAATTTGTTCCTCAAACTCACCATGTAAGAAGGCTGTCTTGACATCAAGTTGTTCTAATTCCATGTTAAACAATGCAACTATAGCAAGCAATACACGAATAGAGCTATGTTTTACAATAGGTGAAAATACTTCATTGAAGTCAATACCTTTTTTTTTTACAATAACCTTTTGCAACAACATGTGCCTTGAACTTAGCTGCTTCAACCTCAAGTATAACTTCCTTTTTCTTGAAGAATCATTTGTTTCCAACAATCTTCTGGTCCTTAGGAGGTTTCACTAATTCCTAAGTATAATTCTTATTAAGTAATTCAATCTCTTCATTCATAGCAAAAAGAATAGACTCATAACAAGTGATAGCTTTATGATAACTAGAAGGTTCATGCACCTTAATAGACTTTGTCACAGATAATACAAAAGAAACTAAGTTTGCATCTGCGTATCTCTCTTATTCCTTTACTCTCAGCGATACTATATAGTTGCTCATGTTACTCTTTTACTACATCATGAACAAAATCATCTATCTCATCCACAAATGGTAGATCTGAAGTGCCCTCTTGCACTTGACTAGGAGCTCCACTATCAAGCTCCACCTGCTCACTAACACAGTGGTCTTTACCTATAAAAATAGACTCATTTTTCTTTTTTAACATGGAAAACTCATCAAACTTAACATCTCTACTAATCAAAAATTTAGGTAACTTGGGTTTAACACACTATAATCTATAACCCTTTACTCTAGAATGATATCCCAAAAATATGTATTTTAATACCCTAAGCCCAAGTTTACCATCATTAACATGACCATAAATTGGACAACCAAAAAATTTCAAATTAGAATAATTAGTAGGAGTACTAGAGAATATCTCAAACAGAGTCTTCAACTCAATTGTAATTGATAGAGAACGATTTACCAAATAGCAGGCATGGTTACAAGCTTCAGTCCAAAAGGATTTGTCCAAGTCAACTTGAAAAGACATACGAGTTTTTTTTAAGAAAGTCTTATTCATACATTCTATTACTCCATTTTGCTGTGGTGAATGACGCACAATGCATTGTCTCACTATGTTATTTCTTTCACATAACTCATTAAACTAACTTTCACAAAATTTCAAATCATTGTCAGTCCTCAAATGCTTGATTTTCTTGTCTATTTGATTTTCTATATAAGCCTTGAATTTTACAAAATTTGAGAATAAATCATTCTTGTTTTTCAAAAAATACACTCAAACATGACAGGAGATGTCATCAATAAAAGTCAACATATATCGAGCACCGCCCTTAGACACAAAACGAGAAGGATTCCAAAGATTTGAATGAATATAATCAACAGTTCCTTTCGTTTTATGGATGACTGTATTGAACTTGACCCTGTGATGCTTTCCATAGACACAGTATTCACAGAAATCAAGCTTCCCAATTTTCTGACCATTAAGCAAATCTTGTTTGCTCAAACTAGACATCCCTACCTCACTTATATGCCCTAACCGCATATGCCATAATCGAGTAGTATCAGAATCTTGATCTAACGAGGACGAAACTGAAACACTGTCAATAACAGTGCTATCTTGAAGCACATAGAGGCCACGCGACTTTAATAACAACGAGAGCACCCTTATCAACTCTTAAAACTCCACCTTCAGTTACATATTTATAGCCTTGTGAATCAAGAGTACCCAAAAATATTAAGTTCTTTTTCAAATCTAAAACATGGCGAACATCTTTCAAAATCCTAACAATACCATCATGCATTTTAATTCGAACAGTACCAATACCAACAACTTTGTAGGACACATTGTTTCCCATCAAGACAACACCCTCATCAATAGACTGATAAGAAGCAAACCAGCCCCTATTGAGGCACATGTGGTAAGTGCAATTCGAATCAAGAATCCAAACATCTCCAGGAGAATTAATAGATACTGATTGAACATTTTCACCATCAGAATCAGAACTATCTTCAACACCAGCAATATCATTAATAATAGAAGGCGTTGTGGTAGATTTTCTTTTACCTTTGAGTTTCGGACAATTTACTTTCCAGTGCCTTTCCTGACGGCAATAGTTGTATTTATCTTTTCTTTTTCTAGATTTGGATCTATACTTGCCTCTATTATTGTTTATACCTTTTTGTTGATTTTTATCTTTGACAAATAAACCACTATAATTATTATTGTTGCTTGTATATACCTTTTTCTTCAACTCTTTGGAATTCAAAGTTGCTTTGATATCCCCCAAAGAAATAGTGTTTTACCCATATAGCATGGTATCAACAAAATGTTCAAATGAATGAGGTAAAGAACATAATAGATCTAAGGCTTGATCCTCACCATCAATTTTAACATCGCCATTTTTTAGATCACGAATAATTTTAGTAAATTCATCAAGGTGATCGTGTAAAGGTGTACCTTCTAACATTCTGAATGTATATAAATGTTGCTTCAAATATAATCGACTTGTCAAAGATTTGGTTATACACAAATTCTCCAATTTAAGCCATAACTCAACGGGAGATTCTTCATTACCAATCTCATGTAATACCTCATCAGACAAGGATAATTGAATTTAACTGAGAGTATTTTTCATCAATGCATTTTTTCTTTATCAGTTAATTTTTCTGATAATTTATCCTTGCCTTCAAATGTCTTAACCAACCTTTTTTTAACTAATATGACCCGCATCTTCGTTCGTCATAGACTGGAATCATTTCTACCATTGAATTTCTCAATTTCGCATTTTTCCGCCATGATAGAAAACCCAATATTAAATAAATAGAAGCACAATCCAGAAAATATAAAATCAATCAGATAACCAGAAGTTCAAAATAAATCCAAAAGAGTAAACTTGATCAGTTCCAATAAATAACAGAATAACCTAATGCTCTGATACCAATTTGTTATAAATAAACACTAATGGAAGCGAATTTCGGATGCAATTTGATTACACAAATATATAATTATGGGTAACAGGAAAATAATAAACAGTGAGAAAAATAAATGATACATAATGATTTAAGTGGTTCAACCTTTAAATGTGAAAAATCTATTTCACTGACGACGATACACCGAAAAAAAATTCACTAATAATCAAATGAAGATACAAACACAAAAAAAAATATATCTTTCTAATTTATTGGTAATATATAGTAAGATAAATTTAAAAACTTATTAATTAATCAAATATTTCCGTACAAATTAGCTGAGATTACTGTGAAAAATTGGAGATTCTTTTCTGGTGCCATGGATTAATAAATAAAGAGGCTTTGATAATAACTAAGAAGTTTTCAGCTTCTCTGATAGAGTTGATGTTTTTCCTCTACACCAGCTGCCACAAAAGGGGTACTCTTCGGCAACTTCTGTTTTTTTTTTCTCTCTGGCGGCTACTGTAAACTCTCTACAAAACAGCATATATATGTAACTAAGGATTTAAGTGATAAAAGTTTTGGGCCTGAACGTTTTGTGCCAACAATTAACATTATCATCTGCTTCATTTTTGCTTTAAATGATACAGGAGTGGCCGTTAAAGAGTAAACTTGACTCTAATATCTATGGTCCACAAGAATCAGCAATCACCACAGAAATGTTGAATCAAGAGATTAGAGGTATCATGACTGTTGATGAGGTTAGTTATTAATTAAAACATCATTAGAATTCGTAGTTATTACTAACATGGACAAATGATACGAGTATTAGCAATTATATATGAATGCAGGCCTTAAGACGAAAGAAGTTGTTCATATTAGATTATCATGACCTTCTTTTACCATTTGTTAGAAAAGTAAGAAAGATTAAAGGTACTACACTGTATGGATCAAGGACAATCTTCTTTCTCAACCCAGATGGCACTTTAAGGCCTCTGGCAATTGAGCTTACTCGGCCACCCATGGATGACAAACCACAGTGGAAGCAAGTTTTTAGACCTTCTTGGCATTCAACTGAAGTCTGGTTGTGGAGGATTGCCAAAGCTCATGTTCTAGCCCATGACTCTGGTTATCACCAACTTGTTAGTCATTGGTATGCATTCTTGATTAGCTAGCTACTTGTTTAAAAATAGTTTCCTTAGTTTCTATTTTAAATATTTGATTGATAAAAATTTCATCCAAATTTACAGGTTAAGAACTCATGCAGTAACAGAACCTTATGTAATAGCAACGAATAGGCAATTGAGTGTAATGCACCCAATCTACAGACTATTACATCCTCATTTTAGGTACACAATGGAGATCAATGCACTTGCTCGAGAAGCACTTATCAATGCTGGTGGCATCATTGAGACTGCATTCTCACTTTCCAAATATTCTGCAGAGATCGGCTCTCTTGCATATGCCGCTGAATGGCAGTTTGACTTACAAGCATTGCCTGCTGATCTCATTCATAGGTAATTTTATCTCATATGTCCTCATTATTTGGTCTCAACTAAATGTTCATTAGTTTCATGAGCCTTAGAATATAATATATGATCAAACTAATATAAAAATTCTCTATAGAGGCTAGAACTAATAGAAACAAAGTTCTCATTTGATGACATTTTCAGTTTTGGTGGTTCAATATTGATAGGGGCATGGCTGTTGAGGACTCAAGTGCTCCACATGGTTTAAGGCTAACAATTGAAGACTACCCTTATGCCAAGGATGGACTTGACCTATGGGCTGCAATCGAAGAATGGGTAACTGACTATGTCAACCACTACTACCCAAACCCAACCCTTGTGGAATTTGATGAAGAGCTTCAAGCCTGGTGGACAGAGATTAGAACAGTAGGTCATGAGGACAAAAAAGATGAACCTTGGTGGCCTGTCCTTAAGACCTCCAAAGACCTCATTGAAATCCTTACAATAATTGTGTGGGTAACATCTTGTCACCATGCTGCTGTGAACTTTGGACAGTACACTTATGGTGGTTATTTCCCTAACAGACCCACCATTGCTAGAGTTAACATGCCCACAGAAGACCCATTTGAAGAAGATTGGAAAAAATTCAAGTCCAAGCCTGAAGCTGCACTTTTGCAATGTTTTCCATCCCAACTTCAGGCAACAAGAGTGATGGCTGTTTTGGATATATTATCAAGTCATTCACCTGATGAAGAGTATCTTGGTGAATCTATGGAACCTTCTTGGGCTGATGATCCGGAAATTAAAGCAGCTTTTGAGCGCTTCAATGGAAGGTTGAAGGAAATTGAAAGAATTATTGATGAGAGGAACGAGAATGAAAATTACAAGAATAGGAATGGAGCTGGGATTTTGCCATATGAGCTTCTAAAGCCATTTTCACAGGCAGGTGTGACTGGAAAGGGGGTTCCATATAGCATTTCCATTTGAAAATTGGCACACATAAGCTTCAACCTTTTTGAGTGAGTTACCTTTTTATCCATATCAAACAAAAATGGGCTCCTCATGTGCTTTAATTTCATTAATAATGTCAGATATAAAGTTCCTACATGGATGCCATATTGAGATCTGAACATTTATATATAGATGTTTATGAACTTAAGCCCCTTGAATTGTAATAATAACATAACTTGAGGTCAATAAGAATAGCCTGAGAATTTAGTAGAAAGTTATATGTTCTAATTTACTTTCCGGAATTTGATACCAGAAATATGCAGAATTTTTATTTTGTTTAAATTTCACAGAACTCATAGAATCAGAATGCTCTGCTTATTTTCTGAGGAAATTCTAGAACCAGCAAGCTGAGAGCTTTGGTATCTTTTGAGATCATCATTGTAATCAACATAGTTGATGCCAAACCAAATAGTGAAACCTGAAGTCCATTGTCCATTCATCGTTGTCCAATAAGGACCATGGATAGTACCCCTTCACATTGACTCCATCTCTGCCCCAAGCAAAAAGAGAGTGATTAATCAAAGAGCACTGAGAAGTAATCTACTCTTTAATTGTTAATTAGTGCTTTCTCAAGCGACAGACTTGGATCATTGTATTCGGCAACGCCTACAGTTCATTGTTTCGAAGATGCCACGTAATTTGGAAAATACATAAATAGATAATGCTTATAGGATTGAAAGTTTTAATTTATAATTACCATTCTCAGTTATATAAATAAATGGATTGTGATATTTTCTTTTCGTGTAGAGCAAAATATCTCGAATTCCTCTGGGATAAATCTGAAATAGAATCTGAAGCAGCCTGTTTAACCAAATTGGCTAATTACACATAAACATAAATAATGCCATACCTTGCACTGTGATATTTTTTCTTTATACACTCTCTTCCTTATTCCTTTTCTTTCTAGTTTAAGTTATCTCACTTTTATATCACCTTCAAAACAATGTAGTATAAATATGCAACATTGTGGCATAGGCATCTCCAATCATGCACCAAAACATTAAATTTGGTGTAAAATTTGATGCAAAGTTACTCCAATTCAACATCAAATTTAATGCTATAAACAATGTTATATCAAATTTGATGTAATAATGTTCATTATTATAATATATTTAATTTTAATTTATTATATGTAATAAAAAATTTAACAAAATTTTAAAAAAATTGTGCTTGAATAATATTACGTCATATAAAAAGAATATTTTATTTTATAAAAGAATATACTTTTTAGTGTAATATTTGGTATCGTGGATTGTAAATAAGTAAAAAATTGATGCAAATTTTAGTATAAAAATAGTGCAAAATTTAATGTAATATGATATTGAGGGTTTGAGATATTCTTATGAGGTCAAAAGTGGAAAAAAAGTTTAGAAATGAAGAAAAACACTTAATAATGTCATGTACTTATGTTAAAGGTTTTACCAATGCTATATGCATATTATTAGTTATTAATTGAATGTAAAGTTAAAACATAGAATAATAAATTGATTATAAGATTACTTGTTAATAAGAATAACTAAATTATGTCAAGTGGATTAATACTAAGTTGCGATAAAAAAACATTTTTGATTAAGGTTTAGGTTACATGTTTACTACTTTTAAAATTGAAAATTTGACTGCTTTAAATACTTTTTTTCACCTTTGCATTATACCAAATGAACTCTTAGGTGTTCAGATAGTAATTTGTAGATAATATTTGAAAGAGAGTCCTTACTCCCTACTTCCTTGATTTAAAAAAAAATCATAACAATTCAAGTTACATAAAAGGTACAAAATGGAAAGCTTTTATATATATATATATATATATATATATATATATCCTAAGTCAATAATACGAGGGTTTGTTACCGCTATACAAGGATGATTGACACAATCATTTCTTGTTCAATTTGAGAATTTGTTGGCCGTTCAAAAATCTAGACTAAGTAAATGAGAGAAGTCTCATTGAAAGGTGAGAAAGAAGCGCTCTACACCAGCAAAAGTAGAGGCTTTCCAACGGTACAATGGTGGTGGATCTAAAAGGAATTTCCACAAAGAAAAAATTCTCAAGGAAAATAAGGCTTTCGTCTAGGGAGAGCTTGGAAGAATCGCTGTAACAACAGAAAATTTGATGGTGAGTATTACAACTGTGGGAAGATGGGTCGTATGGAAAAAAGGTTATTAGATTAGGAAAAATCTTGTTGAAAGTAATACAGCTACTTCCAGTTCTAAGGAGAATAACAAATATAGTTGGGATGCTGAAGCATTATTCCCTACAAAGGAAGAAGAATTAGCTCTCACAATAACAACACCAAAACATATTGACTACAAGAATGACTGGATCGTAGATTCGGGCTGCTCAAATCATATGACGGGTGATAAACATAAGTTACAAAGCATGTCTGAGTACAAGAGAGATCATGTAGTGGTGAGAGCTGACAACTCAAGGTTACCGATAGTTCACATCGATAAGACGATAGTTACACCTTAATGTAATACTAACTAGGTACCACTTCAAGATGTTTATCATGTCCTAAGAATGAAAAAAAACTTGCTATCTATGGCTCAATTGACATCATCAGGCCATTGTGTCTTTTTTGATCCCCGAGATGTGAAGGTGTATCATGATCTCAAAATCTTAGAAACACCAACAATGGAGAGGCAATGATTGGAATTAGTCTACGTGATGTCACCAGAATCTACATACGTAGACAGGACAAGAAGAAATGAGATAGCAGATCTATGGTATATGCAGTTTAGGTTACGTTAGCTATTTCAAGCTAATTATGATGGTGAAAAAGTCAATACTTAAAGGGCTTCCTCAACTAGACATGCGAATAGACACGATCTGTGTAGGATGCTAGTATGGTAAAGCTTACCAATTGTCATACGAGGAATCAAAGTTTAAAGCAAAAGAACCATTGGAGTTAGTCCACTCTGATGTATTCGAGGTATGTGTGGTATGCGGTACATGGTGATATTCATAAATAATTTCTCAAGGTATGTGTGGGTTTTCTTTATGAAAGAAAAATTTGAAACATTTTCAAAGTTTAAAGAGTTCAAAGAGTCAACTAAAGGAAAAGTAAGTTAGAAGATATATTGCTTGCGCACAGATAACAACAGAGAATATAACTCAAGATAGTTCTTTCAATATTTAATATCATGTCAAATACGTCATCAGTACACTTGTGCCAACATGCCACAACAAAATAGTGTAGCGAAGAGAAATAACCAACATATTGTAGAAATTTGTCAGAGTATGTACATGAAAAGAATGTACCTGTGAGGTTTTGGGCTGAAGTGATGAAGACTACAACCTTTGTGATCAACAGACTTCCTCAACCAAGGTTAAGATTTATTTCAGTTTTTGAGAAACTATGGAACATGAAACCTATAGTTAGTTACTTTCGAGTATTTGGCTTTGTATGTATGTATTTGTTCTTGATCATTTATGAAGCAAGTTTGACAAGAAAATTGTTAAATGTATCTTTGTAGTGATCGATGAAGCATCTTCTTGGTGGTCCTCAGAGAATGAGATGTTGCCAGATTCGAGAGAATTTGGAAACAATCTACAATAAAAGATGGGGGAGCATACTGTTCAACTCTAACCAAGTTCAGATGAATCAGAAGATCCAAATAGTAATGATGTCAAATAAAGAGTAACTTAGAGTCTTTGGCAAACTCATGTATATCAAAAACCACATGAAAAAGGTGGGCCTAGTGAAACAGAAGAACTAACTCCACAATCTCAAATGCAAAGGTTAACAAGAGCACGAAATCCAAATAACAAATATGCCAATGCAACCATAGTTAAAGAAGCAACTATAATAAAACTTGAGACGTTCATAGAGGCATCACAAAGATCTGAGTGGATGACAACTATGAAAGAAGAGATCGATGCACTTCAGCAAAATTAAACTTGGGATCTGATGAGAAAACCAGGAGATGTGAAACATGTATCATGTAAGTGGGTTTACAAGATAAAACATTATCCATATGGGTCAATTGAGAGGTACAAGGCATGATTGACAGCTCATGGTTTCTCTTAATAGTACGAACTAGACTATGATGAAACGTTTAGTTCAATGGAAAAACTTACAACTATATAAGTTCTACTTGCACTTGTAACCAACAAATACTAGAATTTATGAAAGATGGATGTGAAGAACGATTTTCTTCATGGAGAGCTGAATTGGGAGATATATATGATCCAACCAATGTGTTTTCAGAGCCAAGATCATCTTAAGTATGTGTAAGTTACGAAAACACTTTACGAATTGAAACAATCACCCAGGACATGGTATGGTAAGATTGCTCAATTTTTAACAAAAAGTGGTTATTCAATAACACATGTAGATTCTAGCTTATTTGTCAAAGACAATGAAGGAAAACTAGCTATTGTGCTAGTATACATAGATGATTTAATCATAACCAATGATGATGAGGTAGAAATTCCTCGAACAAATGAGAATTTATCAGTTCGTTTCTAGATGAAAGAACTCGGACAACTCAAGCATTTCCTTGGTCTCGAGGTTGATCACACATAAGAAGGAATGTTTCTTTATCAGCAAATATATTCTAAAGATTTGTTGAAGAGGTTCAGAATGCTCGAATGCAAACCGATTTCAACACCGATGGAACCAATGCCAAAATGTGTGCACATGACGGAAAAGATTTGAAAGATGTGACAATGTATTGAAAATTGGTAGGCATTCTGATCTACTTAACCTTAACTCGACCTGACATTTCTTATGCAGTTAGTGTGATGAGTCAGTACATGCAAAATCCAAAAAAGCCTCATTTGGAAGCAGTTCAATGAATACTAAGATATTTGAATAATACAATTAACTATAGTCTTTTGTACAAGAAAGGTGGAGACTGTAAGTTCATTGGTTACTACGATGATGACTATGCAAGAGATCGTGACACCAGGAGATCAACAACTAGGTATGTGTTTAAGCTTGGTTCTAGAACAATTTCTTGGTGTAGTAAGAGACATCTGACTATATCATTATCAACAACTGAAGCTGAGCATAGAGCATCAACAATGGAAGCTGAAGAGAGTATATGGTTGATACAGCTAATGAATAATCTACATCAATTAGTAGATTATGCAGCTCTATTATATTGTGACAATCAGTCGGCAATTCGTTTGGCGAAGAATCCAATCTTTCATGCAAGAACTAAGTATGTTGGAGTACACTATCATTTTATGAGAGAAAATGTTCTACAAGAAGAAATTAAAATTAAGCAAATCAAGACAGATGATCAAGTTACGAACTTATTTACAAAAAGCTTAAACATTAGCAAGTTTGAAATGTTTCGTAGTCAGTTCGACGCAGTAAAAACAGTGAGAGTTGGTATTGATGGACAGTGTTGAAAATAAACCTTAACTCGGTATAATATAATTAGTTTTATTTACTTTTTTGAATCCAATATTAATAAGTTTAGAGTTATGTATTTTAAATTTTAATCGATACATGTTTCCTCCCTTTTTCTCTTGTTTTGTACTTTTTTTTAACTGGATTGAGTTAGTGCTTATGCTTTGATACTTAAATTGGTAAGGTTCTGGTGCACTTGGCAAAAGGTCCAAGTTTCACTTTCCAATCTCTTCACCCCGTACCTAAAATAAGTGATTATCGTTTTGGGTGGGGATTGGGTAAGGAATGTCATGAAGTGAATGAAATTGAACAATGAATTGTCAATGTGATGCCATATTCTCAGACATCGCATGGCCAATGCTCAATGCTAATATCATATGATACTAATAGTCTCCTTGTCTTACATTTTAGTCTCTTTTATATGTATTCTTGCATGTTGACTGATACCAAAAGAATCTGATATGAAAAAAGAAAAAAATAATTTAACGAAGCAAAATATTTGTTTGCAACTCAGACATGATACTTGTCTTTATACAGTTCACAGTGGCAGCATGAGCAAGAAGCTGATTGTGTGACACCAAATACGGCTCGGTTGCTGAATTCCCACCGCTGCAGCTCAACCTTTTCCAATCTGACATCGGACCGGTGGGAATAATCCAATATCATAACCAAACATGCTATAGGCGAATGGTTCGTTGAAGGTGATGCAGTTCTTCACTGTGTCACCAAATTCCTTGAAACAAAGCTCAGAAAAATCTCTACAATGTTTCCTGCAGAAAGGTAATGTAGTTGATAATTGAAATAATCAGCACACAATCTACATATAGCTAGGTATTATTTCAAATAGTTGATTTTTACATCAATAAATTTGAAACTATTAATAAAAAAATTATTTAATTTTTAGATTAACAATCAACAATTTAAATTTAGTAAATAGAAATTAAAATAAGTAGAGGATCTAAAATCTAAACTTCTTTCTTCCTTTTTTTTTTATTGGTAATACGGTACCCTTTTTGTTGGGTATTGAGGCACCGTTTTCCGTTGGTAAAATCCTTTTTAATTTTTATTTTAAATGAATTCAATTATAAAATTTAAAAAAAAAAGTATTATTATGTGTGTAAATGAGGATTAATCGTTTTCTTTTATAAGTGGTTAGATATTTTAGTGATAATTTTATTAAATAATATATATATATATATATATATATATATATATATTTAAATTTATATTATCATTATGAATTTACTATTTAACAAAATTTATTGATCAAATTAAAAAAATTTAATTTAAGAAAAATAATTTTATCTTTCCAAAAATATTTATTATTTTATACATTTTTTTATATTTTTATTTTGTTTATTTCATCATAAAAACAACTCTATCAATATTAATAACTATATTCATCCATATTATTTTTTTATTTTATTCCTAATATCACTTAATTCTTTCTCCGAGTAACAACCATTCATTATTTACAGTAAAAATAATTTAAAAATATAATTTTTATCGAAATTAAAATTAAAAAATTATTAATTCAATAGAAAAATCATCTCTACCGATGAGTACGAGTAACATCCAATCATTCTCTTCAATTTACTTCTTAATCTTATAATTCTTTTTCTATGACCTTATCTTTTAACACGAGATGAATATAATAAACTAGTGGTAATAATGATTATAAATAAATATAAATATTATAAATAGTGGTGACTTAACTAAAGAATTTGGTAAAAGAAAAAGCTTTGAATTGTGATATATTAAATTGTGAAATTTAAGATGTTTTTATATCTGTCAAAAACAAGTTTGTTAGAAATGAAACATGATAAATTTTAACATTGATTATGAAAAATATTCTTGGAAAATTTATATGTAATTATTTATTAAATTAATCTTTTAAAGTAGAACGATTATATCATAAATAGACATATTCCCCATTTAAGTCTTGTCGTGACATTAATTTGATATGTTTTTTTAAAAAATTAAACCTCAGTTTTGAAATAAATTGAAGTATTATGTTAATTTGGGGTGCAAATTGAAACCATTTAAAAATATTTAAGATTAATTACATTATATACCCAGACAATTTATAAAAATAATAAAATATTTACTTACGATAATTTATGAATAATAATAAAAATATGTATAAATTAAAACATAATTACAATATTATCTAAACGTTATGAATATAATTGTATCATTTTTTTTGTATGTTTTTATCTTATTTATATATTATAAATATAATTAACATAAAATAAATATTTTGATATTTTTATAAATTATCCACCCGTTATAAGAAAAAAAATATAATTAATCCAAAATGTTAATACTGAAATTAATGTAAATTTAGTGAGAGAAAAAAAGGAGAATATTTAAAATATAGAAATTTCGGTAGTATTGGTGCATTTTCAATTACTCAACTAGAAGTTTCAATATATGCTGTGATGCCTTTTAGTCTTTACCTCATCGCGAGGATAAGCATCAACAGCCACATCTCCATTGCTTTGATCGTTTATTCTTTCTGCGGTTAATAATTTAGTTAATTATCATTTCAAATAATAATAATAATAATAATAATAATAATAATAATAATAATAATAATAATAATAATAATAAAAAGAAAGTGGGCTAGTCACATAAATGAAGAAAAAATAAAAGGATCGATGTTTTATATATTAAAATGCTTTGTTTTTAATAAATTAATTGATGAATCATGTAGCTCTCGATATTTTATTAGAAAGAGAAAAGGGGAAATGGAAACAAAATAATCAAACCTGGATATTTGTGAGAATAAGTATATCCCATCTGCTTGGTTATCTTCCACCTTTATTTGCATAACCTTCGTACTGAAACCACTCACTCACACACACACACATATATATATATATATACACACCATTAATTATAAGCATCAAATCATTATATAAACCTTCAAAAAATGAAAATATAAAACCAATTAAAAAAATGTTTAATTAGGTAGCATAATCACTCTTCTTACATGATATTTCACTTTTAACATAGGAAAAAAATATTTATTTTTTTATAGTATAAATGTACATATATTTTTTAATATTTTAAAAGAATAAATAAATATTTATCTTTTATTATTAAAAATTAAAAATAAAATTAATTAAAAAAATGAATTATCTATAGAACGAAGTTTAAAAAATTACCATAATTAATTAAACAAGTGAAGAAATTATTTAAATGGTAAGCTGATGAAGCAGTCCCAAATATGAAGCCTTGAGGGAAGCTGCTCCTGTTGAGAGATGAAATGTCATTAATCTCTTGAAATTTTACTAATTGAGCAAGTACTTGTGATCAAGGTGTCTAAAAACCGGTCCGGATTGGATTAAACTGTAAAATCGAACCGAACGATTTTATAAATCAAATGATTTGATCCGATTTGTATTTATTAAAATCGTTTTTCAAACGGTACGGTCCGGTTTAAACCGATCGAATCGGAACAGATCGATTTAATAAATATATTAGAATTTTTATATTATTTTTCATTAAAAATGTCAAAAAAATCGAACCAAACCGGAAATCGAATCAGACCGGATCGGATTGAACGGATTTATAAATCAATCGGTCCGATCCGATTTATAATAATTAAAACCGTTTCAAACGGTCCAATCCGGTTCGATCCGAGTAATATAAACGGTTTGATCTGATCCGATATTTTTTTTCAAAATCAGACCGGATTGAACCATAGAGTTGTACACCCCTACTGCACACCCCTACTGCAGAGCCTACAAGTAATAATAGAACTGACAACATATAACCAATATTTATTTTGCTTCTCTACCATGTAATTCCTTTATATAAAAAAAAACTGTACATTTAAACATAACTTATTAAGTTATTATATATAAAATATATATAAGGGTGGGAACTTTTCTTGAAAAAAAAACTCTCCTACCCGGGCTTATGCAATCCACTTGTTGTTTACTAAACTAAAGTTAAAGTGAGCGAACAAAACCTTTAATTTAGTGGCTTTCCCTTTATCCCTCACCCTATTCTTTCATTTTTGTTTTTTCTTCCCCGCCTTCGCTCGGGTCGCATCATGGACTAGTCAAAGCGGCCAAAATTCTGTGAAACAGTTTTCTTTTCTTAGTCTATGTTTTGTTTAATTAAATAAAATAAAATTAAAATTATTTTTTTTAATTTTATATTTAATTAGAATTAAAAATAAGAATAAAATGTAATCAATTCTTAGTATAATTCTCGAAATCATGATTTTATTTCTATCTTAATTTGTTTTCAATTTTATCTCAATTCTAAATATAACCCAAATCTTAAATCCCTAAACGTTATTTAGAAAAATAATAATTTTAACTTTAAATCATATTTATAAAAATAATAATTTTAACCCAAAATCTTAACACACAAATATAACATTAAACCATAAACCTTAAATCTCAAATCCCAAAACTCTAAACTCTATTTAGAAAAATAAAAATTTTAATCCTAAATTTTAACTCATAAATATAACCATAAACTCCAAATCCCAAAAACCAAAAACCTAAACCCTATTTATAAAAATAATAATTTTAAGTATAAATCCTAACCCACAAATATAACCATAAACCCCAAATCTCAAAACCTTAAACCCCAAATCTCCAAATCCCCAAATCTCAAATCACAAACCTCAAAATCCTAAACCTTATTTAAAAATAATAATTTTAGTAATATATTTTATTTTTAAGTAATATTATTTAGAAAAATAATGTATTTTGTTTGACGAAAAAATAATAATTAAATGATATTATTTAAATTTTATTGAATATATGAGTATTAAGGTAATATATAGTATTTTTCATTCCATTCTAGTTATAAACAAAATACTGTAATATTGATTCCTTTTTTGATTCAAGTAGTAAAACCAAATAAAACTGTTTCCTTTTCATTCTTATTAACATTTCATTCTGTGAACTAAACGTCAACTAAATGTAAGGTTATTTATGGATTTTTTTAATGATTTCGAATCGATAGAAATATAAACTCAATATTCACTTTTTTTTCTAATAATTTAAGTTTTTATAAGAATTAGGGTTTTAATAATTTTTAAGATTTAAAGTCATATATTAAAGGCCTAATAATTTTAATTTTTACATAATAATGATTTAATCTTATAGTTAATATTTATGAAAAGTAATAAATATATAAAAATAATATTAATTTTTTTTATTAAAAATTTTAGAAGATTTGATTTCACTCTAACTTCAAACATATCATTCTAGTTAAAATATCATATAACATCCACGACAAACTAAAAGTAATATTTCATTTTACATTAAATTTATACATAATGAAAATTTATCTAGACATTTAAAAGAATAAGATTATTTATGATATACATTTCCAATAAATGGGGTGGCATAAAAATTTTAAAAAACAGAAGGACCTTCCTCTGGATCCGAAATTTTTTAGAAGCAGCTAAACTCCTTGTTAATGTACTCTAATTAGAGTTCATGATAAATTTTCACCAAATTTTTGACATATTTTTCGTAATTTAATTATAAAATTATTTATCATATTCCTAACTTAATGGTATCGGAATCAATTTAATTGTAGTTAGCATATTGATATTAGATTTTGTAAATGAAGTTTTTTTTAATGCACTAATATAATTAGCGCATTACGAGAATAAATAACAAAATTGACTTTGTTGATACAAGTTTGTTAATAACAGTACTGAAACAATATTACCGGAAAACCTAGTATGAACTTCTTGGGTTGAGTCGTGGACTAGGTCGCTCTCTTTAAGACGTTTTGTGGCTCTGCCTAATTTGTGCAAGCAAACATAGCCCCGTCGTCCCCAGGATAAAACAACCCAGAATCTTTTTTTTTCTCTGTCTCGGAACTTCACTGCACTGATGAAGACCGGAATGTTACACCTGAAAAAATTTGTTGCTCGGAAAACTAAAAAATAACTTAGAGTTGCAGAGAGAATTGTTTGCTGAGATTGTTATGTGTAAATGAGAGCTGAAGCCCTCTTTTTATAGGTTTTAGAAACCGTGTGGCAATTATGAATAAAACGGTAATGTTTGGGAATTAAGAGCGTAACGGTCATTCTGAGTAATGAAGAGTAACGACCATTTTTAGATTAAAGATGAGTAACGGATATTTTTGTGAGTAAATACGAGCAACAACTCTTTTTCTGAATAAAGAAGACAAACGGCCATTTAACGACCATATTCTTAATAAAAGAAAATAACGGTCATTTTTCTGAAGAAAAAAATATATATATATATATATATATATATATAACAACCATTTTTGTAAGTGGAAAAGTTTTCCTTAAAAGAATATTTTACCAAAAAATAAAATACCACCTCACACGCACATGCACACAGACTCGGCTCGGCTCGATACGACCGGTCGGTCGGACGGACTGCGGTGGCGGCGACGCGCGCGTGTGTGGTATCACATTTGCCTAGGTCCTCTCCCCTTCCACTAAAATGGGTGCCCCTTGGGGCTCAATCCCAATAGACAATTCTTCACTATTTATATCTCTTTAAAATAATGTAAAAAATCAATGTGTGACAAAACACATTTTTCAACAAATAATTTTTTTATTAAATTTCATCTTTTTTCCAACGTAATTATATTTTTATCTTTACGCTATTTAGTATTATTTCTTCTTAGCTACCTATTTATAGGTTAAGTGCCTCATTTTCAACGTAAGAATATGTTAATTTTTTTTAAGTTTTTCATTAATAAAAAAAATAGTTTACATCTAAATGATTGAACAATTGAGATATTATATTTTAATATTTATGAAAAAAAATATAAAATAATTAAAATAATAAAAGGTAATGAAAGAATGAAAAAAATCATAAAACAGAAAAAATATTTTAGTTTTAAAAAAAATTTGAAGACCTAAATTTTAATATTTTTTGAGACCTGACTATATTCCTCTAGGGTGGATTGTTTTTCTAAAAAAAAAATTGGAATGTAACAATTAATAAGTTGATTAATAATTAGGTACCAATTTGTTTCAAAACTAATTTGTTTATTTGGTATCTCACTTCTCTCTAATTTGATTAATTTGGTGTCCAATTTAACCAATTTAATAGTGTAACTTCTTGATCAACTTGATTTATCTAAATATTTTATAGATATCAAGTGGTTGAATTTGAAAAGGTTTGGCTATAAATTGGTAAAATTATATAAGTTGAGTATATGAAATTAATAATTGAAGAATATCTCAATTAGGTCACATAAATTAAAATATCTAATTTATCAATGAAACTAATTTATAAGTCATATTTATAAATATTTCAAATGAGTTTAATTTTTTTCACAAAGTTTCTGATGGGGCCCTGCAAGTACTTAATATCAATCTGTCAACATACTATAGGGCTGCTGGTATGGATATATGGATTTAAGTAGGATAATTACAAAAATATACTGTTTGGCTACTAGTTTCAGCCATTCATTCAAGGATTTAATTTTAAGAAGTTAATTAATTTTCAATTACTCATTAATCAAATTTCAAGAATTTTAAAATTTTTTGATTTAGGTGAGATAAATTGGATCCCCCATGAAGTTAATTATATGACTCATCAATTAATATAATGATTTAAACTTACTTATAATAATTTAGACACTTTTTATGAATATCATCCTACTTCTTTCCTTCTTTACTTCTTTCATGTGTACATAAGGAAAGAGAAGATGGCAGGTTGTAATTATTTGTATTCTTAGAAGAAAAAAAATACAAAAAAGTATACGCCAAGTGAATAGACGGCAGTGAAGTTACAGCTTACTATTCATTTAAGGGAGAAGGGCATCAGGGTCAATAGTATTATAATAATAACTTTTAATATAAACGTTTTAGTTTTATAACATTAAAAAAATAATTTATTTTAATTTTAAAAATGTATACATAAATCTCATAATTTTTAATTTTTAAAATTAACTTGGACGTTATTTATAATTAGTTAAAAATAATGAAACAAAAATGATATTTTTTCTTTAATAAAAGCTACCTTTCTTTTTAAGACTTGAAGCGCTAAATTATTATTATTATTATTATTTTGTCTCCTGACCTTTCACTCCATTTAATTCGCCAGAGTTTATTACTTTAAAGTTTTCAAATGACTACAATGATAATAAAAGAATAATTACCACAATTCAATTCCATAACACTGTCTTTATTAAGTTTCGTGTCGATAATTATAGCATGCAATCAAGATAAATGTATGATTATAAAAATTCTAGGAAAAATATAGAAAACATTATCATAATATATATAAAATTTAAAAAAAATAAAATAAAAATAATATCTATTATGTTTAATTCATACATTTTTAATTATTAAAAAAATAATTTACGTATCATCTCATTTTAAACATCATCTAATTTAACGTCGTTTAAATTGAATTATGTCATTTAAACTCGTTTAATATTAAAATCGTTCAATTGAATTGAATTTAATATAATTAGAGTATTATTTTTATTTATATAAATTTTAAGAATATTATTTTTTATAATTTTTTAAAAATATTTTATAAAATTTATAAAAAATAAAAACTTACGTTACAAACATCAATGGATATATTTTATGGTACTTTTTCATAAACAAATATATTACACGTATAAAGAAAATCAAATCATTCAGTTTTTACATAACTTATTAATCCAACTAATTTTACTTTTAATTATATAAAAAATATGTACATAGCACATTTTTAAATATGTGTTAAATATATGTAACTCATTGAAATCGTTAAAATAAAATATAATTATTGTATGCACTTAGAAAAAAATAATCAATATTTTGATCGAAAATGTATATATATAATTGCAGAGATGAGTCCTTGACTGAATTTTTGAAAGAAAAAAAAGCATTAGTTAAATAGATACATTTTTTTTTATTTTATGTTTATTATTTTTTAAAAATAATTAACAATAGTTATTTTCATGATTATAAATTTTAAAATTATTATTTTTAATATTTTTTCAAAATAATTAACAGTATTTTTATATATCTTTTTAAAACAAAAGTTTTTGTTAGTGGCCTTTCATTCCATAAAAGGACCAATACCTAACTTTAAATTTGTCACAATTTGTAACTTTAAGGCTCTAGATGGAAGGACTAAAAATTTAATTTTAATTATTTGACTTTTCTTTTCTTTTCTTTCTTGCCATTCAATTCCATAATTGTCGTATCCAATATGTAAAGGTCCATGGAACGCCTAAAAATTTGACTATTCCACACCAAAAATCTTTTAAGTTAAACCCAATCTATTTTTTTTTTCGGTATAAAATATAAAAAGTTCAATGTTATTTGATAACTAGACAAAAAGAGTCGTTTCCAATATTAAGATTACTCAATCAAGATACTTCTATTAAATTAAGATTTTTCAGGTATTATTACATAAGAAATTATCATACACACAATTGGAATAAATTAGAGAGACAAGAGAACACCATACAATCGGCTTATTAGTTAAGATAATATATTCCACCATTCTCATGGATGTTTGTTTATTTTCTGAGGAAATTTGTAAACCAACGTGCTGAGAGTTTATGATGTCTTGTGAGGCCATTTTTGTAATCCACATAGTTGATGCCAAAACGAACAGTGTAGCCTATATTCCATTCAAAGTTATCCAACAATGACCATGCAAAGTATCCCTCAACATTAACCCCTTCCCTGCAATAAATATTAATAGAAAGTTAATAATTACACTTTGAACAAGTATTCAATCTAATGTAAACAACTACTTACTTGATGGCCTTTTTAACATAAGATAGATGATGATAATAGTAGTCAACTCTGTGCTTATCATTGAGAGCTTCTTCAAGTGGTATATTAGGATCATTAACTTCATCAATGCCTGTATTAATAATATGAGGAATTTCATAAATCATCATGTATAATATGTTACAGGCCAGGGGGGGAGGTTCCTCTGTTTTCATTGTGTATGTATTACATGAGAATTTATGTGACACTTTTAGCAATCAAAACCTGAAAACTAATTACCATTCTCAGTGATGTAAATTAGTGAAACATTGTACTTGTTCTTTGTATAGTGTAGAAGGTCATAAATTCCTCTTGGATAAACAAATATCCAATCTGAAGCACCCTGCATTATCATATTAAGCAAACGAAGATTGTTATTAACATTTCAAATAGGATTGTGAAATTCAATATGAATGTCGTACTTACTCTTGGACCAATGAGGACACCATTTCTCTCAGCTTCCATTCAAAAAAAAAAACGACATAAAGTCTTGTCAGCATATAATTTAACTTTAATTACTAATTGACAAGTGTGTATTATATGTATATATACTTACATGTTAGATTGACACGAGAATCTGTACGATAGCTTTCACGTCCAGCATTAGCAAGATAAGGTATATCTGCTGCATAGTTAGAAGTGTAGTAGTTTAATCCAAGAAAGTCGTATGACCCTTTAAGAAGTTCAGACTCCTGCTCTGTGAACTTGGGCAATCTATTTCCGACCAGAGATCTCATGCTTTGAGGATAGTCACCATTCGCTATGGGACTCATGTACCTGGAAATTCATGCAATAACAAAATTAAAACTCTACAAGTTGCTACCAGAGAGCAAAAGTTACAAAAATTATATAGAGTGTGTTATTTGTAGATACAGTTGGACTCACGTAGTGAAGCCAAGATAAATTGTGACCTCGTTTATAGGACTTACCATCCAAACATGAAATCAATGTTGCGCTTTGCAGCTTCTTGGTGTTTCTTCTTGTTATCAATTGGGATGGTCCAGGATGACAATAATGTGATGCCTATCTTTCCCTTTTGTGATGCCTAGTGGTTTCAATGTATCAGTAAGATAATTGACATACATGGTAAATCAGTCTTGTATGATATATCATATAATGTTGATGATTTTAGCTAGCTAGCTAGCTAGGTTAACTTTTCTATGACAAAATCAGACCTGGTACTTGTCCTTGTACTGCCTAACTGCAGCAGCATGAGAAAGAAGCTGATAGTGTGCTGCCAAATAAGGCTCTGTCCCTGAATTCCCACCAAGGCATTTGCGGTTTAACCAACTGGAACATCTGCCCGGTGCCATTGTTCCTTCCACATAACCATTTGTGCAGAAGCTCACTGGCTCATTTAAAGTGATCCAGTTTTTCACCCTATCGCCAAATTCCCTAAAGCATAGGTCTGCATAATCTCTAAAATCATTCCTGTATTTTAATCAGAAAAAACAAGAAAATCAAAGAAAGAACATTATAATAATGAGGATTAACAGCAGAAAAGTTATTCTACTGAGGGATAAAGTGTAGGAGGGCTACTTACACAATGTGAGGACTTAAGAAACCACCATACTCGTCTTCTAATGCTTGGGGAAGATCCCAGTGAAATAATGTCACAAAAGGTTTTATACCTGTATGTAACATTTGAATATGATTTAGGATATCACAAGATATTTGAAAATAAAATGGAATGATAACATTAGATAATCACCATTGGCTAGAAGTTCATCGATCAGGTTATTATAGTAATTGATTCCTTCCCTGTTTACACCACCGCTTAATTTTCCATCTGAAAACAGCCAAATAGATAAAATTAATTAATAACTGAAACCAAGGAAAAAAAATATAACATCCCTAAATCTTATACAAAATAAATAGCACCAAAATAATATTAAATGAATATCAATTGGACAACATTTAACATTGAATATGGTCTAATTAAATGGCGTTTAATATTGAACGGATCAAAATGGATATAATTCAATTTGAATTACGTTAAATTAGACGGCATCAATATAAAAGGATGTATCAAACTTTCTTTTAACATTGAAGATATATTAATTTAATTTCTGACTCAATTTTTAATTAAAAATTTTAAGGTTGTTATTTTTTTCTTTAAAAAAAATCTAACCCTTAAATTGAACAAAATTTTGTGATAAAGAGAGGATGAAGATAAAATTGTTTAGATTTTGGAACTTACTTGGTAACAATCTGGACCATGAGATAGAGAATCTGTAAGCATCCAAATTCATGCCTTTCATGATACCAACATCTTCCTGTAAATGACACAAAGACTTAATTTCCTTCTTGTTTAGCAACCAAAAATATGTTTAATCTCAAGAGTTCATATATCATTTAACGAGAAATTGGAAGCAAAATTGACCCTAAAACTAGACAAGATTTTCCTTCCAATACTTCTGCTTTGTACCTTATAGCGGTGATATGAATCAACTGCTACATCTCCATTGCTTCGGTCCTTTATCCTTTCTGCAATTCACCATTAATTTGAAAAGAAAATTACATATACAAGTAAAAATAAATAATTTTTAGCAACTAATTTTATTTATTTCATAGATTATTCATTCAATTATATTTAATTAAAAATAAATAAGTAAAAGTTACGGTAATCGTTGTTACAATGATTAAAAATATAAGAATAAAAAAAATGTTATAAAAACATTTAAATGGTTAACATTTATAAGAAAGAAAGTTAAATTTTTTTTTCCTAAAATGATTGTAATTTACGTGTTTTCACTTGTTACCAAAAATAATGAAAATATGTTTAAGGTCTTCTCAATTTTTTTTTTGTTTTTAAAGAAGTTGTTTTAAAAAAATTATAATTCAAAAAAATATTATCAAACATCTCATTATTTTAAAAAAAAAACAGTTTTTGAGAACGTGCCAAACAATTCCTTACCGTTTAGAAATGCACAGTGTGAACACCTCATGAAACCAAAAAATCCCACGTAAATGCAAACCACAATAAACATAAAATGCAGGAAAAAAAGGCAAATAACATCATAAAGATCAAAAGCTTATTAAAAAAGGAAAAGAAAAAAAATTAATAACAGAACAATTTAAAATTGAAATTCACCATTTAATAATTAAGTGTTTTTAAAATTAGATATTTTGTTATGAAAATATCAAAGATAGTTCTGGTAATATCCTTAAAAAAATAAAAAAAGAAATCCACTAAATAATCTATCTAACTTGCTTCCTGGTAAATTACATTGATGATATATTTGATATTTAGAATGAGAAGAAGAGAAAACAAAGGATCGACCTGCATGTTTGTGGGTGTAAGTATCCCAAATACTAGGCCCTCTGCCACCTTCATTTACAGCACCTTCATACTAAAATTCATAAAATCAGTCAACATTAGTCATGCTTTCATTCTCATTATAATCAAAAGAAAATACCAAATTAAATAATTAACTGAATCACAAGTGTAAAAGAAAAAAAAGGCCAAAGGGATTTAATTAATTACTTGGTAAGCTGCAGAAGCAGTTCCAAATGTGAAACCAACTGGGAAACTATGACGATTTAAAGATACACTTTTATTATCAAATCTGTTAATGGCTGATATGTTTGTAAAACCCAAGCAAACAAGTATGAGGAGGAATAAGCTTTTGGGTGCCATTTCTGTGATTTTTTAACGTAGCTTTGGTTTTCGTATATATTGTAGCTGTGCTACGTCAATGCACTTTATATATATATATATATATAGAGAGAGAGAGAGAGAGAAAGGTAGTGCATGCATTACAAACAATAACAACTTAACAAGTAATTGAATTCAACCAATTACTTATGAGATAAAGATCGGTCTTTTCCCTAAAACCAGCCGTGTGCTTATTGTCTATCCTTTTTAAAGTATGATGTGGCGATAAAGATTTGGTTTAATCTTTATCATTTTTGACTTCATTTTAGCAACATTGTCAATAACGGTGTCCACTTTATATTTTTTTTGCTAATTTTATTTTATTTTCATTTTAGATTAAATTATTTATATAGTTTAATATCTTAAATTTATTCTTAATTAATTACGAAAAAAAAAGATAAATCATTATTTTTATATTAAGTTAATAAAAAACAAATATTTTATAATATAAAATGATAATTAATATAAAAAATTCACAATTTTGTTATATCGGTTAATTATCATTGTTTTATTTCAATATTTTAATTATTTAAATTGAAATATTATTATTGTTGATTTTTTTTAAACAATTTCATTTTGAATGTTACTTTTATCTTTTTAAACATTTATATTTTAATCATATTTTAATTAATTGATAAAAAATATAATATTTAATAAAAAATTATTAAAATAATATAATTTATTATTTATTAATATTTTTCCTATATCTATATAAGGGATATACTAAATAATTTCTAATTCAATATGTTAAAAGATATAAGTGCCTTAATTTAACATATTTATATAATATCTTATGCTTAAATATAAATAAGTTGCAATCAATTAGTTAAAAGAAAGAAAGAAAAAAAAAACAATTGAAGTGGGAAATGATTTCAAACTTTATACTCTCCTTAATTGTTTTTGAAACGACAAACCCACGCCATAAATATAGAATTTCAACCTTACAGAGTGGACCTATGTGTCAAATTATACGTCTCATCTCTATCTCTTAAAACGAAAAAAAGTGCAACGTCAGAGCCACACATTGTTTCCTTTTTGATAAATATTTTTCACGTATTATATTTCTAAATATATCTATTATATTTTATAAAAATAGACAGTAATATTATATTTTAAATTTATCATATTTTTTCTTAAATTTATTATTTAAATATTTTTTTATCCTATTTTATACTCATTTAAAATTTTATTTTAATATTATATAATTTTTACTATCTAAATTCTATTAAAATTATAAATATTTAAAATATATTCATAAATTTTAATAATTTAATTTTCTTATTTCCAATATACATTTTATCTCACTTACTATCTACTTATTATTTTTCAACCTATAATTATATAATTATTTATTATATTATTAGTATCTATTTTATTTCATATTTTTAAGTATTTATTATAGTTAAGTTATTTAATTTCTTTAGTTTGTATATTTATATAACTATATGTTATTTAGTTTTATTATAATTTAATTTACTTAATTTTAAGTTTTTATTTTAATTAAATATAAATACATATTTTATATATAATATTAATGTTATAATATTTAAAAAAATATTAAAATTTGTTAATTTTTTACAATAACTTGATTGTAAAAATCATTCATTTCTTTTATTGTTTTTCATGTTTTGTGAAAATCGTCAAATTTTATTATTAAATTTAAGCACGATATCTCTCCTTAGTATCAATTCTAACTACGTCTTTTATTGTTATTCATGTTGTGTCAAAATCGTCAAATTTTATTATTAAATTTTAGCACGATATCTCTTCTTAGTATCAATTCTAACTACGTCTTTTATTGTTATTCATGTTGTGTCAAAATCATCAATTTTTATTATTAAATTTAAACACGTTATCTCTACTTAGTATCAATTCTGATTAAGTTTTTGTTTTTGATATCAAATAATAATTATTATTATTATTCATCAATTATTTATACCTCTTAACCTCGAAGTTCTACTAATTGAAAAAATATATATGATTATGTTAGTTGCAATAAGTTATTTATAAATAAATAAATAAATAAACAACTGAAGTAGGAAATAATTTCAAACCTAATACTATCCTCAATTGTTTTGAAACAACGAACGCACAGAATAACCATAGAATTTCAACCTGTCAGAGTGGACGTATGTGTCAAATTATACGTCTCATCCCTATCTCTTAAAAAAAATTGCAACATCAGAGCCACACATTGTTCCATTTTGATAAATATTTTTTACATGTTATATTTATAAATATATCTCTTTTATTTTATAAAAATATATAATAATATTATCCCTTAAATTTATTATTTAAATATTTTTTTACTGGGTAAACTCTAATAAAATAATTAAGATTTAATATATTTTCATAAATATTATTAGTTTAATTTTCTTATCTCGACATTGTTTATTTAAAAATCATACTTTTTATCTCTCATATAATTTATTTATTTTTTGTTACATCATATATAATTTATATAATTATTTATTATTATTTATAATATTGTTAGTATTTATTTTACTTGATATTTTTAAGTATTTATAATAGTTAAGTTATTTAATTTTTTTAATTTTTTCCATTGCATATATATATATATATATATATATATATATACTGTATATATTTTAATGGGATACAAACACATATTTAACATATAATATTAATGGTTTAATATTTAAAACTATTAAAAAAATTAAATTTTTGCAACATCTATTACAATTTCTTTTACATTATTTTGCATTAACTTAAATGAAAAAAAAAATCATTCATTTCTTCTATTGTCATTAACAAGGTGTCAAAATCATCAATTTTTATTATTAAATTTATGCGTGTTGTCTCCCTTGAGTATCAATCCTAATTAAGTTGTTGGTTACATGCAATTTTTTATATCAAACAATTATGATTATTAACCATCAATTCCTTACATTTTTTTTCTTAACTTCGAACATCTATGAATTAAAAAAAATATAAAAAATTAGAGTTTATGGATATCATCATTTAAATATAACTTTTTTCATATAATTTTTTCCTCTTAATTAATAAATATTTGAGGTTAAAAGGAATGTAAAATGAATTGATGGATAAGAAGCAAAGTTATTGATGTTAAACAAAAAAAAAAACTCAATGCATAAGATAATTTATTTTTGTTGAATGGACAGAAAATTTGAAACAATACATTCAGACATAAAAATTAAATTATTATTTAACATTTAGACCTCTCAACATATCTTTATATATATATATATATATATATATATATATATAAAACTCAAATCAAATTCCACGTGTAAAGTCTCATATTTTGAATAAAAATGTAATGAAGTTATAACAAAGCCTATACTTTCAAGCTACTTGATATAATTCATCAAAAAGGAAAAAAAAAAAAAGCTATTTGATAAAGAAAATTACGTTATATTTGGATCATTCAACTTTTTCTTTGTGTGGAGCAAAAGAGTTTGCATTAATCCCTTTGGATAAACAAATAGCCTGTTTGAATGAGCCTGAAGCCTCAACATCAATATATGTAAGTTAGTTAATGTATTGATACCTTATTATATCGTATTATTAAAATATTTATCTCAATTCAATTATTGGTTTCCTTTTTATTATTTTAAATAGTAATCAATTTTTGTTTTTGCAAAAATATTTTTTGGCCTTTTAGTAAAAGATTTTTCTTTTTAAAAATTAATTAGAGATGAAAAAAAAATTATTAGTTAAATTTTTTTTTGATAGCATTGTTAATACATATTGATTATTTTATCAGTTAAGGATATACACGATAGACATGGTTAATTTATGATTTATTTATATGTAATTAAAATTTAACATTTTTTTATCTAAAGGTTAAGTTTTGACATTTCTTATTAAAAAATTAATAAACCTTATGTTTTGATACTTCCTACTAAAACATTAATGAATCTTATATGATAAATTATTTGTAAAAATAAAAAATTAATAAGCAAAAATTACAACATTTGTTTGCCTTCTTAATTTATCCAATTAATTATGAAAAATATTTTCATCATGTTCAAACAAAATTATTAAAATGTTATGATATTTTAGTACTTTTTATACTTACTTGTTTTCTTAAAGGAAGAAAGCTAACAATTTTTATTTTTTGTAACTTTTAGAAGGAAATGTTGAAACTAACCTCATGGAAGAAGAAAAAAAAACATTTTTAACTCTAATCAATTTCTAAAATGAAAATAAGAAAAATCCTTACTCAATAAGCCAAATGTGTATGTTGGACCAAAGAATCGTTATTATTAGAAAAAATATTAAAATAAATTTTTTTAATAATATAAGGTGGCGTTTGGTTCGTGGAATGGAATCGGAATCGGAATGGGAATCGAAATGGAATGGAATGGAAAGGAAACAATTTTGTTTGGTTTGATCACTGGAATCAAGCTCAGAATTAGGATTACAGTGTTTGGTTTGTCACTGGAATAGAATGAAAAAAGCTGTAAATGACCTTAATACCCCTACATGCTGTAAAGTTCAAATAATGTCATTTAATTACTATTTTTTCGTCACACAAAATATATTATTAAAATCATTATTTTTCTAAATAATTAGTACTTAATTAAAAAGAAATATATTATTAAAATTATTATTTTTCTAAATAGGGTTTAGGGTTTTGAGGTTTGGGATGTGGGATTTAGGGTTTAGGGATTTAGGATTTGGGGTTTAAGGTTTAGGGTTTAGGGTTTTAGGGTTTAGGGTTTAGGCTTTTGGGATTTATGTTTTAAGGTTTAGGGTTTAGGGTTTAGGGTTTAGGGTTTTGGGATTTATGTTTTAGGGTTTTGGGATTTATGTTTTAAGGTTTAGGATTTAGGGTTTAGGGATTTGGGGTTTAGAGATTTAGGGTTTAGGGTTTTAAAATTTTAGGTTTAGGATTTAGGGTTTTGGAATTTTAGGTTTAGGGTTTAGGGTTTTGGAATTTTGGGTTTTAGAAATTGGGATTTGAGTTTAAGGTTATATTTTAAGTGGGGGTAAAATTGGAAAAAAAAAATTAGATGAGAATGGAATTATGATTACCAAGGGAAGGAGAAGGAATTGTGATTTCTTCTCTTTTAATAATCTGATTCCATTCCGTCCTCCATTCTGTCCAACCAAACACACAAAATGTAAGGAATCAATTCTGATTCCATTCCATTCCCTCCAACCAAACGTGGGGTAAAATATTTAAATTACTACTACAATGAAATACCTCTAAATTACCTATCCCAAAAAAGTAGTAATAATAGTCACAAATGTTTTTCTTCTTATAAAAATAATAGTTACAAGTTGGTAAATCCTCCGTTCGTGTATAATTAATTAATAATAATTAAAGATGTATGCATAAACTTGTCATACATGATCTTTGAAAATTTTCTCATGTTTTCCACGGCAATATGTAAGCTTGGATTTTATATTTTAAAAATATATTTTTATTTTTATTTTATTAACATTATTTTAAAAATCATATAACATTTTAAAAATATTACTTTAAGAATAATATTTTAAATGATGTATCATAATTTTATTAATAAAATATATATTAAAACAAAATTTGAGATAAAATATCTAAAACTCAATATATAAATGCGTAGAAGCAGCCAAGAGGATTGTTTAAAAATTAGCCATATATGTTTAAGATAATACCAAAATTATAGAAATAAATTGACCAAGATTCCAAGATAATTACCGCATTTCTATGATATTACGTTATCTTTGTGTGTGTTTAATATATCTTATTTGCATCCGGTAAACATAATTATATTAAATTAAATTATATAATAATTATTTTATATAATATCTAATGTCATCTTGTATACTAATAGGATAAATTCGATAATAAATATTTTAATAAAATAATTTATATTTAAAAATATATTTAATTTATTTTATGTAATTTTTTATCTATCATAATAATTAAAAATTTATTTAAATTAATATTTAATTTATTTTTATATTTTTTTACATCTAAAAAATAAAAAATAATTTTAATTTAAAATGAAAGAAAAAGTCAAAATACATAATTTAAGATTTCAAATTTTACACCGATTAAATAAAATATCTAGTACAATTTAAACCCATATACACCGTTGGTACTAAATTTATACCTAATGGCACAATTTTTTATTATGCATAATTCAGTCTTACTTTATTAATCAGGATTAATGTTCAGAGAGACAGTACATGTAGATTTAATAGTAAAAATAAACATTTTTTGCACCACTTAAATAACTATAATAAAATTTATAAATTTTTCAATCAAGTTATTACAAAATAATATGAACAAGATCAAACTTGATGCTAAATTTTTTTAAAAATTTTCAATGTTTTTTTGAATATTACACCACAATATTTTTTCCAAATGTGTATTTTTATCCAATTAAAATAAAAATTTAAAATTACGTAAATTAAGTTGTAACAAGAATAAATATTATAATTTAAAATCTATGTATATGGTCAAAAATAAAAATAAAAAAAAAAAACTATAATAAACGTGAAAAATATTCAAATATGTGAAAGAAAAATATACAAAATTAATATTACATGGTATATATAATAATGAATATTTATATAATTATATATAGAATAACACAGAATGGTTAAATTGTAAATAAGATCAAATGCATTATTTTTTAAGAAAAAGGTTTGGAAAAATAAGCTAATAAAATTTAAAGATAATAATAAAATCACACTAAACATTATCCAATTGAACGTTGTTTAAGTTGAACTATGATCATTTAAACTCGTTTAATGTTGAACTCCATCTAGTTAAATCATTCAATATTATTGAGTGCTATTTTTTATTATTATATATAAATTCAAGGTATTATTTCATGTAATTTTCATATTATGAGAAGATATTAAATATTTATTATTCTAGTTTAATTAATAAAAATTGTATAATGGCATAGTAAAGTAAAAAATATAAAATAGTACATAGTATAACAAAAGGAAAAAAATATTCAAATAATAAATTTAAGAGATAAGATTGCTATGAATTTTTGTAAAATAAATAAATGCATTTATAAAACAAAAAATATTATTGAAAAGTTGAGAGACATTATTTTCACCGATGTGCATATAACTATATAAAAATTATACCATTATAATTTTTAATACTATATAAGAAATATGATCGGTAATATATATATATATATATATATCGAAAGATAAAAGCTTTAGAAGGCATTAGAAAATTTTGTAAGAAAAGAGAAAACAAGAATATTATGATGGAAGAGAATACTTATTAGTTTTTAGATTTTTGGCTTGATACAAAGTGAGAAAGACCACTCCTATTTATACTAAAACTCTCTGCTAACTAATAGCTAAGATCGTGTCAACATTTTTTTTAATATAATGGTCATAATTGATCCATTAGAATTATTCATCAAAATATCTAGTTTTTAGATTTCTCTACTATCATCTTTTCTTAAAATATCTAGATGTTTTTCAAAAGAATTATGGAGCATATGTTTAGAGCTTGGGCCTATTAGACTTTACTATAATAGACTCTTAATTACACCATTAAAATAAGCATATCTCAAGTCCAATACTATTTGGGCTAAATCAAATTTATTTCCAATACACCCCTTAAACTTGATTTGTCATTCCAAACAACCTTCTCAATTTGATAAAACCTGTATACTTGAGTGGCTTGGTGAAGATATCAACAACTTGATCTTGAAACTTTACATATTCCACTTATACATCCTTTCTTGGGATACATTACCTTATATAATGGTAGCAATGTGTTTGTTTCGATCATGGAACATTGTATTCTTAGTTGACACCAAAGCTAACTTATTGTCAACATAAATCTTAGTTGGCTCTTCTTTTGGCTATCACAACTCTTTCAAAAAAAACTTAAGCTAATCGTGTGACAAACACATGATGTAGCAATTATGTACTTAGCTTTATAGGTTAAGAGAGTGGTTATTGATTGCTTCTTTGACTTCCAGGTGAATATGGTATCTTTTATGAAGAACACAAAATCGATGGTACTTTTTTGATCATACACTTCTCTAGCCTAATCACTATTACTATAACCAATAAGTTTGTAATCATTATTTTTTGAATAAAATAAGACAAAGTTAATTGTACCTTTGAGATAGCGAAGAATTCTTTTAACAGCTTTAAAGTGACTAGTAGTTGGATTATCCATGTAGCGACTTATAAGTCCTATTGCATAAAGAATGTCATGCCTTGTGTATGTCAAATATCGCAAACTTCCAACCAAATTCTTGAAGAGTGTCATGTCCACTTTTTTCAATTCATCAACCTTTGATAACTTGATTCCATATTCTACAGGTATACTAATTGGCTTGCAGTAATCTATGTTAAACTTCTTAAGGATCTCTTTTGTATATCCTTGTAAGATAAAAATTCCATATTTTCTTTGTTTATCTTGGATGCCAAGATAATAAGTCATAAGCCCAATATCAATAATCTTGAACTCTGTCGTTGATAACTGTATTTTATATAGTTATTTTCACCTATTTTATTAATAGTAATTGCAATGTTTTCTTTATTTTTAGTTAATTTTAGTTTAATTAATTAATAGTTTTTGTTTTTTATATATTTTAAGAAAATTAAATAAATTGTATCGAAAACATTCTTAATTGTAAATTTTTGTCCAAAAATATAATTTCAAATAAAATAGTGTTTAACTGCAATTTATAAAAGTTAAAAATATAATTTAAATTAAAATCAGGCTTAATTTTAATTATTAAAAGTTTAAAATTTAATTTAAATTAACAAAAGGGATATACTGTAATTAAACAAAGTTTAAAATGTAATTTGAAATATATTTGTGGGTGAAAATGGAATTAACAAAAGTTTTTTATTTTGCGCAGCAGGGAAGAAGCCACGCAACAATCTGCACGCGTGGCACGTGGACCGTCCGATCAAATCATAAACGGCTAGGATTGAAGCGTGTTGATCACATCCGACCAAAGCGAGTGGATGCAGAAAATTCACTTTCACGAGCTCTAAGATCCGAGCGGCCCACCGCCGCAGCAGTTCGCGTGCATATGGGACCCACGTGTCCGACGCTGCTGCGCCCGATGCCCCCACGCCGCGTGCTTTCTCATCCTGGCGTGCACCGATCCCTTCGTGTAACCGGATATTCAACTAATAAAATGGTGCCACGTGTTTGCACTAATCCGTTGGGCGAGTCCGATAAGGCCACATGTCCCATTTACAATTTCAACAAATAATCTTCCTACACGTGGCATGGTACAATGGGCACGCCCACGCTGGATGGCACCCCTCGATGCAGCCGTTGGCTCCCGTGCCACAAGCAATCGTGCGCCCGTTTTCCCGCAACCAATGAAGAGTTGCCACGTGTCCGCACTAATACATACAGCGAATCAGACGATGACACGTGGCATGCACTTTGATTTAAAAAAACACAGAATCGACGCCCTATCTCACGCATGTATTAATTAACATTTTTCGATACAAAAATTGATTCGCGTAATTTTTGTTTTTCGATACAAAATTTATACGTGTTTTGATAAAAAAAATAAAATAAAAAAATGTACTATTTCTGATGTATTTTTTTGGCTATAAATAGGGGATGTATTTTAGAGTTAGAAAAGCTTTTTGGAGTGTTTAAGTTTTTTGGAGAGTTTAGTTTTGGATTTTCTGTAGTGTTTGGGGCTGGACGGTGGAACACGCAGAGACCATTTTCTGTTGTGTTCTACATGTGCCAAATATTTACGATCCGAAATGTTTTAATTTTCTTTCTTCTTCTAATTTTTCTGCATCTACTGTAATTTTTATTTTAAATTAATGAAGTAATTTAATTTTTCTAGGGTTGCATTTGATCTCAATTTATGAAGCTTTGATTTTAACTATTTTTGATAGATTTATAAGACGTTCGATTTGTTTCTGCTCTATTTTGCTTAATGCTTTTTGATTATTTACTTAATTTTATCAAAACGATTTCAGGGTATAAAAATAAACTTCGAGAAATGCATTTTTGTGTACATTGCTCGAAATAGAATGACATGTACGTGCATGATAGGAATATACCCTAATCAGACATAAGTGGCCATTTGAAAACTTAGAACTTAATGAATCTTATTAAATTTAATTATCATAGAGATATAATGAATTAATTTAAATGTATTAATGAAAAAAGAAGTTTTCGGTTGACAAATTAAATTTACTAAAAAATATAAATCAAGATAAAATAACATGATTTGAGTGGAATAATTTGGTGAAAAATTGCAATCCTAGATTTCTTTTATTTTATTTTTTAAACATTTTTGCCTAACTTCTTACAATCAACGATTGTTTTGCATAAAATCAGAGAGATACAATTTTAGTACTCAACAAACTATAGTAACAAATCCTCGTGGGAACGATACTTTACTTACAAATCTTTATTACTTGTGACCGTGTATACTTGCACGATTTTATGTTCTCTAAAAGAGACAACATTCGTCATTGATTTCTTAAAATTTTCAAACATATTTGAATTATTTCCTATGAAGATAAATTCATCCATATACAAGCACACGATCAAGACATCTCCTTCTTTTATCTTGACATAAAATGCATGCTCGTGTGGGCATTTTGCAAATGTTTTCTCTAGTAAGTACTTATTGATCATACTATTCCATGCCTTTGGTGCTTGCTTCAACCCATAGAGTCTTCTTCAATTTCAAGACTTTTTCTTCTTATCTCTTGAAAACATAGTCCATAGATTGTTCGATGTAGACTTCTTCTTCCATAACTCCATTTAGAAATGCAAACTTTACATCCATTTGATGTATTCTCCATTTGTTTTGAGCTACCAAAGAAATAATAAGTCTAATAGTTTCCAATCAAGCAACAAGATCAAATATCTCATCATAGTCAATGATGGCTTTTGACTATATTGTTTTGCAACTAGTCTTACCCTATATCTTTTGAATTATCCATTAGCATTCTTCTTTATTTTGTACACACACTTGACGCCTATCATTTCTCCATTAGCATTCTTCTTTATTTTGTACATCCACTTGACGCCTATCACTTCTCCATTAGCATTCTCCAATCGGGATGATTTTTATGACATTGTATTCCTCCCTTCGAATGGTACACATTGCTCATTGGGAATGCATTAATTAAGATTTATTTGTTTGTATAATTTAAAAATTATTTTTTATATTTAAAAGCAATTTAAATTGTTTTGTGATATTTTTAAATTATTGTTTTATAAAATATATTATTTTGCAAAACAAAAAAAATTATAATAATTGATATATTTTTTACTATTTTTTACAACAAATATAAAAACATAAAAATAATTCATAAATGACATAAATAACAGATATTTATGAAACCATTTTTTTCGTTCTTTTATATTTTGTATAATACCAATTTTTTGTTATAGATTTAATATAACTACTTTTTTATTATAATTAATTTACGGTATAAATTTAACATACATGATATAACACATATTATAAGGAATTATAGTAGACATGATATTGTAACTAAATATGATAACTCAAATAAACTCAATTAACAGTAATATTTTATTTATATTTAATATGTTTAATTTTATTTGAATTCAACGTGATATATGATCGAAACAAATTTAATAATTTATTTTGCTTTAAAATAATACATTTTTTATATAGAAATTGTAATCATATATTTTAATCAATCATTTTCATTTTAAAGTATAAATATCGTAATTCCTAATTACATAGACATTTTCTTACGTCATATGGTATCACATTAAATTTGGAGTTGAAAAACATTATACAATGAAAACATACTTTTAGAACAATTTGGCCAAACGAACTTAATATTTTTTTAAATTATCAAAAATTATTTTTTGATAATGATTTAAAAACTATTTTTAAGTTAAACACACAAACAGTAATGTTTCAATTTAAAAAATTCACAATTGTTATTTTTAAAGGTGGGAAAAAACTAATGCGGTACATTTAAATATTTTACTTAATAATTTAAGGTTTAAATATATTTAAATATAAAAATTTTACTTTAGTATTAAGCTAAAAGATTAGATTATCAAAAAAAAATTATTTTAATTATATATCTAGTTTATTTATTGGTATTTATTCTATATGTTGCTCCTTGTAAGCTAAACATGTTTGAACACTTTTATTATTATATCAAACATTATAATTTATGTAGCAAGGATATTTCTAAATATTTTCATTCTAACTCAAAATATCAAAATATTATTCTTTTTAAATATCTTATTAAGTATATTTTATTTATATTTTTATATTATTTCAATATTATAAACATAAAACGTAATTTATTGTAAATTTGTAAACACAATCATTATCAATAAAACTCAAAAAATGACGGGAAAAAATGGGGTTTTATACCATGCGTCAGTTTGATACATACCAAAATTAAACCAACATGAATACCTTAACTCTGCATCTACTAATCACTTCCATATTATATCTGACTTTAATTTTGAGCATACTTATATAGCTTATTAATTGAACAACAATTAAGAGCAATGAACATACAAATTCTATTAATTAATCTATCAATAAGGGCTATTCAAGGCCATTGATATATATATAGGAAGAGTTTGATTACAATAATAATAAGTTTCAATTTATTTAATATTTATGATTATAAAATATAAAATATGGAAATATATAGATGCTTGCTTGCTTAATGTTTGAGGAAATTCTTGAACCAACGAGCAGAGAGTTTTGGATGTCTTTTGAGACCATCTTTGAAATCAACGTAGTTAATCCCAAACCGAACCGTATATCCCGAACTCCACTCGAAATTGTCAAACAATGACCATGCAAAATATCCCTTAACTTTTGCTCCATTTCTGAACAAATTAACATAAATTAAGTATACGGTAAGTGTTAATTTGCATTAATATGATTCATTAATTATGTGAAATACTAGCTACTTACTTGATTGCCCTTTGAACGTTGTAAAGATGAGCATAAAAGTACTTAATTCTTTGGTTGTCAATGAGCGCTTCCTCCAATGATAATTTGGTATTACTCAACTCATCAATTCCTATATCATCATACGATATGATATTTAATCATTGTATAAAATAAGCTACGTACATCGATCCAAAACTAGCTATATATATATATATGTGTGTGTTAAAAAACATTAGATTGAGTTAAACAATTAATATATATAATTACCGTTCTCAGTAATGTAAATGATTGGATTGTTATACTTGGTCTTTATGTAGAGCAAAAGATCATGAATTCCCCTTGGATACACATACAACCAATCTGAACCTGCCTGCAAATTAATTAACTCAACATGAAGTAGAAGATAATTTTTTTTCATATATACCCTAATTATAAGCAATATGTCTCAAAATCATTAGTTTCTATAACGTACAACGCGTACATTAATTACTATAATGCACATGACTTACAATACATTATTACTCTCATCAGTGCATGTAATATGTTTATAATTTTTTAAGTGTAAAAATTTTCACACCTTTGGACCAATTGGAATCCCATTTCTCTCAGCTGCAACGTACGACCAAAACAAATTAACATAGTTATGCAGAAGAAATCATGATGATCGATCATATAAAAATTGTAATATTAATTAATGTACTTACTACTGAGATTGGCATGAGAGTCAGTCAAATAGCTGGCATTTAAGAGATTATTATGATCAGGTGCATAGGCAGCATAGTTAGTAGTGTAGTAATTTATTCCAATAAAATCCAAGGAGCCCTTGACAAGTATTGATTCCTCTTTTGTGAACTTTGGCAATCTATTTTTAACAATAGATCTCATGCTATGTGGATAGTCTCCATTTATCAAAGGGTCCATAAACCTGTATTTAATTAATAAATATATAATTTTCATCATTAAAACCACAAGCAATACAAAAATCTATCAATGTACATTAATTAATTACAAGCAGACTTCATTATCTTGAGTTACTCACCATCCAAACATGAAATCAAGAGCTCGTAGTGCAGCATTTTTGTGATGCTTAGCCTCTGAAAAGGGAAGCATCCAATGTGAAACCAGTGTTATTCCTATCAAACCCTTCTGAGATGCCTGCACTTAATTCAATCTAATCAATTAATTTGACCCATATATGGTTAATTAATTATTAGGTAAAGTTTTTTTTTTCCCTTGAATTTATCATACTAATTCTTTTGATAGTATATATATAATTGTATTTGCATTTTCTGCCATATGTTTGAGACCAATACTCATGTGCGACTACAACTAAGGTCCCTAAAAATTCTTACCTAACTGGTGAGTTTCACGAAGTTCAATTATTTTTATGATCAAAGATAACGTATTTACCTAATAATTATTATTGGTTAAAATATTATAAATTATTTTTTATTAATTTATAATTATCAATTATTATATAACAAATCATCTAAATAAAACATAGATTTAGTACTTTGGTTGTCTCAAGATCATATATAACGATCAAGCGAGTATCCACGGGGCAATTTCTTATACTTACTCTTATTTGCTTGATCGAGCAATTCTTGCATTAATTAAATACCCTTGAATTTTGCAATAAATTAGTTTTGCATACTCTATTCGTTGGGGACTTTTTAGTCTATAATTATCAAATTTAGGTGATTAATTGTTTATTCAGATAAAAGATATTATGTCTGAACCTTCCTCGAAATTTGATATATATTTGGTAATTGATTAATTCACCATCTAAATTAATTTGTATTGTTCCTAAAACTTTTTTAGCTACTCTTTGGCCCCAACGACTATACAAAATTGAGCACAGTTTCAATATATGTTTATGTCATTTCATCTTAATTGAAAAAAATTATTTTAATAATTATCAGTAAAGTTATAAAGACTTCCAACTATCAGTGGTAAACAAAAATTTTAGGTTACGTGAATAAAAATCGAAACGAGAAATCGAAACGAGAATGAAATAGAATAATAATTTTATTTAATTTAATTATTGAAATCAAAGAAGAAAGCATGTTTTAAAATATATCGTATGAATATTATTTTGATAAAATATATTTAAATTATTTAATTTTTTTAAAATAAAAAAACTTAAAACTTGAAACTTACGTGAAGTATAATTTTATTTTATATACGTAATTTTATTATAATTTTATAAATATTATACTTAAAATCTTATTTTTTGAAAATTAAGGTGAAGTATGTGTCCTTGCTAACCCCAACATCCACCTTTAATAATTAGTACATATTGTGTCCGTTCGTGTCGTGTTATGTTATGCACGTTCATGTCCATATACTTTTTTATCCTAAATTTACTTATTTTTTAAATAATAAAAAAATTAAATTATTTATTAATATTGATATGAAATTTTTTTTATCTTTATTAACATAAAAAAATATTAACAATTTATTTTAATTAAAAAATAATTTATGTTGTATTTTACTAAATTTTCGGGTCGTAGCCACACCCCTACTCACAATGCACCTCACCAAGAGAATAACAATTTTGAAATTACTAACCTGATACTTATGCTTATATAGGCGAACTGCAGCGGCATGAGCTAGAAGTTGGTTGTGAGACACCAAATAAGGTTCGATGCTGGAATCACC
Source organism: Hippophae rhamnoides (assembly GCA_033030585.1). Taxonomy (NCBI): domain Eukaryota; kingdom Viridiplantae; phylum Streptophyta; class Magnoliopsida; order Rosales; family Elaeagnaceae; genus Hippophae; species Hippophae rhamnoides. The sequence continues at coordinate 73,193,131 of CM065427.1, forward strand.
ACCTGTGCAGTTGAGTTGTTGCCATGGAGAACACCGACCAGGTGCCAAAGTGCCAGACGCATAACCACCATTACTGAATGTCCATGGCTCATTCAATGTTATCCAATACTTTACTCTGTCCCCAAATTCCTTGAAGCATACCTCTGCATAATCCTTAAAATCCTCCCTGTATATATTTATATATGTACGTCCATTTTAATTTATTTCATCAAGAGACACATACCATCGATCTCCCTCCATCAATTTTTTTTAATGGATAAAATATATTTAGATTTAATTTAAAAAAAAATTAAATTGATTTTTTTTTGGAAGAAGATATATTTATAACAATTTCCTATTAATAAATTAGAAATGATCCCGTTTAATTAAATTATATAATTGCAAATAAGCCACACTCTACTATAGTATTCATAAAAAAAAAACATATATTATTGCAAGGAAAGAAAATTATAATTAATATTAAATACTCACACAACGTGAGGGCTCAAGAAACCACCATATTCATCTTCTAAAGCTTGGGGTAGCTCCCAGTGAAACAATGTTGCAAAAGGCTCTATACCTTCATTTGATTAATCATAAATTACAATTTAATATTTGAAACTCAGGCATCGATCATATATTTATAAATTGGGAATGATCCTGTTTAATTAATTTATTTTATCCCAATAAGATAACTAGCAGATGATAATTGAGTAAGTTTTACATGAGTTAGGTTAATATATGAGGTAAAAAATGTTTCTATTTTATATTTTATATGCATATATTTACCTAGATATATATAAGACCCATTTTAATATGAGCACTAACAATATTAATTTTAAATTATTAAATTACATAACAATATTTATGGAACTGATTCAATAAAAAAAAATTCCCAGCAAGGATATTTACCTTTTGCAAGGAGTTCATTGATGAGGTTATTGTAGTACTCCACTCCTTTCTTGTTCACACCCCCACTAAGTTTTCCATCTAAAATAATTAAAATAATGTTAAAGAAAAAAAGTAAACTTGTAATTGTAAATTAGTAAGTAATTATGATTAATTGTCACAAGAATTAAGTTTAAGTATAAATATGCATGCGCTTCCTAAAATTAATATTATAGCTAGCTAGAGAATTAGAAATTATTCGGTCGGATGAAATTAAAGTGTCACCAATGACGTGACTAATATATGCATGCAAAGAATTTTGAAAGTAGTAAAAGCTTACTTGGTAACAATCTGGACCATGAAATGGAGAATCTATAAGCATTCATATTCATGTCTTTCATAATCCCTACGTCTTCCTGTTAATAATGATACCTTATACAAATTAGTCAAACATTACATCATTTTGATTTTATTAACCCAACAAAGATTAATTTCCTTTTCATTTAATTAATATAATTCACTTTACTTAATTTCACAGCCCAAAAAAAAAATACATCTCACTATTTTCAGTCATTGGACATATATTTAGAAAATTAATGCAGAAGGAAAGACTCAAATTAATTAATTAATAATCATGATAGCTAGATGTGTTTATTTTTATTATAATAATCTAAAAAATTATTAGTCGTGAAATTTAAGTATAATTAATTAATTTTATCTAGAGAAATGATCACGTTATTGCTATAATTTTCAAGTCTGAAATAAATGAAATATCTATATATTGTTGGAGATTATTATAAAGCTTCTTAATTTGAGGAGCAAATTAAGGAGCAAAACATGTAGCAAAACAAGGAGTAAAACATAGAGCAATTCATGGAGCAAAACATGGAGCAATTCATGGAGCAAAACAAGGAGCGTAATTCAAGAAGTAATTTAAGGAACCATTAATTTAAAGAGTAATTCAATGAGTGAATTTTACTATAAATAGATGTGTAATTGTAATGAATTAATCATCCAAAGTGTTCATTCCAATTGAGAGAAAAGCTTAGAGAGAAAAGCTTGTGTGAGAGAAAACTGAGAGTAATTTTCTTGGGTGTAATTGGGTTGTGAGTTGTGAGTCTTGTTAACACCTTGTATAATTTCTCCCCTTTCAGTAAAAAGATCTGCAGCAGGTCCGGAGACGTAAGCAAGATTGGCCGAACTCCGTTATCAAATCTGTGTGTTATTTTTCTATTCTTGCTTTCTCAAAAATCTGGCTTATTAAGAATTTGCGTTATTTCCCAACAACTGGTATCAGAGCTATTGGTGGTAATTTCTGTCAATTTTCTGCAAGGTTACTATTTACGTGAATAGTGAAATTTTGTCGACGATATTTGTTCGTTGACGGAGGTGTTCTAATACATGGTGGTTTACAGAAATAGTCAAAAACAATCCGGAGGAAGTCAGATTTGAGTGGGAGTAATGGCCGTAGATGAAGGAAGGGTGAAACTGGAGAAATTTGATGGCACAGATTTCGGGTTTTGGAAAATGCAGATAGAGGATTATCTGTATCAAAGAAATCTATATCAACCTCTCTCAAGGAAGAAACCAGAAGCTATGAAGGAAGAAGATTGCAATTTTCTAGACAGACAAGCCCTCGGAGTTATTCGATTGACACTATCCCGTAATGTTGCCTTCAACATAGCAAAGGAAAAGACCACGACAGGTCTTATGGCAGCTCTCTCCAATATGTATGAGAAGTCATCAGCCTCAAACAAAGTGCACTTGATGAGGCGTTTGTTCAATTTACGGATGAATGAAGGCGCATCGGTAGCTATACATCTCAATGAACTCAACACAGTCACAACCCAGTTGAGTTCAGTGGAAATTGAATTCGATGAAGAAGTACGAGCATTAATACTTTTGTCTTCTTTACCAGAAAGTTGGAATGCTACTGTCACGGCTGTGAGTAGCTCGTCAGGAAGCAATAAGTTGAAATTTGAGGATTTTCGTGATCTGGTTCTCAGTAAAGAAATCCGACGTAAAGAGTCAGGTGAATCGTCAACTTCTTCAGTTTTGCATACAGAGTCAAGAGGAAGAAATTCAACCAAAGGGAATGGACGTGGCATAACAGACTATCGAGGTAGATCAAAGGACATGAGGTCCAAATCCAGGAATCTTAATAATTCCTATAGCTCGAAGACTATCGAGTGTTGGAATTGTGGAAGAACCGGGCACTACAAAAATCAGTGTAAGAGTGCACCGAAGGACAAACAAGTAAAGGCAGAGGCAAATGTTACTTCCACCTCAGGAGGAGACGATGCATTGATATGCTCTTTGGAGAGCAAGGAAGAATCTTGGGTGTTAGACTTTGGAGCATCGTTCCATGCTACTTCACAAAAATAATTCTTCGAGAAATATGTCCCCGGAAACCTTGGAAAGGTATATCTTGGTGATGATCAACCATGTGCTATTATTGGCAAAGGTGTAGTGAAGATTAAGTTGAACGGATCTGTTTGGGAACTGAAGGATGTCAGGCATATTCCCGATCTCAGAAGGAACTTAATCTCAGTGGGGCAGTTGGCCAGTGAAGGCTACACTACGATCTTCCATGGTGATGATTGGAAGATTTCAAAGGGTGCAATGACAGTTGCTCGAGGCAAAAAAATGGCACTCTTTACAGGACAAAAGAGGCACGTTGTTCAATTACAGTTGCAGCAAGCAATGAAACACTAAATCTGTGGCACCAGAGATTAGGCCATATGAGTGAGAAGGAGATGAAGATTATGCATTCAAAGGGAAAACTTCCAGGTCTACAGTCTACGGAGATAGACATGTGCGAAGATTGCATACTTGGAAAGCAAAAGAGAGTCAGCTTTCAGACATGTTGCAGAATCCCAAAGAAGGAAAGATTAGAGCTTATTCACATTGATGTTTGGGGACCAACGACCGTCTCATCTATTGGTGGGAAACACTACTTCGTGACTTTCATTGATGATCACTCTCGGAAGGTATGTGTTTACTTTCTAAAGCATTAGTCTAAAGTATTTGAGGCTTTCAGAATATGGAAAGCTATGGTGGAAAATGAGACGGGTTTAAAGATCAAAAAGCCCAGAACCGATAATGGTGGTAAATATGAAGACACCAGATTCAAAAATTTCTGCTATGAGCACGGGATCAGAATGGAAAGAATTGTGCCATACATGCCTCAACACAATGGTGTAGCTGAGCATATGAACCGAACGTTGACAAAAAGAGCCAAAATCATTCGTATACAGTCAGGTCTACCGAAGCAATTCTGGGCAGAAGCAGTCAACACGGCAGCTTACTTGATCAACCGAGGTCCATCTGTTCCATTGGAGCATAGAATACCATAGGAGGTATGGAGTGGAAAAGAGGTGAAACTATCACATCTAAAAGTTTTCGATTGTGTAGCATTTGTGCATATCAGTGATCAAGGCATGAATAAGCTTGATCCCAAATTCAAGAAATGCACATTCATTGGCTATGGTGAGGATGAGTTTGGCTACCGCATTTGGGATGACGAAAAGAAGAAAGTAATCCATAGTAGAGATGTGATTTTCAAGGAAATGGTGATGTATAAGGACATGCATAAAATAGACGCCAATGACTCAGAGCAGAATGAGTCAGTATTTGCAGATGTAGATGCAGATGATGTCCCAGATACTTCCGCAACAGAACCAATTGTAACAAGTCCTCAGCCAGAGGAACTTGTTGGACAAAGCAGTACACAGCATTCCGACACACCACAACCTCTTACTCCAGCTCCTGTATTGAGAAGGTCTTCTCGACCTCATGTGCCTAACAGGAGATACATGAACTATATGTTGCTGACTGATGGAGGGGAGCCTGAATGCTATGATGAAGCTTGTCAGACTCGAGATTCCAACAAGTGGGAGCTTGCTATGAAAGAAGAAATGAAATCTCTCATCTCCAACCAGACATGGGAACTAGCTGAGTTACCTATGGGAAAGAAGGCACTTCACAACAAATGGGTGTACCGGGTGAAAGAGGAGCATGATGGTTCCAAGAGATACAAAGCCCGCCTAGTTGTCAAAGGGTTCCAAGAGAAGGAAGGAGTTGACTACACTGACATTTTTGCTCCCGTTGTGAAGCTTAATACCATCAGATTAGTATTGAGTATTGTAGCCATCGAAGATCTTCATCTTGAACAGTTGGATGTGAAGACTACATTCCTTCATGGAGATTTAGATGAATAGATATACATGTACCAGCGAGAAGGTTTCTCAGAAAGGAGGAAGAAGAACATGGTGTGCAGACTTAAGAAGAGTTTGTATGGCCTGAAACAAGCCCCGAGACAATGGTACAGAAAGTTTGACAGCTTCATGCACAAGGAAGGTTTCCAGAAGTGCAATGCTGATCATTATTGCTACTTCAAGAGATATAGGTCCAGTTATATCATTTTACTACTTTATGTTGATGATATGTTAGTAGTAGGTTCAGATATGGATGATATTAAAAGGTTGAAGCAACAATTGTCAAAGGAATTTGACATGAAAGACTTGGGTCCAGCAAAGAAGATTCTTGGGATGCAAATCACAAGAAATAAGAAGAAAGGATCCTTGCAGTTATCTCAGGCAGAGTACATCAATCGTGTTTTGCAAAGATTCAACATGGGTGATGCCAAGACAGTTAGCACACCCTTGGCCATTCATTTTCGCCTATCCAAGGATCAGTCCCCTCAAACAGAGGAAGAGAGAGAATTCATGGCTAAGGTTCCTTATGCCTTAGCCATTGGAAGTTTGATGTACGCAATGGTCTGTACGAGACCATACATTGGCCATGCAGTGGGAGTTGTTAGCAGATTTATGTCAAATCCAGGGAAAACTCATTGGGAAGCAGTCTAGTGGATTTTGAGGTATCTGCGAGGCACCACAGAAAAGTGCTTGTACTTTAGTAAATGAGAGTTAAAAGTACAAGGGTACGTAGACACTGACTTTGGAGGTGAAGTTGATCACCGAAGAAGCACCTAGGTTATATATTCTTGTTGGAACTACAATTGTTAGTTAGATGTCACAAATACAAAAAATTGTCACTCTATCCACTACGTAGGTGAGTATGTAGCGATGGCTTGAAGCTAGTAAAGAGATTATATGGCTTCAAGGTTTGTTAATTGAGTTGGGATTCAAACAAGAGAAGAATGTTCTGCATAGTGATAGTCAAAGTGCAATACACTTGGCGAAGAATTCAGCATTTCATTCCAGAACAAAGCATATTGGACTTCGTTATCACTTCATCAGATCTCTATTGGAAGATGATATGTTAATACTGGAGAAGATTCAAGGAAGCAAAAATCAAATAGATATGTTAACAAATATGGTGACTATTGACAAACCGAAGTTGTGCTCAACTTTATTTGGTTTGCTAGAGTAACAAAGACTAGAAAAGCTGCTGTATTGATCAAGGTGTGAAGACAGATTGAAATCAGTCTTCTAGTGGGAGATTGTTGGAGATTATTATAAAGTTCCTTAATTTGAGGAGCAAATTAAGGGGCAAAACATGGAGCAAAACAAGGAACAAAACATGGAGCAATTCATGGAGCAAAACATTGAGCAATTTATGGAGCAAAACAATGAGCTTAATTCAAGGAGCAATTTAAGGAACCATTAATTTAAGGAGTAATTCAAGGGGTGAATTTTTCTATAAATAGATGTGTAATTGTAATGAATTAATCATCCAAAGTATTCATTCCAATTGAGAGAAAATCTTAGAGAGAAAAGCTTTTGCGAGAGAAATTTGAGAGTAATTTTCTTGGGTGTAATTGGGTTGTGAGTTGTAAGTGTTGTAAACACCTTGTATAATTTCTCCCCTTTCAGTAAAAAGATCTGCAGTAGATCCGGAGACGTAAGCAAGATTGGCCGAACTCCGTTATCAAATTTGTGTGTTATTTTTCTATTCTTACTTTCTCATAAATCTGACTTATTAGAAATTTATGTTATTTTCTAACATATATTTTATATGAAAAGATCGAAGAGTACAACTGACGTTCCTAACTCTTTTGTTAGTACAACTAACGTTCGTAGCTCTTTTGTTTAAATAAAAAGAAGAGGGAGGAGGAGGAGGAGATTGGATTTGAGGTAAAATATATAGATATTGGGGGGCCGGGATAATTCTATTTTTTCAAACCTTGTAGCGATGGTATGCATCGATTGCCAAATCTCCATTGCTTCCATCCTTTATCCTTTCTGCAATTTACCGTTGAAATTTAATTTAATTTTATATATATACATGTGTGTATGAGTGGTAGAACTAAATAAATTTGTACTTAATTTTTTTATATTTCTTTATCCAACAGGTTGAGACTTATCTATCTCCATTCTTCTGTTAATCTCAACCATTAAAATATAAAAGTAAAATAAATTATGTAATATATTAAGGTTATTTATCTTTTCCCATATATACTGAGGACATTTAAATAGTTGATTTAGTAAAATTTGATATAAAATTGTAACATTTGAAAGAAAAAAAAAATAAACTTACATATTCATATTGAAAAATTATAGACATTTTTATTTTTACTTAAAGAAAAGGAAGGTTATTAAAAAAGTTCTTCTACTTATTTTAAATTGATAATTAGATCTTTTATTTATTTTTTATAATAATTTACTTCTATTAGTACGAAGAAGAAAAATTATCCTAGAATAACAAATAATTATTTTTTAATGATTTATTTTTTTAATTATAACTTATTTAAGTTATGAAATTTTTCATCTAATACAAAATATAAATGTTATTTTTACGATAAATAAAAAATATTTAAATATTTATCTCAAAGAAAAAACTACAAACTTGTTACCAACTCAATTTAATTACATATGCGTATAAAAATCTGCAACCGTGTGTAACATGATTTAAGTTGTGAATTTTCGTGTTTTGGCATGAAAGAAAAAATATATATGAATAATACATCGAGACATATAGTTAAATATATTGGCATAAAATAAGCTTATTATGACTTAAAAAAATATGTATAACCTTATGACAAAAAACAACTTGTAATTACGTATTAATTAACCATGTCAATTTTTCAAAAAGTAGCTAGTACTGTTTCCGACAAATGCGTCTTAATTATTATCTAACTTTTTAGTTAATACTTAAATATGTTTTGTCCAGATATGAACATTTAGGTCTGAAGTATTTCTCTCTTTCTAATTAATAATTTTAGAGGATGTCAAGAAGAAGAAGAAGAGGAGCTAGACCTGTATGTTTGTGAGTATAAGTAAGAAGAAGAAGAAGAAGAGCTAGACCTGTATGTTTGTGAGTATAAGTATCCCATATACTTGGTTCTCTACCATCTTCTTTTGCAGCACCTTCATACTGAAAACCATAATAGAAGTAATTAATTAAACTTATAGATAAATAGAAATATATTAATTAATTTTAATAAATGCACGCACATTTCAGACTATATATTATATATAATCAATTAACTGGTTAGAAATTAATTAATTAATTACCTGGTAAGAAGAAGAAGCCGTCCCAAATATGAAACCTGCAGGAAAGCTGGTCCTATTGAAGGAATCAATGTGATAATAATGAGAAGGTGATGCTTCAGCTCTAATACTACCACTTGTCACTGCAAACCCAAGAACTATAATTAGGAGGAGGTTTAAAAGAAAAAAACCTTGGAATTCCATAACTGATGATTTTGCTTAATCTCTCTAATAATGCTCCTTTATATAGAGGGAAGATAGCCTTTAATTATTAGGTGGTTTTACATTAAACAAATTGATTTAGGAGACTAAATTATAAATTTACAAAAAACAAATTAGGGTACTACCCCATTTCAGCCACTTAATTATTACATGGGTAATAGAACATACATTATTTTAAACAGTAATTCTGAAGTGACGTGTGAATTAGATCAAGAGCGGATTTGTTTAGTTTAGGAGTGTAACGTGATTTTAAAATAAAATTTTATACCTAATGTTTTTAAAATTAATGATAAATTTATATACAAAATAAAATTATATATCTATTTAATTTTAAATTTTTATTATAAATTTAATATATATATATATATATATATATATATAATATCTTTATTAAATAAAAAGCAAAACAAAAATTGCGAAATGTTTTTTAATTTGTTTATAGTGCTCCTCTTTATATGTGAAAATAGATTCTTCATTGTATTAGATATCGGTTAGAATGATACAAAAAGTAATACATTATTGTGTAACATATACTTCATATATATATATAAATATTTATTAAAAGAATATTTATATATATATATATATATATATTAATTATTAATTTATTATATATATCAAATGATGAGAATTTTGTAAGAAGAAAACTTTATATAACTTTGAGAAAAAAAAAGAATAAATAAAAATATTATAATGATAAAGAATAGTTTAGTTAGATTTTTGGGTTGATACACAAAAAAATTATATTAAAAGTTAGTCGGTTATGATCATGTCAACAAATTTTAAATTTAATGATCATAATTGACCCATTAAAACTTTACGTCAAAATATCTAATTTTGAGATTTTTATACTTCTCTTTGTTCTTAAAATATTTATATATTTTAAAAAAAAAATTCTAGAACAAGCGTCTAAAGCTTGTATTTATTAGATTTTAATACAATGGATTTTAATTACACCATTAAAATAATCATTTATCACTCCAATACTATTTGAACTAAATCAAATTTATTTTCAATACCCCTTAAACATGATTTGTTATTCCAAGAAATATTATCAATCTGAAAAATTCTTCATGCTTGATTAGCTTGGTAAAGATGTCAGTAACTTTTACATATTCCACTTAAGAATGGGCATGGGAAGAGTGGAACAATTTTTGATATAAATATCCCCAAAATCGTAGTGGTAAATATGTACTTAAAATTTTTTGAAATTCGTTACATTTTGAGACTGTTTTTATCTACAAAAAATGAGACAGGGTGGGTAATAAATAATACTCGAAATTAAACCGATTTTTTCCAAACTCATTAAAAAAGATTTAATATAAAATTAATGAACAAAATATAGAGGTGGATCAATGATATTGGGCATTAATATATAAGTAAGAGATTCAACATTTGAATCTCTAAAAATTAATATTTTTGTTGATTTAATAAATATAATATATATGTAGTACGGATGGAAACAAATATCAGTATAAATATACCTATCCAATAATTGCTACTTTGTGATTGAATAATATCTAAAACTGTCCATATCTCCAAAATTAATTGGATAAAAACTGAACCGACAGTAAGAATAATCACAAATACCCAAATCCAAAGTTAAAATACTCATTCTTAATTCCACATGTACATCCTTTCTTATGATGCACTTCCTTATATAATGGCAGATAGTATCAATTTATTTGCTTCTATTATAAAATATTGGATTCTTAGCCAATATCATAATCGACTTGTTATCAACATAAATCTTAGTTGGTTCTTCTTTTAACCATCCAATCACTTTTAATAAATTTCTATGCCAAATAGCATGATAAACACATGATGCAACACCTACGTATTCAATTTCACAGGTTTAGAGAGTAACTATTGATTACTTGTTTGACATTTAGGTGAATGTGATATCTCCCATGAAGAACACAAAACTTATAGTGCTTTTTCAATAATCAACTTCTCTCACTCAATCGCTATCATTATAAACAATAAATTTGTAATTATTACTTGATGAATAGAATAAGCTAAAGTTAATTGTAACTTTTAGATAGTGAAGAATTCTCCGTATAACGACTTATAAGTCCGATAACATTGAGAATGTAAGGTCTTATGCATGTCAAACATCGCTACTTCCAACCAAACTCTTAAAGAGTGGCGTGTGCAATTTTTTCTGATTCATCAAGCTTTGATGACCTACTTCCACATTCTAGAAGTGTACTAATTAACTTGCATATATTTATCTTTTTTATTTCTTATTACCTATTTTATTGTCCACAATATTGCCTCCAATCATATAAAATTTAAAGGGAATTTTTTACGAGGGTACTAATTAGCTTATAGATATTTACCTTTTCTTATTACTTATTTTATTGTCCACAATATTGACTCCAAACACATAAAATTCAAAAGGAATTGTTTTCTTATATTTTTTTTTACAACCCTAACCCATCAAATAGTAAGAAATCTAAAATACACTTAATTCAAAAATAATAAACTCCTACAACCTTTATCCTTGTATCTAAATAGAATTTTAACGTCTTCTTTTTACCATAAAACTCTAGGGAAATTTCAATTGAAACAAATATGTTATAAAAAAAATCTAAAAATTATGGGTAAAAACATAAATATTGAAACTTCAAAACATTAATATTTATACAAATATATTGAATAATAAACATGGTTTATATAATAATTTAACGTATCTAAATACATGCTTCTGAAATTTACACTTATGATTCGTGTCATCCATCCTTAAAATTTTAAAACTTATGAATACTATTAAGATACATACCCGTACCTTCTACACGAATCCAAGTACAGTGTTATATGTGGTTAATAATTAAGTTCATAAATAAGTGTTTTTAACTGAAATAGGCTTCTTCCTTTCTTTTCTTTTCTTTTTGTTGTTTTCTCTTTTGTCTTCTAAATTTTATTTACAGCAAAAAATTTATTTAGTAGTATATAATGATATAGACTTTTAGAATCATTAATATAAAATTATGTGTACAACTATTTTATTTCTAATTTGGTTTAGGTTAAAATCTATCCCTCACCTATATAGCAGTATGCATTATATTTTATGAACAAATCATAAAACTTATATTAATATATAGCTAGTACTCTCTCTTACACAGTTAGATGGATGTTGTTTGTGTCAACTCTTATATCTAAATTGGAGTGTTCTCCCACAATTGTGTGTGGTGGCATCTTTTACTCATTCTCATTTCATAATATGTTAGATACATTTTAGTTACTAAATTAAACAAAATCGATCATATGACATAATATGCCCATATATATAATTAGATACCAAAAGTTTTATTTGTCTTAAATTATTGATTAGCAATAACTAATGTACATGCATATAATAATTGATAAAAAAAAATAAATTTAATTATATTGTTCAATTATTACATATATTATGAATTAATGTTAAATAAATTGATAAAAAAGAAAAGTAATCATTATATAGGTGAAAGCAAATAATCATTCATTATATAAATTTAATTAAATAATAGTAATAATTTCACATAAAACGAGACTAAACATAAAATATATAAATTAAATTCATAGAGAAAAATGTGGCATAACAAAAAGTGTAAAAAAAATCCATTATTTATTCACTAAAGTAGTTACTTTATCATAACTCTAAGTGGCATCTTTTTGGTCAAATTCACTTGCACTAAAATTTTCATTTACAAAAACATATCTATTTTTGCAGAAAAATAATTCAATAAATTGTTTTTTTAAAAATTGAATCACACAATACTGTAGTTTATCTTCTAATTTAAATGACACGGTAAAATTTTTAATTTTATATACTTAATTGTTCAACAATATTGTTTTATAGTTCAGAAATAAATATGGTTTTAATATTAAGTAAATAAAATTTAAATATTTTGAAAGTAAAATTTTACTAATGGTCATAAGAAGTAAGGCTATTGAGTGAATAAATTTCAATATTTAAAAAAATGTTGAAAAAATAAGAAAAAATAATATTTTTATGTCTATCTTATTTTTTTTATTATTAAAAATTTTTAATACATTATTTTATTTTAAATATAGTTTAAATTCAAACACAGTTATTTATAGCATTTTAATATTATACAATTTTTAATTAGATACCATTTAATATTATTGAGTGTTATTTTTATTGTTATAGATTTTCGTGATATAATTTTTCAAAAAATATTTATTGAGTTATTCTTTGGTAAAAATATATTTTAATAAAATGACAATTTTTCCCCTATAAATTTGACAAAAAATATCATTTGGACTTCTAATCTATTTTTAATAGTCTTATTTATCCATTTAGTCTCTAATTTATTTAAAATATTATAATTTAGTCCCTAATTTTTTAGTTGATAAAATTTAGTCCATAACCTATTTTAATGAATTATGATAAAACTTGATTTTTTTAATTCATTTATTCCCTAACTATTTTAAAAAAACATAATTTAATCTCTATTTAATTAAAATTTATTTAATATTATTATTATTATTATTATTATTATAAGATTATTTTTATTATTATAAATTTTAAAGATATTTTTTTATAATTTTTTAAATAATTATGTATTTATTTTGATTTATTGTGAATTTAACGTCAACTCTATATATTTTATTCATTAAAATTATGAGAATAAAAGTAAAAAATAAAATAAATATAAAATTAAAGTGATGATTGAGATTACTCGAAGCCTAACTCCAAAAATTATGTTGCCGAACGTTTTCCTTAGCTTATTGCATCAAACTGTGTGGTTCATATTTTCCTCATTCATTTGTTGTAACTTCTATGATAAAGTCATCCTCCTCACACACTTAAATTGCAATGGAAGATGACATAAAATAATAGAAAACGTTAACAATATTTTAATTTCTGTTTATTTTTCTTTCTTTTCCATTGAATTGAAAGCTAGCTGTACGTGGGTCTTAATTAATTTCTTATAATTTATTCATTGCACAACTAGTGTTTCAATTCTTTTATATTTTATACCATTTTTTATGTTTAAAAGTGCCTATGCCTGTCTAATTATACACACAAATTAAAAAGTTATAAATCAATTAATCAACGTACAATATTAATTATATTTTTTACCTAATAAAACTTTAAAGTGATTCGTTTAATAATGTTTCCATGATAATGATATTTCTATATAAAGTAATATTTATATTTAAAAAAAAAACAATAATTCATATTTAAATTTAAAACGTGTTTTCAGTATAATATAAAATCTTTGTTATAAAGTTGAAATTGACGTTGAAAGCTATAATTATCCTTGTCTTCCGTAAAATTAATATGTTAAAATTCGTTGAATAATCTCTTGCCAGCTTATAAACAAACTAACTATCAAACTGTCTAATCTAGCACAACTTCTTTGAGTACACATATGAAACTAATTCAATGAACAAAATCATATTAATTTGTTTTTAAATCCATCTAATCAAGTTGATTTAGAGGATTTGGAAGAATTATTGTAATGGACACACAAGAAATAATTTTCTATTAAAATTAAAATGTAAGATTAATATAAAATTTATAACGAAAATAAGGAAACAAAAATTAAAAAAAAAATATATCAAATCTTGTGTTACATGGTTTCCTTAATTTATGTTTTCTCTCGCATGAATGCTTGAGAATAAATAAAAAATATATATATCTCCAAAGATAAAAATAATTAGTAGGGTTTGAGCACCACGAAATGATGCTCCGGTGAACTTAATTTGCACCTATAATCTATCATACTTTTAGCCTAACTCTAGAATAATTTTCAAGAAAGAAAGAGTGTTTGTTGAAGAATATTATTGTATTTTCTATCTATTTCTCCCAACTGGATAGCAAATTTATAGACATCCCAAAACAATTCATCAAATCTTATTAAAAATGATGTCATAGAATTAAATAGTTGAAAAGTTTTATCAATGAATGAAATATAAAAAGGAAAAACACAAAAATAACATACTCTAAAACTTATAACAAAAAAAAAACCCCATAACAATAAATCATACACCTCTAAATTCAAGATAAGAGTATTATTTCTATTATGAGTTTTAAGGATATTATTTTAGGTCATTTTCAAAAATAAAATTCACTTGATTGGAGTTTTGGATTTTTGGACCAAACATACGAGAGTTTTGATCGAGCACACGAATTGTGTGCAATAAATATGTAACTATACGTATCACAATAAATAATATAATGATAAGAAAATATCGTTTCCACGGAGATTATTTTATTCGAAACTAGTTTTTAAAATTAAAAATAAATTTTTTGGGTGTTTTTACATTTTAAAAAAACAAAATTAAAAGAACTAAAAATAAATAACAACAATTAATTAAATCAGATTTGACAACTAAGAAGATATATAAGAAAAATATCTAGGAATACTTAATCTCCCAATTTTTTAAACATGTGAATCACTAAAATCCCCCAATATAATTATCAATCAATTATATGATCAACTCAATCTAACCTAAATGTATTCCGCTCTCTCAAGTAAACTACACACTAAGGGTGTCTAAAAATCGAATCGGATCGAATTAAACCAGAAAATCGGACCAGACCAAATAATTTTATAAATCAAACGGTCTGGTTTGGTTTGTATTAACTAAAACCATTTTTCAAACGATCTAGTTTGGTTATATTAATTTTTTAACCGGTCGGATCGAACCTGAACGATTTTAATAATATATTAAATTTCACATACCACTTCTCATAAATTATTGACTAAATTTTTCATATTTTAATCAAAGGTGTATCATTAGGTGTATCATATTTATATACTATTAATTGGATCAAATCGTTAACCAAACCAAATCAAACTATTCAGTTACAATATTTTTAATAACCAAACAGTTTGGTCCAGTTCGGTTAATTTTTTTTACTCAAAACTGGACTGAACCGAATTGTGGACACCTTTACTACGCACCATATAGTAATTAACTTAATCACACTCTTATGTTAATTAAATTGCATACTACTCATTAAGTTCATCAATTGTGAATCACACACATAAGAATCATACATTTCTTCCTAAAAATTATATATGTTATTTAATCAAGACAAATAATTAAATAGTTCTCTCAAATTTATTTAATTGCCTCTATAGATCAATTGTTAGTCAAACAATTTATAGCATAAAAATCAAATTAAATAATATAATTAAATTAAAATCATAATTTTGATAAAATATCAGATCATCACATAGTGAAAATCGGGTTCATAAGGGGCCCCTAAGTTAATAAATTAACTAAACAAAATTTAGTTCATAAAGCTCATATTTTTCATAAAGAAAGACATAAAAATTGATAAATAAATACAATCAATATCTTCAATTTTAATACCAATATTCTCTTCAATCTCCACCAAAATTGTATTTCTTTTTGAATTTTTCTATAATTTTTCCCATTTTTAGCTCCAAAAAGTAATAAAAATTATATTAATTATGGCTCATTAGGGTTTATATCGTGATTAGAAGTTTAAATATAACTCAGGTGAAATCTAAATCGTTAGATCGTTATATCAAGGGCTGAGATCAAAACAAGCAAAAATAACAGCTCTAGCCAATCGAAGCATGACACGTGACATATGGAATTTACTGGGCAAATCAGAGCTCAACATGTGGCAAGGGAAGACTGGTCTGGTCAAGGGATGTTGAGTTAACGCAATGTGATTCGTAGTTACGAATGGTATGGCGCACGGGTGGAATGGCTGGACAAATCAGGTAAAGGAGCATGGTAGGCGCGTTGACCAAGCGAGATGAAATCGGGATGAACGTTGTGGTCACACATGACATGGTGCTGCATCACTTTATATATATGACTTTGGTGACTCACCTTCTCTGATTGCGTGTTGTCCATGTGGCTTACTCCATCAACTCCCATGTTTGCGTAGCATCCACGTGGTAGCTTTTGATTGGTTATACTTTAAAAATTCCAAAAATTATATTTTCACTTATTTTTACTAAATATTTTATATTTTTATATTTTAACCCAAAAAATACTACTTATTGAATAAAACTAACAAATATTAAGTAACAAATGTACATTGATGACTCTACTTTCATAGAGTCATCAGATTTGCATCCATGTGTGTACATATTTATTGTTACACTAGCTTACTAAGAAAAGCAAATGCTATAAATATTTTTTTAATATATTGTAATATATTGTTAGTTTTTTCATGTGAGATAAGTATAAAATAAACACATTTTTTCTTCTCAATTTTTTGTTCACTCAAATCAATCATGATCACGTACTTATACTAAGAAGATACTACTTAAAATAATGCCTCAAAATAAATTTTAATTATAGGATTTTACCTATTTTCTGATGGATCTTAATTTTACAAAATAGATAAAAACTAAGCCGACCTACATATATTATATAGATATTTTAATTTTATAATATTTTTAATTTTTAATATATTTTTTAATTTTTCTTAAATTATAATTTATATTATAGATTGTTTCGTTGGTTGGTTGATTGTCCTCTTTGTTCCTACTCAAATAAAAGTTAAATTGTGAACTAATTTTTGGTAAAACATTATAGGTTCAAAATGGATTTTTTTAGTTATATTATATTTTATCAATTTCTCATTTTTTTAAATTATAATTTTCATTATACTTTGGTTTGCTGCGTATAAGAATTTGGTTTTTATTTTTAACTAATTTTGGAAGAAAAAAAATTATAGGATCAAAATTGTCAAACTGATCACCTTTAAATCGTTTTCTTAAAAAGTCATTTCAATTAGAACTTTTTTATTATGTTATGCATCCAATCATGCTCAAAGTTTCTTTGAAGCTGTTTCACGAGTGACTTAAAAAAAAGTGCTTATATTTTCTATAGTTTGCATGTATTGACATAGGGTAGCTAGCTAGTTTTGGTTGAAAACTAATTATATTTTAAACGTAAATTGAACTTGTATGGATAAATTAATAGTTTGTATCTCTTAACGATTTTTGCCCTTGATTTTTTGATCTTTTTTTTAGAGATTTTTTCAAGAAGGTATATTTGATAATGATTTTTTATTTTTTATTTTCATATTTTCATATTTTTAAAGAATTATGATGAAAATATAGGGTAATTAATAAATCTTTAAAATGAAGATTTTTAAATCTGATTTTAAATTTTTGATTTTTTCATTTTCACTAAACATTTTTTTCTTGAGAGTAAATAAGTTTTATAACTTTTGTATGTATAAATATTGAAAGAAAATGATTAAAAAAATAATTTTTTTAAATAATAACTAAAAGATTTCTTAACTTTTTGAAATAAAAAAATCAAAAACATAAAGTGTTATCGAACAATTTACAAGTGATTTTTTATTTTGTTTTTTTAAATCACTAGGTCATTTTTTTTTATCAAAAACATTGGTGATTATTTTTATCAAAAAATAAAAATCACAAAATCAATTATTTAATCAAAAATAAAAAATCAAAATCGTTATCAAACATGTTATAAACAATTTTTAAGATTTTTTTGTTTTTTCTTAAGAAGCTTTGTAAAAGCACCTTCAAGACTATACAACAACAAAAATTTTTTAATTTTTTTCTAATAAAATTGTCTAAAATCACAAAGAAACAGATATCTGATACCAAGTTGCATGCTTTTGCAACATACATATATATACTACATCATTATTCTACTCATAATCTGATCAAACAATTTTGCAAGGTCATCTTATCTACTAGTCCACTACTAAGTGAGACAGTGTATGTTATTTGCTATATTTTAGCAGTTCATTCCAAGCGCGAGCGTGTCATACTAATGAATATTGTAGTTACAAATACAATCACCGTGTAATATATTTAGAGAAAATAACAGGTAAACAAAGCAAATACTACCGAATGAAAACAATAATAGTAGTATAGCACGTTTTTTGTAATGAAATAGTAGCATAGTACTTATAAGTTATATGCTGGACTTAATTATATAATTATTTAAATATTTACTTTTAATCTTTTTTTTATTCTCCACTTACAAAATCTTAATCAGAAATAATACTAGATATCTTATTTACATAACAACATCAAACTCCTTAGCTAGTTTCTCACATGTCACGTTGAAATATAGGTTAAACTATATTATTAGTTTCAAAAATTTTAAAACTTCAAGCATAGTTTTTTAAAATTTTAAATATAGGTCCTAGTGTAGTTACTAAAATCCATAATTGTGAATGAAAAATTTTAAATTTATGTGTCAAGTTTAAAAAATTTAAGAGCTAAATCATATGATTTAAAATTTTAAGAACTTGCATGTAAAATTTTAAAGACCTATATATAAATTTAATTAAAGCTTGAGATCAATAGTATACTTCGACCTTAAATCTTAAGGTGATATGCAAAAATAAGTATTCATTTGTTAGCTTATGTAGTTGTGGTTTACCTTGCAATATTTTTCATAAGTCTTTTCCCCTATTAAAGTTACTCAAAATTTATCATTTGCTTTAATTAATAATAACAACTAATGTAAAACATAAAGTTCAAAATCTTGAATTTTTTATGGGAAAAAAATTTAAAAAAAACTTTGAATTTTAAGTCATATTGGGATTTTGGGATATAGGCAGCGGTAGATCTAGGAGTAGAGGTTGATAAGTATAATATTGGTGTCTTGAAAGATGTGGATGAAGATGTGTCTTGTGAGCAAAATGTGCAGCAAACAAATGATCATAAGTAAGCCTTGACATGGAAGTGTATGTAAGGTGTACATTTAAGTTGATTTCCAGTTGTAAGCCTTGCAAGCATAGCCTGCATCTTATGTTGGCTCCAGCTTGCTTTACATGGCTGGTTGTGCTTGATCAAGTGAGGTTGTTATGATTAGTTAGTAGTCTGTTACATATGCAGTTAGTAGCTTGTAATATTTGTGCACGTGTATAATTGTAAGTGGCTTAGTGTGTGTATAAATAGCTCTAATGAGCTGTGTAATTGGTATGATGATAATTAGAAGTTTTTCACAATGAACTTTTAGTAGCTCCTTTCTTGATTTCTCTCTCTTTCTTCTTCAAACTCCATTGTTCCATTGTTAAGGTTCTTAAAGAATACTTGTGAAATATCAGTTCTAATTCATGTGTTCTTGCAAAGACTGTTTGATTTTTTAGCGCACAACTTCCAGAATTACAGAAGATCCTAGGAAAAATGATCACGATTTTTTGAGGCTAACTATGACTCCTAGCGAGCATAGTCTAGTAAGTTTTCAAAATCAAGTTGTTACGATGAAAATTGATCAAATAAATTACATGGTTTGGAAACAACAGATCATAAAGATCTTATATAGTTTTGATTTGTAAAATTTTCTTGTTGATGATCCACCACTAAGAACTATGGCTGATGGTTCAATTAATAAAATGTTAGAACTATGAAGTAAGCAAGATCATATTATTCAAAGTTGGTTAATGAATATTATAAATCAAGAAATTCTTAAACAGATTTCATGCTTCAAATCTGCTAAATAAACTTGGAGAGAACAAAAAACTTGTTAAGTCCCACATTGGCTCAGAGTAAGGCAGGAGTGCTCCTTATAAGTCTGAGCAATCCTCTAACTTATAAACTGGCTTTTGGGTTCATAGTTAGGCCTGGGTTTCTAAGAGTGACGATGATACCATCTTAGAAACCCAGGCCTAACTCTGAACCCAAAAGCCAGCTTATGCGTTAGAGGATTGCCCAGACTTATAAGGAGTACTACTGCCTTACTCTTAGCCAATGTGGGACTTAACATCCCCCTGGAGCACTACTGCCTTACTCTTAGCCAATGTGGGACTTAACATCCCCCCTCCACATCGGCTAGAGTCCGGATTTACGGCACGGTCCGGATTTACGGCACGAGGGTCGATGGGAGTACGAGGAAGCCAAGAGCCTAGCTCTGATACCATCTTAGAAACCCAGGCCTAACTCTGAACCCAAAAGCCAGCTTGTGAGTTAGAGGATTGCCCAGACTTATAAGGAGTACTACTGTCTTACTCTTAACCAATGTGGGACTTAACAAAACTAATGTTCAGTTCAATGGACAACAAACTAATGTTGTACCTAACTTTTCACAATCTCAAGCATTGCAGTGCACCTGTTCAGTCAATGGACAAGAAAATTTTAGTACTTTCAGTCATTATACAATGAATGATATGCTAGCTTCTCAAATTGTATCTTCACGACCTTCTATGCCATCACCATTACAATACTATATAGCTATGCTTGCATCTGCTCCAGAAGCTTTTTCAGAACCTTTTTGGTATCAAGACTTATGGGCTACACATCATGTGATAGCATATTTTTCAAGTCTAGCTACATCTCAACCCTATTCTGGCAATAATCAATTAACTATTGGAAATGATAAAGGTATTCTCATTACACATACTGGCTCATCTTCTTTTTCTAGTCCTTATGATAAAAGACATCTTATGTTAAATAAAATCCTTTCTGATCCTGATATTACCAAAAATATTTGAAATATTTCTTAATTTTGTCAAGACAATCATGTCTATTTTGAATTTCATATAAACTCATGTTGTGTGAAGGACAACAACACTAATAAGGAACTTCTCAAGGGAACTCTATACGAGATACTTTATGTCTT
Source organism: Hippophae rhamnoides (assembly GCA_033030585.1). NCBI lineage: Eukaryota > Viridiplantae > Streptophyta > Magnoliopsida > Rosales > Elaeagnaceae > Hippophae > Hippophae rhamnoides. Next base: position 73,214,235 of record CM065427.1, read on the forward strand.
TGGTTTCCCTCTTACTCCTATCAAAAGTAACGTGTCTTGCTCTCTTTCTTTTAGTAAATACCATAACTACTAAAACAGTTTACTCTACTTCTGTTTATGATTTATCTTTGTGGCATAAACGCTTGGCTCATGCTTCTATACATGTGGTAAATAAATTTCTATAACATTATAATATGTCTTTTTCTAATAATAAAGCAATTAATTTTCGTTGTAATACCTGGTAAATTTCATAAACTTCCTTTTACTTCTTCTAAAAACTAGTCCAATAAACTATTGGGTATAGTGCACTCTGATTTATAGGTATCACTAGTGGCTTCGAGAAATGATTATAGGTATTTTTGCATTTTACATATGATTCTAGAGATTTCACTTGGATTTATTTTTTAAAGGTTAAAAGTCCAGTGTATAATGCTTTCTTATAGTTTAAAGTTATGGTTGAATTGTAACTCAATGCTAGGCTTAAAGTTTTTGAGTCAGGCTAAGGAGGTGAGTTTTAGAAACTCACTCCTTTCTTTGCTAGGTATAACATTGTTCATTGAACCTCTTATTACTACAAAAGAAGACAATTAAGTTGGCATTTAAAGTCAGTTTTTACCAAAAACTGATTTATAACGAATTTTTAAGTCGGTTTACTGATAGGTCGACTTAAAAAATTAAAAAAATTATGGTTAGTCCTACTTGTCAACCGACACTACACGTAGTATTTAGCATCAATTCTACTTTTCCATCGACGCTAGTCACATGTAGCGTTGGTTGACACGTAGAACTGACGCTATGTCTTACATGTGGCCTCGGTCCTATGTGTCAAATAACGCTACATTATGTTTTCCATTTTGTCTTCTTTTCTCCCCATTATATTGACAGTATGCTCATTTGTTTCCCTATTCCTAGCAGAAAAACCCAATCGTTCTCCTTATATTCTTTCTCATTTTTCGACCACTTTTAACCACCATTTTCGATGTTGTTTAGTGGGTTTTTTTCTTTCTCTAATTTCTCTTCTAGATCCACTATTTTTAACATAATACTCAAATTTTTCATACCTATTTTTCTTCATTTTCTTCATTTACTCTTATAAATATTTCTATGAATTATTTTACATTTATTATTCATATTTTTTTTATTTTAATGTATATTATGTGTTATTGATTATTTATATATATTTTGTGTTATGTAGGTTGTGTATTTTTATTTAAGCTTAGAAGAGAAGAAGATATTTTATTTATTTATTTTAATAATTTTATGTATTTATATTTTTGATATATTTTTAATTTTTTTAAACTTAAAATTCTTGAAAATAATTTACATGTCCATGATATATATATATATATATAATGTATAATGAGTTTATTAATGTTTATTATTATTACATGCATTTATATATATAAATTATTATATATTATATATTGTTAATGTTATAATGAGTTTATTGATTGTTTCGATTTTATGTATTTATTTTTATATGATGTTTTGATATATATTCTAATAATTTATGATTTCATATATAATAATATCTTAAATATATTGGTTGGATACATATTTAATATATTTAATAAAATTAATAGAAAATTACCGAATCTTAGATGTCAAATTTTAGAATTGAGTAAGATTATATTTTTGGAGTTCAAAGTTTTTTGAAATTTGTCCATAGAAATAGTAATAATGAAATTGATATGATTTGATACCTATGTGCTAAATATAAAAATGAGAAATTTTATGATGTTAACAAGGTTAAGTATCACTTTATCTGTAATGTTATTCTCTTGAGTTATAAATGTTGGTATTATTATGGAGAAAATATTGATAATACTTATGGGGAAGAGATAAATAACGATGTGAGTGGATTATATACATCTTATTAGAATGTACAGACAGATAATATGTTTCATGTTGTTGAAGATGAACTATATAAGGATGATCCTGAAACCTTTAAAAAACTTTTAGAAGATGCCAAAAAATCGTTGTAACTAGAGTGCAAGAAATACACTAAAATGTCAAGATTGGTTCATTTGTACAATGTGAAGGCAAAAAATGATTTTTCTGATAATGGATTCATAGAATTACTAAATGTACTAATACATATGTTTTCTGGGGATAATGAATTGTCATCTCAAATGTATGAAGTAAGGATAATGAATTGCCATCTTCAAAGGTTGTTCAAAAGTAAGGAGACATCAAAGATGTTGATTTGGCATTCAGATAATCGATCCCATGATGGGATGCTACGTCATCCTTGTGATTTTCCAAATTAAAAAGCAGTAGATAATTTAACCCCTCAATTTGCATTTGATCCACGCAATCTTCGTCTTGATATTATTGTTGATGGAATTAATCCACACAGTTCCCTTAGTAGTATTTATAGCTATTGGCCAGTAATTATGGTAACATACAGCATTCCTTCCTGGTTGTGTATGAAAAGAAAATTCATGATGTTAACATTATTAATCTCAAGACCGAAACAACTCAGAGTTGATATTGATGTATATTTGCATTCTCTGATAGATGATTTAAAGATGTTATGGAATGACAATATAAATGTTTATGATGCACATATAGAATAATACTTTAACTTAAGGGGGTCCTTTTATAGATAATTAATGATTATCCTACATATAGGAACTTATTAGGATATACAACAAAAGGTTATATGTGATGCCATATTTGTAGTGATGAAAATTCTGTAACTTATCTTGTTCACGAACTAAAGATATCTTATAGAAGACATAAATGATTTTTTTCCATCTAGACATAAATTTAGATACCAAAAGAAACCTTTCGATGGTGAAGAAGATCATGATCCTACACCAAGACCTTTGCGAAATGTAGAGATATTAAGGCAATTAAATGGTATGAAATTCAAACAATATGAAAAGATGAAAAAAATATTACTCACTGATGTAGGGAAACAAAAGAGGTCAACCAATAAAATGGGTTGAAAGGAAAATGTTACTAAATCAGTAGATCATGATTGTTAGAATAAAAAATCAATATTTTAAGAATTGCCTTATTGGAAAGACTTACACATTCGTCACATCTTAGATGTCATGTACATTGATAAAATTGTATGTGAGAACTTAATTGGTACATTACTTAATATACCTGAAAAAATGAAGGATGTAATTAAAGCGGAACTGGATTTAAAGAAACTAGACATACGACCTAATTGGCACCAAGGGTGAAAAATGATAAGAATCGAACGTACTTACCATTAGGGAAAAGGTTCTTATTCGTGAATTTCTTATTCAATATAAACCCTCCTGTGAACAGATTGTTGATTTATTTATTAAACCACCGTTCATTTAGAAGCTTTGTGGCAAACTGAGTGTACATTGCATGCCACTTAATTTAACGAAGGATGGTAAGTATCAAGATATGGATGAAGATGTGTCTTGTGAGCAAAATGTGCAGCAAATAGATTATCATAAGTGAGCCTTGACATGGGAGTGTGTGTAAGGTGTACAGATGAGCAGATTTTCAGTTGTAAGCCTTACAAGCATAGCTTGTATCTTATGTTGGCCTTTTGTTTTGAGTTTCCAGCTTGCTTCACGTGGTTGGTACTCGAGTGCTTGATCAAGTGAGGTTATTATGATTAGTTAGCAGTTTGGTACCTATGCAACTAATAGCTTGTAGTAGTCGTACACGTGTATAATTGTAAGTGGCTTAGTATGTTTATAAATAGCCCTAATGAGTTGTGTAATTGGTATGATGATAATTAGAAGTCTTTCACATGGAATTTATAAGTGATTCCTTTCTTGATTTCTCTCTCTTTCTTCTTCAAACTCTATTGTTCCGTTGCTAAGGTTCTTGAAGAATACTTGTGAAATATCAATTTTAGTTTTGTGTCTTCTTGCAAATGATGTTTGATTTCTTTAGAGGTCAAGAGGGGTACTAAAAAGCAGTAAAGAATATTTCTCAATTATAGTTTGTTTTTATTTAAATAAAAATATTATATGTTTTTATTTGAATATAAATATATTAAATTCTTGAATTTATATGTGTTTTTAAACATTAAAAACTTAAAAATTTAAGAGAGATACAGTTTCATTTTATACATAAATTTATCTATAATTTTATAGATATTATATCTAAAAAAAATTGTAAAAAAATAGAAGTAACACGTGACTTTTCTACGCTATTTATATAGATTCATATCTATGAAGTATCAGAAGTTTAGTAATTAAATAACATGAATAAATGTTTATAGGGTTAATTAACATAAACCAAATGTTAGGATTCGTAAAATGGGGAAAAAATTTGGAAACAAAAAAGGGTAGTTAGGTCTTTTTGTTGCAATTAAAAAGGCACTTATCTTAACGTAAATTAGCCTCTTAACAAGGCTATATACAGCAAGGATATGTTAGGCAAGTTGGACTATGACATTTTGTTAGGATTATAATCGAATTTCCGCCAAAATCTGATCACAGAATATAGAAAGCTTATCTCGACTGTTGGTAGACTTAAATAAACTTAACATTATATATGTATAGTTAAAAATTATGAGACACAATATCAGAGCATTCTAAGCTGGGTAATCTAATATCTAAGCAGAAAAGGTAAGACTTATTAAGGGTAATATTCTTTATTAATTAATTACAATAATATTGTAAATTTTATAAAAATTATGAGTATTTTCATCTGGTTAATCTTTTGATATTTAAAAACTCATGTTTCTTATGAATTTGACATGATATAAAAATTTTAATTATTTAATAAAAAATCTTAAATCTTTTTCACAAAAATAGAAAGAAAGAAAAAACTTACAAATATAAAAAAGAAACAAATAATCCAATAGAATTGAATATAAAAATAAGTTAAAAATACAAAATGATAGACTTTCTTTGTAAAACAAAAACGCATACACTGAGAAATGATATTAAAGTTAATACCACACATTAATTAACTACAATGTTAATATAGAGTTTCTAAAGATCGTGAATATCTACGCCCATTGATTTAGTTTTTTGGAATTTGAAAACTCAAATAACTAACACCTCTCAAAGATCTCTTAGCCTCATTGTAAATTTACATGAATGATAAAACGAGAAAACCATGGCATAAATCCTAATATAAACCAAATCCAATAGATTCAACACATAAATTGCCAAAAAAGAAAAAAAAAATACTGTCGTTACCAAAAAAACCATTAAAAAAAGAGAAATATATATTTGAGAGACTAGGGGAAAACAACAATAAAAATAATAATAATAATAATAATAATTAAAAAGAAGAAGCCTCAGTGGTTGAGGGGAAGATTAACCCGCTTTTTATTCATGTATAAATATTAGTACCCATCAAGATTGAAGCTTACCACCATACTTGTGGCGGACAAACACAAGTTTTCAAGGAGAAATTTATGTGGAACATATTTGACCACTTTCTAACATAGAAATCGCATATTGTAGCTATATACCGTGTCCTACCTAAGTTTTTCTCGTTTTCAGGACTGCTGATCATGAAAAGAAACAGATTTTACAGTCATGCTCTGGTGTGAGTGAAATCCTGCAACTGTGCAACATGATAAAGGCAAAGTGTGTCAAGAGAAAAAGCCAAATATTAAAACATCAGATAGTCATGGGAAAATACAGCTACTACAAATGAATCCAAAATTCAGAATTAAGATGGAAAAGGAATTAATGATTCTGAATTGCCGGAAGAGAACAATAAGCACAATTAACCCAATAACAAAATGACCAAAACTAGTGATTTTGCTTGGTGTAGCTTCATATGACAAGCCTACCTCACTTGCATTCAACACCTGCTTCAGCAGCTCGGCGAGGCTTGCTTTTCCGCCTACTTCCATTGTGGCGGAATCCATTAGACTTGGTTGAGTCATCGGTACTTGATCGTGTTACACTACCATTTTCATCCTTGACTGAATCTGACTTATCTTTTACTTGTGAGTAACGCTTCCTCTTCTTTCCATTCTCTGCTGCAGGAGAACTTTTCATCTCTTTGACTGAGATGCAATTTTTTGCATTTTCACTGTCATCCTCTTCTAGTTTTTCAACCTCTTCTTCGTCAATCTCATCCTTCAATGGTTTCTGAGGCCTTCCCCTTCTCTTCTGTGTGGGTATCTTTTCTTCCTCCCCACTTCCAAGATCATCATGATTGGTAATAGTTAATCTCTTTCCCTTTCCTCTACCTCTACCCATAATCTTAAAACTCCTCAAAAGAAATCTTGCACAAAAATTAGATCTGTAAGCATGAAACACAAACAAAAAAAGTTTAAAAAATATATATTTCAGAAAACAAGGAGAATGTAATTAATTGCATAGAAGGAACAGAGAGTAGAAGCAAACAGATTTTCACCATTAAAAAAAACATATTGAATCCATCATGCTTGACAACCAACAGATCAAATAGTTAAGCCACAAGGACTTTCTCAATAGCAGATCAAGCAATGCTTAATTGTATAAACAAACCAAATATGAAATGGAAGATTCGAGCACTATCAGTAAACAAACTAACTTGGACATATGGAAATATTATGCACACATTCACCCAATAATGCTATTTTTTATGGCTGTTTACCTAACTAACTTTCACATGAATTGCCAATAGGAAGACAAAAGAATGGCAAAGTTTCAATCTTTCTCTAATATAAATCTGGGATGGTGATGGCTACAGTTGCTTGATAATGTTTCTTTAGCAATGTAATTAGATTTTTACAAGATATTAAGAAAAGAGGTTCAGAAATAGATACAAACATTTTCATGCAGGCAACGTCATACTTATCCATAATTTCAGTAAACATAAAAGCAACCAATTTCAAAATCGGTTTTCTCACAGATTTTGCTTTACAAAAGATCATGCTCAGAAATAGACCATATCTTTCCCATACAAACCCAAATCATCACTTTTTGCGAAATAAAGTATAAAGAAACACATCATTGGATACTGATGATTTTACAGTGCAGAATACCAGATTGTTCTGCCTCCCATAGCCCAAGTGTACATTCAGTTAATAGTTATAATAAAATGCTGATAACTTCTAATGGTAATATTGTTGGATTAAGAACTTGATCACGTCATAGTAGTGTGGATTACTAGAGTAAGATGACCAGAGTTTGCGTCTCACAAGTTCTAAGGTTCAAGACAAATCAATCGCTGACTTTCTTCCCTTTCCACCCCCTCACAACATGTATACAACAAACCTAGTAAGCACCAACAAATAAACTATGTCTTGCTAAGAATGGAAGAACCACATTACTCTTAACCCATACATTAAAACTTTGCAAGAATAAGAGTCCTATGTATTTCAAAACCCAATCTAATATTAACTGCTGACAACAAGAATATAGTCTATTGAATAAAAGTTAAAAAGGGAATTTACATGGAGTAAGTCGATAACTGAAAGCAGATCAAGAGCACATAATGGAGGTTAAAAAAAGAAAGAAAGAAAATAATAGAATCAGGGGAAAGGGGGGAAATTAATTATAAAGATATCGTCGCCGCGTATTCAAATCAATTAAGTAAAACACCAAAAATAGAAACTTTCAGAACAATTTAACACTTCCCAAGGGCTGACAAGGAAATATCAATCAATCACAAAGCATGAGAAAACGAAGAATTAAGTAATGCACGAACTTGGAAGAACCAAACTAACCAAGAAAAGCATCTCAATTAAATTCAACTACCAAAACCTAGAAATCAAAATCAGATATAATCGCATGGGACATTAAATAAGGTTCAAATTACAAAATCAAATAAAAGCTTATTAAGAAATGATACTGACCTGATACGATATAAACCTTAAATGCATCTTCACCATAAAACCCAATACTTTGAATCTGTTAAAAAGCTCATAGAAAACTCAGAGAAGAGCGGTACCTATACAGGTTTACAATAGTCAGTGAATTTCAGCAATGAAAGCTAAGAGAAAAGAGGATTTTAACAGAAAAATCTATGATCTAAAAAGGAAACAATGAATAAACCAGATCAAGAAACTTTAAGATTCGGAGAGATTAAGGATTGGTATATGAGGCACAACAAGTAAGGCGAACCCCAAGAACAGGCAAGACGAAACAGAGAGCGTAAGAGAGGAAAAGAGAAAGTAGAACTGTGAAAGCGTGAAGAGAGAGAGAGATATTTGATAATTGGCTCTGTAATCTGCGACTCTCTGTGGTGTTTTCGTATGTATCTTGCGTGAGAAATTTAAGGAAACCAGGTCATTTTGGTAAAATGACTGAGGGTTGAGCTTGACTATTGAGTTGCGACTTGCGACTTGGGTTTAAGAGGCGCGCTGTGGGTTTTATTTTCATTTTTAACGTGGGATTTTCTTTCTGCACTGTACTTATGGGCTATGCCCCTATACTATTCTTAGTTTTACAACTTCGTTTTAAATTTATTAGATTAATTACTTAAATTTTATTATATTTATTAATAATAATATATCATATTATTTATAAATTTTTTTAAGACTTTTCTTTTTGGTTTTTATTTTTTTCTAATGAATTAATTTATTATTATTTAATTTTAATAAATTTAGTTACAAAATTAAAACTCATGACTCAAATTAATCACATGAAAGAACAAATTAAATATTTTAATATTATACATTTTGATTAATTTAATGCTCAAATAAAAACAAAAAAATTATTTATTTGGGCATTAAAATAAAGTAAAAGATAGAAAAATATTTAAATTTGATCAATTTAACTCACTTAACAAGCAAATAATCCATTTTGACGTATGATGTTTAATTTTGAAATATTTTCAATTTTAGAATTAAAGTTATTATAATTAAATGATAATAGCAATAAATTATAAGAAAATGTAATAAAGGAAACAAAGTATATAATTATGAATAATGTAGGAATTATTAATGTAATTCAAAAAAAATTAAACTATATTCCGTATATTTTTCTTAATTTTACAATTTTTTTTTTATTTTATTAAACAATTTTTTTGTCATAAGCAAACTTTGGTTGAGATAAGTCACAATTGGAATGTATTCAATATACACTTTTGTCGATTAGGATTTTAGTTGAATTTTATAAATTTATATGAAGTTCAATATATTCTTTCATAGTTTAAAAATCTATAAAAACTTATTTAATAAAGATATTTTAATGTTTTTAAAAAATTTATACAAATTTAACTATATTTAATTACTACTTATTAAAAGTATATCAATATTCAAAATGAGATAACTTTTAAATAATTTAGTTTGTATATCTATAATTAACTTTTTCAATCAAAATTCATAATTGAATTTAAATAGTGTACTTACAATTTAAAATTTTAAATAAGTGTAGTCAAATAACAGTTAACTAAAATTATTTTTCGATAAATTAAACAGAATATTATATAAATGTAGAATGATAATTGACGGTGTATTTAATGCGGCATAATATGATGCAAAAAAAAAACATGGGTATCCTTCGAATTAAATTTTTTGGTACTATACGTGTGAATATCTTTACCAGGAATTTTTTATTTTAATAACTAAAAATATTTAAAAAACAATGTTTCTAAAACTTTGAAATTTCAATAAAAACGATTAATCAATTTTTTTATTTTATTTTTAGTTTGAGAGGAATATGACTCTCGCAGATACAAAGAGAGATTATAATTATTATTGTTGTTGCGGTGGTTGTTATTATTTTGAGTCGTGTGATTTTTTATTTTTAAAAATATATTTAAGTGTTTAATATCATGATTTTAGAAATATACACGGTCTCGTTTGTAAGAATTGACAAGAAAATTATGGGTTCGATTATATATACTGTTCTATCGATTTTTATACAATAAATTTTAAAAATAGATAATATTTCGAGTAAAAATCGTACATGAAATAACGGGTATGGTTATACTGATAACCTTACATGAAATTAATTATATTTATTAAATTAAATTATATATTAATTAATAATTAAGATTAAAATATTTTTAAAAATTTAAAAAAATAGTTTTTTCGAATATTTTTTAATAATTATTTCGAATCGTTATCTAGGAGTATAATTTTTAGAAAAATTTAAATAAAAATTTTATAATTTGATTAAAAAATGATTATATTAATAAACTTTGCTCTCTTAAACATCTATACTCATTTGCTTCTTCTTCTTTTTTTCGCTGAACTATATATAGCCTCATCTGCTTTTTAGGCTACATTTTCTCTTCTATGCAGTGTTGTAATTTTTGTCTGTTTCGTGAAGATGAAACTAATGTTTGTACATAAATGTAGTCTGTCTTATTTTAATAATGTTGATAATTGAAAATTAGAAACCAACCCTTTTAATCTTAATTCAAAATTTCAAAATTGGTGCTGCCGTAACTTATCTCATGTTCACTCTTCGATGATAAATATTAAATAAAGAATAAAAAAAGCGAGAGGGAAAAATAAAAATTATAATTAAGATCATATATTAAAAATATGGATGACAGACAGCCAGCTTGAGACTATGAAAGTAGCTCTTTCTCTTTCTAGTCCACACACTTTTGTCTGTGGTAAGTTTAGAGGTGTTGAAAGAAGATTTAGACAGTTTATAAAGGCTTTTGTTACATTGAAGATTTAATTGGTTTATATCTTTGTTCATGTTTCTTTTACTTTCTTGCTATCTAACCCCTTTTTTTATGCACTAATTTTAATGAATAATAATTTCACTAATTTCAATAGAGTCTAGAACCACAGCAATAATTTTTGTTTTGATACCACAAGCTATCATTTTCAAAGCACATAGAGATGGTTGATACCAATTAAAATCTAATAGTATTGAGCAGGCTATCTATCTTTTGTCTATATTTTTTTAGGTGAGTGTGGGTCTCAGCATAAAACAAAAAAAATAAATAAATTGTGGCGTAATGTGGTCCTCTAATACATGGACAATGAACACAAATAAGGCAGAGGGTTGTCTTTTGGAACTGAGTTGTGAATTTGAAGTTTATGACAAATGTACTTTCTTATGTTTCACTATTGTACAAACTTGGAAAAAAGCTTTTTTTTTTTTTTGCCTAACATATATAATGATAACTAACTAGATAGGCATGAATCATTCTTATACAAATTATTAACCTTTGTATGGTTGAATTAGAATTTGTAAGAGTGTATAACAATTAACAATTGTGGCTACAGAAGAAGAAAAAAAGAAAAAAATAAATAAAAATTTGTACAAACTTGCATCCTTACCAAGGTGACTGCCCAATTGAATGTCAAAGAAGTACTAACATCAAATGTGTTTAACCATCTATTCCAACAGACCTTTAAATATTTTGAACCTCATCCCATTGTCATGTTGCAGCCCAAATATTTGATAGTGGATTTAAGCCGTAATATTGGCCACACTACTTAGTGGGGTTAAAACTAACAATTAATGGATTAAGTGATTTGTATGTGCATGTCTTTCACCACTTCATAAGCTTCTACCAATTTACCATAGCGGCACAGAAGGTCAACAGAACATGTATATAATATTTTTAACTTGTTAGGAAAACAAATATATATCTTTTACTAAAAAACTTAAAAGTAAATTTTATATTAAATAATCGAATTATTTATAGAAAGATTAATTTAGTTGTATTTAGAATTTGCTAATCAAGCCTCCATCAACTGTGAGTATTGGTGTGATTTATTTCATAAACTTAACAATCAATCCAAGTCTAAAGTCAAATCAAAAATTGTATATATTTTTTTAGAAATTGGTTGGTATAGATAGATCTAAAAAATCAAAACCGACTTTATGGGGTCGATTAGAGTTTGAAAATTTAAAAAATAATAAAATCGAATCGAATATATGCTTTTAATACATATTAATTTTTTAATTATTTTTATATATAAAGTGTAAATTTTTTTATAAACTTAAGTTTTACTTTTATCTATTGGACTCTTCTCACTCTTAATAATGTTTTATAGTCAACCCACTAACATCGACATCTCTAAATTCTCTTCTAGCTATTTGCCTCGCTATCAATTACGCCTTCGGACAGTAGTCTCATCATTGTCGAGATATCGATTACGCCTTTAACGTTGTTTCTTCTCCAACTCTTACTTTCGTCCATTATTATAAGTTTATTTGATTTTTTACAATTATTTGAGTATTAATTTATATATAGAATCGAATCATTCTTTTTATACGTTCTTTCGATTGAGTTTATAGGAAATTTTATATAATTTTTATTAGTTTTTATTCGAATTTTGATAATTCTCTTATTTTGTTTTAATATGTAGTGTTTTTTGAAAATAATATTTCCTATTTATTTGTTTTTTAAACGAGAATGTAAGGATGGAATGATAAAAAACTAAAAAGTTAAGGGTTTAGTTAAGTTAAATTTTTACCTTATATATATTCTTTCTTTATTAAATATATTTTATGATATATTGATTTTAATAAGTTAAAGCGAATTTTATGTATTATATTCATGTTTAATTTTACTTCATCTATAATTATAAATCTAAAAAACTCTCGAAATCAACTTATAAATTGATTTGAATTTTGTGTTTTCAAAAATAATAAATCTATTGAAGTTTTAAATTTTTTAAAATCATGCGACTAAAATTAACTTATAAAATACTTAAACCTAATCTACATTCACCCCAATTAGTGAGCCCCCTAAACACTGCGAATCTTTTTAATTTATATTTTTTTTGGGGGTTAAAATCACGATCCGTGTCTTTATACTATTTACACAAATATGTACCGTCCAGTTAAGTAGTAATCAACGTTCACAATTTAACATATCCATAACGCGAAAATTTCAAAGCTCCCGCTCCCCTTACTCTCGTCCCCATTATATATACTCTCATTCAGTCCCCGAAATGTTCCATCACGCTTCATTCGGTTCCCACTATTTCTGAAGAAACACTATTAGCCCTTCTCAAATTCTGCATATTCAAATGGCTCGTACTAAACAGACCGCTCGTAAGTCTACAGGAGGTAAAGCACCCAGGAAGCAATTGGCAACAAAAGCCGCTCGGAAGTCGGCTCCCGCTACCGGAGGTGTTAAGAAGCCTCACCGTTTCAGACCTGGAACTGTGGCTCTCAGAGAAATCAGAAAGTACCAAAAGAGTACTGAGCTTTTGATTAGGAAGTTGCCATTCCAAAGGCTTGTAAGAGAAATCGCACAAGATTTCAAGACCGATCTTCGGTTCCAGAGCAGTGCTGTGTCCGCACTTCAAGAGGCGGCGGAGGCTTATTTGGTGGGTCTTTTCGAGGATACCAACTTGTGTGCAATTCACGCTAAGAGGGTCACTATTATGCCCAAGGACATTCAACTTGCTCGTAGAATTAGGGGCGAGAGGGCTTAAAATCAGAATCAGGGTTGGTCTTTTGTAACTATCTTTAATTTCAGGCGATTTTGAAATTATGGGCTGCATTTGTGAACTGGAACGATGTATTATTTTGTTTTTGTTTCCTGATGTTAATTAAAATTAATGAAGTTTTTTTTTCCCTTTTCAATCTTTTGTTAATCCTTATGTCTCAGTAGGAGAAAGTTTTATAATAACCATTTCAACCATGTTTATTACAAGCGTATTATAATTTTATAATCAGATTTTTATAAATTAAATAATAAAAATTTCCTCTTTTTTTAAACTTTTCCATAAGAGAATAGAGACAAATAAGATAATTCTTCACTTCAAAGAATAGATTTAGTTTTTTAGAATTTTTTTTTTGCTCCATAAATATCACAATATAGTTATTCCAAAACAAGATATGGATTCAATAGAAACCAAAATTCGTATTGTTAAGTTTCCATTCAGTACCACAATGTTTTTGCTATAAATTATTATGCCCATTTTCTCGTGCATCAAACTCAAACCCAAGACTCCTACACATTTTAGTTCAATATCTAATTGGTATCTATCTGGAGATAATTATAAAATGTTACAGGATTCAGAGAAAGAAATTAGAGTGTTAGTATTTTATTGAAATGGTTATATCTAATTTATAATTAGATCACTGCTACGTGATGAGATTATATCTATGTATGTATATATATTTTTTTTGTAATTATGTCCTCTTATCATAGTTTAGACCTCGTACGTACCTTGTTACGCAATACTCAAATAGTATCCTTTTAACTGAAATATGTGATGTCGTAAGAAAGTATCTTCGATTATTTTATACTACGGATGATGAGTTTGTGTTTACTTGTATAAATTTTAATAGAGTTTCGAAACGTCTTAAAAAAATAAAATATTATAAAACTCAATACAAACATTATATTTTAACATATTAATGACATCTTTATTACGTTGTTTTCACGTATTGTTCCAACTTGTTTTTATTTTTATTAGAATTTGGTCTTGTTAATTCGGTGGCAATAAAAAAAATATTAAACTTTAACCATTAACTTATACTAATTAACAAAAGCAAATTGCTTAAAAAAGATAGATACAAATATATTTTTCTCATAATGTATGAAGTTGGTTATGATGTTTTCCTTCAATTAGAAAAGGAAGTAAATGACAGAAGAATTTTTCACCCTATTTTAACTAAACAAAAAATCACCTAATTTTTTAAAATTAAATACTTTTGTTAATATTTATTACAGTTGTATCACATTAATGATTTTAATTTGATATAAAAACTTCAAAACATATGTTAGATAATAAATTGAAAGGTTCTTCAAATAAGTAATATTATACGGTGAGTAAGACTCATTTAAAAGTTTATCATTTTAGTACAGAAATGCAGTCAAGGTAGTAACAACTCTTTAAAATGTATACTCAAGTTTGGCTGATGCTCTAAGATCTAAAGTTTTTGAAAATGTACTTACTAACTTTAACCGTTTAAAATGTTAATTTAATGCTAAATTTTTAGGGTTAAAAATGGCAATAATAAAATTTAGCAATTATTTATGTCAATTTTTTTTCTTTCTTTCTTAAATGAAGTTGAAAAATTAAAAATAGTTATTGGATTAGTAAATTGTTTTGTAAAAAATTAAAACTAGTTGAATTATGTGATCATGCCCCATTTTAATTAATAACTTATTTTTATTTATTTTATTTTTTCATATAATTAATGTGAGTGAACAATTAGATAAATTAATTTATATATTATTTATATTAAATCATCAACAAATCATAAAATTAAAAAGAAAATTTGAATTTCATCTATAATTTTTTAAAATGATGAAGTGCGCATATTATTTCCTAAAAATGATGTTTAATACTCTAATCTAATAAAAGGGATTCTCGTAAAAATTAATTTTTAATTCAATTTTTTTGTTGTTAAATATGATATAATAATATATATATTTGATGTATTTTTATAATTTTTAATAGATATAAGTCAATATTAAATTAAAAAAGTAACTCATATTTTTTCATGAAAAACTTTAAACTTAAATAAAAATTTTATTGTCTAATATAAAAAGTGACACGTTAAATAATAAAAAATTTATTTAAATTTGATCGAAATTATTTGTTAAATATAAAGTAATTTTTTAATTAAATATTACATCATTAGATATATGACTATTAAAAAATACAAAAATACATGTACTATATGTATTAATTCGTTATATTTAATAAAAATTAGATAAAAATTAATTTTTTTCTTTTTTTTTGTTATATTTTTTACTAACAAACTTAAAACCATATCTTATAAACAATGATATTAAACATTATCTGAGGCGTAAACAAATGAATTAGAATGATACTTTTTACCTTAAAAAAAACAGAAATCAGATTGGTTTGCATCTCGAAGTAGCCCTCCATATACAACTCCTTACAACGAGTGCATTATGTTTTTTTTTTTACCTTTATTTTAATACAAAGATAATTTTACCCTTATAGTTAAAAGCATATAAGACATATTATTATAAAAGATATAAAATTTAAATATTATTTTTATAATAAATAAAAAATACTTGTGCTATTTTTTTCATTTAGTTAATTATTCACGTTTGACTGGATCTGTTAATAGTTATGCTAATTAAGTAAACATTTTTTTGAAACTTAAGGTAATTAGAGGTGCTTTTTCCCGTATTTATATTTTTATATATGGTTCTTTTTCGCGTATTTATAATTATATATATATACATACACGGTGAATTAGATAAATGTTTCTCTTATTATTTCAAATTTTAAATTTTAATCTTTGTTTATGATTTAATCCTTTATTATTTTAATTTTTATACTTTTTTCCTCATGCTTTGATTCTTTTGTTTTTTTAATGTTTCCACTTTAATCGTATTATTTTTTATATTTTGAAAGTTTAATTTCAAATTGATTTAAAATTTTAGATTAAATGCATGAAAGTTAAAAAATAAATGGAGCAAAATCATAATAAAAAATTAAACGATCAAAATATAAAAATTAAAAAAATAAAGGAACAAAACATAAAAAAAATCTAAATATAAAATTTAAAATAATAAAATACTATTTGTATAGTCACCCTTTATATATTTATAATAACATTTACTCGTAAACAAAAAATGAGAACATTAAATAAACTTATAGGCATTCAATTTTTACATGATTTAATTATTCACTTGTTATTATTTTTATCATTGTTCTAAATAAAATTTGTTTTTACCTTATAAAAAACATGTGCATCACAATTTTAAACATACAAAAAAAATATTTTACGTTATAAAAAAACATATATATTCGGAATAAAATAAGATTCAAAATTACGTATGTAAAATTAAGTCATGCTATGCAGTTAATTTTTTTTTAACAAAAATATAATATATCATTAGTCTTGTGTTTTCGTATCCCAAATGGTAGAATCTGACTCGAGCATCAGCATAACGTTTTTCTAGGTCGGTCTAAAGCCATGATCTTCAAGGCACCAAGTGGCAACAATAACAAACCAGTCACTCATCGACTAGTTGTCAAATCAAAGCTTCTAATCTTCCATATTAGTAACGATCAAAGGCCAAATCAAGCATTAATATTGGGTTGGCAAACCTTCCAAGAAACGTTTGTATAATATATTAATTTTTTTAAATTTTCCTTTGTTAAAGGTATATAATTAATGCTATATAGTCTATATACAACAAATTACACACAAACTGGGAAAATAATCAAAGCAGAACGCTAAAAACTCATTAGTTCACGCGTATGTAAGAATAAAGCACAATAAACAAACTGAATGAATTCATGAAGAACAAGAAAGCATGCCAACGCCTGGCCTATAGGCCCAAGCTGGAGGTAACCCAGCATACTTTTCCATTTCCGGTTGTTCATCATATGGTCGTTCCATTATTTTAAGCAACCTCCGAACCTCTCCGAAATCACCAAATTCAGCAGCATCTATTGCACTCTGGCATAGATAATTTCTAAGAATATATTTTGGGTTCACTGCATTCATAGAGCCCTTCCTTTCCTCATCTGAGATGCCACTGGCAGCTAGCTGCAGAAAACATATAGAAATGAGCCTATAAGATATTAACGAAAAGTTGAGTATAAATATGAAGTGAGGACAACAGGTTTTCTCTGCATGAGAAATCTCATTGATTCAACTCCTTCATCCCTATTTGTAAGAGATTCAGGTAACCCGGAATGATTGCAGTCTTCAAGAATCAAGCAGATAACATTCTCAAGCAATAAAATCAAAGAGGTAAAATGGGATGCGACGACGATGTGATGGAAGATGAAAAGAACTATAGGGATATGATACTTTTCTAGAATAATGAAAAGCTTAGAACTTACTAGAAGTAGAAATGAGAAACTGATGCACAAACAAACTACCGTAGAGAACCAATTCTATAAAACAAGAGAACTTCATACATAGAGAACAATAACCAAATAACATGGAACTGTACCTCCTCTTTGTAAGATTTCACCCAATCAGTCCAGGCCTCTTTATGATCCTTCCCAATATCCAGTAGAACAGCCTTCAATGGGACCAACAACTCCTCTTCCGGAATACTACAATCAGCTTTGATGCTGGACAGATCCCGGAAAAATCGTGTGTAATCAACCTTGTCAACAGCCATATTGCTAAGGAGCTTACTGATCAACTGTTTGTTATATTTTGGGAGACCAAGTTTTTTCGTCATTATAGCTTGATACTCTTCCATAAATTTGGTCCCATATCTGTAACAAAACAAAAGGCAAATGTTTTCAACTGCCTGCCAAGACCAGAATTTACATCTTTTGGAAAATAAAAGGTCAGGGAATTACTACCTTTCCATGGCATAATTTGCTTCATCATCATTTATCAACTTAGCAGCTAACAGAGTTGTGGCAAACTGTGCAATGTTCCACAAGCCGATGTCAGGCTGGTTTGCAAAGCAATATCTTCTCCCAGGAAGATCAGTGGTATTTGGAGTGTAGCGTGGATCAAATGCATCGAGAAATCCAAATGGACCATAATCAATGGTGAGACCTAAGATACTCATGTTGTCAGTGTTCAAAACACCATGTGTAAAACCCACCCCCTGCCAGCTGGCAACCAAAGATGCAGTACGCTCAGCAACCTCTACAGTCCAAGCTGTTAACATTTGCCATCAAAATGAACGAAGAGTTACTCTATGAGCCCATTTCATCATTATTCGACATTTATATTGAACTCTCCATGCACCTAAAGTTATTAATACCTGCTAGCACTAAATAGACACTAAAAATTACCTGCATACTTGTTACAAGTCAGATCCACAACCGAATGATCTTCATCACCTGTGATGGAAGATAGAGTCTGACTTTCGGTCATGTTCTCTAAATGACGAAAGTGATGTCTAATGGCATAGTCTGCTAGTGCACGAACAATTCTAAGGTCCTCTTCCCCTCTAGATGCATGTAATTGGTAGGATCCAAACCGCAAGAATGATTGAGCAACTCTGCAGACAATAGCACCAGGCTCATCTTTTGGGTTTCCACTGCAGCAGATGTGAAGAGTCATAAAATAAACCAGTTGTAGTGCAATATAGAATGCTGTGCAGAATACAATAAACATGTTACCATGGTTAATTCATTAGGATGACTACACAATTGAAATTTCAGAATATAGTCAAAGAACATAGAAACTTCATGAAAATAAAAAATAAATAGGTAGGGTAACTCAAATCCGAATAAATGAATTGTAAAGCAATGTTGAGGGAAACATAAATGCAAAAAAGAAAGTCCCAAAAATTTAAGTTCTTTCAAACATACTCATAAAACATGTCTCGAGTAACATATTTTCCTGTTGTCAGAAGACAAAGCGCACGAGTTGTCGGAATTCCAAGACTATGCAGTGCTTCACTGCAAAGGAACTCACGAATGCTACTACGCAGAACTGCAAGGCCATCTGCAAACCGACTATATGGAGTCTTTCCAACACCTTTAAGCTGCAATTCCCACCTTTCAGACTTGGAATTAATAATTTCACCAAGGGAGATTGCTCGACCATCTCCCAATTGCCCAGCCCACATACCAAATTGATGTCCTCCATAGCAATGAGCATAAGGCAACCTGTTAAATAAAATCCCAATTAAGGTTGCATAAAGAAGCATTAAAGTGCTGATAACCTGATACTGACTTGCATAATAATCTTGTGTAAAAAGACTTACGCTCCCAACAAAGGAGATGCTCCAGAGAATAAAAGAGGAAAATCTGGTCTTTCAAATCTGAGATCCAAACATGAGATTAGCTCCAAGGAAAACAACAAAGCTTATTTATAGTTAAAAGGGGAAAATCATCCCTCTAATTGTTCAACAAGTAATATGGTTGAAGATTAAAGGCACAAGACACCCAAAACTCCTAGACAAACATCAACTACGGGCTAAAAATTTTGGAAGGAGCATTTCAGCATATAAGTCTGAGTTTCTCTCACCAGAATGCACAAAACTACAAATACAAAAGTATGGTTAATTGCAGGGATTCAAATACTATGCTGACATGACACATATTGTTAATTGCTTTTTTAGTAGAGGAGGAAGTGGTCATATTATTCACCTAAAAATCATACTTACTTGAAAATGCCATCATAAAAGACACCTTGAAAGATTGTCCATTTATCTAACATTTGGAAACATTGTAACCACTTGGGAGTTCCAGGGAGCACAGAGTACAGAAACAAAAAGACTCACTCTTTTGGATCCAAATCAAGAAAATCAGCCACTGATTCTGACCAGGCCACAAGCTGAGGCTTATCCACTTCAGCTGAAGGAGATACTTTTGTATAACATGCATGCAATACCTGAGAAATAAGACCATGAATGACAGATATTATGAGATATCTAAAAGATCATCCTTTTAAGAAATTTCAGATTAGAAAGCTTAAGTTTCTAGACATAGCCCTCGCTGCTTTTTTGTTTCCCTTCTTAACATCTACTTTTATTATGTTGTAGAACATTAGAATAAATAATTTCCATGTAACAATTAATTAATAATCATTTCCTTCAGTTTCTAGGTAGCTAAATAAAAACTATAAGTAAATTCTTATCTACAAAAAAGAATGAAAGAAATATTGGGAATTTGGATAAAACACTAAAACCAAGTTATTCTATAAGACGTTTAAAATCAAAGTCATATTCCTTAATATCTACTCTATATATTCCATTTTTCACTGATTCACTCCACAACTAGAAATCCACAGAAAAACAATCAGCTTCATTTTCTTTTTCCCAGCTATTTAGGCATCCAAACACAATACAAGTCGAGAAAAATATTTAAAGGAATAGCAGGACAAAAAAAAATAATAGAAAAGGCAAACCTCTCTTGGCATAGAGTCGGTCCTAGGATCACCGGGGAGTTCCCTAACAAAAGAGTGGTCCCAATGAAGATCCTCGAGCTTCAACCTAACCTTCTTGGTACCATTACTGAGATCAACACTTTCACTTGCATTGCTCTGCAAGCTCTGGTTCTGCAAATCCTGAGCTACGGAGTCGATGGACACAGAAACGTCCGGTAAGGGCGAGTCCATCGGAACACGACCGGAGTCGACGTGGCATGCGAAGGAGAGTCTTGAGAATTTAAGAGGAAACGAGGGGCAGAAACGTGATTTCGATTGGTAGAGACGAGGATTGAAGGCTGTGAACGAGAGGTGTGGCAGGGGAAGTACGAAAACGGAAGAGGCTTTGGACGAAAAATACGAAAGCATTTGCATTAGATTTTTGTTTCCCTAGCCTTTTCCTTCTTTTGTTCTCCAACTATGCCTTATCTCTTCCCCTTTTCATTATTTTCTTCACACTTTACAGCGGCTTTGCTTAAAATACGTTTGGATTTGGCAGTGATTTTAATATTTTGGTTTACAGAAAATTATATCATTGTTGAAGCCTACGTGTCATTTAGCCTTAAAAAACAATTGTACGTATTTAGCCTATATATATATATATATATCGATCAACGCATTGAATCGTGAATTAGCCATGCACGGATTCAATTCACAATCCATTAAAAACATAGATTTTGTATACGTGAAAAAATTAAAACCTTATGCCAAAATCGTATATGAGATTTTCTTCTAGTAGGACTATATGATAAAAAAAATAAAATAAAAAATAAAAATATATAAGATATTCATAACTTTATCACATTTATCTATCCATGTTATGCTTTTAAGAACCTAAAAAAAAGGAACGAAACGTAACTTACCTTGGGCAAAGACGAAGCACAGAAGGTTGAGGGTAACAGAACGCCTTTAAGGTCTCAACACTAGAGGAAAACACTAATCATTCTCTCTTTCTCCATCATCTAGACCACCTAATAGCCGTACTAGTCACACAACCTCTCATGGAAGATAACTACACGATATGGGAGCAATCGATGACTAAGGCACTCACCATAAAAAATAAAAGAGGTTTTATTGATGGAACCCTAATCAAGCCAATCCACAATGCTTCTGAGTAGCTATAGTGGAAACGATGCAACACTATTATGAAAACCTAGTTGGTAGGAGCTATGGCAAAGGATATTGCAAGTAGCGTAATCTATTATATAAGGATGCAAGAGGTATGTGGTTGGAGTTGAAAGAAACATTTTCTCAAATCAATATAGTTGCCCTCTTCAAATCAAAAGTGTCATTCATGGCTACAAACAAGACATAACGATAATCACATCATTCTTCACAAAGCTTAAGAGCTTATGGGATAAGAAAGATGCACTATGTGCTTTTCCTTCTTGCAGTTGCGAGGCTACTTCTAAGGTCAAAGATTACATCGAGACACAAAAAACCATAAAGTTTTTGATGGGTCTAAATGAAGGCTATGTGTAGACCGGGAGTAACATTATCAGTATGAACCTTTTGCTAGCCCTTAACAAGGCTTATGTTATAGGTCTTCGACAAGAAAGACGAGTAAAGGTATCCATCAGGAAAAGCACACATGTCTTAAAGGCTTCAGCTTTTGTTGTAAGGAAATCCTCTTGTGAAATTCAATTCCCAAGAGGAGATACCAAGTGGTGTAAAAAATGCAAAATGGACAACCACAACACCAAAAGTTATAGGGCACACCTCAAGTGCACGTATCGTGGCATTAAATGCCATAAGTATGATTACTGTCGCAAGAGAAAAAAGCATTGGTAGGAGAAGGAGACAGCTTAAAAGCAAATCTTATGGGAATAACTAATGAATGCAATGTAGATATTATTGACCTTCCTTTATCACATAATGAACACAAGCAAATGATGGGGGTTTTGAGCAAGATCAAGGTAGTAGTTAGCAAGACCAATGACAACAACCAACTTTTAGAGATGTTAAAAACAACACAACCATCCTCTGTCAATCTTGTTTGTAATGTTACTAATTTTACAGAGATATCAGGTAAAACATTTGCTCTCACACAACACAATAAAGACATAATTTGGATATTAGATAGTAGAGTTAGTAATCATATTGTGTGTAATCCTATCCATCTTACATCATCTCGACTTGTTCATAATCGTACAGTCAAACTACCTGATGGTACCATGAAGTCCCTCATATTGGGATTGTAGTCTTTTCCTCACATTTTATGCTGCATAATGTTCTCTTCATCCTATTACTCTACTTAAACCTCAAATCTATTAGCAATCTTGCGTTGGATTCCTTTTATGTCATTGTATTCATCAAACAAATTTATTTTATGTAGGACCTTTAATTGGGGAAGATGATTGGGATAGGAGTTGAAATTAGGGACTCTACTACCTCAATATACCCAAAAAGGAACGTGCAATGTGGTGTAGACTGAGACTCAAGATTTATGGCATTAGCGACTCGACCATCCCTTTAGCAAGGCTATCTCTTTGTTCTCTTTTATGAAAAATAAAACTCGTGGTCTTAGTCATTGTTTAGACAGTCTTTTTCCTTAAGTTTTTCAACTAGTACTTTTTGTTTTGATTTGATTCATGCGAACATATAGGGTGGCTATCATGTTCTATCTCTTTTTGGAGCTTAGTATTTCTTAACAATTATTGATGATTATTCCAAGAGTACTTAGGTTTATCTAATGCATCATAAGATTGAAGTAAGAAATTTACTCATTCATTTTATTCATTTAGTCGACACAATTTAGGAAAAGAGTCAAAGATGTTAGGAGTGATAACGCTCCCAAGTTTAAATACGTCGAATTCTATTCTTCTAAGGATATTTTACACCAAACAAGTTGCATTAATACGCCTAAAAAAATGGCATCGCTGAACGTAAACGCATACACTTGTTAGACGTGGCTCGTGCACTTCTTTTTCAATCATACTTGTCTAAACCTTTTTAGAAGGATGCCATATTAACCACTACTTACCTAATCAATAGAAAGGAAAACACCCTTTAAGATGTTTTGATTGATTTGTGGTCTAATTGGTATGACTTTCTATCCTCACCATCTTGGATCCAAGTTCAAATCTTACACATATAATGCGTTAGGATTGACTTGTAGTTTAGGTGGTATGACACCCCACCTATCACCACCACCATAGACAAATGTTTGAATATCATCCATATAATATTTCTTTTATTTAATAAAAAAATGTATATTTTAATATTATTTAAAAAAAATGTTTTTTTATTTAAATAATTATGAAGGGTAAAAATAAAATGAAATCTCAAAATGTTTAGAAAATTTATAATGTCTTGGGTTTTGCATATTTTATGATGTAGTTTTTAGAAATGAGTTACCAATGTATGTAACATGGTTATAGCCTTATGGGGTAGAAATATTATAAAACAAATTAGATAGTAAAATAGGTTTTCAAATTTCAGACCGTGGTTATTAAAAATAAGAACATACATTTATATATAATAAGAATGAAGAGTCACTTAAGTTCGTTAATTTAAATGAAAATGTACTTTAGATTTGTATCTATTAGGTGAGAAAAACAATTCTATTATCTTTATTAAAAGGTGACATAAGTAAAATGGTGACTCAAGTTAATTATTTTTAACGAAAGTATACTTTAATCTTGTATTTATTATGTGAGACAGCATAAGTCTATTACTTTTACAAAAAGATAATATAAGTTTATCACCTTTACAAAATAAACTTATGTGATTTTTTGTAAAAGTTCGTAGCGAACTTGTACTACCTTCATCTAATATATATGTGATTAAATTATAGTTTTATTAAAAGTAACAGATTTTTATTACCTTTTTTCTAATATAATATATACATTTTAGGGTATGATAACTAAATAGTTTTTTTAAGTGAATTTTAGTTTTATTTATTATATTCCCATAAAATACATATAAAATTCATTTGTAACAAATATGTTACAATATAGATGGAAGGCTAAATGCATTTAAAAAATCCATTTTCAACGAATGATTTTAAACATGCATAGATGGAAGAACGGAACATTATCTTAAATGCCCTTGAGGTTTGGCATATCTTCAATTATGCCATTGAGATTTATAAAATATCAAAAATGCTTTTATATCTTAATGGTGTTAATTTTTTATCCATTACTATTTAGATTACTATTCCTAGGTTCTTATACCAATTTCTACGGATCCATCGGGGGTTAATATTGATCTAGTTGATGATTTTTGTGTATTTATTTAAGGTAATAATTTGTCTAAAAAGATTATTATTTTGCTGTATAAATCTAATTTTCTTCTATATTCATTACAATTGTACAGTATAATATGTTCTTCATTATGTTGGTTGCTTAATTCTAATCCTAAATCTATTAATTTTCTTTTAAATTTAAAATTTTTTCTTTCATTTGTTAAATCTAATAATTCTAACTTATTTCTAATGATTCTATGTTCATAGAGTATTATCTTGATAAATCATATGTGTTGAATATATATTATTTTGTCTTATTTTTAGTATTCAATCAGGTTTTTTGTGTACATACAATGTATTTATAATCTTCAAAGAAGTAATATCTAAATATTAAGTTGTTGAATTCTTCTTCCTCTATTCTCACATATTTTTTATTAAAATAGTTTTTTAATGTCCTTGAAAAAAAATGATCTATGATTCTTATAATAGCTTTAATATAATCTGTATAGATATCTAATAAGGCGTTAAATCTTTTAAAATTTTCAAGACAAGTTTCATAGTCTTCATTTTTAAAATATTCATTTAAATGATAGAGATAACTTTTATCAAATGTTTCTAATAGAATTAGACTTTTATCTTTGATTTCCATTGGAATTATTAATTGTTTATTTCTAAAAATAAATTCCATTTTATTGTTTTAACAATATTATGTTTTGTTGTAAGTAAATATTTAAACATTCAAGATTCTTAACTAGCTTAAATTTATAATTATTATATCTGAATTTGATAGGTCTATCACGGTTTTCCCTTATGTTTGTCTTCTTTTGTTACACCTGTTATGTCTCAGCTTTGCTCACACCTCAACACCCTCCTGGCAATGGTGAACTTTATGCATCCGTACATAAATAGTGTCCAATAGTTGACTTACTAGAGAAGAGTAAATGAACTCTATTTTATTCATAATATAATAATTATTACAACTTAAGGTCAAATAAGAACCTTGAAAGGAGTGTTTAGCCGCTCATAATTACTAAATATAACATTATTGGATTTGAAATTTCTAGATAAGGAGGTTTTCTATGCTAGAGTGTTTATGAGTAGATAGTTTTTCATTTTTGTGTATTTTTCGTGTGTCCTTTTAAATGATAATAAATGTTCCTTTTATAGAACAAAGAATCCCTATTTACAAGACTAAAATTATTATTTTACCTTATTCTAATAATTCATCTACTTTTCTATTTGAAAGGATAATCATTACATATAATATATTACTTTACTTCATTTATTTATATGTAATATATTATATCACATTTGTTTTTAAAATGTAACATATTATATTACCTTCGATGGGGTTGGTGACGACCTTATCAGAGCTCATGTAAAATCGTTAATGAGTGATCGAAACTTTGGTGAGGTTCCTATCGACAGCTTCGAGAGAAATGATAAGGTGTTAGTTTGGTTCCATTTTATTGAAATTACGAAATAAATATATTTTAGTTTATTTATTATATAATTTAATTTAAAATTTTAAGTTTTGAGAAAAATTATTGCTAATTTCAAAAAAATGAATAATAAATCTAAGCATGTATTATTTAGGACATTCAATATAAAAATGTAAAATTTTTACTTTTAATTTTATTTCAATAGTTTAATATTATTGATTATTTAATTTTTTATTTTAAATTTAAAAATATTATTTGATTTTAAATATATTATAAAAATATCATTTACTAACTTTTATCTTTAATTTTCGTTAAATTGAATACTATTTTTGATATTTTTGTAATGTGTAGATATATTTTGAAGAAAATAAAAACTTTGAATATTCTTGATATTTTTTTAAAAAAATCAATAAAAAAAATGAAAGAAAGAAAACAAATGGTTAATAATATTGTTAGAATGTAAATTATTATTATTACAGTAATATTTTATTAATAAATTTTTTATACAATGATAATTATAATAAGTTGTAATTAATATTTTATATATTTTTTATTGTAATAATATCATTAAAAAAATACAGATAAACACAAAAATCGCGTTCGTATGGGGAAAACACGTCCCGGGAATGATCAGCCTATAACGGTGGCGGAACGCAAACTCGATTATTAACTGGAAAAATTAGGGCGCCGCAATAACTTCTTTCGACTCCGTTTTCCCTCCCTAATCTCCAAATCCATCTTCTCGATCCGACATTCTCAAAATTTCCCTTTATATCACTCCGGCGTTAAACCCTAACTGCTCCTTGTAGAGAAAATCCTATTCCGTGACTTCTCTCTAATCTGATTAGTTGCGAAATTCGCGTATTTATCTTTCATATCCCAAGTTGCTCTCTGCAGCACCAATCGATCGTATTCTCTGTTACTTCCTGCATCTCAATTTCAACTTTTTGAGCTTCTCGGACTGAGCTATGCCCGATATGAATCTATTTGTGGGCGATTAAGGCGGATTTTGGTCGGTAGTAGTTAATACCAGTTATATCTTTCCAAAAAATTGAGCGAATTCTCGCACTTGTTGGGGTTCATTTGACTTTTTTGGCTAGGGTTTTAGTTAAAGCCTTTATTTTTGAGTGGCTACTATGGACTACGAGCTCTCTGATAGCAGTGGTGAGCTAATCTTGATCAACTTTTTCTTTGTGTTTGTGTGAGGTTTTCTGATTTTTTTGTTTTGTTTTGTTAAATTTTCATTACTATAATGGTTGATTAGTTAGGATTCGATCAAAGGATTTCATAGTGACCACTTTTCTGTCAAGTACTTTATACCATGAGTTTTGCTCGAATTTCTGAACTTGTTTGGTCTTCCATTGTTCGGTTCTGAAAAAGAAAAAAGGATTATCTTCCCTTCTAAAAATGTTTAAAAGCCTCATGTTCCAAAGTTGCTTCATTGATTCTTTTGAACTGAAATATTTGCAGGGACTGATGATGATCTTCCCCCATCTCATCAAAATAGATTTCAAAGGGGAGGCCGGGCTTCTGGAAATGGAAGATCAACAGCTGTTGGTCCTCCCCCATTACCTAGGTTGCATGGAGACATGGAAACCCAGATTCATCTCATTGAGCAAGAAGCATATTGTTCTGTCCTTCGGGCTTTTAAAGCTCAATCTGATGCCATTACTTGGGTAGATATTAATTTGTTTTTCCCATTTAGTTTCATCTAAAAAGAAATTAAAAAAGATTTCACTTTAATTTCATCTTTATGTTTACAGGATAAAGAGAGTTTAATTACAGAACTTAGAAAGGAGCTGAGAGTGTCTGATGAGGAACATAGAGAACTTCTTTCCAGAGTTAACTCTGATGATATTATCCGGAGGATAAGGTTTGACTATATTTAGACACGTTCTGCCGAATGCTGACTATAATACATCGAATTCAGTTGCTTTTTTCAGTTCCACATTTTAATAGAGAGTACTATTTGCTGTCAGGGAATGGAGAAAAGCCAGTGGGCTTCAACCTGGTATGCTCAGTGTTCCTCAGCCTGTTCACGATCCCATACCCAGTCCTTCTGTTTCAGCTTCTCACAAGAAACAGAAAACATCACAATCTGTGGCTTCCTTATCTCATGGAGCTCCCTCACCTGGATTGCCTCCTTCAATGCAACCATCCTCATCAGCTTTGAGGCGAGGTCCACCTCCAGGAGCTCGTACCAAGAAGTCAAAATCAGTATGTTGAAATTGTTTTTTAAGTTTTAAGATTAGAAATACTTGAGACAATCTTTTTTGGATTTTATTGTCCTATCTCTAAATGAATATGTTGCTGGCTGCATCTCTGTATGAAGTCCATGCAGCAACCTTCTACAGGTCTCTCTGGGAGGCCCCAAGCCCCTAATCGAGGTTCCTCAGGTGCTTATGTGACATCAGAAGCTGTGGAAGCAGCAACTTATGATCCATTAATAGGACGGAAAGTTTGGACAAGGTGGCCTGAAGACAACCATTTTTATGAGGCTGTTATTACCGACTACAATGCAGCTGAGGTCTTTCTTTTTCTTTTTTTTTTCGTTGCTTGCACTTGTTCCTGATCAACTAAAACCGTTTTATGGTTTTCTGGTCTTAACAAATGGTATTAGCTGTTTGTTTACTCAGTCTTCATTCATTTTTTTGTATATCGGCAGGGGCGACATGCTCTGGTCTATGACATGAATTCAGCAGATGAGACATGGGAATGGGTTAATCTTAAAGAGGTATACCTGCCTTTTGTATAGTTTTTTATTATTTGGCCCTAGAATTATCTTCTTCTACAGCGTTTCAAGCTCCTATTTGCGTTACAGATTGTTTTATGCATATCCTAGTACCTTGAATTCCTAATGTAAACAAAGATTGTCTTTCTCACAAATGACAAGCATTCGAATGGAAAAAGTTTCTCCCTCTTTATTTGCTTATTTTAATTTTTAATGATTTATTTCTCAACCATATGTGCATGAAATATTCCGTTGTTATTAATCTTTGGAAATTAATTTCTAATACAACATGCTGGTGGCTGAAACTGAATGCATTCTAGTGCATGTTCTTGTGTGGAATTTGGCTAGTTTAGGGAGCACTGTCCCTTTCCACGTGTAATATTTGTAAACTGGCTCTTACATAAAGTTCCTTAAGGAATCAACGTTGTCTATGATGGCACCAATCTCATAACAGTAGCTGTTACCGGTGGGTTTGTTGGTCAGTTAGATTTTGTTCTGTAGTTGACATTTTGAACTCTTTCCTAAAGCTCTATGCTACTTTATCACCGTGTCCTTTTTAGTTTCATCCCCTTCCTTTTTGCTCAGTATTTTACTTTTAATGGCAGATATCTCCTGATGATATTCGATGGGAAGGTGAAGATCCTGGTATTTCTCGTAAAACTGGCCGCCCTGGACCTGGCCGAGGGGTTAAGAAGTCCATGACACGCGGCGGTGCAGTTCCTGGTACAGGAAGAGGTAGAGGAACAACAAAGGGCCGATCAAAGAAAGATTTCCCTTTACAGCAGAATGGCATAGGGAAGAAGGCTTTAGGTGATATAGAAATACTTCACACAGACTCTTTGATTAAGGAGGTATGATAATAGTTTGTCTCTTACTAACTCAGCATATTTTAAGCTTCTGTCTCCCAATTTTCTGTTCATGTAGTAACATGATTTCTTTGATATGTGTAAATCTTAACAGGTTGAAAAAGTTTTTGGGGCTAGCCATCCTGACCCAATGGAAATTGAGAAAGCAAAGAAAGTTGTAATGGTAAGAACCACATGTTTGTTTGTTTGTGTTTTTGTTTTTTTTAAATCTCTGAAGTAATTATGCTGTTCTACATGCAGTAATTATGATGGGTTTTTGAAATGCAGGAACATGAACAAGCCTTGATTGATGCAATTACAAAGCTTGAAGATGCATCTGACGGTGAAAGTGGTAATAATTAATCATACGTAGTCATCTTATATAATAGTTAGGTCCAACTAAGCAATTCCATCCTCTGTTGTATCTTTTTAGTCACGAGTAGTCAGATTTGATTGTACTGACTGTATAATTTTGAATTATGTTTTGTATTTTATTTTTATTTCTCAAAGGCTTCCAAAAGTTGCATAAAAGTTTGTTAAATTAGTTCCGAATCATTGACTGGCCTCTTCCAGTGCTGAAAATGGAGAGGTTGAATATCAAGCCATTACCAATGTTTTTAACGTTAGCTAGGTGGAAAGCACATAACGTGCTGTTCTATGTTGTGTTACCATTCTTGTTTACCTTACGAGAGATGGCTCATCATCTTTTATATTGGATGTTTAGTATTATTATTCTCTTTAGTGGATGCAAGATCTAGAAAGAAGCATCACGTTTTGCATGTTTTATGATGTTGGGAAAAGAGTACCATTTTTCTTCTGTTTTGCCATCAAAGCAGATGGGGGAGATCAACCATTTTTGCATGGTCAATCAAAGGATCAAGATCAAGGATGGAGGAAAAGGCGATTTGAGGAAATGGGGGGAGGTCGGGCAGATGAAGCTTCTAATGGTGATAAAATAGCAAGTTATGCATGTATCTAATGATGAGTATTTAGTGAGATGTAATATTAGGTTGCTTAACACTTTGTTATTTTCAGCTTGTAGCGTGACATTCTAATTTAATGACTCAACCAGTTGAATCCCTCAGATGAACTTAATCTTAGTGCAGGCATTAGACTCTGCTTCAATTAAGTCTTCTTTTGTTTGTTCAAATGCTTCTCCAAGTCAAATCTAAGGCTGAATGAAGATTTATGTAGAAAATCTTTTTTATGAATGACAATCATGTAATTTATGTTTAATCGTGCTCACTTTGCATTGTCATTTGCCTACAGCATTAGTCATTAAATTTGTTGGGTTTGCAAAAATATGACCATGATTGCATTAAACAAACAAACCATACGAGGAATTGCACTAGTTGTGACATTGACATGAAGTATCGCATTAGCAATACCCAGAAGCAATAAATAATCTCTCCAAACCACACGCCTAGCTTCCTGCATTGCACATCATATTTAGTTAGGATTCGCAAGGCTAAGATACGATTTCTGTATATCGTGGCCATGAAGAGCTTTGACATGGTTGCTTCATCTCACAGCGATGCAATAAATTTAAGAATGAGATTAACCATCTGGGCGTCATAAGCAGGGCCTTCCATATCAAAGTGGCTTACGCCATCAATTAGGTGAGTTTCAACATGCCCTACAGCAGAGCTCAACTTGTTTTTCAATTGCTTCACACTAGTGAACCCATCTCGAGTTCCCATTACAAAGAGCTTTGGTTTAGGGGATTCTAAAATCGCCTTGTGGTGTCTTCCAAAGAGAATAGAAGCCATAATGCCAAAAGGGTAACCCAGGCTCACATAGCCCACAACTTGCTCAATTTTATCAACTGCAGAGCCTGCAATTGGAGCACCTGCCCAAAACATGGGGTAATAAAGTTGGAGTCAAGTTTGAGCCTCCTATCCATAATTTCAGTCTAAAAGAATTACATAATGAACACAACCAGCAAACCAATTTATTCTTATTGCACTGATTCGTGGGTGAAAGAGGGGCATTGGCACATCACACTATTTCTTTTTTTGGTCGTAGCATGTCACACTATATAGACATTCAAAATAATCAGCCACCTAAAAGATATCTACAAGACGACAACACAACTACTAGAACTGAAAACTACAGAAAATTGATTTCTCATTTCAATAAAAGATCTTCTATTGTTAAAAGTTTCACAATCCCAATTATTGGGAAGTAATTGAGTAGAAGGGAAATAGATATTAAAATTTTAAATCATATTATTTAATACGAATGTTCAATAACTCTTATTTTACCTGTTCACAGATCCCACCTATTTTCCTCCATAACTCTTATCCATCCTACTAATAATTTGAACTTCAAAATAAAAAAAAAGCTACTAAACAATTATCTGATTGCAAATTTTACAGCTTAAAATCTATCTTCTTGATCCTGGCCTTTGAAAATTATAATCCAAAGAAGAAGCCAAAGATTAAACAGTAAAGAAATGTAACATATAATAGTTTAGAATAATTCACCCAAGGACTTTGCTCTTTTTTTCTTTCTTTCCTCTCTCCCCACCCTAGAAAATTCTTCATTTCTCTAGGGTCAATGCAAGAGTTTTAAGCTCCAGTACAACTTGATTGTAATATGATGGCCTAAGTTATTGTGACTCCTCAGTTTGCCTATGCAATCAAAACTAACTTTTGATATCAGCATTAAAAGTACGGATTTTAAATTTTTTTTAAAGGGCATTAAGTCCATTTTTTATATATGTTACATTAACTTGGGTTCAGGCGCTGCGAATGAACCCTAGAAAATGGTATCATTTCTGCATAAACTCCCCGGTCCCATATCACAATTCCCCCCACTCTGAGATATTAATCAGTAACCACTTATAGAAATCCTAACTTTTTGGTGTGCCAGGAACAAGCAGAACTTTAAAGAATACTCCTAAGTGTTGGGCACAGCGGGTAAAGACAAAATGAATTCAACAGAGTAGAATAATGACACCGAAAATTTAACGTGGTTCACCCTTTAACTTGGGCTAAGTCCACGGGACAAACTCCGAAAATATTTCTTCCACTAATAAGATTAATGGGTACAAAGTGAGAAGCGTACAACAATTGAGATAAACCCAAAATAGTGTCACACAAGTGTTTCCCAAACTCACTATTTTGTCACTCCCTTTTTAGAAAAATATCCCAATATTTTTCTAAGATATTCTCTCCCACTTTCTCACACAACACTATTTTTCTTCAAAGGAAATTGTTCATTTGGCTTTGCTTAGCTTCTCTTCTTGTTTGTTGTGTTGATGTTTCTACGGCGAAGACATTCTATTTATAGGCAAAATTGCATATCAATGTTAGATACACCTACCATCAATTTGTGGTTGTCTACCATTCTGAATTTGTAGTTGCCTACCATTGGTGGTGCCGAGACCTACCATTGGTGGTTGCACCTACCACTTGTGTTTTCTTCCTCTTAAATGTAGGAGGGACTCACAAATCTCCCCTCCCGACTACATGTAGAGGCTCACCAATCCGTGAGCCTAAACGACAAGTATTCAAAATTTTGTCTCGGGAGAATTTTTGTTAACACGTATACGATCCATTTTCTTCTCGTATGGATCTTCTCAAGTTGTAATAACTTCTCCATTACATCCCTAATCAGGTGATATCTCACATCAATGTTTTGATCTCGAATGAAAGGAGGCATTCTTTCCAAGATGGATATGTACCGACTATCACAAAATAACCGATAATGTTGTTGTAACTCCAAGTTCTTTCAAGAACTTTTTCATCCATAACAACTTTTACGTACTTCCGTCTTTGCTATGAATTATCGCTTTCTGGTGAATGACAATGCAACACATTTTGTAACTTTGATTGCCATGACACAGCCTCCTGCAAATGTAATCAAGTAACCGAAGTGGATTTTGAATCCATATCACCAGCCCATATCTCGCATCGTGTATCCAACTAACACAGTGTTTATCATTTCCAAAACATAGACATATTTTGGAAGAATCCTCAAGATATTGAAAATCCATTTCATCAAGAAACCCCAATGTTCCTTTCCGGGATTTGAAAGGAATCTACTCACAATTCCAACTGCATTGGGTGATATCTCGGCGTGTACAAACCATGGCATACATTAGACTTCCAACTATTGAAGCATATGGAACCTCTTTCATCTCTTCCTTCTCTTTGTCTCTAGGCGGCTACTCATAACTTAGCTTAAAGTGATTAGCAAGAGGATAACTAATCGCTTTAGCTTATTCATATGAAATCTCCGAAGTACTTTCTCAATGTACTTCTCCCCGTGACAACCATAATTTCTTGTGCGCCCGTCTGCAATAATAGTCACGCCAAGAATGCATTTTACTTGTCCTAAGTCTTTCATGGAAAAAGACTTACTCAATGCGTTTTCAAGTTGTTGATTCCGGGAAATATTTCTGCCAACAATCAACATATCATCCACATAGAGCAAAAGAATAATAAAATCATCATTAGAGAATTTACTGCACAAAAACACAAATGGAAGTAGTCTTTTTGTAGCCTTGCTCCCATAATGATTTCGAACTTCTTGTACCATTGTCTTGGTGCCCGTTTTAAGCCGTAGAGACTTTTTCTTCAATTTGCGAGCATAATCTTCTTTTCCGCACGAGAAAACCCTCTCGTCGCTTCCAATGTATATCTCTTCTTCCAAGTCACCATAGGAAGGCGGGTTTGACATCCATTTGCTCGACCTCTAAGTCAAGACTTGCGCTAACCACAACCTGACACGGATGGATGTCATTTTTACAAGGCGGAGAGAAAATCTCGTCAAAGTCAATACCTTTTCTTTGGTGAATCCTTTGACAACCAATCTCGGCTTTGTATCGCGGACTGAACCGTGTCCTTCATGCTTTACCACGAACACCCATTTATTTTTCAAGGCCTTCTTCCACTTTCGTCGGCAACATCAACTCAAAGGTTTTGTTCTCGTACGAGGACTTCATCTCATCTGCGTAGCTTCGATCCATTTTTGTTTGGATTCGTCATCCACGGCCTCTTCATAACTCTCGGGTTCTCCCCCATCGTGAAAGTTACATACTTATCTCGAGGATATGAGATAGAGGGTCGTCTCACTCTATCACTTCTTCTCAAATTGGAACGGAGAAGCCACGTGTTAGTGCGGATAATGAATATCATCATTTCTCTCATCTTCGAGAACCAACTTCTACATGGGGCATCATCTTCATCGGTGGATAAACACGTGGTCTTTATCTCCAACTTGTCTTGGCGCATGTTGGAGGAATTAATTCCAAATCACGAAGTCACCATTGGAATTAGGAACATCTTTCTTCATTTTGATAATATCTTCAATGGTCTCATCTTTCAACAAATATAGCATCACTGGCTCCTGACAAGTCTCTTTCTGTTGGATCGTAAAATCTATAGCCAAATTGATTCGACCATAGCTTGATAAAAATACACCGCCTTGTTTTGGCATCAAGTTTGGATCTACCGTCGCGGGGATATGAGCAAAAGCTTTGCAGCTCTTCGCAAGATGATAGAAACATCCTTTTCCACGACCACACTTTATTTGGAACATCCATCTTGAGAGAGTACAAGGTGAAAGATTCAACACGTGCAATCGTGAGTATGGTTTCACCCCAAAAGTTTTAGGCAACTTTGAATGCGGTAGTAGACATCTAACTCTCTCCATCAAAGTTCTATTCATTCTCTCACTAAGCCATTCAACTCACAGGTGTCTTTGGAGGTGTCATCGATGCGAATACCAGCGTTTTTGCAATAAAGCATGTAAAGGTCCAAGGTATTCTCCACTATCTCGTCCGATGCTGACTTTTTAGCTTCCTTCCAAGTCTGTCTCTCAACCGAGGCATGAAATTCTTTGAAGACATCTAAGACCCGATCCTTTGTCTGCTAAGATATACCCAGCGTCTTCCTTGAATGATCATCACCTGAAAGTCACAAAGTATTGAGCACCACCAAGTTGACTTTGGCATCGTCCACATAAATCAATGAATCATATCTAAAATATTATTCATTCTCGAAGAGGGAAGCTCTCGAAAGCAACCCTATTTTGCTTTCCGCTGTGCAATGAACACATTTCTCCAAATGTACTTCATCCATTCCGTGCAATATCTTCTTTTGGCTAGACTTGTCAAACCTTTTTCACCCACGTGTCGAGTCTCTTATGCCGTAGCTTCGCTTGCACTATCTTTCTACATGGCATTCTTGTGTCACATAGAGAGTTTTTGCATTATATACAAAGTTGTATGCTTCTCACCGGCCACTAATGTGAGCCTTTGTAAGTTTCCATTTGTCATAAATGAAGGAGCTACAATATCCTTCATTTGCAAGTCGGCGCACGAAGATCAAATTCGTGCGCATATCCGGAATATGCCCCGACATCCTTCGAAATAGTACTGTTCCGCCTCTGTTTCCAAAGCAAACGTCTCCTTTACCTACTACCTTTGACGGACCTTCATTTCCCGTTCTAACAACACCAAAACTTCGGGTGTGTATGATGAGAAAAATTTACGCGATGTAGCGTGAGCTAAAGACCACTATCAATCACCCAACCGGTCTCGTGTGATGCAAGATTGACAAAATCTCATCATAAACGATATTGAACTCGTCTATGGTATTTGTTTGCTGTCATCACCGCTTGTCATCCTTTTTTATTACTTTTTGTGTTCGCTTTCTTGTTCCTTCGAACACCGACAAAATTTCTTAATGTGACCCTTCTTCTTACAATGATGGCATTCAACATTGGCAAATTTGTTTGATTTGCCTGCATTTTACTTCTCGGTTTTTGTTCTTTCGTACAGCCTCCTTCCTGCGAACTACTGTGATAAGGCTTCGCTTGAATCTCTTTCGCTTGTTTTGTTTCTCATACGAGAACAAGGCTTCTACAACAACTTCAAACTCCATCTTGTCTTTTGCATAAGTCGAGCTTGTTGTGATATGATTATATGATGAGGGTAGATGATGCCAATAACATCACTGACTTTCTTCATCGCCAAAACTCACATTAAATCTTGCTAAGCGAGAAAGCTTGCTTTGTTAGAAATTGCTAACATCTTTATCACGCTCACATTATCTTCCTTCCTCATCGATATAGCTCCTTCCACAAATAAAATTTATTGGCAAGGTTCTTTGACATGTACACGTTTCGTAGTCTCCACATGTTTCTTTAGCGATGCCTTGCAATTTTTTGATTCAATGTTTTGCAAGACACCGTCTCTGAGTAGATTTAGACGCAATTGTATTGTACTAGCTATCTCATCTATTTCCTCCCATTTGCTCTCAATGACTGCTACTTTCTTTCTTTTTCCCAAGAACGCCTTATGGGAACCTTCTCCGTTGAATGAGAATATCTTTCATCCTCCTTTCGCCATAAAGAGAAATTATTATTGCCATTAAATTTCTCAATATCTACCTTTTAAGACATTTTTTTTTTGTGTTTCTTTTACGTCAGAATAAATACGCCCTTGGACCTAATAAAATCTTTTCGATGTGGAAGATCGATGCATCTTTAACTACCACGTAACATATTAAGAATTTTACTTCAAATGACTACGTCTGGGCTTGAAGCGCGGCAGAAAGCAAAATGAATTCAACGGTAGAATAACGACACCTAAATTTAACGTGGTTAGCCCTTTAACTTGGCTAAGTCCACTCGGACAAACTCCGAAAATATTTCTTCCACTAATAAGATTAATGGAGTACAAAGTGAGAGAATACAACAAATTGAGATAAACCCAAAATAGTGTCACACGAGTGTTTAAACTCACTATTTTGTCACTCCTTTTTGAAAAATATCCCAATATTTTTAAGATATTCTCTCTCCCACTTTCTCACACAACACTATTTTTCTTCAAAGGAAATTGCTCATTTGAGCACTTTGCTTGGCCTTCTCGTTTGTTGTGTTGATGTTTAAGCGAAAGACATTGCCTATTTATAAAGTAAATCGCATATCAACGTTGAATCACCTACCATGGTGTGGTTGTCTACCATTGTGGCAGATTCTTACTGCGAATTTGGTGGTTCAGACCTTTACCATCGGGTGGTGGTTGCACCTTACCATCGCCAGTGAGATTTGCCTACCACTGCTTGTGTTTTCTTCCTCTTAAATGTAGGAGGGACTCCCACTAAGTTCCTAACTTGCTTCCAGAATCAGCATACAAAACAAATAAATTTAATATACCTCGGTGAAGAGCATTGCACATTTTGGCCCAAATTTTTATCAAAGAGAAGCAGAAAAACCTATTCGATTCAAATAAGCCTTAGGTCACGTTTACGAACTAACATTAATCTCATAGATCCACCAAATAATCAATCAAAACCAACAAACAAGCAATTTAGTGGCTACCCAAAAACGAAGCGAATCCAATTACCTGCCGAAGAACCCACTAATAAAATCCTGTCAGTTGAGAGATTATCATAGACCCATTTGCAGACGGAAATGACATCCTTGATTTCTGCAAACCCAGTAAGCGAAGGCCTCCCCGTCGATCTCCCAGCGCCTCTCATATCAAATGTGACGGCTCTGTAACCTCTTTCTGCCAACCCAGAGGCTATTCCTCTCAAAAGGCCTTGACAACCGCCTAAAACTGTGAAGGGATGGACCAGGACAATTACTAGGCTATCCTTGATCTCTTCTTTTGGTTGGAAGAGCCTAGTATGGAGCTTGACTCCATCACTGTTTTCAACTGAGCAAGATTCAATAGTATAGCTTGACATGAATGAATCAGAAAATAGATAACAGAGAGGGACACACAAATGAAAACAGAAATTAGGGTGAAAGAAAGAGAGATGGGTTGAACTGTTAATGTTTGTTGGGCAACACCTTACTGGTTTACACCTAGGAAGAAGGATTAATTATTTTTTAACACGCCCTAGAAGTAAGGATTGATAAACACTTGTGTTGTAATAATAGTTAAAGTTGAGTTTGGCTGGTTTTCGTCAAATGAATTAATTGAGTTTGGTAAACATGTTTTTCCCCTGCTTTTTAAACGTACACACTTTTAAATTTATCTTTATATATAAAAGACAAAAAAAAATATATTTATATTACAAAATAAAATTTAAAAAAATGCTTTGAATATTTGTGAGCAAAATGTTATAAACATTGAAATTATATTTAATC
Organism: Hippophae rhamnoides; assembly: GCA_033030585.1. NCBI lineage: Eukaryota > Viridiplantae > Streptophyta > Magnoliopsida > Rosales > Elaeagnaceae > Hippophae > Hippophae rhamnoides. The sequence goes on from CM065427.1 coordinate 73,253,150, forward strand.
CATTTATGAACATCTTTTTGAGCTTAAATATTTTCCCTTTTCCTTGTTTCCTAAACCTTCAAGATTTAATATTGCTTTGGGTTTGGGCACAGCTTTTTTTATAGTTGTTATTAAAAAGAAAATAAGAGTAGAATGACAATTTAAATGTTAATATTTTATAATTACTTTAGTTTGTTTTCTTAAGTTAGTTTTATATGTTTAAAAAGTTTAATTTTATAAATTAAAAGAAAATGTATATTCTAATCCCATAAAAAAAAAATCATCATAAAAGAGACTAATCACGCGTGCAATGGACAATTTTTCCCTTTAACTAATTAATAGGGCCAAAATGGCACAGAAAAAGCCTCATTTGAAACTAAACTTATTCCCACCATATTCATGCATGCTTTACTTCCACATTCTTGTTATTTGCTTCTGCTTGAGCCTTTCTGCCACCCTCTTTCTTGACAGCTCTTCTTGTTATTGCCTATCTACTCTCTCTTAGTATCCCACCAATTTTCTTTTTATTATACTTCAACTTTGGATTCAGCTTTTCTTTAATATCTATTTCTTCGGAGAAAATAACAAATATAACATCAATTTAATTCGACACAATTATAAAATAACACCCTTAATATTAATCCACACTCTTCTCAATTAAAATTTAAATAGAAGGTGCTTATTTTATTGTTACGAGTGTTGATGGCATTATTTAAATCTATTTTCCATAGAATCCTTTATTGTTTGGAAAATGAATCAGTTCCTTATTTGGGTTTTACAAGTTTGTAATATTTTTCGATATATAGCATTCATTTTCTTTAATATAAGCCGTGTTATTAAGGCTCAATAACATGAAGAGTGGATGTACTCAATTCTGTGGATGAAGACGCAGACGAAGCGTGCTGGTACTTAATAATAAGTCAGAGAGAGAGAGAGAGAGAGAGAGGAAATGGTTTTCAGTTTGGGGTAGAGCGGCAAAGTTACCCTCCAGCTTCAAATTCCGGCTAAAAGAGCAGCTTTTCTAATTTTCCAATATTTTCTTCTGAGCTTCTCTGGTTCTCCGATCACGATAATGGAAAAGACTCGCAAAACCGTTGATGATCCGGAACAACTCAGGTCCGTCAAGCTCGAGCGACTTAGAGCTGATACCAATCAGGATTCTTCAGCCCAGCAAGGCAACACCGAGCGTCGAGTTCTTCGCTCCCAATACCTTGCTGTTCTTGATGAAATCAAGGGTACCTAATTTTTTTACGACATTTTCGAATTCAAAATTGCATTATTTTATTATTATTTGAAAACATTTTGAATTTTGTAATCATTATTGGTGCGGTTCAGATAAAAGAGATGATTTAGAGAGACTAGATTCGGAAAAGTTTAATAGGATCTTCAGCAAAGTAAAGGAATTACACCGAAAAGGTACTTTTAATTCAAAATTTAATTTATACCAATTTTTTCCTCTTCTTTACATGTATCTGGATTATTTAATATTGATAGTTTATTGTGACTGTTCCTTGTTCTTGTTTTGGGTTGGGAAGTGACTATAGAAATAGAGAGTTAATGTTTTGTTATGTGAATTTTGTATTTTAGTTTCAAAGCCAAGGGAACAAGTTGCAGATGCAGAGGCATTATTGGACATTACTAACACCTTGATGAACACTGTTCAATCGCATTGCAATGAAGGCACTACCCCATCAGATTTTGTCTTTCGTTTGATCAGAGATTTTGGTCAATCCAATGGAGGAATGACCGTTCAAGATACTGCCCAGAATTTAGTTTGCTGGAAAGATATTGGGCTTGCTGTTTCACCCATTTTCAGGAAAGCTTATGGATGCTGCACCATGTAAGTATTTGAACATACTTTACAATAGTTAGCTTCTCTTACTGAGTTGCTGCCTTTTCCTGACTTGACTGTTTTGTTGTTGTTGGTTCCCCCTCCAGGCTTGGACCTATGAATGTTGAGTTCAAACATAGGAAGACTGCAGTTCATAGAAGACGTGAAAAACCAACTGTAACTGCACGACCTGAAGAAGTAAAAATTGTTCTCTTTTTCAGCTCAAACTTCCCTTGAGATTTCTGGGCCTTTTAGTCCGTGTATGTGGATACTGTTCACCAAGGTGTTAAAATATAAAGAAGCCTGACTACATTTTTTATCTTGAAGTACATAAGTGCTTAAGAGACGTACCTCTTAAGTTTGCTGCATATATTAAATTTTCTGTGTTTGTGGATTATGTTCATGAGTTGGTGATAGTTACAGTTAGTCCTTACTCTCTTGAATTTTGTTATGTTCCTTAAATTTAGGCATTTATGATAAAACTTTTAATGAACTTGATATTGCTATTTTGAAATTATACCACAACAAATGTTTACAGTGCTAATGGCATGCCATATGTTATATTTCATGATTGTAGCTTTAGTGTCGAGCTTTAAATTTAGTTTTTCTTTAGAACTTTCAACAATATGCACTTACAAGATTTTGGTGTGTTTTGCATCAGCTTGATGATACCCAAGTAGAAGAGAAAACTGATACAGACAATAATATGTCAACGATGTTTGGGGTCTTGAGAAAAAATAGGCACATTAGACTTGAAAATTTGATATTAAATAGAAACTCTTTTGCACAGACAGTGGAAAATTTATTTGCACTGTCGTTTCTAGTCAAAGATGGCCGAGCAGAAATAGCAGTGGATGCAAGTGGTTCTCACATTGTTTGTAGGCATATTATAATTTATAATCTCTCTTTTTTCCAGTATTTTTTTACCTTGGATTAAGGTTATCAATTTCAAGTTTGTTCATTGGTCTTCCTTTCTCTGACAGACCCAAGGAATGCACCGGATGCCAATTCTATTATGTCAGGGGAAGTCATTTATAGACATTTTGTCTTCAGATGTGATTTTATTGACTGGAAGGTACACTGTTAGCTCTTAGTCATGATCTCTTGGTTGCATGCGGCCATTTTTTTTCAAATGCGCTTTACGCTTGAAAGCACCTCTTTTTATATGAATGATGGATCAGCTCCAAATGTCTGGTTTCACTAAGGGTTTATTTATACCAAGATGTAAAAACATGAGGGTTGAATGGAGAAGTCGTCTTGCAGAAACTTTAAAAACTTCAAATTGTAATATAAATTCATATAGAAATATTGGTATAAAAAACTCTTTTCAGATATAATAAAGATAGCATGTTTTGATTGACAGTAAGAAAATATTCTTTGCAAGAACAGCATTTCAAACAATAATTTTTGGATCCTGAGTGCAACTAACTTCCATAATTGTGTATTTATAAAAGATGTGAGGGAAAAACTTTTTCTGGTTCTAGAGTTGGTTTCTTCACCCATATCATTTAGCTGAAAAGTTCTGTTTTTCCCATAATTTCAATATAGATGAGCTTGCAGAATTTGATCCTCCATTATATCATGCTCTGTTGAATCCATTTTTGTTATGATGATTGATTCCCTTTGAGATGTTCCTGAATTCGTTTTTGTCTTACATTATTTACTTATATAATATCCTTTCAGTTAATGATGGACATTGTGCCAGTTGGAGAAGAGCTGATGCCTCATAGATTGAACTCAATCCCCTAAGATGCATCTCGGACGGATATTGTCGCCAACAGTTCCCATGAAGCATTGCCTTCCACACCGATCAGAAAACTCTCAAGGAACCAAGGGCGGGTTTTGAGGGAAGAGTCTGTAATAGAAGATTCCCCTGAAACTGAGAATATTGAAGCTCCAAAAGCCTGTTGCATATCCATTTTTTATCCTGTTCTGCATATAGATTGTTTGTGTCAGATAGGTCTCAACATCTGGTATTTTCTGACTAGAAGAAAAACATCTTATAGTTATGTTTGAGAGTATCCTTTAGGGTTATATGATTTTCATTTTTGGGTTGATTGGTGTATAAAAAAAACTCAAATAAGCAAAGCTAACTGGATTTACAACTATTTAACGTGAGAGTATGTTTTAAAAGAGACCCGTTTGAGATTATGGTCAAGAACAATAAACTCTAAGAAATCCAAGTTTTGTGATATAGAGTATTATTTTTAATGTCTGATTCAATGGTATTTTGTCACAGTGGTAGAGCCCATAACGCGTAAGCAAAGCAGCATTAAGCACCTTATGAACCAAAGTTGAACCCTACGCCTAAACATATAGAGAAGGAAATGAAAAGGAAAAATATGAGTAAAATGTTACATTTTGGTCAAATTGTTCCTTAAAATCCAAAGAAATGGTGCTTGTTTAAAAAATCTAGACTTTTCTACAAGTTATTATATTAGAAAGTTCTAGAGTAGCTTAGAGATGTCTAGAGGAAGCTAGAGTTTGATGGACTCAACTCAAGCCTGGAAGACTCTAGAATGTTTTAGAGTACATTAGCATGTGTTGGAAGGTGCTGAAATATTCTAGGATATGCTGGATGGTTCATGAAGGATATAAAAGTCTCTAGAAGCTTCTGAAACATCCTAGAACTTGCATGAAGTAACTAGACAATCCTAAAAGACTCTAGAATTGGCTAGACTTGACTAGAAGGTCCTAAAACCTTATGACATATTGTAAATAAAACTAGAATAATGTAGATACTCTTGTACATTCTAGACATAAAAAGATCTAGAAACTTATGGTATAATCTTAAGCATGGAGTCACACTATAAATAAACCTATTTGTCTTCATCCTTAGAATCCTTGAGATCCTTGGAAAATTGTAAGATAACCTCTCTAAGAGCAATACAAGGCATTTTTTTACAAACTCTATTGTGTTCTTACTTTGCTCTTGAATCCTCTCAATCTCTAAGTCTTTTTCTAGTCTCTTTGGAGTGTTTTGTTTAGGTTGGAAGACAAGCTTAATGCAACAGACCGTGCTAAGTGCCGCACGATTATTAGTTGAAGTTTAGGGTCGTGACAAAAAGCTACCTTTATGTCAATAGTTAGAGTTAGTAAATAATCAGATCAATTTATTTAAATTAAGAAATCTAATTCGATTTGTTGGATTTGATTGATAAAATTTATAGTCGGATTAGATTCAAATTGAAAAGTATACAATCCGTCAGATTTAGATCGAATTCGGATTGAAAAGTATGCAATTTGTTCGAATTTAGATAAGATTCGAATTTGATAGATTTTACAATTCGAATCAAATTATTATTAAATTATAAATAAGTGCATTCTTTATTTTATAATGTGATATATTTAAATAATATACATATCATAACTAAATTAGATTATTATTTTAACTTAATAAATAAATATAAATTTTATAATAATTTAATAATTGTGCATACACATTTCTTATTTTTTTATTTTCTTAATTATGCAATAATAATAAATTTTGTTACAAATAAACCAATTTAAAATTTAAATGTTATGTAAATCGTATTATGACAATAATTTCAATATCAATTTGACCTTATCGGATTCGAAAAAAATTAATCTATTTAAATTTGTATTAATTATATTATTGGATCAGATTCAAATTCAGATTGAAAATTTTCAAATTCGATTTGAATCAGATTGGATTCAGATTAATAAAAAATATACGGTTTCAATTCGTTATTAACTCTTATATATAACATCAACCTGCATATTTAACAGGGAGGAATCACCTATTGGCTAAGTTCTCCCTAGAGGAGTAAATCTCAACAAGAGGTGACAATTGTGTTGAGTTAACAAGGTTGTGTTATTATGTCGTATTCATAGTTATTTTACACATAAAAATTTTACCTTTTTTATTATTTATTTATATTAGTATGAAGTAAAAAGATTATTAAATTTTTTATTGGTATCTTATCTTGTTAAATATTGTCACCCCACAACCCTTAAATAAAGCCATAACTAAGGTTAGTACATTCCCTAAGATTAGTAGTTGCTATGGTTTCAGGATGATATTATTCATGCTGCAGAATAGTAAACATAAAATAAAACTGAAGGGCAAAAAGATAAAACATTCACCTGCTGTAGAGGAACATTGGCCAATGATAGTCAATCATCATATCTATGAATCCGATTGCCTTTGCAGCACGGCTTCTTAGCGGACCTGAGGATAAATAAGTCAATTTGAGAGGCAGTGGTAGCCAAACAAATGTGAACAAAATAAAGGATCTAAAATATGTCTTCTTTGTGAAAATGTTGGGATAAATATGACAAAAATAATATAAATTCAATAGAGTAAAATAATGACACTGAAAATTTAATATAATTTATCCTTTAATTTGAGTTATGTTTACGAAAAAAACTCTAAAAAATATTTGTTTTACTAATAAAATTAATAGGTACAAATTGAGATAAATCCAAAATAGCAACACATAAATGTTTTCTAAGCTCAATATATTGTAACTCCCATTTTAAAAAAAGTATCCCAAATATTTTTCTAAATTATTCCCTCACACTCTTTCACACACACAACACTATTTTTTATTAAAGCAAATTATTCATTTGGCTTTGCTTTCTGTATCTTCTTTTGGTGTGTGTTGGTGTGTCTCTTTGAGGCAAGAACATTGTCTATCCCTCCCTTATTGGCCACATAGTTAGCCAAATTTTAGTCACAAAAATATTTAATGCATTTGTCAAATGTGGTTACACCTTACATATTTGTTTTCTTCATTTTCTTTGTGGGCAGGACTTACAAATCTTTCCCTCCTGCCTACATGGAGAGCTCTACCAATCTAGTAGCTAAACGACAGTATTCAAAATTCTATCTTGGAATAATTTTCGTCAATATGTCTGATCCATTTTCCTCTGTATGGATCTTCTCAAGCTGTAGTAGCTTCTTCTCCATTACATCCCTAATCGAGTGATATCTCACATCAATATGTTTTGATCTCGAATAAAATGAGGCATTCTTTCCAAGGTAGATAACACTCTAACTATCATAAAATAACTCGTAACTATCTTGTTGCAACCCATGTTCTTTTAAAAAAATTCATCTATAGCTACTCTTTACATGCTTCCGTTGCTACTATAAACTATGTTTCTGTAGTGAAAAGTACAACACACCATAACATAGCTCACCCTATAAATGTAATCAGGTAACCTGAAATAGATTTTTAGGAATCCACATCGCCAGTCATATCTGCATTTGTGTACCCAATTAACACAGGTTTGTCATTTCCAAAACATAGGCATATTTTGGAAGAACCTAAAAGATACCTAAAAATCCATTTCACTACAGCCCAATGCTCATTTCCAAAATTTGAAAGGAATCTAATCACAACTCTAACTGCATGAGCAATATCTAGTCGTGTACAAACCATGGCATACAACAGACTTCCAATTGCTAAAGCATATGAAACTTTTTCCATCTCTTCCTTCTCTTTGTTTGTAGAAGAGTTCTACTTAGAATTTAGTTTAAAGTGATTAGTAAGAGGACACCTAATCTCTTAAGTACTTTTTCAATGTAATTCTTCTGTGACAACCATAATTTCTTAACACATTTGTCTCTAATAATACTCATGCCAAGAATCTTCTTTTTTGGCCTCAAGTCTTTCATGACAAAAGACTTATTCAAATGTTTTTTCAAGTTGTTGATTTTGGAAATATTCTAACCAACAATTAACATATCACCCACATAGAAAAAAAGAATAATGAAATCATTATCAGAAAATTTCTGCACAAAAACACAATGGTTTGAAATAGTCTTTTTGTAGCCTTACTCCCCCATAACAGACTCAAACTTCTTGTACCATTATCTCAATGTTTGTTTTAAGCCGTAGAAGTTTTTCTTCAATTTGCAAACATAATCCTCTTTTCCCTTTTACTTAAAACCTTCTTACTGCTCCATGTATATCTATTCTTCCAAGTCACCAAGTAAGAATGCAGTTTTGACATCTATTTGCTCAATCTTCAGGTAGACTTGTTACTAACCCCAACACAGTACAGATGAATGTCATTTTCGCAACTGGTGAGAAAATATCGTCAAAGTCAACTCTTTTTCTTTGGCTGAATCCCAGGATAATCATTTTGACTTTGTATCGTGGACTTGAACTGTGTCATTTATGCTTCACCTTGAATACCCATTTCTACATTTGGATAAATGTGTTGATTGTCTAGTAGGAAAGAAAAACATAGTTGCTTTCAAGAGTTCCCCTTCTTCCAAAATGATAAATATTTTAGATCTGATTCATTCATATTTGTGTGGACCAATGCCAAAGTCACTTGGCAGTGCTCAATAATTTATGAATTTCATTGATGATCATTCAAAGAAGACGTGGGTATATCTTCTGAAAATAAAGGATCAGGTGATAGATGTCTTCAAATAATGTCATGCCTTAGTTGAGAGACAGACTGGGAAGAAGCTGAAGTGTATTCAGACCGACAATGGTGAAGAATACACAAGACCATTTCATGCTTACTACAAAAAACATGGTATTTGACATCAGATGACATCTTTAAAGACACCATAATTGAATGGCTTAGCTGAGATGATGAAAAAACTATGATGGAGAGAGTCAGATGTCTACTCTCATATGCAAAATTGCCTAAAACTTTATGGGATAAAGTCATACTCACAGTTGCATAGGTGTTGAATCTTTCATCATGTACTCCTCTCATGATGGATGTTCCAGATAAAGTGTGGTTAGGAATGGATGTTTCCTATAATTATCTACGGGTGTTTGGCTGCAAAACATTTGTTCATATCCCCAAGGATGAGAGATCCAAACTTGATTCCAAAATAAGACAGTGTATTTTTATTGGCTATGATCAAGATCAATTTGGCTATAGATTTTATGATCCGATTGTAGAGAGACTTGTCAAGATTTGTGATGTTGTAATTGTTAAAGATGAGACCATTGAAGATATTGTCAAAATGAAAAAGGATGTTCCTAATTCCAATGGCGATTCATCAGATTTGAAATTAATTCATCCAACATCAATGCCAAGACAAGTTAGAGATGAAGACCAGGATTATCTACCTGATGAAGATGATGCTATCATAAAAGTTGGTTCTGAAGATGAAGGAAATGATAATGTTCATTATCTAGCACCAACACCTACGACTTCTCATGTTCCACTAAGAAGAAGTGATAGACTGAGATGATCATCTACCACATATCCTTCAAATGAGTATGTAACTTTTACTGATGAGGGAGAACCTAAGAGTTATGAAGAAGTCATGGATGACGAATAAAAACAAAAATGGATTGAAGTCATGCAATATGAGATGAAGTTCTTGCATAAGAACACAACTTTTGAGCTGATAAAGCTACCCAAAGGTTGAGATAAATATATCGATGTAAAAATATATATGATTGTAAATAGCTATTTAAGGATGGATTTGAGATGCAATACATGAATTTATTGTTTAGTACAACTTTATACAAGATTCAACAAGCAATTAACTAGTTTTTTAAGACGTGCCTAGAAATACAAAAAGAGGTATACAACTTACTCATATATAGCACTGAGATACGTGACTTTCTCACATTTGTCACTACAATTGGAATGTTATATTTGAATAGTTAATTTCTAGGATGGGTCACCGTAAAGTTCTATTAACTTGTTGAAATTGAGTATTCTATGACTATTCAACAAGTACTTTTTGCTTGTTTTGATATTAAAAAAAAATCGAAGAAGTTCCATTGAAACTTTTGCAATAAAAAGAGTTCATTCTTATGAACAATAATTGAGGGTGATTAGAGATTTACACTACTATATTATGTATTAAAAAATATCAAATCTTTATCATTAGAGTACAATGGGTTAAAAAATAAATTATTGTGTATTTTGAATCAATATTACTTTGAAGATCCTTAAATTTCTAAAGAAAAAGACTCTAATGAACTAGATATTTTATAAAATAGTAATTAAACTCAAATGAAATTTTTTTAGAATTTAAGAATATGTGTTGTTTATAAAACATAGTATTATAACCAAGGTGAAGGGCTTCGTTAGTCTCCAAAATGTCTTCATTGATGGAAATGTTCCAAACTAAAAAAACCTAACACTTTGGTCCTCAAAGTTATTTAATATGACATTTAAGTTATGTTTATTACACGTAAGTCCATAAAATTATTTGATGTGGCATTTAAGTCATGTTTATTATACTAAGATCCCCTAAATTATTACTATTTATTATATTTAGGTCTCAAAAATTAACAACTATGAGAACTTAAATGTGACATATTAGTTATACTTTTGTCCTCAAAATTTTAAATTATGATGAATATATTAAAATATAATATTGAGATCATAGTGTTATGTTTTTAACTTGTGGATTTTTATCGATGAATGCATAGTTTGTAAATAATATGATTAACCAAAATAGTTAAAGTTTAGCTTCATCTATTGTAAATGTTCACAAGTAATGACACATAATAACAACCAAAAGAAAAAAAAGGAAAAGGAAAAAATAAAACTAAACTAAAAAGAAGAAACATAATGAACTTTCAATTATCATTGTATATCGATGCGTGCACCAAATAGTCTATTACCTTTATCTTTCTTATTATTACATATGTTTGCTTTTTTGTATCTTGGTTCTCTTCTGTCAAACTTGTAGGTACAATTTTCTTTCAAATTATGCTTCAATTCTAGTTGTAGTAAATTTTCATAGTTATCAACCCCTTCATCCAAATCTCTCTTGTTTTTTCCCCCATTATGCACTACATCAATTAAGCAAAACGTTTGACTATTTTAGTCATTTTCTATCTTATCACCACATTCACATGTATAAAATGTTATAATTTCATTTGCCTTCAAACATTTTTCCTTCACAAAATGATTCCAACCCCTTGTTAACATAAAGCTTTGACTACTTTTCCAATAACAATACCGAAATTTCAAAGACTTCATTAGCTTGTCAAAGAAAATTAACTCAGTGTCATCCACCACATTTCCCTCTTCATTCTCACAAACGTGTGGAAAATATTTAACGGCATACTTCTTAAGAATGACAAGTCTATTAAGCTTACCAACATCACTTGGTGTCAATTCCTTTTGAAAGAGTTGCCTATACATATATTTTCTATCACCAACATCATGAATCCTAATTTGATTGGAAATAAGGTTCGTGAGAGTGAGATTTGCCCTTGAAAATTTTTGATATGTCTCTTTGTTCCCAAGCTTGATTTCATCACTACCATAAGCTATAGTTGCTTCTTTTTTAGTTTTGAATGTGCCAAGCCAAATCCTTTGATGATTTGCATACATTTGTACTCCCCAATGTCCATTTTGTAGTGGCACAACCCCTTTAAATTTTAAGAATGAGACATCATCAAAGTAATATCGTTCTATTTTCGATAATTTATTTAATTCGATTGTATAATTGATAGTATTGTTTGAATATAAAATTTTAAAGATTGAATTGATTTTATCACTTGATAAAACCGTGCTTGATGCATCGTTCTCATCCACTGTGACGAATTATATTTTGAAGTGAAAAAAAAAGAGATATAAAATAGGAAATCAAAAATTGAAAATGGGAAAAAGAAGATAGAATGAGAAATATTAAACAAACTTAGTTGAGTATAGAAAACAAAGGTTGGGATTACGAAAAGAAATAAAAATTGAGATAAAAAGAAAATTCTGAGCCTGATACAGAAGCATTTATACTCTAACCCATTCGCATGAAATTAGAGATTTCTAGTTGCATGAAATTGTTACTTTGCATTTGTGAGGCATAAATTTGGAATACTCTAACAAAATTAGGTGGTAAAAACTGAATTATATTCCATTTAACTTATTTTTGCTTAGTAGGATAAGAAAGAAAAAGAGAGAAGTTAGTGGACAAATTTAAAGTAGATTTTTCTTAATTTAGGTAAAAAAAATTATAGCAAATCAAAACTAAATAATCCATTTATATAATTTTTTTAAATGAATATGATATTATAAATTGAGGTTTTTTTTTTTAGTTTTAAAATTTTTTTTTTGTGCTTTTTTCGAAGGCATGATTTATCACAGGGAAGGGAAGCATAATTTTTGGAACTTGTGGGTCCATAAATGATTAAACAATGAGTCGTTATGGATGAAAACAAAAATGTAAGAGTGATGTTAGTAACTGGATGAAATTTCAACAGAGAACAGGTTTTCAATACTGATGCTGAGGCTTAAATGATAATAAATTTTTTAATACAAAATAGAGAGTTTATATTTAAATATTTAAGATTAAAAATACATTATGATATAGATTTAATAAGAAGTTAAGAGTTATTTTGTCATTATAATTTATAAAAAAAATTATAAAACATAAATAAAAAGAAAATATAATAATTTAATAATTTAATAAGTATTAATATCACGTATTTATAAGTTTTAAAAACTAAAGTTAAAAAACGAATTAAAATATAAATAATAAGATATGATTTAAGATTTTAAGCTTTAGATTAAATTTAAAAATACATATTATTAAAAAATAAAAAACTAACAAATATACATTTTTTTTTTGTTTGTGATGGTTTTATTGGTTTTCTTGAAGCAACAAAAATAAACTAATTTTGTAATAATGATAAAAATAAACAAAAAAACTATAAAAAAAATATTTAAATTTTCATATTAATTTTTTAAATAAAATAAAAAATTATTAAAATAAAAATAATATAATATAATATTTGATAAAATTAAATTTAGAGTTAAACAAAATATAAAAATCTCTAAGATATGAATGATAAAAATCTTAAAATCTTTAATTTAAAGTTTATGGTAATGCTTTTTATTTTATTTTAATTGTTATAATGTTTTATAGTAATATTTTATTATCATGAATTATATTTGAATGTATAAAATATTTTTTGAAATTTTAAGAAATATTTTTATATAATATATATTATTATAATTCTATATATAATTAATTAATATTTATCAAGGAACAAAAATATATTGTTTAATCATTTTACTAGTAATTTATTTATGTTATTTTTGTTAAAATATGTGTAAAAAAATTAGATATAATATATTATTACAAATAAAATATTTATTAATGTTAAAAATATATATATAATTTATTTATTTTTTTGTTAAAATTTTTGACGGGCTGTTTTTGTAAAAACCCATGTAACCCTTGATGTTCCGCCCCTGCCCATATATGGAAAATCTTTCTGTTTAGCTTAGTTAAGGTGGAAAATATTGTCTGGACACCCTATTTTGATTTGAAAAAAAAAAAAAAGCATGGACACAAGTTTTTTTTTTATTTTATTTTTAATTTTCATTATGCACATGCAAAATGTACAGTATTAGCTTGAAGTGCTAAGAGGTTGCCACAAGAGGCATATCTTTTTAACACACTATCAGAAACAAAATCGCTCATCTAGTCATACTAGTACTTCATGAGAATGAGAAGCAAAATCAGTACATTATTACAATCTTTCGAACATAATCTAATCACAATACATTATTAATCCATGAGCCACATGTTCGATATCCCCTACTAATCCACCTTCTACTGAGTAACATCCTTTAGCTCGCTATTACAATACAATACCTTATCTTTAAAATTTAGTTTCAATTTTCTTAAAAACAGATTACATAGAATTTTGGTAATAGTTTAATAAAAATCAAAACCATAAAGCATAAATAAACCTTGTTAATTTTCTTTCTTTTACATCAAATACTAAATTTTTTTATTAATTTTTTTCATTTCATCTTTTTTACACCAACACTGGTACCAATACAAACATCGTTATCAATACACCAACACCAATAACTTGTCTTTCTGATAGAAAAACTTTTTTGTATATATTTCATATTTTGTAACATTTTAATTAGTTAAATATAATAAGAATTTATTATTAAATTATGTAACCATTCTTAGTGTATTCAAGTTTTCTAAAAGTGTTTCATATTTTGAAACATTTTAATTAACTAAAGAATTTATTATGTACTAGTGTATATAAAAACTTTCAAATGTAATTTTATTTTTAATTTTAATATAAAACTTTTAATTTTCTTAATTTATCAATTTATTTTAATTTATATTAAAAAATTAGATTAAATGATATGTCTTTGACCTCGATTTTTTATAAAACTCAAATCATAAAGTATGTTTATGGTCTCAATTTTTAAAACTCGATTATTTAAAAACTGAGATCATAGGTAATAGTTTATGGTTTCTCTCACTTAAGCTTCAATTCTTATAATCGTGGTTATGGACCTACGGTCATGATTAAAAAATAAAATCATATACATATATTGTATGTAGTGGCTTCTATAATAAAATTGAGATATGTATGTGATTTCATCTCAATCACAAAGCTAGCTTCCCTAACACAAACCCTACCAGCACAAAATAGAGTTGTAAGAGGCCTTGAGAAGCTAGACATGGGAAGGTGTAAGTTTATAAAATATTGACATGATTAACCTAGATGGGGTGAATAGGTTATTTTTAATTTTTATCAAGTTTATAATTTAATAACCTAAACAAAGCGGGCATGCATGCAATCGTGTGTAAATATAAATGCGGAAATAAAATAATAACACGATATTTTTAGGTGGAAACAACCTAGGCCACAACCATAACTTAAGAGGAAAACCACCGGTCCACCAGAACACCTAACTTTTCACTATTAAAATCAAATGTTTAAGTACAAACTCGGTTTTATGCTACCCTCCCTAGGATACTGCCCCAATGTATTTTACTTACGAGCTCCTGCTCTGTTTTCACAGTTTCCAATATTAGCGTGAGCGGTTTCCAGACCAACGTTCCAATAAACTCTCCGCCAATCAGATCGTTCACAAAGTAACTGCAAAATAGTTAGCACAAAAAACATAAGTGCCCGTGTGTGTTCTAGAGCGGATTTAACAATGAATAATCATAACTAGATAATTCAAAATATATGTCATTTAAATCAAATCAACTAAAAAATTCTAAAACAAAAAGATTAATTACAGATTCAATAAAAATAACTTCCTTAAAATTTAATACTCAAATCAAATAATCATAATTACACGTAAAATTATTTAATCTAAATATCTAATCCAAAAAGTTAAATTAATTAAAAAAATCAATATATATATTAATTAAATTCCTTTTCAACTTACTAAGCAACTTTCAATATATTTTAATTACTTTCTCCAACATTCTGTATAACTTTTTCAATATATTTAAATTAATTTCTCTAACATTATTTATAATTTTTTCAATATATATTAAATTAACTTCTACAACATTCTGTATAACTTTTTCAATATATATTAATTAACTTTTTCAACATTCTGTATAACTTTTTCAATATATATTAATTACTCGATGTTTCCTTTTTTCTTTTCACTAGATTTTGATTATTCAATCGGCAGCTTCTTTTTTTAACGCATATATTTTTGTTCTCATCAACCATCAATACTAATGTATCTTTATTTATAGATAATTATAATTCTTAATAGTATTAGGGTTAAATGTATTTTTGGCTTAATTTTTCAAAGCCCATTCAAAGCCTTAAAAAAATATTTTTTTAAATCACATCTTAAAAATATTAAATCACATAAAAATATTTAAACACCAAAAATAATTTTAGATTTATGAACGTGTACTATTAAATGTATAAATATAATCTTATGTGTCGTAGTTATAAAAGACATACTTGAAGTACGAATATCTGATATTCGAGCATTTGTTTGACTTTTCTTGATAAACTTGATAATAGGCCTAAAAATAAATTTACAAGTAAATATTTTGTCCACAAAAATAGCCAACACTCATAGTCCTTATAGAATGGTTGCTAAACGAAAAAACAACGCCCATCATCATCTCACAATATACGTAGGGATGGGCACGAGGGTAGATGGAGACGATTTTTGATATAACTGTTCCGAAAACAACCCAAAATCCATTACAGTTTGGGGATAAATTTTTACCTACGGATAACAGTTTAGAATAGTTATTAAAAAATAAAAAAAACCATTTTCTAAACTTTTTTAAAAAATTCTTAATAAACCATAATTATTAATTAATATATAATATAATTTAATAAATATATACATTAATTAAATAAAATATAATTAATTTTGAGTACAGTCGGATACAGTTATCGGTATAATCGTATCCAAACTATACTATTTTGTTTCATATTCGATTTTTATCCAAAATCATATTCGTTCTCGTCCCCAAAATTTATCAGATAAAAATTGAATCGATAGTGCGAATAATCAAACTTGCAGTTTTTTTTTTATTCCTAAATATACAACCAGCTCCCAATTCTTTTGTGAGTTGTTACAGTAGTCGTCACATTTAATTTCAGCATACTAGTTTGCAGAGGCACCCATCGAGTGTGCTAACTATCCAGTTTAGCCGCAAGATGCAGTTTGTCACATCGCAATTGGAATTCCTCCCAACGCAATAAGGCAGATTCAACAAGCAGGTTTGGATACTTATTAGAGCCCCATGCAAGATACAATTTCAGGCAGAGTCAACAAGCATTTTTTAATTTAATTGTAATTTGTTTTTTAAGAGATGTAAGTTTCTAGAGAACATATTAAACTATATACACTTTTGAATATTATATAATTTTATTATAACCTTAAAATTTAGTTATTATTTGAACATAATTAATTTGTTTTTATCAAAAGAATGGGAAAAATACATTAGATCAACAGTTCGCACTTATCGAAACAAAATCATTAAATTTTAACTTATTCATCGTATAAATATTTGATATATAATGAAGTCATAAATATCACAATAATAATACAATATTTTAGTTAATAATATTACAATTTAAGTTAAAAATGTGAAAGATGATAAACTCAATGACAATAAAATCTTTGAATGAATTTACAAATAAAAATAGATGAAAAAAAATTATACAACAAAAAATAATGGTAAAATTCTTTAAAAAATAACCTGTATAAAATATAAATATTATTTAATTGTGATGGGTTTGGATTGAATTATAGTAGATAATAGAAAATATTTGATTATAATTAATTGAAATTTTTTTCATCAAAATTAATTCAATTATTGAGTTGAAACCACTTAAAATTTAAAGAATTAATTTAAATTTATTAAAATATAGAATTTTTTTTGTATAACCTTAAGCTCACACGATAAATGAGAAAGATCTTTTCTTTTTTAAGAAGATAGAGAATGATCTTTTATTTATTTATTTGAATTTCTCATATTCGTTAATTTATTTGTAATTAGAATCAAATGATCTTATATATCATTTCTTAAGTAAAAATCACAAATTTTCACATATACTTATTTTATAATAAAAAACTTTTCGATCAATTGTGGATCTCTTTGAAGCAATATATATAGATAAAACGTACGTGGTAAAGTAAAAATCTAATTAAAATATTATAATTAATCATAATATAACATAATTAATTTAAATAATATATAAAAGTTAATTTATAAATGCATAAAATTTAACGAGTACACATTTGATTTTTTTTCTATTTTAAAATATGAATTATTTAATTAATATTTTTATTATCTAAAAAATTAATTCTATGTTAATGATAAACATGAATTGATTGAATTTAATAAGCATATTTTGTTTAAAAATAATTTATATTATCTTATTGTTCTTTTTTAATTGATATAATCTAGACATAAAAATTATTAATTCAATAAAAATATTATATGTTCATAAATGAATTTATCGAATATTCATTAAATGGATAATCATGAACGGTATAAATTGTAACCCTTAATTTAATATAAACAATTATACAAAATAACTATTCATAAAAAATATTTATTATACGGACATTTTGGTATTTATTGGTTTTTAAATATTAATAAAAAAAACAAAAAAATATAAAAAATATATTTCTTATATGAACATTTTTGATATTTTTTGTGTAAAAAAACTAAGAAAAAAAGAGAATTTGGTTCATAGGTGAATTTAAATAATACTCATTAAATGAATTATTACCCTTAATATAATAAAAATAATTACAACATATAAAATAACTATTCATAAAAAAATATTTATTGGTATATAAAAATTTACAAAAAAATATTTTTTAAAATATTTATTATATAGATATTTTGATATTTATTAATATAAAATAAAAATAATAATTTGATCGTGTACAAGAGCTATATAGAGGTTTTTTTATAAATAAGATATTAAAAAAAGTTGGATAATTGGAAGAAAAAAAACGTGCGCTAATAAAATCACTCATTTCCTAAAGAAATTTATTTTTAAATTTTTCTTAATCTTCCAAACAAGAGTTTTGTTTTTTTAGTTCTGTTTTTAAAGAAGTACAGAACTTGGTAATAATTTTTTAATCCATTAAATGAAAATCTGTAAGAGTATATTTATTCGATAATTTATGTATTTTTAAAATTGAATTATTTTATTTTATTATTTTTTAAACGTTTATATTTGATTTATCTATTTATTTACTCTCTAATCTATTTAAAATATTATAATTTGATTCATAATATTTGGATTCGTATAATTAATATTCTGATAAATTTAACTTAAAATTTTAATTTATATAAAATTATTTTAATAATATTATAATTGATTGACATAACTTTACTTTAATTAATTTGTTCTTAATATATCTCAAAATATATAATTTTATTTCTAACTTATAACATAATTTATAATTTATTTGTCAATTTTTGTAATCATGTCATTGTTAAATATAATATTGTTGATTAATTTTATAAAAATTAAAATTTTAAAATAAATTTATTAAATTTAAATTTTTTAAAAATTAAATTATATGAATTAAAATATTAAAATCAAATTGATAAATAAGTATTTTTATCTTATGTTAGTTGTTTAGCCTCTACTATTTGTTTTACAGATTTGACAATTATTAAAAAAATTATTTGATAATATTTTACACATATTTATAAAATTGAGAATTGATTTTTTAATGTATTTTTAATTTTTTTTCTTTGAATATTATTTTAAAAATTATTATTTTTAAACAAGATTTTATTTTTAAACAAGATTTGATACTTATATTTTTAACGAAAAATATTTCATATTTATTTACTGCTGCTTAAAAACAATAACTGATTTTGTTTGAAAGTTTTTTTACTTTCTTTGACCATTATTTTAAAATTATAGATATTTTTTAGTCTAAGTAAAAGTTACACGGAAGTTTATATCATTAACAATAATTATTTATTACAAAATTATCACCATAATCATATATTTATGGGCTAAACAATATTTATATTTTTTTTAACTTTTATCAATTCTATAATTTTATATTCTAACTTTTTTTTATTATATTTGGTCCTTACTCTTATATACTTCTGGGTACTTTAACACATATTATATATTATAAGTGTGAAGTATAAACTTTTTCTTTTTTTCCTGTTCTTACTTTTTTTATAAAAAATTAGTTGATATTTGAAATATATACTTGCCAAAATAAATGGTTGAAATATACAATATATAAGAACATATTAATTTATCACCACTTATTGTAGTTTTTTCTTTTAGTAATCTTACTTTTCAGTACATTTATTTCACCTACCTAATTTTTTACTAATTTTTTATTTATGACTATATAATATAAATGGTTATCATTCACATATTAATTAATATGTTATTTCGTATACATGTATTTGCTTTTCAATTCATTTATATAAATATAAATCTATTTTTTTGATATTATAATCAAATTTAAATAGTTTTAAACATAAGTTATAAAATATTATGTTATATTATAAGATTTTGATAAATCATATCTCTCATAATGTAACAGTATATAACTATATATATTATTTATGTCGGTATATTTAAAGTTTTATTTGAATTTGAAGTTTTAATTTTGATAGGTGGCTTATTTTCTATTTAGATTGCATAATTAAGATTCTATTTCATAAATATTTAAAAGATGTCTACGCATGTAAATTTCAAGTAGTTTTATTCCTAATCACGTTGTTGTAATAAAGTGATACCAAGTCTAATTATGAGATGCATAAACTTAATTTTCAAATTTTAATTCTCAATCTTTTTAAGTTCTGTAATATTATCTAAAATTATATTATTATTTTTTTAATTTTAAATTAACTATTTCAATCTGTTATTTAGATATAATCTTATACATTACTCAAACTAATAATATGAAAATAGGACACGTAAAACTCATTTAGTAACTTTTTATTTTTTATTTATTACTCATTTTTTCATTTGTATATTATCAATTTTTATTTTATTGAAAACAATAATAGAAAAGAGTTGTAACAATATTATATGTGAAACCAGGTGTTAGAGTAGGATATATAATTTAATTATTAAAGTTTTGAAATAAAAAGATATAAAATAAGTTTTGGAAAGTTTTTTTTATTTTTCAAGTTCTAATAAAAAGTGAAAATTGAAACTTAGTTATCAAATAATTTAAATTTAAAAACTTGAGTTTGAAAATAAAAATAAAAAAATAATACAAAACGAGTAAAAATAAGAAAAAGTGATATTAAATTAGTAAATTCAATCAAATTTGCAATTTGCCCGGTTCAATATATATATATATATAATGTGGGCTCACTGGCAAAAATGTGTACTGATTTAGAAATGCTAAAAAAAACTGATGCTCATTAGGAGCACATTTGTTTCAAAAAGAAAAAAAAATAAGTAAATTATATTTTTATCCTTTTATTATTTCAAATCTTAAAATACACATGCTTAATTAGTAAAATTATAAGAAATATGTGACGTGTGGTTTTGAAAATTTTAATGGATATATTTAGAATTACTAAAAAGAAATTCTAAGCCCATTTGTGGAACATACAGTTTGAAGAAGTACAAATATCGTTCGCATAAAAGTCAAAACCAAAAAGGTTATTAAAATAGATAAAAGGTAAATTTTTATTGATAGATTGATTAATTTAATTTTATAATTTATAATTTATAAAAATAATTTTTTTAATGTAAAAGGTGTATTTTAAGGTTTGAATTAAAGGGGATGATTTTAAGTAATTATGCAATTAAATAATTATTTTTAATAATTATGAAATTAAATGTATTTATTTTTAATAATAAAAAAATTAATAATATTTAATTTAAAAATAACAGAATTAAATAATATATTTGATAAAAAAAAAATTAGTAACTATGATACCCTGCACCCGTATGTAAAATACGAACCCCACGGAATAAAAAGTGGATGGTCATTCCCAAATCCCAATAGGAGAACTCTTTAGTCTCATTACTCACATCATTTCGACTGTAATTCAATTGTTTTATTTATTTACGTTGTTAAATTTAAGTAATTAATATGTAGTAAATATAAAAAAAATAAGTATTATATTTTTATATTTATTAATTATTTATGATACATACTAAAAAAATAAAATTAATTAATTATATTTTACTTCAAATAAATCCTATATTACAATATATTCCACTTAAATTAATAGCAAAATCAATATATAACACCTAATAAAAAAATTACATGACACAATCTAATATATTTTTTCAAAAAAATGATAAAAATTCAACATAATTGTTTAAGCTTATCAAACATTTCAGTGCCTAAATTCTCTCTTTTTGGATTATTTGTAATTGAACTTGTGCCTAAATAATTGCAGGTGCACATTATATCCACCAGCTAAGCTAATATTTATTAAAAAAAATAAAAAGAAAAAAATTTCATTTTAAATATATATTTACTTAAAATGATCTGGCATAGTTTACGAATTTTATGAATCAGATGGGGCCAAAATGAATGAAAAACTAGATTGGATTGCTTGATCTAATATAGTTTTCTAATTTAATTAGGTTATAGTAAATCCCAAATAAAAAGATGCTAGCGTCACAAGTGCGTGTTGGACAGCACGTGAATCTCACTAACACCACCTCTTTCACACACTAACTAATAAGTAATATTCTAATAACATAGACACAATTATTAAAAAAAAAAAAAAAAAACACAAGACATAATAAAATATTTTCTGAATCCGATCCGCAAATTTTATACCAGTATATTTTTGTAGTTATAGAATTCTAGTAACCTCAGTTAAATCTATTTTTCAGTTCCGTCATTATTTTTTTTCTTCCAATTATTTCCCTCTTCGAACCCTAAGGTATATCTATCTTTCTAGGGTTTGTGCTGCTTTGTTTTACACATCTTTTGTAGCAGTTTTTGGTAGCTAGGTTTTCTCTGTATTTGGGATATTGTGGCAGTTATCTGAGCTACGATGGAGTTTGGACGTGGCCGCAAGAGGGGAAGGCCTGAAGCTGCCTTGAATGGCAATGGTGGCTTCAAGAGATCTAAGCCAGGTTGGGTTTTAGATTTTTCTTTGTCGAATGTAAATTCCCTTAGGATACTTAATGAAATAGACAGTTGTATTTTTTATGCAGTGATGTTAGGGTTATATGCTTCTTTATGTGGGTTAGATCTTGAGTAATGCTCTTAAGTAAAGATAGAATTTCTGTTTTCCCCAAATGAATAAATTTTATTTAATACTTGAGGAAAAATGAAGAAAAAAGGGTACAATCTTAAGATAAAACTTTAGAATCCAAAAGTAAGGTTGTACATATGTTTAATTATCCACTTTCTGTTTCGTTCACTATATTGAAGTAGCTGAGTGAAATTGCGGTGTAGCTTTTGTCTTTTGCAAGTTCTTGAATTTTGTTTGGCTTTTGTATTTGTATTGCAGCATCTGATTCATTACAGCTGTTATTTAAATATTATTCTGTTAATGAATTTTCAAGTACATATATCCATTGAGTTGTGTATACCTTTGCACGTAGCTCCTTGTCTGATAATCAATTTGAAAGGCTTTTGGTGCTGTTATATGAGGCAGAGGGCATAGACTAATTCTACGTTATTAATCCAAAATTTTAAAATTGAGGTCTCTGGAATTCTCGAGTAAAACTGTCTGATTACGATAGAAAATTTACTTATTAATTCCGTCTATTTATTTTCTGGAATTAAGTTAAGAATTTGGAACATATAGATTGAAATCTGTAAGTTTGCAATATTATTTTCTTTTTTGACTTCTTCGTACTTGTACTTTTGGTGCAATAAGTTGAAACAGCTGCATAGCTGTTCAACATTATCGTTAGACTCACATTGCTCCATTGCATTGTCAAATTTTTAATAAAATTGGTGCAACTTTTTCAAAAAACTATTTCTGCTAGTATTAAAATGATACCGTAATGTTTAGACTTTATTAAAGTGCAAAGATTAACAACCATATGAACTTTTAACTGAGGGAAATAATTAATTGCATCAACAGAATTGGAGTCATTTCAACCTGGTATAGGAAGCAAATCGAAGCCATGCACAAAGTTTTTCAGGTTCTAATCTAAACTTATCAGAAATCAATGGTCCAATGCAATTTTTCCGATTAATAATATTTGAATATTTAATAAGGAGTTCATTACACATTCTTCATAACTAAAATTTTGTGATATGGACTAATGAAATGGGCATTTAAAGCTGTGATACAGGTTTTATTCTCTGTGCTAATCATGATAACAAAGATTATGAACAGATATGGTGAATCACAAGAGTATAGTTCAATAACTACTTCCTGGGACATGTAAATTTTAAAGCAGTTATGTGGGATGCAGAACTATCTTATAATGGTTACAACTAATCTCTAAAACAAAATGCGCAAGTAAAAGCAGTTTGAGTGGGAAAATATTTGGAAGCTAAATTGTTGTACAGGTTTTATTATTGATATAACGACAGATTCCTGATAAAAAAGTAAAGGAAAGAAAGAATTACATTGATGCTGTGAATATACATTACTGTAAACTTGTGGCACAGAAAGCACTAGCGCAGGATGCTTCTTTAGTTAATAAATACTGGTGGTTATATTATTTCACAGGAGCATGTTCCTTTTCAGTTTGATTAGATTGCTGCTGAAGTCTGCAGTTGATCACTGAAAGTTTAAAATTCAATGAATTTTTTTCTTTATTCCATTTTTTTTTCCTTTTATATTTAATACAACGTTTTGAGTTTTTGCTGATCCTTATATTAAATGAATATAAATAGGGGAAAAATGGATTTTTACATGCATTTTACAAAGCATCAGAAGAATCAGGATATGTTCATTTGACTAGATATTGAACGTTTATTTCTCAATTTTATCATGTGATTGTAATTATTGTGTTGTTTACTATTCATGATCTATGTTACTTGAATTCTTTCAGGACATTGAGTGTTAAATTTTTGGATACATATTTGAGTGTCTGACACGCCTAATTTTTTTATTTTTTAAATTTCCACTAATTGGAGTGTTGAGTATCTACATTCATGTTCATGTCATGTCCATTGGACATGGTTACTTAATGAAAAATGAAGAGTGTGACATAGTTCATGATATTTGAATTTATACATTTAAATGCTTTTTGAGGGATTTATCGAGTTTGACAGGGCTTACTGGGGAATGGGGATGTAATATTTGTTGGATAATGTTGTTGAGAAAGCTTAAGAAGGCCGTTTGTGGTTCAGAATTTTTAGTATAATAACGTATTAAAATGGAAAATTGAGGATGAGTTTTTGATAGACCTCTTTAAACTTTATTTTTTTTGTATTGCTTAAAGGCCTCTTTAAAGTATCTTTAAATACAGGTCTACGTGCTGAAAATTATTCCTCTTTGCCTATTACTTTGAATAATTAAATATTGTGCAGCACAAACTATTTTCATTTTCTCTTTTTAAATTATATCAAGAAAAGTGGGTCAAACAAGACTTTAATATTGCAATGCAACTTATTCAATTATGAAGATGGCTTGCCAATCTAATAATATTAACCTGTTCATTGTGTTTATAGTACAAATAACTGTGTATCATTCTATTATTGCTTTAGACTGTTTTTCATTCACAAATTTTGCTTTTGATTGATCCAAGGAACAGTAACATGCTCTTTGTGTCCTAAAGTTTTGGGGTTTTGACCATTTGGTATTTAATTTCTTTGCAGTACTTCTGGTTGCCCTTTTGGGGAAGGATGTCACTTTTTACATTATGTTCCTGGTGGCATCAAAGCTGTATCTCATATGATGAATCTTGGCAGCAACCCAGCCCTCCCACAAGCTGCCAGAAATTCAGCTATGCCACAATCATTTTCAGATGCTTCATCTCCACCTGTTGTCAAGGGTCGATTGTGCAATAAGTACAACACAGCTGAAGGCTGCAAGTTTGGTGATAAATGCCATTTTGCCCATGGTGAGTGGGAGCTTGGTAAGCCAACAGCTCCATCCTATGAAAATCCTCGTGCCATGGGACCACGATCTGGTAGAATGTTTGATCGTGTTGAGTCAAACGCATCAGCTCATGGACATGTCGCCAGTTTTGGGGCATCATCCACCGCAAAGATCAGTGTTGATGCATCTCTTGCTGGAGCGATAATTGGGAAAAATGGTGTGAACTCTAAACAGATCTGTAGGGTGACAGGAGCAAAACTTTCTATAAGAGAGCACGAGTCAGATCCTAACTTGAGGAACATTGAACTTGACGGTACTTTTGATCAGATCAACCAAGCCAGTGCCATGGTGCGTGAAGTTATTGTAAATGTTGGTCCAGCTTCTGGACCACCTCCCATGAAGAGCCACACCATGGGGGGCTCAGCTCCAGGAAGCAATTTTAAAACTAAGGTATGTGAGAACTTTATGAAAGGATCATGCACCTTTGGAGAAAGATGCCACTTTGCCCATGGATCCGAAGAATTGCGAAAGTCATTTATCTGATTCTTGTTGTGCCAGATGTTTCTAGGATATAACTATTTGTTAAAGGCATTTAGTTTATTCTTCTCTTTATTCCTTTTTGTTTCGTTAAAGATTGTGGTATTTGAGAGTTTTGTAGGGTTATGTATCCTAGTAATTATTGTTTGTTTATCTGCTCCTCTTTTGTTCGTTGCGACTTGAAAGTCTCGCAGTTCTATTATTAAAATTCATCATTAGCTAAATGGTTTAGACGAAATTGACGTACTACAATAATGATTTCAACCATATTTATAAGGATGTATTAGTTTGGCAATCACAAAAATGGTTGGTAATTTTTGCTGGCAATGCAATTCTTTTAGTTTCTACTTAACCCAACTTCTATTACTGCTAAATGTTATAAATATTGGTTATCAACGATATATATATCAAATTAACAAAACATGTAACCCTTTTATTTTTGTTCAATTATTTGTTAGATTTGGTAGGATCATGTTGGTTAATTTTCAGCTGAAGAATTGAAGAAAGCAGATGCATGTGAACTGTGATGTGGATTAAATTGTGTTGGTTCTTCTATCAAACACTTAGATAAATTGTAAGTCTTTACCAACATGATCCTAATTATAATTAATATATCAATTTTTCATTTAATACACTGACGTAGGCCTCCCGTAATTACTAAAATAATTTTTCCCACAAAAAGAGAATTGCCTTTTTGTAATCTACAAGAGAGAGTAGCTTTTGCTTTACAATGAGGATATTCGTTAGAGCATCAACAACTCAAAACTCTCCCTTGTCTTTTTTATCTTTTTTTTTTTTGCATCATCACTGCAATAAATTTCAAACTAAAAAATATATTGTTTAAAATAGTTTTTATTAATTAATCTCTAATAATTATTATATCGAATTTTTTTATTAATTATATATTATTATTGTTTAATTAATTAAAATAAAATATATTTTAGTAAAAATCAAATTCATTAATTTAAATATTATATTTATTATGTGAACTAAATATTACATTGTTGAAAAAATAAATATTACATTAAATTGAAAAGATACAATAAAAATACACAACGATGAACATTAATCCTCCAAATTAGTATAATCATTATATAAATGTTCAATTAATACATTTCGAAATGTAACGAGTTTCTTTATTATTGATTTATTTATGTTGATAAATAAAATCTTAAAATCAAGTAAAATAGTGATTAAAACAATATTTTTATATTTTGTATATTTCATTAATATTTAAAAAAAAGAAAAAGAATAGCATATGGGCAATGTCAAGCTATATAAATAGTGTCTTAACATTTTTCATCATATTATTATAACTCTAAAAATTTAGAGCATATTTAGAGTAACTTTTAGCGCAAAACTTGCACTAAAATAGAGAGATATAGCCTATTTGGAGATGATCTTAAAATTTTTTGCAAAAATAATTATTTTAAAAACTTAAGTTATTAGAAAAAATATCAATTATATTTATATAAATTTATCAATTTTTTACCGAGGTTAATTTTATGCATTATGTGGGATAAACATTTACAATTCAATAATTAAAATTATTGAGCATTAAATACATAACATACAATTCTAATACTATATTATAAATTCTTGGAAAACCAATTATCCTAAAATATTAAGCTATTAAAAAAAACACTAATTATATTTTTATAAATCTATCACTATTTTGAATTTTATTTATTTCTTTATTAGTAGTAATATGGATAAAAAGAAAAACTATAGGATCTCTAAAACAATCACTTTGTAAAAATACTTAACCATCAAGGTTTGGCTTCAACTAACTTAATAGTTATCAATAATATTTATTGTCCTAAACAGATTTGTCGGGCACCAATAAATTTACATTATATATTTATTATTTAATTATTTATTTATTTATCAGAAACAAAACAAACATAATTCGTTATTATGAATATCGATGTGAGGTAGAATTCAATTTCGCCTAAAATATCAATAAAAAAATTGGAATAACAATTTTTGTAATTTTGCTTTGCTATTTTCAATAATGTTGTTGAAACTTTAAAAATATAAGTAAAAAAATCGATTAATATGAATTTAAAGAAAAAAAAATGTGAATGATCAATTCAACATAATAGTTCTATAATCCTTTCAGCAAGTGAAGAAAAAAAAAAGATGATAACAAAGAAGGAAATGGCGACAATGATTATAACGTGGTAATGGTAGATGTGTACAACACTATAAGAATGAAAAATGATGAATCCTCTTAACCCGAATACATTCTAGAAAATCTAAGATGAAAATCATGTGTATAGAATTGTTGATCCAGGTGTTAGAGTATGTAAGAATACATGAAAAAAGACATGCAATTTAAATGGCTATGATCAAAATTTTCTATTTAGTGATTTTTTATCTAAGAACGTTACTTAATAATTATGATAATCCCAATGCACAATCTAACATGTATACACATGATTCAAACTTTATGTCACTTTTAACATAAGTAACAACAATATTTTTTTTTAAAATGAATACTTTTGTTTCTATATGAATTAGATTAATCTAGATTTTTTTATACGGAGATAATATTAAAAAAGATCAAACAATCTGTCCATAAAACATTAATAATTACAAACAAAATTATTATTATTTAATGTGATAGTATGATCATTTTTTTCTATTAATGTTAATGTTTTTACAACTTTGGGATTTGAATCTCTCAAATAAATTTATTTTAGTTAAATATTTATGTATATTTACATTGCATATAATTTAATACATTTAAAATTGTGTTATATAATTTATATTTATATTTGTTAAATAAATATTCTAATTATGTTTTGCTATTATTATATGTTTATTATGTTTATTATATTTTTCATAAATATGTCATTTAAAAATAAAGGAAGCTAAATTAGTGTATTATTGTTTTAATTTTATAAATCTCTACAATATCTTTAATATTTTTTTAAAATTAAAGTCTTTATATTTTCGTCGATATCGATATTTTCGTCTTTGGTACTTATGGATAAATGTGTAAATTATAATAAGATGTTAATGAGACTCATGATATAATTCATTAATTTTTAAAATTTATTTCACTTTTTTCACTTAATTTTTAATAATATGTGAGGGTAATAAGATGATATTAATTAAGATATTTTATTTGTATTTAATGAATTGAAATAAGATAAGTATAAATAAAATAAATAATAAAAAATATGATTTATGTTCGTTAAGATTATAGTTTAAATAAAATTAAAAAATATATACATTAAAAACTATAAATAAGGTATGAAATAAATTAGACAATACTCGCTTTAAATGGTATATATTACATAACGAGGCGTAAAGACGAGAATGAAAATTTCCCACATTGAAAACTTAGAAGTTTCATAGAGTCCACATATATGGAAGCAGAACGTACTTGCTTGTCCCTTCGGGGACATCCGATAAAATTGGAACGATACAGAGAAGATTAGCATGGCCCCTGCGCAAGGATGACACGCATAAATCGAGAAATGGTCCAAATTTTTTTCCTTTCCTTTTTGCCCGATTTATACCTTTTCGTGTTTGTGTTTCAATCCGGTTTTGTCATTGTGGATTTGCTTATTAGGATTTTCTTCACACGATTTTGGTTAACTTCTCCAAACTCTCTGTTTAGACTCTCTATTGTTGTTTAGCTGTTGCCATCTTCTTCTGCTAGCGGAGTGGCTTCAATTATCAGCAAAAGTTTCGTATCTGTGTCTCGAATGTTAGTTTTTTTTTTCTAATTTCAGTTCATTATTAACTTACTAATCATTCCAGCTTCTTTCTTATTCACCTTATGTGGTTATGTATATTTCTTCTGGATGGTACAGTGTTTAAAATCTTTGGTTAATTGTATTTATCGACGCATAAGCACAAGTACGATGAAATGGTCCTCAGAGTATTGTTGAACAATGAGCCACTTATTTATTGAGAGGGTTCTACATTTTATTGGTTTGAGGTGATTAATTTGATTACTAATTAGCTGCCTCACCAATTTTGACGTTGTGTTTTTCAACTGGTGCACTGAGGTCCCTAAGTATTGATCTTGGGGAGATTATGGATAAATAGACATAGTTTATAGACCCCTTTTGGTAGTAATCTAAGTATTAGACCATTGTGCAGATTATCCAAACCGTTAGAATTAGGTGCCTCTAAGGAAGTTTTGGTTTGCCCTGTCTTCTCCATGATTCCAAATTTGTTATTTTGTATTTCTGGACTTTGATTGACTGGTTGAGTTCATTTTCATAATGTACTGTTTGGAAATAGAAGTCTTCAGGAGTATGTTAAGGAAAATTGTAAACCTTTACTCCGATGGAGAGCAGTAAGCTTGTATGTAATTCGATAATATCATCTACTTTTTTAATCCCATGTAGTTTCTAAAAGTTAATGGCTGATTTAGTGATGTACTTTGATCCTAACATTTCCTGAAATTGGCAATTTTACTTGAATTAAAAAAATATGATTCCTTTGAGTCATTCAAATGGATTGTTTTATTTGTTAAAATTAACATATGGCTTTGTTGAAGAAATAATTTTCTGTTGCTTCAGATCTATCAAGTAGCAAACGCTTATGCTTCCAGGTATTCTAACAATTGTCATTATTTTCTCCCCAAGCTGATAAATTTATATTCCATTTTTTACTTTCCTACTTGAACTTTTTTATTGCTGGTCTTGGCTAATAAGGGAAAAGAGCGTCCAGGCTCTCTTGCTTCGAGATGCTAAGCAATTTTGGAATGTTGACGAAGTAGGTAATTTAGTAGTAATGTAGCATCATAATAATCATATGCTTCTTGCACATAAAAAGGTTAGGATATGTTATGGAGATGAAGCAGGGTATGTGGATGTACACTGGACATGAAAAGTGAAGGATATATTGTGGTGAAGTAGGCTATGTTGATGCCACTTTGCTTTAGTATCCACTTATTAGCTCATTTGACACCTCTAGGTATTTATGAGGTTATACAAACTGTCAGCTAACATTGTTTCAATCATTAGGACTAGAAATTCTAGGGATCTGTTTGTAGGTCTTATGAAGTGCAGTGGGTTGTGACCTGAATATAGTGTAGTAGTAAACTATATGCAAATAAATTAGAGTTTTAAGGTTAATTGAAACTGCTCACAGAACAATAAAGTAGAAATCAGTTAAAAAAAGCTTGTTGTCTTATGTTTGAGGATATTCATGCTTTCTTCTTCCTGCTAAAGATGAATAATACTTTTGCTTATGTTTATCCTAGTCTAAAACTTTTTTTTTGAGCTTATTCTGATTTTCTTACTGTTTGTTTGGTTTAAAGAAGTTCAAAGTTGGGAGGTTTTGTAATTAGGATCACCAAAGAGGCTTCAATTTACAATCCCACTTGCCCTTGTTGCAGGTTCTGTTACTGTAACCGTTGAAGTTTATGTCTCCATGTTAATAGCATATTTTATAGTTAGGCATATTAGCTAGTAGCATATTATAAAAGAAAGATAATAGTGATGCACTACTAAAGAGCAAGAAATTCATCTGTAAAGAAAAACATTGACAGCAATGTTTTTAGGAACATCAAAGTCCAAAACATTGACAGCAATGTTGATAAGCTTTGTAAATGTCCAGGCCAGAAATGAAAATAGAACAAACACTTGAAACTAGTTATTGGAAATTAAAACTCTGAGGCTCCAAACTACACGAAATAAGCTTAAGATTGCATTGCATCGATCAATAGGTTTCGGCAGTGCTGGTGCAAGAATTATCAGATCCCTCCTCCATCCTCTTCTGTTCTTGCTTGCGGAACCTGATTCCACATGCATTGCACAGACTCTGCAACATTGCAGAATCTCAAATGTTTTTGGGAAATTACAAAAAATAATATCTCTGAAATTTATAACAATAAAAATAGCATTCTAATAATATTGAATGAGTTCCAATTGGACGGTGTTTAACTTTAAATAGGTTTAAATAGTCTTAATTTAATTTAAACGGTTTTGGAAATAAATTGATTTGTTAGATTTTTTTAATAGTGAAAATACATGAGGTAAACATAGGGGTGTTATTTTTGTGGTTACAAAGTTTTAAGGGTGATATATTTGTTATTTTCTCAAAGTTTTCTAGTTCAGTTAAACACTCATTTTGAGTGTATGATGTTATGGTGGGGATTTGAAGTTTGACCAAGGACACCACAATATTGCCACTAGACTGAGAAGGCATGAGCTATCACCATCAATTCTCACTAAAAGAAGACTATAGTCGACAAAGAACTACTTTCACTTCTCTAACATACATGTGGTGTTGTGTATTTTTCAAACAAAAGTTTCACATTTAAAGCCAATTTTATATTTAGAAGTCTCATAAAATGAAAAGGTGTATAATGATTAAAATGTAAGTTTAAGGAATAAGATAACAAAATAAATTAGATATAATACCTTGGGACCGAGGGGACCTCTGCGCCACATAGGGGAAAAGCGAACACCACAGTTGTAATTAGTGCATCTCTTGTTTGGATCCTTAACAACACCAGGAACCTCCCGATCATGGTCTGTGAATTCCGTGTTTGATTTTCCCCTCCTTGAACCTGAAGAAGAAGCAGATTGAAGCTTTGTTTTGGTGTGTGACTTCCTCTTCTTTGAACTCGAAGAAGAAAAAGTTGACGATGATGATGATGAGCTTCTTGTTCTTTTTTTGGAAGGGTCTAGGATGATGTAACAGTCATTATTCATTTGATTTTTTGGTGGATATGCAATTCTATTACAAGTACTTTTCATGTTGTTGCAATTACAACTTCCACTGATCATCATAATGCTGCTATGAGCTGGAGCTTCTTTGATAATTGCTTTTGGGATTTGTACTAAACCCCTCGACTTCATCATGATGGATTGGTTACTCATTAACGGCCATGACATTTGTTTGTTACTACTGCCGGAGAATATTACATTTTCTTTGTTATGGTCACTTTCAGAAACCACCATGGTACAATATTTCATGACCTGCTCAATAAGTATATTATCAAATTGAAACTGTTATATATGGATTCAAACGTTAATCAAAAGGAGAACAGAAGCTTCAATTTTGAAAAGAAAAAAAAATATTTATTTCGTTATTAGAGGTGAGGATTATAATTCATAATTCAAAAGGTAATTATATGATGCTTATTAACATTTGAAATACATATTGTGTAAAATGGTAATGGACAATTCTTAAAAAAAAAAAAAACCAAGAAAAATGCTGTTACTCTTTTTTTGGTTGGTCAAATAATGAATGATAAGGAAAAGAATTTATGAAACTTGTGCCGTTCCTAACCGAAAATAAATTCTAATTTCTAAGTTCTAATAATTAGCAAAAAAATATTTTCTTTTAAAAAACATGTTTTAAATGTATGTCTTTTAGGTTACACGAAAAATAAATGTATACTGTATGGATGAGTTAAAAATAAAAATTTATATTTTAATGATTTATATTATACAATTAAATCTCTAATTAATCTAAAAGAGAAAAAAAAACTTATAATCTATTATCAATCAACATGTTTACCTTTCACATGTGGGTCATCCCTATTTTAAATCAAATGATCACCCTCTCAATTTACGTAGGAAATCTTAAAATTTGCATAGATTAAATAACTAATTAGGAAGATTTGCTTTAGACATAAAAAATTTATTAACAGTGCATAAATGTAAGGTTCAAAATAATTACTAGGCTTAATTTTTAATGGTCTTGCACTTGCAACAGAAACATCTTTATTTGGAATAAAAGACAATAAGGAAATATTGGGGTTGATCGATCTGATTAATATTTGGATGTGACTAAATTGGGAAGGGGGAGGGACTATTAGAGATAACCCAATTGAAAAGTTTAAGAACATTCAAAACCTGCAAGCGTATTCACCAAGCGGACAATATATTATATCATGCTTTGTAGTGTCTTATTAGTAACGATCCAAAGTATATATGTGTGACAAATGTATTTGATAACGATCCAAAGTATATATGTGTGATTGTTGGAGATTGTTATAAAGCTCCTTAATTTGAGAAGTTTATTAATTCTCAAATTAAGGAGCAAAACATGGAGTAAATTAAAGAGCAAAACATGGAACAAATTATGGAGTAAAACATGGAATAAAACAAGGAACAAAATATGGAGCAAAACATGGAGCTTAATTTAAGGAGCTTAATTTAAGGAGCAATTTAAGGAACCATTAATTTAAGAAGTAATTCAAGGAGTGAATTTTCCTATAAATAGATGTGTAAATGTAATGAATTAATCATCCAAAGTGTTCATTCCAATTGAGAGAAAAGCTTAGAGAGAAAAGCTTTTGTAAGAGAAAATTGAGAGTAATTTTCTTGGGTGTAATTGAGTTGTGAGTTGTGAGTGTTGTAAACACCTTGTGTAATTTCTCCCCTTTCAGTAAAAAGATCTGCAGTAGGTCCGAAGACGTAAGCAAGATTGGTCGAACTCTGTTATCAAATTTGTGTGTTATTTCCCAACAACTGGTATCAGAGCTATTGGTGGTGATTTCTGTCAATTTTCTACAAGGTTACTATTTACGTGAATAGTGAATTACGTGAATAGTGAAATTTTGTTGACGATATTTGTTCGTTGACGGAGGTATTCTAATACACGGTGATTTACAGAAATAGTCAGAAACGATCCAGAGGAAGTCATATTTTAGTGGGAGCAATGGCCGCAGATGAAGGAAGGGTGAAACTTGAGAAATTTGATGGCATTGATTTTGGGTTTTGGAAAATGCAGATAGAGGATTATCTGTATCAAAGAAATCTATATCAACCTCTCTCAGGGAAGAAACCAGAAGCTATGAAGGAAGAAGATTGGAATCTTCTAGACAGACAAGCCCTCGGAGTTATTCGATTGACGCTCTCTCCAATATGTATGAAAAGCCATCAGCCTCAAACAAAGTGCACTTGATGAGGCGTTTGTTCAATTTGCGGATGAATGAAGGCGCATCGGTAGCTCAACATCTCAATGAACTCAACACAGTCACAACCCAGTTGAGTTCAGTGGAAATTGAATTCGATGAAGAAGTATGAGCATTAATACTTTTATCTTCTTTACCAGAAAGTTGGAATGCTACTGTCACGACTGTGAGTAGATCCGACATAGAGAGTAAGGTGAATCGTCAACTTCTTCAGTTTTGCATACAGAGTCAAGAGGAAGAAATTCAACCAAAGGGAATGGACGTGGCAGAACAGACTACCGAGGTAGATCAAAGGACATGAGGTCCAAATCTAGGAATCCTAATAATTCCCATAGCTCGAAGACTATCGAGTGTTGGAATTGTGGAAGAACCGGGCACTACAAAAATCATTGCAAGAGTGCACCGAAGGACAAACAAGTGAAGGTAGAGGCAAATGTTACTTCCACCTCAGGAGGAGACGATGCATTGATATGCTCTTTGGAGAGCAAGGAAGAATCTTGGGTGTTAGACTCTGGAGCATCGTTCCATGCTACTTCACAAAAGAATTCTTCGAGAAATATGTCCCCGGAAACCTTTGAAAGGTATATCTTGGTGATGATAAACCATGTGCTATTATTGGCAAAGGTGTAGTGAAGATTAAGTTGAACGGATCTGTTTGGGAACTGAAGGATGTCAGGCATATTCCCGATCTTAGAAGGAACTTAATCTCAGTTTGGTAGTTGGCTAGTGAAGGCTACACTACGATCTTTCATGGTGATGATTGGAAGATTTCAAAGGGTGCAATGACAGTTGCTCGAGGCAAGAAAAGTGGCACTCTTTACATGACAGCAGAGGCACGTTGTTCATTTACAGTTGCAGCAAGCAATGAAACACCAAATCTGTGGCACCAAAGACTAGGCCATATGAGTGAGAAGGGGATGGATATTATGCACTCAAAGGGAAAACTTCCAGGTCTACAGTTTACGGAGATAGACATGTGCGAAGATTGCATACTTGGAAAGCAAAAGAGAGTCAGCTTTCAGACAAGTTGCAGAATCCCAAAGAAGGAAAGACTAGAGCTTATTCACTCTGATGTTTGGGGACCAATGACCGTCTTATCTATTGGTGGAAAACACTACTTCGTGACTTTCATTGATGATCACTCTCGGAAGGTATGGGTTTACTTTCTAAAGCATAAGTCTGAAGTATTTGAGGCTTTCAGAAGATGGAAAGCTATGGTGGAAAATGAGACGGGTTTAAAGATCAAAAAGCTCAGAACCGATAATGGTGGTGAATATGAAGACACCATATTCAAAAATTTCTACTATGAGCACGGGATCAGAATGGAAAGAACTGTGCCAGGCACGCCTCAACACAATGGTGTAGCTGAGCGTATGAACCGAACGTTGACAGAAAGAGCCAGAAGCATTCGTATACAGTCAGGTCTACCGAAGCAATTCTGGGCAGAAGCAGTCAACACGGCGGCTTACTTGATCAACCGAGGCCCATCTGTTCCATTGGAGCATAGAATACCAGAGGAGGTATGGAGCGGAAAAGAGGTGAAACTATCACATCTAAAAGTTTTCGGTTGTGTAGCATTTGTGCATATCAGTGATCAAGGCAGGAATAAGCTTGATCCCAAATCCAAGAAATGCACATTCATTGGCTATGGTGAGGACGAGTTTGGCTACCGCATTTTTGGATGACGAAAAGAAGAAAGTAATCCGTAGCAAAGATGTGATTTTCAACGAAAGGGTGATGTATAAGGACATGCATAAAATCGACGCCAATGACTCAGAACAGAATGAGTTGGTATTTGCAGATGCAGATGATGTCCCAGATACTTCCGCAACAGAACCAATTGTAACAAGTCTTTAGCCAGAGGAACTTGTTGGACAAAGCAGTACACACCATTTCGACACACCACAACCTCTTACTCCAGCTCCTGTATTGAGAAGGTCTTCTCGACCTCATGTGCCTAACAGGAGATACATGAACTATATGTTGCTGACTGATGGAGGGGAGCCTGAATGCTATGATGAAGCTAGTCAGACTCGAGATTCCAACAAGTGGGAGCTTGCTATGAAAGAAGAAATGAAATCTCTCATCTCCAACCAGACATGAGAACTAGCTGAGTTACCTATGGGAAAGAAGGCATTTCACAACAAATGGGTGTACCTAGTGAAAGAGGAGCATGATGGTTCCAAGAGATACAAAGCTCGCCTAGTTGTCAAAGGGTTTCAACAGAAGGAAGGAGTTGACTATACTAACATTTTTGCTCCCGTTGTGAAGCTTAATACTATCAGATCAGTATTGAGTATTGTAGCCATCGAAGATCTTCATCTTGAACAGTTGGATGTGAAGACTACATTCCTTCATGGAGATTTAGATGAAGAGATATACATGTACCAGCCATAAAGTTTCTCAGAAAGGGGGAAGAAGAACATGGTGTGCAGACTTAAGAAGAGTTTGTATGGCCTGAAACAAGCCCCGAGACAATGGTACAAAAAGTTTGATAGCTTCATGCACAAAGAAGGTTTCCAGAAGTGCAATCCTGATCATTGTTGCTACTTCAATAGATATAGGTCCAGTTATATCATTTTACTACTTTATGTTGATGATATGTTAGTAGTAGGTTCAGATATGGATGATATTAAAAGGTTGAAGCAGCAATTGTCAAAGGAATTTGACATGAAAGACTTGGGTCCAGCAAAGAAGATTCTTGGAATGCAAATCACAAGAAATAAGAAGAAAGTATCCTTGCAGTTATCTCAGGCAGAGTACATCAATCGTGTTTTGCAAAGATTGAACATGGGCGATGCCAAGCCGCTGAAGACACCCTTGGCCATTCATTTTCGCCTATCCAAGGATTAGTCTCCTCGGATAGAGGAAGAGAGAATTCATGGCTAAGGTTCCTTATGCCTCGGCCATTGGAAGTTTGATGTACGCAATAGTGCAGACGAGACCGGACATTGGCCGTACGAATGGGAGTTGTTAGCGGTTATGTCAAATCCAGGGAAAACTCATTGGGAAGCGATCAGTGGATTTTGAGGTATCTGCGAGGCACCATGAGAAAAGTGCTTGTACTTTAGTAAAGGAGAGTTAAAAGTACAAACTACGTAGACGTAGACTTTGGAGTTGAAGTTGACCACCGAAGAAGCACCACAGGTTATATATTTATTATTGGAACTACATCTATTAATTGGATGTCATAGATACAGAATATTGTCACTCTATCCACTACAGAGGCTGGGTATGTAGCAATAACTGAAGCTAGTAAAGAGATGATATGGCTTCAAGGTTTGTTAATTGAGCTGTGATTCAAACAAGAGAAGAATGTTCTGCATAGTGATAGTCAAAGTGCAATACACTTGGTGAAGAATTCAGCATTTCATTCTAGAACAAAGCATATTGGACTTCGTGATCACTTCATCAGATCTCTATTGGAAGATGATGTGTTAATACTGGAGAAGATTCAAGGAAGAAAAAATCCAGCAAATATGTTAACAAAGGTGGTGACTATTGACAAACTGAAGTTGTGCTCAACTTCAGTTGGTTTGCTAGAGTAACAAAGACTAGAAAAGATGCTGCATTGATCAAGGTGTGAAGACAGATTGAAATTAGTCTTCAAGTGAGAGATTGTTATAAAGCTCCTTAATTTGAGGAGCAAATTAAGGAGCAAAACATGGAGCAAAACATGGAGTAAAACATGGAGCAAAACATGGAGTAAAACATGGAGCAATTCATGGAGCTTAATTTAAGGAGCAATTCATGGAGCTTAATTTAAGGAGCAATTCATGGAGCAATTCATGGAGCTTAATTTAAGGAGCAATTTAAGGAGTAATTCAAGAAGTGAATTTTTCTATAAATAGATGTGTAATTGTAATGAATTAATCATCCAAAGTGTTCATTCTAATTGAGAGAAAAGCTTTTGTGAGAGAAAGTTGAGAGTAATTTTCTTGGGTGTAATTGGATTGTGAGTTGTGAGTGTTGTAAACACTTTGTGTAATTTCTCCCCTTTCAGTAAAAGATCTGCAGCAGGTCCGGAGACGTAAGCAAGATTGGCCGAACTCCGTTATCAAATTTGTGTGTTATTTCCCAACATGTATTTGATACAAAATAACACGTAAAATAAAAATAATATCATATTAATATTAAAGGGTTATAATTAAATTATGTTTAATATTAAATGAGTCTAAATAACCGTAGTATAATTTAAATAATGTTTAACTAAAAGACATATTCAAAGAAAAATGATGTATTATACTTTTTTTAATACCAAAAATCTATAAGATAGATATAAAAAAATATTATATTTATGATTAAAGAATTTAAATGTGTTATTTTTATTATTTTATTAATTTTTTTTCATTACATCTCCTAAGTGAATGGCGAAAAATTAATAATTAAGAATCAATAATTCAACACAAACGATGAAAAATTAAAAGATAATTACAGAATAATAAATACAACGGGTGAAGTATTATAAAAAAAAAGGGCTTTTAAATTATAGATGACCATATAATTTAGAACATGAGATATACTAATTGAAAGGATGTGGATGAACGTATAATCATGTACCTGATCGTGAGAGAAATTCAATTTTTGCATTGCCTGCTGAGAACAAATGAGTTGGGTAGTCTTCTGAGGTTGGGTGATATTGCTAACATTTTTTCCTCTTACATGATTAGGTAATCCCAAAGTCAGTGTGAGGTCCAATTCATCATCAACTTTGCTGCATATAGCTTCAGATTTACATTCTTGCTGCCTCATCTTCTCCATATAGCTAGAAATATTGTAGCTGAGAAGTTAGTGGTAGAAAGTTAATTTATTGATATAGAAATTTAACTACTCTTAAAATTATTAAATAATAAAAATTTAATATCCATGATAAAATATGATCGTGAACTTTATAAATTATATTTGAAAAAGTAAATATAAATATTACAATTTTGAGATGTAATGCAGATAAGTGTGATTGAATATTGTAATTAATTAGACTCGAGCAACACTTATAACGTATTTTATCAGAGAAGAGCAATAATTAAAGGACATATATATAAGAGAGGTTTTTTTTTAATTATTATTATTATTATTATTTATTTTACATAGATTAATATATGAGAGAATTATGAAAGATTGGTCAAAGGGCATACATGAAAAAGTTTGAAACTGAAGCAATTTGATGATGATAAAACAGAATATTAATGATCTGTAAGGCTGACAAATATACTACGTATCGACAATTAAGCTTACATGAAATATGACCAAAATCATCATTGAGATTAACAAACACTAACACACCTTACACACACACACAACAGTGAAATAGACTACTTGATTGTCCATACATATGGTTGATACCAAGCTATAACTTCCTTAATAAAAAAATTTCCAAATATAAAATGTTAATTATTAAATTTAAATCTTATTTATTTTACTTAAATCTTTAAATTGTTACTATTTATTATTATTGGGTCTTCAAATTGATATTATATATTACACTTAGATTTTAGAAATTAACAAATTTGGGGATCAAGTGAAACTTTATTCTCAAACTTTTAATTTAAAATTTATATATATATATATATGTGTGTGTGTGTGTGTGTTAAAATATAATAAATTGGAGATAAAAAATTTAATGTTTTATATTTAAGGATATCTTTATAGAAGAAGACATAGTTTGAAGACTAAGAATCCCTTTCCCCTACGTATTATTTACTATATTTTTTTAATAATTATATTATCAACAATCAGTTTCACCTCTTTAAAAGAAAATTGATATAATAATTTATTTCACTTATAATGTAATTATATATATATATATATATATATATATATATTTTTTATAAGTATTCAAAAAATACGAATTTATGAGTAATTTTAAGCATATCACTATCATTTAAATAAATAAATAAATAAATAATCTCTCTCTACTCATTCACATAAACTAATTATAGAGAGAAAGATGTAGTTGGTCAAAATGACAAAATAGTTGATTAAGATACAGAGGTTTTAGATGTAATGAGAAAATATATATATATATATATATATGGATCAGCTTATCCAGTCTTTCCGACCCCTTCTTGATCATGATATACACACATAACCACATATAATTATCTAGCACTGTTTGCATGCTAGTTACTATACTCAATTCATGTTAATTTGTCAAACAAACAAACAACAAATTAATTAATTATGATTTATATATAAAAGATGTATACGTAAAACACACATATATAGACGTAGATATGGTTTGTCTTTGTGTTTGAATAAATAGAGAGATCTAAGAAGCTTACGAACACCTTGGGGTTGGTGAATCTTGTTACCGATGTCGACACTCAAGTTTGCGATGCTATACCATTGCAAAAGGGCAACACTAGCTACTATTTTATTTATATAAGATTTTAAGTTATAAAATGTATTTTTTAAAAAAGAAAAAAAGAAAAAAAGGAAAGATAGAAATTGGTTGATCACAAGACTAGAGGGCCCTCCTCATAAATTATGTTCATATTATTAAATGATAATTGGTATTGTTGAAATTTATTACTTAAAGGGGAGATGAAGTATCATTGATAAATACATATAATTAATTATTTTTGATTAAAAAAAAATCCATTCCTTATAAATTGTGTTATTATCATAATTGATATAACAATTAATTATATATTTAAAAAATAATTTATGTTAATTATATCAGTTATGAATTTAACATAATTTATAACATAAAAAAATTGTTGTTTTTGAATTAAGTACTTAACATAACCTTATATATTCAACTTTTATATAACATGATGAATATATATTCAATGCATATTCATAAATACATTAAATATATGTTTAATTTATGTAATATTTTTAACATGTATTTATATAAATTAAAAAATATTTATATAATTATTTAAAATATGTGTTAAATGTATTTCCAAAATATATTCAAATATTGATTATATGTTTGTTTGTAGAGGGAATTTAAAAAAATCATTCGTAAAATAACCTAGAATTTATGTGTAAAAAAGGGATCGGACCATGCCATCTTTGGCAACCTTATAATTGTGATTTGTCTTTTTTTAGTAATACAACTAAAACTTATGCTGGCACACGTGAGCATTGATGTTTAGTACTCCACGAGTAGTTATTCTCTTATAGATATAGGAAAAGATGTAAAATACAAATAATAATAAGAATGAGATAAATGTGAGGTGGGTTAGAATTTTTTAGGATGGATAAAGTATATATGTTTTATAGCATAAAATATTAATATAAGATTTATAAATGAAACTACTCAATAATATAAAACTTATTTATTATTGAAACTTATTTAACATGTTGAAAGTTTAAAAGTCAAGTCTCATTTATAGTATATTAATTGAGTTGTGTAAAAAATCTATAAATTATTATAAGTATAATTCATAATTACTCAAAAACACAATTATAATCATTATAATCTATATTTTCAATATAATATAATTACATGTTATTGTTTTATTTTTAATTATATATTTTTTAAAATAATTATTATAGTCATCATTGTTTTATAAATAAAAATGTAATCATCTAATAATAGTCACTAAAAAATAGTATTTTATAGTCAAGAATTTTATGAATTAAAATATAATATATGTTAAAAAAATAATCTTGAATTAGAATATAATGTGTTAAAAAGTAAGCATCATTAATATGTTAATTATATGTATAAATATTTTAATACACGGATTAAAATTTAAATTATTGTGTTTTTAATTTTGAAATCAAAATAATTTAAATAATTAATATATTTTATAAATTTAAGAAAAAAATAAACTATAATTATATATTAAAAAAATTAAATTTTGATTAAACATGATCAGTTATTTTGTTAATCTTAAAATATACAAAAATCAAT
This sequence comes from Hippophae rhamnoides, assembly GCA_033030585.1. NCBI lineage: Eukaryota > Viridiplantae > Streptophyta > Magnoliopsida > Rosales > Elaeagnaceae > Hippophae > Hippophae rhamnoides. The sequence goes on from CM065427.1 coordinate 73,295,421, forward strand.
TAAATTTATTTATTATATATTATGAATTTATTTTCAAATTTTATTAAAAATAAAAAATTACAATTTATACATAAATTAGAGATTAATAAGTTATTCTAAATAAAATATTAATTAAGATCGAAGAAAAACAGCTACACCACCGAAGAGTTAGTAATATATAGATTGATATAGGATATTGAGTATCTATCTATTATTACTCTTAGAATTTAAAAAAAAAAAAATAAGAAAAATTCTCATGGTAAGTATGATCACCCAATTTCTCTTCCGCTATACTCAAGCTTATATGAACTCATGACATGTCTGGATGTCATTGCTCTTTGTTTATCGTCACTTTTCGACCTCACGTAATCACCACTCATTTAGTATGTCCTATATAAATTTTAACAAATAGGATATCAAAACAACACGATATAAATAATATTTTTAATCAAAACTAATAAATAATCTTTTGACTGTAATTAATAATCAAAACAAATAATATCGTAATCTTATAATTATTATAAACAAGTAAATTTATACTTTAATATCAAAATAATCATTATAATTCTAAAAATAACATGTCATATTTTTATGAGTGAAAATTATTATAAGTATCAATATATCTTAGTATATAACTTAATTAAATTATGTATATATTAAATATATCATATCTTTTGACATTGTTTAAAGTTTTAATTTTTTAATTAAAATTAATTATTTTTATAATAATAAATTATAAAAATAATGATTAAATTAAGAATTAAAAATTAGAATTTTAAAAGATTTAGGTTATAAAATTATTTAATCATCATTTCTTAATATTATTTTTTATAAAATTAAAAAAATTACAGATTCTATATAATTATTTTTATCACAATTCTTTAAAATTTTAATATTTTTTAATTAAAATTAATTATTTTTAAAATAATAAATAATATATTATATGACTTAGTTAGAAATTAAAAACTAAAATTCCACTTAAACACGTATTTGTATATTCAATTTTTGATGTTTTTAATTAAAAATATTTTTTTTAAGATAATAAATATTAGAAATAATGTTTTAATTATAAATTAAAAATTAAAAAAGATAAAAATATGTAATCATACATTCATTTACTTTTCAATATTTTTAAGTGAAATTAATTGTTTACTAGATATAGAAAATAGTCTATGAAATCCGATTACAAAGTCGCTTGGTTTTTGGATTTTGTTAACTTAGTTGTTATGCAAGTTGTTGGTTCTATTACTTCAACTTATGCTATAATGATACTTCCTTTTTGGCTAATTTTTGGTACCTTAAGCTCTTTGATAACTTAAAATGCCTCATTTGGTTGTATTTGAATGAAAGCCTTCCTATTTTGTTCCAATCTTTTCAAAAAAAAGTATATTAGTTTTTTCTGTTGTCATTTATGTGGAGCGAGTATTAAGAAGATGTTTTACTGTTTTTTTTTTTTTTTAGTGTTTTTGGGCACTATAAGTGTTCTCGTCTTCTCACTTGAATCTAAATATAGCTCGGTTTAGAGGAGACTGTTTTTCCTCTGGTCTTGCAATGATTTGGGATTATAACACTTTGAGTTGCTCTTCTGATCCTGCTTTCTTAGAAAGTTTAGAAAGCCCCAAATGAAGAGTATATACAAATGAAGTTGTTGACGTCTGGAAGGTTATAACTTATTTTCAATATATTGTCAAAGTTTTTAATTTGTAACTTGTTGATCACTTTCTATGATTGTATATATCTCTGGTGTTGTATAACTATGTTTTCTAATTTTTTTTTTTGGATTTCATTAAAAATGATTGTTTAGAAAGTTTATATTCTGATAACTTATAATTGTATTGTTAATGAAATGTTATTGCAAGAGAAGTAAACAACCAGGAGCAAGACGGAACATGAGGATTCAAGTGGTTCGGTCCTTAAAACTATAGGTAATAGGATTATATATCTATCATTATTATAATATATACATATGAACTCAATTTTTAACTCTGATAGTATGTCTATGATATCGGTTATAAGAATCGAAATCTAAATAAGAGAGATTATATACTATTATCTATGACCTTAATGTTTTAACTGAGACCATAAACATACCTTATGGTCTCAGTTTTTAAATAATAGAAGTTATAAAACATGTTTATGATCTTGGTCTTTCAATAATCAAAGATTAAGGTCATAACGTATGTCTATGATCTCGGTTTTTCAATAACCAAGGCCATAAGGTATGTCTATAACCTCAGTTTTTAAATAATCGAACCATAGACATAACTTGTGACCATAAATTTAAATTAAAATGTAATTATTAATTATAATATTAATATATTAAAATTTAATATAAATTATAATATTAACAATTAAATTATATTAAAATTAAAAGTGTAATTATATTTGAGATCATTTTATACACTAAAACATAATAAAATCTTACTAGTTAATTTTAATACTTATAATGACTATGAAGAATATAACTTTACTATTACAAACTGATTTTTTACTATTATAATTATTTATAAGTGTACTTCTTCAAAACATTTATAAGTATACTTTAAATCAATATAATCAAGTCCATAACAACTTCAACATAAATGTAAATAAAAAAAATATCATAGGTGTGTTAATGCTAATGCATAGGCACTAGTGTTGGTACTATATCTAGCGCTATAGTTGACGCTGGTGTTGGTGCTTGGCGTTGGTGTCTGGCATCGGATCCAATTGGATTTTTGCAATAATGTATCTAATTTTTTAAAATAGGCAATTTGGCTTTAATTTCCATTGTCTTCTCACAATATAAAGGAAATTAGCATCCCATGTGTTACAATAGATGAATTTTTTCATAGAGCAACTAAACTCCAAAAAATTGACAATGAGGAACAAAATTGAAACGACTTGCTTTGCAATCAATCATGTAATATAAAATGTAAGTTACAATTATCAGCACCAGGCACACGACAATAGGCACCAACACCACTTCTACCAATGCAAGTCTAATGTCTCCTGAAAAACTATCTTTGTATTCTACCTACAATAGATAGAATGCAAAAAACCAATAACAAAATGAACAGGAAAAATGCATAATTTGAAACAGTAACAAATAAATGCATACTCTATCTTCCACAAATAATTCTAGAATTGCAACAAAACTAAGATAAAACAAGAAAAAACTAAAAAGATTGATAAAGATAAATGGAAGCTACGTATTCATGTTTGGTTAGTTTATAAAATAAACTCTTTTAACAGAATCTCTGTATCAAAACAAAAAGAAAAATAAAATATTGAAAAACTTTAGCAAAGGAAAAATGATAATTTGAGATTAGGATAATGTACCATAAATATTGATGTAGGTTTTTTTTATAAATAAAATTAAAGTAGTGTGATAAATACAAATCTTTTAAAAGATGTCACTTCCTCAAAGTAGTCATCTATTCCAAGTCTTTTAAATGCTCGAGCTACATAGTTTTTATCTGAATTCGTAAAAACCTATAGAAAAAATTAAAATGATCTGATTCTTAACGATCCATCCAACAACACTAACAAATATGAGCAAGAAGAAGTTGATTACAATAAAAAAAAATACAACATGTGTTTGTACAAAACAATGCACAGTTCAAGGATTTTGGTCCATAAGTTGTGGGAGGTTATTTTAGCAGATAAAAAAATCAAAATAATTACTAATCTCAACATATTTGAACTCAAGTCAATTGGAATGCTGAAATGATTAGTAATAATTCTAATTCTAATTAATAGTTTATTAAGAAGTTAAGTAAAATTAACAATGAGTACTCGAACATATCCCCATGCCCCCAAGCTATCATCACACATTCTATGGTATTAAACATAGGGGAAGAAACTGTCCAGAAAAGCATCCTGTAAAAAAGTTATACACCATGGTATCAGTTGCGTAACACGTGCAAGAAAAATGTCCCATAGAAATTCACTCCACTTCTCTATATTGTTCCAGACTCTTTGCTTAGTTTGCTATAAATGGGTTATTTATATGTGTTATTCGATCAGCATGTGACAGGAGGCTCTGTTTGATGATCCAATTAATTAGTTTGTTAATAGATAAAGCCATACAGAATATACGAGCACGTGATCCACATATCCATGTTGAATATGCTTTAACATCCTTCGAATTCAATTAATACAAGAAATCTCCATGAGATCACCAATATTTCACTATTTAATCAAACCCAACAATCTCATAATTACATATCAATAACTTTAACCTTCTTCATATATATATATATATATATTCATGATCTCACAACCTCCTTCTTGCAAGATATCACTAATGATCCCAGATTTGACGATAAAATGCATAATCTTAAAAAGAATATTGATAGAAGAAGATCAAAAATTTAAAGAATTAGTAGTTTACAAGCCCGTTTAACAAGCATTTTTATTCGTAAATACTAAATATCCTTATTATTATTATTATTATTATCATTAAATATATGCTAAAAAATAAATTAAATTTCTTATTAATTATTGTGAGTTTCATCTAATTTAATAAAAGTTATTATTTATAACAATCAACATAAAATTAATACATTATCGTGGAAAGAACCCACTGTCAATGCATATATTCTCTTCAAAATGCCTATACTATTGGTGGGCGGTGGCATAAAATGAAATTCTTAATATAAAAGTAATTAAAATGCTGGCGTAGGTGAGAAACCTAAGAGAAGATACTTCACCGTAGAAGATATTGCAAATTGGTCACTATAATCGAGGAAATCATGCGTGCAATTCTACATTTCTTATTTTTGAAATATATTACTCATAATTTCGTTACTTTTTTTCTTTATTAAATATTAAATATTTATTTTTTAAAAATTACACTAATATTAAATTTTATTACTTTAACATGAAATTATTAATTGACATACACTAAAACAGACGATGTGATATAGAATAATAAGAAATATAAATGAGGGATAAAATATGTGATTTTATATATTTTGTTGTTATCTATTTTCATGTATTAATTGACCTGTAACATTAGCAATTACTTATCAAGATTATTTGTAAATATAGAATTCTTTAGTAATTTACATGGTATGAATCTTCATTATTATTATTATAAATTAAGGTTTAAATCTTATTTGTATAATATTTTTTTTGTTAAATAAAAAATAGATTTTAATATCAATTGTTTTTAAAAAAAGGTCAAATTGAACGATATTTGTAATTCACGGTACAATCTTATAAATTTTTTATATTTATATTCATAATTTTTTTAAAAAATAAATAATAATCTTTTTATTTTTATAATAATTTAATCACATCATAAAATATAAATATAAATATATGTGACGTTAAAAATCCACCACGTCACAATGTCTATTCGGGGAGTGTGTGGTGCAATTTCATCACACAACAATATTTCATGAATAGAAGGATAATTATGTCATTAACATTTAATACTTAGTATTGTTTGGTGTTTTAGCACAATTTCAATCATCAATAAAAGTTGATTTTATCTATTTTTTTAAATTAAATATATTTTTGAATAAATTTTAAAAGTAATAGAGTTAATAAATTATAAATAATTAAAGAGAAACATCAAGCTATGGAAATGTGCAAAAAATGAAGGAACGAGAGAATGAGAGAATGAATATAAGAGAAACATTGTTGTGTTGCTTGAACTGAATACAATAAATACATTTTACAAGTTCTATTTATAGTATTATATCTAATAATGGAAATATTTAAAGTTCTACCTCTTATATACATATTCAATCCATTAGAGTTAGTTACATAAAACTTGTGCATCACTTAACCTTTGAAGAGTCATAACTCATATAGTTGCTTTTGCACACATGCTACCATTTCTTTGGACAACACATTAACATCATTTAAATCACTTATATTTGAGTACACATCAATAAACTACTCATGTTCTAATATATCATTATTCTCCACAACCTCCCTCAAATTCAATGGTATAACAATGACACCAAGTTTGCGCCTATAAAGAAGAAATTGAGAAATCGAAAGGGTTTTAGTAAAGATATCAATTGGTTGCTCAAGAGTGAAATATTCCAAACTTGTAGTTGCTTGGCAAGCACACATTCCCTAACAAAATGAAGAACTAATTCCACATTTGGTTTGAGTATGAAAAACAAGGTTGGTTTCTCTTATGCATATGTAATTCTTTGAGAACGAGATGAATCCAAATGAGTTTAGAGGCAATATCAACCAATGCTCCATACTCAACATATGTACTACCGCATGACACAATTCATTGCTTCTTGATGACTACATTATTGTATTAACACCCGGATAAACAATTATACTAGATGTAGAACATCTCTCAAGAAGGCATGATGCCTAATCTGTATCTACAAAACCTTGAAGTAGAAGTTCACTACAAGGTCTGATCACCAAGCTATAATAGCAAGTCTATCGTAAATACCTTAAATTCTCTTTATGGCTAACCAATAAGATTGAAGAGGATGAGTCATAAATTAATAGACTTTATTAATAATAAAAGAAAATTTATGTATTGTGGAGCACCAACCATGCTTCTATAAAGAGAATGGTTGTCAAAAAGCTCATCATCATATGAAACAATTTATAATAAGTGGTCATTGGAGTAGCTATAGGCTTACAATGCTCTATTTCATTGGAGTAGCTATAGGCTTACAATGCTCTATTTTTGTCTTGGCAAGCAAATAAGTGATGTACTTATATTGAGTCAATAATAAATCCCCTTTAGGAAGGTGTGGAACCTTTATACCTAAGAAATATGTTAAAGAACCTAAGAACTTAAGAGAAAAAGTTGTTTGTTTAAGAACTAAATAAGAGAAAAAATCTTACTATAATTGTTCCCAATGATGATGATATCATCTACATATACCAATAAATAAACTATGGAAGTAGTAGAAACTCTAACAAACAATGAAAAACTAGCCTTAGTTTAAGAGAATCCTATGGATACTAGAGCTTGAGACAAAATGTCAAACCAGGCCTTAAAGGCTAGATTCAAAGCATACATAACCTTTTTAAGCTTGTAAACATAGTTTGGATATTGTGAATCCTCAAACCCTTGTGGTTATTGTTTAAACACTTCTTCATAAAGTTTTCAATTAATGAAAGCATTACTAATGTCTAGTTTATGTACTTTCCACTTTCTAGTAACATCAATAGTAATAATTATACAAATGGTGACTTGTTTAACAATTTGGTTGAATGTGTCTTTGAAATAAAATCCAAGGGTTTTATCATAACCCTTAACAACAACCCTTGATTTCCTTTTTGCCCAAGGAGCCATTAGTAAGAGTTTTATTTTCAAAAAATCAGCTTGTTATCAATTATAATGCTATCCTTGGGCTTGGGAACTAGAATCTATGTTAAGTTTTTAATAAGAGCATCAAACTATAATAGCATAGATGCCTTCCACATAAGTCTCATTTAAAGCTTTCGTAATAGAACAAAAAACTTTAAGAGCAATGTCAACAATTATAATAAAAACATTTAGGTTTAAAAATCCATACCTTAGATCATATGGTCATATGATGAGTAGGAATAGGTTGCATGGACAAAGGTAAGGATTTTGAGGGTAATGGAACATGTATATAACCAATGGACAAGTATCAGTGGACAAAGGTAAAGATGATAGGGATCGCATAAGAGAAATATAAGCAAACAATGTGTTAAAATGGATAGGATGTTGTGAAGGATTATATGTCAGAGACTGTACAATAGATAATGATTGTGCATGTATTTATTATGTAAAAGGAATATGAAGAGTTAACAGGTGAGGGCAAAGAAGAAAATTACAAATTGTGTATAATAATGTTTGGAAGTGTAGGTTACCTTAAGGATGATACAGTGGGAAAAATTGTCCTTTTGAGTAATATTGACATTAAAAGGTGTATTAGAAGTAGTTGGTGCTGCAAAATAAAGTGTTAATTCATCAAAGACCACATTTCTACTTATATATAACCTACTAGATTAACTAAGACAATTATAACCTTTTTATGTTTTATACTGTAGCCAAAAAAGGTAAATTGAACAAATCTATGTTGAAGTTTGTGATCATTATAAAGCTTGAGAAAAGGAAAGAATAATCATCCAAATTTTTCTAAAAAGGAATAATTTGGTATACAACCAAAAAGAGTTTCATAAAGAGATTTATCTTGTAGAATAAATGTAGGTTACTGATTGATGACAAAACAACTAGAAAAGAAAGTTTCATCCTATCAAGAAAATGGAAGTTAAGTATGAGAAAGCATGAACATACCCAACTCCACCACATGTTTATACTTGCATTCAACTATGCCATTTTGCTTTGATGAATAAGGACACGAAGTCCTATGAATGATACTATATGAAGCTAAGAGTGATTATAAGCCTTGATACTCACCACCCTAATCACTTGTAATATTTTAATATGACAACCAAATTGCAACTCAACTTGTGCTTTATATTGTTCAAAAGCTTGATAAATTGTCTTTTAGTTTTGAGAAAATATAATCAAGTATAACAACTATATTCATCAATAAAATTGAAAAAATATTGAAAAATATTTTTGGATGTCAAAGAAGAACACCAAGCACTAGAATGGATAATTTCCAATGGCATTGAAGTATATGTAGAATGAGAAAGATAAGGCACTTTGTAATTTTTATGGATATTTCAAGCATTATACATCACATGTAATGTGTTATTATTATTATTATTATCAATAGAAGAAATATTAGACATAGACAAAGCTTTCTTAACAATATAAATAGAAGCATATGTTAATCTGGCATACTAAACTTATATATTAAACAACTATTATGATTAAAAGTAATAAAAATGGAAGGTGATGAACTTGATTGAGATGAATTTTCTTACATTGAGAGTAAACATGAGTGTCATTAAACTTAAGAAGATTCAGATCAAAACTATATAATCCACGAGTTAGTGTGCCATTGAGGAGTACAACCTTTGTCAATTGATCCTCCATATGGTAATAGGTGGAGTAAAACTCAAAAACATATTTTTCTCGTACAAACTAAGATACACTTGACAAGTTTTTAGCTACATGAGGAATATACAACATGTTCTTAAGAATTAAAGTTCTAATTGTATCATAAGATACAAGAAAAGTATTAGAACTTATATTAGATATGGCTAAGCCTTTACATCACAAACCATGAGCCTATCTTAACCTGTGTAGATTTGAGAAAGAGTTAAGTTGCTTGGATTTGAAGTGATATAATCATTACCACCTCAAGATACCATGTTCAGAAGAAAACAATGGTTGAAATGCTAGTTGTGAAAAGTTGGCAACTAGATATGGAGAAAAATGACCAAGATTATGAAGGATTTACAAAATTTAGTTGTTATTAAGGCTATACATGATAGAATGAAGTTGGGGAATAATGTATTATAGGTTGATAATAAGGTATAGGTGTTGTAAACAATACCTGGCTATAAGGTCTTTGTGATCCTATAAAAGAATATGGATACAAATTAAGTGGAGTTGGTGGTCTAAAAAGGTTTTTACTTGGAAATTTGGTGGAAACAATATATGGATTGAAGTTGTTTTATGTTGTAAAGGGGGTGTAAAGTTTCTATCAAAACAATATCAATAGGTGGCCACAATATGTCCAAGTTTTCCACTTAATTGACATTGAGTTATACCTCTATCTCTACCAAAATCACCACGTCCACTTCCTCTTGGATCAAATGAGTTATTATAAGAGAAATTGTTCTGATTTTAATCAGCATAGTTTTGATTAGAGTTGAATAAATATTGACAAGAAGATTGGTTGTTTCATGGATGAGTAAATAGCTCAAAATTTTTAACAAACACTTGTTGATCAGAAGTAGTAGACAATGATGAATTTTTGACTGAGAAATTAACAAACAAAAAAGGTGAAATAGATATAGTTCTTCTTCCAACCTGTTCTCATAGCTCAATAAAAGATCCTTGGCATCATTAATATTCACAATTTCTTTAATCATTGTCTTATTGAGTGTTAAAAATACAATGTCATAGTTTTCATCTAATCCAATAGGAATAGTCTTAAGTTTATCTTCTTCACTTAAGCCATATCTAGCAGTTACTAGTTCGTTTATAAGTAGCTTGGTCTTAAGCACATAGTCAGTAGCACTTAGATTTCCTTTCTTCACACTTTACAATTATTCCTTCACTTGAATAATTCAACATCATGATTTTGATACATATGATCTTTTAAATGAATCTAAGCATTTTTAGCTCTGTCAAATCCATAGATTTGCTTCCAAACATCTTCTGACATACAACTTGTATCACCCTAACATTTCATCTTGTCTCTTCCAATTCTTGTAAGCCAAACAAATTGAGCCATCTTTTTTGAATTATGGTGGAGGACACACTCCTTAAGCTTTAAGCTCCTCAAGATTTTGAGGATCTAGCATTTTCATATCACGTAATTATTATTAACAAGCTTTACTAATACTAAGATATTGTGGAAAGTAAACAATGCTCAATCAAAATGATATGAGTTATGTAATGTTTTCTCAATTCATAGCTAGATCATTTACAATTACTTTAAAGGTCTCCAAGAATTGATCAAGTTCGAAGTTCATGGAATTTCATTCTCTAATACCATAAAGAAAAACAATAAATTATGAAAATGTGTAGAAAACAAAGAAACATAGAAGGAGAGTATGAAAGAATGAATAAAAGAGAAACATTCTTGTATTGCTTGAGTTGAATACACTAAATACATTTTACAAGTTCTATTTATAATAATATATATCTAATAATGGAAATATCTAAAATTCTACACTCTTTTATACATCTTTAATTTGTTAAAGATAGATACATAAAACTTGGGCATCACTTAATCTTTGAAGAGTCACAAGTTGCTCTTCCACACATGTTATCATTTCTTTGGTCAACTCATTAACATCATTTGAACACACATCATAATCGCTCATGTTTCAATATATTATTATTATACACATTATTCGTTTATAATTGATAATTATTATATATTTGAATATATTAAAAATAGATATGAAACCTATACCTCACAAATCCCAATATTAGAGGCCTAATAATTCATATATCTTGTTATAATCTATTATATACACCCTTAAATTAACTCTCTTGAATTGACATGTAAGATATTATTATAAATAAACATCACATTAAAATTAAAAGAATGAAAGAGTTAATGTTATATTTTATTTTATTATTTTTACAACATATTTATTACTAATTTTAAAAATTATTGTAGAATAAATATATTAAAGATAAAATAGTATTTTTGATAATTTTTAAATTTAATAATAAATAAAATATGAAAATAACAAAACGAGATGTACCAACGGTTAAAAGAAATGAATAATATAGCATGTAATCTCAAACCAAAACAATAACATTGAAAAACGAAAATAATTTTGAATCCGTTTGTAATTTGTTGAGTTGGATTTGATTGAAATGATAAACGCGCGAAGTTATTAAGTATTTCTTACTGTATTGCCGAATTGTCAAAATCTTCATTAATAGGTTTAGAAAAAGAGCAAAGAAAAACTTCTATATTGTCCCAACGGAAAATAAATTTTTTTATTTATTTTTAAGAATTATAACTATAAAAATAATTTTTATTTATTTTTAGTTCAATTCAAATATTATGATTATTTAACTTGAATTTTAATTAAGTTAACTTATTTAATATTAAATTTTAATTAAATTAAATCACATTTAATATTATTAAAAGTTATTTTTATTTTATAAATTTTTATTATTTTGTATATCTTCCAAAAAAAAACAATAATTAAATAACTCTAACTCTAGCCTTAATATTCTAAATACGCACCACACAATTCTCACATGTCTCCTATTGAAAAACTTGCACAAATTAAAAATTTTCATTAATAAGTTTTAGATAGAAAAAAAGAGAGAATAATTCTTGTCTTTTGATACTTAGATTTGAAATGATATTATTTAAAAAAGAATAATCTATATATTATTATTGGAACAACAAAATCATTTATGTAGATAAGTTTTTGGTTATTGAATAGATGTCATTAAAATACAAAAAAAATTAATGATACATTTATAAAATATAAGTGATATTGAATAGTGTAATGGTGTTATTAATTGTTTTTTTTTAAATTAATTTAAAAAATATGTATATGGATTGATGTAATTTGTAATCAATTCATAAAATTTTTTAACTTAAAATTAAATAATATAGTTTTTAATATTTATGTGATATTTTTCTTTTAAAAAAAAATCTTAATAGTTTGCTAAATCAACGAGGATAGTTTTGTCATGATGATGGTACCTTATTCCCTACGAACAATCCCTGGAAACTTTACGTAGTCAAGCAAAATCGAAACCGTTCTTTAAGTGTAAGTTAGATTCTCTAAAGGAAGCTTTTCCGAAGCGTCTACGTGTCAGAAAGGTCCATGAACATACATACACACACGTCGAAAAGGTGTTCAGGTGGTCACTTCCAAGCGTAAGGTGATATCTTACTGGTAGCAGATTTACTATTAGAGTTTAGGAGGGAGATTAAGAAATATTAAAAACTATTTTACAATTTTTTTTTATTTATTGTTAAATAAATATTTTATTTAAATATAAATATATTTAAGTTATTAAATTTATAATGAATATAAAAGTATTAAAAAATCTTAATATTTAAAACTTATAGAATAAATAATTTTATTTTATACATTAATTTATTTATAATTTTATAAATATTATACTTGAAATTTATTTCGATAAAAAAACGAGATAAAAGACGTTTAATCCATGTACTTAAAAATGCATAAGGTAAAAAAGAATATTGATGAGCTGTAGAATAATATGTTTGAAAGCATTAGCCAAATTTTCCGTTCATTTTTATCCAAAAAAAAAAAGATTTAAATATTTTCATTATTATCTCATTTAATTCCATCTTTTAAAAAAAAATTATTAATTATTAGAATTCTTTCACTTATAAAATATATATATATATATATATATATATATATATAAGTAGAGATATAAACTCAATATGTTAATTCTGAATGTAAAAATAATTAAAATGCTAGCTGGAGTAGGTGAGCAAACCTAAGTGGAAGATACTTCATTGTGGAAGGAAGATATGGCAAATTGTCATATCTATAATCGAGAGACTCACGTGAGAGCACATGTATAACCCTTCAATTGCTTTGAGTTGTTCTTTCTTTTTCTTTTTCTTTTCTTTTGTCCATAATTCTTTGAGTTTTTTTATTTTATTTTATTATTATTGGAATATAGTATTCAAAAATTACATTACTTTTTTATATATCAATGAATAATTTCTATTGCTTTAAGGTGAAATTATTAATTCTTCTTAAACAATAATAAGAAATATAAATGAGAAAGAAAATATATAATTTTATATTTTATTATTATCTATTTTCTTTCCTCGTATTTAAAAATAAATAAAAATATCAAAAATTCTACTAAATTAAACATGAACTAAACATGAACTAAACTTTCTCTGCCAGTTTTTAGTGGTTGAATAGGTTTGATTTGTTCCTATTCTTTTAAAAATAAAAAATAAATCAATTCAGTTTAAATCTTCTATATATAGAAAAACCTAACCAAATCGAAATGATTTATTAAACATATTAATATTAATTACATCTAATTTAAAGTTTAAACTTTATTTTTTTAATGTTATTTTTTATCTTTTGAATTGTAAATTAATTAAGTTCCTTTATTAAATATGTTTATCTCTATCACATAAATTAAGTTATTAATTATTAGTAACTGTATTGTCGAATTGTTAAAATCTTCATTTATAGGTTTAGAAAAAGAAAGAGAAAAAAAAGAAAAACTTCTTAAATTGTCCCTTGCAAAAAAGATTTTTTTATTTTTATTTTTAAAACTTATAATTATAAAAAATAAAGTTTTATATATATTTTTATTACAAATATGAAACACAACTTAATATTTTATAATGATCAATTCAACTTGAAATCTAACTTAAATATTATTAAAAATATCATTTCCTTAAGTTTTTATTATTGTGTAATTTAAAAAAACTATAAATTCATGTTTAATTGGTAGGAATAAGAACGTAAATAAAATTAATTTTTTATAATTTTATATTTAATTATGCTATAAATTGAAAATGTAATAGAATTAATTCTTAAAATATAAAGAATAAAAAATTTATCATATCCCTTAATATTCATGATTTTATTTTCATGTTAATTTTTTATTTCAATTTTATCCTAACCTTATAAATATAACCATAAATCCTATATCCTATATCAAAACCCTTAAATTCTATTTAAAAAAATTATAATATATTTTATTTTTAAGTAATAATTATTTAAAAAATAATAATTTTAATAATGTATTTTGTTTGACAAAAAATTAACGGTTAAATAAAGTTATTTAAACTTTACTAAATATAGAGATATTAAAATAATATATAATATTTTTAATTTTAATTATTACAATTATAAATTAAATATTATAATATTAATTATTTTTTTATTACATGATAAAACCAAATATAATAATAATAATAATAATAATAATAATAATAATAATAATAATAATAATAATATTCTCTTTTTCGTTAAATTCAATTCAGTTCATAGACGTAACTTCAATGATATTTGAAATCAACACCATACAATTCTCACACGTCTTCTACGAAAAGACATACACAAATCAAAATCTTTATGAATAACTTTCAGAAAGACAGAAAAAAAAAGAGTAATTCTTGTCTGTTGTTATTTTGATATCATTTAAATAATAATAATTTTATAAAATACTATCCAGAAAATAGAATTACCGATCGAGGTATATAAGTTTTTGGTTAATTATTAATGAAATGTTAATAAAAATCAATACTCAATAAATTTATAACGTACAAATAATACTCTATAGTACTATAGTAATATTTTTAAGTGTTTTCCTTTAAACAATTTTTTTTTTGAAAAGTTGTATCAATTAAAAATAAATTTCATTATTTTAATCTTTTTTTTATTAATATTTTTTATTGAACATTTTTTTAAACTTACAATTAAATAACAGAATTTTTAATTTAAAAATCAAACATACAAATAATTTTTTTTCTTCCATTTTGCTATATATTAAAAAGAAGAATGTCTTAATAATCTACTATTTGTTAGCAGAAACACAATTTCAATTCGAACTTAATCAAGCTCTAAACAACGGAATTAAACATATTCTTCTTCTTTGTGTGAATCTTTTAGGAAACAAATAAATAGAGCTCAAAATCAACACAAGTAATTTACGTGAAAAAACCTTCCCAGTGTATGAAGGAAACAACCACGGCACTTCTATCTAAAACTTCCAATATCAAGAAATATTTGTACAACAGTTCTCTCTAGGTAAAACTAGAGGCAAATAATCAACAACATCATCAAGAATATACTTCTTGTAAACTAACAATTATTTCAAGAAAATAGAGAAATCTAACCCAATTCGTAGTCATTGTTCATTGCTCAGAATTTCCCAAACCGATGAGCCAAATCCAAATCCCATCGCACAGATTAAAGAGTCTTGAGTCAGGAATTTACCTGCAAAATTTTAGCTTAATCGGACCACAAACGACCTTCAATCGGAGCACTTGATAAAGACTGGCTGGAGAGGGAAAACTGCTCTCTTTTCTGCCTTTGTTGCTGCAATTCTAAAATTTTCTACAGAATTCTCTCTCATCAAACCCTAAATGGGTTTATTAATGAAGTAATGTAATGACATAATTCCCCCCTTCTTACTCCATGTGCTTTTAAGCCACATGGGTTTCATTTTGGCTCCTCCAAATAAGAGGAAAACCCAACAATAGGTAAACACCGGTAAATGAAATTATTTGACATAAGTGAGATCTTCCATTTTTTCTTTCCAAGTGTGATACTTAGAATTATTCAAAGTAATCATTCTACTCAAATTTGCTTCCATTATTCAACACAAGAAATTCCACAATAATAACCATAGCTCTGATACCATTTTATTAGGAAAATCACAATTTCAATTCGAACTTAATCAAGCTATAAATAGCAGAATGAAATATATTATCCTTCTTTGTGTGAATCTTTTAGGAAACAAATAAATAAAGCTCATAATCAAACACGCACAAAATTAAAACAAGTAATTTACGTGAAAAAACCTTCCCAGTGTAGAAATGAAACAACCACGTTAATACTCTTCAAAACTTCCAAAGTAAAGAATTATCCACTACCTTGTGTAAACTTATTAAAAAAATGCTAATCAAAACCTCACCGTATTCTACCGAAACAATCCCAATTTGAAGAGACGATCGATAGTATTATTCTAACAAGAATGAATGTCTGATTATTATTTATCCACTACGTACGTGATTTATATTTTATATAATAATAATAATAATAATAATAATAATAATAATAATAATAATAATCTTAATGTTTTCGCTCGATCAATCTTCAACCTGCAGGATGTACAGTTTTGTCATAATTATGATCGATATATGGTACATTGTTCCCTACGAACAACCCCATGAAACTTTAAGTGGTCTAGCAAAATAGAAACCGTTCTTTAAAGTTAACAAAATGATTAGAGTCGATGGTTTTCCCAAGCGTATACGTGTCATAAAGGTCCATCAAGATACTACACACACGTCGGAAAGGTGTTCAGGTTGTCACTTCCAAGCGCTAGTTGTTATGATCTCGTGGGATCCACAAAATGCCGGAACCTTATGGTTAAATGCAGGCCCTCTGTTTGTGAAGGCTAGGTGAGCACTCAAAACCATCAACCGAGCAATTTACGGAGGAAAACAAACAGATTCTGAGATCAGAGCGAGAGGTAGTGAGAGAACGAGCAAGGAGAGAGAAGCACTTTCAGTGTTTTCTTACAAAGAGCTTCTACTCTTGAGGTAAACATAACATTTTAGAACTCTGCGTTCGCTACATAATTTGTCTTCTTTAATTTTTCTACGGAACATTTTAAATGTGTGTTGTTTTCGTTGTTCATTAAGTTCTGCAAATTGATATTTATTTATGGTATCTTCCAAACTCGAAAAGATAAAAAAAAATTCTCCATGTTTCGAATTGAAATGTATGATTTTGATCGATTTCTAAAGAAAAAGAAAGACTTATGTGTAAAATATTAATTGCTCATTGACTTTCAGATCTCCGGATCTGATAACGCTAAAATCACTAATAATTATACATATACACGAGAGAGTCTAACACTATTATAATTTAAATATACGAGCTAGTGAGATTAATATAACAAATAGAGATTGTTTATAAGATATTGACATTTAAGTAATGTTGAGTCACTACATAAGTATTTTCCCAGAGTCATCGGCCATGCCTTTACAATTTCTGTTAGAACATTATTGTTTCTTGACGAGGTCAACTACTACCCTTTTTTTTTCTTTTTCATTCTTTTGGCGTGTTTCATTTTCAACCGTACGTCTTCTTCTTTCCGATTAAATTTTGTTACATGCATCTGCATCTGCTTCTGCTTCTATCTATATATATATATATATATATATATATATATATATATATATATATATATATATATATATATATATATATATATATATATATATATATATATATATATATAAATTAATTACTGTAAACATTGCATCTGATGAGAACAATAATCCGCTTTAATTGAGCAGAAAGAAAAAAAATATATTCTCAATTTCTGATATAAGGTTTTTCATACTGTTTAATTTTTTTTTTTTTTTTTTTTTGCGCAATCCTATATTTTATTCCATATATTTAATAATCACGGTTGATTAAAAATGTATTAGTCATTTCAATAATTGAATGTGAATAAAAAAGGGTAAAAATGTTTAAGTTTTTCATCCTTACAACACAGTTAAATCCAATACTGAATTGGAAAAACTTCCATAGCTACCACATTACAGCCTATGAGGGTCATTAGATGTGAATTTGAGTCCCAAATCAATGGTGAGAGATGAACCAAGACAAGGATATATTATGGACAACCATTTCTTCGTAACTACGTATTTAAGCATGCTTGATCTGAAATACTTAAAGATGAGTGCCTCCTGGGAAGCGCCTCCATCCTTAGGTATCAAGGGGAAATTTCTTTAGGAAAATAAATCACTTGTTAACTAATATATAACTTTCAATTCGAAGGGAGTGCACATTTACACATTCAAAATTATACTAATTTATAAAAATAAAAGTAACGTTTTAAAGTGCCTGTCGTGGACTAAATTTATTTTTCAGAAAACAATTATTGTGGCACTCTACCCATCATTTATTCTTCATCTACCTATATAGCGGACTCATAGTGATTTGTCACATTCCTTATAAGGACAATATAATGCCGTATTTTTATTTTTATTTTTCTTCCTAATTTTTCAATGTTAACTGGAACATCATGTTCAATAAATCTCTTTCAATGTACTTCATTTTTTGGTCGATTTGGATTTATATCTGGACCACCCTGAGCTTGTTTTCATTATGATCTCTTTGAGCACCTACTTCATCATGTGATGTAGCAGATCTACTGGTGTAATGGACCTCTTAGACCTTAATTTTATTGCCCCACTTAGCTCTTGTTACTTCAAAATTCATGGTTCCTGACTTGTTTGTTTGTCTCTGTAAGTTTGTTTTTTTTTCCTACAAAATTTTCTATATGTTGATCTCATGTGGTCCTATTTTTTATTTATTTTCTTTTCTTTTCTATTTGATATGCAACTAGGCTTTCTTTTCCTTTTTTTCTGTTTTCTTCTATATATAGTGTTCTGTTTCACTCTGTTCTTGTCCAAGAATTAGGGCTCAATTTGTTGTTTATAATCAACTGGTGGATCAGCTCATTCATTTATGTTTAACTTGTGTCATAATCAAGCTAGCTTATCATAGCAATGGGTGCCGGAGGCAAAATGCAAGCTCTTCGAAACAAGTTTGAGGAACAGAAAACTCCCCTGCAGAGAGCACCAGCTTCTACACCTCCATTCACCCTTGGCCAAATCAAGAAAGCCATTCCACCTCATTGCTTTAGGCGCTCTCTTCTTGGCTCATTCTCTTGTGTCTTTCATGACCTCTTCTTTGCCTCTATTTTCTACTACATTGCATCCACTTACATCTACCTCTTGCCTCAACCACTTCCCTACTTTGCTTGGCCAATCTACTGGATTCTGCAGGGTTGTGTTCTAACAGGTGTTTGGGTCATTGCTCATGAATGTGGACACCATGCCTTTAGTGACTACCAATTGGTTGATGATACTGTAGGACTAATTCTCCATTCTTCTCTTCTTGTTCCATACTTTTCGTGGAAAATAAGTCATCGCCGTCATCACTCAAACACCGGTTCCCTCGAACGCGATGAAGTATTTGTCCCCAAACCTAAGTGTAAAATCCCATGGTACTCCAAGTACTTGAACAATCCACCAGGAAGGCTTTTTAGTCTACTGGTCACACTCTTGCTAGGCTGGCCATTGTACTTGGCTTTTAATGTTTCAGGCCGAGAGTATGATCGATTAGCATGCCACTTTGATCCTCATGGTCCTATATATTCTCAAAGGGAAAGACTTTTAATTTACATTTCAGATGCTAGTCTACTTGCAGTGACTAGTGTGGTCTATAAGGTAGCAATTACAAAAGGACTGGTTTGGCTTGTGTGTATTTATGGTGTGCCATTGCTTATAGTGAATGGATTTCTGGTGATTATCACATTCCTGCAGCATACTCACCCTGCTTTGCCTCACTACGATTCGTCGGAATGGGATTGGTTAAGAGGAGCTCTGGCAACTATGGATAGGGATTATGGAGTGTTAAATAAGGTATTTCATAATATAACTGACACACATGTGGTTCACCATCTATTCTCAACAATGCCACATTATAATGCAAAGGAGGCTACTGAAGCTGTGAAACCAATATTGGGAAACTACTACCAGTTTGATGGGACTCCAGTTTACAAGGCTTTATGGAGAGAAGCTAAAGAATGCCTATATGTTGAGCCTGATGAGAGTTCCCCTAAGAAAGGTGTCTTCTGGTACCGGAGTGAGTTCTGATTATGCTATCTGTGTTTGGGGATTAATAATAGTTAGGTATTATATATGTATTTCCTCAAGTGTGTCATGGTCAGTAAAATAAGTTCAAAAAAATAAAAATTGAGTACTAGTGTGTGTAAGAGAGAGGGCGAGAGTTGAGTTTAATTAGTGTAATGACTAATGGATGGATTTGTAATGATGCTTTGGAAATCAATTAAGCTATAATTAGTGTGTGTGTTGTTTGTGTTTAACTTTAATCTTGGTTTTCTTGATTGCATTTTATCTATAACTGGTTTAAGAAAAACGTTGCAGATAACTGAGAAAGTATCCAGTGATCTCTTCTAGTAATGAAAGATGTTTCAGAGCAAAAAAAGGAAATGAAATGAAAATGAACGAGAAATACATATTTGAGCAAACGATCACTCAGTTTGTTTTCACTCCATACCATTTCAAATGACAAGTTTTAATCACACCAACAGATTTTAACTACACTAGTTATAGTTTCATAAAAAAGAAGAAATATTTATTTCGTTAAACAATGTCAAAAATTTTAATTTTGAAAGAGAAAGGGAAGAGCACATCCAAATCAATTAAAGCCAACTATCGCTCTTGTATTTATTGAAAGTAGCATTCTTGTTCCTGCACACGTCGCTACTATTGCAAGGATCATTGACGTGGATGAAATTGGTTAGAATGAGTTCTAATTTCTCATAGCGAAATCTATAAAGCCCTTTGTTTCCATAACAGGGTACATCTGATATCTGATATTAGGTACGACTTAATATTAAGTACTAATTCATATTAAATACGTGCTCAAATTAAATATAACTTATCATTAATTGAACAGTAGATCTACAAGTCAACTCTTTAATATGTAGCTTCTATTATGATTGATTAAAAATAATATTAAGTTTGTTAGTCAAAATAAGAGGTGCCTAATTTAGAAGAAAATTAATATAAGTTGGTTTACCATATTGTCAAAGATGTAGGTGCCTAACCTTGTTTGAATAAAGAATAGAAAAATTAGGTAGCCTAATTTTGTTGAATGAAGAAATGTTTGGCATATGAAATGAGAACTTGAAGGCTATAAATATGGCTTCATTTCTTCATTGATAATCATCCCAAAAATAAAAGAAAAGCTTGTATGAGAAGTTCTTGAGTGAGAGAATTTTGTGGGAAAATTCTCTTGGGCTTGTAATTGCTCTTGTCTTTTGGGTGTGTGAGAAAATTACTGAGAGTGTGGTTGTAACAATTTTCCACATAGTGAATTTTTCTCTGGTTGTCTTTTGACAACGAAAGTGGTTTTTTCTCTAATTTGGAGTTTCCACTATAATTCTTGTATTGTGTATTATCTATTTCTCTGTTATTTGATATTCTTCAAAGAAAGATCTTGGGAGGGATAATTTGTGATTATACCATTTTATCCAAATTTCCTAACAACTGGTATCAGAGCCAATTTCAAAGAAAGAAGGAGAAATGTCAGGAGTCAAGATTGACATTGAGAAATTTGATAGGAGAATCAATTTTGGCTTGTGGCAAGTACAAGTCAAAGATTTGTTGATCCAATATGGGTTACACAAGGCGTTAAAGGGAAAAACCACTTTGTTACCGTATTCGAGTCCAAGAAACCAATATAAGTGATGAAGATTTGAAAGATCTTGATCTAAGAGTCGGCAAATTCGGCTTTGTTTGGCCAAAAATATTCTTGCAAATGTGCATGGAATATCTATGGCCAAAGAACTCTGGGAAAAGCTTGAAGAATTGTATCAGGCAAAAGATGTTTCAAATCGGGTGTATTTGAAAGAACAGTTTCATACTTTGCGTATGAATGAAGGAACTATTATGTCTGACCATCTAAGTGTTCTCAATGGTATTGTCTCTGAACTGGAAACCATTGGAGTTAAACTTGATGATAAAGATATAGCTTTAAGTCTCATCTGGTCTCTTCCATCTTCTCATGATTACATGAAACCTATCTTGATTCATGGAAAGGAGAAAATAATTTTTTCAGAAGTTACTAGCAAGTTGTTTTCTGAAGAAAAAAGGCTGAGTGGTGAAAAAAATGTTTCACCTGAAAACTTAGCATTGGTAGCTAACAACCGAAAGAAAAACAATTTCATGAAAAAAAAAGATAGTGTGCTGGGGGTGTGGACAATCTGGGCACCTCAAAAGATTTTTTCAGAAGTTACTAGCAAGTTGTTTTCTGAAGAAAAAAGGCTGAGTGGTGAAAAAAATGTTTCACCTGAAAACTCAGCATTGGTAGCTAACAACCGAAAGAAAAACAATTTCATGAAAAAAAAGATAGTATCTTTGGTGTGGACATTCGGCACCTCAAAAGAAATTGTTCAAAGGGTGGAGCTGATCCTGCAAGAAGCTCAAATACCAGCGGTGACGCTAATAGTATGTCTGTTTTCAAAGACTATAGTGATGCTCTTTGAAAAGAGCATGTACATCCTCATGGCATGTCGCTAGTCTCTAAATATTGCCATGAAAGAGGGTGTGTTACTGGTAGCGGGTCCACAAGTTTGCATACGAGCATTGGCTTGGTATAGATGCAAGGTGTGTGGTGGAAAGGATGTCGATGGCTGATAAACTCTCGGGAAAACCAAGTATGAGAGTTGCACCATAAATTTCAAAGAAGTTTTTTTTCGACGTACCGATGTGAAATTCTTAGAATTAGTGATTAATTCTAAGTGTGTGTACTCGTTTTGGTGGAGTATGATAATTCTCTGTAGAATTATGACCGTTGCAATAGACAGTGTTGTAGTGGTAACCATGTTTATTTTTAATCAAGGTGGAGATTGTTATGATTGATTAAAAATAATATTATGTTTGTTAGTCAAAATAGGAGGTGCCTAATTTAGAAGAAAATTCATGTAAGGTGGCTTACCATATTGTCAAAGATGTAGGTGCCTAACCTTGTTTGAATAAAGAATAGGAAATTAGGTAGCATAATTTTGTTGAATGAAGAAATGTTTGGCATATGAAATGAGAACTTGAAGGCTATAAATATGGCTTCATTTCTTCATTGATAATCATCCCAAAAATAGAGAAAAGCTTGTATGAGAAGTTCTTGAGTGAGAGAATTTTGTGGGAAAATTCTCTTGGACTTGTAATTGCTCTTGTCTTTTGGGTGTGAGAAAATTACTGAGAGTGTGGTTGTAACAATTTTCCACATAGTGAATTTTTCTCTGGTTGTCTTTTGACAACGAAAGTGGTTTTTTCTCTAATTTGGAGTTTCCACTATAATTCTTGTGTTGTGTATTATCTATTTCTCTATTATTTGATATTCTTCAAAGGAAGATCTTGGGAGGGAGAATTTGTGATTATACCATTTTATCCAAATTTCCTAACAGCTTCATGCCTCTTCATCCCTAAAGTCTAACCAGAAGTAAGAAACAACAACTACACCAACTTGTACGTGAAATCACGAGTCAAGAGCTTTATAACTTATCATTTTATCCCATTTTACATAAATATATATGACCTCTTTTGTAATCACACATATACCTTATATTAACTTATGTATATTATGCTGTTATACACAATCATTTTTTTTCATTTCTATTCTTAATATATTTCCAACATTTAAATTATTATTATAGGGTTCAAGATATTATAAAGGACGTAATATACTGAGATCTTTATACGGAGAGTTTAAAAAAATAGGACAAGTGTTATAGTACAATCAATCGAGTGTTCTTTAGGTGTGATTTAAAAATATGATCTGATCACATCAGTAAAAAATCAGATAGAATTCTCAAACTAAAATACGAGTTTGTCATCTTATTAAAGAACCTAGTATATCACTCAAGTTAAAGTACGAGTTAATCACCTTTGTTAAATATAACATGTCATTGGTTAGTAGACCAGATGTAAAAACCAACCAACTAGATCAAGTTGTACGTGAAATCACACAACCAGAGCTTTATAACTTACCATGTTAGAGTGATTGAGTTAAAAAAATAGGTATAACGTTCGAATTAAATTATTAGTTAATCACCTCAATAAAGAAGTAAATAAAACTCTCAAGCTAAAGTATGAATCGATCGCTTCAATAAAGAATTAGGTAAAGAAAGAATTAGGTAAAGTGTTTGAGTTAAGGTACGAGATGATCACTTTAGTAAATAACTAGGTAGAATGCTTCAGTTAAAGTACTAACACCAAATGTAGTATGACTTAGAAAGTGAGTACTATTGCATTCCTTCACGTGCAATTTAATAAAAATGTTGAATGATTTTAGAGTAATTAATAAGAAAGTTGCAAAAAATGATTACATTTATTAAGAGTAATGATTATCCTTTTCACCTAAATTTTTGTCTCAAATTAAAAGAGTAGAAGATTCTGTGTTTGAATATTAGATACGATATAATACTAGATATAACTTGACATTAAGTATGACATGATATTAAACACGACCTAACACTAATGCGATCTAATATTAGATACGATCTGATACCAGATAAAACCTAACATTAGCTACAATCTAGTATTAGTTACAACTTAGACATTTAAGTACGACATATTATTGGATAGTAGATCTAAAGGTTAGTTCTTTCGTACTTAAAATCTAAGCTAGATCGAATTGTAAATCAAATTATGTGTCAAAGAGTTTTATAACTTATCATTTTTTCTTGTCTGACAGAATCCTACATGGAATCTCTTTCTATGAAACAAGTAATTACACTTCAATTTCTATCTTGATTTTTGTTATAGTTTCAGAGCTACAAAACTGGGTGACCTTCAATTATGTGCGAGAATTATCAAAGACATCTCATATACTATTCGTAAACCTAACACTTCAAAGACAAAGGAAGATAGTCCAGAAGTGTTCTCTAAATTTCACTATATTATCCTTACAATTATATAATCATATATGCTAAAGTAATTTTAGCGGTGATGCAATTTTTCATTAGGCCACGTAATCATTAATTAATCAAACAGATTTGATTGCATACAATCAACACCGATAGGATTGAATTTAATCATAGTATTATTGCAAAATATATTATCTAATTAATTAATAAATAAGATATACAAGATTTGATAATTAATTCCCTAATTATTAAATTAGAAGAATATCATGTGTTACAAGATTCATCATATGCTTGGATACTCCAAGGAAGCCGTGATTTGTATACGAAAATAATTGAAATTTTGTCTATAATAATTATATCTCATTCAATAATTTAAAAAAAAATACCCAATTATACTTAAGTTTAAAAATAATTAAATTATAATTCATTCAACAAGTCGTCGTTTTTTTTTTATCCTTTCCCAACTCCCATCAGTCCTATTTTCCTAAAAAAAAATATATCATTTTTTTTTCTTTTCTTGATTCCCAACACCTAATTTTCTTCTTTTCTCTTATTATTTTTTAAAAGAATACTAAAATTAAAATATCCTCATTCATAATTTATTTTTATTATAAATAAAAAATAATAAAATAATTTATATTTATATAATAAAAAATATATTTTTTATAACAAATAACTTATCAAAATTTTATTATAAAATAATAATAATAAATTATAAAATTTTAAATTATTAAAAACTTTACTAAATAGTTACAATAATTTCTATGAAAAATTATTGATATTTTAAAAAAATAAATTATTTAAGATTAAAAAATTAAAAAATAAATTACATTGTAACAAATATCTCTAATATTATTATAATTTTAATTATTATTAAGATAACAAATATTTATTAACAATAATTATATTTAAGTATTAAAATATAATTAATTAGATATAATTTATATATTATATTATATTAATAATAAAAGTAATTATAATAATATTATATTATATAATATTTTCCCACAAAATTTGTGATATAATGTTCTGTTTGTATTGTATTTTGTAAAAATAAATTGGATATAGAAGCTTCATAATTTTTTTTAATAATTTAATTATTTTATGAATATTATTTTTTATATCATAATTATAATTAATATTATAATTATTTATTAAATATAATTATACTTATATTTAATAATAATAATAATAATGTATTATATTATTTATGAATTATCAAAATATATAACATATTATTCTCAATATATGTATAAATTTATATTTATTTTATTATAAAATAAATTATTTTTTATTTTTTAAAATAAAATTTTAATATATGATATGATAAAAGAGATTTGTGTATTTAAAATTAATTATAAATTTATAAAATATTTATATTTATATATTTTTATTTTTTTAAAAAATAAAATTTATCAAAAAATGGGTTTTCAAGTTTAAGGTTAAATTTTAACTATTTTAAAACTAAAACTCATTTCAATCTATTTCTAAATTATTTAAAAATACTTATCATTTATGAACAAAATCCCAAAATAATTTTGCCTCTAGTCTTTTTCATTTGAAACATAGCAAATTCCTTATTAATTTATTGCTATGATTATAAAAAAATAAAAGGCCGTTAATCTTTGTGCAAATAATTTAGACAAATTTTTTTAACAATAATTTTCAACTATTAATTTAAGTATATATATATATAACAATGAATTAAATGTTTTTGTTTTACTTATATATTTTCTCTATTCATTATTCAAATTTAAAAATATAATATCATTCACATTATTGATTTGTATAATTATTCTATATTTATAATAATTTATTAATTAATAGATCATGTATTAAACCTATTTTGGGTCTTGGAAAAGAAAAACCTGGAAAACACTCTTAAGTATTAAGAGTTCCAGTCATCAATTTTTACTCTTAGAGTATCTATTAGTAACATGCACTTTATATAACTTTTAAATAATAATAATAATAATAATAATAATAATAATAATAATAATAATAATAATAATTTTCGTATATGACAATTGTCCAGAACTACCATACAATAGAGAAACGAACTGATTTGGAAGATTTACAACAAATTATTTGATAAAATGTGTATTTTTTTTTTGTTGTCTTTAAAATAAATAAATAAAAAATGTGCATTTTTTTAAAAGGTATTTACGTAAAATAATACTTACGTGAAACGATAAAAATAATTAATTAAAAACAAGTTTTATAAATTAATTAGGCTAAACCGCTAGTACATTAGTTTCCATGTTATTGAAATATGCTTCTTGAAAATTCTTGGACGAATATATATATAATTAAAAATGAAAGGCAACAATATTAGATAACACTACTCTCTGATTTTTGACCCAAAAAAAAAATAGATAACACCAATAAGATTAACACTACTCTCTGCTTTTTTTTTTTGAAAAAAAATTGTAAACACTTTTTCAATTCAAAGAAGGGGAAAAATCAGCTTCTATAGGCACAATATGAATAGTAAATAATGAGGTATGTGTTTCATTGAGATTTCATAATGAAATTTTCAAAAGTTACTACAACATTGTAATTAGTCAAGTAGAATGATTAATTAGTAAGAGTACCCCTATCTATTATCATAGTTATTTTTATTGATATCAGATTAAATATTTTATTTCTAAAACACATGGAAATTAAATTATAAAGAAAATTCAAATTACTCTAATATTATCTTTGAAAATATCAACTCCAATTAATAACGATGATTATATTTTTTATGAAATTCTCTTGTGTAATATTCTTGCCGATCAGCGTTAATCTTATTATATAACCGTTAACATTTTTAGACAAAAATTAACACAATTAATTATTATGATAATTACGTGCTGTAATTACGCTGTATTTTTTATAACACGTTTAAATGTAAATTACTTTCTAAATTTTAAAAAAAATTCCCAAAAATGAGGTCACTTTCCATAATCACATTGGTTGTTGTATTTTATGCTTCCATTTGATTGGTAGCACAGGTGATGACTTTTTTGATCCTCAGAAACCCTAATTTGAGCATTACACAAGCCTTCTTCCATGTAGATTCAGCCAACCACTTGTGTCAAAGCTTTAAATTCTTATTTTCAAGATTTTTCCTAAGGGATTAAATGTTTATTAATCGATAAGGTGCATGTGTTGGCAACTCTTCTGTCTCCACTGCAATATTATAATTTATAGTAAAATATTACTTATCATCATTCATTAAAATATCAATATAGAAAAATTTCATACTTAATTTTAATAATTTTTATTTATATAAGTTTTAGAAAAAGAATCATTTATACCCCCTTGGACAATCCTGTGTGGATATTTTTGTAAACATCTATGTTTTAATCTTTACAAAAATGTGACATTTTGACATGTCTAAAATTAACATGTATTAATCATTCAAATTAATTATACTTAAAATATCACAAGCTAGCTATGACTAATTTTTCAAAGAAAAAATCCAAAGAAAAATAGATACATACAAAAAAGAGACTAAGACATAAGAAAAAAGAAGAAGAAGAAGAATGAATAACTCAATTTAAATAAGACTTCTTTAAGGTCATCGAGGGCTTGTAAGCCTCTCTCCCTAAATATTATTACATTGAAACCTAAATTGCAACATATTGATATTTGATATTTGATATTGATCATATTGATTCTTTTTTCTTTATCTTTTTTGATAAATATTGATTTCTTATGTTAAACAAAATAATTTTGGTCTTGCATTGAGGGTCTACTAGCAGAAGGGCAAACTTAGCATCCTTGAAACCCTAGGCTGTCAACAAAGTCAAAGAAGGAGTATTTGGCACCTGGATTATTCTTTTTCCAAATCTTCATTGCCTCTTTTTTCCTTCTCTTAGAATGATGACTCATATGCCCTCCCAAGGCATTACCTGTTGCAAAGGATACATTACACTTATCACACCTGTGCTCATCACCATACTGATCAACTGATCTATGACTATCAATTTCCTCCTTAGTACCAACAATATTATTTATCATAGCTGATGATGCTCTTTTCTTATTACATGGTAAAAATAAATTCTTATCATCTACATCAAATTGTGACAAACTAACACCAAAATCTTGATTTTTAAGCTCAATTTTCATGGCCAATACGCCCGAACAAGTCTCATCATAACGTTGTTGTTTCTGGAAAAAAGAAATGGATCCACAATGATTAACTAGGGTTTTATGATCACTATCATTTGAGCCGGTCAAAGTTGATGTGAAAAATGTTTGATCATAAGTGGGTTTGTTGACCATGAGATTTGTATTAGAGAAAGAGGGATAATATAGAAGTGACTTGGTGATGCCTATAAAAGATGTTGCATAGGAGTTAGAAAAACTTTGATGATCATAATATCGAAAATAACCTTGATGTTGATGACTATTTCTCATGTGAAACGGATTCATGATAAAATTGAGATTATTATTAGAAACATTATAAGAGGGCTTTATAACATTTCTAATTGACCTTGAAATAGTTTTAGTCATGAGATGGATTTGGGTACTTTGGACTAGAGGAATCTGAGAAAGATTGTCCTTTGCATGACTTACTTGATGATTTTGAACCAAGGGAGTGGAGGGAAAATTCGTCATCGTACCAAGTTGATTAGTACTACTACTACTAGTTGTAAAATTAACTTGGAAATTGATAGCCTTTTCTATAGTACTAAGAAAAAGATTATCAAGGTTTTGGAAGGAGTATTTGGGCATGGGCAATTCAGGGTTGATGGAGAGATGGTCGAAATTTTTTGATATTTTTGGCAATTCGAATTCTTTGCCAGCAAGATTGATTGTTTCGAACCATTTCTCATAAAACTCTTGAGGGTCAGAACTAACATGATTTTTCACATCATCATTATCCATACTGCTGCTGTGATAATTTTGATGATAAGGTTATATAGGGAGTTTAATTTTAAATGGATTGGTTGATTAGCTAGGGCAAAGGCTACATGCACTTGTGTATTTTGAAGGTTAACATTATTTCTTGGGGTTATATATACAAGTTTGAGAGGGGTCAGTTATATAATGAATTATGGATGGGTATTTCTTTGTTTATAATGAAATTAAGGTTTTTCTTTTTTTCTTTTTCTTTTTCCATACATGGAAGTGCCTATCTGGCTAGTTATATTATAAATGAAACACATGAAGAATTTTGATATAGTGATAAGATTCTTTCATTTTATTTTAAGTTATAAGTTTGAAATACACTAATTATTATTGTAAATCTTGAATTTTTTTTTTAATTTTCTTTTTACCTAATTGGGCTAGCGCAAATTAGTATGGCTGAATTCATTTTCTTCCCTTTTTTGGAAATATTTTCCTTTTTTTTTAATATCTTTATTTTTATATAAAAAAAATTAAATGTTTATATTAATTAAATTTTTGAATAAAATAAGTTTCATTCATTTATAATAAAAAGTATGGTAGTGACATAAAAAAAACTTTTGATAAGTTAAAAGTAGTAGCTTTAAGTAATAATATTTGTGAATAAAAAGTTAACTTCGTAACCAAAAAAAAATCATAATAAAATACATCAATAACATTTGAATTAACAATTAATTAAAAATACATTAAATTATCATAACTTTCAATATATTAAAATAAATTTTATATTATTAAATTTTCTTTAATTTATAGATTTTATATTTATTATTTAATATTTTAAAACACCTACGATTTAATCTAAATCAATAGTTATATTCATCAATAATATTATATTATACATATCAATTGAAAATACTTTTCCTTAAGTAATATATAAGTCGATAAAAAAATTTATATTTTAATTGTAGTGAAAAAAAAAACAAATAAGCTCTGATAACTACTATAAAAGGATCGATTTAGTAGATTTTTATTCGGTTAAAATAAATATTTTCGTCGATTCTAGAAAGTCGATAAAATAAGTACAGACGAAATATTTTTTGCTACGGCAAAAATTGGTCGGATAGTTTTTTTTTTTTTTAAATCCAATTTTCCAAAAAAAAAACAAACGATTTTTCTATGATAAATGTTGTTTATTTTTGTGTTTCCCAACCGATGTTTATAATCAAATAACAGCAGCAACATAAAAAAATACTAAATTTTATAATTTTCAAATATACACTTTCATATTTATAATAAAACTAATTATAAATCAAAATAATAAATAATAACAAAATATTAAAATCCTTATACACGAATTAGTTTGAATACACTTTAATATATATATATATATATATATATATATATATGTTCTAGAAGTGACACACATTTCAATTATCAACAGTCTCTCTATGATATATCTGATTTTTATAACCTTGTAGATCCCACTCCTAATAATATATTCTCTTTTGACATCTAATTTATCTTTTCAAGTGTTACCACATTTAATGTATGAACATGAAATATTATTTAGATTATTTTTAAGTAACTTTTTAACTAGCTTAAAAATTAATACTAACTTCTCCATTTACGTATCAAAGATATATATTACATTATAAATATATGTTCAAATTAAAAAAAAAATATTTACATATATGTGAAGCATAAACCATATTTGACAAATTTCAATTTACTCTAATATATAACATATATATATTTGAAACTTTGTTGCATCTAAAATGTGTCCATATGATATAAATTATAAATTATAACTTACAAATAATAAAAAAAAACAAAATGTGAATATATATTTTCTCATTCTTCTTTTCCATAAATTATATTTTTTACAATTAAATTAATTATTTAAAATTAACTGATTATTTTATAATACAAAAATATAAAAACATAAACAAATAAAAAAATCTTTTATTTATTATTTTTTAAAAAGGGAAATCAAATCCACATTTTTTTAATAAATAAGTCAAAATTATATGAAAATAATTTGAACTTGAGTTCAAAGTGTTAGGGTGTAGAATCATATTACTTAAATCAAAAATTAATTTTGATATATAAAAAATTACATAAAAAATAAAATATTTTAGAAATAAATAATACTTAACATATAAAATTTAATAATTATTATGAAATAAAAAAAATTTAATTGCTTGGTATAATAACTCTTTTATAGATGCACTTTTATTTTTAACTATTTTAAGAATAAAAATATGTTTATTTTTTTAAAATTAATTGAAATTCGTTATAAAAAATTATATATATGTTTTTTTATTAAAAAATTAAAAATAAAATTAACTGAATAATTGAGTTATTTATATAGAAAAAATAAAAGGTAAAAAAATGGATATATATATATATAACTCAATTGAATTGAATCAACGTGTGAAGAAAGAGAATTTGGACTTCTGAGTGATAACCGACGAAAGAAGCCGGACGGACAGCGAGGATCAAATGAAAAATCTTGTTCTTATACTACTTTTGCAAGAGAGAAGGGGCCGAAAATCTGGTTCTGGTTTTAATGTGAGAGTGGAAGAGGGGACGCCAACTGTACTGGTATGGTTTTTTTTTTTTTTAATATTTACCCGGTTCTGAACCCGAGAAATGTTTTTTTATAAAAAAAAACATTACAATAATAAAATTAAGCCGGTTTAGACCGGCAAAAAATAAATAAAAATCCATGGGTTTTTTGTGAACCAACAAAAACACTCTTTTATTTATTTATTTTATAAACTAGTGAAAATAAAGTAACAAAACCAGTTTTTATTGTGTTATTTGGATGCATAATTAATGTTTATGGTAAAATAGGATGAAAAATTACTTCCAGTACCAAATTAAAACAAACTAGTGATAAGATACAAACAATATTTTTACACAAACACCACTTTTTTCTCTATATATTTTTACTTTTTTTTTCTAAATTATTATGTTAATTAAATAACCATATAATTATTAGATACAAAGTTAACATATAAAAACTATTTTACTAAACTTATACATACTTAAAATAAATAGGATTAAAGTGTCACTAGCAAAGATTTTAATGACTAAAATGACCTCGATTCCAATAAATGGTAGCAGTGGAGTGTGATTTTTTTTTCTTTTTTCTTTTTTCCTTAAAAGAAAGCTAATTGTTTGTGTGCAAAATTCGCTGGGAGAGATTAAAAACAAATTATTTAATAAATTTTATAAATTATAAAATATAAGCAATGAGATTTGTGAAAGCTTTTACCTTAGATTAAGTTGTAGAATAACTTTAAGATTTGTATTTATGTCTACTATACAAAATTAAACTAACATTTACAAAATAAAATCAAACCGGTTTACAACCCAGAATTGCACATACGGTAAGCAGGTATTCACGAGAGATTTTTTATTTTTATAAAAATGAAAAAAAAATTGTAAGAAATTAAGACAATATAAATTATTATTATTAAAAAAAGTATAAGATATAATATGGTAGGTAAGATTATACTGCTCAAAGAGTATAGAGAGATAAGAAGAAAGAATGATTTAACGTCAGATTATTAAAGGCTTAATTTATATATGCAGAACCCTATTTATGCGATTCAGAATGTCAGAAGATGTCAAATAAATGAAAAAGTGTGAAGATAAAGTAGATACGTCAAATAATGGAAGACAAGAAAATAGTAAGCCAGAAGATGTCAAATAATACAAGTCAGAAGATGTCAAGAAATTACAATATCAAATATAACTTAATATCCCCCTCAAACTCAAGTGAAGAGAACAATCAACTCGAAGCACTAATTTCAAATCTACCCTAGATTTGCATTTGGTACAAGATATCACCGTTTTGATTCAAGTGGAGGATATTGATTGAGACAACAAATGGCTCGAAGAATACGCTGACGAACAAAACGACAATCAATCTCGAGCATGCTTTGCTCGTTCACGAAATACATTATCAGTGAAGAATCGAATAAGACTCGATTGTCACAATATGCGATAGTCATAGCATTGATCGTATAACACCTATAATGCCAGCAACCAACGTAGCCAAAGAAGTTCTTTGAGCGTGTCGCGAGAAAGACGATATTCAAATTTTCAGCATTGATCGAGAAGTAGAGATTGCTTTCGTCGCTAAGATATAAGAGAGTTTCAAGAAAGTTAAACAATATCCAGGGTAGAGCGACGATCGGCTGTCACCGCCTAATCAAAGATCGAAAGTAGGCGAAGAAGAAGATTAGACTTGTTGCAGAAATGGAGACCGTGAAACATAAGGTTTTGTAGCGAAGAATGCGAAGAACCGGCAAAGATAACGGTGTAAGACCGTGGAGCCGGCATTTAATTGACTAACCATGAAACAAAGACAGTAATGTCGTGACGAAATGATCGTGAGATAAACAAGGCCGCATACTACTGGTCTCGTATAATGTGGCATCCGAGAGAATAAGTACCATCTAATGGAGTAAGTTTGACATTCGGGTTTTAGAGGCGTTGATGCGGTTTACAATCAAGAAGGCCACTCGATTAAGAATATCTAAGAGTACTTTGCTTGGAGATAATATCCTCGAGAATCGATGAGATTTCTAGGCCCAAGAAGAATGGAGACGACCAAGGTCTTTCATTTCAAATTGATGACTCGTAAACCGCTGAGATCAATAATTCCATTAGAGTCATTCCCTGCTATGATCATATCATCTACATAAAGGAGTGAAGTGTTACACCAGCTGAGTCTTCCGAATAAAGAGACCGAGTCATAAGAATCCCGGAAAGTGAAACCAAAGTCGCAGTTGGTGAGTCAATTTGGCAAACCAAGCTCGAGCGAGTTTTATTTCGAGGCCATAGAGTACGACCAAGTCTCGCATACTTGATGCAGGTGAATGAGTGTATCCAGAGAGGTTTCATATAAACTTCCTCGCTATGTCTCCATTGAGAAAAGCATTTTTTGACATCCATTTGAAACATGTCTCCAATTTCTGGGGCAAAGAAGAAGAAGAATGATACTTCGAATGAACAGAAAGTCGTAGCCTAGCTGAGTGCAAAAGTTTCTTCATAGTCGATTCTATATCTCGTGTAAACCCTTGCAAACTGCACGAGCTTTATATCGTTCTACGTAATCTATCCGAATGAGTTTGATTTTGAAGATCCACTTACAACCAATCAAAGATTTATTAGATGGAAGATCAACAAGATCCTACGTACGTGCTTTTGTTAACGCCGTAATTCATCTTTCATATACGCTAATAAGGGTTAAACTAGCTTCTATAGTTTTTTGGGGTTCCGCGATGAGACAAAATAGTGAAGAAACATTGGTAATCACGAAGATGAAAAGCGAAGACTACTTACACGAGTGTAACGACTGATTTGACTCGGACAATCAGTTGGTCTTCGAAGATGTTGTTATGGTAGGATCAAGTAGCGAGTGCACACATCGCAGGCCGTAGAGACGCGAAGGTAATGGAGCAAATGTCGAGGAAATAAATCAATAGTTGGGTCATTAAAAACGAGAGTAGGTAGAGATGAGACATGAAATGAAGAAATAGAGGAAAACATTTTATGTTCCCAAAAGATGACATTGACGAGAATAATCGCAGAGATAGTGTCCCAACAATCGATAGCCTTTGTGTTCTATTTCATACCCTAAGAAACAACAAAGACGAGAACGAGGTTCTAATTTATTGTGTTCATGAGCGGTGAAGAAGAACAAAACAGCACAACCAAAACACTTTGAGTAGTTCATAAGATGGAGTATACTATAGAGACGCTCATGCGGGATTGATTGAATAATAGGCATGGAACACGATTGATGGTATAAAACAGAAGAGAGTCGCTTCACCCCAAAAGCGTTCAGACAAGAACTAGAAACGAGGAGAGTACGAACAATATTAAGAATATGTCTGTTTTCGTCACTCTTCCATTTTGTCAGATGTGCCAAGACAAGAATATTGAGAAAGAGTCTATTTTGTCGAAGAAAATTTAAAAAATTTGTTTCTTTATATTCCATAGCATTATCAACCTAAGCACTTTGATATTTTGAGAAAATTGGTTTTAACCATTTGGGCAAAATCATAATAAATTTTGGTAATTCAGATCTATGTTTCATAAGAAAAATCCATGTGAATCTTGAATAATCATCAATAAAAATGACAAAATAAACACATCCCCCCATAGGATGACGCGATGGACCCCAAACATCGAATGAATTAAGTCAAAAGGAGCAAGTAGAATCACTTTTATTAAAAACATAAAGAAGTTGTTTTCCCAATTGACAAGGCAAACAATTTACATTATCGAAATAGAAACAGATCCTAATTTACCGTAAGATGCTAAGGATCTAAGACGTCCCTATAGACGTACTGACCTGGGACGAGCATGCCATAGGCTGATAGAGTGGTAGAAGCAAAGAACTAAGTGCGAGGGAGAATCGTAGGCGAAGGTTGATAAGTTCAAATAATCGTGCAACCTTACGGCCTATCCCAAGGATCTCGTCTCCGTCTGTGGATCCCGCATGACAACCGTGAAGAGGAAAAAGTAATAGTAAGACCAAGTTCACATAATCGACCAACGAGATAAGATTTAGAGTAAGGTCGGGAATATGAAAGGTGTCGAAAAGTGATATGTAATGATATGGAAACTTGTCCTACAAAGATTAACATGCATACGTGAACCATTGGCGCTTTGAATTAAAGGTTCTGGAGATGGAAGATTGCGATATGAGCAGAAGATGTAGTATCATAAGTCATATGGTTACAACAAGCAGAATCAAAATACCATAAAGATTTACCCGATGTGAGAGACAAGGCGCAGGGAGCACATTACAGATCGTGAGAGAACATGTTTAAGAAGACCTTCAAGTTCTCGAGTGAAAGTAAATTTGTCATGATTATCCTCGAGCAGCCGGTGATGGGATGAGTTACTATTTTTACCCGAAGCATGTCGAGAGGATTCCAGAGGAATATCGAGAGGATTCCGAGAGGAACGCCGAGAGGATTCCGTGAGGAATCGCCGGCAGTGATTCCGTGAGGAATGCCGAGAGGATTCCGTGAGGAATGCCGAGAGGATTCCAAAGCAATCTCATTAAAGTTGTCCTCGGACCCTTCAGGACAATATATACATACCCGAACGGGACATGTAAGAAGCTCATGATCGGGGTTGTGACAAGAGGCACTTGATGTTCAAGTCCTCTTTAGAACCTCCTTTGGCGATAAAAGGGGTGGCAAGAACGTAATCTATAGCGATGAACTTTGAAAACCCCCATCCGAGTTTCTTCAGAGCGAAGCTCTGGCCACAAAGAAGATCTAAGGATGGAAAAGGACTCCGATGGAGTAAGGAAGCCCGAATGTGTTCAAATCGATCACGAGAGCCAGCGAGAAAAATAACAAGACGTTGGTGATTACGGTAAGTTGCAAACATCTCAAGATCAATCTCGTCTCGGCCCAAGCTGGTTCAGAAGAAAGCGAAGTTGATCCCAAATAGTATGATTTCGAGAAATTGGTTAACGGTTTGATCGCCTGGCGTTTTGGTACAAGAGTTGTTAAAAGTTGATATTGGTCAAGCAACTGCAGTGTAGTAAAAGCGAGCCTCAAGAAATTCCCAAACTTCTTCGGGCAAGATCAAACGCCCAAATTCACTTAATCGAGGTAAAGTGGTGTTACGGAACCAGGTGATAATTTGATGATGTTTACTCTCCCGCCTTCAAGGCGACCTAGTCATGAGTTGTTTTCGTGGTTTATCGATGGGTATGTAGATATCACCGCTATGAAACGCCATACCAAGGCCCTTTCAAGAAACTTTTCATTGCTTCGTGCTCAGGTAGTTAGTATCATCAAGGTGGTAGAGATTGGTTTTAGGATATCATTTCGGTCCATTTTAACGAAATAAATTGAGAGATATAAAGCAAATATATGTAGACAAAGATAAAGGAGATATCCTTAAAAATGAAAAAAAGGAGTTGAAAACAAGCCTGGGAACCGGCCGAGTGTGGCCGGGAGAGAGCCGAGTCGGAGTGGCCGAGCCTGAGTGAGCCGAGTTGGAGCCAAGAGCCTGGCCGAGTGAACCTGTTTGGAATGAGCCGAGGCTGGCGTAGCCTGGCGAGGCGAGCCTGCCGGGTGAGCGTGAGCCTGCTGGAGCGAGAAAGAGAGGCGTAATTTTGATAGAAATTTTAGAGGTATATGGTAGGCTCGACTACGTGGAAGAGTATGTATGTAGAGAAGAAAAGAATGATTTAATATCAGATCGTGTGTTTAGAATGCAGACATGTAGAACCCTATTTATGTGGATTGTAATGTGCAAGTGACAGCAGAAGATAAGTGAAATAAGTGCAGTAGACAAACGTAGTAGACAAGTGAAATATACAGTGTGCACAAGTGAAATAGCTGGAAGTGTAAATAATACAAAAGGTAATATAAATGAATAATACAAGGAAGATAGCAAGAAATTACAATATCAAATATAACTTAACACAACATATGTTTCGTGCATTACTCTCTATCATACCTAGGACAATTTTTTGAAAAAAAAATCAAAATTTTATTAATTTTTTGTTAAATATAATCGAATAATACATGTGACAAATGTATATTTTTTCAATAAATATATATCTAATGAATTAATTTTTAATTAAAAATTAAAAATTTTATATTTTTTTAAAATTTAAAATTTATCGTATAAAATAAATACTATTTAAAGCTTATTGAAAGAAAATATAAAATATTAAAAATAATTTTTAATAAATTAAAGTACCTTAATATAATATTTAAAAAAACATAAAATTAAAATATATCTTTTAAATAAGTAATCCAATCCTTAAATTTAGATAGCCTTGTCTAGGTTGGGGATCTTATTTTGTTTGATTTAAAATATATCTTTTATCTTGTTTTAAAATCTTTCTGAAGATACATAGGGGATTCAAAATAAAAAAAAAAACGGGAACTTTCAAATGAGAAACAAGGATCCGTGTAATATTTTAAATATTATTTTTTTTATTATAAAGGAAATATTATAATAGAAATAATCTAATGAAAAAATAAAAATTTTAGTCAATAAAAAATTAAAAATAAATAATATTTATGTAAAAAGAAGAAAAATATAATATATGTAATAATAAATACATAATTATTTTTATATTAAATAATATTGATAGCATCTTTTTACAAATTAGTTTCAAATAATAATAATAAATTATAAAATAATTATAATGTTTTAATATTTAAATAATTTTTATGATGGAAAAATTATTGATGTTTTAGTATAATAAAAATATAACTTAATGATAAAATATATAATATATCATATATCATGTATGATTGATTTAAGTTTAAATGTAATTAAGTCCATACAAAATTTTTGAATATTAAATTTTTATATATTTATTAAAATAAGTTATATAATTTTAAAATATGAAATGAAGATGATAATATTTGTTCTTATCTTGTTTTATATTATAAAATACGGATATTCATTCTTTTTTCTTCTTTTTTTTTCAATTATTATCTTTATTTTTACTTTTAATTAAATAATTTCCATAAAAATTTATTACATTAAAAAAAATAACAACTCCAATCCCCACATCCGGACCGGATAGAGCAGGTATATAATATATTAGCAAATACGGGTGGATATTACCATAATAGAAACTTTTAATATGGTACCATGTTAACTGAAATAACTATTATTGACACCGACTAATTTTTTTTCTTTCCAAAATGGGTTCTCCCAGCCGCTGCCAACATAATTAATAATAATATCTCTATAATTTTTTTTATTAATTATAACCCTACCCAGAATTATATCATACCAAGTCTCAATATTTTCACTAACCCCAATTATTATTTATGACTTTATAAAATTAAAATAATAGGGTTATTATCACACTATTTTTTATTGATTTTTTTATGATATTTAAGATAAATTTTAGATAAAAATACTCTTTTATTTTTAATATATTTCTTCTATATAAATTAAATTACTTTTTTTTTTTAAATTTGGCATTCAATTTAACATGGAACTAACAAAAAGGAAAGAAAAAAAATAGTCACAATAAACCACTTAAATTGTTTAGTATTTTACCTTTTCTAAGTAATTAAATACACAATTCTCTTCTGGCACAACTTTGAGCATTAATTTCTCCACTTGATTATTACATATTATTATTATTATTATTATTATTATTATTAATATTATTATTATTATTATTATTATTATTATTATTATTATTATTATTACAGACAGATGCATTATCTTTTTTTTCATTAATTAAAATAGGTCTCTTTTGTAATTACACTACTTGTATTCTTTTTTTGTCATCATTTAGAAGTATTTAGACTATCTTTATTCATTTATTGAATTTCATTAACAGTTTATTTATATTAAATTCATTTAATTTTTTCGAGTCTAAATTAGTTTATTCTAGTTCTGCCCCTACCTACATACACTTTACTTAATGAGTATCTCTATTCTAAAATTTCACTCTCTCTGTATGCATACAATAAATCTAAATTTAACAATCATCGCACATATATGCATAAGTTTAGCATTTTACTAATATAAGGTTTATTTTGTGAAACATTTAACAAAAAATGGTCAATAATGAATTTTTCATAATCTTTTTCACCCTTTACTTGAAAGCCGTTCATACAGTAAAATCTACATTGACAAAGGTGTTACAGTCCCACGCATTGAAGAGTGTATCTAATAGACTTGTAAAATTGATTACTTTTATTTATTACGAGTAGAATACACGAAGATTTGTGTAATGTGCTAGATTGCGAAACGAGATCAAAGCATAAGCAACAAAATTTTGAAACAAAAATGATGTTAAGTAGAAGAATAAATATGTTTGATATAAATAAATTATTAGTTAATATTGATAAAGTTAAAGCTTTAATTTTTTTTATATATATATTTTATTTTAATTAATTTGATTTCTGTTTTACAACGACAGAGATATCTCGAGATATCTACGTGGTATCCAATTTTAATTAGCACGTATTTTGTTCGTTCTTTTTTAATTTTGAACCTGATACTTAATCCTTAAATATTTTATTAAAATATTGGTCGATATTATATATACTAATAATCCAAATAATAACATCTTGTTTTCTATTAAGAACCTAAATGTTCAATTAAATTTAAGGAATCTAGGAAAGTAAAAAAAATATGTCATAATATTTCTTGAAGTTAATCTTTTGTATATATTAATTAGATAAAACCATAATACTTAGAGAAACCCTATGTATATATCGTTAAAATGTACGAACCCATATTCAATCAATATAAACTCAATTAAAATTTAATAAATATCATTTTCCTAATTCTAGATGCCATTGACCGCATAAAATTAGGTAAATATTCGTGTGAAGATTGTAACGCTTGGAAGAAGAAGAAAAAAGTCCATCTCTCGTCCCTGTATAAATAAACAGCACACATTTACTAAGTGCCCCACACTAGAGCTTGCTGCTATTCAACCTCTTCTGCTCTCTAATCACCATACCTCTGAAACCTGTCCATCTCATCGATATCCAATGGATTTGTCTACTTTCAATACTAGTCCCCCTTCCAATCCAGGTCGCTTAATCCTTGACCCAACCACCGGTCACTTAGTTTTAGAAAACTCCAATGTCAATGAGATTATTAACACAAACTCTCATAATCATCATCAACATAGTTATAGTGGTGCTGGTTGTGACCAAATTGGCCTAAGCCAACGAATCACACAATTGAGAAAAACCTTCATTTCTTCACATAGAGTTCAAACTATTCATACTACTACTGTTGTGGATTACTTTCCCCAGCAAAACCAATTATCTGATCATGATTCTCTTGGTGATCCTAATGAAATTATCAAAAATGAGATTGTAACTACTACCCGAAATATCAATCTAAGACCTCAGCTTGTTAACGCACCCTCAACTATGAATCGAATCCTCCACCAAAACGACGTCTGTACTCGTGATCATACTTGGGTTAATCAAACCCAACCCTGTTCCCAAAACCTTCATGTTGTTCTTAATTCAGTACCTAATCCTTTGATAACTCATTCCTTATATCCTGAAAATAACTCATTTCCCAATCCACATCCAAGCCCTGGTCAACCCTCCAACCGTAACGTCCTTTTTGATTTTCTGAGGATGGATCAGAACCATACTACTTTTCCCAATACTAGTCCTAATGGTTATCAACATCATGAAAACAGAGTCTATGTTCCAATTCTCCATACCCATGAGGAAAGAAACGAACCCAGATCCGTAAGAGTGAAAAAAACTGAAAGTGTCCTAGATGGTGA
The DNA here is from genome assembly GCA_033030585.1 of Hippophae rhamnoides. Classification (NCBI taxonomy): domain Eukaryota; kingdom Viridiplantae; phylum Streptophyta; class Magnoliopsida; order Rosales; family Elaeagnaceae; genus Hippophae; species Hippophae rhamnoides. Next base: position 73,337,321 of record CM065427.1, read on the forward strand.
GCCATTTAGTTTCGATTTCTCTGCTGAAAACAGTAGAATTACCAATCATCAATACCCAAATAAAAGACGACCCAAAAACAGAATTGAAGCGAGATATCTGAACCGAATTAACGGAATTCGTGTTTTTGTGGATAGTAGTAGTGATGAAGATATGGATGTTGAAGGTGATGGTGATGGTATTACTCATAGTCTTCCTCACAAGAAAAATGGTCCGTACACATGTCCAACATGTCAAAATACTTTTGACACATCTCAACTATTTGCAGCCCATGTGGGTTCTGCTCATTACAGGTTTGAGAGCAAAGATGAGAAGAGAAAAAGACAACTTGCAAAGAAAAGAAGGAAGCCGTACCTTCGATTGTTTCAATCGAGAGATGGTTTGACTGTTAAGCATGAGGATTTTGGGGAAGAAGGGTCTGGAGAGAGTGACGCTAGTTCAAGGACATACGAAGCTGATGCTGGAATTACTGTGAAGGACGAACAAGATGAAGCTGCTGGTACTTCTAGACAACCTCTGATTCAAGTTAAAGTGGAACCAGACGATGGCGTTTTGTTTGATAATTAGACTACTTTTGTATTAGGCTGTATTAGATGCAGCCTTATTTTATGTTTCTTCAATTTGATGTTTTAAGGCATGAGTGCTCTATACTGTTTTAATAATAGGGAAAAATGGTATAGGAGTACTCCTCGAGTTCCTTCAATCTTGTTATCCATTCTTCTTATAGCAGTTTAATCTTCCAGTCTCTTTATGCATGTATTCAATTAAATTATTTGTTATGCACATGTTCAATCTAGTAGTGAGGGGTTAATCTCTAATCAAGCTTATTAGAGAAACTAATCACATATTTACACATTGTGTACTTAAACTAATAATGAATTTTGTTATAGACTCAAATTTCAAGAGAAAGATGACAAGTGAAAGGGAAAATGAAGATTTTTTTCTTTAATTTTGCAAAATTTTGTACATGCAATTACTAGTACCTTGTTTAGGATATGATATATATAGTTGCATTAATAGTTAAATTAGTTTGTAATTAAAATTTAAAATATTGTTAAATTAAATTACTTGTGTGCAAGGGTAGAATTGCTTCGTTTTGAATTTTAATTTTAACCACAATCTCACCAACCTCAACTTTTTTAAGTTTTTTTTTTCAGTTAAATTTTTTCTAATTTTTTGACAATATTTTTCATATTTTTATTTATAATAATAGTTCACATTTGATCATTTTGCAATTAGTTGCTTTTATGTTTTATTTGGAAAAAAAATCATATATTTAAATTTACAATAGGCATTTAAAATTTTCTAAATTTTATTCGTTATATAGTCTTTTTAATTGTTTGTCATGTACATATGACAATTTTGACTCTCTCTCTCTCTAAATATATATATATATATATATAATTCATAATTAAATTGTTGTCGGCTCATTATATATATTTATGTTTTTTTTGCACTTTTTTGTATTGATATGATACAATTTTGATATTTTTTCTTTTAATTTATTGATCACAAGATTTAATTTATTTTAAGTATTATGTGACGAGTAATACAATTTTAATATTTTATTACAACTATGTAAGAATAATTTTTCATTTTACAAAAATAAAATAATAGTTAATTTTAAACTATACGTACACATGTTGAATTTAACGAGAAATAAATCTTAAAAATTAATATATATATATATAATAAATGTTCAATTTTTTATATACTTTTTTTTCAATTAAATGGCAAGACTTTGAGTGTTTAAAAAATTATAAGTTAATTTCTTATACACTAAGTTTTTAGCTAATTAGATGCTAAGAGAAGATAATGGAGGTTTTTTTTCATAATTTTGTGCATGGAATTATTAATTACGTGCTTAGGGATATAATATACATAGTTGCATTAATAGTTAAATTATTTTATAATTGGAAATTAAAAAACCTTTAAATTGGCGCCTTCAACGGTCCAATTAATATATTTAAAAATGTTATACAAGATATAGTCTTAACCCGTAGTTGTAGTTTACTCATACATTCGTGTTTTAGAAAACATTATACGAGTGTACACATTCAAATTAATTCACAATTTTGTGCGGTAAATTCAAAATTATCTTATTTATCTGACCAATATAACTCTTTAAAATTGTAATTAAATACCATAAGAGTAAAATGACTAAAATTATTTATATACTTATATTTTATAGCTAATTAATTATATCAAAGCGTGCAAATTGATCCGTTCTAAATTTTAGTTTTAACCATAATCTCACCCTGACTTTTTTATGGTTTTTTTTTTAAATCAATTTTTTTTACAACATTTTCAGATTTTTATTTATAATAATATCTCATGTTTGGTCATTTCAAAACTAGTTTTATCATGTGTTATATGTATTTAAAGATCGTATATTTAAATTTACATTAGGTATTTAAATTTCTTTAAATTTTTTTTTATTGTTTGTCATATGATTGAGTTTACATACATTTTGTTATTTTTATTATATTCACAATTTAAGTAATTTTTTGAACCATTTCATTATTTAAGTTTTGATTTTGTTTTTAGATTGATACGATACAATTTTTAAGTTATTTTAATTTGTTCAACACGACTTCAATTTTGAGTATTATGTTACAAATAATACAATTTTAATAACTTATTTACTATTAAGTAAGAACAATGAGATATACAAAAACAAAAGATAATAACAATGCTTCATTTCATATAAAATAAAAAATAATACCAATAACATTTAAGAGACATTACAATCTTTTTTTTATTAAATTAAGAAAACAATACATGAAGATTCAAATTTGAGTCCATGATGATAGTAGTAAAAATACCACTTAGTTTACAAACCAATTCCAAGTTATGAATAGAGATTCATGTGAATTATCTATAATATTTGTAAATATATTCATATATACTTTGGGAAAATATTATTAACTTTTGTGTTTTTCATATGATCATATAAATACATATTTATATTAAATGAAAATATAAATACATGTAAAAATGTAAAATTGAAGGGTATTGAAAATGAATTTGAAAAAATGTTTATATTGAAAAGCAACAAATGTGTTTATTTGAACATTGGAATACATATATTTTAAGTCCGTGTTCTTTAATCTACAGAATAGTTTGTAATTTATTTTAATAAAAAAATAATTTAGTTTCTCATCTTTTAAATTAAACAATTAAGTCCATTTTTTTTAATTTATGACAATTTAATTCATATTATTTTAAATTTGTTACGAATCTGTTTATCTTATTAATAAATAAATAACATGTGATTACATCATCTTAAATTTAAGAAAAATATCGTGAAATTATATTTTTAACTTAAATATAATTATTTCTTGCTTGCATTTTCTTTCATCTTCTACAAAAATGGAGGTAGTTAATACTACAAAAAATAATAACGTGAGTAAGCTCAAAATTTTTGTTTAATTAGTTTATAGCTCTTTTTATCTTTTTTTTTCCTTTTGGTAGATAATTTACGATAAAAATATTATTTATGCACAAGTTCCTTACTGAAACATTATATATTGTTTTTTTTTCCTTTTTGCAAGTTAAAAAGATAAAAGGACTAAATTGTTCCAAGACAAAAATAATAGGATCTAAATTTTTTCATTCAAAATAATATAGGATTAAATTATTTCATTTAAAAGAGTAAGAGTTAAATTATCTCATGATTAAAAGAATATAGACTAAAAATGTATTTAACACATTAAACATGCATATGCTAATATATATATATATATATATATATTCAATTGACATATTTTATTCGGTACATAAATTTTTGTTTAGTTTAATTGACGAGCTTTATTTGGGTAAGGGAAAAAAATATGAGATTGGTGAAATTTCAAATTGATATTTTATTTTAAAATAATGAAAACTCAATCAATTAAGATATATGGTATTTTTTTTTCTACATATATTATATTGAATTCAACATGAACGAGTGGGATAAGGACGTGGCCAAAATTAGTATTAAGGGGAGCACCATTGAGTAAATTTAATAGTTAAAATTGTTGATTTTAGCACCACGTGAATAATAATATTAAAAATAGATGATTTCTTCGATAGGCCATTGCAAAATAATTAGTGGTAGATGTTGTAAAAAAAAATAATAAATTTTAATGTTTTTAGATATTACACTATTATTATTAAATATCAAATATTTATTTGTAATCAATTTAAATAAAAACCAATAACTATTTAAATTAAGTTATAATTAAACTAAATAATATACGTAAACTAACAAATAAAATTAAATAAATTAAACAATAATAATTATAATAAACATATGTAAGTATACGAATGAAATAAAATATACCAACCATATTATAAATAACAATAAATAGTCATTTAATATATAATATTAAATTATAGGAGAGATAAAATCTATGTTTTTTTTTCTAATAAATAATAATTAAGATAAAAAAAATTAAATTAATAAAATTTATGAAAATATGTTAAACATTTATTAAAATTCAATTATTAAAAAAATATAATATTAGAACAACAGTTAAAAAATATTTGGTGAGTATTAAATGAGTACGTAGGATGATAAAAAAAATATATTCAAATAATAAGCTTAAAAATTAAGATTGTTATATATTTTTATAAAATAAAAAGGATACATTTATAAATATAGCATAACAAAAGAAAAAAACCATCAAAAAAAAATTGAGATGAATCTGCACTCTTAACCGTGTGTGACTCTGTGCTGAGGTGGGGTATAGAGTAGGAAGTTTAAATGTTTAACCTAGTTGAATAAGCTTCTTTACAAAATGAGAAATATATAAAATAACTACCAATATTTTTTATATATATTATTTACATTCAAAATAATAAAAATAAATGCAAATACGATATTAAAAATTAAAATTCATGTTTTAAATAAAAACAAATATTTGTAAAATTTAAATCAGCAAGCAATTAATGTAATTGGATTTAGTATTAATATCACTACAATTTTGAAGATTTAAATATTGCATCCTTATAATGTTTTTGACACTAATGTTTGTATAGATACACAAGAATGATTAATTATATTGCACAACAATATGAGTTCTTATTCGTAGACACTCACAATGTCCTTCTAGCTAGTTTAGGATTCAATCTCCACGAGTATCTAGATAATATGATTCTTAATCTTATTAATTAAAATTTAAATTTAAATCTTATTTATATAATATTTTATTTATTTAATTAAAAAATATTTTAGTGAATAAAAATAAAAACATATTATTATCTTATTCAATCAAATTAACTATACACTTTTAAAAAAATACAGGTTTTATGTAAATTAAATTTGTAAGAAGCAATTTTTACGACAACTTTTTATAAAAAAATAATTATGCGTTCTTCAAAAAAATTATTAAAAATTTTCTGACATCAAATAATAAAATGATTATGTTTTATAGAATTACTAATATTATTATAATAATTATGTGGCAAAATTAATAAAAATTAACAATTTAGTTTATTTTATAAAGAATAGTTAATAATATATGTCTGTTCCATTACTTTAAAAGAAATATATTTTCTTAAAAAAAAAAGTAAAGGGTTTACTTCTTAAAAAGTAATTTAAAGTATTTAAATGTGAGATTCACTATTTTCAAATTTGCTTCAATTTTTTTTGAATTTAGGGTTGAACGTATTTCTACAAACACAAACTTTATTTTATATGTATTTGACAATAAAATAAAATAAATTTTTTTTAATATTTAACTCAAAGACCTTATGTGTTAAACCATTTTTATAAAAACCGAATTGAAATACGAGCTATAATTTTTTAGTTTAAAATTAAAATAAAAACCCTTTTAAGTAGAGCATCTTTAATTAAAAAAATAAGAGAGCATTAAAAAGGCGCTCTAAGAATATGAATGACACGTGGAAGGAATGATATAATCATGGCCGCTCAATGTTATGATTCAAATGAGGCCCTCCATCAAATAAATACTATATGTATAAAATGAAATTATTCATAAAATTTAAAATTATTTTAATTTTTTTCTTAAAAAAAAAAACAAATCCAATAATAAAAAGGATTCGTCCTAATAGTCGTGAGTACTTGGGAGATTTACTGGGAAAAAAAAAACGAATTAACGAAGGCCTTAAGATCTTGTCAAAAATAAATTTTTAGGGTTTTGGTCTCGAGTTAGCGCTGAATTAGGGATTGCGACATTCGATCTAAGCAACAAACATTAATTGGATTTAAAGAGAAAGAGGGATATTTTGATTTTACGATTCGGCAAGAGAGAACATGAAAGATCAATCGCAGATGATGAATCACGCGAAGATGATGACTATGAGCCAGCCTCAGGTTATGAACCCGCCAAAGATCATGAGCCAGCCTCAGATTATGGGTCAGATGGCTCAGTCTTCTCTGCCGCAAATGATGAACCAGTCCCAATCCATGGCGGCTCAGCAACAACAATCTCAATTTATGATGATGACGAGCCAGTCCCAACCACCACCGATGTTGAACAGAAATTACAAAGCGTGGCCTCAACAACAGCAACATCAACAGCTTCAACTTCCTCCTATGGACCACAACAAGTTTCAGAAACCTAACTTTGTTGCCCAAAAGCAATCTAAACTTGGACGAAACAACAATTGGAAGGGAAAGAAGGTCACCGACATGCGAAAAGACCATAGAAGAATTGAGAAGCCCATACCAAATTGCCCCATGGGTGGTCAGACCAGTGGTGGTGGGTACAATCCTCCAACCCTAAACGAATTGCAGTATCAGAATCGCTTAAAGGCTAGGAAATTCTATCCCAAGAAGAAGTTTAACAATAGATTTGCTCCTTATGCTCCAAGAAATACGACTTCTTATTGGATAAGAGCCAAAAAGTCTGGGGGTATAGCGTCACTAATCTCGCCCTACCCAGTGACACCGGCCGTGCTTCCTACGCCAATATTCTCGCCATCTAGGGAGGTCCTTGGTGATATGGCGAAAGAAGAGTGGGGTGTTGATGGGTATGGGTCGATGAAAGGGCTGATTAGACTTAGATCTCCAGGAAACGAGGACGATGAGGATGAGGAAGGTGGTGGTGGATCTAGCGAGAGTGATGTGGAGGAGCACGTAGAGGTTGAACGGAGGTTGGACCATGATTTGAGCCGGTTTGAGATGATACACCCGAATTACAGTGGGGCAGAGTACAACAATGTGTTGGAAAATAGAGTCGATGATCAGGGCTCGCATATAGCTCAACTAGAGGAGGAGAATTTGACATTGAAGGAGAGGCTGTTCTTGATGGAGAGAGAGTTGGGGGATATGAGGAGAAGGTTACAGTTCCTTGAAAGGCAGAATCAAATTGGAGAGGAGGTTCATCAGGAAGTTGTGGTAAACGAGTCTGAAAACGAGAGTGAGGGTGAGTCAGATGCGCAGACTACGTTTATGGGTGGTAAGAACACTGATGAAGTAGTTGAATATTTATCTGAAAATAGAGGAAGTAACCTTGTTGGTAATGGTGCTAAGGAGGAGTATGATGGTTATGGTGGTTTAGAGAATAAGCTGAGGAATGTTGTTATGGATGATATTGTACATATTGACGTTAATAATGAAGAAACAAAAAATATACATATATCCAATGAGGGGAGAGATATGAATGTTTTGGTAGGCAATGAAATGGTTACAAAGAAATATGAGGAACCAAAGAATGAGCCAATTATAGATCAAGAGAGAGCAAGTAAGGATAGCTCCGATGATGAAAATGCAAAAAATAAGGTTGCCCATGACAAAGAGAATGCTGAAAAGAATGAGGAAATGGGGATTGCATGCTCAGAGAAGAGCATTGCTGGCGGCGACTAATATGTCCCGCAATAACGCAAGTCACTTCTCTGAACAGATTAACCTAAATTCCCCACCCAGTTGACGATACTGCATCTTCTGGATGTATGAACCTGTGTAGATGTGGGTCATATTTTCTTCTCTTATACTTTATGTTTGTGTAGTCTGGCGTTTTAAGAGAGCAAGAACTGACTTTGTTTTCTTTTAGCTTCCGTCTTCTGGCTTTACAATCATCATGGGATTCAATCTTAGGTTTTACTTCTTCTTTTTTCTTATTTATTTATTTATTTAATTTTTTTTTTTTTTGGGTAGGACTTGGGTTGTAAACGTGTAGCCTTGTTGGGAGAATGGAGAGACGAATCTTGGTCCATTCTTCATTCTATTGAAGGCTTTTTTTATCAGTATGTTTACATCTTGTTTTTTATATGTACTGAACGCTTGTCGTTGTAAAATGAATCTAATCACCATATTTTACAGATTTGTTTTTATTCAACTTCTATCTCTTGATATAAAATTTATTGTAATATTATAAAATATTTGTTACATATGTTGTTCGAGGCTAAGTCCACTTCAATGGCTGCTCATGAGGAGCCATTGTGATGCAGTAAGAAGCCATAAAATTGCTAGAAACAAAACTCTTCGTCTCAATTCAATTAATTACAGAGAAAATAAGTTTTGAAAAGCTGATACAGAAGGGATTCTTTACATCAAAACTGAATCATCATTCTTCATCCCTCAACACTTATTCCTTGCGTTTAGTTAACGGCTCTATGAGCCTATTTCCAGTGACGACGAAAAGGAATAAAAAGACTTAACTAGAATAAAACATGAAAAACGACATTGAAACTAAAACAATATCGAATTAGTATATTTAATTAGCCTTTTAATGAAATTGCTCCCGCATTAGTTCCCCATTCTTGGAAGAGTTTTTCAAAATTCAAGGTGGATGTAGTGACATCATCGGGAGGATGATAGGAAAAAATATCAGCAACATTAAAAGTGTGGGAGAGTTGCCAATTCAAAGGGAGTTAAATGATATAAAAATTGTCATTAATCTTCTGTATTATTGAAAAAGGGCCATGTCTTCTGTTTTGCAACGTAGGACAACCATGAGGCAAACGATGCTTGTTAGGATATACCATCACCAGATCTCTCACTTCAAAGACTTGAAGACTTTGTCTTTTATTAGCTTGCACTTTGTACTTTTCATTAATTTTCTGAATGTGAGCTTGAACTTGCTCATGGAATTGTGCATAATCTTTGACCCATGAGGAAGCAGACTTACTAACAGGATGGGGAATGTTCAAGAGATCAACAGAACAATTGAATTGCTTAGTGTAAACCACAGAGAAAGGAGTGGTACCAATAGTCCTGTTCACAATGCTATTCATAACTTAGGATTGTTGTTGACCAAACATCTAAGCATATTACCCAATTTTCTATTCATAACTTCAGTCTGTCCATCTGATTTTTAATTGTATGCACTACTAAAGTTTAGGATACTACCAAACCTCTTCCAAAGTTCTATCCAAAAGTAACTAACAAATTTAACATCGTTGTCAAAAGTAATGGAGTGAGGGACCCCATGTAGTCCTACAATTTATTTGAAGAATATCGAGGCAGTGTCACTTGCATCATTGATCTTCTTACAAGGAATTAGGTGCACCATTTTTGAGACTCTTTCAACCATACTAGAATAGAATCAACCCACCTTTGAGTGATTGGGAGCCCTATGATGAAGTCCATACTTAGATATTTCCAAAAAGAGTGAAAAACAATTGGTGGTGTGATGTGTAAAGTCCTACGTTAGTTGATCCCTGCTTTGCACTTTGGCACACATGACATCTCTGAACATGCTTGGAAACATCCATTTTAAGGTGTGGCCAAAAGTATCTTTCCCTAAGATACTAATAGTCTTGTCCCTCCCTATATAAGCTGCCAAGCCCCCTTTATGTAGGCTCTTTGATTAACTAAATTCTTAGGGATGTGTAAGGGATGCAAAGCTGGTTACCCTTGAAGAGATATCCTTCTTGAATGTGGACTTCACATGTGTTGTCGAAATTCTTGCACTAGTGCCATAAATCTTGAAAATCTGTCTTCTTCATATTGTTTAGACAAGATCTCAAAGCTAATTAGTTCAGTTCTCAGTGTATTAAGCAATAAATGTCTCTGGTTCAATGTATTAGCTGTCTTATTTTGTTGGCCAACTTGTGCCCAAACACATACTATAATTTTTGGAAAAAAATCACCCATCATGCTTCTTGATATGTTCTTTTGAGAGTTTAGAAATTTTAATGCTTAATGATCACTATGTATAACAAATTCTCTCTAAATTAGATAGTGTTTGAAAGAGTATAAATTTAAGTATTGTTCAATGGTCTAACAGACTATTAATCTTTTAAACATTATCATCCGTCGGTATAAGTGTTAGACTCTTTCAAATTAACAATACTTAACTATGCTTTGTTAATGGATAATTTAGCTGTCCATAATAGTTTTGTTATAATTTATTGTCCATATTCATTTAATTGTATACAGTTACTGTGCATAGTCATTTTTAGTTGTAAATAACTGTCCGTAAACAGTTGTTTATAACTGTCCACAACTGTCCATAGACAATTTTATTGTATTTTGTAGTTTTGTGCATTTTGTAAAATCTATAAATAGAAAGAAATCATAAGACCAAATCATTCGGTCATTTTCATACAATATTCTTGACTTATTTCTAACATGCTTAATGATCACTATGCATATAATCATTACGATCATTTGGCCTAAATTTCATACCTTTGCTCTTGAAAATGCCTGAGGATATTGACAGCAATAGGTTCTGAGTTTTGTTGAAGGTTCTGATTGGTGTCTTCATCAGTTTCAAGCTTATGTTGTGAATGGTTCCTTTCTCTATTAGCGTTACGGGGGTTTTGGAGGTGGAGTGTGATCAACCCTACGCCCTTCGTAGTGGTGTTCCTGTTGCATTGCCATCAATTGTTGAGTGATAAGATCGAGTGAATGTTGGATTCTCTCAAATCTTCGGTCCATTCGAGATTCTAAATCGCGAACTAGTTCAGCTTCAATAACAATGGGGTCATTGGTGCCATCGTTTACTTGTCATTTTCCTTCATCATTGTTCGACATTGTGTACCATATCTGAAGCAGGAAGAAGCAATAAAACTGCTAGAAACAAAAACAATGAAATGATCTCATCGGTTCAATTCAATTACAGAGAAAATAAGCTTTAGAAAACAGTTACAGAAAGGATTCTTTACATCAAAATTGAATTTTCATTCTTCACCCCTCAACTATATGCCAGAGTTTGTTGTTTAAAATGCATAACCAACAACACTCATTCCTTTCGTTTAGCTAATTAAGGCTCTATCAACCTATTCTAATAACAACAAAAAGGAATAAAAGACTTGGCGACAATATATTAAACATGAAAAACGACATCAAATCTAAAACAATATTAAAGAAGTATATTTAATTAGCCTTTTACTAATGAAATAGCTCCTGCATTACATTGTCTGATATATATTTTGTTGGGAAATAACGCAAATTCCCGATAAGCTAGATTTATGAGAAAGCAAGAATAGAAACAATAACACACAAGATTTGATAACAGAGTTCGGCCAATCTTACTTACGTCTCCGGACCTGCTGCAGATCTTTTTACTGAAAGGGGAGAAATTACACAAGGTGTTTACAACACTCACAACTCACAACCCAATTACACCCAAGAAAATTACTCTCAATTTTCTCTCACAAAAGCTTTTCTCTCTAAGCTTTTCTCTCAATTGGAATGAACACTTTGGATGGTTAATTCATTACAATTACACATCTATTTATAGGAAAATTCATTCCTTGAATTACTCCTATAATTAATGCTTCCTTGAATTGCTCCTAGAATTAAGCTCCATGTTTTACTCCCTTGTTTTGTTCCATGTTTTTGCTTCCTTAATTTAAGGATATTTTGCTCTTAATTTGCTCCTTAAATTAAGGAGCTTTTATAACAATAATATCTAACAATCTCCCACTTGAAGACCGATTTCAATCAGTCTTCACACCTCGATCAACGCACAGCCTTTTCTAGTCTTTGTTACTCTAGAAGACTCAACCGAAGTTGAGCACAACTTCATTTGTCAATAATCACCACCTTTGTTAACATATCTGGCTGGATTTTTGCTCCTTGAATCTTCTCCGGTATTAACACATCATCTTCTAATGTAGATCCGATGAAGTGATAACGAAGTCCAATATGTTTGGTTCTAGAATGAAATGTCAATTCTTCGCTGCAAGTGTATTGCACTTTGACTATCACTACGCAGTAACATTCTTCTCTTGTTTGAATCCCAACTCGATTAACAAACCTTGAAGCCATATCATCTCTTTACTAGCTTCTGCCATCGCTACATACTCATTTCTCAGAAGTGGATAGTAGTGACAATTTTCCTCAGATTTGTGACATCCAACTACCACCGTAGTTCCAACAAAGAAATATATAACTACAGGCTTCTTCTATGATCAACTTCACCTCCAAAGTCTGCATCTACGCATCCTTGTACTTTTAACTCTCCTTTACTAAAGTACAAACACTTTCTCTCTGGTGCCTCGCAGATACCTCAAAATCCACTCGATCGCTTCCCAATGAGTTTTCCCGGATTTGACATAACCGCTTAACAACTCCCACCGTACATGGCCAATGTCCGGTCTTGCATGCACTATTGCAGACATCAAACTTCCAATGGGTGAGGCATAAGGAACCTTAGCTACGAATTCTCTCTTCCTCTTTCGAGGGACTGATCCTTGGATAGCGAAAATGACTAGCCAAGCGGTGCTAACCGGCTTGGCATTGCTCATGTTGAATCTATGCAAAACACGATTGATGTACCGAGATAACCGCAAGGATCCTTTCTTCTTATTTCTTGTGATTTGCATTCCAAGAATCTTTTTCTTTGGACCAAGTCTTTCATGTCAAACTCCTTTGACAATTGATGCTTCAATCTTCTCGATATCATCCATATCGAACCTCGCTACTAACATATCATCAACATAAAGTAGTAAAATGATATAACGGACCTATATCTCTTGAGCAGTAGCAACAATGGTCGCATTGCACTTCGAAACCTTCCTCAGGTACGGTTATCAAACTTTCTATACCATTGTCTCGGCTTGTTTCGTGCCATACAAACTCTTCTTAAGTCCGCACACCATGCTCTTTCTTCTTCCCTCTTCTCGAGAAACCTTCAGGTGGGTACACATGTATATCTCTTCATCTAAATCTCCATGAAGGAATGCAATTTTCACATCTAACCTCAAGATGAAGATCTTCAATGGCTACAATACTCAAACCGATCCGATAGTATCGAGCTTCACAACAGTGAGCGAAAATGTCGGTGTAGTCAACTCCTTCCTTCGTTGAAACCCTTTAACAACTAGGCGTGCTTTGTATCTCTTGGAACCATCACGTCTTCTTTCACCCGGTACACCCATTTGTCAGGAAGTTGCCTTCTTTCCCATAGGTAACTTAGCTAGTTCCCATGTCCGTCGAGATGAGAGATTTCATTTCTTCTTTCATAAGCTCCCACTTATCGGAATCTCGAGTCCGACAAGCTTCATCATAAGCATTCGGGCTCCCCCTCCACGCTAGCAACATATAGTTCATGTATCTCCCCGTCAAGAGCATATGAGGTCGAAGACCTTCTCAATACAGGAGCCTGAGTAAGAGGTCATGTGATGTCGAATGCCGTGTACTACTGGCCCAACAAGTTCCTCCGTCGAGGACTTGTTACAATTGGTTCTGTTGTCAAACTATCTCGGGACATCATCTCGCATCCGCAAATACCGACTCATTCTGCCTCGATTCATTGGCGCTCATTTTATGCATGTCCTTATACATCACCCTTTCGTTGAAAATCACATCTCTGCTACTACGGATAACTTTCTTGTTTTCGTCATCCCAAATACGGTAGCCAAACTCATCCTCACCATAGCCGATGAACGTGCATTTCTTGGATTTGGGATCAAGCTTATTCCTACCTCGATCACCGATATGCACAAATGCTACACGCCGAAAAACTTTTAGATGTGATAGTTTCACCTCTTTTTCGCTCCATACCTCCTTCCGGTATTCTGCTCCAATGGAACAGGATGGGCCTCGGCTGATCAAGTAAGGCTAGTGTTGATCGGCTTCGCCCGTAATCGGCTTCTAGACCCGTATACGAATGCTTCTAGCTCTTCGTCAACGTTCGGTTAAACGCTCTGTTTCAGTACACCATTGTGCCGGGGCGCGTGCTCCGGCAGCTCTTTCCATTCTCGATCCCACGCTCATAGCAAAATTTTTTGAATCTCGGTGTCTTCATATTCACCACCATTATCGGATCTCGAGCTTTTGATCTTCAAACCCGTCTCATTTTCCACCATAGCTTTCCATCTTCCGAAAGCCTCAAATACTTCACTTATGCTTTAGAAAGTAAACCCATACCTTCCGAGAATGATCACTTCGATGAAAGTCACGAAGTATTGTTTCCCACCAATGGATGAGGCGGTTGTTGGTCCCCAAACATCCGAGTGAATAAGCTCTAGCTTTTTCCTTCTTCGGGGTTCTACCACTTGTCCGAAAAAGCCGACTCTCTTTTGCTTTCCAAGTATACAATCTTCGCATACGTCCATCTCTACAGACCGTAGACCGAAGTTTTCCTTTGAAAGGCATAATCTTCATCCCCTTCTCACTACGTGGCCTAATCTCTCGGTGCTGTGTTTGGTGTTTCATTGCCACCAATTGTGATTGAACAACGTGTTTCTTTGCCATGTAAAGAGTGCCACTTTTCTTGCCTCGAGCAACTGCCATTGCACCCTTTGAAATCTTCCAATCATCACCACGGAAGATCGTAGCCAGTAAGCCTTCACTAGCCAACCCGTCCCACCGAGATTAAGTTCCCCGAGGTCGGAATATGCCCGACATCCTTCACTCCCAAACAGACCCGTTTAACTTAATCTTCACTACACCTTCGCTTGCCAATAATAAGCACATGGTTTGATCATCACCAAGATATACCTTTCCAAGGTTTCCTGGGACATATTTCTCAAGAATTCTTTCTCAGAAGTAGCAATGGAATGATGCTCCGCAGTCTAGCACCCAAGATTCTTCCGCTTTCTCCAAAGAGCATATCAATGCATCATCTCCTCCCGAGGTGGAAGTAACATTTGCCTCTCGCTTCACTTGTTTGTCGCCGGTGCATTCTTTGCACCGATTTTCAGTAGTGCGGCTTCTTCCACAATTCCAACACTCGATAGTCTTCGAGCCTGCTGAATTATTAGGATTCCTAGATTTGGACCTCCCGTCCTTTGATCTACCTCGGTAGTCAGCTCTACCACGTCCATTTCCTTTGGTTGAATTTCTTCCTCTTGACCTGATGCAAACCGAAGAGGTTGACGATTCACCGTCTCTCTACGTCTGATCTCTTCACCGAGAATCAAATCACGAACATCGTCATTTCAACTTATTGCTTCGACGAGCTACTCACGCGTGTAGACGAGCATTCCCAAATTTTCCGGTAAGACAAAAGTATCAACGTCGTACTTCTTCATCGAATTCAATTTCTTTCCACCGAACTCAACCGGGTTGTAATCGTGTCGAGTCTATCGAGATGTCGAGCTACCACGTGCCTTCCGCCATCCATGCAATTGAACAAGCGCCTCATCAAGTGCACTTTGTTCGAGGCCGATACGGCTTCGTACATATTGGAGAGCCGCATAAGACCCGCCGTGGTCTTTTCCTTTGCTATGTTGAAAGCAACATTACGGGATAACGTCAATCGAATAACTCAGGGCTTGTGCATGCAGAAGATTCCAATCTTTCTTCCTTCATAGCCTCCTCGGCTTCTTCCCCGAGAGAGGTTGATATAGATTTCTTTGATACGTATAATCCTCTATCTCGCATTTTCCAAAACCCGAAATCTGTGCCATCAAATTTCTCGAGTTTCACCCTTCCTTCATCTATCTACGGCCATTGCTCCCACTAAAATCTAACTTCCTCTGATCGTTTCGACTATTTCTTGCAAAAAATCGAGTAAATCACTACCAATAGCTCGATACTGAGTTGTTGGGAAATAACGCAAATTCTAGATGCTAGATTTATGAAAGCAAGAATAGAAACAATAACACACAAGATTTGATAACGGAGTTCAATCTACTAACGCTCCTCCTGACTGGTGAGATCTTTTTACCGAAAGCGGAGAAATTACACAAGCGTGTTTACAACACTCACAACTCACAACCCAATTACACCCAAGAAAATTACTTTCTCAATTTTCTCTCACAAAAGCTTTTTCTCTCTAAGCCTTTTCTCTCAATTGGAATGAACACTTTGGATGGTTAATTCATTACAATTACACATCTATTTACAGAAAATTCACTTCGAATTACTCATTAAATTAATGGTTCCTTGAATTGCTCCTAGAATTAAGCTTCATGTTTTACTCCTTGTTTTGCTCCACATGTTTTACCTCTTGTTTTGCTCCACGCTTTACCTCTTGCTTGCTCCACGTTTTGCTCCTTAATTTAAGGATGTTTTGCTCCTTAATTTGCTCCTTAAATTAAGGAGCTTTATAACAATAATATCTAACATATTTCATGTACCATGCATTAATTAGTTCATTTGTTTGTATTCATATTTTGATTCCGTGTGTCTTTTCTTCTTTTTAGTCTTGTTGATGATTTAAACTAGGGGAACTTCCTTTATCAGCATGAAGGTGAGAATGATAAATGCTCAGTTCTTGGCCAGTGTCTATCAACAGATTCAGGTCTGGGTTAATTAATGTTATGGCAAACTAGTTCTGCATAAATGTTGTGAATATTTGACTCTTAATGGTAAATCATAGTATTGTGACGTTGGTCAATGCTCAACATCTTTATTCACTTGGTCCCCTTTTGAAATAATTTTGCTTCGTTCCATTATTCTCTTTGTTCATGTTGAATTGCCTTATGCTGTTTTTACTTTGGTTTGTTGAGATATGATCCTTTGAGCTTTGCTTGCTTCAATATTCACTGTTCTATATCTGTAGTCTGCACTTCATATATATGAATTTTGACCAAGTATTCCAAATTTTGTTGGTTTTTGCCGAGGATGAGTCCAATTGCTTCAAGACTTTGCTCTTATCAAGAGGGGTATACCATATCCTTGTAATGCCAAAGATTGGAAAGGTACAGGACGAATAGGTAAGAGGAGGATATGTTTGGTAAATTCTAAAAAAATTGAAAAAATCCATTTTTTATTTTAATAATAAAAATAACATATTTAATAATTAAAAAATATATTAATTTAAAATTTAATAATTAATAATTAATAAAAATATATTATTGATAAGTTAATATTTTTTTATTTTTATACATTTTACTTTTACTGTATTATTTGTTTTCAATTTTATTATAAGTCATTGGAATTTGCCAAATGATAGCGTAAAATGTCCCGTGCGGCCTATCACATCCCATTCCGGCCTGGTCTTTTTTAGTTTATATGTCACATTGTTTTCAATCTGTTAATTACTGTGAGCTAGCCCACTTTATTGAATTTTCTTTTAAATTAGAATAACAACTTACTAAATCTAAGAATGGTATATTTAATTAGGAATTAAATTTTTTTAATGCATTTTTAATTTTACAAAATTTATATATTTTAATAGATTTTTAAGGGTTTTGATATATATTTTATTAAATTTTTAAAAATTCTGTATACATAGTATATATTTTATTAGAATTTAGAGAAATTTTGATAGATTTTAAATTCTATAAATTTTAATATATATTTTATTAAACTTTTATATAAGTTTTAATGGATAAATCTTATAACTTTTTATAAAAATAGCACAAAAATCATGTGATGAACGTTGAATTTTTTTTTTTTCCAATGGAAATAAACATGCGAAAATTTCAAAATTATTTAAAAAAAAAAAAACTTGACACATAGTTAATTCTCATCTCTCACACGCACATACCCTATTCTAATCCATGCCAAATCCCTCGCTAGAAATGTGTTACATAGCAGAATTTTGTGTGTTTGAATTGATGGTTACTCTTTTACTTTCAGAATTTTCTTAATTTTGAGAATACTCGCGATTAATTTCCTTCAACATTCAATCTCACAAATTATTTTAGATAAACTAATAAATGTATAATCTAAATATTAAATTTTTTTTATATAAATAAACTAATAAATATATCATAAAAATATTAAAAATTTGTAAACATGTTATCTAAATTTTTCAAACAAATATAGCACATAATTAATAGCATTACAAGAAACCTTCTTCGTCTTTTTTTGAAGTTGTCATTTTTTAGTTTATATTAGCTCCCGTATAACTTAATTTTTTTTTAAGTACATTGTTGGTTTTCAAACTGTGACTTTATTGACAAATCACTAAATAAAAAAAGTTAACATTTTTGTCCCAAAACTTATTTTATGTTTGTAAGAAAGATCTCTAAATTTTATTTTATGTTTTGGGTTCCTTATGTCAATATTTTTACGTTAAAATTTTAAGTGTTATTCGTATGAACCTTCGTTTAACTTTATTTAACATTAATCAAAATTAATAATTTAAAAATTCATGTATTTTAAGCTTTAAATTAATTTTAATAAATGATGTAATTTTTTTTTTGTTTAGGATAAGTTAAATCCTAACTATAATTAAAAATAATAATTAAATGTTAACTTTTAAAAGTTTGGTGCGAAAATGTTTAACTATTTTTTTTTTTTAAAAAAAAACTTTTGTAGACATAATTTAGAGATCAACAATATTATTCATCCAAAATTTTTAAAGTTTCTATTTATAATACGTTAACTCTTTTGCACGAGATAAAGGATATTTTTAGAAAATTAATAAAAATATATCATATTTTTTTTTCTTATAATAATATATCAATCATGATATAGTAATTTTTTTTTAAAAAAAAAATTATACTTATTCCATAGCAACAACCGAAAATATGATTATTATTCCTTTTCATGGTCAACTGTTCATGAGAATTATTATATTTTATTGGTCAGGAATTCAAATTATGTGAACAGAGTAAGCCTTAAATTTCAAAATTGTTTTAATTTCAATTTAACCTTTATTATTTATCTATTTTCAAGTCTTTAATATTTTTGCAAAGAAATTGTCATGATACCGATGGCCTTATAATCATGAAACTATGCTGGGGAAGGAGTATAAGCTATGTCACGCAAATGCACAAAAGAATTCCAAAAAATGCAGCTACTCTCACTTTACAAAATGAAACTTCTTACACACACATTGCATTTTCATATCTCTCAAGTTCTCTCTCTGTGCATCTTCATATTATGAAGTCTAGCTAACAACACAATGGTATTTAGGATCTCTTTATAGGCTTGTTAATTACAAGTTACTAATCACACCATACTAGATATATCATAACTAAGCTACTCATTCGTCCACACTAGTTAGTTATTCACGTTAATTAGTAACAATTATATCTTGGTGTCATTCTTTTAAAATCTTATTCTATTTTTAATTTTAATTCTAACATGATTTAACTATGTAATAATTAATTAAAGTGGTTTGAATTATGTAATGATACTTCTCAATTTTAAAAGGTTACAAGAAATTCTTTTTAATACATGCAAATTAAATTGTTATTTTAAGAATCTATCCAGACTCAATTCAATTTTTAACGGATTAAATGTAAGAGAATAGTGTTAATTCTTTAGACAATGAAATGCATGATTCAAAACTTGTGAACATACGTCTCAATGTTTAATTTACAAGTGATACTCTATCTATTAAGTTAAGATGGATATGCTTCTTATAACTGATGAATTAGTGTCATGGTCGTACCATCTTATTCTTAATGAGGTTTTTTTTTAATAAAAAAAAATACTCTTTAAACAACTACACCATTTTTAAATTACATCAACAATTATTATTATGGATTTAAACACTTTTTTTATAAAGGAAGAAGTGAGGATATAAGAAAAATTTCTTCTAATTGAGAGAAAGAAAAAAGATAAAATAAAACAAATGCACCAAGGTCTTTTAGTTATTTTTAACTAAAAATAATGATATAAAAGTAAATAATCAAATTTTTAATTTTTTTAACACGTGATATAGAATTATTAATGTGAATATAGATTTAAATATATTTGTGCAAAATAGCATTCAAATAAGTTTGTGGTGGAACTAATACACGTTCCATTGATTATTTTTTTTTTCCTTTTTTCTTTTGAAATATCTAATTTTGTACACCTGTAGCCGATCAGGCATTTTAGTTGGATATTACATGGTGGTATTATTTATTTTTTATTTTTTTTGAAAAGCAACCAGATAGCTTCCACTAAAGTAGCATATAAGTATTGATAAAATGAAATACAAAATTTCTATTGCTTTAAAAAAAAATATCACCAACATCTTATATGGAATGAAATATGATAATGTATGTAATCACAAAAACTAAGATATTATAATAACGATTGAAAAATGATCACCAAAATTAAAATATTATAATAATTAACTATCGAAATATGTTCGATATAGTTTTTAAAAGAACAAAATACAAAAATATGTAAAATCTTGTTTGAAGTAAAATCTCATATTCATAAAATATATTATTTTAAAGGAAGTTTAGAAATGTTTTGATTCGCCTAATACATTAACTTTCTTGAAATTAGACGGTCCATCAATTTTAGAAACTACTATATAGTGATAAACTGTAAAGAGCTCAAATTAAGCACCTTATACTCTTATGAGATTAATTAATCTACCTGTACAGCTGGGCTTAACTAGTTGTGGAGACTAACATAATATCATAAATTATCTTGTATTGAAATAATGCATATTTTTTGTTGGTACTAAAAATGTGTGGTTTGAAACCATCATTCTCTATGATATATGAGGATGTAATTGTTATTTAAAAAAAAAATTCATAGTTGAATCAAAATCGACGGTTGAGAAAGAAAGAGTAGATAGTTGCCCATTATACGTACGTGGCTTGAATAGTATTACAAATACGTACAAAATATATAATCTTAAAAATTCATAATGCATGCACAATTAGATATCATGCGCACCAGTGCTTTTAGTTGCTTTAACCATTAATATGTTTTCACGCATGGAACTTGAATTAATGAAGAGGATTATAATTATTATATTCAATCTGATAACTATGAACCCACGAACCTAATATGTTTAACAACAATGTGGGTAATATTAAAACAAAATTAACTTACTTGTTTTATTCAAATTAATGCATGTAGTACTAGATTTGATTCTGAGTGCATATATGGTTTTCTGGGTTGAATCAAATAGCTCTAGCTTATGGTATATACGTGTGGCCGCCATACATAATCAGCATGCACTAGTATATTATATAGCCAGCTAATTAATTAAGCTGTAAAGTAAATCAATTAAATTAAACAAATAATATTATATTAATTGACGACGAAACTAGTGATTCTGAATTTTCATACTTTAGTAGTATAAAATAAGCCATTCTGTTAGCTATGGTAGTAAATCAAAGTGATATATAAAATCCTCAATTAAGAGAAGTGTGTGGAAGTATAGGTATTACTAGCTATATAGTGATCCAAATAACATGTCAATGACTAAATCTTGTAGTTATTCCCTAATTGTGATCACTACCTTTGCTCTTTGTTTGGTTGTGAGATCACAGTTAACTGCTGATTTCTACGACCAAACATGCCCGACTTTGGCTCAAATAGTGCGAAAAGAGGTTCAAAATGCCATCAAGGTTGAAATGAGAATGGCTGCTTCTTTGATTCGGCTTCATTTTCATGATTGCTTTGTAAATGTGAGTTTCATCGTATATAATTATTATCTGAGTGGAAACATAGAAAATATGCAATAAAAATGTGTTAAAATACTACACATATTTTTTATCAGGACATTAATTATGAACATGCTTTGAATACATCTTCATAACATGTGTTTAAGGATTAAAAATGAAACTCTATTGGCCTATAATATCTCTTGCATAGAAAAGTAATAGAAAATACAGTATATGTGTAATCCTATAGAGAAACATATTAATGACTTTTGAGTAACATTTTGATTTATGCTTATATAGGGTTGTGATGCATCACTATTGTTGGATGGAAGTGCTGGAGAGAAGTTTGCTAATCCAAATGTGAATTCAGCAAGAGGATTCGAAGTAGTGGATACAATCAAAAGCTCTGTGGAGAGTGCTTGTAATGGAGTTGTATCTTGTTCTGATATCTTAGCCATAGCCGCAAGAGACTCTGTCCTATTAGTATGTTTACATTTCCATCCATCTCTATTTGCTCCTTTCCCTATTCTCTCTCTCTCTCTCTCTCTCTCTCTCTTTTAATACGCACTGGATGCACAAGAGTGATGTGTTGTGTATAAGTTGTGTAATGCAATATTACATGAGTTATGTAAATGTTGTATGGATTTAGCCATTTAGGTACAGAACTAGTAGATTCACAAACCTGTTTGTATATATTGCAGAGTGGAGGACCTTCCTGGAAAGTTTTATTCGGGAGAAGAGATGGGCTAGTGGCTAATCAAACAGGAGCCAATTCTGTAATTCCTTCTCCATTTGATAATCTAACTACAATTATTTCTAAATTTGCTAATGTAGGTCTAAACATCGGAGATGTTGTGGCCTTATCAGGTACTAAATCTCTACAAGATAATAAAATTTCTAAAAAAAATATTTATTAGCTATTTCGAGTTTTGATTGTTTCACATATATACAGGAGCTCATACAATTGGATTAGCAAGGTGTTCCACTTTCAGCAACAGATTGTTCAACTTTTCTGGAACAGGAGCTCCAGACGCCACATTAGATTCAACTATGACTACTGAACTACAAAACCTATGCCCATTAAATGGAGATGGAAATAAAACCACAGTTCTTGATCGAAACTCAATTGATTTATTTGACAACCACTACTTCCAGAACTTGCCTAATGGAAAAGGCCTTCTGAGTTCTGATCAAATCTTATTTTCCAGTAATGAGGCTGCAAGTACAACAAAAAGTTTAGTCCAAACTTATAGTGTCAATATGAATCTCTTCTTTTCTGACTTTGCAAATTCCATGATCAAAATGGGAAACATAAGTCCCCTTACTGGATCTGCTGGGCAGATTCGCAAGAACTGCAGGGTAGTCAATTCATAAAATATAAGGAAGCTTATGAATATATATATATATATATATATATATATAAAGTCAACTGTGTGTGTTTTTATAAGTTTTTCGGTTCTCTTAATATTGTAACAATAATAATTTAGTTAGTTAATTTGTGCCTGAATAATCAATATGATACTTCTCTCAGTGGAAAATTGGAAACATGCTGGACAGCCAACTAATTATTTCATACTTTTACGATGTCAACTCAACCGATTAGAGATGCTAAATAATTTATGATTATCAAGTGTTTGTAAATTTTGAAGATAAGTGATTCTAAATTTTTAAAATATTATTAACGCTTCAAGATAAACAATTTTGAATAAACGTTATCTTAATAAGATAAGTACAAAAATGCCACTCAAAAGTAGAAGTCACAACAGTATTATATTTGTGCTCGTTTTTTGTTATTATTGACGTGTTTTGGTATTAATCGTTTTCGATTTCTATGTTAGTTAACACATGAAAAAATTTAATTAGCTTTCTTTTATATTGTTTATTTATAATAATAAGAAATAATACAATTTTTAAAGACATAAAAAAACTATTGATCAATTCTTATTAAATTTTTTATCTGTATCGTGTTATTGTGTCGTATCAAACATTATTTTCAAACCACTTTTAATATTTTTATCCAAAACATGAAATACCTAAACACTTCTCTTAAAATTACTTTATTTTAAACCAATTCTCTTGAAAGTAATACAATAAGCACATTCAAACGGTCACATAATCCTTTGAAACGTACATGATCCTTTCCCATTCTTTCAAACACTTCTCTTAAAATTACTTTATTTTAAACCAATTCTCTTGAAAATAATACAATAAGCACATTCAAACGGTCACATAATCCTTTGAAACGTACATAATCCTTTCCCATTCTTTCAAATTCAGAAAAAGGAACATGCTAGCCTAGCCAGTATAGACGACGCTAACAAAACTAAAATTATAACATACGAATGGAAACTAACATGGCTACAAAGATAAGTGAAAAAACAAAGGGTAACTGGGTATAATGCAATCATAAGATTTTTAGTCTTCATACTCAGTTTCTTCATCATCATCATTGTTTTCAGCATATCTCCAACCATTTTCAACATTATCACGATCCTCCTCTGTTTCTTCACTGTCTTCTTCAGAAATTTCTTCTTCGACTGGCCATGGTTTTTTCACAATGTTCACCAAAACAGGAGATGCATTAGAGCCTTTAAGTGCAACTTTTGATGGAGGCAAATTCATTTTTGGCTTGGACTTGTTCTGTTTTTGGCTGGAGTGACCTTTTCCATTCACACGTTTTCCACCATGGGCATCTTGGTCACTGGCTTCATCCATCACATTATAAGCAGTAGTTGGGGCATTTTCAGCATTCTCATCGGACATATGGCCAGGATGCTCCCTCCTCAGATGTAATTTAAGCTTGTATTCATGGATGTAATCCTTGTCACACCCTTCGTATGGGCAAGCAAACGGGCGATCAGAGGATGCAGAGCCATAAGCCCCAGTGGAAGCCTTGAGAGATTTGGCTGGCTTCTCTGGAGGTGGGACATACTTTGTACCCTCAACTGCTGCATTCTGTACATCAATAACAGTTGTATTAAGAAAAGCAAACAAAAACAATCTCATGGTTAAAAGGTAAACAGGTAACTAAATTGGTCCAAGACTTGAAATTGGAAACTTTCCTGCAGTTATAGTATCCAAACCATGGCAAAGAATTCTTTTCCAGATGTGTCCTCATACCCCACCTTTCATAAGCTAATCAACATAAAATTTGGGGGAAAGCCATTTAACACTATGTTAAGAAAAACAAAATCCTTTTATGGTTTTCGTAAATATTGGAAAATATCTCCATATTCATCTTCACACCACATTCAAGCGTATGCTTTTTATTAATAAGACATAAGCTTTTATTAATAAGACATATGTCGCATATTCACAATATGCTAAATCAACAGAAAAATGGAGAACTATTTAGCATATGTACAATATCAATTTTCCAGAAAATAGAGCTTTATAGCAGAAGGATAGGAGTACGGTGAATTTATTTCCAGCCAAATCAACCGCAAATGCATTTGTAATTCAAATTTATGTTAACCTTTGGGAAATGTGTGGAAAACTCTAAAAAACACAATGATTTCATTTAAATTGATTGGTATGTGTTTGTACCGCTGGAAACTAGACAGTTTCCTGACATTGATTATAATTGTGACTGGTATCTTCTGTTCAAACAATGTATGATGGAAAAAAAAAGGACAGCAAACATGTCACATGAATTGAGGAATTGATACCAACCTTTTCATGATGAGATGCAATATGATTTTTTAGCTTATATTCATGGGCATATCTCTTTCCACAGTCTGGATAAGGACAAATATGGTAGTTCTCTTGTGAATGTGTTTTCATGTGGGATCTTAGGTTGAAATCCAAGGAAAACGCCTGCATATCGCATCATATTCAAAATGGATTAAAACTAACTTGTATTCTAAAAGTACAAAATAAAGAGGAAAAATGAAGCCCAAGATGATCACATGTGCTTTCGAAAGAGAAATGCCCTCAAAAATTAACAATATCATTAATGAATTATGCATTTTCATTTCCATATAAAGAGTGAAAGACTCAACCGCATAAAAGTTTAACAGAACATTGCATATGACAAATAGAGTAACGGGTCAAAATGTATGCATATTACAGTATGTGAGATATTTTCAACCGAAATGCATGAGTGGAAGATGTTTAGCTCAAAAAGAGTTCAATGAGAAAAAAAATGGGTGGAAAGAGAGCGAGAGCTTCTAAATGGTAAACAGAATATCACCTTACCACAGCCTTCATGAGGGCATATGAAATCTCTTTCTCCTGTATGAATAAGAAAGTGCCTTTTCAACTTTGAACTATCCAAAAATTTCTGCAAGAGATAATTCTTTTGAACATTAAAATGTAGGGCTGAAAGATAAGAAAGACAAGAGAAAATTGAAAAGAACAAAATAAGCAGTAGTCATTAACAAGCCGAGGTTAAAAGTTTGCCTACATATATGATTAGTCTAGAACAGCATGAAGGATTAGATAATGGATATACTACCTTTCCGCATCCCTCATAATGACAAACATATTGTCTCTCCCCATGAATATGGGAATGTTTCCTCAGAGCACCTGCATCAATGAAGGTCTTTCCACAGCCTTCATAGCTGCAAAGAAAAAGTACTTCAGTAGTTGGTTCTGGTTCTGGTTCCGGCTCTGGCACCTCTGGTTCCCTTGCTTTTTCTTTCAGCGCCTTCAATGTGTCCTCTAGTGAAACAAAACAAAGTATGAGTTTCAAGAAAACCATCATTGACATAAACTTGATCATCACCGTAACAAGGACAGAAAACAAGGCCTCACCATCTTGTCAGCCCACACTGGAGCTAAAAATAAAAAATAAAACCAAAAGTAATAATTGAATGTCATAGGCAACATAAACTCAAGAAAATTAAGAGAGAGGGAGCAAGATGTACCTGTCACCCACTTTAAGAGAGAACACTTCCCGCCAGTTGCGACCACATCTTGGGGAACCCTAATGAATCATTGTCTCAATCATTAGGTTGAGTAATGCAGTGATTACATCATATTATTATGCAAGCCTTGAACACTTCAGCAGATTCAATGCAGATCACTTTTAAACGTATCAGTATCTAATTATTTACGGGAGCAGAAAACAAATAAATAAATCATTATGCTTAAGCAATGTTGCGTACTCTAAAATCTCTACCTCTTTCAATTTCCTAATATCTAATCTAAATACTGATGGGAAGAAAATTTATCACGCAACTTAACTGAAGGGAATAGTTCTTAGTAAACTAAAAGATCCCCAAACAGCAATAAGTTTTAGAAAATACTAGTTCAACAGCGCTAGGAAGAACATATTGATAAACTATCTAATTGCGGCACACGACTTAATTTTTAAATTCCATCAGTATAAAATTTTTTTTTCAAATATTTATCAATAATCAAATTAATGATATAATAACTCGCAAAAATAAAGTTCAAAATATCAATATTTTTTTCGTTCTTCATCTCAATTTTGTCAGGAACCATATAGCAATAGTAATTGAGCCCTAATAAAAAACAGAGAGAAAAACTACAAGTGAGACCGACAAATAGTGAAAACCCAAAGAAGAAAATAGAAACTATGGTTCAAAATTAGAATATTCATAAATTCGAATCAGCATGTATAATATATAATCTACCATTCTTTGAACCATTTGGCAGAGGGAGTCTTGGATTTGAAAATGGGACGCCGAACGAAAAGATTGTGATTGAATTGGGTCTCCATCTATTTCTTCTTCGTTCAAGCTGTGCCGACTAACCTCGATAACTATATTGTAAGGTTATAGCTAAGGTTAATAATGGTTCAGGGGTAAGGTTAAAATTAGGATGAGATAATGGTTTCGGCATGGTAAGTCTTGGTGAAGAAACATGAAAGCTTCAATTTTTTTGTTCATACCGGATTGGACTGCTTGGTTATTTTGGACCGGTGGCTGAACCGGTCTCGACTATTAATTGCTAACATGCGTATAACGGTTTAACTGATTTTAAGCCTTCTTCTTTTACAATAAAAATTATAAAAAATAATATTCATAAAATTTATAATAATAAAAATAACATTTAAAAATATTAATTATATAAATAATAAAATTTAAAATTTAAACTTAAATTATGTTTAATATGAAATTACATAGCAAATTTTTTAATAATAAAATTATATAAATTACCTATATAAATTTTATTTTTATAATTATAAATTTTAAAAATATTATTTTTCAATTATCATCATGCATTATTCTTGAGTAATAAAGGCTACATTTAATGAACTTTTGGGAATAATACCAAGTTTTCTCCCTCTTTGACTATGTCTTAATTTTTAATAATATAAATTTAAAAATGTATTGATAAAAAAATTAAAACTATACTTAATTTAATAAAAAATAAAACATAATATCTTTCATACTATGTAAATTATTTTTCATTCTTTAGCAACCAGAAGGAAGCGACTGCATGTTTTCTACTACAACTACTTATATGGACTTTGCATTAAATGTGCTGTACAAAGTTTAAATTTATCCCACACTTTTTATTTTTGGTTAAATTGTATTATTAATTTTTAAATTTTAATTAAATTTATATTTAAATTCTTAAATTTTTTAATATATTATTTTTTCTCAAATTTTTAAAGTTTCACACATAAATTTTTAAATCTTTAAATTCTATAATTTAGTTCTAAAATTTTTAAAACTTTATACATAATTCTTAATTTGACTATCAAATTACATATTTATAAATCAAAAATTTAAGATATATATACAAAGTTTTAAAAATATGTACTAAATCATATTATTTAAAAATTTACGTAATTATGACTTTTTAAAAATTTAAAAATTTATAAGTAAATTTAATTAAAATTTAGAAATTAATAATGCATTTTTTTAATTCTATCTCACGTGTTGTTTTAATCATTAAGCTAAATATTTCAAATGTTAAACAAAAATTTGTAATGTTTTAATATAATAAGTAAATGGCAATTGCTCCGAAGACAATATATTAGCTCAATCTAATGTTGTGTATGTCATTTATTTAAATTTAATATTTTTCATAATTTTATGATTTTATTTATTTATTTTATACTTTTAAAAATATTACCCTTAATACCAAGGGCGGATCTACGGGGAGGCTTATGCCCTGGTTTGATTTTTTAAAAATATATATTTAAGTAGTATGCATAGTTTACTATTATAATGCATGACACCACATATTCTTTAATTATATTAAAAATATAATTTAGTTTTGTAATCTGTGAGTTCTGTATCTCATGTCCCATAAATATAAGAACATATAGAGTTGGTCCTATTTTTAAAATTTTGTTAAAAATCTAATATTAAAAAACGTGTAATCTTATTCTCATATATTATTTGTGAGAAAAATTTGCTTTATTCTTTCATTGTTTTCTATTTCTCCTATTTTGATGTAATTTGACTCTAAAATTTAAAATGAAATATTTTTATTTTTAAAGTAAATTACATTACAAATTTTATATTTTTAATTTTTGAGAATATTATATCCTATGAACATGCTAGTTAGGTAGTGACATAAAAAATAATAATATTAAACTTAAAAAATATAAAAAATCTTTAATTAACTAACATTTTAATTATTTATGAGTTATTGTTATAATTAACAGAATAAGTTAACATTATTTACTTTTTAGGACTAATTTCACTCAATAAAAAAATAATAAAACTTATACTTAAAGAAAATAATTTTTAGACTCATATGTATTTTTAGACATAATATTATACCTAATCCAACGTTTTATTACTTTACTATCATATATTTATATAACTCACGTTATGTATAAACTCCTACTAGTACGACATGTATAGTTATAAATTTTATCAAACAAATTGTCTACTTTTTACCTTAATATATATTACACATAAGTATAATAACAATAATTTATTTACCTATCAACCCATTCTTAAAATTTTAATTTTATATAATCAATTAACTCCCTTTCGGTCTTGTTTTTTTAAATATATATTTTTCTAATATTATATTTAAACTTTAAATTATAATATATTGTTAGTTGGATACATAATTAAACTTATATATTAAAAATATAAAACAATAACAAAATAATTAATTAGTTACTAAACATACAAACTAAAAAAACTTTACTACAATTAATTAATAAAAAACACACATAAAAATATTCAAATTAACTCGATAAAAATGGTTCTTATCGAATTGGTTTAAGACTTTAATGAATTGGCTTCATTTTCAATTTTCAAATCTATTTAAGACTTATGGATGTGGTGCAAAACCAATCAAACTCAAGGTTTTTCAATTATCATTCTTGCAATGAAATCTGAAAGATTATTTAAAAGAGAAGCATATATAATTTCAACAAGTTGAAAATATGTGAATGTCATTCGTATCGCATATAACCATAACAAAAGAGAGAAATAATACAAGTAACGAAATGAATAACAAAATCATGGAAAGAATGAAAGCTTGAGTAACAAAGCACATAGGTAATGCTTGAAAAGAGAATCTGCAACAAACACAAATAACAAACTCCTAAAAACCATAAACATGCCCTATTACTAGTATGACTCTAATATATTGACTAATCCATAATACTATATTACTATATCCTTTATTTAGTGCTTAACATCCTTCCTTGAGCTTATGTTCTAGGAAATACACTAAACTTAATTTCTATCTTTTGAAAATGTGAAAGTGGTAAGGACTTAGTCATTACATTTACTACATATTCTTGATTTAGAGTATAATCCACCATTACCTCTCCTGATGAGACCTTTTCCCATGAAAAAAAGAAATCTATTTCAACATGTTTAAATCATGAATAAAAGATATGATTTCTTATATGATAATCCGTACTTATGTTGTCACAATAAATCACAGATGTGTTAAGAAGAGAAGTATGTACTCTGTCATTAACTTTTTCATCCAAATCACCTTTGTCAATGTATGTATTAATGTCCCCTGAACTCAGATTCTATTGAAGACCCAGATACATCCTTATGTTTGTTAGACTTCTATGAAACCAAAGAGTGTCCAAGTATATGCATTATCCACCAGTACTCTTCCAATCATCAGTATAGATGGCCTAATCTACATCAATATATGCAATTAAAAATAAGCTTTTATATTTATAGAAGTAAAGACCATGATTAATGATTCCTCATAGATATCTAAGGAGTCTTTTAAGTGCATTCTAATGAATATTTGTAAGGCAATGTAAGAATTTATTAACTGTGTATGTAATCTCTAGTCTTATCAAGGTACAATACTATAATGTAACAACAATTGTCATATACTGTGTTGGATTTTGTAGCAACTCACCATGTGTTTTTGACAAAATCTTCCCTAAACTCAATGGTGTATCAACTAGCCTTCCCTCACTCAACTTAGCTTCCTCCAATAATTATTGGATGTATTTTTGTTGAGAAAGATGAAAACTATCCTTAGTTCTTATCATTTTTATGCCCAAGAAATAGTTTAAATACCCTAAATGCTTTAGAACAAATATTAAATTCAATTTATGAATAGCGTCTTTAATCAAAACAATGTTGTTTCCTGTTATGATTATATCATCAAAATTGATAAGAAAAACCTTAACATTTCCTTTATCTTCGTAAACCATCATATTGGTATCTGTCTGAGAATTCTTGGGTCCCTAATTCAATAGACACTAATTAAGCTTAGTAAACCAAGCCCTTAGTTCTTGCTTGAGCCATATAAATCATTCTTAAGCTTACATACATATTAAGGATGAATTGGTACTTCAGAGCCTATAGTTGGTGCAAGTACATTTCTTATTCTAGCTTTCTATTTAGGAATGTGTTATTGACATCTAATTAGGAATGTTTTATTGACATCTAATTATTTCACAACCCATCATCTAGTTAAAGCCAAAGTTAGCACTACTCTAATGGTTATATGTTTGATTATAGGACTAAAAGTCTCTATATGGTCAATACCTTGTGCTTGATAATGGCCCTTTGTCACAACTCTAGACTTATACCTCTTCAATGTTTTGTCTTGTTTCAATTTAATAATGAAGACCCATTTTTTTGCCTATGATCTTCTAACCTTATAGTATTGGTACAAACTTTCAAATACCATTATTCAAAAGAGCATTCTACTCTTTAGATATTGCTCCAATCCATTATGGATGCTTCATTATCACTGTGACAAAAACGGGTATGGGAATTATAAGTTGTGCAGTTGGGGCTTTTGGTTTAAAAACTCCATCATTTGCTTTAGTTCTCATACTATGAATATTTCAGTTGAATGAGGTTTATGTATAAAATATTCACAAGTAAAGAGAACTTTTTTTCATCAAAAATGACATGAGTACTAATGAAAATTTTGTTTATAGCTAGGTCTAAGCAAGAGAAACCTTTATAGTAATTTTCATAGCAAAGGAAAAATACATGGTATATATCTCAATTCAAGTTTGTTAGCTAGATAAGGTTATAAATAAGGGTAACAAACATGCCCAAACACTCTTAGGGAAGCATATTGTGGTTTACAACCATGCAATAATTCATAAGGGTTTTTCAAATCAAGAGTTCTAAAAGAGTGGCCTATTTATAAGATAAACACTCGTTCTAAGACTATATTCTCAAAACTGTAAAGGTATTCTTGACTGAATCATCATAGCCAATGTTGACTCTTCTACATGTCTACTTTTCTTTTCTACCATACAATTCTATTGAGATGTGTAAGGATATGATATTGTTCTTTGAAAACCACCTTGAAACATAAAAGGTTCTATACTCTTGAATTTAGTTCCTCATCACTCTAGAGTTGTTTAATATTGTCCATCCACCATAGAATCAAAATGTATGAAAATTTGAGTAACTTAGATTTTTGTATGAAAGACATACAACCATTGAAAACGTGTATAATCATCTATAAACAAGACAAAAATACCTCATGCATTGACACTAGTCACATGAATAGGCCCCAAATATCCACATGCACAATGTTAAAATGTTGAGGTGATCTATTATGTATATGTGAGAAAGGTCAACAATGAGACTTGCTTGATTGATAAGATCCATAAACATTTTTTAAAGAATTATTCCTTATCTTAAAATCACACTCATTAACAACCTTTTGTAAAATATTATAATAAGGACATCCTAATCTTTTATGCCATAAGATGCCTTCAGTAAGAGTCACATTATTATAAATTGGTAAATGTAAATCAATATTGTTAAAAGATTTCCCTGAAGAAATACTAAACCATGCAAAGTCTTTTTCAAACAACTTATACAAACCATTTTTAACTCTTTCCATTAACAATATGTCCTTATTCAAGCCCTTCACACAAAAGTGATTTGGATAAAACTCAACCAATACATTATTGTCTACGTATAATTATCTAACTGATATTAAATTCTTAGATAAGTGAGTAACATATAGCAAATATTTCAAATAAAAACTATTTTTTCAATGTTAAGTGAATCTAAGTAGTTAGTAATAGGAATAGTTTGTCCATTACCTAGTATGATAATCTTATGTCCTTAATAAGGCATTAGATTGATAACACTATTCATATCGTTTGTAAGGTGATGACTAGCACCATTATTCATGTACCAAGTTGGATCATTAAATGTTGTAAGAGGTGGACTCTAAAAGTGAGCTGGTTGTTGAGAGCCAAACTGAATAGGAGTAAAAACTTGTGAAGACTGCATACAATTAGTTGAAGGTGTATAATAAGAACCGTAAAAGATAGGAAAAACTGAAATATAGGTTGTGTATTATAATATTCTGGTAATTAGAGAGATATGGTGAAAATAGATGAGAACAATTAAGTTGAGAAGTATATAGAGGATGTAGAACATGTTGGGGTGGCCAAGAGGTGGAAAAGGTATAGGTGGTTGGCTAGATGGTGGTTGAGAACTTTTATAGGGCATAGGTGAATAAGAAGGATGTGAATGTGGTTATGGTAGTTGCAGTGGTCCATAGTTCATTTGTGCATCAGGTCTAACACCTTGAGTGTTGTTGTTGCTATTATTTGACTCCATGTACCTATAAAAGTAACGAGTTCACTATATTCAAGTTCCTTTCAAATCTGACTAGTACCTTTATACTTTCCATTATCTCTATTGTACTAAGAATTATCACCATAATTGTCTTGTGATTGTTTGAAGTGTGTAAAGTAAGCTATATGTCACGACCTTAAATTTCAAATAGCGATCGTGCGGTGCTTAGCACCGTCCGTTGCACTAAACCTGTCTTTGAATTCGAATGAAACTCCAAAGAGAGTTTGTAAAGAATGCTTTGTATTGCTCTAGAGAGAGTTTATCTTACAAGATGCTAAGAATTCCCAAGATGAATCCAAATGAAGACCAATGGGTCTTATTTATAGTGTGGTTCTAAGCTTAAGATTATGCCACACCTTTCTAGATTATTCTAAGCCTAGAATGTACAAGAGTGTTCTAGGTTTATGTACAATGTGCCACAAGGCTCTAGGACATTCTAGCCAACTCTAGAGTCTTCTAGGTTTGTCTAGTTCCTTCATGCATGTTCCGGGATGTTCCGTAAGCTTCCAGCGGCTTCTACATCCTTCTTGAACCATCTGGCATGCTCTAGATTATTTCAGCCCATTCTAGCACTCTCCAGCGTGCTCTA
The DNA here is from genome assembly GCA_033030585.1 of Hippophae rhamnoides. Lineage (NCBI taxonomy): Eukaryota > Viridiplantae > Streptophyta > Magnoliopsida > Rosales > Elaeagnaceae > Hippophae > Hippophae rhamnoides. The sequence continues at coordinate 73,371,480 of CM065427.1, forward strand.
GAACATTCTAGGGTCTTCAAGCTTGAGTTGAGTCCGTCCAACTCTAACCCTTTTTAGACATCTCTAGACAACTCTAGAACTTTCCATGTAGAATAGTCTAGATCTTTTAGGTAACCACTATTTATTTTGGATTTTTAGGGACATTTCGTACGGGACGTGACATATAACACTTCCAATATTCATCTGTTGAGTTCTAACATTATTTGTTGGATGTGTTATACTTATACATGAATTGCTACCAATGAATATGCATTGATCCACTAGTTGAATATCCATAAGGTGTTAATGCATGAATGTATGTTTGTCTATCAAAATTGGCCTATATTAGTTGATGATCCATTGAAAATAAATACATCCTTTTGATTTGTTGTTCAGGCACTCTTATCATCGTAAAGACTTCTTCTAGTTTAGGCATGGTCTTCTTATACGTGAGAGTTGTAATCAAGGAGTTCTATTCAAAGCTGACCATTAATCATATACAAAACCAATTTTAATAATGAGATAAGATCTCTGGCATTTAAAAGATGATTGAATGAATCATTGCCTTAATTGATGTACTCATTCATTGTCATATCATTCTTTCTTAATGTCTTTAATCTCCACCGTAATTGCTTAAGGTTTGTAGGTAAGGAATCTGTAAAATTCCTTTCCAGAATTGTCCAATAGTCAATTGTAAATGTGTTGCTAAATAAGTACTTCAAGTAACTTTGTGAAACTGAATTATAGATCTAATTCATCACTATTTTATTCTTTTTGTCCCACACATCAAAATCTAGATTGGACTCAAGAATTTCTTGAAAATCATCATCAGAAGTTCATGTCCAGATCCAGATCTCACCTTCTTCACAAACTTAGGATGAGTAATCTCAATGTCACTTAAGAATCCTTGCAAACCATAGACAACAGCTACATGTACTATTGTTGGTTTGACTTTAATCTAGTGACTACGCAATAGTTATATATTATTATACTCATTATTTATTGCTTAACAACGTCACATTAAAACCCACTTTTATATATCATAAATAAATCAAAAACTTTAAACTTTGACTTAGTGCAATTTACAAAACTGTTATAAATTCTAATCAACAATACAATATAGATTTAATTTTAAGATCTAAAATCTATTAATTTGATTACATCACTATGCAGACTATTAGTGGGACTACATGTCCACTTAATAATTAGTTGACATATTAAAAAATTTTAAAAATAATTCTTTTTATAAATAATAATTACATGTAACACAATACAAGAGCAAGAGAAGGACATAGTATAATTTATATATGATTATCTTTAAAAAAAAAGAACACTAAATTCATATATTTTTATTATATAAAAGAAATATTAATAGATGTGATTCAAACCTTGACTCATGATGATTAATGGATGTAGAATCACAACATCCGAATCTCAAAGTCCATTCCTGTAAGACTTGAAATAGCCCATACCTCAAAATTATAGTTTCTTCTTAAACAATGATAAGCACTTTCTTAAAAAATCATGGCTTTGTTTGTTAGTTACTTCAAAATGCTATCAATATTCTCATAATACTCTCATTTTTTCGAAATTTTTGAACCATAGTCATGGAAATCTATGTACGATCTAGTTCAACAAATTGTTAACCTTTATCTCCCCTAAATCAAAGCATTTGGTTAATTGGTACTTATTAACCAAAAGTTTTAATTTAATTTTTACAATTATTGGCAAAATAAATAATTATATACTCCTTTAAAAACAACTATATGCTTTAAAGTTGAAATTGGGTCTAATTTGATTTTTATTTCTGTTTTTTTTTAAATTGCATATATTATAAAATATTTGTGAGTATGATATTATAGTGTTAAAACATTTAACAAAATATTGGCATATTAATTTTATCATATGGATTTTTTTTCTAATTTAAAAAAATAATATAAATTTAAACATTTTAAAAAGTAAAGTAAATTGGATAATGCATTCAAAAAATTATTAAAATAATACATTTGTAAAGTAATATGAGTATAAGAGTACTTAATCTCATTTTATAAGTATAATTTCATTTTTAATCCTCATTTCATCACTAAATATATATTTTTTAATAATATAATAAATATTTATTTAATGTATCTTTATAAATGTGATATATGTTTTTACGAATGATATATAAAATTGAAGGTAATTGGCTTTCAAGTTTCCATTTAAAAAGAACTGGACTAGTTTTGAAACTCAAAAATGTTCGTTTCAAAAACTCAACTTCTGTTACTTTATTACAAAAATCAAATTATAATTTATCATCAGAATGTATAAATTTATTTGAAAAACTGAAATAATTAGAAAATGGCTATGAAATGAATTTTCAATTTTGTTCAAACGTCAAAACCATAAAAATTGAGATTTATTGAAAAAATTAAAAATTATGATCTAAAAACTCTAAACGGGGTTCCTATGGAGAAAACAGTAAACACCCTAACAAATATATACATAATATAGATTTTTTTTCTTTTTTAATCAATTTTTTTAAACCAAAAAATATATATCCTAAAATTAATAATATTATATTCACAAATATAAAAATATCTTTACGATATAACTTAATAAAATAAAAATTAAATTAGATCTCCAAAATTTCGGTCACTATCAAAAACCATGATATATATATATATATATATATATATATATATATATATTTGCATATAACACATCCGTTGTAATTAGTGATATTTATGATTCGGTCTGATTTTGCCTAAAAAAAATTTAATCAAACCGGACTGTTCATATAGTTGAAACCGGATCGGATTGGACCATTCGGCAATCTTAAATGTTATAACCGAACGATTTGGTCCGATTTTGTTAACGGTTTTGAACGATTAATAATAAATAAATATGATTCAATTTAATATGATATAATTTAATATGATGCAATCAAATGTAATACTCATTTATAATCATACATAGATAGATATTATTGTTAAATACATAAATACATAAATAAGATGTTATCAAAATCTAAAATAAATAAAAAAAATTAGACATGAAGAAATGAATTCCAAATATCTCGTTTACAAAGAATTATTAAACATATACAAACATCAAAACTCACAATCAACAACAATACATCATTAGATAATAATATTTAAAACTTATCCATTATTAATCATCAACAATCATTGTAATATCTTTAATAAACTTTACAATCAAACAAAATCAACATCTTCATAGATCTCTAGGTCATCATTGTATTCTGGTAAGAGGACATTGTCATTATTAATGGAAGAACAAAACCAATTTCGACTACATAATAATGTCTCTACCATTTTAGGATTCAAAGAACTCCTAAATGGATCAATAATGCGCCCTCTTGTGCTAAAAGCTGATTCTGATGCAACAGTTGAAACTTGAATTGTTAACACATCACATGCAATGAGAGAGATGATAGGAAACCTAAAAGAATTTGCCCTCCACCATTTTAATATATCAAACTTATCCAACATTACATTTTTACATGGGGTGTTCAATTGAATGCTAATAAAAACTTTGTTTTTTATTATTTATTAACTTTGTGGATTAATTACATTTAAAATATAACTATCTGCATAAATATTTAGTTTATAGCTGCATTACCTGCATATATAATATCAGGCATTAATGAATTAATAATACAGTTTGGTATTCAGAAACTGTATGAAATCTATAACAATATTAATTTAAACATTGTTTATGTACATTTTAAAAATTAAGAACTAATATGATTTAATAAGAACCTATAAAACAAAAACACCACAATTTATGTACATTTTATGACAAAAATACAGATTATATATAAATCATATATAAAAATTTATATTAACAAATCATGTTAATAAAAAAACACATTTAATTGTAAAGATCAATGTATTCTGTGAACTGTGATTATACTAAGGCAATTTGTTTAAACACTTTTTAAATGTAAGGGAATAGTCATAAAAATAAATAAATACATATTGGATACAAATGCACTTAAACCTGTGATTTTTTTTAAGAGAAATTTATTATCTAAACGAGTCCACACTCCACAGTGGTTGTTGTTCACTCAGAACCAATCCTGAGAACACTCTCTAGAGTCCAGACCATCAACAAGACATGAATTTGAGCTCCAAGTTTAATTAATTTTCTAGATCAAACAAATATTGATAACAATTTGATGGGAATTGGAATTAGATCAACAAGCAAAATAATTAAGCTTTAAAAGAGGGGCAACGTTTGAACAATTTAACTGAAGTTATAAGTTCTAACAGTATTAATTAGTTTCCACCATTTAAAAAAAATGAACTTTGTGAGAAAAAAATGTTCAAACTTTAGAGTTTAGAGTTCAGACTAACAAAAAAACAACATACTATTCAGATTTCAGACTTCAGACTTCAGACTTACCATTCAGTTTATTCAGGAAAAAACTACTACCAGTACTCCAGTAGTAGTAGACCACATACATATTTCGTGATTTTCGTCCATTGTTGTCATGACACGACACGACGCAAAGAGAGGTGGTTATTTGCTGGTGGAAGCGACACGAGGAGAGGTGGCTAGTTTCTGGTTGAAGCAACGCGTGGAACAATGGCTAGCTGTTGGTGGAAGCAAGGCGAGGAACGATGGTTAGCTGCTGGTGGAATCAACACGAGAAACAGTAGCTAGTTGCTAGTGGAAGAGACAACGGCCAGACCTAGAGCATAGACGCCGAAGTGGCGAAGGCGAATGCAGAGTCGTAGAGCGCAAAGAAAACGAGATTTCAATTTTTAGGGTTAGGATTAAGCGTTAACAAGTTACAGTTGAATGCCTTAACTCGAAAACAAAATATATATATATATACCCTGGTTTATAATATTTTAAATAAAAAAATTATTTATTTAATAAAACCGTCAGGTCCGATCCGACCGGTTATAATATTTTATAACCGGATCGAACTGATTTAAAATCGGTTTTATTTATTACGGACCGGATCGTTTCATTTACAAAACTGCTTGGTTCGGTCCGATTTAGATCATTTTTTTGGTTTCTACCGATCCGGCCCGTTTTTTGAACAACCCTAGGTGTAATTACAGTGATCCACGTAATATAACGGATTACATTATATGTATATTTGCATATAATACATCCGCTGTAATTACAGTGACTACTTAATATTACTTATTATATTTATATATATATTTAATGTAATTTATTATATCTATTATAATTTTTAACATACATCATACGTAATAATCAGTTATATCTACCTGTATATTTATTTATAATATGTTATATTTATCGAAAATCTTATTAGATTGTCATTAATGATTATCAAAGATGTTATTGATATTACATTGATTTTATTTTATTTAAATTATGAAAGATAAATGTTTTTATTTTTATTAAGTAATTTATATAAAAATGAGTTGTTAATTAAGAAAACATTTATCAATTTTAATAAATTGAAGCTATTATGGTAAAAATTTGCGTTGGGCTCCTTGACTTTTAAGTGAAGCCCGAATTATGAGTCTTTTTAGGAGGGGCCTGAAAAACAAAAGTCCAATATAGTAGCTTAGGATATTTGTCGAGTAATATTACGTAGGACGATTTATATATTTAGAAAAACAAGTTTAAAATACTCAAAATAAAAATTTATCAATAAGGTTTAAATTAAAAATAAAAAATACATCAAACTATTAAAAAGTTAAAGTGCAAATTTTAACTAAATTTATTTATAAATTCTCAAATTTTTAAAATTTAACACATAAGTCTTTAAACTTTTAAATCATATCATTTACTCTCAAACTTTTAAAACTTCACAAGTATATTTTAAATTTTTGATACATAAATATTTATTTTAATAACAAAGTGAGGATTTATGTGTGAAATCAAATCAATATTAATATTTTATTTATTTTTATATTTTTCTTACTTTTAACTTGAGATAAAATAAAATATCAAGATACATATTTTATAATAAAAAATTCTGACATATTAAATTAAGTATCTAGTACGATTTAGATTTACATTCTTAATTGATTTCTTTCGGAAACATATGAATATTCGAGACAAAATTTATATAATTGTTATATTTTTATTATATATAATATAATCTTATTTTACAGTCAAACATATAACTACACAAAAATTATATAATTATGATATTTAATACTAAGTATAAAAAATACGTGGAAAGAGGTTTATTATAAAATTAATTGAGTAATAATTTAATAATTATTGTAAGATGTGAGTATGTATTTAAACTAGTAATTTCAAAATTAAATGTTAATTACTCTAAATAATAATATTTTCAAAATTTTGAAAGCTATATATTTCTTATGAATATTATCAAAAAAATTATAAAGAGTGTATTGATTTATTAAAAGTAACTATCAACTAAAAATGTAAATCACTCGAACGGGTCCTTCATGATTATCTTAAAAATATGAAACCAAATGTGGTTGGGTAAATATCTAAAATACAGAGGAAAAACAACGAATTTTTTTTACTTATTTTAAGTTGGAACGAGATATCAACATTTTCTGATTAGATGAAAAGTTATGCCCCTCTTTAATCTTTTAATTTAAATTGAAATTTTAAGTTTTTCATAACTTAAGGTATATTTTCTAATTTATAATAAAAATTAATCGAAATCAAAATAAAAAAAAATTTAGAATAAATGTGTTGATTTCATTTGATAGTATTTATTAATAATTTATAAAAATCAAAATAATCAGAAAATAAATTATCTTTAAAATTTAAGGTAAACATAAAAAATAAAAATAAAGATAAATAAAACTTTTACTTTATAAAACTATCCTTATATATAAATTATTATTTATAATTAATATATTAGTTTTATTTTATAAAAATAATTAACATAATAATTTTATAATTTTAATTAAAAATTATATTTTAATAAAATCATCATGTTTTTTCATGAAAAATTAAATAAATAAATAAATTTAGTCAAGTAATTATAATAGTGTCTACTATAAATTACAACAATTAATTCATCATCTTGTGCTTTTTGTTGCACTAACCCAATTCTATAGAGCATCTTTAAAATATTGTAATTTTTTTAGAGGATAAAATTATTACAAAAAAAAATAAAAAATAAAGATGCTGGAAATGGAAGCACTCCAAAGGAGAATTGTGAATAAAAATTTAGGGAAATTTGTGAGTCATTTATTTTCTCTTTTAATGAAGTATTTAGCAATGATGAGAAGCAAAGAGTTGAGTTTTGTTGTTGTTGATTAGGGTGGAGAAGAAGAGTGTGTTTTAAATTTGATGATAGTTTTTTTTTTATGTTGAAAAAAACTGTAAATTTTATTGTTTGTTGTGGGATTGTTGATCCAATTTAAGAAAGTATAATAACTGGATAGTTGAAAATATTATTGAGTAATAGATTTTGTAAAATATCATTTGCATCATCAATTTTTTTTTTTTCATTTTCTTTATCCTCATTGTTATTGTGGTTGAAAAAGAGTTAAAACATATAATAAATAATTTAATAATTATATATATTGTTATTGTTTTGTTGATATTGTTAATGTAATTATTATATACTTTAAATTTTAAATAATAAAATCTATTTGTGAAAAATATATATATATATATATATATATTGGCATGAAAATTTATTATTATTATATTATATTATATTATAAAGCTGATCACTTTATTACACTTGCCCCCTCCCTCCTCTCTTTCATTTTGGTCATTTTTCGGACATTTAATTGGCTCACTTGACTTTTAACGATTGATATTAATATTTTTTTTCAAACAGAATAAAACATATTTTGCCCTTGTCGGTCATGTTTAAATCAACTATAAGTAAGGTCCCCCCCTCCACAAAAATGACGCAAAATCAATAAACTGCTAATCTTATTAATAATAAATAAAGTAACTAAAATATAATAATAGTAAATAAAATATTAAAATGAAGTGATTATACTGCAAATATATATATATGTATACAAAAATATAGCAATCAAATTATTTAAAATAATTTCATTTGATAATATTGTATGTCCATAGTAATTTTTCAGGCTGTACATTGATCTGGTTCGATTTGTAGGAAAAATATTAATCAGTGAATCGTTTGATTTATAAAACCGTTCGATTCGGTTTGGTTTGGTCCGATTTTCGATTTGGTTTAATTTTTGGACATCCCTAATGAAAAATAATAATAAAAATTTAATATACTATTAAACCGATTCGATTCGATCTGGTTTAAAAATTAATACAAATAAAACCGGACCAATTTATGTACATCCATAATACCTTTACATATTTGTAATATCATTAATATTTTAACATAAACATAAAAAACTTTATATAAGTCTAGACGTAATATTATTCACATTCTTCAACGTCATGTAAAATATATAATGAGAAGTATTATTCATGCTAGGGGTCTATAAAACGGTTCAGATCGAACCAAATCAAAAAACTTGATTGGATTGAACAATTTTATAAATCAAACGGTTTGATTTGGTTTATATTAATTAAAATTGTTTTTCAAACGGTTCAGTCCAATCCGATTTATATTAATTTTAAATCGATCAAATTGTATCGAATCAATTTAATAATATATTAAAAAAATTATATTATTTTTGTCTAAAAAACATATTAAATCGAATAATATTGAACGATTTTATAAATAAAATGTTCGATTTAATCCAATTTATATTAATTAAAAAAATAGTTTAAGTTAATTAAGTTTTTTTTTTTTAAATCAGACCGGATCGGATTAGCGTTCCCTCCTAATCCATTCTATAAGGGTACCCTAAAAACAGACAGTAAAAAAAAAAAAGAAAAAAAAAACGTGAGAATGGGAAAAGCGCCTGCACAACTTACGTGTAGCGCATATGAAGCTGATATGCATGTGGAAGCCTATCAATGCTGATAGTGACGCATGAAATTATCTAGAAATATGACATAGTACAATTGTACTATAAGTTTGGGTAATTATGTCAACCTAAAATCTCTTATCTTATTTCTCATTTACCGTGTGTCCCTTGTGAATCACTGCCAAAAGCCTGGTGAAAGCTGCAGCTTTTTTTATATATATTTTTTATCCATCATATTGCATATGTTTATATTAAAATCGAAATGCTTAAAAAATATAATCGATTTAAATTAATAAATTTAAAAAATTAATTTAATTCGAATCAATTTTTTTCCTTTTTATAATAACTTTTTTTTATTAATTTTTTTACTTTTATATTATAATTTTAAAATTTTCAAGGTAAATTTTATTATAATTCTTAAATTTATATTTTAATTAATTATTTAATATTATTATTCATATTAATCATAGAATTTTAAAAAACTTTAAAAATAAAATAAATAGACAATAATAAATAATATATTATTAAGATTTACACATTTAAATAAACAATGATATACATGAACTCCTATATTTTAAATAAATTTTCTTTTAGTACGAACATATTATAAAATATAAATACTTTGCAAATTTTACGGAACATTATTTTGTGTACAATGTTTTTACATTTTTAATAAGAGTATCTTCGACAAAATGAGGAGAACTAAGGAATACGTCCTTAGATCTTGTGGTTATAAATAAAAATTGAGAAAAATGTGGTTGCTAGAATGAAATAGTTCGTGGGTAATAAAGTTAAAAACATATGGAAGAAACTAATAAGATAAAGAAACGGAGGAAAGTAAGGAAGGAAACTAAAACATAAGAAAATAAAGTCTAAAAAATTAATTATACGAAGTTTATAAACCTTAAATAAGAAGATAAAAATAAAAATAATAAAATAAAGTAATTGAGTAGGTTTAATTTAAAGTAAGAACCAAATCAATTTAATATTAAGTAATTTTGTAAAATAAAAAACCTAAATAAATAAAATCCTAAGATAAAAAATTTAGTTGGATATATTGGGTTGGATTGATTTTGGTGCATTTTACACGCAAATATCTCTTACTAACTAAACCAATTAAGGAAAATATATTTGAAGCATTTATTTCAATACATATTATAATATAGGGTAATAATTTATGTAAGTTGGATCAATTCGAGTTGATTTGAACTAATCTAATTTAAATTGATCGAACTTTAACTCAATTCAAATTCAATTCAAGCCAATAAAAGTAAGTTCGAACCAAAACAAAACACAAACGAACCGGTCGAAACTATCCCAAATTGCTAATTGTATTTTTTTAATAAATTGAACTTCTTATTTTATAAATCAAAAAATATATTTAATAATTAAAGCTCGTTAGCTCAAACAATATTTCATGAAATATCAAAAATAAGGAAAATAATATTACAATAATTAATATTTTTAACAGATAAAAAATTAACATTGAATAAACAACTCACGCATACAATAAATTCTACAAAGATAATACAACTCCTTATACCAATATGTTATAATAACTAGTTAATGAGCATATAACACACATCGCGCGTGTCCTTTATAGCATACTTACTATAATAGCATGTGAAATATATGTTACATTCTTTGATCTATTTTGATAGATTTGATTATAATACTTGTATTTTTATCGTGGAATATTACGAGAAGTCAAAAAGTAAAATCTCAAAGTATGTTTAGATCTATAAACTTTTCTACATTGTATTTTTCTTTCTATAAATTTGGAATAACGTCAATGTTGATTTCATCTCTCCTTATTTTGTTTTATATTACATTAACTATGTTATATCCATCTACATCTATATTGTTTCTTTCATTAAAATTGAGACATGTTTACAAGTTAATAACTAAAAGTAAAAACAATAAAAAAATTAATTAACCAAAAATTAAATCACACAATTTAGATTAATCATGTAAAATGGGGTATTTTTTCCAAGTGCACAACAAGTAATTCTTTATTGGAAAATATAGATTTACAAAATATAATATAGTAATTATTAATATATCCCTTTTTAATCATAATTTACATATTGTTTTTATATTTTTTTTTCTTTTTGAATTTTTTTTTGTGGTTGAGTTTGCTAATATAAACATAAAAAATTGAAGAAGTTATGACTTATTAATGACCATATGAATTTTAAGATTCAAACGAGAACTTTTAGTAATATTTTGAAAGAAAATATTTTCTTTATAAGAATTATAATATGATATGAAAAAAAATTATTTTTTAAATTTTAAGTTTTTGAAATGGGTATAAAATATAACGTATTATTATTATTATTATTATTATTATTATTATTATTATTATTATTATTATTATTATTATTATTATTATTATTTAACTTCGGTTAATATGTTTGCTTGTTGGCTCGAAACTAAGTAGCTTTTGGGGGTTATTTAAGCATGTTTATATTTTTCATAAATTTAATTTGATTTGTGTTAGATTCATGTTATAAATTATTATTATAATATAATAAATTTTTATTGATATATAATATTATCGCTAGTTTAATATTTTATATTTTTCATTTAACATTAATTTCAACGTTAACAAAATTATTTAATATATATATATATAACATATTTTAAATTGAATTCTAATGTGTTTTTATCTTATTTTTTTTTCATCTTTATTGGAGTGCGAGAGTAGCGGAGAACTTAATTATTTTTCAAACAAATAAAACTAATAGTAGTTTTATTTAAAGAGTTTTTTTAATGAAAAATTCCTCACAGTATCATTAATATAAAACAATTACCCCAATGGATATCTAGTACAAATCAGTAAACAAAGCAGGAAAAAACACTTCAAAAATAATCCTATCAAAATAAAAAAAAATGGTAAATTTAGATGTTTTATGTTTCTGTACTGAAAAATAAAGTTCTTATTTTGGAAGAGAGCTTCCATACTTCCTCGATCAACACACCAAAGCATCCATCAGCACAATTAAGTTTTATTTAAACAAGTTAAGCACGAGAGAGTTTATAATTATTTAATTTAATTAATTTAATTTTTTAATTATTACATTGTGGGATAAAGATTTTATAATTTTTTTAAAAAAATATTATAATAGTTTGTTATTAGATACAAATAAATATTTTAACATCATAATTTTTAAGTTTGACATTTATAACTTTGTTATTTATGAAAATTATGTAATATAAATACTTACTTTTAATGATGTACTCAAAATTTTTATTTTAATAAATTATATAACTAAAAATGATTACTTTTCGTAATAACAGGTTATAGAACTAAAATAACTATTTTAAAAAATTATGAAACTTTTAATAACTAATTTAATAATTATAAAATTAATGTAATTATTTTATAAAAATTATTAAAATTCTGTTAATTTTTACCATCTATTTAATAACAATACATAATAAAATTAATTATTTTAATAAAATATAATTTTATACATTATTATAGTCTAATTTTATATATAATTTAATTTACTTCTATATAATATACATATATTCTTTTTGTTTGACATAAAAACTATTTTTTTTATATATATTTGAAAATATAATATATAAATATTTTTTATATTATAAAAAACATATTTTTAAAAGTTATTAAAAATAAAATTATATGAATAAAAAAACGGTAAGATATTATTATTATTATGTTGTGCTATAAAAAGTTAATTTCGCATTGTTCACAATATTTTTTTAAATTATACCTTGGTAAGGACTAAGGACAGAAAAAAAAAACAATGTAATTAACTAAAGGTTAAAAGGTTAAAAAAGAGAGGAAAAAATGTAAGATTGGCTACTGAAAGAAACGAGGATCAATGGAAAAATCAAAATATAGGGAGATTGTCAAGAAAACAAAAATACTTAATTTGGCGATAGTGCACGATATTAGAAGCGTAACAGACCAATTATTCAGTGACATTAAGTGGTATGTGATCCAAGTTTTGTGGTTGGCTATCCCTGACTTGCCTATGACACGATTATCATGGAAACGTGACGTAGATTTAACAAATTTTATCAGTTGGAATAAATTATTCATGAATGCTCTAGCATGTAATTATAACTATTAGTATGATATTTTAGATGTTTTATTTATTATTTTTAATTAGATATTTATTTTTTCTTTTTAAAAATTATATTAATCCATTACATAATTCATGATCAATAAATAATTTTTATAAAATATAATTATAATTCTCCTGTTTAATTTAATTTTTTTTATTATTACTATATTAGAAAATTATTATATAATACTATTTATTTATTTAATTTTTTTAAATCATTTCAAAATAATTTCTATTTAATGTAATTAAAAAATTAAAAATAATCTTATTCATATGCGTTATTTTTTAATAATATAATTAAATTATCATAAAAATAAATATAAAATTTAATTATCATTTTTTATAATAAATAATAAATAGTGATGATATTTTTTCAGTAAACGGAATTACTCTAAACTTAATTATATTGTAATTAAAAAAAATATTTTTTATTTTATTTTTAAAGCTATCCTATGACATGATATACATTATAATTAATATAAATATAAATTTATATATTTCTAATATTCCTTACATATTTATTCAGTAAATTAAAATGATTGTAAAAATGTATAAATTCAAAATTATTATCCATGTCATTAGTAGAAAGAATATAACTAAGTTGTTTTGAAAAATAATTAATAATTATTAGATATTTAAAAAAAAATGAAAGAGTGGGTAACTACTAATTAGATGAAAAAGAAAAAAAAAAGGAGGATGGAAAAGACTAGGAGGGAGGGAGGGAGGGAGGGAGGGAGATCTCTATAAAGAATACCTTTTAACATGGAGAACCAAACAAAGAGGGTATGATTTATACCGTAAATCCTGACTGTAACCACCGTCCTTTCAAGCAGGACCAGACACTGCATTCATGTAAATAAAGATTTAATAGTTTTTTATATATATATATATATAAATTTAGATTTTTACTCTTTGATATAACTCAATTTTTATAGTAATTGCAAGCAAAATGTTCTTCTATTTAAAAAATTTATAATAATAGTTTGGTATTTGATAAAAATGGTTGTTGAATTAAATAATAATTGGTTAAGAAGATAATGATAAATAGGTGGGTTTGGTTTGTGTGGCTATTAGAATTGATTAATAATGTATTGGATGATTTGATTATCTGTTCAAACTAAAATAGTATGAAAAGAGAGTGTTAGTGGGCCAGGTTAGAACTGTTTGGATTGATTTATCCTAACATTATCCATTTAATGATATTCTTAGTTCTAAACTTGCATCCAAGCACTCAAATTGTGATCTAGGCACCCAACTTGAGTTTTTTTAAATTTGGGTTTAATTGACTGAGCTGTAATTTTATTAATAAATAACGAGCACCCAAAAATTTTTATTTTAATTTCTAAATATAATTATAAGGAAAAAGATTGATTACTTACTCTCTTTTTTTTTTAATAATATGTTTTTACATGATATTCAATATTTATAAAAATAAGAGTTAAAAGATAATTGATTTCACGATATAATTATTAAATTTTGTATAGATTAAGAGTTAAAAGATAATTGATATTTGTTGGCACCCTCGAACAAAAAAAAAGAAAAAAAAGAAAAAGAATCTTAATCCAACCAAATGAAATAAGACGAAATATAGAAGCAATATGCAGGTAATAAAGGATCTTTTAAACGAAGAAGAGTTCCTAACTTTTTCAAGGAAGTGTTGATAAACAAATCTAAATCTCATAACCAAAATATATATGCAAGTGTCATTGAATTATTCTATACTCACTTTTTTTTTTTCAAAACTACTTTATACTTACTTAGTATCCATCTTTACAACTAATTGTATAAATATTATATTACTTATACGATTAGTTGTGTGTGCACAATTAATATTACTAATGGGTGATGTCGTTTTGGTCCTTATAAAACTTTTTCTTCTTCTTTTGATTGCTTTTTTTTTTATACACAAAAATAAATATTAAAATATCTTTAAAATAAATACATTTTATTTATATATATATATAAATAAATATCAAAATATTCTTAAAATAAATATAGTTTTTATTTATACATATAAATTAATATCAAAATATTCTTAAAATATATACACTTTTTATTTATAAAAAATATACATTTTTTAATTTATATACACAAATAAATATCAAAATGTTATTAAAATAAATACATTTTATAATTATAAATAAAAAAAATGAGAATAACTATTCAACAGTACATTAGTTATTCTTCCATTCTATTATTTCACTTTTTTTTATGATTTTTTTTAAATAAATATTTTTTTTATATATAAATAAATATTAAAATGTGCTTTAAATAGATACATTTTTTATAATTATAAATAAGAAACAAAAATAGTTAATAAACAGTACGTTGTTTATTCGCTCTTTCAACTGTTTCATTGCTTTTTTTGTTATTTTTTTTTAAAATAAATATATTTGTTATTTATATACACAAATTAATATCAAAATATCTTTAAAATAAATACACTTTTATTTATACATATACATAAATATCAAAATATTTTTAAAATAATTATTCTTTTTATTTCTATACGTAAATAAATACCAAAATATCTTTTAATAAATACATTTTTATTTATACATATAAATAAATATCAAAATATCTTTAAAATAGATATATTTTTTATAATTGCCAATAAAAACAGAAAATAACTAATTAGTTATTCTTACCTTCCATTTTTCGCTATTTTATTTTATAAAAATAAATATCAAAGTGTTTATAAAATAAATATATTTTTTATTTATACGTATAAATAAATATAGAAATATTTTTAAAATAAATTCATTTTTTATTTTTAAAATAAATATATTATTTATTTATATATAAATAAATATTAAAATACTCTTAAAATAAATAAATTCCGGAAGATTTTAAACTATGTGAAAATATATTATCAATTATAATACATCTACGTACAGACAATCTTAGGGAAAAAAAATCTTCTTACAAACAAATTGTCAATTAGCAGATTTACACGGGACTCAAAAATGGCGGTGATACTTTTTATACACTTTTAATATTTATAAAATTATTGATAAATTATATAAATAAAATTAAAAAATATTCTTTAAAAAATTTAAATATATTAGAATAATTTAAAAAATAAATAATAATATATTTTATTATTTATTGATATATCTTCGGAAATATAATCATCAATCTGTAACTGAAAATGGTAGATGATAGTGGCGCTCCTCTACTAAGTTATAATTAAGACATTTTTATTTAAAAACTAAGTATCTTTTATCATTTTTGTTTTTTTTTTATGATGAAAAATCAAATGTAAAGTACAAATTAAGGTCTCCATTAAAAAAAAAAAAGTCCCCAGTTTAATGGTTGTTCTAAGCTAAAGTAACGTTTTATAAAAAGTAAAGATTATTTGAATGATTAAACATCATCCGCATCACTATCACCGTTACTTTTGGTGATGATAATGCTTGACATAATTAACGTTTGCTTCTAATTAATTAAAGAGCTACTTTCTTAAGAGCCCAATTCTGTTAATTTATAAAGTCCCATTATTATTATTATTATTATTATTATTATTATTATTATTAAAAATAATAATATTATTATTATTATTAAAAATAATAATAATATTATTATTATTGAATTTTTATTTTAGGAGGAGAATATCTTTAGCTACAATCGACATTTTCTTATGCATGAGACATACATAGACATCTTATAGAACCAAAATATCTACGATAAGAAGACAAACTCCATCCATTATTTTAAATAAACAATTACAACATTAAAGGTAAATAGCTAAAAAATGGTAATCAAAATTCAAACATCTTATTTTTCATGAAAAGTATATTTGATTATATTAATTGATGTTATTATTTTTATATATTGAGTAGTCATTTCATTATGATTGTATATAACTAAATGAAGGATATATAAGGCTATTTTCAGGTTATATTTAAATATTAATTATTATAATATAATTAGTTTTTATACCCGTATGTTGCATATAATTTATTAAATATTAGAAATAATTTAGCATTTAATTTTATTCTAATTAAAAATATAAAATTATTATTATAATATTAAAAAATTGAGCATTATGTTATAAGTGATTTATTATATGTTAAAGTACTACTAGATTTTACTCTAATTGAAAATATAGTGTTATTATTATTATTTTAAAAAAAATTGAGCATATATTTTATTTATTATAATTAATTATAAAATAATGATAAAAATTTATTATTTTAATAAATAATTAGCTATCAATTAACTATAATTTATGTCATAAACCAATGTTACTAGGATAATTTTATATTCGTTTGAGTACATTACAACATTTTGGCACAATTAATCCTAGTATTGTCTCAAATTCTTTTTAGCTAATGGACTAAAATTGTTTGATGTTTTAAAATATGATTTCAAATAGTATTTAAAAATCATAATAAAAAATATATATATTTTTTTGAAAAATAAAAATTATTGTAAAAAATGATTTCATAAATTTTAAACATTTAAACATGTTATAAGATTTTTCAAAATTATGATATTTTATCTTTGATTCATACTTGATATGTTTTTAACATCAAATATCAAACATTTATTTATTTTTTTAAATTTTAAAATAATTATATTATTTATATATTTATAATTAAAACTCAAATAATAGACTGTATGTCGGTATCAAACATTTAAATATTTAGAGGAAAAAAAAAAGTTCAGATTTTAACGCAATTATGCAATAGTTTCGACAACAAGGACAATCACGTCATTTGAAATAATTTTTTGTCCACTCATGAATAACAGGGTACCAAATCTGACCAAACTAATAACAGGATGGCATTAGACAAAATTTAAAATAAAATAAAAGAGAAAAAAAAAACCAATTATCAGGGTTCAGTTGGGATGAGCTGTTAAAATGCATATGATGCTTTTCATCTGATGCTCACCTGTGCTGTCTTGCAGCTTCCTGGTCTTTGGATTCAACTGTTTTACCATTCTAACCCAGTACTGCTTTTTCTTTATTATAAAATATTAATATATATCGTAATTATAATTTATGTTTGAATATAATTATATATTATATATCTCTTGCCACACTTTTTTTTTTACAGCAAAAAATAAACTCTACGATAAAGGGGATGATAAAGTCTTTATTTTATGCGGATCTTAGTCTGTAGCTCTCAAAAGGGGTAGTGAAAGAAACAAAGAAAGAAATGGAGAGTAAACGGTAAACTGTGAAACTTTGTTTGATGACAATGAAGGTAAGTAAGAGTATACCTTTCAAATAGAGTACTAAAATTTCCATAAGACAAAGTTACCCCCATTTTAGACCAACAGGATAGTAAATAAGGCAGGACAGAATCGGGGTTTTAAAAGTTCAGAAGATAGGAAAGAATATCTAAATAAGAAAGAGTATTATTACAAGAAAACACACGTTTCAAGTTTTTTACAGAAATGCAAAGTCACGATTTTTAACCCATGAGAAGAATTTCTCAGACCCCACGAGTGGGTTTCTCTACAACTATTCTTATCTAACTCACTCCAACCTTCTCTCTTTGTATCTAATATTGTTCTTAGAATCTCAAGGAAAAGAAGAGAGAACAAAGAGAAAAGAACCCCACAGGACACTTGGAGTCTGACTTGGGTCCAATCCCAATATATCAGCAAATATTACAAAGTGTTAAATTCTAAAAAAAAATAATTTCCCACACTCCACTTTTCATATTTCTCTCTCTAAAACAGGAATAATAGTTCTAGATAGTGGGGGTGAGTTAAAGATTACAAAGTGTTTAATTATCATTTCCTCACATTCCCACATTTCTTATTTCTCTCTCTCTCTAAAACAAGAATAACAGTGATAGGTAGTGGGGATGAGTTAAAGAAAGAAATAGCATAGAAACAAAGAGATGTCCAAATGGGATTTTTAGTCAGCAATTAGCCTTGAAAAAACAAAGAAACAGAGTGGAATTTTTAAAATTATAATCCCTAGGAAGGGAGGAAAAAAAAAAAAACCCTTCCCCACCAAATGGACTTGACAGATTTGCAAAGCAACAAGAAGCACAATAACAACAACAGCAATTCAGCTCATCATCATCATCATCATCATCATCATCAACAATCTTCATCTTCTTCACAGTTTGTGGTCCCTTCTAATTTTGATGGTAGATCTTCTTCTTCAGGAGGAGGGCCATCTCAAGGTCCCTCTAATTTCATGGGCTCCATCTCCATTCAATCTGGCTTTAATACTTCCTCTGCCTTACACTCTTCTACTTCTTCTTCTTCTTCGGCCTCTAATTCAACTACCCCACCTCACTTAGTCGATGCTTCTCTAGCCATAGCTACCAGATCCGACTCAAACCCACAAACCCGACCCAATACTCTCGTCGATTCCTCCAAGAAGAATAACCAGCAATTATCTATCGTCCCAAGCACAGCGAACCCAGAAAACCCTGTAAAGCGATCCACCAAGGACCGTCATACGAAAGTAGATGGTCGAGGCCGAAGAATCCGAATGCCGGCTGCTTGTGCTGCTCGTGTTTTTCAATTGACCCGAGAATTGGGTCACAAGTCAGACGGTGAGACCATCGAATGGCTACTTCAACAGGCTGAGCATGCAATTATCGCTGCTACAGGAACAGGGACTATGCCAGCCAATTTCTCGAGTTTGAATATCTCGCTTCGTAGCAGTGGTTCAACTCTCTCCGCTCCTCCTTCTAAGTCTGCTCCTCATACGTTTCATGGTGCTTTGGCTTTAGCCACAGCAGCTCACCATCATCCTCATCCTCACTTTGATGAAGGTTTTGGGCACTCTGGTTTTATGGGTTTTCATCAGCAACATCATCAAACACCTCTTATGACAGCCGATCAAATTGCGGAAGCGCTTCCAGTTGGAGGTGGTGCCGGAGGAGATTGTACTGGTGGTGGTGGAGGAGGAGGAGAGCCGACTGATACCTATATGAGAAAACGCTTCAGAGAAGATTTGTTTAAAGACGAAAGTCAAGGACAAAATGAAACTGGTAGTGGTGGTGGAGAATCACCTTCACCTAATAAGGCATTTAAAACTTCTATTGCTAGTGGTTTGCAATTTTCCAATAAGCATCAACAAGAGCAGGGAGGATCTTCAGGCTTGCTTCGACCTTCAAATGTTTTGCCTGCAACTGCCATGTGGGCAGTCGCACCTGCACCCAACAGTGCTGCTGGGAGTACATTCTGGATGCTTCCAGTAACAGCTGGTGGTGCAGGTGGACCATCTATGTCCACCGGCACCTCAGGGGCTGGTCAATCTGAGACCCAGATGTGGACATTCCCAACAACGCCGGTTAGTCATGGTAATACATTACAAGCACCTTTACATTTTATGCCAAGGTTTAATCTTCCGGCAGGTAATCTTGACTTTCAAGGAGGAAGAGGTGGGAGTCCTCTTCAATTGGGTTCTATGTTAATGCAACAGCAACAACAACCATCACATCATCTTGGGTTGGGAGTTTCTGAGTCAAATTTGGGAATGTTGGCTGCTCTTAATGCTTACTCTAGAGCTGGTTTGAACATGAATTCTGAGCATCAGAGTCATCATTTAGACCACCATCATCAACAACAACATCAACCTCAGGGTACTGATAGTGGTGATGAAGGAGGTCAAAATAGTTCTCAATGATACAATCATAGTATACTTCAAGTTGGTAATTTGGTTAGATGCTCTTTGATTTATAAAAAATATATATTATATCTATGTGTTTACATTATATAGGAAAAGAAATTAAAGATTGTTGGTTTGTTTGTTTTAGCATATTACGTTGATCAATTTGTGGTGATTAGTTGAGTGTTTGGATTTGCTTGGATGAGAGAGTTACTACACATCTGAGAAGATAGCTTCGTTGTAGCATTTGTTTGTTTATTTTTGGTAAATTATTCAAGATTGCAGGGGAGGAGATTGATCATGTGTAATTTGTAAGCCTAGTCCGAAGGGACTTGAGAAACACGAAGAGTGAGGTTGTATAGGAGGAGGAAATTAATCAATTTGTGTTTTTAGTTTTGTTAATTTAATTAGTATGTTCGTTTCGAACAAGTTAATAATAGAAAACAAGAAAAAAATAATTTGAGATTTAAAAAAAAAAAAACTGAAATAAAATCCATGTTCTTAGCAATTTTCCAATTAGCATTAAGCATAAAGAATCAATTTCTTTGCTTCTCTTTTAACACACCGTATAAAGCATCTTTTTTTTATATCCTCTTATTCTTGAATGGCAAAAAGCCGAAGCTTATCCAAAAAATAAAAATAATAATAATAATAATAATGATGATGTTGAGACTTGAGAAGGCTTCTCTTTATGGAATAGGTGAAGTATTTGCTTTGCTTGATTCATAGAGTTTAGTGCCTGTTATATAACTTTTTCTCAAATATTTAGTTTAATTACTTATTATATTCATAATGTAAGTTATATTTTATAAAAATATTTATTTAATTTAATTATGTTTACTATAAAAATATATCTAATTTTAATTATAATTATATCAATATTTATATGGACATAATTATAACTTTAAAAAAAATATATTATTAAATATGATTTTATAGTTGTTAACATAATCGTAATAATAAAGTAAATATTTTTGTAAATTATACACTGTTGTCAGTTAACCGGGTTAACCCAAAGATTTAGCCAAATAAATCTTGAAAAATAATATATATAACATTCATTCAAATTTATATAAAAAAAGATAGTTAACTCATATTTTGAGTATTAAAAAAGCATAGTTCGTACATTTCAAAATGAATATTTTCTAATTGTTTGTTATAATTTTGATAATTTAAAATTATTAAATGTTTAACTTCTTCAATTTAACCTATTTAATATTATTATGTGTTATTTTTATTGGATAAATTTTAATGATGTTAGTTATGTTGTTATAAATTTTAGATGTAGTAATTTACTTTTTATGATAAAGGATTTTCTTCTACAAGAGTCTTTGTGTGAGTATTTTTCTCAGATAGATTTATTATGGTTATATTTTTTATAAAACTTCACGTATAAGTTTTATTATTTTTAAATCTTATAATTTAATGTTTAAATTTTTAAAATTTTACATATAATTTTTAATTTAACTACTAAAATATATATACATAAATAAAAAATTTAAGATCTATTTTTAAAGTTTTAAAAATATGTGTATAAAATTATATGATTTAAAAGTTTAGGAATTTATTTGTGAATTTTTAATATTTCGAAGATCAACTAGTGTGTTTTAAAAGTTTGAGAACACATGTTAATTTAGTTAAAATTTTAAAATTAATGATGCACTAATTGTAGGGTATTTGTAAAGGACATATATTTTATAATAGTTTAAAAAAGGGTATATATTATTTTTAGTTTAAAAATACGTAAATTGAAATCTATTACAATTTGCAGATAATTATATTTTTTTTCTCTCTCCTCCTTTACTTCCCGGTCACTTCTTACTCGCCATCCTTCACAATCACTTTTTCTTTCTCTTCATACTTCCCCTCCTTCCCAGCCACTTTTTCTTTCTCTTCTTACTTCCCCTCCTTCCCAGCCACTTTTTCTTTCTCTTCTTACTTCCCCTCCTTCCCAAACAATTTTTCCTCCTCTTCTTATTCCCCTTCTTTTCATCTATTTTTTTTTTCTTCAAAAAATCAAACTGTACATTTTTTTTCTTCTTAAAAAAAAACTAAAAATAAAATATCCTCATTTATTTAATAAATAATAATTTATTTTTATTATAAATAAAAATAAATTATATTTATATAATAAAAAATATATAATTTTTATAACAAATAACTTATAAAAATTTTATTATAAAATAATTTAAAATAATAATAATAAATTTATATTTATTTTATTATAAAATAATTTATTTTTATTTTTTAAAATAAAACTTTAATATATAATATAATAAAAGAGATTTATGTATTTAAAATTAATTATAAATTTATAAAATGTTAATATTTTTTTATGTTTATAATAATTATGTTTTGTAAAATAGAATAAATATATATATTTTTATTTATTTTTAAATAAAATTGATTAAAATATATATTTTCAAGTTTAAGGTTAAAATGTGTCTTTTTTTAAACTAAAAACAATCTTAGCCCTTTTTTTAAACTATTGTAAAAAATATGCCCCTTTTAGACAAATCCCCTTTAGTCTAAATAAAAACATATATTTGTATTTTTTTTCACTTAGATGTTATTCTATAATAATTTTTATTGCATATAGATATTCATCTATGATGATTTGTGTCACTCTAATTTGTGTATTGTTATAAATTTATAACTTCATTTAGATTTATTGTATCAAAAATTATATAAATAAAGATAAGATATTAAGATTTTATTTTTTTATTAAGAATTGTAAATATATTAATTGTACCAATCAAACAATTCATTAGATAACTTTATAATAATAAATAATAATTAAATAACTAAATAATAAATATAAGTATAAAATTTAAAGATAAACATGTAATATCTAAATTAAAGGGTAATAATTTTAATCTAGATAAATTATAATTTTAAAATTATTATCTTTTTATTTTACATCAATTTGTTTTTATTTCTTTGATAAAAATAAATGAAATTTACAAACATAATATTAGTGATATATCTATAAGTTTATTATTATGAGTTTTTATTAATGGTAAGTAAATAAATAAAAATCAATGTATTACCAGAAATTTAATCCAAAATTTTTTTATATCAACTTTTGAATTATAATCTATACCAATTTTAAATTAAAAATAACATTATAAAATGAATGAATGCCTTACAATTTGAAAAAAAATATATATGTTAATTTTTTATTAATTATGAAAAATATTTATAAAATAAATATTAGGAAATAATAATATTTTTTAGATCAAACAATAATTTAATATAATTTAAATTTATGATTTAAAATAAAAGAATAAATAAGTCTCGCAGTTATCTATGCTAATCATAAAAAAAAAATTTATTTTAATTTCTTAATTAATATAAAAATTTAATTAAAGTACAAATATAATAAACGTGGATTATATATATAAATACACTATCAATGTATGAATCAATTTGATTTAGTATGGGTTCATAAAGTTTAAAATCTAAAATTTTTGCATTACCAACCTCCTATTCGCCGTACTATCATAAGCATTCGTTTGACGGCAACAGACCCCTCTGGACTATTATACTATTGTATTATAATAACGTAAAAATTGATAAAATAATTTTTCCCTAAAATATCTATATTTATTAATAGAGTTGTAATTTGTGTAATTTAATTAGTTCAATTTTAATTTAAATTAAATTAAATTTGTAATGAATTATAAACACTAATACAAACCAAAAAAATTCTTACAATCCCAAACTAGTTCGAATTAATCCAAATTTTTATTTATATGTATTAATTAATTTTTTTTATCTTATAATTTTTTTTAATTTTTAATCTAATTAAAATAATAATTTTTTTGAACTAAATTAAGTAAACATACATATATAGATTTTCTTAAAAACTTTTACAAGACTAAAAAGTAAATTTTTTTAAATATATAAGTATAATACAAAACAACTCAATAAATTACTAACTAAAATTAAAGTAAAATAATATTTTAAACTTAAAATTTATGTGATTGTGATTAATAACATAAAATATTTGTAAAAGTAATTAAAAATAATAAAATTATATCCAATTTAATAGACGCACGAACAAATAAATAAATTCATCGTAAATATTTTACGTGAAATAATTTATTAATTCAAAAAAAGTGTGACAATTCTTAGTTTTATATGAAATTAAAAAAATACTCGTATATCTAGTCATATTCATTATTGATAAGATATTGTATAATTCTTATCAATAAATTGATAATCAATATACGAAGACAAAAAAAATTATAAAAAAAAAATATAACAAATTTTACAAACTTGATCTAAGAGATTCAACGTATAAAAAAATAATATTAATAATATATAACAATAATTATATTATTTTTTATTTTATTATTATTATCCAATTATCCCTAATCCAACCATAATTTAACTCTAATATTTTTTATATTATTTAGATTGACTTAAATTAAATCTAAATTTAATTCAACTCATACTTAGTTTATAATCAATTTAAAGAATCAAATTATAGTATAAATTATCACTCCTATTTACTAATCTTATTTTGATGATTTGTAATTTTTCTATACTAGATTTTATTTGTACACAATCTAAATCAAATCAAATCTATATATATTTAAATAAATGAAATTAATTTTATTTATATTTAATAATATGAAGTTTACTTCAACACATTTATACACGAGTACTTTTACGTATTATTAGTAAAAAAGTAACATTATTCACGTATACAGTGAATTGTTAAATATATAAGAAATAAATAGCATTAGATAGATACCAAGACTAATAATATTATATGAGAAATTAACCACTAATGCTACAAGTAATTTTCTTTATACAGTTATTAATGAGTAATCAATGGTTGTCCAACACTCATCATTGTCATTCCAATCAACATTAGTAGTCAACGACGGTTAACAATAATCGTTGAGTACTCTATACAAAGAAAACAAACTTTATTTGTAGTACTTTCGAAGAAACTGATAAATTGTTTATTTTGAGGAAAAAACATTTTATTTAATTTTAAAAATAATTATTTAAAAAAAATTATATTTATCTAATAAAATCTCATTATATTAAGATTTAATTAACACTTACAAATTATATAATTTTAATAAATTAATATTTTAGTTATAGTTATCAAAGTATGTTTATTACTATAGTAATTTTAAGTTTAAGTTATTGAATAATAATTTTAAAAAAATTTCAAACTTTACATAAAGAAAACATACTAATATTACATGTTTATTTTTTAAAAAATTATATATATATATACATATTCATTTAATAAAAAGTTTTAATTTTTATTAAAAAAATTGACCCGATTTAAATTTAAATTTAATAAATAAATAAATATATTTTAATAATTATATGATTAAAATGTTAATAAAGTAAAATTATATTCCAAAAATTATTTTTTTATTGTAATTAATAATATCCTTTGCCATCGCCCTCCCTCCTGTAGTTTCGCCTTCCCTCCTGGAGTTTTGTCATTGGATGTTTGTTTCCAGGAATTCCGTAATATACGCAATTAAAAAAGCTTCAAAATTGGCATTATTTACGTACGAGAAATTCTTGAAAATTTCCGCTTTTTACTATCAGATATCTTGATAATTATAAGATAATTAAAAATTAATTATTATAATTATTATATTAAAATGATAAATTTGTCTTCATATTTTTAAATTAAAATAAGACATTATATTCAACAATTTATTTTTTTACTCATGTATATAACAAGCTATTTCATTTAACATCATCCTATTCAACATCTCAGTACTTTTTCTTCATCACTTTCTACGTCTGCATTCACCATTAACCACACACAAACCCTAAAATTCTAATAAGATAAGATTCATATGATATTTGGTTTTCAAGAAAGATTACATTTTTCATAACGCCATTCTACCTTTTTTTTTCATGTTCATTTTGTTTTCCCACCAAACATTACTTAGTTTCCTTTTATTAAAATATTTCAAACATATATATTATGGTAAGAATTATAAAAATACAAATTGAGTTTAGTGTGGGTCCTAAACTCCTTGATTTTTTAGCACCTTCCTTTATCGCTCTTTCTTGGATTCTTTTACAGATATTTAAGACTCCAAAACTAGAGAGAAAGTAGCACAATCAATAAAGAAAGAAAGAAATAGACACCATTTTCGTTATTGATGAAAGAGAAAGAGAAAGAGTAGGATGTATTGAGATTTTTTTTTAAAAAAAAAAGGTTTTTTTATGCGTGAGTAAATAAGAAGTTGAATGGAATGTTTTATTTTAATTTAAGTATGTGATAACAAATTTGTTATTTTTATGTAATAATAATTAATTTTTAATCATTTTATAGTTATAGGGATATCTCATAATAAAAAGCAGAATTCTTCAAAAAAATTTCATATATATATATTAATTAAGAGCAAAAAATGTTGATTACTTCAAGTTAAAAGATAATAATTTATCTATGTATTTAGTTAATCACTTATTTAGAATATTATAAATTTATTTTTAATATTTCAATTTATATATTTTAATCTCAAACGTTTTCAATTTTAAATTTTGTTAAATTGATTTTAAAATGTTATAATTAATTATTACACTAACTATTTTAAAATATATAATTTGATTATAATTTATGATAAAAAATTTTGTCCTCAATTATTTCATTATTTGATAATTAAGTATAACATTATCAAATTAATTTAACAAAAATTAAAAATTTAGATTAAATTTAAAAATAATAGTAACTAATTTATATGAATTAATAGATGGTGAATGAAATTGTGATATGTTAAAAAGCAATTGTAATAGTTTAAAATTATAGTTTAATTATATAATTTATGGGTCAAGTATATTATAAAAATTTAACATTTTAATGTAAAAATCCTCGAATGTAACTAGAAATACTCACTTTTTAATAGTTATGATACTTAAAATATTTATTTTAATAATTATAAAATTAAATAATTTCAGTCTTTCTAATAATAACGTACATATTACTAAACTTACCGATTATAAGAATAAAATATTTAATTAAAAATATAATAATCTCTGGTGCTCAACCGCAGTTAATGAACAAAATGGATAGATACACTTAATTATTATTATTATTATTATTATTATTATTATTATTTGTTTTTGAGCATCGGACCAGGAATGGGCAGGGGACGGGCGGTCCGAACCGAATTTTAAAACCTATAACCGAAATTGTCCGAAAATCGTTACGGTTTAGGGACGGTTTTTTACCCGCGGATAACGGTTCGGGACGGTTATGAAAAAAAAAACGAAATATATATAATTTAATTTATTAAATATATATAATTAATTTTTTATTTATAATTTAATATATAATTTAATTAATTAAATCTAATTAATTTCGGGTACGGGCGGGTACGGTTTTTAGTATAACCGTAACCGAATCGTAACCGTTGTTTCATATTCAATTTTTCCCCAAAATCGTCCCTATTTCCAAAATTTACCGGTTAAAAACCGAACCGTCGGTTCGGATAACCGCGGATAACCGAATCCGTGATTTTTTTGCCCATCCCTAGGCAACGCTTTATTGTTTACGGAAAGAGAAAAAAATTATAATTAATATATTAATTTTTATTGGATATAATTATATAAATTTGAATGTATTTAATAATAATTTATTTAAAAATTATGATTTTTTAATACAAATTGTTCTGGATGATGTTTTGGACATATGTTACCTTAAAATTAAAATTACATGTAAGTGAATGAAGGGACGATCTAAAATAGTCGCGCAGGAAATAGTGTTTAATAATGCAAGGAATAGATAATGAATCCACGCGCATCACGCGTTCCAATCATCCAATCATATATACGTTAAGTGCGGTTCTTCTAAGAGTCGAAACGTCGTAATTAAAGGAAATTTTTATTTATTATAAGTGTCGTGTCGTGTCGTGTCGTGTCGGTATTATTATAATTTATACATTAACAAATTTTTATATTTTAATTAATAATTATATATCATATTATTTATACTTATAACACAACTTATATCAATAATTTAAATTATTACTATTAATTAAATAAGTATGTATAGATGTTTTTAGTTATTGAAAACAAGGCTGCTTTATATAGTTGACTGGTTGGTCCTGTCCTGTGGAAGCAAAAACATTGATTATTAGGTAGTGGAGAAAAAATTGGTAAAGTTGATGATACTAGTTGTGCTTGAAATATCCTTTAAAATTAAGAATCAAAACCATTAGAATAAATCATACAAGTTAATTATATATATATATATATTTGCATATAACCAAACTCTGTTTCATGTTCATGAAAAGTCTATATTTCTTGAATAGTTCATCTAAAAATATAATAAAAATAAAAAAATTACCACACTGCATGAACAAAAATGGTAAAAGGATATGATGTTTTCCACAAAATTCTTTATCTTGTTATCATATTAGTATTTAAATGAAAATGTATTAATTATATTCTAAATATTTAAATAAACTTTATCCAACAATGTAAATATGAGACAATGAAAGTTATAATGCATGGGTAATTTAAAGGGAGGATTTTACAATTTTTATTTATAAATAATAAATGTTTTGAAAATATTTTACGGGTGGGGGATTCATACTGGATAATGTACGTTCTAAAGAAATGTCAAGATTTTTGGGACTACATTAGAAGACGGTTCTCATACCTTGTAAAATTTATAAATATTAAGTAGTCATTTGTATCATCGTATAAATTTATATTATTATTATTGTTATTATTATTATTATTATAATAATAATAATATAAATTCTATTTAACCAACCACAACTGTAAATGAAGGGAGCGCACACATGGGCAATACTGCTGTATGATAACTAATTATTGTTAAATTTAAATAAGGATATTGTCCTAATCAATTGAAACTAGAACACTATGATATAAAAATGATTTAATTATGTGTTAAAGAATCTTTTTCGTACATGAAATTTCATTTTTAATCTTACTTAAAAAAAATGAATATATATTTTTTTTACAAAAAATTAAAAAATAAAACCAGTTAAATAATCGAATCATTTATATACCGAATGATATAAAAATTAAATACGTAATTAATAATAACCCTTTGAAAGTATTTGTGTAAATTCTACTTATCTATGCTCTAAAGCTCTATTCCCTTGCTTCTATAGTATGTGTGTGTCTCTACAAGAGATTTAGGTTTGTAAGGGACCGAAAACAATAATTTAATGAGCATGGACTTAATTCATAGTTTTTGAGTCGATGGATATGAAAACGAATATTGATGCCATATAAATTTCAAAAACAAGTCAACAAACAAGGTTTAAATAATGCATTCCGTCTATTGGAAGATGCACTTTTTATTGTAATATTAAGAAATAAGATGTACTTAAGCTTGTAGAGCTCACTACTCGAGGCAGCGTGACAAAGCATTTTCTCATAAACATTCCAAAAGGATGGACACTTTGTCAACTCTCAAATCACCAGTCACTAATTCACTTGCAATTCTATTCCAACTAATATACTTTAATTGTTATTGATAAAATTGCTGGAAAGGTGAAGAATGTGCACTTAATTGGCTACCAGTCTCATTGAAAGGTCATTGGTTCACAATGACACATATATGTGAATATATATATTGGTATTCAAATCAAGACGTGGACCAGCCAAATCAGATAGATTCTCCATTAGCTAAGTTCGAAAAAGACATCATACAGAATATAGTTTTTAATCAGAGGGTACTTATAGTTCTAAGTAGTTATTTGAGTACAAGGAAAAAGAATCCATCACCAATCACAAGGTAAACCACGTCCTGAGGAGCGTATTATAATGTACATTTTCTTGGTGTTTTATAATTTAATTCCTGTGCATAATGAAACCTGGGTTAATTCTATACAGGATATAAATTACAATACCTCCAAGCAGTCCTCTAATGAATAACTTCGAAACAGGAGCTTCTATATACGCGTTGCTCTGTGGTGGCGTGTCTGCTTAAATGCACTCTCATCCTGCCCCATCAAACTTAAGTTTTAAGGATTATAACTGAATTGTGACTTTGTTATCATAGGATTTCATAAATAGACACATAACATAAAAATTGGGTCATCGTTCCCAAAATTGTTTGAAAACCAAACTTCTTAGAGCTTTAGCTAAGACTTTCTTTCATTGGTACTGAAAAGAGACAACAACCGCAACCTACAAAAGAAGGCCAACCACGGAAGATATCAGTCTTTAGGAAGTTAGGAACACCATTAAAACTGTAATAATTATGATGGCAGTAACTTAGAAGTAGTAATGCAACAAAATTAAACCTAAGCAGGGATATCAACACCCTTAAACATCTCACAAACCCATTGTTAAATTTGCATGTTATGAACGATGACATGAGATCTGAGTAAACACAGTAACATACGACAAAATATCTGCTGAATAAAATATTGGTAGCCTTCCAAATACTGCATCTCCCCATTTTCTTCTTCGAGAAGAAATAACTTGCTCAGCCCCCGAATCTGTTGCTGTCAGAACAAACTGAAAGACACACCTTTTACTACTATATATTAACCTATATCAATTTTTATTTAAATAAGAAAATTGGTTATACATAAGTTCATACCCAGTAACCTTGCAATGAAAAAGGATTGACATACCAGTGGAAAGAGTATAGCCATACTTGCATAGCTCACGAGAGGTGAGAAAAAGAGAGAAGGAAGAACACAAGGGCTTCCTGCAGGGAAATTTTGACTATGAGAAATAGCAAAACATATAAAAATCTGATGTCTTCAAAGCATGTCTTTCAGATACATGTTCTAGAAGATTAAGATTACTAGTGATTTTTAGTTCCTCGACTAAACTTACTAGTGCTTGGATATGGAATTCTAACGCAGGGCTGAATAGTTATATGAAATGAGATCCCATATGCTTTATAGCCCAAATAGATTATATTACTAGCACAATCATTCTTTATTTACTTCTTGAAATTATCAATTATGTTGGAATCATTATCTTCTCTCTCTGAGAACCATTCAATATGCCTTTCTCCTCACAAACAAAGAATTACAGATATACTTCAAAAAGGTAATAACAGCCGGGAGAGGAAGGGAAAGGAGTTAATTCAACTTTGTTATCCGGCACCAGTAGAAAAAAAAAGCAAAAGAGAAGAGAGAAAAATGATATGTGAATTACAAAGTAAACTAGATGAGGCTTCAGTGAAAGGTATAGTACCAAAACCAGCAAAAAAGGCCCAGTTAGATTCAAAGAAGTCCATCCTTCTGTTCAGACTAACTTCAGAGAAGTTCCATTTGTACCTTAATAGTTAAAAAGTGTGAGTATGCATTTAAGAAATGCTAAAGAAATAAAAGAACAAAGGCAGCACCAGCAACAGAACATACTCAAAGCAGTAGTAGGCGTACATCCAGGAAAGAAGTATAAGATTTAGTGCCTTTCCTATATAGGGTAAAAATCCTGTCACATAAATCTGTGTACAGCAACAACCATGAAGTCAATCATCTAAAATGAAAAGACCCTATTCCCTAAATCCATTGAATTTTTAGCTCTAATGATTGCTAACATGATCATTTACACTGATCAAGCACAAAATGAAGAAATGTCAGCAGCTGATGAATGTGTCTTAATACAGACAAAAGATACAAGAATGTAAATAAAAAAATTAAATATACACGACCTCTAGAAAGAAGATACTTAGTAGGAGTATTGAATACACCTGCTCTCCAATTCCAATCATGATCCTGCACATCAGGCAGCAAAAACATAACTATAGAGTTTAAGAAAGGGTACATGAATATTTAAGCAAAAATGTCGCACTCAGGTAGTAGAACCATCAATTATGAACTAGGTTCCAACTTTACCCTCCTAGGCCTGCATGTCTTTCCGCATGACCAGTACCTGGCATGGCTGGTACATCTTTCTGTCTCAATGGATTCACTTCTACAGTCCCTGATCTCCCCATTGCAGCAAAACCAAACTTAGCAATGTCATTGTACCTGGATTTATTACGGATATAGATAAAAAGATGTTTACCATCACATAGGAAAATCAAAATAGGATTCAAGTTAGAAATAATATTCTTCCAATTCAAAACAAAACTTTTCTTAAAATTAAATGGAAAAATTGTTGCAATAGAACACTCTAAATCCCAAATGAAATAACAGGAATCAAAATTGCGAAACAAAGTTAGAAAATCCATGTAGATGCTCTAGATCATAGCTACTGTAGACAGGTTAAAACTGTAAGCTAAAGGAAAAAATTGACCAAAAAATATAAAGGAAAAAATGGTAAACAAAAGTTCAAACAATACCAGAGGTTGCTCAGGATAAAGCTGAATACATACAAAGGGTAGAACCAAGTTAACTGCAAAGTAATAATCATAGAACCTGATTAATCGATGAAACTTAAAGGAACATAGGTCCTTCAGGTAATTAATAAAAAGAAGAAGCTATCAAAAGATATGGCAACAATAAAATTAGACATGTTTAATATTTCTTTCAGGACATTATGCTTGCCATGTGCAAAATCAAAATGGCACCAGCATTTATACTACAGAAGACTTCATTTTGAACGTTGTCACATAATGCTTAGCAATCGGACTTCTCTCTGTTAGGTCTTTGTTTTTTTTAAGGCTAAATAATAATATTGGGGAAGGGGAGGGGTTTGATCAGATCCTTCTCTATCTCCTATAAAAGAGGTTAAACTCAACCAACTAAGCAACAAAGTAATTCTTTTGTTAGGTCTTTGACCAACAATTTTATCTAGCTTACTAGCATATAAGATTATGGTTCTTTTTAGAATGGTTAAGTATGTATTACTTGGCTACAAATGCATGTCCAAACCATACTTACATAAAACAGCTGCACCATTCCATGACGTAAGAAGGAATAAAACTTTATAAGACTTCCAAAAGAGCAGATATGTTGAGAACTGAACTCAGCACATTCATCAGGTAAAATTTTTTCTAATGTGGGGATAATAGTTGAGTTTAGGATAATAATACTGCATTGAGATAAAATTTGAAATACTCATATCAACAATCATCTATACATTAAAATAGAAGGATACTAAAATAAGATAGGGAATCCCACAAACATAAAATGGTTCTGATAGCATATTAACAGCTGTTAGAGGAATAATTATGAAATCATACAAACCAACGGACAACTTACTCCTATAGAAAGAAGGATGAAATCAATCAATAAGAAGGTTTTCCACTTTTACGTGCATTCTTGCAAGATGGAGAAACGTTTAACTAAACCAACTAACCAAGTACTAAGCTGCTGAATCTCACAAGAACTATCTGACGAGAAATATAAAAGGGAAACTACTACTTTAGGTTAGATCCATTAGAATAATTGCAAACCAAAGAGACTTATAATTATGCCGACAAAAGTTACAAAAGGAATACTAGGGGTGAAAGTAATTGAAACTCTGCCACACAAACACTCCTAATTTGTAGATATATATATATATATATCTATAATCCATGTAAACAATAAGCAGATCGGGATAACCATAATTATAACCGAACGAATCATAGTTTATTATCAATGTTTATAAGAAATTATCGCTTCTGAAAATAAATATTATATCAAAGTCAACAAGAAGCAGATAAATACCTTCCTAAGAAAATGAAACCATTTAATAAAAAGCATTGACCTGTGCGAATGAATAGCTTCCTTGACCTGTCACATACAATAAATTTGAAATATACAATGAATGAAAATAATTATACCCATGAAATTATTTCATTTAATACGAAAAGGGGAGGGGGAGAATAAATTTGCTCAGATGACCCAGTTAGAATTTTGAAGATATATCTGATTGTCTGAGCCAAAAATTCAGACAGAAAAAAAAGGTTTATCTTCCGTATTCTTCATTTTCTCGTCGATTAAACGGAAAATTAAAGTCGATATTCTAATACTTAAAAGAAATACATGTATACGAAGTAATAATCAACGGAAAAGAAGGACCTGAGGCAGAGAATAACAACGCGATGGAGACAACAAGCTTCTCCAAAACCCTCGAGCCAAAGCAACAACGCTTTCTCTAATTTAGCTCCGAAAACATTCAGCATCTCCAACGTAGCTTCCATTGAAACTCTGGAACTACGAAAGTGAAAGAGACAGAAGATTATATAAGACACAGAGGATCTGAGTCCACAAAATGGAATTTATGAGTTATTTTCTGCTAGTCCGAGCCTTTGTCAAATTCTAAAAAAAAAAATCCCAAAATATAGCAATCATAAAAATATTTTAAATCAATTAAAATTCCATGGTTGTTTTATTCGTATATATTTTAACATAATCAATATATCTCGCTGTTTATTTTTAAAATATTTTTCCTCTCACACGAAAGCTTCTCTAACTTAATAATCATACTTTCTTTTTTATCTTAAACTTCACTACTTAATATTTTAATTATAAAAACTCATAATATTACAAATATAAATTATATATATATCAAAGATACGAGAAAAATCCTAAAAAATTTAAACGAATAATCAGTTAGAACATATCTATCTTACAATTTATTTCTTAGATATCACTTGTAAATCGTCATTAGGTCAATAGTCTTTTAGTGAAACTCCTTGGTAAGGTTCGGTAAACCTTACCATGCTTTCTATAAGTAAAATTTTGTGATGCATGTCTAAAACATATATCAATAAGTTCATTAAATTTTAATAAAATTTATTTTTTAAAAAATTAAAAAAATATTTCAAAAATTTGTCAAATAATACTTATTTGCTCATTTATGAGATTATGTACCCTACTATATCATTTTTTTAAAGTTAATTTATAGTAAATGTAATAATTAACACAATTGATGTATCAATTAATTATAAGTTAAAAAAAATATCACATTACTCACTACTTGTAATATAAAAAAATTGTTCATTTTTTAATAAGATTTTTTCATTTCTCAGAATACCCGTGAGAGGCTTTTTACTCTATGCTTTCTGTTGGTCTTGTTTCAGTGGGTATATAATAATTTTATACTTAAAACGAACAAGACGATTCTTAGTTTAACTCATCTATGTCTTGCATATATTGTATCTCGGAAATTATAAAGAAACTCTTTAAAACTTATGTACTATGATGACAATGATTATTCTCACGACTTAGTCATTAGAATCCGTTGTCGTCTTAGTTTTGAGGATTTATAAGCCAATTCCCGGCAAGTTAGCACTTGAATCTTTTGAGTGATTTTACGATCATCTGATAGATTGTGGTCTTTCATGCTTGACTTTTACCATTATACCAGGGCTGTTTTGTTCACACAATGTCAAACTAAATGAAAGTACTGATCAAAGTTTATGATGATGTGCATCACGTGTATATCAGGAAAACTAAATAGCAATAATAGCTTTAGAGCATAGAACATTTAGTCGAATACGAGAGATCATAATTTATAGAGATAAATGTTCCACACATTCAATGGACGTAGAAAGCTTTACTGATAAGAGACAGAGAAAGGGGTTGAAGTCTATTTTTCAGTTCAAATTTTCCATTGAATCGAAATTGTGCATTGAATCAGTTAATATAATCAATATATATTATCAAAATTGAAATGGCTTTAGTGCGTTCTATGTGGAACAATGGAGTATACATGACAATAATGAATAATGCAGTTACCGTAATGCCCCATCGAGCTGAAATAGAAAAAAATGTAGAGACGAAAAGTATCATCATCTATAGGTGCAGGAGAGAGGAGTGTGCGGGAGAAGCAAGAATAGGTAGCGTTAGCAGGGGTCTTCCCACAAATGCACGCAATGTTTCTATAGATGCAGAATGCAGTAAATAATTTAATCAGGATGTTATTCTCAAGGATTCCTGCCGTCTAAGAGGTATGCCCTCAGGGTCATCAAATCCATTAACATCTGAATGCTTCGATAGTTTACCTGTAAACGATATGACTAGCTTATCAAACATGCATTCAAAAATTCACACAAAATAAGAACTGCGAAAAAGAAGTTCAAGTGTTGATTGAAAAGAAGAGCATAGGTACTTCACAAATATATAGCCAATGATGATATCATAGCCCAAAAAACTGTATATTGATGACACACAATGGAAATATGAAGATTATACCATCTGCCATATCTTTTGTTTTATGAAGAAGAAACGTTCCACAAAGGATGGTCACAAACCCACACATCTCCGTGACAACCTGTGTAGGACTTTGTCTATCCCAGTCCTGAAAAGAAAATGAAAGAAAGTTTCAGGTCATCATAATCCAAAGACAAAACGAGAAAGAAAGGCTAAACTAGCTTGTGTGAAAAGAAAAAAAGAATTTTTTTCATGGTGAAAGATCAAAATAAATAACTTAACCGTATTCAACCATACATAGTCTTCATATAACAGCATTACGTACAAGATCAAATTGTTCAATAAAAACAAACTTAAAACGATAAAGAAACAGCATTACGTACAAGACCAAATTGTTCAATAAAAATAAACTTAAAACGATAAAGAAATTGACGTAGGAGTCGACGAACTATGAACTCAAATGCTTCACAGGAAAACAAAGACAATTATTTGATTGAATTCGACGGATTACAACAATTCTCCATGGAGAATTGCTACAAGCTCTACAACAATACAATTAATACAATTGACAAAAGATTCTTACTAACTCTGGACCACTACTCACGCAATTGGTGAGTGATGGAAGCTGCCATGCCAAGCTATCATGCTAAGGTCATCACGCACATGGGTGGTGGATTGCAAACAACACTCCTTAAAACACTCACAATTACCATACAGCATGTCGTTGTTTACAAAACTTATTACAACGGCAACATAAATATGAAAGAAGTATTGTTTAACGATGGCATCCTCTGGTGGGTGATTGACATGTAGATCTGAGACATTGAAAGTATTGGAGATATTCCAATGAGCTGAAAGGTCCACAACGTATGCGTCGGTGTTGATTTTCTTGGTGATGGAAAAAGGGCCAAAATTTTTGGGTTGTAGCTTAGAACAGGAAACATGTGAAAGCCTGTGTTTATTGAGGTGAACTATTACTAATTCCCCTTCTATAAATTCCTAAATTCTTCTATGTTTATCAACATTCTTTTTGTAACTAGCATTCATGGCCTCGATATGTTCTTTTGCTGATGAAACTGCTGATAATCTTGTGTCTATGAATTAGCAAGTTTATTCTTTGGATTAGGTATGGCAATTAGATCCACTGTCATGTTAGGAACCTTCTAATATATATTAGAGAATGGTGACTTTCCTGTATTTTTGTTGGGGATGCTATTGAGTACAAATTCTAACAAAGGATGTAATAAATCCTACTGTTTTGGTTGCTCTTGAACTAGACATTGCTTCCCACTGATCCATTAATCACTTCTGTCTGCCTATCTGACTGTAGATGATAGGCATTACTGATGTTCAATGTTGTGTCCAGTCTCTTCCACAATTCTTTCCAAAAATGACTCATGAATTTTACTTCCTTGTCTAAAGTAATGGTTTTTGGAACCCCTGTTTACTACCTCTTTAAGAAAATGGTAGCTATGTGACTAGCATCATGAATCTTCTTGCAAGGCAAGAGGTGTCATTTTTCGAAAATCTATTCACTACCACTAGGATAAAGGTCACACTTCTAAAGGTCTTAGGCAAGCATAGGATGAAATCCATACTTAATTTTTCCCAAATTGTGCTTAGAACTGGCAATGGCAGATAGAGTCTAGTGTTGCTTACCCTTCCTTTAGAACTCTGACATACATGGTACTTTTCTACCTTACTCGCAACCTCTCTTCATAAGTTTGGCCAATAGTATCTTTCTTCCATTAGGAGAATGGTTTTTTCTCTTCCAAAGTGAGCCATAAGGCCTCCACTATGGATATCATGAAATAGATGATCTCTCAAGGATGTTTTAAGGATGCACAACCTGTTTCCTTTGAACAAATATCATTTCTACACATGAAAGTCTCCAATGTCTTCTTGTTGATGACATTTTTCCCTGCAAAATCTTCATTAGATGGATATAGCTCAGGTAAGATGTCAAAACTTGTAACCACAATGGTTAGTGTTATTAGCGGTTCATGTCTCCTGTTTAGTGCATCAGCCACTTGATTTTGATGACCAACCTTATGTTTGAACACATAAGTAAATTTTTGTAGGTAGATTACCCATCTAACATGCATCTTTGAGATGTTCATTTGGGAGTTAAGCCACTTCAACGCTTGATGGTCACTATGGAGGATAGATTCCTTTTGAATAAGATAGTACTTCCAATGTTGTAGGGCTAATAGGACGGCAAAGAACTCTTAATCATAAGTAGAGCACTTTTGCCTAGCCTCACTTAGCGTTTCACTAAAAAATCAATGGGTCTTCCATTCTATGATAAAACTGCTCCTATGCCCACTATGGAAGCATCTGTTTCCACTTCAAATAATTTGTTAAAATCAAGTAGTGCCAAAACAGGAGATATACACAATCTGTCTTTAATTGTAGTGAAGCTGTCTTCCTGTTCTTGCCCCCAAGAAAACTGTCCTTTCTTTAGAAAATTGATAATAGGTGCCATGACTGAACTGAATCCCTTCACAAACCTTCTATGTAAGGTAGCTAGTCCATGAAAACTACTAATGTCAGAAACGTTTCTAGGAGTTGGCCATAATCTGCTTCAACTTTGCTCTCATCTAATGAGATTCCATCAGCCCCTATCTTGAACCCAAGAAATAACAGTTGTGCAGTAAAGAACTCACACTTTTTAAGGTTGAGGTAGAGCTTATTGTCTCTTAAAGCTTGTAAGACAACCCTTAGATGTTCAATATGTTCTTCTTGGCTTTTGCTAAACACAAGGATGTCATCAAAGTACACCACTACACTTTTTCCATTAAAGGGCTTGAGCACTTGATTCATGAGTCTCATGAATGTACTAGGAGCATTACAAAGCCCAAATGGCATGACTAGCCACTCTTAGAGTCCATCTTTTGTTTTGAAGGCAGTTTTTCACCCATCACCTTGCCTTATCCTTATTTGATGATACCCACTTCTTAGATCCAATCTAGAAAAGAATTGAGCCCCTTGTAGTTTGTCTAGCATGTCTTCTAATCTTGGAATGGGAAACATGTACTTGATGGTGATTTTGTTGATTGCTCTACAATCAACACACATCCTCATTGTACCATCCTTCTTTGGCACTAGAAGTGCCGGAACTGCACAAGGATTCTTGCTGTCTTGGATTATATTCTTATGTAGTTAAGCCATCCATTGTTTCTTGAAGAATTTTGTGCTCATTAGGACTCATTCTATAGTTAGGCAGATTTGGGAGATTAGACCATGGTACAAAGTCAATAGCATGCTGCACAACTCTCATGGGAGGCAGTTTATTAGGACGATCACTGGGTGACAAATCTGCATATTCAGTGAGTAAGGGAGCAATTAATGGTAGGATGGCAGTTTTGGACTCTTGTTGTTCTTGGGTGAAAAGGACTAAAACAAGTTTGCTCCCCTGGATTTCCTTCTCAAAATCTCTTTTATTGGTGACACTTTCTGCTTTTCAACAATTCTTCCCTTGCACTGATCTGTTTCAGTAGTTGGCAAAAGGGAAATCTTCTTACCCTTTCACACAAAGATATA
Organism: Hippophae rhamnoides; assembly: GCA_033030585.1. Lineage (NCBI taxonomy): Eukaryota > Viridiplantae > Streptophyta > Magnoliopsida > Rosales > Elaeagnaceae > Hippophae > Hippophae rhamnoides. The sequence goes on from CM065427.1 coordinate 73,411,549, forward strand.
CACATTTTGCTTGCCTTTGTGTAATGCCCCAACATCATATTGCCAAGGCCTCCCTAGCAAAACTTGACAAGCATCCATCTCAACCACATCACATTGAATTTCATCTTGATAAAACTTCCCTATTAAGAAAGGAACTTTACACACTTCTTGTACTCTTCACTTCCTTTCTTAATCCACTCAATCTTGTAGGGGTTAGGATGTTTAGTAATAGGCAAGCCTAAAACCTTGACCAAGGTTTTGGAAATGATGTTTTCAGTGCTTCCACTATCAATGATAACATCACAAACCTTTCCCTGAATTGTGCACCTGGTTCTATACAGGACGTCTTTGTGAAGCCACTTATAGGGTAGACATTAGAAGCTTTTCGACTATAAAAGACAATGCATGTTCTCCCTCATCACCAATGATAGGTTCTGCATCATCCAGGTCATTTTTTGCAATCTCATTGTCATTCTCAAAGGGTTCACAATTCTCAACCAAATTTGTGGATCAATGTTGAGGGCATTCATTGGATCTATGTCCAAATTGTAAACACCTAAAATACTTAGATACCAATTCTGATGTAGGAGTCAATAAACTCTGAACTCAAATGCTTTAGAGGAAAAATAAGACAATTATTTGATTGAATTCAAAGTATTACAACAATTCTCCACAGAGAATTGCCACAAGCTCTGAAACAATACAATTGACAAAAGATTCTGACTAACTCCGGACCACTACTAAGCCCATATATACGCATGCACATGGTGAGTGATGGAAGCTGCCATGCCAAGCTATCACGCACATGGGTGGTACCACACTAAGCCCATCACGCACATGTGTGGTAGGCTGCAAACAACACTCCCTAAAACACCCACAATTACCATACAACATGTTGTTCTTTACAAGACTTATTACAACAGCAACAAAAATATAAAAAAGGAAAATACTATAATAGCCTTCAACGGCTATATTGTTAGCAATAGCAACAGAAAACTAATGCCCTGCATCAGAAACAAAAGCAATCATGACGTAATAAAGAGAAATAAGAATGGTAGTTGACATGCCCCTTCGGAACATTGGCATCCAACAAAACCTTAAGCTAGTCTTAGAAGAGGGAAGAGGATAGATCATTGTCAATTCTTCCATGGCCCGCTAAGGACCCACTTTTAAAATGCTCATTTCAGAGGTATTGACTGTTAATGCCAGGAGAGATACTATATCTGCTTGTCCATACACAAGCATAGACAAGCACTCACACTTAAATACATACTGGCTGGACGTGTTTTGAGATGAGGTATATCAAATTACAAAATTAAGATTTAAGACAATCCACAAACTAGGGTTTACTTTTTAAGAGCATGTCTAAATTACACAAAGGTTCACACAGACATTGTCTCATATATGATAGTCTTGGCTGAAAATGTTAATAAAGATTTTAAAAGTAAAAAACAGACAGTATTATTTTGAAGCAAAAGAAATACCTTGAACATAATTACACTGGCTAAAATAGTTAGTGATGTGAACATAACATAGTATATTGGGGAGACAACAGCTGTGTTGAATGTATCAAGTGCCTGCAATATAAGGACAAAGATGATTAAGGAAAACATCAAACACATGTAGCCATCCAAGAACAGGGTAAGAGAGAAGATGAGGAGGGGGGTTGGGGGGGGATATGTTTACTTGCATGCACGAGTACATACATTTATATTTTATGGCCATACAACTATAAATAACAGCATTGTTTTTTGGAAACAGAAAAATATAGCCACTTGAGAACGAGCTAATGCAAATAAAATATTCTAAAATATTATATTATACTGTAATTAAATAAACAATCATTTCCACCACCAAAAGCCTTGCCACTGTTTTATTTGGGGAATTGTATTTGTATGTGGGATCGTCCTCCGGGTTGCAAATAGTAATCTCAAACCATAATAACGTGCATAAAACGAATAAGGAAGAAAAATAAAAAGAAACAAAGCGTGACAAAATTGAAAAAAAATACCTTGTTTAAATAATTCATTTGGGTAAGCACACAAGTTATCACAACTAAAGTGAAGGTCCATGTTTCAGGATATACAAGCTGATTCATTCCTGTAAATGTTAACTTCAAAGCAATTCCAAGGGCTTTAACACTCATAACCTGTCAAAAGACACTCTTAACATAAAAATACTTTAAAAAGTGACGGCATTGCAAACCCATTTGAAAAAGTTAGACCGAGTACAGATACATACCGATAAGGACCCTACAAGAGAACAAACTCCAATATAGACCATAACATGTGTCTGGCCATACAATGGGATATAATGGAATACAAGTATAAACACAACAATTATGACCAGAGCAGCATACAAGAGAAAAGCTGTAAAAAAGAAGAACAATCATTCAGCTTCTATTTAGTATAAACCCATGAAAGTATATAATGTAATTTAAAATTAAATGTTATATACACTAGGAGATATACGCATGCACAAACAAAAAAAACCTGGCTCCATAGCAAGATCCCACACTTGTGCCACAGATTCAATCTCACGTTCTTGAGGAGCATGTAAGACAATCGTTATCGAACCCACAACACAGAGAATACAGCCAACAATCCCAAAAACATGTAGCTTCTCCCGCAAAATAATGTCTGCAAGTGCAGCACTGCATAATAATATGTAAACCAATCACGAATGAGCTCAATCAAAGATCAATAAATTTTTCGTGTCATACTTCAATCATGCCTGATGATAATGCTGAGAGCACCAAGAGGAGTCACTAGAATAGCAGGTGCAAATGCATAAGCAGCAAAATTAGCAATTTCTCCGACAATCACTGTGAGAAAGGTAAACGATCAGAATAGTTTTCTTTACCCAGGACTAGAATCAAAGACAGTAAGCAACCCAACTAGGATTTAAATATTACTTAAGGAAAGAACAAAAAGTTCACTAAACTTGTGAACTATACTACAATTCTAATAGTCATGTACTTGTTGTGCTGATTAGCTTGATTTCAGAGAATAAATGCTTAACCCAGTTTTATTAACAAATTTTTTAAATAACTATATAGAACTCACTTGTTATCATGCCCACCCACCAAAGTGGCTCATACAAATACGAGTATCCTCCAACTCCTGCAAAAGAATCACTAAGATCAATTTTATAAGCCTCTGCTTCAACAATTTGTGCCGCAATATGCCAATCCATGAAAAAGGAAAAAAAAAATCCATAACAAAAAGGAAATGGCATGGCCTATAATCAGGAACCATACATCGAACAAATACAAAAATATAAAAATCCAATACAGGTAACAATTCTGCATCTCAAAGGCTAAAGGAATAATCATTCGTATAAGCCTCACTGTCAAGTACAATGATATCAGATTCTTGTTCCACCTCAACATTACTAATCTACTATATACAATCCGCTTAAGCTAAAATTTAGCTCATTATCTATATCATACAAAATAAAAACAGTGAAGGCCTAAACAGGTAAATTACTCATTAATAATGATCTGAATAAATTATCGTCAACAATTGCATACCTGCTCTGATCCCTGAAGCTCCGGCCTTCTTTAACCCCTTCTTCTTAACAATGAAACTAGCACCAATAAACACACTGGATGACAGAGCTAGAACCAAGCCCTTGATGTTATCAGATGACATACCCTTGTATGAATCTTTTAAATTCGAACCCTGAGTCGCCATGGTCATGTCTGAGAGAAAGAAACCCAAGTTGCCAAGTCCCACCAGGTTATTCTGTCATAACACGACCGCCTCTAACATGAGTGGGTAGAGCTAAAAGGTGAGTGACTCGGTCCCAACTCGTGATGAGTTAAGAAACCAAATTCGATCGCCTAGCTAACTGGTAAAGGAAGAGAGATTTAGAAGGAGAAAATGAGGAAGTTTGTCGGCGTTTTGATTAGGTGGGTAAAACGTACAAGTACAGCTGTGAGCAAGCTTAGAGAGAGAGAGAGAGAGAGAGGGTCTCTTAATTTGGTTTTACCGGCGCAATGACTCAACTCCGACTCGGGTCCTATTATTGAGTGATACACTCCATCCTCTTATTCTCCCTTTCTTTATCTTATTCTTCTCCTTTTTTTTTTCCAATTGTTTTCTTCACCGATACGATTCTATTATTTTCGCATAAGCCTATTTAAGAAAGTAGAAGACGTGGGTCTGCGACTTGTGTTAAATTTAAAAAATAAAATAAGAATTTATAACATAAAATAACATTTATCATATTTTAATTGTTAAAAAAATTAAATATATAAATTTATTTTATTATAAATTTTAATAATATTATTTATTATAATTTTTTAAAACAAATATCTTATTTTCCTCTATATTGTTCTTTTTTTTTAATTCATTTTGAATTCCTTAGGATCAGTCAAAGAGACTAAGTGGATTAGGATTGTGTTTTTCTTGATGATGGAAAAAGGGCCAAATTTTTTGGGTTGTAGCTTAGAACAGGAAACATGTGAAAGACTGTTTTTTTAAATACAAGTTTTAGGGTAAGGGATAAGGATTGAGATTAATTTTTTTATTAGGCATTAGACATCGTATACAATTACACTTAGAATTGAGCTATTCCATGCATTCCCATATGATGAAAAAATAAATCTTAGGCTTTTATTTTTTATTTATTAAACTCAATTTCAAATTTTAAATTTTAGTATTGCTGAGTAGTTATTTTTTTATTTTTTATTTTATCTTTAAATGATATTTATTTCACCCTAAATTTCAATTATGACATTTAAGAACTTTTTCAGGTAAATTTGAAAGTATTTTTAATTAATTAATTTTTTTAAAAAAAATTAATATCAATTTATTTATTTAAAAAAGTAGTTATGTATACTCATTTATAAAACATTTTTTATTGACTTTTTTTACCGATAATATTTTTTAATTTTTGTTCGTCCGCTGCTAACATCTCTCCAATCCTCAATCTAAAGAGAATATTTTAAGAGATCTCCTTAAATTATCTCTATTAAAGTTTTTACTTTTTGTTTTTTATGAGATTACTTGATCATGACCATCCCGTCTATTTCGGCTCCTTCTTCTCATAATTCTAAAAAAACCATAAAACAAAAAACCCAAATCCATATAACTTTGACATATCTTTTAAAATTAATCTTAAAAGTATTAATTTTAAAATTATTAATAAAAATACGTAATACATGTAGATTTAGATCGTATTTTAATTGATATATTTTATAATCTTTTATATTATATCCAAACCAAATTATTATTAAAATATAAATAAATACATATTTTATTGTATAATATATTATATTTAAATATTTTACATACCATAATTATACTATAATATTATTTTAGTTTAAAAATAAATATAAATATTTATAATAATTTAATAATTATACAAATATATTTCTTATTCTTTTAATTTTTTTAATCGTGATTATGAAAAATGATATTTATTACAAAAATATTAATTTAAAATTTAAATTTAAATACGTTGTGTTTTATATATAACAATAATTCATAAATAATTTTTAAAATTACTATAACCTAATCCAAATAAAATAAATTAATATTTTTGGATTCAGATTTGTTTATATCATTATATCGTATTTAAATTAAAAATATATAAATATATTCAGAAAACAGAAAATTTACTTACTCATATTTAATTTAAGTTAATTATTTCACTTATATAAATAATATTTTAAAAATTAATAATAAGTTTAAATTTAATATTAAATGAATTTAAATGATAATAATTTAATTTAAATAATATTTAATTAAATATCATTAAATATAAAATATTATTTTAAATTTTTAATAATAAAAATATATAAATTAAATTGTTAAAGTTACATGATTATAATTTTTTCTCAAAAAAAAAAAAATATATATATATATATATAAAATAAACATTTTTATTTATAACAACTTAAACTAATAATAACTATTTATTTATTAAGAGAATCTGTCTATTTCTTTTGTTAACAGATAGTTATATAATGTAACTTATTATTTTAAAACAAGTTGCTGTAGAATAAGTTTTTTAATAGAAATATTCAACCGTTTAATAAAGTTAGGCCAGTGCACCGCTTAATTTTATGCATGTAAAAATATCAACCTTTTAAAAAGTTAAAAATCTTTTCTCATATATGTGCATCCATTATTCATTTATTTGGTTGCTTTTTTCGCTTGAATTTTCTATCGACTCCAGCCTCCAGCCTCCAGCCTCCAGGTTGCCTTCATTGATCTAATACTCTTGGAAGCTCATCGACCCATCAAAAACACACTTGTATTTATCGCAATACCTAAAATGGAAAATTAAAGAAGTAAAACAATTGCGAACTCAACTCAAAATCACAGATATCTCTCTTCTCACGAATTCTAGGGTTTTATTCGAGTCTATAGTTGGCACAATTTTGTTTACTATCAATTTGTTCTTATGTAATGTGAAATTTAATTAATTTTTTTTTTTTGCTACTTTATTCTACGTTTCCGTATGCTAAGAAACGATTCTAATGGGATTATCTAGTATTAATTTAGATTTGCGTGGGATCTTCTCTGAGCTTTGTTTTTGAAACTCAATTCTGACTCAACAAAGTCCGAATTGTATTTGTTTCCATTCACCCTATTTTAATTATCTTCCTTATCCACACTAACGCTGCTCGTCAAGTATCCTCCAAAGCACCATTGCTGGCATTCACTTGCTTGCCATTCTCCATCAACCTCTTCTTCTGTTATATGTAAGATACATCTCTCTCTCAATTTGTGATTCTTATATCTGGGTTATTAGCTGGTCTTTCAGTGATTTCTTCTTTGTCAGGTCTCATGATTAATGCTATATTTGGGTCTTCGGCTTGAGGATTGATGCAGAGCAGGTCTGTAACTTAAAAAAAAAAAAAGACTACAGTTTAGTATAGTGATTTTGTAGTTAATATAAGGACAACAATTTAATAAAAGTTCCATATAAGTCCAAATGTGTTTGGCCAATGATCATTTTAATGGATATTATCGGAATATCAAAAAAATTATGCTTTTCCATCCAAAAATCACCAGTAAAACCCAACACCCCCTCCGTCCCATTATTTAAAACCAAACCCCACCCCACCCCCAGCTTTATCTCAATACGATATAATTGAATAGGTGGCTGAGATGGGGGTGTTTTTCGGAGATGGAGGTGGAGGCATTGTCTTTGAGAAAGGGGTTGTCGTGAGGTTGGGTTCGAAAAAAGAAATAGTTAAGAGGAGGTGTTTGGACCTAATGATTTTTTTTTTAATTTATATTTTTTATATTCCAGTTTTGCCCTCCAATCATTCAAGTGTCTGAGCAAATTATATCATTTTGGGTTTGTTTTACTTGTTTGGAGCTTTAATAATAATAATTTGGCTTAAGTCAATTATTAAGTTACTAAGTTCACTTTTCCAATAGTTATAGGATCATTTCAGTTATTTTCTCCTTCGGCTTGTATTTATCGATATTCTGCTTGGTTGGCTTTTTAGTTATAGGTAATCTATGTAGCTGGACCGTGTTGGATCATGAAGGTTTTGGTTTAATGGTTTCAGCCTTTCAGTTTTGTTCTTTATGCTTACAATTGCTTTCCTTGTATGGTTCTGTGGGATTAGCTAGTTTAGTGATCTGATTATGATGCTTTATGTATACCTTTGAATCATTCAAAAATGTTATTGTAAACTTTTCACTACATCTATTTTTTTTTTCTCGTTTTCAGGGGCCTCTTTTTTAATTATGGCCTAGGAGCTCACAAACTCTTGAGCCATCTCTGCCATAAACGGGTTCATTTTTCAGATCACTAGATTATTCTGACGTCAAGTGGGCTACTAATTTTGTTTGCAGGAATTACTTTAATTAGTTTGGGTATGTAATAGAATTTTGGGGGGCATTTGAAGCTTTCATTTGGAAAGAAGTAGGTTTATTGTTGTGTGGTTCTGAAGCAGGAGTGATACTTTTTCCGAGAATTACCACAATGTATATGCCTGTGGCTACAGCCGTGACAACAACAAGAGGTGGAACCTCAACAGATAATGTTGATTATGTGGTCAGTTTGGATCAAGTTACTCGGTGGAGTGATGCTGAGTACAGATCTTCGTTTGAATATCAAAGTCATGAAGATCCATCATTTTCTAATTCATACTTCGCTGATCCATTGACATTTCAATCTGAGGCAGAGAGTTGTTATAACGTAATGAATTCTCGATTTCCTGTTGATCATGAAATTAACTCAAAGATATATCTATGGGGGGTGAACCCGTGGAATCTCGAAGTGGATGCTGTTGTGAATTCTTCAAATGAGGTGAGCCTGACGTGTGGCTTCTTAATTTATGGAAGAACACATATCTTTTTAAAGTTTGGAAATAAAAATCCTACTGACATAATAATAATAGCTGGAAAGCATATTTGGTCTTTTTTCCCCAGCATTGGAAGGCCGAAATAATTCAAAGATGATTATAGGATTTGACTTTTCATAGTACTTCTACTGTTCTACGAAGAGGCTTTAATTAATGCACTTGAAGCCATTATTGTAACAGTTTTCATGCGGTTGTCTTTATTTTTTGTCTTCAACAACTATTATCTCCAATATTCTTATTACGAGAGCTTGATAGTCTTGTGACATAACGGTGTTTCAATATAAACTTTGGGCTGGCGTGGGGGATTTGGAGTCAAAAGATATTCTTTCTTTTACTGTTGGAATAGTTGGTTGCAAACTTTCAGTTTGAAAATGGTTTCTAACTTTTTATTCCAATTGAAATAAGAAATTCTAATCTCTACTTATGGTTCTGGGATAGTAAGATCTGAGAATTTTTGTGAATTTCCTTGTATCAGCAATTATTAGAATCTGGATGTCCCTGCCCATTTGTCATTATAAAGGAAAACTGATAGATAATTTCTCTAACAGCATGCAATTTCCACCTTGGAACCAAATACCATATCATGTATTCAATTTCACTAAAAAGCTTATTTAGGCAACTCAATGTATTGTGAGTGGAGCAAAATAAAAACCTAATACTTCTGAGGACAATGAAATTGCTTGTTAGAGAATGCCGTAAAACATGCTTGGATCACCCAAATAGCAGATACATGGGGTTAACACTATATTATGATCATGAAATACTTCTCAATTGGATGTTAACAGAACTTGGATGAAGCACACAGCAGTCCTGGTTTACATGCTTCAGCCGGACCTGGTCTTGCAGAAGAATGTGCAACATTGGTATGCTGATATTTAACTCCTATCTAGTCATCTTTTCATAGAGATATTTATTCTTTAACAATATCGTATAACTATCTGATGTTGTCCCGAGGCAGTGGTTACGTGATTTATAATTTACATGGTATGAGATAAAAAATGTTGTACAAAGTTACTCAAAGATTTTAAACTAATTGTCTAAATGAAATTGTCACTGCTGTAAGTTACTGTTACTATTATGTTGAAAAGGGATTAAAACCAAAAGTTGCATGGATATAATTTATATCCTTATCTCTTGACAGGGTGGATGTCGAACTGGAATGGCAAAGGTTACTAAGGCATACGACCTTCCTGCTAGGTTGGCATTTTGGAGGCTAATTTGAACCTTTTGACTTTTTCTTCATTCTTCTACTGCCTCTAAATTTGATTAAAATTAATGTCTTAAGAACGTGTGTGTTCGGGTTTATTTGGTTTTCATAAAATGGATCTTTTTATAGACCTTTGAATCTCACACATTTTAATAAAGTGTTACAAAGCATGCGGTTCATCTTGTTCAACAATTTAATGCTTATCAATCATTCAGATTGCATGTTGTCTTTAATTATGTTTATCAGCATTGTGTTTATTGTGTTGGTCTATGTCTCTAAGTAATCTCAGATATCCTCAAAATGTTGTTTTTTTTGTGAAAATTTTCAGGAGGGTTATTCATACTGTTGGCCCCAAATATGCAGTAAAATACCACACTGCTGCAGAGAATGCCCTGAGTCATTGCTATCGATCTTGCCTTGAACTTCTTATTGACAATGAGTTACAAAGGTCTATTCAAAGCTAATACTACATTAATTTCTCTTTTAGTTTTAAAATCATTTTAGTGATTCTTTAATCTTTAAATGTGGAGCTAACTTTTTGCTTGATACAAATGCAGCATTGCTATGGGGTGCATATATACAGAGGCTAAAAACTATCCACGTGAACCAGCTGCCCATGTTGCTATAAGTTAGTTACTTTTATTCTGGTTACAGATTATCTTCTATTTTAGTAATTTTTAAGTTCCCAAATGAGTTTCAAGTAGCTCAGGCATGGTTGGGTAATTCATAGGAACTGAAACATGCTATACTGTCTTGAGTCTTATTCAGAAATTTAAATAAAAAGTTTTTATGAATGCAAAAGAACAGTAAATGAGAGTCATGAAAAAGTAACTCCTATCCATGGAAATATGAGAAATGAAACCTCTGATTCTTTAACTGGTGTAACTTTGTGAAGTTCTAAAGCAGATTCCATAAACGTGATGGCTTTTGTTATATTTTCTAGTCGTATTCTTTGCAATGATTTAATTACTTTAATGATGTACTGAATATGGTAGGATTCATTGAGAAGAAAATCTATTTTTAAGTTAATATCCCCCCCTCCCCAAAAAAATAAATTATTATGTAGGATAGTATGTATGTCGATAGATGTTGAATGTCTTAGCTTTCTAATTATGTAATGGTGGACGCAGTTATAATTTGTTATGGATAGTTATCTTGATGATACCCTTATTACTTTCATATTTTCGTATTCTTGTCTTCTATTTTTAGGGACTGTACGGCGGCTTCTTGAGAAGCAGAAAGATAAAATTAGAGCTGTTGTATTTTGTACTACTACGTCATCTGATACAGAAATATATAAAAGGTTTCTGAATATAGATTTCTTTTTTGATGCTAGGATCATGTTTTCCTTTGATATATTATTACTTGTTGCCAATACTTATCTAGTTATTTTCTCCTGTTGATACATTTTGAAGATCAATTATTATTATTATTATCAACATAATTTCCCATGCAGATTGCTTCCTCTTTATTTTCCTCGAGATAAACATGAGGAGGAGGTTGCTATCTCAAAACTACCCGTAGATGTTGGAGATGAAAATGGTGAGACGATTATAGTTGAACGTAAAATCAGGATAAAACCATTGCCAAATAAGACAAATTCTAAGCCTCCCCAAGAGCCAACAGATCTTCCGATCAGTGATGTTGGTTTAGTACGTAGGTCAGTGGGTCTTAATCCATTTAATGATGATTGTTACTTTCAATTATTCTAAAGTTTTTTCTTTGATAGAGTCATTGACAATTGTTTCGTGACAAAGATTAGAGTGGAGTTGATTAATATGAAGATCTGTGTACATGTATTGTAAATTCACTTTATCTTTTGCTGTATAATTTAGTTAGTAGCTGCTCGTCTATTGATTTCTTAATTTAGATAAATATTTTATTAAGTAGTTCTTTCTGATTTTACCCTTAGGATATAATTATAGCAGTATTTCTTGGTGGTTTGGCATTCCATAATAATCTGAATTGTCCTTTACTATTTGTAATTTTTATAAATTTCCTTTGAAATTTGTATATATGAAGCTAATTTTAGAAACTTTTATGGAAATGACAAGATAACAGGAAGGGGAGAGAAAAAGATTGCACAATAATCTCGGTAAATCTTTTAAATAATCTCTGGTCTTCTGGTTGCGACAAGGCCTGTTCTTTGGGCTGCATCAAATAGTGAACCATGAACTCTTTAACTCTATTACTAAATCCAACACAATGATCTCAATTAATTTTTTTTCCAAGGAACATAGAAGTTCCTGTTACAGAGTGTAAGCATCAGAATTAATCACAAAAAGATGACCATCCACTGTATTGACAATTCTTCAAGTCATTAATATCAAAGACAATATTTTTATGCACACATGTCTTATGTTCCTTTTATGGTAATAAGTAATAACTAATAAGCCTGTTGTTTCTTCTGTAAAGTATTGACTGAGTTAATGAATGACTTACAATCATAGGAATTCATCATATTTGGATTCCCTTTTGGATCCCGCCTTTGTGTCCTTAATAAAAGATCCAGATGAGAGGCACAAGGAACAATGGGAGAAAACTGCTCAAGCACAGAGAGGGTGGAGTTGTGCTAAATTCCTTGGATTTGGTGACCTTGGCACACCCTCATTGTCTGCTGCTGAAGAGCTCTCACTTCATTCGAGATACCTGGCTAAGGCAAACTCTCTTAATCTTTCTGAAATTGCAGAGATGAAAATTGTGTAAGTTCATTTTATTCTCGAGTGTAAAGGTCTATTTTAGATGTTAATTCCTTTGCTAACTATTAAAAGTTCATGTCGTCAAGTAAATGTATTCTCTACATTAAGGTTGTTTGTTGGCAATTGAAGTCTTCAGTTTGTAACTTTCTATCATCAGAGTTCAACCATCACTCGGATAAACTCTTTTTGCTGTAGGGCCTCCTTTCAACTTCTAACACATGCTTGCAATATCACAAACAAAAATAAATTTTCGTGTCACATGTGCTATTTTATGAGTAACAGCAGGATGAGATTTGAAATTTGGTAACCCCAAATATGATCTGTATGCACTTGTACAACATGAATATGTGCTGAGTGATTTTTTTAAATCCCCTAAAAAGTGAAGGGTTTGGCAAGTTTCCTGAGGGTGGTCATTCTTCTGGACTATAGGATTTAGTAGAATTTGCTAGCTTTTAGGTTTGATGTTGTTAAACTTGTATTACTTCAATTTATTCACATGTTTCTGCTCCATATTTCAGTTACCAGGGTGGTGTTGATAGCGAGGGCCGTCCTGCAATGGTGGTTGTGGGAGCACATTTTCTACTGCGTTGTCTTGATCTGGAGCGGTTTGTGTTGTGCGTGGTCAAGGTATCTTTTCATCTTTCTTTGGCTGAATTCCTTTCTACTGCTTGCTCTGGGCATACACACTCCCCTTCTATTATCTTCATCACAATTTTCTTAATTACTCTTTCAGGAATTTGAGCCCATGATACAGAAACCTTATACGATAGTATATTTTCACTCTGCAGCATCTTTACAGCCGTAAGTTTGTTCGGCTTCCAATGTATCTTATAACTTGTCTGTTCACTGCATATTGTGGCTGCATTGCTTGCAGGAATTTGGTTCAGCTACAAATTCTCAGAATTAAGTGATCTTTCTGTTAATATTCTGTCTGCTTTCTGAGTTGCTCTTGTGATTGTGTCATATGACAACAACAAAGATGGAAAAAAAAAATCGAAACAAATTCTCTGATGCTTGTTTAATTTTCTTTGATGTTCTGTTGTATACACTAATGGAGTAGCCAAAATTTGGTGAATTTATTAAATCAATCTTAAATAAGTGGAATACAAATTTCTTTTCCCCAAGAGACTGTCTTCTCTTTGGTTCTTTGATTTCCAACTTCGTGTTGGGCTGTTTCTTTGATTTCTTCTTGCAATTCTAAGACCTCATTTTCCTATGTCTTGTTCCCTAGTTGTCTTCCAGCTATAGTCCTTGATTTTTCTGCTTCATTTCTGTGTCTAAATTCTAATATCTTAATTGCTCGTAATTCAATCTCGTTTCTGCACTCTGGTTTGTAATGGAGGATCCTAAGGCTCGTGTTGATCAAATCAATCTCACTATTTATTCGGAGTATCTCATCGAAGGAGAGCAAGTTGGCTCTGAGCTTTCCATTGTTGCTCATATCATTTCGCAAACGCAAGCAAATGTGGATGCTCCACTCCGTGTTCATAGGAAGAACTGGACAAAGAATCGTGGATTGGACTTAAAAGTGGTGGATCAAAGCACTTTCATATTCTACTTTGAAGAGGCATCTGATCTGGAATTTGTGCTAAGGAAGGTCCATGGAGTTTTGATAATTATCTTATGGTGGTGCAGAAGCTCACTTTAGATATGTCTCCATCCAATCTCACGTTTGATTCCACTCCAATTTGGATCAAAATTCGTGATCTCCCAGTGGATTGGCAATCTGATGCAATTGTTAGGAGGATAGTGAGCTTTGTAGATATTGTGATGAAGATTGATAATTTCTCACTCTCTAGTGGCTCTTTGAGGTCTCTAAGAGTTCATGTTTGTTTTGAATTTGCTAAAGCACTTGTAACAGGTGCATGGATACTATTTCTAGCTGGTTATGTTTGGATTGAATTCAAATATAAAAGGCTCCCTAGCTTCTGCTATTATTGTGGTAAGATTACTCACGAGAGCTCTTTTTGTGATGCTATTATTAATAATTGTATCAAATTTGGAGGTGAGTATGCTCAATATGGGGAGTGGTTACATGTTGATATGGATTTGGATGTCCCCAAGCATATCAAGAATGGAGAATTGAGGAAAAAGGAGGCGGAATGTGTTATTATTGATTAAAAATAATATTAGGTTTGTTAGTCAAAATAGGAGGTGCTTAATTTAGAAGAAAATTCATGGAAGGTGACTTACCATATTGTCAAAGATGGAGGTGCCTAACCTTATTTGAATAAAGAATAGGAAAATTAGGTAGCCTAATTTTGTTGAATGAAGAAATGTTTGGCATATGAAATGAGAACTTGAAGGCTATAAATATGGCTTCATTTCTTCATTGATAATCATCCCAAAAATAGAGAAAAGCTTGTATGAGAAGTTCTTGAGTGAGAGAATTTTGTGGAAAAATTCTCTTAGGCTTGTAATTGCTCTTGTCTTTTGGGTGTAGGAGAAAATTACTGAGAGTGTGGTTGTAACAATTTTCCATATAGTGAATTTTTCTTTGGTTGTCTTTTGACAACGAAAGTGGTTTTTCTCTAATTTGGAGTTTCCACTATAATTCTTGTGTTGTGTATTATCTATTTCTCTGTTATTTGATATTCTTCAAAGGAAGATCTTGGGAGGGAGAATTTGTGATTATACCATTTTATCTAAATTTCCTAACAGAAGGATTTGTGTTTGGCTCTGATTCTGCTTTGGAAAGGAAAAAAAACTCGTGCAAGGATGGTTGGTAGTACGGGTTGTAATTCATGCGAGTTGTACATGTTCGTGTCATATTTGTTCGTATTGTGCGTGTTCGTGCTCATGTTTTTTGACCCAAATTCACATATTTTTTCACATTATGAAAAAAAATTAAATAATTTTTATCCAATTTATTTACTTATAATGCTAAGAAAACTCAATATCTTTACAAGCATGAAAGGATTAATAGTTAATTCTAATTGAAAAATAAATTGTCTCGTGTCGTAGTAGCAAGTGTAGAGCTGCTGGGAAGATGGGCGAAAGTCAGGGTGTCAAGACTGGGAAAAGACACATAACTCAGGGGAGGTGACTTACCTCAATAACCTTCAGGGTGATTTTGCCCAGCAAGGAATGACATGTTCTGAGGAGGATGTTACTGATGATATGGAGAAAACAATTGCTGATTTGACCCTAATCAAGTTTGGTGGTGATATGGTTTGTTTGTTGAAGTGTTTTCCTGTTTCTCTCTGATTTTGAATAAGTAGTTTTTTACCTTTTCTGTTTTGGTCTTTTTACTAGTTATTGTTTCTGGTTTTGAATGCGTTTGTTTTTGTAGTCTTTGGCTCTATTTGTCTTAGAGCTGTTAGTCTGCTGGGTTTGATGCTAGACTGAGCTTTGTGTTGTTGCAGGGCGCGTGTGTGTGTTTTGAGATATAATCTTGCTCTTTGCTAGCTGGATAGTTGGTGAGCTTTTGGTTTCTTCCCTCTGCACGCTTGGCTTTGGGGCTAGAAATTGTAGTTTTTTTACTTATGGGGCAGCTGTTATGCTATTGAGGATGGAGTATACGTTAGTTTTGTTTCTTTTTCTGTAGTGTCTTGTCATGGTCGTTTAGTTTGAACTTTGTACTGGTTTAGTTAGTTAATGAAATCCTTTCTTCCTTGAACAAAAAAGGGTGGGTTTTAAGTTACACTTTTTATTGGACAATGATGGTCTTCTTGTCTATTAAGCCCATTTGAAAGGAACTCTTTTGCTCATATAGTGACAAATTTTACTTGTCATTGTAATAGTCAACCAGACCTTGGGTGGATGAAAAGATTACAACAGATACTTGGTCGTAAACACCAGCGTAACCTGCATGTATGAACTTGCCTTTTCTCCTGTTTTCTTTTACCCTTCAATTGAGTGCTCAGCAATAACATATCTGCCATCATGGTTCTGATCTTTTCAATTGCATTTGTTTGTAGGCTATATATGTGCTCCACCCAACTATTGGACTGAAGGCTGCTATATTTGCTCTGCAACTATTTGTAGACAATGTGGTAAGATTATTTCATTTAGTAATTGGTGAATTACTGGAACCCTAATTTTCTTAAACCATCCCGAATGGAATATTGAGTGTTTTTGTTTTGTTTTGTCTATAGGTCTGGAAGAAAGTGGTTTATGTAGATCGACTTCTGCAGCTATTTAATTACATTCCTCGAGAGCAGTTGACCATCCCCGACTTTGTGTTTCAGTTTAGTCTTTCTATCCACGTTTTTCAAGCATGACATTTCTTCTTGCAATCCATTTATCCATTAATCCATAGGAGCAATACTTTAAGGCGTCTATATTATTATAATATAAATTGTTATTTTCATAATTCATTAATAAATTTTTCGAATAATTGTAACAATAATAGTTAATTAATAATAGGGATAAAATTGACATTTTATATACGTTTGTTGTGTCAATATCATTATACTAATTTTAAATCGTTGCCTTTAGTTTTCTATTAAATAGAAAGGGACCACTAAAGGAGATACTCTTATTTTATAATTTCAGCTTTCAAATTTAAGTACAAGTTATTTGCATGTCTTAGTGGGTCTTTATGCCCAAAATGAATATATTATTTTTGCATACCTAATTTCCTACTTAAATTGCATATGTCATCGCCATTGCCAACGGGTCTTTTAACTCGATGTTGTTTTATGTGCGGTGATGCAGGCACGATTTAGAAGTGAACGGAGGGAAGGGTCTTATTGTGGATCCTCGAACTAAATATGTCTATCATCGGCCGTAACAATTTAATGGTAGTAAAAGAGGTCATATTTTGTTGCTTCATTTCTTTTATTTGTTTATTTATCTTTTAATTTATTTAATTTTATGCTGTAGGTTAGTTGGGGGACGAATCTCTGTTAATTGTGTAGAAATCTCTGTTTAATTTTTCGGAATTGTTATTTCTAGAGGGAGACCAAAAAAAAAAAACAATGTTATAATAATTGAATATTTTACTTTAAAAGGTTGTACTCAAGTGTTTTTAAAAGTAGAAACTTCTCTGCAAATACCCTTTTTCTTTTTTGGCAATAAGTAATTTGTGTGTCGAAGATGCAATGGGTTTTCTTCGTAAATTTGTAATACGTTGAATGAGCTAATAAAATATTATTTAACTAAAAATCAACTAGAGCGATTAAATTCGCTGAAAGAACGGAAGTCTCGGGTGCCAAAGCATTCATAGTCAAATTCAAGCCATGGGTCTGGTTTTGATCTTACCAGAAACCACAGAGAGATTGAAAGAAATAAAATACAAATAAATGTAAAAAGATAAATGGATATAAAAGATTAAAAAGAAAAGAAATTAGCCATAGATACGGCAAGCCACTTCACTTTATAAAAATTATATTCACCTAAACATCTATTTATTTTTTAATAGAAGTGATATATTATTGATTAGGATTCATATTCTAACTAATAGCCTGACAAATTACATATGGGCAATTATCAAAATTAATCCAACTGTGTTAAGAGGTAATTTTGGTCCTAAGAGTCAAAGAATGTGTCGCAACAGTATCATTGAAAATTTTCTAATTGAGGAAAGATAATGCTTAGTATTTAGCAGCCAAAATACCATACAGAGATATATCAGTACATTGTAATTTGACTTTCTCAACATCTTGAGTAGAGTCTGTCCTTCAAGAATTACTCCTTGGACACCCATATGAAAAACCAATCTTGATCCCCTCCCTTAAAGCTAGAAGCTCGGCCATAAGAGGATTAACTATATGTTCCAAGTTAAGCACACGAAGCCTTATAAAAAATTCCCATCATGATTACGAACCATCACTCCAATATCGCAAATGCAAGATCTATATCCCATCATGTTGCTTCTACATTTACTTTTACCCATTCTGAGTAGGTTTTAACCAAACAAAAGATGTACTCTGATGAGTTGTATAAGAGGAAGCCTTGATATTATTAAGAAAAAAATTTGCTGACTTCAAAACTACAAGGCTCCCAATTCTTTTTATCATGAACAAATTTATTTCTAGCATGCCAAATAGACCAAAGAACACTATAGAAAATATCGAAATCAATTTTATTCAAATTATGGAGAATCCTTTCCACCCTCTATCAGATACTTTAAAATCCACCTTCAGGTCACTTTTTCTCCCAAATTTCAACTGCCTTTCTCACTTTGCACAAGGGCATGCATACTAGTTTTTACAACAGCATCATCACTACACTTACATAAAGTATCCATAAGAATTCTCCTTTTGGAAAGATTTCCAAATGATGGTGGTATATCATGAGCTGCTCACCAAGCAAAAATCTTCATCTTACTCGGGACCTTCAAGTTCCAAATCTTACTCCATGGAAAATGAACCATTTCCGTTAAATTTTTAATACAATTCATCTTGCATTCCCACACTACTTAGTGGGATGGATAAAATGTCCTCAGCTTCAATAAAGTTGCCTCACCATTTGAACATTCCAAGACATATTCCTTAGATCAATAGGATCATCAACTTTATCAAAACCAGTTGATAGGTTTGGTGAAAAAACTTTAAAATTTGGATTTGGGACCAAAGGGTCAATCAAAATATTTGTATTTGTACCATCACCCAACTCTCTATTTAATGCCTTTAAGTAAAACCCACCAAAGGCCTTAAGCAATCACATTTTACCAACCGCTTTAATAGGAAATCTCTTCTCCCGCCTTGGAAAGGAGTTTTTCTTTCCAACCTTGGTTTCTTTTTCTTTTCTTTTTAAACAAAGATTAACCTTTAAAGCATTAAAAGCTCGCGTTTTATCTCTTCCTACAAGAGTAGGAAGTCCAAAATATTTAGCATGAGAACCAACTACTGGGATTGACAATACAGGTTTTTCTGCCTAACGTTAAAATCAACATTAGAATTGAAAGTTAACCCAGATTTACTTCTATTAAATTTTCTATCCTAAAATATTCTCATGAGTATCTAACAAATTTGTAACATTTTCATCACAAGAAATAGTAGCTTTAAGGAAAAGAAGTCTATCATCACCAAATAACAAGTGTGAAATTACAAGATCCATAAAGAGCATGGAATCCCTTTAATTTTTCCTTCTTGTTATGTTGTTTTAATCATTGAGGAATGATTACCCATGACAGGGAAACATTAATTAAAGTAGAAAATGTAACACATTTAACACACACCATGTTAAATCAATCCAATGAACATAAAACCCTATTCTTCTTGTTAAAAATTGGTGTTGAAAATGCCGAGACCTGAAAGATTTTCTAAATAAAACAATTTCTTTCGAAGTTGTATTGTCTCTTTCATGTTTTCATTACAATTCTATAGTTATATATAAGGAGATTTACTCCTTGAATTACTCTTTGAATTAAACATTCCTTGATTTACTCGTTGAATTAAGGACTCCTTGTTTTACTCTTTTAATTACTCCTTAGGATGACAACTTCTTAATTTATTCCTTGAATTAAGGTTCTTGATTTACTCCTTGAATTAAGAAGTTAATACTTCTTAATTTACTCATTAAATTATTTCTTAATTTTATCTCCAATACTCCCCCTAAAGCTGGATCCATAAGGTTTATAGATCTAAGCTTGCACAAAAGTCATTGAAACTGATGAGAAGCCAAGTCAACAAAGGTAAAACTAACAAAAATACTGATTGCGATAGTAAAAAAAATGTTGTTGTCGATGTGGGACATTTCCTTTTACCACAATATTTCCCTTCTACATCAGGTAGGTAGAAGCTGCAGGAGATATTTAATCCATTATCGCCAAGGGCTTGGTTTCAATATGGGACCTTTCCTTTTACCACAATACTCCCCTTCCATATCAGGTAGGTAGAAGCTGCAAGAGAGATTTAATCAATCATCGCCAAGAGCTTGGTTTCAATATGAGATCTTTCCTTTTACCACAATACTTCCCCTCCACATCGAGTAGGTAAGAGCTACATGAGAGATTTAATTCATCATCGTCAAGAATTTTGGTTTGAAAAAACAAATAGAATAAGAAAATCGCTCTGATAGAGTGCCAAACATACTTTGAGCAGAGGAATAACAATTTTTTTCACAAAGATCGACTTGTTCTGATACCATATTGAAAGTTGGTGTTGAAAAGGCCAAGGCCTAAAGGCCTAAAGGCCTTTCCAAATAAAACAAGCTTTCTCAAAGTTGTTTTGCCTCTTTTATGTTTTCATTACAATTCTATTGTTATATATAAGGAGATTTATTCATTGAATTACTCTTTGAATTAAACATTTCTTGATTTACTCATTGAATTAAAGATTTTTTGTTTTACTCATTGAATTAAGAATTTCTTGTGTTTTCTTCTTGAATTACTTCTTAGGATGTCAACTTCTTAATTTACTCATTGAATTAAGGTTCTTGATTTACTCCTTGAATTAAGGAATTGACACTCTTAATTTACTATTTAATTTTATCTCCAATACTTCTTATTACCACCTCTTGAAAATTTCAATCGAAACGATTATAAACTTTTGCTATTTCAAGTTTGATAGCCATATTACCTTTCTTTATTCTCCTTTTCAAAGTGCAAAAGTTCACGAGCAATCAAAATATTATAGGTTATAAATTTGATATAAATAAAAACAAATTGATAATATTTATTTTCCCATCACCTCCACCACAATCATTATATAAACAAATTCTAATATTTACATTTTTGGTGGAGATTGAGTTTTTTCTAAAATAATCATAAATATATGCATTCCAAGTATTTTATTAAAATAAAACATAATTTTATTTATATGTTTTATTTATTTTAATTAAAAATATACTATTTTTATTATTATCTAAAAATAAACATATAATCAAGATTTTAAATAGTATTTAAGAAAACTATCAGTATTTTAAATACGAATAATTTAATAGATAAAAAAATATCTAAGTAAAATATACAAT
The DNA here is from genome assembly GCA_033030585.1 of Hippophae rhamnoides. Lineage (NCBI taxonomy): Eukaryota > Viridiplantae > Streptophyta > Magnoliopsida > Rosales > Elaeagnaceae > Hippophae > Hippophae rhamnoides. Next base: position 73,432,631 of record CM065427.1, read on the forward strand.
AAATAAGGAACTAAATTATTAGTCGTCATTATTTTAAATTATACTGGCAATTTTATACCAAAAACAATTATAAGATATGATGCATAATTTTATATAGTATAAATAGATAAATGTTATATTTGAAATTAAAATAAGAGAAAAGTTGAAAATGAAATTTATAATAAGTTGAAATGACATTAAAAATAATTGTGACTTTTAAATTAACATGACATTTGGTTTGTATAATAAAAAGTAATGAAAATAGTAATAGTAATGGAATTGAATGTAAAGAAAATATTATTACTATGTTAAGGTTTGGTTTGATCCTTGGAATCAAAAAAGAAATCAGTATTATAATATTTGGTTTACAATTAAAATAGAATGAAAAAATATTATATATTATCTTAATACTATTATATTTAATGAAATTTAAATAATATCATTTAATTATTTTTTTCGTCATATAGAATATATTATTAAAAATTATTATTTAAAATATTTTTAAAAAAAATTAAAAATAAGAAAAAGTATTTTTGATAATTTTTTATTTCAATTCATTTGCAAAATAACAATGAATTATTAATATATGTTAGTGAAGTTCGATCATTGATCCACCAAATTAACATCGAATATTACATAATCGAAAAAAAAAGTTTAAGATTTAAGATTTTAAAGTTTAAGGTTTACGATTTTAAGATTTTATGATTTAAAATATAAGAATAAAATTAAAATAATATAATTTAAAACAATATGAAATGAATGAAATAACAATTGCATATATTTTAAGAATTATTTTCGTTCCAACCAAACATATGTATATGTTAAAATAATTTTATTTTTATTCTCGTTTACTCTAACTAAATATGATATAAGATAATAGAATTTAATATTTAATTAGATAATAATATAAATAAGAAAATAGATTTGTACTCATCAAATAATAATATAAATAAGAGAATAAAATTGGACATATTATCGTATTGATGATAGAGTATTGAAGTAATGAGATTTTATATATGGTAAATAAAGCATATTATATATTTCGTATTTTGATTTGAGGTTAATGAAATCCATGAACACTCAACGATACTTACTATTGGCTTCATTTTCTTTCACGGCCGATCTGTGTTAAAATATATATATTATTTTCTTTAAGCCAATATTTATTATTATTATTATTATTATTATTATTATTATTACCAAATGCAAAACGCATTTGCACACATCTATAATCAGATTTATTATGTTGTGATAGTAAATACCAAAAAAATTAGAATTTTTTATTTTTTTTATTTTTAAAGTTATTTTATTATGTAACACTAATTTATAAATGTTATTTATTATTCATGAAATATATCTTAATTAATTATATTGTTTGATTTCTTTACTAAGTTTTGAGTTTTTTTTTAATTGCATTAATTTCATATTTTATTGATCTTTTACTTGCTGAATAATTTATCCTAATTTATATGAAAGAAATTTGTAGAGGATTGTATAACCAACAAAAAAAAACGCTAATATTATAGAAATAAAAATAAATAAATTTCTTACAATTAAATGCTTCATTATTTTTAAATATAGAAATATTTTTACCTTATTAGCAAAATTTTCTTTTGAAATAGGATTTTTTGTTAAGTATATTGGTATGTGAATATATGAAAAAAAATTGTTAAATATTATCTGATTATATATATATATATATATATATTTGTATCAACAATTTTATATTTTATCTTGTGTTATTTTAAAAATTATAGAAATAATTTAATTTTTTTTTAAATAATATTAATAAATACATTTATGTGTCTTATTATTCCCCATGAATCTTTGACTGCGACACTTGAGAGATACAGACCCTACCACTCACCCAACCAACCAGAAAGGAAACGAGATTTGATTGTTTGTACCGAACATGAATAACTCCAACTCCACCAAATCCCCAAACTCCAAAGATCTTATCTTAAATTATTTAACCACCTCTCCACGCGCTTCCTGTCGCGTGCTTTCCGTTAATTTGGGTTTTTCTTTGTTGTTTTCGACAGTGAAATTAAAAACAAATTAATAATATTAACAATAATAAATAAAGTAAGAGAAATATAAGTGGTTTATGGATATTTGATTTTATGAAATCATAGAAGTTACACATCCTTTTTATACTACTGTAATAATGATAAAAAAAATGTCCTATTAATGCAACTGGTTTGGATCTTCTTCTGACTTCATTTATTATATATTTTATCCCAATTTTAAAGCATTTTCTTGTAAAAAAAAAAAATTAAAAGCATTTTCTGGTCAGCAAGAAAAGATCTCTAAACATTTCCTTTGAATTTTGAATATTAATAAACCGTTCTTGCTGATGGAAAACCATTAGGTTAGCTATTCTCGGTGAATTACTATCGTGTCACTGCTAGGGCCATTAAATTTACAACATATCGTTTGTGTTTATCTGAAGTGAAAAGAAAAATAAATAAATAATTTGTACACATATCATCTTATTTTAACATATTAAATATATTAATAAATTTATTTTAAATTAATGTATTTTAATAAATTTATTAATATATTTATAGATAATTTAATTATTTTCGACGATGACTTGAATCATTTTATTTTTTATTATTATAACTTTTTTATACATCTATCAATTTTTTGTGAGTTTAATTCATATCAAATTTAAGTTTTTCAACAAAAAATTATCGAAAATAACTTAAGTGTCCAAAAAAGAAATAATAAGGTGATTAAAATGCAACAAATTTTAAAAAATGTGACCATTGAATATAATTTATTAAAATAATCAAAATGTGATGTTACTTTTTTTTCCTGCTAAAGTGCAATATAAATCCTCAATTTTTCACTAAACTCACGTATAGCTCTTAAATTTTAAAAACGTATGTTTTGGTTATCAAATTTTAAAAACTCTGTATATAATTCTTTAAAATTTTTAAATTATATCATTAGTCTCAAAAAATTTAAAATTTTCACACATAGATCTTAATTTTTGATTCATAAATACGTATTTTTGTAGTTAAGTTAAGAAATATGTGTAAGATTTTAAAATTTTAGGCACTGAATTGTAATAAGCTTTTTTATTATTATTTTATCAGAACACTTATTTAGGTAATTTGAAAAAAAAAATAATCAGAAAACACCAAGAAATGAAAAGGCCATGTGGGTATGACAGTATAACTGTTTACTGTTTGCCAATTAAGGATGACCCTATCCTATCATTCATAAATGTAAATTGATATTTGAGTCCAATTTTTAGGTTACATTTTAGTGCTTAATTGAATGTTTCACAGATAATGAGCAAACATATAGCAATAAAAGTAAGTAGAAGAAAAAAAATTAACCTCAGAAGAATGAGAAAGGACCTCTAAAACCATCACTTCTAGTAGGGTAAATTATAAAATATTGACTCATGTGAAGCTCGATTACTGTCAAGTGGGTGATAGACAATGTTCTTGACCATTAAACGCACAGTATAATTTGTTAACAGTCGAATTCATCAACCAAATTTGATAGTTTAAAACCAAGCATTGTAGCTCATTCTTTGGAGTGATCTTTCAATCAGATTAAACAAGCATATTAACATCTATGTTTTAATTAGAGTACACACCTACATCCCCTAACAACAATGGAATAAAATATGCATTTAAAGGAACACTGGTATCTATCATGGAATAAATCGTGCAACATTATTATGAACAATAAATAGACTATATATAAACCAAACCAACCCCTTTTGGAGCTAAGAAATGTACAAGGGCTATTTCTGTGGCTCATAAGAATCTCAGTCCCCCAAATCCATAGAAACGACTCCCACTTTCCTCTATAAACTTTGTCCATTAATGTATCATAGCCTCTTGTTCGTATTAGGTTAAAGCAACCGACACAGGATTACCTGCTGGGAATCTTTGTCTACGGGGCTTTCTCGTGGTCTTCCCCCACCCAGTTAGGTTTTTATCCTCTAATCCCACCTCTAGATTATTAAGTTGCTGCATCAATGTTGTGGAGGCTGGACAAGTGGCTACAGGGGGAGAGCGAGTAACTATTGATCGTCGCCTCCCCCTGGCACTTCCACTTCTCATGGAATTTCTCCTTGTCAATCCAGAATGCCATGAATGACCTGTTGCTTGCATCAACCCTCCAAATGTCTGAAGATCTTCCGTTACCTCATGCCTTGACAGAGAAGCTAGGCTTGGAAGAATGTCCCTTTGGAAATCCCTCCGTTGCCTCCCCCTTCTAGCATGACCTCTTCGAGGCCTATTTGATAAAAAGGTGGTTCCTGTTTCTTCTAATTTTAAGCTTTCTGGAATCAGAGGCTTAGGCACGTAATCTTCTTTGGTTTCAATGAGTTTCAAAGTCATATACTCAAAGTAATCAGTCACTTCTAAAGAATACTTCTCATTATCCTCACCATCTTTGCCGTAAAACATGCTCTCGAGGTCATTTGCACATGAGGAAACTATATCCACAAACCATCCAAGTGGATTTACCAAAGAAGAATCTTTCGAAATAGTTGTGGATTGAATGCAAGATGTTTGATCTGTGTAATTGTTGCAACCAAGTGAAGACATAGCAACTATAGCCTCTGCTGCTGTCATCAACAGCTCATCCTGTGGGGATCTAGATTTTTGTTGCGGTGATTCTAAAGATGTTTCATTCTGCTCTAGTGCAGATGCTTCTCCAGCATTATCATCAGTCTCAGGAACAATGGAGGCTTCTAAATGTACCTGTGCTGTGATCCTCACACTGGTGCTTGGAGCTGAAGGTTCCAAAGATTCTTCATCGTCACTTAAATGAAAGTTTAAATCAATACATTGTCTGAAACTGGAATTTCTTGCTTCCTTGCCATTTTCTACAACTTCAAAGTCTGTTGCATCCTGACTGGCCAAGTCAGGGATAGAAGAATCGTAGGACACGTTAATATCAAATGCTCTGTGTTTGCTGTTATTTTCCAGTTTACTTTCTGTTGGATGAAGGGGAGAAACAGAAGAGTAATGGGAAGATGATTCACTCTTTGACATGTTAGGCTTCTCAAAGATGGGAAATCCAAGAAGTTTTTTGTTACTTGGGAAATCACACCATTCAGTCCCCGTATCAACATCAATAGCACTTGAACCTGACTTTTTATTTGGTGATAAAAGTTGCTTAGAATCCTTTGTAATTTCACTTTTGTTGGATGATTGGTTCACAGACGATTGCAGGATTGTCATCTCAGTGCTTTTCAGAATCGTCTCCAAATTGGCAGCCTCGATTTTACATGCAGGCTTCGCTCTAAGCCAAGGCAAACCTGCAAGATGGTCCTCTTGCTGTTGTTCTCCCCGTACACTTTCAAGATCTAGCATAGGAACCTCTTGCTTTGATGAACCATTTGAAAATGCCATATTCAAATTCATATCTTTCCCAGACTTCGTGTCAGTGCAACTTGAATCCTTTCCATAGTTTGTGGAACCATGACTAGTTAAAAACTCAGGGGGTCCATTGTTTTCATTGCCAACAGAAGGGAAACAAACTGATGGCTCTTTAGACCTTGATGACGACCCTGGGTAGACCCTGTCTTGACATGGCATTTCATTTCCGTAACCTTGATTGTATCTAGGACTGCTATTTAGACACCACCTGTCTCCAAAGATCCCATTGCTCTGGACTGATGACTGGACACTCTTACTCAAAGTGACAGATGACTTGAAACCTGGGTGTGTCTGAACTGTGACAGACTTCTGGCTTGAGCAACTAGTTGGGTTTTCCCAAGATGAGATTGAGTGACACAAAGACTTGGAAAAATCAGAGGTAGGAGGTAATGCATATGGACTGGGTACATAAGTAGCTGAAAAAGATCCAAGATTCTTGCTATTAGTAAGATTATGAGTTCCTTCAGAAATATCAACACTACCAGAAAGTTTCCTTTCTTCCCACAAATCAACCTTGTTTTTTTCAGTTAGATAGGAAGCCGGTTCATTCAGTGTGCTTAAAGAAACTTGTGTTGACTGGGACGACATCGGCAGCTTAGCTGTTTGGAAACAATGGGCAGCAGTATTCAGATTGCTTTTATTTTGCCCTGTAATAATATAACAGCAGCAGAATGAGATGCCTTTCTCAATGGAGCAAATAAAAAAAATGCAAGACATCCTTCTTGTCTCTCTAAATCTATTATTTTTCAAAAAGAATTTCTGTCCAATTTATGTTGTAAAGTTCCAATAAATAAAAATAAAAAGTAGACAAGTTCAGTGGATACAAAACAGGAATGCTCATAAAAACTTAGAATTGAATGAAACCAACTTGGAGGTATATTGGTGAACCTAAAATAAATGTATGATACCTGCTTCAAAGACATGAGAAAACCACCCTTTTCCTCTTTCCCTACTCTCCAAAATTATGTTGTTTTGAGCGTCTTTGTTACATCCATTATATGAATAGAGTGATATCTCCTTCGGTAAACAGGGTAGCTGCGAGCTTGGCTTAGCAGACAAATCAGAGCCTTCGATTTTTCCATTACAAGAGTTATAACCAAGAAGATTTACATATGTGGAAGCGTTTCTTTCTTTGGTTTCTTCAAATTGTACAGGCTCATTCAAATCAACCAAAACATCTACACTCCTTGAACGTGAATCAGATTTCAGAGCACCTGTTTTGCAGCCATCCTTTCCACCATCATCAAGAAAGGACTTCATTGCACTTTGAAGCATGATTTTGCAGTTCTTATCTAGGAAATTACAAGAAATAGCAGGTATTTTATGATCACTAAACCGATCCCCTTCTTCTGTATCTATGTACTCATCAGCTGGAAGTTGAAGATCAATCATTTTTCTCCTGAACTTTGTGGGCCTTGACTCTAGGACCTCAAGATCCTTTGAGCAATCCCCATTTTGGGATCGAAAAGAACCAGTTGGTGAGCTGGTTCCTTTGATGGAATTCAAAGGAGAAATAATGCTTTCAACACCTGGAACAGGAGCTGTGGCACAAAAAGAATTAGCAAAAGGGAATTGGTGGTTATGCCACTTCCTAGCATCTTCAGGTGAAATTTGAGATACTAAGGGGCTTGATGACAAAGATTTCTCTGCAGGTATCTGATTTCTGTGTAGATATTTCCTTCTAATTTCACCCATCAACTCCTTTTGAACTCTGTACAGCCGATGAAGTTCATACACCTACATTACAACAAAAGTACAGATTCACTAAATTATAGATTAAGCTGCAATGAGCTCAACGCCAGAACATTGTCACATTAGTATAAAATTGGATTGGACTGCACAGAACAAAAAAAGAAGCTTGAGAACAAGCTTACCTGATTCTTAAAAACGGCTTCATGCTCAAGCATTTTCTGCTTAACTGCATCCTTATCATACCCAGGATACGAAGCAGTACTGATCCTCTCCAAGAAGCCACTGTAATATTGCCCATTTGATGAGGCTTTATCACCGTGACAGAGGGGCCACCCACAGTTGTTAGAATCCTCATTAAGATTCCTCATTGAGTAATACCCTGGTAAGTAACTTGTAGCCTGCATTCTTGTTCCCATTCCTGCCAAGTGTGAATTAAATAGAGAAATGATCAAAAAATAAATCCTTTATTTATGAACACCACTCTATTCAACATAAATTCTCATCCAGCTCAAATGACTGAAGAAAAGTGGAAACAAAGTACAGAATACATATTTACAAAAAACAAGAATGTTCTTCATTTACTAAGTAAGACAGACAAAAAAGATTGAGCGTTCCCACAAACAAGCTTTAATGAGTTTAGTCAATCACTCGTATGACCAATCAACAATTCTACCAAAGCATAAGGCAAAAATGTAAGGTTGCACAAAGCTGTTGCAATCTCCGATCAATTACTATGCTGTTCTGGTCAAACCCTACTAGTCTTCAATTGTAGATTAATCATCCATTACTCTTAGCTCATCCTCTACCTAAGCTGAGATGAAAAAAGTAAAGCAGCCTGATGGTTACAGAAAGCAAAACCTACATTTCTATTTAACTTGGGAAAGTTGTTAACTCCGTAAACATTTCCATAAAAACAGAAGGATACTGACATTTTACTAGGTTGATCAGCTTGCTCTTAAAAAGCATATATCAAAAGTGTTTGACATTTGAAACACATGTCAAAGCATTTCTACACCTATATACCTAATGAGTAGGAGAAGCAAGTGGGAAACAAGATTATAGGAAATTCAGAAGTTGGGACTAATGGTTTGAGTGTTTGATTTGGCCAATATCAGAAAATGACAATGAGTGCTGAAAAACTGAATCAAAGTTAATTGGAAACAGAAGTTTCAAAGACAAAAAAAAAAGGTAGAAATATTCTGAACTTATGATAGACATTGATAGAGAACAATTTATTACAAATATAAAGCATATACGAAGATAAAGCCAACATCCTCAAATTCCACGATGCGAAATAATCAAGAAAGAATTTTTTTCTTTCTTTCTTTTTTTTCTTTTTTCCCTCGACTAGTCACAAAGTGTTTGAAGACAAGAACGTCTCAATTTGAAAGATACTGAACAGAAAAGATCTCGCCCAATTACAATCGAAACCAACACTTACTAGCTGATATTATTAGCAGATACGTTATTAAAAAAATAAAAGAATCTACGGTGATGAAAACTACAATAATCCACAAACTCCATCAAACCAAAAACCAATCAGATAAAACAAATAAAAAAAGTCAAATTAAGTATTTAGTTGCAATAACAAAACGAATGCAACCATAAACCCAAACATTAAAGCCGCAAAACCAAATAGATTATCAAACTGAAAAAAAAAATTAAACCCAGAAAAACTAGTTATTAATTTGATACAATCAACCAATAAAATGACTAAAATAGAACACAGAAAGCAGATAAGAACCTTAGCTCAGACCGACATCGTCCAATCACCGAACCTAAAATCCAAAACGAATCATACGGCCCAATTTCCTCAAAACCGAAAATTCAGAGTTCGAAGACTCAGTATCAGCGACCCAAAGAGATGGAAATACATATATCCATAATTATAACAAAAACAATGAAGTGGGTATTGTTTAGAAACACCAGTTTTTGAGTTTAGATCGTCATCAGCTTGAATAAAAAGAGGATATTTCGATCTTCTGGGCCACTCTCTCACACACTAAGAAAACGAAAGAGAACAACTTTAGAGAGAGAGAGATAATTTATTTTTATTTTTTCCAAGAGTGAGAAGGAGATAACCCAGATAAGAAATCTTCACACAAAACAAACGACCTTCTAAGAACAGTGACATAAAATTTGTCCACATCAGGTCTCCTTTATTCTCTTCTTTTTTCTTTATTTCTCTCTTATACACAAACATTAATTTATTTGGGCATTAACGTAATTTAATCCATTTCTGGATTTTTGATGTATTGAAAAAGAAAGAGGGGCATTTCTAGATTCTCTCCGCCTGTCTTCCTCATATTAAAATTAAGTAAAGTTATTAAATGTGTATCGTTTAGTTTTTTTTTATAAAAAGTATTTTTATATTTCTTTATTTACAAAAAAAAAATATGTCATTAAAGTTTTCTTATTTATAAAAAATATATTAGATAAAAAAAATTATCTAATTTTTCATTAAATATAATAAAATAATACGTGTATTATATGTATTTTTATATTTTCAATTGTTATATACATAAAAAATTCAATATCAAAAAATAAAAGTATGTTTTTGTGACATATCTTATTCTATTATATTAACAAAAAATTAAATAAAAATTTTATTTTATTTTTATTTGATATCTTTTTCATAAATAAATTGATTTAAAATATATTTTTTAAATAAAGTAATTAAATAATACACAAAGGGAACTCGGTGACTCTTTTCCCTTTTAAAATATTTTTGCAACAAAAATTATAAATTTTTAATTTTTAAAATATTTAGTTATATAAGATGATTCTTTCACACATAAATTTTCATTTTAACTCACTTAGTAAAAAACATTCGCTTGTTTCTCTTATGAATATATATATCTTATCTTAAAAAAATCAGCATAATTTTTTTTAATAAAGGATTAGAACTAAAAATAATTAAATAATTATATTATTTATGTATCAAACTATTTTTAAAATAAGTTAAGTTTAATAAATATAGCTAATCATCTGGATTTATTAAACTTAAAATATAAAAAACAGGAACTATTGATACTATCTATGATCTTAACAATAAAATAGTTTAAACTACATCTTATTATAATTTAAAATATAAAATTATATTTTAAATTATAAAAATGTAAAAATTATTTAACTATTAATATATTTCCGTATATATAGGTGTAAATATTATATTATTTATGTTTTAGTTCCAATTTTCACGACTAATGGTTATGTATAATTTTTTTTTAATATTTTATGGAATTTTTTTATTATAATTACTCAAAAACATATTGATCAAACATAAATACAAAAAGAACAAAATCCACAAAAAAAAAAATCAATTCTTAAATTGACTAACACAAAACTAACTAGAACCTAATAATATTAGTCAAAAATCACGCTAAAGATCCATGATAAATTATTAATCCACTGAAGTTTAAAAATTATCAATTTTGAATAAGTAAATTTGAAACTAAAATGAAGCTTACCCATTACTTGTTTAATTTTTATAACTTTGAACGATTTTCTCCAAAAAAAATTTATGGTAATGGTAATTGAAAGTGAATTTATTGTATGGTATTCTATAGTCGATGAGAAGCAAAAATTCCTCAATTTTTATAAAATAAGTATTTTAGTTTTTATAGTTTTAATTTAAATGCTATAAGTGTACTTTACTCCTATAGTTTTCAATTTGAATGTTTTAAGTGTACTTTAGTACTATCGTTTTCAATTGAAATGTTTTAAATGCATTTTAGTTTTATAGTTTTCAAGATAATATTTTGATGCATTTTAGTCCTAAAGGACCTAAAATTATAGGATTAAAGTATAACTTTTAGAGATAAAAAGTGTAACTTTTTTCAAAATTCTAGGGAATTGTATTACTTGAAACTATTAGGCTACTAAGTCTTCTCTTTTTATTATTTGGAAATAAATTTAATGTACTTTAGTCTTAAAAATTTAAAATTATAGCATTAAAATATACATTTTAATACAACTTTTTTTAAAGTTTTAAAGCACTCTATTACTTGAAGCTAAGTTTTTGACTTTCTCTTTTATTGTTTGGAAATAAACGTGTGATAAGTGTTATTGCAATAGAATATAATAACATTATTTTTTAAAATTATTGATAAATTTATTATAAAATATAGAATCAAATGTAAAATTTTGTAAAAATTATAAGAATAATGAGTTATTTAATATACAGTATCATTTTTAAAAATATGTGACACTTTCATTCCTTTAAAATATGAGTCAATTGTTGCAAGTTGAAGTAAAAATATTTTTTAAGATTATGTTTTCTAGTATTCAATCATTTTTAATGAAAAAAGAAGACAAAGATAAGAATACTCACTTGATTGTGGGAGTGTCCCAATGAAAATCTAACTACATGTAAAGGGCGTTGCTATCTCCTTGGATAATGAGATACGCGATTCGAATCTCAGTGAGCAAATCTCAGCGAGCATGTGCCTTTATGTTGAACATGTAGTAGAAACAACCTACTTACTAACTCATAATTGATATCTTTTATAATTTTCAATGATCAGGGTAAGGATAGAGATGTCAAATGAGTTATTCAGTTCAACTTATCTCATTTAAAGTTAGCCCATTGAATTCATGAGTAAAAGAGAACGATTCACTTAACTTATAAACTTAAATGAGCAACACACTTGAGCACATAAACAATTCATTAGCTCATTTAACAAAGCCATATTAAATTAAAAAGCTAACAAATAAGATAGAAAATAAAGAAATTATCAAAATATAATTGTTAATTAGTATTGAAAAAAATATTAATATTAGTTTAATAAATATAAAAAACTAGCAATTGATTTTTCAAAATAAAATAAGAGATAAAATTAAATTAAATTTACATTAAAATATTCTAATAAATATAAAATTCTAAAACAAATAGTAAATTAAAAAACATACATAGTATAATTGAAGTTAAAGAGATTATCATTGACTCAGATTTGAGATATGAATTGTATTAGTTTATAATTAAATCTATATAGCATTGAAAAAAACATATAATCAATTTTATATGAAATATTACATTTAATTTTTTTAAGTTTTTTAGAAAATCTATACTCATTTTATTGAATATTGTTCATATTCTATTAAAAAAAATTGAAATATAAACAGTAAAAATTCACAAAATTTCGTGATTTACTTTATATATTATTAAAAATATCTTAAAGGTCTAATTTTTTAAAAAATTTACTATTTGTGATTTTGATTTTTTTATAAAAAATTATGTATATTATGCTAATAAATGTTCATATTCATAAGAAATTTTTTTACTCATTTTTAAAATATAAATTGTACTAATTAAAAAAAATTATTAATCATTTCATATAACATTAGAAAGTTTTAAATAATAGTTTTTAATAAAATTTATTATTTATGATTTTAAGTTTTTTACAAAAAATTGTGCATATTTTATTAATAATTATTTAAATTCAAAAAAAATTATACTCACTTTTAAAACATAAATTGCACTAATTTATAAATTTTTATTACTGTTAGAGATTTCTAGAAGTTTAGTTTCTAATAAGTTTTACGGTTTGTGATTTCGAGTTTTTTGTAAAACATTATACTCATTTTATTAATGATTATTTAAATTCGATCGAATATTTTTGACACATTTTTTAAAAATATAAAGAGTACTAACTCACAAAATATTATAAATCATTTCATATACCATTAAAAAGTTTTAAAAATCTAGTTTCTAAAAAAATTTACGATTTGTGAAGTTTTCTATAGAAAGTTTTGCTCAACCCAACACATTTTAACTTAAAAGGTTAAAAGTTAAAAATTAAAAATTAACTATCAAACAAGTAATATCTAATTTTTAATTTCTGTTTTTCAAAAATTAAAACTATAAATTAGTTATCAAATAATTTTTTTCATTAATATTTTAAAATTGAAAATTTAATTCTAAAAATCAATAATTATAAATTGAAATAATTATCAAACATGATCTAAATAATTAAATAATTTAAACAAGTGAAAAAAAATATAAATGAGTTGTCATAAGCTACCTAGCTCAACTCAGCTAACTCATGTATAAATGAACTTAACTCAATTTAAATCAATTTATTTAAAAATGAGATGAATTAAGTTTAGACGAATTGAGTTAATCTAACTCGTTTGATACCTCTAGACATGGATATATCATCGATGCCAAATATAACAATTGCCTTATCTCTTGATGAGATTTTTCATGGAGAAAAAAAAGAAAAAGAAAAAGAATAACCTTTGTTCAATGAATGAAACTTTAAACTTTAATAAGAATTGACGTGGATTAAAAAGATATAAAAAGAAAAATAGGGGAAAAACATTGATCAAATTAGAATTAAGGGTTTGATGAATACAAATTGTGACAAAAGTAAGCAGCACAAAGAGAAATTGATATCTCAATATTCATAATTCTAAATATAAAGGTATCTTTACATATATTACATACTTATAATAGTTATAAGAAATAATATAATTATTTAAATTAAAATTATAAAAATCAAAATTTAAAACAATATCTAATTGAAAATCTAAATGCCATATACAAAATTTAATGTAAATAAATGATATCCTACGCAATAATAAATATAAGGTAGATAGTAGATAGGGTAGGCTAACGAATTATTAAATAACTTTGTTACTATTTTTCATCATTCCATCAGTATATTTACTTTCACATGAATTAAATTATATGTAATAACATTCATGTGATTATTTATAAAATAAGACTTCAAAAATCAAGGGTAACATGTTAAGAACTAAGTTCTCGATTTCAACTTAATTATATATTTCCCAAGAAAATTTAATTCGTGATAATGAAATATAATTTATTTAAGTAAAAAAAATAAATTAATGTTTTGTTAAAGTCACACGTCGATTCGACATCGGTCATCCGATGTATATATAAAAGAGGACAATTATCAATCTCATAACCTTAGTTTTGAGATGGAGTTAGGTTCGAATAGAACATGATGTCAAAATGGGTGACCTGGTCCGTGCAGTGAGCGATGCCTTCCATCATTGGTGAGTGACGCCTTCTGTCACTTGGGTACCATAAGTTTATCATCCCCGTTGGTACTCAAGTGGATAGACCATTGCCGATGTGAGAGAGAGTGTTAAAGTCTCACATCAGTTGGTCATCGATCATCCGCTGCGTATATAAAAGAAGGCCCAAATTTAACATGATATTAAAGTAGGTGACCCTGTCGGTGCAGTGATCGATGCCTTCTACCACTTGTGAGTGATGACTTCCGTCACTTGGGCACCATAAGTTTATCATCCCCGTCATCGGCTAGGCATCGGTCATTCGCTGTGCATATAGACAAGAGAAATCCTCTATTTCATAACTTGGGTTTTGAGATAGAGTTAGGCCCGAATTTAACATGGTATCAGAAAAATGTGACCCGGTCGGTGTAATGAGCAATGCCTTCCACCACTTGGGCACTATAAGCTTATCATCCCCGTCAATACTCAAGGGGATGAACCCTTGTCGATGTGAGTGGGAGTGTTAAAGTCTCACATCGGTCATCCGCTGCGCATATAGAAGAGAGCAATCCTCCATCTTATAACCTAGGTTTTGAGATGGAGTTAGGTTTGAATTTAACATGATATCAGAGCAGGGCTTGGTCCGAGTGGATGCATCTAGGAAGCTCACCCTGTGTCATGCAACTATAAACCCACCATCGTTTATTGATGAACTATCGATGTGAGAAGGAGTGTTAAAGGATCTTTGTCCCATATCGGCCAAGAGATCAGTAACAATGCTAGTTATAAGCTTGGGTAACCCTCTAGCTCACAAGTTGGTTTTTGGGTTCAGAGTTAAGTTTGAATTTCTAACATGGTATTAGAATAGGTGACCCGATCGGTGTAGTGAGTGATGCCTTCAACCACTAGTGAGCAATGTATTCCACCATTTGGGCACCATAAGCTTATCATCCTTGTCGGTACTCAAGGGGACAAACTATTGCCGATATGAAGTGGAGTGTTAAATTCAAGCCTAACTCCATCTCAAAACCCAGGTTATGAGATGGAGGATTGCCCTTCTCTATATGCGCAGCGAATGACCGATGTCCAACCGATGTGAGACTTTAACACTTTCCATCGCATCGAAAAATGTTTGTTTCCTTGAGTACTGACGGGAATGATAAGCTTATGGTGCCCAAGTGGTGAAAGACGTCACTCACTAGTGACGAAAAGCATCGATCACTGCACCGACCGAGTCATCTGTTCTGATACTATGTTAAATTCAACTCTAATTTTATCTCAAAACTTAAATTATAAGATAGATAATTATCTTTTTCTATATGTGCAGTAAATGATCGATGTTCAATCGATGTGAGACTTTAACATGATTATTTATATATAAGTAAATTAGTTTTTTTTAATTATAATTCAAAAAACTAAAAAATGCAGTGGTGGCCTGGTATTAAGGGAAAAAGTCTATTAAACAATAAAAAAAAGGAGGGTCGATCCTATATGAGTGTATATTGTGTTTATATTTCATATACTTTGGAAATCCATGGAATGAACGAAAAAAGAACTGTAGTTCTAGAAAGTAAATAAACATATTTAGAGGAAAAAAGAAAGTAAATAAACATATCAATGAGAACTCTCTATCTCTCTCTCTCATGGAATGAATGAAATTCAATATGGTCCTTACGTTATTTAACTTATTTTTATCAAATTTTCCTTGCAACTTTTTATTTTAGCAAAATAAGAAATTTTAATAACTAATATTAAAGAATTCAATTATACCCTCGTGACAAACCAAGTATCGTTTATCATATTCATGAATTAATCGATGAATTAATCTATTAATACATGCAAACCTTAAGAAATATATATATACACACACAAGCATTATTGTTCGATTATTTGGGTCTTAGCATTATCAATTGTAATTTTTTTTTAAAATAAATTTTAATCTATTTGTCTTCATTATAGTATAACAAATGCTTCATGTCTCCACTTCTTAAAATTAGCATCAATTATTTATCAATCCTGTAAAGTGTTTTCTCTTCAGATAGCTTCTTACTAGAACTGATTTTGACAATTTGTGTAACCGCCGATGCATTTATAAATTGCACTAGTTAAAATATATGTTTTGTAATTCAGTTTATTATTTTTTATAAATATTTAAAAAAAACTTAATTAATAAAACATAAATCAGGGATGTAATTATTTTAAGATATAATAATTTTAAATGTGACTCAGAATAGGATAGATTATCATTTTAAGTCAAAGTTTACTCAATGTGTTTTTGGAAGATTGGGGTTTTTATCATGATTAAGTGTCATTTTGATGTATTATTTTGATCAAGATTCACTTAGTATAAGTGTTTGGTCTTAATTTATTTGTACTTCATGGGAACTTCAAAATCATATATTTATATGTTTAAAACTCTTTTCATTTATAAAAAAATATTCTAAACTTAAGCTTTCGTATAATATAATAAATTTACAAATTTAGTTAGACAGAGTAGCATTTTATGGTGTTCAAATTCTACTAGTTGATAAATTTGGATGCTTATATTATAATGCGAGAAATACTATGATAATAAGAGTTTTTTCACATTTATCACTGCATATATTATAGTGTTATTTATTAAAGTTATTTTAAAAATAAAAAAAATATTTAATTTTTTTTATAATATCAACACATGTCATGAAATAAAAAAAATATCAAGTGTAAATATATATACACTTAGCATTCATCTTATATTTGCATATGTACGATTACTCGATTATTATTTGAAACGTAAAAAAAAAAAGAAAAAAAAAGTATAGCTTTCTGAAAGGAAATATCACATGCACAAATCCTTGATGGCCTTTATTATATGAAAATGTAGTGGAATTAACGTTGGATTGGACCATATATGTGAAATTATAATATCATATATTATAGTACTGTCGTGGAAGTTATCAAGTTAATCAATACTAGTTATATATGTGTTAAAATGTAACAGGTAGGTGAAGTTTGTTGTATATAAGGTATTCAACTACAAGTAGATATGTCCATTATTGCATTCTCGTAGCTGTCACGTTATAAAGCATGACATATATTGTGTATTTCACGTGTAAAGAAAATATATATTTATGATTCAAAATTTTAAAATTTATGTGTTAAATTTTAAAAATTTAAGTTATAAATTATAGTATTTAAAAATTTAAGGATATATATATATATATATATATATAATTTTAAAAGTTTAAATATTAAATTATATGATTTAAAATTTTGAATATATATATATATATATATATAAATTTAATAAAAAATTGAAAACTAATAATATAATTTAGCTTATATAAGATAATAACAACAACAAAAACTAAGATTAATAGAGTTTGAAACAAGGTCATGGCAAAAATAAATTTAGATTAACTATACATTACTCGAGGGCCAATAGTAAATTATCTAAATTTCAAGATATAAATATATATAGAGAGAGAGGGATAACAGATTTTGGAAGTTGGATAATTTTTAAAAAGGTTTAAGAAGATCCTTTTGTTTAGAACTTAAAGATTGTTTAATTCATTTATTTTAAAAAATATATTTTTAAGTCCTTTGTTTGTAAAAAATATGATAAATAATGATAAAATTAAATTTCTATCCAATTTTTCATTAAATAAAATGAAATATTACATGTAACACACACATGTTTTTATTTTTCGATAGACATATATCTAATCAAGTAATTTTTAATTAAAAAATTAGTCAATTTTTTTAACAAATCTTTCGATTAAACTTCAATTAAATTTTTAATGCCTAATACATGACCTTAAATATTAGACAATAAACATTTTGTTTAAAATTTATTAAAAACTTTATTTAATTTTGAAAGAAAAATTTGAGTAATTTTTTTAAATTAAATATTAATCTTTTACTTATGTACTTATAAAAAATATAAACATACATTTAACATATGCACTATTTTGTTATATTTAACAAAAATGTGATGAAAATTTATTGTTGTCTCTATTTGTCATCTTTTTTCACAAATAAAAGAACTTGAGTGTCACTTTTTTGACAAACAGATTTAAAAACATTTTTCTAAGCAAATAGATTAAACAACACATTCAACTTAAATAATACTTCATCCTTTTTAAAGTGGACGAGTTAGTCCCATAATTATTGAGTTAGATACGATAGTCTTATAATTTTTAAAAATGAATATTTTAATCTTATAATTTATGAGTTAGGTATTATTACTATTGATATTATAAAAAGTAAATACCTTTAATACTATAATTTATTAAAATAAATACTTTAGGCTATTAAAAGTATTAAAAGTAATTATTTATAGTGTATAACTTTTATAAATAATAAAATTATAGATATCTAATTTGTACATAATAAATAAATTAAATTATTTAAATTAAATAATTATGATATTTTATACTTCATTTTACATATATATATCAAATTTAAACATGATAAATAAACATATAAAGCTAATTAATAGTTAAATAACTAACCTCAAATCTTTCAAGATTGTTTGCGGTAAGTTGAATGAATAGTAAACTTTTATAATTATTTTAGAATTTTTTTTAATTAAAAAAGAAGTTAAAGCTTGCAGCACAAAAAAATTCACAATTTTTCAAAATTTTGAAAGAACTAATTTCATTTAATTCCTACGTTGATAACACAAAATTTTATCTTTACTTTGCTTGGTGTAGCAAATTTGGGTGTCGTAGTTTCATATTATTCACACCACATGAAGCGTTGATATCCAATATCTTAGTATGGACCAAAAGTAGGTTAGGCTAAGTTGTCAAACTCCGTGGGTACGTTTATAAATTCCGTAGTGGTGCATAACGTAATAGTTTTAGATACATTCTTCTAATAATCATCTGTTATAAATCAGTAGTAATTTTTTTACGATTTAACCATATTTTTTATTTTTTAACATTTATTCATGAACATATTTAGTTTAAAAAATTAAATGTTAACATAATTATTATTTTACCATATTATTTAAAATATTAAAATTAATTTTTATTTTTAACTATTTAGTACATATTTTTAAGTAAAATATAAAATATAAAATAAGAATAAATAAAATTTAATCTAATTATACAAAATATTGTGTTTTATTATTAAAGTTATGTTTTTTTATATAATTATATGTATATAAAATAACAATATTAATATATGTTCAGTTTCAATTAACTACAGTTTCAGTATTGTAATATTCATCTCTACTTCATGCCTTTTTGGTTACAGTTATTTTCAGAAAAAAATCGTCAAATTTTTACGAACAATCATAATTTTAATTATTTACTGTTAAAATGTTCATCCCTAAGTACACTAAGGGTTGGGTTTTTAGTTTTAGATAAGATTAATCGATTCTTTTCTTTAATTCATTCAAGTTAGCATATGAGTACTAATTTGGTTATGACATAAAACAAGAATACAATACGATATAATATAAATTATTTTTAGTTAAAATTAATTAATAATTTTTATATGATCCTAAATATATTAAGATTTTTATAATCATATATAAATAAATTGATTAAAATAATTTAATTTTTCCATAAAGTTAAAAAATGTGAATTAAATTTGTATCAATGTATCAAAATAAAAATTAAAAAATATATGTTATTACATAAATATGTCTAAGGATGATATGATATTGGACTAGAGTCCTGAGATACAACTGAAGTTGAGAATTAAGATGTCAAATAGATCAACCAACTCAAATTATACACTCATTTATGTTGAAAAGAAAAGAGTTTGGCAGTTAAATAAAATGATTTATTAACATTTAATATTTACACTATTAGTCAAAAGAATGTTAATTAAGAAATTAGTTATACCAATGATTTGTTGCTTATTATAATGATTTTGTGTGATTTTATTCGTATTGTTTCTCCTATATATAAGTCTCATATAATATGTAAATAAAGTACAATATATAGAAAATCTCATTTCATATTTTCTAATCATTTACAAGTCTAGATGATATTAGAGCTACCTACCATAAAAAAAGTGTCCAATATTTACAATATTTCCTTAAAATGCCACTACTACCATTTGATTATTTAATTATTTGACCTTTAGCAAGAAACAAATGGATCACCTTTTAAGTTGTTGAAATCTAATTCTTCTTATGGTATTCCTATAGTGTTTCCCTTTCTTGTTTGAATTTAACTCTATAGATCATCAATTCTAGAGTTGTTCTTCATGTCCCTAAACTAGCATGTAATCTTATGTCTATGAGTAAACTAACTAAAGAATATAATTTCGTGTTATTTTCTATGATCGTTACTGTGAATTTCAGGATTGAAGTTTGAAGAAGAAGATTGATTATGCTAAGATGATAGATGGAGTTTAGTAATTTGATGGAAACCTTTCCAGCAATAAAATGGCTCAAGACCTTAGTAGTGTTAATTCAAATTCTGTTTATGAATAAATAATACTTTGGTATTTTAAAATAGGGCACCCTAGCTTTGTCAAAATATTGTATTTCTCTGATAATTATTAGTATATTTCATTATATTTTCTGTTATAATTTCTGTACAATAGTTGAGATATATGTATAAAACGAAAATTAAACAATAACCATAATTCCTGCATATCCATGTTTTATGGATCTACTACCATTATTTTATGCTCCATGTTTTACTCCACCGAAGTTATCGGGTGTCGCCACAACAACACACACCAACATTCTCCTCGTTGTCAGATATATGTCTCTTATGCCCAACTTGTCGGGCGAAGTCAGTAGGTTCCTCAGTGCATTACGCATTTTGTGAGTATATCACCAATTGATCTTCTCGATTTAACAAATGGAAGCTTAATAATCTTTTCTTCAAGATTCTCGCTTGATGAAAGTTCCGATCCACTTCAACGTGTTTCGTGCGATCATGTTGAACTCGGATTCATGAAATATGGCAATGGTTGCTTTGTTATCACAAAATAAGTTCATTTCCGCAGTTGTGAGCAACCCCAATCTCGCTAAGGTTTTTCAACCAAAGCGAGCTCACATATTCCCTCGACCATTCCTCGAAATTCACCAAAGACCGGATAAGGCAACTACATTTTGCTTCTCGCTTCTCCATACGTAACAAGATTGCCCCCACGAAAGTAAAGTACCCAAGAAGAGATTTCCTATCCTTCATATTCCCCGCCCGCCCGCCTCGAATCAGTATATCCAAGGACTTCCAATCGACCATTCTTTGAAAACATAAGTCCTTTCCTGCAGGAGGATTTTAAGTAACGAAGCATTCGTACGACCGCATCCATACGGGTCTTCACTGGGCAAAGGTACGAACCGACTCACGACACCTCACAAAGATACGCACACGTCGAGTACGAGATAAATATACGAGTTTACCTACCAACCGTTGATATCTCCATGTTTATCCGCCGGTACTTGGTCCACATATTCTCCGAGTTTATGATTTTGAACCATGTGGAATATCGACAAGTGTTTACAATCTAGTACCCGCCTCGCTAGTAGTCCGTAGTATATTTCCTTCTGGGAAAGACATACGCCTTGTTTTGATCTTGTTACCTCAATACCTAAGAAGTATTTGAGCCCTCCCAAGTTCTTCATTTCAAACTCCTTTCGACAGCTGTTCTCGCTTAGAGATTTCTTCTTTATCATCCCCTCGTAATGATCATGTCGTCCTACATAGACTATAGTGGCTGTTATCTTCCCTAATCGATGTTTTAGGAAAAGAGTATGATCGTAGCTTGCTTGTTGGAACCCATATTTCTTCATTCCGAATCTCAACCTACCAAACCACGCTCGAGGTGATTGTTTTAGTCCATACAATGCTCGTAATCTACATGCAGCTGCTTTCCCGATGTAACAATATATCCCTGCGGGATATCCATGAGATCTCTTTCTTCAAGGTCACCACAAGGAAGGCATTCTTCACGTCAAGTTGCGCAATGGCCAATCTAAATTTGTCTGCAAGAGATAACAAAACTCTCACAGCTTTTAGTTTAGCCAGCAGAAGGTTTCTTGATAATCTATCCCATGTTTCGTGTATATCCTTTTGCTACAAGCCTCGCCTCGTAACGATCAACTAACCCATCCGCTTTATACTTTAATGGAGAAAATCCACTTGCATCCTACCATCTTCCTCCCTCGAGGCAACTCGCTTAACACCCATGTATTATTCTTCTTCGCAATTCCTCAAATTCCTCTTTATACTGAGCCCATTTTGGATCGTATAAGGCTTCTTCAATGCTACTCGGAATTTGGACACGATGAGAGTGTTTGCCAGGCGAATGCCCCGATAGGTTTTGATAATCTTGAAAGAGATACATAATTTTGCTATGGCTGGATACTGGGGGTTGTCGTTCTTCTTCTCGGGGAGTATCGATTCTGGAGTGTTTACCTCGATTCGTGTCTCGAAAGGTAAAACATAACCAACAGTGTGTATCTATAGCATTAGTTTGTAAAGGCGTGATAGGATAGCTTACCTCGGTGAGTGTTCTCAGCAGTGAGGATCATTGGGTACTAGAGAATGGAGGGTACATCAACCACTTCAAAGCCTTCTCAGAGATTCAATTACTACTTCGCTTCTCTTTGGAAGTTCAAGCTCTGGTCTGGGATACGAGCTCCTCCATATTATCGTGTGATCCGAGTACGTTGGACTAGTGTCTAATATTTCAACATCAAGCCAATTTCGTTTCTTCACCATAACTCTCCTCCCAAGAGTGTAATTGATACCTAGTGATGGGAAAAACATTCCGATTCTAGGAAAGTGACATCCATGTAGTATAGTTTCTTTTAGTAATTGGATCATAACATCGGTACCTCTTTTTTTGTACACCATACCCCAAGAATACACATCTGGACAAACATTAATGGATCCAACTTAGTTCGTTGATTTTTGTACGGTGGACAAAAGCAACACATCCAAAAATTCGGGCGGAAGCATTAAAATAAGTAGGTAAGGGAAGATGATCTGGATAACACCTTTAATTGAGTCCGAAATTGTAAGGTCTTTAAGGGCATTCGATTCAAGAGATACACAAATTACCGTAGTAACAAAGATCACTCCGCATTTATTGTGCATACGTGGCACCGATTAGTAAGTGCCCGAGCCGTTTCTAAAATATGCCTATTCTTCCTCTCCCAGTAGCCCCATTCTCATTAGCGGGCTCAGGAACACGAGGTTTCATTGAGAATACCACGGTTGTCCAAGTATGTCCGTAATTGTTGATTAACATACTCCCTCCATTATCGACCTAAGTATCTTAATTTTTTCAAAATCGTCTCGAATCATGCGTGAAACAGTGAAATGTAGCAAATACTTCATCTTTATGTTTCGGTACAGTAAAGCCATGTCATTCGTGGGTACAATCATCAACAAAAATAACAAACCAACGATGACCCGATGACGTAATAACCGGGAAGCGTCCCAAACATCGAATGTACCAAAGCAAAACGAGTCATACTTTTTATTCACGCTCATAGATAAGACGCCCCATGACTTTTTGCTAGATACAAGTATCACATTTGAAATCTGAATGGATATTTGAAAATAAACTAGTGAGCAGTGTGCCTTAAATACCCGAATGATGGATGCCCAAATCTACGATGACGTAGGCCAAATCAGTTGCTCTCGTTACCAACAAGATGTCAGCATTGATCGGCTCTTCCCGAACCGAGGTCATCCACATAATATGTTCTCCTCTCCTATTACCACGCCCAATGATCTCTCTTGCGAGAATATCCCGTAGAAGGCAAAAGTAGAATACATCAATACTACACAAAGGTCTCAAGGACCGACTTACGTATGCACATTAGCTCAGTTTCGGCTGACAGATGGTACAAGCAAAGTATTAGATAATGATAATGCAGGAGATGGAGATATGTCACCTGCTCCGCTCCTCAGAATCGGATAAGACCCCATTTGCATTGGCGACACGGCTCCGTCTGGCCGGGTCAAGTTGTATCGGGAGAGATCGCTTTGGGTCAAATGTCAGCGTGATCTAGGCCCAGTCCGTAATCCAATCATCTTTA
The DNA here is from genome assembly GCA_033030585.1 of Hippophae rhamnoides. NCBI lineage: Eukaryota > Viridiplantae > Streptophyta > Magnoliopsida > Rosales > Elaeagnaceae > Hippophae > Hippophae rhamnoides. The sequence continues at coordinate 73,456,706 of CM065427.1, forward strand.
TCACTACGAGTAGAGACGGAAATGCTTTACTTGAAATACCCTGGATCCCGAAGATTCACCGGGAAGTGCGGATAGCGAGGCATTACTGCAGTAGCCACAAACTGCCGTCATTCAGTTGGTGTCCCGTTTCTTCCGTGCTCAAGATCACTCCACCATTCTCGATACCCACGAGTTTGAAGCGCTTTTCACGGTGTGTTTGGAGTTTCCGCAATGGCCACATTTCATGTCACAGAGATGTGGATTTCCGAGGATTTCTCGCTACCGCAGGTTCCCGTTTCGGTGCTGCGATCTCACACGGTGTCCTCGACCCTTTAAAAGTCATAATCGCTCCTGGTGTCGTATCTACACCCGCGGATCATCACGTCTTCCCGACCTCTTCCCGACCGACGAATCCACATGCGCTCATTTCCACCGTAGGAATGGTTTGATTTAATCACATCACTTCGAGTTTTGTCGAGTCTCGTCATCAAGTCCATCACAGGTATACACTGATCTTCCCCACGATGGAGTTGTATTTTGTATGTCATTTCCGCACACTCCATTGGATTAGGACGACAAAAACAATTTCGCCACAACCCTCAAGGTCATCAGTAGTATTTTTCAATGGATCCACCCGCCGTTTCATACGAGTAACTCGACGGCGAAGATCATACACTCGAGACGTGGTCCCATCATGTGGTGGTGTAGTTAAAGAGAATCCCAAACTTGTTTCAGCTTGGGAATCGAATAAAATTTGCAATCAAGGAGTGGTCCATCGAATTGATCAACCATTCTTTAACAATGGCATTTTCAAAGGCGCCATCTCCCCGAATAGTGGGCTCGCCTTCAACAAAGGGAGGAAAATCCCCATTAATATATCCCATTGTCTTTGCCAAAGATATACATCTCCACCACTTGGACCACAAGGCATAGTCGATCCTCCCAACTTGATACTAATGGCAAGGACGCTCAGCTGACAGAGGTCAGGAGTGATCTGAGCTCTAGTGAAAACTTTCGTCATTTTCGCCGTCAAATCTTCCAACATGAAATTGGTAGTTAAATCTCTAGATTCCGCCATGAAATCTAAAATTTTTTTTTACAATTCGTACAACACTATATAAAGAAAAATTTCTAAACCTTATAAATGACACAAACAGAAAACACTTATAACCCTAACCCTAATCTGCTGCTCTTCCTTCGCACCGCCTTTCTTCCCCGTGCGATTTCAAGAGATTGGTCGCAGCTTCTCAAGCTAAGCCAAATAAGAAGCCTGCCTCAAGGTTCTCAAGCCGTCTCCTGTTCTTCGGGACCAAAGATCTTCTCGTTGCTCCAAACCCCTAAGCAGGTTCTAAACTCGCACCATTTCTTCTCACCAAAAATCTCGCAGCCCATCTTCTTTCTCCTCTTCTCTCGTATTCTTCATAGCCGGCGCTCTTCTTCACAACAGCCTCTTCTCCTTCGCCTCGCTGAAATGGTAGTTTCAACCACACAAAGACCACCTATTCGTTATACCTAAACCGCATCAACGGCCGTCGCAGTACTTCGTTTCCTCCAAGTGTCCGACCTTCTTTCAACGGTTCTTCGCGCGAATCCCTCGACTCCTCGTAAGTCAGATGCCGATATATATTTTTTTAAGGTGTAACCCGTAATCTTCTATTGAATTTCTCGAACAAATAAACGTGAAATAACTATCTTGCTTTCATTTCTGTAGGCCGCACATGTTCGATGTTTGAAACTAGCTTACAAGAGTTGAATATAAACCAGAGATCTTAACTCAAAAAATAAAGGAAAACCGCACTACAATCGCACACACCAGAGATCGGAAATTAGAAATCAAAAACCGTAAATCGAAACCAAAACCGTAAATCGTAAATCGAAATCGTAAATCGAAATCGTAAATCGTAAATCGAAAATCAAAAATCGTAAATCAAGAACTCGAAAATTTGGCAGACGAATCAAAAAATGGTAGTTTGGCCATAAATCGCCAGTGTAGTTCATTAGCAATATCCTCGCTTCCGATACCATGTCAAAATATTGTATTTCTCGATAATTATCGTGATATTTCATTATTATATTTTCTCGTTATAATTTCTGCATAATAGTTGAGATATATGTATAAAACGAAAATTAAACAATAACCATAATTCCTGCATATCCATGTTTTATGGATCCACTACCATTATTTTATGCTCCATGTTTTACTCCACTGAGTTATTGGTGTCTGCCACAACAACACACACCAACAAGCTTTTCATATCTTAAACATTTGTTTTCTACTTTATTTAAGGGTCTAGATTGTTTATCATTCTATTGTGAAAATTGTTGCTTATCTAAAAGTCATTGTACTAACTATTTGACAAAACTTTATACTTTTTCAAAACCATTTTATGTAATACATAGTGATGTTTGGAGACCTTCATGAGTTAGTACTATATTTAGAAAAAAAATGGTTTGTTACCTTCATAGACGATCATACTCGTTTGTGTTAGGTTTATTTGATGAATGAAAAATCTAAGGTTAAAATTTTTTAAAGCAAATTTACAACATGATTGAAACTCAATTTCAAACAAAAATTAGCATTCTTTACACTAATAATGGTACTAAGTATTTTAATGAAGGTGTGGGAAGTTGTTTGAAAGAAAAAAAGACGTACGTCGTCCATCTACTTTTGTAGAAACATCTCAATAAAATGGGATTGTTGAACGAAAAAAAAACATTTACTTGAAGTAGCTCATGCTATACTATTTTCAATGAATGTTGCCAAAAATAATTGTTTTAATAGCCTCTTATTTGGCTAATATAATGTCGACACGTGTTTTAAAATATATCACACCATTAGAATGTTTCCCAAAAAAAATCCCCTTATCACGAATATACTCGAATTTACCTTTAAAAGTTTTTGGCTTTATTATTATTATTCATGTATCCAATAATATTTAATCCAAACCTGATTATCAGGCTAAAAAATGTATTATAATAAAAAGAGATAAATTCTATAATCCCCAAACAAAAAACAAAAAAAAAACTTTTTATCAGTATAGATATCTTATTTTTTGAATATATACTCTAGTTTTTCAATAAATTCTCTTTAGAGAGAGATTGACATGATGGAAGAAATTTTAACTACTCCTTTACCAAATATAATTTTTCAAACTCATCAAGGATTGTTTGTACATGGGTAGGTATGGTTGAAGTTGACATGGCTTCTTCTTTGACTACCAAGGAAAATATCTTTTTACTCTATTTCACTTCTATAAAAAATAATGCTTGAGATATTGCAAGGAATGATTTCCCTTCCACTTTAGAAGCTTTAGGTATATCTTCTTCTACAAGTAAAAAAGCCAAAGCAATCTTCTTTTCTTTCCAATAGAATAGATAAATGTTATCTCTACCTTTGTGGGTTGCATTCACTTCATATTTCCATAGCTTCCAACAATATGTGACATACATCCATATCAACAATATCGCATACAACTTCATCCTTGTATGATTTTCCAAGTGAGAACGGTATTTGACATACAAGATTTACTTATATTTTTCTCCTTTTTTGATTTATCCAATTTGATATAGTAATGGGTGTGGTTTAGTTTTTTATTTGAGTGCCTCCATAAGAGCTTTAGAAAAAATATTTTTTTTTTATTTTTACTACTTTTTCTATCGATAATTACATCATATAGTTTATTATTGATTAAGTAGCAAGTTCAAAAGATATTATACCTTTGTGTATCTCACTTTGTTGAAAAAAAGAGTCAATAAACAACAAAATCAACACATTTTTCTTCATCCATTTCAACAAATTCGACACCTTTATAGTCATCATATTCTGATTCTTCCTTATGATCTTCATATTCTTGCTCCTCTCTTTGGGCATTGGTTAGAACAATGATCCATTTGTCTACATTTATAACATTTTTTAGGTACTGGGCATCCATAAGGGTTCCATGGAGGATTACAAGCAGTTTTTTTCTCTGATTGAGTTGGCTTTACTTATGATGTGACATCCTCAAGAGTTATTCCTTTGTTATGTATTGGCTTAGTTGTTTCAACCGATGGCCTTGGCCAAGTTTGTGATCTTTTACTTGAACTTGTCTTACTTAACTACATCTCCATTTTAAGGGTTGTATTGTAGGAATTAGTGACTATTCATACTAGATGCAAGGATACCTAATCTTGTATTGGTAAACATAGTCCACCAATATAGCATGCAACTTGTTGTGCTTCAAATTCTGTCAAATTATTTCAAGTAGATAAACAATGTAATTCTGCGATATACTCTTGAACTAAAGGATTCATTTGTTTGTAATTTTGATATTGTTGAAACAATATTTGCTCATAATCAAAGGGAAGAAACATACGCTTTAGGTATTGCATCATCGAGGCCATGTTCTGATCGAAGCCTTCCTTTATCTCAATCTATTTTTTTTTGGAAGTGGTCACACCATGCTGAAGCTCTTTCTTTAAGTTAGTAAGCTACTACCTTGACTTGTTTTTCCTCTGGAATACCCATAGAATCAAAGAATTGTTCCACTTTTGAGATCCAATCAAGAAAATCCTCCATATTCATGTTTCTATAGAAAATTGGAAGGTCAATTTTGAGACGATAATCTTATAGTTCTTGATCTCTTTGGCGACATCCTCCTCTGGTTCGACATCCAAAAATATTATTCTTCTAAATCTTCATCACTGGAACTACCAATGAGGACAATAAGTCTTCTTAAGGGTATTGGATCAACAAGTCTTCGTAGGGGTAATCCTTCAACTTTTCTTCTAGAAAGTATTGGATGGATCTTATCTCCATGTGCATGCTTTTCTTCTTGGGCTTGGACTTAAGGCCTATTTTTATTATTATCTAGTTGAGCAACAGCTACAGTAAGCTCTTCTATTTGGTGTCAAATCTCTTCAAGAAATTATTAATATTCTTCTCGCATAACTTTTGATTATGCTCCATTCTCCCAAGCTAAAATTGTCTATGATACAAGCTGGTACATAATAATTAATCCATTCACTTACTCTGAGTATGATACCAATTGATAAATGCCTTACCAAAATCATAAAGTGCTTCCATAACTCTCTATGCGGCAGGTATATATAGAGAAAGAACGTTTTCAGGTTAGAAATCACATGAGGTATATGATGAGTGCTCAAAAAGCACTAAAATAACCATGATTTTATGCACATTAATTGATTAAATATATATATATTTATATGTTTTATCATATATTTATATAAATTTGTCTTTTTCGGAATCACGGGTATTTTTATTGTTTTTCAGGTATTTTGGCTTAAAAACGCAATTTAAAGACTCAAAGAAGAATACTTGAAGCAATACATCACAAATAAATTAATAAATAAGTGGAAAAACGTCAACAAACATGGAAAAATTGGACAAAATTGGTCGAAAAGGTCAAAAATGTCAAAAAAAGACGGAAAATCGCGCCGCTTGACACGTAGCGCCAAGCGCGCCGCGTTGTAGCAAGGCCGCTGGCCCGTTCATCTCCCGTTCCAGCGCGCAGCGCGCGACTGTTCACGCCGCTAGCTGCGTGCGTGCCATGACCGCCAGCGGGCCAGCGGCATGTAGCGTTTTTGACCCATTTTTCACGTGCAGCAGCCACTATGGCGTCATCTTGGCGTCATTGATATTTCTCGGCATGTCCACTACATGTTTTTATTTTTTTATATTTTTAACATTGTTTTACTCATTTTTTCTCTCCATCCTCACCTATAAATACCCTCTTCCATTCAACTTCAAAAACACACCTCAAAACCACACTTCTCTCTTCTTTCTTTCTCTCATTTCTTAGTTTTTGAGTTTTTCTTAGTTTCTTTCTTAGTTTAAAGCTTTTCTTAGTTTTTCTCTTAGTTTTTAGTTCAATTCTCTTAGGTTTAGAGTTCTTCTCTTTTTGAGAGGAACTTGTAATGTTTTTGTAATAATTTAGATTTTTGATTCAATAAATGGAAGTGCAAATTCGACTTGGAGGTTTTGTAGCAACGGGAATAGCGTCGAAGTTATTAAGGATTTTATTTTCTTTACAGTTATTTTTTATGCTTTATTCTTACATGTTATATTTAATTTATGCGTGATTAAATTTAACTGTATTAGTGATACGTAATCATGATATAATAATAACGTTGTTATGCTTACGAAATATTAAATAGGTGAAAATTTCTAAAATGAATTGATTTTATTTTTATTCAAGATTTTATATTAAGGATGTTAGAGAAATATATTATTTTTCATTACAAACTTAAATCTGAAGATTAGACTTTAAGGTTTAGTTATCGATTAATTTAGCAGTAGTGCTTTTTTATTTGTTGTTGGTACAATCGCCCTGGTAGTTAGAGTGAAGCTCTATTTCAAAAGTTTTTATAAGAATTATTATGTGAAAATGTATTAATGACAACATGTTTTCGATGAGTGGTTTTAAAACTTGAAAGTTAGTACTGGATAACTAAATTCTTGGGTTTAATTTGGACACCTTGAATAAAGTTTAAACTGTCTAACCCGCCCAAATTGTGGCATTTAAATGGTTCATTTTCAATCTCTTAGAAAAAAGGAATTAATTTAATTAACCAAATTAGTTATCAACCCCACCCGTAGGTGTTAATTGATTTGTTTAGTTAACAATGAATATCTAACCCACCAAAGGTGGTATTCATACAAAAAAGAGAGATCAATAAAATATCAATTTATATCTTTAATAACCTAGATAATATGAGCAAGCATAATTAATTTAGTTATTATATCCATAAATACTCCATTAATATAAATGATAAAATTTGCATGAATATTTATTGAATCTGTATTTATATTTATTTTTAGGTAAATATTTATTGAATTTGTATCTATGTTTATTTTTTTTATTATATTTAATTAATCTGTATATATGTTTATTTTATGTTATTAGATTAGGAACACAAAAACCAAACTATCGTGACAGGATGTTTAGGATTTAATTTCGTTTTTAAAAGTTTGAATAATAAATTAAGGACCACATACATTCCTTCCTTAGATCGAGTGGGAGTATACTTATCATTTTTACTGCAATGATTAGATGCACTTCTTGAGAGTTTTACAAATATTAAAACCAAAGTATTTGCGAGAATTGGCGATGCCGGTTTTCGTTCATCAGTATACATCAAAATAATCAAGCTACAAATCTTTTAAAGTTCTTTACATTGCCTGTGGTACATATTTTGGTGCATAATCAATACACCAAACTTTGAATTTTATGTATAAATCCTCACGCTTCATGATGAGTGCTCAAAAAGCACTAAAAATACCATGATTTTATGCACATTAATTGATTAATATATATATATTTATATAATTTTATCATATATTTATATAAATCTGTTTTTTCGGAATCACAGATATTTTTATTGTTTTTCAGGTATTTTCGCTTAAAATTATAACTTAAAAACTCAAAGAGGAATACTGGAGCCAATACATCACAAATATTTTCATAAAATCATGGTAAAATCATATAAATATATATATTTTTAATCAATTTATGTGAATAAAATCATGGTAATTTTAATGCTTTTTGAGCACTCATCACTTCACAGCTCCATCTTTGAACAAATTTTTCAAAATATCACCTAAATTTTTTATTAGTAGAGATGTTAAGTTTGATGAGTTTTTCATGTTGAAAAATAAAAATGAGTATATTGTTACAGGTAAAGACCACAGTGTTAGTGAACATGTTGACCTTGAGAGTGGAACTCCTAGTCAAGTACAAGAGGACACTTCAGATCAACCATATGTGGATGAGATAGATGCTTTTACTTATAATATAGCAGAAAAGAAACATGAGCAGCTATATAGTATCGCCAAGGATAAAAGAATAAAGAGATACATAAATGCAGACTTAGTTTCTTTTGTATTGTCTGTGGCAAAGTCTATTGAGGTGCATGGACCATCTAGTTATCATAAAGCTGTCACTTGTGATAAGTCTGTTCAATGCTTGATTGCTATTAATGAAGAGATTGAATCACTTCATAAGAATCATACTTGGAAATTGGTGAAACCGCCCAAGGGTCAGAAGATTGTTGGAAATAAATGAGTCTTTAAGAAAAAAGAAGGTATACCTAAGGTTAAAGCAACTAGGTTCAAGGCATGTGTTGTTGCAAAGGGTTATTGTCAAAAAATGGGTATTGACTTCAATGAAGTATTTTCACATGTTGTGAAACATAACTCTATTAGTATGTTGCTTGCTAGAGTTGCAATGTTTGACATGGAATTATAACAAATTGATGTCAAGACAACCTTCTTACATGGTGAGCTTGAGGAACAAATTATATGCATTAACTAAATGGGTTTGTTGTTCCAAGTAAGGAAGATTATGTTTGTTTATTGAAAAAGTCTTTATATGGGTTGAAACAATCCCCTAGGAAGTGATATAAGTGATTTGATTCTTTTATGATTAATCATGATTACTTTAGAAGTGATTATGATAGTTGTGTTTATCATAAAAGATTCCATGTTGGTTTATTTATTTATTTATTGTTTTATATTGATGACATGCTTATTACTTCTAAGAATTTAAGATTCAGAAATTAAAGTCTCAACTTAGTGGTAAGTTTGAGATAAAATATTTGGGCGCAAAGAAGAAAATTTTGGGCATGGAAATTTACAGGGATAGATAAGCATGCAAGTTTTATTTAACTTAGAAAAGTTATATTGAAAAAGTTCTTAAACTCTTTGGTATGAAAGAGTCTAAATCGGTGTGTACGCCGTTAGTTACGCATTTCAAGCTTTCTTTAGATTTGTCACCATAGTTAGAAGAAGAAGAGCAGTACATGTCTCAGGTACCATATGCTAGTATCTTTAGTAGTTTAATGTACGTTATGGTGTGTACTCGTCCAGACATTTCATATGCAGTTAGTGTTGTCAGTAGATATATGGGTAATCCTGGTAAGGGTCATTAACAAGCAATGAAATGGATACTTCGATATTTAAGAGGCACCTTTAATTTTGGTTTGGTATATGATGGAAGTTCCAATAGCAATTACAGTGTTATTGGTTATATGAAGTCCCATTATGCTGGTAATTTGGATAGAAGAAGATTTTTTACAGGTTATGTCTTCACTCTTTCTCATTGTGCCATTAGTTGGAAAACTATTTTATAATCTACAGTTGCTTTGTCTACGATAGAGGCAGAATATATGGCAGCAACAGAAGCAGTGAAAGAAGCTATTTGGCTTAGAGGTTTGGTTTGTGATTTGGGTTTACAATAGGATACTTATGTTGTATTTTGTGATAGTCAAAGTGCGATACACTTAACCAAGAATACTATGTATCATGAAAGTTCACCAAATATATTGATATCAGATATCACTTTGTTCGTGACATTGTCTCTCAGAGTGCTATTATTGTCAATAAGATAATCAATATAGAGAATTCAGTTGATATGTTAACCAAACTAGTTCCATGTAACAAGTTCAAGCATTGCTTGGACTTGATTGGTATTTGTAGAAGATAATCACCCTTCGAAATTTTGGACGACGATTGTTTGGTAATTCAAGGAATTTCATATTTGAAGAACTTGTTTACGTTTTTGAACCAAGGTAGAGATTTGTTAAATTGACCCAAAAACTCTTAGGCCCAAAATTATCTTATTAAACCTTCAGTCCTTTAACTAATATATATATATATATGTTGTATATGCTATTGTTGACAAGAAATTAAAGTTTATGTTAGAGAGCAAAATTGAGAGCAATTGCGTTGGATAAGAAAATAGAGAAGAGAGAGATGTCAAATTTTATTTTCAACTAAGGAATCTCTCATTCTTCTTCTCAAATTTTACAGAGCATATTAGAAGAAAGACCATATACGATAAGCTCATTTGTGTGGTAATATTTGATTAAATAACAAATTTGTTAATTTATTTTGCTATATATTACCAGTAAATTAAAGGAAGATATTTTTTGGTTTTTGGTATATTTTGTGAAACTCTCTGAATGAAGAGCATATTAGAAGAAAGACCATATACGATAAGCTCATTTGTGTGGTAATATTTGATTAAATAACAAATTTGTTAATTTATTTTGCTATATATTACCAGTAAATTAAAGGAAGATATTTTTTGGTTTTTTGTATATTTTGTGAAACTCTCTAAATATTGGTGTTTGTATCTCTATTTGATTATTAATGGATTTTTTTCGGTGTATCATCGTTAATGGATTAGACTTTTTACGTTAAAAAGTTGAACCACTTAAATCATTGTGTGCCATTTATTTTCTCACTGTTTATTATTTTATTGTTACCTATTATTATATATTTGTGCAATTAAAATTGGATCTAAAATTTTACTACCATAAATGCTAATTTATAACAATAGATGTAATAATTAGTCTTATCAAAATTAAATGAAAGTAATTAATAAGTTAAAAATGATCCATTCCTCAAACATGAAAGTTTTACTATGCATTGTTTTGCTTCTATTTTTTAACTAGTAATAAAAATATGAAAATAAAAATAAAAAATAAATAGTGTAATAAAAGTCCAATTCAATGAAAGTTTGAAACAAATTTTTTTTAGTTGCTTTGTTTTTAATTCGATTAAAAGAATGGGATAAACAAAGTAGGAGATCTCTTCTAAATAATTTTTTATTTTTGACCAAATGCTAATTTAAAGAAGATCGACACAATACCAAGTATAACTATCAGCAAGAATTTACAACTAAGGCCGGTCTAAGTCCTCATCTTCTCTAACTCTCAACTTGCTTTAGTTTTTTTTTTTTATTTACTTTTTTTAATGGGCCAACGCAAACCCGTCCCACTGGAACCCTATATACCATCTTATTCTAAAATCATATGTATTGTTTCAGACACATCCACTCACTTATGGGATAAATCAAGCTCATCTGGGTTATACCACACCAACTAAAGTTTAATTGCAATAAATGTGATATATGAATTATTATTTTACCCTTTATAAAGTATTTATATTATTGCTATATACTTTATGAACACAGGCTGTTTAATTAATTTTATAATGATTAACAAAATAAGTTATTTTTTCTTAAAATAATGACATATATCTTGTAAATTAATAGTTTTAAATTTTAAATAAAAGAATAATCAAAACTAAATTTAACATCAAAAATCGGATTCATTCGTTTATTACATGTCTAATTATTATGAATTATGACTTTTTATTTGAACGTTTGAGAGATTGTCATAATAACATTAAAATGTATTAATTTAAGTATATCTCACGTTAAGCGATTTTCATAATCAAGAATAACACAAATACATACATGGTGTATTTTTTCATAAAAAAAAATTACTTACCTTTTCCCGTTAATATACTAATAGTTAATGACTCGTGAATATTGTCTCTTTTGAGAGCTAGCACTTATTTCCATGCTTTGAAGTGTAAAGTAACAAACACAGCAAAATAAACAAGTTTTCTTTTTGTCAGGAAACAGCTTTCGGATAGCTCGCTTTTATCACATGTCCAATTTCACATCTGTAATATTCAGTTTCCAAATAATCGAGAGCTCCATCCCGTTAGAAAATTAATAAATAAACGAGAGCTCTTAAAGCTATCAATGGCCGCCCAAACATTACGCTTCTCTCTCCCTTTCTCTCCCAGAAGTAGAAACAGTCCCTCTAAATCCCATTACCCAGCTATAATCTCCGCCAACCAATCCATCTCCGGCCGGAATCTTCGAGCAGCAGTGATCGGCGGCGGCCCAGCCGGATCATCAGCTGCTGAAGCCCTAGCCTCCGGTGGAGTGGAAACCTTTCTCTTCGAACGTAGCCCAAACACGGCCAAACCATGCGGTGGAGCAATCCCTCTATGTATGCTCGACGAGTTCCAAATCCCACCTCACCTCATCGACCGCCATGTCACACGCTTGAAGATCTTCTCTCCTTCCAATATCGCTGTCGATTTCGGTAAAACTCTCCGTCCAGACGAGTTCATTGCCATGCTACGCCGCGAAGTGCTCGATTCCTTCCTCCGATCCCGAGCCCAATCACAAGGCGCTGAACTCATATGCGCTCTCGTCACTCATATCGATCTCCCAACCTCACCAAACTCACCCTACACCCTCCACTACACGATTGACAACACCCGCCAGAAACTCTCTGTCGATATTGTGATCGGAGCTGACGGAGCCAACAGCAGAGTCGCGAAATCGATTGGTGCAGGAAATTACGCTTGTGCAATTGCTTTTCAGGAGAGGATCAAATTACCGGATGAGAAAATGGAATACTACCAAAATCTCGCAGAAATATATGTCGGAAACGACGTGTCGCCCGACTTTTACGGATGGGTGTTCCCAAAGTGTGACCACGTGGCAGTGGGCACTGGTACTGTGTGTTCGAAGCAGGATATTAAGTTGTACCAGAAGGCAACGAGGGAAAGAGTGAAGCCAAAGATCGAAGGTGGAAAAGTGATCAAAGTGGAGGCCCATCCAATACCAGAGCATCCACGCGCTACACGAGTAAGAGGGCGCGTGGCGCTTGTAGGAGATGCGGCTGGTTATGTGACAAAGTGTTCAGGTGAGGGGATTTATTTTGCTGCAAAATCAGGGAGGATGTGTGGGGAAGCAATAGTAAGAGCATCAGACGGTGGAAAGAGTATGATTGGAGAGGCTGATTTGAAGAGGGAGTATTTGAAAGAGTGGGATGAGAAGTATGTGAACACGTTTAGGTTCTTGGATTTGTTGCAGAAAGTGTTTTATGGGAGTAATGGTGCGAGAGAGGCATTGGTGGAGTTGTGTGGGGATGAGTATGTTCAAAGGATGACATTCGAGAGTTATTTGTACAAGAAATTGGCAAAAGGAAATGGTTGGGAGGATATGAAACTCTTGTTTAATAGTGTTGGGAGTTTGATCAAGTGTAAGATCCTTGAGAACAAAATCGAGCCTTTAATATTGTAGGCAGCTCGTTATTGATTTTTTTTGTTATTTCTTTTTTGGCATTTTCTTTTATAGTTAGTGCACTTTTTTCCCAGTAATTTTCAATTTAATGTGTTGTAAGGTTTGAAGCATTTTATTTTTATTTTTTTGGCTAGTGTTTCCACCTTATTTAATGATGGTGTTGTAACAAGTTTCTTTTTTTAATAAATGATAATAGGTTTTTATCAACTCCGAAAAAAATTCAAAATGGATTCTAACCTATGTTCTCTTAATATATACTATAAAAGGATAATGTATATCTAATTTCATGTAATTAGTTAAGTAATTTAGTTTTATAATTATTGATTTAGACATAAAAAAATTATAATTTTTAAAATAAATATTTTAATTTCATAATTTTTGAATTAGTTACATATAATTTTATTATTTATGAAAATTAGTACTTATAGTCCTATTATTTATGAAATTTAGGTACCAAAATTTCTCATTTTTTATACTTCATATGGATTAAAAAATACTTATTTTAATAAATTATGTGACTAAAATTAATTACTTTTTATAATAATAAGATTAGTAGTACCCAACTCATAAATCATATGAATAAAATGTTTATTTTAAAAATATTATAAAATTTTCAATACATAATCCAATAATTATGAAAACAATGTATTTATTTTGTAATAATTATCATCTTATAAGATATTTTTCCTATAATATATATATATATTGTATTATAATATAATTAATATCCACTTAATCTTTTTAAACTACAAATTATGATCATACAAGTATGATAACATAAATATACAAGATAGTTGCAAATAAAATGTATTTAAGAGAGTTTCTTGATAATCTCGTGAATACTTATAATTAAGTTTCAATGTCTATTGTTATTATAGAGTTATTATGGAATGCTCTTGTAGATTTACTTATAGAAATATTGGTGCTATAACAGTTAGTTTTAATTTCATTTTTAAATTTGTGAAGTATTTGATAATTCATATTGTAATTTTAATTCTTTTATTTCTTCTTATTTAAAAATGAAAAAATCACTACAATTATTTAATATTTTGAGTATATATGATTGAACATTCAAAAAGGTAAGTATGTATTCTATTTTTGGTTAAGCTAAGCTAGCGAACCTTCTACTACATAACAAATACAAAGGTAAGTAATGACTAAAAGGATCTAAATATTAGCTTCTCATTAATATCTCATTAGAAACTTTAATACACTACTAATTCTCCAAATAATTGGTACCTAGAGTAGGACCTTAGATATTTTTAGTCCATATTTAACATTTGAAACTTTACATTTTATATCCCAAGAGAAACAGTCTATGTTATAGGAAAGTTTACTCCTATCACTATGACAAACCTTCATTCACATCTCAAATTAATAAACAGTTCTATTTGCCCTATCCTTGAGTTTGACCTCAATAATCATTTACCTCACATTTCACTAGTCATTATATCACATTATGGCCTGTGGTATGATCCCACACGACCTATAGCCCATGATGGCATGACTAGGACAATTCCACGTACAATCAATTCTACTAGTTATAGCTCCAAAGCACATCTCGTGAAAAGACGTCAAATTAAAGAGACTCTAAATACAAGTGATAGAATTACAACAAGCTTTTATACGATCTCAAAATGATATCAAGGAACTCAGATCAAGGTTGATACAAGACGATTATTCAAATAAGGCTGAAAGTTCATTCCAAAATGCTACCCCATTTGTAAAATAAAGCTAGTCAATAAGATCGAAACATACCCCATAAGATCCCTACCAGTATTGACCTAATACAACTGATGAACAACGTACACCCGTGATGCCAATTCCCAATCCAACTTCATAACCTATATACACCACTCACTAATATCCTACACAAAATATGTCCCCGTAATTACCAAGACTTTCAAGTTTGAGGAATTTCACACTCGGGAGATGTCAAATATAACCTGAACCTTCTAGTAGTAACCTTGATGATAAATTTAAGGAAATGAAAGAGAAGATAGAAGAGAATGTGAATGAACGACTTAAAATTAAGGAAAAACTATGGTTTTGGAGTAATATCGAAACTATGTGTAACTAGTTGTTAGCATCGCCATTTCCTTATGATATTGAGTTAATGACATCACCTTTAAAAAAAAATTGCTCCAAATTTTCCTGCTTATAAAGGGACCAAAGACCCAGTGGTGCACTTCATTCACTTCAAAATATCCATAGCTGCTGTAAGCATCTCGAAAAACAAGAAGAAAACCATGTACTGTAAGTTATTCGTTGCCATCTTCCAGGAGACGAAACAATAATGGTTTATTGCATTATCGCCCAATAATATAAAAAGTTTTGATGCTTTGATAAAAGTATTTTTCAACAATTATGCATGCAAGAAGTCGATTAAAAAGGAGCCGTACTATCTATTTTCGATTGTCTAGAGAATAATGAGACCATAGAAAACTACATGAAGAAGTTTAAGATGGAGAAAATAAAAATTTCACAATGTTTAGCCTCCATTGCTATTGAGGCTTTCTACAAGGAAATAAAATGATGCACATGCCTATTAAGTGAATTGGCAAAAACCATTCAACGATTCCCATATATGGTTTATAAGGAGGCCCAAAAGTTTATCAGTGTGGAAAAAGAATTGAAGTTAACCAGGGTTCATTAAATTGAACTACGGAAAAATCCACCCATGCTAAGAGGGAAGAAGAGAAGAAACCTTATAGGGATAAATGTCCAAATCATACTCGTTTCAAACCAGTGATAACACCCATGGAGAGACCTAGGATGTGAGGGAAAGCACTATCTCCTTTTTAGTGGTCTACATGTTTCGCTGATTAAGGTGGTACAATGCATATAGTGCATCAATCAAGTAAGCTAGCTACAACTTATAAAAACTCCATTTAGGGCCCTAACAAGTATTTCCCTTTACATGTTATTCGACAAAAGATTGTAGACACCTCAAGTGAAAAATTAAAGATCTTTTATCGAAAGGAAATTTGGGAGATTTGGTTGATGGGAATAGAGGTCAAAGGGGAGGGAATAGATAAGTGAATAATCCTTCTAATCGAAGAGAATTTGTCCCTCTAAACCTCATTCCCCTAGACAAAAATAGACCTAGCTAGCCTCTCTAAAGTGATGTGTGCGTAATTCACACTATATATGGTGGGGCAATTATATCAGGTCACTTCACCAATTCAAGGAAGAGATATAGACGTGCAGTAAGAGATACGCATCAACTTGTCTACATCTTGAAATGAGAAGGACCTATCTTTCCTATCACTTTTAGGGACAAGAAGTGCTACCACCTCAGGATGATTCTTTGGTCATCACAATTATGGCGCTGAATGGTGCATCTTAATATTGTATTTGAGGGTGAATGCTTTGATGTTATGGCCAGTGAATTGTCTCCCATTATCTGTGATAAGCTCCCTAGAAAGGTTGAAACGAAAAATTATGGAATTTCATATGAATCGAATCACTACTTCCTATCGTATTTTTCCCAAGGGTTGTACTTCGATCTATTTTGAAAAATAATCAGTAACCACAAGGAGAAACCTTTTTTGGCTCGTACCTAAGGGAAATGGTCTTACTATGTCAAGTGCCCACTTATAGAAGGGCCAAGGACTCACCACCCCACCATGGTATTCAGAGGTGTGTACGATAATGGGGCAAACATTTTGCATTAATCGCATTTCTAAGTGTATTTGGTACAATCTGCTAGTATAGAGATTCTATCTACCCCTAGCTTTTTTGCAGTCATGGCCCCAAATATAGTAGTCTCATATTTTGTGACATTATTAGTTGTTTGGAAATCAAGTCTGACTGCATGTTCAAAGAAATTGTTGTCATGATAAACTATAATCACTCGTAGTCATGCATCATTAAAGTTATGTGCTCCATCCATAAATACTTTCCAGGTTAGGGCTTCCCTTTGGTCTATCCCACACACTTCCTCTTACTTTGTCTTGGTGACGAATTTGGGCCTATCGTTGAATTCAACCAAAAACTTGGCCATAACCTGCCCTTTAATGGTTGTTCTAACCATATATTGAATATCATACTCTCCCAATTCTACGGCTATATAGGCTAGTTTCCTTATAACATCTAGTCTTATCAGGATACTTTTAAGAGGGTGTGAGGTGAGTACCACGACTTTGTGTGAGCAGAAGTAATGCTTGAGTTTTCGTGTAGTAATCTTGAGAGAAAATGCCAATTTATCAATGGTAGAATATATGCTTTGAGCCTCCGTTAGAATTTGGTTGACATAGTAGATTAAGGGTTGAATTTTTTCCCTTTTAGCTAAGAGCACGATGCTACATGTTTGAGGTGTCACAATCAAATATAGATAAATAATCTCTCCTAGTATAGGGCTGACCAAGACAGAAGGGGTTGCTAAGGTACTTCTTGATTCCTTCAATGGCTACATTGCAGTCCTCATCCCGAAAGACTAACTTGTTTTTTCTCAGCATTTTGAAGAAGGACATACACTTATCAGTGCATTTGGAGATGAATCTGTTCAGCACCACTATTCTTCCATTCAGCTGTTTTATTCCCTCAGAAATTTTCCTACATCAACACCAAAGATGCATTATTTTGGGTTAAGTCTTATGCCATATCTTTGGATTACCTCAAATATCTCCTATAGATCCTTGATGTGGTTCAAGGGTTTAGTTGATTTCACCACCATGTCATCTACGTATGCTTCTAGATTTTTCCCCAATTATTTTTTGAACATTTTGTTAACAAGGCATTGATATGTAGCGCTTGTATTTTTTAGTCCAAATGACATCCTTGTGTATCAAAATATTCCTTCCTCTATGATGAAAGAATTTTCTCCTTATCCTCAGGGTGCATTTTGATTTGGTGGTATCCGGCGTACGCATCCAAGAAACTCATCAACCCAAATCCAGAAGAGGTGTCTACAAGCTGATCAATGCTTGGAATGGGGAAGAAATCCTTGGGGCATGCCTTGTTTAGATCTGTAAAGGCCACACACATATGAGATGACCTATACACTTTCTTTACCAGTACAACATTTGAAAGCCATGATGACCCCAACCTCTTTAAGGGCAGCCACATAATGTTTGATTATCTCGTTCCTCTCTCTGAGGAATTTTCTTTTCCATTACTGGATGGGTCTAGCTTCTAGATTAACATTCAGTTGCTATATTATGACTTTTGAATCAATTCCTAGCATATTTGATGGAGACCATGTGAAGACATTTGCATTAGCACCAAGGAATTGTGTGAGTTTCTATTCAAGCTTTGTCGTCAAATCCTTACCCATTTTCAAGGGGTGGTTCTTGCCCTAAACACCCATTGGGAAGTTCTTCACTTTATTTAGGTAGACTGACCTCACCAGACCTTTACTCATTGGTCTCTTTTGAGGGAAACCCCTTAATGATTGTTATTTGAGGGTAGTCTCTTTCATAGTTGTATTATAACAACTTATGGCCTTATTCTAATCTCCCCTTACCTCTTTAAGACCCTCGAATATGGGGAATTTGATCACCTGGTGAAAGGTAGACGGTATTACCCTAATTTTATATATCTATGGCCTTCCTAGGATGTTGTTGTAATGTGAAGGGACATCAATGATCACAAAATTGGTCATTATTATTACTTATTTTGCCATGATAGATAGAACCATCGTTCCTTTTGCATAAGTGGTGATACTGTTGAATCCTACGAGAGGGAGCTCTGTATTAATAATGTTATAATCCTTTACTTTTAGGGCCCTGACAGTGGTCATAAAAAAGAGATCTATTGAAGTCCTAATGTCGATCATTATTAAAAAAACATCATAAGATCCAATCCTCATAGTTATTACTAAAGAGTCCTCGTGATGGAAGGAGGTTTCGTCCTTCTCACTGAAAATGATTTCTATAGAAGGTCTCATCTTATCCAAGCCGTATACATAGGGGACATTGTGTAACCCCCTTGCAAATCTTTTGCACGAGTTATTAGAGATCTCATTCACCCCAGTTCCTCCATGTATGGTATGTATAGTCATAACGTTGGGTTCATCAAGCGGCTCCCTGCGACTGCCTGACAAGTTTGTTGGCTTTGGCACCCCTCATTCACCTTGGTGATTCTTTATGTCCCCATTTTCTGCGACGAGGTCCTTTAGATATCCCTAGCCATAAACTCTTTTATCTCCTTTTTTAAGTGCACGTAGTCTTTTGTTTCATAGACCACATCCTTATGGAAGGCACACCATTTGAATGTGTCTTAAAGGAGGGGTTTCATCTTTGGTATCCATTTAACATTGGACTCATCCTCTATTCTTCTTACATCTTGAGTTAGCTCAACTTTCAAAGGAGGCCCCTTAAAAGGGGAAAGTGACCTTCCCCAAGGTCCTCTATTTGTCAACCATTGTCTGACCTGCCTTTTACTTGGTACAAAACGTTTGTTTTTGCTATTTTGATGTGCCTTGTCTAGACTTATCCTTATCTTTTCTTTATCTGGCACTACTTCTACATCAGTTTGATGGCCTTTGACCAGACCTAGGTCCTTCTCAAGTTTGAAAAACTTTATCATCTCCCTATAAGCTGCTTCTAAGGTATGTGGCACTGTCTTAGTTAGCTCCACGAATAGGTCAGAGTTCTTTAGTAGGCCTTGCCTAAAGGCCTCTATAGCAATAGAACCAAGGCAGTCAGAGATCTAAAACTTGTCTTCTCTAAATCGTTTCATGTATTTCTCAGAGGATTTCCTTCCTCAAAGGTTTGTTGCAGATGTAGTTTGTGATGAATAACCTAGAAAAATGTAGGAATGAGGTTATAAATCTGAGAGCCAGGTTGTTGAACCATTTCTATGTGCCTTCATAAATGCTGGTAGTGAACAACTTACACATCATGACATCTCTCTTTCTTTAGATGAGTCTCATAAGAGCCATAGCCGTTTTAAAGTGTTGAACATGTGTTACCGTGTCTTTTGTCCCAAAATAATCAAGGCATTTAAGGGTGTTGAACTTAGTTGGTGGTTTATCATTTTCTATTATATCAAAAAAGGGGGAAACACATAATTTCTCACAATCTCTGTCCACATCATAAGGGGTTTTGCCCTTTTCATATTTTTTATTTGATTCCTTCAAGGCTTGATCTTGCCTCTTATTGGTCTCCTCTAGCGCCTGAGATTGTGCCTTTCAACCTTTTCTTTCTTGAATCTATTGTTCATTACTAAACCTCGTCGAGTTAGAGAGGGGATTCCCTTCATCTTTATGTTCAGCTTGTTGGGGCTCAGGCTGACCGTGCCCAGCTACATTTCCATTGGCTAGATCAATTTTTTGGTCTTCCAATTTCCTTCTCCCTATTTGGGAGCGTAGCGATCTATTTTCTCTTCTAGTTTCCTCGAGCTCTTTTCTCAACTCTAGGAGTTAGCTAGACAACTCTTGGTAGTGGGCATTATCTTCTGCCTTGGTTTCATTGAGGCATGGTGAGGTATTTCTTTGAGTTACCATTGCTTCATGGTGAGCCAACCTCGACCGTCTTCTAGCGTGAGTTCCTACCATGGTATTTGTAGTTCGTGAGTGGAACACAATTGGTTTTCCAAGTTTCTCCTAAGAAGCAAGGTGAATCTCAAAGGATATGGGGTCATAAACTTACGCTCAACCTTAGAATCTGAGCCCTACGATGGGCACTAAAAATGTTAAGATTCAACCTATTTTCAGAGAGAGAACTTAAAGAGAAGTTAAGACAAATGAATGAATGTATGGATCACATAAGAGATCCATCTATTTATAGAATATTACAAATACAAGTGTTAGTTACATAATGTGTACATATATTTACATGTCATAGGAGTATAATTGGTTAGCTTGGGCTGATTACTGAGCTCGGGTTGACCACTGAGCTTAAACTAATCACTAAGCTTGAACAAATCACTGAGCTCAAACTAATCACTAAGCTTGAACTGATCATTGAACTCAGGCTAATCACTGAACTCAGATTGATCACTAAGCTCGTGCTGATCATTAAGCTCGGGTTGGTCTATAGGTAAGACATTGGGGGTGCTTAGCCTTCCTTCTCGGGTTGGTGACTTTGCTTGAGCGATTTGAATAAGTCATGCACCAGGCCAATCCGGATGTCCAAATAGTATTTAACAAGAGAAATGATTTAGGCCTTATTTGGATCGATTGAGCCTTTCAAGCTAACTATTATTATATCTTTAGATATCCATTTGAGCCTAACAAAGAACCACTCACATCTTTAAGTTACATTTTATGTCTAACTAATAAGCATTACTTTTACCATTGCACCTTTAGCTTGTATGAAAAGAAAAAAATGCAATCATATGTTATGCTATATAGTGAGGTGAAATGTAATGCACCCTATAACAAAAAAAGAAGAAGAAGCAAAACTCACAACATAATTATCCTTCTAAGGAAAAAGAAAATATAATTGAAAATAAGTTTGGAGGTATTGTGAAGTTAGGAATAAAAAAAAGATGTGGAATAAAAGAATATGAAAAAAAATGATAAGAAATGGTGCACTAAAATATCAAGTAAAAACTCAATTATAGTTAAAAAGTGCATGATGAATAAAAACAAAGCTAAGGTGTGGAAAGAGCTTAAATGTCTTCATTTATCAACCCCCAACTAAGTCTTACATTACAACTATGTAAATTCCTTATTGATCCTTAATTAAGTACATATTTATATTGAATGAGATGTGAAAAATAGATTTATGAAGCTTGTTATAAGATTGAATTCATTCACAAGCTCATACGGGTCAATTTCATGAGTGCATTAGATGAAACACACACGAATAAATTTGTCCAAAACCTTGCATACTTTTATATTAATGGAACGTTGATTGATAAATATGTGAATCTCTTTGTCATAAAATTATATAACTTTTGAGAGGGATGGTTTTTACTAAATATGCATATATTATTAAATATATATTTATGAATATACTGCCTATATCATTTTGTTTATTTAGACTTGGCTTTACATGAAGACAAACAAAGAGTTAAGTATGAGTATGATGACTCTATAAAAGTAGAATTATTAGCACACTTTTTTAGATAATATTTACTTGTTTTATTTAATAAATAGTATTTTTGAGGTTAAAAATATTACAATATAAACTTTTTAGTGAAAATGGGAGAAAATATAATTTTTGAATTTTTTGGGATTTTTATGAATTTTTTACTCCGGACCAATCAAATACAGCCACATAGCATACCACATAAGCAAATGAGTTGACTAGGCAACAAAGTTGATGCCACGCTAGTAGATACGATGAATCATAGATCGTCGCATGTGAGGAGTGACGCAAAGCATGCCATATGTTGGTACGACATTTAATTTGAGTTTAAGCACGGTCAAACTTAAATTCCATGTGTTGCCATGCTATTTATCCAACTGTTCCACCAGTATGTCATGACATCCGTTTCTGAGAATCAAGTTATGCCAACTGATGATGACTCGGCAATTGTTGACCTTGATTGGTCTTCCATGTCACACGTCGCTTTTAGATTTGCCCACTGAATCCCGCATGACAAGTGTCTAATTTTGATTGTCTGGCGTTGTTAATTCTACTTGTTTTGATGTCAGTCATTGATCTGAAGTTGATCCGATGATCCAGATTCCACCTGAACTATATTTAACCCTCTAATCACTCATAAACTTTAAGGAGCCATCATTGGCACACTTTTGATTAGTTTGGAGCTAAGAAGACAGAAGAACACAAAAAAATATACAATTTTGGTGGAGATTCAAGAGAAGATTAGTATTACAATTCAAGAGATTGATTGTATTTCTTCTTCTACTCTTTTTTTTATCAATTTTATGTATTCTTTTTATGAAAAATAGAACTTTTTGAACACAATTATGTTTAGTTAATTTATGAATCTAAAGATCTTATGAACCCAATTTTCACCATTGAATGATATAATATTTTATCATAATTATTATTTTAATTAAATTATATTATTTAATCTAATTTTTATGTTATTAATTATTAATTTATCTATAAAAGTAATTAAATATATTTGAAAGAATTATTTAATTGTTTGTCTTGATTAAATAACATGCATAGTTTCTAGATAGAGATATATGATTATTATGTATATGATCCATAATTAATGAACATTAATAAGAGTCAAATTATTGCATTTTTGTTATGATTTAAATGTTGATATTTGTGTGAAAATTGTGTTTATTTGATTATTTAATCCACAAATGTCATTTCACGGGTATTTCGTATTTAAAGTGCAATTTCAGGTAAAGTCATGATTTTGGAGAAGTTTGGGATAAATTTCAACGATCGGGATTGAGTGAAAATAAAAAGAAATAAAGTTTCAAATTTTACCTCCTGACATGTCTTATCAACAAAGAAGGAAATTCTTTTCTGATTTGAAACATTATTTTTGGGATGAACCTTACTTGTATAAACATTGTGCAGATCAAATTATTAGAAGATGTGTGTCGGAGGAAGAAATGGGAAGCATTCTTCGTCATTTCCATTCAAAGGAAGTTGGAGGACATTTTGGTGGAACAAAAACTGCAGCAAAAATTTTGCAATCTGGATTCTATTGGCCTTCATTGTTTAAAGATGCTTTCAAGTTTGTTTCAATGTGTGATGATTTCCAAAGGAGCGAAAATATTTCACGGAGACATGAAATGTCCTTAAATAATATTTTGATAATTGATTTATTTGATGTTTAGGGTATTGATTTTATGAGACCTTTTCCTTCATCTCATTCTAATAAATACATTCTTGTTGGTGTAGACTATATCTCTAAATGGGTGAAAGCAGTTGCCTTGCCTACCAATGATGCTAGGGTTATAATCAATTTTCTCAAAAAGAACATATTTTCCAGATTTGGCACACCTAGAGCAATTATAAGTGATGGAGGTAAGCATTTTTGCAATAACCAATTTGAGACATTGTTGCAGAAATATGGAGTAACACATCGGATAGCAACACCTTACCATCCTCAAACTAGTGGACAAGTTGAAGTATCAAACCGAGAGTTAAAAAGGATCCTTGAAAAGACCGTAAATAACTCACGCAAGGATTGGTCAAGGAAACTAGATGATGCACTTTGGGCTTATAGGACAGCTTTCAAGACACCTATCAGCATGTCTCCATACCGATTGGTGTATGGAAAAGCTTGTCACCTTCTAGTTGAATTGGAACATCGGGCATATTGGGCAATTAAAATTCTGAATTTTGATCTTAAGGCAGCAGGTGAAAAAAGGGTGTTACAATTGAATGAGATGGATGAAATGAGGAATGATGCTTATGAGAATGCCCGAATAGACAAGGACAAGACGAAGGTTTGGCATGATAAGCACATTTTGAGGCAAAACTTTGAGGTGGGACATCAAGTGTTGCTTTATAATTTTCGTCTCAGACTTTTTTCCGGGAAAGCTAAAATCTCGTTGGTCAGAACCTTTTCTAGTAACCAAGGTGTTTCCTTATGGAGCAGTTGAGATCAATCATGAAACAAAGGGAACTTTCAAGGTGAATGGACAACGGTTGAAGCCATATTTTGACGAAGAATTCCGCAAGCAGAAAGATTCTCTAGAGTTACAACAACCACAGTAAAGAATAATAGAAAGTCTAGCTAATGACTATAACTTAAAGCGTTTAATGGGAGGCAACCCATCAGATTTGTTTTCTCATCTTTTATCTCATTTTATTTTAGCAATTTTAAATTTTAAATTTTAGAAGTTTTGGTGAATTATTAGTTAGATTTTAAATTATGCACTTCATTTTATGATAATTTTATTTTTAATTAAATTTTATTATTTTATTTGTCTTGCAGTTAAAAAAATGTGACTGTGATTGATTTTCTTTTATTGTTAACCCCTTGATTTAACAAATTACTGTGACTGTGATGGTGCACCTAACTTTTTTTCTCTTTGTGATGACGATAGCAATTTGTAGTTTTTCTTTCTTACATTGAGGACAATGTAAGGTTTTGGTTGGGGGTGCGGTAAACGGTAAATCTTTTCTTCGCTTCATTTTTAGTAGTTTTGTTTGTATGTTTATTTGTGTTTAATTTTGATTTTCCATTTATTTTTTTGCATTTTGATTAATTTTTTTTATTTCTTTTATTGTCTTATTTTTATTTTTTATTTTTATGCTTTATTTTTTTTCTCATTTGCATTTTACTTGTTTTAATTTACACGTTGATGATAATAGTGTGATTGTGATAACAAGTAGCTTTTAGAAGACATTAAATTTTGCTTCGGTTTAAAGATAATTTCAAATGTTGATTTTACCTAGTTGGCGACTCTTTTGGTATGTGGTATGATTTGGTTGATTAGTCTAAATGCTTAGAGAATTCTTATGTGTGAATTTTTCATGGACATTTTTGTGATCTCAACAAACTCTAGAACTCATTTGAAAATCTCTTAAGGCGAAATAATTTTGAATTACACGGTTTAGGATATGATGTAGGCCATTTTTGGATCAATTGTGCCATTTTAAGCCTACCTTGTTATCCTTATATCACTAGTTACTTCTTTGAGCATATTTAAATATATTGTTAGCCTTATATATATATATAATTCCTACCTTATTTGTTAAGAGCGCTTAATTTTGAACACAGACTTCTCAAGAGCAATTGGAGTATGGATGGAATAAAAAAAATCTTCTACATATATTGGAAGAAATTGGTTGGGGGTTATATCTTTTCAAGAGCAATTAGAGTAAGGATGAAAAAAAAATAAAACAAAAATATCTTCCACATATATTGGAAGAAATTGGTTGGAGGTTATGTCTAAAAAAAGGCCTTCACATTCTAATAAATAAAAGAGTGTTAGTGATGGATGTATTGAGGTGAAAGATTGAGGAAGAATTTTGTTTATCTTTGGAAAAATGGGTTATGATCAGAAGAAACAATTTGGGTTAAATGGTGTTACTCTTTTACTTAATTGGTTGTGTTTAATGTAATAAGTGCTCTTATTTGTATTTTGACACTTCCTGTTCTTTCATAACCAAATACCTGAGCCTAATATTACAAGCCTCATAAAGTCCTATTGATCTTAAGTGGTGTATTTTCCTTCATTAGTGGAGAGAGGTTTGAAAAGTGAGCCTATAGAGTTTTAGATTTCACATTTTTGTTTGTGGATGTTATGCATAATACTATCCGGGTATTATGGCTATTGGTTTGTGGTTTGATGGATGTTTAAGAGTCAATAACAAAAGTGAAATTGGCATTTGAGATTTCTTAGAGCTTAGGTGACATTTAATTATTCTATGTGTTGTGTGTTATTTACAATTTTTGAGACATTTGTGCAAATTAATTGTTGTGTGGTTTTATTGTTTTGAGTTAGGATAGTTATAGGTAAGATGTTTGTGGGTATCATCACTGGAAGCCCTCACGAGACTACAACTCGTCCTACTAGGGCCGTCTAGGGTTTTAAAGGCTTATTGCATACGCTTAATGTAATTTTGTAAATAGAATAAATTTTCTTTGAATTTTTATTTTAATGTCTCTCCTTTGAATTTATTAAATAAATCGTTTTTCTTGCTAGAGACTAGCAAGAAGCTGGTTGGGGGTTGTTGATAAGAGTCAAATTATTGCATTTTTGTTATGATTTAAATGTTGATATTTGTGTGAAAATTATGTTTATTTGATTATTTAATCCACAAATGTCATTTCATGGGTATTTCGTGTTTAAAGTGCAATTTTAGGTAAAATCATGATTTTGGAGAAGTTTGGGACAAATTTTAATGATCGGGATTGAGTGAAAATAAAAAGCAAAAAAAGTTTCAAAATTTGGAAATCCCGCCGCCGGTGAGATGATTATCGCCACCAGCGAGAATCAGAAGAACCAAATTTTTGTTTTTCCAGAAATCTCGCCGCAGCGAGAATAATGTCACCGCCGGCGAGTTTCATCCAAAAACACATTTTTTATGTTGTTTTGTTCCAAAATTGCCCCAAAACCCTAGATCTGTATATACAATATGATGGAGAAAGAGGCCATGGCAGAGAGGTGGAGATCTTAGACATCTTTGGAGGAGAAAATGCAATTTTGGAGAGAAAGTTTGGAGAAGCTTGAAGGATTATCACCATTGTTGCTACCAAGTGTTCATCTTGAAGAGTTTTTCATCTCTTCTCCTTAGCTTTCATTTTCTGCATTTTATTCAGATTTGTTATTCATGGATTCAATTGAGATAATGTTTGTTCTTATTTCCATTATGAACTAATTCGATTTTTCTAAGGCTATGATGTAGTTGAATCAAGAAAATCTGATTTTTTTTTGTTATTGTTAGATGAGTTCATTGTTTTCGAGTTGAGTATTTATTTCCATGCTTAATGCTTTTAAATTTCTGGCCAAGATTTAGATGATTTGCTGCATTATATTGAGACAGAGAGGAGATGTGTAATGAATGCTTCTTGTGATAAATATCATATTTTGAATGCGAGTGTGACACCTAATGCATGATGTATGTGGTTATTCTAGAAATTTCATAAATCGTAATGCGATTGTTTGTGATTAAATCTTCATAGAAATATAGTTGGTTTTCATAGATAAGTAATTCTAATATAACTCAAGAGAGAGTATTAGGTAAATTTGGGTTTTTCAACCATCACTTTTAGCTTTGATTCTTATATATCATGACTTGAAATCGAATTGAATTGATTTAGCGAAATCAAATGCCTTAATGTTTTTAATCATTTGTGAACAACATTCAATTGTGTTATTTGCATTTATTTTTAAGTTAATTTGTTTCTTAAACAATTTCAACAATTTGGTTTTCAAATAAAATTATGATTAGTCAATTTCGATATTTAGTAACGCCATTCCTTGTGGGTTTGATATCCGTACTTTTGTACACTTTATTACTTGAAAGATTCGTACACTTGCAAAAATACGCATCAAACATAATAAGTAGTTTGCAATGTAATTGACATGTGAGTTTGATTAAATTAATTAATATATATTGTGTAGTTACTTTAGAGAGAAATACATGATAAATGAGATTCAATTGATTATGTAATTAATCGACGATTATATTAGAAAGATTTTAATGATTAAAATGTTTAAAAAAATTGAAATATTGAGTATTTTTATATATTTTTTCATATATCTTATTAGTTAACAAATCTGATTTAATTATTTATTGTTATTTATTTTTAGTTCTTTTAAATTTATTTCTTTAAAATATAAAAATATGAAAAAATTAATTTTTATTTTTTTTAATTTTAAAAATTAATTTCTATTAAAATAATTTTCGTAGTAATAATATTTTTTATCATAATATTATTTATTATAATACATATATTTATGTATTTATTTCACAAATTTATAGGTAGATGATGTTGTAGTATGTGCAGCTAGTTGTCAAAGTGAAGGTGCTGAACTGGTGCTAGACATATAGGTATCACAAAGAAGTACGAGTTTATATGAGAAATGAAAATATGTAATTTAGCGTGTACTATCACACGCTATTGTCCCGCTCTGTTTGTTTAGCGTGTGCTAGATATTTTTCATAATTTGTTTCAATATTTTGTCCCGCTCTGTTTATTCTAAATTAATATTTTTATCTAAATTACATATTGCTTTTGCTCATGATTATTTATGTGGGGTGAAAACACTTATTATCTACTTAGATGCTTATAATGACATATATCTAAACACTTTTGTGTTTTAATTTTTAAGTGTAACAGCTGTTGTTTTTTTTTAGTTCGAATGCTTTCATTGTATATATAATATATTATATTTTAATATTTAATTCAGTTCTACCTTTACAGTAAACATATTATATTTATATTTATATTAGATTAATATATTACATTGTTTATCTTTATATATATAATTATTAATTTCTTAATGTAAATTAATTTTTACCGTGATCTATCACGTGTAAAATATTATTTTTATTTTTATCTTTGTGTGTAAAACATTAACTATGCTTGTAATTTTATATGTAATATGTTATATATATTTTTATCTTTTTATATAACTTGTTACATATACTTGAGTTTCAATGAGTTCGTAAATGGGTAACTAGAGTTATCTTTGTAATATTTTACATCTAACTTTATATTTGTATGTAACATATTATATTTACTTTTATATTTATATATAATATGTTACATCAATTTTTGTCTTTATATGTAAAATGTTACATACGAAACTTCATATGTAACATACACCAGAGCTCGGGTATATGTAACATGTTATCTACATCGAAGCTCCGTATGTAACATGTTACCTACATCAGAGCTCCATATGTAATATGTTACATAAATCAGAGCTCCGTATTTAATCGTAGAAATGATGAGGTCTTATCTTATTCCAATTTTATTAAATTTATAAAATAAGTGGAAACTTCTTGCATTTAGTGCGAGACGGTACACTGGAAACTTCTTTCATAACTTTAATGGGTGAACAAAAAAATTGATAAACTGGATTGAATTGAAAAATTGGATTGCACTAGACAATTCGTTTTGATTTTGTACTAATTTTGATTTGGTGCGGTTTACAAAATTTAGAAATTGTTTAAATTGGATCAGACTGTTATAATATATATAATGATTAATATTTGACACAATATATGGTGTAGCTTGTTGCAAATATGAAGCACATAAAATATCTTGGTCTCTAGATTGAGTCCTAGATATTACATTTATTTTTATTATTATTATTCCATTGAAGCAAAAACATAGAAAACAAACAAAATTACGCTTGACAAGTGTTGAATCTCAGATGCATTCTGTTTAAAAAAAAAATTAACTAACAAGCTACAAAATTGATGGTATATTTGTTGAATAAATAATTATTTAATTATAAGTACAAACTTAATAGTTAAACTATAATCGAATCGGACAGTTTCGATTTTATCGGTCATGTCGTGTTTGGTAAGCTTAAACAATTTAGTTTGGTTTTAATAAATTTTAAAAAAATTGGACCGGATCGAACTGCACCCCTAAATGATGGTTATGTTCCCCATGGAGGTGTTTCATTACTCTTAGAGTAGACGTTTAACGAATAACATTGTTTTCTCTTTATCAAGCATTAGGTATTTTTTTAAGAAAATTGTCCTAGTCTTGAATTTTATGGTTTAAAGTATTGCGTCAACACATACTCTAAAAAGAATGAATAATTTATCTTCTCAATTTATCATTTAATGACGGTATAGAGTTCATCCTCATGATATTGAATTTGCATGATTGGTGGGTAAGCAACAAAAAAGATATACTCCAAAGTTTCACTAACCTATGTTTGTTTGACTAGAATGAAATGTAATCATAAATAATTCTTTCTAATTTTATGTTTGGTTGGGCTGAATAATGTGAATGAAATGAAATACATTTATAAAAGAAAATGAATGAGAATTCATTTTTTCCCTTAAAGAATAATGATTTCATTCTCATCTCAATTTTTTTTCAATTGTACCTCAATCCCAAATATAACCCTAAATCCTAAATCCTAAATCCTAAATCTCAAAACCCTAAACCCTATTTAGAAAAATAATAATTTTAACCCTACCCCTTAACCCATAAATATAATACTAAATCCTAAACTCTAAATCCTAAATTCTAAAACCCTAAACCTTATTTAGAAAAATAATAATTATAACCCTAAATCTTAACTCACAAATATAACCTTAAACCCTAAACCCTAAACTCCAAATCCTAAAACCCTAAATCCTATTTAGAAAAATAATAATTTTAACCATAAACCTTAACCCACAAATATAACCCTAAACCCTAAATCTTAAATTCTAAACCCTAAATCTTGAATCCTAAACCTCAAAACCCTAACCTATTTAGAAAAATAATATATTTTATTTTTAACTAATAATTATTTTAAAAAAATAATTTCAATAATGTATTTTGTTTGATGAAAAAATATAATTAAATGATATTATTTAAATTTTATTGAATATAATGGTATTAAGGTAATATATAGTATTTTTGATTTCATTTCAAACACTGTAATACTGATTCATTCTTTGATTTCAGTGGTCAAACCAAACAAAACTATTTTCATTTCATTCTCATTGTCATTCTCATTCTTATTCCGATTCCGATTTTATTTTGTAAACCAAACGCCACCTAAACATTGTATCATAAACAATCATTTATTTATTTTTTCTCTACTTGTTTTTATTTATTATTAAATCTAAATTTTCTTTTTATATTCAACTCATTTGATAAATTTTAGGCTATTAATAAAAAATGGAAAAAATATCAGTCAAATCTTTGAGATTAAGCTTTGGTGTGCATTTAATTCATCATATTCAAAAAAGTATTTTTGTTCCATTAACTTTGAGAAAATTTATCAATTAAAGATAAATAATATTTTTTACATCATTTTTCTACCAAAATATTATTATGTATTATCAAATATTAAAACTTGATTCTTTAACAATAATAAAATAACACTTTTGAAAAACATTTCACTATATATTCGTTTTAATATTTGGTTATCATCATTATTTTTATTTTATTATTTTGTTAATTTTTATTTTTAAAATAAAAAATATGTTTAAATAATTTTTTTAAAAATATATAACTGTTTATATTTTCTTAAATAGTTTTATACTAAATTTTACTTTTATCTTTTTTAATGGCTTATGTTTTATCGTGTTTTCATTTCTTGACAATAAATAATAATATTTTAACAAAAAAATATTATTGTCTTTAATTAATCATTTTTTTTTTCAAAATTGATGGATTATATGAGAGACTAAACGATAAAAACATTATAATATAAAAGATTTCTACTATCTTTATGTCTTAAAAAAGTAATATATGTAATATATATATATATGTATATATTTGCATTTACTAACCCTTATATTAATAATGTTCACTATAGATATGACTAGGGATGGATACGTGTACGAACAAAGATAGTTTTTTATATAATTGTTTTCGAATTGAATTATAAAATATGTACTTGCAACCGCCCAAAAATTGTTACGATTTGTGTACAATTTTTTACCCGTAGACAACGGTTCAGGACAATTATTAAAAAATACAAAAAAAAAAACTGTTTTTTCTAAATCATTTATTCTAAAAGGAAAGAAATCATAAGAAAAAGAAGAAGAAAACATTCTTGCGGGAAAAATAAAGGAGACCCAAACGGTAGACGATAACGCAGATGGAAGACGATAGACGCAGACGCAATGCCTTGACGGGGAAAATAAAGGAGACCCAGATACCTTGATAGCATATGCAAATGCGGAAGACAAACATATATGACAGACACAAATGCCAGACATGACGCGTTGACTATAAAGGAGACTCAAACGCAAACGATAGACGCATACAACAAACACAAATGTAGACACAGATGGTAGACAACAAACAAAGTAACCAGGATGTAGACGCCGAGAGCAAAAGAGAGCGACAAAATTTCTAAATCTAAAACTTTTTGTTTGTGCGAGAGCAGAAAACCTTAAATGACAAATATATAAATAAATTAAATAAATATAATTAATTTCGGGTACATGTAGTTACAGTTATTAGTATAGATGTACCCAAATTGAAGCTATTACTTTATGTTCAATTAATACCCATAAATGTAATTATTCTCGAATTTATATGATAAAAATCAAATCAACGGTTCGGATACTCGTGTATAACTGAATCTGTAATTTTTTTGACCATTCTTAGATATGACAAGTATAAATGATAATAAGTAGAAGATCTCATCCTACCATGAACCTTGACAATGATACCTCTACACATTGTTTTCCCTTAGCAAATGTTGGTGTCATATCTCATGCGTTTATATAAACCCTGAATTGATACCGAAACCCAAAATTCTATCCCATTTTCGTGTTATCTTGGATAAAGTCTGTGAAAAAAGTCCACACCCTCAAAACATTAGTCCATCAAAACCTAGGTCGCGCCTAGTCTTAATGGGCCAAACCGGTGCAACAAGGAGAGAACTCTTTTGTCACAATAGGAAGAGTACTATTGAACAAGCGAAAAAAAGAAGAGGTAGGGAAATTAAGGTTTAATGTGATAGTTTTTGAACCAATAGCTAAAACTCAATTGAACTCAACTTATGAAGTAATTAATTCAAGCCAAACTATGATTAGAGTACATGTGGCAGTATTGGCTTACATTGTTTTTAAGGCTAGGTTATGTGTTTATACAAGTGGTGTGGGTAGCATATACAAATGTTTTGGAACACTAACAAGAGATTTGGGATTGGAATATCTAGAATATAAGATTAGAGAGCAGTTTAATTGTGAAGTATAGTAAAGATGATCTGGTTGTGAAGAACACAAAATCTGTTAGAGAGAAAGTTTGACCCAATAAGATAAAGGACATATATTTAAAGGAACAAAAAGTTAGGTTGGATATGGGTAGGTTTAGAAAGATCTTGAAGGAAGCCCATGGAAAAAAGCAAAGTTTCTTATATAAAGAAGGTAGAGTAATGTAAATTGTGAAGGATGTATTTAAGTGATTTATAACTAATTTTGTTTTAAAGTTTCAGTTTTTAAACTTCCTTTTCAAAATGTATGTTTTTTATTGTTATTTTTTTTCACGAATGATTCTATACAATCACCCAATTGGTTCATCAATTATAAAAAGTATATTTATCATAATTTAACAGGAAAAATATGACTTGTAAATTCGATAAGTATGTTAATTAATAATTGATCGTATTTTCAAGTTTATAATTAGATTAAAACTCATTTTATTTTTACATGTATTTTTTATATATTTTAAACTTAAAAAAATTTAAAAACATATATTTGAATTTGACTTTTCATTAGTTGATTTTTATCCTAACTTAAGAGGAAATTATAGAAGAAAATTAAAATTTTCACCAAAAGATTTTTTTTTCAAAATAAAATAACAGAAGAAAGCGTAATTCATTAAAAAAACGAGAACTAAATGATTCTCGTAACAAGAAAGAAAATAAACTATATTATGATTACTAGCAGCACAACTGTTGAGGAAATAAGTATAACATCGACTAGGGAACTAGCAGAAGAACTGGTTATAAGTCTAGGCATTCCTCACCCTTGTAAGTGCGTTTTCAGGGATAGAGTTAGGCCTAGGTAAATCAACATGGTATCAGAGCAGGGACTCTTCACGGTGGAGGAGCTACTCGGTATTACCACCTGTGGTAACAATAAGATCACCATCGTCCGTCGACACAATTGATGTGAATGGAGTGTTGAGAAAATAAGTCCCACATCGACTAGAGAACCAGTAGAAGAGCTGGTTATAAGCCTAGGTAGTCCTCACTCTTGTAAACGCATTTTCAGGGATAGAGTTAGACCCAGGCGAATCAACAACATCCCTAAAGAGTTGGCTTTTATTTATTTAACAAATATTTTATTTCACATTTTTTCTCATTTGTTATTTTTTTTCGTTCTACATTATCATTTTATTATCAAGAATATAAAGAGGACCGTAGGGAAAAAAAAAGTTTCATATCCCATAGGCAATAGCCGCAATACAATGTCTCATATAAATCAATATATGCATTGCCGAGTAAGATTCTTAGCAGCCAAATCTTATTTCCATTTCCAAAGAATTTATTTCGCAATAATATTCATTAGCTTAGCAAGAAAGGTGCATTAATTATTCTTAAAATGTATATATATATATAAAAGATTCCTTAATGACCTATTTGAGGAAAATAATTTAAATTTCGCATCTCACTGCCATTGAGGTATACGTAAATATATTTTTGGCATAAATTAAAAAATCAAAAATACATTATTAAAATAAACTATAAATTATAAACATAATATAATAAAATAAAAAATTAAAAGAATATCAAGTTGTATATTATATGTTCTGTTTAAATTAATGTTTCTCCATTTGATAAAAAATAAAAAATATACCATTATAAAAAGATTAATTTATTTAATAATACTAATAATAATAATATTGTCTATTTGTCATAATAAAAATATAAAAATTATTTATTTTATTATTATTATTATTAAATAAATTGTTATTTAAATTATGTTAATATCGTCAAACAAAAGTTTAAGAAAAAATAATAAAAAAATTTAAAATTTATAATTATAAAACATATAATATATTTTTAATATTAAAAAATATCTATTTTATTATTTTATTTTAAATATTATTTAATTAGATATTATTAAAGTAATATTAACTAATTTAATATTATTTAAGTTATATTTTATTGATATAAGTTTTAAAATGATATTTTTTTCTGATTTCACTTAAAATTATTATACTTAGTAACAATTGGGTTCTCATCAGAAAGTACGTCAGTAGGATTTTTATAGACATACGTCCGGGTTTGTTTTTCTCTTATGTCTGTTTGACCTCTGTTCTATTGCAATGGAGGCGAAGCTACTAACAGCTTCGAGGCCGATCACTTATGCCCAAGCTAGGTCAAATGTCCCAAGACCCACCTTCCTTTTCTTCTCTACCACCATACCAAAACCAGCCTATAGGCATAGCTATTTACAATCCAATAGTACTGTAATAAGAAAGTGTCGCGCTCTTCAAGATTCTTCTTCATTTCCTATTAGGTATTAATCCTCTCTTTATTTTTTCCGTTTCTCTTTAGTAATATTTAACTAACTTGCAGTTAAGGTTTTAATTTTTAGGACTATTGATCTTTCTTCGTAACAGAAACTTATTGTGTAAAATAATGCGTGGATTCATACTATCTAGACAATTATTGAAAGAAATGAAGATGCCCCACCACTTGACTGAAAGGGATCCATCTATTTCAACCCTTTGGATCTCAACAAGCATTTTCCGGTGGACATGAAATATCTTGCGTTCATTATTATTATTTATAAATGTATAAAAGCCATGTTTCCTCCTCCTAATAGTTCAGATTTTAGGAGAGTTTTTATTCAATAATTTTTAATTTGTGAGAAACAAATTCTAATAATTATTACTATTGTTATTTAACTTTTGGCAAAAAAGACGTTGTTTCTACAATGTTAGCTGATTTTCTTTACTCTTTAGACACGTGTCTTAAAGCAACTGGATTTTCAGTGTAAAACAATGACAAAAATAATCCAAAATTTCTACTAAATATTTGACCAGTGGCTTCTGATGGTTAAAAATATGACCAAGATATTAATTTTATTAGCCACAATGAACAGTTTTCAATTAACCATGCTTGTTTTTTGATTTTTACTTATGTTGAATCTGTGTCATAATTGCTTCATTAAACTTGTCAAAAAGTCAAGTATGGGCTTGTTTTACTTCCAAATGTTGGTATGCTAACATGTATGCTTGCCCTTCTCTTTATACAGATATTCAAGGAAGAAAAGGGTGGATGAGAGCGACAGCTTAACTCTAGAAAACATAAGACATTCTTTAATTCGCCTAGAAGATAGCATAATCTATAGCCTGTTGGAGAGGTCTCAATATGCTTATAATGCAGAATCATATGACCAAGATGCTTTCTTCGTGGATGGCTTCAAGGGATCTTTGGTTGAGTTTATGGTCATGGAAACTGAAAAGCTCCATGCCAAGGTAAATTAACGGAGATAAGGCTCAGAGAAAAGAAAAGAGTACTTGGATAGTATATTAATTAACAATTTCAAAAAAAGGAAGTCTTCTTAAGTAGCAGTCTCTTTCATGTTTAATTTTCTTTTTCTATGCAAAGCAGGTTGGCAGGTACAAGAGTCCAGATGAGCATCCCTTTTTCCCACCTTTCTTACCTGAGCCAATGCTTCCACCTTTGCAGTACCCGCAGGTGATTGCTAAAACATGGAATATTATGTTTGTCCTGTTTTTATTTAAGGCTTAATAAATTTGTAAGTCAATAAGATTCACCTAGACCATATGTTTTGTTAATTTATACTTCCCTTTCAACAGGATTTTCATTTGGAAATTAGAATGAATGATAAGATAAATCCCAAGCATCAATTATGTTCAGTGCTTATTCTTACTCGCAACAGACTAGTTGAAATTACACTACTAAGAATATATTAGAATAAGTCTTGATGTGTATTATGTAAAAAATTATGCCTTTTTTTCCTTTTTCTTTTTGGTGTTGCATTGTAATACTGGTTAGTAATAACCTATTATTATCTTTTCCATGCTAGGGTAGTAATAAACTTTTTTTCCAGTGTTGTTTAATGTTTATTGTATATATATAAACACGCAAGTATACAGGCAAAGACATGCGCATATAAATATATACCTACATGTGAACTGGACATTTTAATGTGAAACTCATTTGTTATGAATGGATTTATTGTTACTCCTACGGAATGTTTAGTAGATACTTGTTGCCGTCCAATACATGTTAAGATATATTAAAATCAAAACTCCCTTGTATTATCATCTCCGTTTGGCTTAAATTGATGAGCTGAAATCATATGCCAAGTTTCTTAAAACAACTTTACTGTATATATGGGAGAAAGTTTTTTTTTTTTTTCCGGTTTCAAATAGTTTTAAGATTATTCTTAGGGGCTTATGTATCCTACCCAAAGAGGATGAAGTTTTGTAAATAATAGGTTATCTTAAAGTTAGATTTTCTTTTGAGTGGATCACTTGTCACTTTTTGTACCTTTATAATTATAACTATAAATATGTATATATATAGTGAGGTTTCTTATAAATATACATGTATCTGTATGTATATGTATATGCTTCCACGAAGTTATTAATATATCACTGATGTTCCTTGCTGATACTAACTAGGTTCTGCATTCCTTTGCTGCTTCAATTAACATAAACAACAAAATTTGGAATATGTACTTTAGAGATCTTCTTCCTAGATTAGTCAAGGCAGGAGATGATGGAAATTCTGGATCTACTGCTGTTTGTGACACACAGTGTTTGCAGGTATGAAGTTTGTTTCTCTCTCTTTCTTTTTTACTTTTTCTTTTTTGAAAGGGTACTTTTAAGATTCATAATACAAAAGCCTCGTGAACATTAATGATCTTCTTGTTGTATCATTCATTTTCCAACTTGTTTTAAATAGTTGATATCAGAAGTAAATGTGTAAATTGAAATGAAATATTAATGATATTTATGATACAATCTATTAATTTTTGTTCATCTCATCTTATGTTACTTAATTTTTAACGAGATGAAATACTAATTAAGATATATCATTTGTCTTTAATAAGTCTAAATGAGACAAGTAAGAATACAAAAACAATAAAAAATATGATACATGATTATTTATAATGTAAGTTTAATAAGAAAAATGATACAATACATGTATAAAGTTAGACTTATTAGGACTATAATCTAAATAAGATGAAATAAAATGAGACAATATTGTTCCTAGAATCCATTAGAGATACTAAATGCGACATGAGATGAAATAAGACAATATACTTAACATCTCTATTAGGAGGTCGTTAAATATGCTAGTTATTAAGAACATGTGTAAGCTTGCTCTTTTCTTTTTTTCTAATTGAAAAAATAATAATAATCCCACTGGCTTATTATTGTACTTAGGTAGGATTAAATAACTTATCGAAATTATCTGTATTTCATCCATTTGAATCCGATCTAATTTGATTTGGATTTTCAAATTTTCAAATTGAAATCGATTCAATGAAGTAATCAATCCAAATCCAAACATATGGATATTTTTTATATGATAAGGTCGAATTGAGTTTCAAATTTATTTATGAATTATTGTTATATATAAAACATAATATATAAGATATTTTAATTTTAAATTACTACGTCTCTAGAAAAATTTATTATTTATAATCACAATTAAGAAAATCACAAGAATTTGAGACTTATTAAATTATTATAGAGATCTAAAATATATATTTTGTTGTTTAAATTAAATAGTAATTTAATATAACTGTTGTATGTATAATATTTAAATAAAATAAATTATAAAATAAAATATGCATTTATTTATAATTTTAATAGTAATTCGGTTCAGATGTGATTATAAAAAAATTCAATTCAAATTTGAATGTATTGTATATTTTTCAATCCAAATCTAACCTAATTATAAAATTTGTCAATCCTATACGATCCAAATCCGAGAGATCGGATCAAATTTCTCGTTTAGGAAGATTGATTGAATTATTTTCTTTTTCTTTTTTATCAATACTCAACACTCAATTTAGAGTATCATACTTCCTTTCCATGATATACATTTTGTTTCGTGATGGGGATTTTGTAGCATGTCATATATCATACCTTCCTGGATTTTCCATTTCCAACACTGAACATACTAGAAGAAGGAGGTATTGTTGGGAAATTACGCAAAATCCTGATAAGTCAGATTTATGAGAAAGTAAGAATAGAAAAATAGCACACAAATTTGATAACGGAGTTCGGCCAATCTTGCTTATGTCTTCGGACATGATGCAGATTTTTTTATTGAAAATGGAGAAATTACACAAGGTGTTTATAACACTCACAACTCACAACCCACAACCCAATTACACCCAAGAAAATTACTCTCAATTTTCTCTCACAAAAGCTTTTCTCTCAATTGGAATGAAATGATTAATTCATTACAATTACACATCTATTTATAGAAAAATTCACTCTTTAAATTACTCCTTAAATTAATGGTTCCTTAAATTGCTCCTTGAATTAAGCTTCATGTTTTGCTCCATGTTTTGCTCCATGAATTGCTCTATGTTTTGTTTTATATTTTGCTCCTTAAATTAAGGAGCTTTATAGCAATCTCCAACAATCTCCCATTTGAAGACTAATTTCAATCTATCTTCACACCCTGATCAATGCAACAACTTTTCTAGTCTTGTTATTCTAACAGATCAACTGAAGTTGAGCACAACTTTAATTTCATGGCAAGCTCTCACTTGCTGGCATCTCGAGTCTGACAAACTTCATCATAGCATTCAGGCTCTCTTTGATCAGTCAGCAACATATAGTTCATGTATCTCTTGTTAGATACATGAGATAGAGAAGACCTTCTCAATACAGGAGTTGTAATAAGAGGCTGTGGTGTGTTGGACTGCCAACAACTGTTTTATGCATGTCCTTATACATCACTCTTTCATTAAAATTCACATATCTGCTACGGATCACTTTCTTGTTTTCGTCATCCCAAATGCGGAAACTAAACCCATCCTCACCATAGCCAATGAAGGTGCATTTCTTAGATTTAGGATCAAGTGTATTCCTGCCTTGATCACTAATATGCACAAATGCTACACAGCCGAAAACTTTTAGATGTGATAGTTTGATCTCTTTTCTGCTCCATACCTCCTCTGGTATTCTGTGCTCTAATGGAACAGATGGACCTCGATTGATTAAATAAGCTACCGTGTTAATTGCTTCTGTCCAGAACTGCTTCGGTAGACCTGACTATATACGAATGCTTCTGGCTCTTTCTATCAACATTCAGTTCATATCTTCAGCTATACCATTGTGTTGAGGCGTGCCTGGTACAATTCTTTCCATTCTGATCCCGTGCTTATAGTAGAAATTTTTGAATCTGGTGTTTTCATATTCACCACCATTGTCGGTTTTGAGCTTTTTTATCTTCAAACCTGTCTCATTTTTCACCATAGCTTTCCATCTTCTGAAAGCCTCAAATACTTTAGACTTATGTTTTAGAAAGTAAACACATACCTTCCGAAAGTGATCATCAATGAAAGTCACGAAGTCGTGTTTCCCACCAATGGATGAGACAATCGTTGGTCCCCAAATATCAGAGTGGATAAGCTCTAACCTTTCCTTCTTTGGGGTTCTGCCACTTGTCTGAAAGCTAACTCTCTTTTGCTTTCCAAGTATGCAATCTTCGCACATGTTTATCTCTACAGAATGTAGACATGGAAGTTTTCCCTTTGAGTGCATAATCTTCATCCCCTTCTCACTCATGTGGCCTAGTCTCTGATGTCATAGATTTGGTGTTTCATTACCTGCTGCAATTGTGATTGAACAACGTGCCCCTATTGTCATGTAAAGAGTGTCACTCTTCTTACCTCGAGCAACCGTCATTGTACCCTTTGAAATCTTCCAATCATTACCATGGAAGATCGTAGTGTAGCCTTCACTAGCCAACTGCCCTACTGAGATTAAGTTCTTTCTTAGGTCGCGAATATGCCTGACATCTTTCAGTTCCTAAACAGACCCGTTCAACTTAATCTTCACTACACCTTTGCCAATAATAGCACATGGTTGATCATCATCAAGATATACCTTTCCAAGGTTTCCGGGGACATATTTGTCGAAGAATTCTTTCTGTGAAGTAACATGGAACGATGCTCCAGAGTCTAACACCCAAGATTCTTCGTTGCTCTCCAAAGAGCATATCAATACATCATCTCCTCCATCTCCTCCAGAGGTGAAAGCAACATTTATCTCTGCCTTCACTTGTTTGTCCTTAGGTGCATTCTTGCACTGATTTTTGTAGTGTCCAGTTCTCCCAAAATTTCAACACTCGATAGTCTTCGAGCTATGGGAATTATTAGGATTCCTGGATTTGGACCTCCTGTCCTTTGATCTACCTTGGTAGTCTGTTCTACTATGTACATTCCCTTTGGTTGAATCTCTTCTTCTTGATTCTGTATGCAAAACTGAAGAGGTTGACGATTCACCCGACTCTCTACGTGGGATCACTTCACTAAGAACCAAATCACGAACATCGTCAAATTTCAACTTATTGCTTCCTGATGAGCTACTCATAGCCGTGACAGTAGCATTCCAGCTTTCTGGTAAAGAAGACAAAAGTATCAATGTTCGTACTTCTTCATCGAATTCAATTTCCACTGAACTCAACTGGGTTGTGACTGTGTTGAGTTCATTGAGATGTTGAGCTACCGATGCACCTTCATTCATCCGCAAATTGAACAAACGCCTCATCGAATGCACTTTGTTTGAGGCTGATGGCTTCTCATACATATTGGAGAGAGCTGCCATAAGACCCGTCGTGGTCTTTTCCTTTGCTATGTTGAAAGCAACATTACGGGATAGCGTCAATCGAATAACTCTGAGGGCTTATCTGTGTAGAAGATTCCAATCTTCTTCCTTCATAGCCTCTGGCTTCTTCCTTGAGAGAGGTTGATATAGATTTCTTTGATACAGATAATCCTCTCTCTGCATTTTCCAAAACCCGAAATCTGTGTCATCAAATTTCTCGAGTTTCACCCTTCCTTCATCTGTGGCCATTGCTCTCACTCAAATCTGACTTCCTCTATATCGTTTTTGACTATTTCTACAAACCACTGTATATTAGAATACCTCCTTCAACGAACAAATATCGTCGACAAAAATTACCACTAAAAGCTCTTATACCAGTTGTTGGGAAATTACGCAAATTTCCGATAAGCTAGATTTATGAGAAAGCAAGAATAGAAAAATAACACAGATTTGATAACGGAGTTCGGCTAATCTTGCTTACGTCTCTGGATATGCTGAAGATTTTTTTACTGAAAGGGGAGAAATTACACAAGGTGTTTACAACAACACAACTCACAACCCACAACCCAATTACATCCAAGAAAATTACTCTCAATTTTCTCTCACAAAAGCTTTTCTCTCTAAGTTTTTCTCTCAATTGGAATGAACATTTTGGAAGATTAATTCATTACAATTACACATCTATTTATAGGAAAATTCACTCATTGAATTACTCCTTAAATTAATGGTTCCTTAAATTGCTCCTTGAATTAAGCTCATTGTTTTGCTTCTTAATTTGATCATTAAATTAAGGAGTTTTATAGCAATCTTCAACAGATATACCATCTTAGTGTTTGTTTTAGAATAGATTTTTGCCGATCTATAGCTAACCCCTGACCTTTTAAGTAATAATTACTCTCGAAAAAAAATGGTATTTTGGTTTCAAACCCTAATTTTTGCATCAATAGAGATAAGGACTACTATAATACACATTGTGATAATGATTCTTTAGCAAGTAAGAGCTGAGCATTACCATAATTAACTCAGCTGTGCTTTATTGATCCAGATCCAATTATTTAATTATTGCCAACTGCTTCTGCTGCACATTCTTTTTAATCCTCGTGGTGTTTTGGTACTTTTGGCAACTAATTCCAAGAAAACAATCGACTGTTATCTTCGTTCTTTTATGACATATGTTTGTATTGCCGTGCGTTCCAATTTTGCCTGAATCTTTAGTTAGAAAATTACAATAAATAATACTCCTAAAACTTATAAAAGTAAAAATAATATCTAATAATATTGAAGGAGTTTAAATGATTGTAATTTAATTTGCACGATATTTAATTAGACAGCATTCAAAATGAAATAATCTGTGCCTGATTTTTTTTTCTTTTATAGAAGTGAAAAGGTAGAAGGTGGACATAAAATGTGTTATTTTTTTGTTACAAATTTTAAGAGTTATTTTTGTTGTTTTTTTAATTTAATTTTATCTTAATACTATACCTTTTCTTGCAGACACTCTCAAGGAGAATTCATTATGGTAAATTTGTGGCAGAAGCCAAATTTCGAGAGTCCCCTGCTGAATATGATGCTGCCATTAAAGAAAAAGTAAATTTCCTCCTTCCAAATTGCCTCAACTTTTAGTTTGATTTTATCTTGATGCTTCAACACCATAATTGACTTGACAATGTTCAAAATAAAACCCTTTTTTTCTTGTGGCTCTGTTCTTTCATTTGCAGGATAGGGAACAATTGATGAAGTTGCTGACCTATGAATCTGTGGAAGAAGCAATAAAGAAGAGAGTTGAAATCAAGGCCAAAACATTTGGCCTGGAGGTTAAGATCCACCCAGAGGAAGTTTCTGTTAATCCAGACTACAAGATCAAGCCGCGTCTTATTGCCAATCTGTATGGGGATTGGATCATGCCTCTTACAAAGGAAGTTCAAGTTGAATACCTTTTGAGAAGATTAGATTAAACTCTAAGCTAAAACTAGCTAGCTGTTTCCTAAATCAAGGTTTTATCCTATTGAACTTGCTTAATCTTTCAGGAAAATTGAACTTCTTCAAAGAAGATACTTTTTTATAGTTCACACGTTTAGGCCATGCACAAAGATCATCATAATCAATTTCATTCAGGTGTAATATGATAAAAGTATTTTTGGGGTTTATTTCCAGCCATGCTGCAAAATTTGGAACCTTAAACTAGGGGTGAGCAAAATATCCGATCAATCCAAAAAATCCGATCAAATCCGATAAAATTAAGTGGTTTCAATCCGAATTCGGATCGGATTCGGATTGGATTTTATCAATCTGCTCGGATTTGGATTCGAATTTGGATTAGAAATATACAAATCCGTATAATTTGATCCGATCCGATATATTTAATATATTATTTAAAATATATATATATATATATATATATATATATATATATATATAATTATTT
The DNA here is from genome assembly GCA_033030585.1 of Hippophae rhamnoides. Classification (NCBI taxonomy): domain Eukaryota; kingdom Viridiplantae; phylum Streptophyta; class Magnoliopsida; order Rosales; family Elaeagnaceae; genus Hippophae; species Hippophae rhamnoides. The sequence goes on from CM065427.1 coordinate 73,500,767, forward strand.
AACCTAACCTAAAGAGTCGCCGTATATCTAAAATTCTAAATCTTAACCAAAAATCTAATATATTTTTAACGACCTCCGTCTCTCCCTACCTACTCGAATTCTTGTTAAATGCTTCTCTCTTCTTGTTGCTACTACTTTTACTCTTCTGTGTTATACCTTTTATATTTTTACTATAATCTGGTTCTGCTACTCACTTGTTGCTTTTGCTTCTCTGTGATCGTCCTTCTCTGTACCTTACGCTTTTGCTTTTAGCTCGTTTAGCATTATTTACCTTCTACTTCTCTATTTAATTGCTTTTCTACTTGTTGGTGCTTGTTAACCTTTCGTTACTCTTTTATTTCGCCATATTATTCATGGCCAGATTCTTCTTTCTTCTTAACTATTGTTGCTACTCTTTCGTTAACCTACTGCTACTGTTCATTGGTCTTTCTTGTTGCTACTTCTTTTACTCTTTCATATTGCTAGCTATTACTTGTTCTTTGCTACTTACTTATTCTTGTTACTACTCTTGTTGTTGCTACTTTGGCCCATTATTCTGGCTTGATGCTTTCATTGTTCGTTTTTCTTCATCATCGCCAACGAGAAGGTTATATTTTTTGATGACATTATAAGAAAATTGAACGGTCATAACTTTGTGTTGTGAGGTCTATTTTGGACGAATTTTTTTATGATTCCATATAACTTTTCGATATCTAGGCACACCAAACTGTTAAAGGTAATTTTTTCAGGATTTTTCCCCAAAAATGCAATTTTTCCAAAAAAAATCCCCAAAAATGCATTTTTCCCCTAAAATGCTGTTTTTCATGCTTTAATTGAGCTATAACAATTTTAAACTACTTTTAAAATATTGAGATCTATCATAGCTTGGTGGAACAAATTTCAGCATTGTAGTACATCATGGTTATTTACATAATTATAAAAATCAATATCATAAAACATTGTTTTATAAATGGTGCATGTTAATTGAACATTTCATTCTTATTATTAAAGTTTTAGTTATATTATATATAAATGTTCAATACATATTTTAAATCACATGCAATTAAACATGTCGACATCACCCACGTCTATGTGCACATTTTTTACAATTATTTATTGCAAATGTCTAATATTTTTTTCTACAACTATCTGAGATGGTTTTAAATAAATATAATAATATACTTTATGTGATTGAAGAAGTAAATAAAGATGAAAGTGCAACCTGACCAACTTCGAAGAAGATTACGTAAGTACTCCAATTCGACCTATGCATTGCTTCTAAAGAAGAATGTAAAAAAGTTTCCTCTAGATCTAGTAGTGAAACATTGTGGGCTCGTTTACTATAGAAGGGTAGAGGGCAACATGTAAGCTATATGCAAATATTGTAGAAACAATATAAGTATGTGTCAAGCAAATCTACTTCGCACGTCAAATTGCTTGCTTACACATTTCCATTGGATGTGATAAGTTTCCGTTAGAGTTCTTAAGAAACAAAAAACTTTAGCTTTCCATAAGGAAGGAAGTTTTGTACCTCGTAGTTTTAATGTTGAAAGATGTAGAGAAAAATTGGTAAGGATGATAATAAAGATGAATTGCTATTTATTATCGTAGAAGGTGAAGGATTTAAGGAGTTTATTGAAGGATTCAACCTTTGTTTAAAATCCGCTTCTCGGTGGATTATTGCAAGAGATTGCTTGAATTTATGCGTTCTTGAAAGAGTAAAATTAAAGAGTTGTTGAATAGAACTAGTAAAAGAATATGTCTTACCACTAATACATGGACATCTTGTCGAGAATTTATGTTATATGTGTTTTAGCGCTCATTTTGTTGATAATGGTTGGAATTTACAAAGAGAATCTTGAACTTTTGTCAAGTTCCAAATCATAAAGGTGATACACTTGGTAGAAGCGATTGAAGCATGTTTGTTAGATTGGGGCATTGATAGGATATTATGTATTACAGTTGATAATGCAAGTTCTAATGATATCTTTGCACACTTATTTGAAAAAATCGTTAATGGTTGGGGTAATGCAATTTTAGAATCAAAACATTTACACGTGCGATGTAGTGCACATATTCTGAATTTAATTGTTGAGCCGGGGTTTGAAAGAGTATAACATATCAATAAATATGATTCGTGCGGTTGTAAAGATACGTGAGAGGATCACGATTAGACTACAAAAATTTAAGAGTGTTCTTTGAAATGGAAAAACTCTCTACTCAAGCTTCGTTTGTTTAGATGTTACGACAAGGTGGAATTCAACTTATTTGATGTTGGATTCGGAAACTTATTTTCAAAAAGCATTTGAAAGGTTAGAGATCACTGATTTGGGATACTATCAAGAGTTTTGTCGAGGTGAAATTAAACAAGCTCCGACTATAATGGATTGGGATAATGCTAGACATTTTGTTCAATTTTTGAAAGTTTTTTATGAAGCTACGTTAATGTTTTACGGATCTTTATATGTGACTTCTAATTTCTTCTTGGATCGTATTTGTTTTATTCATGATCAACTTGATATGTGGAGTAAATCACGAGGATTATATTATGATGAAGATGGTAGTGATATGAAGGTAGATTTTGACAAATGTTGGGGAGGAATATCTGAACTGAATATGATTTTATTTGTGTCTGTTTTACTTGATCCTAGGCGTAAAGAGTGTTCTTTACATCTAAGTTTGTTAGAATTGTGTAATGAGGATGAGATTGAGGCTTGATGAGTTCTAAAAGGGTAAAAAAACTTTGGAAGATATGCGAGGAGTATCGTAAAGCATATTTTCCTCGAACATAGAAGAATCTTCTCAACCTTTAGAAATAGGTCTGGGAAGGTTTTGGTTTAGAAGCGGATGCATTCCAACTTTATGCTTTCTCGTAAGAGAAAGCATTTAAAAAGAAGTTAAATACTATGGAAAACAAATCTGAAGTGGAAAAATATACTTCTGAAGCATTGGTTGATATGGATGATGAGAAATTTGATCTTTTAAGTTGGTGTAATGTTAAATTCCTCGAGATTTAAGATTTTGTCTTTGATATTTCGAGATGTATTATTGGTAATGCAGGTATCTATCGTAGCATTCCCAGAATCTGCATTCTCTTTGGTGGTCGTCTGATTAGTCAATCACGGAGTTCGCTATCTTCTAAAAGCGTACAATCTTTGATTTGCTTTCAAAAGTGGATTCGTTCGTTAAATGCTCCCGTCATTAATATCGAAAGTCACTTGATGAAATTGAAGCTCTAGAATCAGGTATATTTCATAAAACTTTCAAATATATATTTCAAATATATATAGATTTATTTGTTATCGAATATATATTATTATGTTTATTAGCTCATTATTTATGTATATTTTTAACTTTTTAATTTTTAAATTTGTGCGGATATTCTTGATGGTATTGGTGAAACTTAAGCGTGAATGATTATCAAAAAGAGTTGTTGTTATTAATATTCGTAGAGTGAAGTTAATTTATGTAATTGCTATTTAATTTTTTGGAGTTAAATTATTACTATGTATATTTGGAGTTAAATTATGTAATTAATGTTTAATTTTTTTTTTGATTATTTGTGTTGAATTATTTTTAATCATGGTGTCACTTACTTTTTTAATTTGTATGAAAATATTTTTATTTTAGATTTTTTATTATATGTAATTTTTGTAATAGATTTAAATTAAAATTTCGGATTTAATAATTTTCGAATTGGATCGGATTCGGATTGACTTAAAATTAGCAAATTTAGATTTGTTTTGATTGACATGTACAACGGATTAGTTTCAGATTAAATAATTTTTGGTTTAAATAATTTTCGGATCGGATCGGATCGGATTCAGATTGACTTAAAATTAGCGGTTTCGGATTTGTTCGGATTGACATATACAACGGATCGGATTTTGATTGAATAATTCATAATTTACTTCGGATCGGATTCAGATTAAACTAAAATTTGCGGTTTCGAACCGATCACCCCTACCTTAAACTACAATAAATGAATAATTAAGAGGTACCCACGATTCATATTCATGATTGAGTTGTTAAAATTTCTTATCTGGCTGAAGTTTGTCTCGTTCCTAAATGGTCAATGTCTAAAGGCTTGAAAAGAAGGTTGTCAAGCTGGCTTCACAATAAGTATAGACTTGGGCTAGAAAAAGTTATTATGAATCTACTTAATTGCTTTGTGATTACACAATTATTATTCCTCTATCGCTATTTGTCACCATCAACTATGGACTCACTACCAGTAGAAGACATGGGAAAGTAAAAACTGTGGGCTCACTAATTACACTAGAATGTCCCCAGGCCCACCATGTGCATCGACATGTATATTTATTGGAAATTTTTTTAATCACAATTTAATAATGTATACAACTATTTACGAGTTATAATTTAATTATTTCCATTTATTTTATTATCATTTATTTTTAATTTTATATCTAATTAGTAATTAATATATTATGTAATACATATATATCTAAAGTTATTTGTTTTGCTCAGTATATATATATATATATATATATATTTTGTAATGCATAAAAGTTTATGACAAAAGTTTATGACAAGAAGATCATATATATATATATATATGATCTTGGGGTTTAGGGCTGTCAATTGGGTGCGTTGGGATCGTCGTCTCTTATCTTTTATCGTAGTTTAGAATTTATTAAGCATCTCCATTTAAAATTCTATTGGGAATATATCAAAGGTATTCCATGGATGATGAGCATCCCTGAATAAGGAACTAAATTTAATGAAATATTTTAAATATTTTTTTATTTTTAAAATTCTTATTTTTATTATAAAGAAAAAATTATAATAAAAGTAAGTTAATAATAAATATTTTGTAATCAAAAATAAAATATTAAGCCAATAAAGAATAAATAAATAAATAATATTTATGTAAAAGGAAAAAATATATATATAAGTAATAATAAATACATAATCTTTTTATATTAAATAATATTGATAATCTAGTTTGAAATAGAAGTAATAAATTATTTAGATTTTAGATTTTTAGAATTCAAATAATTTTTATAAAAGAAAAATTATTGATATTTGAATAAAATAAAATATAAAATATAAAATATATTATTTATTATTATTTTAAATATAGATGTAATTAAATCTACTTAAAGTTAAAAATATTAAATTTTTATATATTTACGAAAAATATGATTTCAAGAGACATTATCGAAAAATATGATATATGTTTTTAATCCATATCATATTATGAATTACAAATATCTATTTTTTATTTTTTTTATGTTATTATTTTCATCAATATTTCAAATTGAATAATATACATAAAATTTTGCCAAAAAAAAAATTGACAATGCCATTGGTGTTGCAAGCTTGGACAGGGAACACATGATTATAACACTGACATGATAACTTTTTAGTTATAAATAATAATTAGTTTTTTTATATTCGAAGTTATTGTTTTATTTTTCTATTAAAAATAAAGTGAAAACTATTCTATATGCTCCCATTTTAGCACGAACATAATTTGTTTAATATGCTCATTTTTTATGGTATATATTACAAATTTACGAGCATAATACCTTAAGTTTGCTTGATTTAAAAATAGATAAATATAAATCAATCACAATTATTTTTAATAAGAATTTGTTATATAATTATTAATTTAAATAATAAAATTTATATTATAAGATGCATGTCAATTATTATATAATATTAATTTATTTTTCATTCATCTTTACACTTAAATAAACTTTATTACGTGTTAAATTATTATTTAAAAATTAAATATATAAGGATTATGATTGAGAAAAATGTGTTCAAACATAATATTAATCTTTCTCCTCTAAAGAAATGTAAATCTAAAAGAAAGAATTAATTTCTTCTAATCAAACAACGAAGAATTAAAATCAACAAATGAAACTACTTTCAAGAAATAGAAGGCAATAAATCAGGGATTTACAGAGAAAGACACTTTCTTTAAGGTATTTGTGATTAAATGCTGCTTCATCGAAAAGGGTGAGCGCCGCTTTTTCTCATGACAGATTCAAATTTGTCTCTATATCAACGTGACCACACAAGTACTTTTGGTTGTACGCGTATACGCATTTTGAGCTCTTCCATCAACAGCTAGAGAGAGAAGTGATTGAGGAGCGATAATGGAGAAAGCTCTAACAAAAGTCGCCAGTTTAAAAGTTGGGAGCTCCTGGATTTCGAAGAAGGCCAAGGACGAGTTATCCAACATTTCTGAGGACATCACTGTGAGTTTTATCTTTTGTACTATTTTCGTTTGTAAGTATTTGTTCTAATCTTACTGATATTTGTTTGCTTTTGTTGTTTTTGTTCCTTTTAATATGCCTTTTTCTACTTTACCTTTCTTTTGCTTTTCATCGATGCTTCTAGTCATGATTTTGTGTAATGTGGCTTGATTGGATCTTGCCCATTCTGCTCGTGTACCTCTGTTCACCTGTAATTGTGAGCGAAATGTGAGATCTGTGGAATTTCGCCTGATTAAGTTGATTAATAAATGGAAAACAAGTTGAAATTAGAATATGGGTTTTGGGATATGAAATAAGAAATATATTTTTAGGTTTGATGATACTTTTGTGTGTTTTTTTTTTAATTTGATTGAAGAGGATACTTTGTTTCTTTCACGTTTTGTTGAATTTTTTGTGCTGCAAACAGATGATTATGTTTAATTGAAGTGAGTTTGAAGCTGTTACCTGCTGATTGTTATTTCTGGGTTCTTTCCACAATAGAGAAAGTTGTGGCCTTGTGGGCTTATTTGATTGATTTCGGCCTTTGGGTTGTGAACAATTATCATCCGATCCTCCATTCATTTTGATGGTTTCTAAGTTATGGACACTGGTAGAGAATATATAAATAAAATAAATTAAAGAGACTTTTTGATTTGTTTGGGTTTGATGTTACTTGAGCTCTCTTTGACTTGGCTTATCTGGGAAGAAGACAAATAAGGTCACATTTACTGAACTGGGTACAAGGAAATGGAAACTGATAGTAAATTTCCACGGGGAAAACTTACTATTTTAGTTGTTGGATATCAATTTGATAACATATTGGCCATGTTTGCTCTGAATATCTATGCAAGCTCTTTATATATTTTCCATTGTATCCAAAACTAAACAAGTTTTTCCTGCCAGACTTTCTCAACTACTGTTGAAGAGAAGGCAAAATGGATTTTCAACAAATTAAAAGGTATGTGCTCTTTTCATGGTGAATGATGCATATTATGTATTAGCACTTAATTTATAATAGTTCTAGCTGTGTTTTCCATACTATGAATTAATGTTTTTGTTCACTAATAATTTAATCGCTGTATTGCAGTCTCACCCTATAGAAAAACATGGATACTTCTGTTAGCGAGCTAATGAGTGTACCAATATTGTTGCAAAGAAGTTGATGTTTGAAACTAATGAGAGATAAATATATCAGATTATTTGCTTACATAAATCAACATGACTTTTCTTTTGATCTACTCTTCTACTTGTTTCATGTGTTCTATGCAGGGAAGCCATCAAAAACCTTGCCAGATCTCCTCCGAGAATATAACTTGCCACCAGGTCTCTTTCCACAAAACATAATCAGCTATGAATTTGATGAAATAAAAGCAAAGTTGATAGTTTACTTGCCCTCCCCATGTGAAGTTAGTTTCAAGGACTCCTCTGTTATCAGGTATGCAACTCGGATTAAAGCAATTCTAATGCGAGGCAAGCTTACAAGTATAGAGGGAATGAAGACAAAAGTAGTAGTATGGGTCAAGGTTACATGTGTGAATGTTGAAAGTGGTAAGTCTGATAAGGTCTGGTTTACCGCCGGCGTTAAGAAATCAAGGTCCAAGGATATCTATTTGACTCCCCGTGATGGCGTTAGAGTAGAAGAGTTCTAAGTTTTGAAAGCTGTTTGTGCATTCTTATGTCATGATGCTCGAGATTTCCTAAATTTGTAATGGCGCATCGTCAAATAGGCATTAGTTTTTACAAGCCCATGTTAAGTTAACTTGTTGGCAGTGTAACTTTTTTGCCTGCATGACTTGGTTTATGGAAAAAAGATTGATTGAGTTTTTGATATATTTTTCCACATGAAGAATGCTACAAACGTAGGATAAAAATCTTAGAGCTTGAACCTTTTTAAAAAAAAAAAGAATAAAAAGTATAAAAGGATATAGAATCTAATTTTTTAAATACATAGAATTTACAATTAAAAAGAAAAGATTAATTATTAACTGAATTACATGATCTACGAGCTAATATTTTTAAATTTATTTTATTGGTCATGTATTTTCTTTGGTTTTAGTGCTTGTTTTGTAAACTGATATAATAATTTTTAATAAAACCTTAAACAAAAATATTTAATTACACTTAATACACCAAAAATGTTTTACAATCAATCGATGTCTTTAACATCATGATCGATATAAAAGAATCTGAAATTTGCTTCAACAAGAATTAATACTGTATTTTCGGGCGAAGAATCAGAAATACCCCAAAATTAAAGAAATTTTTATAAATATCTTTAAGGTTTTAAAATTTCAAAAATACCTCTAAAAATATAACAATGGTTAAATCTAACATTTATCAAAAATATCCTTAAGGTTAAATAAAAAAAAATTTAAATAGAAAAAGAAAAAATAAACCAAGAAATAATAGACATAGAAACAGAAGATATTTCATGATTTTTTTCACAAGAAATAGTAATAAGTAAAAAGAAATTTAAAGAAATTCAAAAAATAAAGTTAAATCTTAAAAAAAAGATGGTTTTAAAAACCCATTATTTTTATTAAGAAAATGATTTCCTACAAAAAAAATATAATCTATTATGGCATAAATAATAAAGAAATGAGTATTAAGATTACAGATACAAAAGGTAGATATAATATACCATTAATTGATAAAGAAACTATATTCATCAAGTTATCAAAAATTCCTCATAAAGATAAGTAAAAAATTGGATACATCCATTTAGGGGAAATTCAAATACTAATAAAAGCTCATTTTAGAGAAGGAATAGATACACCAATAAAAATAGCATTATTAGTTAACAGAATAATAAATAGACAGGATGTCTTATTAGGAATAATCCATGGTAATTTATGATAACAAACGCTAAAATTTACAACATATCTTAAAGTTGCTATAAATATATATGACAAAAATCTAAATCAAGTATTATGTCTAGCTTATGAATTTGAAAGAGAAGATTTAATGAAAGAAGGAAATCATCTTTTTTCAATACATTGTTTAGTAGCATATTCTTTAACAAATAATCATAATAGTTCAATATATGGAGAAAATGAATTTATAGAAATAGACAAAAAATTTAAGAAACTTGAACAAATAATAAAACTAGAAATGCTAACATATTTTGAAATATCAGAAGAATAAAAATTAGATATTAAAGAAAAACCCTTAATAACAAGAAGAAATAATAATGTTGTTAAAACTAATAGCATACCAGATTTACTTTTATAGACTATAAAAGAGAAACTTCTAACCAAGAAGAAGTTAAAAAACTAGAAAATAAAATTAAAATAATGAAGTCATTAGTTCATGATTGTATATTAGGGAAAAATAATGCTTAGAGATAAAATAAAAAATATGCATTTAGAAGTAAATGAAAGCCTAGTAGATATAGCAAAAAATCAAGCAATATTATTTGAAACTGTACAATTATTAACAGAGGAAATGGATTTAGTCCAAAAATCAAACACAAAATATTTATAGGAAATAATATATATACAAAAAGAATTACTAAAGGAAATAAAGGAATGTAGTTATAACAAATTACAACAAGATATGCACAAAGAATTTTCAGAACTAAGAAAATATGTATACAACATAAATAGGATTAATGAAATAATAGGTTACAAATATGATCCCTTAGAAGGATTAAGAGAAGAACCACTAAGGAGATCAGATTCTCAAATTCGTAAAAATGAAAAAAGGAAAAATGAGGAATAATTTAAGAATAAAGAGATAATTCCAATTTAATGGAATATAGAAAAAAATTAGAAAGAAAATTCATGAACCCTAAAGAGATATAGAAACATTGGTTAGTTTATTGACATTAACCAATGAATAAATAAAAGAACATTATAATGAAAAAATTTGTACTAACAAAGAAGAGGATGATATGACAATAATCAGTGAAACTAATTCTGAACCAGAAAACATGATCTCAAAAGATCATATGAAACCAATTTCATTACCAATTCCTTACAAAGAAGAAACATCTAACCTGCATAAGGGAGAAAGAAATAGGCAAAGAACAAAACAATCTGATACCACATATAGAAGAAGACAACCACCTAAAATGGAGGAAGAGTTGCATTGAGGAACTAGAGGTAGTATTCCACCAGAGTTCAAACTCTTTGATAATTATAAATCTGAACTCCTAGATTTAGATTATATAAGAGATAGGAAAAAAGCCTTAGATGAATGGGCTAGTGGGATGAGTATACTCATACAAACTTCTCAAACTATCCAAACAAATCCTTCAACTTGTACAGTGCTTATAACACACAAAATGACAAGAAATGTAAAAGTTTGGTTTTCAAACTTAATAGATCAACAACATTTATTAATGCAAGGAAATGTTTCCATAGGAAGAGAATACTTGGATACAGTAATAAATGAAATATACAAATAATTGATTGGAGAAGATAAATGAATGACTATCACTGAATCTAGTGAAAATGAAATCAATGAAGCTAAATGGCATCTAACAAATATGGAAATTTGTAACTTATGTTACATAAATTCTTTTATTTGTGAATATAAAATGTATTACCAAAAATTACCACCCTCTATACAAACAACTTATAAAATCTTAACAAAACATTGGGTACAAAAAAATAAAGAAACTATACCATATACTCTAGGAGGAAGAATAAGAAGCCTTAAAGACTAGATCATTATTAAATGCCAAGAAAAAAGAATATAAACAAATAAGAGAAAATGATAAAATATGATTTGATACAAGAGATTTTAGAATACTAGGGAAATATGAATGTAATACAAAATCTTATAAACAAAAATATAAATTCAGAAAACAAAATTTTCAAAAATATAAAAAAGAGATTTAATAGAGAAAACTATAAGAAAAGATATTTTAGAAAAAAATTATAAACCTTCTAAAAAAGGAATTATTGTCCTTTAGAAAAGAAAAAATACAGATGTTGGATCTGTAATAAAGAAGGACATTATGCTAACGAATGTTCAAACAAACTTCAACATAAAAAAGAATTTAAAAAAGAATTTCCACAAAAAGCAAAAATCTTAGAAGAAGCTTTCAAAATGGAATTAGAACCAATCGAGAAATTTGATATAGATGATACTTACACAGTATTTATCTATTAGAAGAAACTGAGGAAGAAATAACTGACTCAGAATATGAATATTCTTCATCAGAAAATGAATGATTTGTATAGTATTACAAATCCAAATAATACTTACATTAAAGTAGGACTAAAATTTAAAGACTATAACATTTATCATTTACATGCATATATAGATACATGAGCTAGTATGTATGTAGACAATAGATATGTATTTTCAGAAGATAACTGGAAACAAGCATCAAAAGATTTAATTGTAAGAATTGTTAATAATATTACAATAAAACTCAATTAGGTATTAAAAGATACTGATATAATGATAGGAGGATAAAACTTTCACATTCCTACCATATATCAACAAGAAACATAAGTAGATTTGTTAACAAGAAATAATTTCCTAAATTTATATTAACTTTTCACACAACATTTCGACAAAATGAGTCTCACAACCTTAGAAGAAGATACCATCTATGTTTCTAAAGTAAGAAAAGCTTTAACTGTCTCAAATCCAAATTTTATGCAATAACATAAAAAGCAAAAACATGGTGAGATAGAAGACCAACAAAAACCTTACTTTGAAAATATTTCATAAGATATAGAAGAAAAAGAAAACTCTTTTCTCAATGAAATACAAGAAGACAAGGCCTTAACAGGCATTAAAAAACTATTAAAAACAGTCAGTTCAGAAAATCCTTTAGATCCAAAAATGAATAAATCTAAAACAATAGTCAACATAAAATTAAGAGATCCTAACAAAATCATAAGAGTAAAACCAATGATTTATACTCCAGAAGACAGGATTGAATTTGGAAAACAAATTCAAGAACTTTTGTAATTAAAAGTCATAATACCAAGTAATTCATCTCATTCTAGTCCAGCATTCTTAGTTGAAAAAGAAGCTGAGAAAAGAAGGGGAAAAAAAGAATGGTAATAAACTTTAAAGCACTAAATAAAGAAACCATTGACGATGGATACTTCATTCAAAAAAAGGAAAGAAATACTTCTCAAGTTCTGATTGCAAAAGTGGATTTTGGAAAATAAGAATGAATGAAGAATCTCAAAAATTAACAGCATTTAGTTGCCCTTAAGGATAATTCCAATGGACAGTTATACCATTTGGATTAAAACAAACTCTAGGTATTTTTCAAAGATATATGAATAAAGTTTTTAAGAAATTACAATATATGTGTTATGTTTACATAAATGGTATTTTGGTTTTCAATAATGAATTAAATAAACATTATTTGGATATTATCAACATTCTACAAGAATGTAGAAAAGAAGGCATTGTACTCTATAAAAAGAAAGCAGTACTTACTCAACAAAAAATTAAATACTTAGGATTGGAAATTGAAGATGGAAAACATAATCTACAATCCTATATACTAAATAATATTCAAGATTTTCTTAATGAATTAAAAGATAAAAACCAATTACATAGATTTTAGGATGTTTAACATATGCAGAAGCATATATCGAGAAACTTGCATAAATGAGAAAACCATTACAAGCAAAATTGAAAAAAGATCATATTTGGAAATAGACAGAATAAGATACTCTATATATAGATAAAGTAAAAGCAAAGGTAAAAAATTTACCAACTTTATATCATTTAGGACCAAATGATAAGATGATAATTGAAACAGATGCTTCACAAGAATATTGGAGAGCAGTTCTTAAAGCAAGAGTAGATGACAAAGATGAATATATTTATAGATATACATCAGAATCTTTCCAAGGTTTAGAATTAAATTATCATAGAAATGAAGAAGAATATTTAGTTGTTAAAGAGGCTATTAAGAAATTTGCAATATATGTTATAAGCTCCAGATTCATTGTTAGAACAGATAACAAGAATTTTGATTATTTCTTAAAAACTAATATTGCAGGTGATTACAAATAAGAAAGACTAGTTAGATGACAACAGTGGTTCAACCATTATAATTTTGATATTGAACGTCTTCCATGCCATAAAAATAGTTTACCTGATGCCCTTACTAGAGAATTAACACCTCTAACTATTTTTATGCTTTCAAGAATAGAACATCTTGATATCAAAATCAAGATAAAATAAAAAGAGATAAAAATCCTACAGGAACAACTTGAGTTGCTATATCTCAAGAAATATCTCATGGAGACAGGAAAGAAACAAGAAGAATTTAATTGTTCAAAACAACATCTAGAGACTAGAAGCTCAAACGAGAAATCTCCATTAAAAAAAGGAAGAACATAATAGTTCACAAAAAACTTCTGAAACCACAAAGCTCAATTGGGCAGATGAGGTAGAAAAAATTTTATGTGGTCTATAATGGCCCAAAACCAGGAATTTATAACAACTGAGCACAAGCTAGCAAATCTATTTTACGAATTAGTGGAGTAACTTATAAAGCCTTCACCAACATAATAGAAGATGAAGGTAGTTATGTCAACTACAAAACACCAAAACTAATAACTCCAGAGGAGATAATAAGAAATTATTAACGAGACCTTGCAATATGACCCAGCTGACTCCAAGCAGATTGACAAATCTTGGAAAGATAGCAAGGCCTCCAATGCTATTTAGAGAAACATCTCCTCTAGAAACATCAAAAATAGTAAAACATTCAGTACTATTCAGGGAGACATCTCCTAAAACTACTCCAATCATTGAAGATGAAAAAGACCAATATAGAAACCTCAACAAACTATAATGATTAAGTCTCTATAATTTGGCTAGAAAATCTACCCAATAACATATTGAAGATATGAAATTCTATACTACATACAAGAAATTTCTTACAGGATGTAAATTCAATATATTGGAAGGAGCTGATCCAATATTTGTGTATAAATCATTTCATACAGGACTAATAGAAAATATATATCTAGAAATTAATTTAAGCGAGTTAAATTATTTCCCAAAAAATTTTAAAAGAGCAATTAAGAATTTCAGAAGAAAAATTAAAGCAGGTGATAAACCTGTTTATCTTAGATTTTTCAATTCATTAATGGACTGGAATAAGGAGGGAAGTATTAGTTCCTACCACTTCACCAATATAGGGATTTCCAACACAAACAAAAAGGTTCTCAAACCAAGGGCACTTCCAAAAAAGGAATTCAACGTAGAAGAACTTTGTGTATTAAGAGGTCAAATGCTAAGTCAAATTTACTATGAACTCAGAAAGATTGACAATTCTACTGAGATTAAAGTAAATTATTCAACTAGTAAAGTTATCATCATTGCTCATAGTAACATGGCTCTGTCAGAAGAAGAAGGTGAGAAAATCACCAAATATGAAACCAATTTTAATTACAACAACCTAGAAATTGGTCAAAAAATAAGGAAGGTATTCTACTTCTATGCCAGAGAAGCCATGAAAGACCAAAAATGCATTCTCTACATCAAAGATCGAGAAGATGAAGATGTGTCATCATCAACCTTATCAAAGGAACTGTCAACAGAAAATGACAAAGAAAAATAAGAAAAGAAATTGTCGGCAAAAGACTACAAAAGAAATAAAGATGTAAACCCCACATCTTAGTCGGTAACATATGCCAAGGAAAAAAGAAGTGACTATCCTTTAAAGAAGAAAAGCAGATGAATTATTAAAACAAGGATAAAATAATAATTTTAGTCTTGTAAATAGGGATTCCTTGTTCTATAAAATGAACCATTTTTATCATTTCAAAACACACACTCGAATACACAGAAATCCAAAGCTCTATACTCTGAAACACTCTAGTATAAAAAACCTCTCTATCTAGAAATCTCAAAACAAATAACATTATACCCAGTAATTATGAGTAGTTAAGCACCCCTTTCAAGGTTCTTAGTTGGCATTAAGTTGTAATGATTATTATTATGAATAAAATGGACTTCACTTACTCTTCTCTAGTAAGTCAACTATTAGACACCATTTATGTACGGATGCAGAAGGCTCATCATTGCCAAGAGGGCGTTGAGGTTTGAGCAAAGTTGAGGCATAACAGGTGTAACAAAAGAAGACGAACATAAGGGAAGACCGTGGTGGACCCATCAAATTCATGTATAATAATTATAAATTTAAGCTAGCTAAGAATCTTGAATATTTAAATATTTGCTTACAACAAGACATAATATTGTTAAAACAGGAAAGTGGAAATTATTTTTAGAAATAAATAACTAATAATTCCAATGTAAATCAAAGATAAAAATCTAATTCTATTAAAAATATTTGATAAAAGTTATCTCTATCATTTAAATGAATATTTTAAAAATGAATACTATGAAATTTGTCTTAAAATTTTTAAAAGATTTAACACCTTATTAGATATTTATATAGATTATATTAAAGTTATTACAAGCATAATAGGCCATCATGTTTCAAGGACATAAAAAACTATTTTAGTCAAAAATATGTGAGAATAGAAGAAAAAGAATTTAACAACTTAATATTTGGATATTACTTCTTTGAAGATTATAAATATATTATATGTACATACGAAAAATATGCTTGTATATTACGAATAAGACAAAATAATATACATTCAACACATATGATTTATCAAAATAATATTTTATGAATATCGAATCATTATTAAATAAATTATAACTATTATATTTAATAAATGAAAGATTAATTTTTAATTTCAAAAGACAATTAATAGATTCAGGATTATAATTAAGCAACCAACATAACGAAAAACATAATATAATATACAATTGTAATAAATATAAAAGAAAATTAGACCTATATAGAAAAATAATAAGTTTTTTAGACAAATTATTATATTCATTAAATAGACAAAGAACATCAACCAGGTCAATATTAAACTTCGATTAAAAATTGTATCGATACTCAAAAATTGATATCAAAATTTAAGAATAATAATCTAAATAATAATAGATTGAAAATTAACACCATTAAAATATAAATATATTTTTGATATTTTATATAATTAAGAAGTATAATTAAAAATATGTCAAATTTTAGTAACATTTAAGATAATGTTCCGTCTTTTCATCATCTCATTGTCATCATCATCTGTTTTTTTTTTTTTGTTATTGGTATGGTTTTTATGTCAAAGTTCAAACTTAAAGATATAAAATATGTGTTTTTATTTTGCGAGGAGATATATGAGTGAATTAATAATATATTAACGTAGTAAAGTGGACCAAAAATTCAAACAACAAAATATTTTAAAGATGAGAGAAGATTTGGGCACATGCAAGATCTTAAATTCTTGGTTATGGTGGAAGCTTTCTCACTTCTTTTTGCAAAAAAAAAAAAAAAAATCCTCTCTCTCTCTCTCTAACTTTCTCTCACTTTGTGTACATCTCTGAGCATGAATTCTGTTGTTAATACTTTTTAGCATATTTTATTTGTATTTGCCATCAAACGGAAAGATAAAAGAGTTCACCTATTTTCTTCCTATCTTTCCAGATGTGCTTCCATAATGTAATCAGGCATTGGTATTTTTAAGGTAACTATGTTTCATCAAAATTTTATAAATTTAACATGTTTTAAAAAAGTTTTCATTTAATAAAAGTTATTATTTAATCTCCATATTTTCTAAAATGTTTCAATTTAATCCCTTTTAACAATAGAAGCAACAAATCCTTATTTTTAACCATTTTTTCGAGATAAAATGGGAATTTCCTCTGGGTACGAATCAAATAGTATTTTTTTTTATAGATATTAAATGGGTCGTCACATTTTTATTTAATATCTCCAATAAATTTATGAATTAAAATTATTTCATCACATTTAAATATCATCTCTCTCATCACATCTATCTCATTTAAATATCATTGTTCTCGTTACATCTTATTTAAAATTATCACTAATTAACTTATAATAAATAATTATGATTATTATAGATAAATATGTTTCATTACTTTTATAATTTTAAAACCTTGAAAAGAAATATGATATCATATCTTATTAAAATCTTAATCTACCGGAAAAATAAATATAACAGAAGAAATTCAAAAAATTAATGAGATATAACATAGAGTAATAGAATATAATATCTCAATTAACACTTCTACTAGTACTCTCACATTCTCTCTCTTGATCTCCCTCATTTTCATTTTCTCTTTACCAAAATGTTTACCCAACTTTATTTATCAAACAGAGAATAAAAAGAGGGGAGAAAAGGGAAGAAAAAAATCTGTTTCTTTTTGAGTCTTCTCTGGTTTGACTATGCATTCTTGACAATTAAGGCTATAATCTGATTTGGGATTCATAAGATTCAATCTTTGCTTGATGCAGGTGAGTCTCTGAAAGTGGGTTTTGTCCATCTATTGCTTTACTTCACTTTTCACCTATTAAACAACACATCTCAAATCAGCAAGTTGCTAGTGTTAACTTGGTCCTGTTTTTGATTATCAATTGGGTTTGGGGAAAAAAAAGGTTCTCCCTTAACACGATGTGCGAAATCAGTTCAAATTAACGCATTGGAATTGTCACATATTATCAGCGTATTTGCATAACATATTGGAATTGTCATATCTTATGCGCGTATCTCTCTCTTTCGTTTGGTTAACTGTTTGTAGGACAAATAAAATTAAAAAAAAAATTAATTAAATGATAAGAGATTAAAATAATTAATTAAAATTTTTATTTTATCTCTACATAAATAGTTAAAAATAGAGGTTTATTATTGTTATTGTTCAAAATAATTAAATTTAATTATTTTTTTTAAAATATGGGTATTAAACAAAAATATTTTTCAAAATATTTTAAAACATATCAATTTATAAAAAAATTTAAAAAACATGATAGTTGCAAAAACAACAAATGCTCCGTGATTGATTAAGCAACAAAAAAATTGATTCTTTTTTTTGGAAAAAAGTAACTCATTAGTATGGGGGTGTCAATTAGTCCAGCTGATGCATCAAAAAAAATTAACTCTTAAATTTTAACATAAAAATAATTTTATGATAATATTTACCGAGATTCAATAATATTTAAAAATATCCATAATTTATAAAATAATATATTAAATTTTTTTATACTAAAAATATATAAGTTAATTTGATCCTAAAAAATATTATTTTATAATTATAAAATTTAAAGATGCTTTTTTTATTAAATTTACTAATTATTTTTCTAATTTTTTTATTTATAATTTAAAAAAAAGTAAGATTTTAGGGAGAAAAAAATCTATTGTACAATTATAACCAATTTTGTTTTTGAAAAATTACAAAAAAAAACATCTTTAAAACTTATGATAACAAAAATAACATTCCAATAATATTAAATAATATCTAATTAAAATTATGTTTAATTTTAAATCTATCTAAATAATTATAGTTTAACTTTAACAATGATACTTAAAATTAAATAATATAAGACTTTTTTATTAATAAAAATACATAAATTAAAAATAAAAAATACTACTTTTATAATTATTAATTTTAAATGTGCTATTTTTATTGTTTTTTCAGCTTTTTTTTTTTTTTTTTGCTAGTGTCCATCAGGGAGTGCCATAACATCAACAGTCACCACATTTGCCCATGATAAACCATTTGTTGCTATTACTAAGCCAGTTTTACAAATATTAACATTTAAGCTTATATTCACAATTTAGTTTAATTTTAAAAAAAATAAATGTTTTGACAAACAATACCAAGGATATTTTAATTCATTTTGCTGGATAATAAGTAGCAATAAAAACACTCTTTATTCGAGCAAATGAAGTTACCAATGATTTTAGTCTACTAAAGAATTCAGGGGTATATATAAATACATCATTCACGTACAATAATCTGTAATATTGCTCTTTAAAATATCCAAAATGTTGTACTCAGATCTTATTTTCCTTGTCCATAATTGGAATATATTCCTATATCGGAGAAAAAGGGATTAAAAAAAACAGTGAATATATTAGATCTATCAAAAGTGTGGGAAATTTTTTATAAAAATACTTGCTTTGCCCTATGGGAGAATTATATCTGGCTTAAATAACCCTCTTTGCTGTTATTACTACCCTTAACCGCTCATTATTGTCAGAGAGAAGCTGCTGTTGAATCACGAACAATCTCGTAAACTGATATTACATTCTCAATGCTCAATAGACCAATGATACACCATTCCAGTAGATCTGATTTCCTGTTTTGGAGTACTTCTTGAAGAAAATGAATGTTATGCTGCAAAAGATAAACTGTATAAGTTTAGTTTTTTGCCAAACACCATAAATGAAGATTACGTGCAATAATATTTTTAGCAATTTTTTTAGTCTTTAACAATTGAGTTCTTACAGATAGTATTCTCTTTAAAGAACAATGCAAAGAGCTGTTCAATTCAATGTTTCAGTCTAAAAATAATTCATAAGAAAGGCTAAAAATAATTCATAAAAAAAGGGTAAAAATAATTAACTTGTTCTTAGTATGCCTTTATTATTCTTTCTTTTCTTTTCTTTTCTTTTCCCCTCTTTATAGATACATGATAACATATCAGGTTATCCTTGGGCCTCATGAAGTAATATATCCAAAGAAGTAACAAGAAATGAGTGAGGCAAGGAAATAAGTACCTCCACAAATTTTAATTTGAAATCCAAGTTTCCAAATCTTTGTGTAACCTCATATTCTTCACGGAGGTATTCATATATTTGAGCATATTTTGCATCCCTCCAAGCAATTTCTGATCTGAGGGATGAAAGAAAGATCAAATATAAGGAGCAGGAAATACCAAACTCGTTTATTCAAAACTCTAAAGGAAAAAGATGATGGAAATGTGCAAACATACATGCCATAAAGAAATGGTCACAAGCTCTTGTAAATTTGAACAAAACTATGTATTTGTATATAAATAGACTATGAGAAATGGATCTAGAGGCTATTCAGATTCTGATCACTGCTCATCCAAGCAGGTTTGCTATTTTTTTAAAGGGTTCATCATCAGATTTGTCATCTAGAACATGGAATAAGTTAAATGAACAAGCCAAAGCATCTATGAGAAGCTTGGGAAACCAAGCATCCTGATGCAGGCAGGTCGTAATTTGAAATTGGTCTTGGAAATAGGAAAGGACTAAGTCATCTAACATGCACCATAAGACCTTTTTAGATCTTTACATGTATTGAAGCATTTTTGAGGCAGCATAAAAACAGCACTATCCTCACCTCTCGAAAAGACCAACTTTGAGGATCACATCTGCTAGGTTTGAATTAGCCTTTCCAACAAGTTTAAGAAGTTTCTTCTTATCCATAGTAAAAGTTCCAGTTTTCTCCATTCCACGATTTATTTCAGCAAACTCTTCAACCAAACTATCAACCTGGAGTAGAATGCTATCCATCAAGATTGTCAGGCAAACTTACATCAAGGCACAATGAAACAATGTTGTTTAAGCAATGACGGTTAAATTTCCATGCAAAATGACATGCATTCAGTTCATATCTGTGAACTTCTTGATTGCTAGAAAAAATAATATCATACTGAAAAAAAGTGTCCTTAAAGCAGCAGCAAGGGGGAAAAAAAATACATCTCCATTTGGGCTAAGAACATTAGATTGATACAAATAATATTTTACCTGTGAAACAAAGTAATCTAAAGCAATACTTTGTCCAAGTACACTTCCAATAATGCGGATACTATCGGTGTCTAAAGATTTGAGGACAATGTAATCTGGGCCACCCTGCATATCCTCGACCAAAAGTGGCTTTTCTTTTACAGCATAATCTGATCCAAATCAAACAGACACCACACAGAGGATTGGCACAAATGTAAATTAACCGTTGGTAAAATCTAACGGGAAAAAAAAGTAAAATAACAAAAGAAAAACTATAAAGATCAGTTGACTGATGTAGCATAAATAGGAAGAAAGTGAATTCTCATATCATTCTTTTGCTGCAGTGACTGTCTTTATGGACAAGCTGAACTAATCAGTGATATTATTCATAATGTTCGAATAAAAAAAAAGTCAAAATGCATCAGTAACATCACAATCTTGCAGGATATTGTACAATCATTTAAAACAAAAGGAATTTCCCCCTTTTAGAAAGAATAACATGACTGATGCCACCCCAATATCAAGGATATGGGATTATGTGGGCCAGGACAATTTGACTTCAGGCAACCAAAGTTTGATAACTTAGACACAAGGTTGTGAAGTAACAAAATTTGCAAACTATTATTAATCTTCGCCGCATTTTGCTTCACACCCAGACAGGCCGTATGTTAGATAATAAAATGTAATGGATCTCAATGATCAGCATACCAGGAAAGACCCATAAAAACATGGAATATACTTAGAGACACTTACCATCTTTTCTCATCTCAGGAAGCAACCCAGAAGCATGTCTTCTAACCATTTCCAGGTAAGCTTCAACTTCATGGTCGTCAATGTTAAATAGAACAGTTGACCCATACTGAAATACAACCATATAACGGTAGCAGTTGGTGTTCCTCTTGATTCCAAGTCCCTAAATCAAAAGCATCACATTCTCAAAAGTACAATCAGTTAATGTCAAAACATGTAATCAGTTTTTATTGAATTTAAATGGAATATAATTTTTTGCATTAAAATATGAGGTCCATATTAGACACAATTGTAGTTAATGTCCCCACTGAAACAAAACCAATAGGCATTTAACATGAACTTTCTGAACAACTAACTCTAGTCCTTGGTTCCATCAATTAGTAGGATCTCAGCTCCAGCACATACACATAACTCTTGTAAATTGTAATCACTATGAAAGAAGATTCATGGGTGAGGTGAAGACATTCTATCACCACATTATCATAATTTTATAGACATCTTTTTGCAGATTTAATTGTGTAATCATTTAAGATGAGTATTTAAAACTACTACGCAACTAGATAATATACATTAAAATGATTAGAGCAAATGAAACTGATACAAAATGATTTTGGTGGATATTCCCAATCAAATATGCTAAAGTAACTTTAAAGGCACCAAGCGATATGCTTAGACTTGTAACCATGTAGAAATATCTAAATAGAAGTGAATTTGATTGCAAAAAATATAATAAAGAGTTCAATCAAGCTGAGTAGTAGGATCAATATCAGTGAAACTTACTGTAGTTTCTGAAGGTACATCACAGTATCTGAGGGCAATATAGTTTGATGAGCGAGATGATGGGGGAACTACGTTGTCTGAATTCTCGGTTTGCATGCTTTTCAAATTTATACTGCCAAAACCATGAATCTGAGAAAACCGAAAATTATAACAAATAAAAGCAAAAAACTTAGGTGCAAAGAGGAGGATGAAAAACCCAATAACCTCGAATTTCATAGAACAATACACAGCAAAATAAAAGCATAGAAACAACAACAAAATTAAAACTTACATTAGATGTATAGATATAAACGAACCAAGCAGATAATTTCCCAGGAATTCAGAAAGATTATTTTAAAATGAGAATTCATTAACTTGAATGACGAAAGATCTTGGTAACGAACAAAGAAACATGGAACTATAAAATATTGACAGGCCACATGAAGATTTACAAAGACAAGTGAAATAACGAACCTAGTAGAAAGAAAGTAGGCTTTAACAGGGATCTTCCCGAGGTCTTCCTTCTCCTTCTCGACTTCAAATCCATGGTTTTGACCAGAATAACGAAATCCCAGATCAAATTCACTAGTATCAGCCAAGGCCCCAGATGAGATTGATGAGAATACTCTGAAACTGAGAGATTGATATTTGGGGATTGAAGAAGGTGAAAAAAGGAAAAGCTTTCGAGGACAAGATTCGTATGAAATTAGAGATTTAGACGCTGTGGCTATACGATGAAAGAGAAGCGAAGCTGGTCTCCACCGGCCCATTCACTGATAAATATATGCTTTCGAAGTTAATCACATTTCACTTCATTTGTGACCTAAAAATGACCATTAGAAGGCAGCGAAAACTGAAAAATCTTGACGCTGCCTTCTCTCACTATCCTCCTACACTTCTTCCTCCTCTTTTGATTTTTATTTTTCAGTGGGTAATGTATAAGAAAAAGTCTGATATAATACTATTAATATTTATATAAGTATATCTAATAAAAACCTGATACATAATTATAATTATTATGTAATTATAATATATAAAAACACGTGTAGACGTAGCAGTTGTGGACTCAAAAACAATATGGAAAAAGAGCGAGAAGTATATTGTCATTTTAAGATGGTTAAACTGTATAAAATAATGTAAAAGTTTTATTTTTAATCATTTCGTTAAAATATTTATTTATTTTTAATATTTTAAAAAATAAATATAACTTTTTTTTTGTTAAAAAACTAAAAATAAAATCAGTTGGATGAATAGTGTAACAATAAATCCAATTATGAAATCCCAAACTTTTATGTTTATCCCTTAGTTTGAATATTGTAATGCTTCTAACCCGTAAATATCCAGCTAGGTTAAAAATAAGTTGTATTTTTATTTTAATGTTAAACTTTAAATTTATGATACAACAAATACATTGCCTTGTACCTGATTAATTGAGAACCATATTATCTGAATTTCCCTTTCTAACCTTAATCTTTCGTCTTCTTTTCCTATTCTCCTCTTTTCTTCCATTTTTATGAATCTTCTTACTCGAATCAAAACGGGTTTGATTTTTAAGAAAATCAATATCATTTTCGATTTCAATCAATTTCTTATCAAATTTATTTTCCCATCCTTAATTATAATATTAGTTTTTAATTTAAAAAAATCAAAAACTCATATTTTATAATACTCATTCCACCATATTTTATATATCGATTTTCACTAATAATCCAAAACCAAAATACCCATATTACACCGTTGTCATTAAATCATATGATATTCACCATCATCATACATTCATACTATCTCATGACGATTCCTATAACCTTGTACCCTCAATTGGTTAGTGGTGTTAGTGGTTACAATTACTACAAATTAGTATCAGGTACAAGTTCTATTGTCTAGAAAAGTTAGCTTTTTCTTTGATCATGTTGATAAGACATTACCACATATTTAGGGATAACTTTTTAGTGGGTAACTGCATTATGTAATCGTAGCTATTTGTTAAGCTTTTGTTAGGCTATTTATAGCCAATTTGTTTTCATTTTAATGTAATTGAAAAAGCTTCTGTTTTGTAATTCCTAGTTAAATTCAACATTTGATATCATAGTCACTTCATAAGGCCTCGTTACATAAGAGAACTACAATTCTCTTTTATGTGAAAACATAAAATGGCAATAGAAAGTAGTTACGTTCAGCCAATAATTCCAAGATTTGACAACCATTATGATCACTAGAGTATACTCATGGAAAATATTCTACATCTTAAGGAGTATTAGGGACTTACAGAGAGTGATGTTCCTACAATAGGGGATGTGTCATTTACTAACGAACAGTGCAAAGCCACTAATGATCTAAGACTCAAAGATTTGAAGACAAAAAATTATTTATTTCGAGCGATTGATCGATCCATCATAGAGATAATCCTTAAAAAGGACACAGTAAAAGACATATGAGATTCCCTTAAGCAAAAGTATCAGGGAAATGCTCAAGTGATACGAGCTCAACTTCAAGCTCTTCGTAGGGAATTCAAAACTCTTCACATGTAAACATGTGAATTCGTGAATGAGTACTTTACCCGAACTTTTATCACAATCAATAAGATGAGAATTCATGGAGAAAAAATGGAGGTTATTGCAATTGTTGAGAAAATTCTAGGATCCATGAGTCCCAAGTTCGATTATGTGGTATGTTCTATTGAAGAATCTCATAATCTAGATAGTTTATCTATCGATGAGCTTCAAAGTAGCCTCCTCATACATGAACAACGCATGACCATCCATGTCATGGAGGAACATCATTGAAGATCATTCATGGTGATAAATTGTCAAGACAAGGATGAGGCTGTGAAAGATATCAAGGAAGTTGTGAAAGTTATTAGGGAAGAGGTCATGAAACTTATCAAGGACGAGGAAGAGGACGAGGTAGAGGTATACAAGCCTTTGATAAGTCATCAATTGAGTGTTACCATTGTCATGAATATGGTCACTTCCAATCTGAATGCCCAACGAATGAGAGACAAACAAGGGATAATTATGTAGAAGAAAATGAAGAAATCCTATTGATGGAGTATGTTGACACATCAAAGCTCAACAATGAAGAGGCTTGGTTCCTTGATTCAGGATGCAACAACTATATGTGTGGAAAAAGGGTTTTGTTTTTTTGAGTTTGATGAAAACTTTAGAGAATCTGTGAAGTTGGAAAACAATTCAATGATGTTTGTGATGGGAAAAGGCAATATACGTCTACAAATAAATGGTCTTGTCCAAACAATTACTGGAGTGTTTTATGTTCTGGATTTAAGGAACAATTTGTTGAGTATTGGTCAGTTGCAAGAAAAAGGAATTGTTATACAACATGGAATATGTAAGATATTCCATCCCAAGAGAGCCTTAATTAGAGACATTTTCATGTCCAAAAGCAAGATGTTTGTTTTGACTACTCTGCCTGAATCTATAGAGCAAACTTGCTTCAACTCTCTCACAAATGATCTAGCTCAATTATGGCACTATAGATACGGACACCTAGGGTTCAATGGATTGAAACTTCTACAACAAAAGGGAATTATAAGTGGACTACCAACCTTTAAGATCCCTACAAATGTGTGTGAGCACCATGTAATGGGAAAACATCACAAAGATCCTTTTCCACCAAAAAGCATGTGAAGGGCTTCAAAAACTCTCCAATTAGTACATGCTCACATATATGGACTAATTACTCCTACATCTAATAGTAAGAAAAGGTATTTAATCAATTTTATTGATGATTTCAGTCGCAAGACTTTGGCATATTTCCTGGTAGAAAAATCAGAAGCCTTTACACTTTTAAACACTTCAAAAGCAGTGTTGAAAAGGAAATTGATGCATGCTTAAAATGTCTTCTTACAAATAGAGGTGGAGAGTTCACATCACATGAATTCACTATTTTTTGCAAATAAAATGGAATACACTGGCAATTAACAGCTACATACACATCACAACAAAATGGTGTGGCAGAAAGGAAGAATCAAACAATTATGAACTTGGTTTGAAGCATGATGTCAGCAAAGAAACTTCCAAAAATGTTCTGGCCCGAAGTAGTGAATTGGAATGTTCACATTTTGAATCATAGTCCAACTCTCATTATAAAAAAAATATGACTCCAAAAGAAGCATGGGGAGGATCCAAACTAACTATGGATCATTTCAGGGTATTTGGATGTGTTGCTTATGCTTATATACTAGATGACAAAATAACAAAGATCGATGATAAGAGCATAACATGTGTTTTTATTGGAGTCAGTGAAGAATCAAAAGCACACAAGTTGTCTGATCCAATTTCTCAAAAGATAATAGTAAGTAAGGATGTAGTTTTTAATGAAGATAAAGGTTGGAATTAGGATAAGAATCACAAAGAAACGACCATTGCAAATCTAGATTGGGGAAATGATGCCTTAGAAGCTGTACATGGTGAATCAGACGATGACATTATAGAAAATATTTTTGACCTTAGTGACACCTTAGAAGAAGGAACTGAGCAAGATTTTCCACGTGATACCATAGAAGAAAATTCCAACAATTCCAGTGAAGGACGAAATAGAAGACCACCAATCCGGATAAGGGACTATAAGACAGGAGAAGGCCTCTCTTCAGAAGAGGACATAACCCATCTAACCATATTTATATCCAGTGACTCTACTTCTTATGTTAAGGTAGTAAAAATTCAAAAGTGGAGGAAGGCAATGGACATGGAAATAGAAGCTATAGAAAGAAACAACATATGGGAATTGATAGATTTACCATAAGGGGGAAGAATATTGGAGTAAAATGGGTTTATAAAACTAAACTCAATGAGTATGGGGATGTGCATAAGTATGAAACCAGACTTGTAGCAAAAGGGTATGCTCAACAACATGGAATTGACTATGAAGAGGTGTTTGCTCTTGTAGCTACATTAGATAGTTTGTTTAGTGATATCCCTTGCTGCACAAAAAGAGTGGAGAGTTTATCAATTAGACATTAAATCAACCTTTCTACTTGGATAATTAAGTGAAGATGTGTACATTGAATAACCACTGGGACATATCAAACAAGGTAAAGAGTCCTATTTTGAGAATGAAGGCTTTCAAAAGTGTCTCTATATACATACCTTATTTACCAAGGTGTCCACTAAAGGTAAAATTTTGATAATTTGTCTTTACGTTGATGATCTGATTTTTATTGGAAATGATAAAGAGTTGTTTGTTAAATTCAAACAATCTATGACTAATGAATTCTATATGAATGCTCTTGGAAAGATAAGGTACTTTCTTGGCATTTAAGTGATACAAGGATCGAAGAGAATCTTCATTGGATAGAGAAAATATGCACAAGAGATGCTAAGAAGGTTCAATTTGGTAGAATGGAGTTCTGTCCACAACCTCATCGTTCCTAGATTAAAGCTCATTAAGGATGACCAATGAGTAAAAGTGGACAACATCTTATACAATCAGATCATGGTAAGTCTCATGTACTTTACTACCACACATCTTGATGTTATGTTTGTTGTAAGTCTAATTAGCTGATTTATGGAATCTACTACTGAGTTGCATCTTACAACTGGCAAGATGGTGCTGAGGTATGTAAGAGGAACTTTGTCATTTGGAGTATTCTATAAAAAGGGAGGAAATGAGAAGGTGAATTCCTATATGGATAGTGACTAAACTGGAGACCATAAGGATAGAAAAAGCACTTTAGGTCACTTTTTCTACCACTGATGTTGAATTCGTCGTAGGAGCTTTGTGTGTATGTCAGGCTATTTAGTTGAGAAGGATGTTGGAGGTACTTAGACATGCACAACATGCTTCTACTAAAGTGAAATGTAACAATAGTTTAAGAATTAAGTTGTCCAAGAATCCTATGCTACACAGTCGTAATAAACACATTGATGTTTGGTTTCATTTTCTTTGTGAGCTCACGAAGAACGGAGTTGTGGAAATGGTTCATTTCTCTACACAAGATCAAGTTACAGATGCATTGACCAAGCCATTAGAGCTTGATATTTTCTGCAAGTTGCGAGAAATGATGGGTGTATGTTTAGTTTCATGTGTAAACCGATTGCTATTGTAATGCAATTTAAGAGAGGATGTTAGTGGTCGCAACAGTAGCTATAAATTAGGATAAATTACAAGTCCTATTATCTAGTGAAGTTAGCTTGTTTTATGATCATGTCAATAAGATGTTAAAACATCTTTAGGGATAGCTTTTTAGTTGGTACCTATATGATGTAGTGGTAGCTATTTTTTCATCTATTGTTAGGTTATTTAGAGCATTTTGTTTTCATTTTAATGTAATTAAAAAAAATTCTAATTCCTAGCTAAATTCAACACAATTATTATCATTTCAATCACAACTCACAAAACACTAGTCTATCATTACCGTAATCAACATCAAAAGTACCAGGTAATGTTGGGAAAACTTTCCCAAGTACTCCTATACCTTTTCAAAGTCGAAGTTGTTAGAGAAATATCATGAGTTACAACTCACTGCCATTTTCCCTATACGAGAATAAAGAATTGCCACTTAGTTTCTAAAATCATTATTAATATTATGAAGTTCTGGATTTAGTATAACCACCACTTGATTTCATTAAAGTTATGCTAATTTAGAATTTGTGTATAATTGAGATTCACATATTGAAATTTTCTTCTCATTGTGTGGTTATCCATTATAACTTGGAGATATAAAATTGAAGACATTACCTGAGCCTAAATTCGACATTCTCGATACTATTGATTTGAGAAATCAAAATTTTAATCAATAGAGCCAAATTCAAGTCTCAACTTTATTTCAATCCTTAAATTTGTAGGATACAATGATCTATATTGGAGATTTGGGTGCTATTCATTTTGAAGACAAATTGACATAGCTTTGTTTCATCCTTTTAGCTATTTTGGAAGCTTAACTTCACATGCTTGGTATTGGTATTACTCTAAACTTTCTCTTTGATCTATGTTGTTAGTTATTTGTGGTAGAAACTGCATTAAATATGGCACTCATGCTTTGATCTATTGACCCAATGTTTTCTTTCAAATACTACTCTAACCCCACGTTTGGTTGGAAGGAATGGAATGGAATCAGAATCGATTCCTTCCATTTTGTGTGTTTGGTTGGACGGAATGGAGGATGGAATGGAATCATATTACTAAAAGAGAAGGAATCACAATTCCTTCTCCCCACCTTGGTAATCATAATTCCATTCCCATCTAATTTTTTTTTTCCAATTTTACCCTCACTTAAAATATAACCTTAAACTCAAATCTCAAATTCTCAAACCCAAAATTTCAAAACCCTAAACCCTAAATCCAAAATTTCAAAACCCTAAACCCTAAATCCAAAATTTCAAAACCCTAAACCCTAAATCTCTAAACCCTAAACCTTAAAACATAAATCCCAAAACCCAAAACCCTAAAACATAAATCCCAAAACCCTAAACTCTAAACCCTAAACCCCAAATTTCAAATCATAAAACCCTAAACCCCAAATCCCTAAACCCTAAACCTTAAACCCTAAAACCCTAAATCTCAAATCCCCAAATCCCTAAACCCATAATTCTTAAACCCTAAACCTTAAAACATAAATCCCAAAACCCTAAACCCTAAACCCCAAATTCCAAATTCCAAATCCTAAAACCCTAAACCCCAAATCCCTAAACCCTAAACCTTAAAACATAAATCCCAAAACCCTAAAACATAAATCCCAAAACCCTAAACCCCAAATTCTAAATCCTAAAACCCTAAACCTCAAATCCAAAATTCTAAAACCCTAAACCATTTTTAGAAAAATAATAATTTTAATCCTAAACCTTAACCTACAAATATAACCCCAAATCCTAAATCCCTAAACCCTAACAAATTCCACATCCCAAACCTCAAAACCCTAAACCCTATTTAAAAAATAATAATTTTAATAATATATTTCTTTTTAATTAAGTAATAATTATTTATAAAAATAATGATTTCAATAATATATTTTGTTTGACGAAAAAATAGTAATTAAATGACACTATTTGAACTTTACAGCATGTAGGGGTATTAAGGTCATTTACATCTTTTTTCATTCCATTCCAGTGGCAAACCAAACACTGTAATCCTAATTCTGAGCTTGATTCCAGTGGTTGAACCAAACAAAATTGTTTCCTTTCCTTTCCATTCCATTCCCATTCCCATTCCAATTCCGATTCCATTCCACGAACCAAACGCCACCTAAGAGGCAACTCTCTGACCCTATCTTTGATGGAGAAGGAACATTTGAAACTTGCTATTGAGGATGCTGTTAATTATTTTTGACACTCTGACCCTTACTGGTTTATGATAAGTTGTGTTTAATTAGTCATGCAAGGGAATTATGAGATAAGTTTCAAAGGCATAGAACACATTTGTTAAAACCACAAATAAATAGTTGGTTTACAATGAAATCCATATTGAAAGTAAGGCTCATTTCCCTTGGTTATTTAATGAACCCCACAATACCAATTGTAAGAGAAAACAAACAATTATCCCCTATTGTAGACTCTATGTACATGTTACATTGTTTCACCTCTTAAAATGCTTGATGCTCTAACTCTATTGGTAGATAACAAGGTTTATCATACACCAACCAAAATGACGACATCCCAATTGGAGTTTTATATGCAGTGTTGTATGCCCATAATGCATCATCTATTTTCAAGCTCCAATCCTTTTTATCATGTTTGATTGTCTTTTCAACAATAAACTTCATCTCTTTATTGGACATTTCAGCTTGTCTACTTGTCTATAGGTGATTAGGGGTTGCGACTCTATAGTTGATATTATACTTTTTAAGTAAGACCCAAAATGTCATATTGTAAAAATATAGTTCATCATTGCTGATGATAATTCTTGATATTTCAAAAGTAGCAAATATGTTAGACTTCACTATCATAAAAGAAGTTACTCCACCATTCCACCCAAACTTTACCCTTGTACTCCATTAGAACCAAAATCACTCGATAAGTTGTATAATTACACTTGAGAGCTTAATTATGAGATTTTGTCTTTCTACTTCTTATGTTTCGGTTTTGAACATGAATCCTACTCATGATTCCTTTGGTATTCCTTCATTGTCTAAAATCAAATAATTTAATTCTTTTACTACTCCATTTCATAGCCCTAATATTTATTTATTTAAATCTATTACTCATATAACTATACAAACACTTCAAACAAGATGATATGATACTTAAATGAGCTTCTTAATATTTCTTTTATCGTTTTTCAATATGTTGTATGATGAATTTGTCAATGTTATTTCTTATGCATTGGTTCTAAGAAATTAGTAAAAATTTTACTTTTTTATTTATTGTTTTATGGATCAACGAATGGAATTTCATTCAAAGTGGGGGAGAAAGATGTAGCAATAAAACTCATTATGAATTCTTAAGCTTTTATGTTTATCCTTTAATTTGAATATTGTAAGGCTTGTGGCCTATTATTATCTAACTAGGATACAAATATATTGTATTTTTATTCTAATGTTAGAATTTAAATTTATGATATTAATGTATTGAGTTAAGCTTGAGTAATTGAGAATGATGTTCTCGGAATATCCTTTCAACTCTTATTCTTCATCTTCGTCCTCTATTTTCTTTAATTTCTATAAGCCTTGCTGCATTAATGCACCCGAGGGTTTTAACAGTTGTCTACGATAATAAAAACGGTAAGTAGTTTTAGAATACCATAAGGTCCAGAACGGTTTGTCGTCATCAGAATACACAAACGATAGTAGATTGGGCGAGACAAAACGAATCGTTTAAGAGATTTGTATTGTATTCGTGGTTCGTACTGCGGTTGTCCAACGCCTACCAAATAATATTATGAAAGCCAGCTCGTGAAGCAGAAGTAGCTGAATCTCATAGCTAGAAAGGAGAGGAATAAGAATCGTGGAAGAGCATGTCGATTTTGGGGAATCTGAGAGTTTCAGTGCCATTGGGTTCTCATACGCCATTCTCCTTCCGAAGTGCCTTGCCCTATACTAAGGTAACTAGACCCCTTTCCCAATTTACTTTTTATTATTGTTTTTTTGTCCTCTTGTAGCTCAGGTTAAATTCTCGTTTGTTCTTGCCTTCCTGTTCTGGGTTTCGGGAAATTCTTTCTTAATTGATTGGTGGACTGTTTGAATTCCGGTAAAGTGTAGGAAATGGCTGGAAGAAATTTGAGATTATGGATTGTGAAAATTGAAAGATTCGGAAGTTTTCATTTACTCTTATACCTCGTTTTCTAAAATGCCAAATGGAGCATTTAAGTACGAAAATGGGCTGATGCCTTTAACCTCCGGGTTTTCTGGTTGGACTGATAGCTTGGTGTAGAAGAGCATATTTTACTTCACAATTAGGCTATTGACCTCTTGTGATTGATAAGCATAGTTCAATTTTATATATCACTTGCTGTTTTTCTCTCTGTAACTGTTGAACAAATGTGAAGCAAATGTTGGTTAACTATTTTTGCGACTTTCAAATTAGCTAGATGCCTATATTATCTTTAGAATTTGCCTTTTGGATTTATGAGAGCAGTATGTTACTTCTTTGTACTTACCATAGGTGTGGATGATAGTGCCATGTGCGTTCATTTAAGTTGGAGTTGCTGATACTTCGGTATCAAGTTCTGCATCACGATTTATTTGTCTAATGGACAGGTTGATACTTTTTTATGAAGCAGGAATCAGTTACTAAGTTCATGGGGAAATTATAAAGGATAAGGATTTGGTGATGAAACATATGCATTATACTCTTGGCTTTTGAAATATTCTCTCTCGTCCTATTATACGAGCGAAATTGTTGTTTCTCTTGGATTTGACATGTTATGTTTTAAAGTCAAAACTTTTATAAGGGTTTATTTGTGCTAGCTATAAGAGAATTTTATACTATATGTAGATATCCTTGTCTTTTACTTGTAAACTGTATTTTGCATAATAGGTGGATTTCACTAGTTTCCAAAATGGAGGATCTAACATTCCTATGCTCACACCAAAATGGTCCAGCGTGCAGCTTCATAGCTGTGATCTGCATGCTCATTCTCAACAAACTTCTGGAATCATTGGGGATGTTCAATTTTCTCCAAAGTCTTTGACTGAGGAAGCTGAGAGCTTTCTCCTTAATGCCATCAATATGAACTTCCTTGAGCGTTTAAACTTGGCTTGGAAGATAATGTTCCCATCACGATCATCTGTACGAAACTCTAATGCAAGGATTGCTAAGCAGCGCTTGAAGATGATTCTCTTTTCTGACCGTTGTGCAGTTAGTGACAAGGCTAAACGGAAGATTGTTAGCAACATTGTCCGTGCTTTGTCCGATTTTGTTGAGATAGAATCACAGGATAAAGTTCAGTTGAATGTCTCTACAGATACAGACCTTGGTACTATATACTCTGTCACTGTGCCAGTGAGGCGAGTGAAGCCAGAATATCAAGATGCAGAAGAAGTTGGAGCTATAACAAATGTTGAGTACAAAGATACTGGAGAAAGATCTGGTTCTGTTGATGTCAAGTTCGATTTCTACATTCCTGACTAAAGAACCAGTGGTTCCTAAGCTCAGAAAGTTATAGCTGACATTGACAAATGTCCCGAAACTTCCCTGCTTACATGCTTGGATTTTTACCTAGTTAGACAACTCAAAACTTGTGTACATAAATGAAAATTCCTTCAAGATGATTAGGTTTTATGTTAGTTTGCAGTTTGATTCTCTCTTCTCAATGAGTGACACGGGTACATTTGAGTGTATCTGCTTCCGCTCTTATGGTTGTTTGGATTCTCAATCATTTTAGTGTAATTGCTTTTCGCATTTTTTATTATTCTGAACTTCTTGTGTCTCTAAAGAAACATTATTGAACTGACCAAGAAATGGCATAGGATCTTCTTTTTCCCATGACATATTTCTTTCTTCATTTGTAAGACATGCACTCATTCAATGAGACAAAAATACCATTTTATCAAGATGAGTCACTGTGAACATTATACTTAGCAGTACCGTCCATAGAGCAATAATGCAATTGACGCTTGCCATTACTGTTTCCCAATTAAGTTACCTTGTTCAGATGAACATTCAATGCACGCACCTTACTCATCTGCCCGAAAATCATGCTACCTAACGGAATTGGAGATAAAGTAAAAAAGGTAACACATGAGATTAGCGTATAGATATAATAGAATACGTAAATCCACCTATTTTTCTTAACACATAGATGTGGCAAATAAAAATCATAAAAAAATTCTAAAAAAAATCTTAAAAATTAATACTTTTTTAAATAAGTACAAAATAAATATTTCTATCTCATTATAATAATAAAAATATACATAAATTGATATCTAAAAATGAGTTTAAAATATCATTTATCAAACTTCCCTAACCTTCTCTTTATTATTCTTTGAGCAAAATCAACACTCATAATTAAAAGAATATGTTTTTTGACATTTTATCTGAGAGGTTTAATAATATTACGGTTTCAAATTCAAATAAATGTTAGATATTATCTATAATCATCTATATTATTATAGTTATTGTACAATAATCATGCTTAAAGTGTATATGTAATGTAATATCAATTAGCAATAGTCAAATCATCTAACATAAACAAGTTGAAACATTGTTACTCTTTATAAAATATCATTATTCTTTTTAGAGTTGAATTAGATACTATATGATTTTTCTTAAAATTATATCTCCACTAACTAAAAGCATTGCTTAAAATCAAAAGGTTTTTCATTTGATTATAATATGTGATTATTTTTATTGGTTCAATCAAATGAAAGGAAAAAAGGAAAAACGAAAGTTCATGTAAGAGAAAGAGAATTATAAATAACATTATCATAAAATCAATTATATCAATAAAATATGATCAAATTTTATTATTGGCTTATTTTTCTTTATTTATGCCATTTTTTTAGTAACATAGCTCTTTTTATAGCATAATTGATTCTCTTGAATTATATGTAATATTTTCATAAAATCTATTATATTTTTGTACAACTCTACATATTCTTGAATTATAGAATATGATCAATGTATTTGATTCAAAGGGTAAGGAGTAGGTACAAATAATTGATTCATGTAGGTTTAAATTGGTTCTCTAAAAGGGTTTGTTCTAAAAAAATAATAACATTAAGGGTATGATAATTTAGCGAAATAAGTTAATCCTATAGCCTTAATCCTTTTTCTAAGAAATACATTTAGCATTCGTTTTGATAAATTTAAAGAAAAATTTTAACAACCTATTCTTATTCATTAAAAGTATACTACATTTTCAAGGGATTTACAATATTTTTCACGAGTTTATGCATATATATTATTCTATCACCAATCTAACTATTGCACATGTAAGCTTTGATCAAAATTATCATGAAATTACCTTTACTTACTACTAGGGTCAAGACTCTATCAACATTCATTATCCTTTTTGACATAATATTATTTAGCTAATTTTATCACAAATGTCAGAAAACAAATAGAAAATATGTGAATGATTTTAAGCCCTTCTATTAATCCTAATTATCTTAAGAATGTAATAAATAATTACTAAAAACAAAAAAAAATATACTACCTAAAGCATATTAATCCTAAAACATGCATGCTAAAACATGTTAAATTAAAAAAAGCATAAAAAATAAAGATAGTGATGTGTTAACACCTCCACCCTCCCTCCCACACCTAATTCTTACATTGTTTTCAATGTAAGCACATGAAATATGTAATGTAAAATAAGGTG
This sequence comes from Hippophae rhamnoides, assembly GCA_033030585.1. NCBI lineage: Eukaryota > Viridiplantae > Streptophyta > Magnoliopsida > Rosales > Elaeagnaceae > Hippophae > Hippophae rhamnoides. Next base: position 73,536,762 of record CM065427.1, read on the forward strand.
AAAAGAGAATAAAAACTAAATCTGGTGGGTTGCCTCCCACAAAGCACTTAGTTTAATATCGCTAACCCGACGTTACCTCATATGTTTCTTTAACCATCCAAGTTGTTGGTTCATGTAGAGTCACCTCCTCTATATTGATTAGGACAAAAGGTTCGCAATATGGCTTCAATATGTGTCCATTAGCGTTGAATTCTCTGTCGGTACTCGAGCTTCATATTTCAATTGTACCATAAGATAAAATATTAGTAATAATAAATGAACTCGTCTAACGAGAACGTAACTTACCTAAAAATAATTTAAGGTATAAATGGAATAAGAGGACTTTATCACCAATTGTGAATTATTTCCTTAATATCATACTGTCATGAAACGCCTATGTTTTATTTTTGTGCACTTTTGAGCTTTCATAAGTATCATTTCTAATCTCTTCTAGCTCACTCATTAAAACTTTTGGAGTCTTCCAATTTCGTCTACATACATGTTACATTATTTCATCACCCAAAATGCTTGGTGCTCTAACTCAACTGGTAGATGATAAGGTTTATCATACACCAACCGAAATGGCAACATCCCAATTGGAGTTTTATGTGCAATGTTGTATGCCCATAAATCATCATTCAAGGTTTGAACACTTCACCTTATCCATTTGTTTATGGGTGATAAGGGGTAATTCCTCTATAGTTGACATTATACTTTTTAAGTAAGACTCAAAAAATACTATTATAAAAATATAGTTTACCATCCATGAAAATAACTCTTGATATACCAAATGTAGCAAAGATGTTAGGCTTAACAAAATCCACAGCAACTTTAGATTTGTTGGTTCTAATGACTTTAACTTTTCATCCATTTAGATATGTAATACACGTATTGCAATATATATATATATATATATTCTTAATATAAATTTACTAAACTCTTACAAAATTCTTTAAATATATACTTTTAAAATATATATTCTTAATAATTTTATACATTATGGTATGTATTTGGAAGTTTTTTGAAATGTAACTAAGATTGGCATAAAATAAATTTACACTATTGTTTAATTGGACTTCTATAGTATCAAGAAGGCCCTGTCCCATAGGTTCAGAAAATAAAAAAACAAAACAAACAGTGGTCTTTTAGACTTCAAAATAAATAAATAATAACAATTTGGGTTACTATTTCATAATCTCTTTTACTCCTGAGAGTCGGACAATGACAATCTTCTCATCTCTTGGTTCATTTTTTTAACATTTAGACTAGTTGCTTTTTCACTTTTGGACTAGTTTACATGCTTGTACATTGTGCTGTTTGCTTCTTGCTTCTGCATTCTACGCATGACGCATTAATTAATTTAACAATCAATCTTCGTTGGTAACAAAATGAGGAATTAAACTATATAGTTGATGTCTTTGACTAAAATGAATGCTTGAGATTTGAGAAATATATTCGAAGCCACCAAAGAACTTGATGATAACCTTAACTTTATTAGAAAATTGAGCGGCTGTAGAGATTTATTATTTATTAGACACATATAAATATTATTAATGTTGTATATTTATTATAAAAATATCAAGTAGATTTTATATTTATTTTTTGTGATATTTTAATTTTATTGGTATTAAAAAATGACTTTATAATGATAAATTAATTTTTTTATTTTTATTTTTGATTTTTTCAACTTCATTATATATTGATTCTTTTAAATTGAATAAATTGTAATTAAAATAATCGAAAAAAATTAAATAAAAACATAAAAAAAGTTATCATTTATTCTGTCATTTTTTCATAACAATAAGATTAAATATCACAAAAATAAATATAAGAATTAAGTGTTATTTGTATAATAAGTAAATAATTTGTAGAGTTATTTCTATATTGGAAATTGAGTATTTATGTCTATTAATTTTTTTTAATGTAATATTACAATCAATTAGTTTTAAAAATATGAAAACATATATTCATTAGCGCATTTTTTATGATTTTTTTTTCTATTTTATAAAAGGTTCATTTAAAAAATTGATTTGTGATTATTTATGTTAAAACTTTTCTTTTCAAATCTAGTCAAAAAATTAAATTAAAAAAGAGAGCATAAATTGAGCTAGTGGACCTCTAGTGTTATTTTTTTAAATTGATAGATTAAATTTTCATAAAAAATTAATAAATTTAAATATTTTATATGTAATCATCAATAAACTGTTACCGTATTTGTCCAAGTAAAATAATAACAAGAATTCTATTTTAATAACTAAAAAGAAAATAGTTGCCCCTCACATGATGAAGCAAGTGCTCCAATCGTTGAAAGTCAATAGAAATATTTAGAATAAATTAATGGCAGAACCAGTCTAAGCAATCGTGAGAACCTAGACACGTTACGTGACATTTTTATCTTTTACATTTAATAATTATTATTAAAATTTTAATTTTAAATTTTATAATATTCAATAAAAAATACAGGTACTACTTTTTATTTATATTCTTTTAACTATTACTTTCTTTAAAAAAAAACATTATAATAATAAATAATACTTTTTACCTTTTAATTAACAATAATGATAAAATATCTCTTACTAATTAAATTTAATTATAAAGGAGTTTTTTTTTTCACAATTTACATAGATACAAAATAATATTTAAATTTAAATTGTAAAATTTTCTAAAATGAAGTTAGAATTTTTTTATAAGAAAATAAGGTTAAGAATTTAAACTCATCAGTTTTTTAAAAAGAGTTTTCTTAACATCCGACTAATTATACATTTTTTAAATGTTATATATATATATATATATATAATAAATTTAAGTTTAAATAAAATAAGAAAAAAAATAAAATATTTCTTAAAAATGAATTTATTTACATATGGAAAATTATTCTTTAAGGTAATTTAATAAAATTATCATATTTTTATTCTTTTGACAAGTAATAAACTTACATGGATTTAAAAAATTCATTTTATATATACGATAATATACCATGGTTTTATTATAGATATATAATTATAAAATAATAAATTTTTATTAATTAAAAAATTATTATAAAAAGAGAATATTAATAAGATTAATATAATATATTTTTAAGCAAATAATTATACATTGGCCAATCCTTAAGATGTCTTAATCTTGAGACACATTTTTCGAGTCTTAAGATGCTTTAGCTTAAGGTGCAGGCTGAGCTTCAAGATGCTCTAACCTTGAGACATATTGCATGAGCCTTGAGATGTTGTAGATTTTAAGTTGGATTTTATAAGCATCCTACTAATTCTATAACATTTTAGATATTTGAAAATTTAACATTTATTCGTTACTTCGATACGGTTAAATTTAAGTTAATTAATGTTTATTATTATATCAACTAATATAATCGATATATATATATATATATATTTAAATTTGTTATCAAAATAGACAAAAGAATTTTTATTCTTTAATATTTCTTTAATTTCTTTCTCTAAATGGAATAATCCTTAACATTTTGAAATTTGATAGCGTGTCTCAAGATTAGAGATTGAGACTTTTACTTCTAATCTCATATTTATTAGTGTTTATTTCGAGTTTTATAGAAAAAATTTAAACAAATATTACACCTAGATCCCTCAATGTGATCATGACTAAGTTAATTTAAGTTTATTATTATATTATCTGATACACTATAACATATTATATGTAATATATATATATATATATACACGCGATTATAAATCTAATATTAAACAAACTCAAAGAATTTTCATTCCTTTTTATTCTATATAACATATGTATAGTTTCTCTCTATAAATCCAATTATATCTAATAATATATATATATATTATTAATTAAAATATATAAAATTTATTTAAATTTAAATATTAAAAGAATAATTAAACATATTATTTAATTTATTGAATTTATAAGTATTTTATGTCTCACTTAGTAATCAAAATTACACTATTAAGAGTACGTTCAATATATTTTGAAGGCAATTATCTTTTCATAAGTAACAGCAGGATTGTTTTTGATAAAAAAAATAATTAATAAATAAATAAATAAAATTTTATTTATCATCAATTTTAAATAAATAATAATCGATATAATATAAAAATTATTGATAAAAATTATTAAATTTGTATAATTATATTAAATAAAAAATTATTGAATTAATTATGATAGTAATACAAAACATAATTATAATGTTCATAAAAACCACAAACATTTCTTTTCGTGTTAGATTTTTGCTAATTCTTAAAAATAAATTTAGAATACATCTGATAATAAAAAGTATAAAGTCTAAAAGATGTTGCTGTTTTCTTTTTTAAAAATCAAGTTTCTTTTATTTTAGGGAAACAAATGATTGTACTATGTTTTTTTAATTCTATTTTTGACCATATAGTAAAATTGTCTTAAAAATGAAATACATATTTAATTATGAAGTTTATTTAAAGGCATATTCAAGAGTGGTGTTTATGATTTAAATTTTCCTCAAAGATGTGTCAGATTTTTTTTGCAGAGAGTAGTCAGAATTCTAACAATCATTATGATTTTATACGAGTGTACAAAAAATTAACCTGTGTTAAAAAATAACGAGAAAATTTTAAATTGAATATATGGTAAAAAATAAAGCTTATTATAACAAAAGTTGAAAAATATTTACTTGAAGATATATATAGTATAGTTGGCTAAAGATTTTGCATCTACATGTATCAAGAACTTTACTTTTGAATGCATATAAAAGATAAAAAATAAATATGTGTTTAAAAATAATTAAAATTTAAAAAAAAAGCACATTTTAAAATTGTACATTTATTTCTGATCTGTTTTGCTTCCTTTTTCATTTTTTCCCTTTCTTTCTTTGTTTTTTTTTTAAATAAAGTTTCTTTTACTTTTATTTAAGAAAAAATATTCAAAAAATATTTCGGGGTATTTATTGTCCTCATTTTATTTATAAAAAAAAACTATTGACTTGAGATAATTATCATTTAATTTAGGGAAAAAAATCATTAAATCAAGTTTCTTCCGGTGTTGTTTGAAAATAAAATAGCAAAAAAATTAAAAAAAATAAGTTTTCACAAAATATGATTGCAGACAAATAAAATATGACTAGTAATTTTTTTGCAACAGTAACCCATATGATAAGTGAAAATAACAAACTGGGACTTTAACACAAACCATATGATAAGTGAAAATATCATTTTATTAGTATATTAATAGAGTATAATAAGTCAACTTCATGATCTTATGTTTTTAAGTCACATATTAAATTACAATATTTGACGTTAAAAAATGATATAAATGCTGGAATATATACAAAGAAAGTTCTTATTAATATTTGTTACTTAATTGGTTGCCAAATGAGATAATAATTAAGCATCACAATTATAGGATAGTATTATCACTAAAAACAGAATCTAATAAAATAATTTTTATGTATTATAATTATAATTAATATAATAATTATATGATGAAAAATAAAATTTTGCAAAAAATAGCAATTCAACGATAGGATAACCTGGAGTCCACTTAAGCATCCTAAAGACCCACGTGCGAAATAAATCGTTTTGAAATTGTAATTTTTCGTTTAAAAGGATAATTTTATCGCCATATCAAGCGAAATATTCATGAATAATGATCAACGTTTTTGTTTTTTTAAACTATAAATTGGAATGTAAATTTAACTTTATCAGATAAAATATTAAATTACCCAATTTCATCTTAACATGATTTGAAGTCTCATTAAATTTATATTCGCGAGTTAATTTTAAACTTTAATATTGATTTTTTAAGATCAACATTTAAATTATCAATTCGGTACAAAATCTATCAAAGTGTTAGTTAATTTATTATAATTATTTTTATTATTGTAATAATAAAATATATAAAGTTATATTTTTTTATGTATATTTTAGTATTATTATTATTATTAAGTAAAATAATTAATAATAAATAATTATGATAATAATTATAATTTAAATTATAAAAATATTGTTACAATTTTTTTAAAAAATAATATTACTACTCTTATTTAATCATGATCATGATCATGATCAGCGTTTTATTTTTATTTTTGATAAAAATGATCATGATCAGCGTTTTTTTTTTGTTGATAAAAATGATCATGATCAGCGTTATTTAAACGAGAACAATGATATATTGTTATGTCCCTTGATTACCATCTCTTCAGAAATCGAACGGTAGAAACCAATCCGAACGTGACTCCCTTATTAAAATCCGATTTTTCCTAATTTAATTTTTTTAATAAGAAAATTCTCCCATAAATATTAATTTTTCTTTAAATGTACACGAGTTTTGACCAAGTAATATTAATATGCACTATTTTTTTTTGGGTAATTTTATCGTTTCTTTTTTTACGTTTTCTGCATTTTTTTCCTCTCTTTTCTCTAAGATTCCTAATTATTTCAGGCTTTTTTTAGTAACAAATCTAACGCCACTCGTAATAATAAAAATATTAAATTTAACACTAAATCATCACTACCTTAATTCAAATAATAATATTTTTTGCTATAATGTTATTATTATTTTTAAAAGTATTAACAAAATTCATATACAATTGTTATATATATATTAGTTAAATATGCATGCTTGTTATTATATATATTTTTATTTTTAATTTATACAATATACTATAAACATAAATTCATTGAATTCTAAAAATAATTTTAATGTATTCTTTCATATTTTAATAAATTTAATTTTTTTAAATATAATGTAATATATTTATTAAAAAAATTCTTAAATATAATAAGATCTTACTTATATTATTTTTTTAAAAAATTTAAAATAAAATATAATAGCAATATATGTTATTATTTATAAATATAAGAGTATTCTTTTCAAAGTTTATTTACGTGTAATTTAAGTTTTTATTGGGTTTTTATTTGATAAATATGATAATATATTAAGTGATGATATTAATATTTTATTATCAAAACTATTTTATTAGAATAACTTTTTTATTTTTAAATTTTTTTTAATATTAATTTTTATTATACTAAAAATATCAACTTTTTTTTTCCTAATTAAAAAAGTATTTCCCTGTAATTAATACCATTTAAATTCACCTCGAGTCTATCTTCATGTAAATTGTGTCTCCCAAATCCATCTCCTACGCTTCTCGTCTCTGCAAATTTCTCGCTCTAATTTCTATATTTAGGGTTTCGGCAAACAGAATCAGCCATGTCGGACGAGGAGCATCAGTTCGAGTCCAAGGCCGATGCCGGTGCATCCAAGACTTACCCTCAGCAGGCTGGTACTATACGTAAAAGCGGTTATATTGTCATCAAGGGCAGGCCTTGCAAGGTTTGTTCATCTCAACTTTGACTCACTGATCACATGATTTGCTTGTTTTGTCAAGTCTGATTTTAGATATTGTCTTTGATTTTATTGATTTTTTGTGTCTGCTTTAGGAGTGTGGTCTTTATGTAGCATATCTTACAATTCTTATTGCTTTCTGATTTTGTTATTGATTACTATGGAGGGTAATGCTTTAATTTTTTCAGTTTTATGTGTACTGAAAGTGTTGGGAGTTTCTCTATTGCTTTTGTTTTAGATTTTGTGTTATGATTCTTTGTTTTACTGGTTTGGACCAGTGACCTAATTGCTTTAATTGTCAACTTGGGGACTCAAGTACTTCGCTACATCAACACTGCAATATTAGATCTGAAACCTTGGGAAAAAAATTCAGACTAAGATAAAAGGGATATATGTGGCAGTTTATACTTTATATAGACTATTACTAGTGATCAAACAAGGAATAAAGTACTGAAATTTAGATCCGAAGGAAGCACTCCATGTGCTGAAACAATTAGTGCAATTTATTTTGACATTCCCTTCTTGGTTCTAGTCTGTGGTCAAATAGTGTCTTTTTGTGGAACTTTATATTGCTATGCAAGTCTTCAATAATCTTTTATTTGCTATTTCTCTTTTCATCTTTGGACTTGATGAAAAATGGTTTCAAGTATCTGTTATTCGTGGTGCAGGTTGTTGAGGTTTCCACTTCCAAGACTGGAAAGCATGGGCATGCTAAATGTCACTTTGTTGCTATTGATATCTTCACCGCCAAAAAGCTTGAAGATATTGTCCCTTCATCCCACAACTGTGATGTATGGTCTTTTATGCTTCTTCTTCTTTTTTTTTTTTGTAAGTTTTATTGATTATAATGGTTTTACATTTTTTGTTTTATTATTTAAACTTTATTAATGTCTCTGTCCTTGTATCGTTACAGGTTCCCCATGTCAATCGTACTGACTACCAGCTGATTGACATCTCTGAAGATGGATTTGTATGATTCTGACTTTGTTTTGTTGTCTTTAGTAAACATCATTTTCCTTTCGCCAAATGAGGCTAACTTTAGGGATTATATTGTGGAATGGATTTAGGTGAGTCTGCTCACTGAGAATGGTAACACAAAGGATGATCTGAAGCTTCCAACCGATGATAATCTGCTTTCGCAGGTCAGGAACCATTATTTGCTGATTTTTTTCTTATGCTGATTATATGCTAAAAGTTTGATCTTTACATAGATTTTAGGCCAATGTTCATTGGAGCTGTTTGCAGGAACTTCCTTGTTTACTATATATCTCTGTTGTCTTATTAGCTAGGCCTTTTAAGTTGGGAAATTAGTACTTGGTTTGAATGTGACAAAAAAACCTATCTAGAACTTTTAAAGCCCGGAAAAAAAAGGAAAATTTTATTTAATACATCTAATTTTTTTGGGTTATTTTGTTTATCTTCTGTTTATTTCACTAATAACTTAGTTATTTAATTTTTAATCTTTAAAAAAAAGAGGAAAAAATCCATTTAGTACGTCTAATTTTTTTGGCTTATTTTGTTTCATTTCTTAAATTTTATTTTGTGTTTATTTCATTAATAACTATTAGTTAATTTTTAATATAAATTTTTTTGATAGTTTATATAAAGTTATATTTTTATTCAAAATTTCATTTAAATTATGATATTTTTTTGCAATAATTATTTTTAAAATAAATATCATATATTAGTAATAATTGAAAGAGAAAATAATAATTTATATTATAAGGGTAATTTTATAAAAGAGTAGGTTTCATTCGTGTGGATTTCGAGTATGGAGGTTTTCATATTTAAAAGGTAATCTGATTCTTGTAAAGTGTTAATAAATGTCGTCAAAGAGAATCAACCTACTTAATCTGATTCTCTCTTACTCCAATTCCTTATTACTTTGTTTAAGAATTAGTAAACACTTCCTAAATCTTCTCTGAGGCAGGGAAAGAGTTCCCCCTTTTGTGGACTTTGTTGGGGCTGATTTTATCCAAGACGCAAGATCTTTCATATTCTTGAATAGGATTTAATTTTGATCTCTGGCCATGAGAAGTCGAATTTGCTTTTGCATTTAATTTATTAGTGTGTATGTATATGAGAGTTGGTGATATTGCATTTATTTGAGATATTTTGTTTGACAATTTATATATATATCACCTTCTATTTATTTGATATTTTGAGATATATATATATATATATGAGAGTTGGTGATTTTGCATTTATTTGATATATTTTGCTCGACAATTTATCTTTTTACTTTCTATTTATTTGATATATTTCTATTAGTGTGTGTGTGTGTATATATATATATATATATATAACAAGGAGAATTTTTAGTTTTGTATTGATTTGATATATTGTTTAACAATTTATATTATTTTACGTTAAAACTTCATTGTAATGCATGCAAGTCAGGTGTTCCATCTCTAAGTGATAATTTATATTTTTTTAGTAGATAACTTGTGAAAGTATATTTATTTTATACTTTGATAATTTTTTATTTTTTTTAATAAATAACTTCTCTTTTATTAATTATGTGAAACAGAAGTTCAAGATAATAATTTAATTGGTCAAATTTGAAAAGATAATATACTAAATTGATCAAATTAGAAGAACTAGATACCAAATTAGTTGATTAAGAAAAAAGTGACTAAATTGATAGTTTTTTAAGAATATTAAAGTAGTCAAGTTAAAAAATGAAGACAATAAACAGTCTAAAAAAGAAAAAAAATATCAACACCTTGTCTTAATATCTATAATATATATACTATACACTATACTACTAGTATAGAATATATATACTTAAATTTTGTCAGTTTCTATAAACAATTTATTTTTTCCCACTATTTTTTTTTATCATTAAGAAAATTTAGTAGCATATAAGGGAGCAAGTGCCTCAAACCTAGTATTTATAATCCCATTATGTTTTCTGTTAGTTGATGTGACGTGTAAGTGCACTGTTAGGCTGCATATTTTTTGTTAATGCGTTTCATATTTATACCAGCGTGTTTTCTAACTGTAATTTTTTGGTTATCTATGCAGATCAAGGATGGGTTTGCTGAGGGGAAAGATCTTGTTGTGAGTGTGATGTCAGCTATGGGAGAGGAGCAGATCTGTGCCCTCAAGGACATTGGTCCCAAGTAGTAGTTGGCTCGTTGCCCTTTATTTATGTTAAATGTTACAACTTTAGAAATCTGAAATTAAGCAGTTACTAGTATCTTGCTTGGGTTTATATGTGTCTAGACTAAAGGGTTCACCGATTCCAGCAACTTTCCTGGAGCAAGCTTGCTATGGTCTATAACTCTATATTATGGCGTTCACCAATATTTGTGTCAGTAACTCAATATTTATGGGTCTTGTGTTCACATCATAACTTTCTGATGTTACCATGTTATATGGACTGGTATGGCCTTATATTGATAGCGTTATTTTATTACTGATTTACTACTTAATTGCCTTTTTCGTGGGAATTGCGTATCCATTTTGCATTTTTTTCATGTACTAATGATGCAGCAGAATTATTATTTTTTTTCAAAAAAAAAAAAAAGAGAACGAAATGGATCATTTGTGCGCTGTATTTGGTTCTGGTTTTTCACGTTTCTAGTTCAGTTTGCTTATTTAGAGTTTTCTTTATTGATAAGGTTAGCGTGATACTAAGAATGAGGTTTCAAAGTGTTTTTTTTTTAATATTAGGATGCAGTTGGATTGAACTTAAAGCTCATATATTAATTTTTTTCACACATAAGAACACAGTACATATAATACTTTAATTTTAAATATATTTCAGTATATTTGTTATATTCAGAGTCAATAAAATATGGTATTTTATAAATACAGTAGTAAATCGATTTGGTTCGGGTTGCGAAATATAAATTCGAATTATGTTTGAAACCAAAATTATATATATATAATTAGATCAAATTGCTTAGTTTTATCGATTTGATTCGAATTTCTCAACCCTATTTGAAATAATCAAATTGATTTCTGATTCTGTTCGTAAATAGTTTCTGGAGTATTGCGTTTTATCAGTTCTCATCTGTAAATACAGTTTCTGATCAACATGTAATTTTTATTTCACTTGATTTTTTATAATAATAATAAAATAAAAAAATCTAGACAGTACAACAGAATTGGCCGTAGCTTGCAATAACTGATCCAACTATGACATGATCCTGACGTCCTGCAAATGAGCACTGCAAGTCTTGGTTGCCTAAAGCAACTTGCCTCAGAATTTGTAAGACTACAGTTTTGAACATGATCGATCGAGCAAACTAGTGTACACAGTTTATCTATATTTTCCTACATATTACAAGGCTCTTGATGCTAAAACAAAGTTTCACATAACGTTGCTGAGGTGTTCATCTCTATCTTGAAAATCGAATTGCCGTCCCAAGCCAGTCATCTGGAATGTTGCCTCTCAGTTCACCCCTAAGCGCCCTCAATGAATGGCTTGTGCCTGCCTGTATTCATATGCGGTAACTGAAAAATCGTTATAAAGCCAAGATGAGTTAGGATGATAATTCTCTAGATTCAAAACCACCTTAACAATGAACACATCAATTCCAAGTTTTGCAATCATTGCAGCTTCCAATATCTTGGTCTCCATACCACCTGTCGTATCATGAGCTGCCGCTGTTGTTTTAACTGCTAAGAAAAACACACAATTTCAATCCAATGTCTTCTGGCAATATATGTAGTCCAATTTGGTGCAGTCTAATGGAAGATGAGTGCAGAACTTAATGACCTAACTATTAGGCTAGAAACTATAGTGATTAGGTGGACATTTTTGGATCTGGCTTTTCTTTGTTGTTTAGGTTTTTATGTCTTGGAGTCACATTCTGACAGTCACTAGACAACAAAGGTGGGTGGGATTTCTCAGACGAGAGAGGGACAAGACATTTTTTTATTATCAAAAGAGAACATTTCATTAATGACAACAAGAACTATACACCTCCTTCAAATACAAACCCATATCGACACACCACCAGCCGGCAATCTTTTGACCATCTAGATTGTCTCAAAACCCAGATCCAATTTTTCTAGCTAGTAAGATCGAAACCGTAAAAGAATCAAAAGCCAAACAAACCTCCTAGTCTTACTATACAGCAAGAAACCAAAGGAAAAAAGATAGTGGCTCAAACAAGGATCATTCTACCATCAACAATCAAACCAAAGGGACTAAAAGAAAAATAAAACAAAAATTCAGATCAACACGACCAATCAAACCCCATCCAATACAAAGGACAAATTACATAAAAAGCTAACATCAAGTGAAAGACAGAACATCAATGGAGTAGAGAGTTGCCATCTCTACTTCCCATGACAACAAATGCACCAAAGCATCAGGTTCATCGTCTTCGGGCTCATCCATGGCAACAATGAGGCCCAAAGCACTAGTCACTAGAGAGAGTAAGAAAAAAGGATACCTGCAGCAAGGGCTTTACCTCCAAAGAAAGGAGGCTTGAGGGGAGAGAGATACATCAGAAAGTAAAGCTTCAATCCGTACAAGAAAGGTGGAATGGTGGCAGATGATGACGGTGCAAAATGGAGCTCTTGGAGGGACGATGGTGGTGCAAAATGGAACCCTTAGATGGTCAGTGGTGGTGAAAAGTGGGGAGTGGAAACAAAGGGGTGGAAAGGGTGGAAAGGGTGGAAGAGGTGGCGACTGCTCTTGAGAAAATGAGAAAACCTAGTTTTCTCTCCATGCAGTTTTCTGGAAAGTAGCTAACTCAAAATGTAAGACAAGCTTATATTGCATGCAGGTATCTATGTTAGATTGTTAGTTATGGACGGATGAAGTATACATGAAAAGATGTGGACTCCTTATGTAGCTGGGTCGGCATGAGCCTGCCACAGAAATACACTGGATTTGGATGTCAGATAAACAGCAGATTTAGAATAGAAGTTGTCATTTTCCATAAACACCAGAGGTCATGAAACCTTCATTTGTCAAGCGAGTATGAAGAACAAATGAGAGACTACATTCAATTTCAGGCCACTACTTTTTCTAACTGTTTTGAATAGACTGATTAGATCCATTTCACATGTATTTAAAAGCCAAAGTAACAGTACTGACCTTCCTGTTTCATGTTTGGAAGTGTTGGCTTCACCACAAACCAGTGCCCATTTTCATACACGGCTGCAGTTAGGAGGTAAAGTTAAATCACAATTTGAAGAATTAGTTCAGCTATTAGATTTTAGCAAGGCTTTGCTTTACCTATTTCTCGCAAGAGCAATGCATTGGGTTCTGAAGGTGGGCGGTCATAGACGCCCAAAACATCTGTCTTGAAACCTTGTTAATTATAAACAAAATGATATGTCCATGTATCATAAGATTGCAATCTGGCAACATGATGAGGCTAATGTATATTGGCCTTCTTGAGATGAAATTCTAGTATCTACAGTAAGTCTAACATCAGCAAAATTCACAATGGAATTGTATAATTTTCTCTGAATTTCATGGCATATAAAGAGATTGATCGTTGGCAAACTTCCATATAAGCATGAACCGTGATTTGAGTCTACCTTTAAATGAATAGACTAGGGAATTAACTCATATCTGAGTTATAAGACATCTAGTTATGCATTTACATATATTCAAATGTTTGTTTCTCAATCTTTAATGCACATGCATGAAAAAAGAAAATTATTGTTGCAGACTTGCAGTGGATACAAGAAAAACAACGTATTCAGGTTTAAATTGTGCCGCAAGATGACTTATGATAAGATCCCCACTCAGTATGGTGCAGCCCTGACCAGAAAAAAAGCAATTAGCAGGGCATTGTGACAAAGAAAACAAGCAACTAACTCAGTAATTTGATAGAGAGACCAACCAGCACTTCATCAAACACAGCATCTCCATGCATAACCTACAAAACAGAACAAAGTTTCATATTGCCAGCACAAATTTATCATTTTAAATTATAAATATAATGTTACATGGAAACTAAGTTAGAATTGAATTATCATCGTGAATAAATTACTCACAAAGGCAATACTATATTTTGAAATAGTTTACAATATTGCATCATGCATACATGCCTTCTGTTTTATTATAGTAAATTATGCGAGATAGTCGATGATAATTCTTGAAATAAAATTCTAGAATTGTATTGGCAAGTAGGACTTCTGGAGATATAGCTCTTGCTGCCTGCCTTTTCAAGGTTTGTAATAAGCAAGTACTAGAGACATTAAACAAAGTTTTGAATTTAGCACAGTTAAATCAAAAGGCTGACACCTAAGCAGTATCATTTTACAGAAAAGTACCATAATTCCTCTAACAGCAGGAAGTTATTCATAAGTTGCTAACTGTTGCCTTTATCAAAATACTTCATCTTCTTCATCATATGTAGCATGATAATTATGAGAAAAACTTCGACTTAATAATGGTTTTTATTGACTATATCTAACCCTTGGCCCAAAATACACAACCATTTTAAAATCGGAAATTTTAAGCCTCCTGCTCCAACCATCGTATTAGTTTGCAGACTTACAGGTACAAAACCAGACTCAACAGCCTTTGCCACTGCAGACAGATCAGCAGAGGCTATCTGCAGAAAATTAGAACCTAAACTTAGAATCGGTAGCTTCCCCTCTAAAGTCTGAGAAGCTGAAACTAAAGAAAAGCAAGATATGAGTAAATGGTAGTGCCAGAATCAAAGCATGTAATATGATGAAGCCACTTACATTTCTTTTGGAGGTTGACCATCCACTCGCAAATGGAGACATTCCAGTAGAAGGAATACCCTCTGAGAAAAATGCAGTGAGCAGACTTTAAAAGCAAGGACAGTATCAAGAATATGAAATATCTTATGCAAATGGAGACAATCCAGTAGAAGGAATACCCTCTGAAAAAAATGCAGTGAGCAGACTTTAAAAGCAAGGACAGTATCATGAAAATGAAATATCTCATGCAACTTTAAAGTCTCATTGGAAAAACAAACCAATTTTTACTGATTATCAGAACAAGCACAAGATGGATACTGATAGGCAATGTAACCTAACTAATGTTCTGCATTAAGCTTTCACTAGGCCATTGCCAGTGTCCAGCTATAGGTAAAAATAATATTGTTACAAATGCTAATATCAAACTAAAAAGCAATAAAAATTCATGTCTTCTTATGTCACACTACCCATATTACCGACTATCTAGAACAAAACTATGTTCCCTAATGGAAAGCTATTGCAATATTCTGTTATCTGTAAACTCAGAGGGAATATTCCGACTGGAAAGAAAGAAATCAGAATGGAAGATGCACTACTATGCTCTAGTGATGTGCAACTGCAGTTAAGATATTTGTTTTAAAAAAGATGATGAAAATCACTGTAATATATTAAGTCCATCAGCACATGGGAAATCCAGAATTAGCTTTGAACCAGGAACTACTGCAAAGCCAGTATGCCACAACCAATTATCATGGTTCACCTGGCAAATATCTCCAACCAAAAGATAATATGAATACTCATGATTTGGCTGTCAATAATATGCAGAAGAACATGTGATAAAATACAAGCAAACATGAGGTGTTTTTTTCTTTACGTATACTTAGCAAAATGAACAGGAATGAAGACATCAAACTTAACGAAAAGACGCAAAAGAAAATTTTGCTTCAGTACCTCTGGCTAGTGCTCTAACAATTTCAAGATTGAGCTTTGTAACCTGTAATAGTCAGAAAGTTAACATGCTAAGCTTTGAAATATAATATCTGTTAAATGATCAAGCTATAATAAGGCTCAGCAGTTTTACTATCGGCACCTTTACCGCATGTGTTCTACTGAACAAAAAACTTTTATTGAAGTAAAAACAATCAAAACGAGTCACTTTTAGACTGCATTTACAAGTACTTTAATCTCGAACAACTTAAAACTCAGGTATACCATATTTACTTGTATAAGTGATCATCCATTAGTTGTCCAGGCATACCATATTTACTTGTATAAGTGATTATCCTTGGTCCATCTTAATAAACTTAGCATACTTCAAACAAGTAATTAAATTTTACTGAGGAAATAAAAGATGTAAAAAGGAAAAAGGCAGCAAGGTATGGAATTACAGAAACAAGAGTAGAAGTGTGATTGCTATTAGATACGTAATAAGACTGGATATCTTACAGAAATGCGTGTGGCAACAAAACCAGCCTTTACAAGTGGTCTGTCTAGTCCTCCCTTATGAACCCCAGATTGACTAGCTTGAAAGTGCCCAAAAGAACCTGAACCCAAATTGAAATTGCTTGATTAACTTCTAATAAGTAATTCCTCTTAATCGGGTAAAACAATTGCTTGATTAAGTCAATGAAGAACAGAATCTTCACTATGTTCATAAATAATATAAAATATAGAAAGTCTTATTTTGCACATACTGAATACATGAACTTCCTAATTTCATCATTGAGCCATCAGTGGGAATTCATGGTGTGTTACAAAACAAGTAATGACCAACATTCATTCTCATAAAATTGATATTTTAAACTTGGGAAGCTCCAATTCGTGAATGCTATGTGACTGACCTGCACCATGAACAACAATAAAAGGGTTTAACTCCACAGACAGCTGATCTCTGAAACCATCTATACTATATGGATTATCTGACTCTCCTGCTTGTTTGCTCCAATCCATTCCGAGAATCCTCCCAGAAGGCAAACCCATAGCCATTGATTGACTAAGCTGAGCAGAAACCTCCTTCAAATTCTCTTCATTTATTGTCTCAAGTTCATTCTTGCAAGTAATTGCCGCACCACCTACGCTACATAAAAATCCACATACCAACGATATCAAATGAATACAAGCAAACCCCATGCAGTATTTCCTTCATTAAGAGTAGTACACATTTCTAAGTTTAGTGTATTAGGTTACTAGTTTTATTTTCAATATTCATTTGACTTGGAAATGATTTCATTTTCATAACCTAATTGTGGAGCTTGAAAGGGAAGAAAAGAAGGAAAAAAAAGAAGAAGAAACAAGCTTTACAACTTATCTCTGTTTTCGTATTTCCATGGACAAATTTCAAAATATAATAAAAAAATAGCAAATACAAAAACAAAAATGAGTTTTAAATAGAAAATAAACATGGAAAGTATAACATATAACACAGTTTCATCAAACAATTTTTCTCTGTTCTATTTTCATTTTCGAATAACATAAAACAAAACTATTTAGGAAAGTAGTTTTTGTTTTCTTCAACAAATAAATTAGCAAAAAAATAGTTTTAAACACACAAAAAAGAAAAAGAAAGGAAAAACAGAACACTTTATAAAACAGTTCCGAAACAACCCATGTCTACGAACAAATGTTTCCAAACCTAAATTACCATTTTACATCATTAAGTTGCAGATAGAAGCTCGCAATATCCAATACATGGAGATTCAATCTAGAATGTCAAAAGGACTTCTATAAACGGATAAGCCTCATTAATACTTGACAATCCTTAATGTCTTCAGTCAAAAAGCAACAACTAATGGATAGCATAGTTGAGAATATAAAACAAAAATGGGATTTAATACTTTTAACTCAAAATGCACCCATCTTTAATATGCATGTCTTATGGGTGAATGAATTGTACAAACGTAAGATTAAATCAAAAGGGTATACGTATAACGATGGGTATTGACGCACCGAGCTTGACGATGCAGCGGATTGTTGGCATCAGATTGTTAGAGACGCTTTCGGTATTTAGCTCCATGTGGTTGGCTTTTGGGTTCGGTCCCAAAATCTTTCTGAAGTTGATCAAGTGCCGCTGAGTTCAGTCAAGGGGCTTTACGTGCTACTTGACATGAGCTAAGCTTAACTCGGAGGTTGGGGGGATCCACACAGAAACTCACTAGCTTAGATTTCAAGCTAGAGTTACATAAATATGTCCATAAATAATTTTAGAAATGAAAAAATTATTTATTCGTAAATAAAATAAAATTTTATATTATATTATATCTGAATATAAATTAAATTTAAATTTAAATTACCACATCATTCTTCCTATTATAATTTTTTTATGGGAAAAAGAACTCAATACTTTTAAACTTGTATAATCACATTTTGATCAATTTATATTTTATATATTGCCGTATTAATTATTTTTTAAAATTAATATATTTTTATTATCTATTATTTTATTTTTAAATATTATAATCATCTATTATCAATTTTAAATTAGATAAAACTAATTTAAAAAAAACTTAAAAAGTGAAAAATAAAGTAATTGAATATATAAAATTTGGATTAAAACAACTAAATTATTTACAAATATAACAATAAAATAAAATAAATTTCATAAATTTAAAATTAATTGACCATATATCAAATTAATGAAAGTAAAGCAAATACATCTCTATTTTTCCTTTAAACTTCCAAGTTGTAATTTTTTATGAAAATAAGCATAATATAATTCATCTATAAATATAATTTTATTTTTAATTATTATCATTGTGTATGAATGTTTTTTTCTTCGTATAATATAAAAAATTATGTAAATAATTGATCATAAAGGTATGAAAGAATAAAATTCTCAAAAGAATTTATAATATTTTCTTTTTTTATAAAATTTTAAATAATATAAAAAAAGATAATTTTTTTGGCCGATAATAATATGAAAAGCTATACTTTTTTACCTTAAGTGATCATATTCTTTTGTAGAAATAAAGATCGTATTTTGAAATATGTATTCTCTTAAAGCGCTTACTCTGTACGGGTTTTAACCATTTTTTTATAAATAGTGTTAATATATTGTAGGAAATGAAGTTATTAAAGAAATTTAAAGTTTTTTCATTACTAGTATACTAAAAACCAATTAAAATTTCATTTTCATATCTCTAATTCTAAAGATCTCAAATACTATTCAAGTCAACCATTTTTTGACCTATAAGCCTATGTAATGTTTTATATAATGTTATTTCCATGATGAAACATTTATGATCCTAGTTAATCATATTTCTTCATTTTAATCATTTTTTATCCCTACTCGTTACGATGCTAAAAATATCTTAATTGTTCAAGAAGTTGTTTATGTCATTTATAAAAAAAGTTCAGATAACATAAGACTAATGGGAATTAAACTTGATTTATAAAATATTTATGATAAAATGGAATAGACATTATTAATACACATTATGAGTTCTATGAGATTCTCTGAGTAGTTTTTTTCACTTATTTGACATTGCATATCCATGCTTATTTTCTCTATTCTTTACAAATTTCATACCTCAATGTGGTCTTACATAATGTGATTTTATTTCTCTTTATCTTTTTCTAATTGTTGTAGAATATTTATCTATAACGATTTCGAGAGTTAAAAATTTGAATTTCATTCATGGTGTTAAAATTGAAAGAAATGCTCCACCAATCCCTCACTTATTTTATGTAGATGATATTGTGATTTTTTTACGAACAAATATTTTGGAAACCTTAAATCCAATGCATTTGAATCTTTATTGTTTATGATCTAGACAAAGTATAAACTTTCAAAAATTCATTTTTTTTTCAAAATATGTTTCTGATTCTCTAAAACTCCAAATGTGTAATACTCTCCCTCCACATATCTAAAACTTATAATTTAATCGAGTCATTTTCTACCTATTGGTAAAAAAAAATAAGAATTTCAGAAAAATTTATACAAACTGAACAATCTTTTTGAATAGATAGAAGTTAAAATTGTTATCTCAAGCAAGCCATACAACTCTCATAAAATCTATACTACAAAATATTTCTATTTATTCCATGAGTACTTTCTGCCTACCAATTGACATTTATCTTTTCAATTGATAATATTATAAGAAAATTTCGATGGATTGAAAATTTAAATAAAATTCATTATTTGACTTTTATTTCTTGGGTTAAAATTTGTTTATAGATTATGACAGTTTAGGTATTATAAAATTTGAAGATTTCTATAGAATAGTACTTACAAAAGCTACTTGGGGTCTGTTAAAACATTCGCAAAAACTTTGAGTACAAGTCTTTATAGAGAATTATTTTCAACATAATCATTTTTCTAAAAGTTATAGCCAAACCTATGGATTCTTATATTTGGAAATGCCTTATCTATGCTCGAGATACTTTGAAAGATAGTATTTGTTTGAGAATAAGGAATGGTTGTGATCACCACACATGAAGTGTGTGCAATGAATACGTAAGTATATGTATTAGAACAAGTAATGTAACGATAAGAAAATATTGTTCGCACATAAATTATTTTTTTAGAAACTAATTTTTTTAAAACTAAAAAGAATAAAAATCAATTTTTTGTATATTTTTATATTTTAAGGAAGAAAAATTAAAATAAATAACAATAATTGATTAAATCAAATTTGATAACTAAAAAGATATATGAGAAAATATCTAAAAATACTTAATCTTCTAATTTTCTAAACATGCAAATCACTAAAATCCATCTAATATAATAATAATTAATTAAATAATTAATTGAGTCTAACCTAACATGTATTTATCTCTCAAATAAACTACACATTATATAATAATTAATTTAATCACACTCTCATGCTAATTAAATTGCATACTACTCATTAAGTTTATCAATTATGAATCATATACATAAGAATCATACATATTTGCCTAGAAACTATGCATGTTATTTAATCAAGACAAATAATTAAATAATTCTCTCAAATCTCTTTAATTGTCTCTATAGATAAATTGTTGGCCAAACAATTAATAGCATACAAATAATATTAAATAATATAATTAAATTATAATTATAATTGAGGTAAAATTTTAGATCATCACTTAGTGAAAATTAGGTTCATAAGATCCCTTTAATAAATTAATTATACATAATTGTGTTTATAAAACTCATATTTTTCATAAAAAAAGACATAAAAATTGATAAAGAAAATAGTAGAAAAAAATACAATCGATCTCTTAAATTGTAGTATTAATCTCCTCTCGAATCTCCACCAAAATTGTGTCATCTATTGAATTTTTCTCTCTTTTTAGCTCCAAAAATTGACCAAAATTATGCTAATAGAGGCCAATTCAGATTTATGGAGTTATTAGGGGTTTAAATAAAGCTCATTTATGATCTAGATCGACAGATCAGTTTTAGATCAAGGGCTACGACCAAGACAAACAAAACTAACAGTTTTAGTCAATCACAATGCGACACATGGCATCAAAAATTCATTGGATGAATCATGGAGCAAAGCGTGGTAGGGGAGACTAGTCAGAGTCAACGCTCGCTAAGTCAAAAACACGCGGCGAAAGGTGATTCGCAAAAATGGATGGTGTAGTGCAAGAGTGGAACGCTCAGAGCAATGGCGTATCGACATATGGCATAGCGTATTAAACAATTTCCAAACTCGAATTGAACGTCATGTTGACACATTGCACGTGTTTTGTCCTCCTCACACGCGATGCGACATGATTCGCTCTCCGTGCTTGCATGGCATCTGCGTGGCTTGCCTAGTCAGTTCCCTTGCTTGCAGGCATGCCATGTGGAAGCTTCTTATTAGTTCTACATTAAAAGCTCATAAAGATCCTAAAAAAATTTCAAAAATTATATTTTCACCCTTTTTTCACTAAAAAATTTATAATGTAATTTTTTTACCATAAAAATACTATTTATTAAATAAAATAAATAAATATTAAGTAAAAAAATGCACTATTACTCTATTTTTATAGAGTCATCAAGTTCTGATATTAATAATTAAGAAGGTCCTTGAACTTTTGGTTTATCGAATCAAATTCTACCAGCTTAGTTCAATCAAAGTTCTCATTTGTTAATACACTCATTGTGTGATCTGTGTCACGACCAATCTTATTTAGTTTGAAAAAAGCCTTTATTATTTTATTTATTTGGATCCAATATTACCTATTTCATTAGTAAATTTACACCATTATCATAGAATGGATAAGATTCTATTGAATGGTTTGGTACTAATTCTGTAAAGTTTTTCATTAAAGATGTTTATCTTACTTTAGTCTTCAAGTTCAATATTCTTAATCAAAGTATGTTTTTTGAAATACTCATGAAAGACAAAAATCCATAAATGTCAAGTTATTTATCTAGATGTGATATATTTAAAAATACCATAAATTTAAATTGTCCTCTTTGTCATAGAGAGATTGAATATAAAGAACATTTATTTATGAGATGTGATATATTGAAATCTTGATGGAAGCATCGGTATTGAAATCTAAATTGTAGCTTTATAAAAAGACTGGATATTTTTATCTACATACGCTTTCTTTTCAACCCACCAAAACATTTTCTCTCTTTTGGTTCATCTTGTCAACTTTTTATTCTTACTGTTGTCATTACGTTGGAAAAGCTATGGTAGATTTGAAATCAGATACTATTTAAAGGATATAATTTATCTAATCAATAAATCATTTGTGATACTGCTTAGCGAATTACTAAATTCAAACATCTATTTTTGGATCGTACTCTCACTTTTAATGAGCTTGTTATTGAGAATTATATAGATATTCCTTCAAATTGCCAACACCCACCTTTAGTTGTTTTCAAAATTAACTTTGATGTTACATGGTATAATGGAATATCTAGTGTGGTTTTTGTATGTTTGATCATTATGGATATTTGTGTCAATTGGATTTCATGTAATAATAATGAAATAACTCACAATTTAACAATTTAGTTCATTGTACCACAATTCATCAACTAGAAGGAATTATTGACTTGATCGAGCTACCAATTACTATCTAGAAGGATTACAAAATAGAAAATTAAAACATGTCCTTTTAAGTAGCCACAAAAAATATGAACACGAAGAAAGCCTACAAACTATACGCTATCATTATAATAAAAATAATTGTGCCAAATAATAATTTGATACGTGACTATTGTTATTTTTTTAAACTGTAACCATTGCCTTTTTTGCTATTTGGTTACTAATTGAAGAAATAAAAAACCATTTACTCTAACTAGGTTGTACATATCATAGGTTGATTTGAGTTTAAGTTAAAATCAAAATTAAACCAATAATATCGGTTTTTTAAAAAGTAAGAATTGATACGATCTAATAAAATCTATAAAATCAATCCAAACTAAACTCTTCAAATTATGTTGGATTAGAACGGGTCGATCGTATTATGTGTTTTTGTGTTTTGTTTTTACGATCTACAATTTTTTTTAAATTATTTATTTTTAATAACTAAACAGCTATTGTATTAAATTTTATGTTTTAATAATTGATTAAAATTTAAATCTAAAATAATTTTGATTTTTTTTTCAAATAATAAACAAACAAAGACTACGTACTCAATTCTAAATTTCAAGTATCACATAAACTAACACAGATATTTACATTTTAATTTGGTATTAATTTAAACATAGATTATTTATGTAAACAAGCGTTAAATGTAATAACTAGAGGATTGGTGACTTAACGTTAGGCTTGGGGTCTTCTATTTTCTTCTGTATTAAGGACACGAGGCTAAGAAATTAGATACGTTTATTAGATTATGAAAATGTAGTGATAAATGATTAATTAAAATTCGAAAAAGCGAAGTGCGTTAGTGCAAAGAAAAAACTATTATAATTTTGTTATATTTTTTTTACTTTTTTACTAAATAAAATTATTGTATTAAAATTAAATAAAATAAAATATATATAATATAATATAAGTATGTATTGGATTAATTCTTGTAAAAATTATAACTTTAGGAACCGATTCAATTCATGATAGATTGATTCTACAATTTTTAAATCCAAAACAATTCATTGACGGTGAGAAAACTAAATAACTTGAGTTGAGTTAGATTGGATTGTTTAGATTATATCTAATTTTAAATACCCCTAGCTCTAATGGTTTTCAAAGACTTATTGTATTTCATTTATAAAGGGGTTATCAAATTTTTTTAATTGGGTGAATTTTTAGAGTATTATGTGATTGAAGGTAATTATGGGAAAAATAAAATTAAAAATGAGGAACAAAAAATGATAATCTATATTTTATAATATGAGATGGGATAACGATGAATATTGCATTCTTTATTTTATTTTTCAAAATTATATATTATATTTTAATAAATATTTTTTTTAATTTTTTTTAAAGATTTAGTTACATTTAAATTTAAAATAATTATAAATAATATATTATGTATTTTATATTTCATCTTTAAGTTATTGATTTAAATTAATTATTTAAATTTTAAAAATCTAAAATCTTATAATTATTTTATAATTATTTCTTATTATTTCAAAGTAATTTATAATAATATTTTATCAATATTATTTAGTATAAAATTATTTTGTATTTATTTTTATATTTTTTTTATTTTTATCCCTTCCACGTAAATATTATTTATTTTTTCATTTATTAGCTTGAAATTTTCTTTCACTTCCCATTATAAAATACATATTATTAACTTAAATTTATTTATAATTTTTTCTTTATAATAAAATTAAAAAAATTATCAATTTTTTAAAAATAATATTTAACTTATTATTTAGATCCTCATTTTTCATTTGGGATTTTTTATTTTTAATTGGATTCCCAAATATATCCTCGAAATGATTTTAAGTGAAGATGGAGACAAATTCAAAGGACAGGAAATAGGGTGAGGTTCACCCATCCAATCTCACCCACGCCATTGATAACCCTATGCAATATATATGTTTATACCTCAATAAAGTTGTAAATACAATAACTTTGGTTTATTAATGAATGTTATCATAGTTTAGAATATAAATAAGTGTATAATAAATAGAACCCAACATGTCGATCTATGTTCCTATAAATACTATGGGATTTCAACTTATATATTTCATTTAAAATATCCTATCTTTTTAAAGTGATACTCTTATTTGTATTATTATAACAATCTCTTTTCAAATTGAATCACATATTATTCTTCTTTTGAAATATCATTAA
Source organism: Hippophae rhamnoides (assembly GCA_033030585.1). Classification (NCBI taxonomy): domain Eukaryota; kingdom Viridiplantae; phylum Streptophyta; class Magnoliopsida; order Rosales; family Elaeagnaceae; genus Hippophae; species Hippophae rhamnoides. Next base: position 73,561,871 of record CM065427.1, read on the forward strand.
TTCATTGTATAATCTATTAATTTTAATAATTTATTTTATTTTATATTATTTAATTTTTAATGTGATAAGATGATAATAAAATGATATACATTGTGATATTTCATTTATACTCTCAAATGACTATATATATATTTTCTTCAAATGTATCTATGTATAACAAATAAAAATATAAAAAAATGATTGTTTATAATAAAAAGATGATAGAAATATTATATTTAAAATAAATTATGTTATGATTATAATCTAAATTAAAATGAGATGAAATAATTTTAAATTACTACTCTATAAGAAAAAAAATTGATGATAAAAATATAAGTGTTAAAAAGAAAAGAAAAAGAATCAAATAATAATTATGAGTTTATCATTATAAGAATAAGAGTTCACAAAAAAATTTCTTAAACTTTTTTAAACCTGCATTCTCTCTTATTTTTTACTCTAATATATATTTTTTTAAAGTAAACATTTGAGATCAAAGCATAGTTTAATTGTAAAATTAGATGTTACATGACATACTTTTTTAACCTCTTCTCCTTAACAATTTTACATGATTTCTTTGCATTTCTACTCTTTAATAAGGATTTAATACAACATATTTTTGCCTCTTTAGAATCGTCCTCAAGCCTTGTGCCTTCCTTTCTCTCTTTATCAATCACAGCTTTTGCCTATGTTCCATCAACACCATCTCTCATGGACACCAACGATAGAGCCTTAGATGCCACACCATGTTCATAGCGATAGCGTTATGCTAGGCCCTAAACCGAAATCTCATGACCACCCTCCGATTTTTATATTTTATTTTTATACTTAGAAATAAAATTGCTTTTACAAGTTATTATATATAGTGTAAGATGCATTTTTGTTAAAAGATAAAATAATAATTTCACCCTTAATACACATTTTTTCCCCATATTTCAATTATTCATGTAATGTCTCTAAGCCTCAGTTACCTTTCATTCTCCTCCTGTTTTGTGGTTATTATCATAATATAATTATTAATGCTATAGGTCAATAATTTCATTTTTGAGTTTAGTTCTAATAAATTATAGAATTAATTTTTTAACAATTTTAATGATCCAATATATTTTTTTTAAATAAAAAACTTCATCCATTGAAATGTAAGATACAAAGAGAGGTTCATTTACGTAGTCAATTAGAATGTACATATTATCTTATAACATAAACACGTTTTAGAATTATCCCGGTTTTAACATTTATAAATATTCGTATCTTTTATTTATCTAAATCGTAATAAATAAGTGCATTAATATCTTCAACTAATTTTATTGATTTAATGAACTTGATCTTTAAATTATCATCATCTTTAACAAATAAAATTACATATATATATGCTAAATATTAAATCTAAAGAGAGTAAAAAATAACAAAAACGTACAAAAAAGAAAGTATGCTACCCTAGATTTAAATCTACTTCCCATAAATCATAGTTGGATTTTTTGAAAAATATATAATGAAAAATAAAGAAAACTAGCCACAAACAGAGGCAACTCTAACAGAATAACAGACAAAATGTAAAAGATGAAAAGTTATATACAATATTATTATGATTCGAAAATTTTAAAGATATTCAAAGAATAACAATTTACCATTTTAGCCATTTAATATTTTGTTTATCTTGAACTTGATTTTTTTTTTCATTTTTTTATAATTGTTTGGACCCTCCAAAGGTTAGTTTCAGCAACATGTTGTATTTTGCGCTGGAATTTGAGAAAACAAATGGGTTGGGTAAACCTAATATGTGCTTTGATTCTTCTTCCTTGTGGTTTTAATTAAGTGAAATCCTTAATTATTTCTCATTTAATTAAATTGGAGGAGTTATCAGACTCTGAAAACAATATATCTAAAGGGTGTACTGCAAGAGCAATGTATAAATTTGAACTCTTTACATGAATGTACGTATTACTGGGTTTGATGTTTTAAATTGCTTAATATCAATTATATGCATAATCAATTTTTATATATGTTGTGTTGGTTTATGCATCTCGTGTCAACGTAATTGTGAGTTTTTCATTTCATTAATTACTCCTCTCTCCACCTCTGCTTCTATTCGTCCTGATTCTTCGTATATGAGGCAGGGACGTACGACAAGTATTATTTATGAGCATTTCTTTATACACTAAATTACTATTACACAACTTTTATGCTAAAAAAAATTATTGGTTAAAAACTATAAAAATTACTTTTTTTTTTAGTTTATAATTATCTAACATATATTAATTATTATACAATAACAACTTGTTACATGCATGAAGATTTTTTTTTTCTTAAATAGCATAGAATTTTTTTTTATTTATGTAAGGAACTGTTGATAGAGTAAATAAAATATTAAATTCTTTTGGTGAAATGAATAATTTTTAATTTTTATTTGTGGGGGAAAAAAGTTAAAAAAAATAGTATTTTTATTTTGTATATAATATGAAGATCAGAGATAGTTGGCCTACATGTAACTTGTTAGGTTTTTTTTTTCTTTTTTCATCAAACTTGTTGGTTGTTACAAGAAAGCTGGCACTGCAATTATATAATTTATAGTCTTGGGTCGTGCCAATTGATATCTACCATTATTGTAATGATTGTAGAGCACGTAGATTTATTTTAATTTTACGTTGACATTAAGAAAAATATGATAAATGCTAATGACATTTATATTTAACTACATATTTTTTTATATGTTATATTTATTTTAAAAATTATAAAAATAATTTATTTTTATTTAATATTAATAAGTGATAAAATTTAAATAATATGATTATAAAATGAGTGTAAATTTATGTTATAAATATTCCCCTTGTACTCATACCTTATCTGAGAAGTGGTAACAAATTATAAGGTTTAAAAATGTTTTATTTCCCCCGATGAATATGTGACCAAATTTATTTAGGTATATAAAAAAACTGAAATTTAAGTATTAATTATAGATATTATTGAAGTCGTGATTATCTGTGAAAATATGACCGTTTTCTATAAAAATGAACCTAACTAATAAGGTGTAGAGCATGAATGATTATTATAATATCGAAATTGTAATTAATTGAAATCAAACGTATATTAATTTTTTTATATACATATAACTACATAAAAAATATAATTTTAATAATAAAAATATACAATATTTAGAGAAATTAAATTAAATTTTATTTATTCTAAATTTATATTCTTTATTTTATTTAAAAACATGTTTTCAATAGTAAAAAAAGAAAAATTAATATCGATATTTTAAATAATATAGTAGAGTAAGAATTATCTTAAAATTTAATTTTTTATACTATATATATGTTTTTGAATAAATATTAAAAATAAGAAGTGTGGTTAAACCATATGAAAAATATTATTGATTCATAAATAACAGTTATTATTCAAATGTATTAAAAAATGGTACAAGATGATTACGGTTATTAACCTAAACATTTTTTATTGTCACACGCGTATTTCTATATATAATTAAAATTTAAAACACTTATATATATCATAATCACAATTAATGTGTTAATTTTCATTAAATATAATTATATAAATTTAATTAAACTTATCAATAATATTATATCACGTTAATTACGATAAATTTAATTATAATTATATAGATGTAAAGTCTTTTAGATGTCAAAATAAACTTATAATATATGTTTTCAAATTAAATATATATTTTACTTATACCGATGATATTCATATTTATATCTATAATAATAGGATAAGGAATCATATTATCTTGAATTAATTACAATTAATTCATATAATTTTATAAGACATTGGGATCGATTTTATATCAATTTAATTTTATATATTTATTACATTAGAACATATTTGATGTTTATTTTAATATTTAATTATTTATTATTATAAATTTTAAGTTTATATTTTCTTCAAAATTATATAAATATTTAAATTATTTATTTTTATATCTTAAAAAAAATGCTTTTAGTTTGAGATAAAGCATAATATTATTACAAATAATTTTAGAATTAAAAATTTAAAAATATTATGATAAGTTTCTTTAGACTCTCAACTCTTAACGATTCAAATTTCTAAGTAATCACGTAAGTTTTATTATATATAATGTAATCTCACTTACAAAAAAAAAAATACATAACTATAAATAAATTATATAGCTATTATCTTTAATACTATCTAACGTACGTGTCGTGATCTGAACCAAAATAAATATATGCCATAAATGTACTATGCTATTCTCTTAACTTTTTGAGATTATGATAACTTTATTTTAGTTTTTTTTTTCCGCCTAATCCAGTACTAATTATAATATAGGGTTTCATACTAAACAAATATTTTATTTTAAAAATAACTGATTTTTTTTTTCTCAGGAAAAAAGGTGTGCGTTGGACTGGTTTTTAGCCTTTCTGTTTTTATTTTTTTTTATTTTTTTCCTTGTTTTGTCAAACTTTCTAAGTTTTTTTGAACTTATCTAGTTTGTACATATTTGTCAAAAATATTGACAAACAAAAGAGCTACTTTAATCTATTTTCTAATTAAATTATTAACCTTTGACGTGTTTGGCTATGAACCAGTGAAAATTGAAATTTAATAGAAATGAGAGTTTGCTAATGCCTAATGCCAAACAAAAATTTATAATGTATTTTATATTCATGTTAATTAAGATGTGTAACTTAATAAAAATTTCTTATAAAATTAATAATTTCATAATTTTAAGGTTATTTTATCATATTTATAATAATTAAATATGATATATATGTAAATTTGCATGTATTTCCATTTTTTGCTTAGATAAATATCAAATTCATTCACTTAAAAACCATTTTGTTTTGTAACCTCTGTATATGTCATATATTCATATACACTCACGAAACAAACAATAACATATCCGTAAATATGTTGGCTTAAATAGAGTGGCAATTTATGTGTATTTATATCTTGTTTGTTTGTATTATATATATTCGTGTCATCCATGTTAATATTATCAGTTTAATTTTATGCATTTTTTTATTTATATCATAAAAAAATTAAATTATTTTTAATTTTTTTATTTATGATAAAAATATCATTAAGATCGTTTACTTATTATAAAAATAATATTTAAATTATGTATTTATTATTTGTGATAGTTTATCCATGTTATTATTAAAAAATAATCACTTAAAAATGAAATTAATTTTTATTATTTCAATATATAAATATTATTTTAACTTAAATAAGTTACAGTATAAAAAATTAAAAAAATTACATAAAAATAGAAAAATTATCATTTGTTCTCATTTGATCGCTTTTATATAATAATATGATTAAATTATCACAAAAATAAGTTTAGAAGTCGTACTCTCTTTATTTATTTATAATAATTAAAATTTAATATTTTTATAAATAAAAAATTAATAATTAATTATTAATAAAAATAATAATTAATATCATTATTAAATGTAAATTAATTTCTTCTCAAAAAAATATAAGAAAAATATTGATAGATAAAGGAGATAACGATAAAATTTTGATTTTAAAACTTAAAACAATTTTCAGGCTTAATTTATTAAGAATTATTAATATTGATTTTAATTAATTCATTTATTTTTTAAAAGGGTACTAAAATTTTATTTTTTATTAAATAAATAAAATATTATAATGTTGATATTAGAAATTCGGTTCATGATGGTGATGGGATGAGAATTCGTTATACTTACAACACAAACCAATTTAAAAAAAATATTGATTTAATTCATGTAACTTTATAACTTAACTATTTAATTTTATATATTTATTAACCTTGAATATATTTAAAATTTATTTTAATATGTCATTATTTGTTGTTATACATTTGAAAGACATAATTTTTATTTAATGTTAAAATTGTTAATATTTAAATCAATGTTTAATTTATTTTTACATTAATTTTATATATTTATTATTATAAATTTTAAATGCATAATTTCTATTTAATGTTAAAATTATCAATATTTAATTTAATTTTATATTTTTAAAATATTAAAATACTTTTAAGTTTAAATAAAATAAAAGATCAGTACATATAATTTTAGAATAAAAAATTTAAAAATATTAAGTTGAGTATCTTTAGAACACTATTCTTTACAAGCCAAAGTTTTTAGGTAGCCACACAATTTTTATTATTTATTATGTATGTTATTCTCTAACCTTTTGAGATTAAGATAATTTTATTTAATTTTTTAATTATAATTTTTTTAGATAAATATTAGTTTTTTAAATATATACACTACAATCACATTTGTAACTTAAATTCTAATTTCATATTTGTACATAATCAAGTAAATTACACACAGATGAATCATAAGAAAAATATTAATTGTTTAGTATTAATAAGTGATAGTATATTATTTCATACTAAACAAATGCATAAAAAAATAATATTTTGTCGATAAATATCTTATATTCTTATTGAAAAAGAAGAAGAAGAAGATATAAGATAACTTTTATATTCAATTTTGTAATAAATTAATAAAATATCAAAGTATGCATATGAGGTGCGTTTCACTTCTTTTTGGCTTTTTGCGAACTTGTCTGGTTTGTATATATATTATGCAATAAGTTGTTATTGTATAAAATTGATGTGTAAGTAATATAGAATAAAAAAATAAATTATATTATTTGAATTAATAATTATATATTATATTAATGACAATTTAATGTATAGAAAAATGTTATTATCAAAACTAATAACCAACAAGACAATTACTTTAACCTATTTACTAATCAAATTATTAATCTATGTTATTAGCTTGTGAAAATTAAAATTTAATGCAGATAAGATATTATTAATATTAAATAAATAAATATTTTTATTTTTATTAATTATAATGTAAAATATTTTGTTTTGTCAGCTTTTTAGCCTCTTTCATGATCAGATTCGAATGGAAAAATCTTTTTACTTGTTATAATATAATTAGATGAATGAGATGAATTAATAATTTATCTCAAATTTATATAAATATAAGTAATCAATTCCAAACTTACTAACTATGTCTAAAAATTATAAATATATTTAATTTTATCTAATAATAAAAATAATATTTAAATATAATTAATAATATAAATATAGTACTAAAATTTTAATTAATTGTATAAATTTATCACTAAAAATATTAATATAATGATATATATACCATTAATTATATTTAAATATTATTTTTATCATTTAATTAAATTAAATTATATATTTAAAAAATTTATTTTAATATAATAATATATTTATTAATTTATGGTATTAATTATCTCACTTACAACCTGCCCAAAAAATAAATGTTCTACGAATTTCAAAACGTTCAAATTGTTACTTGCAATATAATTGTAATATTTAATATTTTAATTATCAATAATTTATCATTTAATTAATAAAAAAATATTAAATATAAATTATAAAATAAATAAGGATAATATTAAGCATTGATTTAAAATACGGAACAATATTCAAAAGTTTATAAGCCATGATTTAGACTTATATATACAGAGTATAAAAATAAATATAGATATAAATAGATAGATAAATAAATATATATATAGAATACAAGATACAATATTTTAATTTTAAACTTGTGTATGTATAGTAAAATTTATTAGATAGTATGATAATTTGGTTACTTTGTTTTTATAAATTGAACACATTAGTTATATTTTTTAAAATTGATGCACTTTAGTCACCTTACTACTATATTTTTAAACATTTTAATAATTTATTTTTAATTTTAATTTTTTTAATTATTTTTTTAAATTAAGTTAAATTGAATTGAATTTTACTAACATAGAGTTGATATAATTTGAAAATAAAAATATTTCAAAAAGCTAAAAAGAGTAAAATAAAATTATTAAAATTAACTTAAAATAACTAAAGTATATACAAGAAAAATGTAAATGTGTTCGATTTATAAATAGATAATGACTCAAGTGATGAACTTTTTTTAAATTTTTATTATTTATAGTATTAATTAAAAGAAACACATAATTAGAAGTATGTTTCGGTATTTATTAAATTATTATAAATATCTAAAATTTGTATTTTATTGCTTAAATGAAAACAATAATTTAATATTATTATAATATATATAATATAACATATTATAAAATAAAATATGTGTTTATTTATAATTTTAATAATAATTTAATATATATTAGATTATAACGGATTATAAGATCTAACAATTCAAAATCTAAATTTAAACAAATTATATATTTTTAATCCGAATTTTTTCTGATTATAATTTTTTTTTATTTTAATCCATTTTGAAATTAAGAGATAAAATTGAATTTCTCAATATAATTAAATTAAAAAAAGTATCACATCTACTGATTAACAACATGTTGAGTTAGTGTTTATATTTATTTAATGTTATTTTACTTATAAAAAGTGAAATAATAATAATTTAATTAAATAGAAATATAATTAAAGTTATATATACATTTTCCCCGCCATAAATTGAACTCGTATACATCTTATATGTACTCTCCAAATAAACAAAGATACCTTGCTTAAAGTTTTAAATATTAATGATTTATATTGATATTGAATATTAGTTCTTAATTCAAGGAATACAACAATGACCTTAGTTCAATAAGTAGAACAAGAAATCCTTAATTTAAGGAGTAAAACAAGGAATCCTTAATTCAATGAGTAAATCAAGGGATGCTTAATTCAAAGAGTAATTAAATGAGTAAAATTTCCTTATAAATAGCTATACAATTGTAATGAAAATATGAAGAAAATAATAAGAGCTCTTTTGTGTAGAGTTATTTCTTGTTTTTCAACATGGTATCAGAGCAGGAAAATTAACTTGCTTCTACTTTATTATTATCTTAGCATCTTCAATCTTTGAAATGACGGAAGACAAGCAGCTAGGATCAAAAGCTGAAAGTTCATCGGTGCTTTCCTTCATGAATATGCATGAGGTGGATGTCAACCCAAATCAAAGATTAAGCTCAGTCTTGTTGAATGAGTTTAATTACTTGTCTTGGTCAAGGGCAGTGTCTCTGGCTCTAGGTGGAAGGTCCAAGTTGGGGTTCATAAATGGAAGCATCGAAGTACTTGATGTTTCCTCACCAACCTATGAATCCTGGCTTAGTAAGGATCATCTGGTTATGTCATGGCTCCTAAATTCCATGGAACATAAATTAGCTGAAATATTCAGTTACTCTGAATCTGCATACCAACTATGGGAGATGGTCAAGGAAATGTATGGCAGTCAAAACAATGATGCACGAGTTTTTCAATTAAAGAAGGACATCTCAAATCTACAACAAGATGGTAAGCCTTTTGTATAACTCTTAGGAAGCATGAAAAGCATGTGGAATGAGTTAGAAATATATCGTCCTCATACAACCGATATAGCTCTGCTAAGAAAAAGAACGAAAGAAGATAAGATATTTCAACTTCTATCCAGTCTCGATTCAACATATGAAGATATACGATGCCACATACTCATGAATACTGAACTTCCTTCCTTCACCAATATATGTGCGACAATTCAACGTGAAGAAGTAAGGAGGAAAGTCATGAACAAGGATACAATGGCTAGTGCACCTAAGGCAAGAGCCTATCTAACTAACGAGAGAAAGTACAAAGGGAAGCATCCAAACTTAAAGTGTCAACACTGCAACTATACGGGCCATATTAAGGACACATGTTGGATTCTACATCCAGAATTAAAACCCGATTTTATAAAGGATAAGGGTTTACAGAAAGTGAATCGTACTGCACACCATGCAAATCATGCTTCTGCCTCTACCTCTAATGGGTCTGATCCATTCAAAAACTTCACAGCGAATCCAGCTGAACTTATGAATGAGTTTATCTTGTATCTTCAAAGCAAGACAGGAGGAGCTAGAATTGACTTTGTGGATAGCATAGAAGAAGGAAACTCGACAACATTGCTAGGCAAGTTTGCAGGTTTCTTGGCAGATACAAAACTCATACCATAAGAGGACATGCAAGGTATCATAAAAGCCTTGAAAACTGCTTTTAAAATAAATATGTTGCATGATTTTTGGGTTGTAGATTCAGGTGCCACAGATCATATGACAAACCATGTGTCAAAGTCTCATAAGTTTGAAAAATTAGCAAATCCTTCTCAAGTTTAAATTGCAAATGGTGAGAATGTAAAGGTTTTAGGAAAGGAAAAAATAAAATTAATGTCAGATGAAATCGAATCGGCGGTTTTATATGTACCTTCCTTTCCCTTCCAACTTCTGTCTGTAGGAAAAATCACAAATACATTGAATTGCTTAGCCATTTTTTCTTCTCACAATGTCATTTTTCAGGATTGTGTCACAAAAAAGACGATTGGTGAAGGGTTTTACTTAGATGGTCTCTATTACATATCCAAGAGCAATCCCAGAGGTTTTTAAGCCAAGTTTAACCCTATCCAAGATAATCAATTGTGGCATCAACGTTTAGCTCACCCTTCTCCACCAATTTTGTGAACTTTATTTCCAAACTTAGGAAATGATGCAATTACATGTGAAACTTGCCACTTGTCTAAGGCCACTAGATTTCCTTTTAATTCTTCCTTGTCTAGGGCTAGTAAGTGTTTTGAACTAGTTCATTCAGATGTATGGGGACCAACTAATGAATCTTTTGATGGTTATAAGTATTTTGTGATTTTTGTCGATGATTTTTCTCGAGTCACATGGTTATATCTTTTAAAGTCTAAGAATGAAGTTATGGAAGTATTTAAGGACTTTCATAACCTTGTTAAAAATCATTTCTCCTCTAAAATTCAAATCTTAAGGTCTGACAATGGCACCGAATACATGTCCCATATCATGAAACAATATTTGAGCATTCATGGCATTATGCATCAAACAAGTTGTGTTGGCACACCTCAACAAAATGGTGTAGCTGAACGCAAAAACCAGGACTTACTTGAAAAAACTAGAGCATTAATGCTACAAATGAATGTACCAAAGAGATTCTGGTCCCAAGAGGTTATGGCAATTGCCACATCATCAATAGATTACCCAGCCAAGTCTTGGATTTCAAGTCTCCCCTAGAGGTCATGAAAGGAAGGAAAATTAACCTCTCACACCTTAGAGTCTTTGGCTGTATCTGTTTTGTACATATTCAATCTCATCATCGAGATAAATTGGATCCTAGAGTTGTTAAATGTATTTTTCTTGGTTATTCATCTACACAAAAGGGATATAAGTGTTATGATCCCCAACTTAGGAGATTAATTGTGTCTAAAGATGTTCGATTTTATGAAACTAACCATTTTTTCAATAAGTCACATAAAATCACAAGTTAAGGGGATGACATCTTGGATGTGTTTCCATTACCAAGAATTGAACTTGAGGCTCTACAACAACAAGATCCCAGCCATGTCAACATCGATACATCTCACACTGAAAGTAACAATGAAAGGTCTCTTCTTAATGGTACACTGCATGAAGATGGTGATAATCAAGATGATCCTCACAATATGGTACAAGATGTGAACGAGAGTGAGATAACTCCTCCTGCTCCATGACGTAATCTAATGCGTGTTAGGCAACCTCCCACAAGACTTCAAGACTTTGTCACCTACAAACCCACACATCCCATCTCAAATTATGTGTCATATAAGAGAGTGACACCAACCCATTCCGCATTCCTCAGCACTATATCGAGTTATAGTGAGTCTCAAAAGTTTCATGAGGCCAATAGCCAAGAGGTGTGGAAGGAAGCCATGCAAGAAGAACTTAAAGCCCTAGATCAACATAACATATGGAGCATCACCAAACTTTCACAAGGCAAGAAAGTCATGGGTTGCAAATGGATTTATAAGCTCAAATTCAAGTCAGATGGATCAATTGAGAGGTATAAAGCAAAATTGGTGGCTCGGGGATTCACTCAAACATTCAAGGTGGATTACAAAGAAACATTTGCACCTGTTGCAAAAATGAACACAGTAAGAGTGCTACTGTCTGTGGCTGTAAACAAGGGGTGGTCCATGTACCAAATGGATGTGAAGAATTCATTCTTACATGGTGATCTCAAAGAAGAAGTCTATATGAAATTGCCACCCGGGCATCCTCAAAGCAATGAACTGGATTTAGTGTGAAAATTGCACAAATCCATTTATGGTTTGAAACAGTCCCCACGAGCTTGGTATGCCAAGCTAAGCTCAGTTCTCACTAGTGTTGGTTTCAAAAGCAGCAATGCCGATTCTTCACTATTTGTTCGCATATGAGCTATGGGAAAATTGGTTGTGCTGATTTATGTAGATGATCTGATAATTACAGGTGATAATGCTGACGAGATTTTCAACTTTAAACAGTCACTCAAACAAAGGTTTGCAATTAAAGACCTTGGGATATTTAATTACTTTCTTGGTATAGAAATGGCAACCTCGTACAAGGGACTCTTTCTTAACCAAAGGAAATATGTCCTAGATTTGCTCAAGGAAGCTAACATGAGTGATGCTAAACCATCCATTACCCTTCTTGACAGCAAGCTCAAACCTAGCTGGAAAGGCACACCACTCACGGATATAAGTTATTACCAGCGACTGGTTGGTAAGTTGATCTACCTAACAATCACTAGACCTGACATCACATATTCTGTAAGTATTGTGAGCCAATTCATGCACTCCCCGACACTTGAGCATTTGACCCTTGTTAAAAGGATCTTACGCTACTTAAAAGGATCAGTGGGTCGTGGTATCATCATGAAGAAGAATGACAACACACAAATCATGGGGTATTGTGATGCTGATTGGGCAGGGAATGCAATCGATCGCAAGTCCACCACTGGCTATTGTACATTTGTCGGTGGAAACTTGGTCACATGGAACAGTAAGAAGCAAACTGTCATCGCCAGATCAAGTGCTGAAGCTGAGTATCTTGCAATGGCTTCAACTGCGTGTGATTTGATATGGCTTAAAGGTCTTCTATGTGATTTAGGTGTTCCTACAACTCTTCCTATGTCCTTATTTTGTGACAATCAGGCAGCCATGCATATAGCATCAAACCCAGTGTTTCACGAGAGAACGAAACACATTGAAGTTGATTGTTATTACATTCGTGAACAAGTTCAATCACAAGTGATTCAGATACATTATACAAGAAGCTTCGACCAACTGGTTGACATCTTCACCAAGCCCTTTGGCTTCTCATCAGTTTCAACGACTTTTGTCCAAGCTTGGATCCATAAACCTTTTGGATCTAGCTTAAGGGGGAGTATTGGATATTAGTTCTTAATTCAAGGAATAAAACAATAACCTTAATTCAAAGAGCAAAACAAGTAGCTTAATTCAAGGAGTAAAACAAAGAATCATTAATTCAATGAGTAAAACAAAGAATCATTAATTCAATGAGTAAAACAAGGAATCCTTAATTCAAGGAGTAAAACAAGAAATCCTTAAAATCAAGGAATAAATCAAGGGATGCTTAAGTCAAAGAGTAATTGAAGGAATAAAATTTCCTTATAAATAGCTATATAATTGTAATGAAAATATGAAGAAAATAATAAGAGCTCTTTTGTGTAGAGTTATTTCTTGTTTTTTCAACAATTGATTTTGACTTTAATAATTTAAATTATATTAGTTCATTAATTAATTTGATATTATAGAATTTAAAAAATATTTATGTTCACAATTATGATCAAATATGTTATAAAATGTGTTATTGATAAGAATTTATAAATTAAAATATCTAAGATATTTATAAAAATTGTTTCTTCGTATAATTATTCTTTGGATATATTATGTTTTTAATGAATGGAAATTATTTTGTTATAAAAAAATATAAATATCATTTTTTGAATAAAGTAATTAAATTTTAATGATGAGAAGACTTCCTTCCTTTGTAACTAAAGTCTTGTAGGTCTTTTTCGAAGAAGACCGTTATCATTCTTTAGTGACATTCTTTCTCTCTCTCTCTCTAACGTGAATAATGTCCTAATCATTCTCTAATTCCCTTAAAAACTTACCACACAAAATATATTATTGTCATAAAAATTGTTACAAAATTAAATGTCTATATATATATAGAGTTAGATTTAGAAGAGCTTCGTGAAATAACTTGTATTTTTTTATAATCTAAAAAAAAAATACACAGTATGATCCGTATAGAAATGAATTTTAGTATACTAAGCATTTTGTCGCATTAATTATAAAAAAAATAGTTAATATAAAAGAAGGATAAATTAAAATTAAGCACAAAGCCACTGATTTGCCACACCAATTAAAATACTCGATCAACCTTATAAAATTGATCTAGTTTCGTTTTCAGTTATTCAATAGGTTTTTCTACATTACATCACTTTCATTCCGAGCTTATTCATAGCCTACCAAGATTAAATTAAACACAAACTCCAAAAGTCTTCGGCCCCAACCAAAAGGCTGAAGCAGTTTTTTTCTCTTAAAAAAAAGCATATAAACATACGTTTTTTTTAATAAAAATCCTTAAATTTTAAAATTATATTAATAACAAATATTATCTAAATTATTAATTCATCTATGAACCACCATATTTATGATTGTGTGTATAAATAATTCAATTATAACGGATTTTATTTTTAAACCTTTGATAAAAAAACATATATTTATTTTCATATTAATTTAAAAATATATGTTCATTTTTATATAATATATATATATATATAAAATGTTAAAAATAAAACTTTATTAATAAAATAAATTATATCACGTAATTAAAATTTTAATTATCTTATTTACTATATAAAAATAGAATTGAAATGAAATAATTAGCTTTAAGTTATTTTCATTGATTGTTTCTTACCTCCTTAAATATTGATTCTTTTTTCTAAATTTATAATATTATAATTATAAAATTATTTATTATTTTACATCTTTATTAATATTTTTAATCTAATATCTTTAATATAAAAAAGAGTTCCATTTAATCTTCATTCCACTTCCACTTCATGATTAATTTCCGATTAATTCTAGATTGGTAAAGACATCTTAAAATAGAATCAGAAAAGTGCAAAATCACGAAGAGCTTTTTTTTTTTTTTTCATCTGCAGCGTGGACTTTTTGCTCAATTTCAGACCCAACAAGCTCAAAAAGAAACCATTCAGTCTCAAGAATCACAAATAGAGAAGAATACATAAAGTCGTGATTATTTTTGGTTTCAGTTTTATAGCTTTTTTGATCCAATGGCTGAGAGCGAAGACCAACCACCCACGTCCACTTCATCACAACCGTCCAAATCCACAGCAGCTTCTCCGCGCCATACGATCAACTTACCACCACGAACTTCGTTCGAAACAATATTCGGCCGTGGTGGGCTGGATATGGGCTTCAGTCCAGGACCTATGACTTTGGTCTCGAGCTTCTTCGAGGAGAATGACAGGTGCAGGTCTTTCTCTCAGCTACTTGTGGGCGCTATCTCTTCTCCAGTTGCCACACCGAACTTCTCGCCATTGGAGGATCAGAGTTACGGCTCCAGCGGAGCAGACAATACTGATTTTTGGCTCAAACAATACAGTCCAGCGAGCTTGACGATTGCTCAGTCCGCTACGTTTACTGTACCACCGGGGTTGAGTCCAGCAGGTTTGCTTGACTCCCCAAGCTTGTTCTCTCCGGGTCAGGTAATCTCGATTCAGTTCAAGCTTTTCATTTACTCGTAGCTTGACTTTTTGGCTGGATGCTCTAAGGAGTTCGATATATATATTTTTTCTTTTAGAAAATTCATATTTTCATAGTAAGTTACTTGTCTAAAAGAGATGATCATTATTCAATACTATCCCCGGGCTAAAAAGAGGAAAGGATTTTATTTACTTAACTTACATTAATGTAACCCTGTTTCGTGTACAGTCATTAACATGGGCTATTAATTGGGCCGCTAAATTTGATTCGATGAGTTAATGATTTAAAAAAGTTTAATTTACTTAAACAATTCACAAACTCATATACCAATATATATTAATAAAAAATAATTATTATATATATAATTTTAAATAAAATTTTATTTTTATTTTTTAAAAATATAAATAATTCAATTTATGAATTACTCGTTCAAATCTAATTTAACTCTTATAAAATTCGAATTAATTGAAGTCAACGTAATTGATTGGATTAACTCAGTTCATTTGATAATTTTATGTATAAATTTTCAATTTTGATTAAGATTTGTTGCTCCTTTTCAAATAAAATAAAATGTAAATCAAACAAAAGCAAAAGCTCAAGGATTGCCGAGGCTTCACCATTTCAGTGTCTGTTGGAGCTTGAAATGGTTTTGGGATAGATTGATTGTTATTTTATCGTTGCTACAAAGGAGGCAAGAGCCAGTGGAAATTTCTATAGGTTAACCAATAGAAGAATAACGGTCAATTTGGAACTTTATTAAAAATAAATAAAAAAAATAAAAAGAAGAAGAAGTAAGCCAACATAAGATTTTTTGATATTAAAGTACTAAATTGGCTAGAAGGTTCACTGTATGGGACTTGCATGGGTTCAATGGCTATATTAACTATTAACCCAAAGGAGAAACCAAAGGGGATAGAAATATTTATTGGTATTTGGAGTCAACCCTCCTTTCATTTCGTTACTCTTACATGAAATGAGAAAGTTTAATATAGAGTTTTTCATATGCTTCTAGAATTAATATCAATATTGCCAAACTCAAAGAAAAAATACCATATCATTTCTTGTAATAATAATATCAGGATAGGGAATGACCAAACTGCATTTCTGAATCACCAACTTTCTCCTGGGTCTTAGTCCGGTTCAAATTCAAGGTTTTTTTTTAGTTTTTCCATATTTGCCTGCATTTGTTGTTATAAGTGCACAAGTTATCAATGGACTATATTGAAGAAAAATCTATACTCGTTAAAATTTGGTTGTCATCTTAAAATATTCTTATCACATTCAATAAGAACCATGTAAATTTGATCGGTTAAAGAATCTGTTTTATATTTGATTTTATATATTTATTATTATTAAATTAATAATAGTCTATACTTAAGATATATATATATATATATATTGCATTTCTTTTATATATATTGCATTAATATATATATATATGTGTGTGAAATAATTCATGTATAATATAATATTGCATTTCTTTTATGATTTCATTTGATTTGATGTAGAATCATGTCATTACATACCGAATTGGATAAATATAAAATCATAAAGAGTTGAGCTTTTTTCACGAGTATAAATCAATAGATGATGCTTATTATTTGCATTTCTGTTAACAAAATGTTACTATTATCATCGTCTCATTTCCTATGGGTCAAGAATCCAATATAACTTTTGTGAAAATTAGATGGATTATTTGCTCTTTCTTTAAAATAATAATTTCTAACATTATATCAGAGCTTAAAGTTATTTGTTTAAACCCCATTAACCTTTATTATTGAATTGTAAGTTTTGCATAGAGTCAACGTTTCTGTAGGAGTGAATGTATAAAGATATCGTGGACATTTTTCTCAATAATTTAAGCTTTTGTGAGGGTTTGTTTTCTAACAACTCCTAACAATCAGAACCTTTTATGATAGTTTAGTTTAGAAAGATGCTATTCCTGTTATGATTGATTAAAAATAATATTAGGTTTGTTAGTCAAAATAAGAGTTGCTTAATTTAGAAGAAAATTCATGAAAGGTGGCTTACCATATTGTCAAAGATGGAGGTGCCTAACCTTGTTTGAATAAAGAATAGGAAAATTAGGTAGCCTAATTTTGTTGAATGAAGAAATGTTTGGCATATGAAATGAGAACTTGAAGGCTATAAATATGGCTTCATTTCTTCATTGATAATCATCCCAAAAATAGAGAAAAGCTTGTATGAGAAGTTCTTAAGTGAGAGAATTTTGTGGGAAAATTCTCTTGGGCTTGTAATTGCTCTTGTCTTTTGGGTGTGTGAGAAAATTACTGAGAGTGTGGTTGTAACAATTTTCCACATAGTGAATTTTTCTTTGGTTGTCTTTTGACAACGAAAGTGGTTTTTCTCTAATTTGGAGTTTCCACTATAATTCTTGTGTTGTGTATTATCTATTTCTCTGTTATTTGATATTCTGCTAAGGAAGATCTTGGGAGGGAGAATTTGTGATTATACCATTTTATCCAAATTTCCTAACAACTGGTATCAGAGCCAATTTCAAAGAAAGAAGGAGAAATGTCAAGAGTCAAGATTGACATTGAGAAATTTGATGGGAGAATCAATTTTGGCTTGTGGCAAGTACAAGTCAAAGATTTGTTGATCCAATATGGGTTACACAAGGCGTTAAAGGGGAAACCAACCCTTGTTACTGGTATTGAGTCCAGTAAAACCAATATAAGTGATGAAGATTGGGAAGATCTTGATCTAAGAGCTGCAAGTGCAATTCGGCTTTATTTGGCCAAAAATATTCTTGCAAATGTACATGGAATATCTATGGCCAAAGAACTCTGGGAAAAGCTTGAAGAATTGTATCAGGCAAAAGGCGTTTCAAATCGGGTGTATTTGAAAGAGCAGTTTCATACTTTGCGTATAAATGAAGGAACTATTATGTCTGACCATCTAAGTGTTCTCAATGGTATTGGCTCTGAACTAGAAACCATTGGAGTTAAACTTGATGATGAAGATATAGCTTTAAGGCTTATCTGGTCTCTTCCATCTTCTTATGATCACATGAAACTTATCTTGATTCATAGAAAGGAGAAAATAAATTTTTCAGAAGTTACTAGCAAGTTGTTTTCTGAAGAAAAAAGGCTGAGTGGTGAAAGAAATGTTTCGCCTGAAAACTTAGCATTGGTAGCCGACAACCGAAAGAAAAACAATTTCATGAAAAAGAAGATAGTGTGCTGGGGGTGTGGACAATCTGGGCACCTCAAAAGAAATTGTCCAAAGGGTGGAGCTGATCCTACAAGAAGCTCAAATATCGACAATGACGCTAATAGTATGTCTGTTTTCAAAGACTATAGTGATGCTCTTTGAAAAGAACGTGTACATCCTCATGGCATGCCGCTAGTCTCTAAATATTGCTATGAAAGAGGGTGTGTTACTGGTAGCGGGTCCACAAGTTTGCACACGGGCATTGGCTTGGTATAGATGCAAGGTGTGTGGTGGAAAGGATGTCGATGGCTGATGAACTCTCGGAAAAACCAAGTGTGAGAGTTGCACCATAAATTTCAAAGAAGTTTTTTTTCGACATGGTAGATGTGAAATTCTTAGAATTGGTGATTAATTCTAAGTGGGTGTACTTTTTATTGTGGAGTATGATAATTCTCGGTATAGAGAATTATGACTTGGAATAGATGTTGTAGTGGTAACCATGTTTATTTTTAATCAAGGTGGAGATTGTTATGATTGATTAAAAATAATATTAGGTTTGTTAGTCAAAATAGGAGGTGCCTAATTTAGAAGAAAATTCATGGAAGGTGGCTTACCATATTATCAAAGATGGAGGTGCCTAACCTTGTTTGAATAAAGAATAGGAAAATTAGATAGCCTAATTTTATTGAATGAAGAAATGTTTGGCATATGAAATGAGAACTTAAAGGCTATAAATATGGCTTTATTTCTTCATTGATAATCATCCAAAAAATAGAGAAAAGCTTGTATGAGAAGTTCTTAAGTGAGAGAATTTTGTGGGAAAATTCTCTTGGGCTTGTAATTGCTTTTGTCTTTTGGGTGTGTGAGAAAATTACTGAGAGTGTGGTTGTAACAATTTTCCACATAGTGAATTTTTCTCTGGTTGTCTTTTGACAACGAAAGTAGTTTTTCTCTAATTTGGAGTTTCCACTATAATTCTTGTGTTGTGTATTATCTATTTCTCTGTTATTTGATATTCTGGTAAGGAAGATCTTGGGAGGGAGAATTTGTGATTATACCATTTTATCCAAATTTCCTAACAATTCCTATACATTTGGGATGTATCTATAAGGGGCTTCACCCTTCAATGGATAGAGAAGGATTTTTCCATAAGGAGGGGCAGCTAGTTTATTATAGAATATCTTTTGAACTGAATGTGATTCTTTTGGTGGTTGAAGTCTAACTTTTATTTTTTCGGTGGTTGAAGCCTAATCTTTATTTTTTTTCTAATAGCTGTGATGTGTTAATAAATATAGGGACCATCTGGAATGACCCATCAGCAGGCACTAGCACAGGTCACAGCACAAGCTGCACAAAATCATGAATATTCGATTTCTTTATCAGCAGCACCTGCAACATTGAGACGGTTACCACCTTTTTCTACAAATACAACTGCAAACCAACAAGTGACGTCGTCAATGCCCAACTCTAGTGTCACATTAGAGGAATCATCCGAGGCCTCTCAACTTGATAAAAAATCCCAGTCAACTTCATTTGCTATGGATAAGCCTAATAATGATGGCTACAATTGGAGGAAATATGGTCAAAAGCAAGTGAAGGGCAGTGAATTTCCTCGAAGTTATTATAAATGTACACATCCTAATTGTCCTGTCAAAAAAAAGGTTGAGAGATCTCTTGATGGTCAAATAACTGAAATTATTTACAAGGGTCAGCACGACCACCAACCTCCTCAGCCTAACAAACGTACAAAGGAGACCGGAAATCCAAATGGAAATTTGAATATTCAGTTGAACCCTGAATTGGCTTCCATGTCCAGTAAAGATCAAAAGTCTAGCCAAGCAACTCCCGGACAAATATCTGGGACAAGTGACAGTGAGGAAGTGGGAGATGCTGGAGGAGGAGAAAAAGATGGAGATGAACCTAATACCAAGAGACGGTAGACTTCCTGGCATATTTTCCCATGCTTATGGTATTTGTAATTTTATGTACTTTGGTTCTAACAAGTTCATTTTCATACAGATGTGCAGAAGGCGGGTACTCAGAGCCAGCTTCTTCACATAGAACTGTTACAGAGCCTAGAATTATTGTGCAGACAACTAGCGAAGTTGATCTGTTGGATGATGGCTATAGGTGGCGAAAGTACGGGCAGAAGGTTGTCAAAGGAAATCCTTATCCAAGGTAATATTGCATTATCCCACATGTAAATTTCAGCAAGTAGTTGTACTAAAGATAAAACATACCAGATTTATGGAAGTGAACCTAATTGTATGGCCCAAATAAAAAGGAAATTAAGGTACCTAGTCATTGATTTTGGCCGAGTTTGATACTTACAAACTTAGCAACTTCAGATGTATGTGGTACATTGAAACATATCATTTTTACTTGCCAGGCTCGGAAAGTTAAACTTATAGTTGTCAAGCCAAGTTTGGATTTCCATTATTAAGTTTGGGCAGCTAATTTTTTGGGCTAGATCAATTGATCAGGCGAACCGTAGTGGATTGATCTATCTTGCAGAGAGAGAGTGTGAGATTGTTTTTCCTTCTACTTTGAGTTTGTTTTCTGAAACTGCGAGTGTGGGAATGACACATAGTATGTATTCTCTTATTGATTAGTGGATTTGTTGTTGGTACTTGGGATGTAGCTCGATCTTGACCAAACCACCTTAAGTCACAGTGTTTTTGATTTACTGCTTTCTGCGTGTGTACTTTCGGTGTTGAATTCATTGCTATTATTTTTGCTATTTGCTCTAGTTATTAAATTAAAAATTTCCTAAATACAAAACAGGCAGTTAGCTCATATCCTAGGTTTTCAAGTAGGAAAACAAGATGGTTTTGAAAATTTTCTTGGAAAATAAATGGTTTTATGCTAAAATATCTAGATAACACTTTTGATTCCATAGAATTATGTCATGAATAAAACGCTTTGCCTCTGCAACTGTCACCACCGATCCACCGTTGTGCTGATGATTTATTTGTTATGATTGATTAAAAATAATACTAGGTTTGTTAGTCAAAATAGGAGGTGCCTAATTTAGAAGAAAATTCATGGAAGGTGGCTTACCATATTCTCAAAGATGGAGGTGCCTAATCTTATTTGAATAAAGGAAAAGAAAATTAGGTAGCCTAATTTTGTTGAATGAAGAAATGTTTGGCATATGAAATGAGAACTTGAAGGCTATAAATATGGCTTCATTTCTTCATTGATAATCATCCCAAAAATAAAGAAAAGTTTGTAAGAGAAGTTCTTAAGTGAGAATTTTGTGGGAAAATTCTCTTGTGCTTGTAATTGCTCTTGTCTTTTGGGTGTGTGAGAAAATTACTGAGAGTGTGGTTGTAACAATTTTCCACATAGTGAATTTTTCTTTGGTTGTCTTTTGACAACGAAAGTGGTTTTTCTCTAATTTGGAGTTTCCACTATAATTCTTGTGTTGTGTATTATCTATTTCTCTATTATTTGATATTCTTCAAAGGAAGATCTTGGGAGGAAGAATTTGTGTTTATAGCATTTTATCCAAATTTCCTAACAACTGGTATCAGAGCCAATTTCAAAGAAAGAAGGAGAAATGTCAGGAGTCAAGATTGACATTGAGAAATTTGATGGGAGAATCAATTTTGGCTTGTGGCAAGTACAAGTCAAAGATTTGTTGATCCAATATGGGTTACACAAGGCGTTAAAGGGGAAACCAACCCTTGTTACTGGTATTGAGTCCAGTAAAACCAATATAAGTGATGAAGATTGGGAAGATCTTGATCTAAGAGCTGCAAGTGCAATTCGGCTTTATTTGGCCAAAAATATTCTTGCAAATGTGCATGGAATATCTATGGCCAAAGAACTCTGGGAAAAGCTTGAAGAATTGTATCAGGCAAAAGGCGTTTCAAATCGGGTGTATTTGAAAGAGCAGTTTCATACTTTGCGTATGAATGAAGGAACGTGTTCTCAATGGTATTGTCTCTGAACTGGAAACCATTGGAGTTAAACTTGATGATGAAGATATAGCTTTAAGGCTTATCTGGTCTCTTCCATCTTCTTATGATCACATGAAACCTATCTTGATTCATGGAAAGGAGAAAATAATTTTTTCAGAAGTTACTAGCAAGTTGTTTTCTGAAGAAAAAAGGCTGAGTGGTGAAAGAAATGTTTCGCCTGAAAACTCAGCATTGGTATCTGACAACCGAAAGAAAAACAATTTCATGAAAAAGAAGATAGTGTGCTGGGGGTGTGGACAATCTGGGCACCTCAAAAGAAATTGTCCAAAGGGTGGAGCTGATCCTACAAGAAGCTCAAATATCGACGGTGACGCTAATAGTATGTCTGTTTTCAAAGACTATAGTGATGCTCTTTGAAAAGAGCGTGTACATCCTCATGGCATGCCGCTAGTCTCTAAATATTGCCATGAAAGAGGGTGTGTTACTGGTAGCGGGTCCACAAGTTTGCACACGGGCATTGGCTTGGTATAGATGCAAGGTGTGTGGTGGAAAGAATGTCGATGGCTGATGAACTCTCGGGAAAACCAAGTGTGAGAGTTGCACCATAAATTTCAGCAAGTTTTTTTTCGACATGAGCCGATGTGAAATTCTTAGAATTGGTGATTAATTCTAAGTGGGTGTACTCTTTATGGTGGAGTATGATAATTCTCGGTATAGAGAATTATGACTGTTGGAATAGACAGTGTTGTAGTGGTAACCATGTTTATTTTTAATCAAGGTGGAGATTGTTATGATTGATTAAAAATAATATTAGGTTTGTTAGTCAAAATAGGAGGTGCCTAATTTAGAAGAAAATTCATGGAAGGTGGCTTACCATATTATCAAAGATGGAGGTGCCTAACCTTGTTTGAATAAAGAATAAGAAAATTAGATAGCCTAATTTTATTGAATGAAGAAATGTTTGGCATATGAAATGAGAACTTAAAGGCTATAAATATGGCTTTATTTCTTCATTGATAATCATCAAAAAATAGAGAAAAGCTTGTATGAGAAGTTCTTAAGTGAGAGAATTTTGTGGGAAAATTCTCTTGGGCTTGTAATTGCTTTTGTCTTTTGGGTGTGTGAGAAAATTAATGAGAGTGTGGTTGTAACAATTTTTCATATAGTGAATTTTTCTTTGGTTGTCTTTTGACAACGAAAGTGGTTTTTCTCTAATTTGAAATTTCCACTATAATTCTTGTGTTGTGTATTATCTATTTCTCTGTTATTTGATATTCTTCAAAGGAAGATCTTGGGAGGGAGAATTTGTGTTTATACCATTTTATTCAAATTTTTTAACATTATTTCTATCATTGCCATCAATTGGTACATACTAAACATATTTAGCAGGAAGTTGAGAAGGAAACCTCATTAAACTTAATACCCTAATGCTCTTTAATCTTGTAAACATATATTTGATATTGCTTAATTCATGTCAAAATGTTGGTTTCATGTTGCTTGGTTAGTTGGTTTATGTGTTCAATTGTTAGAAGTTGTTCATGTTACACCATTGTTCCGAATACTTCCTAATTTTTTATGGCAATCTACAGGAGCTACTATAAATGTACAACCCAAGGTTGCAATGTCCGTAAACATGTTGAAAGGGCAGCATCAGACCCTAAAGCTGTGATAACAACATATGAGGGCAAACACAATCATGATGTGCCAGCTGCTAGAACCAGTAGCCACAACACTGCCAATAATAATGCGGCAAATCTAAGATTGCAGAATACAGGAACTGTGAACCATGGATTAATTAACACAATGAATCTTGGGAATAACGACCAACAGTCTGTGGGACATCTGCTTTTGAAAGAAGAACAGATTACATAATTTGTATTTGTACGTTGTAAGATTTAAAACTGGCAGGAAGAGTAGAATCCTGAAAGTTTGGATTGAATCTGGCTAAAATAAAAGCTATGGTGATCTTTGCTCAAAGATGTTTCTTAAGCAGAGGCCAAGTTTTGATTAATGGCCATATATATATATATATATACCAATTTGTGTTTGTATACAAAAGAGAGAGGCATGCCAAAACAATACTAGAAGAAGACAGCATGGACCAGTTTGGTCTTGATAGCGTTTCACTGATTTTAATTTGTTGTATGTAGACTAATTATTGAGTATATTGAACCCAATACATATAATTTTGTGTATTATTTTGTACATGCATACAAGAGTAAGGTTGTTTCACAATTAGGATGTTTGGTAAACTTTAGTCGGGAAAATCTTTATAGTATTGACGGCATCATAGGAAAGTCTATTTATCATCACTATTCATTTGTGTGCAACATTGTTTATAGAAAACTTTTAAGTAATGATGTACTAAAAGTGTACAACATACGTACGAAGGTGGAAAAAAATCAAAGGAAAAACATGATTTTTTATTGAATAAAGCAATTATATTTGTTCAAGTTTTTGCATATTATAACTGATATTATGATGACACTTATATGTCCCATTTTGCTTTAAATTAACACACATATTCTATTCATCTTACATCTTTCGTGCTCTCTCTCTCAAAATATTTTTTCAAACTAAGTCATATTTCATTAGTCATGTTCTTAATTTAATCTTTGAAACATATTATGTGATTATGTTTGATTGATTTATATATCTAATTACTTTTATGATATCAAACTTTTGATTTTTGTTCTAGTTAGAATCTTTCATAATTAAATCTATTTTAAGATATACTTTTCACTTGTTTTATATATACTAAATTTTCATATGTTCGTTGGACGGATTCGATTGTTCGTGTGATGCGAGAGATTGGAACGTTGGTATGGATATGTACACCTACCTTGTGTAGATTATGAAAAAAAAACGAAGGCTTGTAATAGGTTATTTTGAGGGCTTTATTTATGAAGGATAGTCTAAGATCTTGCTTTGTAATTGAACTTTGTCTTTCATAGTAGATAGTTATGTGATCTAATAAACATTTAATTCTTCTCTTATATCATTATTATGACCTAGATTTTTTACACTTAAAATATTGTATGTCGTATTTATTTTTATTTTTGCTTTACTTTGTTTACACACGATTGTTTGTTTGGTCCCTTAATAATTTTTAATTAGACATAATTAATAAAATTATCTATTCATTCTTCTAGGTTAATTAGATCCATAACTTAAACTTTGACTTTGATAAATATTACATTTAAATTTTATTTATTAAGAAATAAAAGATGACACATTCCCTACATGTGATCTCTATAAATTCATGACTTGCATATGGTCTAAAGGGATTGTGATATCGAAATCACGAAAAAGTTACCACTTACTATTAAATTGATCAAGAAAGAAAAAAACACCACTAACAAAATAACCATAATACAATATTGAGATAAAATTAAAAAAAGGACCTAAAATGAGAAAGGGGATGGGAGGGGATTTGACAATATAAGTGAAAATGACCGCAAAATTGGGTGGTAGAATGAAGGGGCTTATGGTTGATGGTGGTGGAAAGATGGGTGGAGGTTGAAGAGTGGATGGAGATTATGGTTGAGGAAGGGTGGAGATGGAAGTAGAATGAAGGGGTTATGGATTTGATGGTAGAAAAATGAAGAATTAGGGTTTTTAGAGAAAAATGACAACTTTTCACATTGTACAAAATATGTAATTGTTTGAACTTATTTGTACAAATTCACATGAAATTTATATGAGTTGCATTAAGTTATAAATCATCTCAAATGTACTAAACTTAAAAGGAGAGAAAACTCAACTCATTTATCAATTATATATTTACTCAATACATATACTTTTTTGTGTGTATTATTTGGTACATTCAGATACAACAGTAAGGTTATTTCACTATTAAGGTCGGAGATGCAACTGGGCATGTCCTATACTACAAGTGAGACACAAAACAAACACCCAAAATAAAGAAGAGAGCCAAAAAAAAAAAAGTTGACTTAAATTCAATGCTATAATTATAGCAATAAAATTAAGTATAACACAAATTTGGATTTTAGAAAAAGAATTGCTCTCTGCTATTATTTGATCTGATTAACTTAAAATAGGGTGTGTTGGTAGAATCTATACAAATAATGGCTCTTTCTTCTTATTATTTTTATCTGCCAGATTAATCAAAATTAAACCACCAAATTTTAATTCAAGTCATCGAGTCAATGAGAGATACAATTGTTGGTATTTGTCCATGATTTACAAAATCAATCTTGTTCAACCGCACACAACACAAAACATGCTCTGGCAATTCCTCTTGTTTTTGTGCCTGCCATTATCATTCAAAACAAAATGTCATTTTAAAAAAAAAATATTAAATTAATTAAATATATTTGTGGAAAGGGAAATGAGAAATAAGATGTTGAAATAACCTGAATAGTTAAACCCAAATCAATAACACCATTCTTCAAACGATCTCGGAATGATTCAAGACCTTTTCTGGCTAGATAGCTGAACCGATGTATATCAATATCAATCTCAAGGTAATTGGATCCCTGGATTAGATAAATAAAACCAAATCTACTTCAATGCCTCTCAATTGTCACATGTGACAAAAACCATTGTGGTTAATGTCTTGATGATTTGAATACTACACTTGATGCCCTAAATTCCTGGCCAAAAATATTCTAAAACTGTGGGTACAAATATGTATGTATCAAACTCGTACAGATCCCGTATATGAGTAATATACAGTCTTGTTACATCATTATGTACATCGTGTACATAATAAAAAGCAACAAAAAAAATCATTATTATGGAGCCTCAAATCTGAACAATATAAACAAAGAAGTGAATTATTCCTTACCTTGAAGAATTCATGCTGAGGACGAGAAAGAACTGGTTTTCCATTGTAATTAGTGACCAGTTTCTTCTCAGTGCCACTAAGTTGGAGTTCTTCTGGATTAACCAACCCAGCTATAATTTTTAGCCTTTCTCTGAAAGAAACCATGGACTCTCTTGTGTACCCTTTGACCTTTTCCATTTCATCTTCAATTAGTTTCTGTTGTATTAACACAAACCAACCATCATTATTAAAACACAAACAAAGAAAGAATATTCTGAGATGGAAATAAAAGAAAAATATATGTGGTGAAGAAATACCTGGAAACTGTCTAGGAATTGAGGAGAGGCCTCTTTATCAAACTCCTCTGAAACTTTAAAATATAACACAAGACTCAAACCTTCCCCATCAGCATCACCAACAAACATGGTAGCAGGATATGTAGGTAACTGTCATAAGTATCCCATTATTAATTAACAAGACATTAATTGAGTTGTTCTTCGTAGTGAAGATTTCTAAAAAGTATCCTTTTATCTTTAAGAAACAAACACTTAATTTATGCTTTTGTCAGTAAACACGGAATGTGATTTCAGAACATTGAAATATATTGGGACATAGAGAGAGAGAGAGAGAGAGAGTATGTACATGTATATTGACAATCAAAAGTGAAGGAACTTTATCATTAGGTTCCACTGCAGGAAGTTGAAGGTGCTGAGAAATGTGGCTTATTTTTCTTGGGCAGTTAAATAAATCTACGCCAAAAGGCACATAAGGACTGTAATCTGGAGCAGGGTACTTCTGTTTATCCCTGCATTATTTAATGCATTGTTAATGTTCATTGAAAGAAGACACAAAACAAAACAAAATGGACAGCTCAGAAACAAACTTAACATACCTGAAATAATTCTCTCCTCGAAGCTTAAAGACTGAAGGTGGAATTTCTGTCCAGCATCCTAAGCATGCCTTCTCTCTGGTGGAGCATGGAATTCGAAGTCCTGCTCTTGGACGATATAAGAACTTCTCAGAAGCACCTGTCACATGTCTCACATCCCCTTGTTACATTCTAGAACTAGTATTTTTAGTAACATGTATTGAAGTCTAATAGCCCAAATAAAACTGTGAAGCTAATAGTCTATGAATTCACTTACAAAATTCAGTCTTTTCGTCACCATCAATGGATTTTCGCTTATAAGAAAGCATGATGACAGTGGATTTTATTTGTGGGTGTGAAGGACTAAATGAAGGGTCTGGGTGAACCTTTTCAGAATTCCTGTTAGTTAACCCAGATTGAAATAAACTGCTTTCTTGAGATTTCTCTACAGGTTGATGATGTGTACTACTACCATCTATTTTCAGGTAACTTTCATACATCTCCTCGTACTCGTACATGGAATCTACAATGCACGATGCGGTTTCATACTGAACCAGTTGATTCCCAATTGCATTGCCTACCGAAGAAAATCCATCTGACATTGATCAAACAGAATGACAAATTAGACTTAATGCAGGCCTCTCAATTTTAAAATCATGATTGTTTTTTATGAGAAGGAAGTGCATTACCTTCAAGAACACTGCAGTACTCGTCATCATCTGAATCAGAATCAAGAATGCTAACTGAGTCAAACCATACTTCTTCTTGGCATATGCCTGCAATATAAGCGACATTTTTATCAGCAGAACCTTTTCATTCATGAAATAATATTGAACAAAGGAAATGAACTAGTGAAGGGTTTCAAACCATTAGCATTAATTTGACCGTGGTTCCATTTTACACGATGAAGATGAAACTTCATGTTAGGAATAGAGGCTTTCTTGCAAAACTGACCAACAGCTCGAACACGATATCCAGCATTCCTACTGCGCGTCCTAGGTATATTAGGAAGAGCAGGGGGAAGGTGTTTTTGATATTTGGTAGATAACTCAAAGTCATTATGTATTCCAATTTGTCTGTTTGACCTTGAGACACACCCACCCATTTAGGCCTATTTTCTATTCAAAAACACTGCACTGCACGTACAATTGAGATAAAGCTCTACAGAAAGAAATCTGGCAAGCAACCAAGCAGTAGAGTTAAACAAAACTTCAATCAAAAGTATATTTTTAAAACAATTAAGCAACAATAAATCAGAAAACCAGCATAAGTGCATTAAGATAAAGTACTGATATATGCTTTAAGCTACCACAAACCATATACCATTTAAGAACTTGCTTCAATGTGTATAAATAGTTTTATCAAGTAACCAACATCAAGAGCATATATTTAGTAAAATTTCCTCAACTAGAATTTGGTAAAGTTTCCTAAGATCACATGACAAATCTAAATCACGAGCCGTCTAAGATATTTTGCTTGATATGAATATGCATAAAATTAAAGTAAAAAAAAAAAAAACTGCAAAAATATTTAATTCATAATCATTCTATGCACAAGCAGTGTATAGAAAGCTAGCTATTTTACCTTTTATAAACAGATTCGAGTGCAAGATTGGAAAATTTAAATCATCATGACTCTAAGAGCACACAACCAGACTCAATTTTGGGAGAGACCCTGTAAAACAAATTAGGGATAAAGTGAACTAATGTTAGATAAATCATTTTGGAGACAAAAAAAAAGTTCATTTCCCAACAAAACAGAAAGAAACTGCAATGTCCTTATTAAGAATGCATTATTATAATAAAGAGAAAACAAAATACAACAAGGAACATGTGAATGTAAAAAATATTAAAAGGTGCTTGTATTGATGTTTCCATCCATTTAATTAGAGACAAACAGAAGCTGATCATAATCTGAGAACTGGTAATGATATTTTACAATAAATAAATAAATAAATAAAAGTTGTTTATTAAGTATGAATAAATCTCTACCCGTGGTAGAAAAATAGCAGCTCCAGTACAATTTCTTTAATACATTAGATTAATTGTAGATACATTAAAAGCAAATAACATGATTTGTTTGCATTTTAATAGATATTTGTTTTAATTGGGAAAAGTTCATACATGTGTGTTGAACTGTTGATGCATATAACTTCATCATTTGCATTTATGTTCATTAAAAAAAATGAAGAAAAAGAAGTGTTTAAAAATAAGGGGAAAAAAAATCAATAAATGGATATAATTATAGGAAAAAAGAAAGATATATTATGGAAGGAAATTTAATATGATAACATGATGAACAAGAAAATAATGAATTTGGAAAAGAGGAATCCAAAAAGTTTAGAAATAATGAAGGAGAAAAAGAAAAAGAAAAGGATAGAAAGACCTGGGATTGGGAAAAGAGAGAATCCAGGAAACGAAGTGTTATGAGAAAAAAGTTGGTGGAAGGGAGGATATTGTTCCTCCCTTCTCTATCTATCTCTTCTGAAACTGTTTGTTTCTGTTTGAGCGTTAAAAGACCAGAGCATTTCCCAGAGAAAAGAAAAAGAAATTAAGCTAACAAACCATAACACAATATGCGGATCCTATTTTCCACTATGACTTTAACACTTTTTCCCTTATTTATATATCATCCTCTCTCTTTATCTATCTATCTATCTATCTATATATCTATCTATCTATTTTTCTCTTTTTATTGCCCCATATTTCGCGACTAGCTAATTGCCCTCAAATCATGTTCATAGAGGCCAGATAGCCTAAGAAGAAGACAGCTTATTCACCACCTTCTTCGCTGACTGCTGTTTCCATTCATTTTCTCCACTTATATTCTTTAACATTATTACTATTGCTACCGGCAATTTGGCATATTGGGTTAGAATTTTTTATTTATTTATTAAAATTATATTGTTTTAAAAAAAATATGTGTTTAATATTACAAACAATTTTTATATTAAACTACAAAAAGAAAAACCGTGGGGTGGAAAGAAAATAAGATGTGACAGGATGTAAATATTATAATATTATTAAGATGTTATTTTTATTATTATTAATTTTAAAAATATTATTTTTTTATAATTTTTTAAAAAAATATATCTAAAATACATATTCTATCAATAAACGAGAAGATATTTAAATAAAATTATTTATTATCAAGAAAGAAAGTTTAGATACAGACATCTATTATAATTGTCAAAACCTAACTTCCTACCACTCCAAAATACTGTTTACTATTTTAATATAAGTTACACACAAATTCAACAAAATTACTTTACTATTAAGAGCTGAATTATTCCGTTATTAAGATCGATTAATGATTTTGTTTAAAAAAAAAAAGTTTGCAGGTACATTTATTTATAAAATTGGGTTACGAAATAATAATTTAACTGATATAATATTTTAATATATAAAATATAAAAAAAATTATTTGAAGTGCATTTAACTATTTTTCCTTAAACCTCCTCGTTTTAATTAATTTTATTAAATTTGATCAATTTTTTTTTCTAATATTTTATCTAAATGACCTAACGTAGAAATATGAGTTAGTTTATTATACGACCACATCTAATACAAATTATAATAATCAGTATTAAAATATTTAAAATTTATATTATATTTTAATTGAATAAATGTTTATACAATTATTACTTCAAAAAAAATTATAAAATACTTCACATTATCAAAATTCAAGAATAATAAATTTAAATCTAATAATATCTACAACTCAATTTTCTCAATATATATTCATTAGATTGCTTAATTTATTACTATTGTAAGAGCAATCAAGATTTAGAAAATAAATGAATTTCTGTAAAAGAATTCTCAAAAATTAGTTGAGAGAGGAATTGTATTAGATATATATAATATACAAAAGTATCTCCAGGTTTAATGAACCTTGAGTTAATAACAAATTAACAGATTAACATACTAATAACTTATTATTGAGTGTGAATACTTTCATATCCCCTCAAGCGAAAGGGTCTGGGAGTTAGACAGAGTTTGGACTTCAAAGTGAGAAACCTTGAGCTTGGTAAGTGCTTAGTTAACAGATCTGTTGTTTGATCTTCACTAGCAATATAATGAAGTTGAAGACTCTTTTTGAGGACTAGATCACGAATGAAATGAAGATCAATGGCTATGTGTTTTGTTCTGGTATGAAATACGGGATTGGCTGCCATATAACTTAAGCTGATATTATCATACCATAATAAAGGAACTTGTTGAATAGGCACACATAATTCTTTGAGGATGGAAAGGGTCCAAACAATTTCTGAGGCTACAATTCCCATTCCTCGATATTTTGATTCTGCACTACTTCGAGAAACGACCTTTTGTTTTATGGCTGACCAGGAAACAAGATTTGGACCTAGATATAAACAATAGCCACTAGAGCTCCTCCCATCATCTGTGTTAGTGCCCCAGTCTGCATTAGTAAAAGCCTGTATATCAAGGTTTTCTGATATTCGTAGCTTCAAGCCATCTTGCATAGTTCCTTTTAGGTACCTCAAGATTCTTTTTACTGCAAACCAATGAGCTGTTGTTGGTTGATGCATGAATTGACAGGCTTTATTTACAACAAAAGAAATATCTGGTCTTGTGAGAGTAACATATTGCAAAGCACCTACTACACTTCTATAATGCGTCTGATCTTCAAACAACTCACCGTCATACTTTGATAAACTCTTTCCAATAACGCCAGGTGTTTTGGCTAGCTTACATTCTAAAATATCTGTTCTGGCAAGTAAGTCTGCAACATACTTGGCTTGACACAAATGAATGGAATCTTCATCATATGAAACTTCAATGCCTAGAAAATAAGAGAGTTTGCCCAGATCTCTCAAAGTAAAAATGGCATGTAACTTGTCTATAAGTCTTTGAATCTGATTTGGTGAACTTCTAGTAATAAGAATATCATCAACATAAACTAAGACAATTAATGTGGAAGTTTTACCAAAATAGAGAAACATAGAATTGTCAGATCTTGAGCACCTAAAACCCCAGGATTGAAGAGCATGACTTAATTTAGTAAACCAAGCTCTTGGTGCTTGTTTAAGGCCGTAAAGAGCTTTCCTTAGTCTACAAACTTTATCAGGAAACTTGTTATTTATAAAACTTGGTGGCTAAGACATAAAAACCTCCTCTTCAAGTTCTCCATTGAGGAATGCGTTTTGAACATCAAGCTGCCTTATATTCCATCCTGAAGATAGGGCAATCGTTAGAATAATTCGTATGGTTGCAGGCTTTAAACAGGACTAAAAGTCTCATAATAGTCCAATCCATATGTTTGGTTATACCCCTTTGCCACCAACCTTGCTTTATATCTTTCTATGGATCCATCTGGTTTATATTTGAGTTTGAAAACCCATTTGCAACCAATTACACTTGCATTAGTAGGGATATACACTAGATCCCACGTTTCTGTTTTCTGCAGAGCATCATATTCTCTATTCATTGCTTCAGTCCAATTGGGCTCCTTCAAGGCTTTTTTGTAAGTTCTTGGCTTTGTCTCTTTATGTGCTAAGAAGACTTTCTTCTTGAAAATTCAATGTTGAGCAGGTTCATGTAAATCAGAAGCAACAACATGTGGTGAAGTATTGATTGGTGGAGTAATAGGAACATTTATAAGAGCAGGAGTGAAAGATTCTTGTGCAGTAGGAGGTGACTTTGTAGAACCTTGTGCCATGGGGAATATATTCTCATCAAACACAACATGCCTAGTGACATAAACTCTTCCAAAACTGGAATCTAAACAGAGATACCCCTTGTGATTTTGGCTATACCCACAAACAAGCATTTTTGAGATCGTATCATTGCCAGGAGAATTATAGGGTCAAAGAAAGGGATAACATAAACATCCAAATACTTTCATCATATTATAATTAGGAACTTTATGAAAAAGTATAGAGTAAGGTGATTCAAACTCCAGTAGTTTTGATGGCATTCTATTGATCAGATACACAACAGCTTGGAAGGCATAGACCCAAAGATTTTTGAGGCATGAGGCATGCTAAGTGGCAAGACCAGTTTCTACAACATGACGATGCTTCCTTTCTACCCTGCCATTTTGAGCAGAAGTGTAGGGATAAGAAAAACGATGAGAGATACCATAGGAACATGTCCCCAAATATCAGTGTGAACTAATTCTAAAGGTTGAGAAGCTTTAGAAGTAGACAATTTGAAAGGAAGTCTGTGACTCTTTGCAAACTGACAAGATGAACAAATTGATCCTTTATTTAAGGTAGCAGAAACATTACATTGTCGCATTATTCTTTGAACAATTTCAAAAGAAGCATGTCTAACACGACTATGCCATATATCACTGTCTTTAACAAGTGAAAAAGCAACAAGATTATTATTATTACAAGTAAACGAGGGATTAGAAACCTCTTTGTAAGAAGCTGCTGGAAACTTATAGAGTCCATTCTCAAGGTTGCCTTGAGTTAGAACCTTCTTCATAAACCGATCCTTCACAAAGAAAGAATTGGAATGAAACTCAACAAATGAATTGTTATCAGAATAGAGCTTGGCTACACTTATTAGATTGGAAGATAGAGAAGGAACATGAAGCACTTTCTTAAGAGAAAACACATGAGATGTAGAAGGAAGAAAGACAGATCCAACACTGGAGATAGAGATTTTCTTACCACTACCAATAGTAACACGATCTTGTCGAGTGTAAGGTGTAGTGGTAGACATGTTTCCAGAGTTCTGTGTCATATGGTGAGTAGCTCCAGAATTAAGGAACCATGCATTATAACTGACTGTATTTTGAGATGCCACCATAGTAGAGATCTGACTTTGATTAGAATTCTGATTCTCCGAGTTAGAGGCTTGGAAGGATATGTCAAATCTGTGGTAACAATTATGGAAAGTATGTCCAAATTTCCCACAAAGCTGACATTGTGGTTTGTTGTTGTTGTTGCCTCTTCCACCTTGATTGTTCCTTCCACCACGACCACGTCATCTAGTATAGTAATGGTTGTGATTCTGCTCTGAATTCTGATTTGGAAACCTTAGGAAGCCTTGATTATTCTTAGGATAAGGCTTGTTTCCAGCATACTTGTTTTGCACAAAATTAGCTGTTATATTAGATCCTTCTTCAATAGAATTATGCTGCTCAAGACGATGCTCAAAAGACATGAGCATACTATGAACTGCCTCTAAAGAGATCTTATCTCTGGCATTGATCGATGTAACAACTTCATTGTAGTCAGCACCAATATCACTAAGGAGATTCATAACTTGATCCTGTTCATAGACAGGTTCTCCTATTGCAGCCAAACTGTCAGAAACACCTTTGAGTTTCATGATATAATCAATCATTGACATAGAATTCTTCTTCGTTGTTTGCAATTGTAGTCTTAATTGCATAATTCTTGCTCTAGAGTAGGAAGATAAGATCTGCTCAAGAGCGACCTAAGCTGAGTAAGAGGTAGTATGACCAATAATCTGAGCCATAATTTCAAAGTAGAAGAAGTAAATCCAACTCAAGATCATTCGATCTTGTCTTCACCATAAAACAAACTCCGATTGAGATTTCTTGCAGAGCAAAGAATCATTTGTTGGTGGACAGATCGAGATTCCTTCGATGAAATCCTCAAATCCATTGGCAAAAATCACATTATCCATCTGAGATCGGCAGAGAACATAGTTCATTCGATCTAGTTTCACAGGCAAGGCATGATTGAGTAGATGCGACGCTGGAGAAGAGATCGATCCTAAAATTTGAGAGGCTCCGGACAAAGAAGTAGTAGATCCAGTAGCCATGATCGGACGAAGAAACGAGAAGAAAAAAAAAGAGAGAAAAGGGCTCTGATACCAAATCAAGATTTAGAAAATAAAAGAATTTCTATAAAAAATTTCTAAAAAATTATTTAAGAGAGGAATTGTATTAGATATATATAATATATAAAAGTATATTCAGGCTAAATGAACCTTGAGTTAATAATAAATTAATAGATTAAATTATTAACAACTTATTGTTTAGCGTGGACATTTTTGAAGAGCTTAGGTGGCATTATAAGTAGTATGCCTATTTATAAGCATATTATAACTAACATTATAAGTTGAGATTAATTATTGCCTTACGTTCTAAATGTTCTTTCAATGCTTACAATCTGTTGATAATAATATGTTACTATAATTATCAATACGATATCAAATATTAAAAATAATATAAAAATTATTAGATTTGTCTTTATCTCTTTCAAATTTAAATTATGTTTTAGATTTTGTTTTACTTTATATGAGTCAGAAATTCTAACTAAACATAGGATAAATTATAGAGCCATTAATAAAAAAATCAAATTGTTAGAAACAATAATAAATAATATAAACACAATAATTAATAATTAAGAGTTTTTTTTTTATTTTAAGCTTTTAACTGTGAATTGATTAAGAGATATAAAAATTTGAGGTAATTTTTCTCTCTTGACACAAATTTTTTTTTCCAAAAATAAATATTTCTTACTGTAATTACTGCAAATTGAAGAAATGCATGACAAAACTCTATAAATGAACCAGTGGAATAACATCAAAAATACCTCCAATTTTTTAAGTATATTCAAAAATACTTCTAAAGTTTCAAAAAATTTAAAAATACCCCTCAAATATAAAGAAAATGAATAGTGATATTTCATAAGTAAAAATGGAAGAATAAATAATAGAAAACCAATAAATAATAAGAAATCAAGGAATGATAGAATTAGAAATAGAAGACATTTCATGATATTTTTGACAAAAAATAATAATTACTAAAAAGAAATTTTAAAAAAATTAAAAGAAAAAATTAAATATTAAAGAAAAATGTGGATTCAAAGATCCATCATTTTCATCATTAAGGAAACTATTTTAAAAAATACATAGTTTATTATGAAATAAATAATAAAAGAATGAGCATTAATATTATAGATATAAAAAGAATGTATAATGTATCATTGATTGACAAAGAAACTATAGTAAATAAGCTATCAAAAATACACCATAAAGATAAAAAATAATTTGGGTACATTCATTTAGAGAGAATCCAAATATTAATACAAACTCATTTCAAATAATGAATATATACACCAATAAAAATAAAACTGATGGATAATAGAATAATAAACAAAAAATATGTTCTACTATGATCTATGGTAATTTGAGATAACAAAAACTAAAATTCACAACATACACTAAATTTACTATTAATATTAATGATAAAAACTTAAACCAAGTATCAAGTTTAGCTTATTAATTTAAAAGAAGAGATTTAATGAAAGAAGCAAATAATCTATTTTCAATACATTACATAGTAGAGTATTTATTAACAAACAGTCATGGTAGTTTAATATATGGTTAAAATGAATTTATAAAAATAGATAAAACATTTCAAGAACTTGTACAAATAATAAAACCAAAAATACTACGAACTTTAAAATATCGGAGGAATAACACCTAGATATTAAGAAAAAACTCTGATACTAGGAAGAAAATGTAGCATAATTAAAAACAATAATATACCAAGATTTACTTTTATGGATCATGAAAGATAAAATTATAACAAATAAGAAGTTAAAAAAAAAGCTCAAGTAATGAATACATTAGTTCATAATGTCATATTACGAAAATAATAACGTTTAAAGACAAATTAAAAAATATGCAGTTAGAGATAGATGAGAGCCTAGTAGGCGTAACAAAAAATTAAACATTAATAAATACTTTAAGACTTCTAAGAGAGGAAATAAACTTAGTCCAAGAATCAAACACAAAGTATCTACAAGATATAATTGGAACATAAAAAAAATTATTAAAAAAATTAAGGAATATGGTTATAATAAATTACAATAAGATATACATATGAAATTTATAGAACTATGAAAAGAGGTATATAACATACATAGAAACAATGATATTATAAGTCATAAATAAGATCCCTTGGAAAGATTAAAAGTAAAACCACCTAGAAGATCAAACGCCCTAATATCTAGAAATGAGAGAAGAAAAAATGAAAAAAAATCTAAAAAACAATATCATTCCAATTTAATAGAATATAGAAAATAATTAGAATAACAATTTATGAATCCTAAAAATAGTGATATAAAAAAATTAATTAGTTTGTTAACATTAACTAACGAAGAATTAGAAAAACATTAGGATAAAACAAATTTGTACACACAAAGAAGATTATATGATAATAATCAACGAGACTTATTCTGAATTAAAAAATAATGACTCCAACAAATCATATAAAACCAACTTTACTAAGAATAAACATCTAACTTATATAAAGAAGAAATAAATAGACAAATGTCAAGAGAACCTAATACGTCCATTAGAAGAACACTGACGAGTGCTTAAAAAGTACTAAAATTATCATAATTTAATGTACTTTAATTGATTAAATAGATTTATATTTATATGATTTTATCATATTTTTATATAAATTTATCTTTTTCGGAATCACATGTGTTTTTATTCTTTTTTAGGTATTTTCGTTTAAAAATAAATTAAAGACTTGAAGAAAAATACTAAAAGTATTACATAACAAATATGTTGAAAAAATGAAAAAAAAAATCAAAAGATAAAAAAATTGGATAAAATTGATCAAAAATATCAAAAACTCTAAAATTCTATGTGCAGATGCCTATTCACGCCAAATTCCCGCGTGCACCAGCACATATTTTACATAAAATCATATTATTTTTGTAGTTATAAATTATAAAGATAATATTTTTGTTATTTTTTCTTAAGGTTAGAAATAACTCTAAACTTTTTTTTCAATGTAATTAGATGTTAAAGAGGACTGACCGGTTTATCTAGAGTGACATTATATCAATAAATTAAGATATATTCTAACTAAAATCAAGAAGAATTTTGCAACTCAAAAAGTAGGCAAATTAACTTTAAAAGTTACATAAATTGAAGTGTGAAAACTTGAAACATATAAACTAAACATATAAATTAAGTTATTAAAAACATACCGGACGAAAATGAAAATTAAATTGTACATTGGTATATTGGTATATTGGTATATTGGTTCTTGAATATTGATGATACAATGATCTAACTAAGGATGTGAAAGATACGTTTAATAATTTTTTTAAAAAAAACACCATTTTTTGTTATTTTTTTAAATAACAATTAATAAAATATATCAATTATTTTTAAATTAATGTATAATTTATCAGGAGAGAAAATCACGTGGCTATTTACATATTTAAAGTTCAAAAGTAGCAATAATTAGAATAAGATGATCAAGTAAACCTAATCAATAACCATTAATTAGGATATTATTTTGTGGGGATTGTATAGGAATTAATTAATATTTATCTGAGGTGGAAATGTAGATTGTTGAAGTTGTTAGGCCTTAAAGCGAATTTATTAAAGTCAATCTCTTTGTCTCCATCCCCATCCCCATCCCCACCAACAAATTACAAGAAATATTTAAAATGTGTAATTATTATCACATTTTATTTTGTTGTTTTTATAGCATATTTATTATCAATTTAAAAATTATCAAAATCATCTCTAATAAATTTTAATTTATATAAAATAAGTATATTAAAAATAAAATGACATTTTTGATAATTTTTAAATTTAACAATAAATAAACAAACAGACTGAAAAAAACAAAGAAAGTGTGCAATAACTCCTATCGAATTCATATATAAAATTCCAATTTTGTCTCTCGAGAAGAAGCTTATTTATTGATCAGTTTAAGATATTGATTCACTATCTTTTATATATATATATATATATATATAATTAAGATTAAGAAACTGGGTTGAAGACTTGAAGGATAGCAGATTAGCAGTAGGGTAATGATATTTTGATAATAATTTTTATTATTGTTATAATAAAATTTTATAAAATGTTAATTTTATTTTTAGTATTAGTTATATTTTAATATATTAATAGTTAAATAAATTTATTATTAATGAAATTCTTTTATATTAATAATAATTTATACTATGTTAATATATAAAGATAATCTCAATTAAATTTGTTATTATTACAAGGATTTTCAGTTTTATATAATAATAATAATAATAATAAGAGATATAATAAACAAGTTACATGACAGTACCGTTATATCGTTTAAAGATACATTTAAAAACTTTTATATGAATTAGATATATGATTATTCGATACACTTTCATAATTTTTTTAAAAATATTATTAATATTTATATAAAATAATCAATAAAAAAATTACCTATATCATCCATAAATACGACTGTATGCCATTTTTTTATATATATATATATTCCCTAACATATATTTTTCTCATTCTTTGGATTTATTTTCCACATGATTATATATTTTCTAACTAATAAAATTAACAACTTTAATTTTTTTATAGAATTGATAATTTTATATTTTATCCAATTAATAGTCTATATGACACTCATTTGGTTGAATCTAGATGAAAGCAATTTCATTAAAAATTAATTTATATATGCTTCATCTTGGTGAAGTACATGTCAAGATTGTGTACTTCATCTATAGAAGAAGAAGAAGAAGAAAAAACGTGACTTTGTCAATTGCTTGTGTATGTATATCTCAATGACATGTTCTCCGATTAAAGATCTGAGAATTAAAGTTGTAATAATAATATTTATAGATCCAATTTTTGTTTATGATAATAATACATACCACATATATTTTAGTATAGTACTTAATCTAAATAAATATAATTGTTTGTGTTTAATTTTATTTCTTAATTATATAATATTATATCACTTATGATAAATAATTTTTATTTCATTAAGCATCAGCGGTTGATACTAGAACTCATTAAGAATATAAACATCGATGCATTTTCTTAACAAACAAAAATAAAATAAAAAAATAAATAAAACAGAGAGAATAAACTAATTAATGTACAAATAAAATCCTTGTTTGGTGCCAAATAAATAAACTAAGGATGATAGAATATAACATCTAACAACTACAATAATATCGATCAGGAGCAGAATCTAAAACCATTTATTTAAATATTTGTTAGTGTTGCAGACTTGGTCCGATATGGATTATTGGTTGCTTTAGGTTTACGTTTCCTTACTTATTTATGTATATTCCTGATATAATTTTTTATTTTTTAAATATATTACCTACAACATATTTTAATTAAGAACGCAGCTACTAAATAAATAAATATTTTATCATCTATAACTCAAGATAATAAATAATTTATCTATGTCCAAATTTATATATTTAATATTTCTTAATATTATTACTCATAATTATTCAAAATTAATAAAGTTGTTTATTAAAAAAACTGAATAAAGTTTTTTTAAATTAAATCTAATTAAAATATTATTATTTAATTGAATGTAAAATATAAATAAAAATAAAAATAAATGATACTAAAATATCATGGTTGTTATTGAATAGCAAGAATAATGTTTATTATAACGATAAATCTAACATTTATTAATAAAATTATATAATAAATTTAATTAAAAATTAATTTTATTTTTATTTAATATTTTTTTAAAAGTAATAATATAAAAAAATATTATCCTTAAATTAGAAAACTTAACCATCCGAATAATCTATTATTATGATGATTCAAATCAAATTAAGAAAGTTGAAGTGGATGGTCATCCTAGGAGTGAGAACCCAGTAGCTGAAAATTTGTATAATTGGGTCACACAAACCAAATAAATTACATAATATTATTTTCAACGTCACCTACCCAATTATTATGTACCTTTAACATAAAGTTCGGATAATAGAAATATTAAATGTAAATAAATTTATAATTATATTATTGGCAAAATTACTTACATTCGGAGGGATATTAGACTCCTCTTACTTAATAATAATGTAAA
Organism: Hippophae rhamnoides; assembly: GCA_033030585.1. NCBI lineage: Eukaryota > Viridiplantae > Streptophyta > Magnoliopsida > Rosales > Elaeagnaceae > Hippophae > Hippophae rhamnoides. Next base: position 73,603,976 of record CM065427.1, read on the forward strand.
AAATTTAAATATAATATTTATAAAATTATAAATAAATTGTATATATAAAATAAATATATGTATCATTTCGATTTTTATTTTTAATCCTTATCACTTAAAACATATTAAAAATAATAATTTAAATACATTTATATTAATTATATTTTATTTTTAATCCTTGTAACTTAAAACACACTAAAAATAATAATTTAAATACATTTATATTAATTATATTATGACATGCATCAAAATAAATTTGTAATTTAAAAAATATTTTATGACCTGTTATATATTAATTAATATGAATTTTTATATATATATATATATGTATGTATGTATATATGTGTATGTTTTTATACGGATGTGTTTTCGTTGAGCAAACCCAATCAAGTATAATATGAAATATTAGATAGGCAAAGAGTTTATTTTAAAAGAGTAGTAGGCGTTCTTTCCATTAAAAGAAAAAAAAAAGAAAAAAGAAAGAGAAATAAGTCTTTTATTGTTAGATATTATTGTTATAAAGCTCCTTAATTTAATGAGCAAATTAAGGAGCAAAACATGGAACAAAACATGGAAGGCCAAAACGTGGAGACAAAACAAGGAGTAAAACATGGAGCTTAATTTTAGGAGCAATTCGAGCGTTAATTTAAGGAGTAATTCAAGGAGTGAATTTTCACTAATAAATAGATGTGTAATTGTAATGAATTAACCATCCAAAGTGTTCATTCAATTGAGAGAAAAGCTTAGAGAGAAAGCTTTTTGTGAGAGAGAAAATTGAGAGTAATTTTCTTGGGTGTAATTGGGTTGTGAGTTGTAAGTGTTGTAAACACGCTTGTGTAATTTCTTCCCTTTCGGTAAAAGATCTGCAACGGGTCAGGAGACGTAAGCAAGATTGGCGAACTCCGTTATCAAATTTGTATGTTATTTTTCTATTTTTGCTTTCTCTTAAATGCGGCTTATCGGGAATTTGCGTTATTTCCCACGACAAGCGGGCTGTATTGGTAGTGATTTACGTCAATTTTATTTTAAAAATAGTCGAAACGATCCAGGAAGGAAGTCGGATTTTAGTGGGAGCCCAGTAGCCGCGGATGAAGGAAGGGGTGAAACTCGAGAAATTTGATGGCACGGTTCGGGTTTTGGAAAATGCGAGATAGAGGATTATACGTATCAAAGAAATCTATATCAACCTCTCTCGGGAAGAAGCGGAGGTATGAAGGAAGAAGATTGGAATCTTACAGACGAATGACCGGAGTTATTCGATTGACGTTATCCCGTAATGTTGCTTTCAACGTAGCAAAGGAAAAGACCACGGCGGGTCTTGGCGGCCTACTCTCAATATGTATGAGAAGCCGTGACCTCGAACAAAGTGCACTTGATGAGTGCTTGTTCAATTTGCGGATGACGGAAGGCGCGCTACGGTAGCTCACATCTCATAGACTCAACACGGTTACAGCCCGAGTTGAGTTCGGTGGAAATGAATTCGATGAAGAAGTACGACGTTGATACTTTTGTCTTACTGCACGGAAAATTTGGAATGCTACTTGTCACGGCTGTGAGTAGGCTCGTCGGGAAAGCGATAAGTTGAAATTTGACGATGTTCGTGATTTGGTTCTCGGTGAAGAGATGCAGACGTAGAGAGGCAATTGAATCGTCGGCCTCTTGATTTTGCATACGAGTCGAGGAAGAAATTCAACCAAGGAAATGGACGTGGTAGAGCGACTACCGAGGTAGATCAAAGGACGGAGGTCCGAATCTAGGAATCCTAATAATTCCCGTGGCTCGAGACTATCGAGTGTTGGAATTGTGGAAGAACCAGGCACTTCAAAAATCGGTGCAAGGAATGCACCGAAGGACGAACAAGTGAAGCGGAGGCAAATGTTACTTCCACTCGGGAGGAGATGATGCATTGATATGCTCTTTGGAGACGAGGAAGAATCTTAGGTCTTGGGCCTGGAGCATCGTTCCGTACTTCACGAGAAAGAATTCTTCGAGAAATATGTCCCAGGAAACCTTGAAAGGTATATCTTGGTGATGATCGACCATGTGCTATTATTGGCAAGGTGTAGTGAAGATTAAGTTAAACGGGTCTGTTTGGGAGGTGAAGGATGTTAGGCGTATTCCCGACCTCGGAAAGGAACTTAATCTCGGTGGGGCGATTGGCTAGTGAAGGCTACACTACGATCTTCCGTGGTGATGATTGGAAGATTTCAAAGGGTGCAATGACGGTTGCTCGAAGCGAGAAAAAGTGGCACTCTTTACATGACAACGAAGCACGTTGTTCAATCACAATTATGAGCAATGAAACACCAGACTGTGGCACCGGAGATTAGGCCACATGAGTGAGAAGGGGATGAAGATTATGCACTCAAAGGAAAACTTCCAGGTCTACGGTCTGTAGAGATGGACATGTGCGAAAGATTGTATACTTGGAAAGCAAAGAGAGTTAGCTTTCGGACAAGTGGTAGAACCCAAAGAAGGAAAAGCTAGAGCTTATTCACTCGGATGTTTGGGGACAACAATGATCTCATCCATTGGTGGGAAAGCAATACTTCGTGACTTTCATCGATGATCGTTCTCGGAAGGTATGGGTTTACTTTCTAAAGCATAAGTACGAAGTATTTGAGGCTTTCGGAAGATGGAAAGCTATGGTGGAAAATGAGAGGCAGTTTGAAGATCAAAAGCTCGGATCAGATAATGGTGGTGAATATGAAGACACGAGATTCAAAAAATTTGCTATGAGCGTGGGATCGAGAATGGAAAGAGCGTACTGTGCACGCACCAGCCAAATGGTGTAGGCGGCGTATGAACCGACGTTGACGAAGAGCGAAGCATTCGTATATCTGATCGGGTCTAGAAAGCGATTCGGGCGGAAGTCGATCACGGCAGCTTACTTGATCCATGAGGCCACATCTGTTCCATTGGAGCGCTAGAATACCGGAGGAGGTATGGAGCGGAAAAGAGGTGAAACTATCACATCTAAAAGTTTTCGGTTGTGTAGCATTTGTGCATATCAATGATCAAGGCGGGGAATAAACTTGATCCCAAATCCAAGAAATGCACACGTTCATTGGCTATGGTGAGGATGAGTTTGGCTACCGCATTTGGGATGACGAAAAGAAGAAAGTTATCGCGTAGCAGGAGATGTGATTTTCAACGAAAGGGTGATGTATAAGGACATGCGTAAAATGAGACGCCAATGCCTCGGAAGCGGGAATGAGTCGGTATTTGCGGTCTGAGATGATGTCCCGGATACTTCCGCATGTGAACCAATTGTAATAAGTCCTCGGCCCGGAGGAACTTGTTGGACAAAGTAGTACCACGACATTCCCGATACAACGGCCTCTTACTCCCGGCTCTTGTATTGAGAAGGTCTTCTCGACCTCGTGTGCCTAACGGAGATACATGAACTATATGTTCTTGGTGATGGAGGGGAGCACGAATGCTATGATGAAGCTTGTCGGACTCGAGATTCCAACAAGTGGGAGCTTGTATGAAAGAAGAAATGAAATCTCTCATCTCGACGGACATGAATGGGAACTAGTGAGTTACCTATGGGAAAGAAGGCAACCTGAAAAATGGGTGTCTGGGTGAAAGAGGAGCTTGTGATGGTTCCAAGAGAGATCTGAAGACCGCTGGTGTCAAAGGGTTTCAATGAAGGAAGGAGTTGACTACCGGACATTTTCGCTCTGTTGTGAAGCTCAATACTATCGGATCGGTATTGAGTATTGTAGCCGTTGAAGATCTTCATCTTGAACAGTTGGATGTGAAGGCGCATTCCTTAATGGAGATTTAGATGAAGAGATATACATGTACACGACGGGAAGGTTTCTCGAGAAGAGGGAAGAAGAAGAATATGGTGTGCGAGACTTAAGAAGAGTTTGTATGGCACGAAAGCAAGCCACGAGACAATGGTACGAAAGTTTGATAGCTTCGTACCTGAGGAAGGTTTCAGAAAAAGATTCTTGGAATACAAATCACAAGAAATAAGAAGAAAGGATCCTTGCGGTTATCTCGGGCGAGTACATCAATCGTGTTTTGCATAGATTCAGCATGAGCGATGCCAAGCCGGTTAGCGCGCCCCTTGGCTGGTCATTTTCGCCTATCCGAGGATCGGTCCCTCGAGACGGAGGAAGAGAGAGAATTCATGGCTGGGTTCCTTGTACCGGCCGTTGGAAGTTTGATGTACGCAATGTGCGTACAAGACCCGGACATTGGCCGTACGGTGGGAGTTGTTAGCATATTTATGTCGAATCCAGGGAAAACTCATTGGGAAGCCGATCGAGTGGATTTTGAGGAGGTATCTACGAGGCACCACATGAGAAAAGTGTTTGTACTTTAGTAAAGGAGAGTTAAAAGTACAAGGATACGTAGATCTGAGACTTTGGAGGTGAAGTTGATCCGCAGAAGAAGCACCACTAGTTATATATTTCTTGTTGGAACTACGGTGTTAGTTGGATGTCACAAATACGAGAGAAATTGTCACTCATCCCTTCTGGTGAGTATGTAGCGATGGCTTGAAGCTAGTAAAGAGATGATATGGCTTTAAGGTTTGTTAAGCGGGAGTTGGGATTCAAGCAAGAAGAATGTTACTGTGCGTAGTGATAGTCAGTGCAATACAACTTGTGAAGAATTCGACATTTCATTCTAGAACCAAATATATTGGACTTCGTTATCATCAGGATCTACATTAGAAGATGATGTGTTAATCTTGGAGAAGATTCGAGGAAGCAAAAATCCAGGAGATATGTTAACAAAGGTGGTGATTATTGACAAGGCGAAGTTGTGCTCGACTTCGGTTAGTCTGCCTAGAGTAACAAAGACTAGAAAAGGTCTTTGCGTTGATCGAGGTGTGAAGGCAGTTGAAATCGGTCTTCAAGTGGGGAAGATTGTTAGATATTATTGTTATAAAAGCTCCTTAATTTAAGGAGCAAATTAAGGAGCAAAACATGTAACAAAACAAGGAGTAAAACATGGAGCTTAATTTTAGGAGCAATTCAAGGAACCATTAATTTAAGGAGTAATTCAAGGAGTGAATTTTCCTATAAATAGATGTGTAATTGTAATGAATTAACCATCCAAAGTGTTCATTCCAATTGAGAGAAAATCTTAGAGAGAAAAGCTTTTGTGAGAGAAAATTGAGAGTAATTTTCTTGGGTGTAATTGGGTTGTGAGTTGTAAGTGTTGTAAACACCTTGTGTAATTTCTCCCGCTTTAAAAGATCTATGACGGGTCCGGAGGCGTAGCGAAGATTGGCCGAACTCCGTTATCAAATTTGTGTGTTATTTTTCTATTTTTGCTTTCTCTTAAATCTGGCTTATCGGGAATTTGCGTTATTTCCCAACATCTACAACATCATCAATAGTCAGTGTAATTTAGTTAATTGTTGATCATTAGCAAACAAAATTTTGTTTTGCCTAATTACAAGCATACTTATATGTGTTTTCTAAAAGCCAGTAAATCAAATGGGATAAAAAAATATTATGATAAAATAAAGATGATCAATTTAAGTCTTGTTTGTAAATAAAAAATCTATTTATTAAAAAAACAGTGTTTTTTAAAAATCAAAAGTATAGATATTGTTATGAAAAATTGAATCTAGTGTTTTTTCTTGTTCTTGTCCGACACACATAGTTGTTTACAATAATTTGATTTCATTTGAATTGATTTATTCTTAATAATTATGTAATTTTAATATGAGAATTTATTTATTAAAATTGACATGTTGATCCATAACAATAATAAATAAAAAACAAAAATAAGTGTGATAAAATAAAATAAAAAATATTTATGTTTTTTTTTCAATCTTTATCTTCTCTTCTCGTTTCTTCTCATGTATTATTAACTTATACCTACATGCCAAGTTCAAAAATAATTATTATTAATTCATCTTAATAAAAACACATCTAACAAAATAATTACCTTTAGTTTATCCTTAAGTTTATACTTGAAAGTTTAATTCTTATAATAAAAAATTAAATGATACAATAGATCAGTAATATTTCTCTTAAGTTATGGTCATAATTAATTGATGTATGATATTTGATTTTTTATATTTTCATAATTTATAGTCAAATTATTCCATATTTTTACATTCACGTGACTTCTTCTTAATTATATTATTATATTCTTAGATTAAATAAATTTATATGTGATCATGATTATTTGATTTAATTGATATATTATACGAATTATCTACTAAAGATTATTCATTATTAAATCCATTCTAGAACACATATGAACACTTTTATTTTTTGGGCTAACCCTTGTTGCAATTATTTCGTGAACGTATCTGATTGGTAAGGAGCTGATTAAAATATCAATCTCAATACTGCACGTGCTAATTTTGAAAATTGTGAAAACAGAACAGGGGCTCATAAGCTAGGTATTTTGGGACAGTATCCTAGAGAGGGTAATATAAGACCAAGTTTGTATTTGAACGTTTAGTTTTCATAGTGAAAAGTTAGATGGCTCGGTAGACTAGTGGTTTTCCTTTTAGCTCATAGTTGTGGTCTAGATTTTTCACCTAAAAATAACGTTTGTTATTTTTTAATTTCCCCACTTTACTATTATATGCAATTATATGTCTAGTCACTTTGTTTAGATTGTTAAATTATAAATTGATAAAATTTGAAAATAACCTATTCACCTCATTTTACAGTTATTAGGTTCGTATTATATATTCTCAATTAGTATCAGAACCTACACTAGACACACTTAGTGGTTTTGAGTCATAGGGGCACACACTCACTAATGGATCTAATGAAAGAATATGGGTCATATTTGATGGGTATAATTACCTTTACTAGAAGGTCTGTATGCAAGCTTATCTCAAACAAGATGAAAAAGTGGATTTCATTCTTGAAGGTTGGAAACCATCTGTTGTAACTAAATATGGTATAACAACCAAAAAGATTAGATAAGAATGGACTATTGAAGAAAGAACTCTTAGTAGATCAAATCAAAAGGAGTTAAGTTCTATTTTTACTATAGCATCGATGGACAAGTTTCGTCGCATCTTCGACTATGAGACTGTAAAATATGCATGAAATGCTCTTACTCTTGCTGATAAGGGAACTCTTCAAGTGAAACAAACTAAATTGAAATTACTAACATCTCAGTTTGACTCTTTTAAAATGAACAACGTTGAAACTTTTGGTTAATTTTATGCTTGTTTTTATGATATTACTAATGTTTACTCTACACTTGGTGAGAAATTCTTTAGCCTATAATTATACGCAAACTACTAAGTCATTGACATGAGATTATAAGATAAAGATCACTACTATAGAGGAGATCAAAAATGTGTACACCTTAAATATTGATGAAATAGTTGGGTCCATCCAAATATATTTGCTTACTCTTGAGCTATCCAAGAAGAACAAGGATGTAACATTCAAAAGCTCAAAAATGATAACTTATTAATGGTGATGATGAATATATTAATTCATTTGCTTGTAGGTTCAAGAAGTACCTTAACACAAAGAACAAACAAAACAACTCACTAAACAAAGGATAGTAGAATCGATTTAAGGGCAAAATGTCAAAGGAATCTAACCCCAAGGGTTCAAATGATAAAAAATCTAAACCTATTGGTCCTCAGTGTTTTACCTATAGTGTTTTTGGTCATATATTTGCATAATGTGTAAATAATAATAAGAAAGATGCTAGAGTACTCAATACCACTCTTAATGATACAGAGATCAAATAGAAATGAAAATAATCTAAAAGATGATAAAACCAACTATTGTGCATTCACTACAAAAGCCATTGTGCATTCAAACTATATCAATACTAGCTCGGATGTAAACGATGAGAAGTTAAAACTGTACATTTAAACTATATCAACACTAGCTCAAATGAAGACGATGAGGGAGTTAACTCTTCTTTCCTTTTAACTAAACACAATGCATCTAGTTTTGAAAAATTATTTAGGGATCATATAGATGCTAAGGAACAAAAAGACAAACTTTTAAATGAAGTGACAAAATTGAATGAAATAATTAGTATTCAAAAACAAACATTTTTTCCTTAGAAAAAGAAAATTTAAAATTGTTTGAGCATATTGATATTATTAATCTAAGTCTTGCATAAATAAAACAAGAAAACTGTAAACTTAAAGAAGAACTTGTTGTTGCTAAGGAGACAACGAAAATCTTGACGTTAGGAGCTAAAAACTGAAGAAAGTTTTAAGTTATGATTACTCACATAATGATGCATATGGTCTTAGATATAAGAATGATAGCTTCACACCTTTAATGTTAAACATCATATTTGTAAGATCCTCTAACTCTACTTTTACTCTTACTACTTATGCACAAACCACCATTACATCTTTAATAAAAAAGCTATTAAGTTTGTGCTTGTTTGTCATTATTGTGGTAGAAAATTTCATATAAGACTAAAATGTAGGTTTTTTATGAGTACTTCTAAATTTAATAATTATATCCATGTTTTATATAGTAGGACTCATAACCATCATCCATCTATGCATGTTACTTAATATTTTAGTATGAATGAAACTTATAATAACATGCTCAAAAATTATATTAGTAAGCATGAAATCTTAGGTTCAAAGAGACAAATAAAATTCAATATTTTTAATTTATGATTTATTATCATCATTCTACTATGCATATTGAATTTTCATGTAAGATAAATATGAAAAGTACAATTAAGTCCAAGAACATGCATATAAAACCTAAGGTAGTTGGTCACAATATAAAGAAATAGAGAAATAAAAATTCAAAAAAATTTGAGTTAGGAAATTTTTTTTTATCATCTAATCATATTTTTTTTTTTGTTTCACTTAGGTACTTTTTGTAAAGTACTTATATGACTCTAGGTGGGCAATTTTATAGTACTGATTTATGTTATTTCTTTTTCCTAGTTAAAAAAATAAATTTAACAAATGTTAAGTAGAATCCTTATACACATACAACCTTTTCTTTAGTGACTTAAATCGTTTTGATATTTATTGTATAAATGATTCTATAATTTTAACTTGTGCATTCACATATATTTTTATATGTGATGATCGATGTTGACATAGACTTATTCACACATTTCACGAACACACATGTATATTATGCTTAAATTTTATGATTTTATTAAAGGACTTTAGGACTTTAACTAATCTTAACCATAAAATTGTGTTGAATTTTATTTCTTAATTTCTAAAATTTTACCATATGAGGCACCTAGTATTGAGAGAACTACCTATTGTGATGTGTGAAGCTACCTCCATGAGTGGAGAGTGCTACCTACTGTAATGTAATGTATGAAGCTACCATCATGAGCAGAGAGTGTTACCTCACAAATAGTGTGAAAGTCATCATGTAAGGTTTATAGCTTATGCATGTAAAAAATTAAATTACGAAGATTATAGAAAAAAAGGGTATTATACTTATAAAAAAATATACTTGGCATGCACAAAAAAGATAGCAAAAAGAGGTTAAAAATAAATAAATAATCTTATATCTCATTTATAAAATAAAAAAAGAAATAAAAGTTGTAGGTCCTTTATTAGTATATATATATTATTTTGTAATATTGAAGACTCAATGGCAATTTTACATGATAGGTAAAACAAATTTCTTTTGAATCCTTCATGATTGATCATAAATGAATTACTTTGTATACTTATGAATTTCAAACATATATATTATTTCTAAGTAAATGTTAATATGTCATTTTATGTGCTAAGTCGTATGTGTCTCTTCTACTCCATTTGTTTAATTAAACAATAGATAATCAAAATTTGAGTAAAAATAAGTTCTTAATTAGTAGTATGCTTGTTTGAGATTAAATTAATTTAATACTATATGTGACTATTTATAAAACAAAAAAAATACAAATTTTAATTTATTTTTGTTATCTTTTCTTTATGTATTGACTATTTAATTGGTTTTATAGTTAAAGAGCCATAGAAATTAGGAGGAATTTAAACCACATTGCACTTTTACATTGATATGTTTTTACATTACCCTTGTACCTTTAGGAAATGTTTAACTCCATAGTAACATTGCATACATTTCTTTTCGATTGTTCTTAAGTTTGTAATTTCTACAGTACTTTGTCCTTTTCATATGTCAAAAAGGGGGGAAAGTGAATTATTGTTTAACATTTTATGTTTTTGCATTTCTTTTGTATGTCCTTTTCATTATCATGTTGTTACGTTGTTATGCATATAATTGGAGAACATAGGATAAGAATGGTTTACATCATTTTATTTTATGTCAATCTTGATTGATATGAATGCATACATCTTATAATTACTCTTTACACTTCGTTTATTTTTATATAAACTGAATTAATGTATAATGAGACATTCAAGCCAAGTTATCATATGCTTTGTATATATGATTTCATTTATAGACAAGTTTGTCAAGATGCAACAAAGACGAATTCATTAGACCGTATGATAGTTCCACTATAGAATCTAGAACATCGTAGTATTTTTATTTTATTCCTATAAATGTTATATAGTGAGTAAGAGGTTTTACCAAACAAAAATATCAAATTGGGAGTTTAGAAGTACTATAAGTGTTAGCTATTTACATAGATAAAATATTTACATGTAATTTTATCTTTAGATTTGTTATCAAGTCTATCAAGAGAAGTCAAATAAATACTCGAGTTTTATATAGTCGTAATTAAGATATATTTTTTTATAACTATTACACATAATATTACATTAATGCATTCAATTACACATAATATTGTATTAATGCATTCAATAACACATGTTCATAATATTTAAAATTATTTTTATTGTTAAAATATTTATTTAAATTCTAGTTAATTTATAAAAATATTACTTAATCTTTTCTCAAATGTGACTTTTATAATGTGTCCCTAAACTTCTCATTATTTTATTTTGAATTTTAACAAACCTTTGCTAATGAAGCACAAAAGAAATTACTTAATTATGTATACATTAGTTTTCTGATCTAATGTCCTGCCGAAAAAACAAAAATAATATACATACATCATCGGCATTATTAAAGGAGTACGGCGGCAGCTATGGAATTACACACATCCAAAAATTGCTTCGTTAGTTTAAAGAATTAAGTGCTTAACAAAACTTTCTATTTGGTGCGTTAGCCGAGAAATTAATTTTTACAAAAATATATATAGATATAATATGTTATATTTTATGGTTGATCGAAGATAACCGTCAAAACTCTACCAATGGTGGATATCAGATGTATTACGAGGTATAATTTTATTTTTATTTTATGAATTATGTTTTCAAGATATTTTGATGATAAATATGAAATTATGACTATTAAAATAAATTTTTACTAATTTGAAAAAAATTGGTAAGAAAACAATAATGTCGATATTCTTGAAAATAGTGAAAAATAAAAACAAAGCAAATCTCTCGATCTTTAATACTTTATTATTCCAAACAGCTTCGGCCTAGAGGCGTAAAGCCCAGTGGTCATTATGACTTATGAGTTAGTGGTTTTCTTTTCTAATTTACTCACATAAACACATAAAGCAAGCTAGTTTAATGTGGATGGATACTGAATTCAGATGTACTGCATGAATGTAATTCAAATTCACCAATGAAATATCAGAGGAATTTGGGGATATTTAGCAAACCATCAAACATTAAAGTTAAATATTTCATCAAACATCTTGTGAGCATAGCAAACTTCCAACTTTGTTACTCATGAATGATCACGGGAAACTCATATCTGAGAATAAAAGAGATTAAACAAGAAGAAATCACAATAAATTTGAGCCTAAACTCATCTCTAAATGTTTTCAAACCCATCCTTCCTCAAGAAGAAACAAATATATCTACAACCAAAACAGTTCAAAAATCAACAATAATAAAGATGAATAAATAAATACTAATAAAGACCTACTGGAGAGAGATGCTTCCGGTAAGGAAGATCACTCTCCAACAAGAAGAGCAAATCACCACAGGAAGAAAACCTGTGCAAGAATGATCGAAGGAAGAGAGAAAGAAGGAGAGCAAAGCTTACGTTTTTTTAACCGTAACTTAAAGGTTTTCGAACCCTTACAAATTTGAGATAATTTTTTTTTTAAAATGAATAATATTATCCCAATATTTTTTTTATTTTAAAATTAATTATATTTTAATATTAATATTATTAATTAATATTGTCATTTAATAAAGGGAAATTGTGGTATTATTAATTTAGACCATAACAATATGGTTTCTCAAAAACTTATTATGTTTTGTTTGACCTTTTAGTTTCGGTCACTAATGTACCAAAAAAAAAAAATCATGCAATTGAGTTCACCAACCTCTAGTTTTTTTTCTTTTTATTTATTAATGATACTTCATGGGATTTTAAAATTATAATTTTAGATAGGAAGAGGATTTTATCAATCGTGAACCACACTAAAGTTTGAATTTAGTGGCTTTAGTTATGTCTTCAATTACTTTTCAGTTCAAATATAAAAGTAGTATATTAACATCTATTTTAATGATGTTTACATCTTTAACTTTAACTTTTAGATTCAAATTTATTTTCTAAAAAAGAAAACCCTAATAGAATGCTACTAAATTAACTTATATTAACTTTTAGATTCAAATTTATATACCATGGATGTGTGCCAATTTAGTAAAACTCAAACTAGTATTAATTGGACAGAAGCAAAGTCTTTAACTTCATGTTGGGCTATAATATAAAACTAATATCGCCCTACCCATTTCTTTGTATGTCTTTCTTGAGATTGGAACCCAATTTTAAAGATAGGTCCAGTCCAAAGACCAACTTGAATGGCCCAGTGTACTGCAGCCAATTTCAATCTCTCTTGGAAATTGATTTATAATGGAGCTTGTAAGGTATTATTCTTCACTGTCAAATGTTTCCCCTCTAACCCTCTAAATATTCTGATGGCTTGAAACACATATAAGAAATTGATTCATTTTAAACATATATTACTCTATATGCTAAGATCCACTATTTATTACCGGAATTTACTTATTCGTGTAAACTTATTTGATGAAATATTGAATTTATATAAGTGATAACAATTTAACATTTTTATTAAAAAAAAAAATTAAAAGGGATTTAACCTGAAACTCGCGTGATCTAATTACTCTAAAAACCTCAAAATCTACCTTGATTTATTCATAACCAAAAAAAATATATATATATCATCCTTACCATCAATTCAACCCCGTTGTCGGGAAAACTCATTGATGATGCACGGTAGTAACAAGAGAAAGAAACACATGGCTACCAGGGTTATTAAACATGATATGGAAATTATCCATATGCTAACTGATGCAAAACTCAATTCAAATCATTATTGAAGCTGTGGTTAACAGGTATATGAATATTATTATTCTATGTATTCTTGATATCTTCTTTCTCTAAATACTTTCTTTCACCTCTAATGTTGTTAATCTTGATTTCTACTTTTTGTAACCAGTATGCCACGTGAAGATGTGTCTTTAAGCGTCAAGCCGTGGATATTTCTTCCATATGCCAGGTTAATCAGGATATTTGATTAAAATAATTATTTTTTAGTGTAAAAAAAAATTTGATATTTTAATCACATAATTTCAAAATTATATAATTAAAATGTCAAAATTTTAAAATTCGAATAACTTATTATATAACTTATAAAAACTACTTAATCAAATTAAGAATATCTTAATGATACAAATATCATTACTTAAAAAGTTAATCACTTGTAAAAAAAATTATTTCTTAATTCTTAAAATATTTTTCAAGAAAAATTAATACAATTCATATATATATATATATATATAACTATAATTTCTAGACCGATTATCTTTATCTCTCTCAATAAATATTACATACTCATAGATCAATAAATTACTTATTTTTTAAAAGAATCGAGTAAATAATATGATTATTATATTTAAATTAAAAAATTTAAGATGATGTAGATAGATGATATTCGAATTAGAAATCATACAATCCATTTGAATTCATATTAACGGATTTTATATTATTATACAATTTGATATTAATCAAATTATTATTAAAATTATAAATAAAATATAATATGTTAAATTTAAATATTACATGGAATACATTTACATTAAATTATTATCTTAATTTAAAATATAAATACAAGTGATAAATAATTATCGAAACATGTTTTTTATTATTTATAATTATAAATAATAAATTTTAACATAAATGTAAAATTTTAAAATTTAAGTGTTATGTTTTATATAATAGTAATTTATATATAAATTACTATATTAATTCAATAAAATATTTAAAATGTTTGAATTTAAATTAATATGAATTTATTATATCATGGATCATATTTATATCCTATCTATTAAAATTAGTGAAAAACGCTGTCAGCTGCTCACCTCTATTTACCTATGATAATGGCAGTACGGCATGGCATGGCCTCAATGGTGATAAATCATCAACGACTAATGAAACTGAAAATATTTCCTTAAAAAAATTGATAATAAAACTGAAAATATGATAGGCCGATGATCACCGTACGAATGAAAACATTTTGGGAAATAACGAATTTATTATTATTTGAATTTTCAATTAAAGAGAGCAAGTAAGTGGCCACGTTTTTAACGAGTTCTAAATTCGAAATAATAAGAGGAAGAAGAATGGGAAATAAAATAAGGTGGAGGCAGGTTAGGGCGTTAGGCAATTAAGAAAGGCGAAGGTATACTTAAAAGCATAGGCACATGTCTGGTGTCTGGTGTCTGTCGTCTAAAGTTACATATTAATTAATTAAGATACCCACACCTACATATTACTCTAAGAAAAAAAATTGGACGAGACGTGTTGATCAATAAATTATATATATTGATATTTTTAAGAAAATATTATTTTCTTTTAATAAAAATGAAATAGTAAATGAAATTATTTTCACATGATCAATAAAGATATATAATATAAAACTCTTATATTTTAATAAGGATATTAATTACCCTTAAATTTATATCCATATTTTTACCTTGTGTTACGTGTTATTAATACATAACAAAAGATATTACTTTTTTTTAATTTTAAAAATAATTTTAATATATAACATAATATAATATATATATATATGAGTATAAAATAAGTAGTAAAAAAAAAAAAGGCATATTCAAGAGCAAATAAAGAAGAAGGAAAACTATGAGAATGAAGTGAACAAGAAGAAAGAATATAAATTTTGTATTTATGTAATTTGTTTGTTTTACAATATATGTATACATAATTTTTTCGTAAATTTTATTTATTTACTTTTAAATATAAAAGCTTCATTAAAAAGAACAATACAATTTAAAAACATCAACATCAATTACACACAACATAAAACCTTAGAAAGAGCTAACAAAATAATTAGCAACGTAAATGCATGAACTAACTATCATAAACAATAATGTTTTTCTTTCTACCAATCATATAGACAATAAAAGAAGAACTAGTTAAATTTAAGAAATTGACACAAACAATAAACAAAAACATCACAGACCACATCATTGAAACATAGTCTCTAAAAACAAAGCCAGGCACCTTATTAATTATCCGGTTAAAAGAAAATTAACAAATTGAGTAAGTTAAAGGAGATAAATGATAAGTGAAACTAGGTAATAACAATATAAAAATTAAATAATAGAGTATCGACACTTCAACAATATCTAAATCTAATAGAACTAAAGAAATACAATAAAAAAATAATATTGATATCTAAAAAAATATTGCAACTTTAAAATCAAGTAAATTATCACTAGAGTCAAAACCACTATTCATAAAAACTTATCGAGATCTCATAGATCTCTACTAGTTAGTATCTTTACACTTGAAATATTACAAGTACTCAGTCATGTCATTATTCTCTTTGAAAACCTCTATTATTAACCAAATTGATTTAATATGGTCTCGAAAAAGGACATCAATATTAAAATTGCTCTTATCTTTCACAATTAAGATCAAAAGACCGATCAAAATTATTAATACGAGCTATCACGTCTTCTATAATTTTCTTCGACAACCATAGCCCTCGGTTAAATCAAAAAATATTTAGAAAAATCTCACAAAAAGAGGAAAAAACCAAAAAAGAAAATCCAACAATACGAGGAAAGAACTAGTGAGAGAAATTAAAGTTTGAAGCAAATTTGAAAACCAACCCACAAAGGTTGGAATGGGAGGCCAAAGCATAAAAGACGCTTGGAGAATGTGATATCTAATTTTTTTATATTTCCTTATACCAAAACTCCCAAGATTAAAATTGAAAAAATATAGAGAGAAATGGAGGTAAAAACTATGAAAAACAAAACAAAAAACCAAAGTTTAATTACAAACCACTAAATTAAACCTAAACTATAATAATCACCTGTTAATCTGTTAATGTGCATAACACAAACTAGACCCTGATCACAGAGCAATTTCTTAGAGGAATTCCAAGAAAGTCACGAGGAAAATGGCTTGCAAATATATCTTTAAATTACCTCGTAAGGCTATAACACAAGATCCAAAGAATCAAAGTTCTCGGATAGCACCTAAAAGAACTGAGCATAGTAAATCGTAAACCAAATCACAAACAAAACTAAATACCAATCACATAAAACAATTATGATGAAGAAATGAGTGAGATGATCCAAGAGCTACATAAGTTGAGATGGTGATCTACTTTAAAAGTTTAAAGTTACGGATCTAATTAAACTAAAGGGTCAAATAGGTAATTTTTTGAATTATGTTTAATTAAAAAATCATAAGTGGTTAGACATTGAATCGTGTGTAAATAATATAAAACAAAAATAAATATGAATTTGACATATGATATTTTAGATAGAAATAACCTAGGTTACAACAATGATCTAATAAGAAAATCATCAGTCTATCGAACCACCTAATTATTTATTATGAAAATCAATGTGCAATTACATGGTTAGGTTTTAAACTACCATTCACATACTACTATAAAAAGGGATATATCAATCAGATGTCGCTATGGTAATCTCTTTTTAATGGTAATATTTATAATAATTTAATTTTTTCATTCGTATGTCTCTGAAATTTAGACTGCTTGTTTGATGGATGTTTACGTGCTCATGTATGTAAGGGAATATGAATTATTATATGGATCAACTGTTTTTTGTCTAGTTTTCTTGCCGTAATGCTGGTGATTAGGCCAATCAAGATTCTAAGCCAACCAAGCTTACTCGCATCCAATTATATTTTGACGACATTATTTTATTTATAATTTAAGTTAATTATATGTATTGTATATGCATTATTTGTTTTTGTAATAAATTTAATTATCAAGTAATTAATTATATTTAAATTTTTAATTATTTGTATTATTATTTATATTTTAGTTTTTTATGCTATATATATATATTGAATAATACAAAAAATTAAAATTAAAATTAAAAAAAATATAAAAAATGTACGTGTAAAGTCGGTTCACGCGTTCACGCGGTGAACCGAGTTTAATGACTATTTTTGTAGTAGTGATATATAAAGCCTTCAAAACAACATACTCAAGATCTCTAGTCATACAAGCAATTGAACAAGTTCAACAAACACCTAAAAAGTTAACACAAGTGTAAAATGTGTCATAAAACAAATTCATTAATGAAAAACCTTAACTAGAAGATTTAAGAATAAATCGGTTAAATTATATCATATAAAACAAACAGATTAAGTCCAAGTTTCTATAAAAATAGATTCTTTAAAATTAAATGATTAAAACAAATAATTATGATCACCGATAAAATTATTTGATCCAAATATGCAAAAACCTAATAAAAAAGAAGCTATATAAATATGAAATCGCAATATCATAAAACAAATAAGCTTATTAATCAATTAAATATAATAAAAAAATGTTTGATATATTAATTCAAGAAAGAGTCTAACAAAATATAATTCGGTTTTTATAAAACGCTTTGAGAGTCAAAGCACAAAACAACTAGAAGAATAGAATGAGTATGATTGTGTGGTTGTTTAAAACAATGACTATTAGGTTGTTTATATAGGAAAGATGAAACCCTTATGATAGGTTAAATAACTATTATTATTATGTCTATTAAAACAAAACGTAGACCAACAATTAATATGAATATAATAATAAAAGAATATTTTGATTTGAGTATACAAATAAGTTTTAAATTAAAAATCCAACCACACAATCGATCTATCTAGTTCATACTCAATCAATTGAAATCTTTTTTTAATTAATCCAATAACGATTAAAAATAACCAAAAACAAATATCGATATTTTATTGATGGATCTACTTAAATATATAAAATATATTCTAATATGTTTAAGAATAAATATATACGTACATCTAAAATTAATTTATATTTAAACGTTTTTTCTTTTAATATCACGAAAACTAGTTAACTTCATAGAATTGAAGAATCGAAGAATCCGTAGAAGCTGAGCAAAACTCGGTAGAAAAAAATGGATATATCGGAGAAAACGTCAACTCACAAAGTAAAGGCGGAGAAGAAATCGGAAAAAAGAGAGAATTGGTATTTAATTCCTTTGTTAACTTGATGCTTATACATATCTAACTAACTCTCAGAATATTCGTTTCTAGTGTACTCATTACTTTGTAACAAACTTTTACTCTGCACATGAGGAGAAGTAGTTGTAGTGATTCATCCAATTCTGTTGAAGAGTGTTTTATTGAATTACCCTTGTTAAGAAATAGTCACATATTTATATATTATTATCATTTCTCATACTAAACAATCTAATCATATATATTTGTACTGGACAGCAATCTCATGAACACATCCGTACACTCAACAACCCTTTTATCTACGACAATCGTAATAAGAACAAGCGGTTGGACGATAACTTGGTAATTTTATTTTTAGCTTAACATATAATTTTTTTTTTTACATTTTCTTGAACATTTTATTTTATTTATTTATTTTTTTGAGATTTGAAGCCTACCACTTACAAATCTGAATTTACTAAGCAAATGATATTGCATCATTACGCTATTGTTTTCTGAGTGATGCGTTTCCCTCTGTCGAAGTTTATGTCGATTATAAATAGGTGGCTTGGATCTATCATGAGTCAAAGGTCATGTTTGTTAGAAGTGCTTCAAACTCTTTCTTCAATGAGTCCTTTTAGTTGGATGAGAAAGCGTGTTTTCTTAATAATAAATGTATCACCAATGCTTAGAATGTAGATCTATATATTTTGGGTATTGAATGTGTATTTGACTATTCGGTTTTGGATTCAATTCATTTGGTACATTAGGGCTTTCTACTATAAATTTTGCAGTATGTTCGTATTTGAAAAAATCTATATTTCCAGCTTCAGAGGCATGTTGTACTGGCCCTGCTTCTTTTGGTCAGCATAGTTTCTCATTTTCTCAGAACCCAAACATGGGTAGAAAACTTATAGGGATGAAATTGCAAATTTAAAAACTTACAGTGACGAAATTGCAGAGTAAAAAACTTATAAGGGTGAACGGCGAGGTAGGAACAATGAAGAGAGCAAGGAGGTCGTCGATCGGCGACAACAAGGAGGATAATCAAGCCAATGTGAGAAAGTTTTGACGTTTAGGGATTGAATCCTAAAATCATTAATAATTAATTAAATAAGTACAACTAAGATAAAATAAATAAATTAATTAAATTATAATTTATTTAAAATAAACTAAATTTAAATAACTTCATTTGATAACTCTTTTTATACTTTAATATTATTACTATTAATTAAAATTATTTTTATAATAATAATAATTTATTTTAGGATAATAAAACTCTCGACACTAAATTACGTTACTTTAAAAACATTTTTTTCTTCATTGAAAAGGAGATCCAAAGAATTTATGGCCTCTGAGGTTCTCACCTACCAAGCTACTACTCTGTGTCTCTCTCAAACCCTCTGCCTAAAACCCCATCCTCAATTTAATTTGGAATTTATTATTGTGGAACAATTTTCTTCTTACTTATTGTATCATTAATATGTGCATCTTTACTATATAAATAAAGAAAAAAAACTGAATTTTGATATATTTAATAAAAATGCATTTTAATTTTATATTTATTAAATAGACTAATATAATTTTAAAAAAATAATAAAAATTAATCATTTTTATAAAAAATAAGAAAGAATAAATTTATTTATTTTTATAAAATTAAAATTTATACTATTTTATTTAATAAATTTAAAATATATTTTTATTAAAAATAATGAAATGCTCTCGATAAACCAAACGTGATATTTGTTTATTAAGGCTAAATTAATATATATATATATATATATTAAATCCACGGAAATAGCACGATGCGTCAACCAAAAGGTTCCGGATAAATGACTCTTTTACGTTGTTTTTTTTCTTTTTTCATTTTTAAAAAATAACTCTTTTATCTTACTAAAATAAATTATTTATTTTTACTTTAAATTAATAAAATATATTATTAATACAATTATTTAAAATAAAATAAAAATATAGTAATATTTGAATAATGAAAATTGTTATGAATATAAAATTATTCATTAATTATAATTTTATTTAATAATAATAAAAATAATATAAAATAAATAATAAATATAAATAAAATATTAAGTTTTTATTTATTTTTATCGTTATTGTAATAAAAATCATTGTTACATATGTAATACTGTAATACATGTACATCTAAAGCATCGATTATAATTTGAATAATTTTGTATACCATCGGCAAAGAAATTATACTATTGATATGGGTATAATTTTGATTATTAATAAGATTTAATAAAATTGTATAAAATTATTATATATATGAGTGGCACTGAATAGACATTTTTTCTTATAATTTTGAGTAATGTTATATAGCAATGGTAGGTAAGTAAAATCATTGATAGGATATAAATCTGATCATTAATTAAATTTTAAAAAATTATATAAAATACATAAGTAGTCCACTAGTTTAAGACTAATTCCAAACATTTTTAACAATGAGTTGATATTGTAAAAATAATATTCTTAAAATTATAACAATAAAAATAATATTTGAAAAATATTGAACGGATATAAACGATATTATTTAATTTGAATGATATTTAAAATAAAATGATATATCATAATTTTATAATAATAAAAATTTATAAAATAAATATAAATATGATATTTTTAAGATTATAAAATTTAAAAATATTTTTTTACTGCTTTCTGTACCTTCTTTTACCAAGTTCAAAATCCTGCAATAAATTTCAAAAAATTGATAATTATAATAATAATTTTGTTATTAATGTAATAAAAATATATAAAAAATTATTTTATTTATGATATTAATTATATTTTAATTTTATTATTAAATAAAATTATTTTAATAAAATATATTATGATAATATTAAGAAAATTTTTATTTTATAATTTATGTATATTAAACTATAACAATAATAATATTTCATTTAAAATACATTTATATAAACTTTTCATTATGAGTTATTTTCCAAAACAACCCTATTTTTAAGACAAAACGAAAAACCTTATTTAATTCCCACGTTAAGTTTCAACCGAAGTTGTCTCTTTTCTCTGTTTGCTTTCTAAAATTTTCAACTAAGTGACTGTCCACTCTTGAGTTTTGCTCACCTAATTAGATTCCATTTATTATATAATGCGTTTTTATTTTATTTTAAGGTAGGGTTGTTATTATTATTAAAGGGTATATATACAATTGTCAATGGGGTAAAATAGGATCGAAAACTAGAAATTATAAAATTTATTATTCATTTTTATTTAAAATATTTACAGAGATATATGAGAGATTCTCAGTGAGGAACGAAAACCCCAAAATAAGTAACGAAAATCTATATAATATTTTAAATGTTATTTTTATTTTTTAAATTTTTATTATAAAATAAAAATTATAGTATAAATAAATAATAAATAATTTGTAATGATAAAAAAAAAATTTTGAGTCAATAAAAAATAAAACATTAAACAATATTTATTTTAAAGAGAAAAATAAAATATATATAACAATAAATTCATAATCATTTTATATTAAATAAGATTCATATAATATTATTGTTATAGATTAATTTAAACAATAAATTATAAATAATTATAAGATTTTAAATTTTTAGAATATAAAATATAAAATATCCCATACCTTACTAATAATTAGTTTAAATTTAAATGTAATTAAATTTATAAAAAAAATTAAATTTTTATATATTTATTAAAATATGATATATAATTTCAGAAAATGAGGTAGGGAATACGATCTCCGTTCTTACCCCATTTCATATTATAAAATACAGATTTTTGTTCCCGTTTTCCATTACTCGTTACTCATTTTGTTTTCTCCATCCTTGCCCCTAACTAGTCAATCTCGACAAATCTAAAAATTGACAACCCTATATATAAATAAAATGTTAGGTTCAATTTTTATAAGTTTTAGTTTTTTAAAAATTTGATATTTGATACTGGTATCAACAATAACAAGATCCTATAATCAAATTCTTATAACAATTCCAAAATCAATTAAAAAATTGAATTTCTATAGTTTTTGTGAAAATATAAGAAAACCTAATATCGAGCAAATTTCAAATAATGGATATTTGTAAAGATCAAACCTTACATTTAAGCAAAGTGTTAGAGTATAAATGAAATGTTAGATTACCTCTTATAAACTTAGCGAAAATTAATAATATTATTTTTATACAATTATTAATTATTATAATTATTTTTATATAACAAAATTATTAAAGTAGATTTTGTTAATTTCGTAGCAATATTTCTATTTTTAAAAGTATTTAAGTATTAAATTATGAGTTAAAACATTTAATTATTTTACTTTTTTTTATGAAAATATCAATTTTTTATTATCACAAAAAAGGTATATAATATAAATTTTATCTTAATATTATTATTATATTTATACGAAAATAATTATTAATAAATAATAATTATTATTTTAATATTGAATATTAATTAGTAATATATACACATACTAATTGACATTCAAATGTGATTAACTGTGCAGCTGAATACAAATTATAGAAGTCTTTTTGACTTTTGTGAACAGACCCTTCTTTAAAGAAAAAAAAAAGAAATAAATAAAAAGAAACAGCCTCTTCTTCAAGTTGTTTACTATGGTATTATTGTAAATTAAAGCATAATTGCTTATTTAATTGCAGCTCCAAGTCATAGTTAGTAATGTTTGATTTTTAGCTATTATGATGTAGCATTTTTCAATAGAAAAAGTCTTTATATCCTCACTACTCACTGATATTAACTTCATTCATACTTGAAAAATTAACTAAATATTTCATAAATGATACAGATTTACTAGCGGGAATCATGTTTGAAAAAAACCTTTAAAAAATAAATATGTTATTTAGATTGATGTTCCATTACATTCAAATATAATTTTAAATATATAGGTTGTACAAAATTTATTAGAATCAACTCAATTCGTATTTTTTTCTAATTAAATCTACTAAAAATTATTGATTTTAGATTTATATTTATTTAAATTAATTTTTTATTTTTATAAAATTAACTTATATAAAATTAATGATAAATTTCTCATTTATTAAAATATTATAAAAAACAAACTAAACTAAATATTTTTTATATTTATACTTTTATATATAATTATTTTTTTAATTGCATTCTTCCCCCTCTCTCTATATTGTTTTTTCCTTTTGTCTTTTCATTTTCATAAAAATACCTCACTCCAGGACTTTCACCCAATCACCCCCCCTGTGACAGCATACCAGCATCCTGTAGCAATACTTCACCCAGTTAACATCCTCTAACTATGATTCATAGTAGCATTTGCCAATTTCTTTATTTCTTCTATTTTCCATACTTTTAAATATTTATTATATTTTATGATTAATATTGAGAATAATTCATTAATAATATTTATCAATATTCTTTTATTTAAAACTTTAAATTTTAATTTCTTATATTCAAATTAAACCTAGTGTGTGTTTATTCACTTACATTCAAAAACATGTTTGCTAGTTTATTATCAATTTTGAATTGAACAATAATATTTTTTTAATTATTTTTATTAAAATATTATTACTTTAATGTTAATTCATTGACAAAATATTTTATTGAAATTTATTTTTTAAGTAAAAATAAGTACTTAAATAATTTTATATTATAAAATTATTATTGTTGATTTTTCTCAAATTACTTTGTATTAAATTTATTTTATTATATTTTAATTACTTGATAATAAAAATAATATTTTAATAAATAAATTATTAAAATAAAATTAGGTTTTGGTTTATTTTTATGAAAGTTAAATAATTAAAACATATATTTTAAATATATGATGGATTTAAAATTATAATACAAAATTTATTTAAAAAAATATTAAAATTAACATTGAAAACATTAAAAATTATAATATAAAAATTAAAAAGATTAATAAATAAAATTTATTAACAAAAATGTGTGATTTTTTTGTTAGTAAAAATACTTGATTCAACTCAAACTAATATATATTTGTATACAATAACAATATATCTAAATAATTTAAAATATGTAAATATCATATTATATTTGAATTAAATTGATATAATATAGAGCAATTCTTTTCGTCATAAATTGTAACAAGACAACAATACACGTGATAGATTATGATTATATATTTTTAATTTATTTAATTAAATATCTGATCATAAGTAAGTGATTGTTTTACCACAAATTGTGCTAAAACAATTTTTTTTTTTAATATAAGGCAAGTTTAAAAGAAAGAAAAATTTTGAATTAGTATTAAGTTAAATTTAGAGAAGAAAAACTGCTATTCGGAGTGTTCCTTGTTATGCGTTACTTATAGCCCCCGTAGGATTAGGCCTAGTTTTGTCAGCTCGTTAAATAAGAACTGAACTTCAACAATAAAATGTCAGCTAAAAAATTAAATTAACATATTTAAGTCGATTTAAGATGGAATAACATCTTTTATTTTTTAAATTTAAGATATATATATATATATAAATCTAAAATATTATAAGTTTTTTTTATATATAAAAGTTTATGAATAAATATATGTATTATCAATATATAATTTAGTTAAACTAAATATAGACTGTGTTTGAACCACGTCTAACTCAATAGACATATCGAGATATCTAAGTGGAGTTTAAGACTACGATGTTGTTGTTCAAACTAATTTATATGCTAGTAAGATGACCTCAACTTGACATGTGTTTGTTTCGTTCTCTTTAGGATCTAGTCTTTAAGTAAACCTTGGGAAATAAGTTGATATTATTTTGATTAGTAGCCCAAATTGTACCAACTTCTATGAATATGTGGTTAAAAGGGATAAGTCACAAGTTCGAAGCTGGGAAAGCGCTAAAGAAATGTGTGCCAGGTTAGGGTCGTCTTGCTAGTATATAAACTAGCTTGAGCAATAATGTCATAGTCTTGGGCCCCTACGTAGATATCTTTAACAAAAATGATGCCTTTTTTAACCACGCCTAACTCAATGGAGGTACAAGATATCTCGGGATATTCACGTAGGGCCTAGAACTACGACATTGTTGCTCAAGCTAGTCTAGTTCAGATGGTACCAACTTGCTTCACATGGTTTACTTAAGGGTTAGGTTTTAAGTTCGAGAGCTAGAGAGAGCAAAACAAGCACATGTTAGGCTGGGATTGCCTTGCTATCCCAATATGTCTTATGCCTTCGCTAAGCTAGGCGTGGTTCAAACATCAAATCCAGATGGTACTAGCTTCTATAAATCTGTGGCTAAAAAGGGTAGGTCATAGGTTCGAAGCTGAGGAGGCGCTAAAGAAATGCGTGCCAAGTTGGGGTCACCTTACTAGTATATAAACTAGCTTGAGCAAAAACATTATAGTCTTAGGCCCTCACGTAAATATCTTCAATAAAAGGGGTACCTTTTGATATTTGAACCACACCTAGCTCAACGAAGGCACAAGACATCTCAAGATATCCATGTGGGGCCTAAGATTACGATATTGTTACTCAAGCTAGTTCATGACTAGTAGGGCAACCTTAGCTTGACACATGTTTATTTCGCTCTCTCCAACTCTTGAACCCAGTACTTAGCCCTTAAGTAAACCTTGGGAAGCAAGCTAGTACCATCTGGGCTACTATCTTGGGTTCCAGAGTTGGAGAGAGCGAATCAAACATGTATTAGGTTGGGGCTACCTTGCTAGTGAGGAACTAACTTGAGCAACAACGTCGTAGTCTTAGGCCTCACATGGATATCCCGAGATGTCTTGTGCCTCTACTAAACTAGGCGTGATTTAAACATCAAAAGATGCCCTTTTTGCTAAAGATATTTACGTGGGGGCCATGACTATGACGTTGTTGCTCAAGCTGGTACTATCTGGACTATGATTAGTAGTCTAGATGATAACAACTTATTTCTCAAGGTTTACTTAAGGACTAGGTCTTGGGTTCGAAAGTTGGAGAGAACGAAACAAACATGTGTCAGGTTGAGGCTGCCTTGCTAGTGAGTAACTAGCTTGAGCAACAACGTCGTAGTCTTAGGCCTTACATGAATATCCCGAAATGTCTTGTGTCTATGCTAAACTAGGCGTGATTTAAACATCAAAAGATGCCCTTTTTGTTAAAGATATTTATGTGGGGGCAAGACTATGACATTGTTGCTCAAGCTAGTACTATCTGGACTAGGATTAGTAGTCTAAATGGTAACAACTTGTTTCTCAAGGTTTATTTAAGGACTAGGTCATGGGTTCGAGAGTTGGAGAGAACAAAACAAATATGTGTTAGGCTGGGGCCACCCTACTAGTTAGGAAATAGCTTGACCAATAACGTCGTAATCTTGGACTCTACGTGAATATCTCAAAATGTATTGTGTTTCTGTTGAGTTAGGTGTGGTTCAAACAGATTGTAAAATATTTATGACCAAATCAATTCAAATATAAGTTAATTTTTATATTTTTAAAACTAAAATTAATTTATTTTTACCTTAAAAAAATTGGGTTTCAATCGAGTGTGTACTAATTATTTGAACAAAATTGGATACATATGGAATATAATTTATTTCAAATTGGTTGCATTTTAAGCAAATGGTACAAAAGAAAATGGTTTTAAATAAAGCATATAAGAAGCAATATTAATGCAAAAATTAAAGACATTATTTAACATTAATTAGAGGTTAACAAGATATAACTAAAGTTAAGAACAATAGTTAATACGAGGTTCTAGCAAGGTGAAATTATATCCATCCCAGAAGTTAATCCTTTTCATGGAATTACCATTTACCACCTCTTTTAATGACATTAAGGATGCAGGAGCGCATTTAATAAAGAGGGTATTTATCCATTACTTAGTTGGAGCTTCTTATAAAAAAGGAGTTAATAAAACGGTGTCACTTAGTTACGTTACAAAATTGAGTTATATGTTTTGATGATATTATATTACTTAAAAATTAGATATGATTTTTTTTAAAAGTGTTACAAATATTTTTAATTTTAATTAATTAATATTTATTTAATTTGACTAGTTAGAATTGAACCATTATTTAATTAGTCGAAGTTTGGTTACTAATTATCCCACTTATTGAAACAAAGTTGGATACATCTTCAATTCGTTAGAGTTTGATAGATTAATGATCCTATTTATTTAAATCGAATTTGGTATACGTTTAATTAAATTAAATAGTTATCTAATTAGTAGTAATTTAATTAAATAATGATTCTATTAATAAAAAATGAATCAAATACATATCTAACTAAAATGAACATGTTATAATTAAACTAAATAGTTATTCAATTAATTGTATTTTGATTGATGTTGATCATATTTATTATAATTAAATTAGACGCACCTTCTGTTAACATAATTTTAATCAACCTATGATACCAATCATTGTGTATTTGATTGATTATATTTATTTTCTTTACCTTTATTCACAGTTATTTTTGTGTTAAATTAGATGTATGTATCCAAAGTAAAGTTTTTTTAGTTGTAAAGATGTCCAGCTATGTTTATTAATGGTATATTGAGAATATTAATAAAACTACAAGTTGGGATTCAAGTCAGAATAAAAACATTGATAAAAGTTAACGTGAACTTATTTTTTCAAAAAATTAAGTATAGTTTAATTCGTTATATTTTTAACATTTGAATCCTTTTATATTAAAAAAGTAGAGTACGATAATAATTGATAAAGTTTCTCTTATATTTTTTTCAACTTTTATATAAATTTTCGAATATAAAATTGATAAAAATAAAATAAAATAAAAAGTTTAAATTTAATTATTTTTTTAATTAGTAAAAAACTAAAAAACATTTCAAACTAATATAACTAAAAAAAACCTTAATAAAAAGGAAAAATATATTAACATTATCTCTTATTTATCGTAAAAATAACATTTAGATTATATATTTATTTTTTGTGATACTTTATTTTTGTTATTATTATTAAAAAAATAATTACACAAAAATAAAATTAATTTTTTTAATCTCATTTTTTAAGTATATTAAATAGAGATTATTAAAATAATATTGTAAAAAATTATCAAAAATTTAATAATAATAAAGGTAAAATTCAAACCAAAATAAATATGAAAACTATGCATTGTACAGTAATCCCTTAAAAAAACAAAAACAAATAAACAAAAAAATGAAAAGAAAAAGAAAAAGAAAAAAGCAGGCTTATCAGGCTGAAAGATACAGAAGCTCTAAAGAAGAAATGGCACTGGGTGAGAGGTCACAACCTTTCCAATTTCACTTCGACTCTGTTTTATTGTGTTATTCCTTTCTACAAAATAAAATTATTCAGTTTGTTCAAACAAATAAATGTCTGTAATTAATACATCTGCCATTCTTTTTAATATCATTATATAAATTGGCTAATAAGCTTTGAGAAAGACTGAGTGAGGATTTAGAAAGAATTGTTGGTTAAAATGAAAAGTTTATATATCTAAAATTTAAAATAAATTTAAAATTTTTTAATATAAAAATAAATTTTAAATGTTAGGATATATTATTATTATTGATAAATATAAATATATTTAATAAAAAATTATTTATGTTTTGCATTATGTCTATGAATCGTTTAAAATAAATAAAGAGTTTTTCTATTAAATCGTTATAAAATAATAATTAAAAAATAAATTTAATTATTTTAATCAACCATAAATTTTCATATCAAATTGGTATTTGATAATTGATAAGAATTTAATGCACGTAGAAGTACTCTGGAATAAAACGGAGAATGAAACAATGTACCTTGCAGTTGCACTGACCTGTGACACATGATTTGGCCAGAGGGAAAGGTATCGCTTGAAACAAGGAAAAAGTAAAAGGTTGGTTGCAAGGTAATTATAAGCAGGAAAAGAAATTAGTAAAACCAGTCTCTCTCTCTCTCTCTCTCTCTCTCTCTCTCTCTCTCACTTTATCACACACACAGTGATAGATGGTAGATCTTTGCTGTTTGCTCAAGTAATCAAAAGCTTTGCAAGAAGAAAAAACAGATATCCCAACCCAATTTCTCTTGTTTTATTTGCCTTTCTTGAGCTGGGGCTATGATTGACTGAGCAAGCAAAAGCTTCCTCTTTGTTCAATCCTTCCCAAATACACACTATTTCATAGTCTATACCACTATTTTTACCTTTTTTCTATCTTTCCTCTCTATTCATTTCTTTTTTTGATTATAGATTTAGTTAGAAAATATTCATGTACCCTTTTGTTGCTTGGATCCTTTGTAAATAACCCAGTTGAAAATTTTCTGATAAATGAAGTGAAGTGGAAGAAAATAGGATGAACAAGCATACAAGAAAGGAACAAATATAACACAATTCGTCGTTTTTCTTGCCTCATTCAAAATCCATTTTTTACTGTCTCGTTTCCTTTCAGTTATCTCCAACATTAAGCCACAAAAATGAGAAAACATGGTTGGCAACTTCCTTACCATCCTCTTCAGGTATGCCTTCAGATTTTCTCGTCCGGTTATCGTTATTGTTTCTGAACTCTGAAAAAAAAATTGTTTTCTTAATTTTATTTGAAGGTGGTGGCAATTGCTGTGTTTCTGGCTCTGGGTTTTGCTTTCTATGTGTTCTTTGCTCCTTTCGTTGGGAAGAAAATGTTCCAGTATATTGTGATGGGAATCTACACTCCACTTGTAAGCCATTTCTCCTTAATTTCTTTTAAGATGTATTTTGTTACGTGCTTTTGGTGGATTTACAAGTGGGATCTGTGTATTCTCTGTTTGTTCGTACCTTCATGTGTTTGGTATTGCTGTTTTCTCTTTCTTTATACAGCCAAACTTTACCAGGGTTGCTCTTCAACAAACAGTTTGTTAGCTTCGCTTTCTATCTACACAATTTAGGGTGACAGACCGTAGACAAGATCAATGTATTATATATCATGGATTTATCATAGGCTATGAGAAATATTTGGTGTCACTTAGGTGTGATAATTGAAAAGAACATGTAGGCAAAATCATAGAATACAATAATTTGAGTTTAAACTTACATGAGTTCTCTGGCATAAATCAAATAATCTATGCAGTGAATGTTAATTTTCTCGTTGAGACCGAGGATCACCATCTAAGAAGGTCTTTCTAGCACTTGTTCATCATCTTCCTTAAAATCCATTGTCACCAAGTATAGGATCAAGAGGTAATCAAGAGTCAAGACTTAACCTAAAGGGTCACTCATAGCCTTTTGATTCCTGAAATTCCAAGACCATTTCCCAAGAGTATGTTGTTTTTGTTTGCTCACTCTGGAAATGAACATTAGAAGTTCAGTATTTCAACAAAAGATGCTAGTTGCAATGATCTAGTGTTAGTTGGACCGATGAAATATGTGTACTTGTAGGAGTCTCAGTTCATTATGTTTCATCTGTACTGGTTATGCCTTCGTTTTTAATGAAACTTGAGCATATTTTTCTTTTCAGATTGTATCTGCCTTCAGTCTGTATATTTGGTGTGCGGCAGCTGACCCTGCAGATCCCGGAGTTTTTAAGTCAAAAAAGTATCTTAAGATTCGGAAATCTGGAAAGCATACTAGCCCAAAAGATTCTAAATTGGGTGGTGATTCAACTGCATCATTACATGATGCCAGTGCTGTAACATGTGGAGGGAAACCTATGACCAAGGAGTTACAGGATAAAGATGCAGCTTCCATATGTTCGACTGTGGATGCTGAGAGAAAAATTTCATCAGAGCGTCCATCTTGTTTCTTGTTAGCTTGTTTTTCTTATGCTTTTATCTGCAATTGTTGTGGTTCAAGTAAAGAATCATCTATACAACAAATGAGCGAGGAAGGCATGTTCTGTTGTAGTCTATGTGAAGTAGAGGTGCGTTGAAAATCATAGTTTTATTTGTATGGTTGATTAATGCCTGTTATCTGTAACTAGAAGACAGATATACTGATGTGGTAAGCCTTGAGGGTTCTCTTTACCTTGTCCTGATTCCTGCATATGTTGGGGCATGCAGCCTTTTCGTTTCATCTAGTTTTGTATTGGAACATGTCAAGCTTAGTCTATTCCTTGTCCCTGCTTTTGCACTCATTCTTACTCACTTCTAAGTTTGGTTATGTATTGTCTTTTAAGCTTATGCGATTCAAATTTGGAACTTGTAGGTCTTCAAGTACAGCAAACACTGCAGAGTTTGCGACAAGTGTGTCAATCACTTTGATCATCATTGCAGGGTATAAGTATTTTCATTAATTTACAGTTCTTTTCTTCTTCTTTAGTAATTTACCTAATCTTGCCTTCATTTTGGTTCTGTAGTGGGTTAACAACTGTATAGGAAAGAAGAACTACCGACAGTTTTTTATTCTCATGGTTGCTTCTCTCTTATTGGTAAGAATGATACCCCATTCTTATCCTAAATTGAATTCATCAAATATTTAAAACTTACATCCATCAACCTATGGATTAAAAACTTTTACTGGCCCGCTTAACTTTTAGCCAACACCTTCAAAGGTCATTCCTTGTTTTGCTTTCACCATTTTGAGTTCCTCGGCTGTTCAATTGATGCCTTAAACCCAAACTTGAAACCTAATTCACTGCCATGACCCAGCCAGATCCTGAAGATCACGTCAGAGTAAGCATTTTATTTTCTCTTCATTTTTTATTTTAATTGATTATTGACAGGTATATACATGGTTTGTGCACCTTGGGCTTGAGATTGCAGCTTATTCTACAATGGACAACTGGGATTCTTGTGCTCATCTGCTGTTTTCTTGAGAGGAAGCAATTCTCTGTGGACATTTCTGCAAAGTTGGGTAGCAGTTTTTCCTTAGTGCCATTCGTTATTGTGGTGGTGAGTTTATTCATATGGAATTCATGTACCTATTTTAAGTATAGCTTTGAATTGTGATCAATTTTCTTTAAATATATCTGCTTCTGTATTTTCAACAGAATGCACCAAACTGATTCTTTTGATGTTTTTATTGACAGCAGCTTCTGTTCATACTAATAAAATTTAGATAAATTGTAACAGGCAGTGTGCACCTTTTTGGCAATGCTCGCAACCTTACCACTTGTACAGCTATTATTCTTTCACATCCTTCTTGTCAAAAAAGTGAGTGGTAACTGTCTCCTTATATCTCTCAGGGCTATCTTTCTTATGTGGTCTTTTGATGAATTTGTTTGATGTGTCCATCCATTTAAATTCTCATCCCATCTATGTGAAAGTAATAAATATTGCATATAATTATTGCTTGTAATAGAACATCTGGTGGCAGAACATAGTTCCATAAATTAAGATAGATATCACAAGTTGTTGCCTTGAGAAATTGCTTTGTTGCGTTCTTAGTTTTTCGTTCTCAGTGTTATTAATAAGGTATTTATCGCTATCTGGAATGCGATATAGGGAATCAGCACATATGATTATATTGTAGCTTTGAGAGAGCAGGAGCAAGAACAGCAAGGAGTTGGAATCCAACAGAGTCCTCAAATGTCTCCTGCTAGTTCATTTACTGCATTAAGCAGCACAAGCTCCGTTACTAATTTCCACCGTGGGGCTTGGTGCACGCCTCCACGTCTCTTTCTTGAAGATCATGTGAGTTTGGCTTGCTACTTTGCTTCAAAATCTTTTGCAGCATCTTCTTCCATTAGTCACTGTTTTTTTCCCTCTCTTTCTCTCTCTTTTCTCAATGTGTATTATATGATTATTATATCAATGCCAACTGAAAACATTCTGGCTATTCAGTTTAGAATTTCCTTTCTAGTTGGTGCTACTACCATGTGCCAACACTTGCTGCATATATTAGAAACCTCAAAAAGAAATCTTACTTTTTGATCGAGGGACGTAAGCATTGCACAAATGTGCATCACTGAGGTTGGAAAAGATATGGACTAGAAATGAGTATTGAAAGCTGTTTCAATAATTTTAAATGGGTAAACTAACAAATGTACCATCAAAGTACTAAGAAAGTTACAAACTTACCCTCTAAGTTTATGGGGTTGTAAATATAGCACTTAATTAGCATAAGTGTTATAAAAATACCATTCGCATGATATAGATGGTATTTTGTAATGTTTTCGTGTTACAAATATAATTCCGAAGTATCATAAATTGCACTAGAATGGTATGTTTGTAACACTTATGGTACTTCAGTATTACATTTGTACCCCGATAAACGTAGATGGTATGTTTGTAGCTTTTTTAATATTTTGATATTACTTTTGTTAGTTTACCCATTTTAAATTGTGTTGGTAAAATGAATTTATTAAACTTAAGTTGGCTGTTATGTTTTCCTTTCAGTTTGACGTTGTGCCACCAGAGACTGGATCTGTGAGTTCATATGGGAAAAAGGTGACTGGAGAGGAACCAATTAAAAAGAAGAATCCTGGAGCTGTGAAGATCAGTCCATGGACCCTTGCAAAGTTGAATGCTGAAGAAGTCTCAAAAGCTGCTGCTGAAGCAAGAAAGAGGTCAAAGATCCTGCAGCCTGTGACGAGACGTGATGGTTCCTTTAGGCTAGAAAATGAAGGTAGTTTTGGCAGTAGCAGTAGACGCCAAATGTTTCCAAGGCCTGAGAATAACAAAAAGCGTGCTAGTAAACGGCTGCGTCTTCCAGCTGACCTACCTACGGAGCCACTGACAAAGGTTTCTTCTAAAGCTCTTGAGAAAAGTTTCCGAGACACATCAACTAATTTGGCCCCTCTTCAGCTTGAAGCACAGAGTGCTTTACAAACAAGCCAAATGATATCAAGCTCAACAAGGATTGTTGTTTCATCTCCTGAGAGCAGTTTTGACTCACCTGACATCCACCCTTTCCGGTTGTCTTCATCTGGAGCCGAAGAAGCAAGGCAGCTCACAGGTCTGTCTGGACTAGGTGCTCATAGTGGATTCCCCCTGTCAAGATCAACGAGTGATGGTTACGAAGCATCTGGTGGAGAAGATAGTGACCGTGTTCCTTACAGAATCACACAAAGGTCAACCAACTGGAGTAATGTACTTTTTGGATCGGATCGGGATGAAAAAATTGTGAAACTGAAAGCATCATCTTCTACTGAGGTTAACTTTAGAAAGCTATGATCAACTAGTTATTAATGAGAATATAGGTGTGATTTTGATGTTATTGAAAGAAACAGTCGAAGATCAGTTAAAGATTCTTTCGTTTGTGAGCCAAGGTAACTGGTGACAGGTTTTGAGATATCAGGATTGCAAAGAGATGACAAAGGCTGTCTAGAATTTTTGTATTGGGTTTTTATGTCTGAGATGCACATACTTTGTTATTTATTTGAGCCTCACGTACTGTTCATCATGCAACAAAATTTAGGATCACAAGAGGCAATAACTAGCAACTCGAAATCATGTAATTTTCATCATTTCCTCACATGACAAATTCATTTTTGCCATGCATCCACACCCCAAATCAAGCACCCATTAAAACTCTACAATGACGTACTTTAAAAACGATGAACATCCACGTTATAACATGATTAACTGAGTCAATCATTCAATTAAAGCAGTTAAGAAGCCAATTTGTGATTGATATAGGTATTACTATGATAAAGATTAAAATGTACAAAAATAGAGATTTGATAATTAAAAGGTATTTTTAAACCAGAAAAAAAACAATGATTTAGGAATAATAATTTTTTAGTAGTCAGGTTTGATAGTAGTATAAATACATATTAAGTTCAGAATTATTTTATTTATTTTAATATATATTATTTTAAGTTTTAAAAATGTCTTCTAATAGTTAAATATACTATTTCTTTTGTTAAATATAAATAATTTTATTGAGTATTTTATTAGTTTTTAAAAGCACTCCATTTTTTAATTGTCAGTCCACTGTGGGTCCATGATATATTGGCCATTATTCAATGGGCCTTCGCCCATGATTCTAGATCCAGATTCAATAATGCACCGACAAAATTACATCATCGTGTGGAGTTCTAAGAGTCAAACGGTGAAGATAATAAAACCCACAAGATTAAACGTAACCCGCCTCGGACAAATTTCGTTATTTTCTTCCTTTCTTGTCCGCCATGAAAGCTGTCCACAGAAGCTTCTTCATACCCTTCTTACAAATTCCCTAGCAGGTGAGAGTGACAGTATTTTTCCACCCATAACTACCTTCAATGCGGAAGAATATACATTCTTGAGGTACTATTCGACATCAATTTCGTGGATCACTTTCGCATTGCCTGTTTTGTCTTAAAGCATTTTTAGTCGGATCTTCGTTAATTTTTTTGGTTAAAGAGGTATTAGATCTCTTGCATGTAATTTATTTCACTGTTGGGAATTTAGAAAAATTGAGGAAAATGGATATTTCTCCTGCAAATTCTCCCAGATTAAGGTTGGATCACTTGAGAAATACCCATTTGAGAGGATTTGAGTTGGAGCGATATGATGACGTAGATGAGTTGAATCATAGGTTCCATTCGTTGAGTGCATTAGAGATCTTGAGAGAAACTGTTAGGATTTTACGGTATAATTGCACTGCGTTTATGGGAATCGCCGCCTTCCTGATTTGTCCTGTGTCTGCTGTGCTATTAACCAAATTTTTAGTGGATCAATCACTTGTGAAGAGATTGACTCTAAGGCTTTTGCTAGTTTCCAAGTCTTGTGGACTCCCTTTGAGGCCTTTTATCAAACACTTATGCCAGAAATTTGCTGAGATGACAATCTCATCAGCTATGTGCTTCCCTTTGTATATTACTGTATTCTTGTTATCAAAATCTGCGATTGTTTACTCAGTAGAGTGTAGTTATTCAAGAAAGAAGTTTGATCCATCGTTGTTCTATGCAACCATTTGCAAAATTTGGAGGCGGCTGGTTTCCACTTATGTGTTGACATGTATGGTGGTTGTTGGTTTCTTCACATTGTTCTTTCTTGTTCTTGCGGCTGTCTGCAATGCATTTTCCCTTTTTGGGTTTTCATCTGATATTGTAATGTATGGTGCAGTGTCAGTTGGGCTTGTTTTCTCTGTTCTTTATGCCAATACCATCATCATTTGCAGTATGGCTATTGTGATTTCTATGTTAGAGGATTTCTCTGGGCCAAAGGCATTACTCAGATCTTGTGTTTTAATTAAGGGCCAAATTCAGGTGGGTCTTCTGATATTTATTGGATCGACCCTTGGAACGGCATTTGTGGAGAGTTTGTATGAGCATAGAGTGAAGACGCTGAGCTATGGAGATGGTTCTTCTCGGATATGGGAAGGACCTCTTTTGGTGATAATGTATTCGTTTATAGTTCTTATCGATACCATGGTGAGTGCTGTATTCTATTATAGCTGTAGATGTTCATCTATGGAAGCTGCAGAAGGTGAATCTCAGCAAATTTTGGAAAATGAAACCGTTTCTGGTGTTTCAATGGGTATTGAATAGCAGCAGATTTCCTATTTCATTTGTAGACTGAAAAGCTCTTCCTCATTTGGGAAGGTGATTATGAAAAGCTGTTGTGTTAAGTGTATGATTCTATTTGCTACCCCATGTTCATCACGAATGGATAAGTATTGGTAGACTCTCTGGTGCGTATGAGCTCTGGAGGTCATTGTTGTAAAGGTTGCTTTGGAATATGTTGCATAAAACTACAACCAACAGAAATTTTTGGAGTTGCTAGCAGTGTAGTGGTAGACATCAGCCATTGTTTTTTTCACTAATAAAAAATTTCTTGGTAAGTTTGTAGTTAGGAGATCGGCTAATATTTCATTTAGAGTAATCTGTATATCTGAATTTTAGATATATCAAATAAGTGTTAGTTGTTACTTGTGAAGTTGGGATGTGTAATAATGGTATGATTGTGGAAGTGCTTATTATCAACATATTTAGACATGTAGATAGATTCATGACATGACAATATTTTCTAAAGCATTTAAATTATAGGTTATCTTTATTATCGGTATAATTTTTTATAACATCAGAGCAATATTTATATATTTTTAAATATTATAGCATTAATTTGTTAGAAAAAAAATTAAATTTCTCTATTGGTGTTTTCTGCTCTTCAAATTATATAAAGATATAAAAGCGCACTTTTTTATTTTTAAAAACTAAAATCTTTTGTTTCATATATGACCTAATCTTTCAGTTAATTTCATTTCTAATCTCTTCTCAAAAATTGAATATTTGTTCAAGTTTTTGTAATAAATGAACATATTTATATTTTGAAATTTATTTTATGATACAAATATATATATATATATATATATTTTAAAAAACATAAAGTTAATTAAATCTTGGCATAGTAAAATAAATAAAGAGCACAATTGTAAGCATCCGTTGTCGTGATTAAGTGTGAGATGTTAGTTTTACACGTTAATTTAAGCACCAGCCCTATAGTTTTGAGTTTACTCCTTGATTTAGTGTTTGGGTTTTGTTCTACACGTTAGGTACCTTTAATTTTGTTGTTCCCGAAACATAAAAACTGAACTGTTCGGGCAGTTATTTTCGGGGACCCAAAATTGCAGGTAGTGTCAATTCCTACCCCTCTTATCTCAGAAGCAGGATTATGTTTCAATGGTTAAAAAAATCATTTGAATTTTAAAATAAAAAAGTTGTCATTTTATAGCCGATGCATTTATTATTGAAAAATGAATTTTATTACATTTTAATACAATAGATCAAAATTACGAAAAATTATGATAAATTGTTACTTTAGGTCAATAAAAATCAAAATTAATGTAATTTTTATCCGAAAAAAAACAAATAACATGTAAATAAAAAACAATTTCATTATAATTAACACTTTCAAACTTATTTCAAAATAGTTTGTATCAACTTCAATACTTTCACAAAATACACGTTATTATAAAATCTTGTGTCGCCATCAACATCTATTTATAATGCGTAAAACTTTCTATTTGATAATGGCTGTTATTTTTTCCATATATATCTATTGAAAAAGTTACGCACTTACGTCAATACGATAATGAGATAACTATGTTTTTTTTTTGGACTCGAAATTACATCCTCCATTTTGAATCATTGTTTGGCATGCTAAGGTTGAACTCTTGCATGTCATGTTTCTTACTTTTGTTAGTTCATGGCTCTTACATCTTTTATGTTGTTGTCAAAATAAGTCAGTAGGAGGTCCGTTCAATTGGAATTTTTATGAACTACAAAGTGTTTGATAGGATGCCCAATCGAACCGAATCGCTATTCTTTCTATCCCTTCTTTTTTTAGACTCTAATAAGTACCCAGTTTGTTTAATAGCGCTTGGAATGTATTGCTATCCCTAGGAGAAAGTTCTGAAATACGAGGAGTTTGTGGACTGCCACTTCAAACTTGATCTCGTTGAAGTTATTGATGAAGAATGGTATAAAACATGTAGGGATGACAGTTTGATTCAACGGGTCAGTATCCCGTTGATACCCATTCCATTTAGGGGAAACCAATTTGGATCCCAAACAATTTATTGAATTCCCCCATTGTCCAGTTTAGGTTGTATTGTTATTCATTTATTTTTTGAATGATATTTTACTTTTTAAAACCAAAATATCATTGAAAACGGATTACCGGTTTGGGTCGCTAACCAACGGATAATATTCAAACCTAACAGAACCCAAAATACCTAAAAAACTACTCATTTCAATTCAGTTTCAGTTGGTTCCTACCTAATTCCTATGTGGAGATCTCTTAAATGGATATTTTTCTTTCTTTTTTAACAGCATGGACAATTGAGTTGCAGTGTCAGTGAGATATTATCTGGGTTTCATGGATGAAAATGAGATTGAAATTTTTTGATAACTTCTGTAAATAGGAACTCTGAATAATATTTAGAAGGGTACATTGTAAATTGAACCTAGTCCTGCCCAAAAACTTTGCATGATGTTCAACTTTGTTCCCCAACATTGAAGAAGCAACACCTTTGTTTTTACTCTAATTGCCAACCTTATTTTCTTTTCTGTGATCAAGCCAACATAATTCACATCATTCTGTCTTAGAAAAATGCAAGGCACCATGAAATTGAGTATCCTTCTTCATCACGTGCCAAAAACCAATTAATATTGATAGAATCTGATCAATCCATGACCTGAGGATTACAAATGCACATGCAGGCACATGCCTTTTTCAGGGTACTTTTTCTTGAACATGTAAAAGGAATAAGTCGTTGCACATAAAAACCCGAGCACATATTTACACAAAACAATGCTAACTGACTTTTATTCATAGTCAAAAAAATAAAAGAAAGAACAATGGTAACTGGTTGTAAGTTAAGGGTAAAATAACTCAATTTCAGACATTCAGACTCGAATGGAAGATACAAGGGGACTGAGAAAACCATCAGAGTTCGTGGAGTAGTGAATTGGCATCATGACCGGGTCCTGATAAGCACTAACCAATTTATCAAAGAATTCAGACATCGCAGGATCATCCTTGTTTTGCCTATCCTTCTTTACTAAACTCTGAAAAGAGAAACAACTTTGAGAAAGAAAGTGCAATGAAACAACAAATTCAGAACTGTGATAATGTAGTAAACATACCTCGGCAGAGTAAGCAATAAAATTGGGTAGAAACCGTTTCCGGCAGTACTCGTTAAAAAGAAGAGTAAGGAAGGGAAGAGGAAAGATTAAGGTTGATGCCCGAGGGATCTTCTTCGACGTGAAAATTCCCACTGCAATTGCATGCATGAGTAAAAGAGAAAATATCATCGAATTGTGCACAACTGGCCAAAACTTCCCTGCAGTTTCATATTTAGGTGCATATACATTTATGAACTGTAAAAAAAAAAAAATTAAGTGTCAGTCAAATCTAAAACAAAGGGATAACAAAATCTATCAAGCTTCCTGATCCCTATAGCAACATATATCTAACCAGAATTCCTTTTCGAACTGATTCATGTGGAAATTGCAAGTAACATATTGGCATTGGTCCAATAAACTTGAAATTTACATGCAGCAATATTTCACATATATGACTTGCTTATTAAGCAATGTGAGCAAAAAATGATACAGCCAGCTGACCTGGTTACGGTAGATTATGTATCCGAGACATAGGTAGATCAAAAGAAAGGGTAGAATTAGTGGAGCAAGGAAGAAGTATGTGATCCCAAGAAGTCCAAAGAGAAGAACACTTGGAATGTCCCTATGGTAGGGAATAGATGGAACCTCCAGTTCATCATTTGCATTTCCAGTAAAAGGTCTTCTAATTAGACTGATCAACAGAAGAATTATGCGAAATAGTTCTGATGAAGTACTTGTCCATCCTGACGTCACAACAAATGCAATGAAAAATGATGCCTGCGGCCAAGGAAAGTTATGTTGTACAAAGAAATTAGTGAATCAAATGCTACCTATCATCAAGAATAAATGCATTTGTGTATGCGAGCACACAGACACAAAAAACCTGTTGACATGTTACTTGATGAATACTTGTGTATGACGTGCAACTCTACATGGAAAAAAAATTATGAGCCAGGATACAGCTAGTATCTAATGAGGAAAACCGATCTGGGATTAAAAATATCGAAAAATAAGTTAGACTATTCGGAGCAAGTAGGGCTGAAAAAGTACCATTCTATTTCCAAATTTAATGATTAGACAAAACTTGTTAAGCATCTTGAATACTAGCCTATATACTGAAGTGCTTAACATATTGGTACAAGCTTCACTTACACTGGTAAAAACAAGTCGAAACAAATATAATATAATTTTACCTGTGATGGAACTGCAGCAGCTAGCTTTGCAGGAATATTCTTGGGTTCTAGAATGAGGTTAACCTGATAGAAAACTGATCCCGAAAATATAGTAGCAAAAAAGACATTCCATATTGTGAAACACAGTACTTTGTTACAAGCACTCTTTTCAATGTCACTGTTAGAAATGTATCCTTGAATGGATGAGAGGAACTCCATGATTGGGTATACCATTTTCAAGAATAATTGAAGAATGAGACTAGGAAGGTACCCTGTGATGACTTGACTTACAACTGTTCTGCAAAAAGACTTGTTATTTAGTTATTTTCTTTCCCACAACAAAAAAGCTTCATATGAAAACATTCAAAAACTGACAAGGTACCATAATTTTGACTTTTAAGTTTTAGCACATCTCACATTGAGATGAGGTAAAAAAACTTTATATGCTGAAAATCTTATTGCAGAAGTATCCAACAAAAAGAGATATAAAGAAGAAAAATACAATGTGGCTGATATTGACTTACATGGTCAGAATTCTTGTGAGGGAGGGAAACCAAGTTTCCAACTGACCTAGGTTCGTAAGACCTTGAACCAGTATAACAGGAATGAGGAATAAGATTGTAAGAATAATACATGTGACTATAACCACAAGCTTCGATATCCATTTTCTTATGAAAGATGAGGAAAAGAAAGGCCAGTAAACATCATGAGGTTCTGGAGCTTGCTCTGTGATCCAGTTTGTAGGATTGGTTGATTGTTGCAGATGGAAAGCAATTGCAGCACCATATCGAGACTTGAAGGACACAAATGCAGCTCGAACTTCCTTAAATATTAGAAAAAAGAAAGGAGGCACAAGTTACTGCAAGATATTCAAACCCTATCAAACCTAATGCATTAACCCTGCTGTTATCCTTGCCTTTATAAAAGTTAAAGGAAGAAGTTATACTCGCCATCACAGTTCCGTATAAAATAGGTCCGACAGGTTCATGCAGAAATCTTTTTTTCTTCTTTCTACAAGCCGTGAACTATGAAGTTGGGGTTGTGTGAGAACCCACTTGAATACCACTATTAAGAAAGCTCTAAGAGAATATTGAAGGGACACACTGGTACTACTTAAATTTCAGTGTATTTAGATATAATTTTTCTTAAATAGTAAATACCCAAATAAGTAACAAAATAACTACAGTAACCACATACGGTAGAGAAAAATAAATAATAAAATGGACATATAATTTTAGTGGTTTAGCATAAGGTCTAATCCTCAGACAAAGACGAAAATAATAATTCACTATTTCAATTGGGGTTTACAAAGTGGGTACAAAACTCTCATATATCCCAAGATCTCAATGCACTAAATTAAGAGATTTCTTTTTAATAAACAAGAACAATTACCAACTCTGTTATCTTTAACACAATAAAAATCCAACACTTAAACTTCCTACTTTGCTCTCTCTCAAATGCAGCTCTAAACTCTATCTGCTAGGATGCTAAGAAATGAAGCCAAAAGCTCCTTTAGGTAGAGGAATAAATGCACTAAAAAATACATTCAGCAACAAAACATGACTTTTGCATCATCCATGGTCAAATGTTTGCTGCAGAATTAATCTCATCTTCACCTCTTTCTTCCTTTTTGGTGTCTCCCATTTGACAAAATGATTGTAGGAAACTTGGCTCAATATGAGCCTTATGTATTTTCAACAATCTCCACCTTAAATCAAATTGAGCCAATAATTTTACATAATTATTCTCCAGATCTTTGTCCCTCACACCCTGGGTGTTCAAACTCCTAGGATGGATGTTTATCAAACTCAAACAACATCTAAGATGACGTGCATAAGAGAGTTATTGTATTTCTCCACGACTTCAACCGGGTCAATTGACACTTTTCCTAACTCCATCTACTGCAATGTACCAATGGTCTGTTTATTCTTTGTAGACCGTATTTTACCTTTGGGTTTAGTCAATGGAAAATAACTAATGAGTTGGCATGTATATGTAACAACCTCAGCTCAAAATATCTTGTCAAACCCAACATTGCATGGCAACTGTTGAATTTTCTCTAGTATCATTCATTTCATGCATTCTATCACCCATAACTGATGTGGAGTATTTTTCATTGTAAAGTATCAAACAATTTCTTCACCATGACATACTTTCAATCAGCCTTACTTTATTAAATTGTGCAGAACTTTTTCACCAGTACACCCAATACACATATGTCACTTCTGAATTTACATCTTCTATTGAATCTACATCTTCTATAGAAACAGTAGCTACTATACCAACTTTTTCACCAATACACCCAATACACATGTGTCATAACCTTGTTGCTTCTAAATCTACAACTTCTATAGAAACAGTAGCTACTCCATATTTAATGTAGATATTTTTCATTGTAAAGTGTCGAACAATTTCTTCACCATGACATAGTTTCAATGAGCCTTGATTCATTGAATTGTGCAAAACTTTTTCACCAGTACACCCAATACACATATGTTATGTTGGGAAATAACGCAAATTCCCGATAAGCCAGATTTATGAGAAAGCAAGAATAGAAAAATAACACACAAAATTTGATAACGGAGTTCGGCCAATCTTGCTTACGCCTCCTGACCGTCATAGATCTTTTTACCGAAAGGAGAAATTACACAAGGTGTTTACAACACTCACAACTCACAACCCAATTACACACAAGAAAATTACTCTCAATTTTCTCTCACAAAAGGTTTTCTCTCAATTGGAATGAACACTTTCGATGATTAATTAATTACAATTACTCATCTATTTATAGGAAAATTCACTCTTGAATTACTCCTTAAATTAATGGTTCCTTAAATCGCTCCTCAATTAAGCTCCTTGTTTTGCTCCAATGAATTGCTCCACGTTTTGCTCCTTGTTTTGCTCCATGAATTGCTCCATGTTTTGCTCCTTGTTTTGCTCCATGTTTTGCTCCTTTGTTTTGCTCCATGTTTTTGCTCCACGTTTGCCCTTAAATTAAGGAGCCTTATAACAATCTCCCACTAAGACCGATTTCAATCAGCCTTCACACCTTGATCAACGCAGCAGCCTTTTCTAGTCTTTTTACATTTGAAGAGACCAACCGAAGTCGAGCACAACTTCGGGCCTTTGTCAATAGTCACCACCTTTGTTAACATATCTCATAGATTTTTTGCTTCCTTGAATCTTCTCCAAGATAACACATCATCTTCCAATGTAGATCTCACGAAGTGATAACGAAGTCCAATACGCTTTGTTCCTGTAACGAAATGTCAATTCTTCGCTGTTGTATCGACTTTCGACTATCACTACGCAGTAACATTCTTCTCTTGTTCGAATCCCACCAATTAACAAACCTCAAGCCATATCATCTCTTTACTAGCTTCGCTATTGCTACATACTCACCAGAAGGATGAGTGACAATTTTCTCTCGTATTGCGGACATCCAACTAACAAATGTAGCTCCAACAAGAAATATATAACCTAAGGCTTCTTCTGCGATCAACTTCACCTCCAAAGTCCGCGTCTACGCACCCTTGTATTTTTAACTCTCCTTTACTAAAGTACAAGCACTTTTCTCGCAGGCTCTCGCAGATACCTCAAAATCCACTCGATCGCTTCCCAATGAGTTTTTCCTGGATTTCGGACATAACCGCTAACAACTCCCACCGCACGGCCAATGTCCGTCTCGTACATGCACTATCGCGTACATTAAACTTCCAATGGCCGAGTATGCGGAACCTTAGCCAGCGACCCTCCCTCTTCTTCCGTCTCGAGGGGACCGATCCTCGGATAGGCGAAAACGACCGGCTGCGGTGTGCTAAGACCGTTTCGCATCGCTCTATGTTGAATCTTTGCAAAACACGATTAATGATTACTCGAGATAACTCGCAAGGATCCTTTCTTCTTATTTCTCGTGATTTGCATTCCAAGAATCTTCTTTGCCGGACCTCCA
Source organism: Hippophae rhamnoides (assembly GCA_033030585.1). Classification (NCBI taxonomy): domain Eukaryota; kingdom Viridiplantae; phylum Streptophyta; class Magnoliopsida; order Rosales; family Elaeagnaceae; genus Hippophae; species Hippophae rhamnoides. Next base: position 73,648,862 of record CM065427.1, read on the forward strand.
AGTCTTTCATGTCAAATTCCTTTGACAATCATTGCCGCTTCAACCTTTTTAATATCATCCATATCCGAACCGCTACTAACATATCATCAACATAAAGTAGTAAAATGATATAATCGACTTATATCTCTCAAGTAGCAACAATGATCAAGATTGCACTTCCTGAAACCTTCCTCAGGTACGGTCACAAATTTTTTGTACCATTGTCTCGGCTTGTTTCGTGCCATACAAACTCTTCTTAAGTCTCGCACACCACGTTCTTTTCTTTTCCCCTTTCGAGAAACCTTCCGTCGTGTACATGTAAATCTCTTCATCTAAATCTCCACAGGAATGCAGCCACATCCAACTCGTTTCAAGATGAAGATCTTCGATGGCTACAATACTCAATACCGATCCGATAGTATCGAGCTTCACAACGAGCAAAAATGTCGGGCAGTAGTCAACTCCTTCCTTCCGTTGAAACCCTTTGACAACTAGTGCTTTGTATCTCTGGAACCATCACAAGCTCCTCTTTCACCCTAAGACACCCATTTGTTACGGTTGCCTTCTTTCCCATGTAACTCACTGGGCTTCCCATGTCCCTCGAGATGCAGAGATTTCATTTCTTCTTTCATAAAGAAGCTCCCACTTGTTGGAATCTCGAATCCGACAAGCTTCATCATAGCATTCGTGCTCCCTCCATCACCAAGAACATATAGTTCATGTATCTCCGTTAGGCACATACGAGGTCGAGAAAACCTTCTCAATACAGGAGCCGGAGTAGCAGGTCATGCGTGTCGAAATGATTGTACTCGCTTTGTCCAACAAGTTCCTCCGGGCCTGGGACTTGTTACAATTGGTTCTGCTATAAGTATCTCGGGGACATCATCTCGCACCGCAACACCGACTCATTCCCGCTTCCGAGTCATCGGGCGCCATTTTACGTATGTCCTTATACATCACCCTTTCGTTGAAAATCACATCTCTACTACTGATAACTTTCTTCTTTTCGTCATCCCAAACGCGTAGCCAAACTCATCCTCACCATAGCCAATGAACGTGCATTTTCGATTCGGGGATCAAGCTTATTCCCCGCCTTGATCACCGATATGCACAAATGCTACACAACCGAAAAACTTTAGATGTGATAGTTTCACCTCTTTTCCGCTCCATACCTCCTCCGTATTCTACGCTCCAATGGAACGTACGGGCCTCGCTGATCAAGCAAGCCGCCGTGTCGATCGCTTCTCGCCTGCACTGTTTCGGTGCAGACCTCGACCGTATACGAATGCTTCCGGCTCTTTCCGTCAACGTTCTGGCTCATACGCTCGCCTACACCATCAGGTGGTCGAGGCGTTGCCCGGCACGCTTCTTTCCATTCTAATTCCGTGCTCAGTAAATTTTTGAATCCTCGGTGTCTTCATATTCACCACCATTATCTGCTCGAGCTTGATCTTTAAACCCGTCTCATTTTCCACCATAGCTTTACATCTTTTGAAAGCCTCAAATACTTCGTACTTATGCTTTAGAAAGTAAACCCATACCTTCCGAGAGCGATCATCGACCGAAAGTCACGGCGTTGTTTCCCACCAATGTATTGAGACGGCCGTTGGTCCCCAAACATCGAGTTGAATAAGCTCTAGCCTTTCCTTCGTGGGGATTCTCGCAACTCGTCCGAAAGCCGACTCTCTTGCTTTCCAAGTACGCAATCTTCGCACATGTCTATCTCCGCAGACCGTACTCCGGAAGTTTTCCCTTCGAGTGCATAATCTTCATCCCCTTCTCACTCATACGGCCTAGTCTCCGGTGCCATAGATTCGTGTTTCATTGCTTCGTCGCAACCGTAATTGAACAACGTGCCTCTACCGTCATGTAAAGAGCGCCGCTTTTCGCCTCGAGCAACCCACATCGCACTCCTTGAAATCTTCCAATCATCACCACGAAGATCGTAAGGTAGCCTTCATCGGCCAACCGCCCACCGAGATTAAGTTCCTTTCCCGAGATCGGGAATACGCCTCGACATCCTTCGCTCCCAAACAAATCCTGCTCAACTTAATCTTCACTACACCTTTGCCAATAATAGCACATGGTTGATCATCACCAAGATATACCTTTCCAAGGTTTCCCGGACATATTTCTCGAAGAATTCTTTTGTGAAGTAGCACGGAACGATGCTCCGCAGTCTAACACCCAAGATTCGTCCCGTTTCCAAAGAGCATATCAACGCATCATCTCCTCCCGAGGTGGAAGTAACATTTGCCTCTCGCTTCACTTGTTTGTCCTTCTGCATTCTTGCACCGATTTTTGTAAGGCTCCTGCTTCTTCCACAATTCCAACACTCGATAGTCTTCGAAGCATGGCCACGGGAATTATTAGGATTCCCCGGATTCGGGACCTCCCGTCTTTCGATCTACCTCGTAGGCCGCCCTACCACGTCCATTTCCTTTGGTTGAATTTCTCTTCCTCGACTCGTATGCAAACCGAAGAGGTCACGATTCACCTGCCTCTACGCTCTGATCTCTTCACCGAGAACCAAATCACGAACATCGTCAAATTTCAACTTATCGCTTCCCCGATGAGCCACTCACAGCCCGCGACAAGAGCATTCCAAAGCTCTGCAGTAAGACAAAAGTATCAATGCCGTACTTCTTCATCGAATTCACCTTCCACCGAACTCAACCGGGTTGTAACCGTGTCGAGTCTATCGAGATGTTTCGAGCTACCGACGCGCCTTCCGTCATCCGCAAATTGAACAAGCGCCTCATCAAGTGGCACTTTGTTCGAGGCCGACGGCTTCTCATACATACCGAGTAGAAATTTCGCCATAAGACCCGCCGTGGTCTTTTCCTTTGCTATATTGAAAGCAACATTACGGATAACGTCAATCGAATAACTCCGAGGGTCATTCCTGCCTGTAAGATTCCAATCTTCTTCCTTCATAGCCTCCGGCTTCTTCCCCGAGAGGTTGATATAGATTTCTTTGATACGTATAATCCTCTATCTCGCATTTTCTAAAACCCGAAATCCGTGCCATCAAATTTCTCGAGTTTCACCCTTCCTTCATCTATGCGCCATCGCTCCCACTAAAATATGACTTCCTCCTCGATCGCTTTCTCGATTATTTCGTAAAATTGACAGTAAATCACTACCAATACCGATACCGCTTGTCGGGAAATAACGCAAATTCCCGATAAGCCGATTTTGGCGAGAAAGCAAGAATAGAAAAATAACACACAAAATTTGATAACGAGTTCTCGCCAATCTTGCTTACTGCCTCCTGACCAAGCCGCAGATCTTTTTTACCGAAAGGGAGAAATTACACAAGGTGTTTACAACACTCACAACTCACAACCCAATTACACCCCAAGAAAATTACTCTCAATTTTCTCTCACAAAAGCTTTTCTCTAAGCTTTTCTCTCAATTGAATGAACACTTTGGATGATTAATTCATTACAATTACACATCTATTTATAGGAAAATTCACTCCTTGAATTACTCCTTAAATTAATGGTTCCTTAAATTGCTCCTCGAATTAAGCTCCTTGTTTTGCTCCATGAATTGCTCCATGTTTTGCTCCTTGTTTTGCTCCATGAATTGCTCCATGTTTTGCTCCTTGTTTTGCTCCATGTTTTGCTCCTTGTTTTGCTCCATGTTTTGCTCCATGTTTGCTCCTTAAATTAAGGAGCTTTATAACATGTTATAACCTGGTAACTTCTGAATCTGCATCTTTTATAGAAACAGTAGCTATTACACCAACAAGTATACTTAGTTTAAGATAGTACAAGTTGTTTCTTCTTGTGCCTTTGATCACCACAAGTGCGTCGGATACAACCTTCTAGACTCCACCTCTCGTAGTCATTGTGAAACCTTTTGATTCTAAGGCTTCTACTGATATAAGATTTTTTCAAACTCGATATGTACCAAACATCTATCAAGACTTTGATTGAATCATTACCTATATAAACAACACCAATATTAAGCTCTTTGAAGCTTGAAAACCAATCCATATTTGGAAACACGTGATAGGAGTACTAGAATCCAAAATTTATTCATCAATATGACATATCAAAGACATGACAACTAAGGAATTATCAAACTCATCATCTCCTTGATCAATCCGCAAGCATTGAAAATTTCCTTATCCTTATTTTTCTTTTGCAACTTAGGATAATTATTTTCCAATATCTCTTCTCTTGACAAAAAAACACATTTATCTTTGAAAAATCTTGCTTCTGACTGACTTGTCCTTCTTTATAAGTCCATGGCTCAAATAGCGACCTCTTGTTACCAATATTTTTGTCATTGCATCTCTATGATCCATTCTACATTTTTCATGGTTTCATAGCTATGCAAGTCCATACAAATTTTTTCAAATGAAAATTTCTCTTTCTCATGCAACAAATACTGAGATGTTCATAATCATTCGGAAGCAAATTCAACAACATTAAGGCAATAGGTTTTTTCAACATATACTTATCCTCCACAATTTCTTTGAATATTTTTTATCTTTGGCAAGACATAATGGAATGGTACCGTATACCTAATGATTGAGCTTCACCCAAATTTTCTCATTCTTGTCTTCAGGTTTTTCGTCAAGAGCATGGTCCGACTCTTATTGGCAAAATACATCTAGTACTTCACATTGCCACATACCAAAATTATTGGTACCATCAAATTTCTATACCTCAAATTTGCATTTGACAATATAGTTCTAACTAGTGTCGATGTTGGCACCACAATATCTGAAGACTTCAACATACTTCATTTTACTCACAAAAGAATTATGCAATAACACAATTTATCAAATGTGGATCAAATCAACTCTAATACCATTTGTTGTGTGAGATCTACTTGAATACCACTATTAAGAAAACTCTCAGAAAATGCTAGAGGGACACATCGATACCACTTAAATTCTAATCTTTTTGGACAGAACTTTACTAAATAATAAATAACCAATTGAGTAACAAATTAACTATGGTAACCACACGAAAAAAATAATAATAAAGTGGACATACAATTTTATGTGAATCAATGTAAGGCTTCATCCACAGGCGAAGACGGAGAGAATAATTCACTATTTCAAATAGTATTTACAAAGTGCATATAAAACTATCAAATACCCCAAGAACCCAATATACCGAATTTAGATATTCTCTCTAACAAATAAGAGCAACTACCAAATGTGTTATCTCTCACACTATAAAGCTCCAAAATATAAACTTCCTACTTTACTCCTAAACTCTAGCTATTGGGTTTCTAAGAAATGAAGCCAAAAGCTCCTTTATATAGGGGAGCAAATGCACTAAAATATACATTCTGCAACAAAACATGACTTTTGCATCAATCATAGTCAAATGTTTGCTGCAAACATTAATTTCAGCTTCACCTTTTTCTTGCTCTTTGGTGCTTCCCATTTGAAAAAATGACTGTAGGAAACTTGGCTCAATATGAGCCATATGTATTTTCAACAGTTGGAATCAACCGCCAATTAAATATTATTATATAAAATTTTAAAGGAAGGAGAGTTATAAAGAATCGAAGTCAGTCCAAGTATTCCTTCTGAAAGGGTAAAAGAATTGACAGTTCGACACTTTTACACTCATCAATAAAAGATTTACCATGATACTATAAAAGGGATTGAGAGGGGGAGAGACACAAATTCTGATTCTATCAATATGTAAAAAACAAAACTACTATTTATGATATACAATAGATCAAGAAATTCCTAAAAAGAAATATACTCTCTACATAACTGCAGATATGTAATTCTTGAATAAAACTTCTAAAATTTTCATTTAAGATTATTCACACTGCCAATATTTTCACTTTTCAATTCCATGTTATGTATCCCAACGATATAACACATCAGGTTTGATATTAATATCCACTAAATCGTATGTTTTGTACAGAGATTAGCAGAGGGAAAAAAAGGATCATACAAGAAACAGACATCACTTAAAATTCTTACAATTAGAATTTGGAGACTTTTTGTTCGCCGAACAACAATATGTGAAAAATATGTTGAAGGATGATACTCTCTAAAAAAGTTGTCTAAACTTTCACTGACACTGCTGCCAACAGAAACAGGAATACTGCGAACTAAGATTGTAAATTGATGTGGCTGGGGTTTGGATGAATAAAAGTAAGCTGTCCTTTTTGAAGAAATATAATTATACTCCTGCAAATTAGATAATATTCAATTACCAGTTAAACTTGCAAGCCTGCCAATTAATTAATATTTTCAATCCCCAATTAAATTTGTGGCTCTAATATGGGGCTGCAAATAACAAAGCAATCATGCCAAGCTCAAGTCTCAAACATTTGAGCATCTGATTATATTTTCTTATTTATAAATTAAATAAATAATGCAACATTTCTGGTACACGGTCTAGACTGGAACAAAGCAAAATTTTAATTCATTTAGTCATGAACTGAACGTGCCAGCAAGCTTATTAAAGGATTATGTTTATGAACATAGCAACAAGGTTAATTCAATCTTACATACCCAGCATACCCTATAATATTCATCCAACATTTATTAACCATTAGATTTTTCGAGAAAAATCTCATCCATATATAAAGAAAATTTATATTTTGGTAATCTGCCAACATACATGGATAGTTGTGGATGTATTTACAGAGGTAAGACATTAGAGATGTCGAAAAATACATTAATATTTACCTCTTCCCCATTTTCATGAATAACAGGTACATTCATATAGAAAAAACATCAAAGTATATGATCTGTCTACTTAGGCATACATACAAACCTACTCAAAGCTTGACTAATATGCTTTACAACCTTGCAACAGATATATATTTTATTGATCTTCTATGACTCACATATTCACATGTGTTTTGCATCTTTTGCCTATATTTAACTTGTACTAGTTATATTAGATTTATAAACATTAATGTCAACTCAAAAGCCATAGAAAGTATTATAGAATATATCATATGAATAGCATAGGGATTCCAAGGTTTGCATAGTCATCATGAAAAAGTGAATGAATTACTTACATAGTAAAGTAAATAGCAGACAAATATTGTGACAACATACACAGCACAAAAGTGAACCCATAATCTGCCAAAGGGAAAAAAAAGTATGATAGACTAAAATCAACTTTTCGAAGGAAGTTCTAATGCTTTCTTAGATTTCATCGAAGTTTGAGATGTGAGAATAATGTTTGAAACAAATCCATCCAGAGGACGCATGATATGACTAATAGTTTATTTCCAAAAAAAGCAGAAACTATTAAGCTTGCCATCAAACATAAAACCTGGCGTTATATAGAATGTAAAAGTAACAAATAAAGATGTAGATATAATACCAGGGTACATGCATGCAGCCACATACCTTCACATATAGATATAAGTTTATAAGCCTGTAAAAACAATACTAGATGATACTAGATGACAATAGTCCCACTAAAGAACATTTGATGCCCCTGGTGAGAATTTTACAAAATGCACCGAGCATAATCTATTATAATAAAGAAAACAAACCCTAACTAGTTTAGAAGCAGCATGGTTAACGCTGTTCAAATATTAAATCCTAACTGCATATATCCTATATACTTTAACAATGTATAGCTATCGCAGTTCTCAAATATCATCACTGAAGATTCTTTTGAGCTTCTCTCATTCCGGAGCCAATTATCAAAGTTTGAGCAAACTTACCATTTTGAACCATTGTTTACATTTGAAATGGTAAATACGTCCAAAGAGCTATTTGACAGATCAGTAAAGTCAATATTTTGAAGCTGATCACCAAAGCAGTTTAATGGAAGAAGAACAAAGATTCCAATAATCCCAGCAAACAAGAATATCCTCAAACTGCAGTTTTTATTGATAATAAAATTTTGTTTTGAAAAAAAAAAGTTAGTTCAGATGGAAGATGAGTTGCATGGATAAAGCACCATAATAATAAAAATGTTAATATCAGGATAAACAGTTGAACTAGAAGCATGACCAAATAATGAACATAAAGAAAGATAAATGCAATAACTCTACAATTGTAGGTTATAGTACTTTATCATTTTAGGTGCATAATGACAGTGACATCCACATCGAGAAGAATTAATATTATGTCAAGTATACTGTTTCGAATACATTAGTGTAAACTTATATAAGCATCTACGACAGACATGGTGGGAATTGTTGACAACACAGTGCTAAGATGGGGTTTCTGCATAACTCCAATTGCATAAGTGGGAAAAATATGAGCACATTCTAAAGACTCAAGCACTACGTACAATGACAAGTGACAATTTGGCAAATAAATTTGAAGTGAAACTTATAATTAATGGAGGAAAACTCTGAAAGGGGGCAATAAAAGAAGCAATTTCAGTCTACAAACAAACAGAAATTGCTTGAATCAGTCCAGGTATGTCTCTTTCAATATCTACCGGGGATATTGAGTCGGAAACATCAGTTCTAAAGAAATTCCTAAAAATTCTTTACCCCCTTGTTAATGTGAAATGAAGAAAAGAAGTTGATCTAATCAACTTTAAAGAAAAAAGACAAATATTAAAAGGATAAAGATAGATAGTTGCTTGCTAAAAAGGAACAATACCTGAAGGTAATAAGGCGCATAAAAACCACAGCATCAAGCCCAGAGGAGTACAATAGTTCATCTTCTGATATCTTCCATGCCCTTTTGACCCAACCAGGAGAAGGAATTAGCCTTTCCAAGTTGAAACCACTTCTCCGTTTATATTTTCCTTCAGCTAACAAACGTGGTATATAAACTTCATAATTACTAGGTTGTTTCCTCAAAATAGAATACAATGCAAAGAACAAAACACATAGACCAGAGTTGATTCCCACGGACGTTAAAAGGGCAGAGACAAGCATTTCTACTACAGAGCAACCACAAGTCTTTGAAAACCTTCACCTTTAATCTGCTCAACTGCAATGACAAATTAACCATTAATAGGAAGCAAAAAAGAGAGCAAATGCTGAAGGATGCTATGAGATCGAATCTCAGTAAGTAAATTAACAAAAAAGTTTAAATATGTCTGGTCTTGTGAGATTATCAGAAGAAAACAATGGAATTACTTTAAAAATATACATATGTATGTGATCAATTAATATTGAGAATAAAAGACAGGACAAGCATTTTGCAGAAGCGAAGAGAAAACAAACCAACACTGGTATTTTCTTTTCAAATACAAGTATACAAAGGAGCTTCAATGGTTCTCTTGCTGAGTTTAACCGACTTTCGATCTGTAATAAATTAGACATTCCTTCGCTATATTTTTTCTTTACAGAAATACCCTTGTCTTGTTATTTCATCATTTTAGCGGAAGGACCATGTCCCAACTCCCAAGGTAGGCATTCAGAATCTTGAAATGACTTGAACGGCTTGCGCCGAAATTGGGGAGTTCCAGTGAGAGCTGTGAAGGGCGAAATTGGTAATTTAATTTGGAAGAAAAGGAGGTGTTGTTGTCGTACAGTCAATGTGGCTTGGACTTGAGTATTTAGCTTTGTTGTTTTCTTTTTGTGTGCTTTTTGACTATGAACGACTCTGTTTGCTTTGCTAACTACTGGTCAAATTCCCGCCACTTTCCTAACCCAGCCAGGTGTCAAACATGGCAGAGTGCGACCCAACTCCCAAATGAAAATTATCATGTCGGGCCGGCGGCCACAGCTAGTTATTTCGAAAAACTTTACATATTTTCAATAAAATATTCACATTTTTTTATTTATAATTAATTTAAAAATACATATAAAATAAAAATATATATATAATCTCTATTTATGAATATTTTGAAGTTTTAAATTTCTAAACTATTTTGTAATAACTAGTTAACTTATAAGGTAATATCTCCAAATTAGTTAATTTTTATATATTTTAATTATAATTGATATATTTTGTCCTTTAGTATTATTAATCTCAATTTTTTAATATATTTTTATAAAAAAAAATGTTTTAATCTTCTTATTTTTAAATAGAGTAATTTATTTTTATAATTTAAAAAAAATTATATTTTACCCTTTAAAACTCAAAACTATATTATATATGTTCACTGTTTTTATAACTAAAATATATATTTTTATAAAATTATATTATTAAAATTTTATAGTTAAAATTATAATATTAATGTATTTAATTTTTTAATAAAAATACAGGATCACAAGTGTTATTTTTTTTTAAGAAAAAATAATATTTTTGTTATTTATGACTTATGAATATAAAAAAAAAGTGAGTCTAGTAGCCAAAGAAAAAAAAAATCGAAATTGCCTGAAAATTTGCACAAAACATGGCTCAATTAACAACATTCACAATATTTAACAAATCTACACAGTCTGACAAGGTTAATGTGTTTCTATTTTATTTTTTATGATAAGTTATTATTTTAGATATAAGGGTTGTATATAAATTTTAAATTTTTGGTAAATGTATTAAAATTTTATCAATTTATACATATCAACCTCATATTTACAGAATGTTTGAAAAATTGGAACATAATAAAACAATTATAATAAAAAGGTAAAAGTTAGCAATTGAAAAAATTGAGGGCAATTTACAACAAGATTAAAAATTAAAAATAAAATAGTTTAATATTTTGGAAGGAAAAAAAAAAGTACTCATATCAGAACGAAACTTAATTTCAAAATAATTTAAGTTTAGTATTGTATTTTGGGAGCATTTTTTCACACTTTTTACAAAAGCTCATCTCTCCATAGGGATGTAAACTGGATGGAGTGAGTGTGAATAGATTTTCCTCATCACCCATTTAATATTGAGAGTGTGGTTGGAGATTCTTCATTGAAATTTTAAATTTTTTATGAAGATCAAATTCCATACTAATAAAAAACTTAATACAAAATTATATATACTACATATTCAGAATAAACATAAAATTTTAATTACATATATATATTTATTATATAATAAAATAATAATCATACTTAAATTAATTATTTTATTATTTTAACGATAATTAAATTTAATTATAAATTTATATAAATATATAATATTTTTTAAATTAAATATAAGAAAAAAAGATCAAAGAATGAGTCGGGGAGGATGATTTCTACCTCCATCCGGCTCCCCCACAAGGTGATTCTCCATAGATGCTAAGTAATTTGAGATCGTTATTTCTCTGATTCTCAAAAATATATATTTATTTACACATTTATATAATTATTTATTATTTTTTTTATAAATAAAAATAATTCTTTAAATTTTATTTATAATTTTATTATTTAAATAAATATAGTAATAATGATATTATCTCTATTTAAATTCGTTCCTATTATTATTACTATTTACATTATGCAACATCACATAAATGTTCAGGTTTTAGGCCGACCTGGAATCCATCTAATGAACCTTTGTGTTTTGTCCCCAAATTTGAGAAACGTAAACCCTAGACAACCAACTTGCTCTTTTAGCATCTACTGTCTTCTGCTGCTTATCCTCCTCCATTCAGCATCTCCTGCAGCACCCAATCTTTGAGACAAAGGTTTGAGTGTTGATTTTTGGTGGGTTCTTTGATATACTGTTCTTCAAATATTTGCGCTAATTATAATGCCTGGAAGAAACAAAGCATTTTGACGTTTCATTTTTTTTTTAATTTCTTACGTGAATAACGATTTAGATGGTCTGGCGAACTAAAGAAGAGTATGTCTTTATGTTTTCATGTCTGCGCATTTCATGTACTTTTTTTGGTGGGTTTGCTGTTCATAGAATTTCCTTTGCGTTTTAGGTTTGTTTGTGTTAATTGATAATGATCTTCACATTTGCTGCGGGGAATCTGGAGGATTTTAGGATTTGTTAGCATTGGACTAATATTCTGATAAGCTTTTGGAACTTAAACTTGTGCTTGAAGAGTGAGGGGCTCATTGTTGGTTATGCACCTGAATTTGAATATTGATAATTGATAAATATATAAGGGTAATGAGGTTGCCACAAGTCTTTTTGTTATTGTCACAAAAAAAAAGTGTTTGAATCATCAATTTTATCCTGATAATTAATTGCTATTTATTGCCATTGTTGATAAAAATGAATAATTGTGACAATATCGTTATCCTTGTATAAAATTGAAACTTTAATTTTACAAAAAAAAAATATCAAAGATATTGATATCGATGGAAATTTTTAAAAATAAAAATTGTTATTAGAAATATGGATGGAAATTTTTTATGGGTACCCTTCGATCAGCAGATAATTTTATTGATATTTTAATGTTTAGCGTGTCACTGTATCTAACACTCCATTGTTGAGCAGGTTCATTGGTTCTGCTAGTGAATATTATATAATGTGTACTTGGTATTTTAATAGCCAGTTTCGTTGCCTTCCAAATTAACAATAACCAGAGTTCATCATATAAGAAGGTTCAAGAAGCACAAGATTAATACCCTATTATGGTTTCTTCATTGAGTTAATTCTTTTTATTCATTCATTTCTTGGAGCTTTTTTCCTCTATTGAAAGTTTGAAACCCCTTTGAGGTTTCATATGTATTTGACATATAATGCTCTGTTTATGGTTGTAGTTGCGTAATAAAAAAATGAGTGGTGGAAGCTCCATAGAGTTGAATGAAATAATTTATGAAATAATTTGTCTAACTCCCTTTTGGTCTGGTGCAGTTGTATTGTCCTTAGAGAACAAAAAGGTTCACAGATACCTGCCTTGTATCACTTAACACACTTGTCCAAAATGAAACATCACTATCAAAAGGCTTACCTACCCTATTCATCACCCATATTCCAATTTGGATGTACATTCTTGTCATGCTTTGCACATTAGATTGTCGATTCTTATGTGGTTTTCATACTTTGCACATTAGATTGTCGATTCTTATGCGGTTGTTGAACTGTTGCCTGTCAATCATATAGATTTATTTTTTGGAGTTTGAGTACATTGTTAATATCAACTCTTAATGAACCTTGTATTTATGGGGGGAAAAATAAAGAAAACACATCCTGTAATTCTGTTTTGCTGTTATTATAACTCGTGATTGCTTCTGAACCCTACATCTAGATATTGTATGAAGTGACTGATGCAGTTTTGTTTATGGTGATTTTTTTTATTCAGGACTGTTTTGAAAGGATCAGTTATGTCTTCATTGTATCTCCCAGCGACTACTGATTCCATTGCTCAGGCTTTAGAAGCCAAAAGTCCATCTGAAGCCATATCAACTCTCTATCGTGTCCTTGAGAACCCTTCATCTTCTCCTGAAGCTGTAAGGATAAAGGAACAGGCCATCACAAATCTAACTGATCTCCTCACGCAAGAGAATCGGGCAGAGGATCTCCGTAACCTTCTAACCCAACTAAGGCCTTTCTTTAACTTGATTCCCAAGGCAAAGACTGCCAAAGTTGTTCGTGGAATTATTGATGCAGTAGCTAAAATACCGGGAACATCTAATCTTCAGACTTCCCTTTGCAAAGAAATTGTGCATTGGACCCGTGCTGAGAAGCGAACATTCCTTCGGCAAAGAGTGGAAGCCAGGCTTGCAGCTCTTTTGATGGAAAACAAGGAATTCTCGGAAGCATTAGCTCTTCTTTCAGGTTTGATCAAAGAAGTGAGAAGGCTAGATGATAAGCTTCTTCTTGTGGATATAGACTTATTGGAAAGCAAACTTCATTTCTCTTTGAGAAATCTTCCTAAAGCCAAGGCCGCACTTACTGCAGCAAGAACAGCAGCAAATGCCATATATGTCCCTCCAGCTCAACAGGGAACTATAGATTTGCAGAGTGGAATCCTTCACGCAGAAGAGAAAGATTATAAGACTGCTTATAGTTACTTCTTTGAAGCATTTGAAGCGTTCAGTGCTCTTGGAGATCCACGTGCTGTATTTAGCCTCAAGTATATGTTGTTATGTAAAATTATGGTGAACCAGGCTGATGATGTTGCAGGATTGATATCATCCAAAGCTGGGTTGCAATACGTAGGACCTGAGCTTGATGCTATGAAAGCTGTTTCTGATGCCCACTCAAAGCGCTCTTTGAAGCTTTTTGAGACTGCTCTTAGTGATTTCAAGGTCCAGCTGGAGGAAGACCCGATTGTCCATAGGCACCTCTCGTCCCTGTATGATACATTGTTGGAGCAGAATCTCTGCAGATTGATCGAGCCTTTTTCAAGAGTGGAGATTGTTCATATTGCTGAACTGATAGAACTGCCATTTGATGATGTGGAGAAAAAATTGTCTCAGATGATTTTGGATAAGAAATTTGCTGGGACATTGGATCAGGGGGCTGGATGCCTCATAATTTTTGATGATCCTAAGACTGATGCCATATATCCTGCATCATTGGAAACCATAACCAATATTGGCAAGGTCGTTGATAGCCTTTATGTCAGATCTGCCAAGATAATGGCTTGAAGTACTTGAGTCAATACCTGTTCCCTTGCTGCCACTATGTTTACCGTTATTTGACGAATGTAAAACTACATTTTTTTTTCCCATTATCCTGACCAAATTGGTGGTTTATTCTGGTTCCTGGACTTTTGAAACATACGTCTCGCACAACAGAACTTATGATGTGTTTTATTGTTGAAAATTTGCACTAACGTTTGTTATTAAATCGATAGATCCTCGTTGGTTGTGTAGTTGTCGTTGTCACTAATTCATTTTAGCTTCTATAGAACCAAACCGTTATTTAGACTTTTGGACGTAGGTCGAATTGGTGGCCTATTCAAAAGCAAAATTTGTTTTCTGATGATCCTAATGAGTTGTTGCTTCATTTATCAATTGAACTAGGAAAAAAAAAGGTATATCATGACTGAAATAGAATCATTAACGTGATTTTATATTTTATATTTACTTATTTTATTTAATAATTAGTATTTAATAATTAATATTTTTAAGTTAAAAATATTAAAATATAATTTTTTAGTGAAAATATAATTTATGAAATTTTTGATATATTTTTGAAATTGTTTAAAGATTTATTATGATTTTTGAATGAATGATCAATAAAGAATTTCTATGTAATGTCATGCAAGCAGATCTGATTGTACAAGCCATGTAGACATTATACTATTTGTCATCACTTTCCACTAGCCTGTCACATCATCTGCCTTCAGCTCCGTCTCCTTTTGCCACCTAGTGTGCCATGATTCATCTATAAATTATATATGTCATGTGTATAGTTTCTATTCGCTAGCATTATTAATTTTACTTTCTTTAATCTCAATCCTTCATTTAAAGTTAATATGATTGTACAGATTCCACATAATTTATATTTAAACTCCTAATCATTTTATAAATTCTAACGAGTTGTAAATAACATAAATTGATAAGTTTTGGGAACTAAGAAGAGAAAAATACATAAAAATTCAAAAAAAAATATAATTTTGGTAGAGATTTAAGAAAAGATTAGTATTACAATTCAAAAAATTAATTGTATTTCTTCTTCTATTATTTTCTTTATCAATTTTTATGTCTTTTTTTTTATGAAAATATGAATTTTATGAATAAAAATATGTCTACTTAATTTATTAATCTAGGGGTCTTATGAACCAAATTTTCACCATGTGATGATCTAATATTTTATTTCAATTATAAATTCAATTTAATTATAGTATTTAATCTGATTCTTATCCTATTAATTATTTTGCAAATAATTTATCTATAAAGTCAATTAAATAGATTTGAGATAATTATTTAATTATTTATTTTGATTAAATAACATACATAGTTTCTAAACAGAGATATATGATTCTTATTTATGTGATCCATAATTGATGAATTTAATGAGTATTATGCAATTTAATTGACATAAGAGTATGATTAAATTAATTAATATATGATATGTAGTTTACTTGATAGAAGAATACATGCTAGATTATATTCAATTGATTATGTAATTAATTGATAATTATATTGAAGTGATTTTAGTGATTAACATGTTTGGAAAATTAGAAGATTAAGTATTTTTAGATATTTTCTCGTATATATTCTTAGTTACCAAATATGATTTAATTAATTATTGTTATTTACTTTTATTTATTTTAATTTTACTTTCTTAAAATATAAAAACACACAAAAAATGATTTTTATTTTTTAGTTTTAAAAATTAATTTCTAATTAAATAATTACGATATTTTCTTATCATTATATTACTTGTTACGATACATATATTTATATATTCATTACACACAATTCTATAAACTAACTCAATAGCATCAAACTCCCTTTCCCTTAAAAAAAATTCAAAACTTATAGAATGCTAAAATATATGTTCTCTTAAGAAAAATATAGACTTATAATTTCATATTTATGCATATATTATTGATCTCATCTATTTTTCAATCGTATTTATTGTTCCTTTTTTTCCTAGCACTAAAAACTCTTTTAACTTTTAATCATAAAAAAAATCAAAGTAATATGTAACTTATATTATTAGATTAATAAAAAACCATTAATTTGGTAATTATACTGGATGCTAATCTATTTTTCAATCGTATTTATTGTTCCTTTTTTTTTTCGAGCACGAAAAACTCTTTTAACTTTTAATCATGAAAAAAAAATCAAAGTAATATGTAACTTATATTATTAGATTAATAAAAAACCATTAATTTGGTAATTATACTGGATGTTAAGACTGAATGTCAAAAACATAAACTAATCCGCCATTTTTTTTTTCTTTTCTTTTTCAAAAGACATAAAAAATAAAACTTTATGAAACACACTTGAATTAAAAATAAGACATCAATCATCAGAAAGTAATGAGTATCTACAAAACGGACAAGTGTTACTGGTCCGAAGCCAACGACCAATACAGTATTGGTGATAAATATGAAAACAAGGCAAACGAATGACCTCCATGTCCAAGCCATCCTCAATTAATTGTTCTTGACAGATACTGCAATAAAATTCATCATTATTACTTCGTAATTCTAAGCTCCCGACCTTCCCTTTCTCTAGTGCCTCAACAGATTCTTCAGTCGTAGGCACAAAACTAATTTCAGTCTCAATTGTTCCCAAATTAGATAACACAACATCTGATATATCTATCAAAATTGGTTCTGTCGAATAATGATTTTGAGCTACCACTAATATGTTTTGAATTTCTGGGTGTTGAGGTTGAATTTCAATGCCAATACTGAACAGAATATTAGAAATTATTTGTTCGGGTCTAACATCAGAAGAATTTAATGAAAACCGAGGAAGTTTAATATTGTTTTTGGAATAATAAGGTGAAGTATGTGTTCTCATTATCGTCGGACGTTGTCTTACCAATATTATTGATACATGTCTCAGGCGAATTTCAAACTCTAAAATTGAAGGGTTGTGGTTTTTGGGACGTTCGTCCGTTTCTGAAACTTGGACATCGAAAATATAGAACCTTCGTTGTGTCATATTATTGAAGAGAAGCTAATTAAGGTGCCTTTTCAAAGCTTGTCCAAATTTGTTTCTCTGGTTATCAAACGATTAGGGGGGTTCATAGCATTATATATAGATGGAGGAAGGACAATTAATTTATATTAATAGTCAACTTTGATTAGGTTTTGGAATTTGAAAGCATTTACTTTCCTATTTGGAAACATATTTACTTAAGGGCCAAGTAACCGCAATCCATTGAAAATTCGATCGACGTCAAAAATCAATAATAAAAATAAAAAATAATGTTTTTCCTCTCCAAATTTTCTAAGGTCAAATAGTAAATTCAAATAAGAAATATAAAATAACATATTCTAATTAAAAAATATGTGTTATAAAAAAATATTACATTTAAAATTTATAATCTCAAAAATCTCGTATCTTTTTATATATAAATTATACATATTTATTATAAAAAAATGATAAATTATTTTATTTTAAATAATATTTAATAAGATGTCGTTTAAATTTGATTATAATTATTTAAATTTATTTAATATTTAACATCAATAAATTAAATCTTATTTTTGTTATAAATTTTAAAATTATTATCTTTTTTTTTGTGTAAAAATAGTTTGTGAAAACTCACGAATTCTTAGTGAAAATAGAGGAAGGATGAGAAGGAAACTTCTTGATGGATCTTCCCCACCCCCCCAAAAAAAAAAAAAAAATAGTACGTTATTGTAAAATTGTTATTCATTTGTTTTCTTATTTAACTTGAAAAGTGGAGAAGGCTGGTGGTACATTTGATCGAATCTATTTTTGTTTTTATATAATTAAAATAGAAGAATATAATCAAGTGTCGTCGGTATCATCCGTTTTTGATGTCCAAAACGCCAAAACTAAAAGATGAATAATAAAGATATATAAATTAACATATATATATACCCAAATTAAGTATAAATAAATCGCTTTTTTATCTTACAAAATAATGTATTAGTGGACGTAATCCAATATGTCAGGATTTGAATATAAACATTTGTATAAATTTATAAAATTTTAATATTTTTCAAATTAAAAAGTAAAAAGTAAAAAAAGAAAATAATGTATGTATTTTTATTTATTTATTTATGAAAATGTACGTATTTTAAAAATCTCACTATGGACGTAGAAAGATATTACAGAAAATCTAGTTAAACCGATTTCGAGGCTCGTCAATTATACAGTCTGAAAGAAAATAAGCCTCAGATTCCCCGCAATACAGACCCATCGTCGTTCAGAGCGGTGTCGGTTTCTCTTTATCTTCCTGTTGTTGCTGATCTTCTGTATTAAGCTAATTTTGAGATCAAAAGCTAGGGCTTTTGAAGGGGGAAATAAAGAAGATGAGTGAGGTATTTGAAGGCTACGAGCGTCAGTACTGCGAGCTCTCCGCTAATCTTTCTCGAAAATGCAATTCCGCTGCTCCTCTCACCGATCAAGGTAATTTCTTATCAATTTTCTTATTTGTTGATTTGCTGCAATTGTTTCTAATTATTCTTATAGTTAATTTCTCACGAAAACATATTGGATCTTGTTCTTCGGCTTTTGTGTAAATAGGCATCTTCTTGGTTTAATTCCCTTTAGTATTTGTTTTCGATAAATATTAAAAGCAGGGCAGAAGCAGCAAAAGCTTTCTGAGATTAAAGCTGGAATAGATGACGCTGATCTTCTGGTAACACCGATTCCTTACCTCTTTAATTTTTTCAGTCTTTTGGATGGGAATTTTAATTTTTGTTGCTTTATTCTGAAATTGTGATATGCTTTCTCTTTGGGGGGACTCTAGATTCGGAAAATGGATCTTGAAGCTAGAAGTTTGCAGCCAAGCCTGAAAGCAGTGCTACTTGCGAAGTTGAGAGAGTACAAATCTGATCTGAATCAATTGAAAAGGGAATTCAAAAGAATTACATCACCTAATACTACTCAAGTTACTCGTGATGAACTTTTGGAGTCTGGAAATGCTGATACACATGTGGTACGTATTGGATTATGCAGCCTCTTTTGTTTGTTGTTGTATTGATTTATGAAATTTCATGTAATTGGAATTATTAGGTCTTAATGTACTAGATTGAGAAATGATTTCTGCTGTAGTTCAATGTTTATTCTAGCTTGGAGACTCTACTACAGATTACTTGCGGCTCTTTTAATCTTGTTTTTAATCTCGTTCTTATTTAAAAAGTAAAAACAATTAAAAAATTATTGGCAACCCCAGCATGTTGCTTGAATTTGAAGACAAGTTTGGTCTGTTGGTTTGATTGATAGAAACATTTTATGGAGGCAACGTAGCTAGAGGCATTTTTGTTATGGACTATTGGACTTTATAAAATTCTAGTCTTGAGGGTTTCTTCTACTAGCTATACCCCAAGTATACTCTATTGCCTAAGTAAAACTCTCACATGGACGTCTGATTACTGCTTTAGATACTTAAGAGCATATCACAACCATGATCACATAAAATCAATCACGTGGGAATTTAACCTGGATTTTTCATACAACTTTTTGACTGATTATGCATCTTTCTCTGTCACTCATAGGCCCTCTATGATTGTCTCAGCTCCCTCCACTATATGCGTGTTTGATTTATATGCTTTGAACATATCAATTCTTGGTACAGGTATCTGCTGATCAAAGAGAAAGAGTAGCAATGTCAGTTGAGAGATTAAATGACTCAACTGAGAGAATTAGGGAGAGCCGAAGAACCATTTTGGAGACCGAAGAGCTTGGTGTCTCAATTCTTCAGGATTTGCATCAACAGCGTGAAACCCTGTTACACTCGCATAAGAAAGTAAGTTTACCTTGGTTTGTGTATTTTTTTATTAATTTTTTTAGTCCAATCTATGTTCTTTTGCATTTATCCTTAATGCATTCATTTTCAGTATGATATGATTTGTTTCTGGTTTTGGTTATACATTTGAAACTAGGTGGTAACATCTCCTACAATATCACTTATATGTAATAGCTCCGAATTTTTTCGCTATTCTCTTTAATTGGGGAACTAAAAGCAGAAAATATAGATATGCCGCTGTGGTGCGGAATCAGTTGATCTTTTTTTCCCCTTCTTCTTTTCAGCTTCATGCAGTAGATGATGCCATTGACAAGAGTAAAAGGGTTCTGAGTGCTATGTCAAGAAGAATGTCGAAACATAAATGGATAGTTGGCTCAGTAATTGGAGCTCTTATTTTAGCAATCATCTTTATTCTGTATTTTAAGCTTTCTCATTGATAACCGTGATATCAGTAGTGGCACATATAGTATTACACTTGCATTCCAATGAATGATTCTTGCTGAAAGAATTGTCAATCATACCACTGTCATATTTCCAGCTTGCTTGCACTCTGTTTGTTCTGTAATTTTATTCTTTCTTGTGGTTCTACCCAATGGGAAACATTCTCATTGGGTGTATGCTGTTGCTGAATGAATACCACCTTGAGCATGAAGGTTATTCCTATTCATATGTGAGACCATGTATTTTGATATAACATCATTTATTCAAGCCCTAATTTGCTCTTTTATTACTCTCCTTAAATAATCATGTTACGGAAACGCAGTATATTGCGAATCATGTGGTGTTATTTTGTTTGTGGAATGTTGGAACTGGAGTAAAGACCCGTAACATCAAGTTATTTTTTATTTATTGAAATTAAGTTCTTTATCATGCATTTGGTACTTTCGATATCATTTTCCGTTTCTGCATTTGTTATGTTCAAAATGGATTAATAATCCAGTCATTGCAGTGAGAAGATTTGTGGAGAGAGATTTTCAAAATGCATTCCATGTTTCATACCTTTAACTTGAAAATTAAAGCATTTTTTTTCATCTCCAATTATGATTCATTCAAAAGAAATCTTGATTATGGTAGTTAATGTACTGTACTTATTTTCGATAGCTTGTAATTCCAAGATTGCATAAGAAAATTTCCAAGTGGCTAAAGCGATATCTTCTCTCTTTTAAGTTCGTTCTGGAGTAGATCAAACACAATAAAAATGCATCACTATTTTTTATAAATTTAAGAATGTAGATAGAACTCTCAAAATGAAAGTCATGCAGTAAAATTTTAGAATGAAAATTATGGTTTTTTTTTACTCGATACAGGCCTAATTGATCGTATGTGGTTTGGCAAGGGAAATTTTAAAGATTGTTGGGTTAAATGTTTCAATAAAATTTACAAGGTATTTTTATGCGTAGGGGTGACTGGTGAGCTCCGTTTAGATTTTAGTCAATTTTACAATGCGGCTTTTCATTGAGAGTTCGGGAAAAAAAAAACCCAAACCTTAATCGCCCATGAATCTTCAAAATATCACCTTCAAATAGGTATATAAAGTCGTCTTTAGGACCTATTTTTCCTTCCATCAAATTATTTCTCCAACCTATTGTGTTGAATATAAAATTAGTTTTTCCCTTGCAAATGCACCAAAATATATACATATATGATTATTCAGTTTGTTCTCGGTTGGATTTGAATTTTCCTTTTTAAGAAATGATTTTAATTTATGATGGTTAGATATTTTAATAATATTCCTTTTTAAACAAGTGATACATATATGGATCTATTTTTCAAAGTATTATAATAATAATCCATTTATTTACTTTAAGGTACATAAATTTTCTAAATTCATATTTTAAATTTAGGATTTTATTATATGTTTGATAAGTGTGATATTAATAAAGTGTAATTGTATCCTCAACAGAATTTGATATTTTAATAGAACTCCTAGGTATATATATGAATACATATTTTCATAATAATACATTAATAGTCCTTACATTTAATTTTTAAATATATTAGTGATCAAAAATTAAATTTTAATTAAAAATTTCAATATGTGTTAAACACATGGGCAAAATATTAAAGACAAACTCATCTTTAAAGTAGTTTTTTGCCGATGAATCATCTCTCAACCTTTAACCCGCCATTTTGTCTGAAGTTTTACACATTGAGTATCACATCATATGATTTCATCCTGTAGTCTCATCAAAATATTAGGATCTTTTTTTTAAATCATGTTATTGATGTGTCATATCATATTGATTACATCTGATCTGATTTACTAGTTTGTTTTCTTTATTACTTACCTAGTATGTCTTTTGTTGGTTTTCAATTTGACTTATGCTCTTTAATGTTCATGTTTTGCATGTTTTTCTTTATACTTTTCTTTTGATATCTTTTTGTGAAAACTGATGTGTGTTTTTCAAGCTTGAGTATTTAAGTATTGTCTTTTATTTCATACACTTGTATTTTGTTGTGATTTTTTATATGTATTTCTATATCATATAAATTATTTATATTTTTTTAAGATTATTTACTTATACCCATTGTTGTGACTAGACTAATATATTTAATTGATATTCTTATTAGTTTAAGTTGTTCACCTTTTTTAAGTATTTTTTTTGTTTTAGTTTTAGAATCTAAGTCTTCTCTTACATGTTTTAATTTAAATAAAAGACCCAAGTTTTTATTGTAAAACCATCCAATTTTTCTCACAAAATTATCATACTTAACATGATTTGATCTCTTTAAGATTTTTTTCAAGACTTTCTCTCAATTGTTTGTGTTTTAGTTTGGTTACGGAATTAAATTTTTTTGGTTAATAATGTTATAATAATTTTTAATATGGAAGAACAGAGTCCCACAAAATACAAAAACGGTAACACATGCTTACAATTTCTCAACAGTTATGATATTCCAAACAAAATATAGTGATAGACAATGGGCAATGTGAATAGCGTCAAAAGATCAATGTTGATAAACCTTAAACGTACAAAGTTAGTTCATTACGATTAACAACAAAAAAATAATCTACCAAAGTCCACAAAGACAGAAGTATGAAAGTTCTGTGATCACTTAAGTAATTGAACAGCAGGTGAGAGAAGAAAAACTAGAGAAAGAAAGTAAGAAGAGAAATTAGGATTAAGACTTTGAGACAAAATTAGGTAGAAAAGATACAAAATAATAGGAGAATCAATATGCAGAACTTTAATTATCATCCAACAATGAGAATTTGAGAAATATGAGGAGTAAAGGAAGTTATTGTTGGGAAATAACGCAAATTCCCGATAAGCTAGATTTATGAGAAAGCAAGAATAGAAACAATAACACACAAGATTTGATAACGGAGTTCGGCCAATCTTGCTTACGTCTTCGGACCTGCTACAGATCTTTTTTTACTGAAAGGGGAGAAATTACACAAGGTGTTTACAACACTCACAACTCACAACCCAATTACACCCAAGAAAATTACTCTCAATTTTCTCTCACAAAAGCTTTTCTCTCTAAGCTTTTCTCTTAATTGGAATGAACACTTTGGATGGTTTAATTCATTAAAATTACACATCTATTTATAGGAAAATTCACTCATTGAATTACTCCTTAAATTAATGGTTCCTTGAATTGCTCCTAAAATTAAGCTCCATGTTTTACTCCTTGTTTTGTTCCATGTTTTGCTCCATGTTTTACTCATTGTTTTGTTCCATGTTTTGCTCCTTAATTTGCTCCTTAAATTAAGGAGCTTTATAACAATAATATCTAACAATCTCCCACTTGAAGACTGATTTCAATCTGTCTTCACACCTCGATCAATGCAGCAGCTTTTCTAGTCTTTGTTACTCTAGAGAACCGAAGTTGAGCACAACTTCGCTTGTCAATAATCACCACCTTTGTTAACATATCTGCTGGATTTTTGCTTCCTTAAATCTTCTCCAAAGATATTAACACATCATCTTCTAATAGAGATCGATGAAGTGATAACGAAGTCCAATATGTTTGGTTCTAGAATGAAATGAATTCTTCGAAGTGTATTACTTTGACTATCACTTACGCAGAACATTCTTCTCTTGTTTGAATCCCAACTCGGTTAACAAACCTTGAAGCCATATCATCTCTTTACTAGCTTCGCCATCACATACTCACCTCCAGTAGTGGATAGAGTGACAATTTTCTCAGATTGTGACATCCAACTAACAGTGTAGTTCCAACAAGACATATATAACTGGTGCTTCTTCGGTAGATCAACTTCACCTCCAAAGTTCGCATCTACGTATCCTTGTACTTTTAACTCTCCTTTACTAAAGTACAAACACTTTTCTACGGTGCCTCGCAAATACCTCAAAATCCACTCGATTGCTTCCCAATGAGTTTTCCCGGATTTGACATAACCGCTAACAACTCCCACCGTATGGCCAATGTACGGTCTTGTATGCACCATCGCGCACATCAAACTTCCAATGGGTGGGGCATAAGGAACCTTAGCCATGAATTCTCTCTTCCTCCTGTTTCGAGGGATGATCCTTGGATAGGCGAAAATGACTAGCCAAGGTGTGCTTAACCGGCTTGGCATCGCTTCATGTTGAATCTATGCAAAACACGATTGATGTACTCGCCCGAGATAACCGCAAGGATCCTTTCTTCTTATTTCTTGTGATTTGCATTCCAAGAATCTTTTCTTTGGACCCAAGTCTTTCATGTCAAACTCCTTTGACAATTGATGCTTGATCTTCGATATCATCCATTTACGAACTGCTACTAACATATCATCAACATAAAGTAGTAAAATGATATAACCGGACCTATATCTCTTGAAGTAGCAACAATGGTCGACGATGCACTTCGGGAAACCTTCCTTGTGCGAAGCTATCAAACTTTCGTACCATTGTCTCGGAGCTTGTTTCGTGCCATACAAACTCTTCTTAAGTCTCGCGTACCATGTTCTTCTTCCCTCTTTCTCGAGAAACCTTATGGTGGTACATGTATATCTCTTCATCTAAATCTCCACAAGGAATGCAGGTCTTACATCCAACTGCTCAAGATGAAGATCTTCAATGGCTACAATACTCAATGCGACCGATAGTATTGAGCTTCACAACAGAGCGAAAATGTCGGTGTAGTCAACTCCTTCCTTCTCGTTGAAACCCTTTAACAACTAGGCGTGCTTTGTATCTCTTGGAACCATCACGCTCTTCTTTCACCCGAGACACCCATTTGTCAGGAAGTGCCTTCTTTCCACATAGGTAACTCGCCTAGTTCCATTATGCGGTTGGAGATGAGAGATTTCATTTCTTCTTTCATAGCAAGCCCCACTTATTGGAATCTCGAGTCGACAAGCTTCATCATAAGCATCTCGTGCTCCCCTCTATCGCTAGCAACATATAGTTCATGTATCTCCCGTCAAGTATACGAGGTCGAGAAGACCTTCTCAATACGGGAGGCCGGAGTAAGAGGTCGTGATGTGTCGGAATCTTGTGTACTACTTGCCCAACAAGTTCCTCCGTGAGGACTTGTTACAATTGGTTACGTTGCGAAACTATCCTGGGACATCATCCGCACCGCAACACCGACTCATTCTCGCTCTCGATTCATTGGCGTCTCATTTTATGCATGTCCTTATACATCACCCTTTCGTTGAAAATCACATCTCTGCACACGATAAATTTCTTGTTTTCGTCATCCCAAATACGGTAGCCAAACTCATCCTACTTGTCACCATAGCCGATGAACGTGCATTTCTTGGATTTGGGATCAAGCTTATTCCTACCTTGATCACTCCATATGCACAAAATGCTACACGACCAAAAACTTTTAGATGTGATAGTTTCACCCACTTTTTCGCTCCATACCTCCTTCCGGTATTCTATGCTCCAATGGAACGTACAGGATGGGCCTCGGTTGATCAAGTGTTGCGCCGTGTTGACCGCTTCGCCGGAAGCGCCGGTAGACTGTTGTATACAAATGCTTCGGCTCTTCTGTCAACGTTCGGTTCGTACGCTCGGTACACCATCAGTGTTGAGCGTGCGCGAATCAGTTCTTACATTCTCGATCCCACGTCATAGCAAAAATTTTTGAATCTGGTTTCTTCATATTCACCACCATTATCGGATCTCGAGCTTTTTTGATCTTCAAACCCGTCTCATTTTCCACCATAGCTTTCCATCTTTTGAAAGCCTCAAATACTCGGACTTATGCTTTAGAAAGTAAACCCATACCTTCCGAGAATGATCATCGATGAAAGTCAATGGTATTGTTTCCCACCAATGGATGAGACGGTTGTTGGTCCCCAAACATCCGAGTGAATAAGCTCTAGCTTTTCCTTCTTTGGGGGTTCTACCACTTGTCCGAAAGGCCCGACTCTCTTTTGCTTTCCAAGTATACAATCTTCGCACACGTGTCCATCTCTACAGACCGTAGACACGGAAGTTTTCCTTTTGAGTCATAATCTTCATCCCCTTCTCACTCATGGCCTAATCTACGGTGCCACAGTTTGGTGTTTCATTGCTCTGCTACAATTGTGATTGAACAACGTGCTTCGTTCGTGTAAAGAGTGCCACTTTTCTTGCCTCGAGCAACCTGTCATTGCACCCTTTGAAATCTTCCAATCATCACCATGGAAGATCGTAGTGTAGCCTTCACTAGCCAATCGCCCCACCGAGATTAAGTTCTTACGAGGTCGGGAATATGCCGACATCCTTCGTACCCAAAACGTAACCGTTTAACTTAATCTTCACTTTACACCTTGCCAATAATAGCAAATGGTTGATCATCACCAAGATATACCTTTCCAAGGTTTCCTGGGACATATTTCTCGAAGAATTCTTTCAAGGAAGTAGCATGGAACGATGCTCCAGAAGTCTAGCACCCAGATTCTTTTTCGTTTCTCCAAAGAGCATATCAATGCATCATCTCCTCCCGAGGTGGAAGTAACATTTGCCTCGCCTTCACTTGTTTGTCCTTGCATTCTTGCACCGATTTTTGAAGTGCCGGTTCTTCCACAATTCCAACACTCGATAGTCTTCGAACTATGGGAATTATTAGGATTCCTAGATTTGGACCTCCGTCCTTTGATCTACCTCTAGAAGTCGGCTCTACCACGTCCATTTCCTTTGGTTGAATTTCTTCCTCGACTCTGATGCAAACCGAAGAGGTTGATGATTCATTGTCTCTACGTCGGATCTCTTCACCGAGAACCAAATCACGAACATCGTCAAATTTCAACTTATCGCTTCCCGATGAGCTACTCATAGCCGTGACAAGAGCATTCCAAGCTTTCGGTAGAGAAGACAAAAGTATCAATGCTCGTACTTCTTCATTCAATTTTCCACCGAACTCAACCGGGTTGTAACCGTGTTGAGTTCATTGATATGTTGAGCTACCGATGCCTTCTCGTCATCCGCAAATTGAACAAGCGCCTCACGTTGGGCACTTTGTTTCGAGGCCGATGGCTTCTCATATTGGAGTAGAAAGCTGCCATAAGACCCGTAGTGGTCTTTTCCTTTCGTATTGAAAGCAACATTACGGGATAACGTCAATCGAATAACTCCGAGGGCTTGTCCGTCTAGAAGATTCCAATCTTCTTCCTTCATAGCCTCCGCTTCTTCCCCGAGAGAGGTTGATATAGATTTCTTTGATACAGATAATCCTCTATCTGCATTTTCCAAAACCCGAAATCTATGCCATCAAATTTCTCGAGTTTCACCCTTCCTTCATCTGCGGCCATTGCTCCCACTAAAATCTGACTTCCTCTAGATCGTTTCTGACTATTTCTTGCAGAAAATTGACAGAAATCACTACCAATAGCTCTGATACCAGTTGTTGGGAAATAACGCAAATTCCCGATAAGCTAGATTTATGAGAAAGCAATAATAGAAACAATAACACACAAGATTTGATAACGGAGTTCGGCCAATCTTGCTTACGTCTCCTGGACAAGCATTTCTGAGATCTTTTTCTTGAAAGGGAGAAATTACACAAGGTGTTTACAACACTCACAACTCACAACCCAATTACACCCAAGAAAATTACTCTCAATTTTCTCTCACAAAAGCTTTTCTCTCTAAGCTTTTCTCTCAATTGGAATGAACACTTTGGATGGTTTAATTCATTACAATTACACATCTATTTATAGGAAAATTCACTCATTGAATTACTCCTTAAATTAATGGTTCCTTGAATTGCTCCTAAAATTAAGCTCCATGTTTTACTCCTTGTTTTGTTCCATGTTTTGCTCCATGTTTTACTCATTGTTTTGTTCCATGTTTTGCTCCTTAATTTGCTCCTTAAATTAAGGAGCTTTATAACAATAATATCTAACAGTTATGGTAGCATGTATGATAAAAGAATTTGTAATAAATAGTAGTTGAGATTGAGAAATCAAACCAGTGCTTGAATAAGAATGAATTGGTATTCAGGCAAGGTCCTTCTTTCTCAACACTTATTGACATAGAATAGAGGAGAAGAATATAGAAGGGGAAGAATGAACACTGAAGGGCTACTGTTGAAAATATTTTATATATAAAATGATTTTTTTTCTACAACATAAAACGGAGACAAATAATAATGGCTAGCATCGATAATTTATTAATTTGTAATTCAAGCCATCTTTGGTTACAACCATATGATAGGAATTCTACCAAAATTCAAATGCAATATCTAGAAAACATATGAGTGTGTCAAATATATGTATATAAACCCCATTTGGTTCCAAAATTTCAACAAACTTTCACGCTAACATGATATTTGTATATAAAGGGTGCATAAAATGTGAGTTAAAACATGTGAAATAGGACATTTCTAAATTTTTAAATTTAGTTTTAGGTTCCTCGTAAAAAATAACTCCATAATACAAATCATAAAAGTTATTGAAAATTTTGCGATGCTAAGGCATGTTGGAAATGAATTTAAATAAAAAATATTTTTTTATTATTTTATGACCATTATTTCATAAATTATGTAACTGTCATTTTCATAATTATATGGTCATTATTTTTATGACCGTTATTTTCATAATTATGTGACCGTTACTTTTATGACCGTTATTTTCATAATTATGTGGCCATTAATTTTATAACCGTTATTCTTATAATTATGTGACCGTTACTTTTATGACCGTTATTTTTCATAATTATGTGGCCGTTAATTTTATGACCGTTATTCTCATAATTATGCGACCGTTATTTTTATGACCGTTATTTTCATAATTATGTGTCCGTTATTTTCATAATTATATGACCGTTATACATATTTTTTCTACTATAAAAAGGGGAAATAGCTCTCAGTTTAGAATATAACTTAACAACTCAAAAAATAGTTCTACGATTTTCATAGCAAAATCAAAGAAAATAAAATTCAGAATTGTTTTCTCAAATTTCCGAGCAACATAAATATTTAAGAGGTGTAGTATTCCGGACTTCATCAGTCTGAAGATCCAGACAAAAGATTACATTGTTTTATCCTGGGACGGCGAAATTTGTGTTTGCTTGCACAAGTTTGGGCAGAGTCGCGAAATGTCTTAAAGAGAGCGACCTAGTCCGCGACTCAACCCAAACAATATATTTCAGTATATCAATAATATTGTTCTTACATAGTTTTTTCACATATTTGTTCCAACAATTTTAAGACGTATTCTATCTGCCATGTCTACTGAATTGTTAACTGATGATCTTAACAAACCATTTCGTTTTGAAGAACTACACTTTAAAAATTGAGACAAAAAAATGTTATTCTTCTTAACCATGTAAAATGTCACTTTTGTTTTTATTATTGAAAAACCAACACTGCCTAATTCTCATCAATGCTACAATAAAGGATTTAAACACCTGGATAGAAAATTATTTTCTATTCAAATTTTTTTTATTCTTAATGGATTAGCTAATGACTTGTATGACTATTATAATTTTGATAAAGTCTGTTAAGGAAATTTGGGAAGCTCTTCAAAAGAAGTACGATACTGAGGAAGCTGGAACTAATAAGTATGATGTTAGTAGATACACGAAGTATCAAATGATCGATGACAAATGCAGGAAGGCTCAATCACACGAATCAAGAAGATAGCACACCTAAATAACTTCAAGGTATGACTTTAGATGAACAATTTCAAGTAGTTGTTATTATAGATAAATTACCCCATGCTTAGAAAGATTTTAAGAATACACTTAGACATAAAACTAAGAAATTTTCTTTAGAAAGTCTTATAACCAGTTTAAGAATAGAAGAAGAAGTCCGAAAATAAGACCAAAGAGATGAAGTACTCGTTGTCTCAAACAACAATACCAATAAGAAACCCTCATCTACAATTCTGGAACCTAAAGGTAGAAATATGTCTTCCATACTCCAAAGATGAGAAAGAACTTAGTTTAAGGATATCTTCTTTACTCAAACTATAGGAGCTGATTTATATACAATAACTAAAAATAATATTTTTTGTTGGGAAAGGGTACGCCACTAATGGCATGTTTAAATTGAATGTTGAGTTCCTTTAATATTTGGCATGCTAGACTTTGTCATGTTAATAAACGCATAATAAAGAACATGAGTAGCTTAGAACTAATTCCAAAACACTCTTTGAATTATTTTGGATAAATGTGACTTTTATAGTCAAGCTAAAATAACAAAAACTTCACATAAGTCAGTAGTTAGAGAATCTAAACTTTTAGAATTAATACATTATGACATATGTGAACTTGATGAAAATTTAACAAGAAATGAAAAACACTATTTTATAACTTTTATAGGTCACTGTTCAGATTACATTTATGTATTGCTAGTGAAAAAATAAAAGTGAAGCGTTTGACATGTTTAAAATATTTATGACTGAAATTAAGAATCAACTTAACAGAAAAATAAAAAGGTTTCGAAGTGATAGAGGCACTAAATATGATTCCAATATCTTCAACGATTTTTATAAAACTCATGGAATCATTCATGAAAAACAAGACTTATTCTTCCGAAATGAATGGCAAAGCCGAAAGAAAAATAGAACTTTTACTAAATCAAGTAGTTACAATTTTATTAAACTTTGGTCTTGCTTCCCATTGGTGGAGAGAAATTTTATTAACTGTTTGGTATGTGTTAAATAGAGTGCCTAAATCTACTAGTAAAATTTCATCATCTGAAATTTTGAAAAAATAAGAAACTTAACTTATTTTAAAACTTGAGATTGTTTAGTCTATGTTAGGATTATTGATCCTTAAAAGAATAAACTTACTAGTAGAACATACGAATGTGTATTCATAGGATATGTTGTGAATAGTAAAGCTTATAAATTCTATGACTTAAATGATCATAGTTATAGAATCAAATGATGTTGACTACTATGAACATAGGTTTTCATTTAAATTGAAGAATAGTGGGGGCTCGTCTTCTAGTCGTTTACCCATAACTAGAACTATTGAACAAAATGAGGAATTAAACACTACAATTAGAAGGAGTAAACGAGCTCGAACCCTTAAGGATTTTGGGTCAGATTTTTATGCTTATACCTTAGAGGAAGATCCCCAAACTTGTAAAGAATCATTCTCTTCTTTAGATGCCAACTTATGGGAAGAAACCATAAATGATGAAATGGAATCTTATGAGTATAATAAAACTTGGCATTTAGTTGACTTACCTTATGGTTGTAAAACCATAGGATGTAAATGGATACAAAAGAAGAAATTAAAACTCGATGGTACTATTGAAAAGTACAAAGCTTGTATTGTAGTTAAATGGTATAGGTAAAGGGAAAATGTAGATTTATTTGATACATTTTCACCAGTCACATGAATAACTTTCATACGTGTACTTTTTCCTCTTACTACCATCTATGATTTAGTAGTACATCAAATGGATGTTAAAACTGCTTTCTTAAATGGTGATTTAGAAGAAGAAATTTATATGGATCAACCTGAAGGTTTTGTTATCCCAGGTCAAGAAAATAAAGTTTGTAAACTAGATAAATATCTGTATGATCTAAAATAAGCACCTAAGCAATGGCATGAGAAATTTGATAATATAGTTAACCCACATGAATTCAAAATGAATGAAAGTGACAAATGTATTTATTATAAATTAGAAGATAACATTTGCACTATTATATGTTTATATGTGGATGACGTGCTTATTTTTGGATCAAATATTCATGTTGTGAATAATGTGAAAACTTTCTTAAGTGTTAAATTTGATATGAAAGATCTCAAAGAAGCGAGTGTAATCCTTGGTATAAATATTACTAGGTCTGAAAAGGGAATTTCTTTAGATCAATCTCATTACATTGAGAAGATCTTAAAGAAATATAATTGCTAGCATCAGAACCTGCGCATACTCATGATCCTAGTGTAAAGTTGTTCAAGAACAACGAGACGGTGTTAGACAAATCGAGTATAATGAAAGCATCATTGATAGCTTACGTTATATTCATCGGATTTGACTAGACCAAACATAGCTTATGTTGTGGGACTACTATGTAGGTTTACCAATGTAGATCTAGTGTGTAGCATTGAAATGCTATTGAAAGGGGTTATGAGATACCTTAAGAGAACTATATACCTTGGATTACATTATAAAAGTTTCTCACTGTCTAGAAGGATACAACGATGCATATTGGAACATTTTATTAGAAAACTCCAAATCAACTAGCAACTATATATTTAACATATTTGGTGGAGTTCATTTCTTGGAAGTCTAAGTAATAGACAATATTGGCTCAATTTATGATGGAGTTTGAAATGATAGCAAGCTCTTGCTAGTGAAGAAGCGGTAGTTAAGAAGTATGTTAATGAGATCCCTTATGGGAAAGATCGATACCGGTTGTCCTAATCCACTGTGATAGTACCCGCTATTATCAGAAGATTTAGAACCGTTATTACAACGGAAAGAGACGCAGATACACATTCTTGTTAGAGAATTT
Organism: Hippophae rhamnoides; assembly: GCA_033030585.1. Classification (NCBI taxonomy): domain Eukaryota; kingdom Viridiplantae; phylum Streptophyta; class Magnoliopsida; order Rosales; family Elaeagnaceae; genus Hippophae; species Hippophae rhamnoides. The sequence continues at coordinate 73,681,808 of CM065427.1, forward strand.
CTCTACAAGAAATGTAAGAATGGATCATATATATCGATGAAAATTTGGTTGATCCTTTTGACGAAAGGATTAACAAGAGAAAGGTTTTCAAAAACCTTGAAAGGAATGTGACCGATGCCCTTAGAAATGAAGAGTCACTCATGATGGTAACTTGACTTATGACTTCGAGATCCCAAGAAATAAGTTCAATGGGTACAATGGCGATATGAGATGAATCATGCTATTTATGGCGAAGTCACACCTATATTGTTAAGCGTGAAGTCTGGCGATAGAAAGGATGAGTTAATTATTAAACTCTTAATGAGTTCTATACTCTATGTGGAGTGGAGTACGTAGCTACGGGAGTACTCTTGATACACTCACCTATGTGAATGTGAAAGTATGGTCGCTTCCTATGAAAATTTTGGGCAAAATTTACTAGAGCATTCACTATACTGGGATACACGTGCATAGCCGTAAAGCATGGGCTTTTCGAACTACACCTTGGAAAGATTGTGTGTGTGATGTTGTTAAAGATAGAGTTCAAAACTACGAGTTACTCTAGTATATTCTAAAGCATTAACACTACGCAAAGGTTCAAGTCGATAGACACCTTTTGCTTATGCATAATCTTATACTTTTAATTGATTGGTTGCTCGATGAAACTATTTTTATTTAAAATTCAAGTGGGGGATTGTTGGAAATGAATTTAAATAAAAAAATATTTTTTTATTATTTTATGACCATTATTTCATAAATTATGTAACTGTCATTTTCATAATTATATGGTCATTATTTTTATGACCGTTATTTTCATAATTATGTGATTGTTACTTTTATGACCGTTATTTTCATAATTATGTGGTCATTAATTTTATAACCGTTATTCTTATAATTATGTGACAGTTACTTTTATGACCGTTATTTTTCATAATTATGTGGCCGTTAATTTTATGACCGTTATTCTCATAATTATGCGACCGTTATTTTTATGACCGTTATTTTCATAATTATGTGTCCGTTATTTTCATAATTATAATGATCCGTTATACATATTTTTTCTACCATAAAAAGCGGAAATAGCTCTCAGCTTAGAATATAACTTAACAACTCGAAAAATAGTTCTACGATTTTCATAAAGCAAAATCAAAGAAAATAAAATTGAAATTGTTTTCTCAAATTTCCGAGCAACATAAATATTTAAGAGGTGTAGTATTCCACTTCATCAAGGTGCAATGAAGATCGAGGCAGAGAAAAAGATTACGGGTCAGTTTTATCCTGGGACAACGAGGTCATGTTTGCTTGCACAAATTTGACAGAAGCGAAACGTCTTAAAGAAGCGACTACGCGTGACTCAACCTAAAGCTTGAGCTTCATTTCAGGTTATCGGTAATATTGTTCTTACATAGTTTTTCACATATTTGTTCCAACAAGGCAAAAATAAATGGAGACAGAAAAGAGAACAAGAAAACTAACCATTGACATCAAAGAAAATATGTTTGTTGTGTCTATATCGCCACCAAAAAAATAAGACAAACAATAATATGATAAAAAAGGCACTACCAAAACTTGCACCAACTACAATAACAACTCGGTTTTGTTTTATTTGAGAGATTGGTTGACCTGAGGAAAACACAAATCCATATACCACATTATATGCCATGAAAGAGTGTGGGAAGTAACTTGCAAATAAACAACCGAACATGTAATCATAGGATAAATACCCTTCAGAGCATCAGGTGAGAAGGACATTGGTTATGGTAAAACAAAGGAGCAGTGGTTTCCATCCTTAAGGCTACAGATCAATGGGTTGTCAACAATTTTGTCAGTGCAAGAGACAACCATTAATGGATACACCCACAATTTTCCTAAATAGAGTGTTATCATTTTTAATATTCAAGTAGCTAATATTTACTTACAAGTGAACTAGATTATGTAATGTGGAAATACTAGTAATCCATGACAGCTACAAGCACGAACACCCTGCAAATTGTTGGGATTTTACCTGTACTTGATCATTTTTAGAAAAATTAGCTTGTCACCATTCGATGATTTAGTCTCATTGCCTCCATTGCACACAGTTAACTTCACCTCCATCACGAGACAACGATGGTGACATGGGCAGAGCGAAAAAGAACGAGGGCGCGATGAGAACCCTAAAATGATATAGCGCAAGCGCACAAGGGAGAGAAAAGGGAAAGGGAAAATGAAAAAAAAGAGGGGGAAAAGAAAAAAAAATTGAATTAAAAATTTGGTGTAAAAGAGAAAAAATTAATAAGGTATGTCTATGGTCTCGGTTTTTAAATAACCGAAACTATACGATATGTGTATGACCTCGATTTTTGAAAAACTAAGGCCATAAGATATGTCTATAGCCTCGATTTTTTAAAAACTAAGGCCAAAACCCTATGGCCTTGGTTTAAAAAAAACAGAGGTTAAATTTCTGAAGCCATATATATGTATTGTAGTAGTGATAATACATTTCTTATTCCTAAGGAAGAAAATGAGAGACAAATACATAGAAACCCAAATCAATGGCTAAATTTTATAATTTAGTAAGAAAATCAAGAAAATATCAACTTAAAACCATGAAATTTTTCACAATAGAAAAATTCCATATATTAGGAAGAAAACCAATCATATGCAGTAGAATCAACATAACTAAAGGAGAAAATTCAAAGCTTTTTTACTAATCATTTTATTGTGGATTAATAGAAAATATTTACCCAAGCAACTATTTAATAGAATCAAAATATTTTCTTTAAAATCTTAAAAAAACTATTAAAATTTTCAGGAAAAGAGTAAAAGCAAATTATCGTCCAATATTTTTAAGATTTTTCAATTCCATAATGGATTAACATAAAGGATAACATATCAATCATTATTATTTTATTAAAATAAGAGTGACATTTTCAGAAAGAATAATAGACTAACCCAGGGTTCTACCAAAAGAAGAGTTTGATAAAAAAGCTCTTAACCAGGAAAGAGTAGTTATGCTAAGTTAGATATATCATGAAAATAGAAAAAATAGAAACAATCTCTAAAATCAGGATAAATTATGCCATAAACAAAGTTATAATGATTTCACTTAGTAACATGAATATAATTTAAGAAGATATTGAAAAAATTATCAATTATTAAGCACCATTCAATTGCAATGTGTTGGATGTAATTTAAGGAACCAAACGGGAATTTTACCAACTAACAAAAAATAAAATTGAAAACCATAAATTTTTTTATTGTATAAAAGACAAAGGGGGATCCACATCTCTGGTATTGAGATGAAGCATATTGACAAGTGATTTTTATTAAAAAAAACTATCACTTAGAATTTTTAAAAGAAATGAAGAGATAAAATAAAATTTAATCCTTATCCTATCACATATCTTTATTTTAGAAAAGAAAGGAAAAGATAAATATAAAATGCAATCTTTATCCTTTCACATATCTTTAAGATAAAGGAAGAGATAAAGATAAAATGTAATATTTATCCTTTCATGTGTCTTTAAGATAAGTATGTAAAATAATTAATCTTATGCCTATAAAAAGGCTCTTGTATAAGAAAGATAGACATAGTAAGTTCTAACCACATTACCCAAACATCTATCTCTTCTTAAATAATGTCTAAGTAAACTTTTATGGAACAAATTAGCAAGAAACTAGGGTTGTAATAATATGATTTTCCTTAATGAATAAAAATTTCTTTTTCTCCAAAACCCTATCTTTTTTATATATTAAATAAAAATATGGATCATATTTTTGGTTGAAGATAGAAAGTCATTACTCCAAATCCATAAGATAAGGCTTCTAATAAAATAACTAAATATCAAATATGAGAGAGTGGAAGACAGAGTTGGATAGTATTCATCAAAACTAGGTAAGATTAAATACAACTTTAAATTTTGTTTGTTAATAAAAATATTTATTTTTTAAAAATCTAAAAATCTAAAAATTAATAAATATTTATATGTTAAATCAAAATTTTAATCAAAACAAAAAATTAAATGATATCAGAGCCATAAAATTAATAAAAATAAGGTTTGAAACCCTTAGAGACTTAAGATAAAAATGTTATTTGATTTAATTGAAAAAAATCAAAATTGTTCTATTTAGGTAAAAAAAATGACTAATTCTAAACAATATGATCTATATAGATCATTTTTTTAGAAGAAAGAGATAAGATAAAATGTAATTCTTATTTGTTCACTTGTCTTTATTTTAGAAAAAAAATAAGAGATAAAGATAAAATATAATATTTATCATTCCACGTGTCTTTAAGATAAATATATAAAATGGTTCTTGTATAAAAAAAATAGGCATAACAAGTTCTAAATGCAGGACCAACTATCCTTTTCTTCATAGATAATGTCTAGGCAAACTCATGTCAAGTAAATTAGTAGAAAACTATGGTTGTAATAATCTTATTGTCTTTAATAAATAAAAGTTCAATTTTATAGAAAACTCGTTATCTTTCTTATATCTTAAATAAAAATACTTATTTTATCTTTGGTCTAAGACAAAAAGTCGTTATTCTCTATCCAAAAGATGAGGCTTTTAACAAGGCAACTAAATATCAAATACAAGGAAATGAAAGACATGATAGAGTAGTATTCTTTAAAAACATGTAAGATTAAATACAACTCTATATTTCGTTTATTAATAATATTTCTTTGTAAAAATTCCAAAAATCAGAAAATTAATTAATATTTATGTGTTTAATCAAAATTTTAATTAAAGTAAAAAATTAAATGATATCAGAGTCATGAAATTAATAAAAATAATAAATATTTAAAAAATATATTCAATTAGTAAGCTTTACAAATCATAATAAAAGAATTCATGAAATTAATAAAAATAATAAATATTTAAAAAATATATTCAATTAGTAAGCTTTACAAATCATAATAAAAGAATTGAAAATCCTTACATACGTATAAAATAAAGATAACAAAAGGAAGAGTAAAACTTTCATTTAGTTTAATAGAAAAAATCAAAAATGTTCTCTTTAAGTAAAAATGACTAATTCTAGATAATATGGTATACATATATCATTTTCTCTAATATTTCATAGATAACATAATACAATCGATACTTATTCTTGATTTTTTAATTATAATTTTGATGTATCTAAAAAACTAAATTTTATATTCCATTATATATTTGGTTCATACTTATATTTATTAAATTTATATTTTTATATTTATTTATGTATTATAGACTTTATATCATGAATGAGTATTTTAACGATAGATAATTAAAATTATAATTATTTGTAAAATTTTATAAAATATTTATGAAAATAATCACATTTGATAAAACGTTGTGTGAAATATGTTATTGTTATACTAAAATTATGATTAATCAAAATCAAATATATTCTAATATTATTTTTTATACACATACAACTAAATAAAAAAGTACATTTTTAATAATAATAGACAACATATAGAATAATTTTATTGATTTTTATTTTATTTAAAAATATGTGTTAAACGGTTAAAAATGAAAATGATTGTAAATAATTTTTTTAATATAGTAGAGTAATAAATATTAAAAAATATAGTTAAAATGTAAAAAAAATTATTATAATAGGTTATTATTATTTAAATATATTAAAAATTAATAAGAAATAATTATAATTATTATAATTCCTACGGTATTGTAGACTCCTTTTACTCCCTCCCTTTCAATAAGTTGGTATATACTCCTACAGAAAAAAATCTCCTCATAATCATAATAAATCCAAAAATTACGCGCAGTCTTTCACGCAGAGAACTTGTCCCCTAATTCATCCTCATTTGTTGACGCCTACCAACTATTCGACCAAATTACAATTAGAATTCCTACCTTCTTATTCGTAATCAAAACATCATAAACGAATTCTTGATTCACAGAAAAAGTAGTTATAAAACAACCATCATGGATTCACTCTCTTCAGTCTCACCCTCAATAATCCTCCCTCCTAGTAACACCCTTCATCATCGGCTGCGATTGAGTAATTGTTGCCTGAGTAATGCTCTGTTCAGCAGACGATGCTCTCCGGAGCGTCGTAGAAGGAGACAGATACAAGTTTATTGCACGCTGGATAATAATAAAAAAGGAAACGAAGATGAAGATGTTGATAGAGCGCTTAGGCTTGATGGGAGCATTCCTGGGACTTCCGACGAATTCGTGAAGAGAGTATCTTCCCGTGCTTATGATATGCGTCGACACCTCCATCAAACATTCGATAGCAGCAGCTACGATGGTACTTTTAACCCTCTTTTTATCATACTAATGTCCTCTGTTAAGTTATTATTTTTAACTTGATTTGAACTTTCCCTGAGCTTTTTACTCTTATTGTTAATTAAATGGGTGTTCTCGTAGGCTAATTAATTGGAAATTTTCAGAAAATTTTTTTTTTTTAACTAACTACAACTAAGTACCCGTAATTCAGCAAACTTCTTGCTTACTCATTTTGAAATAAATGATTAAATGGTTCTCTATGCTTTTGTTTTGACTAGACTTGTAGAAGATGCAAGGGGTTTAGCTTTTATACAACTTTGTTACTGATCTATAGTAAAAACCACCTTAGCTCTTGTTGATTTGCGATTTACCTCCATCACTTCATGAATTGTGGTTTGAATTGAGAAGTATACGGGGTTTTCAGCTGAACTGAAGGCATATGTAGTGACTAAAGAATCTTTATCGATCCTATTCGGTATAAGACTTGAACTTGTTATAGTTGTGCGATTCACCTAGTGGTTTAGCGATAAGACTCACCTTTTTTTGTTTCATATCACGGGTTTGAATCACATCAAATACTTTTTCCTAAAAAAAATAGTTTCATTGTTGTGAGGATATTTATAATCAGTAATCGTGTATTCTCTGTTTGTGATCATGATAATTAAATGTTATGAACATTATTTAGCTTTAGAAGACTCTACACATTTGCCTGCAAGTTAAAAAAAGAGTCCTTCCAATTATGCCTGCTTGTCTTTTAGATTATTGTAGTTCTGTACACTGGGCGTGTAATCTTTACAAAGCCTTAACAAAATATGGGCTAGGATGATTAAATATAAGATTACATCTTTTGACAATCTATTATGTGTCAATAGTTAATGACAGGATTTCATATTTGACATAGAGAAAATATATTTTCTTTCGTAATTTTGAAAGGTAATGTGATCCTTATTATATGTAGTTTTAAGATTCGTATAACATTCAATAGACTAGACAAAAATGATCTCTCTCTCTCCCTCCCTCCTTCCTTCTGCATTGTTTCCAAAGTTGACATTTTATTCTTTTACTTTAATGTTAGAAATTCAGTGTAATGTGCTCTGGACATCCCCTTCCGTGGCATCATTAATGCTTCAATCCTAGGGCTTTTTGATGTGATATGTGTGAATATGCTTTCCCTATACAAATAGTTGAGACTTTACCCTCTCTTTTCCTGTTTAGTATTGGAGGCCAACCCTTGGAGAGAAACTTCAAAGCCTGTATATGTTCTAACCCACAGGGAGAACCAGTTGTGTACAATGAAAACCCGGACAAATCGCAGGTATGATTTAACTTCATATGTTATTTACTCTGACCTTTATGGTATGGTATTCAAGCTTAATCCGTGTAGTTTTTATCAGTGAAGTTGAGAGGGAGCTTGGGCTATTGTTCTCTAAAGGAGGATCAAGGAGATCCAGCATTGGCAACCAGACTAAGCAATCAAGAAGCGGATCAAAGTTTCAGATGCTTGTGGAAGATATTAGGGAGGGAGTACTTGTAAGTGCTTAGATATTTCTGTTGTTTGTCTTGAAAGAGTTCTCATAATATATTGAAATTTTAATGGTAATTTTATATTCTTCTTGAAGTTAATCAGTTACATGGTAATAAAAAGTACTTGTAGTACCATATATGGAGGCGGACTTAGTTGAGTAAACTAATTCAATTTTACTCCTAAACAAGTTCTGATGCAGTAGCTCCACATATACTTTATAGTATTATTCTAATATTGTTTATTTTGTGTCTTGTCATTTAATTTGTTGATATATGTTTTATTTAGTATTTTATACTTCATGTTTTAACTAGCACTAGTTGAGGTGGCATTTTTATTTGTTTTTTAGTGTAACGAACTTTCTTTAAAAAGGAAAGTTGGTGGAGTGGAGAGGTAGAGAATGGTTTTGTAAAAGCTAAAAGCTATTTTGGGAAACTTGAGTCTCAAGTTGAATGAAATACCTCAGGATTGAATCATAGTGTTGTCAATTCCTAATCTGATTTTATTTTCGGATTGAAGTTTATACACCAATTGTTATAAAACCAGCTGCAACTAATGTTGTTTTGCAGGTATTTGAAGATGAGAATGAAGCTGTGAGGTATTGCGACTTGTTGCAAGGTGGAGGTCAAGGTTGTGAAGGTGTTGCAGAGATTGAAGCGTCATCAGTAAGATACTTGACATTGCTTTGTTCTATTTTGCTAACTATTTGTATGAACTCTTCCTCCTATATGTTTTGTAGGTTTTCAATCTATGTCAAAAAATGAGAGCTCTTGCAGTTCTATTTCGTAGAGGGAGAACACCTCCTGTTCCTCAAAGTCTTGAGTTAAACCTAAAGGCCCGGAAAAGGTCCCTAGAAGACCAAGAGAACTTGTGAAGTCATGCATTGAAACCTGTAAATGCATGTGAATCTAGTTCATTCATAAAGTCATCAAATAGATAAAGTAATGAAATATTAAGATTATAAGAATTTGTACCATATGTATTCTTGTAAAGAATGTTGTAAAAGAGTTTGCTGATCAAATTCAAGAACTATGATAATTCAAATGCATTGACAAAATCTTTTCAGATTGTTGTTTTATCAGTTCCTGTTTTTAGTATAAAAGACTAAAAAGACTAAATAATCAATAATGAATTCTATCGTTTACCGTGGGTGTGTCGTCTCAAAATCCAAGTGAAGATTTTACTATGTAGGAACTAGAATTAATACGAGAATATGGTCAAACGCCAAACTATTTTTTTTAACTCTCCTTCCATCATAACATCAAAAGATTGGTAATGTGATTCAAATGAGTCTTAATGCCAGGCAAACCTAAGTTGAAGAGCAGAATGGCAAGTTAAAGGTAAAATTTTTGACTACATTGAAGCATCCAGAATAACATTACAACCTATTTAATTCCGCAGTGTAACAAATATATTTGTATTTGTCTCGTTTTGCAAAGTATAAATTTAGACAATTGGGAATGGATTGTGAAGAATCATTTATCCCTCAAGTACCATGTCTGCTCAATTAATATTTTAAGGGAAAAAGAGGGAGCTGAAAAGATCATGATTCATATCAATAATATTTCAGTCAATTCTTTCTCTAATTAGCTCCCTTGATCCACACATCAAAACAGAAAGGAAAGAGATCAACTCATCACTTGGTATCCACACATCAAAACAAGAAAGGAAAGAGTTCAACCCATCACTTGGTGACTCTGTAAGCCTGCAAAAGCAGAACACACTCGCTTGAGTTTGGGCCGGACAAGTGAAATATACATACTAGATAAACGACAGTGACTAATTATTATTGAATTGCTAAAGAATCGAAATATTTCCTATCTAATGGGATATTAGATTACCTTAACCCTTTTCAAAAGATCTCTAGCATTGCTGTCCTCTCTGAAATGTTTCCTTACAGGCTGCACAAAGATAACAAATTCAGCAAGAAATGACAGCTGAAATACTTATCCATCATCATTACTATCCCCCTCTCGTTTATGATCTCTCTTTAATCAAGCTATTTTTGTGCAAAGACACATGTGTAAATACATACATGAATCTAGCAATTTTAAAATGCTATAAATGAAATATTTTAATAATTCACGATTATCAAACAAACCCTTGGTAACATAAGGGAGAATCAAACCATGAACAATTGCTAGATGCACGAAACAATACTTATTTATATTCTCTGAGAATCAAAATAATAACTTGGACTAACAACAAAATATGTTTATGTTTAAACTCGTGAAGAATGCCTGATGAATAAATATAACCCATAAATGGAAGTTCTTAGCAACTTGAGCAAAGCTACAAATGTTACAGATAAGAATGTATGATAGCTATGCATACCATTTTATGATAGAAAACAACATAGTCGTGGAATTTGACATGCTTAAGAAAATCTATAGAAAATTACAAAAAATAACACCCCTAAAACTTATAAAACAAAAAAAAAACCTATAACATTAAAAGAGATCCAATTAGATGACATTCAACATTGAATGGATCTAAATGGTGATAGTTTAATTTAAATGTCGTCCAATTCAACGGCATTCAATGTGAAATAATGTATAAGATTTTTTTATAATAGTGAAAATGTTTGAACTGGACATAAAGAAAACTATTTTTGAGATTATAAGTTTTAAGGGCACTATTTTTGTTATTTTCCAAAATCTTGCTTGCATTTTTAATGGGAAACTCATGAGTACAAACCACACATTATATCATTAGACCAATGGGACTTGAATCAATACACCAGGATAAAAGGGAAGCACAAGTTTGAAAAAGAAAAAGAAAAACCTACCTCCAAAATTTCATTCAAGGCCTTTGATAAAGCTGGTTTAAGGTCAGCTGGATGTAGCTTCCCACTTTCATAGTCAGCAACTAATACCTCAAAGCTTTCGAAGGTTCTGTATTTAGGGGGGAAAGATGGGAAAGGAGAGACAAAATTATGAATAATGGAGAAAGGCATAATGAAGGCAATACTGCTTTAGAATTAGCATTTCCTCGATCAACATAAAGCTAATGTTCTATCACATAACAAGAAGGTTCCATCGATAAAAAAACAAAGTTATTCCAACCATCAAATAAAATCAGTAAAAAATGTATCCCAAGATGGGTGGAACTTACTTTTGGCCCCCATTCTCAGCACTGCGATCTACGACAAACTTGTTAAACCAAGGGAAAATAAGATACTGTATGTACTCCAAGCATGGATTAGTTTTGACAACATTCGGAGGGCAGTAAGCTTTCTTTATTTTCAAATTCACTTCAGCCTGCATCATCCAATACATTTTTTATGATAATAAATTAATTTAAGATGATAATGTTGTAAAACTGTAGTTTAGATCTTATACACACTAGGGTATTGTTGCCCTTCATAAAGTCAAATATTCATTTCCAAGTGCTACAGACCTCATCATCTTCCATGAAAATGGCTGATAATGCATCAGTCTTTGACATCTTCTCTTGACCTTGAAGGAGACCAGGTAACATGTCTATGTTTGAGCATTGAACAAACCAACACTGAGTCAGTAAACATGTAAAGAATGAAATTCAAGAATAGAAAAGCAGGGACTACGAAGATACGGTGTGACAAGATAATAGGCTTGTTCTTCCTCTTGATATCATTACAATACTCTCGTGCAAGTACGTTAACCTTCCGTTGATCCAATCCCAGTTGGCAGATATCAGCCTAATTTAACAGGGAAAAATACTTTGAGAAACCTTTGGAGAAGAACAACATAATTAGAAAACAAGATGAACATCCCCAAAGAAATAATAATCAAATGCTCAAGACAGTCCTTTTTTTGGTTGTTGTTGAGGATGACGAGGAGGGAGGGGGGTTCAAAGTCCCTTATAAACAGAAAAATATCTTCAATCCTTAACATCTTACCTACTTCAAGATATACTAGTATTGCTTGACACAGTTAGTTATAAGAAAGACCACAAAATTTGACCGAAATTGAGACCACATTTTTTTGGCTATAAACTTTCACATTCATGCAGTAATTGATCTATTCAACTGAATGGTACAATCATGTCTGATTAATGTTCAACTACAAGCTGCTTGTTTCAAACAATTGTACATAAAAAAATGCAAAAGTAGGAAAAAAGAATCACCTTAAGAAAGAATATATCAGCACATTGCATGCAAGGGTACATAATTTGAGCTGCGGTCAACTCATCTTCATCACTGCGCCCCATAATTTGGCAACACCTAGAATAAAAGAAAAGGAAAAAATTATAAGTTTAAATTAACCCCGCATAACATAGAGAACAAGGTGTATTATACTTATAAAACACCTTTTTATCCTTGTCACGTTATTCCTACAAGCTATATCCATCACAAGAGGCCAGTATTCATGTGCCCGAGCATTAACCTCCTCTGAAGACCATAAAAACTCAACTTTGCCTCCTTGTAGATCCATCCCAACAGCTTTCCAGATCTCAATGAGATAGCGCCCAACAGTCTGAATTTTCTTTAGGTCACCACCCATTTTATTGTTCAACTGTGCAAACCAATCTGCAATCCATATTTTCACTCTACAACCAGCAGATGTCAGTTTGTTGACATTTATGGTTTTCATAACACCCTGAAAAAGAGGTAAAAAAACAAACAATTTTATTCTCTTGGCACAAAAGGATCACTTTAAAAATAAGCAAAATACCAAAATAATTGAAATAATTTATTTAAGTAAACGATAACATCAATATCAGGTCCTTGTTTTCATGTAGGCCCAACTGCAAGTTATACTGTATGAAAATGAAGTGTCCCAGATTTTGTGTCACAAACTCTGGAATACTGTGGTGAATCACTTAATCATGGGAAAGAGCTCACACTCTCCACCACAGCTATGTGAATAATTGAAACATCTAGAGAAAGTAGAAACAGGAACAGGGTGGGAGGAAAATGTTTGATAACTGCTCTAAAACTATTCTCAGCTTATCTATCCTTGAAATTCCAATTTGGTACCTCAACTTTCATGATTTGAGTTAGTCCAAAAAAAAATATTTGACCACTTTGGTAGCTTAACTTCTCCAATTTGATACCCAACTTATCCAATTTAAGTACTCTAATTTCTTCAATTTGACCATTCTATATTTTTTGTGTTACCAAATCGTTCAAATTAAGTTTTGGAGACTAACTTAGTTGATTCATGAAAGTGGGTACCAAATTAGTCTTAAAGCCTTTAATAGATATTTTTTATGAGTGAAAGAACAAGAACTAATTAAGTTTTTAGTTATGAAAAAAGAACTAGTTAAGTTATAGTTAAACAACTATCTCTGTTCTGATTAAATTACCTTCTTAACTTATTTTTTTGCTCAATATTTCCTAATTTATTACATTATAAAAATAGAAATGTAAATGATTGACTTTGAATTGATGAAAGGTCGCAAGATGTGAATTAGCACCATCTGAAAGTAAAGTATTACCTGAGCGATGTGCATTCTGCCGGAGGGCTCAAACCCATCATAGCAAACTGGCTCAAGCTTGTTCTTAAGCAAATTCCAAAGTTCATTCTCCTCAATGCATTCCTCTCCCACACTCCTAATGATCTTGAACCTCTCTTGCAACTTCTCACTGCCAAAAGAAAATACTCAAACACAAGTTGAACGGTCACAAAATGATATTAAAACTGAGTGATAGATTCCTACTCCTCATTTCCATGATTCTGGGAGGTAGAAACTGATAGAGATTGCAGTGCTTCAGCTGAAGCTCCAAATTGACCAGGAGCTGCTTCATCTGCCATCGAATCTAGCAAAGCAAAGGTAGGGTAAATATATTTGGCCCAAATTAAATCAACCGTATCATCTTTCTTCTATACAGGTTTTAAAAATTACACAATATACAAGACTACAGAAGAAAGCGAATGCAGCAAGAAAATTGTTTAATACAAAAAATAAAAACGATTAGCAAAGTAAACTCTGAACCAGTATTCTATCACAAATAACAACTGCTAGTTCAAATAAAGAAAACTGCACAAGAGAATAACTCCAATAAAGTAAAGCTCTAAGCGCACCCAAATTTAACGGGAGCAGCTAAGCAAATACTTTGTGAAAAATAATGAGAAATCAAAGTTGAGGTGTCTCAAGAGTTTGAGGCCCTAGACCACAATTAAAAATGTGGCTCTTGAAAGTTGAAATCCAGATTGAAAAGTTCATAATCACACTTTTGAATGATTCAAAGGTACATAAATCATCATATCAGTTCACTAAACTAGATAATAGCACAGTAACATACATGGTCAGTAATTCTGAGCATAAGGAATAAAAATGAAACCCTTAAATCTAAACCTTGATGATGCGACAAAGCCCACTTACATACATTAACCATTACTAAAAGCCAACAAATCATAATATTTAAAACTACATGACCCAAATACAACATAAATATAAATGAATCTTAGGAAGGTTTTCTTTGATATGCAATAATCATGAAACCTAAAAAAGAATAAACGATTGAACGACCGTCTAATAACCCAGTCTACAAGATATGGGAAAAAGAGGTATCTTACATTTAACAGGAGAGAGAGATGAACTGACCAGAGAACAGTAAGAGACTGTGACAGTGGACTGAGGAGACTATTAGCTTAGCGAAAGGTGGCAATAGAGATTGGAGCTACAATGTTGGAGGATTCTTCATCAGCGTCATTCGCGTGGAAAAGGGTAGAAAATGAAACAAGGGTAACGCAATTAAGATATGGACGGGAAATTATGTTCGGGGTAAAATATCAATAAATATATTATATATTTATTGTATATTAAGATTTTACTTTAAAAATAAAATGGATTCATTAAATTATATTATATTTATAATTATTTATATTTTATCTACCAAATTAGATAATTTTTCCATTATTGACTACTGTAACACCATTTTTTTTATTCACACTATTTAATATAAATTTTAAAAACTTATACAAAAGATAATGAAAGATAGATATAAACTAAACGTCACAAAAATATAAAAAAAAAAGTTATTAATTTTTTGATGATTCAACTATAAATCCATTAATTATAAAAAAACATATAAAAAATCTAAAAATTAAACATGTTAATACATATATGCATGTGTATTCTTATATCAATGATATATGTTAAAATCTATCTAAATTTATATTTTATAAATTATTTAAAAACCATATAACAATTTAAAAAATATACATATATGTTCATATCTTCTAATTTTGATATTCTTTTAAGTTTTGAATTTTATGTATATTTTTTCATAAATAAATAAACTTATAATAACCCATTAAAAATATTAACATACTTTCATTATCATTTATTTAATATCTTTTTATCGTTAATATATTTATTTATGTTAATTAATTTTTTTAAAATATTTTTGTAATTTTTAAAATTTATATTAAATTACTGTATAACCAACAAAATTGGTCACGCAATAACCAAACGTTAAGAAAATTCCAGCTTGCAATATCACATTATAAGGGTATGGTATTAACATTTGCATTAATTTTTGGTCAGATATATTTGCCACAATCTACTATATTATTATTAAAAAAATTATTAATAATAATTTTATTTAATATTATAAAATATACTAATAATTTTACTAAATAATAATAACACTAAAATATTATTAATATAATAAATAAAATAAATATTTTATATAATTTCGTTAATAAAAATTATTATATTAATATCATTATCTTAATTTTGATATACTTTATCATCCAAGTTCTTAATGTTCAAACCATATAAAGTGTATTAATTTAATAAAAAATAAATATATGATATTTTATTCGTTTAAATTTTTATTATTATTTTATCTAAAATGTAGATGTAATAAAATGTTAATTAAATTTATATATAAATTTATAATTTTATAAGTATGATTTGAACGTAAGCTTTTAAAATTATATATATATATTTATTTTAAATCATACAATTTAATACTTAAATTTTTAAATAATATTATTATATTATTCAAAATTACTAAATAATAGCATTACACTAAAAAAATAAAAGATAATTAACCCAATCACGCAATAGAAAGTGGGAATGGGTACGTAGATAGACAAAAGCATGTTTTATATAATTATTCCCTAATAAAATCGTAAAATTTGTACCTGAAACTATTTGAAAACTATTATAATTCAGGAATAATTTTTACTTGCTGATAAGGGGACTAGACGAGTGATAAATAATATAAAAAATTAAAATTATTTTTTCAAACTCCTTAAAAAAATATTTATTTAACTTAATACAACCAACACATAATTAAAAATGAATAATTTTATTTCTGACTTAATAGAATAAATCTAAAATTCAATTATCCATACATATATAAATGAACATATAATTCAAGTAAAATATTTCAAACTCATATAAATGTTAAAAAACTAACTATAAAGAAAAATTAAGTACAATAGAGTAGAAATTCTCTCTTTCAATTATTATTCAATAATACGAGTATTCTGCAAAAATCAAACAATAAAATTATTTTTATAAACTAAAATAACAAATTAATTAATCAATAATATAAAAAAATTACCTCAACATTATCTTCTACAATAGTAGTAGTGAAAACGTATAAGTCAGGAACTAACATATTTAAATAAATTATAAATTATTCGAATACACAATTAAATAATTAATATATAATAAAATATAACATGTACAATTACTAAATATATGAACTTATATATTGTTTATGGATATTAACGCATGATTAATTTTGGGTACATATCAAAGCTTTTAATATATTTTCTTTGAGTTTAGTAAAGTGTTTACTTAGTATTACACCACTTCTATTAAATCCAAATTTTGAATCAATTGTGATTACATGAATAATTAATATATCTTTAATCATGTTATACATTATTAAATACTTATATTTATTTTACTTCTATTAAAACAATATATCAAACTATTTATCTAAAATTTTCATATCAATTTTATCTATATAAGAGTTCAATACAAATCTCAAATTTCAAGTTTTATTTTGCATTGATTTTTATTATTTATATTCAATTATATCGTTAGAATTCAGAATACTAATACTTTTTAAACTTTAAGATATATTAAAACGCGTTGAAAATTTCATTTGTCAATTTATATATTTTATTTGTCAATTTATATATTCTATAATTCATTTTCTTTGTACATATTTATCAAATCACAATATTTTTCGTACATTGAGTAGACATAGTACAAATGGGATGCAATTTTTATTTAATTTGACACATGCAAAAATAGCAGCTCAATTGTCTGGAGTTCAGTATGTGAAGGAGGCTTAAAACTGATGTCGAGACAAATTGGTATGGAATCCCTATTGAGCGAGCTTGAGGGTGACAGGAAGGCACTTAGCGGTTGAGGGCTAAGGGTTGATGGGTAATGGAGTCACTAGAATGGGTACGCAGAGACGTACGGCCATAACAGGACTAGGGGGGGAGCAAGAGACACAAACGGCCAGACATAAAGACAAGACGCAGACGTAGAGTCACTCAGAAAATTTCACGACCACGGCAGGTGAGATGCAATCGAGCTAAACATGCAAACTAATGATTTCTTCCCTACCTTTATTCAGTTAGGACTTCAGGCATGAGGTTAATTTGCTAGTGAAGCTTCACCATCCTAATGTAGTTCAATTTCTTGGAGCTGCCACTTTGAAGAAACCACTTATGTTGATCATTGAGTATCTACGAGGGGTATATAAATGCATATGTTGTTAGTATTCCTGAATATCTCTGTTTGAATTTTGGGGTAGTTATTATGGCTGTATATTTGTAAAATTACTACCCTTAATTTTGTGCATTGTCTGCAAATGTAGGGCGATCTTCATCAGTACCTCAAGGAAAAAGGGTCACTTAGTGCTTCAACAGCTATAAACTTTGCATTGGATATTGCAAGGTAATTAAGGAGTTCAATAAATCCTTGATGAAGCACTCTTCCCCTCCATAAGTCTGGATATACATAGAAACCAAAATAAGATAATATGAGAATCGGAAAACTAATTACAACCAATCAATAATAGAAGAATACACCCGAAACAATACGTCCCTAAAATCCTCTCTAATATGATTAATAATATCTTATTCTCCAACGCTACCCTCAAGATGCACGTAGATACGATCAATGAACAAGTTAGACATTTACAAAAGACATTAAAGTAGAAATAAGCAAAGACAACATTGATCAAATGACATGAATAAATCAGCCATAGATACTCCATCGATAAACTAAATCTGAGTGAATTCAATGACGGACCATGACATGTGAACCTCAGAATGGACACATAAATCTAAAAAGACTAGAGGTTGGAAATGAATTTAAATAAAAAAATACTTTTTATTATTTTATGATCGTTATTTCATAAATTATGTAATTGTCATTTTCATAATTATAGGACCGTTATTTTTATAATTATGTGACCATTACTTTTATGACCGTTATTTTTATAATTATGTGGTCGTTACTTTTATGATCGTTATTTTCATAATTATGTGTCCGTTATTTTTGATCGTTATGTTCATAATTATATGACCGTTACACATATTTTTTCAACTATAAATAGGGGCAATAATCCTCAGTTTAGAAAATAACTTAACAACTCAAAAACAGTTCTACGGTTTTTCATAGCAAAATTAAAGAAAAGAAAATTCAGAATTATTTTCTCAGATTTCCGAGCAACATAAATATTTGAGAGGTGTAGTATTCCGGACTTCATCAGTGCAGTGAAGTTCCGAGACAGAAAAAGATTCTGGGCTGTTTTATCCTGGGGACGACGAGGCTGTGTTTGCTTGCACAAGTTTGGGCAGAGTCGCGAAACGTCTTAAAGAGAGCGACCTAGTCCGCGACTCAACCCAAACAATATATTTCAGTATATCAGTAATATTGTTCTTACATAGTTTTTTCACATATTTGTTCCAACAATATTAAGACGTTTTCTATTTGTCATGTCTACTAAAATGTTAACTGCTGATATCAATAAACCATTTCATTTTGAAGAACTACACTTTAAAAATAGAGACAAAAAAATGTTGTTCTTCTTAACAATGTAAAATGTCGCTTTTGTTCTTATTATTGAAAAACCAACACTGCCTAATTCTCATACTGAAGCTACAATAAATGATTTAAACACCTAGATAGAAAATTATTTTCTATCTAGGTGTTTAAATCATTTATTGTTAGATAGAAAATTATTTTCTATGCAAATTTTTTTTATTCTTAATGGATTAGCTGATGACTTGTATGATTATTATAACTCTAATATCGTCTACTAAGGAAATTTGAGAAGCACTTCAAAAGAAGTACGATACTGAGGAAGCTGGAACTAAGAAGTATGATGTTAGTAGATACATGAAGTATCAAATGATTGATGACAAATTTGTGAAAGCTCAATCACACGAACTGCAAAAGATAGCACACGAAATAACTTCTGCAGGTATAACTTTAGATAAACAATTTCAAGTAGTTGTTATTATAGATAAACTACCTCATGCTTAGAAAGATTTTAAGAATACACTTAGACATAAAACTAAGGAATTTTCTTTAGAAAATCTTATAACCCGTTTAAGAATAGAAGAAGAAGCCCAAAAATAAGACCAAAGAGATGAAGTACTCGTTGTCTCAAACAACAGTACCAATATGAAACCTTCATTTGCAATTTTGAAATCTAAAGGTAGAAATATGAAAACTTAGAATCGTAATAATAACTAAGACCGTAACCACCAAAATAGAAACAAAAACTATCCTCTCCAGAATGGACCTTAACCCCCTTAAGGAATAACACATTCATGTGTTATAGTTGTAACAGACTTGGCCACTTGGCCAGGAACTGCCGGAACAGGAATCGTCCTACCACATAGGTGAACCTTACCAAATATAAACTTATTGCTATGATATCTAAAGTCAATTTTGTTGTGGATCCGAGGGGTGGTGGGTAGACACTGGTACTTCTCGCCATGTTCACTATAATCGAGACATGTTCAAGTCCTACTCTGAGTATGAGGATAAGAAAGTGTTGTTGGGCGACTCACACTCCACTAAAGTTGTTGGTACTGGTGAGGTGGAATTGAAGTTTACCTCTAGAAAGACTATCATCTTGAAAGATGTCTTGCATACTCCAGAGATGAGAAATAACTTAGTTTTAGGATATCTTATTTACAAAGTTGGGTTTACTCAAACTATAGGGGTTGATTTATATACAATAACTAAAAATGATATTTTTTGTTGGGAAAGGGTACGCCACTAATGGCATGTTTAAATTGAATGTTGAGTTCTTTTAAAATTTGGCATGCTAAACTTTGTCATGTTAATAAACGCATAATTAAGAACATAATTACCTTAGAACTAATTACTAAAATAACTTTAAATGATTTTGAAAAAATGTGACTTTTATAGTCAAGCTATAATAACAAAAACTTCATATAAGTCAGTAGTTAGAGAATCTGAACCTTTAGAATTAATACATTCTGACATATGTGAACTTGATGGAAATTTAACAAGAAATGGGAAACGCTATTTTATAACTTTTATAGATGACTGTTCAGATTATACTTATGTATATTTAATGAAAAATAAAAGTGAAGCATTTGACATGTTTAAAATATTTATGATTGAAATTGAGAATCAACTTAACAGAAAAATAAAAAGGTTTTGAAGTGATAGAGGCACTGAATATGATTCCAATATCTTCAATGATTTTTATAAAACTCATGGAATCATTCATGAAAAAACAGCACCTTATTCTCCTGAAATGAATGGCAAAGTTGAAAGAAAAATAGAACTTTTACTAAATCAGTATTTGTAATTTTATTAAATTCTAGTGCTACTTCCCATTGGTGGGGAGAAATTTTATTAACTGTTTGCTATATGCTAAATAGAGTGCCTAAATCTACAAATAAAATTTCACCATCTGAAATTTGAAAAATAAGAAACTTAACTTATCTTAAAACTTAGGGTTGTTTAATCTATGTTAGGATCCCTCATCCTTAAAAGAAATAAACTTACTAGTAGAATATACAAACGTGTATTCATAGGGTATGTTGTGAATAGTAAAGCTTATAAATTCTATGACTTAAATGATCATAGTTATATAATCAAATTATGTTGACTACTGTGAACATAGGTTTTCATTTAAATTGAAGAATAGTGGGGGCTCGTCTTCTAGTTGTTTACTCATAACTAGAACTAGTAAACAAAATGAGGAATTAAACACTGAAATTAGGAGAAGTAAATGAGCTTGAACCCTTAAGGACTTTGGGTCTGATTTTTATGCTTATACCTTAGAAGAAGATGCCCAAACTCTTTAAAAAAAACCTTATCTTCTTTAATGCCAACTTATAGGAAGAAACCATAAATGATGAAATAAACTCTCATAAGAATAATAAAACTTGGCATTTAGTTGACTTACCTCCTGATTGCAAAACCATAGGATGTAAATGGATACTAAAGAAGAAATTAAAACTCAATGGTACTATTGAAAAGTACAAAGCTCGTCTGGTAGTCAAAGGGTATAGGCATAGAGAAAATGTAGATTTCTTTGATACATTTTCACCAATCACACGAATAAATTACATACGTGTATTTTTCTCTCTTGTTGTTATCCATGATTTAGTAGTGTACCAAATGGATGTCAAAACTACTTTCTTAAATGGTGACTTAGAAGAAGAGATTTATATGAACCAACTTGAGGGCTTTGTTATCACAAGTCAAGAAAATAAAGTTTTTAAACTATATAAATATCTGTATGGTCTAAAACAAACACCTAAGCCAGTCTTGAAAAAATTTGATAATATAGTTATCCCACATGAAATCAAAATAAATGAAAGTGACAAATGCATTTATTATAAATCAAAAAATGACATTTGCACTATTATATGTTTATATGTGGATGACATGATTATTTTTGTGTCAAATATTCATGTTAATGTGAAAATTTTGTTATGTGCTAACTTTGATATGAAAGACCTCGGAGAAGCGAGTATAATCCTTGGCATAAAGATTACTAGGTTTGAAAAAGGGAATTTCTCTAGATCAATCTCATTACATTGAGAAGATCTTAAAGAAATATAATTACTTTAACTATAAACCTGCATGTACTCCTTATGATCCTAGTGTAAAGTTGTTCAAGAACACTGGGGACGATGTTAGATAAACTGAGTATACGAGCATCATTAGTAGCTTACGTTATGCTACTGATTACACTAGACCAAACATAGCTTATGTTGTGGGACCACTACGTAGGTTTATTAGTAGACCTAGTATAAAGCATTGAAATGCAATTGAAAGGATCATAAGATACCTTAAGAGAACTATGAACCTTGGATTATATAATAAGAAGTTTCTCGCTATTCTAGATGGATACAGTGATGATGATTGGAACACTCTATCAAAAGACTTTAAAGTAACTAGCATTTATATATTTAGCATTGCTGGTGGAACTGTTTCTTGGAAGTCTAAGTAATAGACAATATTGGCTCAATCTACGATGGAGTTTGAAATTATAGAACTAGCTACTGCAAGTGAAGAAGCAGGCTAGTTAAGAAGTCTATTAGCTGAGATCCCTTTATGGGAAAGATCGATACCAGCTGTCCTGATCCACTGTGATAGTACCGCGGCTATTGCAAAGATTTAGAACCGTTATTACAACGGCAAGAGACGACAGATACACAATACTGTTAGAGAATTTCTCTCTACAGGAGTCGTAAGAATGGATCGTATATGTACTGATGAAAATTTGGCTGATCCTTTGACGAAAAGATTAACAAGAGAGAAGGTTTTCAAAAACCTTGAAAGGAATGTGACTGATGCCCTTAGAATGAAGAGTCACTCATGATGGTAACCCAACTTATAGACTCGAGATCCCAAGAAATAAGTTCAATGGGTACATGAAGTGATATGAGATGAATCATGCTATTTATGAAGTCACAATCTATATTATTAGAAGCATGAAGTCCTGAAGCGATAGAAAGGATGAGTTAATTATTAAACTCTTAATGAGTTCTATACTATATGTGGAGTGGAGTACGTAGCTACACGAGTACTCTTGATAGACTCACCTATGTGAATGTGGAAGTATGGCCGCTTTCTATGAAAATTTTGGACAAAATTTACTAGAGCATTCACTATACTGGGATACACGTGCATGGCCGTAAAGCACGGGCTTTTCGAACTACACCTTGGAAAGATTGTGTGTGTGATGTTGTTAGAGATAGAGTTCAAAACTACGAGTTACTCTAGTATATTTTAAAGCATTAACACTACGCAAAGGTCAAGTCGATAGACACCTTTTACTTATGCATAATCTTATACTTTTAATTGATTAGTTGCTCGATAAAACTATTTTTATTTAAAATTCAAGTGGGGGATTGTTGGAAATGAATTTAAATAAAAAAATATTTTTTATTATTTTATAACCGTTATTTTTATAATTATGTGACCATTACTTTTATGACCATTATTTTTATAATTATGTGGTCGTTACTTTTATGACCGTTATTTTCATAATTATGTAGTCGTTACTTTTATGACCGTTATTCTCATAATTATGCGACCGTTACTTTTATGACCGTTATTTTCATAATTATGTGTCCGTTATTTTTTATCGTTATGTTCATAATTATATGACCGTTACACATATTTTTTCAACTATAAATAGGGGCAATAACCCTCAGTTTAGAAAATAACTTAACAACTCAAAAACAGTTCTACGGTTTTTCATAGCAAAATTAAAGAAAAGAAAATTCAGAATTATTTTCTCAGATTTCCGAGCAACATAAATATTTGAGAGGTGTAGTATTCCGAACTTCATCAGTGTAGTGAAGTTTCGAGACAGAAAAAGATTTTGGGTTGTTTTATCCTGGGGACGACGAGGCTGTGTTTGCTTGCATAAGTTTGGGCAAAGTCGCGAAACGTCTTAAAGAGAGTGACCTAGTCCGCGACTCAACCCAAACAATATATTTCAGTATATCAATAATATTGTTCTTACATAATTTTTTCACATATTTGTTCCAACACTAGAGAATCAGTAAATTCTAATACCCATGTAATCAATCCATAACAATGCTGAAAAGAAAGCCTCAAGAAAACTCAAAATCTCAAAACATTAGGAGAAGAAAACCAAAAAAACACAGTTCAATAGGCCGATTAATCCCGCGGAGAAAACAAGAAATCGTGTTTGACCAAGGTGTATTTTAGATTAGGAGAAGAACCTAGTAATCAGATAGAAAGCAACCAAAAGAGATATCACTGAATTTCAGATTGGGAGAAGAACCGAGTATGTCAGGTGTTATTATAAAAACATGCAAGCAAGATATCAATATTGTAGAAAGATTTGTTATGTAACCTGTCTTACTGCTGGACATGTGGACTTAGAAAATTCATTAGTCAAGCTAAACTGAAGCTTCATTGTTATTATGAACAAGCAAGATTTTGTAAATATTCTAGAAACATTCATTATGTAACCTGTCTTTCTGCTGGACAGTCTTAATAAATTTAATAATCAAGGTAAACTGAGTTTTGACTATCATTCATGGACAGAGACATGACTTATCTTCATAACGAGCCAAATGCCATTATTCATTGAGACCTGAAAGCGAGGTAAGTTTTTTGTGTTAGAATAAGGTAGCTATGCAATATTTTTTACTTGTATTTGATTAAAAAAAATCACGAGGCCCATTTTTATGGAAATACATAGACTCTTTCATGGACATTTAGATCTTTCTTCATAGATGTGAATGTTTCTTTGATGTTCTAGTCTTCCATACTGAGAAAATGTAGTGTTCTTTTGCACGCACGCACTTCTTCCGATTTTAGCCCACTAAGACATCTCTCCCATTTTCAGGAATGTTCTTTTGGTTAATTCCATTGCAGACCATCTAAAAGTGGGAGATTTTGGGTTAAGCAAACTGATCAAGGTTCAACACTCTCATGACGTATACAAAATGACTGGCCAGACTGGAAGTTGTAAGTGCTCCTTTTGAAGTTTGTCCAATGAAATTTAAATTATCATATATAAAACATCACTTTTTTTTTGGCATGTAAAAGATCGATACATGGCTCCTGAAGTTTTTAAGCACCGGAAATATGATAAAAGTTGTTGTGTTCTCTTTTGCGATGATACTCTATGAGGTTATGGTCGTTGCTGCTTGAAGTTGAAATGATATTTGAATTTTACTACTGGACTCTTTGTTCTGATACATAAAGTATATACCGATCCAGATGCTCGAAGGAGATCCACCATTAGCCCATTATGAGTCTTACGAAGCAGTTAAATATGTGGTTGAAGGACATAGGCCAATCTTCCATGCAAGAGGATATCTCCCAGAGCTAAAAGAGTAAGTCTGGAAGTTTTTGCTCTACCAAATATTCAAAATATTAATTCTGTTTAATTCAAGTAGGATACTATTGGAGCAGCATTGGATTGCTAAGTGAAAAGAACGGGACATTCCTCGTGCTTTTATATGGATGCTTTTAGAAATCTAACAATTGGATTGCTGACTTTTTATCAATGAATGTTGTAGGTTAACAGAGCAGTGTTGGCATGCTGACATAAAAAAAAGACCTTTGTACTTGGAGATTCTCAAAAGGCTTGAGAAGATAAAGGAAAATCTTCCAACGGATCATCACTGGAATATATTCAATTCATAAGTTTTAGAAGTAATGACAAGATCAGATGCATAATTTTATCATGTTTGCAAATTGCAAGTAGCTTTAATTCAAATTGTTCAGATATTATGAATAGAGTAGATGGTATTTATTAGTTATCTCGGTTTCTGCAGCTTGCAAAGCTGCAGACCAGAGACTATATTATCTTGATTTATATAAGCAGCTTTTTAGAAGGAAACAAATTGCCCATCAAATCGAATGTTGTGAAATTCAAGTTTGGGTGTATATTCTAGTACGATTGGTTTGCGTCACAAGATGATCAGATGAATTTTTCAGGAATTTGTATAAAATGGAGTCCATTTCATAAATTTGTAATAGGCTTTCAATGAGGTGGTGTACATGGTAGTACTATATTGGTCAATATTTTGGTGGGTCAACTCTGGTCATTGATTTATTCTTCTAGTTAGTTTTAATTTGTTAAACTTTTTCCACGTGTTATATTTTATATTATTTTATGGAAAAATAGTCACAAGTTTTCTTATTAATTGAAATGTGTAGATAAGTTTATGACAAATTTTTCTTTCTTTCTTTCTTTTCTTTCTTTTTCCCATTTTTATTAATGGATTATTAAGAATACAATTAAAGAGAATATAATAGAAAAAAACTATTTATTACTATAATTTTTAAATTAGTGATAATTTGATTCAATAATAATCATAAAATCTAATTTAACTAATTTAAAGTTTTTTTTATTGAGATTATGAGTTAAAAGAGTACAATTCATTTACTTCATTAACTTAAATGAGTAGTTTACTAGTTCACTAGTTCATGTAATAAAGATATATTGAATTAAAAGAACAAATAAATAAGATAAAAAATAAAAAAATATCAAAATATAATCATTAATTATTATTATAAAATTAAAAAAATATTAATATTAATTAAATTAATAACTAAATAAAATTAATTTTTTGAAAATAAAATAAAAGATAAAATTAAATTAAATTTATATTAAAATATTTCAATAAATATAGAATTTGAAGACAAATAATAACTTAAAAAATATACACAAAATATAAATTGTAATAATTTATAAAATATTAAAATTTAGATTCATATATCATTAAAAATATCTAAGAAATTTTACAGTTTATGATTTCGAATTTTCTATAGAAAATTATATATATTTTACTAGGGATTGTTTAGATTCAAAATAACATTTTTTTACTCATTTTTAAAATATAATCAGTATTAATTTACAAAATTTTACTAATCATTTCATATACTATTAGAAAGTTCTAGAAGTCTAATTTCTAATAAAATTTTCCGTTTATGATTTCGAATTTTTTATAGAAAATTATGCTCAATGATTGTTCAAATTTGAAAAAATATTTTTGAAGTATAAATTGTACTACCTCACAAAGCATTATGAATCATTTCATATACTATTAAAAAATTATAGAAATCTAATCTATAAAAAATTTACGATTTGTGATTTCAAGTTTTCTATATAAAATTATGATCTTTTTACTAAAAGTTATTCAAATTTTGCTAAACAATATTGATTCATTTTTAAATATAATTAGTACTAACTCTGTATATTATTAGAAAACTCATTTTGTTAACTCGCATGCATACATCGGAATAATTGTACCTAAGTTAATAGATAGCATAGTCGAAGTACAATAAAAAAACATATTTAATTCAACACACTATAAAAACACAACTAGCAATAAGAAAAAATAATATGCGTAAACACACTAGTGATGATGTGCCTTCTAGGATCCTGTCTAGGTTAAATGCATGTATATATATGGCAAACATTATACAATATATGAATAAAAAAAGCATACAAGAAAAGTTATAAAGGATTTTCAATAACTTTAAGACCTCATATGTGGGAACATATTCGATACATGATAATTATACTCACACAGCATGTGATCATACATAACATAACATGTAACGAGGTAAACCCACATAGAACCCTTACTTATGTGGAACATTATCGGGTTGCTTATGGAAACTATTCAACAACAAAAAATCCACTAAATAAAGTAAACAGTATACAACTCGATAGGCAATATAAACATAAATATCTCTATTAGTTAGAAAACTTGCCCTAACTATCTATGATGCCCTCACTTGTTGTGAACATAACACTTTATCCAAGTAGATCCAAGCTCGTCCTCTAAGCTCTATCACCACATATTGTGATCAACTACCGATGACACAAACTCCTAACATGCATACACATTGCAACCTCACAACACCCAACTAACGCACAATACACAAACACATATGCTTCTCACTTATGCACCTCCTTACGACCTTACAAAACCCAATCGACACACGTTATACTACCACATAGAATCCTCATCTATGAGAACTATTGCATCCTTACAACTACCAATCGACATATGAGACACTACTATATAAGCTTCTCTCTGATGTCCTATATCACACAGATTTTACATTATTTTTTAAACACAACACTCAGAAGAAAAATGGTCCACAAACTAATCGGGGAAATCTAGTGTCAAATAGGAAAAGCTTCCCCCAATTTTAACTAAGAAAATAAGAAGGATGATAATAGAATTCATAGAAAAATTCCAAGCCTCTCAAACCCTTGTCACCTCCTTTGTTGACCAAGGTTAAGGGGTTAACAAGCACCTCTACGAGGCAATGAAAATCCAACGGTGATATATGCAAGTTAATAAAGTGATTATGTGTAATAGACAAATACGAAACTGTGTCTTAAGTGATATTGAGCCACTAGTAGCTAGCCTTACAAAGAACATGCATAAACATCAAATAAAATATAGATACCATATTTTACATATGGGAATACCAATGCTAAAATGAAATGACTTATAGTAAAAAGATTTACGGTTTGTGATTTTATGTTTTACATAGAAATTTGTGCTCATTTTATTTGAGATTGTTCGTATTCTATTGTAGTATAATATTTAAATGAGTTGCTAATAAGATGCTTAGCATAGCTCACATATAAATGAGCTAAGCTCAGCCTAATTTAACCCAATTTAAAAGATTAAAAATTAAAAAATTAGAAATTAATTATCAAACAAGTAATATCTATTTTTTAAAATTAAAACTATAAATTAGTTATTAAATGATATTTTTTTCAAAATATTTTAAAATTGAAAATTTAAATTTAAAACTCCATTATTAGAAATTAAAAATTAAAATAGTTATTTTCATGACTTGAATGTTTAAAATAATTTAATTAAATTTAATAAAATAAATTAAATGATCTGTACAATCTAACCCATGCATAAAAATTAAATGAATTTAGTTAAGATACAAAGTCAACATAGTTAATTTGATACATCTATGTACACTCCTAATATCCTTCACAAAATATATCTAATAATGTTAATAAATATCTAGCATTTTTTTTTTGCACATAATTTATATTCTAAAATGTTTAATAATAATTTATTACAATCAGTTGATCAAGTTTCATATATTAAGATAGATAAATTTAGGCTAGCTTTATTGATATAGAAACAAATATTATTGACACATTAATATTTTTATTTTTAAAAATAAAAAAATATTACTTCAATTCCATAAATTCGTTATCTTAATGTTCACCGATATTATTATTAATATTATTATTATTATTATTATTATTATTATTATTATTATTATTATTATTACATGTAAAGCGAACTTTACCCCCTTTAATTTATTAGCAATTGATTGATCTCTTTGGTCTTTTGCTGTCGAAGACCGTATATAAGCTTGTTTGTAAGTTGAGACTTAAAAAGTGAATTTGTTTAAAAATAAAAAAATAAATTATAGACTTTCGATCACTTCAAAGTTGGAATTTCACGTGTGCGTAAAAATTAAGATTATACATTATTTACAGCGTGTTGATTTTCGTTTCTCGAAAGGTCAAGATATTCAAACTTGGTGGATTCTGCTTTTGGAGGGCCCTTCATAATGTACTAGTCGATGAGAATGACGAATTTAATATTATTTCAGATAAACCAAACAGCAGCCACGTCCGTACCTTTGTTGTAACGTGTTTTTTCACTAAAAAAAAAAAACAACCCGTTTGGATTTACATTCATGAAGTGCTTTCGACATTAAGAGAGATTATAAGTGTTAATTTTTCATGATCAGAGAACTGATTTATTCAAAAAAAAATTTTATAATAACAAAGTTAATCATATTAAATAAAACTATTAAAATTTAAAATAATAATTTAATATTTATAATAAAATCTAAAGTTATCATTTAATACCATGTATTCATTTAATATTAATTAGATTTTAACTCTTGAAACTTGGCACTTAAACAGTTGCATTTTTTTATTGATTATTTAATGACGTAAATTATATTAGTTACAATTTAACAGTTATTAGTTGTTTAGTATTTAAATTTAAATGTATTTATTAGTTATTTAGATTATTATTAGTTAAATTTTGAATTGAAATATCAATTTTTTTTATATTATTATTTTATATTATTCTAATTTCTAATCCTTAAATCTAATTTATTTTAAATTTCTCTCAATTTTGTCTATTTCTCCATCTATTTTACATCAATTTGTTATTAAAATCAACAAAAAACTTCATTTTCTTAAATGAAACTATATATCCCTATTTTAGATATGAAAAACAAATATCATAAACCTAATCCAATAACTCGTCAACCACTATCTTATCATCTCATCGTCGCACCTATCTATTCCAACAACATACCTCACCCCTAAAATTAGAACAACACTGATACCCTAACCCATTTATTGGAGTACCAATTTTGTCATTGGTGTCGTTGCAAAGAGAGTAATTTTACCCTAAACTCTATTCGACCATCACCATTCTAATCATCACTAATCTACATCATTTGCATGTGAGAAACCATAGAACATCGATTAGTCAATCTTAAGTATTCTCGTCACTTAAATCCATCTAAACTTACTTCTATTCTTTACCACAGTTTTATCAAATATTTCACGCTAAATTTTCACATGTTGTTGTCGTCATTGAAAAATGTCACCACCAACAAACTCACCTTGTCACATGCTATCTAGTGACATCCTGACATCTCCCGTCCAATATCTCAACTAGCATTTAACACAGGATTACAAAAATAGCTTCTGAAAGGAAAAAAAAAGAAAAAAATTAGTTTACATTATTATTTGTTTTGCATATTGTTTAAATTTATCTTACTGTTATAAAGATTTGAGGGCTTGATCAATAATACTTTGCCCTCAAAACAGAAGTAGAAAAAAATAAATCATCTATTGAAGTATTAAAGCAAGAAATTGATTCATTTATAAATAAAATAAGGAAAATAAAGTCTATAATAACTTATTATTTTTAACAAATATTATATTTGTAAAAGTAACAAGAAGAGAATAAGGATACTTATCTAAATTTTATGATTAGGACACCGAACAAGAAGAAAACAAAGATATATGTTCAAAGTTTACAATCTTGACATTGGAGAATCTATTTAAGTATGATGGTGTCTACTAGTAAAAACAATTACATTAGTCATTATCACTTTCGATGATATTTTTCATATATAAATCAACTCTGAAGTTTCAGTAAAAGCAAATTTTATTTTATGAATTTTTGTACCACCTAAATTAAGTTTGTAACTTTAGATAACAACGTTTTTCTTATTTTATAATCGTTTGTGTTTATCGTCTTTTTAGAAGTTTTAATTATCAATCTATGATTCTACGATTCATTGCGAGTCAAGTTTTTCTCACCCAAGGAAATTAATGTAAATCTAGCAATAAATTAATTAAAATTTATTAGTTATCAGTAATTTAATTTATTTATCTAGTATTTCAATTTATACTTATCTTTTAATTATTTTATATTATTCTATTTTCTCCTTATTTTTATTCGTTAAATCCCTCAATTTAATTCATTTAAAATTTATCTTTTCGTTTATATTCTCACCATTTTCGTTTATAGTCTCACCATTTTTGTTTATTTCTATATTTGTTCTAACTCTCCTAGATCCCAAAAATTACTTTAAAATTAATAAAAAATTGAAATAGAATGGATGAAATTTGGATTTATATATGTTTTTTTCTTCCTTACCATCAAATTAATCAAACCAAAAACTTATTGATGAATGGATATAAAACTTAAATTTTATTATTGATTTTTTTAAAATCTAAATGTCATTATTGATTTTTTTAAAGTATCTATTTTTCATACTTGTCTTAATATATCAACTAAAATTGTTCGTGATGATAATCATTTTTAAAGTTATAATTATTCATAAAAAATCAAATTTTATTGAGTTAAGCAGAATTGACTAAAATCTAAATTAATTAAAATTTAATAATTATCATTTATTTAATTCAGTTATCTAATATTTAAATTTAAATTTATCTTTAATTTATTTGTTTAAATTATTATTACTTATTTATTGTTATTTTAATCTTATAAATAATATCTAATATTGTAATTATTTTTTAAACTTACATTATAAATTAAAATATCAACATTTTTTCTATTATTTATCATCATTTTTTAAAATTTTAATTATTAATATATAGTTTTATATTTTGTTAAGACTCTAATTTTTCTAAGTTAAAAAGGGAAATTCATATAAAATGAACAATAGATTAATTTAAATATAATAATTATCATTTATTTAATTTATTTATTTAAATTTAAATTTATCTTTAATTTATTTGTTTAGATTATTATTAGTTATTTTATACATATTTTTAAACTTAAATTATAAATTAAAAAATCAACTTCTTTCTTATATTATTTTTGTTATATCTTCCTCTAATTTTTATTCATCAAAGTCCTATCCTTAATCCATCTAAATTTTTTCTCCTTTCATACATATTCTCAACCCTTTTGTATATCACTTAAATTTCAAAAAAATACATTAAAATTAAGCAAAAAATTAAAGTAAAACAGGTGAAGTTCGGATATGAATATATATATATATATTTTCTCCTCAACATCCAACTAACCAAATAAAAAACAAACTGCTCAAAACATTTAAAAATTAAATCTCATTTTTTGATAGTATAAACTTTAAATTAAAGGTTATCTGTTTCATTAATTTCTTTTAATTAAATTTATAAATTAGTTATAATTTTTTAAATTTTATAGGTAAGTTCATAAATAAACCAATCTTTTAACAGGTTTCACATTTAATCCCTTAAATAAATAAAAAACACGTATTTATTTTTTATAACGTTAAAATAATATTCGTTTATGTTATAAAAATATATTTTTTCTTATAAATATTAAAAATAAAAATCTACTTATAAAAAATATTATATCATATAATTAAATTATATAATTTACAACTCAAACTTTTAAAAATTTATATATTACATAATTTAAGTATTAAAATATATAATTATAATTCAAAATTTCGAGAGGTTTGTATGAAATTTTAATTATATAATGACTAAATTATAAGATTTAAAATTTTAAGCATTTATTTATAAAATTTTAAAGATTTAAGAACTAATTATTAAATAAAAATAAAAAATTATTTTCATTGTATAATCATCACCGTTCATATTACTTATCATCGTTAATATTACTTTTCTCTTAACTAAACATTGCATACTTATGTTTTTTTTAAATAATAGTTGTATAAGACTACAAAAACCATATTATTAATTAGGAAAAATTACAACAGACACTGTTGAGATTTTATAAAATTATAAAAAATCTATCAACTTTAGAAAATAAATAATTACAATTCTTAAGTTATTGCTATATTACATTATATCTTGATTTTATTATTTTGTTTTCAAATTCCTCTCTTAAAAAGATTTAAAAAATAACTTCTGGTGTTGTAATTTTTTTTTCTAAACTTAACGATGTTTTTGTTATTCTAATAAACTTGAAGAGAGATCTTTCTCATTGAACTATTAATTATTTTAATAATAATAAATAATTTTTTATCGTACGTAAATAATTCATTTATTTAATATGTTTTAATTTTTAATCAGTAAAAAATATAAATTTATTTTTATATAATATTAAAAAATATATCTTTTTTTATATCTTAATATATATATTTTATTAAAAAAATTAAAAATAAAACTTCAGAATTTAGAACTTGCGATTAAACCTAAATAATTTCTCCAAAATTTAACCTAAATTAAAAGGTGGTCAACCGAGACTGCTAACACTTGCCACATTGATACAGTTTCCCGCCCTACCACCCTTTCATTTCAGGACCAACCCACTAGGGTCTAGGGTTTCTCGGAGGTTGGAGCACTCTTCCTTTGAATAGAAATTATTATAATATTATATTTTATGTAAATGAAATTTAAAATTAATGTAATTTTTTTTTGAAAAATAAAAAATTAATAGAGAAAATAATATAATCGATAGAAAATATAATTTAAAAATAATAAATAATATCTCTCTGTGTTTTTTAAAGCATCTTCTTTCCCCATGATTTTTTTAATGTAATATAAAAAAAGTTCTACAAAAATCATATAAAAAGAGATCAATCAGTCCTCTTTGCATAAGGTGATACACACAAAATTTTATCCAAACGAATCCATCCTTTTTTCAGTTGCTTTCAATTTTGAAACTCACTTGGCTATTTCATCTCAATCACTTTGAGCTTAATTTTTAGTGTAATATTTTTAATTTTTTTAAAGCTTTTGGTAGCTAGATACGAAGCCCAAAATATGAAATTTGGGAAGGAATTTGAGACACAAATGGTGCCAGAATGGCAACAAGCATACATGGATTACAGTTTTCTGAAAACCCTTCTGAAAGAAATCCATAGCTTTAAGCAAACGAGAGGTGCTCAATTAGCTTCCACACCAACTGGTCTAAAGCGAAGGCCAACAATGTACAGAGCATTTAGTGGTCTTCTACATAATAGACATAACGAAAACCCAATTAGTCCTTCTAGTCCTGTTGATATTGAAAACCAAACCATTCTTGTGAGTTCTCTCAACGGTATTGGCGGTTCTTCTAAAAAATATCAAACTACATTCCTCAAAAGAGTTGAGGAAGGGGGAGAGTATGAGTTGGTCTATTTCCGGAGGCTTGATGACGAATTCAACAAAGTGAACAAGTTTTACAAGTCTAAGGTAGAAGAGGTTGTTAAGGAAGCTGCTATTTTGAATAAGCAAATGGATGCTTTAATTGCTTTTCGCATCAAAGTAGAGAACCCACAAGCTTGGTTTGATAGATCAGTGGAGATCACTCGTCTTGCTTCAGATATTGCTGCTTCTACAGCTGCTTTGGCTGCTTCTACAGCTGCTTTGGCTGCTTCTACTCCACGAGGAGCAAGAGCTAGCAGTAAGTTATTTGTCCGTATGCTTGTGTTTTTGTTAAAAGTAATTTTTGACAAAATTGGTTGCAAATGAAACTAACTGTAAGATGAAGAAGCATATATTGTTCTTCTTGTCAAGAGTTACGTAGGGTGTGTTTGTTGTTTTTGCTTATGTTCAAAGTGATTTTAGAAGAAGTATTATCAAAAAGCACAAACTATGTTTTTTGATAAAAGGGATTATGGTGCAATAATTTATGTTTGATTAAGAAGTGTGTGTTTGTTATATATATATATATAACAACTGCTATTACGAGATAGAAGGAGAATAGATGAACTTGTGCTTTCTAAGCACTGAAACCACTTTTGGGTTTTTTGCCATTTCATTAAGAAGCACTTTTATCGGTCCAAAAGCACGAATAAACAGTTCCTTGATCGGTTGGGTTAAGGCCTTTTTTTGGGCCCAATTTGAGGTTAGGATTTGATCCCCATCCTTTGTTCTCGTGGATTAAGAGTCTGTTTACTTTTCATAGTTGAGAAAGCCTTTATTCTCAAATTCACTCCTTTTAAGCTGTTCTATATCATATATTCATATGTACGTATTTGGAGCAGGAAGAGTTACTATTGCCATGGATGTGATTGAAGAAAGAATGTCAAAAAACCATGGGGAAGGCGAACTCTCGGATGAGTCTAATGATGATAATAAGGAGAAGACTAAAACTATCAACCAAAAGGTTGATGTAGAGAAGCCACGCAACATCAGGTGTACTAGACCAGCTCCATTACATATTCTAAATCATGTGACAATGAATAACACACTTGAGACTCCACGTTCCACCATTAAGAGCTTCCTTAATGTCCCTGCACAGACAGAGCTGACTTTCACTAGGGAAAATCTTAATAGAGTTGAAGGACAACTTAACCGAGCATTTGTTGAATTTTATCAAAAGCTTAGGCTTCTCCGGAGCTATAGGTAATAATCTTCCTTTTCTATAGTATAATGGTTTGGCTTTCATTTCTCTTTCATTTTATATTTTTTAGTTAACCTTTTTTTTAAATAAATAAATGGTGCAGCTTCTTGAATTTGATGGCTATTTCGAAGATCATGAAGAAGTATGATAAGGTAATAATCTTTTTTATAAGGGAAAGAAGACAAATGAAAGAGAAAATTGTATATACAATACAAGTAGTGTAGCTCTCAACAAAATTAATAAGACTAAAATGAGCTGATAGAAAGATTAAAATATTCGAGAACAAATAAAACATCATTATTTCCAACCTCATGCACTTGGAATTTCTCAAAGCCTTCATTTTTACAATATTGTTGCAGATAACTTCAAGAAATGCGTCTAATTCTTACATGAAAATGGTGGATAACTCCTATCTTGGTAGCTCCGATGAGGTGAGAATTCTATATT
This sequence comes from Hippophae rhamnoides, assembly GCA_033030585.1. Classification (NCBI taxonomy): domain Eukaryota; kingdom Viridiplantae; phylum Streptophyta; class Magnoliopsida; order Rosales; family Elaeagnaceae; genus Hippophae; species Hippophae rhamnoides. The sequence goes on from CM065427.1 coordinate 73,717,790, forward strand.
CATAATATGAAACCGATGAAAGTATTAACAGTTAGAAGTTAGAACTAAATCCCAATTCATGATATATTTTAAAATGTTACAATTTTGGCAAACAAATTTAAAGTACTTTGATAAACTAATGTTGCCTAGAACAACGTTTCTAAGTATTCATATTTTTCAGATCTAATAGCTTTCTGTCATTACAGGTGACCAAGCTTATGGAGAGAGTTGAAACAACATTCATCAAGCATTTCTCAAATGCAAACCGCAGGAAAGGCATGGCCATATTGAGACCAAAAGAAAAGAGAGAAAGACATAGGACAACATTTTCCACAGGTAGGAATAGATACCATTTAAGTATTCCAATATTTTTTTTTTCAAATAAATCGGTTCTAGATGTAGTTTGAATTTGTAATTTGAAATCGGAAAAGGAGGAGTCATGTCCTCCACACTATTAGGTAAACCACATTACCCTCTCCAATGAACAGGGAATATATTTCCTTTCAATTTTTTCTCAACATTAAATGAATTTGAATTTTTTTCAGGTTTCTTTGTTGGCTGCACAGCTGCTCTGATATTAGCCCTTATTTTGATTATGCGTACTCGAAATATCATGGATAAACCGGGGAGTGCCCAATACATGGAAAACATGTTTCCCTTGTATAGGTAATTGACACTTCACTCTAATGTTCTCGTTGATGCCGATTTTAAGCTAGTTTTCTATTTTACAGTAGGAAAGAAGTAAAACAAATAAATTGACACATCTTGAACTTACTTGCAGCTTCTTTGGATTCATTGTACTGCACATGCTTATGTATGCTGCAAATATATACTTCTGGAGGCGTTTCCGAGTCAATTATTCATTCATATTTGGTTTCAAACCAGGAACAGAATTAGGCTATAGAGAAATTTTACTTGTAAGTTTTATTGTAGCAGCACTAGCCCTAGGCAGTGTGCTCTCAAACCTTGACATGGAAATGGACTCCAAAACAAAGGATTATAAAAAATTCACAGAACTTCTTCCGCTAATGTTGCTTCTGGTAGACTACTGATTTATTTCCAGTTTCATTTCTCCATCTGAAAAGACAAAGGATTGTCAATCCATAACAGTTATTTTCTCTCTGCAGTGTTTAGTTTTTGCATTAATATGCCCATTCAACATCATCTATCGCTCAAGTCGTTATTTCTTCCTCGCATGTTTGTTTCATTGTATCTTGGCTCCTTTATATAAGGTGCAACTTGTTTTCATGTTGTTTTCTCCATATTGTAAATTTTTCTAAATAGAAAATGAACTTAACCAGTAATTGTTAATGGGAAGTCTAAATCTTTTTGGGACATTTTGACTGCTACAGGTTACACTCCCAGATTTCTTCTTGGCAGATCAGATAACAAGTCAGGTTAGAGGCTATAAATTATTACATCTAAATGCCTATCCTTTCTTACAATTTTTGGGGTTTCATGTTAACAAAGTCCTAAACTTTCCTAGTGCAGGTTCAAGCCTTGAGAAGTTTGGAATTCTATATTTGCTATTATGGTTGGGGGGACTACAAGCTACGAAGAAACACTTGCAAGACGAATGATGTATACACAACTTTCCTTTTTCTTGTTGCTGCGCTTCCATACTGGTCTCGCCTCCTTCAGGTAGAGAACCTATTTCATGCTGGTTTCCTTAGGCTTATGAATCTCATACTTCTTTTTGTTGGTGAGCACTATTGCCTTTTTTTGAATTTTTATAGAGATTATAAATATAACTTGGACATGTTCCTTATTAATGAGTGAAACTTTCAGGTACAATACTTTTACTTGTAGACTTTATTACCTGTACTGTGTTTCCTACTTTCCTTAAGTTGCTTCTTAGTAGAACAAAGATACAAGGGTTGATATATGAAATCTTTCTTATTTTTCGTTTCTTCAGTGCCTGCGCCGTTTCTATGAAGAGAGAGATCCTATGCAAGGATACAATGGGTTGAAATATTTTTTGACAATAGTTGCTGTGAGTGTCAGAACAGCCTACAGTGTTGACAAGGGATTACATTGGAAAATAGTAGCCTGGATTGCATCAATAAGTGCAGCTATTGTAGGTACCTATTGGGATCTTGTTGTTGATTGGGGACTTTTGCAAAGGACCTCTAAGAACCGATGGTTGAGGGACAAACTCTTGGTCCCTTACAAGAGTGTATATTTTGCTGCAATGGTAAAAACAACAAAGATTGTTATTAAAAACCTCGACACATTTCCACTTCAAATGCGAATTGGACTGTTTCTGAAAAATTGCATTGGTTAAAACTGCAGGTCTTGAACATTTTGCTGAGATTTGCTTGGTTGCAAACTGTGACAAATTTACAGCTCTCTTTCTTACATAGAGAAACCTTGATTGCAATAGTTGCAAGTCTGGAGATAATTCGCCGGGGTATCTGGAGTTTCTTCAGGTAAACAAGATTTAGTCACTTCAGAAATCAGGAAAGAAACTTGCTAAATTAGTGTGTAGTTTCCTAATCCTACTGTTGGTTAACAGGTTGGAAAATGAGCATGTGAGCAATGTTGGCAAATACCGTGCATTCAAATCAGTGCCGCTTCCATTCCATTATGATGAAGATGATGACAAAGACGAATAGGATGTTCCCAGCTTTCACAAATTGAGTAGCTTGGTTGTATTATTCATCAATTAGTGCAGCTTCCTTCATTTTGTTTATTTTTATTGCGATGGCAGTAAAATTTATGTTCTTTTATTTATTATTTGCACTTTTTTTTCTTAAAAATGTGCAAGTTTGTGGCATATTAAAAAAAGAAAAATAATTGGATATAAATAGAATTTCTTCCTTTGTTTTCTTTTGAAGATATTATTTTTCGGCTATTAAACAGATAGGGGAGTTAGTCGTATTCCATAGCAAGTCTTTTGAGGGTGACTTAAACTGTAATTAAAAACTTTGTTATTTTTCAAAAAAAGTAGTTGAAACCCAATGTTTTAAAGATTGAACTGATCATAAATCGCAATCTTTATGTTACTATTTTCTATTTTACTGCATCTTTATTTCTAAATATGATGAAATACATTTTTTTGAAATTAATATTGTAAAAGTTTATAAAAATCATGGGTTATTTAATCGATGGTAGAAATGCTCCTACCAATTTATAAATTATACCTAATAATGTAAGTGAAATATTTTTTTATACCCTAATAAATAATAATATATCCCCAAGAAAATGAAGTTATGGCATAATGATATTATAACCATGATCTAATTATATCCGCAAAGTGAATTTGATCACTAATTCACAATCACAAAAGTCAAGAAGATAACAACACAATATCAGAAATAGACGTGTGAATGGTTTGTTCCAATAAAATTTAATCATTCAATTATTCTGATAACCTAAGCAATAAAAATTTCACCATTTCATTCTCAGTATCCCTCAACTACCTCTAATAAGACATGCCCCAAAAACAAAAATTACAAGAAAAAGTGGGGAAAAAGCCACCATTATCGACTCAATCTTGCAGTTACTGTTAAAGTATATTGAAAATCAACTGGGTTTACTAAACTTGAATATCCAATTAAAAAAACAAAATCAGGAATTTCCCTCTTACTAATCAGCTGCAACTCTTGTCTGTTCAGGATTTTGGGAGCCAATATTTTGCTCTAAAGCTTCTTTCTCCAATTCCTTGATCGCCTCCTCCTCAGCCACCTTTTCAGCCTTCAGAATCGGCTCGTAATAATCGGCATGAGCTTCCATGCATTTCTTCAAATCCTCAGTAGCCTTAAAGCACTTCTCAACAATGTCCTGCTTGTTCTTCTCAGCCTCTTCAATACACTGTTCCCAAGCTGTAAAGCTATCTTTACATCCACCAGCTTTCATGAACAAGCAAAACCCACACTCTCCCTCCCCGTCCTCATCTTCTTCCTGACCATCTCGATCTTTGCCTTCCTCACCTTGTCCTCCACTGTTAGGGATAGCATCCACCTCTGGCTTTTGACTTCCTGGCGGATTCGTCTCGATTGGTTGATCCGTTGGTTTAGCTAGGATCTCTGATTCTTGAATTTTGGAATCTGAAGGAGACATTTTCGGATTTGAAGATTTTTTGAGAGAGCTAACCTCGCAAGCCAAGCTTGTGAGTTTATGAGTTCAATGAGGAAGTGTAGGCGGTTTACGTTGATTCATCAAACCTCTACAGAAACCCTCCTTTCCCTGTTTTAGTGGAATTTATATTAATTTATTAAAATTAAATACATCAAAAAATTAAATTATAAGATATAAATAATTAAAAATTAACAAATACATTAAAGCATTAATCTTCGTTACTTTGGTGATAATGTTATCACCTATTTTTTTTTATGACGTATGAATCACTCTTATTATTATTTTTATACATTTAATCAATTCATTTAAGTATATATTAGTATAATAACAACTTTAATAAAAAAATAACATATTTGAATTTACATTTAGAATGAAAAATATGTAAAAGTTAGAACAAATCTATATAAAAAATAAAATCACTTAAATTAAAATTTAAATAAAAATATATTATAAATTATCATAATTTAATTAAACATAACAAAAATAAAATAATAAAATAAAAGAGAAGTGAAATTTATCAGGAGAGAACACTTCCTTCAGTTGTCTGAGACGAAAAAAAAATAAAGAGAAAAAAATAAAATAATAAGAACGCCTTAGATTTTTAAGAGCACTTATACAATCCCCTTTTTCCATGTTTCATTTCCTTGTTCCTTCCTTTTCTTTATTTTTTTTATTAATAATAATAAAGTTTGTGTTGGAATATGTTTTAATTTATATCGTCAATCAATTTCACAAAAAAATTGTCTAATTAAAAATATCTTTGTAATAAAGTGAGGGTCAAAGTAAAATATACAATTTTTAAATATATAATTTTTATTTCTTACTCATTTAATGCAAAATCAAACTAACTTAAAGAGAGCCATAATATGTTCAATTATGAAAACAATATACAAAAATATATATTTTAAATTATTACATATTTTATCCTATCAAAGTAAAATATATAATTTTTATTTCTTACTCATTTAATACAAAATCAAACCAACCTAAAGAGAGCCATAATATGTTCAATTATGAAAACAATATACAAAAATATATATTTTAAATTATATTATTTATATAAATTTAATAATAATAATAAAAATAATTTAAAATATTTAATATCTAATCGAACATCTCAATCCAAATGGCAAAATATTATTGGTCTTATGTATTATCACTCTTTACTTTTTGTAATTTTATTTTAATATAATAGTTTTAATTATTTTAATATTTAATTTTATTATTTAAAATATTACAAAGTGCACTAAATATAAGAAGATTTAATTATATAACCTAATTTTTTTTTACAAATAGAGTGTATTTTTAATCTCTTTCATAAAGTGTATGTATATTTTTTGAAAAACATAAAAATTAAAAAATCTAAAAATCTAAGGATAATGCTTTTTTTATAGATAAATCATTGATTTTTTTACAAATAAATAAAAAATAATATTTTATTTATTATAAAAATAATACTTAAATCTTATATTTATATTTTATAAAAATTTAATTAAATTGTTATGAAAATAATTACACAAAAAAAAAATATAAATTTTTAAATTATATTATATAAATACGGTTACAATTCAAATAAATTATAATTTAAATAATTAAAAAATAAAATAAAATAAATAATTAAAAATATAAAAATAATTATTTATTGTATAATTATTATTTTTTATAATAATATAATTAAACTATTATAAAAATTAAATATGTTAACTAAGTATATCCCTGTTAGCATAAATATAACAGCTAACTTCCTTTCTGAAATGGACGAACTAATCTGCACGATCCCTTAAAACAAAATGATCAAAACTACACATGACTCAAAAAATACCACAATAGTGGTTTTCTCTCTCTCTCTCCTTCTTTCTTTCCTGTTCGAAAAATACCACCCTAGTGGTGTTTCTATTTTGGCAAAAAACTTGTCGGTTGAATGATAGAAAAGTAGAGTCCATTGATCAAGGCGTAGATCCTAATAATGCAGAAGACCAATAATATTTGGCCATTTGGATTGGGATGGTGGATGAGATATTAAATATATTAATAATTATTTTGTTATGTAATAATGTATGATTTAGTTTGTATGTTTTTTTTTTATAATTGTAAATAATATTTTTAATTTATAAATACAAAATTATTTATAATTAAATATAAAAATATAAATATATATAAAATCACAACAACTAATACTTTAAATGACGAATAATGTTTCAATTATTTCTCTAATTATGACATTAGGTTCTTATTTTCAAATATATAATTGTGATTCAGTTGCTAACATTTGATTTTTTTTTTCAAGTCTATGTTTGATATACAATAAAACTTTTTGATTAAAAAATAAAAAAATTATTTATTACAAATTAGAATTAATATATCATTTAATTAATAATTATCTCTTATATTATAACTTCTTTCGTACAGAAAAAAAAAATATATCGCGTGTGAAAAATAAACTATTTGTTTTTTAATAAAAGTGAAAAAGCAACTGTTGAGCGCCACGTTGCGCATTCAGATAGTCGACGAAGAAATATCGCGCGTACTATTTTGGAGTTGATAAAGAGATTATATATTTCACAATTATGTCTATCTGATTTGCACTGTTAATGGATCTTAGCGCATATAGGATGCGATTATCTCCGTTAATGACCAATAGTCGTCAAAAAGTTTTAGGCATTCTTCGGGTCATTCCCATAAAATTTGGGATTGGTATGATGTCGATGAAGTTGACAAAGCTCGTGGCTGCTCTTTTGGTGTTTATTCCTGTTTTTGTCACGGTTGCTCTGCTTCTTCGAAATCCAAACGTTGATCGACCTGGGGTATTCGTCGAGGCCAGAGTTTTGGAAAAATCGACACAAAATGACACCTCATTCGTTGCCGGTATGACTTCGAATACTCAGCTAGTACGACGGACTGTCAATTGTTGTTCTCTTTGATATTTATTGTTTGGTTGCTGAGAAATTCGTGCCTATGATTCCATAGTGATGAATCGTTATTTTAGTGTGATAACATTTTTCTCTCTTTTTGTGCAATGATTGTTTCACAACCATTGTATGTAGAACTCAAATCAATATTTAATTTATTTTATCTTCTTTAGAAGATTCAGTCCCCACGATCACATATTAACATTACATGTTATTAAACTAAAAGATCACTCTGTTTTCTTTTCCTTCCTTAAATTACTATCAACAAATTTAAGACATCTAAATGTTGATTCTTTTTCAGTGCGGGAGGAATTGTATATTTGGAAAGTATAACAGACAAAAAAGAAAAAGAAAAAAAGATTGTGATTATTATTGTAATTGTAATACATGACTTTATCTTCTGTTCTGTTTTGTTCTGTGTTATGAAGCTAGATAACTTAAACGTAGGAGTCAGTTGTATCTTTGTGCATATTTATGACCAGTATTTGTTTTTCTGCCCAAATTCACACGTATGTATGTATGTATGTTTTTTTTTAACAATTTAAATTATTTTTATTCAAGCTCTCTATTTATAGTATTACCTATAAAATACAATTCAGTGTTAGTTCTAAATAAAAAAATAATCAAATGTGTTTGTGCCATGTATTGTAACTCAAGTTTCTAACCCACTAAAACATGTTGACCGTGAGTCATGCGAATAAAACGTGTTAATTACAACTTCAGCTTTGAGGAGAACACATAATATAACGTAAGGATAAAAGTAAACAAGTTCCCAAATTTAAAGTATACGATAATCTAAAAAAATTTATGAGTGTTTAGTTATTCTATTTAATAAGGTTAACATTTTATGTCAGAATCTTATAATATTTATAAGAAGATTATTGACCCATTAGAATTTTACAAATTAATATTAAAATTAATAGTAGGAGGATTTTCAACTTATGCATGGGGCTCATGTAGGGCTTGTGTTTGGGACATGAATTTTGTTTGGCAATTACTAGGAGGCACGAAGATGTAGTGGATCTTTACACGTCAGTGATAGACTTAATCAAATAAAGTAGGTTCAAATGAACTAGGCAAGTAGGTTCTAAAGAGAAGGTTTAAATAGAATAGTTAAATTTTATAAGTGAACTCGAAATAACTCTCAAGATATCGAGAACATGATTTGACTTATCATATAACGATTTTAGAATGTGAGCTCAAGATTGTGTGAGAAAATTTGATATCATCACCACCACGTTGGGAACAACATGGGTACCATAAGTTGAGATCAAGGGAGGGTCTTATGGATCTTGATTCAATTAGAAGGATAAAGTTAAATAAGAATCTTAAGTTTGAAAATATTTGAAAATTTAAGAATTTATAAGTGATTGGGTTACTCTTTTCAATAATATTAATTTTTTGGGTCGAAATTCAATAATATTTATGTCAAACTAATTAACTTGTTGTGGTTCCACAAAATCAACAAAATCGAATCCTATTTTTATCACTTATCTAAGGTCTTAGCGGAACTATAGAACTTTCTTTTATTAACAATGTCATTCAATAGACCTAGCTCAGCTCTGTTTTTTTAACTTACAATTTATTTTTTACTGAGTTTGTTTTAGTTATTTCCACACATAAATCAACAAAATTGAATCCTATTTTTATCACTTATCCAAGGTCTTAGCGGAAGGAAACAACTTTCTTTTATTAACGATGCCATTCAATAGACCTCGCTCAGTTATGTTATTTAACTTACAATTTACTTTTCTGAGTTTGTTTAGTTATTATTTGTGCATTCAGACACAAAGTGACTACATATTTTGCTCTCATATTTTTGTTTAACTGGTAATTTCTCAGATGAAGAAGATGGTTTCTTGCAATATAATGGTGCTTCTAAGAATAGAAACGGACTTATTGCTCCTGGGTTTGATAAAAAATCTTGCTTGAGCCGATACCAGTCTGGCTTATACCACAAAATTTCATCCCACATACCTTCTTCCTATCTACTGTCCAGGCTACGAAATTATGAACAACTGCATAGACTTTGTGGACCACATACAGAACCATACAACAAAACACTGGAACAACTCAATTCTGGTCATAGTGTCAGTAGCTCTTCTGAATGCAAGTACGTTGTTTGGATTTCCTACAGTGGGTTGGGCAATAGGATACTGACCATAACATCAGCTTTCCTTTATGCACTTCTTACCAACCGGGTTCTGCTTGTTGACCCTGGAAATGATATGTCTGATCTCTTCTGTGAGCCATTTCCACAAACAAAATGGTTACTACCTCTTGATCAGTTCCCTATAAAAGACCAACTAAGCAAATTTCATCAAAAATCTCCACTTTGTCATGGGAATATGCTGAAGAATAATATCCCTAGCAGTAGTAGCTCAACACAATCACTGCCTTCTTATGTATATCTTCATCTAGTCCATGATTATGATGATCATGATAAACTCTTCTTCTGTGATGAAGAACAAAATCTTCTTGGAAAAATCACTTGGTTGATGATGAAAACCGATAATTACTTTGTCCCATCTCTCTTTTTGATTCCCTCTTTTCAGGAAGAACTAAGCAAATTATTTCCACAGAAAGAGACTATTTTTCATCACTTGGGTAGGTATCTTTTCCACCCCTCTAATCATGTATGGGGATTAATCATGAGGTACTATCAAGCTTACTTGGCAAAGGCAGATGAGAGGATTGGCATCCAAATCAGAACTTTTGAATCAGGACCTGGTCCTTATAAACATGTTACTGATCAAGTCTTATCCTGTGTTATAAATGAGAAATTGCTACCTGAAGCAGATACAAAGGGTACTTTTGTCATAAATCAATCAGGAAATTCAAAACATAAAGCAGTTCTTGTTACTTCTTTGATTTCAGGATACTTTGAGACTTTAAGGAACTTGTATTGGGAGCATCCAACCATAAGTGGGGACTTAGTTGGAATCTACCAGCCAAGCCATGAAGGGTATCAACAAACAGAAAAGAAGATGCATAACAAGAGAGCATGGGCAGAAATATATTTACTTAGCATGAGTGATGTATTAGTCACTAGTGCATGGTCAACATTTGGTTATGTGGCTCAAGGTCTTGGAGGTTTGAAAGCATGGATACTTTACAAACCTGAAAATAAAACAACTCCAAATCCACCTTGTGGGCGTGTCATGTCGATGGAACCTTGTTTTCATGCTCCACCGTTTTATGACTGCAAGGCAAAGAAAGGAGTTGATACAGGGGCTGTTGTACCTCATGTGAGACACTGTGAGGATATAAGCTGGGGTCTTAAGTTGGTTGAAAGTATTGATCAGTTATAGGTTATAGCTGCAACTTATTTTATTGTTTCCTTTTAGTTTTTTAATTAGGATATTCTAATAACTTTTTTTTAACAATTTGTTTAGTTTGTTATCTTAAATTGGAAACGATATTATTTAATTCCTTAGTTATAAGAAAACCAAATTATATTATTTTTAATGATTTTTTTATTAAAATATTATCATTTTATATTAAATAATTAAAATGATATTAAATTACAAATATTTAATAAAGATAAAAGTTAAATTAATATGAAATTGTTTATGAATATTATTAAAGTTTCGTGTTTTAATCGTATTTAATGACTTTATTTACTAATAATAAAATTTTAATAGAAAAATCATTAAAATAATATAATTTGTCTTTAATTGATCTATTTTTTTTCATAATTAAAGAATTAAATGATACTATTTTTAATCTAAATGATTAAATAATATAAATATTTAATCTAAGGGACATATATATCACTTCATTTTATAACATTTATAAAATTTTGCAAATTACTACTATATTTCCTCACTTTTTCTATATTATTGCAAGTATATCAACATATTTTTGACACAATTTATTCTCGAATTTGAACCTGTTATATATTGTTTCTTAATGAGCAAATTAGAAAAGTCCCTCATTGGTTAGGAATGAAGATGTGTATTGGATTTGGGGCTATAAATAAAATCCTCCTTCATCATTTGTAAATATCCCCAAAATTTGTAAATCTTCCTCTCTTTTGTAAGGGTAATTGATTAGCTCAATTTTTCCCAATTAGTTGTAATTTTGGAGTACATCCATTTGGAGATAGTGGAAGTCGTCAACGACGCCCGAGGACCTAAGTAAACTTTATACCAAACCTCGTTAAATTTCTAGTATTATTATTTTTTTGCTTTAATATTTATGTTTCAATATCTGTTTTAGTTTATTTTAGCATTATATTTCTAATAGCATTATTTTGTTGGGTTAGTTTGAGTTCTATTCATTTAAATCATAAGTGAATAGTAACTACGTAGAATAGGGAAAATATACCCGATTTTCCCAACAATTGGTATCAGAGCAGACGGTTTTCTACCTAGGCATTTGTTTGTATTCCATTTGTTTGCTATTGGAATATAGTTGCTAGTTGTTGTAATTTGAAGAAATGACGGAAGGAATTTTTTTTCAAACAAAGGCCAGTCATCTACGTCAAGCAGAACTATGGTGATGAATGCAAGGTTCGAGGTGGAGAAGTTTGATGGAACCGGTCATTTCGGCATGTGTCAAAGCAAAGTTCTAAATTCTCTGTTTTAACAAGGTCTAGACATCGCCATTGAAGAAGAGAAACCAGATGGAGCAGATGAAGTAGAGTGAAAAAATATCAACCGATTGGCATGTGGTACAATCCGTTCGTGTCTCTCAAGAGAACAAAAGTACACGTTCATGAAAGAGACATCTGCAAGTAAGTTGTGGAAGGCGTTGGAGAACAAGTTCATGAAGAAAAGTGGACAAAATCGGCTCTATTTGAAGAAGAAGTTTTCCGGTTTGAATACCTTCCAGGTACTACAATAAACGACCACATTAATGCTTTTAATCAATTAGTAGCAGATTTTTTTAAATATGGATGAAACTTTTAAAGATGAAGATTTAGCCTTGATGTTGTTAGCCTCCCTTCTTGATGAGTTTGATCATCTTATTATGAGCTTACTCACTGGGAAGGATAAAGTGTCTTTTGAGGAAGTTTGTATTGCTTTGTATAGTTATGAAATTAGAAAGAAAGATAAAAGAGAAAGCAAGAATGAAGCAACAGAGGCATTGTCTATAAGAGGACGTCCGCAAACACAACATAAATGAAAGAGAGGTAGATCTCTATCAAAAGGAAGACTTGGTAAAGATGAATGTGCCTTTTGTCATGAGAAATACCATTGGAAGAAAAATTGTCCGAAGTTGCAAAAGAAAGGAAAAGCTGTGCAATCTGATGCATGTGTAGTTGAAAGCAATTCAAATTCAGATTTTGCATTGGTTGGTTCGTCAACAACATCTCATCCTAGTGATTGGATTTTTGATTCAGCATGTACTTTCCATATGTCTCATAATAAGGAGTGGTTCTTTAACTTTGAAGAACTAGATGGTGGAGTTGTTTTCATGGGTAATGATTATCCATGCAAAGTTTTGGGAATCGGTACAATACGTTTGAAGAATCAAGATGGATCAACCAGGGTCTTGACAGATGTTCATTATGTTCCAGATATGAAGAAGAATCTCATTGCTGTGGAAGTCTTAGAATCAAAAGGCTTCATTGTTATCATACAAAATGGGGCATTGAAGGTTACTTCTGGAGCACTTGTGGCGATGAAAGGTGTTCGGAAGAATAACTTGTACTACTACCTTGGTAGTACGGTTATTGGGACAACATCAGTAGCAGTTTCAGAGGAAGAAAGAGATTTAGAAACTATCAAGCTATGGCATATGCGTTTGGGACATGCTGGTGGAAAAGCTTTACAAATTCTAGTAAAGCAAGGCTTGTTAAAAGGTGCGAGAACCAGCAAGTTGGAATTCTGTGAGCATTGTGTATTGGGGAAGCAGAAAAGAGTAAGCTTTGGCACTACTCTTCATAATACAAAGGGCATTTTGGATTACATCCATACTGATGTTTGGGGGCCAACAAGAACTCCATACATGAGTGGCAAACATTATTATGTCACTTTCGTTGATGACTTCTCCAGAAGAGTTTAGGTGTATCTCACGAAGAAGAAGGATGAAATGTTGGGGATTTTTCTCAAGTGGAAGAAGATGATCAAGACTCAGACTGGTAAAAAGATCAAGCGTCTGAGGTCTGATAATGGCACTGAGTACACAAACGATCCATTTATGAAAGTTTGTGAAGAAGAAGGGATAGTGCGACACTTCACTATTCAAAAAACACCACAACAAAACGGAGTTGCAGAATGTATGAACCGGACTTTGCTGGAGAAGGTTCGGTGTATGTTGTCAAATGCTGGTTTAGGCAAGTAGTATTGGGCTGAGGCTGTGACATATGCATGTCATCTCGTCAACCGTCTACCATCGTCTACTCTTGAAGGCAAAACGCTTATAGAGGTATGGTCTGGAAAACCTGCTAGAGATTACGATTTCTTACATGTGTTTGGTTCAATTGCATACTACCATGTAACGGAATCAAAGTTGGACCCAAGAGCCAAGAAAGCCATTTTTTTGGGGATCCCTTTTGGTTCTAAGGGATATCGACTATGGTGCCTTGAAACGAAAAAGATAATCTTTAGTAGAGATGTTACCTTTGATGAATCTGCATTGTTGAGAAAGGTAACTAAGAAGATTGATGGCACTTTAGAGTAGGTAGAGCAAACTCCGAAACAAGTGGAGTTTGAAAGTAAAATTATTAATCCATTTAGTGAAGATAAGACAGAAGCTGATCCTCCATTGATAGAAGATGAACCAGATGAAGAGGTTTTAACCCAAGAACCTCTATAGAAACAATAAGAAACTACAGTTGATAGGCCACTACGACAAAATGTCAAGGTACCTACTCGATACAAGGATTTTGAAGACCTACCAGCTTAGTTTAAGAATACGGTAGCCTGTGCACTTTCAATTGTGCATGATGATGTTCCTTCCATATATAAAGAAGCAATCAGAAGCCCTGAAGTTGAAAGATGGAAAGAAGCCATGGATGAAGAACTTCTGTCCCTTTAGAAGAATAAAACATGGAAGTTGACACAACTACCTAAGGGTAAGAAGGCAATTGGATGCAAATGGGTGTATGCAAAGAAAGATGGATTTCCTAACAAAGATGGTATTCGCTACAAGGCAAGGTTGGTGGCTAAGGGCTATGCTCAGAAGGAGGGAATCGATTATAATGAGGTATTTTCTCCAGTTGTAAAACATTCTTCCATTAGAATTTTTTTGGCCTTGGTAGCACAATTCGATTTGGAACTAGTTCAACTTGATGTGAAAATCGCGTTTCTACACAGTGACTTAGAAGAAGAAATCTATATGTCATAGCCAGAAGGGTTTATTGTTGCTGGTAAAGAGAATTGGGTTTGTAAGCTGAACAAATCATTGTATGGATTGAAGCAATCTCCAAGGTAGTGGTACAAACGATTTGATCAGTTTATGTTACAACATAGTACACATGATCATTGTGTGTATTTTCGCAAGCTACAAAATGAGTCTTTCGTCTATCTCCTATTGTACGTCGATGATATGTTGAAGGCTCAACTAAGTTAGGAGTTCGAGATGAAAGATTTGGGAAAAGCCAAGAAGATTCTCGGTATGGAGATAAGTAGAGACATGAAGAAGGGGAAGCTTAGTTTGACCCAGAATCAATATTTGAAGCGAATACTACAACGTTTTGGTATAAATGAACAGACAAAACATGTGAGTACTCTGCTAGTTCCTCAATTCAAACTTAGTGCTCAATTATCTCCTAAGAATGATGCAGAATGAGAATATATGGCAAATGTACCATATGCAAATGTGGTTGGTAGCTTGATGTATGCAATGGTGTGTACAAGGCCTGACATTTCACATGCGGTTGGTGCTGTAAGTAGGTACATGCATGATCCTGGTAAAGGACATTGGTTGGCTGTGAAATGGATTCTACGGTATATTATAAATACTATAGATGTTGGTTTAGTATTTCAGCAGGATAATACCATTGGTCAATGTGCAGTCAGATATTGTGATTCTAACTATGTAGGAGATTTAGATAACCGTCGATCAACTATTGGTTATGTGTTTACTCTTGCTAGAGCACCAATTAGTTGGAAGTCTACCTTGCAGTCCACAGTTGCTTTGTCTACTATAGAGGCAGAGTATATGGCAGTCATAGAGGCTGTGAAGGAAGCTATTTGGTTACGAGGTTTGCTTGAAGACTTGGGAGTTGGTCAAAAACATATTAAGGTGTTTTGTGATAGTCAGAGTGCTATTCATTTAGCAAAGAACCAAGTCTACCATGTACGTACAAAGCACATTGACGTTCGTTATCATTTCGTGCGAGAGATTATTGAAGAAGGTGGAGTACTAGTTTAGAAGATTAGTACGACAGAGAATCTCGCAGATATAATGACCAAGGTGGTAACAACAATCAAGTTTAAACATTATCTGGACTTGATTAACATCCTGCAAATCTAAATTGGCATTGACGTCGTTGATCTAGAAATTGTAGAAATCATTTAAAACCACTAAGTCACTAAGGTGTAGATTTGTTATATATTTCTCCTTAGTGAGCAAATTAGAAAAGTCTCACATTGGTTAGGAATGGAGATAGGTGTTGGATTTTGGGCTATAAATAAAGCCCTCTTTTACCATTTGTAAACATCCCCAAAATTTGTAAATCTTCCTCTCTTTTGTAAGGGTAATTGATTAGCTTAATTTTGCCCAATTAGTTGTAATTTTGGAGTTCATCCATTTGGAGATAGTGAAAGTGGTCAACGACGCCCGAGGACCTAGGTAACATTTATACGGAATCTCATTAAATTTCTGGTGTTATTATTTTTCTGCTTTAATATTTCTGTTTCAATATCTGTTTTAGTTTATTTTAGCATTATATTTTCAATAGCATTATTTTGTCGGGTTAGTTTAAGTTTTATTCATTTAAATCATAAGTGAATAGTAACTACATAGAATAGGGAAAATATACCCGATTTTCCCAACAAAACCCATGTTTAACAAGTTCATTTTGAGACCCATGATTCAAAATTTTACTAGGAAGTGTAGCATGGTTAGTTGGAGTTATAATATTTTTTAAAACATATGTTCATAGTGAGAGATTAAAATGAAAGAAAATCATCTCAAACAATTTTCTTAAATATTTTATAGAGGACATGAAGGGGAGAATGCTACTATAATCCTAATTCAGTTGCAAAACAATATATTTAATTCACATAGCTTATAATACCTAACGAGATTAGTAAGTTATTTTATATAAAGAGTTAACTCAAATATAACATTTAAAAAGATTTGGTGATAAAACTACAATTTTTGTATGTTTGATACCTTAAGTAAGAAGTTATAAGTTTAATATGTGTTAATTTAGGATTTTTTTAAATAGTTTTGTTTTTGGTAAATTGATCAATGTTTTTTAACTAGAAATAATTTATTTTAAAATATATAATTTTATATTAAATTATTTAATAAAATATCAAAATATTCTCATTTTATAACTTTAATAAAATGAGATCAATGTTATACCTAACATATCTCTAGCATTGGAGTTTTGATAATTACTCTCGTCATAAATACACATAATATATTATATATAAAGTTAGAGGTGAGTGTCACATATTACATACAAATGTAGAGGTAGATATAACATGTTATATAATATATATATATATATATATAAATATAATAAGTTATATCTTGTGGTCACCGAAACTATGGTAAATATAAATACATGTTGATGGTTTGTTAAAGAGATTTGTCTAATTCATTTTCATGGATAAAGATTGCCATATATATATATAACCATAACATTATAATTTGATAAAAAATAACTTTGAAGAAATGATAAACTTTATTAGAGTTTAGAGAGCTAAGTTGGAATTGCAAAGAAATAATGAAAGGGACCAGAAGAAGAAGATGATTAACAAGATGCTGATTCATTTACACACAGATGATTAACAATAAGCTGATTCATTTACACACACAATCATTGTGTCTTACCTTTTTGCATTACATATATAGCTACTAGTAATGAGTGATGCATAGAACACACTCAAGGAAAGAGAAAAAAGGAATATTGTGCACATGGCATATAGAGTGTAGTGGCTGTGGAAATCAATTAGTAAATAATTGATGATGGCATGTAAAAAATATTATTTTTTTATTATGGTATTATACTAATTGAACTAGTATTATTCTAATATCCCCCATAAGCTCACAATCGAGGTAAGATTGTGAGCTTAGTTTGAAGTTCTTGAAATTTTTGACTTAGAAAAGACTTTGTCATGATATCTGTGATTTGTTCTTAAAATGGGGTGTATTTCACTATTAAGATGCAAGGTAGAACCTTCGATTGAAATGAAAATCAATGTCCACATGTTTAGTGCGTGAATGAATGGCTAGATATCCAGCACCAACATTATCACAGCTAATAATAAATGACACAAGGATTTAGAAATGTAGTTTAGTGATGAATTTTTAAATCCATAGTAGCTTAGTGATGCCATAGGTTAGTGCCCTAAATTATGCATCAATGGATGACCTACAAATAACTTTGTGTTTACCTAAGTGTTGAGAAATTAAGGGGTTATCCATGTAAACACAGTAACCTACAATGGATCTTGTATTATTTATACCAGAGGCCCAATCTGCATTTGTATAGACAAATAAGACAAGACTCTTTGTGTTGTGTAACATGATTGCAAACTACATAATGCCTTTAAAATATTGAAGTAACCTTTTTTTTGTAATCAAATGAGCTAATGCATAACAGTGTTAAAACTAGCATAGTTTGTTGACAATGTAGCTAATATCGGGTTTGGTGAGTGTGAAGTATTGCAAGGCACCTACCATAGACCTATATTGAGCAATATCAGTTATAGAGAGTGGATCCCCATCATATTTGGAAAGAATGGAATTGGAACTCATGGACATATTGGAAGGGTTTTTTTTTCCTACAATATCCAATTTGTCTAGAAGTTTACTGATAGATTTTACCTAACTCATGAGAAATCCTTTATTTGTTCTTTGTATGTCAATGCCAAGAAAATAGGATAATTCACCAAGATCTTTAAGAGAAAATTCTGAGTTGAGTTTGACTAAGATGGTTTCAATAAGATCTTGATTTTTTTTAGTGATCAATATATCATAAACATAAATTAATAAGATAACTAGTTTTTTTTACCTTAGGAGTACATTATCATTGAAGTATCTACATTAGAATTGATGAAGCCCTAATTCATTAGATAATTAGTACATGATGCTTATTTCAAGCCACAAATGGCCTTTTTAAGTTAACAGACATAGTTAGGATGTATGGGATAAATGAAATCCTTAAGTTGTGTCATATAAACCTCTTCATTTATATCTCCATTTAGAAATTCTATATTGACATCCAGTTGTCGAACAAGCCAGTTTTATGATAAAGCCATGATGAGCATAATACGAATGGTTGTGGGTTTTACAACTGGGCTAAATGTCTCTTTATAGTCAAGTTCAACACTTTGTTGAAAGCCTTTAGCCACTACTTTTACTCTGTACTTGTCTAGAGTTTTGTCTAATTTTAGTTTAGTTCTATAGATCCACTTATTTTTAATAATTTTTCCATGCTTTGATGGTGGTACTAATACCCATGTGTTTTTTTTCAAGAGGGCATTGAATTCAGTTTACATGGCTTCTTTCCATTTAGGGATTTTGATAGTTACCTTGACTATTTTTGGTTTAGGGTGGATGATGGTAGTGGAATAAGCTTTGGGTTTATGAATTCCATCTTTGCTCTTGTAGTCATGGGATGTGTATTGTGAAGATTAGGTTGGGGAATAGGAAGGTCAAATGTGAGGGAAATTCCTACTAGATTAAAAACAGTAGTAGGAAATGTGTCAAATACATGTAAGGTTGAATTGGGAGTAGATGAAAAAAAGGTAATACATGAGATGATATTGGTGATAAAAAGGTAAGAGTGAAAGGAAAATCTGTAGGCTATGTGAAGGTGGTAGGTTCAGGGACTGATATAGGTGGTTGGACTATTGTATGAGATGAGGTTCCGTAGCCTAATATAGGCTCATAGATAGTCGTTGGGTGAAAAGTATAGTATGTTGGATTATGATATTTATTGACTGAGGGTAGTTGAACAAACATAGGTGTTAGATAAGATGTGATGGATGGTATGGTGTTAGAAGATAATTGCAAAAAGGGAAAGTCAACTTCATTAAATATCACATAGGTAGAGATATAAACTATTTGAAAGACTAGTTCTAAGCACTAATGACCATTGTAATGGGAAACATACCCAAGAAAAACACATGATAAGGATCTTGGTTCAAGCTTAGTTTTGTTGTATGGCCTAAGGTAAGGGTAACAAAGGTACCCAAATATCCTCGTATAGTCATAAGAGGGTATTAATTTGAACACAAGCTTATATGGGTTAGCTTGGTTAAGTGATTTGGAGAGCATGCAATTTATTAAGTGAATTACAACTTTGAAACTGTATTCCCATTATGCTAATGTTATACCATATAGTATTAATAAGGCTAAGCCAATCTCCACAACATGCCTATTATTTTTCTCTGCCACAACATTTTAAAATGATGTATAGGAGCATGAAATTCTTTTGTGATATCCACCATGAAAAAAGTAAGATTCAAGGTTTTTTAATTCAGTACCTCCATTACTATGAAGTTGTTGATTCGAGCATTGAGTTGTGTAGAAACATATGCTTCAAAGTGAAAAAAGTACTAGCAATTTGGGATTTGTTTGACAAAATATAATTCCACTAAAATCTTGTGCAATCATCAACTAATAGGAGAAAATACTTCATTACAAAAATATAAGTTACAGGATCAAGATCCTAAAGGTCTACAGGAATAATGGGAAATGATGTTATAGTTCTAGTATGTGCGTGGGTGAATGGTAATCTATGAGCCTTGCCTAGTTGGCAAGCTCTATACTGTTAAACTACTATTAAGAGTAATGGTTTGATAGAGTTTATGGGATACCTAATCAACGTATAAAGCATGAGGATGTCCTAACCTCTTGTGTCATAATATGTCATTTATAAAAGCTTTGTTGCATTATATTAGTTGTAATAATGTAGCTTCTGATTCCATTTTGCAGAGGCCATTTTCAGCTCCTCCAATGTGTAGAATAGTTTTTGTTATGAGATTCTTCACATGAAAACCATTAGGATGAAATTCAACACATATATTGTTGTCCTCACACAACTTCTTCATTGATATAAGTTTTTTTCAAGTTAAGGAACTAACAAGAAGTCATTTGGATTCAATGTTTGGTTATTACAAGTAATGGAAGCATACTTAGCTATATATATAGTAGATTCATTACCTAGCATTATTGAGACATTGCTTGAATAAGGGGTTGAAGTGAAAAATTGATTGCTAAATAAAATATGAATATATTACAACATCATTATCTTAATTTTTTTGAATTTGAATAAATTATATATAAATAATACTTATAAAAAAATTTTGACATTTAAAAAGAATAATAATATAAGTTAATGATAATTCTCATCCTTGTATCAAAAATTATGGTAGAGACGTGTCGTATAAAAAAATTCACAAACCTTACTAATGGCCTTTGAGTGGGATGAGTTGTTTTGAACCGGTATCCTATCAAATGATATTCATGGTTGTGGTATGAAAAATGAGTAATTTAAATAAAATCCAATAACATAAATGAAATTTTTTTATAGAAAGAATGACTAAGTGACTCTTTTTTTGTTTTGTGTTATTCAGAGTGATTAAATGACTTGCTATACCTTGCTAAAAACTTAGAACTATACCATATGAAATATACATAAAGATAATAATGACTTCACATTTTAACCATCATTGACCCAATTCCAATTATAATTATATAATATTTTTTTATTTAATAAAATATTCTTTTAAAAAATAAAAATTATTCGATAAACATACATACTCGTGTGAATTGTTCTCCACGAATCAAAAGAATCCATTTTAAAATGGATTTAGAATAAAAAGAAGCAAAAGTCTCCAACTTGAAAGAGGGTGATTTTATTAGTTTGTGATATGTTCCATGAACATGTGAAACTCATTTCAATAGAAGTTAAGTAACATGTGTTTCAATTAATTTATCTTCAATTGAATCAAGTAACGAGACGAAACTAAAGACTGACATTAGAACTAATACAAAGGTGCAAATTGCTCAAATGGTTGAATTGTTAAGGGATAGTGAAACTTTATGTAGAGCTTGTCAAATAGAGAAGATCTTGTCGACAATTAAGGGAGAAAATCTCTCTTAATATTTTGGGATTTGAGAAGATCCTACCGACAATTAAGAAAGAAAATCTCTCCTAATATTTTGGAATTCATATTATATATTACCTATTTGTATTCCTTGAATAGCTAGGTTTTTCATACATAAACTTAAGTATTGCTGTATATAGTGGTACTGTAATCTTTGTACAAAACACAAAAAAATATACAGCTTTATTTCTTTATTCCATAATTTATCATGGTATTAGAGCATTGAGAAAATCTTTTACATTTTAGTTTACATCTTTTGAGAACTTTCGTTTCTTTATTCTTCGTGACTTTCCTTTAGAGGATCTACTTTAGCTTGAATTATTGTGATCGTTCATCATGGATACAAATAAATTTGAAACGATATCTATCAAATTTAATGGCAGAAAGTTTGCACTTTGGGAGTTCCATTTTGAATTTTTGTTAAAGGAAAAGGTTTATCTTAAATTCTTGATGGTTTTGAAAAAGAAGAAGGTGATGATAAGGCGAAGAGCAATTGGAAAACAAAGAATGCACATATTATCACTTAGATACTCAACTTGGTTAAACCTGACATTGCTCTATATCTCTGATCTTTCAAAATCAGTATTGCTATATGGGATCATCTTAATGAGATTTATTCTAAGGTGAATCAATCAAGATAATTTGAAATTGAATACGAAATAGAAAAATATCGGCCAAGAGGATAGAGATATTCGCAGTTTCTATGTTGCGATGCTAAAGTTATGGACAAAACAAGACATGATCTCTTCTTCAACAATCTCACCTACTACATACTCTGAAGTAAAGAAAGAATGAGATTGCAGAAGAGTGATGCAATTTCTCATGAAGCTTTGACCTAAATTTAGGACAACAAGGGGTACTTTGATCAATCGTGGTGATCTGAATATGAAATCTATTTTGGGTGAACTTATTCATGATGAAACACACCTGAAAACTCAAGCTCAACTAGACAAAAAAAATAATACTACTGATTTTGTATTTCTTACTTCACGTGGTATATGTCAATCAAAACAAAGGAATGGAAACAAAGAAGATATTTGGTATAATTATTGCAAAGAACTTGGGCATGTGCAATCTCATTGTTAGAAGCAAAATATATGCAACTATTGTAAGAAACTAGGCCATATCATTTTGGAGTGCAAAATTTTAAAGAATAAGAAAAGCCAACCGGCCTATGTTATTATGAGTTATGATCAAATGACAGCAAATACAACAACAGAAAATACAAATGCATTGTCTCTCACATCACAAACCGTATAAAATATGATTCAAGACTCCATAAAGTCAACACTTCCAGGTGTTCTTTCTTCATTTTTTCTATTGGTGGGATATCAGGTACATGAAATAAATTGAATCCTTGGTTGCTCGATTCAACCACCTTCAATCATATGACTAATCAAAAATATGTGTTTGTTGATCTAAAACCTTGTTCTTTAAATCAAATTTTCACTACTACAAATGATAGAAAATTACCTATTCAAGGAATTGAAACTGCTTGCTTGTTAACTAATTCTCTAAAATCCATTTGTCTTCCTAATACCTTTTATATTCCTCGTTTGATAGCCAATTTGATTTCTGTTGGACAACTGACCAATCATAATTGTTCGATCAATCTTTCACCTAGTGGTTGTGATGTGTAAGACCTTCAAACGAGGTGAGTGATGAATCTATGAAAGTAGAGTCATTTGCGTACCTTTTTACTTAATATTTACTAAATATTATTTGGGGCCAAAAGTATTAAAATATCAACTTTTTAGTAAAAAAAGATGAAAATATAATTTTTGGAATTTTTCTGGAATTTTTATGAATTTTTAATGCAAGGCATATCAGAAGCTACCACGTGGTTTACCACGTAAGCATAAGAGTTGATTGGATAAGCCACACAGATGCCATGCAAGTAGAGACAACAAATCACATTATGCCACATGTGAGGAGGATGAATTGTGTGCCTCGTGTTAGCACAACATTCAATCCAAGTTTGGAGATCGATCAAATTGTACTGCTATGTGTCGCCACGTGATTGCTCCCCGCGTTCTCCCCATGCACCACACCATCATTTTCTGCGAATCATGTTGTGCTACATGGTGTTTACAATGAACATTGACTCAGACGAGTCTCCCTTGCCACACGTCGCACTCTGATTCTCTAGTAAATTTCGTGTGCCACGTGTCATGCTATGATTGGCTAGCATTGTCAATTTTGTTTGTTTTGATCTCAGCCTTTGATATGAAGCTAATTTGATAGTCTAGATCATATATGAACTATATTTAAACCCCTAATCACCCCATAAATCCAAAGAGACCATTATTTTGTTTCTTTTTGAAGCTAAAAAGAGAAAAAATATATAGAAAAATTCAAGAGAGGACATAATTTTGGTGGAGATTAAAGAGAAGATTAACACTACAATTCAAGAGATTTATTGTATTTCTACTTCTACTATTTTTTTTTATCAATTTTTATGTATTTCTTAATGAAAAATATGAGCTTTATGAACACAATTATGTGTAGTTAATTTATTAATATAGGGATCTTATGAACCCAATTTTCACTATGTGATGATACAATATTTTACCTTAATTATAATTATAATTTAATTATATTATTTAATATGATATTTATGCTATTAATTGTTTGGTCAATAATTTATCTATAGAGGTAATTAAATAAATTTGAGAGAATTATTTAATTATTTGTCTTGATTGAATAACATGTATAGTTTTTAGGCAGAGATGTATGTGATCCATAATTGATGAATTTAATGAGTTGTATGCAATTTAATTGGCATGAGAGTGTGATTAAATTAATTACTATATGGTGTGTAGTTTACTCGAGAGAGAAATACATGTTAAGTTAGATTCAATTGATCATGTAATGAATCGATAATTATATTGGAGAGATTTTAGCGATTCACATGTTTAGAAAATTAGTAACTAAGTATTTCTAGATATTTTCTCATATATTTTCTTAGTTACAAAAACTAATTTAATTAATTATTTCTATTTACTTTTAGTTATTTTAATTTTTTTTTCTTAAAATATAAAAACACAAAAAAATTGACTTTTTTTAAAATTTGTTTATAATAAAATAATCTCCATAGAAACGATATTTTATTATCATTATTTTACTTGTTGCGATGCATATACTTACATATTCATTGCACACACAATTTATGTGGTGATCAACGAGTGATTATGAAGGGGCATAAACATGAGCGTTTGTTTCACCTTGATCTTAATCCGAAAAAGAATTCTCCATTTTGTCTTACCCTCACCTCATCTGCTTCACTTGAGAAAAACACTTGGGATTTATGGCATCGTCGTTTGGGTCAACTACGTACAAGTAGATTAGAATATATGTTCATATATCAGATTCTCCCGAATAGGTTGAATGATAAGAATAATATTTTTAGACATTATCAAACTTGTGTCTTAGCAAATTTGCTAAATTACCTTTTGTTTCAAGTACTACTAAAGTTGATGCACCCTTTGATCTTATTCATTTTGATTTATGGGGACCTTCACCTATTTTATCTAGACTTGGCTATAAATATTTTGTTCTATTTATTGATCATTTTACACGTTATACTTGGGTGTATTTCTTGCGTGCTAAATCTAAATTAGCCAATGTTGCCAAAACATTTGTCATTATGAAAGAAACACAATTTGGAAAGAAAATAAAATGTTTTTGGTCTGATCCTGGTAGAGAGTTTTGTGCATCGAATCTTGTTCAATTCTTCACTGAAATGGTATTTTAGCTCAACAATCTTGCCTCAAGACTCCCAAATAAAATGGGATGGTGGAGCGTAAAAATCGTCATGTTGTGGAAATTGTTATAACTCTTTTACTGGAGTATTGTCTTCCATCTCAAGTTTAGGTAGAGGCTATACATACCGAGGTTCATCTTATAAACAGGCAGACTACTCTTGTACTTGGTAATCAATCTCCATTCGTTTTTCTTTTTCATATATCATTAAATTACATGTATCTTTGTGTTTCTGGTTGTGTTTGTTTTTTTTCTTCCACCCCATGAATGGTATAAACTATCTACTAAGACTGCTAAATGTATTTTTATTGGGTATAGTGATAAAAAAAATGTTACATTTGTTATGATCCTCAACATCATTGCCTATAGGTACCTCGTAATGTCATTTTTTGAGACCTTGTATTTTTATGCCTCACCTTCAAGTGCCTTGCTTCCAAATTCTACCATTTTCATGTTGTACAATTTTTTGGATCCTTTATTTTTTGGTTCATCTAGTGTTGGTTCTGACACACCCGAAGTGCTTCTTCTTGATCACGAGCTTGAAGGTCATTCCACTACTGTCCTAAGTACTACACCACTATTGACTTTGCCTCTTTTAAAATGATCCCCTCATATCAATTTTGGCAAACCACTTGATTGTTTAACTCTTTTTAGTAACCTTAATTCTGTCTAGATTCATTCTACTTATATACATGCAATGGAGCAAGTATATTGGAAAAATCCATGGATGAGGAACTTGAGGCATTGACAAAAAATCATACTTGGTATTTATTCCCATGACCATCAAATGCTTCTATCATATGGAGAAAATGGGTCTATACTATTAAAGCTAAGCATGATAGTACTCTAGACCATTATAAATCTTGGTTGGTAGCTCAAGGCTACAAGCAAAAATATGGGATTGATTATGAAACGTTTGCTTCAGTTGTAAAAATGATTACCATTAGAACTGTTCTTGCAATTACATCTTATCAACATTGGCCATTATATCAATTGGATGTCAAAAATGTTTTCCTTCATGGTCATTTGAAGGAAACTATTTATATGGAGTGCTCATTGGTTATTCTCTTAGTGATTCTAATATGGTTTGCAAACTTAACCGATCTCTTTATGGTCTCAAATAGGCACCTGTAGCATTGGTTTTCAACAAAGTTCCAATGATCCATTCTCTCGTTGTTCTTCTCATGACATTGTTATTTTGCTTTTTTATATGGACGATATGGTCATCACGAGAAGTGATCAACAAAGAATTATTGTGTTTAAAAAGTTTCTTTATGATTTTTTTCATATGAAGGATCTTGGGACTCTCACTTATTTTTTGGGTTTGGAGGTGTCAACCTCCTATAACGGCCTCTTTCTTACACAACGCAAGTACATTGAGGATCTTCTCAAGTTAGCCAACTTGATTGATAATAAAGTTTGTTCGACTCTGATGGAACAAAATTTGAAATTAAAACGTGATAATGGTGCACTTCTTTTTTATCATACTTTGTACCGGCACAAATCTTTTATTGAGGATGAGTATCGATCTATATCTTTTATGAGTTTTGAACTTTTTTGGCTTCAATGACTTCTCCTTGACTTTAGTGTTATTGGTGATCATACATCCATTCCTCTATTTGGTGATCATCCATCCAGTTCATTATGAGCGGATCAAACACATTGAAGTTGATTGTCATTACATTCGTTAATTGGTTCAAGATAACGTTATATGCTTTGTTCATGTCTTCTCCTATGATCAAATTGTAGACTTGTTCACTAAACCTAAGTCTTGTGCTCACCATGAGTATCTTGTGAACAATTGATGCTTGTTGACAATTACTATCAATTTGAGGGAGGATGTCAAACAAAGAAGATCTCGTCGACAATAAAAGAAGAAAATCCCTCCTAATATTTTTGGATTCGAGAAGATCTTGTCAATAATTAAGGAAGAAAATCTCTTCTAATATTTTGGGATTCATATTATATATTACTTATTTGTATTCCTTGAGTAATTAGGTTTGTCACATCTAGACTTAAGTATTGTAAATTTTTTACAAAACACAAAAAAATATAAAGCTTTATTTCTTTGTTACATAGTTTATCAAACTAGTTTGTAAGACAATCCTTCGAACCTTCTTTGTTTTTTTTTAAATTAAACATAAAAAAAAATCACCAATATTTCAATAGTTCAAACTTCAAAGAATCGTATAACATGTGAGCAAATTAATTGACATTAAGATACCCAACCGTATGTCAAGGGGATGAAAGGACGCTACATATGCCGTTAAGCCAAAAAAGAAAAAGAAAAAGAAACGTTGGACTCTATATATACTCATAGTTCAAACCTTCGTATAACAATAAGTCAAGGGACACCAAAAAAGAAAAAAAAAACAGAAAGTCAAGGGGTTGAAAAGACCGTAGAAGGTTATGAGATTAGTTTAGGTATTTTCTAGCTATCTAGTACAATTATATATTATAAATGCAATTAACTTTAAACTTTAGCTTCAAAGATTAATTTATGTAAATTTTAACTATCTAATATAACTATATATTAATATAAACACAACTGATAAATTTATAATATTTAAAGGTTTCATAATCAGAGTACAGTTGGAATCTTTGATGCATCTCTTAAAATATCTAAAAAATTTGGTATAGGAGCCACCAGAAATATTCTCTAAGAACTTTATAAAAAAAATATAGCATGGAAGATGTACAAATTAATGGATAAGAACAAGTAATAAAAGTTGAAAACAAATACATAGGCATTTGGAATTTCAAACTCAAAATTATTGGTTCTAAAAAAAAACTTCAAACTTTCACAAATTGTTTCCATATATCATAATTAAGATGAAAAATTATATATAATACTAGAATAATAATTGTATTTGATAAATAATGATTTGATATATATTATTAGAGTTCATAATATATTTATTGCTTCATAATCAATCACAACTTAAGAAGTAAATAATATGTAATTTATCATTTCTGGTGTAAAAATGGTAATAAATGTTGCAAAAAGGTGACAAGTGCAACTCTTACTTGCAGCCTTCGAGCGATCTGCTTGAAATTATAGCAATGGCTTCCCTTTCTTTCTCTCAAAAAGAGAAGTGAAGCTTTTTTTTTTTTTTGTTAAATAAATATATATACTGCAGCCTAGGGTGTGGATTAAAAGTGGGGAACTCTTTGAAAAAAATGCCAAACATTTACCAACTAAACTAACATCAACTTGAAATTATAGCAAGCAAATATTATATGATCGATGTATAATTTGGAAAATAGTAATTATTTAATTTACAGCATGATATATGAACATGTGTAAGTGACACCTTCCTCACTCAGCAAGTAGGATGGATGTATTTCAATTAAATTTATCTTCAATTGAATCAAGTGATCAAGTTTCATCCCAGAGAGATTGACCAAACGAGTCCAAGTTCAAGGCTTTCCATGCCATTTGACAGTTAGAAGTATCCTCAAACCACTATTTCGTAATCAAATTCTGCAGCTAAGAAAAGTAGATACAAAAAGCAAGTATAACCAATTTCAAGCACTTTCTTATTATGAAATATTCCTCTATTAAGCTACTATAATTTTATGCACTTTTACATTATTTCAAATATAACTCAAACGTGCTGTTTGGTATGGAATATTTTAGGTTAAACATTACAAATTCCATAAGACATGGTTGACTAATCATTATAGACAGGAAAGGAGTCAGGGAATTGTTTTTTAATATAAAATTTAGAAGATTTTATTATAATCTTTTATGAAAATTGTGTAAGTAAATAAATATATTAAATTAAATTAATTAATTAATTAATTATAATATTAAAAATTAAATTAAAATAAATATATTAAAATTTAAAATATAAGATATAAAAATTAGATATTTTTTGAAATATTAAAAAGTTAAAAATATATGATCATGAATTGATAAAAATTACATTTAACTATATTCAATAAGTATAAACTTTTTATCCCACACATGAAATTATAATTTTGATTTATCGCGTTATAATTTATAATAAAAATTATTTAAAATAAATAAAAAATAAAAAATAATAAGTTAATAAAACATTAAAATCATATATTTATCAATTAAATTAATAAAATCAAATCAAATATAAACACATACATGCTAAGTAAATGCGTTAACTTTACCTAATGTAATAAAAGATAAGAATTCATTAGGTTATGGGAACTGAGCTATTAGACCTATCAAATACGGAAACATAAAAATATAAATATATGGGGTCAACTTTCAGCAGCCTCCAAGGATTTGGCTGATTATAAAAGGCATATGAATGTAGCACCAAAATATTGGCCTCAGGGATTGCTATTGTTCAATAATTCCCTTTTCTCCTCCTGCAGTCCTCTATAGTGGATGCAGTAACATCTGCAATAAGGTTCAAAACAATTGGTGTTGAGGCACCTTAATTTATTTACCAGAAAAATAACTAACATGTCAAACTCTATACCACCATCATTTCCTTCTATTCAACCAGAAGGTCGAACCCATTATGCCACAAGCAGATCTCTCCGCAGAAACTTTCTATGCCACCAAAGAGTTACAGTTCCTAGCTTCAGAAACAATAATTTATTTGTATTTCGATGCTCGACAAAACCAGGCATTGACAGCAACAGTCAGACGAATAAAAATCCTCCAACTGGACTGGACTCAACTTCTACAGCCCAACAACTAGCAACAACTCTCCCACATCGAACCCTCACTTCAACAGGCTCCAGAGGTCTTGTGATAGGCTTGGGTTCCAAAGCATCCTGGGATAGTACTGAAATTGGAGCACCAGTAGTTAAGAGATATGTTGGTGACAATGAAGAAAGGTGGTACATGTGGTACTATGGAAGATCAGATGGTGTAAGTTCTGACTCAATTGGATTGGCAATTTCAAACAACGGGATCCATTGGCAAAGAGGAGAAGAACAACCTAGAACATGTGAGGATACAGGGTTGGTCATGAATTGCAGTAGTAATTGGTGGGCATTTGACACAGAAAGTATTAGGCCTTCTGATGTGGTAATCATGTCAAGTCCAATGTATAGTGGTGTTTACTGGCTTTATTATACAGGCTATAGTTCTGAAGAAGTGGACTTCTTAAAAGTTTCCTTAGAGAATCCGGAGAGAGTGTACCATGAGAATAAGAAAGATGGAATTCATGTTCATGGTAAGGTTTCAAAGTCTTTACCAGGATTAGCTTGCAGTCAAGATGGAAGGCACTGGGCCCGGATTGAAGGAGATCATCACAGTGGAGCTTTGCTTGATGTCGGGTCAGGCAAGGAATGGGACTCTCTATTTATTTCTTCTCCTCAAGTTGTTGTACACAGCAGTGATGATCTGAGGATGTATTATTATTCATTCGATGTAGAAAAGAGTCAGTTTGCTCTTGGAGTTGCAAGATCAAGAGATGGGATCCGATGGGTGAAGCTGGGGAAAATCATGGGAGGAGGATCAAAAGGTTCTTTTGATGAGCTTGGTGTCAAAAATTCATGTGTGGTTAAGAATAGAAAAGGAGGAAATTATATGATGGCTTATGAAGGTGTTGCAGCAGATGGAAAGAGGAGTATTGGGTTGGCAGTTTCTCATGATGGGCTGAAGAACTGGAAAAGACTTCAAGAAGATCCAGTTCTGAGCCCTTCAGAAGATGGATGGGATAGTGAAGGTGTGGGATCCCCATACCTTGTTCCCATGGATGGTAACGTACATGAATGGCGATTATATTATGTGGGCATCAGCCAAGGAGGAAAGACTGCAATTGGAATGGCATATTCAGAAGGAAGTGATTTGAGAACTTTCAGAAAATGGGAAGGATTTTAACCGTAAGATAATATATAGTATAAGTATTATTGTATGTCAAAACTTAACATGATTAATATGTACAGTAGCTGCCAAATTTTATGATAAAACTCATTACCTATGAAATGTTGCCTCCACATGCATAACAAAAAGCTACTAGTTGAATATAATAAATGTTTCCTAAGGAAATAAAGAAGAAAAATATTACATGTTAATTAAATTTGTACATAAAGCAATACTTAATTAAGATAATTTCAGTGTATAGACAGTGTTTGATAAAGGTACAAGGTCGTACTTTGACGAATGACATGCATCCTAATACAGAGAAGAGAAACAACTGGGCTCCTAACAAAGCTAGCATTAATTTGGTAAGTTGAATTAATAACATTTGTTATTTAAGCAAGAAAAATACATAAAATTAATATTTTACTCTTAAGGTTAATTACAAATTAGTGATACTAATTTTAGATAAATAATTATTAATAATGAAGTATTATTATAACATTAATAACTTAAATTGACATTATCATTAACTTTAAAATTTATAATAACAAAAATAACTCTTACAACATTTAATAATATTTTTTTTATCATTAAGAGTTATTGAATATTATTTTAGATAATTTTATAAATGATTTTTATTTTATTTTTTATCAAAAACAAACAAACAAAACAATCACATACGCATACAAAAGGACCATGATCATCATTTCTTCCTTTCCCCATAACCCTAGCTACTTCCTCAACACACACCACTAAATCCCTGCTATCTATTAGAGGACTCCCTAGTAACCCATTCTTCTTCTTTCTTTTTTTTTTTAACCTTATTTTGTTGCGTTCTTTTTCATCTTTATTAATCTGTGCTCTCTTGGTAAGATTTTGTTGTGCATCATTATCATGTAATATGTTTGTGTGATATGCATAGTTAAGTATTCAATGAAAGTTATCCAAAAAAAATTTATTAAACTAAAGTCTAAAATGAAAATTCACTTCGTCGACATTTTATTATTATGAACTTAAGTTTCTATGAAATTTTATGAAGACTTGAATTATAAGAGAGGCCTATTAGAAAATTTCTATAAGAGAGGCCCTTTCTAAGAAAGCAGTTAGATGGGCCAAAGCTCTATTTTATTCCATTAAAAGTTATTTAAACCCATAATGAAGTAACTTCATTGGGTCGGGTCTTTCCAAGGTCATCGGTAAAACATAGTTTTTTTCCTCCCTATGAAAACAAATTACAACTCATATTGGATGTATATAAGTTTGAATCACAATTAAGGTTTCTTTCTTTCCCCTTTTTTCTTTTCTTTTTATAAAAATATCCATATATTTTAAAAATAAGACAATATAGGCCTCCTTCATCTGTATTTGAATAACTACAATTTTTCATTATTCTAAAAATATGACAATATTGACCTCATTTATTTATATTTTAATAATTAAATATTTTTTAATTACATTTATTCTTCTTATCAGTAGAAAGGCATATGTGGTCCTATAACTTAAAGCAAATGAGTGTTTAATCCTATGATTTTAAGTTGAAGTATTTTAGCTCTATAATTTTAAAAAAAGTTGCAGTGTAATTCTAAAAGAGTATGTTTAGTCATACAAATTATGCAAATAAATCTTATATCTTTAAATTTTTACGATTAAATTGCATATTTTTAAAAAATTACAAAAAAATAAAGTGTTTCAATTAAAAATAACAAAATTAAAATGCTACTTTTATAAAAATTAAGTAACCTTCCATACTTCTTACCCTATACTTTAAAAGAAAAAAAATTCTTAAAATAATAGAAAATTTATATGTTTGCAATTGCAATAAAGCTATACGACTTTATCTTTTATTTTACATTATTTATAATATTTTCTTATTTCATTTTATTTAGAGATACAAATATAATAATATCAAGTATACAATTAAATAAGGGTAGGATCGAAATTTATTTAAATCTAATAACACTTATTTGAACTTATAGTATAAATGTTTAGTCATAAATACAAATATAAAATTATTCGAGTATGATCGAAATGACTTATTTGAATCTAATCACACTTCAAGATGAGTTGGATCAAGTCAAGTCATTCAAAAATTGATCGGATTTAATTAAATTTATATCCCTATTTATACATTAAATAAAAAATAGTATTAAATAATACAAATAAAATATTGAGTCTAAGATTAAATTTTCTAAATAGGATGAAGTGTATTGTTAAGACATTAGTTTTTAGTTTGAACGATTTGATTGAAAATTTTAATATTTATTTATTTTTATTTAAAAATAATATAAATATTTAATTTATTTTAATTTTAATTTACTAATAAAAATTATATGTTTATTTATATTATAATAGAAATAAAAATATATTTTTAGTAAAAATAAAAAATAAAATTCTATATATAAAAATAATTATACCATAGAATTAACTTTATTTATAAAGTAAATTTTACCTACATTGCAATTTATACTGGTGTATATAAAGTAAGAAAAAAATAAATATTTTTCTTACTATGGTTGGTACTTGTTAAATATTTTTGTTGGCCAGCCATAGTAAGAAAAAAATAAAAATAAAATATGTAGAAGAAAAGGAAAAAAAAAAACATAATAC
The DNA here is from genome assembly GCA_033030585.1 of Hippophae rhamnoides. NCBI lineage: Eukaryota > Viridiplantae > Streptophyta > Magnoliopsida > Rosales > Elaeagnaceae > Hippophae > Hippophae rhamnoides. The sequence continues at coordinate 73,751,173 of CM065427.1, forward strand.
ACCACTCACAAATTTTCCAATTCAAAATTAATTAGGACAATAAATTTTAGAGTTAATTGCAAATATATCACCATATTTTAATTTATTATTAAATTATGCGATGTATTGAAGTTATGCCTTTTTCGTTAATTAAGTTAAAACAAAAAAAAAAGAAAATTATGACGTGCTATTACATGGCTAACTTTAGTATTAAAATAACATAATTAAACAATAGAATTTATACAAATTGTAATAAAATCATCGTCTCAATCCACGTCTATAGTAAATTTTTTAATCACAATCAATCACATCAATATATCATAATAAAATTAATTCCAACAAATTCAAAGTTTTTTTCTTGACGAGGAAGATAGTAAAGAAAAACTAGGAAAGATGAAACGAGAAAGACAAAGTAGCAATGAAAGCAAGAAAATAGACCAGTAAAGAAAAGGAAGAACTCAAGCATAAAGAAAGAAAGAAAGAAAGAAAGAAAGAAAGAAAAAAAAGCATTCATGATTTTCTCGTTAAGTTGTTGTAATATATACAATACATGACTGATATATTTATTGACTGAGAGCCAATGCAATAAAGAAATAAAATAACAGGAATTACTTTAATGAGCAATACTTTTGTAACATACTGTACACATCATTATTCAGTCGCAACTAACTCTAGAATGCCTACCAAACTTGGAAAATGCTTTCACACATAGACACATATGACTAGCTATGGGCATCCATCTGATACAGAAAATTGTCCACATCATCTTCTTCAACTGAACGAACTCCACTGTACACATATATGAACACTTGGAAATCCAAGTGTTGACACTACCTGCTGCTAAACAATTAACAGAAATAAATGTAAACTTATTGAAGCAAATGCTATACTCCCTTATCATCCTCCTTTAAACTCAATAACAATGGAATAACATTGAGTTTGAAACGATGTTTAACAAAGAGATGCATGGACAAAGGCTTAGTTAAACAATATGTATGTTATAAAGCTCCTTAATTTAAGGAGCAAAACATGGAGCAAAACATGGAGCAAAACATAGAGCAAAACATGGAGCAATTCATGGAGCAAAACAAGGAGCTTAATTCAAGGAGCAATTTAAGGAACCATTAATTTAAAGAGTAATTCAATGAGTGAATTTTCCTATAAATAGATGTGTAATTGTAATGAATTAATCATCCAAAAGTGTTCATTCCAATTGAGAGAAAAGCTTTTGTGAGAGAAAATTGAGAGTAATTTTCTTGGGTGTAATTGGGTCGTGAGTTGTGAGTGTTGTAAACGCCTTATGTAATTTCTCCCCTTTCAGTAAAAAGATCTGCAGCAAGTCCGGAGACGTAAGCAAGATTGACTGAATTCCGTTATCAAATTTTGTGTGTTATTTTTCTATTCTTGCTTTCTGCATAAGACATCGAATTTGTGTTATTTCCCAAACAAGCGGTATCGTAGCTATTGGTGGTGATTTCTTCAATTTTCCAAGAAATGATGAAAGCTTGATCCGTAGGAAGTCGGATTTAGTGGGAGCAATGGCGTAGATGAAGGAAGGGTGAAACTCGAGAAATTTGATGGCACTGATTTTGGGTTTTGGAAAATGCAGATAGAGGATTATACGTATCAAAGAAATCTATATCAACCTCTCTCGGGGAAGAAACCGGAAGTTATGAAGGAAGAAGATTGGAATCTTCTGCAGACATGGGCTCCCTGAGTTATTTGATTGTTATCCCGTAATGTTGCCTTCAACATAAGCAAAGGAAAAGACCGTAATGGGTCTTGGCCTACCTCTCTCCAACATGTATGAGAAGCCATCGGCCAAACAAAGTGCATGATGAATGCGTTTGTTCAATTTGTGGATGAATGAAGGCGCGTCGGTAGCTCAACATCTCAATGAACTCGACACAGTCACAACCCAGGTTGAGTTCGGTGGAAATTGAATCGATGAAGAAGTACGAGTATTAATACTTTATCTTAACTGCGGAAAGTTGGAATGCTACGTCACGCGGTGAGTAGCTCGTCGAGAAGCAATAAGTTGAAATTTGACGATGTTCGTGATTTGGTTCTCAGTCAAGAGATCCGACGTAGAGAAGTCGGGTGAATCGTCAACTCTTTAGTTTTGCATACGATTGTCGAAGAGGAAGAAATTCAACCAGGGAATAGACGTAGAGCGGAACTACCGAGGTAGATCAAAGGATAGGAGGTCCAAATCTAGGAATCCTAATAATTCCCTTGGCTCGAAGACTATCGAGTGTTGGAATGGAAGGCAAACCCAGACTACAAAAATCAGTGCAAGAGTGCACCGAAGGACAAACAAGTGAAGGCAGATGCAAATGTTACTTCCACCTCAGGAGGAGACGATGCATTGATATGCTCTTTGGAGAGCAAGGAAGAATCTTGGGTGTTAAACTCTGGAGCATCGTTCCATGCTACTTCACAAAAATAATTCTTCGAGAAATATGTCCCCGGAAACCTTGGAAAGGTATATCTTGGTGATGATCAACCATGTGCTATTATTGGCAAAGGTGTAATGAAGATTAAGTTGAACGGATCTGTTTGGGTGATGATTGGAAGATTTCAAAGGGTGCAATGACAGTTGCTCGAGGCAAGAAAAGTGGCACTCTTTACATGACAGTAGAGGCACGTTGTTCAATTATAGTTGCAGCAAGCAATGAAACACCAAATCTGTGGCACCAGAGACTAGGCCATATGAGTGAGAAGGGGATGAAGATTATGCACTCAAAGGGAAAACTTCCAGTCTACGTACGGAGATAGACATGTGCGAAGATTGCGTACTTGGAAAGCAAAAGAGAGTCGACTTTCGACAAGTTGCGAATCCCAAAGAAGGAAAGACTAGTGCTTATTCTCTCTGATGTTTGGGGACCACCGACCGTCTCATCTATTGGTGGGAAACACTACTTCGTGACTTTCATTGATGATCACTCTCGGAAGGTATGAGTTTACTTTCAAAAGCATAAGTCTGAAGTATTTGAGGCTTTCAGAAGATGGAAAGCTATGATGGAAAATGAGATGGGTTTAAAGATCAAAAAGCTCAGAACCGATAATGGTGGTGAATATGAAGACACCAGATTCAAAAATTTACCTGAGTACGAGATTAGAATGGAAAGAACCGTCGGGCACGCCTCGGACCCTGATGGTTTAGCGGGCGTATGGGCCGAACGTTGTGCAGAAGAGCCGAGGAAACGCATTCGTATACAATCAGTCTACGAAACAGTGCAGTAAGCATTCAACACGGCAACTTACTTCGATCAACCGAGGCCATCCGTACATTCCATTGGAGCATAGAATACCGGAGGAGGTATGGAGCGGAAAAGAGGTGAAACTATCACGTAAAAGTTTTCGGTTGTGTAGCATTTGTGCGTATCGGTGATCAAGGCGGGAATAAGCTTGATCCCAAATCCAAGAAATGCACATTCATTGGCTATGGTGAGGATGAGTTTGGCTACCGCATTTGGGATGACGAAAAGAAGAAAGTTATCCGTAGCAGAGATGTGATTTTCAACGAAGGGTGATGCGCAGGACATGCGTAAAATGACGCCCAGATGACTCGGAGCGGGAATGAGTCGGTGTTTGCGGTCTGAGATGATGTCCCGGATATGGCAGAACCAATTGTAATAAGTCTCGGTAGGAAGGAACTTGGTTGGACAAAGCAGCACGGCGATTCCAACACATCACAACCTCTTTACTTCCGCTCTGTATTGAGAAAGGTCTTCTCGACCTCACGTGCCTAACGGGAGATCATGAACTATATGTTCTTGGTGATGGAGGAGAGCACGAATGCTATGATGAAGCTTGTCGGACTAAAGATTAACAAGTGGGAGCTTGCTATGAAAGAGGAAATGAAATCTCTCATCTCCAACCAGACATGGGAACTAGCTAAGTTACCTATGGGAAAGAAGGCACTTCACAAAAAATGGGTGTACCAGGTGAAAGAGGAGTATGATGGTTCCAAGAGATACAAAGCCCGCCTAGTTGTCAAAGGGTTTCAACAGAAGGAAGGAGTTGACTACACTGACATTTTTGCTCCCGTTGTGAAGCTTAATACTATTAGATCAGTATTGAGCATTGTAGCCATCGAAGATCTTCATCTTGAATAGTTGGATGTAATGCATTCCTTGGAGATTTAGATGAAGAGATATCGTGTATACCGAGGAAGGTTTCTCAAAAGGGGGAAGAAGAACATGGTGTGGAGACTTAAGAAGAGTTTGTATGGCGAAATAAGCCTCGAGACAATGGTACAAAAACTTTGACTTCGTACCTGAGGAAGGTTTCCGGAAGTGCAATCTTTGATCATTGTTGCTACTTGAGAGATATAGGTCCGATTATATCATATTACTACTTTATGTTGATGATATGTTAGTAGTAGGTTCGATATGGATGATATTAAAAGGTTGAAGCGACAATTGTCAAAGGAATTTGACATGAAAGACTTAGGTCGACAAAGAAGATTCTTGGAATGCAAATCATAAGAAATAAGAAGAAAGGATCCTCATAGCTATCTTAGGTAGATTACATCAATCGTGTTTTGCAAAGATTCAATACTTGGGCGATGCTGCCAGGTTAAGCACACCATGGTCACCATTTTCGCAATCCAAGGATCGGTCCCCTCGGACGGAAGAGAGAGAATTAGCTAAGGTTCCTTATGCCTCGGCCATTGGAAGTTTGATGTACGCACCTAGTGCAGTACGAGACCGGACATTGGCCATGCGATGGGAGTTGTTAGCGGTTATGTCAAATCCGGGGAAAACCTTTCATTGGGAAGCGATCAAGTGGATTTTGAGGTATCTACGAGGCACCACGAGAAAAGTGCTTGTACTTTAGTAAAGGAGAGTTAAAAGTACAGTATAGTGCATAGATGCGTACTTTGGAGGTGAAGTTGATCACCGAAGAAGGCCTTAGGTTATATATTTCTTGTTGGAACTACAGTGGTCAGTTGGATGTCACAAATACGAGAAAATTGTCACTACATCACTTCTGGTGAGTATGGCTTCAAGGTTTGTTAATTGGTGGGATTCAACAAGAGAAAAATGTTCTCATAGTGATAGTCGAAGTGCAATACAACTTGGCGAAGAATTCGGCATTTCATTCTAGAACAAAGCATATTGGACTTCGTTATCACTTCATCATATCTACATTGGAAGATGATGTGTTATCGAGAAGATTCAAGGAAGCAAAAATCCAAGCAGATATGTTAACAAAGGTGGTGACTATTGACAAATGAAGTTGTGCTCGACTTCGGTTAGTCTCACAGTAACAAAGACTAGAAAAATTTCTGCACGTTGATCAAGGTGTGAAGGCAGTTGAAATCGGTCTTAGTGGGAGATTTTATAAAGCTCTTTTAATTTAAGGAGCAAAACAATGAGCAAAACATGGAGCAATTCGTAGACGAAAACAAGGGCTTAATTCGAGGAGCAATTTAAGGAACCATTAATTTAAGGAGTAATTCAAGGAGTGAATTTTCCTATAAATAGATGTGTAATTGTAATGAATTAATCATCCAAAAGTGTTCATTCCAATTGAGAGAAAAGTTTAGAGAGAAAAGCTTTTGTGAGAGAAAATTGAGAGTAATTTTCTTGGGTGTAATTGGGTCGTGAGTTGTGAGTGTTGGAAACACCTTGTGTAATTTCTCCCCTTTCAGTAAAAAGATCTGCAGCAAGTCCGGAGACGTAAGCAAGATTGGCCGAACTCCGTTATCAAATTTTGTGTGTTATTTTTCTATTCTTACTTTCTCATAAATCTGGCTTATCGGGAATTTACGTTATTTCCCAACAGTATAGGTTGTTCTTCGAAGGAAAATGCTAGACCAAAAACTCTCGAGAAAGAACTTTTTATTCACAAAATGCATATCAAACTCCATATATTTTGTGCGCGCATGAAGAACATGATTGGTTGTATAAGTAACAGTGCTCAAATTTTCACAACACAGAATGAGCACAGTAGGTGGACACACCCTCATTCTACTAAAAAGAGACTTCAGCCTCTGTGCTAAATCGAGCAACTATATGTTGCTTCCTATAACTCCACATCACATGATTGGCCCTTAAAAACATTACAATGCTTTATGTAGACATCCTATCATCGGGACAGGAACCCTAGTCTTCATCAACAAAACCAATCACAAGCAAACTGGAAAAAGGCTTAATAATTGATGTAATTTCCAGCCTTTGGTTAAAGTAAGAGTAAGCATTACACGTATAGTCACAGGCTTCACAATTGGACTAAAAGTTTCATGAAAAGCCAAGCTTGATTTTTGATCATAACCTTAGCAACCAAACATGATTTAAGTTTAGTAACAGCGTTTCACACCAAATCATAATAAGAATAGCCAATGGACCGAGAATAAGGGGCCTTAGGGGAGGTCACTATCTCCCTTCAGGGATCCACCCTTAAGAGTGGACCTAGCTTAGGTAGTATTGAGAATGGAGGGGGAGTCGAATGTCAAATGGTCTTAAAATATAAGAGCTTTTTTTAGGGACACTTTTAAGTGGTGTGTCTTTCATAAGGATGTAGGCCATGAAAAGAGAGAGTACAAGCATATGAAAAAAGAAATAAAGGATCTATTGGCCAGAGGATAAACTAAGCCAAAAATGACTTTTAAAAACTGACTTTAATTTTTTTTTTACAAAATTTACTCATTTTTTATTATATTCAAATAAAAATCTATATTCGATTACTACATAATAGTAGGAAAAAAATCAAAATCTGTTTACAAAATATTTTAAATAATACTAATAATTGAAAAAATTAAATATTAATTAATAGTAAAAAAATTACCATGGTATTGTCATATGTTATTCAAGATCATCATATTTTTCTTCTAATGTTATAATACAAAACCTACATATATAATACAAAAATTTATACACATAATATACAAAAAAATATGAATAATAAGTGTGTAGAATTAATATAAATACTTACAAGAGTAAATGAAGTGACAAAATGAAAGAAATGAAAAAAATGGTATTTTGTAAGTGAGAAATGTGTATAATTTTTTTGAGTATTTTGCTCAAAAAATAGGGGATCTAGAAGATAAGTTAGAGAGGAAGAAAACACATTAACCGGTGCTGGAATTGGTAATCGTAGGTAGTCGGAAAATGAGAAAGAGTAGATGAGGTTTTGGGTTTTTGAGAGTTATGTAACGCTTGGAATAGTTTATGTCTGTGGAAGAAAGAAGAGAAAATGAATAGTTTCTGTCGGTTCTATGTGTCAACTAATGCTATCCACGTAGTTTGTAGCATCAGTTTAACACATCAACCGATGCTATAAACTACATGGACAGCATTGGTTTTCCAGCGAACCGACTTTAAATTCATTATAAATCGATTTTCATCAAAAAATGACTTTAAATCTCAACTTAAATAACCACTTTTGTAGTAGTGATATTTAAAGGACCTTTAGAAAGCAATAATGGAGGAGGCAGGAGAATACCCTAACGTGAAACTTTAAAGCTACTTGTTCTGTCAGGTAGCGGGATAGACCTCCACAACAAGCCCAATATAAGGACTATCCATACCATACATGAAGGGCTTGGGCTCAATAGGAATTCCAATAACTCGTGTAAAAGGTACACCAGTGACTTATACAACTCCCTTCATGTTTACAATCTGGAAAAAGTGAGGTCTTCTGCTGAAATCACCTTTATTGAGATGGATAAGGCCTCGTCTCCTCACGAGGACCCATTGGTAATCATTTTAATAATAGAATCATGTGATGTTTATCAAATCATGATTGACACTAGGAGCTCAATCAACCTTCTTTTCCTATTAACAACAAAGGCATTAGGCATAAAAAATGCGACATTGTAAAAAGAGAACTACCCATGGTGGGATTCAATAGTAGCACCACCTTTGCAATTGGAACCGTGGTGCTATATATCATGGCTAAGAGATCTATAGTGTTGACCAATTTTGTGATAATTAATATCTCAACTCACTACAATGTAGTCTTGGGTAGGCCATGGATACACAAGATGAAGGCAATTCCATCCACCTTTCAACAAGTTATCAAATTTTAGATTGAGAAGGGCATAAAAGAGATAAGGGGAGACCAAGGAAAAGGCCAAAAGTTGTTATAACACCTTATGAAAATAGACCACTCCTATGTAGTAACCACAACATGGGCCTCTTCAAAAAATGCCCGAAGGTAGATGTTTAGCACATTCTGTCAATTCAAAGAAGGTGTGAGATATACCAATTGGAGACAAATAAGACCTTACACTTCTAATGTATCTTATTTTACCATCTTCATGTACCATCCTTGTAGGTGATTTCTTACAAGTAATCACTCTCCCCCAATATTACATGTCACGAGTTGATCACCTCGAGCTCAGACCATGTAGAGTGATCTCCCTCAAAGAGTTAATCACCTCAAGCTCAGAAAAGGTATAGTGCTCTCCCCTAAAGAGAGGTGATCACCTCGAGCTCAGGCCAAGAAGAGCGTTATCCCTCAAAGAGAATTGATCACCTTGTCCTTGAAATAATTAGAATGCTCTCCCTTAGAGAGTTGATCACCTCAAGCTCAGAAAAGGTAGAGCACTATTCCTCAAAGAGAGTTGATCACCTTATCCTTGAAATAGGTAGAACGCTCTCCCTCAAAGAATTGATCACCTCAAGCTTAGAAAAGGTATAACGCTCTCCCCTAAAGAGAGTTGATCACCTCGAGCTCAGACCAGGTAGAACGCTCTTTTTCAAAGAGAGTTGATCACCTCATCCTCAAAATAGGTAGAACGCTCTTTTTCAAAGAGAGTTGATCACCTCATCCTCAAAATAGGTAGAACGTTCTCTCTTAGAGAGTTAATCACCTCAAGTTCAGAAAAGGTAAAGCATTCTCCCTCAAAGATTGTTCATCACCTCGAGCTCAGATCAAGTAGAGCGCTCTCCCTCAAAAAGAGTTGATCACCTCGTCCTCGTAATAAGTAGAACGCTTTCCCTTAAAGAGTTGATCACCTTGGTCACAAACTAGGTAGAACGCTCTCCTTCAAGATTACATATCATGAGCTGATCACCTTGATAAAGCACCAAGAAGAAAAAAAGAGAAGAACGAATTTGGGTAAGCAAAGACAATCACGATCCTAAATTGAGCGGTTAAGCAAATAAAAAACTCTTTCAATTGCTTGAGATTTGGGGAAAAGATTCATTGAAGACTCAACCCAAGATGAAATTGAGGGTGTGGCTCTAAATTGTGTATACCATTGTGTCCATTACCTCTCATATATGGATGTTGAGAAAGAGCCCGACGTTATGCGTGAGGACGTCAAAGCTATTCTTGTAGTGAATAGATTCCTTTTTTAGATTCATTGTGTCCTTTCACCTACTGAGTCTTTTACTCTTCCACCTCAGTTAAAGAACTAAGTTAAAAGAGAAAGGGGAAATTGTGTTTGAACATAAGAAATGACTTACTGCTTGACTTTTATAGAGCTCGAGCCTTGAGACATCTACCCAAGCCTTGAGGTGCCGTAGCCTATAACACCTCGAGCCATCGGATGAATTATCCTAGAAGGACCTGCGTGAGCCCATGCCCACAATGACACTCGTAGTATGGGCTTGCTTACACATAGAAGCTTTAGTGTTGGAAGACCAACCATCAGGCAGGGTCTTAGGATGATCGACCTCAAGCTTTAAATGTATTTTTTTTACTCTTATACCCCTTTGACACGTTGTGACATGTACATCTTATGTAATCAACATGTATACATGCAATGCTCTATATATACTTAGACTTCCTAAATGATCCACACTTTTCATCAATTGTTATGACTTCTCTCTAGTTTCTTTCTCTACAAATCAGATCATTCTCAACATACACATATGACTATCTAATGGCACCCATCTGATACAGAAAATTGTCCATATTATCTTCTTCAACTAAGAAAGCTCTATTGCATACACACTTGAACACTTGAAATCCATATGTTGACACTACCTTGTTGAACAATTAGCAAAAAGAAATGTAAACTAATTGAAGCAAATGCTATACTCCCTTATGAAATAGCATTGTTCTCGACAGAGAATATAAAATGTTTATCTTAGATAGAGATTAATTTTAAACAAAATTAAATTTCTTTAAATAATATATATTATAACCCAAATTTGAGAAAATTATTAATATATTTGCTCTATCCTAAATTATGGAAGATGAATGCAACTCACATGTGAGACATTTAATATGAATGTATATCGTTTGAAAGAAATATATTTATACAACCTTATTATTATTGGACTTCCAAAATAATCACACTTTCGATAAAATGAATTAAATAAACTAATTATCATGTATGGATGATCGATTTTTCAATTCCAATCTATACTTAGAATATTGTGGTATATTCACTCTTTTTCTTTAAGAAGTAAGCTTCATATTTTAGAAAGAAAGAAAAAATGAAAAAAAAACCACTTATTGATAACCACAACTAGTCAACTGAAGGAAAATTTGTAATGTTTAATCAGTCTCTTCACTAGAAAGGCCTATATGGCCAGTCCAGTCCGATTCAACTATGCTGATAAAAGTAAGACTTCAAATTCGACTATTGTTTTGAGCATGGATTTAGGATTTATTTTTTACACGTAGTTCGTAGGTGATAGTATTTTTATTATACCTTCAAGTGTAATCATAAATATAAAAATTTATTATAATCAATAATATATGATAACACAGATAAGTTATTAATCTTTAAATTTTTTGAAAAAAAAAATTCTTTTCAATAAACAGAAAAATATTTTATTTAATTAATTTTTTGAGATTTTATCCATAATAATCATCTCCCAAACAATACTTTAAAAAACGATTTAAGTGAAATTTTTTTAAAAAAGAGGCAACATTTTACCTAATAAAAAATATATAATTTTATATAAGAAATAAATTATCAAAATTATATTATAAAATAATAATAATAAAATTTTAAATTATTAAAAACTTTACTAGTTATGTTTATAATTTTTAAATATAAATAAATTATATATTTATTAATATTTATAAATAATAATTTTATGTAAATATTAAAATATAATTAATTAGATATAATTTATATATTTTAGTTTATTAATAATAAAAATAATTATAATTATATTATATTAGATAATATTTTCATGTAAAATTTACGATATAATGTTTTATGTTTGTATTATATCTTGTAGAAAGTTAGATTGAGAGGTTTTACAATTTTTTTTAATAATTTAATTATTTTTATGAATATTATTTATTAAATATAATTATATTTATATTTAATAATAATAATAATAATAATAATTTATTATATTATTTATAAATTATCAAAATGATTAGCATATCATTTTAAATATACGTATACATTTATATTTATTTTATTATAAAATAAATGATTTTTTATTTTTTAAAATAAATTTTTAATATATGATATGATAAAAAAGATTTATGTATTTAAATTAATTATAAATTTAAAAGATGTTAATATTTTTTTTATGTTTATAATAATTATGTTTTATAAAATAGAGTTTATATATCTTTTTTTTAAATAAAATTAATTAAAAATTTTGTTTTCAAGTTAAAAGTAAGATCTTGACTTTTTTTTTTAAATCTCACTTAAAACTATTTTAAAGTATCTTGTGAGAGATGTCTATTAGGGATAAAATTACTATTATTTTTTTTATCATTTGAATAACATTTTAAGCTATAGCTACTATTTTTTACCCTACCGTTCAATTATGATTAGACTTTTTTTCACTTTGAAGAGCGAGTTCGAATCTAGACATTTTTTTTTTAAATTTGAAAAAATTGAAAGATGTAGAAAGAAAATGATAAGACAAGAATGCCCCTGTTCTATTTTTCGGTTCAAAAATGATTAATTAAACTATAATTTTTAAATAATAAGAGTACTAAACAGTAAACTCAAACACTTTGATATGATTAATTAAAATATTGGTACGACAAAGGTACGTAATCCCATTCTACATTTATCGGTAACTAGTTCAGTTAAAAGAAAAAGAAATAGAAAAGATCAAAACAACTTTAAATTTTCAGTTTTAGTTAAAGTGCTGACAACTTTATAACCATGTTAATTAAAATATTAAATACATATCATTATAATGTAATTAAAACTATAGAAAAAATAAATATTTTATTATAATAATAATAAATATTGTGGTGAATTTGTGATAATATTATTAATGCATGATATAAAGGAAAAAAAAATGTATATCCCTTACAAATTGACGTAAGAAACGTGAAATATTATCTAAGATGATCTTCTTCCCATGTCTTATTTCATTTTTGACTCCAATATTTTTGAACGCATTTCAAAAGTATCAATGGCTGTAATTGATGCTACAACAAGATATGACAACCCTACTACAATTAAACCTCGTTGAGCTTCTGAACAAACATTTTGAACTATATATCTTTATTTTTGAGCGTAGGTTTAAATTATATTTTTTTATATATAAATTGAAAAATAAAAACTTATTCGAGATCCAGTAATAATCGCTGAACTAACTAATCTTCTTGTACTTCTATACGGTTATAGACTATGAAAAACTAGTCTTGAACATATACATCCAAGTTTCTTTTAATTCCTTTTCAAGCAATCAAATTTTATTAGAGTTGTACAACAAACAATTACTGAATTGTTAGTAATAATGGTATAAATTTAAAACAAAAAAATATTCATATAAATTTAAGCCTTAATTTATCTCACGTTACATTTTTTACACCTTTTAGACGTAATTATAAGGTATTTCATTAAGATATTCGTTTGGATCCCAAGAGATACCCAATTTTGTAGAACAATGAAGATACAAGCAATTGTTGGTTTACAACACGTGTATCCATGCTACTGGTCGAGTCGAATCCGAGTACGAATGTGGTGACATTTTATCTTTTAGATAAAATATTATTTTTATTTTTATTATTAAAAAAATTAATCTTAACACTTAGAGACACAAGACCAAGTCTTCCTTCGTCTACTTTCTCTCCCACGACTCAGTTGATTAAAAAAAAATATTTTTGCTGAGATTTTTTTACTATTAAAAATCAACGAGATGTTCCATTTTTTTCTATAAATAGAGGCAATTGCCTTAATAATTTATACTAGGCGTGTCTAACAACTAGACCGAATCGAATTAAATTGGAAAATCAGACAAGATTGAACCGAAATGAACAGTTTTATAAATTAAACGATTTGATTTGTATTAATTAAAATCGTTTTTCAAACGGTTCGGTTTGGTTATATTAATTTTTAAACCGTTCGAATCGGACCAGGCCAGTTTTAAAAATATATTACATTTCTCATATCACTTCTCACAAATCGTTCATTAAATATCTCTTATTTTAATCAAAGTTAATGGTATATCATATTTATGTATTATTAATCGGACCAAATCGTTGAAAACCGTTAACTAAACCAGACCAAACCGTTTAGTTAAAACATTTTTAATAACCAAACAACCCAATTTGAGCAATACGAATGGTTTGACTCAGTTAATTTTTTTACTCAAAATCAGACCAAACTGAAAACCGAACTATGAACACTTCTAATTTATACAACATTTATAGCTCTCTTTTCATTTGCGAAATATTTCTCTCATCCTTCTTAAAAAATCTCTTATAGTTTTTCTTTGTTCTTCGATTCTAAGCTACTTAGTTCTAAAAGGTGTATAATTTCAATCTTCAACAATGCAGTAAAGGTATGAGATAGAGTCAGATTCTGGGATTATTTCATTCTAGGCATGAAGGGGTTGAAAATTGTTTGTGCAATTAGGATTGAGAATTATGTTCACAATTTGAACAGAGCCACAAAGTTTCTTAAAGAGAACCTAACTACGACTCAACCTAAATAATAACTTTGGTAATTTTGTTCCTTCTTTTATTACTTGTGCAACAATAATTTTAAGATGTTATAATCTATCATGTTTGGTGAAATTGATGTTGATGATCTTAACAAATCCTTCCATTTTGAGGGTTACATTTTAAAAGATAGAGAAAAAATGCTATTTTTTATTACCTTGAAAAAGGTCGCTTATGTTTTAAATACTGTTAAACCTAAACTGTTTACTAAAACTCAAACTAAGGATTCTTAATATTGAGTAGAAGGTGACTTCTTGTATAAAAAAATTATTTTTAATGATTTGATTGATGATTTGTATGATCATTATAATTCTGATAAGTCTACTAAAGAAGTTTGAGATACACTTTAAAAAAGTATGAAATTGAGGAAGATGGAACGAGGAAGTATGCTGCCATTAGATATATGAAATACCAAATAACTGATGACAAATCTTTGGAAGCTCAGTCATATGAGTTGCAAAAGATAGCATATGAAATAATTTCTAAAGGTATGTGTTTAGATGAACAATTTTAAGTTGCTGTTATAATTGATAAATTACCACCTTTATACAAATACTTTTAAAATGTTATTAGGCATAAAACTAAGTAGTTTTCTCTAAAAAATCTTATTACTCATCTTTGTATTGAGGAAAAAGCCTAAAAATAAGACTAAAGAGATGAAATACTTGTTGTTTCAACATCAGTGCTAAAAACAATCCTCATATGTGATTCTAAAACCCAAAGGGAGGAACATAAAGAATCAGGATTGCAATACCAACTAGAACCCGATAACCAAAATCACAATAGAAATCCTCCATGGAATGGATCACAACTCCCAAGAAATGACAAAAATGACACATTTATGTGTTATAGTTGTAATAGGCCTGACCATTTGGCTATGAATTTCCAGAATAGGACTTGGCTCGTTTCGCAAGTGAGTCTTACCAAAGAATAACTTATTGCTATGATAACTAAAATCAACTTTGTTGATGGAAACGAGGGATGGTATGTAGACCTTGGTACTATTCTCCATGTGTGTTATGGCCGTGATTTATTCAAGTCCGAGACCGAGAACAAGAAAGTGTTACAAGGTGATTCTCACTCCACCATTGTTACTGGTACTAGTGAGGTGGAATTAAAGTTTATATTTGAAAAGATTGTCATCCTAAAGAATCATATGTATACCTCAAAGATGAGGAAGAACTTAATCTCGAGCTATATTCTCAGTAAGGTTGGATCTACTTAAACAATTGGGGTTAATTTGTATAAAATTATTAAAAATAATATTTTTTTGGAAAAAAGGTATGCCATTGATGGTATGTTCAAATTGAATGTTGAAATGAACAAAACTTCTTAATATACTTACATATTGTGTTCTTTTAATAATTGGCATGCTAGACATTGTAACATTAATAAATGTATAATTAAGAACATGAGTAGCTTAGGACTTATACCTAATCTATCTTTGAAAGATTTTAAAAAATATGAATTCTGTAGTCAAGTTAAAATTATCAAAACATCACATCAATGAGTAATTAGAGAATCTAAATCAATTGAATTAATTCACTCTGATATTTGTAAAATATATGGTGTTCTAAATAAAAATGGAAAATGTTATTTTATTACTTTTATTGGTGATTGTTATGAATACACTTTTGTGTACTTAATGAAAAATAAAAGTGAAGTATTTGACATATTCAAATATTTTTGATTGTAATTTAAAACCAATTTAATAGAAAAAATAAAAGATTTGAAGTGGTAGAGACATTGAATATGATTCCAATACTTTAAATAATTTTTATAAAACTCATGAAATCATTCATGAAAAAAATGCACATTATTATCCTGAAATAAAAAGCAAAGCTAAAAGAAAAAAGATAGAACTTTTAATCAATCAGTTGTTGTTAATTTACTAAACTCTAGTACTGCTTCTCATTGGTAGGGATAAATTTTATTAACTATTTTTATGTGCTTAATAGAGTTCCTAAATCTACAAATAAATCTTCTCCATATAAAATTTTGAAAAATAAGAATTCTGATTTACCTTATTTTAAAACTTGGAATTGTTTGTTCTACATTCGTATTCTTGATCCTAAAAGAAATAAACTTGCTAGTAGAGCTTATGAATGTGCGTTTATTGGATATGTTCTAAATAGTTAAGCTTATAGATCCTTTGATTGAATGAACATGTTATTATAAAATCAAATAATGCTGATTTTTTAGAATATAGTTTAAATTAAAGAATAATTAGGGCTCGACCTATAGTGATCTACCTATAATAAACCTAATGAACTAAATGAGTAATTAGATTCAGAACTTAGGAAAAGTAAACGATTTTCGACCATCAAAGATTATGGGTCTGACTTTTATGCTTATACTTTAAAAGAAGATCCCAATTTTTTTTCAAAAAACCTTATCTTCTTTAGGTGCCAACCTTTGGAAAAAGACATCAATGATGAAATAGACTCTCTTGAGTACCTTTAGGTTGTATGAATTGTAGATGGATACTTGAGAAGAAATTGAAACCTGATGATAGTGTTGAAAAATACAAGGCTCATCTTATAACCAAAGGGTATAGGCAAAGAAAAAATGTAAATTTCTTTAATACTTTTTTACCTGCCACTAGAATAACTTTCATACATGTGTTATTTTTTCTTACTACTATTCATGATCTTGTTGTGCACCAAATGGATTTGAAAATTGCTTGTTGAAATGGTAATTTAGAAGAAGAGATTTACATGAGCAACATGAAAAGTTTTGTTGTTTCTAGTCAAGAAAATAAAGTTTGCAAATTAGATAAATCTTTGTATGATTTAAAACAAGCATCAAAAAACGATTTAAAACAAGCACCTAAACAATGATATGAAAAATTTGATAATCTTGTAATCTTACGTGATCTCAAAATAAATTAAAATTAAAAATGTATTTATTGTATTAATGTTATGAATAATGTGAAAATTTTATTGTGTGCTAATTTTGATATGAAAGATATCGAAGAATCGAGTGTAATCCTTGAAATTAAAATTACTAGGATTAAAAATGGACTTTCTTGAGATCAATCTCATTACATTAAGAAGATCTTAAAATAATATAATTATTTTAACTTAAAACTTCATGTACTCCTTATGATCCTAGTGTAAAGTTGTTCAAGAACATCGAAGACAGTGTTAGACAAATTGAATATACGAGCATTAATGGTAGCTATGTTATGCTATCAATTGGACTAGGCTCGAAATAACTTATGTTGTAGGATTATTATGTAAATTTACTAGTGGATTTAGTATAGAGCATTGGAAATGCTATTGAAAAAGTCACAAGGTGCCTAAAATGGACTATGAACCTTGGATTAAACTATCAAAAGGTTTCCCATTGTCTTAGAAGGATAAAACAATACTGATTGGAACACCCTTCCAGAAAACTTCAAAGCAACTAGTGGTTATATATTTAGCATACTTGGTGGAACTATTTTTTAAGAGTCTAAGAAATACATAATTTAGATATGATAGCACTAACTACTACTAATGAAGAAGCATGCTAGTTAAGAAGTCTATTAGTGGAGATCCCTTTATGGGAAAGATCGATTCCAACTATCTTGATCCACTTCGATAGTATTGCGACTATTGCAAAGATTCATAAACATTATTATAATGATAAGAAATGACAAATATGTCGTAAGCACAATACTGTTAGAGAATTTCTCTCTATTAGAGTTGTAAGAGTGAATCATGTATATATTGATAATAACTTGGCTGATCCTTTGACGAAAGGACTAACTAAAAAAAAGTTTTCAAAACCACAAAAGGAATGGGACTAAAGCCTTTAGAGTGATAAGTCACTTATGACTGTAATTCAACTTATAAACTAGAGATCCCAAGAAATAATTTCAATAGGTAATAATAAGTTCTGAAATGATATGAGATGAATCGTGCTATTTTAAGTTCTATTCCATATTATTAGAAGCATAAAATACTAAAACGACTAAAGGATGAGTTAAGTATTAACTCTTAATGAGTTCTATACTCTATATAAAATAGAGTACATAGCTACAAGAATATTCTTGATAGACTCACCTATGTGAATATGAAAGCGTGACTACTTTTGATGAAATATTAGACAATATTTACTAGAGTATTCACAATACGGGGATAGATGTACATAGCCGTAAATCAAGACTTTTTGAACGACATCTTGAAAATGTTATTTATGTGTGATGTTGTTAGAGATAAAGTTCAAAACTAAAAGTTACTTTAATATATTCTAAAGCATCTACACTATGCAAATGTTCAAGTCAATAGACACTTTCTACTTATGCTTAATCTTATATTTTGATTATTTACTCGATAAAAACTACTTTTAAATATTCAAGTGGAGAATTGTTAAAAATAACAGTATAAATTTTGAAAAAAAAGTATCCATATGAGTTTATCCCTCAACTTATCCCACATTGTTTTTTTACATCTCTTTAGAGGTATTTATAAAGCATTACATTGAGTTATCCAATTTTGTGCAGGGAGACAGGATTTTGTTGATCTACCAATCACGAGTTTGGAACCAAGTCCAAGTGTATGTGCTTTTGAGGTAAGGTGTTACTTTATTTTTAGATAAATATTATTTTATTTTTTAATATTAAAAACTTAATATTAATAGTCGGAAAAGATTCCTGCCTCCCTCTGTTTTCTTTCTCCTCCAGTTTTTCCAATAAATAGAAGCAATCGTCACAATAATTTATACGACAAAAATCCGTATCTCTTTCTTTATTTGCGAAACATTTCTCTCATCCCTCTTAAAAAAATATTTTCCAGTTTTTTTTTCTTCAATTCTGGGTAACTTAGTTCTAAAAGGTGTAGAATTTCAATTTTTAAACAGTGTATTAAAGGTACGAGAAATAGTCAAAATTTGGGATATTTTATTATAAGGACAATGATTGATGAAAATTACTTGTATAATTTGGACTAAGTCACGAAACGTTTTAAAGAAAATGATTTAATATGTGACTCATTTGAAGTAGTAACTTTGATAAGTTTGTTTCTTTTTATCACTCGTGTAGCAACAAACCGTTGGAAAAATTGGAAAAACATGCTGCCCTTGAAAAGGTGCTATGGATCAAAAAAGTAAACTAGCTAAAGAAAAAAAATTAAAATATTCGAAATAAAACCTGGCCCCGTCAAATTGTGGTGTAGCTCACGGTATATCATAACATTCAAAACGTTAGGTATATGGAGATGTTCAAGCATTGTAAATCTTTTCAGCAACCGAGACCTTAATTAATTACTACCTCGTAGGGTGGATAGGAATTTATCTTAAGATCATAAGTCCTTTCTCAGCTTCTCCAGTTATTATAAATGCTTAAATTAAATAAAAACCAACTCGCTTTAATGCTTTTCCGAATTTTATTTTCTTTTGCATTTAAAATACAAAACAACTTGCACCACCAACAAAATTTACTCTTCAATTAGTTGTGGAATTTTTGTTGAAAACATTATTAGACTAAAATAAAAAAAAAATTCTTACTCCTCTCTATTATTAAATAATATTAATGATATTCAAATGGTTACTGTATCTATAAATTTACAAACTTTTAAAAATATTATTAAATTTTTAAAATTTTACATATCAAAATGATTGTTCTATTTTATTTTATATCTTATTTAATATTTTTAACGATTTTATTAATTAAAGTTATCATATTATATTAAAATCTTATCATGTTCCCTCCTATCTCATTTAAGTTTGTAATTAAAAATTACATGTTTATTATAGATAATCATAATTTTTATCAAATTGATTTTATTGATTGAATTTAAAAACTTAAAACACGTTTGATTAAATGGTATTTATTTTCAATTTTCTGCATTGAAGTTTTTTTATTAAATATATGTCGAATATAATAAGTATTATTTTTTTTAATTTATAAATTTTAAAAATATTATATATATTATTATTCAACCCTAGAGAAGAATAAAGAAAATAGAAAAAAAAAACATACACAAAAAAGTGCACATATTAGTGTGAGACAAAGAATAACATGATAAATGTTAAATTATATTTTAAATTTTTTAAGATTTTATACTTTAATTGCTCAATTTTTTTTAAAAAAATATATTTTTAAATTTTAATATATTTAATTTAAATTTAAAAAATAGATTAAATTGTATTCTAAAAATCAAAGTTAATATGTGAAAAAATTTATTATTTAATTCCTTAATTTTTTAAATATAATATATCTAATATATTACCTTTAAATTTGAATTAAAATTATTAAATTTTAAAAATAATTAATAAAATTAATATTACTAAAACATTTAAAGTATCAAAGTATTAAATGATAAACTATAAGTCTCACCAAATTACAATTTTCTTTCTCATTGATACAGGAAAATGTTGTATGCGTATATGTACATATAGTTCGAAAGATAAATGGTAATTCAAATTAGTTAATTTTAATAAATAAATATATATATATAGGTATAAATATATATATTGGCCACGTATATGCTATTATTTGTATGAATATGGGTATAAATTTATATAACAACAACGTATTTCTCTTATGAATTATTTTATATATTTTTATGAATTTATATTTCTTATTATGAGTAATCACTTCACAAAATTTATTTAAAAAATAATGATATTATCACAATAATTTTTATTATTATCATATAAAAAAATATAAAATATTTATTATATTTTAATAATATTATTATTAAATATAAAATTATCATTAATAAAATATTTGTATAATAATATAAATTTATATTTTATAAATATTGATACCTTTTAAAAAATTTATCATAACTGAAGGTATTAATATTGTTTTGGACGGATGTAATAATTGAGATTGGGAGATTACATTACATATATCAGCTAGATAGCTTTCTATATAATATTGGTGCGGTTAAATGAATTAATGTAGAGTTCAATTCCTAATTTAATTTCTTTTCGGGATTCCAAAACAAGTGGGATTTTAATTATAATTACTATTGAATTGACATTTTGCACAAAGCTGAATTTGATATCGTGGTACATTTATGAATTATATACGTGAGCGTGTATTTTATTTAGGTGGTTTTTTTGTGTTAGGAAAGATAACTAAAAGCTTTCGGTTATTACAAGACCCGTTATTTAAATAATTTTAGTGTTTTTTAAACAGTAAGTATTGAGATTAATTCAATTTATATATATAAAAAAATAGAGATAAGTCATATATTTGTGTAAGAATATATATTTCTTTAATAAGATATATATATATATATATAGTATTATATATATATATATAGTATTATATATATACGTGTCGATTATATAAGATATATACATCATAACGTATCAAAAAGGTATAAAAATATAAAAAATATACGTCAATAGCTTGAGGTTGACCACCCTAAAGCTTGGGCTTAAGGTCGATCTTACAACACCAAAGCTTGTATGCATAGATGGCCACTCTTACCATGTGGTTATCGGTACATGCACAGGCACAGGCACATACAAATCCTTTTAGACGGTTTGGGCCGTTAGTTAGATCGGGCTTAAGGTCGAGCTATATGTCCAAATATCTAATCTTTCTACTCTTTCAGCTCAGTTCTTCAATAAATGTAGAAGAGTAATAATTGAGTAGTGAATTTGAAACATTTGACTCGTCCTAATAAATGTTTGTCGGTTAATTGAAGAGAGAAAATATCCACCTCTATATAAGAAGAAGCTAGAGCCTCTCCTCATTTCATCATTTCTTACATATCAGATAAAAATTCACAAGAGAAAAAGCTCTTTCATTTCATTTCGAACTATAAAAAATTTCAACTCAATGGTAAGAAATCAGCTTGACACCTAGCTTACTTGCTCAAGTTTTAGAAAAAAACTTCTCAAGTTTAATAGTTTTATACTTTCTTTTTAGGTCGGTTTAAACAATTATTACCCATTTCTTTCAAACTTGATCTTAGGTAATTTCTACTTCTCTTACCTTACTTTTTTCATGTTTTGTGATATTTTGTAGATAGGGACCATGCATAAAGAAATCACCCCAGGCTTGGTTTCTTGGGAGAGCCCATAATATCTCACTTTCTCATGCCAACTAGAAAGTGATGACATAGGGTCCTCTAATAAGACAAGCTTCTCGAGTGAGGGGGCTCTATCCTAATCTCAACCCTCCACCTCCACCACTCACCCACAGGTCGTACCTATAATTAGGTTGAACGTGCCTCAAACTTAGATATCAGTCACGAGGTCATAGAGGAAGAAGGCAAGGAACAAAGGGATTAGGAGCCTATAGGTCGTACCAAAGGTTGGTCGATCAAGGTCAAGACCAGTGGACTATCATCTCAGGATGAGGAGAGGATAAAAAGGACTTAAGACATTCCCTCATCGATTCAAATAATGATTCCTATGTCGGGGGCTCATGATAAACGCCCATCTCTAGTTGGGTGGACAGTCTTTCACGAGAAGGATTTATGGTTAGGGGTTATATTTCCTTTGTATCCCTTCATAAGGAAATTTTTGGCTAAGACTTACCTCACGTTGGATCATTTGATGCCTAATAGATTGAGGTATATATTATGCCTCATATTGATTTGTAGAGAGCTAAGGGTGGAGCTAGAGATGCCCGAGTTCAATGAGGCCTACATGTTGAAGTAGAACCCTATAGACTTAAGGAGGGTCTAAATGTCTAGATGTCATATACATCTCAGGATGGTAGGAAACTCTCGATAGTGATGATAGCCTAATAAGGAGCACATGGGTTGATACCAAGGTTGTCATAAGGAATATGGGCTCCTTCATAATGACCTGGGCTATGACTGAGATGATTAACTCTCATTTTGGTGTTGGGCCATTCTACCTAGTTTCTGACTAAGGTGATTAATTCTAATTTTGGTGTTAAGGTGTTCTACCTAGTTTCTGACTGAGGTGATCAACTTGTAACATACAAGTTTTGGGAGAGAGTCTTCTACCTAGTCTATGATCGAGGTAATCAACTTTTACTTCAAAGTGTGAGGGACCATCTTAACTAGTCCTAACTCTCATTCAAGATTGATGAACTTTCTTTCCTCTACATACGCTTCCTCCAAAGTGTGAGGGACCATCTTGGTTAGTTCTACGAACAATTTGGAATTCATTAAGAGACCCTATCTAAAGGCCTCTATTGTAATATAGCTTGGGCAATCGAAGATTTCTAGCTTTTATTCTCTAAATCTTTTCATATATTCTTTGGTAAACTCACTCCTTCTCTAAATGATTGAGAAGATGTGGTATGACTCCTTTCTTAATGGCTTGTTGCAGGCATAATTGGTGATAAACAACTTCGAAAATTGTCAAAATGAGGTGATGGTACGAGATGCCAAGTTATTGAATAATTTCTAGGCCGTCATAGAGGGTGGAAACAAATAGTTTACACATCATGGCATCTCTTTTGCACTGCGTGAGGCTCACAGAAGCCATGGAAGTCTTGAAGTGTTGCACATGAGTAACCGGGTCTTTAGCCCCTTGATAGTCCAGGTACTTGGGAGCACTAAACTTGGTTGGTAGCTCGTCATTCTCTATCTCATCAGAAAAAGGACAGACACATAGTTATTCTTAGTCCCTATCCATATCATAAGGTGTATTATCCTTTTCGTGTTTCTCATTGGCTCTTTTCAAGGCTTGGTCTTACTTTATATTAGCCTTTCCTAATGCCTAGAACTATGCTTCCCAGCTTTTTCTTTCATATAACCACTTCTCATCGATAGGTCCTACCGAACCAGAATGAGGGTCACCCTCAACCTCGTACTCGACCTAGGTGAGCTCGGGCACAACACGATATGATTTGTTTCCACCAACCAGGTTAGTAGTTCGACTTTTAGAGGCTCCCAAATATGATTATGATCATAATGTCCTATTTTCTTGCCTCATCTCCTTGAGTTCCCTCTTTAGTTCAAGAAGTTAACGAAACATCTTATGATGGGGGTCAATTTCTATCCTGGCCTTATCACGGGTTAGCAAGATGTTGTCCTGTGTTGCTGCTACCTTTTCATTTACTAGTCTTAATAGTCTCTTAGCTCGCGTTCCTACCATGATAATCATGATTTTGGGATAAGTAGAACATGTATTTTGTCTCTTTAAGCCTTTCTCAAAATTTGGGGTAAATCCTTAAAAGTATGGAGTCATAAGCCAAGGCTCGATCTTCAAATTTGTCCCACAATGGGCGCCAAAATGTTGGGATTGATGTGATTTATAAAGAGAAAAATTAAAGAATTATGTGAGAATGTGTGGCTCTATAATGAGGGCCATGTATATATAGAGTATTACATGTACATGTGTCGATTACATAGAATATGCACATCATATCGTGTCAAAAGGTATAAAAATACAAAAAAATATGTTTATAGCTTGAGGTCGACTACTCTATTACTCGGACTTGAGGTCGACCTTACGATACCAAAGCTAACATGCACAGATGAGTCCTTTCTACCATGTGGTTACGTGCACGGGTATAAAAAGGTCTTTTTTGATGGTTCAGGTCGTTAGTTAGATCGAGTTATATGTAAACATTGATTCTTATTACTTCTTAAATTATTACGAGTTATTTATTATTTTTATAATATATTTATAAACTAATTCTATTAAATTTTATTTTTATTAAATACTTATATTTTAAAATAAATTATTTTTATTAATATTTTATTTTATTTATAAATAACATTATATTATGATTTATTTTAGAAGCGATGAATAATTTTTTCTTAATATATCATTTTTTTCTGTTAAATATATGAGACCCACTATTAACGGTAGATATTTTTTTTTATTTCAACATTTATATTTTAATTTATTATTTTCATGATAATATAAATAATAAAACTCATGAATTATGCAGAACTATTTTAGTAACTATAAGAATTCAAATGATAGCAAGTGTTTTTTACAAAAAAAAAAAAAAATTCAAACATGAAACTAGCTACTTCTCTTTAAAATCATTACTTATAAATACTCTTTTAGGACCACTTTTATAAATAGACCATGCACATAGACTTTTATAGTTTTTGTATGAAGTTAATTCAATGTTACCGTTTGTGAGTGTAATAGTTTTATTCATATTATCATAAAATAAATAAATTATATAAAAGATACGATAATCAGGTTCAGGCACTTGAAGATTTGTTTTTGAATATATAGAAAAGAGACTCATTTCCTTCACATGGCATGACGCAGGGACATAATGTCTCCTACTAGCTAAGCAAATTATTTCTCTTGCATAGATGGATCATATTTTCTTGACAATATAATTAGCAGTTACATTATCTTGAAAGAGAAATTTATGTGTTACTAGAGGCCTATTCAAAACAATTGTGACCACAAAAGTGTAATATTGAATAAATATTTAAGGTATATTTTTACTAATATTAGAATAAATTATTTATTTTTTTAAAATAATTTGTACATTAAATTATAAGAAAAAAATTTAATTTTTTTCCAAAAGTATCAAATCTTAATATTAATATCACATAAATTTATATTTATACCTCTTTTATCATTTCATGTATCAAAATAATTTATTTTATTAAATAATATTTACATGTATCACAATATTATTAAAAATATGGGTGTAAAATTGATTGTAATTTTGATCGAAGTATGTAATATATTATTTAGATTTGGACGTTAAAAATAAAATTTATAGTTAAAAAAGAAATATCGCATGGTATAATATTTTCTTTTCAAAATATATAACTCATTGACTTACTGTTTAGACCTGGATGTACAGCCGTTTGGAAAAGATATCATTAAATAGAAATTAGCTAGTGTTATCTTTTTCTCTTTTGTTAAAGCCAAATAATCAATAACAGAGGACATCCCATTCAAAATTTGAAGCATGACCTATATTATTTAAATTTAGGAAAATTTTAAATATTTTTATTTAAAAATACATTAAATTTTTTTATTAATTATTATAAATTCTACTTAATTTAATAGTAAGTTATATATATGAAATCCGATAAAAAAAATATTATAAGATGCTATCACACTGTGTATCGGTTTTACATGTGATAAAATAGTGGATCGGTGTGATTTATTATTTTAAGAATATATTTTTAATTAATTAAATTATTTTATCTTTTTATTTGAATTTAATATTTTAATAAAAATTATATTAATATTGAATTTTATTGTATTAAAATACCATTGTATCACGTGAATAATGATGCAAGTGAAATAAGAGTATTATTAGTATTACTATTTCTCAGAATTAGGGGCATATCAGATCAAATTTTACTAATAGTTATCAAGTCCATGTTCAATTATTTTTTAATTTACACATATTTTTCATATATTAATAATGGAGTATGCATTCAAGGGCATAAAAAATTAGCAATGAAGAATTAAACGCTCATTGGACATTAGATAAACGATTTTGTTATTCAAAATAATCTCCTAATTTAACGATTAGTTAAATATTAAACACACTAATAATCACCATTACAGTTAAGTACCAACTAGCTAATTAACAAAAAAAAAAAAAAACTAAATTAATCAGTAATCATCAGAAGACAATCGAACTAGCTATAGATGAGGAAACATTAATTAATTAACCAAATTATTAAGAATAGAGTTCCAGTAAATCTTATTATTCTCCTGAAAGACGTTGCCACTTGCGTAGTTTCCATGTTGATGATCACGAGAGCTCTCCTCCATAACAATATTGGAATAATTGTTTTGGTCCTCTTCAGAGTTGTAAATGGCCAATACATTATCTGTAAAACATAATTCCATTATATTTGACAACGTAGTCACATCCTTAACATTATTTCCTGCTTTAAAATTCTCATTAAAACAGTACCAATTAGCGCTAACAGTATTGTGATCAGTACAACCATAATTAGTTATATCATGATTATGATCAGGAAACTCCATTGTAATTATGTCACATCCTTCTTTTATGATCATTCCACTTTCGCATAAGATCATTGGATTATTATTATTATTATTATTACTACTACTACTTTTGGCAAATTCAAGTGATCCAGCTACTGTACTTTCACACCCTGGGAAGTTCAATGTTGACGTTGGAGACTCCAGGTCATCTACATCGCCTACCAAACTTGTTTTCATCCACGTGCCTTGCCATGCTTTGAGCACGTCCAAGCTTGGCAGTGGAGTTGAGATGGCTCTGTTTATTAGGGGAACTTGACTAGTGTTGGACCCACCAAACTGATGAAGAGGATTAGAGACTATCTGCTTCGATTCTCTAACGAGTCTAGCTTCAGCTTCAAGCCGGGCGCTCTCCCACTGAGTCATGTGGCTTAAATTGGCTGCGTCTTTAGGGTTTCCACTTCCCGCGCCGACAGTATCTGTTTTTGGCTTGTGGGTAACTGGATCGATTCCCATCTTTGTCAATCTTTTCTTCAAATTTGTGTTCCAATAATTCTTTATCTCATTATCTGTCCTTTTTGGTAAGTTTGTTGCTATTGCTGACCATCTGTTTATTATCAACGTGGGAAGATTATTAATGTAAAATGTTTATATCCCAAACGACGTCGTCAATCATTTGTACCCGAATTCGGGTATATTGAATTTAAACATTGAATAACGAGGTCAGTGACGACTACAACTAATGCAACTGACATTTTCAAAGCTTTTTGTGGGGGCATACACATGTGCCCCAGACATTAATTTTAGACAAATAGATCAATTTTCTTCTAAATATTTACTTGGGTTATTTATAAAACCCAATCCGTAAAAGAATATGGCTTTTTCTTTTTATGGATTTGCAAATTAAGAAAATAGTTGGAGCGCTATTGTTTCAAGACCTTGCTTTCTATTTGCTTTTCATAGAATATATATTGTGGAATTGTTTGTCAAACAAAGGTGATAAATTAAACAAAGAATGGAGTGAGAAAAACTAGATAGCTAGCTAGCTAGAAGATTGCTGAGAAGTTGAGTGATGAAGTAGTAGTGTGTTTAATTACTAGAAATATATAGTACCTGTTTCCAAGAAGAGCATGGAGTTGAATGATAGTCTGTTCTTCTTGCAAACTAAACTGTCCTCTTTTGATATCAGGTCTAAGATAGTTTGTCCATCTCAGCCTACAACTCTTTCCACACCTTTGAAGCCCTACTTTTAGAAACAAAAGTAAACTAACTAAGTAATTATCACTAATATACTTACAAAAACATCATTAACAAAATCTCTCAAGATAAATATATTATTATTATTATTATTAAAATTTTATATTTTAATATTATTTTCAATCATTTGATTGAAATTATAAGTACGTGTGTGTGTGTGTGTGAATAATTAATCTAGGTTACCTCTAACACTTTTCTCTAAATGATATATGAATACCTGCTTTTGTAGGCAAGGCACGCCAACTTCCATGGCCATGTTGTTGAATGTAGTCCAAGAGCTTCTGGTCTTCTTCGTGAGTCCAAGGTCCTTTTTTCAACCCCACCTTTTCACAACATGGAGACCTCCTCATTTTAAAGCTAGTTCAGATCTTGACCCCAAACTAGTAGCTAGTGGACTAATTAAGTTCAACTTTTCCTTAGCCAGCTAGAGAGAAAGAGAGTGTGTGTGTGTATAAGATAATTGTATCTGGCAAGAGATTGGTGGATGATGAAAAGGGTAAGTACATATATATATATATACATACATACAAGCTAGGCACCAAAATCTTTTATCATATATGACCAATATACCCTTTTTTTTTGCTTACTGGAGTGTAACTTGTATATATTAATTATTATAGTATATTTATATTTTCATGACAAATCCAATTAATTAAACTATCATTATGTATTATAATAACTCAATAGTATCATTAGCATTATAAGTTTCTCTACTGTTTTGTTTATGTTCGGAACACAAGTGAGGTCCCTCGCTAGTCGCTATATTATTGCATTTCTCGAGTAGGTGAGGCTTTATGAAAATATTTATAATGGCTTTTACTAATAATATTTATGTGGTGCTATAGACGTGGCATGCAATCGTCGTAAATGGAAGAAAAATATATATTATAATTTTACAATAAATTTTAAACGATGTTTTATACTATTATAATAATAATAACAATTAAATTTATATAAGTATACCTATCTATAAAACAATTATCATTATAATTATGATATATTTATAATATATAAAAATTCTTGAATATCCAAAATGCATATATTTAAAGATGATAATTTTTTAAATATTAAGATCTTTTAATTAAGAAAAATACTTACAACATGTTTGGTCGTTAAAAATAAGAGTGTAAATGGAATTAATTCTATAAATTTTTATATTTAATTGTGCTGTAAATTAGGAATGGAATGAAATTTATTCCTAAAAGGGAATGAATAATGATTATAACACTCCATTTTAATAATCTTTATTTTATTATCATGTTCATTTTTATTTTTATTTTATCCTTATATTTTTTTCCTTTCAAAATTTAAAATAAAATATAATGTATCAACTATGTCAATATTTTAAAATACAAAATATTTTGTCTAAATATTATTGTAAATATGATTTAAAATTTTATATATAGTATAATAGATAACAAAAAAACAAATAATCTTTTACTTTCTTAAAAAAAAATTTGTCTTTTATTTTTGGTGTAAATAATAAATGATAATGATATTTTCATAATTGTTTCACTAAATTCACTACAAAAGTGTTTGAGATATTCATTTTATCCCCATGATTAATTATAATTTATTATAATAATTATTAAATAATATTATCATTAATAAAAAATAATGAATATTAAAAATACATTTATTATAATATTTTCATTATGAAGTAGTAATCACGGCCTTGTCATGTTAAATTTTAAGTAATACTAGATAAAAATATGTGGTTATGACTCTTAATTTTTCTTTTATTAATTTCTGAAACATATTTTAAAAAAATAAATTTCTTAATCTTTCAAATTAATTACAAAATTTAATTTATTATCAGTCAATTAATTTATACAATATATTTTAAAATGAAAATCAATTTTCTTAAGCTTCCAAATTATTTTCAAAAGCACATGCAACATATGTTTTTAAGTAAATTAGAGATCCATTTAAAAAATATTTAACTAAAATTATGCATGCATATAAAAAAATAAATATAATATGCATTGTTAATTAAACTCTTTGAGTTTGAAAACAACTTTTAATTGTGCATAATTGTTTTAACCCAATATTAAACTCTTTACTTTAGGGTATCTATTAGTATAGTGCACTCTTAATATTTAAATATTTATCAAAATTAAAAATAAATATAAATAATAAGATACGTAGTTACTTTAAAATATAAAGGTATTTTTGTTTAAAATTATTTTAAATGTTATTTAAATTTTTATATATAATATAAATTTTAACTATTTTTTAAAATAATAATTACTTACTTACACACGCAGGTACATAAATACATAACATATATAATGAAAGGATTGACACCATTTTAGCGTTGAACAAGCATAAATCATTGCATCACGGTTACACTTTTTATATGGATAGCAATAATATAATTACTTTTAAAAATTAATAATTTAGTTTCAAAATATTTAATTATAATGTATTAGTTCTTATAATTTATAAAAGTTAATTATTTAATTTAATTTATAAAAATTTGACAAATTCTTCTACGTACATATCACTTAATCTATACCATAAATATTTGTCTCAATTTCATGCTAGAAATCATGCAATAATTATAAGTCAATTTTATTAATTATAACTTCTAATTTTAATGGTTTAATAATAATTGGATTCAAACTAATCAATTTTTTTAAAATTATCATATGATCTAATAATTAAAATAGGGATGAAAAAATGTGATATTTTGTGACGCCGTTTTACTAAGTTGATCCACGAGTGTGTTACAAACATCCACATTCGTGAGTTCTACGTTTTTCTCCCCTGCACTACTAAGTACACTCAAGCGTGTTTTTTATCTGTTGTTTTTAATCAAATTTAGGGGTTTTCTTCTAAGTTCAGTCCAATAACTGCTAAATGCATCAATCAACTTCTACAAATTAAAATAAAAACTAAAAAAATCAAAAATTCATCCGAGTGTAGAAAGTTCCCTAATCTATAAAATGAAAGAAACACACTTGCTTCACAATCTTTAAATAAAAGGCAAAATAATGTCTAAAAATATAACAAAACATTATATAAATACTGAATATTTATCATATATAAAACAAATATTTTTGTTCTTTTTTTTGTTTTTTATAAACCAAACCATTCATACTTCATTAAATTAAATAAGTTTCGTATCAAACTCCACAACATGATCGATTACATCAATACAATCTTTACAATTAATGAAATAAATCATTCATAGAACAAAATTTTGCTCAAACAGATAAACCCAAATTGATACTACGTACGAACACAAAAAAAGAACCTGATGCATGCATGCATGCATATATATGAAGAAAAAAAACTCAAAATTTAGTTTACATATCTAGTAATTAAGTGTTCAGAAAATAAATCAATGCTAGTAGTACTCTTAATATTTTCAGTGGCTTGGAGGAAATCATTTTCGATAAGCACATTTTGAAAACATTTTTTCAAATGCCAATATAGCTCCCTACTTAATTATTAATAGCTAAAAGTGGAAGGCCTTGAATCTCTAGCACACCTAAAACACTAATAAACCCTTTCAAATAAAACCTAAATGTCGTAATTGTTAAATTTAACAAAAAAAAAACGTTATAATTTTCTTTTTTTCTTAAGAGTACCATGTAAATTTAATCCGAATGACATAGGGGGAAAAAACTAAGCTACTTAATAATTCTTTTAATAATTATGAATTTAATTATGATTAGTTAATTTATTATGAAATTTTAGTTTTATTATCATCGTTATTTTAGATTGATACATTAATTATTATTTAAATAAAAATGTGAGATTATTTCTTGTTCTTCATTCTTTGTATATTTTATTGTGAATTATTGAGGACCAATTATGATTTATGATTAAAGTAATATTTATGAATTAGAATTTTAGATACATCATCTATGAATAATTATGCTATTTTGAATAATTATCTAAATTAATGACATGATTTTTGTATTAGTTTAGATGGTTTTATGATTTCTTAAAACTTATTCTAAAATTAATAATTTTAATTTAAGACAAACGTTAAATTAATCTAAATAATTCAAACTTTTAAAGTATTAACGATTACTTAGCTAAAATTTCACTTTTTAATTCAAATTCTCTACTCGTTTTTAGTTAATTTTGTTATTTTATAGTTATTTTATTTTTAAAATTTTCAACAATTTGATTAACGTATTTAGGTTAATTTTATTTTATTAATTTATTATTTTTAATAAAATAGATAAATAATTTAAAACTATGGTAATTTAGTGAGAGATCAATCTCGAGATAGATTAGACTATTAATAATATGTATAATCGCGATCATTTAAAATTTACAAGTCAATATATAACATTTTTTTCAAGTTTATTTTTTATTCCCTATAAACATAATATTTATATTTTTTGATACGTTATATACTTACATTTAATGTATATATTTAAATTTATTTTATGATATAAATATAAAAATTTTGAGGTATCAAAATTTTGACTCATTTAACAAATAATTATCTGATTTTTTTAATACAAAGTTAACAAACCTTAAACCAGTAACACATAAATCTTTAATAGAGATTAATTAAAACTCCAAATGATTTTTTTTTTTTGCTATTTTCAAGCCCGATAACCCATCACTAAGGTAATTTTCACATGTCTTACTATATTTATGATTTATGTGTTATTGAATTTAGAATCTATATACATTTGTATAAAAAAAAATTCAAATGCTTTAAAATTTAAGTAACTCAAAAGTTGTTTAGTTAAAATATTTTTATTATTAAAATTAAGTTTCTTTTAAAGTCTATCTTATTAACATTATCAAGAATAAGTTATTTGAAAAAGATATATAAGTTTCTATGAACTCTACATCATAAATAATATTTAAAATGATGTATCGTAATTTTATTAATTAGATAAAAAATATATAATTTAAAATAGAGTATCTTAAGATTTAAAAATAAAATTATATATATATATAATTTCTTATAATATCATATTTTTATTCACTTAAATTTATAAGGAAGATTCTAAAGAAAATCATTATTTTTAGTTTAACTATTGAAATATAATGATATAAATTATGATAACTGATTTTATATATATAAACAATTTTTTTATTTATTAATTTGTTATACACATTAAATAATATATCAATAATAAATTCAATTTTAAAATAAGAATATTTATTTTGAAATAATTATAAAATTATTTATTAATAAGATGAATTATATTATTTACAAGTATATTGATTTTCTTTATTTTTTAATACATATGAGCTCACCAAAAATCATTATTTCCTAGCATTAATGAAGAATAAATTATTACTCATAAAGTTTTACGAGCTCCGGGTTAATTCAATATGTCGCTTACTGATGAAGGCGACTTCGTCGACATGAACTTAACTCTCTCTCTCTCTCTCTCTCTCTCTCTCTCTCTCTATATATATATATATATATATATATATATATATATATATATTACACACTTATACACTAAACTCACTTTTTTCTAATGACTATTTTAATTATATATTATTGTACTGAAACAAAATTTTATATTTTTACAGGCAAAATTAGAATTTTTTTTATAGGAAATAGGGTTATTAACAAGTAAAAAAAATAAAATTATATGAATCAGATTTATGAAAAAATAATACAATTTTTTAATTTTTTAAAAAATATTATTAATATAAACATCGAAATAAATATAAAACATTTCTCCACCTAAAGATCGTTAAAGTTCCCCGTAAAATTAAAATCTCCCAAGGTAATAAATACCTATTATTCCTAAAGGCTGCTGAGTTCAACCACAATCGTACCAATTGAGTGGGTCGGAGGAATTAGCTCATGAAGAGTATTCTGGTTACCACGGGCATGATAGGCCCCACTTCTTTGATCATATTTATGTCTGGGACCGACGTACGGTGCAGATCCAAAATCTCTCGATCTGTCTCCGTTTGTTTTATTTTTTCCTTATCATGCAAGTCTTAAATTTTTTTTAATGAAGCTTTTATTCAAAAACCAACTTCTTACTAGCATGGTCTCTTATGATGTTTAATGAGTGCTACCTTTAGCTGTTATATACTAGCATGAAAATAATGGAATAACACTTTTAAAAAAAAATCATGAAAAGCTCTAGACCACCTAAGAATTATCAATTTACGCATTCAAGTATATTATCAATTTCTTTGTACATATATACATTTTAATCTAATTATAATTGTATGTATTAGGGGTTTTCATTACTCGGATCGGACCGGATTGTTTGAAACAATTTTAATTAATACAAACCGAATTAGATCGTTTGATTTATAAAACCGTTCGATCCGATTCAGTTTTCAATTTGTTTCGATTTTAAGACACCTTTAACGAGAAATAATATGAAAATTTTAATATATTATTAAACCAGTTCGATTGGTTTAAAAATTAATACAAATCAGATCAGATCGTTTAAAAAACAATTTTAATTAATATAAATCGGATCAGATCGTTTGATTTATAAAACTATTTGGTTTGATTTTTTGGTTTAGTCTTGTCAGAATCGATTTATAGACACCCCTAGTATGTATACATGCTAAAAAATATAGAAAATTAATTAATTAGAATTTCCATACAAATAAAGTATACCTCAAATTCCCAAGTTTTAAACTACAATTCTATATTGCAAATTTAAAGCAATTGATTTTCAACATTATAAGAATCATAACAGGAAATAAGATATAATTGCAAGCAAAATAATCAAACACCCCATTTGTAACATTTACTTAAAATTCCATGAAATGTCTAATTATATCATTATTTGTATCTCATAAACAATACACATAAATCGTTTTACTAGTTAAGTTAATATAAATCAATATTAAAAAAAAGAAAAGCAAAAAAAAAAAAAGAAAAAAAATTCTCTAACCTTCTTATTTATATGATTTCATTTTCAACTTTATTGGGAAAAAAACATATTAATTTTTTTTATAACTTAAAATAACATACGCTTTTTTTTTAAATAAACATATATTCTCGTAAAAAAAACATGTTTTTTATATTATAAAAAATATCTTATATTTTTTTAGTAGAAGATTAAACAATAAAACTTCATATTTTTAATAGATTTTCTTATGATATTAAGTTATAAAAAATTCACCAACAATTAAGTAAATTTAGCACTTACTACACCCAAAAAGTAGAAATATCCAAATGAGATGGCTGATAAGAGCGATAAAAGTACATGATAAGGTAGTATTTTATGTTAATAAAATTAAAAATTGATGTAATTTTTTTTAAATATCCATTACTTGCTAGATGGAGAAAATAATGTTACTAAAGAATATATATATTCTAAGAATAATGTATATCACTTGGTGTCACATTAACCGGTCTTAAATTAGTTAAAATTATAATTATCGTTAAATGTTATTAATTATTATTATAATGATTAATAGCTGTAATTGTTAGTATTTGTAGGATTTTATTATCCATTATATATAACATTTATAAATACATATCAAAGATGTATTAAGAATATTAATTATTATTATAATGATTAATAACTGTAATTGTTAGTATTTGTAGGATTTTATTATCCATTATATATAACATTTATAAATACATATCAAAGATCTATTAAGAATTATGATTTCATCGTATTGAACTTGATATCAGATCCAATTATTTGAATTATTTGTTCAAAAAATTTAACACTCGATCGTTGAAATCAAATCCAAAATGGGGGAGGGGGCATTTACAGCCCAGAAACCCAGCACCCACACCCATATCCAGCCCGTGAAGTAGTCATCCATCTCACTCGAGTCTCACCATCATAGCCGACGAAGCAATTAGTAAATCACCCATAAAATTTTTATTTCTGTAGAAAATAATTGAACTTATATATTCATACTCATCAAAGCAACCAGATGTAAGTATGAGATAAACGTATATCTTCTTCCACCTGACACTGCTACAAAAAGTATATATGGTTTTGATTTTTAACCTTAGTCGTAGATTTATGACTACGGTTATAAGAACCGAGATCTAAGTAAGAGAGACCATAGGTAACGACTTATAACCTCGATTTTTTAATCGAAACCAAAAAAGATACTTATGGGTTCAGTTTTTCTAATAACCGAGACCATAGGTACCCTCTTTGGCCTCAATTTTTTAATAACCAAGGTCATAGGTATCCCTCTTTGGCCTCAGTTTTTTAATAATCGAGGCCATAAGTACCCATATGGTTTCGATTTTTTAATAACCGAGGCCATAAGTACTCCTATGATTTCGATTTTCTAATAACCGAGGCCATAAGTACCCATATGGCTTCGGTTCGGTTATTAGAAAACCGAAGCCATAAGGTATACATAAATTAAAAAATATATAATTTATAATTATAATATTAAAAATTAATATAAATTACAATAAATTTATTAAAATAATATTAAAAATAATATTATATATTAAAATTAAAAGTATAATTACATTCGAGAATTTATTCTACACTAAAACATAATAAAAATTACTATTAAAAATTAACTTTTTCTATTAATTACAAACATAAATATGATACAAAAAAGATTATAATGATAATTTCGGATTTTCAACTAATTGAAAAATCTCTCAAGTCTTTCTTGACTCCATCTCCTACAAACCAATACCAACACCAGTGCAGCGTAGCCCATTAGCATCAACACCAATGCAAGCCAATACCGCCGGTGTAGCGCAATACATCAAGACTAACACCAAATAAGAATGCAAGACACCAACACCAACAGAATGCGCAAAGACACCAACACAGAATGCAAAGACACCAACACCAAATAAGAACGCATCAAGACTAACACCAACATGATGCACCAATATCAAGGTCGCACCAAGATTAACACCAATGTAGCGCACCAGTACCAGAAATTTTATCCTCATTTCCTGCATCTTCTACTTTCTCACAAGTAGACAGAAAATGTATAATGTTTATCAGAGTGGTGAGCTGGTTAGTAGGGGTAACTTATTTCAATATGAATTTCAATGTCAACTCATCAAGTCTATGTACGTGATTTCTCAACCTTCATTAAGGATTTCTCATCATTTTTTGAAAAATCTTCATATCCATAAATAGTCTTCTCCCAAATTGAGGTGTGGTACGCCTAGTATGTTTAGTACGTCTGATGCTGGTGCACCTGGTGCCTACCATGAAAAAAAAAACTACAATAGCATATGATCATCCATATGCCTAATAGCAGCCAATTCATCAAAAAAATGCTAACTTTCAATCAAATTTACAACCTGTTAAAGCAAAAGCTTTCATTTTATCAAATTTACAACCTATTTAAGCAGAAGATAACATAAACTACATAATCATATCAAATACGCAATGAAAAAAGAAAGTTGCATGCAGGAGTCGAAGGTGGAACCATAAATATATTTTATAGAGCTAAAGTATATTTATCTCATCTATTATATTTATAATAATTTAATAATGTTCCATAATATACCATGCAATATACGAAAACATATAATTTAATAATTGTTGTGAAAAGGGGAATATTTTTACATTTCACAACAATTATTATTAATATTAACACGCACTAATTATATAATGGCTGTCCATGCATGGCCCCTTCTTGTCTGAAGGATCGATGGTCCATTCCAAACAAAATAACATAAGTACATATTTATATTAAGACAAAGGATATAAGAAGTATAATAACTGTAACAAAAATATAGAAAAATTTATTAATTTTTTGATATTTTGCTAAAGGTTTACTTACTATAAAAAATATATTAGAAATTTAAAAATAAAAAAATAAAAAATAGAGTATGTAAATACAAAAATACATATTTTTTTAAAGTTATCGTGCGTTCTTAAATCAAATTATACGTGCTTAAACTTATTTAAATTAAAGTTTATAAGTTACAATTAATTTAAAAACATATATTAACTTGAAAAAAATAACCATATATACTCACTTGATACGTTTATGATATTTTTGAAATTTTATAATTCTGCTATACATTTTCATTCATAATTAATGGATTTCTATGAAATTTTGTATATTTTTATGATACTTGATTTACTTTTATTATTTTTCATCCTTTATATTCTATATTAATGCTATCAATATCGATAATTTGTTGATAGTGTGACGATGAATGTGTATCAATGTCGAAGCATGATCATCAATATTGTAAACATTTTAATATTTTGCTTACATCGATGATTATTATTACAAGGCAATAATATTAGACAGATGAGTGATTGATAATTAATTCTATTTAAACCATTATAGATTCAGACATTACTTGATTACTGAAGAAAATACCTACTCATTTTATGAATGTATGTATAGTGTACATATCATGATGTATATATATTTTAAAAAACGTAGACATCGTATACATAGTATTGTAACAAGTAAATCTTATTTAATGTGGTTTGATCTGGAAACACTTATTTATTGTGGTTCCCTTATTTTTTTCAACGCTTAGCATTTAAAGCAACAGATTTCAGTTCAATGCATGCATGTGCTAACGTCTTAAAAGAAATGGTAAAAATATAGAAGTTAATTTAAATTCATTTTTACCTACATGTCTCTTATATATTGACATAAGATTAAATTATAACATAAGTAATTATGGTGCAAATTTGTATTTATGAATAAGTGTCACGCATTAGTGTGTATTAGCTTAATTATAAGCCTAACTTATTGGGGGGTGGCTGCACAATTCAGTAGCAATTCTAATGAAGTATTTATATTCACTAATTGTTTTTTTTTTGTGCGTCTGTTTAGATTACTGGTTTAAATTAATAAATAAAAATGAAGAAATTCATTAAAAAATGATCTTTTGTCATGTCATTTTTTTTTTCAAAAAATAAAAAACAAATAAACTAAATTACTCACAAAAATAATTAATTTAAGTGCTTAATCTGTGCAACAGTTAGTAAATTGTGAGAGTACTTATAACTTGAATTCTTAATTAAATTGATTCAATCTCAAGACGTTATCGTTCTGATAGTATAAAACAAATTACATATATAAAATTATTTTTAAAAACTAAAGTTTGTGAAAGGTAGTTTTAAAAATTATTTATATTATTTAACGTAATTTTTTTTTGCAACATCATCAAAACGAAAATTTTAATTCATTTAATAATATTTTAAATTAATATAGTTGAGAACCGAATAAATATCATAATTCAGATTATTTATTGCCGTCATCCTTGCTTAATTTTGAACGATTCCGAGGCAAATCGAAACGCTTTGGTGGTATGATTAATCGAGGAAAGCGAATGGCAATGCAATAAGAGACGTCGTAGTTTCATCCACACAATTGCTGATAATGACGTCAGCGCCATCTTTGCGCTCGCCCAATCACCCCTCTTTTAACCCATTATCGCTTGAACTTGGAGGAGAGTTGAAGTTAGCAGAAGATTAACACGAATGAAACAAATTCTCTCTCTCTCTCTCTATGATTGTTGCTTCTATCTTGTGACTTGTCGTTTTGCCAACAAACATATAAAAAATACGTGGGGCGAAAATTTAGTACCGACCTAATTAACACCGCAACTACTAACTCCATTTAAGAAATTGAAATCTAAGGTACAACGGAGATCTATCGGCGTGTTTGAATTTTGTTTCTACGCTACAAAAAATAAAGGGAGGAAAATGATAGGATTTGATATGTCTCACACTTCAACCTCTTAACTACCCATTTTTACTTTTCTTAAAAAGATACCTTTGATACGCTACTAAATAATAATATTGTATATGTAAAATTTATTTATTTAAATATAAATACATGGTTATTAAATTAATGTAATCTTATTAAAATAATAGATTTTATAATATTTTTAAAATTAAAATAAAATAATATATTGTATGTGTTATTCAGTTAAAAAAAATATAAAAATTACTTCATAATTTTTTTATTTTTTTATTAATTTAATTTTATGTATTCTTGCACGATCTGATCCCAATCTTTTTCTTTTTCACCTCTCGTATAGCCTCATATTTCCTTACGCAGTCGACCGTTTTTTTCTCACGAGTATCCTTCTTGGGCTGTTTTCTTTCAACATCAGAAGTTGAGCACTTATTTTCTCTAATGGCTTCATGTATTACTTTTGTCACTTTTCATGGATATAACATATTTAGGTTTTGTTTCCTTTTATAATTGAGTTGGCTTAACTCTCACTTAAAAAAGATCTGGCCTTATGTATGAACAATTTTTAGGATCATTGGTATTTACTTTGTTTTGTCTTTTACTTTATTTTCATCAAATTGTTTTGGGTTTCTAAATTTGGTGACCTATGCAATATTTGAGTTGGTAAGTACTACATTTGAGTCGATTCTCAAACAAAATAGACCGAAAGTTATCAAATATGGTAGCTAAAAAGAAAGTTGTATGACCTCCAACCATTTCTTCTAAGTTTGATTTTCACTCTACAAAATAAGAATCCTTGTTTTGATGTATTTTTGTTTGGATTTTATAGATTTGCAAAAGAAGACTCATGAAAGCATTAATAACAGGCTCCAACTTGTGATGAAGAGCGAAAGTACACACTCGACTATAAAACTATTCATAAATCGCCAAGAAGTTCTAAATATTTATTGTAGATAAGACAATAGATGTATTATTTGGTCATGGTCTTATAAAAGACAAAGGTTATAGACATATCATTTGGTTTCGCTTTTTTAAAGATTGTGATCAAATGGTATGTCTATAACCTTGATTTTTTATATTAATGAGACCAAATATATGTCTATGGCCTTAATCTTTTAAAGACCATGATAAAATAATATATCTATCGTCTTGGTCTTATAAAAGACTGTGACCAAATGTAAGAATCTGGTTTAAAAAACCAATATCATATGTAAGAGTCTATGGTCTCTCTCATTTAGGTCTCGATTTTTATAAATATAGTTATAGATCTACAATCACGATTAAAAATTGATGTTATATATCAATTTTATAGTAGTGATAATATAGTCATAAGGAAACTTGAAATTGGCTTTGTATCTTGTGTGATGCTTACAAAAAGAATAATACATGTTGAAATAGAGGATAAAAAGCTCTAAAAGTATATTTTATTTTGAATAATGTATTAGAAATCATTTAATACTATATACCATTAGTGGGAAACAACATCACTTATATGTAAATAAATCTAATTATTAAATAAATTAAAAAATTAAAAAAATTATCATGATATAAAATAGTTAAATAGTGTTTTCAAACATTTTCTTTGTTTTTAAGTGAGTTATTATAACTCACCTAACCTTTTAATTGCAAAAAGTTTTTTTTTAATTATAAAAATCAGATGACTGTCTATGTTACTTTTTAAAAAGGTAGAGTAACTTATAATAAAGTAAAACTAAAATAATTAAAATATTTATTTTAAAATTAAAGTAACTTCTAGTGATTTTTTAAAAGAAGTTAAAAGGATTTATAGATTTAAATAAAGATTTTTATTTTTAATTATCGTAAGAGAAAAAATATACTTTTTTTATTACGTAAATAAACATACGTTTTGAAAAGTTATAAAAAAATAAACATATGATTTAAAATATTATAAGAAAATGAACACATA
Organism: Hippophae rhamnoides; assembly: GCA_033030585.1. Lineage (NCBI taxonomy): Eukaryota > Viridiplantae > Streptophyta > Magnoliopsida > Rosales > Elaeagnaceae > Hippophae > Hippophae rhamnoides. The sequence goes on from CM065427.1 coordinate 73,792,595, forward strand.
TTTTTTAATAAATGATTAAAAGTTAAGCTAGTTAAATAATTAGGTTATTTGTACACCAAAATGAGACTTATTTTATTCTATTTAAAAGAAAATGGATTAAAATGCTTTATTTAACAAACAAATAAAATTAAAAAGAATTTTTTTCTCATGAGACAAGTGTACCAACAAAATGTTAATGCTTGCTAAATATGATTATACAGTGTCTTTTGATCTCATAGATTTCTTATTATAGTTTTTAGGGGAAAAAAAATTGAGAAGGAATTTTCTTTCTATGCATGTAGAAAATTTTATATGAATGAGGTTAGTAACTTCATTTTGTTTATTTGGTGTGCCTTTCTACTTATCTATTTGCACATGTTATAAAGTTCTAAATCAGATCATTATAAAAGAACAAGCTTGTATTTGATGAGTTAAAAAATTTAAAATAAAGCAAAAAGATAGAGTAAATTAATGACTTTTTGTAATAAATTATATCAATTAATGACTTTTTCTCTCCCTCTTTACTGCAATGCGACCGTACAATGCCATTATTCTCTTTTTAATTCATTTAAGTTAGTCAAGAATTCTTCTAAAAAAATATTTTCCATCACAATAATGGCAAAACAAAAAAAAGTATCTATATCTTGTTTTGATTTTGCTGCTATCATCACGTGGTCTACATATTTATTAAAAAAACATGAATATTTTGTTCTATAAATAAATAAGTATTGGAAAGAAAGGATCAGAAAATAAAGAGTCAAATTCTCGATTCAGATCTAAAATTAATAAATAAATAAAATCTCAATTCAAATTTTAACCAAAAAAAAATGAAAAGAAAAGGTGAAAAAAAGAAAAAAAAATTGAATAAAAAAGAAGTATGAATTAAAAATTCAAAAAATAAACTTAATAATTTAATAATAATGGTGTCAAAAATGTCTACTCGTAGTCATGAAAAACTTTTTAATACCTAGTTATTAGGGAAGAAGATTATTTTTTTAGTATCTGGTTAGGGAAAAAAAATGGAAACGATGAAAGAGGAAGAACAAATAAAAAAGAAGACAACTACTACTATAAGTAGGGAGGTCGAAAGGGTTCTGTTTTAGGTATGTAATTTTTTTTTTTCATTATCCGATTTTTAATATGTTTAAAACATTAAATACAGTTGTGTTTTATTTAATGATTATTTGATGTGAGTTGGAATTATACAAGTAGGTGTAAATAAATAAGTCAAAAGGTTACAAAATGTGGTGGTGTCACTCTTAATTAATTTATAAATTCTTTTAAGTAATTATATTATTTATATAATATATGATACGATTTAATTTTATAATTAAATATATTATTGTATAAAAATTATAAAATTAAAATATTTAATATAATATAACAAACATCTCCTTCAATTATCCATCGTTCATTTCAAGCATAAATAACTAACCATTATCAATCTCCCACCGTGCATCAACCAAAAGGATTTTATTATAGCTTCCAAAATCTCCTTCCAATATTTGTTACAAACTCTAACAATTTTTTTTTTAGTGACCTTAAGTCTAACATAAATTTTTCCATTGTAAATTCGTACGGAGTTAATTTAACCCCAATAATTACCAAGGGATAGTTCTAGAAAATCCCAAAAACTTTATCCCTTAACCAAAAAGGATAAACCATTTCAAGCTATATACTTACACACACTTTGTCAATAAATAATAAATTATTTCAAATAATAATCTAATTTTATTATTATAAGTTTAGAGTATTAAAATTGTTATTTTTTAAACATTTTAAATATTTTAGGATATTTCAAGCCTAGCCTAGGCTGCAACAAGAAGATCTTCTATCCATTTTTCTATTTATCATTTAATTTGTACTGAATGTTTATCTTCTTTGATATTAGAAGTTGAAAGCCAAAAATATATACAGGACTTGAAAGTTAGTAGAGTTGGTCCATCAGTCCATCAATGTCACACATCTTTTTTGTGGATGACTTGTTAATTTTCTGTAAAGCACAAAGAGAACCACTTAAATATATGAAGAACTTGATTGGAATTTATGGAATGGCCTCAAGCAAAGTCCTTAATTTTCAAATTGAGACGCGTCGACAAATATTTAGGGCTTCCTTGGCAGGTTGGAAAAGCAAGAACCAAAACTTTCAATTATCAATGTGAAAAAGTCAAATAAAGAATTGATTTTTAGTCATCTTCTTTCCTTTATCTGGTGAGCAAAGAAGTGTTGCTCAACTGAATTACATGTAGAAAGTCATGGTCTAATTTCCTCCAAAAGTATCTTCAAAGAGAAAAGGTTATCATAACCTTATAACCAACATTCTATTGGTTTTCCTGATCGATGTGGTACTCAACACTCCCCTCACATCGGACGAGGACACCGCAAACACCGACTGAATTGAAAGGGTGGTTCATCATTTCACTCCAAGGACCTGCTTTGATACCACGTAGAAAGTAATGACTTAACTTCCTCCAAAAGAGCTCTTATATAGAAAGGATTGTTATGATCTTATAAACATCACTTTGTTAGTTTTTCTGGTCAACGTTGGACTCAACATTACACTAATGCAATGCTTTCTTCTCCCATTACCCTTCATGTGATGAACTAACAAAAATTATGAGTCAATATTTTTTGGAGGGAGGGGAGGAAGGTCAAATGGGAAGAATAAGATTAATCGGTTGTCATTCAAAACCTTGCAACAAAATAAAGGAGAGAGTGATCTTAATTTCAAAGATGTTAAACAATACAATTTGGCCCTTTTGGCCAAACAGGCATGGCGTTCAATTACAAAGCCTCACTCTTTACTTTTTAAAGTTGTAATTAAGGGGTAAATTAATACTTTCCGAACTCAAGTTTTCTTGAAGCAGGACTGGGAAGCCGTCCCTCATGGGGTAGGCGTGGAATTTATGAAACTGAAAAGCTAATTAAAGAAGGCATAAGGTGAGAATAGGAAGAAAAAAAAAAGTCTCACTAAGGTTTGGGATGAATCACGGTTAAATGAAATTTGCTCCCTCACATCTTTAAAGCTAATCACCAAGCCAAATACATCCATTAATCTAGAAAGGGACTTGATGAACTACAGAGGTGATGACTAGGATATCTTTAAGCTTGAAAGGCTTTTATGGCCCATGGATTTTCAACGAGTTTTAAACACTCCAATTGTATAGGGATGGATGAGTTAATTTGAAAGTATGATTCTGATGGTTCATATACTATGAAATCTGGATACAAGCTAGCAGCGTTGCTCTCTAAAACATCTAATTGTGCTAATCTTGAAATTTCATATGAAAATTTGTAATACATACCTAATTAACTTAGAAGGTATAGATAGATTATTTTTAAATTTTATTAATTTATAATTTAATAATTTAAATAAAACGATCAGATATATAATCGCATGTAAATAATTAAAATATAAAAATTAAAAAAATAACATATGATATTTTTAGATAGAAACATCGGATCACTTAACTTTATACTATAAAAACTAAACATTCAAATAAAAGCTCGGTATTATACTATTCTCTTTAGGTTATTACCCCGATATACTTAAGTTATGAACCCCTGTTCTATTTTCACAATTTTCAAAATTAACATGAGTGGTATCCACATAAACATTCTAATCAACTCTTCGTTAATTAGACACGTTCAAGGAACATATGCAACCAAAGTTAGGACAAAAATACAAATACTCGTATGTGTTCTAAAACGAATTTGAAAATAAATAAACCTAACTAGATAATTCAAATTATATATGAATTAAATCAAATTAATTAGCAAATCATAGAACATAAAGATTGAGCATAAGTTCAATAAAAATATATTCTTTGAAATTTAATAATCAAATTCGAATAATCATGATCACTTATACAATTATATGATTTAAATATGCAAAATCATAATCAAGAATAAGCTACATGAACATGAAAATTATGAAACAAATGGGCTCAGATTTATAATAGCCTAATAAATATATAAAGATATGAAGTAATTAGAGAGGAGTAAGGAGAAAAGAAACCTCTTTGTTAAACCTTTTGTTTATAAAAATCTACTTTATAGTTGTGTGTGTAAATATAAGAGAAGAGTGATGTATATATAGAAAACCTAAAGAGCTAAAACATCACACATCTAACATGGCATAATTCTATAGGTATTTGGTTGCTGATTGTGATTAAAAAATGAATCAAAATCGATAAAATATGCCAGTTTTCAATAATGGGAATTGATCCTTTTATATATGAAGGTATATTTAGTTTTTTTATACAGAGAGGGAAGGATCGAAATGTGATTGATTACAGACCGATCCATAGTTAGATTGATTTATCTATTATGGGGATTGATCCCTCTATCTTAAAAGGCTAATATATTTATCATGTAAAATCAAAATTGATCCAATCAATTTATGAAATGCACTTAAACATGCATGTAATTTTATATGTGATAGTTATGAAAGAAATACCTAAATTATGATTATCTGAAATCTGAGCATTTCTTTGGTTTTTCTTGAGAGACTTGATATTTTTGAGAAACTTGATAACGAGTTTAAAGATAAAATTACATGTAAATATTTTATTCATAAAAATAACCAACACTCGTAGTCCTTGCAAACTCCACCTTTGCCATTTTCATGTGGCAAAACCTCTCACTTACAACATGACACTTATAGAAATAAGATAAAAACACAATAATGTCCAAGATTTCATAGTGGAACTATGATATTGTTTGGTGAATCCATATTCGTTGCAACCTGATAACCTTGTATATAACTACAATCATATAAACAAAGCATATGACTAGTTGGCTTAAAAGCCTCATTGTACTTTGGTTTAGTTTACATAGAAATAAGAAAACTGTAGAGAGAAATCATGTAGTGTATGCATTAATATCAATCAAGTTTAACATAAAATGAAATGATGCAAAAAATTCTTATCCTAAATATATTCTACCTCTTTATCAATAATAGTATAAAACATGATAACGAAACAATGAATCACTCTCCCATTTTTTGACATATAAAAAGGACAAAACATAAGAGAAATTACAAAATTAAGAACATTTGAAAAAAATCTAATTTATTTTTTATTTTTATAAATAGCTACATAAAGTAACAAACTGAACTATACCTAAATAAGAGAATCAATGTTTTACTATCAACCATAAGTTTCACTTTGCAAACAATACGTATACTATAAAATTTTATCAAGAATCACTTTCTCAATCACCATCTACTTCGAAAATCCCTCATAAAGCATTTTTCAATACAAAAATTTAAAATTTTCTCACGAACTAGTAAATTAGGTAGAATCCTTTTTGTACAAATATAGAATAATAAATGATAAGTCAATCTTCATAAATTCCACTGTAAATGCTTATAATACTTATACAAATCAAAATGGGAGATATATAAAAAAGATGCAAGATCGTGTGTCTGCATGTTTAGTTAAACATGGGTTAGTTTATAAATCTTTAGGTTTTAATTACCAAGAAATAAAGACTTTACTAAAAAAAGCCATAGGATTGGCATTCCATTGCTAAATTTTTATATGTATATGGTTATAATTATATATCCCAATGTGCCTATGATGTAGCACCAAGTGGACTATTAGCGAGTGTATACCATCTTATAAGAGTATGGTATAGATCAATTGGAAGAAATATGCATAAAAGTATTTATTTGAAAGGGCAATCCAAGAATTCCATCCATTTTTTGAGTTTGAAAAATTGCAAATTTTTCAGAAAGGGAATCTTAGGATATGTTGGAAATTACTTATGACAATCATCACTATTTGAAATGTATCTTAATGCCTAAGAGTTGGATATAGTGACTTTTACGTGAGGATTATATTGCTCCTATTTTTTACGAAATACAATATACTCATTGAATAGTTAGAAACTAACTATAATTTCACATATTTAAAAAATATTTGTACATTTTCTTATAAATTGGAAAAATAAAATCTCATTTACATAATAAAGATAGGCTAATATTTTTTTTTAAGGGTTCATTAAGATTTTTAAATTTCAAAATAGATTCTTTTCGTATAAGCTGAGTCAATGTTAAACTAAAAGAATTTATGATGCAGAACTATGTACCACGAACATGACTTAAATAGATTGCAGAAAGTTACATGGGATAAAATTAAGAAATAGAACATAAAAAGAATATAGAAAGAAATAAAAGTATGAAAGGGCCAGATTCTATTTATAATGTATCCGAGATACCTCTTCGCTCTTCACACCATAGAAACCTACTAAATTAATACTTTCAACCAAAAAATTGATCATTTTGAATATATATAAAATATTAACGTTCTTTTTGAAAGAGAGGAAAGATGATATGAACAAATAAAAAAGAAGGGGAAACATAATCGAATTATTTTACATATTTTCTATACATATTTAAATATTCTAGAAATCCAAGACGTATAAAATGGATAAACATGTATTGTGATTTATACTATTACGATTGTTAATGAATATATATGTTGGCTCAGACCAATGAATTTTTAGAATAGATATTTATGCAAATGACTCATGCGATAGGAACCATATTTGAACTACACGAGGATTTCGAGTCCTCTACTCTACCAACTCAGTTATCATGACCATTCACAAAGATAAAAAGAGATTCCAAAATTTTATCCAAGCCTCACGGAATTTCTTGGATCTTCCAAAATGAAACAATGGAAGTTTCATTAAAGTATGAGTAATAATATGTATTGTAAATAATTTCAATTTGAAATTGGAATTACTTTGACTTAAAGATATTCACTTATCCGTATATCATATGTATCCCAAAGCTTATGATAAGAATTTTTTTTTGATCAAATACATTTGTGAATGCGAGAGATTATAGTTAGAATGAATGAGAACTATAACAAATAATTATTGTTGCAAGATAATGAGAACCATAAAAAAATGTTGAACCATTAACAATAGTAATGATGAGATAAATAATTAGGGTATCAAATAGACCTTTATGGAGATAGAGGGACTTTAACGCTCATTTTCAAATAGTATTTCAATACGTACATGATATATATAGGATATTCTTCATCCTTTGGAAAGTTTCAATGGAATTATTCATTTACTAACATAACTAGCCAACTCCATTTATTAGAATAGCTTCATTGAGTCTCTGCACCTATCTTTTTTATTGCTTTATAAACCCTTGTTTGTTTTCAAAATCAAAAAACTCAATTTGGCTTAGGATTATCAATTTTTAATTCCACGGTTTCTCAGAATTTGAAAGTTCTCACTTGGTAGGTTTCCATACAAAGGTAGCGCTACCAATTTTTCCATATCCTTTTTTTTTCTTTTTTTGTGATTAGTGTTACTTTATATTATCATTCTCCTTTTTCTTTCCTTCCTATTATATATAGTTTTGTTATGCTGGAAACGTCGAATTCATTAGTTCATTAAATAATTCATGATCTTTACTAAGGTTCATACCTTGAGCATGTTACTAGAGAAGAAAATCAATATATTATTTATGTAGCTTACCTCTTAGATCTTTTTGAAGAAGGTTGTGTTACTAATATGTTTACTTACATTATAGGTAATGTGTTTGGATTCAAGACACTACAAGCATTTCTGGAGGATTTGTGAATCACTATTATTTATACTAAAAAATTTCAAGGCTCGCCTCATAGTATCTAAGTTGAGAGAGATAAATTGAACAAGTACCGTCATCCTCTATTAGGATTTACTATTACACCTAAATTGGGGTTATCCACTAAAAATTATGATAATGTTGTTTATGAATATCTTTGCAATGGACTTGATTTTACCAAGGATTGTGAGAATGTGAATTCTCAATCATGTTCAATTTAGTCAATTCTCAATCTTTTATGTCAAAGCCCTTTTTAAAGCACATGCTAAAACATGTGAAATCAAAGGACATTATTTGAATGCTACTATAGATGCATGAGAATAAATTATCAAAATGGTAGTATTTGCTAAAGAATTGAGAGTTCCTTTCATAATGTGCGGCTAATATTGCCAGTTCTTAACTCAATGAAATAACTCTCAGCCATCCTAAGTGAGTTGAAGCTGTAGATAAAAAATACAAAGACTTGTTGGCCAATGATGTATGGGCTCTAGTACCTCCGCCCTATGGAAAGAAAATTATTAGGAAACAATGGGTGTTTGTTGTCAAGTTAAAACCAGATAAGACCTTGGAAAGATATAAGTCCAAGGTTGTGGTTAAAGGGTAATGATCAAATTAAAGGAATTAACTATATTGAAACCTTTAGCCCAATTATCAAACATATCACCATAAGTTTGGTACTAAACCCTTGCTTTATCTAAAAGATGGTCAATGAACAAGTTGATGTCAATAATGCTTTTTTAATTGGAGAGCTTGAAAAAAAGTTATTCATGACACAACCTTAAGGATTTATTGATACAGCTCATCCTACATATGTTTGTAAACTCAAAAAGACCGTATATGGATTGAAACAAGCTACTAGAGCCTAGTTTACTAAGTTGTCACAATGCTTACTTGGATAGGGTTTTAAGAACTCACAAGTAGACACGTCTATAATGATTTTTGAAGAAAAAAGAATTTTCATGGTAATGCTCACTTATGTAGATGATATACAAATAATAGAAAATGATACATATGTTATTAGAGACACTATTTTAAAGCACAACTATAAGTTTGCCTTGAAAGACTTGGGATATTTGAGTTATTTTTGGGAATCGAGGTTTTCAGAACTGGTGATAGCTTGCACTTCTCACAACAAAAATACATTCAATAGTTACTTGAGAAGGTTGAAGTTAGTAAGGCCAGCCCTGTAAACACACCATTACTAGCTAGCAAAGTGTTAGCAAAAATTGATAGAGAATTCTTGTTGGATCCTTCATAGTATCAAACACTAGTTGAGGCTATGCAATACTGTACTCTAATAAGACTAGATAAAGCCTATTCAATGAATAAATTGTGCCAATTCTTACAACATCCAATTGATGTTCATTGGTTTACAATGAAAAATTTGTTAAGGTACCTTATTACCTTATGGCTTGTATTTCAACAAATTAGACATCTTTTTTTTAACTGCTTATACAGATACAGATTGCATATCTTGTACTCAAGATCATAAGAGCACTAGAGGTTAATATGTCTACCTTGGTCATTCATTGATTTCATGGAAATCATGCAAACACAAAGTATTCTCTCGTTCCACTATTGAGTCTAAGTTTAGGTCTTTGGAATTGGAAATCACAGGAGTGATATGGATCGAGAGAATACCGAATGAACTATATATTAGTGTGTCTACAACCCTTGTTGTCTATTTTGGTAATATTAGTGCAGGATGTCTTGCAAAGAATCATGTATTACATTACAAGGGAGAAGGTGATGACGAGCAAGGTGAATGTGGAGTATACACCCTTTGAAGAATATATTGTAAATGTGATGACAAAACCTTTACGTTTTCAATGTTTTCATAAGCTAAAAATTAAATTGAATGTTAGATAGATGTATATCACTACTACAAAAAGTACATATGGTCTCGGTTTTTAACCATGATCGTAGGTCTATGACCACAGTTATAAAAACTGAGGCCTAAGTGAGAGAGATCATAGGTAATAACCTAAGGCCTCAGTTTTTTAATAACCGAGGCCATAGGGTATACATAAATTAAAAAAATACAATTAATAATTACAATATTAAAAATTAATATAAATTACAATAAATTTATTAAAAACAATATTAAAAATCATATTATATTAAAATTAAAAGTATAATTACATTCGAGAGTTTATTATACACTAAAACATAATAAAAACTTATATATGCTTCCTTCTAGTTCCATTCCATGCATCATTTACAAGAGTATTTGAGAGATTGTCAGCATCCAAATCATGTGGAATAAAGGTTACCAATGCTAGCACCAGCGCCCAATTGACGCCCCAGAAGAAAGGGTGTTGCTTAAATTCATTTGCTCCTTCCCTTGAACCCAATCTGTTTTTGGGATCTTTATGCAGCAACTTATATATCAACTGTTTTGTTTGGAGATTTACCTGAATCAAGAAATGAAAATTTCTTAAAAATAAACATACACCTTTAACTCTGTTATAAAGATTTATTTTATAAGAGAAAGATCATATATACTTGTATACTTCCTAGAAACTTAATATCTTTTTGATGAATATTGGCAAATGTCTTTGTCTTGTCTTTGTTAGGAAATTTGGATAAAATGGTATAATCACAAATTCTCCCTCCCAAGATCTTTCTTAGCAGAATATCAAATAACAGAGAAATAGATAATACATAACACAAGAATTATAGTGGAAACTCCAAATTAGAGAAAAACCACTTTCGTTGTCAAAAGACAACTAGAGAAAAATTCACTATGTGGAAAATTGTTACAACCACACTCTCAGTAATTTTCTCACACACCCAAAAGACAAGAGCAATTACAAGCCCAAGAGAATTTTCCCACAAAATTCCCTCACTTAAGAACTTCTCATACAAGCTTTTCTCTATTTTTGGGATGATTATCAATGAAGAAATGAAGCCATATTTATAGCCTTCAAGTTCTCATTTCATATGCCAAACATTTCTTCATTCAACAAAATTAGGCTACCTAATTTTTCTATTCTTTATTCAAACAAGGTTAGGCACCTACATCTTTAACAATATGGTAAGCCACCTTCCATGAATTTTCTTCTAAATTAGGCACCTCTTATTTTGACTAACAAACCTAATATTATTTTTAATCAATCATAACAATCTCCACCTTGATTAAAAATAAACATGGTTACCACTACAACACTGTCTATTCCAACAGTCATAATTCTCTACATCGAGAATTATCATACTCCACCATAAAGAGTACACCCACTTAGAATTAATCACCAATTCTAAGAATTTCACATCGACTCATGTCGAAAAAAAAACTTGTTGAAATTTATGGTGCAACTCTCACACTTGGTTTTCACGAGAGTTCATCAGCCATCGACATCCTTTCCACCACACACCTTGCATCTATACCAAGCCAATGCCCATGTGCAAACTTGTGGACCCGCTACGAGTAACATACCCTCTTTCATGGCAATATTTAGAGACTAGCGGCATACCATGAGGATGTACACGCTCTTTTCAAAGAGCATCACTATAGTCTTTGAAAACAGACATACTATTAGCGTCACCGTCGGTATTTGAGCTTCTTGCAGGATCAGCTCCACCCTTTGGACAATATCTTTTGAGGTGTCCAGATTTTCCGCACCCCCAGCACACTATCTTCTTTTTCATGAAATTGTTTTTCTTTCGGTTGTCAGCTACCAATGTTGAGTTTTCAGGCGAAACATTTCTTTCACCACTCAGCCTTTTTTCTTCAGAAAACAACTTGCTAGTAACTTCTGAAAAAATTATTTTCTCCTTTCCATGAATCAAGATAGGTTTCATGTGATCATAAGAAGATGGAAGAGACTAGATGAGCCTTAAAGCTATATCTTCATCATCAAGTTTAACTCCAATGGTTTCCAGTTTAGAGACAATACCATTGAGAATACTTAGATGGTCAAACATAATAGTTCCTTCATTAATACGCAAAGTATGAAATTGCTCTTTCAAATACACCCGATTTGAAACGCTTTTTTCCTGATACAATTCTTCAAGATTTTCCCAGAGTTCTTTGTCCATAGATATTCCATACACATTTGCAAGAATATTTTTGGCCAAACAAAGCCGAATTGCACTTGCAGCTCTTAGATCAAGATCTTCCCAATCTTCATCACTTATATTGGTTTTATTGGACTCAATACCAGTAACAAGGGCTGGTTTCCCCTTTAACGCATTGTGTAACCCATATTGGATCAACAAATCTTTGACTTGTACTTGCCACAAGCCAAAATTGATTCTCCTATCAAATTTCTCAATGTCAATCTTGACTCCTGACATTTCTCCTTCTTTCTTTGAAATTGGCTCTGATACCAGTTGTTAGAAAATTTGGATAAAATGGTATAATCACAAATTCTCCCTCCCAAGATCTTTCTTAGCAGAATATCAAATAACAGAGAAATAGATAATACATAACACAAGAATTATAGTGGAAACTCCAAATTAGAGAAAAACCACTTTCGTTGTCAAAAGACAACTAGAGAAAAATTCACTATGTGGAAAATAGTTACAACCACACTCTCAGTAATTTTCTCACACACCCAAAAGACAAGAGCAATTACAAGCCCAATAGAATTTTCTCACAAAATTTCCTCACTTAAGAACTTCTCATACAAGCTTTTCTCTATTTTTGGGATGATTATCAATGAAGAAATGAAGCCATATTTATAGCCTTCAAGTTCTTATTTCATATGCCAAACATTTCTTCATTCAACAAAATTAGGCTACCTAATTTTCCTATTCTTTATTCAAACAAGGTTAGGCACCTCCATCTTTAACAATATGGTAAGCTACCTTCCATGAATTTTCTTCTAAATTAGGCACCTCCTATTTTGACTAACAAACATAATATTATTTTTAATCAATCATAACAGTCTTGCCCCTGAATAATGTATATCCATAGAGCATTTCGTACAAAAGGATGTCTGGCAAATCCATAAAGCTTGTTATAAGTAATATATATGATTCTTGTAGCATAAATTAAATCTATATGACTCTTTGTGCTGATTAATGGTTCATACATATTGTTTTCTTGTTATGAAGAGAAATATTTATATTTATGCATTTTAAAAATACAAATTTATTGCAAAACTAAAATGACCACAAATTACCAAGAGCCCACCAGTCCACTACACTGGTATGTCCTGCCCCAATTATGATTTCCTACAAAATATTGGATAATACTTCAATAGGAAGAGTCGTGAAATGAGTAAGTAGAATACATAACATATAACAAAGTACAAATTACCACTCTTTCAATTAGTGGAAGTTTGTTTTGAATGAGAAAGCTCATAAGGATCAAACCAGAGCTATGTACTCTTCAGTTCCAACAAAAGAATTTGATGCTCGCATGGGTTCAACCACAAAGATTTTTATCCCAGCTTTAGCATGAAAATTATAATAGTTTCAGCAAATAAAGTATCTAATTTCAGTAAGAAAATGTCACAGTTTGGAACAGGAAAATTGTTAATAAAACTATCACAGTTTGGAAGTAATTTAAAGCTTAACTTCTTACCTTGATAACCAAATAAAAAGCATTTTTTCTTCGTGTGAAGCAGATAAAAAATTCTCCACCAATTAATACATGTATCAACATCAGCACCAAACACCAAGCACTAGGCGCCATAGACAAGCACCAGCCTAGTATGCCAACACCAGCACCAGCGACCAGCGACCCATTGAACAACGACCACTGAACCAGCGAGCTGGGAAGAGGAAGAAGAGAGGAGAAGAAGACTCGAGATCAAGAGGGGAAGAGAAATTTCAGATCTGGAAAACGAATAAAGTAGTTAGGAGATAAATAATAGAAAAAAAAATGAAGAAGAAAAAAATGAAAAAATTGATGTAACTTATGATCACGGTTATTGATAAAAACCGAGGCTATAGACATATCCTATAGCCTCGGTTTTTATTAAACCGTAACCAAAATCTTATGAAATTTTTTTAAAAAAATTGAGATCATAGGTGTGAGATAATATGTATGTTTTTTAGTAGTATAAGTATAAATGGGTTGTTAGATTCTTACTAATGTTAGTAGAGTTTGTTATTAGTGCCGATTATAGTTTGTTATGGTTGTTATAATGCAAGTTGCAATAATGATAAGTGTTCACACACAAATAAGTGCGTGCCTCAGCAATCTATAAATACCCAGATCTATAAATATCCCAATGGTATCACATGTGCGAGTATTTAGAAATATCTAAATTCTTAATTTTTTTTTAACCTTTCTTCTTGCTTCTGTTGCTATCAATTTAACGGTGTAAATCTTTCAAAAAAAAAAAAGATCAATAATTCCTCTCACATTAACTACTCTTTTTTCATCCTGATTCATCAATACGAATCACAATTAAAATTTAACATTGAATGACATTTATCTTATTATTTATAATTATTATTATTAATATATTTTTTATTAATTAAATATTTTTTATTTTATATTAAATATTTTTTACATCAAATTTAAATTTTATTGAATTTACCTCAAGATCAAGTATTTTACCAAAAATCAACTCTCTAGTCTTACTTAATTCGAAGGATTAACTAAACACGTGCATAATATAAAAATATTTATTAAAAAGAGTTGTAAGAACTAAGAACAATAGAGGATGATGTAATCAAATGTGGGTTCATAGGTGACGTGGTTGGATAAGCACAAAAGAGAAGTAAGTACTATACCTACCTACAGTTGGCGTAATGGTTATCCCTACTTTACCTATACCCTCTTTTTGGAAATTACACGCGTCACCTTTCTAAATGGAGTTGATAGCTACCTCTGTAGAAATAAAGGAAAATAATATGAATACATATTTTTCATTTATATTTATACCTAAATTATTTAAATATTTACAATTATAATATATATAATGATTAAATGATCCTGATACAAAAATTGTTCCAAATTTATCCTATTATAGAATTACATTTAATCACACAGTCAATAATGTCGCACACATTAGGTAAAAATAAACTACTAATAGTTTATTTTACAATAAATATGACAAAAAGGGATAATTATGAAGATAAAAATTACATAAAAAGATAGACAAAAAAAAAAACATGGTATATGAGATGAGAAAAACAACAATAGACGACAACGAAGCTCTCCAATCAATCGTATCTTTTTATTCGCAAGTATATTCGGATTATTTTTATAATTGTACGTTAAACAAATATATACGAATAAACATACCTAAATATCTTATATATGAGTTATATTATTAATTTGTTTACCTGTCTAACTGTCATACAGAGGTTAGCACCTAATCGAAACTATCTATTATTCAATTCAACTACATGAATATGATAAAATTGTATAAAATATAAATTTTATTTATGAATTATTATCGCATATAAAATATAATATATAATATTTAAATTTTAAATTAATATATTTATAATAAAATTTATTATTTATAATTTTATCTAAAAAATCAAATAAATAAAAAGTATGATTAAATTATTATAAATATTTAATTTTAAATTAAAATAATAATTTAATGTAATTATATTATGTATAATAATTAAATATAATACATTATAAAATAAAGTATATATTTATTTATAATTTTAATAATAATTTAATCTAAATTAAATTACAATAAATTATAAAATATGTAAATCTAAATCCGAACAAATTGTATATTTTTAAATTCCAATCCAATTTGATTGTAAAATATTTTAATATTTTTCGAATCAAATAATATTTATTAATTTAAATATATTGATAAAATTATTTATTCACTCCTGTTAACATATGTTGTGCTCGTTTGCTATCTTTATAACATTTTTTATTCAAATTGAATTCGAAAATCCTCTAAAGTATAGTAACCACGTGATGCAGGCAATCACAAACTATTAAGACAAAGTAATCTTATAAGTATGGTAAATCTATATACATGAAACTAACACGCAGTATGAGATGTGTGCTAATTTAATTTTAAATTAACTCAACTTTAAAAATAATTTTTTAAATACAATCACAAATCATTAATATCAAATAACACCTAAAATATTATTTACTCAAAATAAGAAAATAATTTTTTATTTTGACAAACCAAGTTAAAAAACCACCAAACATTTTCCATATTTTCTAATCTATAAAAACATTTACAAAATAAGGTATTTGCAAAAAAAAAAATGGCTATTAATATCCTCCTTTATCACAATACTCTCCAACTCATGTTGACAAAGTCTGGACGAACAACAAAAAAACATATTTTTTTGTTTTAAAAATTATCAAGTAATTTTTTTTTTCACAAATAACAAAAATACAACAAATACAAAACAAAACAACAAAAAAGGAACATAACATACATACTAAATGAATCAACCCACGTGGTATGTGTAAATATACATGCATAGTGTTTAAAACTAAGTGAGTGTGTGTATCATTGAATCCTCAATACCTTTTCTTACAAAGAGAAAGATATAACATTAAATAAAATTACATATTCTATATTTTACACACAAATGCCATTAAAGATTCAAATGATTTACATGACTTTAAACCTAACAAATAATTACCTAAAAAATAAAAAAATAATAAATCTTATGAGTAAAAGATATATTTAAATATAATTTTAAAATAAAAAATTTAATATAATATAAAGAGAGAATAGATAAAAAAAATATTAGTATTCATAATAACTATTATTATGTATATATATTGTAATGGAAAAAATATATGAACTTCCTATATGCAAACAATATTCTATTTTTAACAAATAGAGAAATCAAAGCGGAAGATTGAGAAAGATAAATAAAAATAATTGAAACTACGTGTGAAAGAGAATTTATTTTATTAGTAAATTTTTAATATTTAATAAAAAATTAATTTTTAATATAACTACTTTATTAATTAAATTTTTTGATATAAAAAAGATAATAATATTATTTTTTATTTAAAAAGTATCAAAATAAATTTCATTAATATTATTTTTAAATATATTTTAATGATGTTATCGAAAATTTTCATTTTCTTTATATAACTCTCTGGAGTTGTGATAATCCAATCGAGTAGGGTTCTAACCATTTTCTTCGTAAGGGCATATCCAACCATTTTTTTCTATTTTGCATTAAATTTTATATTATTTTTTATTAAAAATTATGGTAAATTTTTATTTTTTTAAATTCACAAAACTAAATATTACATTAAAAAATATATTCCATTATAAAATAAAATATTTTTTTATTTTTCTTTTATTAATTATTATATAGAATGAAACAATTATATATTACTATTAGTTAATTAATAATAATTTATTAGAAAAAAATATTATTTAAAAAATTAAAATTATATTACATAAATATAATATTTATTAAATAAATTAAAAAATATAATTAAAAAAGATATTAATTCGATAAATTACTTTATTCATCAATCAGTGAATGTTTAATTAACACATTTTGATTTATTATACTTTTATCCTATACTTAGCTTAAATTTATTATATATATTAAAAATTCAATAATATTTTTAAATTTTAAAAAAATTTCGTAATGTGTACAGTGATAATGCGATCAACAATATAATATCAAATTTAGTGTAATATTCTTCATCAAATTAAAATTTTATACTAAATTTAAAAGTATAGTGTAGGGTTAAGTTTCTAATGGAGCTAAATTAAACGCTGTATATAAGGTTGGGTTATTGACATTTTTATATAATAAATAATAAATAATTTTTAAAATTAAAAAAAAAAAAATTTTAATAATTTTAATTGATTTAGAAGATATGTATTAAAAGTAAAAAGGTGTTTTTGATATTTTTTAAAAATAACAAAAAATATAATATAAAATAATAAAAATAATGTGATAATAATTTCATCCTATATTAATATATATTATTTACAAACAAGACGTTAAAATTACAGTATAGTGGTATACACTAATAATCATGATACTTGTTTGCATCTTATTATTTGATTACTTATATAATAAATTAAAAAATAACTCATAAATTAAAAAACATAAAATTAAAAATTCATATGCAATTCAAATCGAACAAATTCAACTTATAAGCAAGTTACATAAAAAAGACTTATTTATTATCATTGTGAAAAAATATATTTAAAAAAATACAAAGCTTGTAATATTTTTTGTTGAGATAATTTTAAATAAAAATAGTACTTTTTATAATTTCCAGTGAAAGTTAATTAATTATAAAAAAGAAAATTTTTATAAAATAAAATATTATTATTACATTTATGTGCATTATTAAATCATTGTTTATTTAATAAATTATATAAGAGTATATATAAAATATATGTGAGCTACATATATGAAACTAGATTACATTTATTTTCATTACACCAATCAACTTATGACACAATGGCTTGGGATTATGTTATCTCATTACTCATATTTTTCTAGGAAAATAGTTTTCAAAATAAGTAATGTTATGAAATAACATACATTGTTTGGATTTAATTGTAAATACTCAATACAATCATATCAATATTCTATATCACAAACTTAAGCACCACTATAATATATATATATATATATATACTTAATTAAACACATGACAGTTGAGATGGAGGTATATATATCATTAGTATTATTTTATTGTCTTAACTGCTGTCATGATATCATTAGTATTTTCTTATATTGTCTTAACTGCTGCCATGAAATCCATGAATTAAAGAAAATTAGTCTAAATTTTTATGTAAACCTACTCCTAGTATTTAATTTCCAAATATTATTTTATCCTTTTTTGAGCATTTTGTTGGCTTTTCCGAAAATCGATTCTAATTAAAACAGTGTATTTTGTTTAAATAGATATCTTGAATTATTTTAATTTCCTATTTGTTGTCTTCCTCTCCCACACTCAATCGAGAGAAGCTTTCTTATTCCATGCATAGCACACAACCTACACCAACATAGTCCACACAAATGGAAAGATCCACACCATTTCCATTTCCAACACCCCTGCGTTTGCGGCCACCAATTAGCAGGTATACTTGAATGACATTTAAGGGCCTATTGTATCATTTATCTCATGTCTGTTTAATATAACGAAAACTTAACGTAAATGAGAATGTGAATATTATTATTATGTAATTAAAATAATATAAATATTAAAATTAAAAAAATTAAAAAATATTTTTATTATTTTTAAATGAATTAAAATGAGAAAATAGAATTAATCGTACTCGTAAAGAATAAAAAAGCAATGAATATTCTCCATATTATTAAAATATTTTATATTTAATTTGAGGTTAAAAAACAAATCAAATAAAATAATATGAATAATTCTTATTACAATTTATATTTTTATAATCCAAATATTAACTTAATACATTATATGTTTTCACGGTTGGATCGTACAATTCTAGGCAGAGCTTGACTGGGGTGGGTCTATGCTTCCCTCACTTCCATATATAATAAATTTTAAAATTTTAGATATTTTATATAATTAAAATAGATATTTTACTCTAATAAAGCTATTCATTTTTATATAAAAGTGAATAAAAATATAAGAACTTATTAGGTAATTTTTGTCTTTTTGGGAACTCTATTCAAAACTCTATTCAAGGGCACACAAGAGATGACTGAGGTGGGCCATGATCCTCAACTCTATAAATTTTTAATATTATATATTATAATTTTACAATTTTAGGTTTAAAAGTCAATAAAAATAAAATAACTTTTCATGTAAAATAATACTATTCTTTATTTACAATTAATAAAATTATAGCATATAGAATTTAATTTTAGTTATACTTCAATAAAAAATTTCTAGTTATACTTCAACAATTTTTTTTTTGATTGAAAATCATTTCAATAATAAAAATAATCAATAAAAATAAAAATTATTAAAACTATAAGTTAAAAATTTTCAAATAATATTAATAACTTTATAAATATTTACTCGTATTAATACGTAATTGGACTTAAAATTAAAATATGACATGTTAAAATAATATGAGATTACTTTTTAACAAAGTTCCATTGTGATAAATAAATTAATTCATGTATTAAATTGTGTTAAAAATTATTTATTCTCATATAATCATAACTGTTAATTGTTATATGAATTAAAAATCATCCATGAATATAAAATGTATCGTGAGAAAACATTAGTAAGTAATTTATATTATATTTATAGATTTATTAAAAAAATTCAGTTAAAAAACATTAATTAAAAATCATTTAATTTTACTAGTTTTGATTTGAATTTTAATTAATTAGAGTTATTTAATATTAAAATTCAATCAATTAAATTGATTTAATATTATTGGGATATTATTTTTAAATCTTAAAATATTTAATTTATGTAATTTTATTTTTTTTATCCAAAAGTAAAATTTGGTTCAATTACTTTTTAATAAACCAGCTCTAATTCACTAGCTTTTCAATGTACAATTTTTTTTTTAAAATATGAAATTGAAATTTAATTAGAATAAATAAGAATATTGAATGAATAAATTTATCTAAAATCCCAACCGTCCTGATGTACACAACATTATTTTTGATTATTTAATTTATTATATATGTTTTTTAATTAATATAACCTTCCTAAAAATTAATCTCTCGTTTGCTTAGAAATTAGAGGAATCATAGTTACGTAAATTTATATTAATTTTTATTTTAATATCATTTAAATTTTATCATATATTAATATTATTTTAAAAATAATATTTTTTAAAATTTTAAAATAATTATGATAAATAATAAAATATATAAGTTATGAGTAGTAAAAAATTAAAAACAATTAATATATTTACGAATCAAAGAAAAATATGTATCAAATTATTATAGTCAAGAATTTACTCCTTGACACATTCCATGTAAGCTCATTGATTTCCGGAAAGTGTGAAAGATAAGACAAGAGACTGGTAAAGGAGGATGAAAAATTGAAAGCTATGCAGCATCTTATAATATTCCAATTGAATATATTACCATTTGGATAAACATTGTAATAATTAATACAAGAAACCAAGGAACAAAGATCCCATATAATTGGTAGAGAAGAGAGAGAGAGAGAGAGAGAGAGAGAAATGTGTCATGAGTTGGTTGCTTCTGCGATTGTGGCATCCAATGTCATACGAGGAAATCAAAGTCAAATGTATAACCAATCAAATCAATGCAGTTCTAACAAAACGACAAAATTCATCACCAATAAAAAGCCCAACCCTCTTCTTTCAAACATTTCAAACCCCTTCATTTCTCTAAAACCTTTAAGCCTAAGAAAGCCAAAAACTGTTTTATTATCTTGTCTTCTTTTATTTATATATATTTTCTTTCTTTCTTTCTGAAAACTAGCAACAATGGAGGCCATGACAAACTCAGAACTTCCTCCAGGCTTTAGATTCCACCCAACAGATGAAGAATTGATTATGTATTACCTCAAAAATCAAGCCACATCAAAACCGTGCCCTGTTTCTATTATCCCAGAAATTGATTTCTACAAATTTGATCCTTGGGAATTGCCTGGTTAGTGTTATAAAATAAGCCAAAGACTATTTTTTTTTTTAAAAAGAAAAAAAGAAAAAAAAAATAGAAATAATATTGAATTTGATAATTGATGTTTTATTTTGTGTGATTGCAGAGAAAACTGAGTTTGGAGAAAATGAATGGTATTTCTTTACTCCACGGGATAGAAAGTACCCAAACGGAGTAAGGCCTAATAGAGCAACTGTATCTGGTTATTGGAAAGCTACAGGCACAGACAAGGCAATCTATAGTGGCTCTAAGTATGTGGGTGTAAAGAAAGCTCTTGTATTTTACAAGGGTAAGCCCCCAAAGGGTCTTAAGACTCATTGGATTATGCATGAATATCGCTTAATTGAGTCAAGAAAACAAGCCAACAAGCATGTTGGATCCATGAGAGTGAGTTTTTTTAATTTTTTTTTTTTTTAACTTTTGAATAAGTACTCGGAGAGTCAGAGTCCCATGCATTTTATGTAACTTATGGAACATATGTGCCTCTGTTTAAAGAATTTTTATGCGTCTATTGAGCTACCACACATACTAACTGACAGGAGCTTGCGTATGTGTAAATGTTTTCATTTGGATGATTGGGTCTTATGCAGAATCTATAGGAAGAGGCAAACAAGCAAAACTATGGAGTTGAACTTGGAAGATTCAAGTCCCCAAATCGATGTAACGTCTGCAGATGAACATGTTAATGAAGAAGAACAAATGTTGAAATTTCCCAGAACTTGGTCCATTTCACATCTATTAGATTTGGAGTACTTGGGTCCAATGTCCCAACTTTTGAATGACAATTCATATAACTCAAACTATGATTTTCAGAACATGTTGGCCAGTTCAGGCACTAGCCAAGCTCAAAAGTCTCAATTTCAATTTGGTGAAACGGCTAACCAAAACATAGACTCAGGGAATATTAATTTCCAAGTGACTCAAAGTGGCATCTCTAATTCATCAAATTATATGAACTCAATGTATGATTTGGATCGTTGAAGAATTTAAAATTTTGGGTTAAGGTTATTCAACTTCATATAATGGGGCTTCTCTCATAAATTATGAAATTGATTATTTGTAAGAAAAATTGAATCCTAGATAAATTGTAAAATAGATTGATCCAGATACTTCCAATCAGAAACCATTTATTAATCTCATTTTATTCCTATAAATCTGTTAAACATAATATTGATATTTAACTCCCTGCGAAATAAACTATCCAACATGTGTTGTGTAAGCAGCAGATATGCAAAAGGAATGAAATTGGCCTTTCTTTAGATAATCTATTATACAGGTTGACTCTCAGTCACATTTATGCAAAAAAGAAGTAAAAAAAAAAAAAGGTTTTATCTTAAGCCTTAAGAAATTCTAAAACTAGTAACTCAATTATACACGCATATATGATTTTTTGATAAAGAAAAATAAAAAAAGATGGATGTAAACAGATATATAACTTTATAAATGGTCAAAATTTTATACCGACGACTGAGTATTTATATTACATGGGTTTGATTTATTGAGATTATAATTATATGATATATTTATAATTGATATAATAAATAATTATTAATTAAAATAATAAAATTTAATTTTTAAAATTGTAATTAATTATCATATTACACTATATGATAAATAGATTTTATTAAATGTAAAAAAGTATATGAGTGTGTGTATTGTTTATTTAAAAAAAACAACTATATAAATGGTCAAGGATAACACGTGGAAATCAATTCCATGAGCTTAAATATAGTTTGGTTTGATTATGATTTATCAGACATTTTGTGCTTCCATCACCCAGAGACCAGAACCTGCCTAGTGCTTAATGAGTCATTGCCTCATAGGTCCTCTGTTTTAGTAATTATCTTATCTTATTAGATTTAATTAAGACTCTAATTCCCAAGCTAATGTAAGTGTAACGAACTATAAGAACGTGTGCACAGAGTGGTTAAGAAATTTGACAAAGTGGAGTTAAAAAATTAAAATTATTTATTTATTTATAATTTTATTAAAAATACAACACACAAAAATAAAATAGATGAATTTGATCCTTTAAATAATTATTTTATCCATTATAAAATAAATAAAATAGTGAAGTAATAGATAAACAAAATTTAATCAGAGAATTAAGTAAATAAAGATTTTATTTTTATTTTTATTTTTTTCCCATTAGGCAGTGGTATAGTATGAATGTGTCATTCACTAAGTTACAAAGTAAACCAGCTCTTCTTCTATATAGACTAATAATTAGATTTTTTTACCATCAAAATTTTACTTTTATTATAAAAATATTATTAAATTTAAAATTGTTATAAAAACATCTTATACCAGCTAATATTGTTTTTTTGTTAGCTATGTCACAAATTTTATGAAAATTACATTTACCTCCTTTACAAATACTTAGATTTGAAATGAGCTAACGAAATTATAAAGTTTACAAACGAGAAATTTTAATAAGTATAAAAGGTTTAGAAATTTATACTTATTTTAATATCCATATTATTTAAATTTTACCATGTGTTAAATTATTTAAAAAATTAAATCATTTCACTAATTTTTAAAATAAATACATTACAAAATATAAAAATATAGGTATAATTAAATAATATTAATATTTTTTAAGTTTATAAAATAAAAATAGTTAAATTTAATGATAATTTTATATCGTGCAATACCTTTTAAGTTAGATGATATTTGTCTTAAAAAAATTTATATTTAAGAAAAAAATTTGGATTCCATTGCCTAGTTAACATGAAAAGGAGCATATTGCCTAGTTAACATGAAAAGGAGCATATTGCCTAGTTAACATGAAAAGGAGCATATTGTATGATAGTGAAATTTATATTATTTGAAAAATACCGTTAAAAAAGAGACTAATTTAAACTAAATATTAAATTATAGGATTAAATATATCCATTTTAATAAATATAAAATTAAAATATTGATTAAGTTATGTTACAAGAATAAATGAATCCAAAACTTGTTTGAGTTGAAAAGATTATTTAAATTTTATGTAATTATTAAAATTATTAAAATTATTATTATTATTATTATATATTTTAGAAAAAATTAAAAAAATTGTGAAATTTTTATTAAAAGTATCAAAATTTTCGTAAAGCTAAAATATTTATAAAAGATAAAAATAAAAAAAACGTCTCCATTTGTCAAAATTTTATCCACGATATCACAATGCTATCCATATTTTACATGATATTTTGAAGAAAAAAACATTTTATTTATAACAACATTTTGTTAACAATATCATAACATTATAATATTTTTGTCTAAAGATATGAATATTTAAGTGTTTAAAATCTCGATTATATTAATAATATCAATGATATTTTCAAAAAAGAAATATTTCTATCATATTGTGATGTATATATTACAATATAATTAACTCATTATTAATAAATAGTGGACAATTATTATTACATCTCACATTTTTATTTTTATGTCTAACCCAATATTATTAGGTTATTTGATGTATACCGGTATTTGATACATATATTTTTACTATTTTTTTATCTTGTAACATGTGTCATGTTATTGTTCGCTAGTAATAGAGTTATTTTTATTGGTTTTCAAGATATGACATGCTATATGAGCATGTAATGTAAAAAATATAAAAGTTATTGATAGAATTGTTGTTAGGTTATTGAAATTAATGAATTGTTAAAACAAATTAAGAGTATTTTAAGGAAAAAAAAATAAAATTTTAAGGTGTTATTCTTCACTTTTAGTGTGGTTTTTTATATCTTGTCAAATTTTATATATTTTTTTAATTCTTGTTGTATATTTATTGATAATTTTTGTGTATAAAATAAAGAGTCTATTATTTTATATAATATTTTATCTTTTTCTATTTAAAGTTCCTGTTAAAATAATATCCTACACAATTACATAATTGAAACACTTTGTATGCTTATATATTACACACTACTAAGAGTTCGGAGCATGAAGTTTGCATGTTAAGTCATGTTTATGTTTTGATTTGATTTATGTTAGTTTATATGTACTTATGAAAAATTAATTGGAATTTTTTTCAAACAAAATTCAATTTTTTTAGTGTTCATCAAGGTCTTCGTTGTTGTGGTTGGCACAATGGTTACTGAAGAGCCAAGGGCTGGAGGCAACTTAGATACTATAGAATATGATGCTAAAATTATAAAAGGTATAATATTTTGTATTTATATTATTAACTGTTTAATTTACTTAATTGTTTGTTATAGAATGATTTTCATAAATAATTAATTGATGTTATCATTAGTATGAATCCTATATGAACCTACCACGTATTTGTATTATCAATTGCATTCTTAATACAATCTGAATTTTATTTAAATATATTCACCAGGATTTGATTATGAGTAAAAAGTCTCTTTTTTCTTTATTGCTTTCTAATTATCACATACGCTTTGTATTTGATTTCTGCTCTTGCATACTATATATTTTTAGTATTTAATGTATATTGCATGTTTTATTTTTGTATTTATATTCGGTTGATGTCATGTAGGTTGATTATTAAATTATTTATTTAAGTCTTTAACTCTTTCAAAATAAAACAAATTATTTAATTAAAGAAATTAATTAATTTAATTTAATTTGAATAATGTTATAAATCTAAATTGTATTTCAAGTGCGTTGTTACCATTTTATTGATTATAATATTAAAAAATGAGATATTAATATAATAATTACATGATAATTTACTAACGCGTATCAATTATATATTAGCATGAAATAATAAAGTATCAAACAACGTTACAATCTTTTCCTTTTCACTTATAATATAATATTTGAAGTATAATGAAATTCACGTTTTTAATATCAGGTACACCATATAAATATAATTAATATAATATGATTTTAATACGATACATATAATTCATTTAATTAACATATTAAATATGATATAACATGAAATGATAATACGAATTAATTTTTTTAATATATATTTTATTATTATGGTTATTTAAATTTTATTAATACACACTTTGTTTTCTTTAGTTTTTTAAAGATTTGATTCTAATTTTTTAATTTTATTAAAATTAATCAGAAGGAACTAAATGTGTTAAAAAAATTTTAAAAAAAATACGTCTAAATCATAATTTAAAACATCATTTGAAATAAAATTTTAATCTAATTTTTAAATTTATAATAAAAAATTTAATTAAAAGTCAAAGGAACTAAATATAATAAAAAATGAAATAATTAATTATAATAAAAAATGAAATAATTAAATTATAAACTTGATAGAAGTTATAGGGTTATAAGTATTGTTTTGTATAATTATTATATTATACGATAATCAAATATGAAAATAATGTGACACTTAATCTAAGAAATATCTATTAGTTAAAATAATATATTTTATTTTATTAGTATTTAAGTTAATTAATATGTGAAATTTTATAAAAAAAAGTATTTTAGCCCGTAGCTTTTATAAAAAATTGTTTTAACCTGTAGCTTTTAATTTTATTATTTTAGTATTATAATTTTTAAAAATTTATTTACTTTAATTTTAAAATCTCAAAAAATAGGAATAAAACATACTTTTTATAGCAAAAGATGAACTTTAAGTAGATATTTTTTAAAGGCAACCAACACACTAGGATTAACCTTTTGAAAGGGTCGTGGCTTCTCCTTTTGCCAAACAGAGAGACAAAATGACCTACGCCTTTTCTGTTTAATCTTCTTTACATCGAGCTTCTCTCACCATAGGTTTGATCACCAACTCAGTTTTATAAAGTGGTTGCATTTAGAGTAATTTATGTTTTTACACATCTTACACATACTGATATATATTCTAATTAATCGATACTTTTACGTATAATATCATATATATATATATATATATATATATGAATTTAGTATTAAAACAGACACATTCTATCACTTATTTCATTGCATCTCTTTAATTTCTCTCGGAACGCTTTAGTTTTGAGTCTGGGTTTTTCAGTTAAGACTACCTATTCAATGTTTTAAATCTGTTTGGACGTCAAAAAGCTGGTTCATTGGCTGCAGTGATTTGTTTATTTTGTTGGGTTACTATCAGTTTTCTTGCCAGCTGACTTGGGTGTTCTCTATCGGAAGATAATGGTTTTCGATCGTAGTAGTTTAATTTAAATTATAATCATTTAGATACGCTGAATTAAATCTGTTTAATTTTATTAAAATCTTATTTTTATTATTATATATAAATTTTAAAGATTAACTTTATAATTTTTTAAATTTATTTTATTTTTGATAGAAGATACTATGCATACTACATATCAAATTATTTACGGCAGTTGTACTATAAAAACTCTTTAGTGGTTTTTTACCCACAAAAAGGAAAGAAAATAACAACTTTACAAGCGAATTAATAAACCTGAGAATATTTGGTCAGAAGGCTTCAATTTGGCAATTTTTTTTTCCCCAATAGTATAATAATACTAATATTGAATGGTAAGTACATCTTAGTAGAGAGATACGTACACTCAAATGCTTCATTTCCCTAATAGCAAAAATAACAATAATAAATAAATAAATAAATCTTCCTTTCTATCATATTGTTGTCTGGTCTTCATTTTTCTAGTTGAATTTAATTTAATTTTTTGAGTCTCCAATTTAGCCTATAAATAACACAATTTATACAATGTGTAAATCATCTGGTCTAGTGAATTTGCGTAATTGTGAAAGAAAAGAAAGATATGAGAATCGAGGAAATACAGTTGGGTAGGAAGATTGCTAAAAAATGGAAAATGCTACATATATACTTTCCTATGCCACATCATGTAATGAGAATTGTCTAGAGCATGCATCTGGATTATAAAATAAAACCTTGTGAAAAATCAGGTTTTCATCTAGAAAAATAAATACACCTAGAGAACAATTCCACATTTCTATAAATACGTAGAATTTATCAATTTGTGGACTAAATAATCTTTATGAGGGTAAAAATGATCAATATATACTGTACTATAGAGGATTACTTTTGTTTTTCTATTCAAATATCTTGGTCATAGGTTGTTTTTGGTAGCCCAGATAGTCAGTGTGTTGGACTCTACAATTTATTGAGAAAAGATGACCTAAAATAGCTTAATTTTATGTAATTTTGTATTTTTTATTAAAAATATTCGGAGTTAGATTTATTATAATCTTACCACAAAAATAGATAATCTTAACTTAGTGGAATTTCAATAAAAAATAAAATTCGTGTTAACGCATTAACCTAACTAATGTGACAAGACATTAATCTATTATAAAAATACACATTCAATTTACTAATAAAGCTTAACACAATAATAAGATAATAAACTTATTAGAATAGTAATAAAGTGATTTTGGTAAAACCATGAATCTAACACAAATACTTTAGGATAGTTTTGTAAATCACACATTTATTCAGGCGTGTTTGAGGTAAGTAACTATTTCTCTACTATACTCAACTTTTAAGGTTCATTTCCATTTTTAACCTCCTAATGATCAAAACATAAAAGGGCATCAGCTTTGTAAGACAATCCTGCTCAAGCATTACTAATGGCTCCCTTCTTTGGATATTCTCTACATGGATGTTATTTACAAGAAATGTGTTTTGGTTTCAACTTTATATTTTCAAATGCTTCAGGCTTTGAAAAGCTGCTTTGGTTATGAGCCATACCCAGGATTCCATACAGCAGTTCAAGCAAGGATTGATGCTGAAATCAGTGAACGGCAAGAAAAGAAGCAGAAATTCATTTCGTCATATTTTTCTGTGTTTTTTGTTTCAGTGACATAAAATTTCACTGATCCTTGTGAAGAAAATTGAATGTTCATTTGGACCTTCTTGCGTGTATAAAATTTAAATTGTGAATGAAAGACTTCAACCAGATGTATCTCGTGAATTGCAGAAATTCTGACTCAGTGGAAATATCTTTGGAATTTCATTTACATATGATGCAAGATTGCCATATTGTTGAGTATATAATGCGTATCAGCAAGGTTGAAATGGAGATCATATATGGCTCTGACTCTTGATATCAATAGGTGTGTCAATGTTTGACACTACATGACACGGATAAAAATATCAATAAAGATTTTATTATTTTTTAGACAATAAAAAGAAAGTAAATTATTTTGATATATCAACCAATAACACAAAAATCTGATACGATTAATATCAAAACATGACACAAATAACATAAAATGAACACGAATAACACAATACGATTTCCATCCCTAGAACACAATAATCAAAAGTGAACAATTAGATAACAATTTTGTTGAGAAGAATTTGATTTCGTTGTATATTATTTAGTATAGTTTTTGTCTTCCATAATCTTCATTGAAATCCCTTGTTTTGAACAATGAATTCTGGTTAAGAGAGATCCTATCTAAATCTCATTTAGGCGTTTTTCTTTTTCATTACATCTGTGTCAATGTAAAATATGATATATTTTTTTTGTTCTATTAGATATTTATGGTACATTTTCAAGGATTACTCATCAAACTTTTTATCTTTTATACTCGTAGATGTGCAATTCTAATCTTTGGAATAATTAGAATGCTAAATAACAAAATTAATTGCAATTATGTAATTATGACAATAAGGAGTTTCAGTTCTTCATTATCCACATCATTGTCATTATCACCATCATTAATTAGCGCAGTTTTGAAAACGACACTTTTGTTTTTTTAGGTGTTCGAAAACTCATCTCAAAGATTTGAAGTGAATCAACAAGTTCCTCAATTTTGATGAAAGCAATTTGGTAGTGAGCAAAGAATCTTTCAAATTATCCTGAAATCATCAATTTTCTCTCCAAGATTTGAAGTTGTATTAATCATACTATATAATTTAATATAAAATTCAGAAAAAGGTCTCAATCATGCGAAGTTTGGTTCTTTTAACTTGGGTGGCATTCTAATGAACAACCTCTAAAATATCACAAGAATACTTAGCAATATCAACATTAAAGATACGACGAACCTCTTCAGCAGACACAGTAATAAAGATAGCATTAATATCTTTTTGGTTTCAACTACTATCAATATTATCTTCAATGGTTCATTTGTTCTTAGGTTTAAGAGTGACAACATTATCTATTATAATCATAGGTGGTTCTCAACCATAAATAAATGAATTTCAAACACTTTTATCTATATAAAGTAAAAAGCTCTCATACGAGTATTCCAATATAGGGAATTGGACCCATTAAAGAAGGGAGTATGGGTCGTAGAAGAACTCTCTCTCAAATGATCCATAACAAGGTCTTAGACACATACTAAGTATATATATATATATAATGAACAATTATGATATCAATTGAGAGTTTTTTTATTATGGATCTAATTAACAAGAGAGGTGAATAGTTAATTAATCAAATTATTCCATATTAAAATTTCACAAACGATCTAACATATAATCGTGTGTAAATAAAATAAGTGAAAATAAATAAAAATTTGACACGATAGTTTAGTTCAAAATAATCTAGACCACACCAATGACCTAAGAGGAAAATCACCGGTCCACCAGATCACCTAATTATCCACTATGAAAATAAGATCCAATTATAAGGCCACCACTTAAATTACTCTCCAAGATAATACCCCAAATAATCTACTTATAAGCTTATGATTTATTTCACAATTTTCATAAGAAAGATATATGGATTCAGACCAATATTTTGATAACTTGAGTCGCATAAATAATCGAATTCGTTCAATTAGTACCTAAATACTTAGCACAACAACAATTTGTCTTAGAGTAGATTCAATAATGAATAACCCTAACTAGAAGATTTAACAATATATCAGTTAATATTAAATCATCTTACAATCCTAGAACAAGCAAATTAAGCACAAATTTAATAGAGATAACTTCTTTAAAAATAAATATTTAAACCAAATAATTATGATATTATACCCATAATTATTTTATCCAATAATTTAAAATAAAATAAAGAAGAAACTATATGAATATTTAATCAAAATATTATAAACTAATTAGGCTTATTAACCAATCAAATACAACAACTAATATTTGATAGATTAATTAAAGAAAGAAGCTTAAACAAATATGATATTATTTTTGCAAAGTTATTTGAAAGAGAAAACTTAAGATGAAAAGATTTATTCTCTAATGGTTGAGAGAATAAGAGACATTAGGTTTGTTTATATAGAAAATATTGAAGTCCTAATGTTAGATTAAACTCCAATTACAAATCTATACATTAAACAATTCATAAAACAGTAAATAATAGGAAAAATATTCTAATTGAAAAGTTTGGCTAGAGTAAATAATTAGGTTATAGTTGAAATCATCGTCGCTCGATCGATCATCGAAACCCTTTTCGATCGATCCAATCAAGATTAATAAAAACACGAGATCAAGTACATTGAATACGATCAATTCTCAATCAATTCAGTCCTCGATCAATTGATCTATCCCAATTTTAAAATTAACCTGAGAGGACTTAGATCATAGTAGATCGATACTCGATCAATCTACCTTCTTAATCGATCTAGTCATTGCTCGATAAATCAAGCACACATATACACTAAAAGTTCATATGTGTCTAATATGAAATATAACGTGTACAAGAATAAAAGTATACATGAAATATATTCATTTGAAGCTCAATGGTTTCTTTGACTTGATTAGTGACTTGGAAAACATGCTTAGAAACTAAATTACATTTAAATGTTTTATTCAGAAATATCGCCGATACTCATAAATTTTATATCAATTATTATAGAGTTATTGGACATACTCTGCATAGATGAGTAATAATAATGAGTCATATAACTAGAATCATGAAAATAATTATTAAATTTAATAGCATTCATGAGAAACATACATTTTGATCTTATATAACCTTTCCTACCACAATGATGACACACAAACACAAACTTAATAGTTTTTTTCTATTATATGAAAAATAGTATTTTGTGCATAATTAATAACAATATAAGTAAAGTTAGAATCCCTTACAGATGTGGTTTTTGATGTTAGAGATGAATGTGTAATGTGTAAAGAAAGATTGAGGGTTTTACAAGCTCATTTTTATTTAAAGATGATGGTATAGAATGCTCATCTACATAACCTACCCCTTTCTTGTCTCCAAATTTTTTACATAATCAAGGACTTTGTTTAGTCTCTTCACAACTACCTTTGATTCTTCTAACTCTCACACAAGATTCTTATTCTTCGTTAGATTTGCAAGACTTGAGTTCAAAACATTAGCATATTTAGACAGTTCAATTTTCTCTTTTTCTATAATTGAGGAAATTATTTCAAAGGATTTAAGTTTTTCATTTAGTTCAGTTACATCTACAAGTAACTTATTCTTTTATCTCTTACTGCTAATTAAGTCTATAAACATCAAGACCGTTTGCGCTAAATGTATTGAGTGGGAATTTAGAAATACTTTCCTAATAGTCTAAATCAATATCAAACTTATTGGAGTGTCCATTAGCATTTGCAGAAAATTTCAAGTAGTTAGTACCATAATTTTCTAAGCCATTAGAATTGTCATTGTCACCTTCTAAGTCGATAAAGGTAGCATTAAAATCCCTTCCAATTCTCTTATTTTTATTAGCACACTCAACTGCAATATAACCCCATTGCATTCAAAATATTTAGGTTCAGTATGTTTAGTTTTCTTTTCTTCTGAACTCATAGGCTTGAGTTCTCTTGGATTCTAATTCATTGAATAGTTTTGTTGACAGTTACTCTGTGAATTGTTCTGGTAGAAGAGTTTCTTAAGCCTTTTGGCTAAGAGCTTCAACTCTTCATCCTCCTCATCATTGTCATTCTCACTATCATCAATTATGATATTTTTGAAAGCGATACCTTTGTTCTTTATAGGTGTTAGAAAATAATCTCAAAGGTTTGAAGTAAACCAACAAATTCTTTAATTTTGATGGAAGTAATTTGGTAATAAGCAAAGAATCTTCCAAATTATTCTAAAATCATCAAATTTCTCTCCAAGATTTGAAGATGTGTTAGTAATATCACATAATTTAACATAGAATTCAGAAAAAAAATCTCATCTTCTTTCATCCTAAGGTTTTTAAATTGAGTACCAAGCATGCAGAATTTGGTTCTTTTAGCTTTGGTAATGTCATGATAAGCAACTTCTAAAATATCCTAAGCTTTCTTAGTAGTATCAACATTAGATATACAACGAAACTCTTCAGCAGACACAACACTAAAGATAGCATTAATAGATTTTTTCGTTCCAATTACTACCAATTTTATTTTCACTGGTCCATGCATCCCTAGGTTTAAGAGTAACAACATTATCTATGGTAACCATGGGCAGTTCCCAACCATGAATAAAAGAATTTTAGACACTCTCATATATAAAACATAGAAAGGCATTCAAATGAGTCTTCCAATATATGTAGTTAGACCCATTAAAGAATTGAGCATGGGTTGTAAATGAAACATCTCTTAAATGATCCATAACTAAATCCTAGACACACACTAAGAATATCTAGTTCCAACTGAGAGTTTTTTGTTATGGATCTAATTAACTATAGGGGTGAATAGGTAATTAATTAAATTATGATATATTCAAAATTTACAAACGGTTAGACATGCAATCGTGTGTAAATAAAATAAGAGAAAATAAGCGAAAATAAATATAGATTTGACACGATATTTTAGGTGGAAACAACCTAGACCATACCAATAACCTAAGATGAAAATCACCGGTCCACTGAACCACCTTTCTATCTACTATGAAAATAAGGTTTAATTACAAGGCCAAGACTTAAACAATACTTCAAGATAATGCTCCAAGTAATCTATTTACAATTGTTGTTTTCCTTCACAATTTTCACAAAAAAAATATTCGAATCTAGACCAACATTTTGATAACTTGAGTCATAAAAGTAATCAAACTTGTTCAACCAGTACCTAAAAATTTAGCACAACAACATAAGTGCATAATGTATCCTAGAGCAGATTCAACAATGAATAACCTTAACTAAAAGATTCAATAATATATCCGTTAATATTAAATCATCTAACAATCCTAGACCAAGCAGAATAAACACAAATTCAACAAAGGTAGCTTTTTTAAAGATAAATAATCAAACCAAATAATTATGACACTACACACACAATTATTTGATTCAATATTCAAGAAAAAAAATAAAAATCTATATGAATATTTAATCATAATATTATAAACTAATTAGTCTTGTTAACAAATCGAACACAAACACCAATATTTGATAGATAAATTAAAGATATAAACCTAAAGATATATGATTTTGTTTTTGTAAAGTAATTTGAAAGAGAGAGTTTAAGATGACAAGATTGACGCTCTTGGGGTTGATAAAATAAGAAGCATTAGATTTGTTTATATAGAAAATATTGTAGACTTAATGTTAGGTTAAAATCCAATTACAAATCTATACATTAAATAATTCATAGAGTAGTAAATAATAGGGATAATATTATAGTTGACAAGTTTGGTTCGAGTAAACAATTAGATTAAAGTTGAAACCTCCGTTGCTCGATCAATCCAAGCAACAATTAATAAAAACCCAAGATCAAGTAAATCGAAAACGTTCGATTCTTGATTGATCTAATCCTCAATCGATCATACTCAAAACTTCAATCGATCTATCCCAATTTTAAAATTAATTCGAGAGGAATTATATCATAGTAACTCGATACACGATAGATCTACCTCCTCGATCGAGCGATCTAACTAGTCATTACTTAATTGATCGAGATAGATTGATCGATTGAGACAGATTGATCGATCGAGCATATATATACTAAAATTTTGTATGTATTTAATATGAAATTTAGTGTGCATAAGAACATAAATATGCCTTAAATATGTTCGTTTGAAGCTCAGTAGTTTTTTGACTTGAATAACGATCTTAAAAAGCGTGCCTTGAAACTAAATTATATATAAATTTTTTGTTCACGAATATCGTCAATATTTATAACCTTACATCAATTATTATTATTTGATCATTTTTCTTTTTTTTTCTTTCTTTTTGTTTCCTTCAAATTAAATACTTTTCATTTTTTATTTTTCGAAATTATAGCCAAAAAAAATTAATTTATTTCAAATTTTTGATTTAGCGTTTAAATATCTTATTAGTCACTACAATGGATAGCCTGAGCTATTATTTTATTGATATACAAAAAATTTAACAATAAATTTTGTATTTATTAATTTTTTCTTATGAAAAAGTTATATGTTATATTAAAAAAAATATCCCAAAGGTCTTTTACTTATTACAAAAATGACACTTTGTTTTTGTTTTCATTTTTATAATAGTTTTGTTATATTGTTATGAAAAAGTGAATACACAAGAATAAAGGTAATTTTTTAAAATTTTAATTATATTAGATATAAATTGTTATAATTTAAATAAATTCTGACCCAAAGGATTAAAGAAAAATAAAATAAAAATAGAAACATAAAAATATAATTATTTGTCTTTATATAATTATTTTTTTATAACAATAAAATTAAATTTTTATAAAAATAATTACTTTCTTATTTTTTAATGAAAAAAAATCTATGTAATATGTTTGAGTAAGTTATTTTTTACTTCAAATCTGTCATTTTTTATGGAGTGTTTTTTTTTATAACTTGTGTATTTATTTCTTAACAAGAAAAATGAAAAAATAATACATATATATATATATAATTTTAAGGAAAGAAAAAAAGAGAAAAATACCAAATAATAATAATAAAATTGTTAAAAATACTATAATAATGAAGAAAAATTTTGGGAGGAAAGATGATGGTAGAGGAAAACTATTGATGTTAATTTGTTTATACTTAATTTTATTAATAAAATATTATATTATTATTTAACTAATGATTAAATAATTTCTATTTTAATAAATAAGCTATTTATGTTTCCCATATAACTAAAATATAATATTGATACAAATGATATAACCAATCTTTTGGAATACTCCACAGCAAAAGAGTCCAATTGTCACAGTGCCATCCAAATATTGTCATGATTAATTATGTGAGAAAATGTAGATTCAACAAATTATCGTTTGATTCTTGGTAAACTCAGAGTATATATATATATGGTATCATTAATTTCTTTACTGGAAAATTATCATTTATTCTTTTTTAATGAGAATTTAATTTACTTTATATATATTATCACAATTGTATATTAAATTGTATAATTAAAGTAAAAAATTTCACAATGTCTTTAAGTTCATTTGGTTACATAGAAGATGTAAAATTTTACATGCATTTATGAATTTACAAGTAATAATTATTTAAAGAAATACTCATTTTGATTTTAGAAATCATTATATTTGCGTATGCACATTTTTATATATTTTGAACTAGAAATTTGATACATTGAGAGTTAATAATTTTAAGTATTATACTCATATTACAACCATACAACCATACGTATGAATTAATAAAAAATATTTTTATTTTTCAAACAATTTTCAAATTTATGAAAAAAAATAATTATACTTTCAAAATAAAAATATGAATATTTTTATGAAAAAAATAATTCATAAAATATATTTTCGTTGAAAATAAATTTTCATTGTTAAATATGTATATTATTATTATTTTCATAATGTAATAATATATAATAAAAATAATTACTAATTATATTTATTTTTAATTTTTTATAGTTTATTAAATGATTAAGAATTTTGTTTAGAAATTCATACAAATAAATTATAATTTTTTTAATATAACTGAACTTTTATATATATATATATATATATATATATATGATAACTGTATTTTATATAGTTATTGTCATCTATTTTATTAAATATAATTGGTATGTTCTTTACATTTTTAGTTAATTTTAGTTTAATTAATTAGTATTTTCTGTTTTTTATATATTTTAAGAAAATTAAATAAATTGTATCAAAAACGTTCTTAATTGTAAATTTTTGTCCAAAAATATAATTTCAAATAAAAGAGTGTTTAATTGCAATTTATAAAAGTTAAAAATATAATTTAAATTAAAATCAGGCTTAATTTTAATTATTAAAAGTTTAAAATTTAATTTAAATTAACAAAAGGGCTATACTGCAATTAAACAAAATTTAAAATATAATTTGAAATATATTTGTGGGTGAAAATGAAATTAACAAAAGTTATTAATTTTGCGCAGCAGGGAAGAAGCCACGCAGTAATCTACACGTGTCGCACGTGGACCGTTCGATCAAATCAAAAACGGCTAGGATTGGCGCGTGTTGATCACATCCGACCAAAGCGAGTGGATACAGGAAATTCTCTTTCACGCGGCTCGGTACGCCGAGTGGGGCCCACCTACCGCGCAGGCCAGCGTGCAGCGTGGGACCCACGTGCCTGACGCATCCAGCCGTTGTCCCCCACGTACGCTCTGATCCCGTGCGTTGATCTTTTCGTGCAACCGGAGTTTCAGCGAATCAGATGATGCCACGTGTCCACCTGAATCCATTCTTGAAATCAGAAATTGGCACGTGTCCCACCCTATTTTTAAGCCAATCATGTGATGACACGTGGCGTGTTATCATGAGCGTGAAAGCGCAGGATCAAGCCCGTGTGTAGCCGTTGCTCCGTGCTCTGATGTTTCCTGTGCACGTTCCGAGAAGCCAATCAGAAGCTGACATGTGTCCGCATTAATTCCTTTCAGCGAATCAGACGCTGACACGTGGCATGCATAAAGAATTTAAAAAATGGAGAATCGGCGCCCCTGTCTCACGCGTGAATTAATTAACATTTTCGATACGAAAATCGATACACGTGATTTTTGTTTTTCGATACAAATTATTACGCGTTTTTTATAAAAAATAAAATAAAAAATGTAATATTTTAGATGTATTTTTTAGCTATAAATAGGAGATAGTTTTTAGTTTTAAAGAAGTTTTTTTGGTTTAGAATTTTTGTGTTGTTCGTTTTTGGACTGCAGAACACGCAGAAGCCATTTTTTGGCTTTTGTTGTGTTCTGCGTGTGCCAAATATTTTCGAATGTGATGTTTTAATTTTTCTCCTTGTTCTTCTAATTTTTCTGCATCTATTGTAATTTTTATTTTAATTTAATGAATTGATTTAATTTTTCTAGGGTTGCATTTGATTCAAATATATGAAGCTTTGATTTTAATTATTTTTGATAGATTTATAAGACGTTCGATTTGTTCGTTCTATTTTGTGTTTAATGCTTTTTGATTATTTACGAATTTTATCAAAACGATTTGTGGCACAAAAATAAACTTGAGAAAGACATTTTTGTGTATATTGCTCGTAAATAGAATGACATGTATGATGAAGGATAGGAATATACCCTAATTGTATGTGTGGCCATTTAAAAACTTAGAACTTAATGAATCTTGGTGAATTTAATTCTCATAGAGATATAGTGAATTAATTTAACGAGGTGTGTTTGTACAGAGCTCGGAAGAGATGTATGAATAAAAAAGAAGTTTTCGGTTGACAAATTAAATGTACTAAAAAATATAAATCCAAAGAAAATAATATGATTGGAGTGGAATAATTTGGTGAAGAATTGCAATCCTAGAGTTCTCTTATTTTATTTTTAAACCTTTTCTTAATCAACGATTGTTTTGGATAAAATTAGAGAGATACAATTTTAGTAATCAACAAACTATAGTAACAAATCTCCGTGGGAACGATCTTTACTTACAAATCTTTATTACTTGTGACCGTGTATACTTGCACGATTTTCTGTGTGTTGCAAAACGCACAACAATATATATATTAAATAATAAAATTATTAATTATAAAACAAATATTAAAAGAAAAATATGTTAAAGATGAATTTCTATTACCAAACAACATTAATTGATGTAGTTCAAAATTTTGATTTTAATTGGGTAGATTATTTTTATCTATCGAACCATTTGCCTTATAATGCTAAAATTAAATTAAGTTTGATTTTAATTTAGATAGATAATTTTTAATTTATCTTTAATTATGATTTATTATTGATATTTTATATTATTATAAAAATTCAAAAATATTTTAATATATATATATATATATATATTAATTGATCTTTTTCGTTTCTCTCTGTCAGTGTGTATTATTTTTCTTATCTTTCCATATAGTTTAAATATCATATCATTTAATTGTCTTAATATTTTAACATCTCGAAAAGGTCTTGGTGCAAGATCATAATCTTTTTCACCATCGAAAAGTTTCTTTTGATATCTAAACTTGTATTCAGATGACAAAAATCTTCTTTGTCTTATATAAAATATATTTCTTCTATGAATAAGATAAGTTGCAGAAGTGCCATCAAGACATATAGGGCATCCTATATAACATTTTATTACATGTACAGATAAGTTTCTATAGGTAGAAAAATCATTAATTTTTTATAAAGGAACCCCTTTAAGTTAAAATATTCTTAATTATATGCATCATAAATATTTTTACCATCATTCCACAATGTCTTTAAATCATCTATCAGCTCATCAATATCAATTCTTAGGTTATTTCGGTTATGAGATCAATAATGTTAGCATTATGAATTTTCTTTTCATACATAACCAGAAAGAAAGGTTTTATGTTAGCATAATTACTAGCCAACAACTATATCTGCTACTAAAGTAACTGCGTGGATTAATTCCATTACTGTAATGGCAAAACGAAGATTGCGTTGATTAGATGCAAATTGAGAGGATAAATTATCTGTTAGTTTCCAATTTGGAGAATCAGAAGGATGACTTAGCATCCCATCATTAGATCGATTATCTAAATGCCAAGTCAACATCTTTGATGTCTCTTTACTTTTGAACAACCTTTGAAAGCGAGAAATCATAGGAAAGTAATAAAAATCTTTTACAAGCAAATCTTTCTTAAATATTGTCTTATTTGTAATATACTTCCATCCCGATTCTTTACACATTGGAGAATCATCTAATGTCTCATATTTGTTTCTATAAAAAATGTAATTATTTGGACAAGCATGAATCTTATGATATTTCATGCCAAAGTAACTAAGGGATTTATGCACTTCATACATTGAAGATGACAACTCATTACCCTCAGGAAATATATATATTAGTACATTTAATAATTCTGTGAATCTCTTGTCAAAAAAATCAATTTTTACCTTCATATTGTACAAATGAACCGTTCTTGACATTTTAGTGTATATCTTTTCACTTTGAATACAATGACTTTTCGGCATCTTCTAGAAGCTTTTTAAAGGTTTCGAGATTATCCTCATGTAATTCATTTTCAATAGCATGAAACATATTTTTTGTCAATACATTATGTCTAGAGTGACTATTCTAATAAGATATATATAATCAACTCATATTCTTATTTATCTCTTTTTTATGAGTATTATCAATATTTCTTCTTGATAATACCAATATTTATAACTCAAAATAATATCACTACGGATAAAATGATATTTAACATCATCGACATTATAAATTTTCTCATTTTTACATTTAACCCATTAACATTGAATCATAATAATATTATTATTATTATTTCTATGAGAAAATTCTAATAAAGTTTCAACTCCAGAAATATAATCTTGCTCAATTCTATATTTTAACATCCAAGATTTTTCAATATTTTATTGATGACATTAAGCATATTAATTAAATATGTATCCAATAAAATATAAATGTATTAATCACCAATATATTTCAACTATTATTATATATAAAATTATAAATTATTAGAATATCAATTAAAACATCGTATAAAAATAAATACATAAAATTCAAACAATTGATAAACTCATTGTAATATTAACAATATAATATATATATATATATACACACATGTAATAATAATAAATTTAAAAAACTTAAATTTAAAATAAATTAATAAATAAAACAAGAAATATAATATATATATATATGCATGTAATAATAATAATTAAAATAATTTAAGTTTAAATTAAATTAATATATAAAAAATAAAATACAAAAAATTAATTAAAATAACTAAATAAAAAATATCTTTTTTTCATATAAGTTTGAATACAAGTACACAATCTACTATCTACGTAACATAAAAATATATATAAATAATTAATAACATATAATATACATTAAAATAAAAATATAAAATATCAATAATAAGTATAAAATAATTCATAGAAATACTTATAAGAATAAAATAGGTGACAAAATGAAGAAAATGATATTTGATAAGTGAGGAAATGAAGGAAAATGAGTAAGAATAAATTGAATATTATGCTTAAAAAAATAATGATAAAAAATTGGAGAGAAACAAAACTCAATTGATGGGGCCAAAAATGGTGATCAAAAGTGACTAAAAATGAATAAAAAAAATTAGAGATAACACACGACAAAATGTAGAAAATGAGAAAACAAGTCAAAATTATAGGCAATTGGAGGAAGGAAGAAGAAAAAAAGACGCGTAATGTCGTTTATATATATCAAACGATGCTATACATGATACGTATAATATGTGAGAATGAGATTACAAATGTGTCGATTATATGCATCAAGCGACTTAAAGAATCGACGTAAATCACGTATAATATCACGTATTTCAAGTCAATTTTAAGTAAAAATTAACGGTAATTTTCGACTTAAATTATCTTGTAATAGTGAATTATACTTTATTTCTCAACGTTTAAAATGAATATATGTGAGAATGAGATTACAAATGTGGGCCTTTGATGTAAATCCCAATCTACCGAAATTGCAACGTGTGAAGCGTAAACACGAGTGGGACCTGTCCCCGCGGTTCAAGTCTAACCATAAGGTCTTCTACCAGCCGACGATTGTTTTCTTCTTATTACGTGATTATATATATGTGGCTCAAAATATACAGTAAATAGTAGAGGTGGCGTGTTGATCCTTGACGCGTTAGCTAACGAATTTAAGATGAAAAAGTTATAAAATATTAATTAATTATTATTATTTTATTTTAATAATCATTTAATTTTTCATTTTATTAAAAATTAAAATATATATTTAAATTTTATTATTATTGATTTATTTTTTAAATGATTCACGTTTAATTTTACTTTTATTTTTATTATTAATTATATTTTAATTGATAGAAAATAATAATATATTAATATAAAATTATTATAATAATATAATTTATTTTTAATTAAAATATTAAATAAGTTTTAATTTAAAGAATTAAATTATATAAATAATTTAATTTAAAAAGCTTAGATAACACCTCCGCCTGTAATTTAAACCTATCAATATTTCTTTCGAGAAAGAAAGTTATAAAATAATAATTAAAAGGATGTATACGACCAAGATTATGCACGTGTAACGATGTGTCCGTATATTTTTAGTATGCCAACCTAGAAAATATTAAAATAATACAATCATATCAAATGAATTACATTTTATAAAAAATAAATAGTAGGATTTGTGGTATCATTTTTCTTACGTTTTAAAATCTTTTATTTTTATTTTAAATAAAATAATTTCTAATTTCTAATTTTTTAAAGAATTAAAACTTGTAACTTTGAGATTTTTTTATTAAGAATTCAAGAACGAGAGGATATAAAAGTCACTTTATAAGAGATATTTAAGTTATTTTCTTTATAAAAATGATATAATTTTCTTAATAAAAAATTAATATTAGATTAAGATAATCTATTCTTGTCAACTATTTTGTATAAATTTATATTTTTGGGATTTTTTTATATTTTTTGAACATTTTTATATATCATATTTTTTATAAATATCGTATTCGAATTAAAATTATAGTATTTACAGTATTAAAAATAGTAGGGTTCAAAATTAGAAAATAAGTGATTTTGAAACGACACAAACAAACTTTCTCTGTTCATCGTTATAGAAGATCAAACAAATGGCGTGCCCTATCTCTAAACAACACAGTAGAAGTATGTTGTTTAACTTCTAATAATAATTTTTGAAGATAATGTATTTAAGAGAGCTCGTTCTAATACTATTGTTCTTGTAACTTTATGATCCTTTATATAAGGGTTTTGTCTATAAGAGCTAATTTTTGGACAATAGTTTAAAAATAAACACACGTTAATTTTTTTTTAAAAATAGACACAAGTTGAATTTTTTTTTTTAAAAATAGTCAAAATCTTACCTTAAACTTGAAAGCAAAATTTTTTTAATCAATTTTATTTAAAAAAAATATATATTAACTCTATTTGACAAAAAATAATTATTATAAACATAAAAAAATATTAACATCTTATAAATTGATAATTAATTTTAAATACATAAATATTTTTTATCATATTATATATTAAAAAATTTATTTTAAAAAATAAAAAATAATTTATTTTACAATAAAATAAATATAAATTTATACATATATTGAAAATCATATGCTAAATATTTTGATAATTCATAAATAATATAATATATTATTATTAATAATTATAATTATATTTAATAAATAATTATAATTATGATATAAAAAATAATATTAATAAAAATAATTAAATTATTAAAAAAAATTATGAAACCTCTATATCTAACTTTTTACAATATACAATACAAACATATCACATTATATAGTAAAATTTGTATGAAAATATTATCTAATATAATATTATTATAATTATTAGTCCAGTTTTTATAATTTATTATTATTATTTTAAGTTAATTTATAATAAAATTTTGATAAGTTATTTGTTATAACAAATTATATATTTATTATTAAATATATTTTTGTATTTTATAAATATAAATTATTTTTATTATTTTTTATTCACCCAAAAATTTATTTATTAAAAATTTATAATTTTTATATTCGACATTTTAAAGTTGCAAATGGTAATTAAAATATTTTTTATCTTGTTTTTAAAATAAGAAGGGAAAAAAATGGGCTGGGAATTGAAGGAGGATAGAGAAAAAAAAAGAAAAAAAATTGAGATATAATTGAAAGAGGAAAGAGAAAAAAGATAACTTGCTATTTGATTAAGAGGATAAAAGTAGCCTTTTTTAAAAAAAAAAATTCAACTTGTACCCATTTTTAAACTATTGTCTAAAAATTAGCTCTTATAAACAAAAACCCGTCTATATATGATATTATAAAAACATAATGGTTATAGAAAACGTAATACAGAAAAATATATACAAATAAATAAAAAATTATAAAAACTATTAACAACAAAATATTATATTATTTAAAATTAATTTTAAATTGTTAAAATAAAATGATAAATTTATCTTATTAAATTCACTTTATTATTATATAAACAAAATTATAAATAAAATAATATTTTAATATTCAAAAAT
Source organism: Hippophae rhamnoides (assembly GCA_033030585.1). Taxonomy (NCBI): domain Eukaryota; kingdom Viridiplantae; phylum Streptophyta; class Magnoliopsida; order Rosales; family Elaeagnaceae; genus Hippophae; species Hippophae rhamnoides. Next base: position 73,836,817 of record CM065427.1, read on the forward strand.
TGATTTAAATATTTAATTTTTATTAAAAGATTGATCTAAGTATTCATTATAAAAATAAAATAATTAAATTATTATAAGAATATAAACAAAATGACTCCTAACTAAATACATAATAAATCTTATCATATGAAGCAAATATTTTTTTTTGGTTCAAACTTAATCTTAATCTAACTTGTAAAAATTTAGGAAGATCATCTCGTAATTAGGGATGTTAAAAACATCCACCAAATTAAAACTTCACTTAAATTTACTTCACGTGATTCATTTGGATTGAATCAAAACAAATTATTTTTACATTAGATCATATTAAATAATTATCCATATACAAGAAATCTCATCATTTGGATTGAATCAAAACAAATTATTTTTAGATTAAATCATATTAAATAATTATCCATATACAAGAAACATATGAGATGGAATAAGACAAATCTATTCATAAATCTTACTAAATCAATCTAAATTTTTTTTAAATTATAATTTTAGAACTAAAAGAATCACCTAATTTTAACATATTTTACTAATTTAAGTAACTATTTATTTAGAAAAAATTACAGTGTTAATAATCATTTTTAAAATTTCTCTTAACATTTTTATAAATTTAACTCTCTTTTAAAATTTTCATAAATATATCTATTATTGTTTAAATATTATTAAACAAAAATTCAAATCTTATCATATATATATATATATACAACTATTTATTATAAATTACATTCTTTTTTAAATTTATCATAATTTGTTGAAAATAATTAAAAAAGTTTTCTAAAAAATAAAAACATATTTTCCCACTATATATAATGATCTCTTATTATTAAAAAAAATTTATCTATGTAAAATATACGATAGATCATATCAAATAATATTTTAATTTTATAATAAAAAATTAAAACAATTCAAATTGAATCATGAATATTCATTAATATACTAATAAATATCTAATCTGATATATCTGATAAATGAATCAAAATAAATAAAATCAAACCTATTCTTTTAAATAACGGAAAGAATCTGAGACTACACATTGTCATCTCTGCTCCAACCACTTCATTAAGGAGAACTGAACGAATACCATGTAGCTGATATGGGTGCATGGAAAATACTTGGACAATAGCTATTCACGAGGAATATAAAAAATAAAAATAATAAAAAAGATTCTTTTGGCCAAACCGTGTGGTTTCCTGCCAAGTCACCACCACAAGCTGTTACAAAAAAATATACCAAATCCACATTTAAAGATTGACTGAACCACCACCAGTGTTCCAATAGTAAGCAATATTAAAAGAAAATGCATAGAAAAATCCACTGAAAGTAGCAAAAATTTCTTCAATTATACTGCCAATCAACAACCTAAATTAAAATACAGACATTACATTGACTTGAACAAAAATATAAGACAAGTAAAAAAATACAGCCCTCCCTCTTCAAGTTACCGATATCCTATTAATTCACCCGGACCTAACTCTATTTCTGAAAACGCGCTTATAAGGGTGAGGACTACCCAGGCTTATAACCAGCTCTTTTGCTGGTTTCCTGGTCGATGTGAGACTTATTTCATCAACACTCCCCCTCACATCGATTGTGTCGACGGACGGTGGTGGTTTTATGGTTGCCACGGGTGGTAGTGCAGGGTAGCTCCTCCACCGCCAGGGGTCCCTGCTCTGATACCATGTTGATTCACCTGGGCCTAACTCTACCCCTGAAAACACGCTTATAAGGGTGAGGACTGCCCAGGCTTATAACCAGCTCTTCTGTTGGTTCCCTAGTCGATATGGGACTTATTTCTTCAACACTCTCCCTCACATCGACTGTGTTGATGGACGGTGGTGGTCTTATGGTTGTCACGGGTGGTAGTGTAGGGTAGCTCCTCCGCCGAAGTCGCGCACTCACGATACCATGTTGATTCACGGGCACAACTCTGCCACAAAATGCCTTTACAAGGGTGGCCCTTGACTTATAACCAGCTCTTCTGTTGGTTCCCTGATCGATGTGGGACTTATTTCCTCAACACTCCCCCTCACATCGATTGTGTCGACAGACGGTGGTGGTCTTATGGTTGAGGAAATAAGTCCCATATCGACCAGGGAACCAGCAGAAGAGCTGGTTATAAGCCTGGGCGCCTCACCCTTATGTCAAGCTGCGGCAGAGTTAGCCTGTGTGAATCAACATGGTATCGTAGCAGTGACTCGGGCGCGAGGAGCTACCCTGCACTACCACCCGTGGTAACCATAAGATCACCACCGTCAGTCGACACAATCGATGTGAGGGGGAGTGTTGAAGAAATAAGTCCCACATCGACTAGGGAACTAGCAGAAAGAGCTAGTTATAAGCCTGAGCAATCCTCACCCTTGTAAGTGTGTTTTCAAGTGTAGAGTTAGGCCCAGGTGAATCAACAAATTCAGTAAAAAATTACAATAAATATAGAAAATTTCAAGATATGTACATGTATATAAATCGAATTAAACTTAACAAAAACTACAAAGACAATATGTTGAAAGAATCATATATAATATAGGAAAATCAAACCCAATAATATTACCTTATATGTTGCTTGGGTACATGAATACCCTAACTCTAGCACCCTTCAACACCCTTCAAAAAGGGAGGGGGAGAGGAACAAAAAAAATTGAACTTTCATTAGGTATATAAAATAAAAACACAAATTAATCATAGAAAATCATTTTTCAATTGAAATTATCATGAAGCCTGTTAAATTTAGGCCTAACTCCATCTCAAAACCCAGGTTATGAGATGGAGATTTGCCCTTGTTTATATCCACAGCGTGAGCACGATCTCCAATCGATGTGAAACTTTAACACTCCCTCTCACATCGGCAAGGGTCTGTCCCCTTAAGACCGATGAGGATGTTAAGCTTATGGAACCCAAGTGACGGAATGCATCACTCACCAGTGGCGAAACAACTGCATTGACCGGATAATCTACTTTGATACCATGTTCAATTTGGGCCTAACTTCATCTCAAAACCCAGGTTATGAGATGGAAGATTGCCCTTGTTTATATGCGCAGCGTGAGCATGATCTTCAGTCGATGTGAGACTTTAACAAAGCCGAGTCAACTTGCTCGAAATGCAACGATAGTGACTTCCATCCTTCTTGTCTTGGCCTTGTAAATTTATGCCATACGTTTCCCCAAAATACCATACTACTAACTCCTAAGTGTTCAATCCCTCAATTTGGATCAGTGAAGTGTTTGGATACTGGTTTCCTTTCGACCTAAACCCCAATCATATGCAACCAAACAAGTCAATAACACATCAAAACCAACTATCTATTCAACTCACCTCTCCCAACCCCAAGTTCAATCAGATACTTTTGTTGAATTCAACAAATACTGCAAATCATTCAACAAATACTACACCGACGCCAAACTCCTACCAATATACATGGCGCCTACCAAGCAGTTGTAAACCATGTAATTCAATCATGGTGGTTGTTGAAATAGTAATTAATATTTATCTATATAAACAATATACATACCCGATTCAAATTAAGAAAACATATATTGAAGAAAACGTTTATTTCTTCTTCTGGTTGTTTCTTTAAATATTGATTTCTTCATGGTATCAAAGCCAAGTCGTTGCTTTATATAAATTTGAAACCCTTGTTCTCTAAAATAGAGATTTCTTTTTCTGAAAATATTTGTTCTCGTGAAAAAATATTTTATTCAAACACCCGTACAAATATTAATTACAAACATCATTTTTGAAGTGGTATTTTTCCCACCTAATTTTTCTAGATTACTCTAAACACAATTCTGAACATTTGGTAAAAATATGGTAGAAGAAAAGTGCAACACGCGCCACCTGAAGGAAAGAAAACATTTTCACGCGTCATCTAGAGGTTGAAAATGATGATGTGTCATTCGACTCGGCTCGGCTCGTGGACGTACCCAGTCCGTATCTCGATTCGGCTCATGAACGTAGCCGACCTGCATCTCGGTTCGGCTCAAGTTCGTTTGGTTCAACCAACAGTTCGGTCTGAACCCGATTTTCTCGGTTTTTCATAATTTTTTCATTTTTTTCGGTTCGGTCCATTTTAAAGGTTTGAACCTAGTTTTTTTCCGGTTCTGTATTTTGTAAACTGGTTTGATCAAGTTTTCAAGTTTTTAAACCAATTTTTTACCCGATTTTTTGGTTTTTTATCCGGTTTAGTCCATTTCTTAAAAAAAACAGTTTAGTTCTTGAATATTTTTTTTAATTTTCAGTTCTGAAATTATTACACCATTTTCTAGTTTGTTTATCATAATATCATGACAGAGGGTACAATTTCATTACCTATGGAGCAATCAACTCTGGTTATTGTACAATCTGTTCATTCTGAAGGTGTTTTTAATGTTGGAATTGTTCTTATTGAGACTAATTATGATGTTTGGTCTCAAATAATAGAAATGCATATTGTAGAGAGAGAAAAACTCTCTTATATTCATGACAAAATATTTCAACCAGAAAAAACATCAAACAATTATAAAAAGTGGTATACGGAAAGTCAAAAAGTGAATAGATGGATACTTATGTCAATGAGTCCAGAAATCATAAAACGATATTTACGCATACCTACTGCTCTTGAAATTTGGGGTGCTTTAACAAAAACATTCTATTATGGAAGTGACGAATTACATGTATTTGTCTTAAACCAAAAAGCCTTTACTTCTAGACAAAATGGAAAATCACTTTTAGAGTATTATGGAGAGTTGACTAAAATTTTCCAAGAATTAGACCATCGTGATAAGGTGGTCATGAAAGACCCTCATGATTTAATATCATATCAAGAGTCTGTTGAAAGACTAAAGATACATATTTTTCTTGCTGGATTAGATGATGAATTTGAGCAGGTTCCTGGAGAAATTTTGCTAAAAGAAACTAACCCAGATTTAGAAGGTTGTTATTCCTTGATTCGATGGGAGGTAGTACATCAAATCTCATTGAAAGAAAAATCTGGAGACGTTGACGCTTTCGCCATGATATCTAAAAATCGTTCCTTTTCCAATCAGCAAGAACGAAGGGTGACTGATAAATCATCATTTAAATGTACCCATTGTCATCAAAATGGTCATACTAAAGAACGATGTTTTGAACTTATGGGATATTCTAACTGGTGGGATCACAACCGTGACTCTCGGAAGAAAAATCCACGACAGATGTCTGCTGTGACCATTGCTGAAACAACAAAGGATTATGTTGCAAACTCCTCAGCAAATGTTGGTAAGATGCTTAAAGCTTTTTCTCCTATTTTTAATAATACATGGATAATTGATTTAAGTGCAACTGATCATATGACATTCGATTCTAGACAAATCTCAACACCATCCTCACACAAAACTGTTTATAGTGCCAATGGTAACACAACCCCAGTTATTGGGGAAAGATCTTTATCTCTCACTAGTACTTTGAATTTAGACTCAGTACTAGTTGTTCCCTCTTTAGAGTATAACCTTATATCTATTTCTCAAATAACACTACTTTATCTTGTTTTCTTATTTTTTGGCCTGACTTTTGTGTGTTCAAAGGACATTCAAACAAAGCAAACGATTGGTCGTGGTGTTAGGCAAGGAAACCTGTATTATTTGGACTTGGATTCAACAAATCATGCATTGGTAGCAACTGGATCTAAAAAGGATGAATCAAATATATGGCGATGGCATAGGAGATTGGGTTATGCTTCTTTTGGATATTTAAAGAAATTATTTCCAAGTTTATTTTTGATCTTAGATCTTTCTACTTTAAAGTGTAATGTTTGTGAACTAGCAAAAAGTCATCATTCCTCATTTCCTGTAACCTTAAATAAAAGTCCATTTTCGTTTATAGTTATACATTCTGATGTATGGGGTCCTTCCAAAGTCTCTACTTTGGGAGGATCACGTTGGTTTGTTACATTTATTGATGATTTTAGTAGAATGACTTGGGTCTGTTTAATGAAATCTAAAAGTGAGGTAAACATATTATTTAGAAAATTTCATAAAATGGTTCGTACTCAATATAAAACACAAATTCAAGTTCTAAGAAGTGACAATGGATGAGAATATAAAAGTTCTGAGCTTCAAGAATATCTTAAATCAGAAGGGATTATTCATCAAACTACTTGTGTTGATACACCTCAACAAAATGGAGTTGCAGAAAGAAAAAATTGACACTTGTTGGAAGTTGTATGTGCCTCATTGATCGAAGCTAATATGTCATTATCTTATTGGGGAGAAGCAATTATTCTGCTGCATATTTGATCAATCGGGTACCTTCCAGTCCCATTAACTTCCAAACACCACTACAAGCCATCACTGAAGCAATTGTTGCACCAAGTTTTCACAATTTACCTCCTCATGTCTTTTGGTTGTGTAGCATTTGTACACCTACATAAACAACAACGTAGTAAGTTGGATCCACGAGCAATACGTTGTGTTTTTATGGGATATACCATGCAACAAAAATTGTATCATTGTTATCATCCTCCTACAAAACAAATGATTACCACCATGGATGTTATTTTTCATGAAGATACAATGTATTTCTCTTCTAAACCTGAATTTCAGGGGGAGTACAACCATGCTGAAATTCAGACCCTTACATATAAATAGTTTCCTTATGAAGAAAGACAAATTATATGTGAGGAAAATACAAATAACTTGAATTTAGATGGTAATAAATCTCAATATAGAAAAGACTCAAGGAAAATGGAATCAAGTCCTCATCAACTTCAAGATCATCAAGCAAGTTCCTTACTACCACTAAGTGAGTACGAGTTTCCTTCTCCACAAGCTGCTGATATACCTAACCAATCATTTGTAGAGGATGTTCCAACTATTGAACCAGCCAGAAAAATACTTCCATCACGTCCTAACAGAGGTATTCCTAAAGCCATGTATGAACCTGAGATTTCTAGTAAAGTCAAATATCCCATGAGTAACTATATGTCTAAACATTGTTTGTCAAAATCAAATGTATCATTTGTGAATCAATTATCTGCTGTATCTATTCCTAACAGTGTGCAGGAAGCTTTAGCTGACCCAAAATGGAAAGATGCTATGAATGAAGAACTAAGATCCTTAGAAATAAATAGAACTTGGGAACTTGTCGATCGTCCACCAACAAAGAAAATTGTTGGATGTCGATGGATTTTTTCAGTAAAGTATCAAGCAGATGGTATGATTGAACGTTATAAAGCAAGATTGGTGGCAAAAGGATACACTCAAACATATGTGATCGACTATACAGAAACATTTGCACCTGTAGCCAAAATTAACACCATTCGGGTCTTGGTATCTCTAGCTACAAATTTAGATTGACCATTATATCATTTTGATGTAAAAAATGCCTTTCTACGTGGAGATTTAATTGAAGAAGTCTACATGGATTTACCACCAGGAATCAAGAAATCCAAAATCCATGATGAAAAGGTGTACAAATTAAAAAAAATCATTGTATGGATTGAAACAATCCCCAAGAGCATGGTTTGGCAGGTTCACAAAGTCAATCAAGGCATTTGGTTACAAGCAAAGCAATTCAGACCATACTTTATTTCTTAAAAAAGGGTATGGTAAGATCACTGCACTTATTGTATATGTTGATGATATGATAGTAACAGGAAATGATCTTGAAGAAAGGAAAGCGCTACAAACTTATTTGTTCAAAGAATTTGAAATGAAAGACCTTGGTTCCTTAAAATATTTTCTTGGGATTGAGGTTTCTCGATCAACAGAAGGAATCTTCTTATCTCAAAAAAAGTATGCCTTAGATTTATTAAAAGAAACTGGTATGTCGGCATGTCAACCAGCTAATACACCAATAAAGGAAGGATTGAAGTTATGTATCAAGGTTGATCAAGTTCCAACAAATAAAGAAAGATACCAAAGGCTTGTTGGAAGGTTGATGTATTTAGCACACACAATACCAAATCTTTCCTATGCTTTAAGTATTGTCAGCCAATTTATGCATAATCCTGGAGAACAACATATGAATACAATTATTCATATTTTGAGGTATTTAAAGTCTGCTCCTGGAAAAGGAGTATTGTTCACTAAAAACTCAGAGTTTTCTAGAATTGAAGTATATATCGATGCTGATTGGGCTGGATCAATAAATGATAGACGATCTACATCATGCTACTTTACTTTTGTAGGGGGAAACTTGTAACATGGAGAAGTAAGGAACAACATGTTGTTGCCCGTTCAAGCGCAGAGGTTGAATACAGAGACATGGCACTTGGGTTTTGTGAGGCCTTGTGGTTACAATCTCTCTTAAAATATTTGGGATATCCTGCTAAAGAATCAATTAAGTTATTTTGTGACAATAAAGCAGCATGTGATATTGCTCATAATCCAGTTCAACACGATCGTACAAAACATGTTGAAGTTGACAGATTCTTTATTAAGGAAAAGTTAGAAGAAAATTCATTGAAATTACCAAAAATTAAGTCAGAAGATCAATTGGCTGACATACTCACTAAATCAATCCCATATCAAGTATTCACAGAAGTTTTTGTCATGTTGGGCATGAAAGACATCTATGTATTAACTTGAGGCGGAGTGTTGAATTCAACAAATACTACAAATCATTCAACAAATATTGCACCGATGCCAAATGCCTACTAATATACACGGCACCTACCAAGCAACTGTAAACCATGTAATTCAATCATGGTGGTTGTTGAAATAGTAATTAATATTTGTATATATAAACAATATATATACTCGATTCAAATTAAGAAAAAATATATCGAAGAAAACGTTTATTACTACTAATATTACTTTCTTCAACTTTCATGTATTTTTTCCATGATTTTCTCGGCATCAGTAAAATATGTACGATTATAGGTAGAATGATAAATATATTACCTTTTGTAACCGCGGATTGTACCTCTGATGTAGAGTCTAAGATAAAATCAAAAAGGAAAAAAATAAGAATGAAGTTGACATGTAGATTAAAAAAAAAAGATAACATAAAGATTAAGGACTCAGGAAATGAATAATAGACCTAACTCTTCCTCCTTGGCGTTCCTTCACCATTTTTGTTCGAAACAGTTTGCCTTCGCGCTAGCTGGGGGAAGATGCATAAAAGAAGACCTAAAAACCTAGTTTGCGTCATAAGCAGTTATTGAGCAGTTCAGCTACTAGCTTTGGAGCTGCTTAACCCAACCCATCCCTATTTTTAATTCTTCCCCCTCCCTAAAATATAAAATTTTATTAACCATGAAAAGATACCATCTAAATAAAAAATAATTAATTTAAATATATTAATGATTAAAATTATTAAATAAAAATTAAAAATATTTTTAAATACACGTAAAAAACCTTTAAACTTTTATTTTTTAGTAACGAATATTTGACTATTACAACTAATATTTTAATATCTAAAAAAAAATTATATTATATTATAACCTTCATTGTCTTCGATACTAAGAATATAACTTTTATTATTTTCGATACTAAGAATTTAAAAAAATATCTAAATTAATAATAAAAAACAAATTTTAAGTATATACACATAACATATATCATCGTGAGTAAATATTTATATAAGAAAAAGTTATCTTGGAATGAAATCTAAGTAAAAAAATATAAATATATATATTTTTATTTAAAATAATTAAATATATATGGAAGAAAAACAAACGTAGAAAGAATTCTTATAAAAGAATATTCCTGTCTAATAAAAAACAAATTAACTTTTTAATGGCTTAAAAAAATTATTTTAATTAAGTAAAAAAAAAAGAGAGCTCAAATTAGAATTGACACCAAAATCAATTTATCTATATTAAATTTTATTAAAATATAAATTAGTTAAATTTATGATATATAATTAGTATTGAGTTGTATAAAAATATTTATGATACATAAATGGTATTGGGTAGTATAACAATATTTATTGTATATAAATAGTATTTATTTAAGTTATTTTCATTTGATACTATTTATTTAAAAAAAATTATTGATCGATAAATACATCAAACTCATACGTTGGTCGTATTAAATTAAATTATAGAATAAAAATTAATAAGAGAGATGAAAAAGAGAAAATTATATTTTTTTACTTCTCAATAACGTCATTTTCGTACTAACCAATATTCCTCTAGTTTAAAATATAAAATAGAAGATGCATTCAAATATTACACATGCTTTACATTTTTTTAAGACCCAGTGAAATTTACATTTATACTAGAAATGGCTTGCGATTTTTCATGAATTAGAAAAAATACATATTTTTGATATATTGTTAAAAAAATATAATTCCATACATTTTTATCTATGAATATATATATATATATATATATATATATAAATATATATATATATATATATATATATATATATATATATATATATATATATATATATAATCAAATTAAAAAAAGAAAAGAGAAATGATACGAAATAATATATATTATGCATATAAATAAATAAAAATGCATCATATAAAACATAAGTTTCGATCGGATTATATTTTATTGAATTCAATGTATGTTAATCTACATTTCAATCTTCTTTTTTGACGTTATAAAGATAAACATACGGGACTAGACCCCTTGACATTAAATTCACACTCTAATGGACAAAGATACAAACTAAGCTACTTAACCATGTAATCCACAATTCAATCCAAATACAAACTTATTGTATTCTCATTCAAAGCAATCCATGTACAAAACTAAACCAATATCTTAAAATCAAGAGAACAGGAAACTATTTAAGAACTATTACCAAAAAAAAAATGAAAGGAAAATGTTATAAATGCACATATTTTATTTCTTTAATTGGTTCGTTTATATTTTCTTGATTTTAATAGATCTCAAATAATCAAATGGAATTATTAATGCCATAAAAAATAAGTTAAAAATATCGTAAAAATAACAACTTAAAACTTGTAACCATAATTATTATATTTTTTATATATAGCTAAGATATATTTACCAGTAAAAAAATCTAACATATGTTAAACTATCTCTATCATTTAAACTTGTTCACCTTGAATATATGTAAAAGTTCATCAAAAACTAACTATATCCAAAATTTAAACTATTGGGAGATGAACCAAACAATATTTTTATTCATCTATCATTATTTCACAAGTTGTGAGTTTGACTATATATTATGTAGATAAAATACTTATAATTTAAAATTTGAGGTTATTGGGTATTGATACCATGTTAGAAATAGTTGAAAAACAAACTCTCAAAAAAGCTAAAACTATTGGGAGAATAGCCAACAATACTTCTATATATCTATTATTTTTTCAAAAGTGTTTACTATGTGCAACATATAGATAAAATACTTGTAATTCAATAATTAAATTATTAAACCTTGAACAAAGAATCTTCAATTGTGATATCATATTAGAAGTTATTAGAAAAACTCTAATAATATCATCAAATTAAATCACGTTCAATATTATTAAAGTATTATTTTTATTGTTATAAGTTTTAGAGTTATTTGTTTATGTAATTTCCCAAATAATTTTTAGCCAAAAAAAAATCCATAACAAAACAAAACAAAAGACAAAATAATGTCTTCTTAATGAATTGACAACTAGTTGGATTGGTAGCGGTAATAGAAAAAATTATGGAAATTCTACTAGCAGACTTGCAGTGAGCTACTCAATTAGTCAATTATAAAAACGAGTAGCTCAATTCCTTAAATATGTGAACAAATACATGCGTTTAAGCTCATTATGAAATGATAAAAGACAAACCTGATACATGTCTAGTGAAGTAGTGAGTAGCAATCGAACCATATACAACTATTCACTTGCTACTTTCTTCTTTATCGAGCCTATATGCATTTGCATGTCGAAAAAAAGAAAGGAAATAAAAATGATAATTCGAGAACTAATATAAAACAAGAAGGCGATCACTGACTCACTGTGTTATGGTAATGAAATAAATTAACAAACTAGAAGGGAAATGGTCACCTATTTTAGACCGAGTAAGCCTGATCAATTATCACCCAGTTTATTGATCTAGAATAGTTTGTTTTGCCCATCATTCTCCTGAACTCTCCTTAAGAAAAAGAGAAAAAAAACACTCCTGATTGTAAAGTCATCATTTACATGACCAACAACGAAATGCCATGGTTGATATATAAAAGAAAAAATCATCTACTATCAATTCAAGTTACATAACACTTGCTGCTCCAATATCATCAGATAACATGTTTTTTTTAAAGGATCATCACCTGGCAATATGATCTTGATGGCTACAAATTTTGAGGGGGAAAAACCTCAATTACACTAAATAACAACTACGTTTGTAACATTGATATTATAACTAGAACCGGAGAAAAAGGACAATCAATCCAGTAAACTATACCAATCAAGAAAGATAATTGAAAAAGTAAGAACAAATAGGAAGAGCAAAAGAAAAGTCCTGCTACTGCTATTCCGTTGAATAGCTTGGGACAGCTGTTTGTTACCCAGCTCCACATTCTTTGTAGCCTCTACTGCCTGTTGTTGAATCAGAAAAGTCATCAAGGGGGATACAAGGACTGTTATAAATATAGCATAATCCTTTGGAAAACATTTCAAGCAATTTTCCGACATCCACTAGCTACTCCAAGGCAGATAGACAAGATTACTAAGGGAGCGTAATCGCTAGATCTACTCTTAAAAGATATAATGTATAAATATATTTATTTATTGCACATCTTACCTGGTCATATAATTGTTCAATCTGTTGAGATTGTTGCAGAACATGTGTGGACATCAGGTGGTTCAAAGCAGACATTTCCACCATTCTAGTTTCAGTTTCTTGAACTGCATCTAAAAGATTAGACAGCTCCACCTACGAAAAAAAGAAAAAAGAAAAGATGCAGCTTCAGTTTAAAGAACCTCGAACACTGAAAGAGAACAAATTAGGAATAATGAAATGGGAAAACGTTAACAAAAGAACTATCTAGGGTAAAAAAGGAAAAAAGAAAGATCCACTATCTCTCATTACCTGAAGGGCACGTGTTTCATCATCCAAGAGCTGTTGTTGCTGGACTTTTAGAGGCTCTGGTTCAATTTGATCAGATTCCCTTGGCTCTAAGTTGTTTTGTTTCAATGTATCTGGTGAACTTGATATGGTCATTTTGTTTAATTTTCTTCTGGGCATCGCCCTATTAATTTTTTCTTGAAAGCGTATTGCTCTTAGCTGATCAAACCGTGCCGTAACTGAATGAAGTCTCTCGCTTAAACTCAAAACCTAACACAAATTAGAAGAAAAGAAAGCAACATAAAAAATAATGTTATATACACTTTGTGGAAACAGCTTAGACATCTATGAATCTAAACTTTTCAAATGAAAATTAATGCAAGAATCACAGCTACCAAATAGTCTGGGTAAGGTAAAATAAGAACAGCAGGACACGATTTTCAATGTCAACAGAACATCATTACAAGCGTAGCACAATGTTTAGTTTTGATCATGGAATGCGTGGGTATTATTAGAATAAAGAAACAGAATAATTAATAAAAATTGATATTTAAACAAAATAACCCGTACCACTCCATGCTTGTGTACTGCAGTATCAGCATTAGATTTGTCAATCATCATGCCCAGCCAGCCTCTTGAATTTGCCTCTTCATTATTTATACTGTTTTTGAGAATATCAATTTGTTCTTGGCATGCTTTTATAAAAGCACTGACCTGCATATGATAGATTTAGTAGAAAGTGAGCAAACACATTAATAGAATCATACATCCTTAATCACTTCTATGCACATAGAATTAATTTAGCAGTATAGAAATTATAAAACAAAACTTTCAGTTCATATGGAAAGGCTTAAAACTGTGAAATCCTAAACATCATTAAAAAGTCATTAAGGGAACAAGAAGTCCATGACATCCCCAAATTAAACCAGAGAAAGGAAGCAGTATGAACTTACTTCTTGTTCAATGCTATCTCGTTCCTGTTCAGTTGTACGATGCAGATCCACATAATCCTTCCGATGTTTTAACATAAACTTCTCTAGAGCTACGATGCTTTCAAGCTTAATAACAGTTAGCAATATTAAAAATTTATTTATTAGACAAAACAAGAAGAAAGTAGAAACTACGATGGCCATAGTTAGCATACCGTTTTGAGCGCGGCTCTGGTGAATGGTGATCTTTGGCGTGGCTTGTGGATAATGAAATTCGCTAAAATGGCAGCTATTTTTGACTGCCATGGAATATATAAATAAATTTCATTGCAACAAAAAAATGTTATGAATCCAAGAGCAAGAGAGACAGAAAGAACTGTAAGACTATAATCTGATGTTACAAGAACCTCATCGAATCCCAAAGAAAGAGCAGTTTGCCTCGCAGCATTTTTGAAATCTTCAGTTCTGTCCCTAACTTTGGACATTCTAACAATCGTAGCGGCAATTGCACCCACTCCAAATTGGACCCAGATCCCTCCCTCTCAAGATGAGATTTCGAGAGTAAAAGGGTAGAGGATCAATTGTTAACTTGTTATGGAGTTTCAGTCCGATCGAACCGCTGGTTCTGCAGAGGCTGTCATGGCTTTCGCGCAGAGAACAAAATAGGAGACTATATAAAGAGTTGAACATAAAAACTAGTAAACTGGATAAAATTAAAAATTAGATTATATTAAATAATTTAATTTAATTTAATTTGTTCATATGATATGTTTTGTTTTCGTTTGATTTCATTTTATTTATAAAAAATTTAAATTATTAAAATTATACCTACATTTTACACTAGATATGCATAGATGTAAGTAATTCGTTTGGCAAAGCTAATGTAACATTTATTTCTCTTTTAGGGCACAACACTTGCATATTTACGTTATTTTTAATTATTTTAATCGAGAATAAAACAAAACAAAACACTATATATAGCCTCTAGGATTTGAACTTAGATAACAAATGTTACGAACATATTAGTAACCATCTTTTCATTTTTAGTTAGATTAAACCTATTTTTTTTAGTGATATCAACCGATTCAATTTAATATTTATAGGTTTGATTTATTTAAAATATAAAAAATTTATACAAAAACATAAATTAAAATCAAAATCGAATTAATAAATTCACTTTTCAGAAATAATAACCTATATAATCTAATAAAATTTATAACATCATTACCAACCAAAGCCTATGGATTAAGTGGATTGATTACTTATTTTATTCTTTTAATATTTATTTTTAAAATTTAAAGAATTATTGTATTAATTTTATGTTTTGATAATCAAATAAAATTAAGACTTTAAAAGATATTGATTTTTTTTAAACAATCAATAATCAAAGATAATGTAATTTAATTCTAAATTATATTATAAATAACAAAAAATTTAACACAAATATTTACTATTTAATTTAATATTAATTTAAGAATAAATAATATACATAAATAAATATTTAATATAAATAATAATAATATGACTTACATGTATTATATGAAATTAAAAATAAATATTAGATAGGTTTAAATATTAAATGAAAAATGATAATGGACAAACTTATAAAAATTTTATTTTTTATTTTTTACTTTTTTATTTAATAAAATAATTATATTAAAAATAAAAAATATAAGCATGGATTATTTTTTATAAAAATTTAATATTAAGAACCAAACCAATCTATCATGGATCGCTTTTAGAATTTACGATTCAAAACCAATCCAATGATAACAATAAAATAGAGTAATATAGCTTGAGTTTTTTTAGATTTTATGAGTTGGATTAGATCGATCCAATATTGAACACCTTATTATTTGCAATTAAGAGAAAAATTAACAAAAATATGAAATTAATAATTAGAATATACATTTTTAATAATAAAAAGTTAACTTACCAATAATATATCTTTATTGGTCCCTAAATTGTAAACGCTAAACCCTAAATTAATTAAATTTAAGATTATTTTAACAATTTTAATATATATATATATATATAATTATATTATTTTTATTTTTTTACTATTACATGTAAATACTCGTTATATTAAATCTTTTATTTCTTATATACAGATGAAGGTGTCTACCTTATTCTGGCTATTAAAGATGTTCGTAGTTCGTTTCGATCTGATTTTAAGTAAAAAATATTAATCAAACCGTTTATATTACTTAAATAAAACTAAATCGAACTGTTTAACTATTTAAAATATTATAACTGAACGATTTTCAACGACTTAATTTAATAAAATTATATAAATCATCATCACATATATATAGAATATACTTTATTACATATTATTATAGTAAGTTAAACATTGAAGTAATTTTATAGAAAAATCAATTAAGCATATATCCTGCATAAATAATTTTAGCATTATCTTACTTTAATAACATAATTATACTTATAATAATCAATTTATAACACATAGTAACCAACATATAGAAAAATGAAAAATCATTTAGATATTTTAGTCTAGTATCTTGTCTTAGTATTTTCATTAGTACGGGGAAGAGAAAGAATAGGACCGCTGTCATTTATTGAAGAGGTTATCCTACAACCATATCTGTATTTAGGGTGCTTGAAATTATCTACTAGTTTAAGCACTCAGCAACTCCTTAATTTCGATAAAAAAAAGTAATAAAAACCACCAAGTTTTATCCCAAAGTTATGTCCGAGTATGATAGAGATAGAGAAGTTCATACCAGGACAAGCATAAACTCTACAGATTAATTAGAATATAAAAGAACATTAATCGTTCAAACCAGTTCAATGGGCACATACATATAATTTTGATTGGTTTTTATCTTTTAGAGGCATTTTCTCATATACTTCATGTGCACTGGAGTTAGACCCCATGAGACCCCATGATTAACTGTAACAATATGGTTTTCTAAGGACTAGCTAACTTATTTGTATAGTTAATGGAAACTCTTGTTAGTAGTTTCAAACATTGAATGCAATGAAAACTTAAAAAAGGAAAATGGTGGTAATTTGAGGTCAAATATCAGAAACAGGAAAGAAAACAAAGCAAATTGGAAAACTAGGTGCTAGAACGGCGGTTATTGCTACTGTAGACTGAGTATAAAATTGAGTGCATTTTTCAGCCTATCAGTATATGAATAAAACAGATGATTTTCATTATCTTCCCTATTCTTTGAAAAAAAGACTAGTAGTTGCTTCTGAGTAAATAAAAACTCAATCATAAATATAACATCAAGTATATGAATAAAAGGCTCTAGTAGAATAGTAGGTACTTTTGAGTAAAAAAAAACGCAAGGATACCACCACCAACACAAGTGCCAATGACTCAACGTATTAAAAACTCAAAAATACAAGTATTCTCAACCAAGCTAAAATATATACAATATCTCGTACATGAAACTGTACTAAAAATGTTTGTAGTTGTGTTAAGTAATAATTCATTTATAAACTTAAACATATATCACCTCATCACATACTTAATTCGTTCATAGATAATAGGACCAAAGATTTAAACATATATCACCTCATTACATACTTAATTCGTTCATAGATAATAGGACTAAAGATTTAAACATATATCACCTCATTAGATACCTAATTCGTTTATAGATAATAAGACTAGAGGCGACGCGAGATGAGATCTGTGGATTAGTGGTGGAGATGACGTGAGGATGATAAGCTATTGATGGAGGCAACGAAAGATGCATATAAGGGTTCGAAGAAGGAAAGCACAAGGGTCAGGAAGAATGAGAAAAATATCTGATTTTATTATATATGTTGATTTAATTAAAAAAAATTAATATATTATTAAAATCGATCCGATCCGGTCCAATCGATTTAAAAATTAGTATGATCGAATCATTTGAAAATTAGCTTTAATTAATATAAATCAAATCAAACTATTTTATTTATAAAATTGTTCGAATCAATCTAATTCGATCTAATTTTTCAATTTAATTCGATCTAATTTTTCAATTTAATTGGATTCGATCTACTTTTAGATACAACACAATATTTGAAACATCACTAAAGATTAAATTAGTCCATTAAACTACTCAATTCAATTTATTGTTTATCCGGAGGGCCAGACTACATAGTACTACTAACGCCTACAAACTAAAAATGTCAAAATTCCTCAAAGTTTTAGGTAATCACATGTAAATTACTTAGTCCAGTTTATTATTTAGGAGGACTAGACTCTATAGTACCACTAACGCCTACTAGTTAAGGATGTCAAAATTATTTGCAGTTTCAGGTAACAGCAAATAATAACTAAACGGATTCAATTTTAAGCGCTAAATTTTAGTTCATTTTTTTAGTTTTGTTATTGTTTTCTTTAATATTTCGGGATTTGATTTACGAGATGTTACGAACACACTATTTAAAATTATAAATTTATATTTTTTTCAAATGTTATATTTTTCGTACATGTAAATATAAATATATTTATAGTTCAATAATTACCAAAAAAATTCAAATTTAATTTTAAAAATTTCAAATAAATAATAATAATTTTCCTTATTTATACCCGATATATTATTTCAATTTGGCATAAAACACCCCAATCCCATTTTTGACGTTCCTACCGGTAGCAAAACAAAAATGACAAACGAGTTTACCCTTTACATATGCCTTCCCATCAACGCGAAGGAGAAGCGGAAATAGAAAGACAAACCGATAGAAAATTAAACAAAGAGGGGCAAGTTCTACTGCTTCCTCGATTGGTTGGTATCCTTGAAGCCGTAACTTTAGCCTCATCGAATTCTTCAAGCTTCTCTCTGGATCAGGTCCTACATAGGGTCGATATTTGTGATTTATTTACTGCATCACACAAATCTTATAAATCATGACCATGAGTTGCCAAAGTATTTATGATGTTACTAGCTCGTATTAGTAATTAAGTCTGGGTTTATGTTGAATAATTTTAGTACTGGAGCATCTTGTATTGCTATCACATTGTTGATTTAACATGGGAATTTTTTTCTCCATCGTTCAGCCTGGAAAAAAAAAAGCTCCTTGTAAAGGGGATTTGGTAACCCATATGCCTAGAGGCCTTTTTTTGGTATTTGGAAATTATATCATTAGGAATCCTGTCGAGGAGGTACAACGTTCACTGTAATTATTAAAGATGGTTGATGATAACTTAAGCATTATGGCGCTCTAAGTTGGTATTGATTGAAGGTTGTATCAAATCCTGATTTTATTACAGGTAAATGGGATTGTGGACACTACTTGAGGGCTGTCTCCTGTTACTTTTACGTCACTTAAAGAGATATATAAATAGAAAATTAGTGTGTATTTTTCCCCAAAAGTCACTTACTTTTGTAAAAGTTGATAGGTTTTAGGCAAATATTATATTACATACGTGCGTATCGTCGCCGTCGTTGTCTATCGTGAGAAGGTATTTTATTTTTTGAAAAAAAAAATTAAAAATACTTTTCTACTAAAAAAATGATCGTTATTTTTTTTTACTCAAAAAATATCTGTTACTTTTCTTTATTTTACTTAGAAAATGACTATTGCTTTTCTTTACTTAGGAAATGATCGTTATTCTTCTTTACTCAAACATGACCGTTATTGTCATAATAATCGCACATTTTCTCAAATCTATAAATAGAGTACCTCAGCTTTCAGTTTAATTACAACAATTTGCAAACATCTCTTACTAAAAAAAAGTTCTCAAAAAGAAAAAGAAAAAGATCTTAAATTGTTCTGAGTTTTCTGAGCAACGAAATTTTATAGGTGTAGCATTCTGGTTTTCATCAGTGCAGTGAAATTTCGAGACAGACAATAAAGATTCTAGGTTGTTTTATCCTGGGGACGACGAAGCTATGTTTGCTTGCACAATTTTAAATAAAGCCACGAAACATCTTAAAGAAAACGATCTAGTCCGTAACTTAATTCAAGTAATTCATTTCAAGTTATCGGTAATATTGTTCCTACATTATTTTCAAGTACTTGTTTCAACAATATTAAATGAGGACCGCTTTCTTGCACCAAGGGGATGGAGCTTCTCAGAGTTTTCTACAGGCAAGACTAAGTCATTCAAAGGGCAACTTATCCGTCTTATCTATGCAACATAGTACTTGAGGGTTCCTTTCATACTACTCAACCTCATCTGTATTGTTGTAAAATTAGTATTTGGATAAAGCCAAATGAAGTGAGATATTGATTTCTATATCCAACGATGAGAGTTTCTTTCATCGTTATTATTTTCTGGTTAAAGTAGTGTTATCAGAACAAAGTTCATTGTTGGCTTGGTGTTGATGTTGGAAGGATGTTCTCAAGGATGCAGCCATAGTGCCATGTAGGACTATGTTGATTCACCTGGGCCTAACTCTACCCCTGAAAACGCGCTTACAAGGGTGAGGACTGCCCAGGCTTATAAACCAGCTCTTATGCTGGTCCTTGGTCGATGTGGGACTCTCCGCCACTCCTCACATCGAGGCGTGTCGACGGACGGTGGTGGTCTTATGGTTGCTGGGGGTGTAAGTGTAGGGTAGCTCTCCTCCACTGCCAAGGGTCTCTTCTAATACCGTGTTGAATCACCCTGGGCCTAACTCTGCCCACCGAAAACACGCTTACTGAGGGTGAGGGCGCCATGAGCTTATAAACTAGCTCTTATGCTAGTCCGCGTAGTCGATGTGGGACTACACGGCCTAACTCTGCCACTGGCAAACGCGCTACGGGTGAGAATTTGCCCGAGGCTTATAAACCGGCTCTTATGCTGGTCCTTGGTCGATATGGGACTCACTCAACACTCCCCTTCACATCGATCGTGTCGACCGACGGACGGTGGTGGTCTTATGGTTGCCACGGGTGTAAGTGTAGGGTAGCTCCTCCACCGCCAGGGTCTCGCTACGATACTGTGTTGAATCACCCAGGCTAACTCTACCCACGAAAAGCGCTACAAGGTGAGGGCGCCCATGCCATAAACCGGCTCTTATCTTTGGTCCTTGAGAATCGATGCGGGACTCCTACTGCACCCCCTCACATCGGCGTGTGTCGACGGCGGTGGTGGTCTTATGGTTGCCACGGGTGTGAGGGGGAGTGTTGAGAGTCGCGTCGACCAAGGACCGGCATAAGAGGATTTATAAGCAGGCGATCCTCACCTGTAAACGTTTTAGTTAGAGTTAGGCCGTGAATCAACAATTTAAGAGCTACCCTACACTTACACCCGTGGCAACCATAAGACCACCACCGTCCGTCGACACAGTCGATGTGAGGGGAAGTGTTGAGGAGTCACACATCGACCAAGTAACAGCATAAGAGTTGGTTTATAAGCCTGGGCAATCCTCACCCTTATAAGCACGTTTTCAGGGGTAGAATTAGGCCCAGATGATTCAACAGACTAGCTTTCACCTTTTAAGATATTCATAGATATGCGTACCCATCTTCATGTATTAAAAAGGATGTCATGCAATTATGCTACAAAGCCAGAGTATAATTTGGTAATTGAATGGTTGTTTACGTTATTAAAATAGAAACCCTAAAACTGACCGTTACAGTAACCGGGGAAACCATAATATAGCAGTTAATTTGCAATTAGCAGTTTAGCACCAAGCAATGAAGCAGTTTTAGCTGTATGGCTAGCTCTGCTGTTATTTTGATAACTAATGATGGAACATATTGATGTAGGAGATAAAAACCAACTCTTTGGATCTTTTATATGCTTAAATTACTTGTTTTGGATAAGAATTTTATACAGGACACAGATACTGAGAGCAATTGATCACCAATTGTAAATGTATTATTTTCTCAGTACTTGTCAAAGTTATCATGGAGCAAATTTCTTTGGGGATTTGTTGTTTCCATATGATTGCAGGAATCGTGAAGGTCTAATAGAGGTCTACCTCTACGCTTTTCTCTTTTATAATATTTTTCAGAAGGCTGAGGCATTTAGTTTCTTGATGTTTATTTTTGCTTCTTGGTCATTCTATTTCTGAGATAGGCTCATAGCTTTCGTACTTCAATTTTTTTCATGCGCCTAATATGGACGCATACTTAACTTCAATTGTCAACTGAATCCTATTCATTTGAGTTCTTTTATGAAACAAACCCTTTTTTCATTGATTGGAATTGACATAATGATTAAATTACAGGGTTCGTCCGAAAAATCAGTGCTTCAAATTATGCACAAAATAGTTATTGTATTTTATGTTGAACTAATCAGGAATTGAGGGTACAATTTTTTGAGGAAAGGGAAAATAATGAGCATCAAGGCTTTACAGATCGGCAAATACATTATATGTTTTGGAGTCAACTGCAATGAGCCTCAAAGCTGCAATTGCAGCAGCAATGGACACAAAACCGAAGAAACAGATGTTAAGCCAGTGCCAGAACTTCTGTAAAGAATTGAGTTTGTTCTTCTTTGCAACTAAATACATGTGGTTTGCAAGGATAAATGTAAGAGGGAAAGTGCTGATTGCCCCGGTGAGGCTCATGAAATCTCCGAGAAAAGGGAGAAGAGCAGACACAAGTGTGTTAACAGCAAGGTAACCGCCTCTTACCATAACTCTGAAGGATAAATTCTGAATGGCAAACGCACTCCCTTTAATTCCATACTTTGTATCAACATATTCATACATTGGACTTGCAAATATCTACAAGCAGCAACATGAGAAGCTTATTAAGTTTTTAAATCAACGAATTCTTGAGATAATAATAAAGAAAAAAAAGGGAGGAAGAATGTTACATGAAGAGCAATGACAGTTTGCAAGAAAGCAGCAATATTGGCCATAGCTTTAACCCAAACAGGACCGTGGACACTGTTAAGAAGGTAAGAAGAGGTAGAAGATCCATAAGCCCAGTAACCCACAAAAGTAACAGCATACATTGGTAATACTCCTGCTGTAAACTGGAAGTATAGTGCTTTTAGCATGTTCCCAACCACGGGCTTCCTCACCGTTGCCTGTTACAAATAATAACATGATTAATTAAAGATTGGGTGAGTGGTGGTCGTAGAAGTCTCCCCATCATGAAGTTGGTGTTATTTAATTTTTTTAGATTTTAAAAGGTTTTTTAATTCTCTAGTTTTGAGAAAATGGGTCAATTAAAGAATAAATATTATTATTTTAATAAATTTTTTATTAAAATATTATTTTTTACTGTGAAGTGATTAAAATGTAATAAAATATAAACCATTAACAAGAGTAAAAGTGAAATTTAGTATGAAATTATTTAAGAAAAAAATCAACAATAATAATGTTTTAACAGAAATTTATTTTATACATATTTTTTAAAAATTAAAAATTAAAAATCAATGAAATACTAAAATAAAAACAGTGATAATAACCGATTATTACAACACAAAATTTATGAATTTTTTCATAATAATTAGCATTTTAGCACGGTTAAAAAATCAAACTTTAATCGTATTTTAATCACTTGATAAAAAATAATTATATTTTATATTTATTAAAATAATATTATTATTTTTCTTAATTAGTCTCTTTCATAAAAAAAAAAGAGAACTAAAAAAACACCTTTTTGAATTTAATAGACTAAATGTACACTAAAATTTAACATGTCAAGATATTTTCTCCAAAAGATAAAATAATCCGTTTGCTTGTGTTTAAAATGTTGGAATTGTGTTTAGGAGTAGAAAGCTCAATAAAGATATATAAATATATGTGATGAACTGAGGATGTAAATAAAATAAAATAATAATAATTACTCAACAAGTGAAATTTTTCAAAAAGAGTTACAAGCATTTATTGAAACTCTATCTAATAAGGCAGTTATTTGTTGGGAGGGGTTTCTCATTGCTACTCTAACTATCAATCAAGTTGATATCTCTCCACTTTTTTTACTTTGGATATTAGCTCTTAATTCAATGAATAAAACAAGGATCTTAATTCAAGGAGTTTAATTCAAGGAGTAAAACAAGGAATCCTTAATTCAAAGAGTAAAATAAGGAATCATTAATTCAAGGAGTAAATCAAGAGATGTTTAATTCAAAGGGTAATTGAAAGAGTAAAATTTCCTTATAAATAGCTATACAATTGTAATGAAAACATGAAGAAAATAATAAGAGCTCTTTTGTGTAGAGTTATTTCTTGTTTTTTCAACATGTGGTATCGGAAGCAGAAAAATTAACTTCTTACCTTTATTATTATCTTAAGCATCTTGATCTTTGAAATGACGGAAGGCAATAGCCG
The DNA here is from genome assembly GCA_033030585.1 of Hippophae rhamnoides. Classification (NCBI taxonomy): domain Eukaryota; kingdom Viridiplantae; phylum Streptophyta; class Magnoliopsida; order Rosales; family Elaeagnaceae; genus Hippophae; species Hippophae rhamnoides. The sequence goes on from CM065427.1 coordinate 73,860,841, forward strand.
GCCCAGGATCGGAAAGTGAAAGTTCATCGGTGCTTTTTCATGTGAATATGCATGAGGTGGATGTCGGCAAATCAAAGATTAAGCTCGGTCTTGTTGAATGAGTTTAATTACTTGACTTGGTCAAGAAGCGGTGTCTCTGGATCTAGGTGAAAGGTCAGTTGGGGTTCGCCAAATGGAAGCATCGAAGTACGATGTTTCCTGCGGCCTATGAATCTGGCTTAGTAAGGATCAGTTGGTTATGTCATGGCTCACTAAATTCCATGGAGCGAATTGGTGAAATATTCGATTCTCTGAATCTGCATACCAAGCTATAGGAGACGGTCGAGAAATGTATGGCGGTCAAAAACAATGCTACGAGTTTTCAATTAAAGAAGGACATCTAGAATCTGTGACAAGATGGTAAGCCTTTGTACAACTCTTAGAAAGCATGAAAAGCATGTGGAATGAGTTAGAAATATATAAATGCTCGTCTAGATGTAGCTACGCTACGAAAAAGCGGAAGAAGATAAGATATTTCAACACATCCGATCTCGATTCAACATATGAAGATATACAATACTGCATGCGTACTAAGCGAATCTTGAACTTCCTTCTTTCACCAATGTATGCGACAATTCAGCGTGAAGAAGTAAGGAGGAAAGTCATGAACGAGGATCTGATGGCTGGTGCACGTGAGGCAAGGCGCTATCTAACAAGAGAAAGTACAAGGGAAGCGTCCAAACTTGAAGTGTCGACAACTGACTATATGGGCCATATTAAGGACACGTGTTGGATTACACATCGAGAATTAAAACACGATTTTATAAAGGATAAGGGTTCTGAGAGAGTGAATCGTCTTTGCCCACGCGTGCAAATCGCTTACACTCTACCTCAATAGTGCGATCCATTCAAAAAACTTCCTGACGAATCGGTGAACTTATGAATGAGTTTATGTTGTATCTTGAAAGCAAGGCGAGGAGGAGCTAGAATTATGTGTGGATAGCGTAGAAGAGAAGGAAGCTTCGGCAGGTATTGCTAGGCGAGTTTGCGAGGTTTCTTGGCGGTCACAAAACTCGTACCACGAGAACATGCAAGGTATCGTAAAAGCACTTTAAAAGCGCTCTTAAAATAAATATGTTGCATGATTTTGGGTTGTAGATTAGGGTGCCACAAATCATATGACAAACCATGTGTCAAAGTCTCGCTAAGTTTAAAAAATTAGCAAATCGCTTCTCAAGTTTCAATTGCAAATGGTGAGAATGTAAAGGTTTTAGGAAAGGAAAAAATAAAATTAATGTCGGATGAAATCAGTCGACGGTTTTATATGTACCTTCCTTTCACTTCCAAACACATGCGTATAAAAAATCACAAATACCTTGAATTGCTTAGCCATTTTTCTCCTCAATATGTCATTTTTCGAGGGATTGTGCCACCAAAAAGGCGATTGGTGAAGGGTTTTACTTAGATGGTCTCTATATATATCCGAGAGCAATCCCGAGAGGGTTTCAAGCCAAGTTTAACGTATCGAGATAATCAATTGTGGCATCGACGTTTAGCTACGCCCTCCGGCAATTTTGTCAACTTTATTTCCAAACTTAGGAAATGATGCAATTGCGTGTGAAACTTGCCACTTGTCTAAAGCCCTTTAGATTGCCTTTTAATTCTTCCTTGTCTAGGGCTAGTAAATGTTTTGAACTAGTTCATTCGGATGTATGGGGACAGTAATGAATCTTTCGATGGTTATAAGTATTTTGTGATTTTGTTGATGATTTTTCTCGAGTCACATGGTTATATCTTTTAAAGTCTAAGAATGAAGTTATGGAAGTATTTAAGGACTTTCGTAACCTTGTTAAAAATCATTTCTCCTCGAAATTCAAACCTTAAGATGACAATGACACTTAGAATACATGTCAATCATGAAACAATATTTGAGCATTCGTGGCATTATGCATCAAACAAGTTGTGTTGGCACACCTCAGACAAAATGGTGTGGTGAGCATGTAGCCGGAACTTACTTGAAAAACTAGAGCATTAATGCTACAAATGAATGTACGAAAAGATTAGGGTCCCGAGGGGTTATGACGGTACAACACATCATCGATATATTACCAGTAAGTCTTGGATTTCAAGTCTCCCACAGGAAGTAATGAAAGGAAGGAAAATTAATCTCGCACGCTTAGAGTCTTTGGTTGTATCTGTTTTGTACATATTGATCTCATCGTCAGATAAATTGGATCTAGAAGCTGTTAAATGTATTTTTCTTGGTTATTCATCTACCAAAGGGATATAAGTGTTATGAACTTAGGAGATTAATTGTGTCTAAAGATGTTCGATTTTATGAAACTAACCACTTTTTTGACAAGTCACGTGAAATCCTGAAGTCGAAAGGGATGACATCTTGGATGTGTTTTCATTACGAGAATCAAACTTGAGGCTCTACGACAGCGAGATCCCGGCCATGTCAACATTGATACATCTACCAGAAAGTAACAATGAAGGGTCTCTTCTTAATGGTACTGCGTGAAGATGGTGATAATCGAAGATGATCCTCGCGATATGGTACAAGATGTGAGCAGTGTGAGATAACTCTCTGCACGGCGTAATCCAATGCGTGTTAGGCAACCTCATGAGACTTGAAGACTTTGTCACTGAGCCCAGCGTCCCGTCTCAAATTATGTGTCATATAAGAGAGTGATACCAACCCGTACGCGTTTCTCGACAGCATATCGAGGTTACGGTGAGCCTCGAAAACTTCGTAGGGCGATAGCGAGAGGTGTGAAAGGAAGCCGTGCAAGAAGAACTTAAAGCCACTGAATCGACACTGACACGTAGAGCGTCGCCCCACTTCGAAAGCGAAAGTCGTGGGTTGCAAATGGATTTATAGCTAAAATTCAAGTCGGATGGATCAATTGAAAGGTATAAAGCAAGATTGGTGGCTCGAGGATTCAACTTAAACATTCGAGGTGGATTCTGAAAAACATTTACACATGTTGCAAAAATGAACCACGATAAGAGTGCTAATCTTTGTACGTGAGCATGTAAAGCAGGGAGGTGGTCATTGTACCAAATGGATGTGAAGAATGCATTCTTGCATGGTGATCTCAAAGAAAAGAATCTATATGAAATTGCCAGGCAGGCGTCGCAGAAAGCGATAGCTATTTAGTGTGCAAATTACCTGAAATCCATTTATGGTTTGAAAGCAGTCCCCATGAGCTTGGTATGCCAAGCTAAGCTCGGTCGCTAGTGTTGGTTTCCAAAGCGGCAATCGCGATTCTTCCACTGTTGCATACGGGAACTATGGGAAAATTGGTTGTCTTGATTTATGTAGATGATCGATAATTACGGTGATAATCTTGTGAGATTTTCAACCTCGAAGCAGTCCACTCAGGACAAAGGTTTGCAATTAAAGACCTTGGGAAATTGAAGTACTTTCTTGGTATAGAAATGGCAACCTACGCCTGAGGACTCTTTCTTAACCAAAGGAAATATGTCTAGATTTGCTAAGGAAGTTAACATGAGTGATGCTAAACCGGTCATTACCACTGTGATAGCTGAAACCTAACTTGAAGGGCACGCAGCTCACGGATATAAGTTATTACCGGCAATGGTTGGTAAGTTGATCTACTACAATCGCGAAACGACATCACGTATTACGTAAGTATTGTGAGCCAATTAAATGCAACTCCCCGAACAACTTGAGCATTTGACCCTTGTTAAAGGATCTTCTGTATTTAAAAGGATCGGTGGGTCGTGGTATCATCGTGAAGAAGAATAATGACACCTGGAAATCATAGGGTATTGTGATCTTTGATTGGGCGGGAATGCAATCGATCGAGTCGCCTTGAAGTAGCCAGCGGTATATGTTGTCGGTGGAAACTTAGTCCAATGGAAAGTAAGAAATATCGTCATGTTAGATCGAAGTGCAGTGAAGCCAGTATCGTCTGATGGCTTATTTGCGTGTGAGTTGATATGGCTTAAAGGTCTTACATGCCGCTTATTTTGTGACAATCGAGCGGCCATGCATATAGCATCAAACCCAGGTGTTTCACGAGAGGACGAAACACATTGAAGTTGATTGTCATTACATTCGTGAACAAGTTCAATCACAAGTGATTCGGACACATTATACAAGAAGCTTCAATTAACCTGGTGACATCTTCACTAAGCCCTTGGCTTCTCATCAGTTTCAACGACTTTTGTCCAAGCTTGGATCCATAAACCTTTTGGATCCAGCTTGAGGGGAAGTATTGGATATTAGCTCTTAATTCAAGGAATAAAACAAGGAGCTTAATTCAAGGAGTAAAAGCAAAACAATGAGCTTAATTCAAGGAGTAAAAGCAAAACAAGGAGCTTAATTCAAGGAGTAAAATAAGGAATCCTTAATTCAAGGAGTAAAACAAGGAATCCTTAATTCAAGAAGTAAATCAAGGGATGCTTAATTCAAAGAGTAATTGAAGGAGTAAAATTTCCTTATAAATAGCTATACAATTGTAATGAAAACATGAAGAAAATAATAAGAGCTCTTTTGTGTAGAGTTATTTCTTGTTTTTTCAACATGAACTAATCTTGAATCTTGAATTTCATTGATCTGAAAAATTATATCATCACCAACTTAAGGAGTAACCAATAATTTTTGACTTTGTTGGTGTGGAAATAGAAGTTAGAACATATATGGCATTTCCTGATAAGGGATTAAAACTAATTGCTTACCTGTATCTCTGGAAGCATTCCAGTATTAAATGCAAAAACAAGATTTGCAGAAGCACCAATTGTTGTAAATATTTTGCTTGTTTTTGTCCCTGGGATGCTATAATCCCTTGGTTCTGCTTTAATTCCTGGAAAACCAAAATTATTGAGCAACAAAACATGAAAAACAATTCTATTTTCCAAACAAAGCCTAAAGGATTAAACAAACAGTGATTTTATAAAATGGAAACCATTAGAAAGTAATTTAGTCCTGAGTTCTTTTCTACTTTCCCGTTGAGGGCTTTCTACCCACTAGCATACAAGACTTGGAATTTCTTGTATGATTTTTAGTGTGTTAATTTATGTATCATTAATAATTAGTATACACGTGATAAAAGTGTACACTTTTTATGCAATTTTGTTCACGTTTTCAATAATTTTTGTTGTCGAGGTTGTCATGTATTAATGACACAGTAGTGTACCACATATGCAACAGTATTGCTTTAAAACAACCATATGGTGTTTCCAACATACGCCACGCAGATTGATGTAGGAACAACATTAACATCTGAGTCCATTTTAACTTTTTAACATATTTACAGTCAAAAACTGGCAATAAATAAAATTGTATTTATCCTGAGAAAAGAAAAATGGACATGTTTACCATCTTTAAGTGACAGTGCAAATGCTATAATGATATACACTAAGCTGAAGAACGTTGAAAATCCCAACCAAATCCTAAGAGCTGAAAGGTGAGGTATGCTTATGGCAAACAGTGCACATACAAATCCAGCTATGGCAATGAAATAAGGCAGCTTCATTACATGTTCATCTGTGAAAAGAACATACACCGCCTGGACAAACACATATATTAACTAAAGAATTTTAACAATAACAAAATAAATAACTTAAACTTTCAAAAGAGTTAATGATCAACAACTTATAATAAGCTATCAGAGCATGTGTTTAAACATCATAACCCAAATTATTAAATGTCATGTGTTGGGTATCTATAGTACATAGAGCTCACTCGTTGCGTAAAAAAAATATTATCATTACTTTTTAACTTATATTTTTGAGAGAATTAGTGATTTACAAATTCTATCTATATATAAGTTAATGACCAACCGATATATATATATATATATATATAAAACTTCTAACAGAACTATTTATCCTTTTGTTAAAATTATAATCAAATGTTTTTATGAAAATTGTTTTAAAAAGTTTGAGAAACATTATACTTTTAAGAGAATTAAGTTATATTTACTTTTGTACGCAAGAAGTAGTTTAGAATGAATGCATCCATCCCAAAATAACAATTAAGTTGACACTTAAAAATACTTCTAACATTTATTTCAAACAATTAAATACTTCTCTTAAAACCGCTTCATTTTAAGCCACTTTTCTTGGAACCGAAGCAAATCCAAAGGTATACAATTATAAGAAGTTTATAAATCAGTTTTCTTTTAAGAGGATAAGTCATTTTCTCACCTTTAGAGCCTGACCAGCCAAAATAATAAAACCGGTATTAATCATGAAAAGATTTACGTATTGCAATCCCCATGTAAGATAATAAGCTTTTTTGCCTGCAAATTCCAAATCAGTTAGATCAATAATTTTCTTAAAAAATTAAGAAGGATAAAATCTTTCCTATACTTGTTTTTATTTAGTTTTGTATACCGTATATGAATCCAGCAAGGTCTCTGTATCTGATATGTCTTTTCCCACCTAATTCATGAAGCTTGGCCACAAGTGAATTAGCGTAGAGTGAAATTGCAGTAGCTATAACTAAACCAACAACACCATATACCCAACCCAGAGGAACCATTATTGTTCCTGAGTATCCCAAAACATATGCACTGTTGATTCCCGTTGTTAACACAAACCCTACTTGAAACCATGAATCTGTACATTCCACAAACTAATTAAAATGTAACTAAAAAAAATTTCAATTATAGTAATTAAGAAACTAATTACAAACAAACAAAAAATAATAACAATCCCTCTGGCGTAATTAAAAAAGAGAATCAAAATCAATATATAATTAAGTAACATAGTCAATAGGCAACTATTAACTAATCAAACAAAAACTAATAAATGAAGCAGCCAATTAAAAACTTTTCAAAAATCTGACAGATTTATCATGAGAATCGAACAAATTAACCCAAGGATTAATAATAATAATAATAATAATAATAATAATAAATAAAAAGACGAATAGGGGTAACGAACCACGGCTAATCTGGTGTGCAGTTTCAGGGACTTCAGGGGCCAAATGGTCCTCATCGTAAACCTTCCTAGGACCAGATTCGATTTCAGTTACACCGTCCATAATAATAAGTTCTTCTTCGTGGCTTGGTCCTCCTTCCGAGAACAAGAGTGTTTCTTCTTCTTCTTCTTCTGAGATATATGAGACAGCCAGCTTAGTGTCTTCACTCTTATATATAATTCGCGTGTGCGCTAAATTGGAGCACCCCAAAAGCAGATAATCAATTAAAGCAATAAATGGGCACTCTCTCAAATAAGGAAATAAATATAAAGATCCTCTCTTTACTTTATTGAGCTTAGCAGTATCACCCGAATGAGGACTCACCAATTTGGAACCGAGTCAGAACTGTCACTGACTCGTTGCGTTTCCCGATTTACTGACTAACCTCATCGTCCTCTAGAGTGGGTTTCGTTAGATATTCTTCTTTCATATTTACGTATCAGTAGACGTGGGGTTCTCTGTTTGTGTGATCTTTATTGTTTCCGGCATCAACGGACGATATAATGCCACGTTTGTATCATCTATTTGTTTTTTGGAACAATATAATTGAGTTTGTCAAGTGCAAAAAGAGGTATAATGTTTACCTTTCTTATAAGGTTTTGGATTTTGAGTTCGGTTTTCCTATTTCATTTGTAAAAAAAAGAAAAAAAACCCTTTGGGAAAATAACTGTTTGTTTTCAAGGATCCATCCTTAAGAATAAGTCTCATTCAGATAGTGTTGAAAATGGAGGAAAATCTGAATGTTAGATGGACTTAAAAAATGAAGGTTTTCTTAGGAAACATCTAAATGGTGTGTCTTTTACAATGATGTAGTTAAGGATATAGATAAGGAGACGAGAGATTGTAAGCATTTAAAAAAAGAAATAAAGGATCTATTGGTTATAGAATATTTAAAAGACCTCGTAATAAGCAATAGTAGAAGAGCATGTGACAACCTGAATGTGAAATTTCGAAGCTACCTACTTCATTAAGTAGTAGGATAGACCCTTACAATGAGTCCAATATAAGGACTATCTATAAAATACATTGAGGACCCGGGCTCAATAGGACCTCCAAAAACTCGCTTAAAAGGTATGCTAGAGACTTATGCAGCTCCCCGCATATTTACAATATGAAAAAATAGAGGTCTTTTTTTGAAATCATATTCACTGAAATGGACGAGGCCTCAGAGCCCCACGAGGACCCCTTGGTAATCACTTTAAGAATAAGATCTTGTAATGTTTGTCCGATTATGATTAACATTGGGAGCTCAGTCGACCTTCTTTTTCTGTCGACAGCAAGGACCCTAGGCATAAAAGAATGTGATTTTGTAGGAAGAAAGTTACCCTTTGAGGGATTCAACAGTAACACCACATATGCAATTGGAATCATGGTACTACCTATCAAGGTTAAGTGATCTATAATGATGACCAATTTTGTGGTAATTGAAGTTCTAGCTCACTACAATGTCATCCTAAGTAGAGCATAGATACATAAAAAGAAGGTAGTTTTGTCCGTTTTCCACCAAGTTATCAAATTCTCGACTGAGGAGGAGATAAGGGGAGACCAAGAAAAGGCAAGAAGTTGTTATAACACCACTATGAAAGAGGTCACTCCCAAGTAGCAACCACAACATAACCTCTTAAAAAGAGGCTCAGATGTAGATGTCTAATAGAGTGTGTCAATTCAAATGAGATGCAAGATCTAATAATTGGAGACAAGAAGGACCTTATACTTCTCATGTACCATATTTTATCGTCTTCATGTACCATCCTTGTATATATATATATATATTAGGTGATTTCTTGCAAGTAATTTCTCTCCCCTAATATTACATGCTCATCTTCAGAAAAGGTAGAGTGCTCTCCCTGAGAGTTTATTACCTCGTCTTCATAAAAGGAAAAATACTTTCCCTCAAAGAGAGTTGATTACCTCGTCCTCAGAAAAGGTAAAATACTCTCCCTCAAAGAGAGTTGATCACCTCGTCCTCATAAAAGGTAGAACGTTCTCTCTCAAATAGTTGATTGCCTCAAGCTCATAAAAGGTAGAGCACTATCCCTTAGAGAATTGATCACCTCAAGTTTAGACCAGGTAGAGCGCTCTCCCTTAAAATGTTGATCATCTTAAGCTTAGAAAAGGTAGAATGCTCTTTCTAAGATAGTTGATCATCTCAAGCTCAAACAAGGTAGAGCGCTCTCTCTCAAAAAGAATCACCTTGTCCTCAGAAAAGGTAGAATGCTCTCCCTCAGAGAGTTGATCTCCTCAAGCTCATAAAAGGTAAAGCATTCTCCCTCAAAGAGTTGATCACCTTGAGCTCAGACCAGGTAGAGCGCTCTCCCTTAAAAAGATTTGATCACCTTGTTCTCAAAAAAGGTAAAATGTTCTCCCTCAGAGAGTTGATCATCTCAAGCTCAGAAAAAGTGAAGCACTCCCCCTCAAAAAGAGTTGATCATCTCAAGCTCAAACTAGGTAGAGCGCTCTCCCTGAAAGAGAGTTGATCATCTCGAGCTCAAAAAAGATATAGCACTCTCCCTCAAAGAGAGTTGATCACCTTGAGCTCAAACCAGGTAGAGCACTTTCCTTCAAAGAAAGTTTACCACCTTAAGCTCAAAAAAGGTAGGGCTTTACACCATGTGCACCATTGTGTCCAGCATCTTCCATATATGGATGTTGAGAAAGAGCTCGACATCATGCATAAAGACGTCAATCCTATTCTTGTCGTGAGTAGATTCCTTTCTTAGATTCAATATGTCATTTCACCTAATGAGCCTTTTACTCTTTCACCTCAATTGAAGAATTGAGGTAAAAGAGTAGGGAGACTGATGTTTGGACATAAGGAAGGATCTGCTACCTAATCTTTATAGAGCTCAAGCCTTGATACATCAGCGCGAGCCATGAGGTTGTCGATCTCAAGTTTTAAATATATTTTGTTTTACTCTTGTATCCCTCTAACACGCTGTAATATGTACGTCTTATGTAATTGATACTTATACATGTAAAACTTTATATATACGTGAACTCCTTAAAAGATTCACACATTTCATCAATTATTCTTACTTTTCTTTAATTTCTCTCTCTATAAATCAGATCAATCCGAACAAATGCACTTTAATAACTGTATTGTTTATATAATATCACATATCAATATTTAAAATAAAATAAATTATTTTTCTAATTTTTAAAATAACTTTAATAAATAGCATGATTTAAAAAATATAAGTGTAAAATGAACGGAAAAAAGTAAGTGATATTCACATGTGATGGATACATTTACAATATGGGATGAAGACGGAATAATTTCAGTAGTTACATCAAAATAGAAATATAATTCATTGTAAATTTGTAATGAAATTTAATTGGTAACTTTTTATTAGCTCATATATCGAACTTGGAGTAAGTAAGGAGTGTAAATGAAAAAATAAATGTAAATTTGTGTATTTATTAGAGGAACAATCAGAATAGTAAATACTAAAGACACAAACTAATGTTTAATTTCTTTTCAATACTGTTATATTTAATTTATATTTAGTAATAACTATTTCTCCATTCTTTAATTTTTTTATCATTTTTGTTGCAAGAAAGTGTTGTGCAAAACTAGAAAACACTAGGTGCCTAATTGCCAGCGTACTGTTAAAAAAAAAAAAAAAAACCTGCCGACTTGGCTGGCCGGTAGTTATCAATAAATAAGGAAATATCTTAACGGGACTCCATTTTGCCATTTAAGTTACTTATTAAGTTTATATATATATAAAATTAAAGGTGTGTATTGATTTGATTTTAGATAAAAAAAAATCAAAATTAAATCAATATAATTAATTTTTATAAAATAAAAACCAATTTAATTTAATAAATTCAACCCAAACCAATTTTCTGGATTTGATTTAAATTAAGTTAAGATGTTTTTTTCTTTTTTTTTAAATATATTTTTTTTAATAATATTTATTTTAACTCTTATATTATAATTTTTAATAATTTTAACATTCATTATAATTATAAAAATTTAAATTTTAATAATTTAATTAATATCTTTATTTACAAATATTATTATTGATTCATTATTCATATTAATATTTAGTAGACAATAAAAAATAATAATTACTTATAGGATAAAATTCATTAATTTTTATATTCAATATATACATAATATTTTTCATACAATATAAATTAATTTTTTAATTATATAAAAAATATTATAATTATAACATATAAATAATATTGTCAAATATATGAATGATAATTTTAAAATAATTATAATTTATAAAATTAATTATTAGTTATAAATAAAAACATACCCTTAAGCATCTAATTCTTTATTAAAAATTCAAATAATACGATGAAAAGTATAGATTCATTCGTGATTAATTACATTTCATGTTTATATATATAGAACAATTTATAAGAGTATTTTAAAAAATATTTATTTTGTTATAATTATATTTATAATATATAAATAATGATAATGTATATTTATAATATAGAAATAATAATATAATTATATATAAAGTTAACTATATATAAAATAAATGTTTTATTTATTTATTTATTTTTTTTAAATTATCTCTCATAATTATTAACTCATTCACGAATAACATATCAAAATATTGATACAATCCAACTTTCTACGCGTGTCACTATCTAACAGTAATAAATCTTAGAATGTATCAATTTATGTAACAAAACTTAAGTATTATCATTTTATAATTAATTTATATATGATGTTGAGTGTTGAGTGTTGACCGTCTGGTTGGAAAAAGTAGTAAATGTTTATTAACGTGTAAATTAAAATAGAAAATGACTAATAACCAACAAATTTTCTTTGTAGATTAAAAAAAAACGACAACTTTTCTTCTTTTGTTGCCAATATAATACAGATATTCTTAATATAATTATTTTTATATTAGACATAAAAAAGTTATGTTAATACTAAATTTTATTAAAAACTATCACTTTTAATTAAAATTGTTATTTTAAGTTTGAATCCTCAAATAAACTTATCTATTAAAATAATTCATTTTATTTAATGTATTAATAAAATCTGTAAATATAAATTATTCATTTTTTAAAAGAATTTTACATACAATCATCCTAATCATAATTACTCTGTAATGCGATGATTTTTTTTATTTTTCTGTATTTTTAGAAAATAATTGAGCTTAAAGATTAATAAAGTTTAAAAAATAATAATTTAATAGAGATTATAATTTTAATATTGTATCACAAATATTAATTTTTTAATTATAAATTTTAAACTACTTCAAAAATGCATAAAAAATTAACTATTAATATCAACACCATTTATAAATTAAAAGTATCAATTATAATATATAAAAATATAAAAATATATAGAATAAATTATTAAAATTTAAATATATTTGGGATAATTTTTCTCCGATGACCCATTAATATAATAGATGTTTTGATAAATCAAAATGATACTAGTTGCTATTTTTATTTGATCAAAGGTATATAGTTTTATTTGGTGTATGAATTTAAATGATGAAATTAACAATGAATTTTACAAACAATTAAATAAGTAAACTATTCGATAAAATATATCATAATTATCATTCTACATATTTACTAATAATATCATGTAATTCTTATAGCTATCGTAATTTAAATATACTAAGAATGTTAATGTAAATTAGTCAAGCAAATTGAAAGAATATTTTATTATTAAACTTTGGCTATTATATAGCCTTACAAAACTAACTAAATGTTTGAAAAATAACATACTATCCATACTAATCAAAAAGTGGTAATGCACAGAAGGAATTAGTTTAACATAGAACAAGTCTTCCTACGTAATAGTAACTTATTGAAAAAATAAAATAAACCTAAACGATTTCGTGCTACAACAAAAAGGATAATTAGACTTATCAATCCTTCCCTTAAACTTATTGTCATCAAACAGTTAGTTTATAATGGTTTGGTTATTATGTTTGTCACCTGATCCTTGCTTCCACAATGAATCAAAAGAATCCAACTCTCTTTTGTGAGATTCCTCAAAAAATGATACCTTACGTTAATATATTTATTACGATCATACATCACATGATTCTTTGACATCTTAATGGTAAAGCTATTATCACATCTAATTAGAGTACAAGTCTCATTAGTGCACTCGAGCTCCTTAAGCACTATTTTCGTTTGTATTGCTTGACACACACGCCACAATAGTTATAAATTTTGCTTTTGTAGTAACCAATGTACCAATAGGTTGCTTTTTTAAACTCCATATCATAGCACCCAAACTCAGCAAAAACACATAACCACTTGTGTTCTTCATATCCTCCATATCTTATGCATAATCACTATATGTGAAAGCAAACAATCCAATATCTCTAACTTTCTTGTAATGAATAGCATAATTCATTGTCATCTTTTAATATCGAAGAGCTCTCTTTGTAGATTACAGGTAAAACTCGGTTGGTTCTGCCATAAATATAATTATATTGGATTATTATTTTAACCTAACAATAAATATAAATATTTATAATAATTTAATAATTGTACAAAAATACTTATTTTTATTTTTTTATTTATAAATATAAATAATCATATTTGTTACAAAAATATCAATTCAAATTTGAATTTTTATACATTATATTTTATATATGATAATAATTTATAAATAAATTTCAATATCAATATAATCTTACCCATTCCAAAAAATATGATATGTTCGAATTGGATTTGTTCAAATATATTATATCATTGGATCGGATTAAAATTTATAAAAAATAGACAATTTTGATCTGCTGTTCACCCCACTTTATATCATTTCATCATTTTCTAGTTTAGTTTTGAAATTTTTTTTAACTATAAAACTAAAATATCAATATTTTTCAATTACATTATCTCTATTTATTTATAAATTTTTTTCAATATTCTTTATTTTCTCTTTAGTTAAAAAAATAAACTATAGTATATTAGCTAAAATACTAACTCCAAGTTCTTGTTGGTACGTCAAGTGGTATATTATAATTCATTTTATTTTTCACCTATGGAGAGAATAGATAATTGTTTTTAAAAAATATAAAAAAAATGAGAGAATGTTGTTGTGTGTTTTACAACACACAGAATATCGTGCAAGCATACACGGTCACAAGTAATAAAGATTTGTAAGTAAAGTATCGTTCCCACGGAGATTTGTTACTCTAGTTTGTTGATTACTAAAATTGTATTGCTCTGATTTTATCCAAAACAATCGTTGATTAAGAAAAGGTTTAAAAATAAAATAAAAGAAATCAAGGATTGCAGTTTTTTACCTAATTATTCCACTCCAATCATATTATTTTCTCTTGATTTATATTTTTTTAGTATATTTAATTTGTCAACCGAAAACTTCTATTTTTATCCATACATCTCTTCCCAGCTCCGTATAAACACACATCGTTAAATTAATTCACTATATCTCTATGAGAATTAAATTTAATAAGATTCATTACGTTCTAAGTTTTCAAATGGCCACACATACAACTAAGGTATATTCTTATCCTTCATCATACATGTCATTCTATCTACGAGCAATATACACAAAAATGTCTCTCTCAAGTTTATTAATGTGCCACAAATCATTTTGATAAAATTCGTAAATAATTAAAAAGCATTAAGCACAAGATAGAGTGAACAAATCAAACGTCTTATAAATCGCTGAAACAAATAGATGGACACGTGGCAGCACCTCGTTTGTTTCACATAATGGGCGCACGCAGAAACTGAAGCACGGGATTGGGGCGCAGAGAAAGTGCGGCAACGGCTGGAACAGGGACTTGATCTTGTGATTTCGCGTTCATTGTAACTTACCACGTGTCTGAACATGATTTGCTTTAATATAAAGTGTGACACGTGGCAGATTATGGCTCATGGAATAACCGGGCGCACGTGGATCGACCGCACGAGAAAGGGGCGCGCGAAGGTGGGGGACAGGTCTGCACGGCATCAAACGGGTGGGTCCCACGCTGCACGCTGCACACCGGCCTATGCGGAAGGTGGGACCCACTCGAGCACCGAGCCGCGTGATGGAGGAAATCCCTGTACCCGCTCTCCTTGGTCGGGTTTGAATAGCACACGCGCATCCGAACCGTTGATGCATTGATCTGACAGTCCAAAATGACGCGTGGATAACGACGCGTGGAATCTCTCTCCTGCGAAGAAAAATAATTTTTATCAATTATATTTTCACCCACAAATATATTTCAAATTACATTTTAAACTTTGTTTAATTGTAATACAACCCTTTAGTAATTTTAAATTAAATTTTAAACTTTTAATAATTAAAATTAAGCCCAAATTTAATTTAATTTATATTTTCAACATTTATAAATTGCAATTAAATACTAATTTATTTTGAAATTATATTTTTGGACAAAAACTTGCAATTAATTACGTTTTCGATACAAATTATTTACTTTTCATAAAAAATATAAAAAACAGTAAATACTAATTTATTCATCGAAAATTAACTAAAAACATTAAGAACATAGCAATTACAATTAATAAAATAGGTGAAAATAAATGTATAAAATACAGTTATCAACACCCCCAAACTTAATTTTTTGCTAGTCCTCGAGCAAAATGAAGGAAATAAAACAAAGATAACTGCATTCAAAATAGAGATTTTCAAAATATTTCTTTTTAAACATTCCAAATAAGAAAACTCAAAGAAATAAAAGAATTTTATCTAAGCATCAAAATCAATTTAAAAGTATATAACCTTTTCACAATGAACTTTAAGTGTGTGTGTGAAGTCTTTTCAAATTTCATCACATGCAATCCGGATCAGTTTATACAAATATAAAAACAAACAAATTATCATGAAATCACAAATCTCAGTCTATTTTTCATTTCTCTCTCCACTAATGTGGACAAACACAAAACACCAAATCAATAGGACTTTATTAAGCTTGTAATGTATGGCTCAGGTGAAGGTAGGATAAAGGATAATATTTAGCTCAATTTTTCCCAAACACAACATTTTAGGATTGTAAAAGATAACTTCTATCATGAAAATAAACACTTCCCAATTTGGGATTTATCATTACATACCATCCTCTCTCTTTTTTTTATGCTTTTTTTTTCTTATGATTTTTTTTCTGCTTTTTTTTTCTTATGCTTTTTTTTCTTTTCTTTTTTTTTCTTTTCTGCTCTTTTTTTTAGTACCCTCTTTTTCTTCTGATATATCTTTAAATATTTACTAACAATTTTCACATGTTAGTGAGATAAGACAAATAGATATACACACACATATATATAAATATATATATATATATATATATATATATTGGTAGGTTTTTTTAAATGAGAAAAATATATATATAAACTTTGAAGCTCAAAAGGGGTATACTGCGGATAATGTATGTGAAGGTAGATAGAAAAGCTCAAACGATCCAAAGATTACCTAAATCATTTTCTTAGTTAAATGTTATCTATAATTTTGCCTCGAGAGAAAATCAAACAAATTCTAAGAACTGTAACACCACAAAAATCAATCGATTTCTATACTCACATAAACCTTTTCTAAATTATCATAGCAATTCAAAAGTCAAGACTAGTGCTCATGAATATTTATTCTTGTAAAAATGAAATATACGTAAAAATTATTCATCGCTTAGACAATATTCAAATTTTTCAAAGAGATATGCATCATTTAAATCGAAGAAACAAAAATAAATCACTATTCTTAGCAAAATATCTTCAATCAACCAAACAAACAAAAAAAAAAATCACGAGCAAGAACATCCAGAAAGTATTTCAATTAGGTTCAATATATCCTCCACCCCCAAACTTAATATACACATTGTCCTCAATGTGTGAAAGTTAAAGAACATATGAGATGGGTTTAAAGAAACTTCCTGGTTTGTTTGATTGGTTAAGCCAAAATTGTTTCATTGCCTCCACTTTGCACCTATGAAAGAAAAAATAATAATATAACAAAATATAAAAAATAATACATGCAAAAAATAAAAAATAATAATAAAACACATGGGTTGCCTCCCAAGAAGCGCTTGATTTATAGTCTTCAGCTTGACTTCTCAATTTGTTTTTCTGTTTGTAAGTTAAGATTTGTGTGTCAAACAAAATCTCAACTTATGAGAAAATTGAAAAATAAATTAAGAAACAATAACCATAATTTTTTTTTATTTTTATTTTTTTTGTTTTTTTTCCTTTTTGTGAATTAAGATTTGTGTGTCAAACAAAATCTCAATACATGAGAAAATTGAAAATTAAAATAAAAAACAAACAATAAGCAAAAAAAAAGATTTTTTTTTGTGAGATAAGATTTGTGTGTCAAACAAAATCTCAACCCACGAGAAAATTGAAAAATAAATTAAACACGCAAAAATAAATTTTTTTTTGAATTAAAATCAGATTGATTGGTATTAATATCAACAATGAAAATAGTAAAACAAATCCCCGACAACGACACCAAAAACTTGTTGTGTGTTTTACAATACATAGAAAATCGTGCAAGCATACACGGTCACAAGTAATAAAGATTTGTAAGTAAAGTATCGTTCCCACGGAGATTTGTTACTATAGTTTGGTGATTACTAAAATTGTATCGCTCTGATTTTATCCAAAACAATCGTTGATTAAGAAAAGGTTTAAAAATAAAATAAAAGAAATCTAGGATTGCAGTTTTTCACCTAATTATTCCACTCCAATCATATTATTTTCTCTTGATTTATATTTTTTTAGTACATTTAATTTGTCAACCGAAAACTTCTATTTTTATCCATACATCTCTTCCGAGCTCCGTATAAACACACCTCGTTAAATTAATTCACTATATCTCTATGAGAATTAAATTTAATAAGATTCATTACGTTCTAAGTTTTCAAATGGTCACACATACAATTAGGGTATATTCCTATCCTTCATCATACATGTCATTCTATCTACGAGCAATATACACAAAAATGTCTCTCTCAAGTTTATTAATGTGCCACAAATCGTTTTGATAAAATTCGCAAATAATCAAAAAGCATTAAGCACAAGATAGAGTGAACAAATCGAACGTCTTATAAATCCATAAAAAATAATTAAAATCAAAGCTTCATAAATTCATATCAAATGCAACCCTAGAAAAATTAAATTACTTCATTAATTTAAAATAAAAATTACATCAAGGAAATTAAGACGAAGAACACAGAAAATTAAAACATCACGAAACGAAATATTTGGCACACGTAGAACACAACAAAAGCCAAAAAATGGCTTCTGCGTGTTCTGCAGTCCAACCCCTAATACCACAAAAATTCTAAACCAAAAAAAACTTCTAAACTCTATCATAATATCACCTATTTATAGCTAAAAAATATACATCAAAAATATTTAAATTTAATAATACATGCGGAGGACAATGAAGTGTGGGGAAAATAATAAATTAAAAAGCGTGGTGGACAAATTGTATCGAAAATGGAATCGAAAACGTGGCTAATGTGAGTGGGCGCAACGTTCCGCGATATGATTCGCTGAAACAAATAGATGGACACGTGGATGCACCTCGTTTGTTTCACGGAATGGGCACACGCAGAAACTGAAGCACGGGATTGGGGCGTAGAGAAAGTGCGGCAACGGTTGGAACGGGGACTTGATCCTGTGCTTTCGCGTTCATTGTAACTTGCCACGTGTCTGAACATGATTTGCTTTAATATAAAGTGTGACACGTGGCAGATTATGGCTCGTGGAATAACCGGGCGCACGTGGATCGACCGCACGGGAAATGGGCGCGCGAAGGTAGGGGACAGGTCTGCACGGCATCAGACGGGTGGGTCCCATGCTGCACGACGGCCTATGCGATAGGTGGGCCCCACTCGGGCACCGAGCCGCGCGATGGAGGAAATCCCTGCACCCACTCTCCTTGGTCGGGTTTGAACAGCACGCGCGCATCCGAACCGTTGATGCGTTGATCTGACAGTCCAAAACGACGCGTGGAATCTCTCTCCTACAAAGAAAAATAACTTTTATCAATTATATTTTCACCCACAAATATATTTCAAATTACATTTTAAACTTTGTTTAATTACAATACAGCCATTTAGTAATTTTAAATTAAATTTTAAACTTTTAATAATTAAAATTAAGCCCAAATTTAATTTAATTTATATTTTCAACATTTATAAATTGCAATTAAATACTAATTTATTTTGAAATTATATTTTTGGACAAAAACTTGTAATTAATTACGTTTTCGATACAAATTATTTACTTTTCATAAAGAACATAAAAAACAGTAAATACTAATTTATTCATCAAAAATTAACTAAAAACATTAAGAACATAGCAATTACAATTAATAAAATAGGTGAAAATAAGTGTATAAAATACAGTTATCAAATGTAATTAAAAATATTGATATTTTTAACTTTATAACTAAAAAATGGCTACAAAATTGAACAAAAAAGAAGAAAATGGTGTCTAAATTAAAGAGAAAAACCTTAAAGAGATGACCTAGAAATTCTATATTTATTTTAAAAATGTTATTTAAGTTCTATAATTATTTTTGGTGACATTTTTGTTTTATTATTATTAAAAATTGACAACATAAACATAAAGATAAATGATAATTTTTTTTTCATTTATTTAATTTTTTATTCATTTTTTTTAGTTGCGGCTTAATTAAGTTAGAACAATTTATATCTAACAAAATTGAAAAAATTAAAAATATTTTTTAATAATAATAAAATTAAATTAAAAAAATATTATTTAATTACCATGTTTACGATAAGTAATGGATTTTGGTTGTATTTTGCTCTAATTTTAAAATAATAATTTTATCTTATTAAATATATTTTATTATTTTATATTAAATTTTTATTAATAAAATAATATTAGATTATGAAAAAGTAATTAATGTATTTTATTTTAATTAAAAAATGATATAAAAGTTCTTTTATAAAAGAAAAGTAATTAAAATATTCAAGTAACTTTCAAATAAAATCACCAATATACAATTTGTGGTGATAAGAAAAAAAATACTTTCAATACACATTCGTAATATATTTATTTTCCCTAACAGACCTAAAATTTATTAAATAATTGTTTACATAAAGGCTTATTCAGTCCTCAAACACTTATACACGATCAAATAAGATGATTTACTCTTTTCGCTAGCGTCCTCATACCTGTCAAACCTGCACATCCAGGTTTTATGGCTCCACTAATATTGTTGTCTGCTCCATGTTTTACTCCATCGAGCATTTGTATCTACCATTTTTATAGCACACACCAACACTCCTCCTCAAGTTGGTGCATATATGTCTCTTATGCCAACTTGTCAAGTGAGTTGTAGAAGTTTCTTGCAGACACATATTTTGTGAGTATATCAGCCAATTGATCTTCTGATTTAACAAATGGAAGCTTAATAATCTTTTCTTCAAGATTCTGTTTGATGAAGTTCCGATCCACTTCAACGTGCTTCGTGCGATAATGTTGAACTGGATTGTGAGATATGGAAATGGCTGCTTTGTTATCACAAAATAAGTTCATTTCCGAGTTAGGAGCAACACCAATCTCAGTTAGAAGTTTTTTCAACCAAAGGAGCTCACATATTCCCTTGACCATTCCTCGAAATTCAAAGACCTTTGGATAAGGCAACTATATTTTGCTTCTTGCTTCTCCATGTGACAAGATTTCCCCCCACGAAAGTAAAGTACCCAGCAGTAGATTTCCTATCCTTCATATTCCCTGCCCAGTCTGAATCTATATATCCAAGGACTTCCAATTGACCATTCTTTGAAAACATAAGTCATTTCCTAGGGGAGGATTTTAAGTAACGAAGTATTCGCATGACTGCATCAGTATGCTTTTCACTTGGGAAGTGCATGAACTGACTCACGACACTCACAGTATAAGCAATATCAGGTCGAGTATGAGATAAATATATGAGTTTAGCTACTAACCGTTGATATCTCTGTTTATCTGCTGGTACTTGGTCCACATATTCTCCGAGTTTATGATTTTGAACCATTGGAATATCGACAGGTTTACAATCTAGTAGTCTTGCCTTTGCTAGTAGGTCCAGAGTATATTTCTTTTGGGAAAGACATATGCCTTGTTTTGATCTTGTTACCTCAATACCTAAGAAGTATTTGAGCCCTCCTAAGTTCTTCATTTCAAACTCATTTGACAGTTGTTCTTGAAGCTTAGAGATTTCTTCTTTATCATCCCCTGTAATGATCATGTCATCTACATAGACTATAAGGGTTGTTATCTTCCCTAATCGATGTTTTAGGAAAAGAGTATGATCAGAGTTGCTTTGTTAGAACCCATATTTCTTCATTGCTGAACTCAACCTACCAAACCACGCTCGAGGTGATTGTTTTAGTCCATACAATGCTCGTTGTAATATACATGCAGTTTCTTTTCCCTGATGTAACAGTATATCCTGGTGGGATATCCATGTAAATCTCTTCTTCAAGGTCACCATGAAGGAAGGCATTCTTCACGTCAAGTTGGTGCAATGGCCAATCTAAATTTGCTGCAAGAGATAACAAAACTCTCACAGTTTTTAGTTTAGCCACAGGTGAGAAGGTTTCTTGATAATCTATCCCATGTTTCTGTGTATATCCTTTTGCTACAAGCCTCGCCTTGTAACGATCAACTAACCCATCTGCTTTATACTTAATGGAGAAAATCCACTTGCATCCTACCATCTTCCTCCCTTGAGGTAACTCGCTTAACACCCATGTGTTATTCTTCTACAGTGCCTCAAATTCCTCTTTTATAGCTTGAGCCCATTTTGGATCAGATAAGGCTTCTTCAATGCTACTCGGAATTTGACACGAGGAGAGTGTTTGTGCAAATGCCCTGATAGGTTCTGATAACCTTTGAGTAGATACATAATTTTCTATTGGATACTTGGGTTGTCGTTCTTCTCTTTCTGGGGAGTATCGATTTGGAGGTTTACCTCGATTGTGTCTGAAAGGTAAAACATAACCAACAGATGTATCTATAGCATTAGTTTGTAAAGGTGTGATAGGATAGCTTACCTCATGAGTGTTCTCAATAGGAGGATCATTGGGTACTAGAGAATGGAGGGGTACATCAACCACTTCATCTTCTGGAGATTCAATTACTACTTCAGCTTCAGTTCTTGGAAGTTCAAGCTCGAGTCTAGATACGGGCTCCTCCATATTATTGGCACGATCCAAGTATATTGGACTCGTGTCTAATATTTCAACATCAAGCCAATTTCGTTCTTCACCATAACTCTCCTCCTGAATAGTGTAATTGGATACCGGTGATGGGAAAAAACATTATGATTCGAGGAAAGTGACATCCATGGTAGTATAGTTTCTCTTAGTATTTGGATCATAACATCGGTACCCCTTTTTTTGTACACCATACCCCAAGAATACACATCAGACAGCACATGGATCCAACTTAGTTTGTTGATTTTTATGGAGGTGGACAAAAGCAACACATCCAAAAATTCGGGGCGGAAGCATCAAAATAGTAGGCAAAGGAAGATGATCAGATAACACCTATGATGGAGTCTGAAATTGTAAGGTCTTTATGGGCATTCGATTTAGTAGATACATAGCTGTAGTAACAGCATCATTCCAGTATTTATTAGGCATATGTGCACTGATTAGTAAGGCCCGAGCCGTTTCTAAAATATGCCGATTTTTCCTCTCCGCAGTCCCATTCTGTTGTGGGGTTTGTGAACATGAGGTTTCATGGAGAATACCATGGTTGTCAAAGTATGTCCGGAAATTGTTGGTTAACATACTCCCATCCATTATCAGACCTAAGTATCTTAATTTTTTCAGAAAAGTGTGTCTGAACCATGGTGTGAAACATGTGAAATGTACCAAATACTTCATCTTTATATTTGAGAAGGTAAACCCATGTCATTCGTGTACAATCATCAACAAAAATAACAAACCAACGATGACCCGATGACGTAATGACTAGGGAAGGTCCCCAAACATCAGAATGTACCAAAGCAAAAGGAACCACACTTTTATTCATGCTCATAGGATAAGACACCCTATGACTTTTTTCTAGGATACAAGTATCACATTTGAAATCTGAATGTGTGATATTTGAAAATAAACTGGGGAGTAGGTGCTTTAAATACCCGAATGATGGATGCCCAAATCTACGATGACATAGCCAAATCTGTCGTTCCTTGTTACCAACAGTATGTTGCATGTGATTGGCTCTTCCTGAATTGAGCTCATCCATATAATATAGCCCTCCTCTCCTAGTACCACGCCCAATGATCTCCTTGGTGAGAATATCTTATAGAAGGCAAAAAGTAGAATACATCAATACTACACAGTTAAGGTCTGAAGTGACCTGACTTACAGACATTAGTCGGTTTGACAGAGAGGGTACAAGCAAAGTATTAGATAATGATAATGAATGAGATAAGGTCACTGTTCCAGCTCCTGTAACTGGATAAGTGACCCCATTTGCATTGGCAACACGGCTCCGTCTTGGCTGGGTTGTATTGGAGAGATCGTTTGGGTCAAATGTCATGTGATCTGTAGCTCCAGAGTCCAGAATCCACTCATCTTTCTCATTACGAGTAGAGATGTGAAATACTTTACTTGAAATACCTGGATCCTGGGAAGATTCGGCCTGAGAAGTAAGGGATAGTGAGGCATTATTTGTAGCCACCGCTGCTCGCCCAGTGGTGTCCCGTTTCTTCCGTGCTTGAAGATCATTCCACCATTCTGGATACCCATGTAGTTTGAAGCAGTTTTCACGGGTGTGTTTGGAGTTTCCGCAATGACCACATTTTATGTCAAGAGATGGTGGATTTCCCGTGGATTTCTTGCTACCCAAGGAAGGTCCTGTTTTTGGTGGCATTAGATTATGGTGTCCCTTGACCCCTTTAAAAGTCATAACTGCTCCGGGTGTCGTATCGACACCTGTGATCATCACGGTCTGCCTGACCTCTTCTCTACGGACGAATCCATAGGCTTGTTCCACCATAGGGAATGGTTTGATCTGAAGCACATCACTTCTAGTTTTATCCAATCTATCATCAAGTCCATCGAGGAAGGTATACACTCGATCTTCCTGTACAATGGAGTTGTATTTTTGTATATCACTCGCACACTCCATTGGATTAGGACGACGGAAATCAATTTCACGCCAAAACCCTTGAAGGTCATTTAGTATTTTTCAATGGATCCACTCGCTTTCTTCGTACGAGTAACTTGACGGCGAAGATCATACACTTGAGACGTGTCTGTCCCATCATAGTAAGTGGTAGCAACCAAATCCCAAACCTGTTTCGCAGTTGGGAATCGGATAAAGTTTGCAATCAAGGAGGGGTCCATCGAATTGATCAACCATGCTTTGACAATGGCATTTTTAGTACGCCATCTCCTAAATGAGGGGTCGGTTTCAACAAGTTGAGGAAAATCCCCATTAATATATCCCAGTTTATCTTTGCCAGAGATATACATCTCCACTACCTGGGACCACAAGGCATAGTTGGATCCTCCCACCTGCGCGATTTCAGCATGATGGTCAAGCAATTTCCTCTGCACAACTTCTTCTGAATGCAGCGCGGCTTCTTTTGAGTGCAGCGCAGCTTCTTCTGCGCGTTCCAAACCCTAAGAAAAAATTCCAAGCTCGTGCAGCCTCTTCTCACCCAACTTTGCGCAACTTCTTCTCAACCAAATTCACGCAGCTTCTTCTGCGTTTCTCAGCCAACTTCTTCTGCGTGGCTTCACAACAACTCTTTCTTCACGCAGCCTCTGTGCAGTTCCTTCTCGTTCCAAGAAGAACTACAGATAGACTTACGGCTCCAACCAGCCACACGCACAGAGACAAAACACACAATATGTGTTGCTGCATTTCAAGTTTCACGGAGGTAGGAACCCGGTGAGGTTTCCTACGGCTACGAAGAGAGACTGCGAATAATCTGTGACTCTACCCGTAGATACAAAGTAGATGCACAGAATGCAAGCTCAGCATCGTTTATCAGTTTGTTCTGTTTCTTTTCCAGAAAAGAAACTATATGGTGGAACCGGTGAGTAAGCAGAACTCAGCAGCCACGATCAGCCATCAGCAGCCACAATCAACAATCAGCAAAAACAGAAATCAGCAGCCACAATCAACATCCATACCAGAATCAGAATCAGACATTAGCAAAAAATGTAAATCGCAGCCCACAATCAATGCCACACTAGAATCGGAATCTAAATCTAAAAAATAGAAATTAGTAGGTAATTCCATTAATCAGCAATAACCTGCTCTGATATCATATCAAAATATTGTGTTTCTTTGATAATTATCATTGTATTTCATTATTATTTCTGTTCTATTTTTACAAGAGTTTAATATATATGTATATAAGGAAAACGAAAATTAAACAATAACCATAAAACCTGCACATCTAGGTTTTATGGCTCCACTAATATTGTTGTCTGCTCCATGTTTTACTCCATTGAGTATTTGTGTCTATCATTGTTATAGCACACACCAACAATACCTACCCACGATAAGTTTTTTATGATAAAAATAAATGTGATAGATTTATACGTAAAAATTCACTTAATAATAAAAGAAAATAATTACTCTTTTTCGAAAATAATATAACAAATAAGATAAAAATAATTTATGTGCTCACTTTCAAATCAGTGCTCTGTTTTGTCTTTATATGTCTACAATTACAATTCAATATATATATATATATATATATATATAATTATGTATCATTTATCATATCTCATGAAACCCGTTAACTCATGAAAACATAAATATAAATTATACATATTTATCAATTTAATTTTAAAATAATTTAAATACATATCATTTAAATTTAAAATCTTCAAATAATAAATAAGCTTTCAATAAAAATAAATATTAAAATATAATATATAATATATAGTTTTATATTAATTTATTTTTTATAATAAAGTTGAAACTGATCCATTAGTTTTGAATTATAAATTTTTAAATTATAATCTATCAAATTATAGTTTTTAAATTAGCTTTAAATCGATTTGTTTGAAAAACAATCAATTTAATTGATTTTTTATTAATCACGATTACCTATACTTTTACTTTAAATTAAATATATGATAAAGCTAGTCGAAGCCTATACGTCATGGGCATAAGCATTACAAAATGGTAGTGGAATGGTATTATCAAAATAACATTCGTTATCGGTTTGGATTGTTATAATAATTAATTGTGAATGATATCTTTATATTTAATTACTTTTAGTGATCCTATTATTTAATTATGGTTTTATTAATATATTATGATTGTAGTATTAATAATTTAAATCATAATAATATTGATATTTAAGAAATAAATTCGCCTAAAACACGGTTGGTTTTAGAGGCTCTGCTTTAATGATTGATTGATTGATTATTTTTTATTAATTGATTCCTCAGTGGTCTAGAAAGTAATTCTACATTCAAAGCGAATCTCTGGCATCAAACCTATTCTTGATTTAATTTACTTTAATATATCCGATTGGACAAAAGAGAGGGCTTTTGTGAAATCATTCCCAAGTCTTGGACTCAAATTAGCATAATCTAGTGCTCGAAAATAATTAAATATGATTAATTCTTGATGAGAATCAATTTAAAAAGTTAATTCAACTTAGAATCAAATTGTTTAATTTTGCTTGATTTGAATTAAGAATTTTTTTTTCCATTTTTTATTAATTGATTTTGTTTATTTAACTCTTTTATTAATTTTAATATTTTTAATGTTAATTATATTATAATCCATAAATATTAAGATTTATATTTCAATAATTTACTTAATATCATTGTCAAAAATAATTATAAAGTGTAAAAATAAAATAAATACATAATAAGGATTAGTAATGACTTATCCAATAAAATTTGTTAATTTTTATATCTAATTTATCCATTCGTGAGAAGTAAATTTTAATAATAAAAATATATAAAATGATATAATTATAATAGATAAATAATTAATATTATAGAATTAATATCTCCATTAAAATTGATCGTTTTTCATTTGTTTGTTCTTTAGCTGTTTTGTCTTCTCATTTGTCATTGGTATAGTTGATTGAGTTAGAGGCGAGTAGAAGCAAAGTTGAGACAGAGTAAAAACAAAATATATTAAAAGGTGAAATTGTTTGATTAATAATAAGAGTTGATGAAAAAAAAGAAAGGAGAGGAGACATGGAAAACTTAAGGATTTTTTTTTAAATAATTATATAAAATAATAAATAATAAATAAATTGAATTAGTTATATTACTATAATATTTTAAAAAATAGAATTAAATCAATTTGATATAAATTAATTTTTCATGATAAGAATCAAATTATTTTAAAATCAAAAATTTTAAAATAAGTTCGAAGAATTTAGATTTAACTGATATCAATTTTGCGTATACTTAATAAAAAACATTAAATATCAAATATAAAGCAAGAGGTGAAGGTGTCATGAAAAAAAAACTATTATTTTTTTTTAAATTGAATTAGTTATATTATTATAATATTTTAAAAAAATAGAATTAAATCAAATTATTTTAAAATCAAAAATTTTAAAATAAGTTCGAAGAATTTAGATTTGACTGATATCAATTTTACGAACACTTAATCAAACACATTAAATATCAAATATAAAGCAAGAGGTCAAGGTGTTGTGAATTTATTTTTTTTTTAAAGCCAATAAGAATAAGAAGTTATGTAATCATAATTACAAATCAATAATAGAAAGAAAGAAAAAAAAAAGGTTTGTAATTACGTAAAGTTGATTTTTTTTTTATTATTATTTTGTTGCATTTCTACACAAATTGCCAAAGAGTTCGTTTTATATGTAAAATTATGCTAAGGCCTTGTCACGTTATCACACAATGCATTCTTTTTTTTAAAAAAAAAAAAGGTAGAATCTTGCATTTATAATGCTTTATGTGTTTAATAAAAGAAAAGGGAGAAAAAAGTTCCAATTAGGTGGGCTATCATGTTAAAAATAAAGTCTTTTCAGCATAATTCAACATCTAAGTTAGTGCAATAAAAGATGCATTTTATTCCAAAAACACTATTATAATTAGGGAGCATTATTGATTTAGAATGAAAATCAATGATTGAAGATGAATAGGAATATGAAGGAAGTAAAAAAAAATTGGGTTAATTGAATTTGATGATGTTTACTGATTT
This sequence comes from Hippophae rhamnoides, assembly GCA_033030585.1. Taxonomy (NCBI): domain Eukaryota; kingdom Viridiplantae; phylum Streptophyta; class Magnoliopsida; order Rosales; family Elaeagnaceae; genus Hippophae; species Hippophae rhamnoides. The sequence goes on from CM065427.1 coordinate 73,888,880, forward strand.
TTTATTTTATTTTTTAAATTAGAGTTAGTAAGAATGTGATTCTTCTGCAAGTGGAGTAAGCATATTAAATCAAAATAATCAAATAAAAACAGTAACTTTATAAAATTATCCTTTAATATTAATTTTTAATAATAAAATTTGAAATAATTTCAATTAATAGAAGTTTGATTAAGAATATCATAGATATTTAATAAAATATAATTACAAGTATGTTAGTATGAAAATTGAAAATGATTTAATTTAAGCCATTTTTAGTACTTATTAAAAATTTATCCTTTGTGCATAATTATTGCATAAAAAATACAAAAAAAAATAGATTAATGAGAGGGGTATGTTAGGTTATTTTCCTAATATTTATTATATAGAGTGCTGGAAAAAGTTGTTTATATAACTCTAATGGTCTTAATATATGTGCATTTTAAAAACAAAATTAAGTTTAAGAGATTAATTTAATCTTAATGTGAAATTAGAAAATAAAGATAAAAAAATAAGTTAAATTATATCATTAATTCCTAAAATTTAATTAAATTTACGTTTAGGTCGAAAAACTTCTAAAACATATGATTTGATGCTCAAATTTATAAATTTTATACACGGTTTCTTAAACTTTGAAATTATATGATGTATTTTTAAAAAATTTAAAATTTTACATATACATCTCAAAATTTTGAATCATAAATATATATTTTTGTACCCAATTTCAAATTATGTGTAGATATTTAAAAATTTAAGATTAAATTGTTCGATTTAAAAGTTTATAAATTTATATGAAATTTTAAAATTTTAAGGATTAAATTATACATTTTAAAATTTTAATAATTAAAACATAAGTTTTAAAAGTTTATTAACATTTATGTATGAATTTAATTGATGTTTAAAAGTTTATTAAATTTTATGTATGAATTTGATAGATGTTTAAAAATTAATGGAGTAATTATATTTAAAATGATAACATTAGGAAAGAGTATCAATGACTATCTTTTAAAGCAGAATAGTTTTGGCCTACACTTGCAATTAAAAGAGTACCTTCAACCCCGCTAATAAATTTTGTACTATTTTATGCAAAAGAAAAAAAATTATTAAATTCTTACGATCACAACATTAAATATTCTATTAAAACATATATTTTTTAAAAAATATATAATATTTTTAAAATTAAAAAAAAGAGGCAGAGCATTATTTATACTATTAACAATATTGTATTAAATTTGATACCACATTTTTCATATTATTGTATAATTGAATCAACTTTGCATCAAATTTAGTACAAAATTTAAAGGTTTGGTGCTGAGTCTGAGTTGGTGTAAGAGGTCTGAACTGTTTGGGCATATAGTCAGGTTCCGTTTTGCATGATCTATATATTGAGGAAAAACAATCACGCTAACCTTGTACTAAACGGTTACAAACCCATGCATCATTGTATGGAAGACAATGACATGCTTGAAGTTCTCTGTGATTTGTATCGGTAGTTTTCGCATCTTTCTTAATTCTTGGTTATAACGTAATCAACAAGGATTTTTTATATAAACTTTAATTAAACTTACACATATATTTTTAAATTTTTAAAACATATAATTTAATCTTTAAATTTTTAAAACTTTACACATAAATCTTAAATTTTTGATTTATAAATATATAACGACCTCCATTTATTTGTATGTAACACATGTAACGATATGCCTTCTGTTTCTTACTACATATGTAATCATGTATACAGGTCTCTTATACGTACATTGCCACGTGCGTAGGATATCATACATATATATACCCCTTAAATGAGGAGAATACATAATCTATTCATTTGTCTATATTCTCACTTCTCTCTAAAAATTACTAGAATCCCTAACCAAAGAATTCTATCCAAACATTGGTGCCATCTGTGGGAACTCAAATCTTTTTAGTCCATAGTTGGCATTTGAGATCTTCATTTTTATTCCAAGAAGAATTATCTCATTTTAGGGACATTTACTTGCACACAAAAAATGGACATGAATGGATAGCGAGCTGGAATAACGAGCGCTCGCACAATCCGCGTTGATGGATTTGTCGCTGAGGACAAGACGACCTGTAGGTCGCTATGGTAGGACCACAATGAACTGTGGCAGACTAGGAGCGAACTGATGACAGAGAGTTGGACCAAATCACCCAACCATGAGCTAAATTAACAAGTGTTGGTCGTTCCTTGCTAGTTATTCTTAAATCCATGTGAGAGCTAGTAGGTTGGTATCATTTTGAGCCAAGAACAGACTAGACTTGGTATAAACTAGTGAACGGGTTGGAGAAGGAGAGTTGCAGATCAACTGTAAACACCACTAACAAAAAGGAATTGTCACCAATTGAGTCTACCTTAATTGATCTTAACCAAAACCAAATAAACAATTCATGAGCCCAGGAAATATATAGATTAAGAAATGGCATAAACTGGGAAATGACGCTAGTGCATACCAAGTGAGATTGGGAATTATGAGCTGTGTAAAGACTATATTGAACGAACTGGGCCACGTTTGGCCCATGCAAAAAACCCAACCAATCAATCACGAACTGATAACAATGCGCAAATTGGATACCAACCAAGCGTGAGCTGATAATAGTGCACAGATCCAAACAACCCAATTACACACCTGTTCATGAACCTAAGAAACAATCTATACAAGATGAATTAATGGCTTGAAGAGATGAAGAAACGAGCTGAAGATAGACGAGTTGGGTTGAATACGTCATAAATTGGAGCTAGACCGACTGGCCTCGGTGCGAATCATTGAAATACAAATTGGGTTGGTATGGTTGAATTATTGCGTTCTAGAGAAGAAATGACTGGGTCCTGATGATTGTGACCAAAAGTAGTGCATGATGCCCTACTTCTAACGTTATGGTGCTCCTTGCCAAGGTCAAACTGAGACCAGTTTGGTTCCCAACTCGTTTCTTCTAGTTCGTTCCCAACTCGTTTCTTCTAGTTTGGTTACTCGCAGGTTGTTTCCCCTATTACTACTTGAGCATTGTTTCCCCTAAAATGAATTGGGTTATCAAATTGGGCCTAGTCCGGCCCAAATGAACGAATTGTATTGGTGCGGTCTGTCTATTTTCTTCGTCGTAGAGGGCCAGAAAACAACAACAGCTCGGTTTGATTGGGTCATCGATCTGTTTTGACGAACGGATCCTCTTCACTAATGTGAATACAATAATGTTGTGGGGTGGTATAGTGGGAGACGAGGTATGGATTGGGTGCGAAGTAGTTGGGCGAGCTCATATCGTTATGATAAAACAAAGCGAGTTGTTTGGTGTAGGTATTTATGGTTAGACAAAGTGTGTGGTGGCATGAGACTAAGTTAACGACTAGAGAGATGGAGGAACGGGTTAGAGAGATCTGGGTCATTGGGCTATAAAGGTGAATTGCGATATGGGTAGTTTATACGCATACAATAAATTTGGGTGGTCGATATTTAAACGGACTAAAAATCAAAAGTGGACGGTCTGTTATGATATCTAGAGGGTTGGTATGGTTCTGGCCGCTAACGGACTGATTTGGTCATTCCCTAGTACAAAATTGTAAACAGACTAGAGAGAAACTTATTGGATAGCCACGACCTAAAGAAAAACAAATTAGGTCGCACACCTCCAAGTCATGCCTTCTTTTGGGTGGAGCTGTTCTCGAACTTTTGGTTTATACCTTTTGAGCTTTGTCGCTCAAATTTGATGGACTGGAACTTTCACCCCCCCTCAGACTCTTCTAGTGAAGAATGAATTGCACTGGTATAAGCTTATTAGGCTGTTGTAATTTTGAGCCACTTTGCTAATGTACATGCTTGTCATCAAGATTAGTACCCAGCTCATTCCTAGCTCGTTTCCCATTTTCTATTCCAGTAGCAACTTCTGCTCCAAAAGCTAGAACTCCTGATATCATTAGCTTCATTGGCTTAAGCTTAGCACTACCCACCACCTGAATTATAAACACTTGGGTGTAGTAATCTACGAGGTGGATACAACATGATGGATTCATCAAGACAAAAAGATGCTAGAATTGAATGAAGTTAGCAAGAAGGAAAGCAACTCAAGGAATTCTGTTTTTGAATTGGAATTGAGATTAGAACTCTGGGATATACATAAGCAAGGCTGGGTTTTTTTTGTAAATGAACCAAATTCTCACCATTGATTAACAACTTATGTATGATAGTCCCTCATGGTTTCATGATAGTCGAGTTGTGGATGTTCTTAACGCGATGTCCACTAAAAATAGTGGCACCATTCAAATCTATTTACATACAGTTCAATACACCTCTACTTTGGCACCAAATCGTGGCTTTTAGTCATTGTGCTGCACATTTGTTATAGAAAATGGCATTGTGGTCTGTGAAAGATCACTGCATAACATAAAGAATTGTCCAAATATATCACCAATGTAGAATTTGGCGTGAGTAGAAATACTACCAAATGGGTATTCTTGAGACCTGGTGTGGTCTTTTGGCATACAATATATTAGCTTGCATACAAGTAGTGAGATGCTTGGCTTCATTTATCTAAAAGAAAATATTGTTGAGCATGGAACTTATGGAGAAAAGGCTATGATGGCACATGGGGAACAAACAATGTTTTGATATATGTAGATCGCTGGATACCAAAAAATGGGAAATTTTGATAAATTGGATGACAATCTGGTGGATTAAAATATGGACAGCTCAGAGTCGACATTGTTTTGATATGAGGAATGTTATTTCTATTATGAGAAAGGTCTTAATATTTGCTGCTAGCTATGTTGAAATTAAATGTGGCTTGTTATGACAAAATTTCCAGAAAATAAAATTGGGTGCTGGATGTACATTGCGAGGTGATGATGGAATAGCTTTCTCTTAGCGGCTGTTCGAATTGATTAAGGTGGAAGCACAGACTCTTTTCAGCTTTATCAAAGCAAGCAAAGCAACCACCATTTGTATCTTATTTCTACTATTGTGTACAAGACCCTTGATGGTGGCTATGTTGCTATAATTCTAAGGATTGGGTGCCAAGAAAATTAAGGGAAGTTTATGCACACCACACGAGGTGAGTTTATATGATGTATGAGCTGAACATTACATACCTTTCTTTATATGATGTAGGGATTGATCTTGGCGAATGAGGTAGAGCTTGGTGCACTTCAAGATTTATGGATCATTTATGTGATCCATGCATCTCGAAAAGAAATTATAAGAGGATCAACACTTCATTGACATATGACAATACTTCTATATTCGAAGACTATTTAACGAGATCCATTAACAAGATTGTTGGTGAAATGATTATAAAGTGGGACTATTCACACCATATATGGCGTAAACGAGCAATATTCACATTAGTCTGTTATTATGAAGTTATTATAGCGAGCTTTTCACTTAGGCCAAGCTAAGCCCAAATACTGATGAAGTTATTATAAATTTCGCACTATATTTTCTTTGGGTGTGTAAGGTCGATGTATGAACTCCCATGTTTTGAGTATTTAACTATGAGTTTGTCAAAGTATTGACTATTTCTTCGTGCATGAAAAATTTGGAGCGCATATAAGGTAGGGTCTTCACCCTCACATGTCGCATATTTCGTAAAATATTAAAGCGACCAATTCCTCAAAGTTTGGAGTGCATATGGGGTAGGGTTTTCACCCTCGTATATCGCCTATCTCACGAAATTTATGACCCCCCACTCGGGATGCGGGATACGTCCTATGCCTCGTGATTGGAGAAGGATTCCCCTAACCCATCCCCACTTTAGATACGGGATACGTCCTATGCCTCATGATTGTAGGTGGAGTCCCCTGACCCCCCCCCCCCCCCTCACTCGATACACGGCTTGTCTTATGCCTCGTGATTGGAGGAGGAGTCCCCTGACCCCTCCACTCGAGATGTGACATGTCTTATGCCCCATGATTGGAGGATGAGTCCCCTGACCACCTCACTCGGGATGCGGGATACGTCCTATGCCTCGTGATTGGAAGATGAGTCCCCTGACCCCCCACTCAAGATGCAGAATATGCTCGTAATCATACTTTGGGCGTCTTATTTCATGCCCCCAAGTAGGGACAAATCATTTGACCTTCTCACTTGAGATGTTCAATTTACGCGTGAAACAGGGCCGTCGTTTTGATTTTTTGAAATTCAAAGTGCATGCCACGTGTCAACGTCTGATTCGCTGCGAGGATTTAATGCGGACATGTGGCAGAATTTCATTTGATGCGGGAAACGGGCATGCAAAGGATTGTCGCACGAGAGACAACGCTGAAACGTGGGCGTAATCCTGCGCTCTCGCGCTCATGATAACATGCCACGTGTCGGAATATGATTTGCTTAAATATTAGTGAGACACGTGGCAGATTCTTATTCTGTAAAAACTGAGGAGGAACGCTGCTTCCATAACCCGTGTCACACACGATTGTTACACGAATGGTTCAGTGCGCGACAACTTGGTTCCGCGCGCTTCAATCTGGACAGTTCAAGAGATCCAACGGTCAGCGATGCGCCTCGGGGAAATCTGCGCAGCCAACATGTGGGTCCCATTCTGCACATGCGGTTTGCGCGGCAGGTGGGCCCCACTGACACGCCGAACTGCGTAAAGGAATCTACACACACGCTATTTGGTCGGGCTTGATCTAGACGCGCGCATCTTAGCCATTTATTTTCTGATCGGACGGTCCGGGTTGCGCGCTTGAATAATAGCGCGTGGCTTCTTCTCACCGCGTTAATTTAAAACTTCCATTAATTGTATTTTGACTCCTTAATTTAATCCAAATTACATTTTGTACTTTCTTAAATTACAGTTAAGCCCTTTGCTAATTTTAAATTAAATTTTTAAACTTTTAATAATTATAATTAAGCCCAAATTTAATTTAAATTATATTTTCGATTTTTATAAATTGTAATTAAGAAACTATATTATCTGAAATTATATTTGTGGACAGAAATATGAAATTAAGTACATTTTCGATACAAATTATTTAATTATATTAAAAATGTATTTTTAGCACATAAAAGGAAAATATTAATTTATTTAACAAAAATTAACTAAATATTAAAAAAACATAGCAATTATCATTACTAAAATTGATAAAAATAACTATATAAAATACAGTTATCAGTGTGTAAGGTCGATGTATGAACTCCCATGTTTTGAGTATTTAACTATGAGTTTGTCAAAGTATTGACTATTTCTTCGTGCAAGAAAAATTTGGAGCGCATATAGGGTAGGGTCTTCACCCTCACATGTCGCATATTTCGTAAAATATTAAAGCGACCAATTCCTCAAAGTTTGGAGTGCATGTGGGGTAGGGTTTTCACCCTCGTATATCGCCTATCTCACGAAATTTATGACCCCCTACTCGGGATGCGGGATACGTCCTATGCCTCGTGATTGGAGAAGGATTCCCCTAACCCATCCCCACTTGAGATACGGGATACGTCCTATGCCTCATGATTGTAGGTGAAGTCTCCTGACCCCCCCCCACTCGATACACGACTTGTCTTATGCCTCGTGATTGGAGGAGGAGTCCCCTGACCCCCCCACTCGAGATGTGACATGTCTTATGCCCCATGATTGGAGGATGAGTCCCCTGACCACCTCACTCGGGATGTGGGATACATCATATGCCTCGTGATTGGAAGATGAGTCCCTTGACCCCCCACTCAAGATGCAGAATATGTTCGTAATCATACTTTGGGCGTCTTATTTCATGCCCCCAAGTAGGGACAAATCATTTGACCTTCTCACTTGAGATGCAAGACACCTTATTTCCTGGTGATTGGAGGAGGAGTCCCTTGACCCCTACTCGAGATACGGGATATGTCCTATGCCTCGTGATTGGAGGAGAAGTCCACTGACCCCCCACTCGAGATGCAAAATATGCTCACGATTATGCTTTGGGCGTCTTATTTCATGCCCCTAAGTTGGGACAAGTCATTTGACATTCTCCCTTGGGATGCAGGACACGTCTTATACCTCATGATTGGAGGTGGAGTCCCCTGACTCCCTCATTTGAGATGCAGGATACATCCTATGCCTCATGATTGGAGGTGGAGTTCCCTGACCCCCACACTTGAGATGCCATATGTGTTTCAACATGGTAAAAATGCAAGTATTATTAAATGATCCGCTCATAATCCGAAATACGTCTTAAGAAAAAGACTTAAGTTCCAGGGCAAATTACTCCTCTTATGCAAGCGCATGTGAGGGGTTAAATATTTCACCTTCGCATGTCGCATCTAACTGTGGGTCAATATTTCACCATGGCATGTTGTATCTGAATGTGGGCTATTAATCTCTTTTGACAAGTTCCACCACTTCCTTTGCAAGGGACCTCAGTTCACCCCACTACTTCGGTATTCGAAGCAATATAGACATAGCAACTCGCATATTTTTCATTGAGGTAGAGCATTTAGGTCCCTGGTTCATTGGGGTAGCTAGGGTATATCAGCCATTTTTGCACTATAAGGTGATGCTTTACTCCTAGTTTGAAAATACCATATCATAGTGTAGTGTGGTGCAATAAAAGCCTCGCTTCTCAGGCTACGTGACAAATAAGGGCTTAGATATATGGCTTCCAATAGCAAGGCCATCCACCTTCCTTATTCATAAGGATTACTTAATTGTTTTTCTGTACCAATGGAGTGGCATAGTAACATTCGCCAAGCGACCTGAGAGTCAAGACCTGAAGACCAAGATCTTTGGTTCAAAGTAAATGACCTGAGTCACCTATCCATACAAGACCTAATCAAGTAACTCTTATATGATAGCTTGATTAGGCAACGTTTATATGACGACATGGGTTTACCTTTTCAAACTCGGATTAATAGTAAAAATACTCTTAACAACTTGATAACCTCACAAATAAGGAAGTTAATATAACATTTGGTATTATATAAGTATCAGGTGCGCTACTTAACGACATATATCACATCTTCATAGGATAAACCACCTATTTTCTCTTTTGAGACGTGTTAAATAAAATCAAGAGGAAGAAATTACTTAATGTAAAATTGGTTGTTTGAATCTCGACCTAAAAATAGAGAATGAACTGGTTCTCCCTTTGACATCGTTAAAAAAATGAACTAAAAATAATAATAATAAAATAGACTAAATATTTTTCTAACGGACATAGAGAGCGGAATAATAGGAAAACACTTAACGAGTCAAAATTCTCTAAAAATAAATTTAAGTTAAAACATATGGTAAAAATAGATTTCTTCACTATTTATAAAGTGAGCGAGAAGCTAAAAGGTTTAATTAAAAAATAAAATTAAAATTAATTAAAGAAATATTTTTTGTAGTTAAATAAACTCGCGATCGAAAATTGTATCGTCTGAATGACTGTTATATACTTAGATACATTGAATCGTTTTAAATTATTTATTTAAATTAAAATCAATAAACAAGTATTATTCCCTTGACTTCTCAAAATCAAGAGAATATGGGAGTTAATGTTTGATATTAAATATGTAATGGACATACAACATAATAAGTACATGTACCACATTAGGGTATAGCGAAGATATAGGGCTGGCTTAACAAATGGTTTGGATCCAACGAGCTTGTTAAAGCGTACAACCCAGTCGAAAAAAGTATTTCGTTATCAAACGGCGAGGTCTTGGATGTCAAGACCTAATGAAATTATGATATCCAGACGTGATCATAATCATCTCTCTCCGTAAGCGACCTGCATATAACGACCTCTATTTATTTGTATGTAACACTTGTAGCGATCTATCTTTTATTTTTTAATACATATGTGACCATATATACAGATCAGTTATACATATTTTACCACGTGCATAGGATATCATACATATATATATCTCAAATGAAGAGAATACATGATTTATTCATTTATTTATATTTTTAATTCTCTCTAAAAATTACTAGAATCTCTGATCAGATAATTCTCTCCAAACAATTAGTAAAATATAATTTTTTTGGGATTTTTTTTTTAAATTTAGATCATATAAATTTACTTAAAAATATCCATGGATAAACATAGAAAGAAAATTTCAATCAATATCTGCATAGGCTTCGCATGTCACACGTTGTCCAACAGGTACATTACGTGTCTCTCCGCAATCTTTTTGAGCAATTGAACTCGCCATCTATGCTCGTGTAATGCACCTCTGTCTCTTCAACGTGCTACATCAAGCTTCTCACAACCTCTTTGTTTTACTGTTTTCTCCATGACACGTGGCATAGCAAATCTACGTCTATTCTCTTTCATCTAATAGTCTAGATTTAATCTGAGTTTTTCGTATAAATATCCAAACCCCTCATTAAACATAGATAATAGTCTAAATACTTAAAAATCAAGAGAAAATTGAAAAAATTATCTTTGTATCGTTGTTGAAGATTCTTACAGGAATATTGATATTTTTGTTTCATTTGGCTCTAATAATTTATCTATGTAAGATTCTTTTTTTTAATTGCCTTTATGATAGATTATTTAATTTTTTATTAGATTTTATAAATACTGCATCTAACTAAATATTTAATATGATTTTTGAAAAATTTTAAGTCTTAAATTATGATTATTTAATCTAATATGAATTATTTTAATTTCAATTCTTAAATTCTTAAAATTTTTAATTTTTTATTTAAACGTAAAAGTATTTTGTGTTATGAATTAGGGTGATCAATTATGTTTATTATTAAAATGTAATATTAGCATGTAATTGTTAAATTTTATAATTAGTATCAAGTTGTAATTCTTGATTGCAATTAGTATTGAATGCTTAGGTTAAAAGTTATCAATTGATTTAATATTATCTAATTTAGTTATTATTATTTTTAGATATTAATATAACAAATGAATTAAATATAATAAATAAATATTTAGTTTATTCAAAATTTAGGCTGATTGATAACTTTATTATTAATCAATTGTATCATAATAAAATATATAAATTCTTAAGTGAACTTAAATTTTTAAAATTAAAGTAAAAAATTTAATAAAGATTTTAAATTATGAATATAATTTAGGACATGAGAAATTAATTTTGATTCGTAACAAGTTAATTAAATTGTAGATCATTAGTGATGATAGTTTTAAAAATATCAGAGAATTATTTTTATTAAAAATTGTGTATTTTTTATTTTCTTTTATTTTTGTCTTTTTTAAAAATAACCCAAAACTCCGATGCTAATTTTAACTAATATCATAATTAAAGTAAAAATTGTTACCAATTTTCTTAGAATTTTATCGATACTTGATCAATATTACTACCGATATATTTATTATAAAAACAATGTTTAATTGTCTAAGTACTATTTTAAATTTTGTCACGATTAAAATCTAAACCGGAACAAATTAATAAACATATTTAAATTCCGTTTAATCGAAAATATAGACACACGCCCACTATGCCTATAATAATCGCATCACTTAAGTTGTTATCTAAATTAGTTTTAACTACAACTGTTCTGTAAGTTACTATCTTAAAAGGAAAAACTGTAGATCGACATTGAATGTATAAGTGCTTATTGAAGGCGATTTACTAGTTTAAAACTCTTGATTTAGATATAGCTAGATATACAGATATAGTGACCGAGAGCAAGTAAATAGTGCTTTTTTTTTCTAGCATATATATATTTAATTTGCACAAATTTCTAATTAATTAGTATATTGTATCAACTAGAATCAATATTCTCTTGACATGATCTTCCTAACAAAGTACTTAACAAGTTAGATAGTCATTTCTTGACATTAAACAATTAATTAATTAACATATCTAAATGCCTTAAACAAGTCACTTATAAAGAGAGGTCAAGATATAAAGAAATCTACTCTTCACTGGCCTAATTTATTTTAAGCTAATACAATTACGTTGAAATGAAAAGGCCATACCAACTTGTAATAGTTATATTAGTTTTGTTCAGTTTTAGCAAGATAAATCATGCAATACATGTCCACATACTAAACATGTTAGACGACGGACAAAGCATTAAACTTCACTGCCGATCAAAAGACGATGACATTGGCAATTTCATCCTTGAACAAGGGGAAGCAGCAGAATGGAGCTTTTCCATTAACTTTTGGGGCACAACTTTATTTTATTGTGATATGCAATTTAGCAATTCAAGTAAAATTTCGTACCATTTTGATGCTTTCTCAACTGAAAGAGATTGGGAAAGGTGTTATTCTAAATGTCGTTGGATAATATCCGAGAAAGGGTCCTTATATGGCTATGATCAACAGCTTGACCAATGGAATTTATTTCCTTTAACAAAGATATGAATTAATCAAGCAATTCAGTGAACGTAATAAGGATATGGATTGACAAATTTGGATATGGGTTCGAATTGTCTTAACGTATTCTATAACAATTACTGAGTGCGTGTTATCTATCTCAAAATGTATTGTGTAAATTGGATTTTTTTTTTTTTACTATTCCATGTAATAAGGATATAAGGGTAACAAAATAATCATGTTGAATTTTATATATTAAAAAAAATCAAGTATTAAAAGATAAGAAAAGAACGAAAAATATTAATATGACGAGGTTATTAGAATGTGTGATATATCTACAAATTTAGCTGTCTGATACATCAACTTTATCAGAAATTTGTAATATTATTTTGGTAAGTAAAATTGCGCAGGAACATCCACAATTCAAACTAACTAATTAATAAAATACGATTCATATTAATAGCAAGGGAGAAATTATTTAACTAATTAATAAATTTATTTAACTAGACAAACTAATTAAATTTTCAAAACGCTACCAATATCATTCGCTATGCACTTACCATCTTACTAATCATAACTCTTTTTTTTTAGCAAAAAGAAAAAAAAAAGTGATATAACTCTTTGTGAAGCATCCACGAAGAATCACTTTTGTTAAAATCAATTACAACTACCGTAAATTTATAATAAATACTATTTTATATAAGAAATAATAAGGAATGAGTATGGGATGAATAGATACGATTATGTTAATAATCTTAACTATTTTGTACGAATTTTAGATAATAACTCTAGGTTCTAAATAGATAACAATTTCTCCACAATTTAATCGCACTTCTCATTTTATAATATTTATTCCAGAATATATTTAGTTTGAAAAAATTAAAAGTTAACGTAATTATTACTCTATTATATTATTTAAAATATTAATATAACACCTAATTGTAATAATTAAACAAACTAATTGTATTATACTCACTATAACAACTTTCAAAGACAATTCACAAATTGAAGAGAAATACAAGCACTCAAAGAAAAAGAACTCAACTCACACTCAAACTAAAAATACAAAGTTTTATTTATTTTTGATTGAATGATTAAACCAAATACAAGGTATGTTATTTATAGTCATCACCATAAAATCTACATCACACAAATATAAAAATAAGAAATAATCTTAGCCACATAAATTTTATCTACACACTTCCCTTTTCTACAACCTTCAACTACTTCATTTATTTCTACAACTTTCAACCACTTCATTTATTTCTACATCTTTCAACCACTTCATTTATTTCTCTACATCCTTCAACTATTTCATTTATTTCTCTACCTCTTCAACCACTTCATTTATTTCTCTACATCTTTAATTATTATGTTGGTATTGATTTTCAAGACTCCCACTCAACACCAACTCTCAATATTTTTACTGTATCAAGCTGACGACGAAACATTTCGAACTTGCTAACGCTTAAGCTTTTTGTGAACAAGTCCACAACTTGATCATCTGTCTTGATTTGCCTCATTTCAATTTATTTTTCGGTAACCTTTTCTCCGATAAAGTGATAAATTGTACTTCAACACGCTTAGTTCTCGCATTTAAAGACCATTCTTCGCTAAACGACCGTTTGATTGATTGTCACAAGATAATCTGCATCGTATAATCTACTAGTCTGACGAGATTATTCATTAGTCAGATCAACCATGTACACTTCAGTCGCCATTACCGCTCGACACTCGCCTTCAAATGGGTTGATAATGATACCGCTGGCTCATTTCTCGCTACACCAAGAAATTATTCCAAAACCCAACTTAAACACATACCCAACCGTTGATCTCCTGGTGTCATGATCTCCTCGCATAGATCCAGATCGCAGAACAACTAACTTATTTGTCTCCACCTTTTCTTGTACAAAAGCACCATAGTCAATTGTACTCTTCACATATCTCAATATTCGTAATCGCTTCCAAACGTGGCTTCTTTTGGATTTTGCATGACACTAACTACATAAGAAATGTCAAAGTCGAGGTAAGCTGCGAGATCACAATGCCTACCAATTTTTGATACATTGTCAGATCTTCCAAATCTTTTTCTTTCGTGTGCACACATGTCGGCATTTGGCTCCATCGAAGTCGAAATCGTTTGTATTCAAGCATTCGAACCGCTTTTATCAAATCTTTGGAATATTTTTGCCGACAAAGAAATATTCCTTCTCAGGTGTGATCAACCTCCTAAACCAAGGAAGTGTTGTTCGAGTCACAAGTTCTTTCATTTGGAAACAGATCGACAAATTCTCTCCTTTGTCCGAAGAATTTATGCCTCATTATCACCAGCTATGATTAAGTCATCCACATACACTAGCACAATAGCTAGCTTTCCTTTATCAAGGCTTTAACAAACAAGCTAGAATCGTACGTGTTACCGAATAACCACTTTGTGTTAGAAATTCAAGAATCTTACCATATCATACCCCGGGTGTTTGCTTTCAACTGCGTAGTGCTTTCCGCAGCCTACACACATATTCTGGATGATCTTGGCTCAAACCCATTGGTTGGATCACGTAGATCTCCCGATCCAGCCTCTCCACGAAGAAAAGCATTCTTCACATCCATCCGCCACAACTTCCAATCTTTGTTCGTGTCAGTAAGTGCAGAGGACTCAATCGTGCCTCAGTACCTCGATCGACACCCATCCGGTCTACGCTTTATCTTGTAAACCCATTTGCAAGATAGCGAGTTTCACATCTCGCTTTCGCACCGCATCCCAAGTTTGATTTTTGCCGTTGCATCGATCTCTTCTCTCATCACTTGTCATCTACTCCTGATCTTTGGCGATGCTTCTTCAAACGCTCTTAAAGTTCTATTACTTCTTCAATTAACGGCCGCATTGACATATCTGGAGATTTGGACTAAATGTTCTCGCTGACCTACGGCCGAGATTACGGAGTTGATTCTTCCATTTCACCAGCTCATCTTCTCCATTTAGTCGTTGATATATGCCAATTTGTCAAGGATTTTCGAGTTACTCTTTGCTCGACACCATCATCGTCCTGGATCTCTCCTGATCTCTCCTGATTCATCTAAACTTGGTCGAATTGAATAGTACGCTTCCTCATCTTTTGTCAGTAGCCTATCTCCAAATTCTCTCGAGTCTAGCAACGCTCCTTCTTTTGATAACCACCAAGAAGATAAGCTTCATAAAACATCACATCTCGTGAAGTAAAGATTCGTACTCTTTCGATCACAATATTTCCATCATTTTCTTTTGGTCGTATCCCACAAAGATGCATCTAATGCCTTTCTTGTCAAATTTGTTCGTAAATGATCGTAAAACAAATACATAACATATAACGCCTAAATACTCAAAAGAGCTAATCAGTAGGTTTCACGTTCCACGCTTTCAAAGGGTGAAACAAATTCTAACCTTGGTTGAGGAAGTCTGTTGATCACAAAGGCTACGGTCCTCATCGATTCAGCCCAAAACCTCTCAGGTATATTCTTTTCATGTAGCATACTCCGACAATTTTTTGCAATATGTTGATTCTTTCTCTCTGCTACACCATTTTGTTGTGTCGTGTTGGTACAAGTGTACTGATGATGTATTCGACATTCCCTTAGGTATTGAGAGAACTCACTTGAGCTATATTCTCTGCCGTTGTCTGTGCGCAAACAACAGATCTTCTTTCCAACTTCTTCAATTAACTCTCTAAACTCTTTAAACTTTGATAATACGTCAGATTTTTCTTTCATAAAGAAAATCAACACATACCTTGAGAAGTCATCAATGAATGTCACCATGTATCGCATACCACCAATTGATGGTTGCTTAACAGAACCAAATACATCATAGTGAACTAACTCCAATGGTTCTTATGCTTTAAACTTTCATTCCTCATATGACAATTGGTGAGCTTTACCATATTGGCATCCTGCATAGATTGTGTCCGTTCGCATGTCTAGTTGAGGAAGCCCTTTAAGCATCGACTTCTTCATCATCACACTTAGCTTGGAATAGCTAACGTGACCTAACTGCATATGCCATAGATTTATTATCTCATTTCTTCTTGTCTTGTCTATATATACATATTCTGTTGATATCACATAGACTGATTTTAATCGTTGCCCTTTTATTGTCGATGTTTCTGAGATTTTGAGATCACGATACACCTTCACGGCTCGAGGACCAAACAAGACATAGTGGCCTGATGATGTTAATTGAGCCACAAATAGCAAATTTTTCTTCATTCCTAGGGCATGATAAACATCTTGAAGTGGTACTTGGTTAGTACTATATCGAGGCGTAACTATCGTCTTACCAATGTATGCTATCAGTAACCTTGAGTTGTCAGTTGTCACCACTACACGACCTCTGTTGTACTCAGACATGTTTTCCAACTTTTGTTTATCACCTGCCATATGATTTGAGCAGCCTGAATCTACGATCCAGTCAATCTGTTTTGATGTTGTCACCGTAAGAGCTAATTCTTCTTCCTCCATAGCGAATAATGCTTCGGCATCCCAACCATCTTCGCTATGCTCCTTAGAACTGGAAGTAGCTGTATTGCTTTCAACACGCTTTTTCTAACTCCAACAATATTTTGCCATGTGACCCATCTTCCCGCAGTTGTAACATTCACCGTCAAATTTTCTATTGTTGTTGCGGTTTTTCCAAGCTCTCTCTGGACGAAAGCCTCCCTTTCCTTGAGGAATTTTTCCTTTGTTGCCATCATTTTTATATATATTTCCATTGTACTCCTTGAAAGTGCCTCTACTTTTGCTGGTGTAAAGCGCTTCTTTTTCACCCTTCAACGAGACTCCTCTCATTTGCTTAGCCAAAGCTTCTTGACCGACTAAGAAATTATCAAACTCAACAAGAGATGGTTATGTCGATCATCCTTGTATAGCGGTAACAAACCCTCGATATTCGGGTCTCAAACCATGAATAATTATTCTCTTTATCCTTGTTTCCCCAATAGGAGCTTTTGGATCTAACTCTGAAATTTCGCAACATAACGACTTTACCTTGTGAAAGTATTGGAAAATTGTCATGTCGCGTTGCACCATCTATAGTAACTCGTTTTCTAGAAGTTGCAATCTTGTATCATTCTTCTTTGAAAAGAGTGTAACAAGAGTGTCTCATTCTTCCTTTGGTGTTTTAGCATCCCGAATGTGCTCCAACATTTCTTCTTCAAATGTGGTCTTCAAAGCAAGCATCGCTTTGCCTGCTTTAATTTTCCACTTCCACAAGATGCCGTTTGCATCTTCCACTGTTGGTTTTGTAATTTCATGACCACCAACAACCTCACAGAAGTCTTGACCTTGTAGGTAAGACTACATACATGTTGCACATGTGTTATAGTTTTTATTGTTGAGCTTCTTGATTCCTCCAACTACTTGAAGATCACTCATCGTGTCGGCAAGACTTTGACTATACCGAACAAGTTTGACTAATAAACTTGCAGAGTACCAAACTCCTCACGACTCAAGATAACTCCACTAAGAACAATCCCTGACCGTCCCGCTCTGATACCAATTGTTGAGTAAAATTTAGAATAAATAACTCTAAATTTACTAATATTATATCCAAACAAGTAAACAAACTACTTGTATTATACTCACGATAACACATTTCAAAGGCAACTCACAAATTGAAGAGAAATATAAACACTCAAAGAAAAAGAACTCGACTCATACTCAAACTAAGAATACAAAGATTTATTTGTTTTTGATGGAATGATTAAACAAAATACAAGGTAGGCTATTTATAGTCTTCACCATGCAATCTACATTACACAAATATAAAACTAAAAAATAATCCTAGCCACACAAATCTTATCTACGCAATTCTCTTTTCTACAACCTTCAATTACTTCATTTATTTCTACAACCTTCAACTACTTCATTTATTTCTACAACCTTCAACCACTTCATTTACTACATCCTTCAACCACTTCATTTACTACATCCTTCAACCACTTCATTTATTTCTTACATCCTTCAAATACTTCATTTATTTTTTTACATCCTTCAAATACTTCATTTATTTCTCTACCTCTTCAATCACTTCATTTATTTATCTACATCTTTAATTATTATGTTGGTGTTGATTTTCAACACATGCATGTGTTAGACACATACAGGTAATAACTACCATCAGTTTATCAGTCTCATTCTTGCAAATTAAGCTTATATAAGATGTTTTAGCTTTGTATATCTAATATTATATGGTAAAATGTCAAGTTAGTCCCCTTGTTTATACAAAATATGTTATTTAGTCTCTTAAATTTTAAAAAATAACATTTAATTCTTTTATTTACAAAAATAGTGTCAAAAAGAGACATTTGTTAATTTTAAATTTATTTAAAAATAAATAAAAAATTATCAAGAATATTTCAATATTAGGAGAAAAAAATGATAATATCTTCATCGATCATGTTTGTAATTTCTTTGGTTTGATAGGGTATGAGTCGATGGGGAAATTACTCTTATCAGATCTGTTTAAATTTTTTATCAACAAAAGTTTTTTTGGGTCCATTTTTTATAAATAAAATAACTAATTAACAACTGTTTAAATTTAAAAGATTAAATAATATTTACTCAAAATAAATACAACTCTATTACATTTTTACCTATATTATATACCAAAATTTTAACATCCTAAAAGGTGATAAGAGTCCATGAAAATGACTATAATAGTCCACTACATGGTTAGTAATAAGTCATTCAAGGCTGCCTTTACATTTTATTTTAATTATAAAGACGAGTTTGGTATATTTGAATTTTTCATATTTTTATTTTGATATTTTTATTCTTATCACTATTCTCAATAGTGACATATAAAATATCCCTAATTAGATTATTAGTACATATTTTAACCAATTTCAATAATAATGGTACCTCAAAACTATCTCAATTCATTGAGATTATTGTTAAAATTAAATAAAATATGTACCAATAATTTAAATAAAAATATTTCATGTGTTATTATTAAAAATATGGGTTAAAAAAGATAACAAAATAAGAATAAAGGTAGTTTAAATGTACAAATTCTTCTAAACACAATGACTCATTCACTTTGAAAAAATACCTTTGGTTGCAAGCCGTGTGACAATAAAGAGATCATACACATGGAAACTGTTACAAAGTTGTGATCATGTGCAAATTTAAAGAAACATTTCCTTTCAATATTTAGAGCAATGTTTAAAAAACTTTCTTTAATGTCTCGTCACATGTATATGATTTCCTTTGCCTTTGGGACACTCAACGTGTGAGGCCTAAAGTGTAGGATATTAAAGGTCTTCCCATGGATGTATCATATTTAACTGCATTGGATTCTAATTAAATTATATGAAAGTATGTTACTTTGTTTACAGCTTGATCAGGAACAAACCAGAACATCTACTCTTACAGTAAAAGCAGCAAAAACAATGTCAACAATTAAAGGCAAAATTCAAACTGACGTTTTGCCAGTGATTAGCTGATGGTTTGAAATCATTTTTATGATAAAGCTGCTTTGTTAAAAGCTGAAAGAAAATTATTGTAATAAATATGTCATTATCAAAAGTTTCCTAAGATGGGGTCAATCTCACCTAATCTCAATCAGGCACTGTTTTCTTCACAAGGGCCAGTGTCAGCATAAATTATTGTTAATGGATACCTCAAGCCAATGAAATGCAATATAGTACCAATTCAAGATACTCCAAGTGTAAGAAATAATTCCTCCGGGGTTAGCTAGCATCCACTTTTAATCATGAGTCAAACTAAGGAACTAAACTTTTGAATGTTCCATATTATATCGATTGTCTAGATGTTTTTTTTTCCACTCAAATAATGGTAATTTAAATAAAATAAATTAATTAATCAACTCGAAGAGAGGAATAGCATGCATGAACACTCGTTGCGAAAGTAAAATTGAAGAATTATACGGTACTGAAAAGATGGATTTACCTGCTTTTGGCCTTTAGGCTCTACGATATACGCCAGGCCAGCCCAGCCCTTTGTCCGTGCACGTAAATATGAGCTATAGCAGACAGCCCACTCAGACATTTGTTCAAACAGTTGATCTACACCCTTTTCCGCCTTAATTCGAAACCAAATCAGAGCCATAACTCAACAATCTAAGCGATTTAATCTATAATAATATCCAGCCGGTGACATTTTCACAACCATTATATTAATTCTAGCCAATAACAAGAGAGCTGGGGTTAATGATCCACCTAATTGATGATCAACAATTTGCTCCATTACTTGTTATTCTCGATGTGTCGTCCTCGTCGCCGAGAGCCTTTTTGCTTTAGAGGCCGTAATGCTATTTTCGAAGCATCACTTCCTTGAGGAAATCGATTAGTTTATATAAAAAGAATTTATAAATCAAGCAATATTTGTTAAAGTGATTTGAATTATTATTTGAAATGCAGCACAAATAGTTTATATAGTTAATTTCAATGTACATTTAAAACATATATAATGAATGACATAGGATTAAAGCGTTTCTACGTGTTAATCACTTTGCTTGTATACGTAAGATGTACTCTAATCTATTTCCGAAAAACTGCTTTCTCAGAAAAAATAAATTAGGGTATACGTTTCCAGAAAAATAAAAAAGTTCATATTTGTGAAAACCGTCGAAAAAACAAAGATTAAAATTTGTTGGCTATTGGAACGTATCTCCGGTTTAAAAAGCCGAGCCATTTATACTATCTCTTTACAGGTCCAGATCCAATGTGTCCATATGAAATTTTGTGTTTTGGTTCTAATTAAAATAATAATAAATAAAGGGAAATATATATATATATATATAAACAAATAATATTCTAAAATAACACAAAAATTGTATAAAATAATACATTTTTCTTTTAAATAACCTACACTACCTTTAAAATAATACATTTAATAATTTTTTTTAAAAAAAGGCATTATAATAATAGAAATTCATTCTGTCTTCAAATTAATTTAACTTGTTGAGTGATAAACTGATAATTGAAAATTGTGCTGTTTTGAACTGATAAATGTTAAGAACTTTGCACATTTTGAACTGATAAATGTTAATTTTCAATCCTTGCTACTAAAAAAAATCAGAAAATACAAATAAAAAAAGAGAGCAGGAAATTAATACCACTTTTATATATTAAAATCATAACTAACATTTTAATTTCTAATTAAATACAGTGTTATAATTTATCATAAACTTACGCATAAATAAACTTTTTTTAGATACCATAAACATTGTCATAGAACAATAAAAGATGCATTATGGTCCATGAGGGACTCCCTGAAGTGGTGAAACTATTTCCATAGAAATGACTGGGAAAGGCTAAGATCATAATTAATTAAATAAAAATTGATCAGCAGAAAGTGGAATGAAGTTAAAGAAGCCAAATTGATGTGGAAGCTTTGCAAAAAATTGTGAGGAGTACTATTAAAAGACTTACTTGAAATTAACAATTAAAGGCGATTTGCATCGTGGTCGATCAGATGGATGAGTAGAGTTTATATACAGAAGCTACCAAAGGAGGAATCCAAAGGGATAGCATGATCCATAAGTATAAATTACAAACAAAACATAATTAATTAAAAATATTAATTGGTCATAGCTTGGGAAGAGTATATATATATATAGTCAGAGAGTTAGGATCAATGCGATCCCTTTGGATGCTTCCTCTAGTGGCAGTTTAATCCATACCAAACTCATAACCCGCTTCAAACTCTTCTCTCTCTTTCTCGTAGGGATGGTATTAGTGGGTAACGGAAGCCTTCGATATATAATGCACCCAACGTGCTTTTAAAATATTATTATTACAATAAGTTCCTTAATTAATTACATCATTACTGTTATCATTACTATCACTAGCTATTATGTAATTTTTTTTTTTTAGATTTTACATCATATCGTGATGGAAGAAGCTATACGTGTGAAATGAGCTTAATCGGTACAAATCAATTTATCTAAATTTTTTGTAGATTATTAGTTTATATAGTTTTACGCTTAAATGAATTAAGTTTATCAATTTAAGGGATGAGCTATATTTATAATTAATAATTTATATAAAAAAAATTGTAATTTAATACAAGTTAAAGTTATTAGTAATATTGTATTAAATTGATATATTTTAATCACTTTAGATTAATTTTAATTATTTTATTTATTTAAGAAAAATTCACACCCAAAATGTTTAAAAATATAAAAATAATATAATTAAGGTACATTAATTTAAAAAATATATTTAATTTATAGAATTAAAGTGACAAAATTTTAGATAAATGATATCTTTTTTTTTTAAATAATAGAAAAATTATGTTTTTTTTATTCATAACGAGATCTTTGTAATTATTTTTGACATTGATATTGATATTGATATTTTATTAATTGAGTTACACTTATCATCTCAAATCAGGAGCTAACTAAATAAATTGATTATGGGTTTCTTTGAATGTAATACTTTTATAAATGATTTTAAGATTGGTGATTTAAAGATAAGTACTAAGGTTTTTACATAAAATTATTAGAAATAGTTTAAAATATCATTTTAATAATTAATATGCATCTTAAATTATTTCTCTTAAAAATAAAAATTAATTTTCCCAAAATTACAATAATAATTATTAAAATTTTAAAATAATTTCCGGTAAAGATTATTAAATATTTTTAAAATTACTTTGAACGAAAAGTAAAAGTTTTTTAAAATGTATCTTTTATCAACTTTAAATAAACAAATTAATCCGAGTAACTAGTTTAACATATTTTGGGGACTAGGATATTTCATTTATTTGTTTTCTTCCTTTGTAATTGTTTTAAAATCTTAATTATTTATTTTATATTTAATACATATAATTTTTAAAATTATTAATAAAAATTAATATTTTAAACCTTACATAAAATATATATATATATATATATATATATAACTTATATTTCATAAGCAAAAACAAAAATAAATACATTGCATAATGGTAAATAATTTTCTTCGATCTTAAATTTTTATTGAAGTATTGGAGACTAAGCGACCCGACATGTGACTTCTGAGTTGTGTCTCAGCCATAACCTTTACAAATTAAACTTATGGTTAGCGCGTGTGTGTTTATCTACATGCTTTCTAATTATTCACAAATGTAATATTATTTTTAAAGTTTTTAAAAATTTCTCATTTTCCTTACCTATGTAATAATTTGTGGCCAAATCTTATGTTTTCTCCGACACAATCTCTCTCAATCTTTTAATAAAATAAAAACGAAAAAGAAGAAGACGAATGTTGGTCTGAACTGGTCCAGTAAGTTAACCTCGTGGCTAACACGAGCATGCTTATAAAACTTCAATACACATTATGAGTTATGAGTCTATCTAGCCAAGCCAAGCCAAGCCACCCATTATCATAGGTAATTTATTTGTCTTTTAGAGGGATCTACTTTATTAATCTGATTTCGTTTTTATACATGCAACCAGTAAAGTCAGTCATTAACAAACGTCAATTATTCATAGCTGCACACTATTTCTAACAAATTATTTCTTTATATATAACATCACATGTAGTAGCGAAAAAATAAATCAAAATTAAAAATGCCTTTTAAACCTTTGAGTAACATGTTTATATTAGTTAATAACGACAATGGCACTGCTTTTAATACACATGTCAAAATTCAAAAATTCCCTTTATCATAAATTTTAGTATGAATAGTAAATGATATATGGATTAATATTATTAGTAATTAAGTATATTTAGATTATTTTAATATATTTAATAAAAAACTGTTAATTATATTTATATATATATATATAAATAATAACTTATTATTTATTTTTTTCTATTTTTTATGCAATTAATATATTTAACTTATTTAAATATAACTCTTACTTTTGATGCCACCCATCAACTATATAATAAATTAGATATATACTTAATTATAAAAGTTTATTCACTTAGAATACTTGTTTAAATATATTTTCAACACAGCTCATTTCACATGTTCATATTTTTTATTTTAAATGAAAATATATATAAACGACTATATCACCTATATAGATATTATAATACATGTTCATGATGTATAGAATTAATAAAGTGGATATAATTACATATCAACTTATTTTATATTTTATTTTATATTTTTTTATTTTATCCCAAACGTTAAATATATGCTTATTTTTTATGATGTGATAAATATATATTTAATTCATCTTTATATATTTAATTTTTGTAATATTTTCAACTTATGTTTTTTTTTTTTGCGTATTGTCAACAATTATTTTATAATATAATTATTAATATTTATAAAAATATATTTATATCAAAACATTAAATTGAAAATATGTGTTTACATATTTTCAAAGTACAAAAATATTAAAAAATTGTTTTTAAGAGGTTAAAAATAAAACTAATTAAATAAGAAGGTTTTATATGAAAAGAATCCAACAAAATTAGCATAGATATGAAAAAAAGAGAAAAATATCATAATATATATATATGGGTAAAAATGTTATTTATAAATTTTTTTTAGATTATATAGACATTGAAATAAAGTTAATATCATTTTTTTGGGTGAAAATGTCAAAGAAATATCGGTTAATATCGATTCAAGTTTAAATCTTGTTTTATTTTTTTCAAATATTTTTTAAAATATTGGTTATGTTGGGAAATTTTGGTGAAATTTACGTTTATAAATTATTTTTATAATTTTAACAAAAAGTGACTTTTTATTTGTAATATGTTCAGGATTACATGGATACGAGGAAATTAAGTTGAAAAAGAATACGTAAAATATGTAATTTGGGTAGTAATGTTACAGATAATTCGATTAATATATTAATAATTTTAATATTTTATATTATTTAAAGATTTTATTTTAGTATCATAATTCAAATTTCTTTTATTCAAAATACTTTTTTGATATTTTTACGACGAATTGTTTTTCATAATCGACTAGAGTTAAAAAGAAAGTAAAAAAAATTAGTTAATTTTTAGAAACTTTTTTCTTATAATATTAATGACACAAATATTTTCATTTAATTATTGATGAAAAATATTTTCATCATTATCCATGTTAATTAGTTATGAAAAATATTTTCATCGTATCCCAATAAAATTGTTATAATATTATAGTTTTTAATACTTATTTATATTATTTATCTTTTAAATACAGAAATTTTATAATTTTTATTTTTTACTAACTTTTTTAGTACGAAGTGTTCAACCCAATTTTTAATAAAAAAAATTTCATCTCTAATTAATTTCTATAAAGAAAAAAAATAAAATTATTTTATTAAAAAGTAAAAATAGGTAAAAAAATTAATTACTATAAAAAAAAGATAAAAATGATATCAATATTTTAATTAAAATATTAAAACAAAATCTTTAAATAACATAAAATATTTAAGATATCAATATATTAATTAAAATAATTCTAATTTAACCTTACCAAAATTTATAAAAAATTTATAATTCCATTAAAATAATTTAAATTATATATTTTTATTTAAAATTAAAATACTATTTTTATTAATAATTTTAAATTATGACATGTATTAAATATAAAATAGATAATTAATATTTAAAAGTAAACAAAGATATGTAGAGAAAAAGGAAGAAAATGATACTAGTCCATTATTTTTATCTTAAATAAAACACGTGGATTCAATTAGGATGGTCCCCAATGAAAGGCAATTCAATTAGTGCCCGAGGGTATGGCTACATCCTTGATCCCACTATAACCCTCCCCATGACCCCATCCCAACAATAATCGTTTGCCATCGAACTCCACAGCTATCATCTTGTTAATTAATTTGTATAGGAAGTGAGATTGTCCCTCAGGAATATTTAGGGATTGGGACGCATAAAAATATGCCAATTATTAATTATTTAGTTTTTTTTTTCTTGACCACATTACATATTTGGCTAGATTATTATGGTTGGAAATTTTATCATTTCGTTCTTTCTTGGCCACATTATTAATAAATATGATTAATATTAAATATATATAATTATATTTAATAAAATTTATTATATTAATTATAGTTATAATATAATTACGTTATATTAAAATATTTACAACACAAACTATTCTTTCGAAAAAAAATTAATTGATTAAAGATAATACAAATTTAAATACAAAATTCATACATTTAAAATTGTATATTTGTGGTAGTCATAATAATAAACTAGTAATGAATGCATATATTTTTATTGTAGATAAAATTAAGTAATAATTTAAAGAGTAAATCAGTGAGTAAATTAATGAGTTGATATTTTTTAATTGAAGAAATAAATCAATAATCTTAATTCAATGAGTAAATTAAAGAGTAAATGAAGGAGTTTTCATACTTAATTTAAGGATTAATTCAATGAGAAAAACAAAGAATCATTAATTCAATGAGTAAAACAATGAATCATTAATTCAAGGAGTAAAACAAGGAATCATTAATTCAATGAGTAAAACAAGAAATCATTAATTCAAGGAGTAAAACAAGTAATCATTAATTCAATGAGCAAAACAAGGAATCATTAATTCAAGGAGTAAAACAAGTAATCATTAATTCAAGGAGTAGAACAAGGAATCATTAATTCAAGGAGTAGAACAAGGAATCATTAATTCAATGAGTAGAACAAGGAATCATTAATTCAATGAGTAAAACAAGAAATCCTTAATTCAATGAGTAAAACAAAGAATCCTTAATTTAAAGAGTAAATCTCATTATATATAGCTATAAAATTGTAATAAAAATATATGAAAAAAACAATACAATTTTGAGAGAACTTGTTTATTTGTCAAGGCTAGGCCTTTTGCCTTAACATTTTCAACACCAATTTTCAACATGATATCAAAGCAAGTCGATCTTCGTAAAAAAAATTGTTATTCCTCTACCGAAACATCATATACTTGTAGCTCTTATAATTTTATCTCTACTTTCAACAGGAGAGTCTGTGATGTCTTAAAGCGCATTTGACACTCTATAAGAGCGATTTCTTATTCAAAAATTATTTTTTTTTTAAACCAAATTTCTTGTTGATGATGGATTAAATTTTCCCTACAGCTTCTACCTAATTAATGTGGAGGATGAGTATTGTGGTAAAAGGAAAGGTCCCACATTGAAACCAAGCTCTTGGCAATGATAGATTAAATCTTTCCTGCAGCTTCTACCTATCTGACGTGGAGGAAGAGTATTGTGGTAAAAGGAAAGGTCCTACATTGAAACCAAACTTTTGACGATGATGGATTAAATCTCTCCTACAGCTCATACCTATCCAATGTGGAGGGAAAATATTGTGATAAAAAGAAAGGTCCCACATCAACAACAATATTTTTTTTTGCTATCGTAATCATTATTTTTGTTAGTTTTACCTTTGCTGCCTCGGCTTCTCATCAGTTTCAATGACTTCTATGTAAGCTTAGATCTATAAACCTTATGGATCCAGCTTGAGGGGTATTGGAGATAAAATTAAAGAATAATTTAAGGAGTAAATCAATAAGTAAATTAAGGAGTGTCAACTCTTTAATTCAAGGAATAAATCAAAAATCTTAATTCAATGAGTCAATTAATAAGTAAATCAAGGAGTTGTCATCTTTAATTTAAGGAGTAATTCAATGAGAAAAATAAAGAATCATTAATTCAAGGAGTAAAACAAATAATTTTTAATTCAAGAAGTTAATAAAAGAATATTTAATTCAAAGATTAAATATCATTATATATAGCTATAGAATTGTAATGAAAATATATAAAAAGTAATAATACAAATTTGAGAAAACTTGTTTTATTTGGAAAAATCACGCATTTAATCTTGGCATTTTTAACACCAATTTTCATGTCTATTTTTGAATTCCCCACCCTAAAATTTTTAAAAATAAAAAAAATATCTTACAATCATTAACACTTTTAATGAATGATATTTTCAAATTATATTAGCTTTTTTAACTTTATTTAAAGTTTGAATGTTAACATACGTAAAAATTTAAATTATCTATATATTCAGAAAATTGAATTTAATTGATAATTTAAAAAGAAATACTTTAATGTGAATTGAAGTATGAATATATTTTTTAATCATTTTAATTAAATAAGATTTTTGAAAAAATATTACATATGATTATATATGGTAACTTTTGCTAGTGAATTGTGAGAACTTAAGAGGAAGAAAAACCTAAAATGATTAAACTCTAATAATTTTTTCTTAAGATTTTTTCATCACGATAATCATAATTAGAAAATGAATTCTTACAAAAAAAAATTTAACATTTGATGGAGTGAAATTAGTTTACTTATTATAAGGTAAGGAGATGAGTCAAGTTTAGGTTATTAATTGTGATAAAATCTTTTAAATTGAGTCTATAATTCATAAATATACGATAATTACCGACCCTAATAACGAATGAGTATTCATAGATAAAAACAATGATAGGATATATAGATATAATTGAAATATTTTTTTACTTAAATTCTCGCTAAAATTTACCATGTAAGATTCACGTGACATATTTTATAAAAAGGACAACAATACATGCATTAAGATACTAAATAAAATATTTTAATAACACATAATATAAAATGTGCTAATACATTAACATAAATACTTATCAAGTACCAGATCCCATAAAATTGCTAAAAATGCAAAATTTTGATACACATACTAATTCAAGGAGATGATTTAGTAAGGTTACACTCTTATAGAATTCTTGTGCGTATTTATGTCTCCGTCCCCTCGTTATTTTATGCTAATAATTATGGTTTAATTATGTTACTATGTAACTAATTTTGCATTTTAATTTTATTTTTTCAACCCAAATTTTTACAATGAGTGTTATTTTAACAATTAATTTTATTTTTAAGTTCAAAATTAAATTAAAATTATTTTTATTTTTTACATATTTTTTATTATTTTTAAAATTAAAAAAAATGGAAAATTAAATTCCCAATTTATTTCATTTATTAATTTTACATTTATTTGTTATAATTTAAGAGGTAATGAAAAAAAAACATATTTTTTTATCAAATAGTTGTTTTTTCTTCTAAATGAATTAGATAACATAAAACTAGTTTTAAACACAAGAAAATATAACTTAAAAACATAATTAATTTAAAAAATATCTTTAATAATTTTTCAATAAAAATTATTTATTATTTATTTCAAGTTATATACTCTTATATTTGAATTACATTAATCATCATTTAATTTTTTTTTTAGATAGATCTATCCACGTGATGTACACAAAACTGAAAAATCTTGCTCCCTATCTTAATTCCAGATTCACGAGCAACTGTATCCACCATGAGATTGATGTTTTGGCGGCTTCTTAGTGAGCCAATCTCATGTACTTTTTCTTAATCGTAATGAATATAGGATTTGACTTCCGATGATATATATATATATATATTAAACGAATTTAATCGAAAAATTATAATTGAATTAAATACTTATTTTAAAATAAAATTATTTTTCATATATATATATATATATATATATATTGAAAAAATATTTTTAAATTTATAATAATAAAAATAATATTAAATAGATTTAATTGAAAAGTTATACTTTAATTTAAAACAAATCTAATTGAATGTCGTTTAAAATAAAATAATTTATGAAAACTTTTTTTAATAGTGAAAATGTATGAAATAGATATAAATTGTTGTTAATTTTATAAATACAAATTTTAATAATATTATTATTTTTTTAAGATTGATCTTTTCGTTGCTAAAATACAGAATAGATGAGTATTCTAAAGTTTATCTTCACTTCAAAAATGGTGATCATGATGTTGCAAGCTAAACCTACACCTTTAACTCAATTGATCAAATTATGTGCCTTTATGTTGAGATTTTGAAGAATATATTGTACCAACAATATAGGAAATTTGATGAGAGACTTAATTGATTCTTTAAGGGTATTATTACAAAAAACACGTATGGTTTTTTTTAACTGTGATCGTAGGCTTATGACCACGGTTATAAGAATCGAAATATAAGTGAGAGAGACCATATATTGTAACCTATGGCTTCAGTTTTTCAATAACCGAGGCCATAGGGTATGCATAAATTAAAAAATATACAATTATTAATTACAATATTAAAATTAAAAATATATTTACATTTGATAGTTTATTATACAATAAAACAAAAAAAAACATTATTATTACAAACATTATTATCACAATGACTTCAACATACGCTATTACAAAATAGACCTTTAAAGTCAGTTACCGACTTTAAATACGATGACTTAAAAATATAAAGTCGATTCACGCGATGAACCGACTTTACGTTTAAAGTCTATTCAATGCGTGAACTAACTTAAAAAAATTTTTTATATAAAATTTACACATTTTTTATTATACTCAAATTAAAATTTGTATTCGATTACTACATAATAACAAAAAAAACCAAAATTAATTTAACAAATAGTTTAAATAATACAAATAATTGAAAAATTATCATGATAATGTCTTATATTATTCAAGATCATCATATTCTTCTTCTGATATTATAATATAAAACTTACATATATAATTTAATTGTGAGGAACTTACGACGCAACTTTGGAGGCCAGAAATGATTTAGGAAAAAAAATTATGAGTTTAGACTAGGGGGATATAATATTATATATATATATATATATATATATTATTTAAAAATTATATATTAATATATATAATTAAGTAAGCGCGAGTTTTAGTTGGACAAATTTAATTATAAAGTAAAAATGAAAAAAAAGAAGAAAGAGAAAAAAAAAGTGATTTATATAATAAAAAAAATAAAATACATTAAATTAAATTAATAATAGAGGAAAATAAAAAATAAATTGTAAATTAATTTTTGTACTTCTTTTAAATGCATAAAATACAATATATTATTTCATTTCGGTTTTAAAAATATTGAAATATATATATTTTAATTATAATCACATATATTTAATAATCGTGATTTTATAAATTTATTTATATATATTTAAATAATTTTTATAATTTAACTTATAGTTATAGTTATTGATAAACACGAGACTATATGTATATACTATAACCTCGATTTTTATTAAACAATGGCCAAAACTCTATAGCTTTAGTTTTTTTTAAATAAGATTAAAATCTCTAGACCAAAAATATATATTGTAGTAGTAGGAATCTCCTTCTATGTATATCGCATGTTGTACAATATGATATAAAATTGTAGCTTTTGCTTCTTCACTAAATAAAGTGGCAGAATAACAAACCTACAAATATATTATTCTTTCATAGTAATCAGTAACTACAAATCACAAAATTGTTTTGTATTGAAACAAAACTACATCAAAGGTGATTTTTATGGCATTTTGAGGTAGAATTTTCTAGAATTATAGGGTAACATAAGATTCTTCATGTAATAATGTATCAATTTCATTCTTATTTGTACGAATGGTTTTGAAAAAATTATTTGTTTTTTTTGAAAAACTTTATGCATATAAAAATTATGATCAATAGTCTTATTTTTGTACACTATCTCATATCTAAGCTACCAAATCTATCCACTTATGATTATTGCAATAAGAGTGAGCTTTTTTTTATCATCTTAGTTAACCACTTTGAAGGTGGGTTTAAAATAAAAAATAAATAAGAGAAAATATCTAACTTTTGAGTAAAATTTCAAATAATATTCTAATTACAACCATACCACCTCGAATTAATTCAATTCTTATGAAAAGATGTTCATTATCTTTCACTTTTTTCTTGCAAAAATGAAAATGCATATATTCAAAATTCATGAAAATATTAAGTTTTTTTTATTGTTGAGGCAGTTATTTGTTATTTTTCACATAATAAATTTTTATTTTTCATATAATTAGACAAATTTGGATTATGGGTGATGAGTAAAGTGTTGAAAACATAAAATTAAGATTGTTAAAAAATAACAAAGTTAGGCTATCCTTTGGACTTGTTTTAAATTTGGCCTAATCGATTTGCTTTGCTTTTTGAAAAATATTAGTAGCATTAGGAGAGATTATTTATTATTTTTATAATATATTTTTATCAACTATATTAATTTTTTTCTATTTTCATTGGATATTTGATTTTTTAAAATAAAAAATTGCATTAATTTTAAATTTTATTGACTTAAAGTACTACGTATCACATAAGTTAAGACCAATGAATAATTTTTCATAACATTGATACCAAAATTTTGAATTGGAACGTCTTAGGCTATTTCTTATTTACAGAGATGGGTGATGATATTTAAAATGATAAGAATACAATACAATACAGATAAAAACTTTAATAAAAATTAATCACTAATTTTTTATGATCTTAAATATCTTATTATTTTTTACTATTATAAATAGAAAATACGAAAAAATTCAAATAAAATTTTCATGTATCTTCTAATATGAGAACGTGTTATGATACCAAATCATGACATGAATAACACAAGATACAATTATCACATTTAAATTTGTATTTGCAATCATTATCAAACAAAACAAGAATCTTTTTCCTCAAAAAATTGTTATTTGTCGAAAAAATTAAATGTAACATTTATTAATTAATTTTTTTCAAAAAATAAAAAAAATATTATTCTTAAAATTTATAAATACAAAATTAACATCACTTATGTTCATGTCATATATTTTCACTATTAAAAAATCTTTTACATTATTTTTATTTTGAATGTCTTTTAATTAGATATCGTTTAAACTGAATTACAGTCATTTAAACTTGTTTAATTTTAACTTCATCCAGTTGAAACTTCATCCGGTTGAAACTAGTTTAATATTACTAATTAATATTTTTATTGTTATAAATTTTACGGGTGTTATTTTTTTAATTTTTCAATATCTTTTTTAAAAAACAATAAATATAAATTTTTTAAAACTTATAATCATAAAAATACCATATATTTTTATCAAGTTCATATATTTTGACTATTAAAAAAATTCAATATATAATTTCATATTAAATGTTATCAAATTAAACGCATTTAAATTAAATTATTATCATTTAGAATTATTTAATATTAAATGTAGTGTAATTTATCTCCGATAATATTGTTACCTACCAATTAAACATTTTTTTTTAATATTATTAGATATATTTGTACATATTTTTTCAATAATAGAATGTAATTAAGCAAATATGTGGCAAAATATATAAACGCAAACTCTTGATCAAGAGTGAAGCCCACTTACCCCACGTTTGGTTGGAGGGAATGGAATGGAATCAGAATCGATTCCTTCCATTTTGTGTGTTTGGTTGGACGGAATGAAGGATGGAATGGATTAATGATTCACAAGAGAAGGAATCACAATTCCTTCTCCCCACCTTGGTAATCATAATTCCATTCCCACCTAAACTTTTTTTTTCCAATTTTACCCTCACTTAAAATATAACCTTAAATTCAAATCCCAAATTCTCAAACCCAAAATTCCAAAACCCTAAACCCTAAACCCTAAATCCAAAATTTCAAAACCCTAAATCCAAAATTTCAAAACCCTAAACCCTAAATCCCTAAACCCCAAATCCTTAAACCCTAAACCTTAAAACATAAATCCCAAAACCCAAAACCCTAAAACATAAATCCCAAAACCCTAAACCCTAAACCCCAAATTTCAAATCATAAAGCCCTAAACCCTAAATCCCTAAACCCTAAAACCCTAAATCCCAAATCCCCAAATCCCTAAACCCAAAATTCTTAAACCCTAAACCTTAAAACATAAATCCCAAAACCCTAAACCCTAAACCCCAAATTCCAAATCCTAAAACCATAAACCCCAAATCCCTAAATCCCTAAACCCTAAACCTTAAAACATAAATCCCAAAACCCAAAACCCTAAACCCCAAATTCCAAATCCTAAAACCCTAAACCCCAAATCCAAAATTCTAAAACCACTAAACCATTTTTAGGAAAATAATAATTTTAACCCTAAACCTTAACCTACAAATATAACCCCAAATCCTAAATCCCTAAACCCTAACAAATCCCATATCCCAAACCTCAAAACCCTAAACCCTATTTAAAAAATAATAATTTTAATAATATATTTATTTTTAATTAAGTAATAATTATTTAGAAAAATAATGATTTCAATAATGTATTTTGTTTGACGAAAAAATAGTAATTAAACGACATTATTCAACTTTACAAAGACGTAGTATTAAGATACGCCATTTACGCCTTTTTTCATTCCATTCCAAATGAAACCAAACACCGTAATCCTAATTCCGAAATTGATTCCAGCCGAACCAAACAAAATTGTTTCCTTTCCATTCCATTCCATTCCCATTCCCATTCCGATTCCGATTCCATTCCACGAACCAAACGCCACCTTAGTGATTATTAGATTTTACCTCCAAAATTTTCGGACAAAAGCCAAGTCAACCAATGTTCATCTAAACCAGAAACCACCGGCACTCGTAATGGAGCCAAACGCTGACGTTTCATAACATAGAAAATACGAGCGTAGTCGTGGGAAAGGGACACGTAAGTCATTCTATAAAAACCGTCGGCCGAAACGGGCAACAACAAAAAATAATAATAATCCGAAACATAAGAAATGCCCTTCTCAATAGCCCACTTTTGCAGTTAAGCTGGTAGGTACGTTCTATATTTCACTTTCAAGAAGCAAAAGAAACTCCGATAACAAACTAAGAAACGCACACCAACGAACACTTCTATATATCATATTATTATTATTATAAATAAACAATACAAATAATTTTTTTTATGTATTAATTAATATAAAAACCCGATATAATTAATACAAAAATAAGATATAAATAAGCGATTAACAAAACACAATTACTACCTTTATATTAATTTGCATTTGCAACTACTATTCGAACTAAAAATAAAAATATTATTCTTAAAATTTAAAAATATGAAAATAATACTACTTATATTAATATTATATATTTTTATTATTAAAAAAAATTCATTATATTATTTTATTTTAAATATCTTTAAATTAGATGCTGTTTAAAATGAATTACGATAATTTAAACCTATTCAATATTAAACGTAATCTAATTAAAACTCGTTCAATATTATTAGTTATTATTTTTTGTTATAAATTTTGGGGTATTTTTTTCAATATTTTTTTAAAAAACAATAAAAATAATATTTTTAAAACTTATAATCATTAATATAACACAATTTTTAACTATTTAAAAAATCTAATACATCATTTCACATTAAATATTATTCAATTAAATATCTTTAAATTAAATGGAAATTTAGAACTCTTTAGTGTTAAACAACATTTAATTCATCTTATTTAATGTCTATAAATATTTTTTAAATATATTATTTTTATTGTTATTAGATGTAAGTGTGATTTTTTTTATCAATACTAAATGTAATCGGTCAAAAGCCAAGTCAACTAATCTCCATCAAAACCAGGAACCAACGGTACTCATAATGGAGCCAAACGCAGACGTTTCATAACATGATAACATAGAAAATACGAGATTAGTCGTGGGAAAGGGACATGTAAGTCATTCTAAAAAAACCGTCGGCCAAAACGGGCAACGACAAAAAAAACATAAGCAATGCCCTTCTCAATAGCCCAGTTTTGCAGTTATGCAGGTAGGTACATTCCTAATTTCACTTTCAAGAAGCAAAAGAAACGCCAATACCAAACTAAGAAACGCACACCAACGAACCCAAGACCATGACTGCTCCTAACGACGCCGCTTTGAAAGTGGAAGACCAACCTTCGGAGTCCGAACTCTTCGGCGATGGTGAAACTGACTTGCTCGAAGATGGAGACGCCGGTGGTAGCGGTAACGGTGTCCAGAGTGGATTAAGAGTTAAGGGTCCATGGTCGCCTGAGGAGGATTCCGTGCTGAGTCAACTCGTTGGCAAGTTTGGACCTAGGAATTGGAGCCTGATCGCTCGGGGAATTCCTGGCCGTTCCGGCAAGTCTTGCCGACTTCGTTGGTGTAATCAACTGGACCCTTGCGTTAAGCGCAAGCCCTTTACTGGTATTCGCCATTGCCTCTTTTTTTGTGTATTTGTTTCAGATTTTGTATTTACTATGTTCTAGGTCTTGGTTTTGGGATTTTGAATTGAGGGTTGATGTGGGTTTTTTTATTGTGTTTTGAAGGTGGATTTTGGATGTGGGTTTAGGATGAGATACCTGACTGGTTGGTTTCCATTTTTCATTGATCTGTACGAATTTGTGGGTTTGGTACTTGATGTGCGGGTTGAGTATTTAACACTTTCGTTGTCTCTGCCGAAAGATTGAACTTGTAGCCTTACATACTGTGGTAATTAAGTTCAATGCATTAGCTTGTTCTCCGAGCATATTACAATTGACATATGTACGTTTTTACATTTGAGTCCACCAGACACCACAGTTTAAAACGGACCTGCTTGCTTGATTTTAACAGTATCTGTGTGTCCATATGAAAAGTTAGATTAAAAAGATAAAAGAGGGAAGAATTTGATGGAAC
Source organism: Hippophae rhamnoides (assembly GCA_033030585.1). Lineage (NCBI taxonomy): Eukaryota > Viridiplantae > Streptophyta > Magnoliopsida > Rosales > Elaeagnaceae > Hippophae > Hippophae rhamnoides. The sequence continues at coordinate 73,925,460 of CM065427.1, forward strand.
GATAATTTTAATCAAGAGGGGGCTTCATAAAGATGTTAGAATCAAAACTATGAAAAAATCAACTGGAAAAAATTAAATATCTATAAGACAATTCAAAAATTGTAATCACGAAGCCAAAATAACATGCACTGGATTGAATTGTGGGCCAAAATTTGAATTTTTGGAATAATAAGCTATACACCTGAAGTGATGCAAAATATAATGTATGACACAATTTCAAACTGCATGGAAGTATAAATTAAGAAATTGTAAACATAAGCAAAAATTTATGAAATATTAGAGATTTTTTAAATAAAATTTTATGAAATTAATAAGATGCAGAAGTGAGGAGGGGCACTTGCACTAATTTAAAGAGTAATTGAGTTAAATATGATACTATAATTAACTATTAATAAAAAAACTCAAAAATCTGAAGGGTCACGTGCCTCCTCGACCCATAATGTAAGTGTGTCCTTGTTTGGAGGAGAATGTCGGACCATGGTATAGTAGTAGTACTGATTCTATTCTCTGCTTGGTATTAGTTTAGTAGATATTTTGAACTTTGAAAAGTACTTTATCATGAATCTTGAACATATAAGAAGGTTGTAGGGGAAGAATTCTGTTGAGAACCCAGAACACTTTTATTAACTTACGTACTGAGGGCATAATGTTTTGGTTAAGTTCCTGTAGGAAGTGGAAATGATTACCAATTTTAGGATTTTGAATTCTGGTAATCAATCAGATGATATGAATTTGAGTTTCCCTTGACAAATGTAATTTGATCCTTAGACCTCGTTACCTATTTTTCTTGTTTTTGGCTCTCATAGGAGTTTGCCTTCATGGACACAAGCACTTGGATTTGGAATACTGACTTCACTCCATTTTCTCTCTGAAACTGTAGGCAGTGTTTTTTTCTCTTTGATTAAACCTCCAACAAGTCCATTCGTATTTAGAGCCCTTACCTTATGAAAGCAGCTTGCTGTTTGTTCATCAGAAAGATTAGTATACTTTGGCTTGATAAATGACCTGATGAGCTAAAATTCTTAAAACCAAGAAACAGTTAGAATACTTTTGTGGTTTGGTGTATGATAATATGCACCAAAAATTTAGCCTATTGATGCAAATTCACGATGATCTTAGCCTCTAAAATTTGCATCAAAGTGGATGTATTTATGTTCAGTGAAAAAAGTGGACATATATTTGTTATAACAAGTATGCTGATAACCAAGGAATTCTGGAGTGCATATTATATCTGCTCATAGACTAATTTTTATATCCAAGTTAACAGGGTAAGATAAGACGAATTTTCTTCATGGTGCTGGTATTCCTAGTGTGGTTACCATACCTATCTATCAAAAATGCAACTAGTGGCACTATCTATTTCTTTAATTTGGACTCTTTGACGAGTCATTTTTCAAAATTATAAATGGTTCTCTCTTCATAGAGGTAACAGTGTAGCTCTTGAAGCCAAATACAGAGTGACTGTACTTGATGGAAATATTTTTATACGGAATATATTTCTCAGAACCAAATGGTAGAATTCATTATGCCTCCTTCCCCCTTACCTGCTCTGATGCTTTGACCTGATTTTATTTTACTGACCCAAGGTTAAAAAGGTGCCACTATTTTCCCAAAGTTCACTCATTATCCTAGGACTTCAAAACCACCGCCAGATCTGATATAGATATCTGATTGTTTACATAATTACTGTTATACTATGTTTTTGATGATTGAGGTTCTACATATTCTTCAGTTGTTGCTCCCTTTTCTTCTTACCATCCTGCATCTATCCTTTGTCTTAAGAGTCATTAGTTGCCATTATATTTTCGGCTTTGGATGTTAGAGATGTCATACATAACTTTATAGCTTGGCAATCTTAAATTTATTATCGTATATTTTTTCTATTAGATCAAGAATTTGATGCATACATATGATACTTTAATTTTCCAAAATTTAAAATGCTGCAGAAGAGGAAGACCATATTATAGTTACAGCCCATGCAATTCATGGAAACAAGTGGGCAGTAATTGCAAGGCTACTGCCAGGTAGAACAGATAATGCAATCAAGAACCACTGGAATTCTACTCTGAAGCGCAGACGCACCGAGTTCGGAAGGACTCATGTGGCACCCAGTGACATGATAGAAGATGGCAGCCTTGATAGGACAAAGTCGTCTTCTGAAGAAACCCTGTCAGTTGGGAATCTGAATTCAATAAAGACTGTGGAGGGAAGAGCGATCTCAATAGACAATAGACCAAATCCTAATTATGAAAGTAGAGTTGGAGAAAAGGAGGGTTATTGCATTGCAGAGTTTGAAGACAACCCCAATCATCATACTGATGCACAAGATAATCCCACCATTTTTCATCCAGTGGCACGAGTTAGTGCATTTAGTGTATACAACCCTCCATCTGGTTCATCAAGGACAAGGCCAACTACTGGTCCTTTGCTCAAAGTGTCTAAACCTGAACTCGGTGTCTGCAAATTTCTTGAAGATTATTATGGTGAGCCTGTAATTCCTTTGCTATGTGGCCATGGTTGTTGTGCCAATTCAAGTGGAGGAGACACAAACTACTCATTGTTGGGACCTGAGTTTGTGGAGTATGAGGAACGACATCCTTTTTCAAGTCATGAATTACTCTCCATTGCTACAGATCTGAATAATATAGCATGGATAAAGAGTGGCCTTGAGAATGGTGGCAACAGGGTACCAGAGAATGCCAGGATCCTTGTACCTCACTGATGCTAATGCTACAACAGGTTAGAAAGTTTGAATCTATGTGCTTCAGAAACAGGATATGAGTACAGAATTCCAATCAACCCTAACAACTTGACAAAATTGTGGTCTTCCATCTGAAATGTGGTACTATTTTTTTTTTTTTTACTTTTCCTTGTGTCATTTAGTAGGGGATAGTACATATTCAGATTATAAGCTAACATCTATAGCTATCATATCAATAGAGTCTGGATTTTGTTTCTGTGAAGGTTTTCATGCAAGGAAGCACCAGTATGTGTGCATCGCATGATTTTGACGAGTATTTCCATTACAAAAGCTTGAAGCTTTATATGATGAGGATTAATCAAGGAACTATTATGGATTTTTTTCTCCTTCGTGTAATCCCACTCTAACTTAACTCTAATGGATGCTGGTAGATCTGAACCTGTGTGGTTGGGTTGGGTTGTTTAGCAAGGTACCAAAAATCACCATCATTTTTGCTAGGCGACGGTGGGCATGTAAAATGGATAGGAAAAGTCTATATATCTAAAATTTGAGATGAATTCCAAGTGATAGTTACATAATATTATTAGTTAATATAATAAAATTCACATAACAAGAAATTGAAGTGATTTATATAGTATTGCTCTAATGAATATGAAGAAATTGAAGTGAAACCTATGGGTTGAAGGTGGACAACAAAGTGGGTCCTTTAAATATAAGGATCACATGGAATTTGTAGACAAGGTATGGGAATTGCCCCAGAAGGACAATTGATTGATGGTTGTCTCGTTAGGACATTAGTTGTTGCAGTGGGCTATCATGTTTATGTTTGGTAGAATAGAACTGACCTGGATATTTTGCTGAAATCGTAAAGGATACATATCAGTCATATACTTAAAACTAGTTGGTGCCTTGTTACTGTTGTTTAAACACAACCATTTTGCTTGGGCATGGCAACAATGCAATACTCGTTCACTTACAGTTGTTATATCAAAATTTGTTTCCCCTACCATATTAAAAATTTATGTCAAATCTGTAGTTATTTTGATATTCTAATACTCATTTCAGCATCTCTTGAAACCCCATGAGTGATTCTGGAGGGTGAAAAAAATCCATAATAAAATGAATTAAAAAAAAAACATTATTGCATTTATAATTTTTTAGTTCAATTACCTAAACAGTCAGTAGTTACAATTAATTACGATGAAATGAACGTGGTATCCTTATCCCATCTTCGGGTGGTTTGGTTTCTTTCTCAAGCTTTTCTTCTTCTTTTTTTAAAAGTAAAAATATTCCTCTACTGTTTTAAGTGTTTTTTTTTTCCTTCAAAAATTTACTATTTTAAATTGTTGCCTTGTTGGACCGATTCCTGCAAGATCGGTCTATTTATATTATAAAAAAGAGTTAAGTTCATGTAAAATGACGAGTATAGCTATTGATTTTTTTTAAATGTTAGATTGAAAATATTTCTAAAGCTAGTACTTAAATTACCTTATTTTGAGAAAAATATCTGACAAATTATAAATTGTGATTCATATGAAACTAAACTTCTTTGAAACGAGATGCTCCATTAGTCTCTTTACCAGTTCGACCAAGTGATTGGATGCCAGTACAGTTATTGATGCCCACATCTTCCCTTTTCCCACTAAGAAATCCATTATTTATTTATTTAAGTGCCTCCCTTAAAAACTCATTATATCTAATTTATTAAATGTTGTATTATATTCTAAAGTCAAAAAGTTTAACCTCTATAATCATGTTGAAACAAAAGCGTGGAGAATATTTAAAAATAAACAACAAAAGCACGGTAGGGGTCTCAAATCATTAGAGCAGTACTGATAAGATAAAAAAAATATATATATATATAGTTGTTAAGATGTCTTCTTTCGACACCCAATTTACACTCAGTATTTTATTATTTGTTTATTACATTTAACACTTGTTTTCAAGTTTCTTGTACATTTACAGAATGGTTTTATTACTAGGAGTTGTATAATCCACTAATATTATATTGTTTTAGCCCACTTTTTTCATGCTCTATTTTTTTTTTAATTTTTGATAATCATCTAACGCATAAATATTACTGTATTCAAAAATTAATATGGATAATAATACAATCACTTAAATTTTATGGATAATCATCTAACTCATATATATCAAATATATGATAATTATTGATTGAGATATTGGAAAAAAGTTTATAAAAATTATAGAGTAATAAAATTATAAAAATCTTAATAAACTTTTAAAAATATCAAAAGAATCTATTCTTTATTTTTTTAAAATTAATTATCTTATTTAATGTATATAAATATATGTGTTTCATGTATATTTTGATCAATAAATTTAAAAAATATAGAATAGATAGTTAAAATTTAAAATAATTATTTAAAGTAAAAAAAATAAAAGTAATCATAAACAATATTATAGTACAATATCTATATTATTAAAAAATATTCTAAGATTAATTACGTTATATGTTTATATCTTATTAAATTTGTTAGAAACATGATAAAGTTTTAAACATATCTATAACATGTTTGAATTTTTTAAAATTATAGACATATTTATAACAAATATCTTCCTAATATTTATAAATTTTAATGACTTATACTGTTGTTTGTTTATAACTTCAAAGTTTTAAACATATATATTTAAAACTTTATAAAGTTATGTAATTATTTATAAGAATCTTGATACCTTAAAGATATAAAACAAAATTAACCAATTCTTTGACCCTTTTACGTTACACCAAGTCACGAACTCACCAAAGAAGCTATAATATCTTGAAATATATTCAGTAAAAAAAAAAATTAATATATTGAAATGTTAGAACTTTTCATTTTACAATTTTTGTTTATGCTACGAAAAAGGGTTAAAGAAAAAATAAGGAACGCAAAACACAGGAGTGCGGAAAGGCAACCCATCATTTTCCTTTCATTAAAGGGCAGAAAAGAAGAAAAAAATAGGGGAATAGAAGTATAATAGTAGAAATAATAAATTTAATCTATAAATACAATTAATTAGGGTTATCTTCATCAATAAATTTAATTATTATTTTAATTTAAAATTTAAAATTAATACAAAAATAAGTTTCACAAAAGTATACATTCACCATTAAATATTATAACACATGTAATCAAACAATAATTTCATGTAATCATATCTTTTAAGGACTATTATGTATAAACAAGCTTTTATATTTATATTAATAAAATAATAAAAAGTTTTTATTTATGTCACTCTACTCTCAGCATAGATATTACATAGGAGAGTATTTATGAGATCTTTATTTACATTTTTCTCTTCTCCTTGATGTCTACGAACGGACAGAAGTGAGTGGGAGAGAGAGAAGGGAATAGACATCACCTGGGTATACAATACCCAGGCAACCAGCTGCTATCTTAGAAAACAACTTTTGTTGTACTAATTGCTAAACAAGATTGTACTGAGGTTCTACAACTTTTGTTGGTAACTGGGTATTCATGATCTCAGCCTCTAGGAGCTAATACATGAGGATTCTATCTCTGCGTTTTCGCAATGGCAGCTGTAGACAAGCCCCATATTGTCGTGGTCGTGGAAGAAATGGGTCGCCAGAGCTTCGTTGCCGGCGGTTGTGATAGTGACCGGTCGGACAAGAACCATACGTATTCCAGTGAGTCTGGTAGTGAGATTTTAGAGAGAGAATCCCCTGTTTCTCATAATTCTGTGGAGGTGGATCTAGAAAGTGGTGTGACTGAGACTAAGCTACATTTGGCTAAAGTGGAGAGGGATTGTAGGATTTGCCATCTGAGCTCGGACTCAACCAATCATGAATCTGGAATTCCTATTGAGTTGGGATGTTCTTGTAAATCTGATTTGGCTGTTGCCCACAAACACTGTGCAGAGGCTTGGTTCAAAATCAAGGGTAACAAGTGAGTATCCAATTAAATAACATTTCTGTATTATATAAAAATCATGCCTCTTGTTTGGTATTCGTATTTATTATGTCTATGGGATGGTGGAAAATGGTATGGTCTTTTACTTAAAAGATTACATCTTTTTTATTTGAATGGTGATTCTCCAAAGTTTGTGTGTTATTTGACTTTCTTACACTCGGTGAAGTTATTCTGACTAGAAAAATCTTATAAGTGATAACATAGTGGTGCTATATGCAAAGTGGTATTTTAAATGGGACAAAAATTGAAATTTAAATAAGATTAGAATCTCTTGACATTCGAATATAGTGGAGAAAAAGTTGAACTTACACTAAACAATCAGTAAAAAAACAAAAGAACGGATGAAGCACCAGAGGTGTTGTTATACTTTCAATTGTGCAACTAAGTCTTCACAACCCAATGCGTCCATAATATTTTATTTTTGAGCTAATTCTTGTATCTTCATTGTATATATACTGGACTTCAACTTTTACCTGTAAGAGAAGTTAATGTTTAGACCTTACTATATTTATTGTTGAAGTCAAAGAATACTTCTTTACACTATTGTGGATATTGCTGACATGGGATTTCAACTTCATTGTCACTGTTTTGTAAGACATAAGCACTTTATATGCCGTGTCTTTACTCGGGGGAGTGTAAATTGGAGATCTCAACACTTTCTTTTTATATGGGTGGAATTTCAGTGAGAAATGTCAGAATTTTGCCTGTACATATTGACTTTATTTGATAATTATTTTCTCAAGTGTATTGCATTTTCTATCAATGACCTTAGAGACTGGCATTTATGATTACAATGATTGATTGAAGGATGGCGCATCAAAAGTCTCAAGTATAATATATTTTTGGGTGAGGGTTCTGGTGATCTTGTTCATTCAAGATAAAGCGCATTTTAGTTTATTACTTCTTAGCATGTGTAGTTGACTTTCGTAATTTTTTTTAAAAGTGCATTTTAGTCTCATAATTAAATAATGTGCATATGTTGAGAAGTACATGTCTGATTCACTCTCATTCCAGAAGTATGCTCATAAGTATATGACTAATCCTCGTCAAACACAGTGATTTTAAAGTTTCTAATTTTTCACGGTACATACATTTAATTGTTATCTGATTGCGTTAAGTTTCATATATCCTTGAACTTGTGCAGTTTGACTACCGGGGTTTGATTAGTTTATGGTTTAATATGTATTGAGCCAGTTACTACCTTTCTTTTTTTCCATTTTCCATTGTTCTTATGATTCATCTTTTAGCTCCTGATATTATATTGAAATCACAAGACCTGAGATCAAGAAGAGACATTGTAAAACTTGCTTATGACAATCTACGAGCTGGACTTAATTACATTGAAATATAGGGATGTTTTTTGTTGGTACTCTTAGTTATTGTCCATTTTGAATACTTGAGACAGAGTGTAGGATCTCTGTTTTAAAAATGACTGGTGTTGCAAGGGAGGAACAAATGGGAAAAAAATTCATAATGGTCAGCTCTCGCCATGAACTTTATGAACCTTTTCATATATCCATGAGAGTATCAAGAGGTCCTAGGAAGCATTCACCATTCAGGAGCTTGGAGCTTGGTTACTGGCTGGTGTTTTCTGTAGCTAATTATGTCTGTAACTTTAGATTAAAGTAGAATTTAGGTTTAATTGTATATTCCTTTTATAAACGGAGTTTCATTTTCTACCTCCTTCACACGTTGCACATATTTTTTTTTTCGTACAACGTAAAAAACATATTTTCTTCACATAATTAAAAAGGATTTAAAAGTAAATTTGATGAATAATTAGATCATATAAAAACGGGAGGATTTGTTTGTATCTCAGTCATCGCATGCTTAATCTCGTATTATTTTATATTATTAAGCTGATTATATAAATTTGCATTATATTTATATATACAGAACCTGTGAGATCTGTGGATCAAATGCAATTAATGTTGGTGGTGTTAATGAAGCTGAGTTGGTGCAGTGGAACGAGACCAATGATATGACATCAACAACCATTGCAGCTGCTACCGTGCACCCAGCAGAGACCCGAAACCTTTTACAGGGCCACCGGTTCCTAAATTTTTTGCTAGCTTGTATGGTCTTTGCGTTTGTAATCTCTTGGTTATTTCACTTCAACGTGCCATCATGAGAAAAATAAACTCTCTAAGTGTAATCGAGTAAAGTTGCAATTAGCGCTCAATAGGGATACCTTCTCTGTACCGTGTCTTAGTACCAGGTTGAAAGTAGTAGGTATAATTCTATTAACATGTTTATACATCATTGTCATTTACTAGTGCTGTGTAATATATTTATGTATCTATGTATCATGTACAAATCAAAATAGTTTGGTATATTCTGTAATTTGGTTATGATAAACAATTTGAGTGCTTGTTTGCTTTTATGTTTTAGATTATTTTAGACAGAAAATTTGGTCCAAGTAATTGGTACGTTTTTCTTTCCTTGTATAAACACAAACTAGTGATTCTTGAAAGCATTTACTTTGAATTTTATTTTATTTTATTTTATCTAAACTACTTTTAAAATAAGCAAAGTAGAAGCATCATTTCGATCAAAACCCTAATTCAAAAAGAGTTATCTTTTTTTTTGGACATCATACACAAGAAAGATTGTTAAGTACTACCAAACTATGTTCTTCATAGGAACACTTACAACAACAAAATGATGAAACATCTACTTGAATTAATGTTTAATTTTAGCTAAATCGTGTTCATAGTGTATTTAAAAAAATAAAATCAAGCTTGATATAATTATCGTGTGTAATGTATTATTTGAAAGGTGTATTCATTTAAAATTTTGACTTTTACCTAATGGATTTTTATGAATTTAGGTTCATGATAATAATTGAATGAATAATGGAGAAGGTTTATGAGAAAAAAAAAATATATATATATATATACCATTAATTAATATTATAGTATTATAGAATTTTACTGTTTATGATTTTTATAAACTTTACAAATTAACATGAATAAAGTAACTTCAATTTATTAATTAGAAGAAAAACTTGTGATATCCCCTGAAGAAACTTAAAAAAAACATTTTACTTTTCAAAAATTGGGCCAACCAATAGTGCTTAAAAACTCTTTATATATTATCAAAATTTACCGTGATGGGCTAATGAAAGTTGAAGTGGATAAAAGAAATGACAAATCTGAAGCTGTGAATATGGATGAAGACCCCAGCAGATGGCAGCAAGGATGAAACAACAAATGTTAAAAACAACAACATTGTCATTGGGCCGAAGATGCAAATCAAGCAAGTGATTGAATGTGTTGGCTTTCTGAAGATGACATAGTGCTGGTAATGTTGCTCAGTAAATGAATCATATTACTAAGTGATGTATTAAATGCAGCACGAACAGAGCAAAAGAAAAGTAATAACCATGTGATTCAAATTCAGCATCTTGGGCAAAAATACTAGGCTATATAAATGGAGGAGAAATGGTTTCACGTATTAGGGACGCAGAGTATTCGTGGGGTGCTGTGCTGTGCTGAAATGGGGGCTTATTAGGGTTGTACATCTGAGGGGTAAAATTGAAACAATAAAATCAGATAATGAATGAAATCATGATTTATTTATTTATTTTTATAATAATCAGTTACATTTTATTCACACTTTTAACTCAAACAAATTTAAAATGATAAATCATAAATTTTGATTCATTTTATAACCAAAAAACAACTTCTTATAATGGGCGTTATGTTAATAACATACGCTATTGTGAGGTTTACCAAATAGTTTTTTTAAAACTATAATTAGTATTGTCTTCGTCTCTACCGTGCCTACGGTGAATACTCTACCAGACACAGCACATAACGGCGCTCGTTCTTCTCTCACGGCCATGAAAAAGTGAAGAGGACTCTGAGTTAATAAAAATCTCATAAGCTCCACTCCTCCACCTACCGATTCGGTTCAAGTATTTTCGCTGTCTCTCTCTCTATCAACCTTAGTGATCAGTTAAACAGAGTAAAATGGCTCTTCAACTATGGGAGACTCTCAGGGAGACCATTGCAGGTCGCCGTTTACTATTTGATTTCTGGGATGCTTGGTTCGTCTAATTACAAACCCGTACCTCGATCTATTGAGGAGATGCAGCCTCTTTCCCTTCCTGTTCAGCTTGGCGAGGTTAGTGAGTAGGAGCTCAAACAGTACGATGGTTTCGATTCCATCAAGCCTTTTTTGGCTGTATCTCCTTTGTTTGGTGGGTTTTATTTTTTTGGATTTTGCCTTCTGGGTATTATTGTTAAGTATTTTCCTTTCTTATTGTTATTTTTTTAATCGTTCAGCTTTCTGGGTTCTTGGTACTCACGTTAATACTTCAAGCTAAATCGATTTAGCTTTTGATTTTTTTACTAATCTTCTATGAACATGAAATTTTCTAGTTTGTAATTTTTGTCTTACATTAGTTAATAATTATTAAATTATTTATCATTAATTCTATAATTTATAATTTATGAATAAGTTAGTACTAATCTTGAAAAATAAGCAGCCCTATAATTTATTATTAGATTAGAATCAAAAATATAAAAATAAGCAATTATACTATCAGACTTTTATTAATAATAAGAATTAGAATCAAAAATATAAAAATAAGCAATTATTCTATCAAACTTTTATTAATAATAAGAATATAGTTACATGGTTAAAAAATTATAAAATTAAAATATTTATTTATAAATAATAATGAAAATATTATAATTTTTTATAAAAAATTATGAAACCGATGAAATAACTATGAAATTAAATAATCATATAATCTTAATCTCTATTCAAATCAAAGGATATTTTAATGTTATTAGAAATAATGATTTTCAACCTAAGAAGTATGAATCTTACATCATTATACAATTACAACTTCGATTCAGTTAATTATACTTTATATTTGAAAATTTATAAAATATGAACTTAATTAATTTAAATAACAGTGAATATGTTAATTTTAATTTTTATTAATTTATAATTTAATAACTTAAATAAAACGGTTAGGTATACAATCGTGTGTAAAAATAAGTACATAAAAAAAATAACACATAATATTTTTAGATGGAAACAACCTGAGAAAAACTACCGATCTATTAGACCACCTAATTTTTCACTACGAAAATCATATGTTCAAGTACAATATCTACCTTGATTAAAAGGTCCTTGAATTAATCTTTAAATGAGGTAGATCAATCGAAGTTTAATGTTTGATTGATTGAGTACTAGATAGATCAAAATTTAGTTAGATCGATCTATCATCTTTTGATTGTTGCTTGGGTCGATTGAAAAATGTTTCGATTGATTAGTCTTTTGATTTGATCGATCGAATGACAAAGGTTTCGACTTTAAACTTAGCTTTTTATTTTAGTCAAATTATTTTATTATTATATTGTCTTCATTTTTTAAAGTTTTTTTAATTAATTTTATAGACATAATAGTAGTAAGTCTTTGATATAGGGCCTCAACAATTTCTATTTAAACAACAATTCTTTAACCACAATTCAATTAACTTTTACAAATTATGCCATCTCTAAATCTCTTTTGTAAAAACTATTTTGTTAGGTTTACATCTTTAATTAGTTTATCAAACATTTTATGGTTGTGTTTGATTGATTAATAAGTCTATATTATTTGTTATTATAAGCTTAATCATATATTCAAGGTTTATTAGTGATTTTAATTTATCTGTTATTCTATTAAATTACCTAGCTATAATTTTTTATTGTTTAATCTATTCTAAGAAACATATTGCACTTTTGTTCTTGTTCTAACATTTCACGTGTAACTGTACGAATTTGTTAACATGTGTGACTCGAGTTTATCAGAACATTAGTCCAGATCTAAACACTTTGCTTATGAAGATTGGGAAAGAAAGTGAAGGTTTGTAAGTACATTACTTAGAGCCTTATTTGTGAGGGATAATTTGAGTACTAGTCTTATAATAAAACATTATTTTCATAGTTGATAATTAATTGATTCGATGGAATTATATTTTATCTCTCATGTCTTTGTCGTAGGATTGATTTGTTAATAATAATAATAATAATGATGATAATTAATTAACTTATTAATGTATTTATTTCATACCGTATTTTGAATTATGATATAGGTGTTATTATATGTTTTTGCCTATGAATATTGTTGTTATATTTGGTGTCTTTTTTTAAATATTTTTGTTTAAATTAAATCTTTTTAAAGTTTGTTTAATAAACACTATAATCATGGATTAATGTGACTGTTATAAAGTTTTAAGATACCTCTCACAGTACAAAAAAATCTTAATTATTAAAAAAATTGATCTATTGTAACGAATACTAAATATTTGACGGTTATATTTAAATAAATTATATTATAACTGTTACAAAATATATTATAACGGTTGTTACAAATCCTAATAATTTTCGTGATGGCTATGAAAATTCTAAGGTGACGATCCGTCACGATAGATAAACTTTTTTATAACAGTCAAATAAGGGACAAATTACTAAATAAAGTTTTAATCGTAACCTTTTGGGATCTCCATTATGACCCGATCCTTACATAATTACAAAATATAGCTAAAAAGACTCTGCATTATTTCTTGTTCTGACATTATTATAGTTTGGTTTAGACATAACCATGGTAACATAATGGTTATGATATTAATAACAATTAATAATTTACCGGTGTGAAATGCTACCGACATTTTTTAATTCATTCTTTTAAATTTTAATTGCTTAATTAATAATGTCAAAAATTAAACTTTATATGAACACAAATATATGTGAAATAAAGAATTGAATAAGTGTAGGGAGAGTTCTCACTCAGTAGGTATAATTATTTTCTTTGTTTTAATGTTTGGATATTCTTTTAGTGGGACTTTTATTTTATAAAGAATTTATTATTATTATCAGAGTAATTTAGTTTATATTATGAAAATCAGATCTAATATATTTTTACATTTAGTTTACAGAGTTTAGTGTCTTTTATTATATAACTATTAATAAATTTTTTAACCTTTTTTTTTTGTAAATATTTAGCAATTTACATATAATGAGCAAGATAAAGAGTTTATGATTAAGTGCACTTTGTTTTTCAGTTTTCTATATCTAATATTTTTATTATATTTTTAAAATTTTAATTTTTTAATTTTTAAATATGGATTAGTAAAAAAATCATTTTTATACAATATTTTTCGACAAAATAGATAATTTAAAGATATTCCTCATATTTTCACATTTTAATCTAAATGTAAAAAGAAAAACAAAATATGATAATATTAGGATAATGTCTCTTGACTTTTCAATCCGAAATGTGTGGTGCCAATTTATTCCGATCGGTGAAACAGTTGTATAAACAAAGCAATTAAGTTCCGATCGGAAAGACTTCTATAAGATTAGCACCAATGGTCGACTTTATTAGATTCTTGGTTTCAGTTACAATTTTCTTCTAATCGAGGATCCAAAATGGAGGAGGAGGAGGAGGAGAAACCCCGAGTTCTTGTATTTCCTCTACCAGTACAGGGCCATGTAAACACCATGCTCAACCTTTCTGAGCTTCTTGCTCTTTATGGTATCCAAGTCACCTTTCTCAACTCTGATTTCATTCATAATCGTCTTCTTTCTTATACAGACCTCCAAACTCGTTTTGAGTCCTATCCTGGATTCCAATTCAAAACAATCTCCGATGGCCTTCCAACAGATCACCCCCGAACTGGTGAAATAGTCATGGATTTGTTAAAAACAATAGCTTCGGTAACCAATCCACTTCTCAAACAGATGTTGGCTTCAGGGAAATTGGGTTCAATTACTTGCATCATCGCTGATGGTATCTTTGGTTCATTTTCTTGTGATTTAGGCAACGAGTTTCAAATCCCAATTATTCATTTTCGTACCATTAGTGCTTGTTGCTTCTGGCTTTATTTTTCTCTTCCCAATGTCATTAAAGCTTGCGAGCTTCCTATCAGAGGTAAATAACTCTGTTTTGTCTTCTTTATTAACTAATTTGTGCTTTTTATCCTATTTTTTAGACTGATTGATATTTGTATATGAAGGAGAAGAAGACATGGATAGGCTTATAAAGAGTGTGCCAGGCATGGAAAGCTTCCTGAGATGCAGAGATCTCCCAAGCTTCTTCAGAGCAAGTGACCTGAACAACCCACTTCTGCAAATCGTTCTAAATGAGACCCAGCAAAGTCGTCGAGCTCAAGCAAGCATAATCAACACATTTGAAGACCTCGAAGGACCTGCACTCTCCAGTTTAACATCTAATATGTGTCCCAATGTTTACTCAATTGGACCTCTTCATACTCAACTCAAACTCAGGAAACTTGCCAATAAGGATAATGATAAGCCAACACCCTCTGATCATCATAATCAATCTTCAAACAGTCTCTTTGAAGTAGACACAAGTTGTTTAACTTGGCTCGATTCAAAACCAACTAAGTCAGTCATCTATGTAAGTTTTGGTAGCCTTGCAGTTATGACCAAGAATCAACTCATGGAATTTTGGTACGGTTTAGTGAATAGCAAGATGCCGTTTTTATGGGTTATAAGGCCTGACTTGATTGGTGATGAAGAAAATGATATTAATAATGGTAAGGTTCCCGAGGATCTGTTAAAAGGAACCAAAGAGAGAGGGCTCATGGTTGGATGGGCACCGCAAGAACAAGTACTTGACCATGAGGCTATTGGCGGATTTTTGACTCATAGTGGGTGGAACTCAACTTTGGAGAGTATAACGGCTGGGGTTCCAATGATTTGTTGGCCATTTTTTGCTGATCAACAACTTAATAGCAGATACGTGAGTGAGATTTGGAAGCTTGGGTTGGACATGAAGGATATTTGTGATCGAAGAATTGTGGAAAAAATGGTGAATGATCTAATGGTGGAGAGGAGGGATGAGTTTCAAAGATCAGCTACCGAGATGGCTGAGTTGGCTAGAAAGAGTGTGACTCGAGGTGGTACATCTTTTTGCAATTTGAACCGATTGATCGAGGATATAAAGTTTTCAAGGATTGGTGTATCTAATAAACAAATTTAGAATATCTGAATATGCTACTCGGTTTCTTAGTATATGTTTCCGATTTTCTAATTGTAGTTTATGTTGTGCTTTTTATCTCCTCCAATAAAATGTGTTATTTATAACTTATGGATATTTTATTCCACAGTCACATTTTTTTTCTTTATTAAGTGTTTACGAATTTATATCTTTCTCAAAAAAAAGTTCAATTGATATTAAATTCGTTTCAAAATATTAATAATTTTGTTAAGAGATTTGACATCAAATAAAAAAATCTAGTTTTGTTCAACTAATTAATTATTAAAATAAGTCTAAGACCAAATAGAGTACACATGAAGATAAGATTGAGTAAATACTACCCAAAATATAAGTTGAAGGATTAATCTTAAAAAGATTTGTTGATCTAAAACCCCGAAGAAAACATATTGCTATCATTGATGTTGATAGTTCTAATGAGAAGATTTAGAAGAAGAATATTTGGAGGTAGAGCCACCAAAGAGAACAAGAATCACAAGATTCAAAATTAACATAAATATATATATGGATGATTTTTTTTATTGAATCTTAGAGGTGAAATGGTTCTTTGATGTTATAGACATATGAGAGGAAAAACAAGTTAAGCTAGTTACCAGTTCTTTGATGTTATAAGCATTTAAGAGGAAAAACAAGTAAAGTTAATAACCTACCGACTCAAAGGAGTAACTTTAGCATAGTGAAACCAACTCTAAAAATATAGATTAAGATAAAGGAAAACTCCGATCAGAACATAACTTTAGATGAAGCGATACCTAATTTGTATGTTTTTTTTCTCTGATCATGAACAAAAATTATTTCAACGATATAAAAATTACAAACAAAGGAATCATTCTGCCCAAGAGTATACCACAGAATTTTACTATTTATCTACTCGAATTAATTTAACAGAATCTGAAACATAACAAGTTATACGATTTATTGGTGAACTCCATCTACCAATACAAGATCAAGTATCCTTGCATTCATCATGGACATCCACTAAATCCTACAACATCGCTCTCAAAGTAGAGATTTAGTTAGGTAGGATAAGTTCAAGTACAAGATTACAAACTCTCCCAAAGCCATCAATTGAAACAATTAGGCCAAAACATAACAAAGGAAAAACACCCGAGCATTACACATAAAAAACAATGCAAACTCAATTAGAAGAAAACATTGCTTGTATATTTTATTTCTTTTAATAAAATATGTGTTATTTATAACTTAGGGATATTTTATTCGAAAAACACATTTTTTTCTCTGCTAAGTATTTAGTATTTATGTTTGTATCAAAAGAAGTTAAATTAGTATTAAATTTCATTGATATAAAATACTATATCATCACATATTATAATGAATAATTCCTCCAAACAAAAAGTGAAAAATATAACAAACAATCAAAGATGTATTTTTTTACACTTGAATTTTTTTTATATGATATAATTATTTATATTCATATGGTTTTTTACATATATATATATATATATATTAACCACTTAATTTTTTTTTATTATTATGAGAAAATATATATAGACATTGTATTTTTAACAGGCAAAAAGCATATCTTTTTAAACATATATAATGCGTTAAAAAAAATCACTTAAAATAATACTATTAAAATTAATAATAATAAAAATAGTATCGTTATCTTGAATTGAGAAATATGTGTTAGTATTGTAGGTATTATTTTTCTTATTATAAAGTTTATTAGTGTTAGCTTTGTTGTTTTTTTAAATTAAAATTACATTAACATATTTTTCATCAACTTGAATCGATTCGAATTGAAATTATATTTAAAGATTTTTGATCTAAAACTTATTTAGTAAAATAATCAATCCAAATTGATCCAAATATTAGCAGATAATTTTTTTAATAGAATAAGATCGAATTGAGTTTAAAATTTATTTATGAATTATTATCGTGTATATATATATATAACAATAGGCGTACATTTTAATTTTAAATGTAATTCTATTGAAATTTATATTTAAAAATTTATTAAATTATTATGAGGTTTTAATTTATATTTTATTAATTAAATTAAAATAATAATTTAATATAAGTACGATGCATATAATATTTAAATTTAATATATTATATAATAAAATATAAATTTATTTATAATTTGATATAAATTAGATAGAAAGTGATTATAAAAATTGTTAATTTAAATTCAAATTAAATTCAAAAAGATAATATATATTTTCAGTTGAATTTAATTAAATTATAAAATCTATAAATTTAATTTAATTCATATTTAAAACACAAATTAATCTAAGTTATTACTCGCTTCTGTATATAGTCACGGCCACATTTATCTAAAAGCAAGTGCAACTTACTTATAAAAAGAACATTACTTTTTGAAAACACTTCTATTAGTTGTGTATATAAATTGTGGTTATTCTTAGTATTTGTAATTTGGAGTTTTGAGAAATACGGGAGGATATAAGGAGAGATTTTTACATGAGTATGTTTCTGATTACATATTAAATCGATTTTTTTAATATATATGTATTTATTTATGTATAAATGATTCTAATTTATATAAATATAAATAATATTCTTTCAAAATTATGCACATATATCATGTATTCATGAACATAGCTTATATAAAAGCTTTTATGGATATGAAAAAGGATTTTTATATGAGTCATTATCATAAATGAATTATAAAATACACCTATTTATCATTTTATATATAAATATTCTTACATAACATAAATTCAAAGATTATTTAATAATATTATAAAACAAATAAGTGAAACAATAAACATAACATAACACAAAGTCGACAAAGATTAGAATGAAAAATAAAGTTGCATGTTAATATAAAAAAAAGCCACCTTACTCTGGCAACTATGCCAATGATGCAATTCACAAGTTGCCATTAACGACATTATTAGACTCTTGTGCTCAGTTTGTATTTTATTCTATCGAGTATCGGAAAGACAGAAATGGAGAAGCAGGAGTCGGATAAACCCCGAGTTCTTATCTTTCCTCTACCAATACAGGGCCATGTGAACGCCATGCTCAACCTTGCTGAGTTGCTTTCCCTTTCTGGTCTCCAAGTCACTTTTCTCAACTCTGATTTCGTTCATAATCGTCTTCTCTCTTATACAGACCTCCAAACTCGTTTTGAGTCATATCCTGGATTCCAATTCAAAACAATATCCGATGGCCTTCCAACAGATCACCCCCGAACTGGTGAAATAGTCATGGATTTGTTTAATTCAATAGCTTCAGTAACCAATCCACTTCTGAAACAGATGTTGGCTTCAGGACAATTGGGTTCAATTACTTGCATCATTTCTGAGGTTATCTTTAGTTCCTTTTTTTGCGATTTAGGCGATGAGTTTCAAATCCCAATTATTCATTTTCGTACCATTAGTGCCTGTTCCTGCTGGGTTTTTTTTTCTCTTCC
This sequence comes from Hippophae rhamnoides, assembly GCA_033030585.1. Taxonomy (NCBI): domain Eukaryota; kingdom Viridiplantae; phylum Streptophyta; class Magnoliopsida; order Rosales; family Elaeagnaceae; genus Hippophae; species Hippophae rhamnoides. The sequence continues at coordinate 73,944,517 of CM065427.1, forward strand.
CAATGTCATTAAAGCTTGCGAGCTTCCTATCAGAGGTAAATAACTCTGTTTTGTCTTCTTTATTAATTTTTTTTGTGCGCTTTTTATCCTGTATTTAGACTGATTGATAATTATATATAAAGGGAAAGAAGACATGGATAGGCTTATAAAGACTGTGCCAGGCATGGAAAGCTTCCTGAGATGCAGAGATCTCCCAAGTTTCTTCAGAACAAGTGACCTGAACAACCCACTTCTGCATATCGTTCTACATGAGACCCAGCAAAGTCGTCGAGCTCAAGCAAACATAATCAACACATTTGAAGACCTCGAAGGACCTGTACTCTCCCATTTAATAACTAATACTTGTCCCAATGTCTACTCAATTGGACCTGTTCATACTCAACTCAAACTCAGGAAACTCGCCAATAAGGATAATAATAAGCCAACACCCTCTGATCACCATAATCAATCTTCAAACAGTCTCTTTGAAGTAGACACAAGTTGTTTAACTTGGCTCGATTCAAAACCAACTAAGTCAGTCATCTATGTAAGTTTTGGTAGCCTTGCAGTTATGACCAAGAATCAACTCATGGAATTTTGGTACGGTTTAGTGAATAGCAAGATGCCGTTTTTATGGGTTATAAGGCCTGACTTGATTGGTGATGAGGAAAATGATATTAATAATGGTAAGGTTCCCGAGGAGCTGTTAAAAGGAACCAAAGAGAGAGGGCTCATGGTTGGATGGGCACCGCAAGAACAAGTCCTTGACCATGAGGCTATTGGCGGGTTTTTGACTCATAGTGGGTGGAACTCAACTTTGGAGAGTTTAACGGCTGGGGTTCCAATGATTTGTTGGCCATTTTTTGCTGATCAACAACTTAATAGCAGATACGTGAGTGAGATTTGGAAGCTTGGGTTGGACATGAAGGATATTTGTGATCGAAGAATTGTGGAAAAAATGGTGAATGATCTAATGGTGGAGAGGAGGGATGAGTTTCAAAGATCAGCTACCGAGATGGCTGAGTTGGCTAGAAAGAGTGTGACTCGAGGTGGTACATCTTTTTGCAATTTGAACCGATTGATCGAGGATATAAAGTTTTCGAGGATTGGTGTATCTAATAAACAAATTTAGAATATATGAATATGCTACTCGGTTTCTTAGTATATGTTTCCGATTTTCTAATTGTAGTTTATGTTGTGATTTTTATCTCCTCCAATAAAATGTGTTATTTATAACTTATATGGATATTTTATTCCACAATCACATTTTTTTTTCTTTATTAAGTGTTTAGGAATTTATATCTTTCTCAAAAAAAAAAAAGTTAAATTAATATTCATTTATATAAAATATCATATTATCTTATATTTTAACTAATAATTTATACAAAAAAGTGAAAAATTTAATAAACAATCCAAGCTCCAATTTTTTTACACTTTTTATATAATACAACTATTTATATTTATTTGATTTTCTTATATATATATATATATATATATTATAACCACTTTAAAAAATATTTATTTTTTGCCTTAAGAGAAAATGTATATGGATATTTGACATCGTATTTTTATAATGCAAAAAATCATATATTTTTAATTATATATAATAGGATGAAAAAAAATCACTTAAAATAATACTGTCAAAATTAATAACAATAAAAATAGTATTGTTATCTTAAATTGAGAAATATATATGTTAATATTTGAAGTACTATTTTTATTATTATAAATTTTATTTGTGTTAGTTTTGTGATATTTTCAAAATAAAATCACATTCACATATTTTTAATCATTCTGAATCGATTCTAATTTGAATCATATTTGAAGATTTTTAATTTGAAATTGATTTAGTAAATTAATCAATTCAAAATAATCTTAATATGAATAGATAAAAAAATTAATTAAATAAAGTGGGATTAAACTTTAAATTTAATTATTAATTATTAATTATATATATATATATATATATATATATATATCACAATAGATATACATTCTTATTTTAAATGCATATCTACGGAAACTTATTATTTACATTAATAATCAAGAGAATCACAGGATGAAGATTATATTTTAAAATTTATTAAATTATTATATAGGTTTTAATTTATATTTTATTTTTTAAATTAAAATAATAATTTAATACAATTGTGATACATATAATATTTAAATATAACATATTATATAATAAAATATATATTTATTTATAATTTTAATAGTAATTGAAACCAAATGAATAAACGAAAATTATAAAATCTGTTAATTGAAATCTAAAATAAATTCAAAAAGATATATATATTTTCAATTGAATTTAATAAAATTATAAGATTTATAAATTTAATTTAATTTATATCTAACACATAAGATAAAAAGAAATTCATTTAAACAAATTAATCCAACTGCTTACTCACTCCTATTAAACCCATGGGGCACATTTATCTAAAAGCAAGTGCACCTTACGTATAAAAAAGAATACTATTTTTTGAAACACTTTCTATTAGTTGTGTATATAAATTGTGGTTATTCTTAATGTCGTAATTTGGAGTTCGTATAATTACGGGAGGGTATCAGGAGTGAATTTTATATGAGCATGTTTCATCTGACATTTTGAATCAATTTTTTTTTTAATATATGTGTATTTATTTATATATAAATGACTCTAATTTATGTAAATATTAATAATATTCTTTTAAAATTATCAATACATATCATGTATTCATGAACATGTAAGATACATTTATTTATTATTTTATATACACATATTCTTACTTAAAATAAGTTCTGTTATTATTTAATAATCTTTTAAAACAAACAAGTGAAACAATAAACACAACATTGATAAGTTTTAAAATGAAAGACAAAGTTGACAAAATTGTGTTTTAATCAGAAAAGTCACATTAAATTGGCAATTATGTCAATGAAATAATTCAAGATCAATGCAAATCATGATATGAGCCTAGTAATTAAGGATCACGTATTATAAAATTAGTTTTAAAATTTTATATCAACATGAAGCAACAAAAAAGCACCAGATTTCACCGTATCAACATCCAATGACACAATCTAGACCAGGTTCTTCAAATATTGTTCATAGCATTAACTTTAGCCATCAAACACTTTTCTCACCAATTACCTTGGATCGTGTAGAAAGAAAAAAAAACCCTTAAATTTTATATAATAATTATTCATATTATCTTAAACACAGTATTTTTCAACATAAAATTAACAAATAATTAAAATAAATATTATATAAATAATAAAATAATATATGTGAGCAATGTAATATATTAAAAAAACTATTAAGAACTAATTTTTATAATTGTTAAATTTGTATAGGATTGGTGTATCTAATAAACAAATTTTGAATATATATATATATATATATATATATGAATATGTCAATCGGATTCTTCCTGTATGTTTCAGTTTTACTAATTGCAGCTTATTTTGTACTGTTTATTTCCTATTAACAATAGATTCAAAATTGGTATAATTTTAAAAAAATACTAATAGAAGATTAATAGATAAAATATCTTATTATTTTAGAGTACATTCAAAAATTAATGAGTAATACCTCCTAACAAAAACTAAAAATATAAAGCTGCGTTTTTTAATATTCAGGATTTAGTTTTTATATGATACAATTATTTATGTTTATATAATTTTTTTCTTAACAAAAATAATATATAATTATTTTTAACCATTTTAAAAAAATATTTGTTTTTGTTTAAAAGCTAAAGAGAAAAGTATATGTATGTAATATTTTTCAATCTGAAATAATTCTACTATAAAATAATGAATCATCAAAATTTTCAATTTGAACAAATTACGTGCTTCTGTTCATCAATATATACGGCACATTTATCTAGAAGTATTTGTAACTTATAAAAAGAGTATTATTTTTTGAAACACTCCAATTAATTTTGTACTTTAGGGTTTGGACGACTAAAGGAAGGTTGCAAAGAGATATTATGATTTATGAAAGTTTAAACCTATCTATCTAATTACTTTATAAGAGCTAAATAGATAATTTTTAAAATTATATTTAATTAAAAATTATTAAATAATTATACATATAATCATTTGTAAATAATATAAAATATAAATAAATAAAAATTTAATACACTATACTTTAAACGAAAATAACTTAAATAAGAACAATGACTTAAAGATACAAGACCATGAGATCCATGTTATCACCTAAACATCTATTATAAACATTAATATTACAAAGCTAGGTTTTAGGTTACCTTACACAAATAATGCCACTAATATAATATGTTTACGAGTCATTGTTTTTTTCTCACATGCTCTACAAGATAAATGTACATATTCGAATTAGCATTTCGATATCTTCAATCACACAAACAATTGAATCCTTTCAATAAATACTTGAAAAATTAGCACAAATAGCACAATTATAAAGTTTATCTTAGAACATATTAAACAATAAAAAATTTTATCTTAAAGATTTAAGAATAAATTAGTCAAATTAAATCATCTAATAAATCTCAAGACGAAAGCTAAAATCATAGTATCATAAATTAAACAAGTTTATTAATTAATTAAACATGACCACACAATGTTTGATAAATTAAATTAAGAATGAGACTAACAAAATATGATTTAATTTTTATAAAATATTTTGAGAGAGAAATCACAAAACAACTAGTAGAATAGAATAAGTATGATTGTTTAAAATAATAAACATTAAGTTGTTTATATAAGGGAAATGAAACATTAATGTTAGATTAAAGAACAATTATCATTATATTAATTGAAAAATTCATAGAACAATAATTAATAAAGACAATACGATAAAATAATAGTTTATTTCTAGTACATAATTAGGTTTTAAGTTTAAACCCAACATGCTTGATCTATCCAATCTATGTTTGATCAATTAACTTTATTGATTCGATTGATCTAACAATGATTAAAAACAACCCAATATGAGATAGATCGAACACGATTGATTCTTTATTGATTGAATCTAACCTCGATCGATCTAACCCAATTTATAAACCAATCGAAAAGGATATAGATAATACACAATCGATCAAATGGAGTGTCATTGATCGAGTAGTATATATAACAACCTAAATATATAATATGAATTCTAACGTGTTTAGGTAAAGAATGAATACTTAAAACATATTAATATAAGTTTGAAAGTTTTTTCGATTCAATTAGTAGACATGAAAACACACTTAAAAATAAATTTACACTTAAATATTTTGTTTATGTATATCGTCACAACATTGTTAAAAGTTGGGTTTTATTAATAAGAAAACACACACTAAATTGGCAACTATATCATGATACAAATACAAATCAATATCAGTTCAAATCATGAAGGGAGCTCAGCAAGAATCACATGTTATGAAATTATAGTTTTAAAATTTTATATCAACATGACAGTTTTCATCGTCTCAACATATAATGAGACAATAGAGACCGTTTCTTTTCCCATAACACTATTCTAAAGTTCAAATCTGCTTCAAATATTCTTCGTAGCTTTAACTTTAACCACTAAAATATTTGTCATCAATTCTCTTAAATCTTGCGAAAGAAGTTAAAAATAGATTTAATTACATTAGATAACTTACTTCATATCTAAAATTTTATTTTTTATCATTCTAAAAAAATCATATATTTTTTATAATTTAATGAATATATGGTTTTAAATTTTCTAAAAAAATAAATACGTATTTGTTTTATTGAATAAGTTAAGTTAAATTAGTTGAATAATTAAGTTGTTTATATATAATATAGTAAAAAATATCATTTATTTTTTAATTTTTTATATGACAAGTTATATACATGTGTGCACCTTTTTTTTTAACATAAAAAAAACATATGTGCACCTTTTTTTTTAACATGAAAAAAACGTAGAATTTATTTGTAAAAATAATTATGTTATATAATTAAATCTTACTAATATATGTTTTTATTTTTTGAAACGTGGGTATACGCCAAAGGCTCGTAGGATTATTTTTAAAATTATTTTTATTTTTTTGTAAATTACATATTAGTTATTATATTTCTATATATTTTACATTTTGATGCTTGTATTATTTTTCTTGTTACTTGATCCCTTTAGTATTAAATTTTAACACTTTATCCTTTATTTTTTTCTTACAATTTATTTTAAAAAAATTATATTTTAATATTCTTATTTTTTATACTTTTAAAGTTTGCTTTAAAATTGTTATTTTTGACTAAATATAAGAAAACTAAAAAATAAAATGATTAACTAAAAAAATAAGATACTAAAATATAATAATTAAATTAAGAGAAAATAATAAAAGAAATAAGTTATAAAATATAAATATATATATATAAATTATTTATCTCGTTCAATCATTATTTCTAATTAATAATAATTTTATAAAATAAACTATTGATATTACGTATATTATTACTTGCTGATTTGTGCGTCTATCTTCACCGTATTTTCAACTAAACAGGTTTTTTTTTTTACCTTAATGAAAACAGTAATTATTTAAAAAAAATTGTAGCCCTATATCAACTAAAAGGAGAGAGAGAGAGAGAGAGAGAGAGAGAGAGAGAGAAACAAGAAGAAGGAGAAGAAGAAGTAAATATGTATACATCATGATGTTCAAAAGAAGTTGACCAAATCGACATCAATGAATATTCATGAAACTACAGCTACAATACACTAAAATAGGACAAATCTAAACATCATCTCTGTATGCATCGATATCAATTAAATAATTTGATTTGATGGCAAAAGAAAAAATATTTTGAAATCTAAAACATGAAATAAGTCTTGCAGTCCGATTAAACATAAAATAGGTCAAACTTTGTCCGTTTCTTACTGTTTTAGTCACGGAAGACTTGCTGTTAATAACTAGATACAATATGACCCCTTTTTTATATATTATATAATTTAAATTAAAGATGAAATCATTTGAATTTGACTCTGCTCAACCCTAGTTAGAAATGTAACAGTTTTAATTAATTAAACATAAGTCTTTATTTTGCAGTCCGGTTATTTTAAATACAATAATTAAATTTTATCATATTTAATTTTTTTTTAATATTATGTTTACTTTTTAAAATTAAACTAAATACGTTAGACTTACTTTCGAAATTAAAAGATTGAATAATATAAAAATAAATTTCATTAATACATTAACTTAATTATTACTGTACAAATTAATATAATCTTTGAATTTAAATTAAATATATTAAATTTTAAAAAATAATTGATATAACAATAAAAGAAATTAAGAAACAAAACAAAAATAGAAATAATAGTGTAATTTATATCTTTATAGACAAAGAACAGACGGGTAACTATTAACTATTGTAGATTTAATAGTTTTTTTTATAAAAATTTTGTTAAATAATTTTAAAAAATGATAGCTTAACCCACCAATTTTTAAAAGTAACCCTTCATTCCAAAATTGTTAAAATTTATATTTTAAAAAAGAAAATTTAATAAAAAAAAATTTGAATAATTTTTTGAAAATAAAAAATATAAACTCTTTTTGAATATGTACAATTTGAATAAACAAGAAAATTGAGATGGAGGGAAGGAAATACCAAATGTGGGAAAGGAAGTAGGATAAGTTGTAGGGTCCATCAAATTCGAAATCAGGAAACAAAACGTACTAAAAAGCAAAGCTTTGAAATTCGAAATCCGCTTCAAATTTCAGAATATCAGAATTCAAATGACCAGCAGCCTTGTATGTCACTCCACTCCACTCCAAGGCCACCCACTACTAAACCTTTGAACCAGAACAGAACACAGGATAGACGCTTGCGATTTTGATTTATTTAACATGGATGTAAATATAAATATTCTATCAATCCATGGATTATTTATTACTTTATTATTAGCAGTAATATTCATATATATATTATTGAATATAAAATTTGTTGATATCCATAATAGTTTCTTGTACTGGGACTTTTTTTTTATTTTTATAAACGTAAAATTTTCCTTTGTGTTTTAAAGATTTGAAAAAAAAAAAACGTTAATTTGACCAACAGCGCTATACTTATTTACAGTTCACAGGCTAATAATATACTTTCCTGTATTTATTTAGATTTATGGTTACAAGGAAATTAAAGCAAAGGATTGTAGATAACCCACCCCAATAATCATCAATCAATCTCCAAATATCGCCATCACCCCCAATATCTTCAAAGAAAATTTCCAATTATTACAACAAAAAACACACTTATCCTACCCTACACTACTATTTCCTTTACTATTCTTCTTTCCTTAAAATAAAGATAGTTAGATAAAAGAAGCGCTTGCATTCTCCTCGAAGAAAGGAAAAACAAAAAACAAAAAACACCTGGATTTCTTATTACTCCTACTCTACACTTGCATACTTTTATTAATTAATATGCTTATAACTAAAATACCAAAAACCCTATCACAGTAACTTCAATAAGTCCAGTCCTGAGGCAGGCGTATTTCTGGAATAAGACCTCTTTCTGGACTTAACATTCGCCTTTGCTGCAACAAGATTGCATTTCTTCTTCCCAGCATTGCTTCTACAAAGAAATTATAATAAATAAATACCATAAATTGACATTTTACCACAGATAGCCTAAATAGAACAAGTTATACCATGGTTCGGCGAAGAAAACCCACTGACGAAACGAGGCTGAACATGGCCATTACTATCTCCAAGGTTAATGTTTACTGACTCAACATTTCTAGGTATCCCAACATTAGTAACACCTATTAAATAACATACACAGACAGAAACAGAGTGTCATCCAAAGAGTCCATTTACGAAATACAATGGTAATTCACACGGACTATATAGTGTTAAAAAAAATAACATGACTTTTATACAAACAAACAAATGATGAAACGAGTTTAATATATACAGGCTTTCGTAAGAGGTTCTGGAGGATTGTTGTGTCTGCGAGGTATGAAAACGCCAGTTCCAACACATTCCCTTTTAACACCAGATCCACAAAGTAAACCAGGTCTTGTGGGTGTATAAACATTGTGATGGATCTGATGCTTTTGATGTTGAACATGCAAAGGAGGCCAAACAGTTTGGGGCAGTTTCAGAGTATGACTACAAACCCCACTCTCATAGACAATATTTCTTCCCCTGTTTTGGATCTGTTGATGGTTTTTTGGAAACTGCTGACCTGACAAACCAACCTTGACCTGCATTCCCATAGAAACAGCTTTGTGAGTGTTGCTTAATCGACTGGTCCACTCTCACATTTTGAAAATGCAAAAAGAAAATAATTGAAAAACCAGTTACACAAATTTGGGGGGCGGGGGTTCGATTTCATTATCTGGCCAAAAGTAAAGGCAAAATTGATACATTTGTCTAAATCTCACGCAGTGACTTCCAAAAATTGCATACCTGTGGCAGAGTATGAGTGTTCAATTGGTTAGACAAGAAACCACGGTTGGTATTTCTGAGAGATGAAACAGAGACGTTGTAGTTAGAACCCAAATGCGCAGTGTTTTGATTGTAACCAAAGATTGCCACATCGCTATTCTTCTTCATCCTTGAAACTTGTCCGGCAGCGGCATAAATCAGATCCCAATTTTCTTTACTAGCGCCAAAAGGTGATGTAGGAAATGGTAACTGAGAAGTAGCAGTTGGGATTCCATTGCTTGAAAACATGCAATTACCAGACCAACTTCCGATTCCACTCAAAGTTGATTGAGGCGACCTAGCCAAGAAACGCTGAAAAAACACAAAGTAAAGAACTAAGAACACAGTAAGCGGGTCACACAAAACAAGGAAAAAAAACCAGAAAATTCCTCGAGAAGATAGTAGTTAACGTACCTCTGGTTTGTCATTGGAGAAGATGGGGACACCGAGTTTGTGAGTCTCGTTAAGGGACAACTGAGCGAGACTGCGAGTGAACCCAACAAGTAAGTCTTCTTCGTCGCTGCTTTCTGTCTCTGTAGAACCCATAACAGACTCAACAGGAGAACTGCGTGCCGAGTTAGTACCCAACGAGTCGAACTCGTAGTGGAACTCAGTGGGGAAAGCAAGATTCCCACCAAAACTAACGACTTCACCCTCTCCATTTTTTGTGCAGTTATCCTTGTCTACTAGAAAGTCGTCGGCTGTGAGGAACTCGGAAGGCAGCCATAACTGGGCGTTGTGAAGGGACCGAGCCTGAGCCATTGCACGAATTGCAAGAAATGGCTCGAGCGAATACAGATATATAGAATTGATGTATTTTTGGTGGATAAATGGAGTAAATGGATTTGAGGGTCTTGGTTGGTTAAGATTCAATAATGACCCATTTCTGTTTTAGTGAGTTTGCAGGGAGGGACCCAAACAAAGAAGAAGAAAAAAAAAAACTATGAAGAAAGAGGTGATAAGAATGTTGTAGACAAGGTGCTTTTATTAAGGCCACATGGTCATCTTTAGGCAGTTCAAACAAATCTCAAGATTATAAAGATTAAAAAACAACAGGTTGGAGACATTTGTCTTTGATTGCAGAAGACTTGCCATTTGTCCAATATGCAAAAAAGCAGACCAATTCATAATTTAATTATAATTAATGTAGCCAAATGTATATTATATATGCTTCTGAGTTCTGGCTTTATATATATCTTCACTAAAATTATATTATATTATATTATATTATATTATTAAAAAGTAAATTATATAATTTATAAATACTACTAAATTTTACCTAATTTATTAATAAAAACAAATATAAAATTAATACATTAATAAAATTCGTGCCCTCCCAAGTACGAACAAATAAAATAAAATAAAAATTACTTAAATTCTTTTAGGCAGTGTAATAATAATGGGGTCTCATTTAGCTTCAAAGAATCCTAGTTTGTTTTTCTCTATTTTATAAAACTCATGTCTAGCCAAATGACTCTTCAAGTATTGTATTATTTCCTGATCACTTTATAGGATTTATTAACTGTCTCTTTAGTAAATGCTAAGGATTGGACACTGAATCTACTCTGTGATTAACCTTTTTCTATTTGGTGTTTTCTTTAATAATAATTATTATTATTTTATATATATATATATATATATATAATAATGACTGAGTTCACGTTACGGAATTGATGAACATCATATTTTACCATTAATAAAAAATAGTAATATTATTCAAGTAAAAATTTTATGGTAACAAATCATTTTGAGGCAGTTCAATTAATAAAAACATTCAGATTTGTTGTTTATTAATGATGACTTTTCGGATGAGATGTTGGTAATTCGAACTTAAAAATCCCTCTTTTTTGTTTAAATAAGGGTGCAAATTAATGATATTCTTCCATTGGTATTCATCGAAAATAAAATAAATATTTTCTACTTTTTTATTATAAAGATAATAAAATTAATTATAAAAAATAAGAATATATTCGTGAATGATTACAATAAAAAAAATGCAGTGAACATTAACTTACATGTATAGGCATTGTATTTATTTTGAGTCCTATTTTATTATAGAATCAAAACGTAATAAAAACAAGAATATTAATATCAATAAAATTTATAAAATTATAAATTAAAAAATATATTTTTTTTAAAGTTATAAATTAAAAAATAATTTTTTATTTTTAAATTATAAATAATTATACAGATGTATGAAAAAAATAGAATATTTTAATATTTTTCTTCTAATTAATATAGAATGAATGAGTATGTCTACTACTTTTAGAATCTTTTTCATCTATTTTATATTAACAATCCAACAAACACAAACACAAAATATCTTAAATTATTTACATTACCACATTTCTATCAAATTAAAGAAAAATTGATCTATGCGATCTTGAAATAGCAATTTGATCGGAATCATCTATGTCAAAAAACATGACAAGACATATAGATGCATAAAATGAGTTAGAGTATTATCTATTTCATTATAAACAATTGGGAGCACAAATATTTTGTGTTAAAAACGTAATGATCCTCATTCTCATTTGGGTATCATTTTTTAAGTTAATTAATTAATCAATTATAATATTTAACATTTTACTCGGTCAAAGATACAATAATTTACATATATGTTACCATTTATCTTTGGAATTATTTATCATACATGTCATTTACTAATAATTTAGTAGACATTGATAGATTTAGGATTTATATTTAGGAGTTACATCATATATACAATCAAAAATAGTATTGGTTTTTTTATGTTGAAAAAAGATAAAATTAGAGTGTTATATTCTTCTAATACATAAATAACTTATTTATTCAATTAATTTCACTTTTAATTCCTAGTAAAAAAACATATGTTAATTTTCTTACAATGTTAAAAAAAATTATTTTTGTTGTAAAAAAAATGAACATATATTTTTTTCTAAAGAGAGTTAAAAATGAAACTTTATGTGAAGAATATTATGCAATAAAATTATATATATATATATTAATAATTGAATATTAAAAATTTAAAAATAAAAATTAAGGAAGGGTACAATTTTATTTTATATATTTAATTTATTTATGATTTTAAAAAATGTATTTTTTTTTTACCCATTGATATTATCTAAATTGAACCAAATTCGAATAATCTGAAATGATTCAATTGAATTTATCTTCGAGTAAGAATTATTCTATTTAAATTTGAATTAAATATAACCATTGTCATTTCTAAGTCTGACTTGAATAGAAGGCAAATTAATTTTGAAAAAGTTTGGTATTTTTTATAGAATTATTTTAAAATCAATTTTAATGATAAATATTTTATAATAAATCCAAATCATAGAATGACTATAAATCTAAGATAAATTTAAATTTTATAAAATATAAATAATTAAAAAAAATTGTTTTTTTATGAATATTAATATAATTAAAAACTTAAAAGAGTCAATTTAAACTTAAACATACTCAAATAACCTTAAGGGTTAATTTCTGAACTTCTTCCACTTAATTTGAAATATGCTATTAAAAGTATTCCTTCCAGAAAAATTAATGGGATATTAGTATATCTAAAAAGTATACTAATAAAATTTCTGTATAAAGTTTAAGAGACTATTAAAATGTTATAGGCACCTAAAATAAAGTGGAAAAATATGATTTCATTAAATACGCCAACACAATATTTGTTGGTGAAAATAAGCAAACTTAAATAAGTAATAATATAATATACTTAAAATAAAAATTTGTAATTAAAAAAAATGAATACTTCATATGTTTCGTGCAATAAATACAGTATTATTTAGTTTTTTTTTTATTTAAATATAATCCCTACTTTTTATCAGTAAATGGATCAAATCAGCTTATATTGATCGCTGTCTTTTGTTTAACAAATAACTAAATAATACTTATTTAAGTTTGCTTACGTCTCCAATTTATTAGAGTTTATTGCATTAGTTTTAATTTTAATTCAAAGAATGAACTCAATTTTTAGAGTTTCGGTACTGATATAGATATTTACTAAAAAAAAATATAAAGGATGACACATTTTTAAAAAAATATTTATTAATAATACACAATTATTAGTCTCTCAATGAATGTAGGGAATAATCCCAATTTATTTTTGTATATTTGAGGATTATAAATTTACTGCTCTTATTGTTTAGCAAAAACTAGTTTTTTATAATAAATTATTGTTTATTTTTTAAAATTTGTAAAATATAATAATTATTTAAATTATTTTGATTTTAAAGTTAAAAAATACAATAATTTAAATTTTAAACCATAAACACAGAGTGTGTATTAAAAAAAATTATACATCTAATTAACATTAATAATGATTATTTTTTAGTATGTATTATATTTTAATTCATAAAACTTATTTACTATAAAATACTACTTTTAAATAACTATTATTAGATAATGAAATTTTTTCATAAAAAAAATAATGATTACAATGAATAAAACAACAACAAAAATATATATCTATTACATATAATTATGATTGAGTTTCAAATAAGTATGAATTATACTTGTTATATTTTTTGAATTTTTTATATAATTCAATTAATATATTTTAACACTATTACAAAAAAATGTATTTAAGTCGAAATTTAAATTCGATTAATAACAAATTTTAATAATATATTTTGACATAATGTAAATGAGACTTGATCTCTAAAACTTTGATATGTTAAAATAAATTTAATATTGTTGATTTATAATTTATTATCTATAATTTATAGATATTATATTTAACATGTGATATGTTAAAATATGTAAGATTTTATTTGAATTTTTTTTTTCCTTTTGTCCCTGCAACTACCAACTTGGCACCCTTATATTGAGCAAAAAGAAAAAAACTCTGACAACCTTAAGAAATATAATGTAGTTATCGCTTGACACTATTTTGAAACGTACTTTGTGCAACAAAACTCATTTGAATAATAGTTAAATAAAATTTATTATTCTTTATTTGAATAATATGAGTGATGGAATTAATTAGTAGAAGTATATTTATATTTAGAGCCTTCCTATTTTAAATAAAGTAAATCTTTTTTTATTTAAAAAGCTTGTAAAAAAAAAAGATATTGCATGTTATTGGTGTGAGTTGTGTAATGGAAGCTTTGAAGATGATGTGTATGTTTTGGTGGAGGTGCTATAGATCTATAAAAGTGCCAAAGCTTTCAATATATTTAAGAAGTTTCTTGAAAGGGATGGTGTGATAAGCTTTGTTGATAAATAGAATGATGTGCTCTCGATCTCCTCAATAAGTAAGTCATTTTTGCTATTTAGCTTGGGCCATATATATGGGCCATATATATGGTATAACAAAAATGAGGTGATACATGAAAATTAAGAAAGGAAGGAATTAATACAGATGGTGTCATTAGTTGGTCAAACATGTTAACTGAGAAATTTATTAAATCCTCGAGCTATAATAAGTGAGGAGGGTATGGTATGTGATAATCCAAAGCAATCCTCTAATTTCAATAATAAGAAAGGAAGTGGGATGTTTAAGATATTATATGTTTAAATAATAATAATAATAATAATAAAATTGTATCTTGATATTTATTCAGGTGTCGTTTGGTTCGTGGAATGGAATCGGAATCAGAATCGGAATCGGAATGGAATGGAATGGAATGGAATGGAATGGAAAGGAAACAATTTTGTTTGGTTTGACCACTGGAATCAAGCTCAGAATCAGGATTATAGTGTTTGGTTTATCACTGTAATGGAATGAAAAAGTTGTAAATGACCTTAATACCCCTACATGCTGTAAAATTCAAATAATGTCATTTAATTACTATTTTTTCGTCAGACAAAATACATTATTGAAATCATTATTTTTCTAAATAAGTATTACTTAATTAAAAAGAAATATATTATTAAAATTATTAATTTTCTAAATAGGGTTTAGGGTTTTGAGGTTTGGTATGTGTGATTTAGGGTTTAGGGATTTATGGTTTAGTGTTGTATTTATGGGTTAAGGTTCAGGGTTAAAATTATTATTTTTCTAAAATTAGTTTTGGGTTTTAGAATTTTGGATTTAGGGTTTAGGGTTTTAGGATTTGGAATTTGGAATTTGGGGTTTAGGGTTTTGGGTTTTGGGATTAATGTTTTAAGGTTTAGGGTTTAGAGATTTGGAGATTTGAGGTTTAGGCTTTAGGGTTTAGGGTTTAGGGATTTGGGGTTTAGGGTTTAGGGTTTTGGGATTTATGTATTAAGGTTTAGGGTTTATGGATTTGGGATTTGAGGTTTATGGTTTAGGGATTTGAGGTTTAGGGATTTGGGGTTTAGGATTTAGGGTTTTAGGATTTGGAATTTGGGATTTATGGTTTAGGGATTTGGGATTTATATGTTTAGGGTTTTGGGATTTATGTTTTAAGGTTTAGGGTTTTAGGGTTTAGGGTTTAGGGATTTGACGTTTAGGGTTTAGGGTTTTAGGATTTTAGGACTTGGATTTAGGGTTTTGAAATTTTGGGTTTAGGGTTTTGGGTTTTGGAATTTTGGGTTTGAGAATTTGGGATTTGAATTTAAGGTTATATTTTAGGTGAGGGTAAAATTGAGAAAAAAATGTTTTGATGAGAATATAACAATGATTACCAAAGGTGTGAGAAGGAATTGTGATTCTTCTCTTTTAGTAATCAGATTCTATTCCGGCATCCATTCTGTCCAACCAAACACACAAAATGAAAGGAATCCATTCTGATTCCATTCCATTCCCTTCCATTCAACCAAACGTGGGGTCAATTGAGACTTAAAACTAAACCAATACTTTTCAAACGATTTAAAGAAAGCTAAGTGGAGAAAATAGTTACAAGGTGAGCCTGCATGAAATCAATTTCTTAATTGCATAATTTTTTTAATAAATAAAATTATATATTTGTTAAAAATTAACGTTTAGAACGCCAATACCAAAGGTTAAGGCCTAGGTCTAACCAAATAAAACAAGTTCTCTCAAAGTTGTATTCTTTCTTTCATATTTTCATTACAATTCTATAGCTATATATAATTAGATTTACTCCTTAAATTACTATTTGTTTTACTTCTTGAATTAAGGATTTCTTATTTTTCTCCTTGAATTAATACTTAAATTAAGGATGATAACTCCTTGATTTACTCTTTAATTTACTCCTTGAAGATAAAGTTATGAGTTAATTTGTTTCATTTATTTACGAAGTTATCAATTTATTATCTTAATTTATAAGAATAAAATATTTTAATATAAAAGTGTATATTTTTTAGGTGGAATTATTAAAAACTTGTTTTTAAAAACTAATAAACTAAATATATTTATTTTTTTATAATAACAGGGTAGGGTATATAATATCTGATTTAGTAATAATAAAATTAAATTTGCCATTTTAAAAAAGAATATTATCATTGCTATTCCTCGTTCTTTTTTTAATACCTTTTTTATTTATTTTATTTGGATGGATACGATGGATAAAAAGCAATATTTCAGTATAAAATATAAAATGTTTGGTTCCCACAAAAAAAATAATTCGAATTTCCCGCCAAGACAAGAAGCGCAATTAGAGAGTCAGATAGCGACCCTATGAACTGGCTGGGCCAACTGGCTAAACCAACAACTCAACTTTCTTTTCTTTTTCTTTTCTTTTTTTATTATTTGATGAAAACAACCCAACACAACAGTCACATTCAAGGAAAATACGAAGATGTTGACACGTACTCCATCCAAGCAAAGATAGTGTAAGCAATCGTGTAAAATTGTGAGTTCCAATTCATTAATTCAAATGTATGTTTAAAAATCTATAAAAATTCGTGTTTTTTTTTTAATATTCTGCGTGAATTTTGAATGCGTTTTAATTTTCAATTTTTTTTATAAAATATTAATTAAATATAACTAGATTTTTTATTTTTTTGGTAGAATATGTAAAAATCTTATTAAAATACCTTTAGATTTTGAAAACTATCTTAAAACTATTAAAATATCAATTAAATACAACCTTACCTCATAAGAGCAACTATAACATATAACACTGATTGGTATTGTAATATTTAGTTTGATTAGTAAAATTAAAGAATAAATTAGTAAAATAATGTTCATTTTACTATTAAAATAATATATATATATATATATATTACCTTAATATCTTATATTTAATGAATTTTAAATAATTTAATTTAATTTTTATTTTTTTTTGTAAAACATAATATATTATTAAAAATTATTATTTTTTTAAATAAATATTGCTTAAATTGCCAGCACAATTTTCACCGATTTATTCAACTTTAGGTTAACAATTATTTACATACTACAATTTTCACCGATTTATAGTTACTTTTTCTATACTTTGCCGACTCATTTTACTAGATGTTTACAATTTTTTTTTCCACAAACGATAATGCATGTATTTAAACTTTTAAAACTAAACATGATAAAAAAAAAATCTTAATTTAACAAGTGCTAAATATTAAAATAGTTTTAATATATCTAAATTTTTCCCATGTTTATACGTACAAATAAAACTTACATTTACCACTTAAATATGTAAAAAGATTTGAGTCTAAGTCACAATTATATGTGTGTGTTTTGAGTAAAATAATTATTTGAAAAAAAAAATAAATTATTTTCAGTTTTATTAAGATGTATAAGTTTGAGTACCGTAGTGCCATTGTATTAGGTTATGATAATTGATAAAGACACCTTAAAATATAAAAGTAAAACTGACTCGAAATAAATTCCACTTTCTATTATTGCGCATGCCCCATGTGCTGGCAATTTAAAAGATATGGTGGTTGTGGTATAGACTCATGAGTCTAGGGCGAGTCTTGGCCTAGTGTCCTTAAGTATCCACCCTACATATATAGCAAGTCCTACCAACAAGTATAACAACCGAATCAATTACCATTTATAAAAATACTAGGTTTCTCTTTTTGTTGTTGGAAAAACATAACCAAACCAAACCAAACTAAACCCCACGATCGATGTGTCTACTTCAATCCAACTATTACATCTGTGCGTCATTTAGGGTGACATCTTTGCCTTTTTCACTAAAAATATAATTTTAAATTAATTGTATAATATAGATACTTCGTAAATATATAAACTTTTATTTTTATTAATCTGGTACAAATATTTTTAATAATGTGAAAAATATAAACTGGCTCATTTTTTTATTATTTGTTTTTAAAGGAAGGACTATTCTTTTATAATTGATTTCTTTATCGGTTTAATCCTTAAACTATTTGATATATCATATCTTTATCGTTAAGCTTTTAATTTACACAAATTTAACTTAGTTTATAAAAAAATTATATTTGATAATTTTGATTCAAAATTTTAATTTTTATTAAATTGATTTAATAATTTATATTTAATTATTGAAAATAACTAAATTATAAATTTTATAATAAATTAGAAACTAAATTATAATTTTGAAATATGTTAGAATCGAATGAATTAAAAAGTGTCTTTAATTAACTATAACATTATTAAATCAATTTATCATAAATTAAAATTTTGAATTAAATCTTTAAAATAATACGTTAGAATGGAATGAATTAAAATGTCTCCATAATTAACTATAATATTATTAAATCAATTTATCATAATTTAAAATTTTAAATTAAATAATGTTAGTGTGAATTTAAATGTTATGAATTAAATTATAATATTTTAAATATATAATGATTAAATAAATATGTTTATAGGATGACCTACTTAATTTATAATCTACAATTAAATTATTATTTAAATTGAATTAACCCTTTATAATTTCTAAAATTTAATTTATCTTATTAAAAAAATTCCATTTTTTTTAATATTTAGAAAGGACAACTTTGACTTGCATGCTTCCACAATGGATACATATTAGTAAGTAAGGATGAAAAATCAAAAATATCATCAATGTTGTTGTGACAATGTTAGTATTTTATACACAGTGATATCCATATTTTTTTATTAAATTATCGAGAATTTAAATAGATCATCTCTAAAATATCGTTATCGTTATAATGCATTTTAAATATATATTTTTAGTTAAAATATCACAAATATTGTATATATTATCGTTAAAATGTCGACAAAAATTAAAAATATTAATAAATTTTGTTTTTTTAAAATTTATTTATTTATAATAATTAATAAAATTAGATAGTTTATTATAATTTTTGTGATATTTTAAAAAATTTATATTGATAACAATAATATCTTTAATATTTTAACAAAAATTATATTTCTATATTTTTAAGTATATTAACATTACAAGCATTGCATATTAGATTCAAAATCATATAATAGAGATTTTTGCGTACAATTACTTTCTAGATAGACACTTTTTTTTTTTAATGAATTTCCGTTATAACCTCCATCTTTGTCCAACTCGAAAGTCTAGTTTGTGGTGAATGAGCAATCAATAGTTGAAAATCCTATATGAAAGTATATATAATAAGTAGGGACTACAGGATCTTTAGTTTCGACTGAATTTTTCACAAAAAAAGAAAAACTTAAATGAATCCATTCTTTTATTTTGTGCGTTATTGTATGCATGAGTAATAACATTTTAATATATTTATAATTTAAGTTATTTTTTAATTTATTTTTTCAAATACTTGTATACGTATTTATATAAATTATTAATTATACATGATAAATAAAAATAAAATAAATAGATTTGATTCTAAATAAATTATATATATTCATATATAAGAAATAATCTTACATTAAACACAGTATATATTATTAAATAATATAACCGTTTATTCTAATAATTCATTTTTATTATAAAAAAAAGTACAATAAGTAATACGAAATTAATATGCATATCAATAAGGATATATAATATTTTATCATCTTTTAATTTTAATTTTAAATATATATATTTCATTCAAAAAGTATATATCATATCATAATATTATTTTACATCTTATTTTAATAATCCTTTTTAATTTATTTAAAGTTTTATGTTAATATTTTTTTAGAATTTAATCCTCAAATTTCATTAATATTTTAACTTTAACATATTTGTTTTATTTTTAGTTTTAAATTAGTATTAATTAATTAGTTTAATATATTTATGTATAAATTTTATTGTATTTTTTTAAATAATTTTTATAAAAGATTTCAATGAAATATTAAATAAAAATTCTAAATTTTATATTTTAATAAGATGGTAAAACAATTAATCTCAACCAAACTAATTTTTTTTTTACGTCTGCTAGTACACTTGCATATTAGATCTATAAAGAACACCTCACCAAAACATATACACAACACTCCTTATCGAAAACAAATTATATCCGATGAATACATAATATACTTATAGTAATAAATAATATAATAATAAAAAATGTTATTCTAGTAAAGATTATGTTATTAGAAACTAATTTTAAAAATAAAAAGTAAAAATCAAATTTTTTAGTGATTTTATATTTTAAGAAAGTAAAATTAAAAGAACTAAAAATATATAATAATAATAATTAATCAAATTAAATTTGACAGCTAAGAAAATATATGAGAAAATATTTAGAAATATTTAATAATCTAATTTTCTAAACATATGAATCATTAAAATTATCCCAATATAATTATCAATCAATTATATAATCAATTGAATCTAACCTACTATGTATTCTTCTCTCAAGTAAAATAAACACTATACAGTGATTAACCTAATTAAACTATAATATCAATTAAATTACATACTACGCATTAAGCTCATAAATTATAGATCACATACATAAGAATCATACATCTATGCTTAAAAATTATGAATGTTATTAATCAAGATAAATAATTAAATAATTTGCTCAAATCTATTTAATTAACTGTATAGGTCAATTGTTGGCCAAATAATTCATAGTATAAAAATCATATTAAATAATATAATTAAATTAAAATCATAATTAAGGTAAAATATTAGATCATCATATGGTAAAAATTGGGTTCATAAGACCATTAGATTAATAAATCAATTAAACATAATTTTGTTCATAAAAATTATACATTTCAAAAAGAAATACATAAAAATTGATAAAGAAATGAAAAGAATAAGAAATACAATCAATCTTTTGAATCTCCATCAAAATTGTATATCTTTTTGAATTTTTTATGTTTTTTTTTCTCTTATTGGCTCCAAAAGCTCATAAAAATTATGTTAATTCATGGGATAATTAAGGGGTTAAATTAGACTTATGTGAAATCTATACCGTTAGATCAAATGCTGAGATGAAAAAAGAAAAAATTAACAACACTAGCCAATAGAAACGCACCATATGACGTGAAAAAAAGGGGAACCAATTAGCGAGCAACACATAGCACATAGCACAAGTGATTGGTCTCAATCAACACAAGTTGAGTCATCGCCATATGCACACACTATGATTCGTGGTTACAGACTATGTGGTGCATAGGAGGAAAGAATGGATGAATCAAGTGACGACGCGGTGTAAGCACGTTGACCAAGCGACGAACGTGGCATGATATTGCATCACATGGTATATGCGACATCTCGTGATTGAGTCTCTTTGTTTGTGTGGAATCTACATGGCTTTCTTGATCAACTAAACCGCATAACAAGCCTAAGTGACTAAACATGCAATTATATGTAAATAAAGTAATTTAGAAATATAAAGATCAACATTTTAGGTGAAAACAACCTAGATCACACCAATAATCAAAGAGGAAAACCACCGATTCACCTAACAAACTACTATGAAAAAGAAGTATCCAATTATAAGAGTACGACCTAAACTACTCACCAAGGTAATACTTCCAAGTAATCTATTTATAAGTGGCTCCTTTCATCATAGTCTTTATAAGAAAGAATTTAGAATCTAGACCAATGTTTCGACAAACTCGAGTCACACGAGTTTATCGAACCCGTTGCACTGTCACCTGGAAACTTATCATATAAACATAAGTGCAAGTTTTTGTCATAGAGGAGATTCAATTATGAACAACCCTAACTAGTTGATTTAAATAACATATCAGATAAATTGAAAACAGCTAACAACTCTAGGATAATCAGTTTAAAAATTCAATATCTCAATTATTATAGACTTGTTAATTTATCAAACATATTTCCCTCTTTGGTATATTCAGGTGACAAAATCTTTTTCTCACTACACAACGTTCATAGAAGAATTAAATTTTTACAGAGTGGTACTATCTTATGATCTGGTGAAACAATCTTCACTTGAATTTCGAAAGTTCATGTTTATACTAAAAAACAAAAAATCAATAAGTAAACAACTTGTTCTGAATAACTCAATATTCATAATAGTTCAGTGTATCTAATAATAGAAAAGCGAAGAATAGAAATCTACTATAGATTTGATCATTGAGACTTGATAGTTTCTTAATTATTCTTTTAAGACATACATAGAAACTAAAATGACAATAATATATTTTATTCACAAATATTGTCAACATTCAGATAAATCTTACAATCTCCCCCTTTGATATATTCGGGTGACAAAATATTTTTCTCACTACACAACGTTCATAGAAGAATTAAATTTTTACAGAGTGGTACTATCTTATGATTTGGTGGAACCATCTTCACTTGAATTTCAAAAGTTCATGTTTATACTAAAAAGCAAAAAACCAACAAGTAAACAACTTGTTTTGAAGAACTCATTATTCATAATAGTTCAGTGTATCTAATAATATAAAAGAAAAAAATGATCAAAAAAGGATTAAACAAATGATAGAAATTACAAACAACTCCCCTTATGTTAAATAGCCAAAAAATTCAAAGTAATTCAAAATAAAAAATTTCCTCTTAAATTAACTATCATTTTTTTGATGTTTCAATTTAAGTTCAAAAATTTTGATACTAATTTTTTTACCCCTTTTTTATAATACGAATAAATACACATACTAGAGATAAGAATAGACAATTGAAACAAATATAAGGTAGAGAGGGAAAGATTTCTTTTTAGCAAGGGATAGTAAATTAATCCAAATATGACTACAACATTACACGCGTAAGAAAAACTAACTTGTGTTCAAAGTGTGACTAGTCATTAACAACATAAACACAT
This sequence comes from Hippophae rhamnoides, assembly GCA_033030585.1. Taxonomy (NCBI): domain Eukaryota; kingdom Viridiplantae; phylum Streptophyta; class Magnoliopsida; order Rosales; family Elaeagnaceae; genus Hippophae; species Hippophae rhamnoides. Next base: position 73,967,880 of record CM065427.1, read on the forward strand.
GTAAGTAATATACACAAATATGATCACATATATAGTGAGATATCCACATTTACCACAAATGAGTTTAGTTTTGGAACAACAATAAGATATCAATTTGTTTATTTATGATTAGTTATAAAAAAATTGAATTCATACTTGCACATAATAAAATTTTAATTACCAAGAGAATACTTAATTAATTTTTTATTCCTGATCGAATACGAATTATGTGCAATGAATACGCAAGTATACGTATCGCAGCAAATAATATAATTATAGGAAAATATTTTTCTCACAGAGGTTATGCTATTATAAACTAATTTTTAAAAATAAAAAATAAATCAATTTTTTTGTGCTTCTATGTTTTAAGAAAGAAAAATTAAAAGAATTAAAAATAAATATCAATAATTAATTAAATTAGTATTAATTACAATTAATCATCAATTAATTACATGAGAAATTGAATCTAAAATCCCCCAATGTAATTATCAATTAATTACATGAAAAATTGAATCTAACATATCATGTATTTATCTTTCAAGTAAACTATATATCATATAGTAATTAATCTAATCACACTCTCATGTTAATTAGATTGCATATTACTCATTAAGTTCATCAATTATGGATCACATATATAAGAATTATACATCTCTACCTATAAAATATGCATGTTATTTAATTAAGATAAATAATTAAATAATTCTTTCAAATCTATTTAATTGCATCTATAAATCAATTTTTAGTCAAACAATTAATAGCATAAAAATTAGATTAAATAATATAATTAAATTGAAATCATAATTAAGTGTAAATATTTATATTATTACATGTTGAAAATTAGTTTTATAAGAACCCTAGATTAATAAATTATCTAAACATATTTTTTTTCATAAAGTTCACATTTTTCTTAAAGAAAGACATAAAAATTAATAAAGAAAAGAAGAAGAAAAAGAAATACAATCTTTAATCTCCACCAAAATTGCATCTTTTTTTAATTTTTTTCTTTTCTTGGCTCCAAAATCTGATAAAAAATTATAATTTTTTACTAATTTAGGTTTATAGGATAAATAGAGGGTTAAATTAAGTTTAGGTAAAATCTGGAGAGTCATATTAGCTTCAAATCAAGGACTGAGATGAAAAAAATGAAAATTAATATCGTTGGCCAATAGGGTTGTGACACATGGCATGAGATTCATTGGGAAAATCAACTCGCGATGCAAAAAGTGAATGTATTGGTCATGGTCAATGCCTACTATGATTCATGATTACGGATTGTGTGGCACTTCGATGGGAATAATGGACGAATAAAGTGATAACGCATGACAAGTTTGTTGATAGTGTAGTGAAATTCGAAATGAATGTCTTGCTAACATATGGCATGCCTTACATCACTTGGTACACACAACATTACACGATTGGACCTCTTCACTTATGTGGTATCCTTGTGGCTTGCTTTGCTAGCTCTCCTGATTGCGTGGCATCCATGTGATTTCTTTTTGACTGGTCCTGTATTAAAAAAATTATAATTTTTTTTGAAAATTTTCAAAAATTATATTTTCTCATTTTCACTAGAAAGTTCATATTTTGATATTTTTAACCCCAAAAATACTATTTATTGAATAAAATGAGAAAACATTAAATAAAAAAGTGCATTGGTGACTCTATTTTCATAGAGTCATAAATTCCTTTCTTGTATTTATTATATTTTTTTGTGAGAGATTTATTATTTATTTTCTTTTTGTATAATCATTTGTGACTCTTTTTTGTGCATACAAAAACTTTTGTATTTTTTATAACAACTTTCTTTATCGTATTAATTTTGTTTTACAAAGGAAATATGCATGAGCCAATATATCTAGAATGATAACTTTTACACTAGTTGTAAGGTAGACCTCTCAAAATTAGGTATCTCTTTATATACTTTCAAAAACAAAGTTTAACCATAATTTTCATTGTAGAAGTGTTCTCATATCCTAAAATCTCAAATAATTAATTATAAACTTATAGTATGATATACTTATGTGTTCATGGAGTATGTGAACAAGAACATATTGACATCGATCATCAGATGTGAGAAATATGTAAATGCAAGTCACAATATCCATTTGCACAATGCATAGTCAAAAAAATATAAATAGAATATGTAATGATCATTTCAATGTTAAAACATATCTACTTTTATCATTTTCTATTTTTTATCTTCTTTTTATGAAACTAGAGAAGCATCGGTAAAAATAAAAACAAATAAACAAACTAAAGATGCTCGCATATGGTTAATTAAGCACTCAAACAAATATATATATGTGAATAATAAATAACAATGAAGTGACAAAAAATGAAAATAAATAATATTTTCTAACCCAAACTTCTTGAGTTTTTTTTCTTCCTTTATATCTTTGGATTAGAAATCAACTACTTTAGTTGTTATTGACATATTCTTGGACTTACATTTAGATTCTATATTCATCCTAAATGAAGATGTAACATGCATGGTATGATAATGGTAAGTAGTCCTAAAATTAAATTTATTGAATTTCACTTGCCTTTTTGAGCCAACAATTTCATGCTTTCTAGTAGGATTTTTGAACATGATATCATAATTTTCATTCATCCTAGAATATGATGTTACATGCAATAGTTATGAGTAATATTATATGAAGCATGAAAAGTATTATTACATTTGGGATCATTTATCAAAAATCTACTATTAGGCCTAATATGACATTTTCTACCACAACATTGTCCTTTGTTGTGAGGATTTTTTCTATTGAGGATTTTATTCAATCTTCTAGTTAAGAGTACCAATTCTTCATCATCATTGTTATTGTTTTCAATTATATCAGTTTTGAAAGCAATATCTTTATTCTTTAAAGGTTTTCGAAATCTCATATCAAAGGTTTCAAGTGAGCCAATGAGTTTCTCTATCTTAATGGTGTTCACATCCTTGCTTTCGTTAATGGTATTGACCTTTGTAGGGAAGTGATATGGTAATGAACAAAAAATCTTTCAAACTATCCTGAAATCTTTAATTTTCTCTCCATGATTGGGAGATGTGTTAGTAATATAACACAATCTAATATAAAATTCAGATAAAGTTTCATTTTCTTTCATTCTAAGATTTTCAAATTGATTACCAAGCATATGAAGTGTAGTTAGTTTAACTTGTGTGGTTTTCTTATGAGCAACCTTTGAAATATCCCAAGCATGCTTGCAGTATCAACATAAGAAATACAACAAAACTCATTAGCACACACAATACTAAAAATAACATTAATACCTTATTGATTTCAATTGCTTGCAATTATATCTTGATTGGTCCATTCATTCCTAAGCTTAGGAGTGATTACATTATCTTTGATAATTGTAGATGGTTTCCAACCATGAAGTACAGTGTTCCATATACTCTCATCTAATGATTGTAGAAAGGTTCTCATACAAGTCTTCCAATATGGGTAATTAGACCCATTAAAGTAAGGCGCACGAGTTGTAGATGAACTATCTCTTAGATGATTCATAACAATGTCTTAGGCACACCAAGTGTATCTAGTGACTAGCTTTGATACCAAATGAAAGTTTGTTTATTTAGTTATATATTTAATTATCTAATTAGCAGAAGTATGACAACTTAAAATTTTGTAAGCAACCAAGCATGCAATCACGCGTAAATAAATTAATGTAGAAATATAAAGATCAACACATAAGATTTTTGGTAGAAAATAACCTAGGCCATACCAATGACCTAAGATAAAAACGATCGGTCAAACGAATCACCTAACTAACCACTATGAAAATAAGTATTTAATTACAAGACTAGAGCTCAAATTACCTACCAAGGTAATGTCAACAAATAATCTACGTACAAGCTACTGCTTTCATCTAGTCTCTATTAGAAAGATGTTTGGATCTGGACTAATATTCCAACAAACTCGAGTCACATGAGTTAATCAAATCTGTACCACTATCACATGAAAACTAAGCATATAAACACAAGTGCAAGTTTGTGTCCTAGAAGATATTCAAATAGGAACAATCCTAATTAGTTGATTTAAACAATATATTAGATAAATCAAAAGAAACTAACAATTCTAGAACAATAAGTTTAAAAGTGCAATATATCAATTATTGTGGGCTTGTTAATCCATTAAACACAAACACAAATATTTAATAAATTAACTTAATGAAACAACATACTTCAATAGTTTTAGAAAAGCAAGATAGAGAATAAAAGATAAAGAGAATAAGCACAATTATACTCTTATGTGGTTGATTTCAATTGTGTGCTTAGGTTTATATTTATAAAATATTTTAAAACACTTTAGGTAAAAATAAAATCATTATTTTATCCATAAAATTAATTAATTGAGTTTTAAGAATAAGAACAATATAATCAACGGTCAATTTATTTCGTATTAAAAATATGTATTAAAATAAAAGCAATGACCATTCAATCGATTTAATTAAGTGCTCGATCGATTGAATGTCCTCTCGATAGATCATTAATTAATTTTCAAAGAAATGGATCGATAGAGTATTAATCCCTCTATTGATCTAGTTAACTAAATAATTAATTTAACAGGTAATATAACTCAATCGATCTAGTTACTACTCAATCGATTGAATAGTTTATTTTTATATTGTTTCTATGTGTCTAATATGCATTCTAACGTGCATATAAACAAAAATATACTTAAGATGTGATCGTTGAGATTTGTTAGTTTTTTTTTTACCTTAAAAGATATTTTTCTAAGATATCCCTAAAAACTAAAATTATAAATATATGTTTTGTTTACCAATATCACCAACATTTACTTAAATATTGCACCCTAAATGGTGAATGAACGGTGGTATTTGAAAATCTATTGAAGGAGACTAATGTTATGTACCTTAATGGCTTTACCATTGGATGCAAGGTAAATGTCACTCGTTCAAACGCTAGTATTATTAAAAAAAAATTAGGGAAGAAATCTGGAGTACATTGTAAGTGTGTGGAGACTAAAGAGATAAAAAAGGTTCGGGTGAAAATAATATATATATATATTGTTTCGGCATGAAGAAAAAAGGATTTTTAGGTAGATATGTAGTGTTTACCAAGCTCTTGGATTTCGGCATAAAGAAAAAAGTAGGCCACTTAAAAAATTATAGGCCAATATGTTAAGGATATGGCACAAAACATGGGTATAGCTGGAGGTGAAGCTAATAATATATTATTTAAATTAGTGAAAATATTATATCTACAATGTAGAGACAAATGGAGAGACATGTTCCATTCTTCTCCTTTAGCAGAGTTTGTTTGTCTGTTTTTTGTTTTGATAATACTGGAAATGTGTCTTCCACTGTCCACTTTTAGGTTTGACGAATTGAACATGTTACTCGAGAAAAAACTTATGCACGAGTCAGTTACATGAATAACATATAATAATTTTGATAATTTTATTTTATTTAAAGTAATTAATAAGTTAATCTTTATGTTATCTGAATCTACTTTATAAAAGTTTCTTACTTACTCAAATAGAAATATTAGCTGCTTGCATATTTATTTTTTAAAAATTATAATTTTTAACAATAAACATCATTATTAGATCAAAATGTTTACTTTTAAAAAGGAATAAAATATATACATAAATTTATAAAAATATATATTTTATATGGCAATATTTTTTATAGCTCTAGCAATAGGTCCAACTTTATTCTTTCCACTATTTTTGTTTTTAATGATATCCATATTTCTAATACTTTTTTGACAATACCAAAACAATATGTATATTTTTAATAACAAAAGAGCATTATTATAAGAAATTTTTAAATAATTATGATATTAGTGTTTTTTTTATGGAAATAGGATCTCCCATTAAAAAAATCTACTTATTTATAACTTATAAATATAAATATAAAGTTTATTTTTTTATTTTTAGAAGTGTAATATACTTGGACCGAAAAAAAGCAAGAAAATAAGTTCAAAATAAAAAAGCTATTAGTAACCTTATCAACTCAAAAGACACAAGAATAATAATAATATTTATAATAAATATTGTATTTGATATGCTTTAAAACTTAGTTGTAACATATTTTATCGAAGTAAAGTTAGGAAGAAGTGGATATTCTATTGAAAACAAAAGATAACCTTAAAACGATGGAAAAGAGAACCTTAAAACGAGCGAAACACAACATCTTGGAAATTGTTCTTCCTTTCAGTTTAGTCACGCGTGATAGCACGCATAAAAATAGGAATTCGTAAATATAAAATTGATCGTTTTTAAATATATTACTCACTAATAAGTAATAACATTGCTTTCTCACTCCGTGGCTAAGTACTTTTTTTTTTCAAAATAAAGTTACAAAAATCATAAATTTTATTAAATTAAAATATTATCACATGTTATATAAATAATAAATAATTTCTCATGTAATATATGCACATAATCATGGGTAAAACAAAAATGTAGGACACAAATTTTTTAGGATTAATTATCTCACGTATCATTACAATATTTTAGTAAATTTATTTGTACAAGAAACACTTAGATCATTTTATATAATCAATTTTATAAAATATAAAATTTATAAAAAATATTTATTAAAAAAATGATAATTTTATCTCATTAAATTCCCTTTATTATTTCAAAATTTAAAATTAATAAAATAGTATTTTAATGTTTAAAAATTATTAAAATAATATATATTTTTTATAAAAAGTGAACTAAATATTACTTAAAATGATTAGATATCAACTTATCACAAACAAAATTACTTACACGACCTGCACCAAAGTTCCTAGACTTCGGAACAACCTTATTTTTCTGGACGAGTGCTAAGGAATTCATGAACTAAATTGAAGTCGACAACGAAAGTTGCATGCGTTATTTAATTTTCACGTATATCGTGTCTCTCTCTCTCTCTTACTGTATATATATTTATAGTAAAATTATAATATAATTTTACCATATTTTATTTAAATATCATCACATTTTATTTAATCTAATTTATATTATAATCTTAATAGACTTAATTTTAAACACGATCATTTTTTATTAAATTTACATTATAAATTATCGTTTATCATATTTTATATTATTTACATTTTTATTTAAAAACGAATAAAATATTTTAATTAATAACTTTTTATTAATATTTAATCGCATCTTATTTAAAATTAAATAAAACAATATAAAAGAAGTTTTAAAAATTAATAAATTATTTCATAAATCTAATTAAATATAATACCAATTTATACCCCTCTCTCTCTCTCTCTCTCTTTATATATATATATATATATAACCATTAATTATATTTTAAAAAAAAATACACATGATACATATAAACATTGTTATGATATGAGGGCCATATATCACAACGCAATTTTTGAGTTGATTTGGACCAGAATTCTAAAAGCAACGCAAAAAGATAGAGAGAATAAAAACAAGATAAGGTTAAAAGTAGAAGAACCATAAACAAAAGGAAGAAAGAGAAGGAAGGAGGATGATTATTCCATTAAAATACACACTGTACAAGACACCTTGTAATTTTTTTATATGCAAGATATATGCAAAAACGAGATGCCACCCATCTATCTCGTAGATCCTAAAGAATATGTAAGCAGTGAATGTTGAATGTTATATGTTTGGATGAATAAAGCTGTATTGAATCCTTAATTTATTTGTTGTTTCGTATTCTCCTCCAAAGAAATCTGCGTGAACATATATATAACAACCACATAGTCACTATCAGCACAACAACTGCAATCAGGGAATTAGCCAGATAAATTTCATTAATCTTTTTATGTCATATTTACAGTACAAAACTTTGAGATTTCACTTTTAATATTTCATCATACCCTATTATGAAATTTATCTAACATAAATAAAAAGAAAAATTGCAATAAACATAAACATATTAAATTGATTAATTAATAACAAGTTAATCTAAACAAATTACTTAGTGCAATTCGTTAAAACTAAAACTAAAATAAACATATTAAAATCTAAAATATTAAAATATTATACATAATTTAGATATTTAAAATAAGATTGTAATTAAAAAAATATATTGAGATAAAATTTACAAATAAAAAGAAAGAGGAAGAAGAAGAAAATGACTAACATATAAGAGCAAAATGATTATTAAAATTTTCATATATAAAAATTGCAAATAAATAAAAATATAAAAATAAAATTTTAATTATTATAATCTTGCATAAAGTTGAAATTGAAGGAGAAAGTTATCATGACAATTTTTGATGAGAAGAATGAAAAAATAAGAGGAGTTTTACTGTTATAGATTAACCAAAAGTTAGATTTTGAACTATTTTTTAGTTACACACTATCATAAGTCAATAATTGAGAAATATTATGTCATAATATATATTTATAAATGAAATACATGTATTTAAGATTAAAAGATAAACAAATATTATATAGCATATGTTGTATGTCCTCTGTTAGTAAGCATAATTGGTTTAATCCCTATTTATTATATTTCTTTCTTATTATAAAAATGATGAATGGTTATAACAAACGGTTCCAAGTGCCAATACCATATTTCACGCAAAATTATCTTCAAAAAGACCAATATGTAATTTATTTTAAGTCAAAATTTACTATATCATTTTTTATTTATCATGTGTAACCAATAGTATACAAAAATGTGGCAATGAATAGAGCTAAAAAAGAGAATAAAGTAACAAAAAAGTGACTTAAATTGTTTATGTATTAAAATTTTATTGGTAACACATATAATAACACACTTAATAAAAAGATGAATCCATCATATTAATTTTTCACAAAAATTTCAAACGGGGCTATAGCAACATGTGGCCCCAACTAAGGTTCGCCCCTAACTGCAATAACAATTAGTCCCTGCTTTAAAGATAGATGATTTTCTTTAATTCTATCCTATCTTATTCACTATCTCATATTGGATTATAAATGAATAGTCTTTTCTATAAGGATATCGAAGAGAAGATAAAGGCTAGTTATAATAAGAGTTTACCAATAGAAGATCCTCATCAGTTCCAAAGGATTTGCGAGCTTCTTCCAAGCACTCTGAAGACACCTTCTCTTGCTCCCTGTGAAAATATTTCAGTGTTTCTCAAATCTCTCACATGTAATGCTCATTGAAGCAGATGACAACGACTCGAAAGAAATGCTAATAATCCATAAATTTGCACTCACTTTTGTACACCCTCATACTGTGACACGTATCAAAATTATCTAGAAAAATAAACTCCTGTATTTTCCAAAATAATTCTACCACGTGTCACAATATAAGTGATTTGATTGCAAAAGTGTCATTAGCATTTCTCCATGACTCAATATCATATTTATAAGAAATAATGAGGTTGGTTAACTTTTAAACAATCTAGCCATGTCCTGTAGATCCACATCACTACATAAGACAATGCCAAAAGGTTCCACTCGCCTGATGAATGAGCTTGGACTCATTCCATCCTTTTAAACAATCTCGTCATGTCCTGTAGATCCACATCACTACATAAGACAATGCCATAAGGTTCCACTCGCCTGATGAATGAGCTTGGACTCATTCCGTCCTTTTGAAAGGTATATTATATTTACAAATGACCCATCTTAAATTTGTCACTGAAATAGTAACAATTTTTGCCAATCACACGAAATTCTTGAATAACATACATGTCAATCACCTAAAAATAAGAGTTATGACAACAAACACCATCTATTCTTCCTACAAATATCTGCTTTCCTTTTGACATTCTGGGTACTCAAGATTTGATCGTAATAAACAAAAGTATTACCTTGAACTGGCTGGATCTCTAATCTCAAACTCATCTGTACAGGAGTCGTACCCACATATGACAATGAAATGACCTATAAAGGAGTTCGCACATTGATTGGTGATGGCAAATAAACGTCGAGAAGGCACTTTATAATTTAGGGTTGGCATGATATGTTATAATAATTTACTGACATACAAAACCAAAACCCATTTTCTTACCTGTATAGCCTGAGTTACCACTGAGGTCTTTTACAAAAACATCCTCCAACCAAGTTCGACTGTCACATGCATAATTTGGAACAAACATTCAAAACTAGGCCATCATTGGAGATTTGCAGAGTTGAAATCAGGGAAAAAAATTCTTAATAAATTAATAAAACATTTCCAATCAGCTAAATAAATAATATTATAGAAGGGTACATAAAAGGATAAGTTCAAATTAAGTGCTTAGTACAGTTTTGCAATGGTTTAAGTGAATTAGAGTAACAATAACTGAGTTATGCTTCTGTAAATAGAAAAAAATAAAACAAAATTGAAAACGAAATAAAATTAGAGGAGGGTATTACAAGAATAATAAACCTCAATTTGTGCTGGTCGACTAAGGCGATAACAATATATTTCCCAGACAATATCAAATGAGAGATCTCTTCTCTATTGATTGATCTGCGCTGTAAAAAGAACAAGATTAGTAAGGACTAGAATTGCATCTTAAATGGGGAAAGATGACAGTATAATAAAACAAGGAAAGAGAAAAGGCTAAGATTATGGCATTTGTAAATCTTGGAACAACAGAACTCTAAATATTGTTGCACTGTTATACAACATGATTATTCTCAAGAGCAATTGGCTGAGTTAGGTCTATGGTTTGAACCTGTATATTAATTCCAGCTTCACATGACCTTTGAAATAACCTGTCCACTCGTACCAAATCGCTAGGCAACTGGTCCTGCATGCACAACGAACTTATAATTTTAAATTTAAAAATGTGATAGCATACAAGTGGCAGTAGGTCAAGTATGCAGCATGAATAATAGCAAGGTGGTTCCTCATAGAAAGAGAAAAGTAAAATAGCAAGTTGATTTGATCATAATAGCCCTCCATAAAAAATAAAAATAAAACGAACACCCAACTTTGATCAATTAAAATTTGGGTTTGTATTCTTTTAGAAGCAGTTGTAAATGGTATGGAACTAGGCATTTTTCATATTTCTTAGTTCCCACAAGCGAATGGTTCTGATAACCTCATACCAAATACTTACGCTGATACTGACAATAATTACTAACTGATGAGCAAAGTCCTACAGTAAGCTATAAGATAGTCACCAAAAAGAAGCTATAAATGAGGTAAATCACCTTGTAGAAACTCTCAACAGAATAATTTGGGTTTGCTCCAAAAGTTACTGTATAGTAGGAAAAACTAATAGAAAATTTCTTCAATATATACGCCAGGTCAACAGTCCAAATACTGCAAATAAGGACTCAATAATTAATTTGATATAAAATTCCGACAAACAATATCAGCTTGTGTTCAACACGGGGGTTGGTGGAAAAATTAGATTGTAACCCTAAATGCAATCCAAGGAAATGCAACAGCGAATCAGGTAATAATTTAGATATCGTGATAATAAATATTTGTATATCTACATCACTAGAAAGGCAATATAATCTTATCAGTTTTGTGTTTTTTATTGGTAATGAAGAATGTATCTGAGCTAATCTGCTAACAGAATCATAGATTTTAGGTGTTCAAAATTTGATCAAGTATACATTGTAGCTCTTCTTATCCTCTGTCTCTATTATGTTCTAGAAAACTCTCACCTATAAAATACTAAAATAAACGTTAAAAGGAAATTATAAAATACAAGGAGATAAAGTTCAGAGAAAAAGACCAAGTTGTAGAACATTGCTCCACCAGTGATTGAATGTTGCAGCTATTGATCCCAAGAGTTCTTAAAACCATCAGAACACAAGCAAGGCCACAATCCCAAGAATATAGCTGATTTATGTGCGGAACCTATATGCACCAGGACACCTTGAAAGTTAAAACAGATGTTATAACGTATAAAGTATGTGTTATAAATTTATAGATAATATTTTGCAGAATGCATAACCAAAATAAAACAATTAGTTACAGATAAGTGCGGAATCACGATTCTTACTTCAATAAGGTGTGAGCTGGGCAAGACTGTATGAGAGCACTTGCTGTTGCTTGACGGCTGATCATGTATATACAAATCTACTGAATTCGAGTGTTTTATATCTGACACTCTTTCCTCTTTCAACTTGAGAGCTTTGTTAAGCGGAAAACAAATAGGCCACATGAGGGACCAAATTGAGCAGGCTATTCAACAGAAAATACTAAATTATAGGACTAATGAACGCAGTTTGAGTGGTAAATTTACTGACAATATGTTCTCCTCTTCCTTTTCTCAAGCTGTAAAGGTATATAGAATCCGAATCTGCAGCAGTTTTCATGGTCAAAAGAAGGTCCAGCGTTTAGAAATAGATGTCGTATCTCAAGCGATGTGAATTAGTAAAGACAAGGAAAAAATGTTTTCACAAATTAGGCTAACAAAAAAAAAATCTTATATGATGATAGAAGTGTTGAACAAAGCAGTTTTGAACAGTCTGACATTCAATCCATACAAAAACCTTGTCATTATACACTCAGTCTACAGAGAAGGTAGATGAAATTATATTTTATCGTAATATGATAAACATTTTGCAAGTTAATTCCTTAATATCGTAAAAAGAAAGAAAGGTTTTAGCAAATGAAATCACATCTCTAAAATGGTAAACCTACAGAGATTTAAACGAAACACCAAAACTAAAAATGGGACAGTGGTCAAATTGATCAAAAGGAACACATCTTTTGTTTTTTTGTTGTGAATTAACAACCAGTAAAATAACAAAACTTGCAAGAGCCATAAGGATTAGAACAGATTAGGAAAGTTAAATAAACAAATAAACGAGCTTAATAATACGAATATCTAATCCAAAAGATAAAATCAAAAACAGAGATCGGAATCTAGAAATCAACCTGCAATTAAGGATCAAAAACAAAGAGAATCTCCAAAAGAAGATACAAAAATCACAGATAAAGAATTTGTTTTGGTGGTAAAAAGAAAGAAAAAAAAAGGACATACCTTTTGGATTTTGGTGTATAACAAGATATATTTAGTTTTCTCGTTTATATTCACGTTTTGAATTAATCTACGGATAAGAATGGTTGAAGCAGGTCGTGTGGAGTTGAGAACCGATTAGATTTAGGTCCTCCCACGGAAAAATTGAGTCTTCGTCGCCGAGTTAGTCAAATCTCAAATCTTGTTTTGGTTTCTGTATGTATTTACATTTTTACTCTTCTTGCTAATAATAGCTAATTTGCTATTCTGCATTTTAAAGGTTCTGTTATTGGTTATTCATGTCCCCAAAATTAGGTAAATATATTTCTTTTTTGCTTGGGTAATCTACTAAATTAATGAAATTTAAGGTTTTATATTTATTTTGTGTGAACAAATAATTTTTTTATGGAGAAAAAAACTAAATAAATATGATTTGAATTTAAATTTTTTAATACACATTTTTTCATAATTAAATAAACAATTAGTAGATTTTATTTTTTTAAAGTAATATAGTCCATTGGAGGAGTAAGTGTACAAACGATTGTGTAACACATTAGATACGAATTGATAGATGATTACTGCTTTTTAGAAGAAGAATTATTTCAAAAAAACAAAAAGAAAAAAAGAACTTTTAAGTTTTAAATATAGTCCATAAATATTTGAAGCCCTTTTTCTTTTATTTCGAAAGGTATAAAAACGTTTTTTTAACAATGCATAAAGAAAGGCGCACTAATTATCCTTTTTTTTTTAATTTTTATTATTATTTGTTAGCAATTTTTTTTACCCATTTCCATATAAACTAACGTTAATATAAAATAAATCCACAAACATATGTGCATTGACTTTAAGAAGTAAGAGTAAGTGGATTTAATAGAAAGGATTTTGATTAAAAATGATTTAAAAGAAAAAGTAATTTCATGTTTGGCGAAAGAAAAAAAATGTAAAAATCACTAGCTATCATTTTTCATTAAAATATTAAAATTACATTTTATTCTTATAATTTTCAAAATAACCTAACACAATTAATGAGTTTTGTTACCTTGAAAATAATAAACTAAAGAATAAGGTTGAAATTAAAAAAAAAAACAATAATAGGTCCTACATATATTATAGAATTGCTTTTTCAAAAAGTAAGGGATTTACTTCTTTAAAAAAAAATTATCATTTACCTCCAAATGAGAGTGGTAATTTAATTGGCTGATGGTTTATTTTATAATTTTATTTTATTTTAATAATTTAAAAAAAAATCAAAATTTTATCACGTTTATGAATTTCAAAAAATTAATTTTTAAATTAACCTATAATATTGATTTAAGGATGGTTAGTTTGATTTAAACAAATAATTTTTATTAAAAATTTATTTATAAATCATAAATCAAAAATAATAAATATTATTAGCATGATATATCCTCTGTACATACAAATATTATTTGATAAAAAATAATTATTAAAATTTAAGTTTTAAAATTCTAAATCTTAAATTCTAAATACAAGATAAAAATTAAAAATAAATAACCGTAGCCGACCCACCCGTTTGATAACCGGTAAAGTCCCAGTCATTCATTTGGCAGCCTGTAAATTTCAAATATTAATTCAAACATTTAATCAACATAATTAGTAATTACCATCACTTTCCATATTCAACCTAACCCATCAGTTCCGTTAAATTTCAAATTTTATTTTGGATTTGCTTTATTTTAGTTTATTTGAATTATAAAAAAGTAAAAAATACTTCATTTTTATTTGATATATTTATTCTATTAGTTTTCTTTTAAATAATACAATTAATTTTTTTAAAAAATTAATAATATTTATATTTATTTCATATATTTTTATTATTAAAAAAATTTTAAAACATCCTTTCACATTTAGTAGAATTAAATTAGAAATTATTCAAATTATAATATAACTATATAAACATGTTCAATATTTAACATCATTCAATCTAATTACGTTTAATATTTTTAAAATATTATTTTTATTATTATAAATTTTAATAATAATATTTTTTTTTATATTTTATTTTATTTTTAATAATATATTTTTGAAATTATATAAATATATATGTCATATATTTTTAAATATAATTTAAAGTTATATTTTTACAAAAAAAAAAACATATGCATACTATATGTCGGTTAAAAAAATATACGTGGGCATGTGTTGAATAAAAATAATAAAACTCAACCAACTTTTAAGAAATAACCACCAGCGACCTTGCTTGCGAGCTTATCGCATCCTCATTCTTCATTCACGGGCCCAACCCTCTCTCTCATCTGCAAACTCAATCCCGAACATTACTCGTCTTTTATTAATTTTATATTTTTTTAATTTAAAATTTTTAAAATTGTTTTTAAAAAATATATGTATCATATATATTAAAGGTGAGAAATAAATCAAAATTATTTGTTTTTTTTCATCTAATTCCAATCCAATTTCATCAGATTCGAATAGATTTAAATATTTTTTATCGAAATCTAATCCAATGATATATTTAATTTAAATTCAAACATATCATATTTTTTAGATTAATATTAAAATTTATTTATGAATTATTATTATATATAAAATACAACATATCTAAATTTAAATTTTAAATTGATATTTTTGTAATAAATATTATTATTTATAGTTACAACTAAAAAAATCAAATAAATGAGTAATATGTACGTAAAATCATTAAATTATTATAAATTATTATTTTTATTTTTAAATTAAAATAATAATATAATATAATCATGGTGTATATAATATTTAAATATAACGTATTATAAAATAAAATATATATTTATTTATAATTTAATAGTAATTGATTTCGAATCAGATATAACGAATTATAAAATCTGTCGATTTAAATCGGTTATAAATCCAAACGGATTTTATAATTTTAAATTCAAATCTGATCAAATTTGAATTTTACGAATCAGATTTTATTTCTTAATATAAACATATTGATGTATTATTTAATTAGGGTGTAAATATGATTTTTTTAGACTTATTTAAATTTTTTATAAAGTTAATATCATTATTCTAATAATTAAAAAATCACTATAATAAATTATACCTTTACTAAAATTACGATACCTTTCTACAGTATGCACATCACACTCGAATTTGATACCCGTCCGTAATCTCTCATCTATGGCCGTATTTTAATATTAAATTTTTGAATCGTGTTTTGTACAGAACGTGACAGAGAAAGAGAGACGTTAGCACGGCATGTGGATACTGGCAGTTACCTTCTCTCATCTTTGAAAATCAAATTTAGAGAGAGAGAGTAATTTTCAAGCTTGAATTTTCCAAGTCTACCTTGTGTTATTCTCTAGCTATCATCAAGAGCTTCTGTTCGGGTAATCCGCCATTAACCCAACTCAAATTACCTTTTGAATTCGTTCTTCACCTTTTTTATCTGTCTCCAAAACTGGCTCATTTTAACTGTTGGTCACCTGGGTTACAAACATTTTTGAAACTTCCAATGGAGGCTCTAGTCAAGAAAAGGGATCATTTTCAAAAATGGAAAAATGGGTTGGAACCTTTGAGCGGTAATCCTAATGGGGCAGCAACTGAGTCAATTACCAATTCAAGTGCTGAGTCCAAAGATAGCGGCGTTTTGAGTAGATCGAGTTCGGAGACTTCGACCGAGGATGTGAAAGCGAAGGGGTCTTCTTCACCGGCACCGTTGGGTTGGCCCATCCTCAAGGCTAGTGTGTGCAAAAGCTATGTTGCTGATTTGGACGAATACAAACAAATGTCCCAAGAGGATGATTCTTCAAAGTTTAGTAACATGGGTTCTAAAATTTCAGGTTAGTTTTAGCTCCTCTGTTTTCGTGCTTCATCTTTTTTTTTTGTAAACTGAAAAATTTCAACAACAAAAAATTTATTGTTTTGTGGAAAATCAAACAGAGATTGATATGATGAAAGAGAGGTTTGCAAAGTTGTTGCTTGGTGAAGACATGTCGGGGTCTGGTAACG
The DNA here is from genome assembly GCA_033030585.1 of Hippophae rhamnoides. Lineage (NCBI taxonomy): Eukaryota > Viridiplantae > Streptophyta > Magnoliopsida > Rosales > Elaeagnaceae > Hippophae > Hippophae rhamnoides. The sequence goes on from CM065427.1 coordinate 73,984,702, forward strand.
GGGTATGCACTGCTTTAGCCATTTCGAATGCCATTACTAATCTCTATGGTATGTTTTCTCTCTCAATTGGTGTTACTTAAAACGACTTAATTTTCTATGCCATTGCTAACCTTTTATTTTATTCTCCCACAATAAACCAAACATTAGCTACCATTTTTGGGCAAATGTGGAGATTAGAACCCTTGCCTTCTGAAAAGCAATCAATGTGGCGAAGAGAGATAGAATGGCTTCTTTGCTTAAGCGATCACATTGTTGAATTAATACCCAATTGGCAAACTTTTCCTGATGGAAGTAAACTTGAGGTACTCCTGATTTCTGCTCAGAATTATGTTTATGAAGATTCCAATTTTATTTGCAAGTGTCATTAGCAAGTGCATTTTAGTAAACTTGTAATGTAAAGAAGGCAAACTCAAAGAATAAAATTTGGGATTCACATGATTAGGCAATAAATTTAATGTATCTGTTCTTTTATCTGTGGATCTTGTAGGTCATGAATTGCAGGCCTAGATCAGATTTGTTCATCAATCTTCCAGCTTTGCGCAAGCTAGACATTATGCTTATTGTAAGTTTTAACCTCAATGGTTTGATTGCATCAAGTTTTAAATAATATATAAGTTATTCTGATTTTATGTGTTTTTTTTAACGTGTAGGAAATATTAGATAGCTTCACAAATACAGAGTTTTGGTATGTTGATCAAGGAGTAATAACCCCAGATTCAGATGGCTCAGCTTCTTTGTGCAAAACAGTCCAGAGACGAGATGAGAAATGGTGGCTACCGGTGCCTCGTGTCCCTGCTGGTGGTCTTAGTGAGAATTCAAGAAAACAATTGCATAATACTCGTGAATGTACTAGTCAGATATTAAAAGCTGCAATGGCTATCAATAGCATTACTTTAGCAGAAATGGAAGTTCCTGAATCATTCTTGGAAGGTCTTCCAAAGGTGAGAAACCAGCAAATTACACAATCAAGTTCGTATAGTTGATGTCTATTTTTGTCATAATCAATCTTTGAACTGAAAAATCTATTTCTGTCATAATCAGAATGGAAGGGTTTGCCTTGGAGACATCATTTATAGATATATTACATCAGACCAATTCTCTTCTGACTGCCTGCTTGATTGCCTTGACTTCTCGTCTGAACATGTTGCTCTCGAGGTTGCAAACCGTATCGAAGCATCAATATATGTATGGCGAAGAAGATCCAACTTGAAACCCCCAACTCATCCAAGCCGCTCCACAACAAAGTCATCATGGGATATGGTGAAGGACCTAATGGTGGATGGAGATAAGAGAGAATTACTGGCAGAAAGAGCTGAAAGTCTCTTGCTTTGCCTGAAGCAGAGGTTCCCTTGTCTTACACAAACCGCTTTGGACACTAGCAAGATCCATTGCAACAAGGTTTTATTCCTCTAAAACCATATCCAATGCATATGTCATCTGAGTACAATTGTCTTACCCATTTCATTCTCTTCTTTTCAGGATGTTGGAAAGTCCATTCTTGAAAGCTATTCAAGAGTTTTGGAGAGTTTAGCATTCAATATTGTGGCTCGTATTGACGATGTGTTATATGTGGATAACTTGACAAAACAATCAGATAAAAAGTCACCGGTTTCTAAAGTCGGTGTAATTACACACAAGAAGGTCTCACTGCCATACTCGGTGCCTGTCTCGAGCACTACTCCAAATAAAACAGCTTCTACCACTCCAAGTTTTTTGCATGCAACCATTGTTAGCCCTGCCAGGGTAGAGAGAACTCCTTTTTTCCAACACAACATTGACCACAAGCCTCCACGCCGTGGTTTTGGAGTAAAAAGAGTGCTAACAAATTATCTTGGCGTCGAGACAAAAGCAAAGATCTGTGGCAGTCAAACTGAAGGGTGCCCCTCAACTCCAAAAACAGACACAATGGACCGTGATTCATCAGTTCTTCAAAATGCGACTAATCGTATTTCTATCCAGAAATAACAATGATAGAAGTAAAGAAGGAAATTCATGACCTTGGGAATTTAACTTATTGGTTGAGTTACTAGTTTATACATGATGCATGGTATCTTAATCACTGAATGTACCTGAATGCAAAAAATAAATAAATATAGAAATGAGAAATGATACTTGTTTTTCGAAAAACGCATGAACACATTCTTAAATGGGGCATTCCAAGGAGTGAATTCGAGACCTCTCGCACCCTAAGCGAGAATCATACTACTAGACCAAATGCGATCTGTTTTTGTCATTATTTTATTATACTATAAATTAGATAACCACTGGCAACGACTCAGCAGTTTTTTTCATTTTGCCCCACAATATTAATAACTAATGTAGTGGATTGGAGAGATCTATTGAGCTTTCAGTGTGTAAGTTAAATGTATAGAATTAATGAAGCTCCTAAATAACACATATGCTTTGTGACATTCTTATTATATTTTTAGTTTGTGAGTTTAATATATATATATATATATATATCCACAACTTATTTATCATTCCTTAGATTTTTAGAATTTAGATTGCGTTTATCTATTAAAAGATAGCAGGTAATAATTCAGGGGTATCAAAAAAAAGAAGAAAAAGAAAGAAAAGGTATTGACTTATATACACTCTTAAAAGCTAAAACTCCTCTATTTATTTGAAAAGGCAAATGAAGACAAATAGTTACTTGCAAATTCACTACCTACCTTTTGGAAGATGCAATAGACAAAATTAGACATTGGGATAAGAAGTTGGATAAGATGATGACTAACTTAGAAGATTGAAGAATTAAAATATTAGTTGTGTATCAAATAGACTTAAATAAGATAAAAATATAAAAAATATGAAATATGATTATTTATAATATAAGTTTAATAAATAAAAATATTAGAATATTATGTTTAAATTAAGATACATTGAGACTATAATCTAAATGAGACAACTTTAAGCCATGATACATTAAATATAATAAATAAAACATTGGATGAATTATATATCACACTTTGCATCTATAGACAAAACTATATATATATTTCAATAAAATTCTAAGTATTATTTCAATCTATCATTTTCGGTGTGTCATTATATGTATCATCAATATGCAAAAAATGTATGGGTTAAAGTAGCTAGAAATGTGGATCTTTGTTCCATAAGGTGAAGTCTTTGTTTACGTGTTTACTTTCCATTAGTGAAACTTTAAAATAACACATTAAAAGTAAGATTCATACATTTATTCCATAACAATCATAATTAGAATATTAATGATTTTTTCAAATAAGTAAACTAGTAATACTAATAATTGAACTCAAATCACAGAGAGCTAGTATGACATGACCAACTCAGGTTCATTTCGTCTAACATTATTATATTTATTATGCATCTCAAATAATGGCGTGCGCGTAAATGTGTTTGATTATTTACACACGTGAGCTTACATAATTTTAATACGAACCAATTATATTTTACAATGTTATTTGTGTTTATCATTTATTTATAATAAATATATCCTGCCCCTTCAAGGATATGTAAGTTGTATATATCACAAAACTAGTAAATTAGCACGTCACATACATCCTTCCAATAATCACAAAATAGCCAATTAAGTTTTTTAAATATCTTTGATTAATTTTTAACATACAATTGCTGCGATTCACAATCTTTTTTAACTAGAGGGTAATTCCAAGTCTTTTATAAGAATATATGTATATAAATAAAGCAGGAAAGAGATGAGAGTATGAGCATGCATTGTACGATTGAAAAGTCAAAATGAGGCATAATGTTAAGGTTGAGAGGATGGCATTAATTTGCTTTATGAGCGTAGTAATAGTAAAGATGATGAGTGTTGTGTTGTTAGTAGAAGGAGAAGGGGTTTGTGGGAAATTAACAAAAGAGCAAGTGGCGCACAACCTGAGTCCGTGTGCCGAAGCCGCGCTGAACAAGAATGTGAAGGTGTCAAAAGAGTGCTGCGATATTATGAACGAATACAACAAAGACTGCCTCTGTTCTATTCTTCTTTCCCCACAAGCTAAGAAACATGGTATCGATCCTGCTATTGCTCTCACCATCCCTAAACGTTGCAACTTGGTTAACCGTCCAATCGGCTACAAGTGTGGAGGTTATTTTTCTTTCCTTCGTTTCGTACTGTTTTCCATGTTACGTATCATAATTAATAATATATATGTTAAATATTTTCGGAAAACAACACTCACACAAACTTAATCTATTTACAGAATAATTATATTTTTATACATTTATTACCATTTCGTAATTATATAAATAATTATATAATTATACATTTTTTTTTTAATTTTTTTGCAGCTTATACGTTGCCTTGATCAAGACTGATGATATCCTGGTTGGTTCAGAATCTATACGAGGATTGTTATAGTAATTATCTGTATTTTGTATCAGTGTGTTGAAGGTGCTATAGCATCTTATGTCGCTAGCTAGTTCATCTAGCTGATATGTCAGATTTACTTAATTTGAAAAAAAGTTATAATCAATAAAAGTTAATAAATAGTTTTTTTTTTATTATTATTGTATACGATTGCACACATATTTAATTAAATAGTGTAAGACATGAGCTTGTTTTGGTGTTTATGATACGAAGCCCTACCTCCTTGACATATATATTTAAGAAATGGAAAAAAAAAAGGAATAATGAAAATATATATGACGTGGTGATCATAGCAGTAAATTAAGTAAAAGTAAATAAATAAGGTGTTAGTACATACATAATAATACAAAAGGAACATAATTTGTTACCTGAGAAACAAATACTAATTAATATTTAAGACTTATACATATATTATGTGTATATGCATGGTAACAAATACAACTTAACACTTTTCTCTCTGTGCGCAGCCCATGTTTATAACTAACTCCTGCTATAAGTACCAGCTTATTCCATACTCGTATAGTAGATTATCGGATCGTCTCACATTTTCTGCAAACAATAGTTATACAGATATGTTTTTTTTATCAGAATATGCCTAAATAAATACACAAATATTATAACAACAACTAATATAACAGATAATTATTGCATAAAATAATAACATTTATTTTTTTAACTTATATTTTGATAAATAGACTATTTTTTTTCTTCCATTTATCATAATTTTATTTTTAATTCATTCTTTAATTGTGTATATATATATTTTTTAATATAACTTAAAAAAAATGATTTTTGGCAAATTTGAAATTATACAATACACTTTTTTTTTCTTTTTTCTTTTCAATAACATTAAAAAATATATAGGATTTTAGTTAAAGGTGTTAAAAGTACCCAAGATGAAAGTGGTGAGCTCACATGCTACGGCAAGTCGTTATAGCTAGTAATAGAGAGAACCTGCCAAAAACGTACAAAATTTATTCATTCGTGACATGGATGGATATATATATAGTTAAAATTTTAGATCATTAATTGGAACTTGAACCATAATTGCTAAACAAATAAAGTAACTTACCCTTCCACCAATTTCCTCTTGAAGTTTCGTTTGAATTAGGATCATCATCTTTTTCATCTTTCTGAAACTGTTTCGACAACGAAAAAATAAAAATAAATTCAAAATATGTAGACAGATAACCCCCAAAGATTAGAAGAGAAAATTATGGTTTATTTAGAGTGAATTAAATTTGTAGAAGAACTGACAGGTTGGTGAGAATGATTATCAGTACTGGTCTTGGTTGTAGGGGAGTAATTTCCTTGGCCACCATAGTAGATGGATGAGCTAAAATAGCAGGGTTCTCCTGTTTCACTTTGATACATGGAATCTTTGCTTCCACTGCTTTCCCTTTTGTTACTCATGTTATCTATACAAACACACGTGTAATATTAATATGTCAAAAATAACCCAATTTTTTTTTTTAATTTTTTTAAGAAAAAGTAAAGAAAAATAGTGTTTACATACCATTCCCTGCATGAGTACTTCCATAATCCCTTCTTCTTTTGTCTCTTCCAAGCACCTAAATTAATTATTTAAGCGGATGATATGAGTTTAGCATATTTTATTTTTATAACAAATTAACCAAAAATTCATTATAATTTTAACTGAAACCACTTAGAAAAGGAAAAAAAAAAGAAAACAAAAAATAATAATAATTAAAAGCATAGAATAGAAGTAGACAGCTGAATGGTTTAAAAAAGCCATTCGAGCTAAAACCCAATCACCATATAATAGAATCAATTCTTTGTACTGTACTACTTTTCGTCCTTCATATTTTTTAACCAAATTGTCATTTAAATCAATTCTAATTAATTATTTTAATAATAAATAACAAATTAAGAAAAAATAATGAAAGTAAATTAATAAGAAAGATCACCTAAACGTAGAAAATGAACCTAACCATTAATAGTTAGTAACCATCTCTTAAACATGTTTTTAAGATGTCTTAATGAACAATTTTTAGAAGTTATTGGTAAATCAAATTAATTCAGAGAATTACAAAATCGATTATACTTTTATATATTTATTAATTTTATAAATATTAATTCTTAGATAATTTATATTAAATACTTAAATTCAATTATATGATTAATATTATTTCAACTCGAATACCAAAAATTCAATTATAATATTATGTCACGGGTTAAGTCTCCTAAAAATTTAAGTTATCGTGTAAAATATAGTTTTATACGTAAGAATCTCACCTTAATAACGTTTAGTATATTGCTAACCATTTCAAGACCAAAATAGTAACAAGTTTGGAGAATATAGTACCGTTGATGGAGGTGGGAAAATGGAGTCAAATAATCCAGTTGAGGAAGAATGAGAAGCTGAAGAGGAATCCTTTGGACCAAAAAGATGATCCAGATTGCTCATTGATGATGATGATGATGATGATGATGAACCACCACCAACATGCTTCTTTTTGTTCTCCATATATATATATATATATAGTAACTATTGAGTGCTCACTGCTGGTCTAGTACTCCCTCTCTCCCCCTCTCTCTCTCTATATGTATATATATGTGTGTGTATATATATATATATATATATATATATATATGAGAAGCTAGCTAGATCTCAGCTTTGTGAAACCAACGAACAAAACTACTAAAATGATAGTAATCTCTTAAAGGACAAAAAGCTGAAAATTAGATAAGGTTTGCAGATAAAACCAAAAAGACAGAAACAGATAATTACGATATTATGGAAGATGCAAGGGGGAAGCAGTAGACAAGAAGAGAAACAGAAAGCACGTGAAGATTGCAGAAGTGAGATGCGGATGCAGTGAAACAACCTAAGCATCATCGCCCCTATTTATAAGCCCACCCTAGCCCCTAATTAAATAATCCAATTATAATTTAAATTGGTTGCTGGGAATGGGGATTCTCCTTCTATCCCATGTGCCATTATTCAATTATCTTTCTCTGATTCTCATAATCTTCTGACACATGGGAATTTTTTTTTTTTTTTATATATAAGGAATTAAGTAACTTGTATAATTTCAACCAAGAATAAACATGACATTATATAATAATATTTTTATATAATTTCTAATTAAATATTTATACTAAAATTGATGACAACCACGTCTTTCAACTAATAAATAATTTCTCTTTTTTTTTAGACGAAAATTTGAGGTCAGATCTGAACCCTACTCACACGTGTGTATTCTATAATCCTACATGCTTAACCGTGCTATAATGGTCCACCCTCACCCTCACCCTCACCCTCACCCTCATACCGCTTTATACTAGTCACGTTGATAAATAATATTTTTATTAATTATTTTATATAAATAATATGTAAATATTTTTAATAATTTTTTATATGTACTGTTGCATTACATATAAGAAGTGTTACTATTATTGATATAACTATTTTCAAATCAAATTATAAAATTTGTATCTCAAATTGTTTTAAAACCGCTATGATTTGTAGACGATTTTTTACCCGTTAATAATGATTCGAGATAGTTATTAAAAGATATTTGAAAAAATTATTTTTTATATTTTTAAATAAATATAATTAATTTCGAGTACGAACATGTACAGTTATCAATATAATCATACTCGTTGTTTCATGTTCGATTTTTATCTAAAATTTTATTAATTTTTAAAATTTATTAGATAAAAATCGAATTAAATAAACAAACCTAAGAAAATTTTTATTTTTTTCCGTGGTGTACTTGTTTCATACAAATATTTACTCAAGTCTCTGGCATTTAATCTGTAGTCCTTCTTGGAGCAGTGTACCGACAAGATAAACGGATAAGGTGTTTGGGACTCAACTTAGCTCTATGTGGTGTGGGGTGGAATATCATATATGCTTGTGAAGTGTGACACCCAAACAGTTGACCCTTTTTTCAAGTATTCCTCATCTTCTCAATTTCCTTTCTTTTTCTTCTCGCACTAACCAGCAACAAGAACTACAATTCAATTCATAGCCCCCCCTCCACCCAACGAAAAGAAAAAAGAAAAAAAAAACCACGTCACTTACTAATATTTTAATTTATTGATCTTTTATCATATCATCAATAAATTCAAAAGTAATGATTAATTATTAATTCTTTCGTATATACCAACACATCGTACATCCATCCATGATATTAAGAGCAAAATAATATTCAACCACAATTTTTTGAAGAATCTAAACAGACTTCAATTATATAATTTCATTTAGAATAAATATTCCTGGATAAGTTTTTAGCATAAAAGATTGGTTATTTATTGTCATTAATGTTATTTTGAAGAACTTTATATAACAGGTAATTAAAGAGCCCTAATAGAATATAGTTCAGATCATTTATTTGACTCATTTTAGAAATAATTTTTTATATTACGTTATTTTAAGAAAATAATTGAGAAATATTAAAATTAATTTTTAAATATTTTTTAATTAAATTTGTCACGTTTTCAATAATATAAATTAAAATTATCATTTTAATAATTATTCTAACTATTTACCATTAATTTAACATTTAAGTAAATTATCCTCTTTATTTTATTTTAATTTTAATATCCATTTTATCCGTATTTAAATAATAATATTTTTAATTATTTATATCAAATAATATGATTTTATTACACATTTCAATAAAATTCTACTTTTTGTTCTTCTATATCACATTTTGTAACGATAGAGAGCCAAAAAATAATTATTTTTTATTCTAAATCATTAATTATCACTTGAAACTATAATACCGTATTCGAATTCGGGAATTCTTTCTTAACCCACGTTTTTTCCTCCCCTAAACGTAAACTTAAAGTTTCATCATACGTGGGCTTAAAAAAAATGGTTCGGTTCCATATATCTCACTTATTTTATTAATTTTATTTTTAAATTATTATAAAAAATAGAAAAATATCGTAAAAATTATTTAGATTAAATTATTTATGTTATTTAATTTTTTAAAATATAAATAGTATTATTTAATCATTTAGTTATAAAAAATAAGTCGACTAAAAAAATTATTGTCTTAATAATTTTTCTTAAAAAATTATTATTTTATGTTAAGTAATTGAATGCAATTGAAACACAAATATTTAGTATTAGTGAAGTGAGAATTAATATAAAAAATCATAAAATATTTTTTACATTTTATTGTTTATTTTAATATTTTTTTATATTTAATTTTTATTAAAAATTAAAATATATGTTTAGATATTATTCTTGTTAATTTTTTAAACAATTTCATATTAAATTTCACTTTTATTCTTATTAAAAACTCGTATTTTAATCATATTTTAACCAATTGATAAAAAATAATAATATTTTAATAAAATATAATTTATCCGTAACTTTTTCATAACTAATAAATCAAATGTTATAATTTCTATTCTAAGAGATTCAAGGATACAAATGATAGAATCTATAAAACTTGTACAGATATATTTAAGAAAATATTTTCGTTTTTTTATAGAGAATGGGACCAAAGAGGTTCTTATATCGGGTCATTATTTAGATTACAAGTAATATCATTTAGTCTAGTTGTCTTAGAAAAAAATATCAATTAAGGACAAAACATATTATTTTAATATTTTTTAAATAATATTTTAATGTAATAATATTAAAATGATAATCCATTTTTTTAAAGTTAAATGACTAATGATACCACTTCTAATATTAGAAAATAAATAATCTAGTTTAAGGGATATTTATGTCATTTTTCTCTTAAAAATAATGAGACTAATTTACTTCATTACGCTTCAAAATGAATTTTCAAAATAAACAAATAAATATAAACTAAAAATATTATCGAAATTAAATACATGTTTAAAGTTTTTATGAATATGTGTTGAATATATTTTCATATTATATAAAACTAAATATTTTTTAAGTACAAACTTAAAACTAAAAATAAATTAAAATCATTTTGAGTTCAATTTTTTTTAAAAAAAAGAAGAAATAAAAGGATAGAATGTTACAGTTTTGTCCTTTAATAAAATACGTCAATTTTGACAATTTATAATATGTTATGCTATTAAAAAAATTTATATAAAAAGGAGGAACAATTTTTTTACTGAACCATAATAAATTATCCTGTTTAATGTCTTTAGTGTAAGATTATACATATATAGATCTCACGCTTATTGAGTGCTCAAACAATTATTAACATTTTATATCCTTTTTTTTTAATTAATGATTTGTAACTACTCAAAACAGCAGGTTAACCTTTTAATTTTTATGCTTATTATCTCATATTTATTTATTTATTTCCTAAAATTTTTATTGAATTTGATCTTTTTTTATTGTATTAAATTTTTATCAATAAATTACTCATTCATTAATGTTTAATCATTTCACATGGTTAGGCTTAATATTAACTTTTTATCATTTTGAATTAAATTTTATTTTTCTTTCATGCACTAGATTGTACTTATGAAAATTGTCCAATCTATTTGTTAATTTAAGGAGAGTATTGTAAGATTTTTTAAATATATAAATATATGTAAATGCAATGTAAATAATATTTACATATAAAAAATTAAGTGGTTTGATTGGTTTACGATTCATCTCCCTAACTTAAATTTCTTTTACTATAAATTATATTTTAATGTATTATTTATAAATTATGCTTATAGAGATCTTTTTATCATCCGTATAAGTATTTTCGTATTTTGAAAAAAAAAACTGGTATACACACGGATTAGTCATGAAATATATATATATATATGTTAGGTAAATTCAAAATTCGAGATATTTTTACGGTAAAGATATTTATTATGATATGCTAAATTAATCATTAATTAAAAATCATAGGCTGTGAGTCGCTTTCTCAATATATATATTAGGTAAATTCAAAATTCGAGATATTTTTACGGTAAAGATATTTATCCTGATTTGTTAAATTAATCATTAATAATTAAAAATCATAGTCCGTGAGTCGCTTTCTCAATACAATCAGAGTTCATTTAATTAATATCACTATGATCTCCCAACGACCTCTAGTAAATAAAAAGTAAAAGTTTACATTAACGTAAACCTCAAATCATATATATATATTGAATAATAACTAGTTTATGTGGATATATATATATGATGCCAATAAAAATATATAAAATATTTATTTTAATAATAATAATAATAATATTAATTAACTTTAATGTTACTGACTGTTATATAAAGACGGTGATTAGATGAAAGAGAAATATATAATAACGAATAACGTTACTCAGCGGAATGAGATATATATCCAAATATTTCAAAAAGATGAACTGGGTAATGCAATTAATCATGAATTCTTAAATCTTTATTCCATAAGTAGTGCAATTATTACTTAATTTAAAAGTATATATAATATGATTGATAACAAATGGAGATATAAGTTTAATTAATATATTTTTTTAATCTCTCATATTTTGTTTTACAATATAATTATATTTTAAAAAATATAATATTTATATTTTTTTATAAAGTAAAGAATATCTATGTGAATAATTATATAATTTACTTTAAAAAATGTATCCAAATTTGACTAATATGACGTAATTGGGAGGATATGAACTGATAAACATAATATATATCCTAATCAGCCCAGCACTAAATAGCACTAAAAGCAAATCGATCAATAAAGAGATCTAAGTTGAATTAGATTACGATATCCGTCCAGTCCAGTCCAGTCCAGCCAAATTTCGCTACATCCATCATGAATAAAGAAAAAAAGTTAACTACTTATCGTTAAGGATAAGATATAGAGAATGAACCAGTAATTTTATTCCAATTGTGGTATATTATATAGTGATAATTAACTGTTTTAAGATTAAGATATCTTGTCTTCAATTATATGTCCAATCTCTCTCTCTCTCTCTCTCTCTCTCTCTCTCCCAATAACAGCATAATATAGATTTAAAAAAAAATAAAAAAAATTAAATCTTAAATAAAAATTCAGTTAAAATAGTTAAGTATTAGTGTTTATTTTATGATTTGACCAGTGGTCTGAGATTAATAATTAACTTTCCTATTTCAAGTTAAAGATTTGTTTAATTTAAATATCGTTTATTAAGTTTCAATTTATAATTAAATATATATATTTGAAAGAGAAAATAAGAAAAGTGTCTCACTTATATTTATTTTATATTTCAATTTTATTATTTTTTTTATAAAAAAGACCGACTTAAGTATTTTATTGTAAGTTATTTTGTAGAGCTATATATCACATGTTTCATATCAGGCAATTGTCTTTTTTCTTTTTTAAATTTATTGACAAAGTTCAATATAATTCAATAACGTGATATATATATATATATATATATATATATATATATATATATATATATTTCTTTTCCATCAAACAAATTTATGACTCGTAAGTTCAATGAAAATAAACGTTGAAATCAATTTTATATGAATAATTATTATATAAAAAAAAGTATTCATCTTGTTCTGTTTCGAATTTCAAATCAATTTTAAAGCTAGTACTAGGAAAAAATAGTACATGATAAATAAAATCGGATATATGTTTTAATATTGAAGGCACTACAAAAATATTTTCTTTTTTTTTTCTTTCTAACATATTATAAATGAATATGCTTTATAATTTGATAGTATTTTTTTTACTGTAATATAATAATACTTCTAATATATTACAAAATATAAAATTAATACATCTATTAAAAAATATTATTATTAACGTTTGTGACAAGTACAAATAATAATTTTGTAGTGAGAGAGAGAGAGAGTTAATGAAGTGGATGCATTTATTTATTTAATGTAAATTTCAATTTCAATACTTATATGCATTGAGCTTAGAAGTCAGACTTTGTTTTGTCATAGTTTGGTCAAAAAAGAAAAAAAAAACATTACGTAGCAAACTTACCAAGTTATTGAATTATATTGTAGTAGTATAAATTGTAGTCAAAAGAAGTATATTATTTTATTGATTATTTAATTAGAATCTAATTAATGGACTAAAATAACTTATATACAACTTAAGTAACATGAAACTGTTGGAACTCATATGTCACATCCTTTCATATCGTTTAAAACTAAAAAAATATATTTCAATGAGAATAATAATATCCTAGCTTTATCTAAAAAAAATGATAAAGTTATAATTACATTTAAAAAAAATGATAAAGTTATAATCACTAATGAAGTTGGTTATGTTTCAATATTTATGTCGACTAGAGTTAATTAAGTGATTGCATTTATTTATTTAATGTAAATTTCAATTTTAATATTTATTTGATATTTTTTTAAGAATATTTGATTATGCAATAACCTTTTAATAAATTCTAAAAAATAAAACGCAAAATAGAAGATTGCACTTAAATAAAATAATAAAAAAAAACAAACAAATGATAATACTTATATATCTGATTGATAAATATACAATTATATATAAAATAATAATAATTTAAATAATATTATTATAGAGAAAAAGATAAAAGTTTCACCTTATAAAAGTTCATTGGTAGATAATAAATTTATTGTACGTTCACAAAAAAAAAAATGTTTAAGCGTCAATGCCATTGGCCATATACTTCACAAATCATAATGTTCGCATACGATCAGAAGATAAAATTCACAACCGTTCTCTCAAATTTTGGGGTGGGACTTGGAAGCAGATGCAAACTTTAATTTGACCATGTTAATGAAACTATTACAAAGGATCTAATTCTCTTACCGACGTTAAGCAACTAAGTCTTTCTAACTTTTACATAAAACTCCATCGTAAAGCTGGACAAAAGATTAACTAAAACAAACTCTTTTTTTTATATTATAAAAAATTAATAAAGTTGAAAATATAAAATGGATATAAGTTAGACTCTTTTCTTATTTTCTCACTTAAAAAAATGATATAATTTCATTTATAAAATTAAAGGCTAGTTACTAAATACTAAAAAAGTTTTATTTAGGATGTAATTTTTTTTACAAAAAAAAAAATTAATTGAGGACAAAGAGGGGACAAATAATTTAAAAAATATATCTAAACTCTTGTTTTAATTGATATATATATGTTATTTTTTCTTTTATCCAAAAAAATATTTTTTTTCATATTTGAAAATGAGTGATATGTACCTAAAATTTAAGATTTAATATAAATGTATAATAATTTTTTTAAATATAAGTAATTTATTAAATGAAACAAGAAACTAACATATAATTTAAGATATTGACATATTTGTGATATATAATTATTAACCCCACAAGAAGCCATAAAAGTTTTCTTGGGGGAGTTGAAGATTAATTTTTTTATATCATGTTGCAATAAAGTTCATACATAAAATATATTAAATTAAATATTTAATTACGATGTTAAAACTTAAAATAAAATAAAAATATTGAAGTCTAAAATATAAGATGTAATTTAGGTATCTAAATTAAATATATATATATATTAATCAATGATATAATCTAAATTAAAAATGACATATAATCTTTTGAAATTAAATATTAGATTAACGTAATTTATATAATCTTTTGAAATATAATTTACATTTATCTGATTAACGTCGTTTGAAATTAAAGATGAGATATAATCTAAACTTAAAATAAAATAAATGACAAGGTAACTTAATAATATAATCTAAATTAAAGATATATGTTATTTTTTTAAGACTTCGTCTAAATTAAAAAAAATATTGAAATAAGATGTAAAATAATATAATTATCATGCATATTGTTGAATTTAAAGAGAATATAATGAAAACTTATTGTGATGAAAGAAAAATAAGTTCAATTTTATTACTGTAGATTAATTAAAGTTATATATTTGAACTATTTTTTGTTTCTTTTAAATTATAAATCAACATTTAAAAGATATCATGTCATAATATTATAAATGAAACACTTATATTTAAAAAGGATATTTTGTTGTATGTTGAATGCCTTATTGGGAACACAGATGATTTAGTCATCCAATATTAACCTTTTTTTGTATTATAAAAATGAATATATGAATGATTCTACT
Source organism: Hippophae rhamnoides (assembly GCA_033030585.1). Classification (NCBI taxonomy): domain Eukaryota; kingdom Viridiplantae; phylum Streptophyta; class Magnoliopsida; order Rosales; family Elaeagnaceae; genus Hippophae; species Hippophae rhamnoides. Next base: position 74,000,032 of record CM065427.1, read on the forward strand.
AAGTGATAATATAATATTATAAATAAAATATTTGTATTTAAAATTAAAAGATGATATTTTGTGTTATTGGGAGCATAAATGATTTAGTCATCGATTATTAACCCTTTTTTTTATTATAAAAGTGAATATTTAGGATGAACGATTCTATTAAGTGAAAATATGTATATAATTTATTTTGAGTTAAATTTGTTTTATTTTAATTTTTTTTACTAATAATCAACTTAAATGTAAGAATAATTACCTAAAAAATGAATTAAATTTCTTATATATTAAAATTTTATTAATGGAACATATAATAGTACAAAAATAAATATTTATGCATTTAACTAATTTTTTATGTAAAAAAATCAGTTGAAAATACAACACATGTAACCCTAATTAATAAAGGTTTACGTACCATATTTGGTTTGGAATTGAGTTAAACATAACACGAATTAATATTATTGGTTCCTAAAAAGTAAGTACAAACCTGATTAAAAAAACGTAAACATTAATTCAAATCGAAGCATTCAGATTGAATCATATATTAGGTGGATTAGATTCTGTGTTTTTATTTTATTTTTTTAACAATCTTTAAATAATTTTTTGTTAAAGTTTCACATCGATCGTGGATCGTGTCCACACTGCGCATATAAACAATATAATCCTCCATCTTATAAAATGTGTTTTGAGACGTAATTAGTCCCAAATTTAACATGTTATCGAATGCGTTATCCTAGACATTTGTTTCTAGAAATGATGGATTTCATTACGCCCATAAGCTCAACATCCCCGTCGATCTCAAGGGGACATACCCTTGTCGATGTGAGGGGGAGTATTAAAATCCCACATCGACGGGAGATCGCGACTACGCTGTGCATATAAACAAAGATAATAATATATCTTATAACCTATGTTTTGAGATTGAGTTAGTTCCAAATTTAACAATTTTAAAAAGAATTATTTTTGATAACTAATTAATTAAAATTTAGACATAATTTTTTTTTGATTTTTTTAAAATAATAAATAAACAATTATCATGTATTAAATTATAAATTTCAAATAGTATATAAACTATTACAGATTTTTACTATTTAACTTTGTATGAATTTAAGTGTAAATTATATACATAAAAAAATGTTTAATTTAAATGGTAAAAATGTGAAAACTAAAGTTCCGAGGTTAGGTTCGGGACCTCTAATCTCATTTATATCGATTACTTGAAACAAAGAAATTAAATAAGATTAATAATTAGAGTAATAAAATAAGAAATGATTAATTAAAGTTTGAGAAGATAAAGTCCGTTAGTGCAGTAGGTGCAAAGGAAAAAAAAACATTTAGTTTTATTATATATTTTACTTTTGTATTAAATAAAATTATTATATTAAAATAAAAAAATATATAATATAATATAAATACGTGTTGAATTAATTTTTGCGAATTTTTTTAGTTTTAAGAACAGATACAGCTTATAATAGAAAAAAATATTTAGTTTTATTATATTTTCTACCTTTTTATTAAATAATATTATTATATTAAAATAAAAAATATAAATATAATATCATATAAAGATGAATAAATCTAAGTTTGTAAAATTTTTATCCTCAAAGATAGATCTAATTCGTGAAGATAAATTCTATAATTTTTATAATTAAAACCAAATAAATTATAATTAAAAAATCATAATTTAGGTTGGCAGTGCATTTTTTAAATACCACCACTAATTGAGCTCTGTAAGTGGCACAGTGTAATGGAAATATGTGTTCAATTTAAGAAAAGAAAAAAAATTAATATGACATTGTTTTTTTGGTCAGGGTATTTATTATATTACTTTGATTTAGAGTAAAGTTCAATTTTTGGACTATATGTTAAAGTTGCTTCTCTCTAAATTATCAGAACATATGCTATTTGTTGGGAATAAACCATTACATTAATTATTTGATTGGTAAAAATAAAAGCAAATGTAACTTTGTAGGAGAAAGGGGGAGAGAAACTTAACAAAAAAAAAACATTATATATATATATATATATAAATTTTGAGAGTGTAGTAATTTTTATTAATATCAAATTAATATTTTTATTTTTTAAAATAATAAAATATTAAATTATGAGATAAAATATTTAATTATTTTATCAATAATAATTTTTAAACTGAAAATATAAATTTTCTTAATTTTCTTATTCTGTGGGTTATAAAAAAAATACTTGGTATCAATGGTTAGAAATTAATTGACAAAAATTAAGGTCGACCAGTAAAACAATAAATTAGACAAATTTGCACGTTTAGGGAAAGGTGAATATCACCTTTGTGACTCACTAACAAAATTTTCTTTATTACTCGAATTTTTCTTCTTCTAAATTTTAGCGCACGTCGGAATGTACCGTTGAAAAATGCTTTTATAAGTACGTCCAAATTTTTTTTTTTTGACATTTCAATAAAATAATAACAAATACATCTATCAACTTTAAAAAATAATTCATTATATCTATTGAATTATTATTTTATTACAAAATACTCTCTTAAATTTTTTGATTTTGATTTTGATTTTTATTAAATTTTCTTTGTAAATACCTTTATGAAATGTGGTTATTATTATTTTTACATGCAATTATTTTTGTTTTATGAAACTTGAAGAAAGATATTTATAATTCACTGTAACTTCTATTCTTATTTAATTATTTTTTTCATTCTTATTTTTAATTAAAATAAAAAATATTTTTATTTAGATTACTGGTATTTGAATCAATTTTAATAATAATTATATTTTTGAATTATCTCAATTTATTTAAATTATTATTAATATTGATTAAAATATATACTAATAATTTAAATACGAATATTTTATGTGTTAATTTCAATTAAAAAAAAAGGTAAAAAAAAATTAATAGGAATGGCATAAAAGTACCAATTTTTCACATATATAACATATAATTTTATGTTTTTAGGAAATATGTGTTTCTTATTTCTTAAAAAATTATTTTTTAAAACAATTTCAATTAAAATTGTTATATATATAGACTATTCTCATTTTAATCTTCTTTTAATTACATTAATATTTTCAAAAGTATGTGTTTAACATCCATCGATAAATAGAACTGACACAAAAAATCTTACCAACCAATCTAAACCCACAAAATCAATTGTTTAAATGGTTTTTTTAATTTAAAGTCATTTTTTTTATTAAACATACTTTAAGTCGTAAGTTGTTTTAATTTCTTTTGAATGAAAATCAATTCTAAGTAATTTTTATTAAAAATCAAATTTAAATGATGAATTAAATGTCTAATATTATAGTAACTTAAAATCTAAAGAGACTAAATTTCTTCCTTAATTTTCTCATAGGAAGAAATATTTAATTCATTAGAAAGTATAGAGAATAAATTAAATGATAAGGTGGATGAATTAAAGATTGTGCAGGCACTATAAGTCAATTGAAAAAACTGGAAATGTCGTATTCTTTCTAATTGTTTGGAATCTAAAGCTAATTAAAGAGCACAATTGAACACCATTACAGTCATTTTCACATGCAGCTTCTCAACATGCTGCTTAATTTCTAGTTTCTAATTTGTATATCATATTTGAAAATTGTATTAATCTTTTGCTTGAAAAAAGCTTAGGAAAATCATAAGCAGCCAACTGATTATCTACTTCAAATTAACTTTTGACTTGAACCCCATGTGTACGCTAGCAGCTAGATTTTCATTTTCACTCACGTTTTTATATCACCCGGTTTTTTTTTCATTTCAAATCACTAAAAATAATATATTTTTATGTTATTTAAAAAAAATTATGTTTATTATATTTCTACTTATACTTAACTTTAAGTGTTTTGTATGTTATAAGGTAATAAAAACATAAATGTTTAATATTAAGTCTCACATTAATTAGTGACACTTCTTTCTACTTCACATATAAATTTAGACAATCTTTTATCTTATAACTTAAGTTTTGAGTTAGAGTTAGACTCGAGTCAAACATGTTATCAAAGTTAATTCCTTGATCTCCCATCGACTCTCGTGCCGTAAATTCAAACTCTAATCGAAGAAGTAAATATTGACTTTATTAGAAACCGTATGCATAATGATTATCAACTAATTAAGTGACCTTCTTTATTCATACAATCCTGTTTAAAGGGGTTTTCTTGTAGCATATATCATACTGTTTATAAACTAACATGGGATTTGGGCACATGATCGTCGGGATTTTTATTTATAGTAATCATATTAATTAAAGGAAACCTAGCAGCTAGCACTAAGGTGTTAAATATGCCCTATTAATTAGTGAAATTTCCAAGGCAGACATCGTAGCTTTTGACAAGGACTGTGATCATGAGTGTTCCATTTGCTTCTACATTCACCTTTCTCACCGTCACAACACTTGCACATAACACCAAGACTACTTCCCACAAAGTTCTTCGAGTACCCTACAAAGTAATGCACACCAAATTATAACATAATTAAAGAGAACATATTTGTTATTTTTGGAGATCTAGCGTCATTAATGTTATCGACACTCTCAGGATAATAAAATGTAATGTTAGTACAATGAGTTTAATTTCTTAAAAAAAAAATAACCTTTATTAAAATAACAAAAAGCATGATAGATGAGCATGACATAATTGATATAATATTATATATACAAAGACATGTATATTTAGCTATAATATTATATATACAAAATTATATGGATCAATTTTATGCTAACCAGCTTGGCGATGCAAAAGTGTTAAGGGCCTGGCTTCTCCAGCTTTTGGATACAAAGATATAGTCAGAATCATCGTTAACAACAAAATACTGAGACCGAGTTTAATGAACTTTTGGAGCTTCTCCATTTTCTCGTATGTGCTTCCACAAGGATGTAAAGACTATTTATAATGAATTAATTTCAACTTTTGATTTATATTATTGGAATTAATTAACTTTTATTTAAATAACAATTTTTAATCGTGTCACTCAATATATGTTTTATTTCTCTATTAGAATTTAAAATAATATGTTATATTTTCATTAAAGTTTTAATGACTCTATTAAAAACAGATATAAAATGTTACATTCAAATTCAAAAAGATAAAGTTAATGTAAAATATTATAAATAGATATAATAAATTATTATAAAGATATAAATATATATAATATATTATATTTAATGAGTCAAGATCATCGAAATTTCGTTGGATCGTCTCGTCAAAGATCTAGTAAGATTTAATATTATTTTTTTTAATTTATATAACAGTAATATTTTGATATTTAAATATAGGAAACTATCAATTTTGGATTAAATTATTACTAATTTTAGAAGAAAAAAAAAATGTTATTAGATTAATGAAAAACACTTTACGTGAAGAAAACATTATCCCACAATGTACGACAAAAGATGGTTTGATGGAATATACGGGTCGTGTATTTTACTCTAGAAACTGATATTTTCATAGTATATAAAATATTAATACCATATAAATTGCATGTTTTAATTAACAAATTAATGCTTTATGGTTTTTAAAAATTAAAAATGTTATTACGATATTAGGAAAAATGTTATAACAATAAGGTTACTTTAAATTAAACAATATTCTTATTATTTTAATTATATCTAATCACTAATTACTGTGTAAGTATTGTTAAAAAAAAAACTATTATTTTAATGAGTAGTTTTTATTTTTAACCACTTGAGTATACTATTTTTTACGTTTCCACAAAATTTATTTTTCAAAATATTTTCAGAAGTAATGAGATGTTAAAAATAAAAAAAAAATCACGGTGGCTATATATATATATATATAGTCTCTATTTTAATTACAAAGCACTTTGAAATTTCACGCTCTTTCCGCTTATTCGTTTACCCTGCCCTCATAACACGTTATAGAGATTAGAGAAACATCATAGCTAGAGCATAGAGGAAAAAAGTTTAAAGTCATTTTGACAAATTATAAAAGTACTTTGAAAATTTGACACCTCCATGAATTTTATATATAGCGTCGGCATTTATTTTGTACCTCGAGGTCAATTTTTTTTCCATATCTCTATTAGTAATGGGTAGATGGAATGCATGTAAATCAAATATTATTTTGCATGATTCAACCAGAAATTATTTTAAAGAATCATTTGATATATGATTTAAGAAGTAATTTGATGAATTAGTTTGATTACTTTTTAGGATAAAATAATACATTTGTGACTTATATTTCACGAATTAAATATATCAGTCATATTTTTAAAAATTAATAAATTTTAATTATTTTATTGTTGTATTTTTAGTTATTAATATATTCAATTTATAATACTATATATGTGTATTTTTCTCTTATTTATATATCACAATTAAATTATACAAATAAATAAACAATAAAATATAAATTATATCTTGCTCGTTCCAATTTAAATAGTACTTAACATCGATAATATGAGAAAGATATTTATTATTAGTAATCTTATATGATAATTTTATTACGTAATAAATTTTGATTGAATATATATTATGGGAATCAATATTATATTTATTTATTTTATGTTTTAATTAATTATAATTTTAGACATATTTATGTAACGCAACTATTCACTTTGATGATAAAATAAAAAAAAATAAAGCTGATTATTTGGTGCGTATACTTCCAGCATCATTTATTAATGAAATCACAAAACTAATTTGTATAAACTTCAAAAATAGATTAATTTGTAGGAACAAAGTAATTTCATTCATGTAACTATATCATGTTTGTGGTGTTTGTCTATCATCTATATTATAATACCTATCAAAAAGCCTAAAATTTTCATTATAATATCTATAAAGAATGCTTAAAAAGCTGTAAAATGTACCTTGTTTTTTTTTTCTTTCAAATTTATTAAATTGAAGTTAGAAAAATCTATTAATTAATCAAGTAATTTTATTTTGGTTTTATTAGTTTATTTTATTACATTTATTCTATACCTTTTCCAGTTTTATGTACTTCCATAATTAAGTATAGTTTTTCTATCGTCTTATTAAGGTTTTTTTTAAAAAAAAAAAACACCTATATGATATTAATGCAAAATGACAATTTTTATATGCTATTATTGGAGTATTGTACATCTGAAAATAAATTTTTCTTTTCTTTATAACAGTTAGGAAGGAATGGGCTTCGTATTACATGAAAGGAATTTGGATGGGCTTGCTACATTGAGCAGTTGTAATGATCAACTCGAGTATGAGATTAGTATAATAGATATTTATATTTAATAATTAAAATACGTAGTTTAGAAAAATAATAATATATATATATATAAGAATAGTAGACCACCCATTGAAGAAAAAACGCCGCCCGGCAGAAAGAATAGTAATAGAGTTTGGTAAGTTAGTACTAAACTAATTTTATTTTTGTATTTTTTAAGTGTTACATTTTCACATTTATTGATTACATTTTATATAAATAATAATAATAAAAAAACCTATTAAAAAAGTTATTTATTTCCTTGTCTAAAGTCATTTATAGAGAAAAAAAATATTAAATGTAATATAATTTCATTTATTTCTTTAATTTTTATTAAAAAAAATATTAAATTTAAGAATTTATTACTTTTCTTATATTAAAATAATTAATTCAGAAAAAATATCTCATTGCCGACATATATGTACGAAATTACATAATATAAATACGAAAAATCATCTTGGGATAACGGTTAACATTTGTAGCTTATTAAATTTTTTTAGTTTAAAATCGTAATATATATATTTTAACAAAAATTAAAATATAAATTAAAAAAAATAATATGTTATGTATATTAAATATATTTGATTTTTTTTTCATAAATATTAAAATATATATATATATATAAAGAATATAATATGTAATAAAATATAAATTTATAATTTAGATATCAAATATGAAATTATCTAAAAATAGAATCCAAAATTTTAAATAAAAAATAAGAGAAACTAAAAATCTAACCAACATTTAGGAATAAAATCAAACACTTTTAATTATTACATGATGTTATCCCAACTAGTAGGAATGTCGACACTCCCTGTTTTTTGAAATTAACCTCTCATATCTCCCTAATATATCCCCCAAGCAAATAAAAAAGAGAATTTCCTAATAATCTCGATTATCATTCCTTAATCCATTGTACAGTACCAGCCCTCCCATGAATTACAGAGCAAAATAGCCGCTCTATTCTAATATAAAGGGTATAACCGTACAATTAATTTGATCACAAGTAGGTCAGAATTTGATGTTTTGGTTTTTGGGTAGATTTTTCTTTGTAAGTTAATTTAATCCGATTAATAAACATAACATGTCTGTGTAATATTCTTGGATTAATCATCTTTAATGTAAGGGTGATTTTCTCTTTTCATTTTGCTCGTCTATGTTCTAGATTTAGATATAAAGTTATGGAAAATGAGGTTTTGTTTAATATTTGTTGATTAATTATGTTGGAATAATCATACACAGACAACTTAATTTTAAAGAACACAAGGAAAAAAAAAAATAATCAAGACATTAATTGTTCATACCGATAGTGCTAAAAGAATAAAGAGTTCAGGAAAAATGCTTAAAAAACAGTTAGCTCATGTGTTAGAGATGTCTTCAAATGATTCTATTTTATATATTTTTAATTTTGAAATCGATTTCTTCTAATATTCTTTTATTTGAATTAATATAAACTATCTCTTACGTTTGAGTATTGTGTGTTTGCCTGGTTGGCGGATCATACTTTGTGAAATTTTAGATTATTTTATTTTATTGAAAAGAATTAATTTGAATAATAAAAGTAAAACTCTTTTCATTCATGTGTTAATGGAATAATATTTCGAATAAAGTACCAAATGTATAAAAGAATAAAACTACTTTTTTTTTTTATTTCACATTGTTAATAATTTCGGAACAGAATAATTTTTTTTTTGGAAAATTTACAAATTTGGCGCTATATATGCGAAAAAAAAGTAATTTTGGTTAGGTTTATTTAGTAAATATTTTTTAAAATTTACACTGTGCAAATAGGCCAAATCCAAATTCCAATCTATGTTATAAATTTTCCTATATCTCTTGTTTGTATTAAATGATTGCTATAAATATTTATGGTTTGAGTCAGAGTGACCAGAGAGAGAGAGAGAGTAAAAAAATTAATATCTAATAATATGTAGGATCTTTTAATAAATATTCAGCAGCTTCTGTGTTCATCTAATTAAAATTTCATAATATAACTATAAATTTATCCCTTAATAATTATAATAGGTTACCCATTAACATAATTAATTGAACTACATAAGTATTTTAGTACTCTTGAGAAATATAATATTGCTCTTTAACGTGTGTAGGAGCTGTTTATGGGTATTATTTATTATTTTTAAAATATTTTTTTCATTAATCATGTTTTTATTTTTATTTTTTTATCGCATGCATATTTATTTTATTTTTAAAAAAATTATATTAATTTTAAATTTTATTAAACTAAAATATTCGTATATTTTAAAAATAATAAACAATTTCACCTAGGTACACAAATACATTTGGGTGGGATACAAATGTCAATAATAGAAAGATGTATTAGTTGGTTTGATCAAAAATCAAGGGTGTTGGGGTTTCGGCTTCAGTGATTTCAGTTAATTTAATTTGTTTTATGTTCGCTAAACAATACTCGCGCCTAGTTAAACACCATTTTTTATTTACCCCACGTTTGGTTGGACGGAATGGAATGGAATCAGAATTGATTCCATCCATTTTGTGTGTTTGGTTGGACGGAATGGAGGGCGGAATGGAATCGGATTACTAAAGGAGACGGAATCACAATTCCTTCTCCCCCCTTTAGGAATGATGATTCCATTCCGGATATAAAATTAGCGTACCAATTTTACCCCTCACATAAAATTATAATTACAAAATTGCCATCCCTTTATAAACGAAGAAGCAGATTGAATCTGCCTCAAATTTTTCTCACCCACGAGCGTTGCGATTTCTTCTCCACTCGCAGACTCAACCATCGCGATTTCTTCTCTCCAGCCTCGTAATCCCTGCCGCCTCACTCGGTCCTCCACACGGTGGTGGTTTCCGACATTCGAGGTGAGTTCTCGTCCTCATCCGTGTCTTCTCGCTCATCTGAGTCACAACCCTAATTTCTTCACGAGTTGTTCTCTTTTTTGTTTTTTGCTTCTCGCTTCTGAATACACTATTTGTTTCCTGAAATTGTGGGTTTTTCCTTTGGGATTGTTCTATGTTATGTAATTTTGAATCGATCCTTAATTTATTTCTATTTTGAATCGATCCCTAATTTATTTCTATTTTTAAATCGATCCCCTTAATTTTGTTCTTTGTTCTAATCGCCGATACATTGTTCGTCGAGAAATGATTCTCTATTTTGTTGAAATTTATTTATATATTTTGAATCGATTCAAATGTTTATTATCTGTTTTGGTATTCTGGTATGTGATATTCTTTGTTGTTTTCTTTGAATCAATTTATTGGTTTCATGAACTCAAACACAACTTCGATATAAACATTCCTTCTACTTCCCATAAAGACGATACTGATATTGTTTCTAACAATATCAATATTGATTATTTGCTAGAATTTTCTGACTTAATGTCATAAATTATTGTTAGGATTAATTTTGATAGTTTCAGTGTATAATATAACTCTAACTTTGGTTTAAACTATCGATTGGAGCTGCATAAACTAATTGTTATGGTTATGAATTCAAAACTGCCTATTAATACTTGCGAGGTATTACCTCGGTTTGGAATGCATTACTTACTTTCATAAACTGTTTATTAATCTTGGTATTGTTTATTCAAAAACTATCTATTGTTATAGCGATATAATCAATATTTTCTACAATATTTAATTTTGGCAGCTTAATATAATAGCTATATTTTATCAATTTTATGAGTAAATTGTTGCTCCTAATTAAGTATTGTTTTTGTTTGTAGTTTAAGGTAAAACGGATGATCATAGCTTGAATGTAGGAAGAGGTGGATGCTATTGTGGTGTACTTGATGCATATAATGTATATTGTAAAATTCTTTTTTGAGTTGGTGGTGGATAAAAACAAGACAATATCTTTAAGGAGACAATTGTATGAGCTTGATTTTTTTTCAAATAGGAAAATTGTGCATAGATTGTGTCATGTGAGAGTGACATTACTTGTATTAATCAAATTAGGATGAGTGTGAGTGCTTTTACCAATTTGTGTGCAATGCTTGAAACTAGAGTGGGCTAAAACAATCAAAACATTTGTTAGTAGATTTGAAGCGGTAGCCATGTTTCTTCATGTAATTGCACACCATGTGAAAAATAGAGTTATAACCTGATCGATTTAGAAGATCCGAGAGACAGGTTAGTAAGTATTTCAATAATGTATTGCATGCTATCATACGGTTGCATAAGGAGTTATTGAAAACCCAGCCTATTCTTCGATTGATCATGGATGACGATAGGTGGAAATATTTCAAGGTAGATATAATGTTTAATTTCTTTTTTTTCCTTATTACCATGTAATATTTCTAATAATTAAATGATTTTACTTGACTTATTGGTACTAGGGTTGCTTAGGAGCACTTGATGGTACTCATATTAGAGTAAGAGTTCCCCGTAGGTGATAAGTCCCTAGGTATCGAAACCGAAAGGGTGAGGTTACCACAAATGTTTTGGGGGTTTGCTCTCCGATATGCAATTTATTTATGTTTTACCCTAATTGGGAGGGTTCAAGCAATTTGATAGTAGAGTTTTACGTGGAAGCGTATGCGAGACGTAATGGATTTAAAGTCCAACTTGGTAAGTAATATATGAATTGATCAATTTTTTTAAATTCTATGAATATGAAATTGAATTGTAAAATATATTTAATATATAGGGCATTATTATCTTGTGGATGCTGGGTATGCAAATTCCAATGGATTTCTTGCTCCATATCGTGGTCAACGCTATCATTTGAGTGAATGGAGAGATGGTTCGCAGTCTCAAGCCACGTGAATTTTTTAACATGAAGCACTCACATGCTAGGAATGTGATCGAGAGATGTTTTGGTGTGTTAAAAAATCGATGGGCTATTCTAAGAAGTCCATCATTCTATCCCATTAAAACTCAAAATCGAATAATTATTGCTTGTTGCTTACTACACAACTATATAAGAAAGGAAATGTCATATGATCCATTTGAAGAAAAATTTGGAAAATCTTGAAGATAGAGATGAGGATGTTGATGAGGAAGATACAATAAGAATTGTAGACTCTACACATGAATCTGAGTGTATTTAGGGACAATACGGCATCAAATATGTACAATGAATGGAGAGAAAGGAGAGAGGGATAGATGACAGTGAGTGTTTAGGTTAATGGAAGTCGTGTTTTCTTATTTATGCTTGATTGTGGTTGTAATGAAGAGATTGTTTGATTGAAATTATTTGTAATCTTGTAAAACATTATACTATTGGTCGTATTCTTTTAATTTTAAAATTATTCTCATTGGTAGCTAGGTCTCGGCAACTTTAATATGTTTTCTATTTTTATTTTGTTAAACGATTAGTAAGTATTTTTTTTGTACTTACTTTTTAATTTTAGGATGTCATCTTCACAAAGTTTTACCTCAAGAAATCGAGGCCACGACGAATAAAAGATTTTGGACAACAACATTAGATGAAAAATTAATTGAGTGTCTTAGAGTTACACAATCGTGGTTCGTATAGAGTCGATGGTGGTTTCAAACCTGGTTATTTAAATGCTATTGAGAAATCACTACTTCAAAAACTACCAGATTGTAATATGAAAGCTAAACCACGTATATCGAGTCTCGATTGAAAACATTGAAGACTTCAATTTACTACTATACATGACATGCTAACCGGTCAATAGTAGTGGATTTGAGTGGGATCAAGTGAATAAACATGTAGGCTGACCCACCCGTTTGGGATGCATTATGTACGTGTAATATTTTCAATTTGATTATTAATCCATTTGATTATTAATATTTTCAATTTGACATATTTTAATATTTTTTAGAGTCACAAAGAAGTCTTTCATTGGAGACATAGGTCATTTCCTTATTACGAGGACTTAGCTATTGTATTTAAAGACAGAGCCACGGGAAAAGATGCAGACTCCAGATGATGTTGTTTTAGAACTTGATAATGAACGGGATCAAGAGACAAGAAATGAAACTCCGATCCATTACATCAACACGTAAGGCTAATGCATCACCGTGAAGAAAAACTCAAATGTTTCATCTAAAAAAGAAAGAGAACAATTGGAGGTAATGAATATGGAAAGTGCATTGAGAGAGGGCTCGATACTTGCGTAAGAGATGAAGAATGTCGGCAGCCTTTGAGTCGATCCATCACAAAAGAAGAACAAAAAAGAAGAACAAAAGAGGTTGTACAATGAATTACAAAGGACCACGTCACTTAGCAACGATGAGCTTTCGACAATGTTGCTACAATTATTCTTGTTGACAAACCCGCAAGAATCAATGTATTTTTGGAGTACACGGCAACAAAGATGGTTGGATTAGAGCCTTCTTAGACGTGAAGGTGCATTATATTAAGTTATGGATATGTATATTACTATATGAATATTTGTTTGTAATTGTTATATTAGCCTTGTTTTGGTATCTAACTTTATATTAGTTAGCTAATATCAATATTTTAATATAGTGTTTTCAACACTTGTATTTTGAACACTTTTAAATATGAACATTTGTCTTCATTGAACATATGATACGAAAGTATTATGATCAACATACGTTTGTAATTAGAATTTCGTTTATATTGATAATTTATTATTTTGTAAAAATGAATAAGCATCACCGTGCATTTACAATCACATACGATTTCAATATATTGAATACTATTAAAAACAATCTTAATAACATCATTCATCTCTATAAAAGTTAATATATAATTAATTTTTTATGATATAAAAAAAGAAATATATATTTCTTACTTAAAAAAATAAAAATAAAAATTTTTATTTAATTTTTCTGACTAAAAACTAGTAATTAAATTACATTATTTGAACTTTACAAAGATGTAGGGGGTATTCGTGTCATTCTACTTTTTTCATTCCATTCCAGTCATTAAACCAAACATCAGAATCCCGATTAATCACGATTAGAATTGGCCAAACCAAACCAATTATTTTCCATTCCATTCCCATTCCGATTTCGATTCCGATTCCATTCCACGAACCAAACGCCACCTTAGTCTTTCTTTAAACATTGGTATTTTCGATATTTAAAAATAATAATATAATCTACGCTGTGATACACGTCACTACACATTCTCACAAATTAATTTTTTAATTAGAAAGAGAGATACAAACTAACATTGAAAACTAAAATGTATCATTATCTCTTAAGAGAAAAATATTTCAGAATCTTTTACTAATTGTAAATATGAAACTTTTAAGTTTTATATTTATTTTTTATAAAATTTTAATATTATTATTATAATTTAAATAAACTCTAATTAAATAAATAGTTATTTATTATAATAATATGATTAAATTATTATAAAAAATAAATACATAATTAATATATTAATTTTAAAATAAATATAAAATTTACCGAATATTATATACATGTAGTTGTAATATTAATTATAAAAGTAAATGTTTTTCTTATTCTATAGAAATGTGAGTACATTTTAGAAAATAGATAAATATTTCTTCGTTTTTAAACTCAATTATTTTCTGGTACGCTTTTATATTTTTAAATAATAAATATTTCTTCATTTATATATATATTAGCTAATTAGCACCTAAATTAATGACAAACTGGACCAGCCTCTTGAAAATGAATTTTTATCTCAATTACATCCATCAGTATATTATTTAATTTAAGTGTAAAAATATTAATAAAGTAGCCCACTTAAAATGTATTCTCCTTTAAAGTTCGAATAGCTTCTTGAGATATCTTCCGAGTTCCGACAAGGGTAGTACAGTGGACTTATGGAGCAAGAAATTTACAACTCAGTCTCGACCGGAGATAATGGAAGAGGAGCAGGAGAATACAGCGAGCAAGAGAAATGGGTTCATGATTCTTCTTTCGATTATAAAGGCCGACTTCCTCTTCGTTCCTCTACTGGCGTTTGGAAAGCCTCCCTCTTTATCATCAGTATGTCTTATTTTCCACATCTTCTTTATTTTTTTTTTTAATCTTAAGTACTTATGATAATTCATATAATTTCATCGTCTTCTCTTCCATGGAGGATTTTTTTTATAAAATTAAGAATTTTCAATTTTACCCCTCCAAAAAATACGCGTCACTTTTTGATCATTTTAGATTAAATTAATCATATTTATAATTAAGTGGACTAAACTCACAAGAATGAAGTATCAATTATTTATAGCTACAGGACAAATAAATGGAGATACATATTTATTATCATTCCTATCATAATATATATATATATATATATACCTCTAACACTTATAAACTATTTCTTAATCTACTTTAATTCCGTTAAGGGTATACTTGTAAAATTGCAGCAAAAGAAAATTTAGAAATTATTAAAAAATATATTATACTATTTATAACAACAAAAATGAAATTATAATAATATTTAACAGAGTTTAAATATTGAATGTGTTTAAATGATATTAATTTAATTTAAAAGATATTCAATTTAACAACATTTAAAATAAAATAAAAATGTGTAATATAGATATAATAGATGATATTTTATAATTATAAATTTTAATATTGTTATTTTTGAAAAGAAAATGTCTGGTTAGTCAAATAGTTTATCGTTAATAATTAATAGCCATTTTGTTTGATCTGTCTCTACTTGTGTATTTGGTTGAAGTATAGCCATTGAGTTTAGTGAGAGGCTAAGCTACTTTGGTTTAGCCACAAATCTGATAACATACCTGACCCAAGTAATTGATCAAGACCTTAAAACTGCTGCAAAGAATGTGAACTGCTGGACAGGTGTCACCACTGTTATGCCTTTAATTGGTGGCTTTCTAGCAGATGCCTACACCGGTCGATTCACAATGGTTCTCTTCTCTTCTTTCATTTATATAATGGTGAATATCATAATCTTTCAACCCTCTAATATAATATTATTTACACATTTATTTTATATAAATTCAGTTCTCACTAATTAATATTAAAATTTATTATATATTGCAAATAAATAAAAACAGGGTTTAGTTATGTTGACAATATCTCAAATGAGTCCAAGGTTGAAAGCATGTAATACAAGTAGTTGCAATCACTCAAGGAAGATACATGAATTGACTCTATTCCTTGCCTTATATTGTATCTCTGTTGGAACTGGTGGATACAAACCATGCCTTGAAAGCTTTGGAGCAGATCAATTTGATGATAATCATTCCAAAGAAAGGCTTAATAAAATGTCATATTTCAACTGGTGGAACTTTGCACTTAGTTGTGGACTCTTGCTTGGTACTACTGTTATTGTTTATATTCAAGACAATGTCAGCTGGGGTGTTGCTGATCTCATTCTCACAATTACAATGGCTATCACTGTTGTTATTTTCTATTTGGGCCGGCCTTATTTTCGTTATAGGCCACCCACTGGAAGCCCATTTACTCCCATGTTTCAGGTTTTCTTTGCAGCGTTTAAAAAAAGAAATTTGAGCCTTCCAACAAATCCTTCTCTTCTATACGAAGCTCCCATGTTTGAGAAGAGCCAGCAGGGAAGGCTTCTGTGTCATACAAATAGGCTCCGGTAAGCATCAATTTAAGGTCTATGCCAATCTCATATCTTTGGACAAAAAGAAATTTAATCTAATAAATAACTTTAAATTGGATAACTATAATCTTATAAAATCTCAAAAAATTGGATTTAAGGGTAGGTTTTACACCAAATGTATGAGATTAAAAAAGCTTTGTACAAAAGTTTTAGGATTAAAATTATTAATTTGTCCAAAAATACGAAGTTCTCTCTTTATTTAATTACAATACTAACCAAAGCCTAAGGAGAACATAAACTGCAAATGCATAAATGCACAGCTAGTATTTTGCGTATATTAATTAAGGGATAAGGGCGCTAGTTGTCTCGTAGTTTTGGGAAAATGATCTCTTTAGTTTAATAGCTTTCATTTGAAGGACTTTAGTGTCATAATTTTCAAAATGTCTATTTTTGTCACATATTTTTAATGCAAAAGGTGCATTGACCGTCAATTTTTGAGTATTTTAGAACTAAAGTGCAATTTTTTTGTTAAAGTTATAGGACCAAAGCATTCCAGTTGAAAGCTACTAGACTTAAACGCTCTTTTTGTAAAACTTATGGGAACTCCATTGCACTCATCCATTAATTAACTAGAGTATTTGAAATTGAAATAAATTTAGATTAGTTTTGGGCCTCTCATGCACAGGTGTCTAGACAAGGCTGCAATAATTGAAGATAACATTTCACTTAGTGAACAGAAAGGCAACCCATGGAGATTAGCCACAGTGACAAAGTTGGAGGAACTGAAGCTTATTCTTAACGCAATACCAATATGGTTAACATCACTTACGTTTGGAGTATGTGTATCCCAATCTGCAACATTCTTTGTTAAACAGGCTGCTGTTATGAACTTGAACATCACTCACAGCTTCAAGATTCCACCAGCCTCTATTTATTGCCTAGGAGGTATTGCAATGATAATCTCTGTCACATTCTATGAGAAAATACTCGTTCCCCTTTTGATGAAATCAAATGGTAATGAAAGAGGGCTGAGTATTCTTCAAAGAATCGGAATAGGAATGGTAATGGTAATAGCAGCAATGGTTGTTTCAGCCTTAGTTGAAAGAAAGAGACTAGGAATTGTGAAGGAAGAGAAGAGTTCAATATCAATGAGTGCATTTTGGTTGGTTCCTCAATACATGATACTTGGTTTTGCTGATGGTTTTACTTTAGTTGGTTTGCAAGAGTACTTTTATGAGGAAGTTCCTGATTCTATGAGAAGCTTAGGAATTGCTTTTTATTTAAGTGTGATTGGAGTTGGAAGCTTCTTAAGCAACGCTCTCATTACTGTGGTGGATCACATTACTGAAAAAAGTGGGAAGAGTTGGATCGGTAAGGATTTGAATATCAGCCGCTTGGATAATTTTTACTGGATTTTGGCTGCAATTAATGCTGTAAATTTATGTTTGTATATTTTGGTTGCGAGGAGTTACAATTATAAAACTGTGCAGAGGATTGTGAGTGAAGCTAATGGGAATAATGAATCCATCACTTGAAAGGTTGAATGTGATAGGAAAAAAACAAATGAAAACGTTGTCAATTTTACCATTAACTGTGATTGTTAATTGTCATTTCTTTTTGAATTAGTGATAATTAATATACTTGAGATATTCTCAAATAATGTCACGCTTTTTATTTGTCTTGAAATATTCACACGGGACAATGGAAGATGAATGGGATGGATAGTGTACTAATTGTTTTCTTATGCATGGTGTTGTATATTTGTTGATTTCCGGAATATGTGTTGGGTTTTCCTCTTATTTGGAGGAGCCCAAGTAAAGCCCATGTGGCTTAAAAGCCCATGGAGTAAGAAGGGCAATTGTGTCATTTCATTTCTTTAATTAATAAACCCATTTAGGGTTTGTTGTGTGTAAATTCTGCGAGAGAGAAAAAGGTGTGCGAAAAGCGGCAGCTGCAAGAGAAAAAGCTTGCTCAGTTTTTTCGGTTTTCCTCTCGGCCAGTCTTCGTCAAGTGTTTCCGATCGAGAGGCGTTTTGTGGTCGATTAAGCTGAAATTTTGCAGGCAGGTTCACGACTCAAGACTGCTTTAATCTGTGCGGTGGGATTTGGATTTGGCTCATAGGTTTGAGAAATTCTGAGACGGTGAGAACGGTGGTACAATTGGGTTAGATTCTCATTCTTCTTGAAATAATTGTTAGTTTCGAAAGTGTATTCTTGATGATGTTGTTGATTGTTTGTATAGTTTTACCTAGAGAAGCGTTGTCTGATTGTTTCTTGATAGTGGAAGTTTTGGAGAGGAGTCATAGTGGTTGTTTCCTTATAACAGGAAGGTTTTCCACGTAAATTGCTTGTGTTGATTTTGTGCATGTTTCATTTTAAGCTCTATTTATTTGTTTCCTAAAGATTCGCACAAAGAAGGAGAATAGGTTTAATTCCATTTGTTTAGAGCTTGGTTAAGTTCGAATTGAAATTGTGATTCTCACAACAAAGTGGTATGGTGGTTATTATTGTGGAATTTCTTGTGTTGAATAATGGAAGCAAATTTGAGTAGAATGATTACTTTGAATGGTTCTAATTATCACACTTGGAAAGGAAAAATGGAAGATCTCCTTTATGTCAAACGGTTTCATTTCTGGGTGTTTTGCCTCACGAGAAGCCGGGAAAAGTTATCGAAGAAGAATGGACTTTGTTACATCGACAATTAGTCTGTGGGTATATAAGGCGGTGGGTAGATGATAATGTTTTGAATCATATTAGTGGAGAAATACATTGCACGGTCGTATGGAATAAACTTGAAGAGTTGTATGCTCGGAGAAAACGAGGAAATAATAAAATGTTTCTTATAAAGCAATTGATGGCTTTAAAAGGCAAAGATGGAACTCCGATTGTGAGATCACTTGAATACGTTCCAAGGAATAATCAATCGGTTAAGTGGAATGGGTATCAAGTTTGATGATGAGATTCAAGGGTTGTGTTTATTGGGTACGTTCTTGGGACTCTTGGGAAACATTTAGAATGTCATTAAGTAACTCGGTTCCAAATGGTGTAATCAGCATGGATGCGGCTAAGAGTAGTGTTTTGAATGAAGAAATGAGAAGAAAGTCACGTAGGTAACTACGTGATCGAGAGATTTTGGTTCTGAGAAAGAAGAGGGAGGAGTAAAGCGGAGGTTTCAGAACAAAGAAAAGGAAGAAGCGAAGTCTAGGTTTTTAATATTGAGTGTCATCAATGTGGCATGAAGAGCGCGCATCGAAATATTGCGAGGCAGTTGAAGCGGGATAACAAGAATAAAGACAAAGAAACAAGAGGGTGATGTTAGTAAAGAAAATGATCGAGTTGCCACATTAGTTCGAAAGACTTTCTTGTTGTTTATAATGAAGATGTTGTCAATGTTGCATGTCACGAGGTCAGTTGGGTTATTGATAGTGGAGCCTCGTTCATGCTACGTCTCGAGAGGACTTAACACATCTATCTGAGGTGACTTTGGGACGGTGAAGTTGGGTAATGATGGCTTGGTTAAAGTCGTTGGTATTGGAGATGTGTGTTTGGAGATGAATAATGGCACGAGACTACTTCTTAGAGGGTAAAGCATATTCTGAAATTCGTTTGAACTTGATCTGCGGAGTAAACTTGATGATGAAGGGATATTGCAATACCTTTAGTAATGGTCGATGGAAACTTACTAAAGGTGCTATGGTTGTTGCTCGTGGGAGCAAACATTCCGGTTGTATATCTACTACGAGCGAGACTCTTTAAAAGGCGTTATTAATCTTTGTGACGGATAATTTCGCATCGGAATTGTGGCATAAGAGACTTCTTCGCGTAGTGAGAAAGGTTTAGCGGTATTAACTAAAAGAATCTTCTTTCTGGAATGAATGATGTTTGTTTAAGAAGATGTACTCGTTGTTTGGCGGGGAAGCAAAATAGAGTTTCTTTCAGAGTTCCCTCCTTGAAAACAATACATCTTGATTTGGTACATTCGGATGTATGTGGTCACATGAAGACAAAAACTTTGGGTGGTGCAGTTATTTTGTGACCTTCGTAGATGATTGTTCAAGAAAGTTATGGGTGTACACTTTGAAGAGCAAAGATCAAGTATTAGATGTGTTTAAACGGTTCAAGCCTTAGTTGAGAGACAATGGGAAGAAATTGCGGTGCGTGGAAACGGATAATGGGGAGAGTATTCGGTCGCTTTTGATGAGTCTTGCGCGTCGGGGCATTCGACATCAAAGACACCTCACGAGACTCGATTAAATGGGTTGGTGCGAGAGAATGAGCACGGGACATTGGTTGAAAGAGTAAGATGTCTTCTTTCGCGGGCTCGGTTGCGAGATCTTTACGGGGTGAGGCTTTGAATACGATTAATACAATGTTCTTAATCTCGCGCATGTGTTCCTCTTGATTTGATGTACCAAAGCGAGTTTGAATTTGGAAAAGATGTTTCTTATGATCATCTTCGCGTTTTTGGTTGCAAGGCATTTGTGCGCTATACCAAAGATGAGAGATCTAAGTTCGATGTGAAGACACGACAATGTATCTTTGTTGGTTATGGTGCCGGATGAATTTAGTACAGATTTTATGATCAGTTGAGAAGAAAGCTGGTAAGTCGTGATGTTGTGTTTATAGAAGATCACTATACAAGATGTTGAGAAGATAGAAAAAGGAGTCCATCGATTATAGCGATGATTTGATTGACTAGATCCGGTTCCTTTGCTCGATCTGGATGGAACAAAATGTTCAAGATGACGAGCGGGGTTTAGATGATGTAGATATGCTGGTAAACGGTCACCGGACTATTGATCAGTTGCGAACGGAAATTCCACCCAGGAGTCTACGAGATCGGCGTCCTTCCATAGCGGTATGATCTGAGATGAGTATGTGTTATTGACGGATGAGGAGAACCTCGATGTTATGCGAAGCAAATGGAAGATGGAAACAAAACACACGTTGGGTTGGAGTCTTTATGGAAGATGAGATCGATCCTTTGTGCCTTAAATCGCACGTTTGGTAGTAAAGTTGCCTTTAAGGTAGAGAGCTTTGAAGAACAAGTGGGTGCTGTGAAGCAAAGAAGAACACAATTCACGACCACGATACAAAGCTAGGCGGAGTCGTCGAGGGATTCGGTCGAGAAAAGGTATTGATTTTGATGATATTTTCTCTCGCATTTGTGAAGATGTCTTCCATACGTGTTGTTCTAGGTCTAGCGGTAGCTTGGATTTAGAAATTGAGCAAATGGATGTGAAAGCTTGCCTTTCTTCATGGTGAGTTAGAGGAAGAGATTTATATGGAGCGACGAGAGGGTTTTGAGGTTAAAGGAAAAGAGGATTATGTATGTCGGTTAAAGAAAAAGCCTCTACTGCGGGTTGGAAATAGCACACTAGACAATGGTATAAGAAGTTTGAGTCGATTATGGGGAGTATGGTTACTGAAGACTACTTGATCATTGTGTTTTTGTGCGAGAAATTCTCGACGATGACTTTATCATTTTATTGCTCTATGTTGATGGCAATGTTGATTGTTGGCGAGAAATTCTTCAAGAATTGATAATTTGAAGAAAGCGGTTGAGTAAGTCCTTTGCCGCGAAGGACTTGGGGCAGCAAAACAAATTCTTGGTATTCGAATTTGTCGAGACAAGAAAAGAAAGAAGTTATACATGTCACGGGAGAACGATACATCAACAAAGTACTTGAAAGGTTTCATATGGATAAAGCTAAAATGGTTTCTTCTCCTTTATCTAATCACTTTAAGTTGAGATCGAGTCAAGGCCGCTGACGGATAAAGAGAAGGAAGATATGGAAAAGGTTCCATATGCCTCGGCGGTAGGAAGCTTAATGTATGCAATGGTGTGTACGAGGGCCGACATAGCTACGTACGGTTGGAGTTGTTAGTCGTTTTCTTTCGAATCCAGGAAGAGAGCATTGGGATGCGGTAAAGTGGATTATGAGATATCTTCGAGGTACTTCCAAGTTAACACTTAGCTTTGGAAGTGGAAAACCCGGTGTTAGTTGGATACAACTGATTGATTGTGAGATGAAGATTCTCGTAAGTCTATTAGTTATCTAATTACTTTCTCTGGTGGAGCGGTTTCTTGGCGGTCCAGATTGCAAAAGTGTGTTACTTTCTACGGCGAGGCGGAGTTTGTGCGGCAACGGAAGCACTGTAAGGAGTTGTTGTGGATGAAACGTTCTTGAGAACTTGGTTTCAAGACAAAATATGTGTTATTTGCGATAATCGAGTTCTATTCACTAGCGAAAAACTCGGCATTTCACCGAGATCAAAGCGTATTGATGTGAGGTATCGTGGATAGAGATACTCTTAACAATAAGTTGCTTGAACTTGAGAAAATACATGCGATGAGAATGGATCGACGCAGAAGTCTTGACAAAAGCGGTGTCGAGAAAAACTTGAAGTTTGTTGTTCAATTAGGGATGGCGGATCCACCATCCCTAATCGGAAAAGGGGAGATTTGTTGGGTTTTCCTCTTATTTGGAGGAGCCAGTAAGCAACGTGTGAGCAAAAAGCCCGTGGAGTAAGAAGAGACAGTGTGTCATTTCATTTCTTTAATTAATAATAAGCGTTTAGGGTTTGTTGTGTGTAGAATTACGAGAGAAAAAAGGTGTGCGAAAAGCGGCGAGCTGCGGCCGAAAAAGCTAGCTCCGGTTTTTCGGATTTTTCCCTCTCGGCCGGTCTTCATCAAGTGTTCCGATCGAAGGCCGTTTGTGGTCCGATTAAGCTGAAATTTTGCAGGCAGGTTCACGACTCAAGACTCTTTAATCTGTGCGGTGGGATTTGGATTTGGCTCACGGTTTGAGAAATTCTGAGCAGTGAACAGTGGTACAGAATTGGGTTAGATTTCTCCATTCTTCTTGAAATAATTGTTAGTTTCCAAGAAGTGTATTCTTGATGATGTTGTTGATTGTTTGCCTCTAGTTTTACCTAGAGAGAACTGTTGTACAATTGTTTCTTGATAGTAGAAGTTTTGGAGAGGAGTCGCAGTGGTTGTTTCCTTTACACCTGTAGGGAAGGTTTTTCCACGTAAATTGCTTGTGTTGATTTTGTGCATGTTTCATTTTAAGCTCTATTTATTTGTTTCCTAAAAGATTCACACAAAGAAGGAGAATAGGTTTAATTCCGCTGTTTAGAGCTTGGTTAAGTTCGAATTGAAATTGTGATTCTCCTAACAATATGATATGATAGCTCAAAAATATAGAAAGTTGATCCATAATTATAAAAGAAATTATCAAACATGAGTGTACTCTCTAAATTTAACAAGTATTCCACCTTGAATTTGTAGCAATTAATTTCTGAAAATAAGCTGTAGATATGATGCTAAATATGACCACAACTATCTAAAATGATTGTGGAAATCATGCACTCACACTTCTGTGTTCAGGCTTGTGTAGAAGTCAATTTGGCAGATTAAAGCACACCTAAGGTACATCATTTTATCTGCAAAACAAATACAGTCTACTGCCTAAAAAGGGAAACACCCATGTTAGGGAGAAAATACAAAAGTATATGTGTCAAGTATTAGAATACCCAATTCTAATTATATTTGTTGAAGGCAAAACAGGCAATAAAAATATTACTTATATTATACCTACAGCACAACCTTTTTACAAACCACTCAAAAATCTCAAATAAACTTTTAAGCTTTATATTTAATTTAATTGTTCTCTTTCTTAATTATTTGAATGATTACTATGACTTTTATAATATTGATTGATTTTTCTAATATTATAAATGTATATAGCATGAATTGATGGGAGACAAGGGAGGATCACATTTCTTACTTATTCTATTTTTATTTTTATTATTTTCCTCTCATCTACTCGATGAACATTTTAATTTTTACTTTTATTCATTTTTTTCGACCTCTCTTATATGAGAAATTTCTTCCATCACATGTTTATTTTATTTTTATAGAAGGAATAGAGATAGGAAGACAATAGATAACTACTATTTACTTTTAACACTCTTTCTTGATATTAACTCTCATTTTTTGTACCACTTTTAATTGATTAATAAATTTCTCAAATTTAATAGGACTCAAATTTTTTGTGAACATGTCAACAACTTGATCATCTGTCTTGATATATCTCATCCAAATCTCTTCTTACAAAACATTTTTTCTATTAAAATAATAATGTACCTCCACATGTTTACTTATGTCATGAAATACCATATTTTATGCCAAGTGTTGCTGATTGTTATCACTATACAATGAAACTACATCATCTATTTGTAAGATCTATATGAGTGATATTTATGGACAAAATATATAATTATAATTTTAGTTTCTAGGTGTGTCTTAGAAGAATATTTTTAAGTGAAGAAACTATCTAGTCTCAATGATCACATCTTAAGTATATCTTTGTTCCCATGTACACTAGATTGCATATTAGACACATAGGAACAATATGAAAATAGGATACTCAATTGATTGAGTAGTGATTAGATTAATCGAACTGAATTATATTACCTGTTGAATTAATTATTTATATGACTATATCGATCGATGAATTAACTCGATCAATCGAGCACTAGATCGATTCATGTTTTTGAAAATTAATTAATTGACACATTAGATTGAGAGGACATTCGATCGAGCACTTGATTAGATCGATCTAGCAACCGAGGCTTTGATTTTAAATTATATTTCTGAAATGAATTGAATTATCTTTTTTCTATATTATCCTTATTTATTAAGACTCATTTGACTAATTTTATGGACAAGATGGCATTTATTTTGACATAAAGTGCTTCAAAATTTTCTATAAATATAAATCTAAGCACATAATTAAAACTAACCATAGAAGAGCTTAATTATGCTTATTCTCTTCGTCTTTTATTCTTTCTTACTTTGCTAAAAGTTTTCAAGTAGACTTTTCTATTAAGTTAATTTATCAAATATTTGTAGTTGTGTTTGATAGATTAATAAGCCTACAATAATAATTATTTTATTGGGCTTTTAGCTGATTCTTCTAGAGTTGCTCATTGTTTTCGTTTTATCTGATATATTATTTAAAGTAACTAGTTAGAGTTATTAATTATTGAATCTTATTTAGAACATACACATGTACTTGTGTTTATGTGCTAACCTTTTAGGTGACAGTGGTATGGGTTTGATTAACTCATGAGACTCAAGTATTTTTCAAAACACTAGTTCGGATATGAATGTCTTTTTTTGTAGAGACTATAATGAAAACGATAGCTTGTAAATAGGTTACTTGGGGACATTATCTGGGTGGGTAATTTGAGCCATAGCCTTGTAACTATGTGCTTATTTTTCATTGTGGATAGTTAGATAGTTCGGTAGACTATTGGTTTTCTCTTAGGTCATTGATATGACCTAGGTTGTTTCTACCTTAAAATCTCGTGTGTTAATCTTTATATTTATGCATTACTTTATTTACAAGCAATTGCATGTCTAGCTGTTCTTCAAAATTTTAGTTTGTCATACTTTCATTGATATTCCATTAATTAGATTAATACATCTGTAACTAAATAAGCAAAATTTCATTTGGTATTAAAGCGGTTACTAGATACACTTAGTATGCCTAGGATCTTGTTATGGATCACTTGAGAGAGAGTTTATCTACAACATGTGCACCATATTTTAATGGGTCCTATTACCCCTATTAGAAGGCTCGTATAAGAGACTTTCTACGGTTTATAAATGAAAGCGACTATAACTCTGTACTTTATTGTTGGGAACCACCTACAATTTTCAAAGATAATATTCTTACTCCTAAACCTAGAAAGACTGAACCACCAAAGATCAAATTAGTAGTAACTAAAATCAAAAGGGTATTAATGTTATTTTCAATATTGTGTCTACTAATGAGCTCTGTTGTATTTCTCATGTTGAAATTGTTAAATATGCTTGAGATATTTTAAAGGTTGCCCATGAGGA
Source organism: Hippophae rhamnoides (assembly GCA_033030585.1). Lineage (NCBI taxonomy): Eukaryota > Viridiplantae > Streptophyta > Magnoliopsida > Rosales > Elaeagnaceae > Hippophae > Hippophae rhamnoides. The sequence continues at coordinate 74,026,549 of CM065427.1, forward strand.
TACTTTACAAGTTAAACAAACAAAACTTCACATGCTTAGTTCTCAATTTAAGAATATTACGATGAAAAGGATGTGACTTTTTCTTAATTATATATTAGATTATGTGATATTACTAACACAGCTATCAATCTTGGAAAGAAACTTGATGATTTCAGAATAGTTTGAAAGATTTTCTACTCATTACTAAATCGCTTTCATGCAAAGGTCACTGTCATTAAAAAAACAAAGATGTAGACGCCATCAAAATAAAGGAACTCGTTGGCTCACTTCAAACCATTGAGTTGAGCTTTCAAAAACCTTCAAAGAACAAATGTATCATTTTCAAAACTACTATAATTGAAGACAATGACAATGATAAAGAAGAATTGATATTATAAACAGAAGATTGAACAAAATCATCAACAAAAAGTATCCTTTAAATAAAGGACAATCAAGTTGTCAAAAGAATCCTTTAATTAGTTGTACATGTGATTAAAAAATCTGTTAAGTTTATGCTTGTCTGTTATCATTATGGTAGAAAATGTTAAATTAGGATCAAGTATAGATTTTTGATAAATACTTCTAAATGTAATAATGTTTTCTATGCTTCACATAATAGGACTTATAACCATCATCCATATATGTATGTTGCATCATAGTCTAAGATAATGAAATTTATGGTATGCTTAGGTTAGATGATGTACTGCATGTTGATGGATGATCAACACATGAATTATGTGCGATAAATATACAAGTATACGTATCATAACAAGTAATAAAATGATAAGAAAATATCGTTCCTATGAAAATTATGTTATTAGAAACTAATTTTTAAAAAAAATTAATTTTTTTTGTGTTTTTATATTTTAAGAAAGTAAAATTAAATAAACTAAAAATAAATAACAATAATTAATGAAATCAAATTTGGGATACATAATTTTCCAATTTTTTAAACATGTGAATCACTAAAATCTCTCAATATAATTATTAATTAATTACATGATCAATTTCATCTAACCTAGCATGTAATCCTCTCTCAAGTAAACTATACATCGTATAATAATTAACTTAATCATACTCTTATGTCAATTAAATTGCATACTACTCATTAAGTTTATCAATTATGGATCACATATATAAGAATCATACATCTCTGCCTAGAAACTATGCATATTATTTAATCAAGACAAATAATTAAATAATTATCTTAGATATATTTAATTGACTCTATAGATCAATTGTTAGCCAAACAATTAATAACATAAAAATTATATTAAATAATACAATTAAATTAGAATCATAATTAGGGTAAAATATTAGATCATCACATGATGAAAATTAAGTTCATAAGACTCATAGATTAATAAATTAATTAGACATATTTTTGTTTATAAAGCTCATAATTTTCATTAAAAAGACATAAAAATTGATAAAGAAATGAGTAGAAGAATAAATATAATTAATCTTTTGAATTGTAATACCAATCTCCTCTTGAATCTCTACCAAAATTGTATCTTCTTTTGATTTTTTTTGTAATTTTCTCTCTTCATAGCTCCATTGATAAAAAAATGTTAATTATGGCTCCTTAGGGTTTATGTGATTAGGGGGTCAAACATAGCTCAAATTGAACCGTCAGATCAGCTTTAGATAAAGGTCTGAGATCAAAACAAGCAAAATTAACAATACTAGCCAATATGAGCAAGACATGTGGCACATGGAATTCATTGGACGAATTAGAGCATGATGCGTGGAAAGGAAAGATTGATCTTGTCAACGCCACGTGATGTAACATGATCCATGGTAACAGATAGTATGGTACACGCGTGGCTTGCCCAGTCATGTTCTCTACTTGCATGACGTCCACGTGGTAGTTTCTGATTGATCATGCGTTACAAATTCTAAAAAAAATTTAAAAATTATATTTTCATCCCTCTTTACTATAGAATTCATATTTTAATATTGTTATCCTAAAAAATACTTCTTATTGAATAAAAAGAACAAATATTAAGTAAAAAATATATTGATGACTCTATTTTCATAGAGTCGTCAATGTACTTAAAGCCAACCTAATAAGCATTACTCAAATTGGTGACAAAAATTATAGTGTACAATTTATCAACAATCATTATATTATAACAGATCCAGAAGTTGAATGTGTGGCTAGAGGAACTAGGTCTTAGGATAATTGCTATTGTATTAATATAAGCCCTATTGTTACTACTTGTAAATTAGCTAATGATAATTCGATTTCATTGTGGCATCAAAAGATGAGACATATCAATTTTAAAGATTTTGTTAACTTAAGGACAAAGGAAATTGTGCGTGGTCATCCTATGCTTTTTGAAAAAAATTTGTGTATCATGTCAACTTGGCCACCAAACTTACTCTTATAAGAAAATCAAACAAGTTAACACAAGTAGAAGACTTGATTTAATTCACATTGACCTCTAGGGTTCCATGAGAATTGAGAGTTTAGGTGACAAGAAATACATTATTATTATTGTTGACAATTTTTCTCATTTTACATAGGTTGGATTTCTAAAAGAAAAATATGATGCTTTCGACTTCTTTAGTTCCTTTTGTCTTAAAGTATAGATTTAAATAGAGAATAGAATAAACAATGTAATGAGACTAAAGACATATCATGGGAAGGAATTTGAACACTTAAGATATGATAAATTCTACAAACAATATGGTATAACTCATGAGTTCTCAGTACCAATTACCCCACAACAAAATGAGATATTAGAAAGGAAGAATCAGGTGTTATAAGAGATGACAAAAGTCATACTACATGCAAAGGAAATTCCCAAGAGGTTTTAGACTAAGGTAATAAGTACTTTATGCTACATAATGAATCGTGTCTACCTACGTCCAGGTACAAACCAAACTCTTTATAAGTTATGTAAATGTAAGAAACCTAATCTTAAACATCTACATGTGAAATGTTACATTCTTAGCAACCATCAAAAGCCTTTATTGATCCATAATTTCTAGAATATGTTTATAAACTCAATAAAGCCCTTTATGATTTGAAACAAGCCTTTAGAACTTGGTATATGAAACTTATAACTTATCTATTGAACAACGGTTTTGTTCAAAGGAGAGTTGATAAGACTCTTTTTATTAAAATAACCAAAAAAGATATATTCGTAGCTCAAATATATGTTGATGATAGTCTTGAGGTCAACATCCATTTCTTTTGTTGATAATTTTTTGAACTAATGACTAATGAAGTTGAAATGTCTATGATAGGTGAGTTCATATACTTTCTTAGTTAACAAATTAAACAATTAAAAAGTGAAATCTTTATTTCTCAAACTAAGTATACAAATAACTTAATTAAGAAATTTAGATTTGAAATAAGTAAGCATTTGAAAACACCCATAAGTATTAGTGTCAAGATCTTAATAGATAAGTCGGGTAAGAGTGTTGATAAGATGTTATTTAGAAGCATGATATAAAGCTTGTTATATCTCACATCAAGTATACCTAATATTTGTTTTAGTTTTGATGTTTGTGCACATTATCAATCAGATCATAAGGAATCACACATTAATCATGTCAAATGGATCATTAGGTATGTCTCTATAACAAAAAACTTTTGTATTTGAAAAACTTCATGTGAAATTAATGAATACACAGATGCGAATTGAGCAGGAAATCAAGATTTAAGAAAAAACACTTCAGGTGTATACTTCTATATTAGGAATAATATTGTATTATGGCATAACAAAAAATAAAATTTCATCTTATAATCTACTATAGAAGTAGAATACATTGCTCTTGGAAGCTCTTGCACACAACTTCTATAGATGAATAGTATCCTTAAGAAATATGGCTTTGAATAAGGTACAATCCCCTTATATTGTGATGATACTAGTGACATATGTATCTCTAAAAAACCAATTCAATATTCTTGAATAAAACATATAGACATTAGACATCATTTTTTAGGGAACTAGTAGAAGATAATTTTTTATCTCTTGAGTTTGTACATATTGAAAGGAAATTAGTTGATTTATTCACTGAGACACTTGATACTAAAAAATTGAATATCTTAGAAATACTTTAGAAATTTGCATTATTGATTAAAATTTTCGAATATTTTTCTTTTGTTATATTTTTTGAATATATATATATATATATATATATATATATATATATATATAATAGAAAGTAGACAACTACATAAAAGTCAACCATTGTGTCAGACTTTGATAATATCCTACAAGTTTGATTAAAAATAAAAACTATAGATTATAAGCTACTTATAACTCAAGAAAATTTCAATAAATAAATCAATCATTGACCGTCTTACTCTAATATCAATTGTTAAGTATTATAATACACAACTCTAATTATATGTGTCAAAGACAAAGCAAGTAATAAAAATATTACTTATATTATATCTACAATTAATTACAACATAACCCTTTTACAAACCACTCAATAATCTCAAACAAGTTTTTAAGCTTTATATTTAATTGTTCTCTTCCAATGGTACATCTTATTTGAATGATTACTATGCCTTTTATAATATTGATGGGAGAGAAATAAGGATTGCATTTATTTATGTATTTTTTACTTTTATTATTTTTCTCGTGTCTCCTCAAAGAAAAAGGATACATGATCTTTTTAATATTTATTTGTTAATTTTTCTCGACCTTTCTTATCAAAGGAAATTTCTTCCATCGAATTATGAGAGAGAGAAAGGAAAAGGCGATAAATAACCAACATTTACTTATAACATCTCACCCATTAATATATTAAGGAGCTTAACATACAATTTTTAGTAAATAACTGTTAGATGATTAAAAAAACCTAATAAATCAACCAAATATTTACATATGCATTATTTAGCAAAGTAACATGAAATAAGGCTCACAAATTAGAGACAAAATTCAACCAAAATGTACCACTAAACAAGATAGAAAGACCACTTTGAAACAGAATCGAAAGACAGAGAGTATTGAAACTATAAAATAGGAAATAGGAAAAACAAAAGAACTAACAAACCAATCCAACAATGAAGAGCAACCATCATCTCACAACTCTAGCAAGCAAAATCAACTATGTTTTTCTCTAAGTCAACAACTTCATTTTTTTAGATTAAACCTCCATGATTAGACCTAACCCATTGAGATCAAGTCCTTCATTCCTAATCCAATCCTTATAATGTGCACGAAGCAATGCATTAACATTGGTCGGCTTTTGAGAATGGAGATGAGTCGTTATAATAAGAACATAATCAACATGCTTAACCACGTCCAAAACCCCTAAATCAATTGTAAGATCAATTTGATAAAAAAAATGTGTAACTCTTCCATTACCACAAAAAAATATAGAGTAATTAAAGAAAATGAATAACAAAATAGTGAGAAAAATTAGAAAAATATTTATATTATATTTAATAGTGGAAATTATTATTATTATTATTATTTTTTAATTTATTTTTGCCGATTTCTTTTAAAAGTATGAAGTCTTCATACGGTGGGCCATGATACGCTGCTCTTTTGTGTTGGTAGATCACGGTCCAGTACTTTTAATTCCCTTGTTTGGAAAACGTGCAATATTAGTTGAACGAATAAAATTTTATAATTTACCAAACGTTCATATTTTCTGTATAGACCTGACAAATGGTTATTGGTTATTAAAAAAAAAAATCTAAGCAATAAATTATTTTTATATAATCACAAATAATTATAATTTACCTCATATATTAATTATTATTATTATTATGTAATTAAAGGTATAAAAAGTGCTGGTTAATAGCTTAACCGACATTTACACCAATAATCTTCACACCTGTCACTATTTGGCAACCGGAATTTCAACAAGAATATTCTCAAAAACATTTATCAGATCCCGGGTGACTAAATACTTCTCTGCGCAGGCTATTACTATAAGACCGTATGATCTAATTATATTCAAGGCTTCGCTCAATAAATTATTGATCACACCGACTTTAGTAGAAAAAGTCATTAAGATCAACAGCTACGATTTCTTGCAAAGGAACGCCAGTGCTTGGGTTTAAAGTTAGAAGGGACGCTAAGCCACCTTCCGCTTTACTTTACCTGGTAAACAAAAGAAGGCCAAGACGGTCTATCAAACCAGGACACTTTGTCACCCTCTCCGTTCAAATTACGCGGACCACAGGAATGACGCTCCGAGACTCTAAGTGCAACCAAAGGTAGAAGTAGAAGAGGCTTCTGGATTTCGTGCAGTGAATAGTTTTCTTTTAATCCAGTATTAGTTTTTGCGGTTGGGATTTACTCGTTGAAAAGTTTTGAAATTTGAGAGAGATAGAGATAGAATAGAAGGATATGCAAACGGAAGCAAGAGTAGGTGTTGTGGTGGAAGGAGGACCGAGAGCTCTCAATACTGGCCATGGAGCTGTGGCCGTCGAAGGCGGTGTTAGAAATCTAGCACAGCAAAAGCAGCGACAGAACCAACATTCGCAGATCGGAACGATTTCGCAGCTTCTCGCCGGTGGTGTTGCCGGAGCTCTTAGCAAAACTTGTACAGCGCCGCTGGCTCGTCTCACTATTCTCTTTCAGGTGGGGTTCTATTTTTTTTCTTTTTTTTTTTTGGAAAAAAAATTTGGAGTGGAAAATGGAATGACTTTTTGTCTGGAGGAAGAGTTGAATTGTTCGGGATGTGACGGCTTGAATAATTTTTGGCTATGCCAAAAATGGATATTGAATAATACCACTGTTGGTAGGTTCTTTTGAATACATATATTTATGTTATGCTCATTAGCAGCTACAGCTTGGAGTTGGAGGAATAAGAGCAAGAATACGAGTTTGCCCGTTATTCTTGTTCTTTTGCCCAGACCCAAAAATGGAAAAATTGGTATTCTTATGCTTGGATTGGGGATGTGGCTGGACTTCTTGTGATTGGTTCTCGGTGCAGCGGCATTGTCGGTTTTTAGGGTCTACTTTAATTGTACATTTGCTTCCACATTATTCAGTTTTTCTAGTTGGTGCTTCAAATTAGTTTTTGTGGAGCTGTAAAAGTAAAACCCAACACTTATGGAGAGTGCTTTATTTGAATTGCTGGTGGCACATTTTAGAAGTAATGTCTGTATGCAGTATCCTCTCCATCAACGTTTTATAATTCTTTGTATAATTAACAAATATTGGTACAGCGTCCATGTCATGATCTCAGGTTAGTGTTTTGATTCATACTGATGGTATGTATTCTCAGGTGCAAGGTATGCACTCTGATATAGCAACAATGAGAAAGGCTAGCATATGGCGTGAGGCTTCTCGGATTGTTGTTGAGGAAGGTTTTAGAGCTTTCTGGAAAGGAAATCTAGTCACTATAGCTCATCGTTTACCTTATTCTTCAGTTAACTTTTATGCTTATGAGCACTACAAAAAGGTTGGTACAAAGATCTAAAGAAGAACTAACTGCATTATTAACCTGTTGCTTCAAGTTTATTGTCTGTAAAGTTTGGTCATATTTTCTATTTTTTTTTTCTCTTTACAGTTTCTTCAAAAGATTCCGGGATTGGAAAGTCGTAGGGAAAACAAGGGTACAGACCTTTTTGTACATTTTGTAGGTGGTGGTTTGGCTGGAATAACAGCTGCATCAGCCACATATCCATTGGATCTTGTAAGAACACGCCTTGCAGCTCAGGTATGAATAGGCCTGGTGAGAAAAAAGAGTGCTATTTGTATCTCTTGTTGGTACTCATTTTTCATGTTGCCTAAGAACTTAATGTAATTTACTTTAAATAAGGTACTACCAGTGTTTTTAGTTCTTTTATTTCCTTCTATTTACTTCTCTGTGAGTGATCATATAATTTTATAGTTACCCATCTATTCTAGCCAATTGTTTGTGAGCATCCCTTTCCCCTTTACCATTACAATATAAGGTTTCTTGTATGTAGGTAAAAGCATCTCATTTCTCTTGACCTTTGGACTCTTCATTTTTCATCAAATATCCTTGTCAAGCAGATAAGACAGAGAGATGTCTGGACGCTCTATGTTGGTGGAAATTTACATAAAATTTAGAAAATAGTAGTGTCGGACAACCTCATGTATACCCAAAAATTTAGTACTCCCGAAGTCCTAATCAAAGTAGTCTAACATAGCTAATATCATAGGCCAATAGAATTACCATTTAAAGGTATAACAAGGAGCAAATCTTTATTTCAGGCTTCAATTGGCATTTTCTACTGTTGAGTCTACTTGATGCCATTTGTAGTTTAATTCCCCGGAGTTGCCTTTTATTCTTGTGATCCAGTCTTAGCTGTAGTTTATTTTGAAATCTATAATATGGCAGTTTTTTATGTTCTATTGGACTAAATTGCAGCAGACTTTTTCTCTCGTTTTAGACATACTTAATTGAATTAGTAAGATAAATGCATGGTTTTGATTTGTTTCCCGATCAATTTATCACAGCATGTTAACTCATCTTATTTGAAGACTCACAGTGCATTAATTACTGTAAATGACATAACTAAGCCTAAAATCCACAACTGCCTTTTCATTTGTTAGGCTTCATAGCTGAAAGTTTGTTTTCAAATTTGCAGACAAATATTATGTACTACAAAGGCATTTGGCATGCTTTGCGAACTATAATTCGAGATGAGGGTATTTTTGGACTCTATAAAGGACTTGGAGCGACCCTTCTGGTATGCCTATTTGTTACCTTTTCTTCTATTCATCAAAGAAACCTACTTTAGTACCCTGCGCTGGATGTGTTATGGCACCTGACATTCCAGTTTCATAACCATGTTGATTGGTTACATGACCATGTAACTGGTTCCATAACATACCAGACTGTCCTAGATCATTTCTCTCGAATTCTCAAAAGATATCTTTTTTGGCATCTCTTATTTCTGCTGCCTGCATATTATACAGGGTGTTGGGCCTAATATTGCTCTCAGCTTTTCAGTGTACGAAACATTGAGATCTTGTTGGCAGTCACACAGGTGAGAATTTAGAATTATTTAATAATTGTACAGTCTATCATCTTTTTGTCTTTTATTTTAAGCCCAATTGCTATAATTTAAATATCTTAATTTTTAAATCCAGACCCGAAGATTCTACTATCTTGGTTAGCCTGGCTTGTGGAAGTTTTTCTGGAATAGCATCCTCAACAGGTTTGTTATCCTAGACCTGTTCTATCATCTCCTCCGAAGCTTTCATTGAACTTGCCATGTTACTTTTTTGTATTAATTAATTGGATTTGGAGTGGCTATTCTACATGTTAGTTATAGTTGGTAGTGTCATGATTTCCATTGCATTTTTTTCTGGTATTTCCTCTGACCAGATTCACTTATCCTTCCCCTAGCAATTTGGGGTCATAACTTGGCAACTGTAGTAAGTTTCTTGTTAGATGATCTCATCTAGTGGCATTTAACATTAATAGATACTATTTTCCTCTTAATAAACTTTAGGTATAATTCAGAAAAGAAGTTGATGTGTGCAGCCATTACTATGCTTTTGATGCAGAGACAGGATAGGGTGCAGGCTCTGCACCAATTATTTAACCAGACTGACCCCTAGAACGAGAGCCAAGACAGGAGTGAGTTTATCTGGCCATTGATTATTTTAGTAAGGAAACAAACAAGAATGGTCTTTTATTTTTTATTCATCTAACTTGAATATTATATGAAGATCTTGCTTGGATTAACTTAATTTTTCCAAGATTTCTTCAGTAATGCGTCTCCCTGAGTCTTGCAGTTCCTTAGTTGGGTGGCACTATTCTCAGGTGAACCTATGTTCTCTCGATTATCCAAATGTGAGAGGTGTACTCTGAGGTATGCTTCTCACTTAGGCTTCGATTTATGATGGCTTCATGGTTAATGATCCGTCAAGCCTCACCACTGTAAATGAGAGTATTGTGTTCATTGATGTACATAGGTTTAATTAGGTACCGTACTACATGCAGCTGATATTAGAATTAAAGTTAGATTTAACAATATGTCTAGTTATTTTAATCCTCAGCCAAAAATTAAAACTAATCCATTTGATTTGGGGGAAGGTGGCTAAACGAGAAACACAAATTTTATGTAGTTACCCATAGTTCCATTGCTTTTTACATAAAAAGCCAAACCAAGAACCAATTGATTGTTTGGGAGTTACTCATTAGCTAGCAGATCATTCAAAATAGCAATTTGATTTTGTCGTTTGCTTTTCATTAAGAAAATACTTTTATCATGCGGGTGTCTTGGCTTGAACCTTTGCCTGAATATGAGTAAAGGAGATGCTAGGCCAGACCACAAAGCCATATAGGATTAGTACATAGACATTGGAATTTTTTTTGCCCGTTAGTGCTGCCTCAGCCCTTTTAGGGTGTGCTCTTCATAGTCAGGGTTATCTATTTCCTTTTACTGGAGCTATGCCTCCTAAAATAACAATATTCTAATCCTTTAAAGCTATTGTCATCCTGCAGCCTTACATTGAATTAAAAAAAAAATTGCCTATAAAGATTAAACATATATATAATTTTTTTCATAGATCTATGGCACCGATATGTAGATTAGTGAATGATTCCTCTGATCCAGTATAACTTGGTCTGGCTTGTCAAGATACAACTTTTATCATAAACTTTACAGCAGCTACTAATAAGTAACAACAATCAATTCCTTTTCATTTTAATGGACATGTTGAAACAACTGCAACTACCTATGTTACTCATTTTTTAACAGCAAGTGTTGAATTGCCTTTTTTATCTTTTTGTGCAGTAAGTGTTGTATTGCTTGTCAGTGAGATTTTATTGTGGGTAATTAAAGGATTTATTATTGGTTTTTATGGTGGCGTACTGACTGCTCAACTCCGGTACTAGTATTTTGTGTGAAGCTTCTTGGGGTTTGTTTACTGATGTATTTTATCTCATAGCTTTTCTAGAATTAGTAGAAGTAACTGTACTACTATTCATCACTTTAAGTGGCACATCGATTTGTTGCATTACACCTGAAAATTAACTCAGTTTGGACTGCAATATTTTTCAGAAACATTAAATTTGTAAATATGTTGTATTCATGGCTTTCTTTTTAGTAGTAATTACAAATATTTATTTTCTCAATGATCCATTTTTTCGTAAATTTTGTTCCATGTTGTATACATGTCCAACTTTTATGTGGAAACTAATCGTGCATTTTTCCTTCTTCTTTTTAAATAAAGAATATAAGATTTGACACAAGTAGTATGTATGCCTGCAGAATATTGTGCTCACTCTTGTATAATATGCAGCAACGTTTCCGTTGGATCTTGTGAGAAGAAGGAAACAATTGGAAGGAGCAGGTGGTCGAGCCTGTGTCTACAAGACAGGACTGTTTGGTACTTTTAAGCACATAATGAAGACAGAAGGTTTACGAGGCTTCTACAGAGGAATACTACCAGAGTACTACAAGGTGGTGCCCGGTGTTGGTATTTGTTTTATGACGTATGAGACACTGAAGATGCTTTTAGCTGATAGATCAGATGGCTTGTAGCCGCAAATATTTAACTTGTCATCTTTGCAATTAATAATAGGAACCGTTCAGAGTGTTGTAACATCAACTCCATTTTATTAACGATTATTCTCATGGTAGTTAACTGTAATGCTACTGTGAGAATTGCATTTTTTTCCCTGTATAGATTAAAAACGTCTTCTATTAAAAACACATGAAATATAATTATACGGTTGATTTACACTCGAGATTCTGTTTCCATGTCAATTGTACAGATTGGGTTTGATATCCTGCAGGTATTCATTTGTAATCAAAACCCTAAAAAAACATTTATGGTCGTTGAGGTACATTACAGTTGACTTGCAATTCGATGGAGATATTTAATTCTTGTTAAAAGAGTGTCGTAATTATTTTCATTGTTAGAGATGGGTGGTCACTATTGCAGTGCGTGCTTGAAATCTTTTGGGTTTAATAGCACCACATAACACTTATCTCACCTTAGTTTCATTTTTACTATCAACTCACGCCCCCGATTTTTCGTTCCTTTTTTTTTTAACAGGTTTCTTCCATTTTTTTTAGGTTTCTAGTTTCATTTTTATTATTTAGCAAATTTTTTTATATACTCATTTTGTCATTGAGGAACATGAAAAAACATGTTCTTACATATGTTATTCAACATTTCTTTAAACAAAATATTTTGAATTATACGTTGTTTAGATCATTTTAAACATATAATTTTTTTCACATATTTTGTTTTGAGCATATATTGTATACGCTAGGTAGGAGGCGATGTGGTGGAGTTATTTTATGAAACTTGGTGAATAAGTAGGCTTTTAATAAAACTGAACTACTCTTATTATTTGTTCTCTTAAGAAAAGGATTGGTTGACAATAAAGGGCAAAGTACGCTAATGTAGCTCAACCTCGGCATGCATGAAGCATGTAACTTATTGTCTATTCAGAAAAAAAAGAGGAAAAAAGTCACGCTAGTGCAATGGAAATGAAATATGCTTGTTATGGGAATGGAAGAGTCATTGTTCAACTTGTACCCGGAAAACCTATAATAATTAGAGACATGATTACTCATGATTCTGTTACGAGTTGAACTTTTCAGAAGCAGCAGATCTTTTTACCTCCAATGGAAAGGAAGAGAAGGAATTCAATATGCAAGTTTTGCACATCATAAAGGGAAACTTCCGGTCAGACGCATGTGATCAAGGGTGCAACGTAAACCATACTTATTGACAGCTGCGTTAGCTGTCCTGAATCCTCTTCCATAAGCTGAGGAAGCATCATTGGCAATTTGGTGCAGAAAAAACTCACCAAGTTTATTTTCAACATTAGACTTTCCACCTTTCTTTGATGAAGAGGAAGAGGAAGAGGAAGAAGCTGCTGATGTAGAAGGCATGTTTCTAAATGCTGGCATTACTTCTGTTTCGAGCCACATGTAAGATAACACCTGACAGATACCTTCCTCTACCTCAAGATTAAGATTACGGTAGCCTGCATAGTTAATTATATAAAATGAAAAGTGTAATTTTAAGGTTGAATGGTATTATTTGGAAATGGGGAGATGAGTGGAATTTCATAGGCTCCCTCTTTTGTATATTCAATTAATTGTGCTACCAGATAGACTACGGAATGAAATGTATAGACTACAGAATGAAATGTGTTTATTAATAGTACGTTTACCTTTAAGGCGTAACCATCCATGCATCAATTCATGAGCAAGAATTGCACCTGTTAGTAATCTGCACCACCAAGGAAAATAAAACAGGGACAATTATGTTAAGTACCTATCGAAGTTCAGTATCCTTGAAATTTAGTTTGATTTCTAGCAAAAGCTTATATTGAATATAAATTATGAACTCGGAGAAAAAAAAGGATCAATGCAATAAGAAAGCGACGAAAGCCATAGCAATCACCTTGGAAGACCATAGAGAACAAGAATGGCCGTTACTTCACATCTTCGAGTCAGCTTTTGAGGTTGAGTTCTCATTCCTATAAGTTGGTGACCCCCAATTCTCGGCCTATTGAGTATCTAGAAGTAAGGCAATGGAAACAACAATTAAGTCTTTGGCACTTTGTTAATGAATTATTTCAAAGGCAATAAAGACAAGCAAATAGTAGAGTTTTCGATATATACACTGCTGACGGTCTGTTCTTCAGAAAGACACAAACCCCTGGTCTCAGGCATGTGATGAATACCCTAAGATGAACCAATCCTGGATCAGATGACTCGTACAAACTAACAGGTTATGCTTGTGTACTTATTGAAAAAAAAATGTAGATGAAGTAGCATAAGATCACTTTACATTTTTCTCTCCGACAATGGCTTCATTAAGTGCCTGTCTCTCGACCAAAAGCATAGGAATTTGTTGATCTATTTTCATGTTCATTCCCTCATAATAATCTCTAATGGCATGGTAAAGAGGCTGGCAATCACCCGTATCCATAATAGCAGATTCCATGCACTCCAAGCATAAGCTCCTTCCATCTCCCAAGGAAATGTATCTTGCATCCCAAGACTTATCAAAATAGAATAAGAGAGATAAGAAGAAAATTTTGAATTTTTTTTGGAAAAAAATTTCCAGCATCAATTAAATAATCCATGAACTGGCTTATAGAGTATACCTCCAAGCGCTCACAACTGCAACAACGAGCTGTGTTGTCATGTTCGTGAGAAGGACAGTATTTCTGAGACCAAAATGGATGGCACCTATACTCAATCAAACCAGCTCTATTTGTTGGGATCTGAAAATTATGAAATCAAAGTATTGTTATGTCTGAAGAAATTAATGTTTGAAGAAATAATCAGAGGAAGAAATAAACGTTTCATTAATCTAATTTCTTAATTTGTATCGGATATTTACATTGTTTATATAGACAAATACTAATTACTATTTCTGTGATTGAATTGTATGATTTGACTTGATTGGTAGTATTAATATTGGAAAAAAATGTTTGGCGTCGGTCAATTGATTGTTGAATTGTGTTTGCGGTGTTTGTTGAATTCAACACTCACTCAAGTTGGTGCATAGATGTCTTTCATGACTTGTATGCAGCTTTCTGTGAATACGATATGAGACTGGCTTTAGTGAAGATGTCGACGATTGATCTTGACTTGATTTTTGGCAATTCCAATGAATTTTCTTCTAACTTTTCTTTAATAAAAAATCAACTTGACATGTTTTGTACGATCGTGTTGAATCGATTATGCGTGATATCACGTATGTGCTTTATTGTCACAAAATAATCGAATTGATTCTTCGCCAGGATATGTCAAATCTTTTAAGAGAGATTGTAACCATAGGCCTCACAAAGCCCAAGTGCCATTCCTCGTATTGACCTCTGTGACGACGGGCCACAACATGTTGTTTTAACTTCATGTTACAAGATTTCCCCTACAAAAGTGAAGTAGCCTGGATGTAGATCGTCTATCATTTATTGATCCAAACGTCAGATCGTCGATGATATACTTCAATTCTAGAAAACTACGAGTTCTTAGGTGAACAATACTCCTTTTCCAGGAAGCTTGATTTTAAATATCTCAAAATACTAATAATCGCATTCATATGTTGTCTCCGGATTATGCATAAATTGGTTTGACAATACTTAAAGCATGTGCAAGGTCACGGGTCTTCAGTGTGTACGAAATACATCAACCTTCCAACAAGCCTTTGGTATCTTTCTTTGTTTGTTGGAACTTGATCAACCTTGATACATAACTTTAATCCTTCCTCTCTTGGTGTTTAAAGGCGGTTGACATCTTTGACAGTTTCTTTTTAATAAATCTAAAGGCATACTTTCTTTGAGATAAGAAGATTCTTCATGATCGAGAAACCTCAATCCTAAGAAAATATTTTAAGGAACCAAGGTCTTTCATTTCGAATTCTTTGGATAAGTAAGTTTGTAGAACTTTCCTTTCTTCAAGATCATTTCCGTTACTATCATATCATCAACATATACAATAAGTGCGGTGATCTTTACCATACCCCTTTTTAGAAATAAAGTAATGGTTCAATTGCTTTTCTTGTAGCCAAATGCCTTCATTGACCTTGTGAACCTCGCCAAAACATGCTCTTGGGGATTGTTTCAATCCATACGCTGATTTTTTTAATTTGCACACCTTTTCTCCATGGATTGTGGATTTCTTGATTCCTGGTGGTAAATCCACGTAGACTTCTTCAATTAAATCTCATTGTAGAAAGGCATTTTTTACATCAAGCCCGATATAATGGCCAATCTAAATTTGCGAAAGATACCAAGACCGAAGCAGGTGTTAATTTTGGCTCACAGTGCAAATGTTTTACGTATAGTCGATCCCATATGTTTGAGTGTATCCTTTTGCCACCAATCTTGCTTTATATCGTTCAATCGTAATTATCTGCTTGATATTTTCTTGAAAAAAATCCATCGACATCCAAATTCTTTCTTTGTTGGTGGACGATCGACAAAACTCCCAAAGTTCTATTTATTTCTAAAGATTTTAGTTCTTCATTCATAGCATCTTTCCATTTTTGGTCATTAAAGCTTCCGCACAACTCGTTAGGAATAGATACAAACAGATAATTGATTCACAAATGATACGTTTGATTTTGACAAACGATGTTTAGAACATACATAGTTACTCACGTGGGATATTTGACTTTACTAGAAATCTCGGTTCATACATGGCTTTAGGAATACCTCATTGGGGCGTGATGGAAGTATTTTTCTGGTTGGTTCAATAGTTGGAACATCCTCTGCAAAAGCGATTGGTTAGGTATATCGGCCAGTTTGTGGAGAAGGAATCTCGTACTCATTTAGTGGTAGTAAGGAACTTCGATGATCTTGAAGTTGATGAGGACTTGATTCCATTTCCCTGAAGTCTTGTCTATATTGAGAGTTATTACCATCCCGAGATTCAAGTTATTTGTATTTTCCTCGCATATAATTTGTCTTTCTTCATAAGGAAGCAATTTATATGTAAGTGGTCCTAATTTCGACATGGTTGTACTCACCGAAATTCAGTGTAGAGGAGAAATACATTGTATCTTGTGAAAAATAACATCCATGTAGTAGTAATCATTTGTTTTGTAGGAGGATGGTAACACCGATACCACTTTTGTTGTATGGCGTATCCATAAAAACACAACGTATTGCTCGTGGATCCAACTTGCTACGTTGTTGTTTATGTAGGTGTACAAATGCCACACAACCAAAGACACGAGGAGGTAGATTGGGAACATTTGGTGCAATTGCTTCGGTGATGGCTTGTAGTGGTGTTTGGAAGTTAATGGGGCGGAAGGTGTACCCGATTGATTAAATATGCAGCTAGAAAGTAATTGCTTCTCCCCGATAAGATAATGACATATTAGCGTCGATCAATGAGGCACGGACAACTTCCAACAAGTGTCGATTTTTCCTTTCTGTAATAACTCCATTTTGTTGAGGTGTATCAACCAAGTAGTTTGATGAATAATGCCTTCGATTGAAGATATTCTTGAAGCTCGAGAACTTTTATATTCTCTCCATTATCACTTAGAACTTGGATCTGTGTTTATATTATTGAGTACGAACCATTTTATGAAATTTTCTAAATAAAGAAGTTTACCTCGCTTTTAGATTTCATTAAACGGACTCCAAGTCATTCTACTAAAATCATCAATAAATGTAACAAATAACGTGATCCTCCCAACGTAGAGACTTTGGAAGGACCCAATACATCGAGAATGTATAACCATAAAGCGGAGATGGACTTTTATTTAAAGGTTACGGGAAATGAGAGCGATGACTTTTTGCTAGTTCCACCGACATCACACTTTAAAGTAGAAAGATCTAAGCTCAAAAATAAACTTGGAAATAATTTTTTCAAATATCCAAAGAAGCATGACTCCAATCTCATGCCATAGCCATATATTTGATTCATCCTTGTTAGATCCGATTGCTACCAATGCATGTTTTGTTGAATCCAAGTCCAAATAATACGGGTTTCCTTGCCTAACACCACGACCCAATCGTTTATGCTTTGAATGTCCTTGAACACACGAAAGTCAGGCCAAAAAATAACAAAACAAGATAAATCAGTGGTTATTTGAGAAATAGATATAAGGTTATACTCTAAAAGAGAACAACTAATCGAAGTCTAAATTCAAAGTACTAGTGAGAGGCAAAGATCTTTCCCCGATAGTTTGTGTTACCATTAGCGGTCTGCAAAAGCAGTTTGTGTGAAGATGGTTTGAGATTTGTCTAGAATCGAATGTCATATGATCGATTACTGAATCAATTATCCATGTATTATTAAAAGCCAGGAGAAAAACTTTAAGCATCTTACCAACGTGTCTTTGAGGAGGTTCTGACATGATCCTTTGTTGTTTCAAGAATGGTGACGGTGGAGCATCTGTCGTGGATTTTTTCTTCCGAGAGTCGCGGTTGTGATCCACGCGATCAGGATATCCCACCAATTCAAAACATCGTTCTTTTGTATGACCCTTTGACAATGGGTACATTTAAATGATGATTTATCGATCACCACCTTTCGTTTCACGATTGGAAAGAAGAACGATTTTAGATATCGTAAATGGCGGGCGTCAACATCTCTAGATTTTTTCCTTCAATGAGATTAACGTACTACTCAATCGAATCAAGGAATAACAACCTTCTAAATGGGATAGTTTCTTTTTCATAAAATTTGTACCTAACCTGCTCAAACTCATCATCTAATCCGAAGGAAAATATGTATCCTTAGTCTTTCCAACTCTTGATATGATATTAGATCGTGAGGGTCTTTCGTGACCACCTTATCACGATGGTCTAGCTCTTGGAAAATTTCGATTAACTCTCGTAATACTGAAAGTGATTTTCCATTTTGTCTAGAAAGTAAAGGCTTTTGGTTTAAGATAAATACGTAATTAAATCACTTCCATCATAGAATGCTTTCGCCAAAGACCCCAAATTTCAAGAAGCGTAGGTATCAGTAAATATCGCTTCATGATTTGGACTCATTGACATAAGTAGCCATCTCTTCACTTTTTGATTTTCTCGCATACCACTTGTTATAATTGTTTGATGTTTTTTCGGGTTGCAAATTTTTTGTCATGAATATAAGAGAGTTTTTCTCTCTCGCATATGCATTTCTATTATTTGAGACCAAACATCATAATTAGTCTCATTAAGAACAATTCCAAAGATTAAACACACGCTTCTAGGCCAGAGCAGATTGTCTGACAACTGATTTGATTGCTCATGGTAATGAAATTATACCCTCTGTCATGATATTATGGTAACCAAACTAGAAAATGGTGTAATAATTTTAGGGCTAAAGAATATATATATATATATATATATATATATATATATATATATATATTTTGTGTTTTTTTAATATATATTTATACTAAACCGGATAAAAACCATAAAACCGAATCAAATTTGGTTTAAAAAACTTGAAATATTGAACCGGACATTAGAAATCAGGCAGGAAAAAAAACCGGGTTTGGACCTTTAAAATAGACCGAACCGGTCAAAAATATGGAAACTGTGAACAACGTTCAAGAAAAACCGGGTTCAACCGACATCGCCCCGGACCAACTCGAGCCGAACCCGAGGTGAATCGAGCCGAGCCAAGGCGCGGACCGCCTACGCCATGGCCGGACCAGGCCGCACACGCGCCGAACCAGAACCGACCGAACAGCAAGACCGAACCGGCGAACCGGCGAACCAGGATGACACGTCATCATCTTCAACCTCAGGACGGTAGCGCGCGGGGCGCGCGCGCGCGTGTAAAACTCACTCTCCACTTTCAGCGTGGTAGCGTGGAGGTTTTTCTGGCTATTCTGTTTTACCAAAATGTTCGACTGTGTTTAGTAACTGCAAAATTAGGTGGAGAAATACCGCTTAAAAATTGATGTTTGTAATTAATATTTGTAAGGGTGTTTGAATGAAAATTTTTCCGGTAGAAAAAAAATATTTTCGGATAAAGAAATCTACTGTTTTAGAGAACAAGGGTTTCAAATTTGTATAAAGCAAGCGACTTGGGCCTGATACCATGAAGAAATTAATGTTTGAAGAAATAATCGAGAGGAAGAAATAAACGTTTATTAATCTAATTTCTTAATTTGTATCGGATATTTACATTGTTTATATGAACCAAATACTAATTACTTATTTCACCAACCACCATGATTGAATTGTATGATTTACAAATTAGATTGGTAGCAGTGTATATTGGAAAAAAAATGTTTGGTCGATAGCGATGATTGTTGAATTGTGTTTGCAGTGTTTGTTGAATTCAACAATGTCAGCAATCCTAACTTCAAAGATAAACAATATAATGGATGTTGATTGCCTTTCAATCAGTTTGCATTTGTTAGATCTGTAAATAATATAAAAATGGGAATAATTTCTACTTTCTAGTCACAATGATTTTTAAGAATTTTAAAGTAATTTTAAAATCTAGATCTATTCGATTAAGATTTTAAAGAAGTCTTTAAAAATTGGATGGGTGACATTAAGTCTTTTAGTTATGTTAAAATGAACAATTTAATCCCTTTATTATTTTTTTAACAATTCAATCATTTAGTTTTAAAAAAGTGACGGTAAATTAACAATTGTTAATAGCACAATTTTTTTCTAATATTTTCTTAACTTGTTATTAATATATCACTTTTATAAAATGCCTTTAGCAATAAATGACAACTAAAAAATTAATAAAAAAATAAAAGTTAAAATTTAATTATTTATCATTGTTCTGTCAACTTTTCAAAATAAAAAGATTAAAATGCTACAAAAAATAACAAAGGAATTAAACTATTATAACTGACATAACTAATAAAACCTAATAAAACCTGGTGCATTTATTTCTTAAAAATTTAAGATTATTTAAAAGTCATAGATTTTTAGAGATTTTTAAAACTCATGGATTTTTATGGATTTTGATGAAATTTTGACTTAAAAATACACAATATAAAATCTTTGTCCATCCTTGTCTTAACCATGGGATTTCTATGAATTTATAAGGAGATAACCTTTTTTTCCCCTCTAACATACTCAGGATCTATCTCTTAACATAAGATTTATGAAAGTCTATAAAGTAAAATCCATTAAAATTTTAATCACTTTTAAAGTCTTAACAATTTAATAAAGTTCCTTAAATCTATTGAAATTTACAAGTCTTAAAAAATCTATTGAAATTATAATCGAATATACCCTCCAAAACCTTGGTATTTTCAAATGCTAAGGTAAAAAAAGCTTAAATTTCGGACAGTATCCTGCAAAAACGTTGCAGAACTTAACAATACCCGTGAGTGATTCAGTGTACTTTTTAAACAAAAAGGCCTGCTACTGACGATAACTTTTGAAAAAAAAAATTCCCTCGAACAAAATTAATAATCTGACTGAGGAATAAAAAACTAAAGCAAGGGACAATTTCATAATGAAATGAAGTTTCTTACAAATTGGTGACAAACTTCACACTTTGGATGAGCCAGCTCTTTAAAACAAATCTTGTGATATGGATCCTTTCCTGACAAAGAAAACTTGAATAAAGAGAAAATACCAGTAAGTGCCAAGTGAAAGATAACATCCAACCTCTTTTTAGCATGTTTATATGTGAAATGTAACTAAAAGGAACATGAAAGAAAAATGTGTTGGGAAATAACGCAAATTCTCGATAAGTTAGATTTATGAGAAAGCAAGAATAGAAAAATAACACACAAAATTTGATAACGGAGTTCGGCCAATCTTGCTTACGTCTGAGGACATTGGATCTTTTTTCTTTGAAAGGGGAGAAATTACCAAGGTTTTACAACACTCACAACTCCTGACTACACCCAAGAAAATTACTCTACGATTTTCTCTCACAAGCTTTTCTCTCTAAGCTTTTCTCTCAATTGGAATGAACACTTTGGATGATTAATTTCATTACAATTACACATCTATTTATAGGAAAATTCACTCCTTGAATTACTCCCTAAATTAATGGTTCCTTAAATTGTTCCTTGAATTAAACTCCTTGTTTTGCTCCATTTAATTGCACCATGTTTTGCTCCATGTTTTACTCCAGTGTTTTGCTTCCATGTTTTGCTCCTTAATTTGCTTCTTAAATTAAGGAGCTTTATAACAATCTCCAAGAATGTTCCCAGCGAAGGCAGTTGAAATCATGCTTCACACCTTGATCAACGCAAAGACTTTTCTAGTCTTTGTTACTCGAGACCCAGTGAAGTCGAGCACAACTTCGGTTTGTCAATAGTCACCACCTTTGTTAACATATCTGTGGATTTTTGCTTCCTTGAATCTTACTCCAGATATTAACACGTCATCTTCCAATGTAGAATCGATGAAGTGATAACGAAGTCCAATATTGCTTTGTTCTAGAATGAAATGTCAATTCTTCGCCAAGTGTATTGCACTTTGACTATCACTATGCGTAACATTCTTCTCTTGTTTGAATCCCACTAATTAACAAACCTTGAAGCCATATCATCTCTTTACCAACCGATTCTTTGCATACATACTCGACAGTAGTGGATAGAGTGACAATTTTACGTCAGATTGTGACATCCAACCAATACCGTAGTTCCAACAAGAATATATAAGGTGGTCTTCTACGGTGATCAACTTCACCTCCAGAAGTGCGTCTGTGCACGCACTGTACTTTTAACTCTCCTTTACTAAAGTACAAGCACTTTTAATGGTGCCTCGCGAGATACCTCAAAATCCACTTGGCTTCCCCAATGAGTTTTCCACCTGGATTTGACATAAATGCGCTAACGCTCCCCACTGCGTGGCCAATGTCGGTCTCGCATGTACCATTGCGTACATCAAACTTCCAACGGCCGAGGCATAAGGAACCTTAGCCATAATTCTCTCTCTTCTCGTCTGGGTGATCCTGGATGCGCGAAAATGACCGCCGCGGCGTGTGCTAAGCGGCAGCATCGCCGTGTTGAATCTTTGCAAAACACGATTGATGTACTCTGCTCGAGATAAGCTGCAAGGATCCTTTTCTTCTTATTTCTTGTGATTTGCATTCCAAGAATCTTCTTTCTTCGGACCCCAAGTCTCATGTCAAATTCCTTTGACAATTCTTGCTTCAACCTTTTAATATCATCCATATCGAACCTCGCTACTAACATATCATCAACATAAAGTAGTAAAATGATATAACTGACCTATATCTTGAAGTATAACAATGATCAACATTGCATGGAAACCTTCCTCGTACGAAAGGCATCAAATTTTTGTACCATTGTCTCGGGGGCTTGTTTCGTGCCATACAAACTCTTCTTAAGTCTGCATTATGTTCTTCTTCCCCTTTTCGAGAAACCTTAATTTGGTGCATGTATATCTCTTCATCTAAATCTCCGTGAAGGAATGCGCTTCGCGTCAACTGTTCAAGATGAAGATCTTCGATGGCTACAATGCTCAACACTGATCTGATAGTAATAAGCTTCACAACGGGAGCAAAAATGCCAGTGTAGTCACCTCCTTCCTTCTGTTGAAACCACTTTGACAACTAAGAAAGCTTTGTATCTCTTGGAACCATCGTACTCATATTTCACCAGACACCCATTTGTTGTGAAGTGCCTTCTTCCCATAGGTAACTCCTACTAGTTCCCATGTATGCCGTTGGAGACAGAGATTTCATTTCTTCTTTCATGCCAGCCTCCCACTTGTTAGAATCTCGAGTCCGACAAGCTTCATCATAGCATTCGTGCCCTCCATCACCACATATAGTTCATATCTCCCGTTAGGCACATAAGGTCGAGAAGACCTTCTCAATAGAGGAGCTGGAGTAAGAGGTTGTGGTGTGTCGAATCGCGTATCGCTTTGTCCAACAAGTTCCTCCTGTGAGGACTTATTACAATTGGTTCTGTTGCGGAAGATCGGGACATCATCTCGCATTCTGCAAATACCGACTCATTCGTGCCTCGAGTCATTGGCGTCTATTTTATGCATGTCCTTATACATCACCCTTTCGTTGAAAATCACATCTCTGCTACGGATAACTTTCTTCTTTTCGTCATCCCAAATGCGGTAGCCAAACTCATCCTCGCATACCAATGAATGTGCATTTCTTGGATTTGGGATCAAGCTTATTCTGCCTTGATCACTGATATGCACAAATGCTACACAACCGAAAACTTTTAGATGTGATAGTTTCACCTCTTTTCCCCTCCATACCTCCTCTGGTTTTCTATGCTCCAATGGAACGAGATGGGCCTCGGTTGATCAAGTAGCCGTGTCGTGTTCGCTTACGCCCCTTAAGGTTTCGGTAGACATTTGTATACGAATGCTTCGGCTCTTTCTGTCAACGTTCGGTTCGTACGCTCGCCACACCATTGTGTTGAGGCGTGCGGCATAGTTCTTTCCATTCGATCCCGTGCTCATAAGCAAATTTTTTTGAATCTAGTGTCTTCATATTCACCACCATTATTCTGCCTGAGCTTTTTGATCTTTAAACCAGTCTCATTTTTCCACCATAGCTTTCCATCTTCTAAAAGCCTCGAAATACTTCGTACTTATGCTTTAGAAAGTAAACCCACACTTAGAGTGATCATCAACCTGAAAGTCACGAAGCAGTGTTTCCACCAATGCATGATGACGGTCGATTACAGTCCCCAACATCGAGTGAATAAGCTCTAGTCTTTCCTTCTTTGGGATCGCAACTTGTCCGAAAGCCGACTCTTTTGCTTTCAAGTATGCAATCTTCGCATTAATGCCTATCTCCGTAGGCTGAACTCGAAAGTTTTTCCCTTTGAGTGCATAATCTTCATCCCCTTCTCGTATGGCCTAGTCTCCTGGTGCCACGTATTTGGTGTTTCATTGCTTGCGCAACTGTAATTGAACAACGTGCCTACTCTTGTCATGTAAAGAGTACCACTTTTCTTGCCTCGAGCAAGCGTCATCGCACCCTTTGAAATCTTCCAATCATCACCATGGAAGATCGTAGTGTAGCCTTCACCGGCCAACCGTCCCACCGAGATTAAGTTCCTTCGAGATCGGGAATATGCGACATCCTTGAGTTCCCAAACAGATCAGTTTCAACTTAATCTTCACTACACCTTGCCAATAATAGCACATGGTTGATCATCACCAAGATATATCTTTCCAAGGTTTCCGGGACATATTTCTCAAAGAATACTTTTTGTGAAGTAGCGTGGAACGATGCTCTTAATCTAACACCCAGATTCTTCCTTGCTCTCCAAAGAAAGCATATCAATGCATCGTCTCCTCCCCGAGGTGGAAGTAACATTTTTCCTCTCGCCTTCACTTGTTTGTCCTTCTGCACTCTTTGCACCGATTTTTGTAGTGCGATTCTTCCACAATTCCAACACTCGATAGTCTTCGAGC
Source organism: Hippophae rhamnoides (assembly GCA_033030585.1). Lineage (NCBI taxonomy): Eukaryota > Viridiplantae > Streptophyta > Magnoliopsida > Rosales > Elaeagnaceae > Hippophae > Hippophae rhamnoides. The sequence continues at coordinate 74,051,269 of CM065427.1, forward strand.
TATGGGAATTATTAGGATTCCTGGATTGGACTTCCTGTCCTTTGATCTACCTCGGTGATGCCGTTTCCGCCACGTCCATTCCCTTTGGTTGAATTTCTTCCTCTTGACTCGTATGCAAACCGAAGAAGTTGACGATTCACGACTCTCTACGTCGGATCTCTTCACCGAGAACCGATCACGAACATCGTCAAATTTCAACTTATCGTTTCCCGACGAGCTACTCCGCGACAGAGTAGCATTCAACTTTCTCGGTAAAGTTAAGATAAAAGTATTAATGCTCGTACTTCTTCATCGAATTCAATTTTCACCGAACTCAATTGGGTTGTGGCGTGTTGAGTTATCGAGATGTTGAATCTGCGACGCCTTCATTCATCCGCAAATTGAACAAACGCCATCAAGTGCACTTTGTTTGAGGTCACGGCTTCTCATACATATTGGGAGAGGCCATAAGACCAGGTGGTCTTTTCCTTTGCTATGTCAAGGCAACATTATGGGATAGCGTCAATCGAATAACTCGAGGGCTTGTCTACGAAGATTCCAATCTTCTTCCTTCATAGCTTTCTTCCCTGAGAGGTTGATATAGATTTCTTTGATACGAGATAATCCTCTATCTGCATTTTCCAAAACCCAAAATCGTGCCATCAAATTTCTCGAGTTTCACCCTTCCTTCATCTGCGGCCATTGCTCCCACTAAAATCGATTTCCTCTGGATGCGTTTAGACTATTTCTTGCGTAAAATTGGCGAAATCACTACCAATAGCTCGATCACCGGTTGTTGGGAAATAGCATAAATTCCCGATAAGCCGATTTATGAGAAAGCAAGAATAGAAAAATAACACACAAAATTTGATAACTGAGGTTCGCCAATCTTGCTTACGTCTTGGGACTGCTGCCGCAGATCTTTTCTTTGAAAGGGAGAAATTACGAAGGTGTTTACAACACTCACAACTCACAACCCAATTATACCCAAGAAAATTACTCTCAATTTTCTCTCACAAATGCTTTTCTCTCTAAGCTTTTCTCTCAATTTGAATGAACACTTTGGATGATTAATTCATTACAATTACACATCTATTTATAGGAAAATTCACTCCTTGAATTACTCCTTAAATTAATGGTTCCTTAAATTACTCCTTGAATTAAGCTCCTTGTTTTGCTCCATGAATTGCACCATGTTTTGCTCCATGTTTTACTCCATGTGTTTGCTCCATGTTTTGCTCCTTAATTTGCTCCTTAAATTAAGGAGCTTTATAACAATCTCCAAGAAAATGAACACTGAAGCAAAATCTTAAATGAAGAGAAATATCATAACAAGCTCAGGAGACTAAAGGGAATAACAACCTCACTTTCAGTTATTGGATAGCCACAGGAGCGACAGCAGAAGCACTGAGGATGATAATAAGTTCCCATGCATCCCAAATAATTTCCATATGATATCTCTTGTTTGCAGCCGCCACATATTCTGCAAATTATAGGCCTACATGATCAGCATTGTTTAATCAAGATTGCAAAATCGTGGCCTTTATAAAGCAGATGAAATTTAATTTTCTTATGTGAATGGGATATGCAAGGAACTATGTTCCATACCAAAAGATTAATCTATTATGTGGAAACTTGGGGAACTCAAACAACAGTAATCATAACACAGTAGATAATCAATAGGTATCTGAAGCCAAATGGCATAAATGACACAACCAAGTTTAAATTTCCAGAAGGAACGAATAGCAAATTTCAAACTTAAAGCCTAATGTTTGTCATGCACACTTGAGGAAACAGTGTTGAAATTAGGCTAAAATAGCGACAACTGAAATAAATCTTACTTGTATCCCCAAGGACTATACTGTTGATGTACAGGAGGAGGATATAAAGGAGGATTCAAGCTATCTTGATGTGATTTGGAGGGCGCTCCATCATTGTCCGTCTGGAATTTTTGCCCTCCTGATAGTCATTGCATCTTCAGTTACATCTTAAAAGCATTTTCTATATACGTACGTTTCTTTGGGTTTTAAAAAAGAATTCATACAGTGTGATTCTTAAATTTTAAAAAGCTTACCGTTAGGTCTTTTAAGATCTTCAGCCAAAGATAAGGCAATTGCATGATCTAATTCCTCTTTCACCTTTTGAGCTCTGGAGCTGTCGTCCTGATGCCATACTAAAACTTATTAAGAATCTCACTCCCTCAACAAACAATTACTATTATTTATTGGTTCAATTATTCAAATGGTTTACATGAACTTTTCATCGCATCTTTTGGTTAAGGTCAAAAACAATACATCACTAGATTAGCCTAAACCATGAACAATTTCTAATAATTTCTCATAGAAACAATACAAATGCAATAATAATACAAAAGGTAGGGTATGCTAACCATGGCTCTAACAGGTGAGTGCAAAACCATGTTTTCGTCACCAATGAAGTGTGGATGACGACGCCCAGTCCCAGAACCACCAGCACTTGCTCTTCCACGATTAGAACCACCTTTGAAAAGCTTACTAAACCATTTCATAAACCTTGATTTCCTCTCTGTGTATGAAGAAGCAAAATCCCCTGTTTGACCCCCATTCCAAAAACGAAATTGAATTAAAAGTACATACACATGAAAGAAACAAAACAGCTGAATTATCAAAGTATCGACTAGAAAATAAATTTAACAGAAATTAAAGAACTTTTTTCTAAAATAAAAGAGTATTCAAAATTGTAAGGTGGTACTAGTAGAGCAAATGAACAAAGCTATAATCCAATGAAATAGAAGGAGAATACCATAAATGCAAGGCTGAGAAAGATGGTTGACACCTGAAGCAGAAGAAGACATGACGATGGAAACCACCAATGTATAATATAGTGTTGGTCGGAATATGGAAGCCGTCCAATTCCTTGAAGAGAACAGACAGAGAGAAACAGAGTAGGGAAGAACACAGAGAGAGAGAGATAGAAAGAAAGAAAGAAAGAAAGAGAAATAATAAGCAAAGAAGGAGAGGAACAGGGGATTAAGCATCGCTAAAATTTTTTATAATTATTCGACTTTAATAGAAATGGAAAAAAGGGGAAGAGGAGAAAGAATAAGCTTAGTGCAGATAGAGAGAGGAAAGGGAAAATGGAATCTCTGAGAGGGAAAGGAAGTTATTTTAGAGAGATTCTTGGCTTGGAAAGCAATGAATTGAGAATGGAAAAAGAAAAATAAGAGTTTTGAGAGAGAGAGAGAGAGAGAGGGAATCTGCTGAGGCGGAGAACAATATAAAGTAACGGTGGAATACAGCACTTTGAATCCTAAACGTGAAGAAGTTGACGGAAATGAAAATCGTAGATGAGAATAAAAATTTCAAACAAAAATAATACATGATTCAAGTAAAAATTATTTATTATTAATGAATTTAAAGATTCGTATACATCATTTGGCATATTTTTTTAATAATTTTTATAATTAATAAATATTAATACATATATATATATATATATATATATATATATATATATATAAATGCGGTTTGTTCACCGAGTTACATGAGCGATGGAAATATTTTTTTTCCCTTTTTTTCAAAAGGAATTTTGTGTATTTTGAAGCATTTTGTAGTTATACAAAGTGATATTTTCTTTTAAGTCTAAGTTTTAGTATCATATTAAATTATATGTTAGTAATTAGTTGTACTGTCACTAAAAAATGCTAGTATTTTTTTTTCTTTCTTTTGTCACACGTGGAACTAAATTATTTCTCTTTTTATCTTAACCATATAATAATAAGTATATTTTTCAAAAACAACTAATTTTAATTGCTAATAATTTTAACAACTAACATTAAAAAGGATATATGTATACTATTTTATTAAAAAATTATGTATAGGTATTTTATATTAAATTTAAATGATGATTTAGTTTCTTAAAAAATATATCATTTTATAAAAATTATTTTTATAATTATTTTAAATAAAATAATATCATTTTTCGAATAATTTATTTTATTGATAAATAGAAAAATGATAAAAATGATTTTTTAACATAAAAATTATTAAAATATTAAAAAAATAGTTAAAAAAATTCATAGAATTATTTAAATACTAAGTAAATAATAAAATTTATTATTCTTTTTTTTATAAAATATAAAAAATTAAATAATATATTTTATATTTGTAAAAAATTAATTAACATAAATCGTTTAATATAAAAAATATTTACGATAACTTATCATATTTTATAATTGAAAGATAGAGAGACGGCAGATAATTTAAAATAAATAAATGACGGAGAATTATCAAAAATAGAAGATGGACAAAGTGGGTTGGAGTTGCGCGCGAAATATTCGTTTTATTTACATAATTACCACAACCTCTTTCATTCCCTAGTCAACATTCGACGGCTTTTGACTTTTTGATAAGTGCATGCCTTTACTGGAAAATTATATATCAGTCTACGAAGTACGAATATTATTTAAAAATCGGTGAATAATTAGTGAATATTATTATTATTTAAAAATCGGTGAATAATTGTATTTTTTTTAAATGTAATTATTTTATTAATTTTCTACCTCATAAAGTTGAGTATCACACTATTAATGATACAAAATTAATATATAATTTTGCGACTTTAAACTTACTTTTTTATATCAAAATTACTTCTAAATATATTGCCTCCAACCAAGTTATTTACTTTAAAGCTTTTTTTAAAAATAAAATAAAATATTAAACTGTAATCTATGCATTTATACTTCAACTCCAATGTCTCTGCTCAATTTTTTTTGGCAAATAGTTAATGTGGTTTTTCACATTTTTTTTTCTTTAAAGAAAAAGTGTAGCATAAAGTTTTAGTTTTTTTTAAGATACGGTGTTATTTAGTTATTCTATTAAAATAAGTGTTTTTGAATCCTTTTGTTTGTAAAAAAATAAGTTTGAAAAGAACAAATTTTTTATTAATTTTTTGTTAAATATAACGGAATAATATGTGTAATACATACATGTTTGTATTTTTTAATATATATATCAAATAAAGTATTCTTTAATTAAAAATTGCTCAATTTTTTTAATAAATTACGTTGATTATACTTAAATAAATTTTTTAATAAATTATGTTGATTATACTTAAATAATTTTTTCATTATCCAATATGTTTATTTTGTGTATTAAAAAAAGAAAATTTTATTTAAGTTTTATTGAAAAAATTTATTTAAGGTCTGAAAGAATTTTTTTTAAGTTTGAGTAATATTGTTAACTAAATATGTTTTTTACATATATATTTATCAAAAAAATATAACAAACATATATTATACATGTATTATTATGTTATATTTAATGAAAAATTAAATTAAAATGTAAAGTTGTCCTTAGCATTTTTTTAACAAACAAAATGACTTAAATAAAAAAAATACAAATAAAATAACTTAAAAACACATTTTTTTAAGTTATAATACTAAAACATACATTTAACATAAACAAATGTAACATTTAAACACTCAATCCTTTTTTTTATATAGTTCAAACGTACTAGAACAATTGTTAAGTTAAGTAACTTCATATATTTTTAAAAAATTATTGTTTGAATTTGTGATTTAAAATAAAATATAATAAAATTTCAATATCAGTTCACTAATTGAATAGCAATAAGTGACTTAATAATATATAAAAATAATTGAGTGGGTACGATTAGTGACTAAAATGAGTGATTCAACTAAACTTATTTAAAGTTTATCTAATAATTTTATAATCTTAAAAAATCTATATCAATTAGCTTATTTAGTTGTGAGAATTCAAAAAATATATTTTTTAAAAATTAATTTATCATAATTTCGTTTTTAAGATGATTTGTATAATTTAATATAATTTATAACTTCTTAATTTTATTTAATTTTTATTAATTTTAAACTTTGTTTTTATTATTTAAATTTTATTATAAATTTAAAAATAATATTTATCCAAAATTTTATAAACATATCATTTAAAGAATCTTAAAATTAAATTAATATATATGCATGTATATACTAGAAAAGAAACGAAAAAGAAGGAAGGCGGGTTTAACATATTAATATATATGTAGTTAAACTCATAGGAAGCACGACGGAGGTGAAAAGAAAAGGAGAAAACAAAAAATATAAAGTGCAGCGCAGAAACGAATAGAGAAAGGAGAGATAACACCGATGCAAAATTAAGGCAAAAGTATATTCTTTTTGTGAGTTAATTTTATTTTAATTTCTCTCGTAATTGAATTCATTTATATTTAATTTAAATTTTAGCATGAATTAATTTATCTTTATTTTAAGAAAAAAATATAATTTAATTTTAAATTATGTTTAATTTTTATGTTAATTTGAATTATTTCTCATCATGTTTGTCTGATTTATTTTGAATTTAATGATTCTAATTAACTGACCATTAATTAGATGATTTTAGTCTTATGATCTACTATCAAAAGAGTGAATTATAGGATAGATTTGAAATATTTCAAAATAGATAAATATAGAGATCAAAAAACTTATATGGACATGTGTAGTTTTGAAAATCATTAGTCTTAATGATTTCTTACTTATTAAATTACATATTCTTGTGTAAATTAATGAAAAATATTATTTTCAATTGATTATTGAAAAATATTTTTGGATATTTTTCGAGATTATTAACAAAAAGAAAGAATTAAATTTAATTAATTAGATAAGTAAAAAATATAAAGAGATTAGGTGAAATTAATTTCCTAGAAGTTTTCTTCCGATTGATTTAATTTTCGAACAATATCTTTATCTTCTTTTGCATATTTTCTTAAATTAATTTTATTTTAAATTTTAATTACAATAACCTTAGTGACTTCTCTAGATAAAATTAAGATTAGTATAATTTTAATATTTTTCAAAAATAAATTATCAATCCCTGAGGACGATACTCTAGTTATTATTTTATTATAAAACTACGATATTATGCACTTGTAGTTTGTATCGATTAAGTTTTTTAGCGTCGTTATCAGGGATTGATTTTTTCTTATTTTTGTCAATATCGATACAAAGTAATCTTGGTTTTAATTTAGAATTATATTTTATTTTTATTTTTTCTTTAGGTATGGTTTTGACGTTGGATGCGCCATGCTAGAACTCGAAACATTATTCCTTTTGATCTGGAGATTGAAAAAACCTTTAGATCACGAAAAAAGAAGAAAATACTAGACATGGTTGAAGGAAAACAAAATGCAGAGCCACACACTTTGATGGATTATGTACAACCAATTATGAATGACAATTACTCAGGTGTAATTTGCCATACCATTAATGCCAATAATTTTGAGCTCAAATCGGCATTAATCAACATGGTGCAACGAGCCTAATTTAACAGATCGCCACTTGATGATCTAAATTCTTTTTATCTGCAAAAATAGCCCAACTCAGGAATGAGATTGCTCAATTCAAACAAAATGATTTTGAGACGCTCTATGAAGCATGAGAAAGATATATAGATATGATTTGGCGTTGCCCTCAGTATGGATTGCCAGATTGGTTGGAAATTCATATGTTCTATAATGGGTTAAATGGGCAAACTAGAACTATAGTTGATACTACTTCTGGTGGAATTTTGATGTCAAAGATAGCTGAAAGTGCTACTTTTCTTTTGGAAGAAATGGCCTCAAACAATTATTAATGACCAATTGAAAGATCTATGATTAAGAAAGTTGTTAGGATTCATGAATTGGAGCCGTTTGTTGCCCTTTCAGCTCAAGTAGCTTCTCTATCTCATTCAACTCAAATAGCTTCTCTATCTCATCAAATTTTAGACTTGACAACTCAAAAACAAACCACAAAGTGTAGAATATGTTACAACTTTAAGTATGATAGTTCCGATGAATGAATCAAGTCAAGAGCAGGTTCAATACATCAACAATCGAAACTACAATTATTGTAGTGATCCTATGCCAAATTACTACCATTTTAGGGTTTCGAAATCATGAGAATTTTTCTTATAAAAACACAAAAATGTGATACAATCTTCTCCAAAGTTTGATAATCAACCAAGCGAGAAGAAGATATCACTTGAGGATATCATGACTTTCTTTGTTAAGAAGACTAAAGCAAGGTTTAAAAAGAATGATAACGATTGGATAACATTAAGATTCATTATAAAAATATGAAAACTATTGGGAAAAATCTTGAAGTGTAAATTGGACAATGTTTAACAAATAAAAACTTTCACTAACAATACAAACGTGAATCTAAAGGAATAATGAAAAAACATAATTAAAATATAATATTTTATTTTTACTTTTGTTTTACAATAACGTAAAAAATAATAATAATTATATTAATTTTTAATAATAATTTAGAGGAGAATCCAAATAAATTAAGTAATCTCTACTTTTTTGTCACTCAAAAAATTATACATTGTTATAAATATAGTTTAAAAAGTGTTTGGTCATTTCAATCAAGGGAGATAACTTATCCTCACTTATTTTGAGTCCGTTATCAAAATTACATACAATATTATTCAAAAACTTGAATATATATATATATATATATATAGTACTAGAAGCATATTATATCATAAATACGAATTTTGAAAATAATCATTTTAATTAATTCACAAATATTCACTAGTTTTGACATGAAATTGTAATTAAAAATTAATTTGTTTTAAAATAACTATTACAACTGATACTTAAAATCAGATATTGTATATAATCAAATAAATTATATGTACTTGAATCATAAGTAATTAATAAAAATTAATTAATTTAAAAGTTTTGAAATTTGGATCTTCAATTACTTAATTAAGTAAGTTTAACTAAATGAATTACCTATTTTTGAAGAAAATAGAAAAAGTAAATTTAAACACACGTTAATTACTGGGGAATCTGGGCTAACGATCTAATATGGACGATGGCCCATCCTCATTGCTCAGAACTCAGAAGATGAAAGCCGCCCATTAATTTACGAATTTCTTTCTTTCTTACTTTTTCATTAGAAATAATTTAGGAAGTTACAAACTTACAAGTTACAACTAAGTTTGAAATATCCCCAAGGCTAAAACTATAAAGAATTAAATTTGCTGGATATCTCTGAAAGATATTATTATTATCATTTACAGAAACATTAAAAAAAATCATAAAAATATAGGCAAAATTATAAAATGTTTAATTAATTTTTAAAATGTCAAAATAATGAATTTAAATTAATTGTTTTATTTACATTAAATATATTTTATAATTATTTTAATAGTTAAATAAATTAAAAATTATAAAATAAATAACTAAAATATTTAAAATTATTATTAAAATTAATAAATTTTATGATTAATAAAATTAAATAAATATATTTAAAAATAAAATCATTTAAAAATAAATAAATTTAATTATATATAATATTTATCCATATTATTTTATATTTTATTACTATATCTATATTATTAATTAATTTTTATTATATTTTTTCATCATTTACGTCTTTTTGATATTAGTGGATACCATGTGATTATAAAATAAGAATAGTGTGGAAAGAAGAATGTATTTAAAAAATTCTTAAAAATTATATTAATAAAAATAATGTTAAAATAATATTAAATTATATATAATAAAATATTATTTGAAATTGAATGAATCAAAATTACAATAATTTAATTTAAATTTTATCAAATTAAAAAACGTTTAAAATAAAAATAATATATAGTATTTTTTTAATAATAAATATATATAAATTTAATATTTTTTTTTTCATCTTTGTTACATCTTCTTTTCTCTCTATTTTTTTTTTCAAAATTTTCGCCACTCTAGCTGTTCTTGCAGGTAGGGCTACCAAAATCAGAATATTAATACACCAAGAATTTGGAGTTAAAAAGCGAAATGCTACCCGACCCTAAATTTATCCATTTTCTCCCTCTTAAATCTCTAAATTTTCCTGGAAAAATTTGTGTTTGGTGATTTATGCACTACAATTTTGAGTTTGGTGTGAGAAAGTATAAGGAATGATGAATTTTGCGGATCCATTGAATGCACTATTGGCAGCGAGTGGAGGTGATACAGTAAAGCTTTTCGATGTCTCTGTCAAGACTGGCGATCCTTGCACCTTGAACTACAGTCCATCTCCTGGTTCGCAAGTTAATTCCGTCAAGTGGAACCACACTAGTGAGTCCTCTCTAGTCTTTACTTTTCTTATTATCGAGTATGGAACTATTTGTGGTTTTACTTGCTCTCTTATTTTTATATTTTCCTCATTTAATGGAGGGCTTAATGTTGAAATTGCATTGCATTATATCTTCTATTATGTTGGTTTCTTCGGTAATTTGAGAAAGATTGAACGCTGTCTTTGTTTCTTAGAGTTGAACTTACTTAAGCTGATTATTGGCTTAACAGACCTTAATATAATGCAATTGAAAATTGTGGTGGTTTTCATTTTAGCAGCTTCACTAGAATAGAAGTTTTTGGTTTAATCAAAGTGGGATGTCATTTCTACAGATTTGGTGGTGGCTAGTGCTGGAGATGATAAGAAGATCTCATTGTGGCGTAAGAATGGGCAGAGCATGGGAACCATTCCAGTAGCCGGGACTGATGGTGGAGACAATATTGAGGTAATTTTGTTGACCGACGACGTAGCCCAAGACATCTGTTTTAAGTGTTTGTATGAAATAAGGTGTATGATTACAGTTATTTGTGTATGACCTTGTTGTACAAACGATATGAGGAATAGTGTCCTAGCTGTTCAAAAATTACACAAGAAGTTCTTTAAATGAACAAAAACTATGTCTGCAATTCTAATTGCTTCTAGCTTATGAGATTTTCATCCTAATTTTATATATAAATTTTTTTTGCTAGTAATTTTATATATATCAAGCAAAAGACAATTGTTTGTTAAAAAAATAGCAAAAGATAATTGGTTTTGACCAAAAACAAAAGGCACTGGAGAAGTTGCGTTCCGCTTTTTATTAAATCAGTTGTTCTTGAATCATCTTTACAGGAGTCAATATTGTCTATCAGCTATAGCAACAAGGTTTCTAGATATATATGTACTGGTGGGAGTGGCCAGGTCGTAAGAATATGGGATTTGCAGAGGAAGCGCTGTATTAAATGGTTGAAGGGTCATACCAGTACTATTACTGGTGCAATTTATAATTGCAAGGATGAGCATTTGGCTTCCATCAGTCTTAACGGAGATATCATACTTCACAACCTTGCATCAGGTGCCAGAACCACTGAGCTGAAGGACCCAAACAAGCAGGTTGTTTATACTGTTGCATGTTAACTGTATCTTTGCAATGTACACGAGTCTGTCTGTACTTTGAAGGTGATTGTATGTCAATGGTTGTTAAGACCAGGTATTGAGAGTGCTTGATTATTCCCGGATTAGTAGGCACCTTCTAGTGACTGCTGGTGATGATGGAACCATACATCTGTGGGATACAACCGGCCGCAGCCCAAAGGTTTTTTTTTTCACTTAGTTTTATTTTTTGTTGTTGAACATGATCTTAAATCTGATATGTATGATCTTGATTATTGTTTTTTTCTATGCCCTTCTGGAAATTTTATTTATATTGGAATTCATAATGAATTATCCTTTTTTATTTTGATGGAGATTGTGAATCGTGTTGGAATTTCCTGGTATCTTTTGATTTGTGTTTTCATTGTTTTTTCCCTCCCCGATTCACCCAGATGGAGAGCACTTGGCTCGTTCTATCTATAACTCTGTTTGATCTTCATATGTGAAAATATGACATTATTATTTACTATTTTTGGCTTGCCGTGTATATTAAGATATATGATTGTTTCACTTTGGTTTAATTTTTGCACCAGCTTTCTTGGTTGAAGCAGCATTCTGCACCAACTGCCGGTGTCAGCTTCTCACCATCCACTGACAAGGTATTGTATTGCTTACGTGTAAATCAACGTATAAATCTACATTATGCAGTTTCACCAACTGCTGTGTAATAGTAAGACATTTTGTTTACACACTGATATAAATAAATTAAGTAGTCATTATTAGGAGAAACATCCAAGCTTCTGATATTGCATTCATCATGACAGATGATTGCTAGTGTTGGCCTGGACAAAAAGTTGTATACTTATGATTCTGGATGTAGAAAATCCTCATCTTGCATTTCTTATGAAGCACCATTCTCATCTTTGGCATTTAGAGATGATGGCTGGTTATTGGCAGCAGGAACTAGTACTGGTCGTATAGTGTTCTATGATGTTCGTGGTAAACCAGAGCCACTCACTGTTCTTAGAGCTTATAGTGGTTCAGAGGTATTATCCCTTTTTTCTTTAGTGATTTTGTTCATGTTTTACAGGACTGCTTATACGCAGTTGGCTTTTGCAAACTTATCTACAAGGTATTTTACTTTTTTCTGGTCTCCGTAAGCTGAAAAAAATCCTACATGTTGATTTTGTTTACTACTTTTGTTATAGATTGTGGTGATAGTATTAGTATTTTTGATATTAAAATTAGGATAGAAGTAATTACCCCTTTCTTGCTAGCAAATTATTTTGCAGAGTTAATGGGATCATATATGTTGTTTTTTTTCTTAAATAAATTAACCCTGCATGGTGACAGCTCTACTGATCCGTTTCTGTTAAGGTTGACGTGTCATGCATAATTTTCTGTCTAAATCTTCTATAGTAAAAAAAAAAAAAGCTCTTTAGTTTATATTCATGATTGATATGACAAGGCTTTGTGATAGTGCACTTTACCTACTGTTTATAGACCTGGTTTGATGTCTGTTATATCAATGTCAGAAAAGAGATCAAACGTTCTAAACCCCTTCAAATGCTGCTGTTAAACAATCCTTAATGCAAATTGTGGGTCTTTATAAAGTATCGGGAATAGTCATTTGATTGACAATTGCAGAGTTTTTTTTCCTTTCATGGGCCTGACTTTCTTGCTTATTTGGATGATTCAATCCAGGTGCCACTCATTATTTTTATTTTTGATATGTATCAATCCCCGTGTAAAAAGAAATAAATTGATGGATACCAAACAGTTTAATTTATTGCATGCAATTATAAGTAAGGTCTGATACTAACTAAATATTGAGTTAGTTCTTGTGAAAGCTACGTATTATCTATTGACCAGATTTCTGTCCTTGGCAATATGTAGAAGGTTTAATATTGATTCTTGAAAGGCACTTCAAGGCTCTAAGCTGTTTATCCAGTTCCTTACGTTTGTTGTACCTTTGGCCTCTTCTTTTTTGGTTCTCGTCGTATAAAATGTAAACACAGACTAAATATAGAATCTGTTTAACTAATGATTTTTTGGTATTTATTAGGCTGTTACGAGCTTATGTTGGCAAAGGTCAAAACCTGTCATTGTAAATGAAAGTACTTGCACTGCTGAGACTGCTCTTTTAGGAGATGTTGTTGAAGATTCAATTCTTATGCCTGACCCACTTCCTTCTGTGACTTTGTCAAGTCTTTCTCTATCTACTGGAGTACCCAGTTCTCGGAATCCGAGACGTCCAAGTATGCGATCTGAAACATCATCAATTGGAGCAATAAGTATCGGATTTACATCAAACATGCTTCCTGTGTCTTTTGTAGAGGAGACACCGCATAAGAGCCCTTTATGGACAGGTGGAACGTTGGCAAGATTACATGCTCCTCGTTCTAGCTATAACTTTAATGATGAAATGGAAGTTTTTTCCCCTCTTGTGGACGTTCAACCTATAACACCCTCACTAGACAAGCTTTGGGATGATCATGACAGAATGAAGAAAGAGCACTTGCTGATAGACAAGAAACCATCATCTCTTTTGTTTCCTTCATCTAGCAGGAGATTTCCTTCTGTGGAAGATGCAGGCAATAGTCATCCTATTTTTGGCTGGAAACATAGCACAAGTTCCAAACAGGTCAAAATCTTGTCTTTTATTTTCCATGATATGTAAATTGCACGCTCTCAATTGATTGTTTGACATTATTTTGGACAGGATGAGACCAGATCATCCCTAGAGCTACAGGGATCCACTCCTCCATCTTCTAAAAGTGAAGATTCCTCCTCCATCACTCCTCCAGAAGCTTGGGGTGGTGAGAAACTGTCTGACAGATATGCCCACTTACACTTGCCATCTCGTCTGGGTCAGGCATCAGGATCAACTCTATCTGGAGTACAGGATCCATCCTTTACAACAACTCAGGCAGGAATCAACTACTCTACAAATTCAAATTTCAGCTCTGCTAATTTGCGCACAAAAGATATCACCTTAAATCAGGAGACTTCAACAGGATTATTACCTGAACATTTATCCTCTAGTGCTTTTTTGTCAGTATCCCTTGGTACAAAAGAAACAAGTGGACAAGCTAACCTTGACTCACCATCATCTTTGACATTGCCTCGGAGATTCTCGACTTATGCAGAAAGAATAAGTGCTACATCTTCCTTGGGTGATGTAATAGGTTCCCCTAAAACCAAAAAAACAGGAACTGAAACCAGAGAACTATTGAGCAGCTTTTTTTCAAAATCAGATGCATCAGTTGCTATGGAAAAAGGGATTCCTCCTGTAATAAATGTAAGTATCATATGCATTAATAAAGCGAAGCATTTTTTTTTCTCCCTGCCTTTAATTGCAAAATATTGTTTGTAAACTCTCATTTGTACTCCTTATTTTCTTAATATTTTGTCACAGGTAGGAACCCCGCTGCCCCAAAAGGTTGCTCAGCAGGAAGCTCAACAAGGTTCTTTTACACTTCAACTTTTTCAACGTACCCTAGAAGAAACTCTCGACTCCTTTCAGAAATCAATACATGATGACATGAGGAACCTTCATATAGAAATTTTAAGGCAATTTCATATGCAGGAGGTATGTTCTGGCGCTCATTCAACTTTTTTGTTTTCTCTGTTCCTGAAACTCACTTCTTTGACTATTCCTTAGGTGCAAATGTCAGATGTATTAAATGCAACTTTGGAAAACCAAGCAGAGCTGATGAAAGAAGTTAAGTCTCTCAGGAAAGAAAATCAGCAACTACGTCAGCTGCTATGAGTAAAGAGAAGGGAGCTTCAGATGGTAGTTAGAAGATATTTATGAGACATTTCTTGTCTTTGGCAGCTTATGATGTTTGTTAAGTATCAATCAGTTGATGTTTTGTTATGCAGAGATGTGCATATGAATCAGTTGCTTATATGCTTTGTTCATGACGATCTTCATTTGATCAAATGCAATTATATTTGCCGTCCTCCTTTGTATGCTCACTGTTTTTCTCTTATAATTTCTTGCCTTCAATACCTTTATATCTCTCACCAAAAATAAATAAATATTAAATACCTTCTTATCTCTTCCTAATCTGAAACCTGTCACTGAGCTTATTAATTGGATTATCCATTATTCGAAGAGTTTGTGATCTGCCATTTCACACGTATAGCAACAGAGATGTGCAACTAATGTTTTTATGAATGATTATTGCTTATACACACAAGTGTTCCCCCCTCCTCCCCCTCCTTCGTTCTTTTTGAGAAGAAAATACATTGATGATAGTTTTGGGATGAGTATTTTAACTATGGATAACTGTGGTTATTCATAAAAAAACAAACAATTTTTTTTCTGATTAGGTATGGAACATGGATGCTTTATTGCATTATTGAAACTATGATTAACCATGAACATATATTAATATTTTAGATATATATATATATATATATATATATATAGAAAAATACAATTTAATAATAAACACAATACTTGGAATAATTATATTTAATTATATTTATTCTTATTTTTATATTTTTTTATTTTACTTAAAAATATGTGATAAATAATTCAAATATGAAAATTAATTTTAATATTTTAATTAGTATAATAGAATAATAATTATGTTAGTATTTAATTTTAAAAAAATTGAATATATTTTTAAATAAATGTTAAAAAATAAGAATCAAAACTAGTTTGGAATGATTGTTATTATTATAATAAGTGTACCCGTACGTCCCACTCCCTTCCTAAATGATACCCAAGAGCTAACAGATACATTTATTAAATACCCGGTATATTTATTAGTTTTATTTATATTCATTACAATACAATAAGTTAATAGGAAAAGAAATCAGGAAAACAATGAGTGATGAAGTGTCGTAACCTTGTAATTCTATCTTCCATGCCCTCTGAAGCCAACTCAAAACTGCCAGCCGCTTCAGTAGATACAGAAATCAATAGTGAAATCACAATGCGCACTTGGAGGTAATGAGAACTCGCTGGAAAATTCTATAGAGGATCAATTTCTATCACCCGTTTGGAAAATGGGGGATGTTAAAGCAAGTAAGGAGCTTCAACTTGATTCCTTTACTTCTTGACCAGTCTTAAGACATCACCCACAAGATGTAAAGAACCAGTTACAAGAACCTGATTGAATTGACGAAAACATCAGAAGTCAAATAAAAGGAGTAAGATGCATATTAACTGTCAGCAACTCAGCACAGGTCCTATACTTGAGCTCACACACAGAGTTTCATGTTACAAAAGGACAAGTGGTCATTGCTATGGGCAAATATCTAACGAAATTTCAGTTTATCTTAATTGTGGAAACTTAGAATACTAGGTTTTGCAAGTTGTAAATCAACCTCTATGAATGGCCGGCAACTTGATCCAAATAGGCTTCATATGATAGTAAACATACGCACAACAGGTGCAAACATTGACAAATAGAGAGAGTAGTAGTACATACACAAGTAACACAACCACAAAATCTAGCTGTACTTCAACATAATGATAGTAGCTTTGACCAGAAATTGATGAAATTAGGAGACTTGGAGTTGTCTAGAAACCTTAAATTCATTTTTTTGTATCTTTTTTGCAAGTATTGGGAGGGTTTGGAGAGGAAAAGAAATAAACCTGGAATCGAACAGATTGGTTCCGCTTAACACTGTCCCTGAGCCATTTAATAGCAAATGGAAGAGAAGAAAATACTGCACTGTTTTCACCAGTTCTGGCACAAATGTCCGGATCATCTCTTAATGCTTCACTAACAGAATCTCTATTCTTTTCATCACGTCCTATTAATTAAAATGAATGGGAATGAAAATGGGAAAACAGAAAACTATACATCTGAAATGCATTCCCTTTTCTGCAATATGCTTGATGAGGAGAATTTGAAGAGTAAAAATGAAGATTTCACAATTTAAGAGAACGCATTTAAGTGGTGGGTCTCATGGAAAAGGAAACAAGAAAAAAAGAAAGAGAAATGATATTGACTAGTTTAACACAGGATCCGGCAAAAGAAGTATGCAAGAGGTAGTGTTATTTGTTTCATACCAATGTTAGTCTGCACGATATTCTCCCATAATCTTTGAAGCGTGAGCTGCCATGACAAATCAACTTGAGAATCTGTTGGTGTTAAAGAATGAGATCCAACCTTGTGATAAACTGATGTGTTTGGCACAAACACAGCCTTCTTGAAGTGGACACCTACAGATCATACTAACTCTTTTAAATTGCATGAAAATCATAATTTTTTCTCTATTTAAAGAAAAATTTGATAAATCCCAAAATTCAAAATTTTTTGGGGTCCCCTTGCAAGATAGATTTTAAAAATAAACTAGATTTCTAACCTTCAGTTTTCTTTTTACACCCAAGCATAGTCAAAACTTAAATCATCATCACCAAATTTGCTACAAATCCAACATCCGTGAACATAAAACATTAATGAAATTAATTTTCTGACATTATTTTCTTTAAGATTTCAACAGCTGACATCCCAAACAACTTCCTGATAAATACTGACCATAATTAGCAGAAGATCTAATCAGGCGTGGAAGAAGCAGCTGTGGATCTCGTACTGACATACAATTGAATAGAAGTATCTGCAAGTAGTACATAGCTGGCACTCAGTGACAGGCAGAAGAAATTGAAGCAAGAGTGACAACAAAAAATGACAGAAAGTGTGTTTCTACAATATTAAAATTGATCCTTCTATAAAAATTCCTGCATGGACTTTGGATATGGATTCTGTTCCAGGCAACCACAAAAAACCAATTACATATCCTACAAAAATGTGAACACCGTAATGCACATAGGAGAATGCATAAGATATGAAACGGAAGACTTTAACTCACCTGCATTGATTTCTTCCTTGCTTTTTCAACAAGGTGTCCTGGTACCAACTCCTGTGAGAACTGAGAAACTTCTTGTGGTTTGCAGGTTGAGATATGTTGCTGGTTATCTTCTTTACAGGCAACGGAAAACCATCTAGCACACATGTCCATACTCTCTGGGCTGTGAGCTCCATCCAAATAGAACACAAGATCCCCAGGGCTTTCAACATCAATGTATGGATCAGGAACAATCTGAGCCCGTCCTTGTAAACAAGCTGTTGTAAGCCCTTTTACGAATTGCTCCGACAAGCAATTCTGATCCAAAAAGATAACAAAGAAATCAAACAACACAAGAATTTGCACATGCAAGATAATTTCTTAAACTATAGAACTTACCATCAGTTCTATGTGTGTGACATCAGCATGACCAGTCCTCTGAAGCCAAGTAGAACAAAGTGCAATTGCAAGACCAGCATTAAGATACTGGTGATCTCCTTCAAGCCCAAGGGTTAAACCATTCAGAAAATTGGTATCCAATGGTGGGGCCACTTGAAGATGTATCTGTAATCAGCACATTATCATGAACACATTGTAGAATTCAACCCCCTCCCAAAAATATTTTTTTTCTTTAAAAACAAAATAAAATAACTTCTAACAAAATGGGGCAGCTAGATCACTTCTATTATATACCTATACTATACACCTTCCAAGCAAATACACCATCTAATAGTTCATCTTATTATGCATTCTATAATAATGGAGGATAACTTACAACATACAAGCAGGCAACATAACACACTGTACTTTAGCCTCAGCCTGCTTGAGATAAACAGAGAAGACCTCACATTTTCATCTTTATAATCATTAGCCCAGCACAAATATGCATCAGGTCATAAAAATCCAACTTGGAAATTCTAGTACAGAAAACATCAAAATGATGAATTCATATATATTTCCAGAGTTTTATCCAAACTGCATTTTCTTAAATGATAAGTCATAACAAACATCACCAACTTCTGATGACAAATTTGTTTCACATTGAGACATTCCAAAAGGTCAATAGGTTTTCCTCATATGCCAATGGTTTGAACCCATAAGTTCTCTGTTCTTAAAAACTGAGTCACGCATTTAGTTGTTCTCTCTTTAGCTAAATTAATAAAGGGAAAGAAAAAATACTTACATTCAGTTGAGAAGCCTTGTTTACAAGCACGCACATCGCCTCATCAGGTTGAGGCACCGTGAAAGCAGGAATACCATGCTTAGTTATAAAAGAGTGTGAAGAGAGAAAATAAGGGAGCAGTAAAGATGTGATTAAGTAATTTTTACAAAGAAAACAATTTCAGTAATTATATTGCTTTGAAAACATACCTTGAAGATACCTGCCTTCTCTCCTGCAATTTCAGCAAGAGTATTTCCTACTCATAGATGTAAATTAGAGTCAATTATTTTGTTAACAGGACATTTGAACTTAAGAACCCAAACCAAATATGTAAAAATATGTACTGTGTTATATTCTTGAGATTTAAGACATGCAATTATCTGACAGGCAGATATGCTGAAAAATATTCAGACATGTGTTTTGCTACTTTAACACATTTAATGTGCAGTCCGGGTGTTTTGAACAATGCCAACACCACTTTTCTTTTACCATGAAAGCCCCTTTTTGTTTCCCACACTTCACATCATCTGTGCTTAATGTTCAAATGTTTTTGTTGCATCAGATGTCAACATGAGACTCTGACCTTAAAATAATTGATATAAATTGACATTACGGCATGCATCATACATCCCATACAAGACTACTGTTGTAGTTTCTTAAAGGAATCAAGTTCAAACAATCATCAAACTGTAGAAGCCAACACAAGCACCCTATTTACCAGGAATCTGAAAAAATGTCAAATGGTCAACTTTACAATAGAGTTTCAACAGTTTGTTACAATCTCAATTTCTGGTAGCTGTTGCATGCAATGACATAATGTAGAACTGTTTACCCAACATTAACATTTAAAGTTATAAGTCAAATGTATATGTAAATAGCCAACAGAAAAATAAAGCTAACCAAGAATTTCCATGTGATCATAGCCAAGGGAAGATATACCGCACACAACAGGTGCCTGGACCTGAAAAATATGCCATACATATTTAGCCTATCCCCTGAGTAGAATACTTTTATATATTTTCTAAAGGATGAAGTGTCTAAATGGTCACTTTGTTTATGCCAAATGTGTTGTTTAGTCCTTTTTTTTATAGAAAAAAATGTTTTTAAATAATTTTATTTATGAAATGTATCATTCAAGTCCTTTTGTTTGTGAAAAAGGTACTAGGTAAAGACACGGTTAATTTTTCATCCTATTTTCCGTTAAATATAACATAATAGCATATATATTATATGTATGTTTATATTTTTCAATAGGTATATATGTAAAAAATTAATATTTAATTAAATATATTACTCATATTTTTTAATTTTTCTTGAAATTTTTTTAATAAATCTTAAATTTTATTTTAATAAATCTTAAACAAAATTTTCATTGTTTAATCCAAAGTTACACATTAGTCAATTAAAATTTAATTTAAGTTTAATTGAAAGATTTGTTAAAAAATTTGACTAAATTTTTTAATTAAAAATTACTTCATTAGATATATGTATTTCGAAAAAATAAAAATAAGAATTTGTCACATGTGCTATTCTATTATGTTTAACGAAAAATTTGATGAAAAATTAATTTTGTCCTTGTCTGACACTTTTTTACAAACAAAGAGTCTAAATAACCCCTAAGGTCTAAACAAAGGGATCTCCATGACTTTGTTCCCTTTTTTAAAATGACGATTAAACATACCACATTTGTTGCATCGAACCTTCCACCTAACCCAACCTCTAAGATGGCAACATCTACCTGAATCAAAAAAACATACTAAAAGTGATAATTCTGATTATTTTATCAAATCACAAATAAGTTCTCCAAGGAGAAAAAAATCTCAATTGAAGAAGCTTGTGCGGTGAAGTTAAAAGATATGCATCAGACCTGCTCTGCTGCAAATATCTTGAAGGCAAGCAAGGCAAGGAAGCGAAAATAAGTAGGCATTGGTATATCTTCATTAGTTTTTTCCTAGACATCAAAAAATAAACACATGTAATGCTTATGGATAAGCAACCACGGTGGTTAATACCATTAGTAAATAAATAAGGCAAACTACATATAGCATAATTATTGATTAGATGCACAGACTCAGATCGAATAACATATCCGACTTACAAATATAAATATCAGCATAGTTAACTTTTATCACTGCCATAAACATTCCAGGTAAAAAGGCAAGGCATATCATGTGGAAAATTCTGGCGGTCGGGGAAAACATTGAGAAAGCAAAAACATGAATAACAGACATGAAAATACCTTTAGCCTATCAAAGCACCACCAGAAGTATTCTAAGAATTTCTCTTCACATATATCCTGACTGTAGAGCCAAAAAAGAAAAGCAATATATGTATCATAGGCACTTGAAAGGTGGGAATTGAGAATAGGCAGACGCAGAACATAACATTCCCTAAGAAAGGGCACTGGCTATTCAGTAATTCTGTAAAATTTGCATAAAATGTGAAGTTGAGCAGTTAATAACTCGAAGCAAAAGTTTTATACAGTAGTAGAAATGCCATAAAAATAGCAGAATATCACCTAAAAGCCTAAAACCATAGAAGCTCAACACGAAATCAAACTAAAGCATGCAAATAACAGTAAAAAGTTGAGGAACAGAAACACAATAAAACCATAACAATACTTGGTAAATTGAATAATAAAAGTTAAATACACATACACAGCGTCAGTTAGTTAAACTCACCCATCCAAACGAAATCTTTCTCGGACATCAATGAGATGAGGAGAAGTGAAAAGTCCAGTGTGGAAGCCACAATTACGCAATATAGATTCTGTGAATGTGCATGTGGATCCCTTTAAAAAAATTATTTAGCTCGGTAAATATACAAACAAATTTGACGAATGTAAATTTTGTTATCATAGAATTCTGGTACAAAAACAGATAAGGTGTTTTTAAGCTCAAATGTGGAGCACAATAATGCTTTTACAAAGGATGCAACAATTAGAAAGAAAGATATAAGAAGACAACAAAGAAAAGAGTATGTCAATCTTTGGTCACTTATCTTTGTGATTTTAAATGCATTGATAAACATACTTTAAATTGGGACACATTTGTCTCCATAATATTATATCCTGGAACAATTTATTCTAATTTTATCAAACTTGAAATCAAAAACTTATTAATAATTTTAATGCTAAATGACTTTTAACAAAATTTAAAATAATATTGTTTGTCGTCTTTCAATAGCGTAAAGGCTAAAGAGAGAGGTGAGAAGAAGTTAAAATAACAACAATCTAATTTTATTAAAAGTTATTTAACATTAAAAAATATTAAAATAATGAGATTTAAAATATAACAAATTTGAATAAACTGTTTCGTAATAGTAATAGGGAGATAAATGTATTAGACACTTTAAAATAAAGTTACTGGTGTATTATAATTTACCCGAGTTACTTTTCCCAACAAAGAAAATAAAGATCGGTAGGCAAGATTGAACCTTTTCTTTATAAAGATTCTCATTGAGCATAAGTATAGGAAATTAGTACCTTTCCCTTGGTACCAGCCACATGAATAATTTTCAACTTGGAAATTGGTTCCTCTAATTCAAGTATCTGTTATTTCATACAATTAAAAAAAATTATCAAACAAACTAAACAATTGGAATTTCCATGAAAGAAGTCACAGTAAACAAAAACCTTAAGATAATCGAAGAGAAGGTCAAAACGATCTCCATTGTTGCTCTTATCAGCACGACTGCGTTTTGTGATTAAGGATGATAACGCATCGAATGCCTCTTCGTATGCAGTTGCTGAAGGTTTCGGAAAGTCACCACGGCCTCCATATACAAAGCAACAGAATTGATGACTTCTATTTATTATTTCGCGAATGGCAATAGGATAAAATGATGAAAAACAAAACATTGAAAAACAAAAGGAAAGATAAATTGAAGAAGACGAAGATGGCGATGGCTATTTCTACCTATTGACATGGTGAGACTAGAGTGTATATATATATATATATGTGTGTGTGTGGAAGCTGAAAGAGAGAGTAGGTACGTTGCAGGATTTGAAGATTATGGGATTGGATTTGAAAGGATGTGAATCGTTAGAGGAACAATGTTTACAGAGCAAGACAAGTTTGTTGGATTTGGACGTTGGGTTGTCTCACTCCAACATCCATAACGTAAGTAGCGTGTTGGCAAACGGGTCGGATTTCCCTGAAAAAATTTAGCCCTTCATTTAATTTTAAGGGAAATGGTGGTAAAGGTATTTTTGTTTATAAGTTAGGGTTGTTTAGTTTATTTATTTAAATTTTTTTTTCTTTCAAATTCTCTGTATTTGTAAAAATGATGTAAGATAAGGATGAGATTAATTTTTTATTTATAATATAATATTATATATGATATATATATATATATATATATATATATATATATATATATATATATTTATATTTTTTAATAAATATATATCTTTATTATAGTTGCATCTTTAAGAGTATATATTTAAAAATATTATTTTTATATATATCTTAATTATAATTAATATAATAATTTTTTTATTAAATATAACATAGATTTGAATATTTTCTTTAATAATATTAAATCAAATATTACTAATACTATATATCGATATATAGATTTTTTATATATTAAGGTCAAATCGATAATTTTATTAATATTTCACACAATTTCCTTTTTCTTTTAAATTACGGGGATGTTTAAGATATTAGCATTAGTCGACGGAAATTGGAACATTCTCATTTCCGAGTAAGATTTTCCACTTCACCGCCACACGAATCTGTGAGATTCTCACATCTGAAATGAGTTCTTTAAACTAAGTGTATATCTTTCTCTATTCCGAGAGAGGTCGGAGAGAAAGATATAAGACAAAGGGAAGAGATGAAGGAGTTATTTGGGAGCCCAGGGAAGGTGAGTGGACTGGTTCTCAGAATTGGGCAGTGCGCTTTTGCTGCTTCTTCAATTGGGGTCATGGTCTCTGCTCATGTTTTCTTCACCTCCACTGCCTTTTGGTAATTATCCTTCCTCGCATTGTCTCTTGTCTTCTTATTAGTATTCTTTATGAAATTTTCAGATTGTGTATTTGTATATTTATTTTATTTTTTGGCTTTCTATATTCTGTGTTTCATTTTAATATTATTTTTTCCCTTCCGCTCACTGGTTTGTGTTTTGCTTGCTTTAATGGAACTGATTAGGTATGAATTGGGTTTCACTCGCACATTAAAAATTATAGTGCTTAATGATTTTTCCATGTTGGTATTTTTAGCTGTTTGAATTATGAATGAAATATCAAATGCAATATGGGTTTGGGCTGCAAATATCCGCAAAGAAGTATTTTGTAACTTTTGAGAAGTTTTTTTAGTTAATTCCTGGACATATTGAACCATAGACTCAATAGCAGTAAACACCATTTATTCGAATGCGCAATTTATTTTATTCTTAGGATCCATTCTTACTTGTAATGTGATGATCTAGGGTTTGTTTAGGACTACAAGTGAGAAAGCTATCTATTGTGCTTAGAAAAATTATATATTTTGGTAAATCTATGCCTTCAATATGATGTCTCATTGACTGATAGTCATTCATATTGGAAGCGTGTGTATGAATATGATGCTCTTGTGACTCTAATAATGCCACCATTCCCAATTTCACTTGGAGAGAATTGAAAGCTTCACTTTCAATAGTATGCTTGAGCTTAGTAGTTTGTACGTACCGTGCTTCCAGGTAAAGAAGTTGGAAAAGTCCTGTTTTTGAAACAAATAGAAAATGATGCTAGAACGTGAGACCTGGTTTCTTTATTAAACCTGGACTTGGGCTTTCTTTTAAGGAATCTGTTTTCAGTTCAATGATCAATTCTTCACAGCTTTTAGAATCTAAACATGATAGCCATTCCTCCTCTTCTTCTTTTTTGCCCGTTTTCTCTCTGCAATTGTTATTTCAAATTTATAATGGTTTCTTGCAGCATTATACCAAGCAACCCAAAGTATTACTTCTTTTCTTTGGCAGTGGAATTAATGGGTCAATTCCCTTCCTATCACTTCTGGGCCGAGCATCGTGAGTCCCACCTACCGTGCTCTGAGTAGGAATGCTTTTTGTTGGGCACTTGGGCCTATCAAAAGGAAATGAGCTCTTAGGGATCTCCAAGGGATGAACTTGATGATTTAATGTTCACCTCACAATTACCAATTGGTTTTGAGAAGGACACGGGAAACTATTTCTTGATAACTCTGTAGATATGTTTGCTTAGCAAGTTCTCTTGCACTTGTCACCTTTTGAATTTCTCTACTTGCTAATTCTACTTACTTTTTTTTTCGAATATGATAATATCTTCAGTTGCTCAATTCCTCTGCACTTCGTCTGAAATAGAATTTTTTCTAATCCATTTTTCTCAATCTGATTTCGTGGAAGAAACTTAAAGAGTGTCAGTCTGATGATTTAGGCGTCAGATTCAACATTTATTATCACATTTATCCAGATAATGCATACTTATGCAACATTTTGTTTCTTGATCTGCTGATAAGGTTGTGTAGGCTACATGTTGTGATTTCTTCTTTCTTTTTCAATGATGTTGTGCATAATGATTTATTATGTTTATGCATTAGTTTGTCCTTTCTTTGGTTCTGCTGTGAAAGTTTCAAAGCAAATATATATGCTTCATTGACAGTGTTTGTAATTTCATTTATTTGTCCAGCTATTTAATTGCAGCCATGGGACTTCAAGTTCTCTGGAGTTTTGGACTTGCATGTCTTGATTTACATGCGTTGAGGTCAAAGAGAAACCTGCACAGTCCTATACTTGTGAGCCTATTTGTTGTTGGCGATTGGGTAAGTTTTTTAGACTTCATTGAGAAATATTTGTATGAAGAATGTTAAGAACACAAATTTGCACTCACACCTCTTATGTTAAGCAACATGTCAGTATTATTTAAAAAAAATTAATCAATTCTTAAATTTTCAAAATAATCATGAGATATAGCACAAGGTAAGGAGTGTGGTTGCAAATTTGTATAATATTAACATTTCTCATAATTGTGTATACTTGTGTATAATCACACATAGAACATGAGCAGTCTTTATGCATTTCAAGTTTTTGATTTATGCATCATCGCTCATTGACTGAAACTGCTAAACCAGTAAAAGCATTCAACATTGGAGTTATGCAATTACAATTTACAACTGTGCTCAAGTTGTTCAAATAACACAGAATTATATACCTTTATTGATCAAGAAGGAGAAAAGACAAAAAAGAGGAAGAATCCTTATTACTATTTGATTTATATTTGTTATACATGGCTGTATCGTTGATTGACCGGTGCAGCTGGACCAATGAAGCAAAAAGCACTCTTTTAGAACAGTGACTTGCCTCATATAATCATGTACAAGCTTAGAATATTAGATAAAAACAATTCAGATTTAGCCCTAGTACCTTATCTGTCATGGCCCCAAGTATTTCAAACAAATATTCTTGAAAAAATTAATATGCCTGAGTCATACTTGGACTTGATGTTGAATCATTATCATTTTCAAATGCAGATATGAAAGATTGATGATTTCCTACATATGAACTGCAGACTTCTAGGGTTTTATCATTTAGCTAGTCTTGAAGTATGTAGGTATTGTTGGTTCACTTTGCATTTTAGCTATAAAAACTGAGTTTGAAATTTGGGTCTCAGAATTATAACATTAAGTTATAATTCTTGGCATTGTTGTCCATTTTATTTGTGCAAAGCTATACATCTCAATATGAGATGGGCTTAATTGTATAGTATAACTCCCTTCCACAAAGAAATTTTACTTTTAACCTCTCATCATACAGATATTTTTTTTCATAACATAAAAATCATATGTTTTTTTAGATAGATTAAAAGTAAAGCAAGTCAAAATGAAATAATGGCATTTGATAGTTTTTGAACCAGTGGGCCAACATGTAATCCTTGTTGGACCATGTTGATATTGTTGAAGCTCAGCTTTTTCCGTGCTCGTGTTCATCAATAATGTCCACTTTGTAAGGGCAATCTGTTTTGATTCGGTCATAAACCGATTTGCACGTTCTTAGGGTTATTAGAACGTAAAGCTATGTTCTCTCTTTTGGTTTTAACCGGCTCTATAAAGCCACAAATTTCCAGCAATAAAGTTGAATAAATGTTTTCTAACCTAATTAATTCTGAGATTCAACATTTGGTATCAGAGCTACATCATACAACGGCGATTGGGTGTTCTGTGAAGTTACGATTGCTTCTGATTTTTAACAAAAGAAAGGGAATTAGCGAATCATGGAAACAAAGAACAACAACTTTGTTCAGCCAGCCATCCCACAGTTTGATGGTCACTACGACCATTGGTCCATGCTTATGGAGAATTTCCTTAGATCAAAAGAATATTGGGGCTTGATAGAACACGGCATCTCTGTCACAGCAGGAGATGATGAACTAACAGAGGCACAACGGAAAAACTACGCAGATCAGAAACTAAAGGATTTAAAGGTAAAAAACTACTTATTCTAAGCTATTGATAGGACTATCATTGAAACCATTCTTCATAAGGAAACTGCAAAAGCTATTTGGGATTCCATGAAAATGAAATATCAAGGTTCTACCAAGGTTAAACGAGCCCAGCTACAAGCTTTGAGGAGAGAGTTTCAAATTCTGGGCATGAAGGAGGGTGAAAAGGTTGATGAATATTTTGCCAGAACATTGACCATTGCCAATAAAATGAAGGCGCATGGAGAAAAGATGGAGTAGACTGTGATCATTGAGAAAATTATGAGGTCTATGACTCTCAAATTCAACTATGTCGTTTGCTTAATTGAAGAGTCCAATGATCTTTCAACCATGACCATAGATGAGCTTTAGAGCAGCTTGTTAGTCCATGAATAGAGAATGCGAGGACAACAGGAGGAGAAACATGCTTTGAACATCATCAATTCAGCAAGAAGTAGGGGAAGAGATGAGCACAAAATTGAAGGAATAGGAAAAGCTCGTGGAAATTTTAGAGGAAGAGGCTGAGGTAGGGGCGGGCAATTTTTTAATAAAGCCCTGGTTCAGTGCTACCATTGCCAACAATTAGGGCATTTTCAATATGAATGTCCTAATAGAGAGAGAGGTGTACACTACGCAGATTTGGATGAAGAAGAAGAAATGCTTCTGATGGCATATGTGGAAACCAATGCCTCACAGAAGCAGAATGTATGGTTTCTTGATTCAGGCTGCAGCAACCACATGTGCAGCGTAAATGAGTGTTTTTATGATCTTTATGAAACTTTCAGACAATCGGTGAAGCTCGGGGACAACTCAAAGATGCTAGCTATGGGAAAAGGAAATGTCAAAATGAATGTCAATGGAACAATTCAGATAATTACAGAAGTCTATTTCATACAAGAATTAAAAAATAATCTCTTAAGCATTGGATAACTTCAAGAAAAAGGGTTAACCATTCTCATTCAACATGGCATTTGTAAGATCTACCACAGATGTCAGCCAACAAAATGTTTGTCATACTAGCCTCTATAATTCCTCCAACCTCAATCTATCTCCAAGCCATATATGAAGACAACACCCAATTGTGGCACTGTCGATATGGGCAGCTAAATTTCAAAGGGCTTAGAACCTTAGTCTATAAGAAGATAGTCAGAGGTTTACCAATGCTCAAGGCCTCATTAAAAGTATGTGATGATTGTATGGTTGGAAAACAACATCGAGAAGCAATCCCTAAGAAAAGCCAGTAGAAAGCATCTAAAAGGCTTCAATTGGTCCATGTAGATATTTGTGGACCAATCTCACCAGAATCAAACAGTGGAAAAAGGTATGTAATCACCTTTATTGATGATTACAGTAGAAAGTCATGGGTTTGTCTTTTATCTGCAAAATCTGAAGCATTAACTATGTTCAAGAAGTATAAGATATTTGTGGAAAAAGAGAGTGGAGAAACACTTTACTGCTTAAGAATCGATAGAGGTGGGGAATTCACCTCACTCGAATTCAACAAATTCTGTGACATGAATGGGGTTACCAGACAGCTTACCACTGCATACATCCCGCAGCAAAATGGGGTTACTGAGAGGAAAAATAGAACCATCATGAACATGGTGCGCAACATGCTGTCAGGAAAAGAGATACCAAAAGAATTCTGGCCAGAAGCTGCAAATTGGTCAGTTTATGTAATAAACAGAAGTCCTACCTCAACCATCAAGGATGTCACTCCTAAGGAGGCTTGGAGTGGCATAAAACCTTGTGTCAATCACTTCCGTGTTTTCGGGTGTGTGGCTCATGTTCATGTGCCTGACAATCAAAGAAAAAAATTAGATAATAAAAGCTTCAAATGTGTTCTTTTGGGCGTTTGTGATGAATCAAAAGCCTATAGGTTTTATGATCCAATCTCTAAAAAGATAGTGATTAACAGAGATATAGTATGTGTTGAGGATGAAAAGTGAAACTGGTGTAGAAAATAGAGGAAATGAAACAGGATGAATTCAAATGTGAGGATAACAACGAAGATGTTGATAAAAGAGAAACTCTGGAAGATGTTGAAACTGAAGAAACAGATGACTCATCATCAAATGAGCCATCTGAAGAAACACCACTGATTTCACAACAAGGGAGGAATCGAAAGCAGCCAATATGGTTGAAGGATTATGTAATCGATGAGGGATTGACTGATGAAGAAGAGAGTAGTAATCTGGTATTGTTTACCTCAGCCATAGATCCAATCACCTTTGAGGAAGCATATCAGAATCTGAAATGGAGAGAGGTAATGGATTTGGAGATAAAAACTATCAAACAAAATGAAACGTGGGAGCTAACTAATTTACCAACTAGAGCTAAACGAATAGGAGTCAAATGGGTATTTAAGACAAAGCTTAATGAGAAAGGAGAAGTGGACAAGTATAAGGCACGACTTGTAGCAAAATGATACT
The DNA here is from genome assembly GCA_033030585.1 of Hippophae rhamnoides. Taxonomy (NCBI): domain Eukaryota; kingdom Viridiplantae; phylum Streptophyta; class Magnoliopsida; order Rosales; family Elaeagnaceae; genus Hippophae; species Hippophae rhamnoides. The sequence continues at coordinate 74,081,256 of CM065427.1, forward strand.
CTCAAAGGCAAGGAATTGATTATACTGAAGTTTTCGCACTAGTGGCTAGATGGGATACGATCAGAACAATTTTAGCTCTTGCAGCTCACAAAGGTTGGAATGTTTTCCAGCTAGATGTAAAAGGAGCATTCTTGCATGGAGAATTGAAAGAGGAAGTATTTGTTAATCAACCTCAAGGCTATAAGAAACAAAGAGAGGAGCACAAAGTTTATAGGCTAAAGAAGGCATTGTATGGGCTCAAGCAGGCTTCGCAAGCCTGGTACAGTAAAATTGAGGCATATTTTGTCACAGAGGGTTTTGAAAATTGTCTTTGTGAACACGCTTTGTGTATAAAATCAGGTGAGAAAGGCAAACTGCTAATTGTGAGTCTCTATGTGGATGATCTTATCTTCACTTGAAACGATGAGGAAATGTTCAAAAGTTTCAAAGGATCAATGGAAAAAGAGTTTGATATGACTGATCTTGGTAAAATGAAATATTTTTTGGGAGTAGAGGTGGTAAAAAACTCGAATGGAATATTTGTTTGTCAACGCAAGTATGCTAAAAAAGTACTTCAAAGGTTTGGAATGGAAAGAAGCAATCCTGTGAATAATGCAATTGTTCCAGGATGCAAGCTGTCAAAAGATGAAAATAAAGCTGTGTATGTGGATGTTATAGAATACAAACAATTGGTTGGGAGCTTGTTGTATTTAACCGCCACGAGACCTGATCTCATGTATGCAGTCGGACTAATTAGTAGATATATGGAGAAACCAATTGAGATGCATATGCAAACTGCCAAAAGGATACTAAGGTATTTGAAGGGTACTTTGGAAATTGGAGTTAGCTATAAGAAAGGTGGTGCAGGAAGTTTAATAGCATTTGCAGATAGTGACTATATAAGGGATGTTGATGATCGAAAAAGTACCTCAAGATACGTACTCATGCTAGGAACAGGGGCTATTTCATGGTTCTCAAGGAAACAACCAGTAGTGACACTATCTACCATAGAGGCAGAATTCATAGCAGCAGCCTTGTGTGCATGTCAAGTGGTCTGACTGAGAAGAATTTTGGAAAAACTGTCATGTACAAAGTATGAGCACCACTATCTATTGTGACAATACCTCTACTATCAAACTTTCCAGAAATCCAGTTCTACATGGTCGAAGTAAACATATCGACGAAAGATTTCACTTTTTACTTGAGCTTACAAAAGATGCAGTAGTGGAATTGGTGTACTGTAGTACACAAGATCAGGTGTTTGGCATCATGACTAAACCTTTCAAATTGAAGCTCTTCTTGAAACTAAGAAACAAACTTGGCATATGTGCCATATCAGAAGTAAACTGAACGTACTAAGACAGTTCAGTTTAAGAGAGGATGTTGAAGCTCAGTTTTTTCGTGCTCGTGTTCATCAATAATGCCCACTTTGTAAGGGCAATTTGTTTTGATTCGATCATAAACCGATTTGCACGTTCTTAGGGTTGTTGAGAACGTGAAGCTATTTTCTCTCTTTTGGTTGTAACCGGCTCTATAAAGCTTCAAATTCCCAGCAATAAAGTTGAATAAATATTTTCTAACCTAATTAATTCTGAGATTCAACAGATATAGAAACTAATAAGCTTGTGACACATCAGTTGGACAATCTCAACCTGTGATGTTTATCATTTATTTTATTGTAACCCTTGAAAAGCACTTTAGTCGTTAAAGGGTATTCAGTATAATAACTATTGATTTGTGTGGTTGATAACAACAATGTAGGTGACTGCTATTCTATCACTTGCAGCTGCATCTTCATCAGCGGGGGTAACAGTTTTATATTCTAAAGATTTAGTTTACTGCGACTCACTACCATTTCTTGCATGCGAGAAGTTCCAAACATCTGTAACTTTGGCCTTTATCTCATGGTTCCTCCTTGCTGTTTCGTCAATTGTCATGTTCTGGCTATTGGGTGCAGTCTGAACGATTACTTGCACATCCTTCACAAACAGATATATAACTACTCACTCCAACATTGATATGGAGTATTTTTCTATTTTTTGTTTGAAATCTTTATTTTATTTTGTGTGAACTGGAGCATGTGAGTGGTATTGGATGTTCATGTGCGACAAACAAGAGAAAATCCTGAAATTATGTGACAAGATAACGGGTGGTTTAACACCTTCAGCAGTTCTAAGAAAACGACCATTAAGGAGATGAATGTTCACATATTTCTAATTTTCTATCAATTATAATTGGTTTTATTTAATTAGTTTCAGTAAATTTTTTTTATTTACACGACTCTAAATTTTTTATTAAAAAAAATCAAAAGGGAAAATGCCCAGCAACCAGTGACCCTGCAATCTCTGGCCGCTAATATACATGTATGCTTCAGTACATGATGTAAGAACGAGCACATATATATATTTTTTTTCTTCAAATTGTTCGTATTTTTTATATATAAAAAGGTCCATTTTTGTTCAATAATTCATAAGTCATAACATATTGACATACTTAAAACTGTTCGCAGTGGAGCACTATCACATCCCAAATCACAAAAATATATTTTAAAATATAAAAGTATTAAATTTATTAAAATATAAAATTGAAAGGTTTCCTGTCTTTGTTTCATAGTTATTAGAGTAGTTGCAATTTCACATGGCTCGTCTGGTTGGGCTGAACTGGCCACACATGTTCTTTTCTTTCATACTTTAGTTTCCAGGTCCGGGTTTGGTAACTGTTTTAGTATCTAAATTTAATTATTGGTATTTCTTATAGTTATTTTTAACAATAATTTTTTTCCCTCCAAAGCATCAAATTTTACCAGGGCACTTTAAGAATTTTAAAAAAATAAAAAAAAAGGTTAACTGGGGGGCAGTTTTATAAATGAAAATTAACAAATTACAGAGTAGGAGAGGTGCACTTTTGTGATTATTGCAATTGGAGAAAAATGTCAATATGGAGACTGCAGTATTTGTATTTAGGTTTGTAATATGAGAAAATTAATTTCTTTTGGAGGATCTCATATCTGAATGGTAACATAGGTTTTCATCAAAATATTAAAAAACATTGATGCTAAACAATAGGCTGATAGATCTTTATATAATTGAGGAAGATGAGGAGAAGGAGAGTGAAGAAGATGATGATGGAACTAGTAGTGTTGGAAGCTTTGGAGGTGATGGAGTTGATGTGCAAGATGATTCTAGTGATGAGTTTGTTTTTGGCTTCTTTTTTTAATTTTTTAAAATTCTTAAAATATCCTTGTAAATTTGATGCATTGACAAATAAAAAAAATAATTATCGTTTAAAATGATTAAAAAGGTATTAATAATTGAACCAAAGTATTAAAATAAAACATACCCATGTATATCTCTAGAATACCAAACCCTCCCGTTTCACTCGAACTGTACTCTAATTTAGTGGTGTTTCTTTTGTGGTCCAGCAAGCAACTTAAGCCAAAAACAATTAGGAAGGGGGCATTTCAATATTAGAATGGATTCATCCAGTAAATGAAAATTAAAGCCTTCCTTATTGTCAAATCTTGAAATCTTATAGTAATAGGGTATTCATATCATATCTAAAGAGTAAAGACAAAAGAGCTCGCATCGCACAAATTCTGAGGAGATTATTAGTACACCAAATACTCATTTTATCACCTCATAAAAAATCATAATTGTTACTTACCTCACGTTTGGTTGGATGGAATGGAATGGAATTAGAATTGATTCCTTCCATTTTGTGTGTTTGGTTGGACGGAATGGATGGCGGAATGGAATCTGATGACTAAAAGAGAAGAATCACAATTCATTCTCCCACATTTGGTAATCATTATTCCATTCCCATCTAAACTTTTTTTTCTAATTTTACCCTCACCTAAAATATAACCTTAAATTCAAATCCTAAATTCTCAAACCCAAAATTCCAAAACCCTAAATTTCAAAACCCTAAACCCTAAATTTCAAAACCCTAAATCCTAAATTTCAAAACCCTAAATCCTAAATTTCAAAACCCTAAAACCATAAACCCTAAACCTCAAATCCCTAAACCTTAAACCTTAAAACATAAATCCCAAAACCCTAAACCATAAACCCTAAACCCTAAACCTTAAAACATAAATCCCAAAACCCTAAACCCTAAACCCCAAATTCCAAATCCTAAAACCCTAAACCCAAAATCCCAAAATCCTAAATCCTAAAACCCAAACCCCAAATCTCCAAATCTCTAAACCCTAACCCCTAAACCTTAAAACATAAATCCCAAAACCCAAAACCCTAAAACATAAATCCCAAAACCCTAAACCCCAAATTCCAAATCCTAAAACCATAAACCCTAAACTATTTTTAGAAAAATAATAATTTTAACCCTAAACCTTAACCTACAAATATAACCCCAAATCCTAAATCCCTAAACCTAAATCACACATCCCAAACCTCAAAACCCTAAACCCTATTTAGAAAAATAATAATATTAATAATATATTTATTTTTAATTAAGTAATACTTATTTAGAAAAATAATGATTTCAATAATGTATTTTGTTTGACGAAAAAATAGTAATTAAATGACATTATTTGAACTTTACAGCATGTAGGGGTATTAAGGTCATTTATAGCTTTTTTCATTCCATTCCAGTGACAAATAAAACACTATAATCCTGATTCTGAATTTGATTCCAGTGATCAAACCAAACAAAATTGTTTCATTTTCATTCCATTCCATTCCGATTCCAATTCTGATTCTGATTTTATTCCACGAACTAAACGCCACCTTAAGTCAAAGACTCTGGAATTTTGGAATTTTGGGTTTAGTAGCGGAGGAGATGGGTCTCTTTGGTTTTTGCTGTCACTATTAGAATACTGACACCCGAGAAAATTTCAATTTTTTTGTTTTTCAAAATTGAACCTTGTAAAGAAAATAGTTTATTTATAATATCCCAAATCATTGTACATTGTGATATAATAAAAATACTATCAAGGATTAAATATTATATCAACATCTAAAACAGTAATCAAATTTGCACCCTTACATTAACAAGTCCAACTACATAATTAATTAAACTAGACTATATGGGTTAAGATTATTACACATTAAAACATGTGGGTTAGAATTATTTTAACTTTTTTTAAAATTATATAAAATTAGATTTATTACACACTAAAACATGCGATTAGTTAGCATGAGTGAACTTTATTGTTCTGCTAAGATTCCTTATCAATGTAAATGTAATATTGCCAAATCATTTGGGCCCTTTATTTGTTGAAATGATTTTTTTTTCGTTGTCGGTCATGTGTTTCTCGAGTGCCCTCATCGTTTTTTTTATTTATTAAAATTTGGCCAATTTTAATTTATCATCACGTGGCCGTATATAATGCTCGATTAATTAATTATATATATTTTTTTGGCTAAAAATAAACAGAAACTTTACTTCGTTCATGTTTTCGTAATCCCAAAGGTTTTGTTAACCAAAACTAAGCGAACATTAGATATAATTCAATAGCTATGCTACGTCAGATGTACTGGAAGCGAAATGCCAAAAGTGACACATTCACTAAGATTTGGTCACATGAATTTGATTACAGATATTCAGAGGAGAAAGGGAAAAAAAAAGGCAGCCGTATATTTCCGTATATACACGAAGATTCATATTTCACAAGAATGGTGTCCTAGAAGACACCGACTTCTGATACAAGCTATAACCCACATCAACCAAACCAGTAAAAACTGACTTATATTCAAAGGGGGGAAAAAAGTAAAGAAAACGCACTGTGACTCAATAACTTACTACATTTCTGGAAATAACCTACTGAATTGAGCAAAGCATACCATCACATGACAATCTCTGGCTTCAAAATGCTAGATTTAATCTCTTTGTGAGGCAACACCACGCCTCCATTGCTGTAAATTTCATCGCTGACATGGACATCTTCTCCTAGAATAGTCATGTTCTCCACACGAGCCCATTTTCCAACAGTGGAGTGCCAACCAATGATACTGCTGGAAATGCAAGCATGCTTTTTGATACGGGTTCCACGCATCACTGTACAACGAGATAGCCTAACACCTGACTCAACAACACATCCAGGGCCAATTGCAACATCTGGACCAATGAGGCACCCCTCACCAATTTTCGCTGTCTCATGAATCACAACATTTCCCACAATGTGACTTCCAGAGGCCAAAGTAGGGGAAGATTTCTTCTTCAATGAGTCCAGGTATAATCTCAGGCCAGTAATGTAATCCCTTGGTTGTCCAATGTCCATCCAAAACCCAGGTAGGACCATTGCATAGAGCTTGTTTTCTGCTGCAATTTTAGGAAATATTTCTTTCTCAATAGAGGTGGGCCTTAGTTCAATTCGATCAAGAACTGAAGGGTTCAACAGGTAAAATCCAGCGTTGATCTTATTACCAACAAACAACTTAGGTTTCTCTACAAATTTCTCAACTTTCCCTGTTGATTCTTCCATAACCACTACGCCATATTTAGATGGCTCATCAACCTACATGAAACAACAAAATCAGTCCAGAGATCTTTGGCCAAAACTGATGCAAAACGCCTACAAGGAATATAAAATCAAAATCATTGTAATTCAATCAAAAAGTTACCTTGGTCACCATGATAGAAGCCTCTCCTCCATGGACTTTGTGGAATTCAATCATTTCCTTAAATGGGTATTCGCTGATAACATCACTGTTAAGCACAAAAAATGGCGCACCAGAATCATCAATCAATTTGTCCCTAGCAAGAGCCAGAGGACCTGCTGTGCCAAGTGGCTCAGTCTCTTGTGAACAGGTGATCTTGATTCCAAGCTTTGACTCAAAATCCTTCAAGAAACTCAGCATAACCTGAAAAATAGAAGATAAATGATTAACTAGGAGCATCAATCTCTTGAGCATTTAATTGTATCAGAAAGTGCCTTCAGTGCTTTACCTCTGGCTGGTAATTGATAGCCAAAACCACTTCAGTAACTCCAACAGCCTTAAGAGCCTCTATCTGAAACACCATAGATACGTCAACCCAGACTTGAAACTAATGTAAGCAAAATAGTAGGAAGTTATAAGTGAGGAATGAGATTGGAGTATAAGTGTACTAGATGAGGGAGTGACAAACTCTATAATAATGAACATTTAATGTCAATGGAATACTAAATCATATTTATCCAAGCAAACAAGCTTATTTTTATTTTGCAATTCTTTCCTTCAACCACGGTTTCATAATTTTAAAAAACATGTATGGAAATTATCAATTCATTATCAAGTCTGAAAATTATTGAAGTAGTCAAAAAGAATGGTGAAATTTTTGGCTAATTGTGAACAGGCAAAGTTACAAAGTTTCACCTGGTGCAAGATCATGGGTTTGTTAGCAAAATCAACAAGTGGCTTGGGAAAACTGAGTGTCAATGGTCTCAAACGTGTTCCGAATCCTCCAACAAGAATAAGTGCTTTCATTCTGATTGCCCTCGCTTTTCCTGTCAATTATAAATAGAAGTCTTGAGACTACAGATTAAAAAGAGTATACCCTTCATGCTTTAAGAAATAACAGTGTGCTAAACAGAATGATGCATAACCACCATTGAAGTCTGATATTTATTGACTATTCCAGACTAGATCTCATCTTCTAGGCCAAAGTTCCCGGCCAGTCATCATAATAAACGCCAATTCAAGTGGCACAAAATGCATGAACTTAACAAAGCAAAATAATTACCTTTACATATACGCTAATTACTATTTTTCCATTTCATTTTTGTCTCACAAACAAAAATCAAAACTGCCTACAATAATTTTGGAGATGTGTTGAACTTTCATAAATTTTTTGCATTCTTGCATAGGAAAGTGAAAAGAGCACGACAGCAATGACGACTCTTATAACCACCGAACAAAAAAAATTTGCAAGACCTGCTCTGAGATAAGAGCTTTTGAAGGTGCTTCCACAAGAAGTACGTTTGCAAGTATTTGATAGAAGTGAACTCCACCGTTCAAGGTATTATTTCTATCTTCTCTTTTGTGCCAAAAAAAGAAGTATTATTTCTATCAAAAGGGGATAAACCGTACAACTAGCGCAAAAACTTCGTGTTTCCACAAGGTCCTCTACGTGTAACTTTGCTTTTGTCATTCAACTCATAAAGCCTTACCCTTTACCAAATGGCGTGTCTGGCTTAACTGAAAACAATTACGCCTTTATCAATTGCATTAGGTTAAAAAAAATCGTAAACGCCAAAACCAAGCAAAATTGGAAGTCACATTAAGATACCAACACCAGTCAGGTCTAAAAGAATATAATGGGCAACTCGGCAATAAATCTTACAACTATGAATGAAATCTGGCAGAAACATGTTCAATCAATTACAAAACGTAGCAATGAACAATCAGCACAACCAAACCAAAGCGACATTACCTAAGTCACTTTCAATGCCAGTATATGAACAAATGAATTAAGCTGAAAATCTCTATCAAGAAAAACTCGGTAGATAAAGAAGGCAAACAAAGCACAATTACCTTAGATCTCTGCCGATCACAATTTCAAAGGTGAGCACAAATCTCAAGGACACACTCGAAGAAGGACGAGTCGCGACTGAGTCTAAACGACGGGTGGTTGAGAGTGTCGGTGGAATCCCCTAACTGTCGGTCGGTCGGTTGGTCGGTCCGTCCCGTCAGAAAGTCTGAGTTTTTTAGAAGGCGTTGATATAAGAGAAAGGTTCGTGGGAATTTATATACGCGCGGTATAACTGTTAGTGTTAACTAACATGGGTTTTTGGCGGATTTGAAATAAGAAATTAAATTGATATTGATAATTTAGGGTACGTTTCGATCTTACTTTTTGAGAGGTTGAGGCTTTGTTTTGGGGAAGGTAGCGTAATTTCGAGGCAATTTCGTAACGTTGGCTTGCATACGTAGTGGTAAACGAGTACCTACAATGGGTCGTTGGTTTGGAAAAAATCTAAGAAAGGTATTCATGGTAACGTTATTTTGGATATATAAGTATTTTTATTTTTATAAATTTTAACCATAATATTTTTATCTCATAATTTTAATTAAAAAAAATGTATAAATTTCATAAATTTTAAATTTTAAAACTAAAATACATATTTTTTAAAAATTATTATATTAAAATGATTCAATTAAAAACAACAAAATTAAGATATTCGTCCTAAGACTCATCGTATCCCTCACTCAAAGGGCACAGCTGAGTGTTGAGGATTTCAATTAAAATGCATGTAATTAGCACACATTTTACAATATTATTAAGATTATATAAAATATATTTTTTAACATCTCATACTTACATATTTAAAATTCAACGTATAATTTGATACTTACATTGACATATTATTTTATTTGATATATATATAATAACTTCATGTATGTGAGTCGTATTGTAGAGCTGTGGATAAACAAAATTTTTATTTTGTACAATTATGTTTAAAAACAGCTCCAAACTTAAAAAACTTAATTATTAATGTTTATTATATTTTCATAATGAATATCTTATATTATATAAATTTTAAATCTAGTATAGAAATTAAATAAAAATAAATTTTAAAAATATAATAATTTACTTACTATACCAATTCTTTAACTAATAATTCTTACCATTTAAACTCAATTTATATATTTTAGGTAAATTATATTTTATGTTTATTAAATTATAATTATGTTAATAATATATAGATAATGAAAAATTATACATATTTTTTATTTATTATTATCTATATATTATAAACATAATTATAATCTTAAATATATTATTACCTATGAAAATAATTACAATTAAATTAATATTTTAGATATATTTATATTTAACCCTGCACGTTATGCATATAAAACATAATTAACTTTTTTTTGTTTTTGTTTTTTAATACTCATAAAATAACATTTGACAATTTTAAGTTATACACACTCTCACTTTTCTTCTTTTTTTTTCCTTTTCTTTTGGTTTAGCTTTCTTTAATTTTTCGGAATCTGTTGAAGTTGAACATCACGTGCTTTGGGAGGTTCGGAACTTGAGATTGCGATATAATTTTTTTTAATTTTATTTTTTCAAAACGAGATTGCTATACATATTTTTTAAAAAAGACATTAAAAATATTTTCAATATCTTTTATTTATTATAAAAATAATATTTAAATTATATATTTATTTTTATAATAATTTAATTATATTATTATAAAAAATTAAATAAAAATGATAATTTTATTTTTTTAATTTTTAATTATATTAAAAATAATATTATTAAAAATTAAATAATATGTTACTAAAAAAAGAGAAAAATATAAATATAAAAAATATTTATTTGTTTTCGTGTATCTATTTTTTTTATAATAATATGATTAAATTATTAAAAAAATAAATAATATAAAATGAGATTCGAATTTAAATATGTAACAATAAGACGAGAGTAATATTATCTTAATTATAAATCAAATTAAATATATTTTAATAATGAAGATTTTTTATTCTTATATTTATTTTTTTAATAAACAATTACACAACTAAGATTTATAATATTTATGAAATTACTGAATTTTTTTATACATAGTATAGAATTATACGTAATATTATATGCAAAATGCATATATAGAAAGCAATGGTAAACATGTCATTATTGTACTAGAAAATTGCAGTAAGTCTTCGTATATACAAAACATCTTTAATTATAAGTTAAAGTTCATAGATAATTAGTGGCTACAATTCGTTTTAATAAGAAATTTGAACCAAACAGTGAGAATTGCACGTTACAAATCACAGTCACAGTCCCACAATCAACTTTTAATTTACTAATTAGTAGCTTATTACGAGAAAGATCAAACAAAAAAAATTAATTAGTATCATTGTAGATATTTTCTTAACAAACCATTACGAATTCGTTATGAAAATAAATAATATTAACAGATCATTTTCACTTAAGATAATTTAAATGAATTATGTAATTGCTATCAAATTTTGAAACTTGAATTTAATAAATAACTATTAAAATAAAATAAAAAATCAAACAAAAACATAAATTTATACTAAAATGACTCCAATTTTAAATGTTTTGAATTCTTTTAATATATTTAGCATGTAGTTGACCCAAAAAAAAAAATAGTACGCTGATTACTTTTTTCTTTTGATTTACTTTGTTTATTTAGCATGATGACATGTATCATATAATTTTTAAAATAAATTTAATTAGATTTATAATTTAAAAATATAAAAAAATATTAAGAATATCTTTTTTTCTTTGAATAAAAATATTATTTAATCCTTTAATTTTAAAAAAGACAATCATCCTTATAAAAAATATATTTATTAATTTCTTTACTTATTTAAAAAATATTTATTAATTCTTTTATTTATAAAAATGAGCTATAAAAATATTTTTATTGATAAAAAATTTTAAATAAATATTAGTGAAAATATTTCATCATTTATCCTTATCCTATCAAACAAAAATAGAAGAAGGGTATTTTAAACATTTTATATATTGAATATATTAAAATGACTAAAATATTCTTGATAATTTTATTTTAAAAAAATAAATTTAAAATTTTAAAATTTTATTTTTTAGTACCATTTTTATAAATAAAAGAAATAAATATCATAATTTAAAAATTAAATAACTAAATAATACATTTTATATACGTAAAATAACCAATTTAACCTTCCATCGATCAATTAAGTAAAAAATTTAAAAAATTATAATTTTTAAAAAATAAAATAAAAATTATATATTTTATTAATTAAAATAATTACTTCTCTTTTTCTCTTTTTTTTCTCTATTTTTCAATCTTATTCCATCTTACTCACTCTCACTTACTCACTCATTTTTTTCACAACTTGTTTGACACAAGTTAAAATTTTAAATTGATTTTTAATTTGAGACAGTTGGTATATTTAAAATAAAATGTAAGAATTATTAGTATATTATTATAAAAATATGGTTTCACATGCATTATTTTATTAAATATGAGTATTTTAAAATAAGGCAAAAAATCTTAAAGATTATATAATTTTTATCAAATAAGTATATTGTAAGTTTATAAATTATGAACCTAATTAACCTAGAGGAGTGAATAGGTTATTTTTAATTTTTACTAATTTATAATTTAATAACCTAAACAAAGCAGCCAGACATGCAATCGTGTGTAAAAATAAGTGCGAAAATAAAATAAAACACACGATATTTTTAGGTGGAAATAACCTAGGCCACAACAATAACCTAAGAGGAAAACCATCGGTCCACCGGACCACCTAACTTTTTACTATGAAAATCAAATGTTTAAGTACAAACTCGGTCTTATGCTATCCTCCTTAGGATATTGGTCCAATGTACTTTACTTACGAGCCCCTATTTTGTTTTCACAATTTCCAATATTAACGTGAGTGGTTTCAAGACCAACATTCTACTAAACTCCCTGCCAATCAGATCGTTTACAAATGAACTGAAAGTTATTGTCTCCAAGCCATCAAGCCGTCAATCTTGTATATTGATTATATTACTCTCAACTTCAATTATATATAAATTCGTGTTGCCTTCCTTCTCATGTTCACCCTTCCTGATAATTTCTTTTCTTTTCAGTATACAATAACACTTGGGAGGCAGATCGGCAACTTCAATATTATTATTTTTTACGGTAGTTTTTTCTATTCTCTCGGCTTTTCTATCAACCCTAAATGTATCTCTATTTATAGGTAATAATAATACCTAATACTATTAGGTTTAAATGCATTTTAGGCTTAATTTTTTCAAAGTCCATTCAAAGTCTTAAAAAAATATTTTTAAATCACATCTTAAAAAAAATATTAAGACACATAAAGTATTTAAGCACAAAAAAAAATTTAGATTTATGAACATGTACTATTAAATATATAAATAAAATTCTATGTGTCGTAGTTATAAAAGATATACCTGAAATACGATTATCTGAAACTCGAGTATTTGTTGGGCTTTTCTTGATAGACTTGATAACGCCTTAGTTCTGAGTAAATATTTTGTCACAAAAATAACCAACAATACTTTTACATACATTAATCTTATAATTATTAAGTTAATTACGAGGTTTTATAATTATTTAAAATAATCATTTTAATCTCATAATTTATGATTGTATTATAAATCATGCTATTATGAAAGGTATACATTTTTAAGCCTATAATTTATTAAAATAAATAATTTTAATTCATTAAAAGTATTAAATTGAATATTTATAGTGCCTAACTTTCAAAAATAATGAAACTATACGTATTTAATTCAAAAATTATGAAATTAAAATGATCATTTATATATAATAATAAAATAAATATGATATTTTTTTAAAAATTATTAGATATATGATACTCAATATTATAATATTTATAAAATTAAACTATTTAAATTAAATAATAAATGGATTTTACGAGCAGATATAATGTATGAGAAACTATTTATTGATCCTAGGTGGTAGGCGGAGTTAGGAAAACCAATCGTCATACGACCAACAAATTTGATTGTAGCATTGAGATACCAATTATGAATGGCATTAATCTTTTTTATTACTTGTATACTAAAAGTAGTTAAAAGATTATCAAAATTGACTCGAACATTTATAGGCTTTCCTATCAATTATCATTACCATTACCATTACCATTACCATTACCATTAATTAATTTATTTTTTCGTAAACCACTGTTGAACCTAGAAGCAAAGACGAGTTATCTTTCTATTCTCAAAAAAATAAAAATAAAAATAAAAATAAAAGCGAAGGGGGAATTAGATTGCAGCCAATCAACTACTTTTCTTTCTATTATAATCACTGACTTTTAACAATAATTTAATTTATTTAGTTTAAAACATTTAATAGTTAAGCTAGCCCGTACAAGTAGCATTAATCATTCAAATAATCAATCAAAATACATGGTGTTTAGAAAAGAGGAATAAAAAAATTCAGCTTAATATATGGGCCTATTGGAGTTTCATTTAGAAAAATGGGTTATGATTCATAACTTATGAATGGCTTTGGGACACTTTTAAGAGAGAGGTTAAGTTTGTCACATCCTTTCGGCTACAAATTGAGCCTGATTAGAATAGTTTCATGGCTCTTAGTTTCCATCAACATTCACCTCTTACCACAATACCTCAAAAAAAATTATATCTATCAGTACTAATCATCACGATATGTTAATTTAAATCAATTAAAACATAAAAGAATACACATAAAATTATAAATAAATAAAAAGGAGAGAAAATAAGTATTCTTTTTTACTTTTCATTATTTTTTAACATTTTGATTAATTTAAATAATCATTAAATATCAACGAATAAATATTTTCGAAAAAATTAAACCAATTATCTTTTGGATTTTGAATTTATAATAAACACGTTTGAAATCTAATATAGTTTGTAACAAACCAAACATTATCAAAATTCATAAAAGTTAATTTTTTCACGGAACTAATAACTTATTAACAATAAAGAACATATATAATTATTATAATTATAACCTATAGTTCTTTTCACGTTTAGTTGCAGCAATACTCATAATGTAGTCAATATCTTCAGCCACAGTCAAATTGGTCTGCGTTCCTGTAAGCAACCCAAAGCAAAAAAACAACAAAGCCTTCATAGTCTCAAGCTCAAAAGTAGTAGCTTCAACTTTAAGCATTGGATTAATAACATCCATTAGTTTCTCTTCTATCATCAATCTTTGTGCATAAAGTCTATTGCTTTTTGAGATGTAATTAACTTCAAAAACATAACTACAAAGCTATAAACATTACTTTTCTCAATCAATATATTGATAGGTTCTACAGTATTTTGGGTTAAAATATACCCAAGAGTCTCCTGAGCATATGTTGAGATATGACTCAAATCAATATGTGCTAAACGAGATAACCCAAAATCCGAAAATTTCTCATTCATGTTATGATTAAGTAAGATGTTACTAGACTTCACATTCCTGTGATATATTGGAGGAACTGTTTAAAAGTGAAGATAAGCTAGATTCTCTGTAGAATCATGAGCAACTTTAAGGCGATTAATCCGAGAAAGATGTACTTTTTTTCTTAATGCCACCCCTTAAATGATCAAAGAGAGTTCCATTCTCAATGTATTCATATACCGTAATAGGTTGTTCTAGTTCAACACAAAAACCAAGCAAGCGAACAAGGCTTTTGTGATTAACTTGGCATAGAATTCCAACTTCATTGAGAATTTGATCGATGCCTTTTGTGTTTCCAAGTTTTGCACACTTGACTGCTACAACTGTGCCATCTTCTAGAATGCCTTTGTAGACTTCATCAAAACCACCAATACTTGAAACTTTATCTTTGGAGAAGCTGTTTGTTGCCCTTTTTATCCCTTTACCAGTGAATACCTTAGCTGCTCTGCCTTCTCCATTGTCATTTAATATTTCTTCATGTTCTATTTAATCCATACAGGTGTAAAAAAATTATAATATAATCGATTTTATTTCTATGGTTTCGTGTTTATGCGTATATCATCAGATTTACACGTTGTTTGAAAAATCATAAGATTAAACTAAGGTGTCACAATAGTGTAAATATACGTGTAACTTGTAGTATATATCTAACAAATAAATATTTCTATTATTATGTGTAATTTATTTTTAATATTTATATTTTTTTAATAAATTAAATGCATTAAACTAACTTCTAAAATAATAAATAATTTCTCATAATCCTTTATAATAAACATAAGTATTAACATAATACAACCATTAAAACTGACCCAAAATAAAAAATAAAAAACACATAATACAACCAATAATTAAATTATAAGACGTTTAAAACAAATATTATTTAATTGTTAAATTGTGATGCTAGAAATTTTTCACATAATTACTTTCAACACAAAGCGTTCAAATTGGATCCCAATCATGGCCATGGTTACAGAAGCACCGCATGGACTTTAAAAATCAGAAGGAGATGCAAACGACGGAGAGTACGAGGAAAGGGACTTAAACAGAGAGAGACGCTGACGGCCTGAATACTTAATCAATGAACTTAGAAAATGCTTAATCGTCTCCATAACTTCAAGGAATCGCTTATTCATTATAAATTAAATATTTATATCCCAATCGAAGGAAAGTAACTATTTCTTAAGATGTGAGGATATTTTTTTTGGTAAAATTCTTTATATATGAGGATGGATACTCAATTTCGACACCATTAACATCCAAGTGCAATATTTTGGCCCGTGCATGTATTATTAATTTCACGTGCTTTTGTTTACAAAAGTCAGAAGCACCTTTGCACCAGCTACTTCTATTGAAGCTAAACTGAGCAAAATTTGTCACTTTAATTAAATAAAAAATATCATTTAATTTTCTAAATTACAAAATCTAATTTTTAAATTTTTTATTTATGAAAAAGTTACTAATATTTGATATTTTTTAAATATTATTTTATTATTAAATCTCCTTTATAGAAGGTTCTTAAAAAGCTCTTTTATATAAAAAAAACTTACTAAATCATATTTTTCATACGAAAAATGACCAAATGATATATTTTATGATGTAGATGACTAAACACTAACTTTTACAATAGCAAAAAAATCTCATGATATTTTTCCCTATATTATCAAAAATATATATACAGAGAGAGAGAGAGATTACTGATTATTCACTCCAGAAAATGGAAACACTATTTTCATCCCCAAGTGTACACTTCTTCCCCTCCCTGCATGAGGAAGACTCATCTTGAACTTGAAGTCGAAAACATAACATACTTGTGACAAATAACGTTAAACTTTTCATTATATACAATTTTGTGGATCGTAAGGTACTTATCATTTACTCTTCAAGATGTGATAATACAATATATAATCCAAATTATGAATTAATCACTTCATATATCAATCAATAAGAATATATTTAATTGATAGTAAAAGGGGGGAAATTTCAGATGGTGAAAGAAGGGGAACTAAGAAACATGAATGCTACCAAGGAAAAAAAACGTAGGCAGTTGACGGTTCAAAGATTACTTGATTATCAACACTTAAAACACATCTGGGACGACTATGATTCCAAATTTAGTTTAAAAAAGGAACTCTGCAAATCTAATAAACAAAGCAATGGCAAATTAATCCCCAGCCTCAACCAAAGGCACACAAACATTTATACAGAGAATTGATTATACCATCAAATATGATGAATAACTACAATTGATGCACAAGTCAAAATTAAGGATTTGTTCAGAACACCCTGTGTCTTTTGGCACCTAAGAAGAACAAACTATACAAGCTAAGGTCGGCGTCGTACATGCCTGGCATCAGGATCCCCCAACTCATCTGCACCTTCACCCACATCTGCTGGCAAATCCAACCCAAATACACTACTGCCACTCCTCTTCCTGCTAGAGAGTTGAATCAAATTATCATCTACTGAAGCAAATGTCTTCAGTAGCTCAGACAGCATTGAGGGACAGCTCTCCTCCAAATGCCTGAACCCTTCTGATTGCATTACCGCTGCAAAACAAGGGAGCATACATTAGCCAAGTCATACTAGTAAGCATGAGACACACAGTTTGGGTACAAAGCAAATGATGGATATCTGTTAATAAATGAATGTTCGGAATGTGTTGATCAAGTATTTGAGCTTACAAAGAAGACACAAGAAGAGACAATTATCAAGAGGGCAACAGCTTCCACCAATATCCGAATTTATAAGATAGCTGTATCATTCATGTTACAAATGAGATGCATTAACTCTACACTAAACCATAACTAACAATCCAGATAGAAATTTTCGACCATAAAAATCACTCACACAATATATACCAACTGCCAAAACTCATGAAGGGACTAAATTGCAAACAACAAATATATGACAATATGAAAAAAAGTAGAATATTTCCTACCATATACATATTAAGATCCAAAAGATCAGAGAATACATTTTATTGTTTGATCTCCCTTGCCCAGTGGCCTCTTGATCCCCTCTCACTTCTTGATAGCGAAAATTATGAAATTGTAAATAAATTAAATGCATAAAATGAGTTTGTGCCCTTCTTGATTTTCATTTTTAACCTTTTCCTTTTATATTTCAAAAACACACTACAAAATCAATAAGTTAAACATATTTATACTGAAATGAGATACACATAACATCTTTTTTCAATAAGAAACGAATAATAACTGAAACAATACTACTTTTATTGTTCATATGGTGTCTTCCTGAATTAAAATCCAGAATTACTGGTCCTTGCCATCGTCATAAAGTATTGCACATAATACAAGGAAAACTAATAAAGATAGGCAATGTCCCATTGAAGATAAAAAGAAAAACCTAAGCAAAATACAATTGACAAACCATGACCAAATTGTTCTGGATATATCAAAACAAAAGAAATACATACAATACATAGGAAAGGACACAGGTCCTAGCATAGGAACAACAGAGAGTAATCGTAAATATTTCACATGAATATCCACAAGTTCATTTGACATCTTATATTTAACCCATTTTAAAGGAATCATTATATTTGACCTTAGGTTTAGTATGTAAATCAATAGGATAGTAAATTATTACAAATATCTAGAATATGATTGATGGATCAATGGAGTAGTAGTATAAAACAATTTTAGAAAGATAGCAAATTTAAAATAATGTAACCTGAAACATTGCACAGTCAGATTCTAAGGGCAATACCCACCTCCCAAGTTAGATAGATTAGCCGCAAATTTTAGGCACATTGCCTTCAGCTGTGTACAGTTGTGTTGATCTGCTAGGACAAGTGTGGTTGCCACTGTATCTGAATTCAGCTCTTCACACAATTTTGATTCGCATAACAATTTCAGTCTATCAAGGTTATACAAGTCAGCAACAGCTAGCAGATGTTGCACCATGACAGTGAATGTGCACATAGGTGATGACCCCATGACTTCGTATGCCTCAGGAAGCTTGTCAGAGTAAATATACAGAAGCATCGCCTGAGAATAGATAAGATATCCAACAAATGAGTTATGCCATAAGGAAACATTTGTGTATTGCAAATTTGAAATAAATCTCAAATGATATGTCTTATTGTTATAAGTGCATTTAGACTCAACAAATAGAATCCAATAGAAAACTGTAACGTCGGTTTTGATTGTGATGATTTTGTGATATATAGTAGTGTTCATGCCAAAAGGCTTATTTATGAAATCCTCTTGCAAAGAAATTTGTCCTTTTCTAAATTAACATCCTAGAAGATGTTTCCTACCATTAAACCCCAGTAAGTGAAGAGTGAATAATACAAGCTTAAATGAGAACACCTAATATGCTTAGTCATACAAAAATGAAAAGAAAAAAAAATCATTGTGCTTAGATTGTTAATATTCCTCCAGGTGGAATAAAATTAAACAATAAGAAAAAGAAGTTACCTTAAAAATAAAGGGTTCAACATCCTTTACTACTACTTTATCCATGCTAGTATCGCCAACAAGCCCAAAGAACTGAGCTCTAAATACAGGGGAACGAGCAGCAAGTATCAACTTATGAGCTTTAAACTCTTCACCACCAACCTGAAAGACTATGTTACAACCAATTCCAGAGTCAAGCAAGTCTTTAAGACCTTCACCCATATCTGATGGTGGAACAGAAATGGCAAATTGTTTTGGTCCCTCTAGGCGAGTTCTGACAACCCCAACGGTGCAGTGCAAGACAAGGCAATCATCCTTTAAATAATCAGAAGTTTCCAAAGCTGATCTTCGGAAAAATCGCTTGTATCCCCTAAAATGCATCCAGAGAAGTCTTATAAGGAGAAAGAAACAAATTCCAGAACCGCCTCTAACCAACAAAGATCCATTTAACTCGGTAAGCATAAGTAAATTCTTAATAGAATACAAACTCAATAGGTACCAGAACTAAGATCAATCTCCAGAAAACAGTTAACCTATAAAGCTCCTAAACAACAGATCATTAGCATGACAAACTCACTAAATCATTACCAGAAAAATACTTAAAGCCTTTAACTACCACCACCATGTGAAGCATAGATATTAAAAAAGTTGACCCTCTGATACTCTAAGTTTTACAAGTGAAGAAGTTACTATTTAAATTAATTCAATCGTTGCCTATGATTCGACAGAATAGTGACTATCGTACTTAAGAAGTCCATAACAGGGAATGATACGAGTAATCATATAATTAACTAAAATTCCATCTCCAAGCACCAAGTTCTCAAATTCAATCCGGACCAAATTCATATATTTTTAATTAATCCTATCTAAACCGCAAGCGCACTTTTATAAAAATAAAAAAGGTTAATCCACTTCAAACCAATTCACAAACCACAATTCCTCAAATCCAAGCTCATCCTTAACATTAAATTTTATAACCCGTTTCAGCCACACCACGAAATAGAAAATACGCCAAAAACAAAATACCACATGCTGCCTCTATACTTAAGCGTGTACGGCCCGCTCTCAAGAGCACGATCAAAATGACTGTGCACCTTATCCTTCCCATTTTTGCTCTGATCCACCAAAGTCAGCTCAAACAAAGCCCTCACATCCGTACTCTCACTGGCCAGAGCAATGAAAACCGAAAGATACACGGAGTTGTCCTCTGGGTTCTTCCCATCAGGATAAAAGTAAATTGCCCAATCGTAACCTCCCACCGTAAACGTGTCGCTCATAATGTACTTACCCGAACCCATCCCTTTGGCCAAAGAATACCCCTTTAAGGTAAACCTGTGTGAACCATTCACCGTCTCGATGATGGACCTCGAACATAACTCAGGCCGTCGCTTGGGAATCTCCATAGTATCCCCTAATTGATCCTCGTGATTCGTCATCCCATCAAAAGATGAGTCGCCGCAGAACCCCAACCCCTACCCAAAGAGCACCCTCTAGACAGAGCGTGACCTTGATGGCATTTGTAGATCAAAGGATGGGGTAATTGAATAAAGGCGAAACCCTAAAACGGAGATTTGCACGATAAGTGTTTGATGTTTGGTCGAGGAGAGGGCAATCGGAGAGCGACAACGTGTAGAAGGGAGAAATACAGACAAGCGGTAAAGGGTTGTTTTGAAGCCTGAAGCCAGTGGATTTCGCTGACGTATTAGTCGCTTGAACATAATATTACATAGGGTAAGGAGCTTTCATTTAAGATTATGTGATTTGGTTATTAACTGTTAACTATGAAACAATATAACTAAAAATAAATATATTATTTTTAATAATTTTTTTAGTTAATATTTTAATTTTTTATTAAATATTTATATAAAACTATTTAATTTAAAAATAATAATA
Organism: Hippophae rhamnoides; assembly: GCA_033030585.1. Classification (NCBI taxonomy): domain Eukaryota; kingdom Viridiplantae; phylum Streptophyta; class Magnoliopsida; order Rosales; family Elaeagnaceae; genus Hippophae; species Hippophae rhamnoides. The sequence goes on from CM065427.1 coordinate 74,102,421, forward strand.
ATAATAATATTTAAATAAAATTTATTTAAATATATAATTTTTAATAAAAGTTTAAAATTTAATATAATAATAACAATTAATAATTATTAAAAATAATGTTTAACATTAGTCTTTTTATACTAATTTTTAATTTATTTTTATTAAAAATTTGTATTTTAATTGATTTTATTAAAAATTTGTATTTTAATTGAGTTTAGTCGATTAATATTATGATAAAAAAATTATTAAAGTAATAATTTAATTAGATGACATAACTTTTTTATATATTGAGTTTCATATTTTATCTATTTAAGAAAAAATTGTATATTTTTTTTTTGTAAGAAAAACGTATGTTTTACGTGATAAATTTTTATATTATAAACAACATATGCTATTTTAAGGGAGTTAAAAGTAAAACTATGTAAATAAGTGCATCATATATAAATAAATAGTTGAATTGCATAGTTTGACGGTATACAAATTCACAAACCATTATAGTTGGTATCAAAGCTAACTTACACTCATGGAAGAGGTGTGTCGTTGCGGAAAGGTGCTCAATGTTAGATGATAAGTTTTCGTGAACCCGATATTATTGGTTAAGGACATTTGCTTAGTTTGATTGGTTGGTTTAAGGAGTTTAAGAACTTGTTTGAAATTGGTTATCTAGCGAGCAAGTATTGGTAGCAAAGATTACATCCTTCATAACACTCGAGATGGCAAACACCTACATGTTTGAGTAAGTACATACTTGGGTGTGTAGGTGAAGTACTCTACAAGCGATGGACATTGCGACGTTGTTTGTAGAAAGTGCCTACAAGTAGAGTTCCTTGATTTAGGGATGTGATTGGGTGAAGTTGGTGGGCGTATAGTTTGTTCACGCTTTGTTCGTGGAAGGTTTCAAGAGATTATAAGCCATTGTAACAGTTGTATCCATAAAAGTTATAAGCCACAGATAGCACATCATTCGCCAAGTGGTCAGTTGTGAAAGCACATTTCTTTTAAGATTTGAGGACTTATAAGCCTTTGGTTTGGTATATGATTTCCAACGTGTTTATGCTTCAATTGTGATATCATCTATTGATGCAAGAAGTCTTGACAACTCTGGTGCTTTGAAGTGGCACCAAAAGAACAAGTAGGATGTGTTTGTGTGACTGCCATATTTTCTTTGACAAGGAAACCTTGTTGGGGGTTGAAATATGTTCAAGACAACTAGATATTGCTTGATCATCAAAGTGTTAAAGAGGACACAAGCCACATAAGGTGGCATGGGAGGTCATGAGGACCAATTGAATAGGCTAAGGCATCTAGTTTTGAATTTGAAAGGTAAAGGCCAATAGGGCCATGGCAAGAGAGTGCCAAGATGATCAAGGTGGATTGATCAGTGTATCCAAGGTGAAATGCAAACTAATTCTAGTTGGTTTGATAATGGAAGGGCCATAGAGCACCTATGTCTTTGAAGTGATGTAGAGTTCTATAAAACTGAGGGTATTACCAGTGGGATCGCCAAAGGGTTAGTATCACATTTGGATGGGCCATTGAGATGCTAATGTGATTTGAAATGAAGTGGTAACGATGAGTGTCAGAGCATGTTAACGTCAATAAATGATAATCAATAAGAAATGGGTGTATGGGCCCCTTGTTGGTCGGTGGCATTGAGAAAGGATGCTGAGCACTCAAGTCAAAGAAAAGAGGTAAGTTGAGAGAGATTAAGATGCTCATGATGTGAAGATATTATTCCATTGTAAGAAGGGGTCGAGAAGCACCTACATGGGTTAAAGTTTCATCATTAATCGTTGAGGTTAAGAATGCTTTGATAGAGTCATCGCATAATGAAGTAGGGGAAGACCTCAAACCATAAAGGGAATGTGGTATAATCAAAGCAAGAGGTAAGGAGATCAACTGAAGTTGCTTGCTTAGGGTGAAGGCCATTGGTAGATTGAGGTACAAAAGTAGCACACCAAAGTTTCAAAATGGAAGTGTTGTCTTGGAAGAATAGTGAGTTTGTGAACTCTACCTTACATGGTACATCTCATGTTCAAAAGTATAATCATCTTGTGCTTTGGAAAGGCATATGATGTCTTATAAGAGATACGGTTCGCAAGAAAGCCACATCCAAAGGACAAGAGCACCATCATGTAGGGATTTCACATCAGAAAGGCCAAAAAGCATCGATTGCAAACATCGTATAGAGGACTAAGGTAAGTCATAATCATAACTGTGTCAAATAAGACACCAAAATTTGGTTAGAGATTCCATAGTGGAAGAGAAGTTGGCTTGTGAGCCATATCTTGCAAGAGTCGTCATAAAGAGTTGGTCTAAGGAGCGGACTTGATTAGATTATTGAGAAGAGCTAGCCAATTTGGGTTGTCAACAATGGAGTGGAGATTGCTTGTGCCATTGGGAATGACACTTGTTTAGTGGAGATTTTGTTTGGATGAATAAATGTAATGAAGTCTCAGACCATGTCCAAGAGGGGTGTGCTAAGGTCATTACCAAGGGTGATTCTACGTGAAGTAGTAGGATAGTTACATGCTAGAAGCCTTTTAGAAGATGTGAAACCTAAAGACTCTTTAGGGCACTTCGATGAAGACGTCGAAGGAATAAAGTGGGGGAAGATGTCATGGTTTGCATAAGATGTACTTTAGTAATTAGCAAAATAAAAATTATTGAATCATTTTAAGCTTATATCTTCTCATGCAAAGTAATATTTCTTCCTAAAAGATGGGAAAATGTTCCAAGAGCTCTTTAGGGGGAGGTATGGTGTCAAGCTTTCCATATCACTAGCACTTATGGGTTAAAAATGCTCATAAGGCAGACATGGATTGTGCCATTAAGGCACACCAATGTATCTCAAAGACAGGGAGTCTTAGGCACAATATCGATGAGGTGAAAGGGTTGATAATGCACATGATTTTCACACGGGAGACTATATGATGTGGAATATATAGGTCAACAATTTACTTGATGCATCATGTGAAAGTAGCTTTGCAGGAATGCGGCACACCATATAGGCGGTATTGCACAAGTGATGTTGCATCAATAAGTAGCAGCATACTAGTTTAGTAGCGTTGCTTTGACAAGGCACATTGCGAATGTGATGACCCTCATGAAGGTGATGTCGAGTGAATATGTGTATTAGTCAAGGGTTCGACCAAGCACCAAGGATCCCTAAACTTGATGGCATATAAATGGGCGACAATATGCTAAGATGAAGGCATCATGTGTGGGCTTCAGATAAAAATAATTGCTCATTTAAGCAAAATGTGAGTTTGGCTTAACGGACTTACTTGCATATTACTTGGTTGACTTGATGATAAATTGACATATGTGTTAGCTTGAGTATAAGTGTGATGTGGAGAAATGAGCATACATGCATAAGGGGTGTAAGAAGGAGTTGGCCTTTGGGATAGGAGTTGGCCCTTAGTGTCAAGCTGCCTACTCGAAAGTGTGTATGAAGAGATCTGACAATAGAATGAGAAGCCAATTAATTCTTGATACATTGTTGTACTACTTGCTATCAACGTGTGTGACTTGCATAATTGGGTGAGCATATGTTTGTCTTAATGTTTAGATGATGTGGAACCTTACCATGGGTAAGCATCTTGGTTGAGTAATCTTAACACCGGAAAGTAATTGTTACACATAACATAATTATCTTCATACATTAAATTTGCTTTTTATAATATCTTTCAAAAAAATACATCAATTTTTCTTACAACGTAAATAAATATATATTTTTTAACGTTTTAAAAAAATAAATACATTATTTTATCAAAAGGAGTTAAAAGCGAAACATATTAAATAACTTAATTATTTATGTACCAAATGGTACATAAATTATGATTTATCTTAGAGGTTCTATAGGATAAAATAACCGATTTTTTCATCAAGTTTTAATATTTTATAAAATAAGTCTAGTTTAAAAAAAAATTTCTTTGAAAATAAATTAAAAAAACAAAAAAGTGAACTCATAATTGATTACTATCAAGGTTTGAAATAGGTAAAAATATCAAGATATAATATTTATAAGAATATCTAAGATATTATCGTTGTTGAAAGAAATTTTAGAAAAAATCATAGAAACTATAAAAACTCTATCCAAAGTATGAAAAACAAATTATAAAAATTAATAAAACATCAAAACAATGAATTATTTATATTTTAAACTAATTTTTTATTTAATATGTGTATTTTTAAATACATAAAATATTTATATTGATAAATAAATTGATTAATTAATTAAAATATTGTGTAATGATTTTAGTTAAAATATTTAAAATAATTAAGTAGATTATTTAAGTACAAATATTATAAATAGATAAATGTCGACATTATGAAAATAAATTTAATTAATTATCTATTTTTTAAAAGCACTTATATATATAACAAACATGTTTAAAAGAGATATAGAATATAAGAAAAAATTGAATTGAAACTATTAATTATTAAAAAAAATACAAAATATAAATAAGAGTTGATATTTTTTATATTTTTTAAAATTTTAATAATATTTTAATGATATTTTAGCGACAATATCTAGAATATTTTAGACAAAAAAAAATATTTAGGCTACATTTTAGAGACAATTATATTTTAATGATATTATTGACATTTTAGTTAAATTATTGTTAAAATGTCAATAATATCGTTAAAATATTTAGATATCATGTTTCGATACTAAAATATATGAAAAAATATTATCGTGATAATGTCACCGATAACGTCAACGTTTTCATCCCTAATTACAAGTTCTTGTGACTTTGAAAACTTTAATGATTTGATTTGTACCATATTGTGATATTTTTGATATGACATTATGTGTGATTGTATTGTATAATGTACATTTATATTTTTTTAAAAAAATTATACAATAAAGGTATTTTTAATTATTTTTTTCACATATTTGTTATTTGTTATATATCAATGATATGTAAAATGATTAAAAAATATATAAAATATTTGAAGTCTTAAAAAAATTCATTTTTGAGCATCTATTTAGCATATTATCACATTCATGTTGCACGATATAAATAATAAAAGGTAACTATAAAAATATTATATTTATTTTAAAAATTATATTTATTTTTTATAATAATTTAGTTATATTGTTATGAAAAGTAATTGTACAAGAACAAATAATTGTTTTGTTATATTTTCATTTTTTATTCAAATCTTTTTGTTATAGTTTAATTAAGTTATAATTGTCTATTAGGGTTGTCCATAAACCGGACCGGACCGGATCAAACCGTAAAATCGGATCGGATCGTACCAAATAGAACGGTTTTGCTAATCAAACGGTCCGGTCTGGTTTGTATTAATTTTAAACCGTTCGAACTAGACCGGATCGGTTTAATAATGTATTAAAAATTTCACATTATTTTTCATTAAATTATAAAAAATTAAACCAAACCGAATCCAGAAACGATTTTATAAGTCAAACGGTCCGATCCGGTTTTTATTTCTTAAAACTGTTTCAAATAGTCCGGTCCGATCTAAGTAATATGAACGGTCCGGTCTGGTTAAATTTTTTTTTAGGAAAAACCGGATCGGACCGAACCATAGACACCCCTACTGTCTATAATTAAAAAGGTTAAAAAATAAAATAAAAAACTTACCTTTATAGGATCATTTTTCATAAAAAATGGACTAATAGTGTTACACAAAATAAATATACAATTTAAATGTCATTTTTATAATAAATAAAATATCATATAATATTTTTCTCTATAAATAATATGACAAAAGAAATTGTCTAAATGATGACACATAAATTAATACTTACTTTTTGTATTCATATCACTTAGATTTTAACATGTATTATTATTATTTAAAAAATTTAATTATTTTTTTCCATTTTCATTTATGATATATTGAAGGATAAAAAAATTAAAGTATAAAATTGGATTTGAAATTAGGTTATATTAAGATAAAGAACGGATTGAAAAAAATATATTTTTCAATAATTTGAATTAAATTCGATTTTAAATAGATTTGAAGATTTATAATTGAAATCCAATCTAATTATGTAATTAATCTAAATATAAGCATGTTAGATTTTTTGAGTTTGATAAATTCGAATTGATATTACAATTTATTTATAAATTATTATTATTATATATATAATATAGTATATATAGTATTTAAATTTCAAATTGAATTATCTTTAATAAAAAAATATTATTTATAATTATAACAAAAACATAAAATAATAATAAATATGGTTAAATAATTATTAAACTATTATATATATTTAATATTTATAATTAATTTTTAATTAAAATAATAATTTATAATATTAAATATAATAAATCATAAAATAAAATTTAAATACAATAAATTATAATTTATGTAAAAAATTTATGTAATAAATTATAAAATATATCCATCTAAGTTTAAATTTAATCTAATTATGAAAAATATCAATTGAATCCCATGGGATGAATTTTTAAATTTTAAACGAAATGATATTATTATTGATCATCCAAACTTATATTATCATTTCCAAAATAAACCGATTTTTGCGAAATCGTTCAGCACCGTCACCGACCACGAGCGAGATACTGAATTGATGTCAGCAATCTCCCTTAGCCAACTCGTCACATAAAAAATCATTCACCTATACGAGTAGTGAAGTTACTAGCATCCAGCCGTTACTAGCATCCAGCCATCCATGCTAAGTTGCAAAATCACGCACTCTAAAAAATATGCTTGTATTAATGTGTAGCATACTCCGATCTCAGATCCATAAATTATTCATTTAATCTTTTTATTATTCGAATTCAAAACTATGAAATTGTTAACCAACAGGGATCTCGCCTTCAAGATCTCTGCGTTTCTCTTCATATCAGTCGCATTCTTTTACTTAGGCAAGCACTGGAACGATGGCTACCAACAGCTCATCCTCTTCTCTGTGCGCCCATCTCCATTGGTGACTATCTCTCCCAATCGCGATTTGTCTTTCAACATCTCAGCTCTCACCTCAATTAATCAAACGCAGTCTTCCCCTTTCAGTACTATTGACCTAGCTTCCGTCCAGCCACCCCCTCCTCTTTCTCCTCCACCTCCTCCTCCTCCAGTTTTTCCACCACCGCCTCCGTCAATTGAGAGGTTTGGGATTGTGGATGAGAATGGAACCATGTCGGACAACTTTGAGGTTGGGGAGTTCGATCCTAATGAGGTGGTGGATAATTGGGGCAGTGGAAACGAGACGGAGCTTGAAAAAGACGAGAGCGGTTCTCGTAGGATTAGAATTCAGAAATTTGGGCTGTGTACAAATAGTATGAGCGAGTATATTCCTTGTTTGGATAATTTCCAGGCCATAGAAAGGCTCAATTCGATTGAGAGAGGGGAAATGTTCGAACGGCATTGTCCTGAGCCAGGTCGTGGCTTGAATTGCTTGGTTCCAGCGCCTAAGAAGTATAAGGCTCCAATTCCGTGGCCAAAAAGTCGTGACGAGGTATTTGCTTTGCCTTTTAGTTATTACTGCTTTTAAGCTTGTTTGGTGGCTGATAAAATGGTACACGAATCGTAACTAGCATTCAAGTGGTTGAATCAGTTTGATGTTTTAACTAATACACTCGGCACCGTGATCTCTTTAATCATGTGGGATCACAACATTATAGATTATCGATCTCTAATGGCAACAATGTATGGGTTAAGGTTTTATAGTTTGTTTTATCGTGCGATAAAGTTCAGAGTTCTGTTACCATACTGCTTGCTGACTGGTTTAATTCGATATAGAATTTGAAACTGACCAGCAAAGCAAGATTTCAGGGAAGATTTTCTGTCGGGCTATTATTTCTTATTTTTTACCCGAGTCATATTGCTTAGCTTTGTCTTTTTCGAGTTCTCTTTAAGGAAAGTGGAACTATTTACAGGTTTGGTTTAGCAATGTACCTCACACTCGTCTGGTTGAAGATAAAGGTGGTCAAAACTGGATTACTCGAGATAAGAGCAAATTTAAGTTCCCTGGTGGTGGCACACAGTTTATACATGGAGCAGATGAATACTTGGACCATATTTCAAAGGTCATTGCAGTTTTAGTTTAGTTTTTTTAGAGAAAAGCAAATTGTGTTAGTTATCCTCTCCTGTCTATTTATTGTCAAATTTTAATCTGCGAGTGCAGATAGTCCCTGACATTGCATTTGGTCGTCACACCCGAGTTGTTTTGGACATTGGATGTGGGGTAGCAAGTTTTGGTGCTTACTTGCTCTCAAGGAATGTCATCACTATGTCAATTGCTCCAAAAGATATCCATGAGAACCAGATTCAATTTGCTCTTGAGCGTGGAGTGCCTGCAATGGTGGCAGCATTTGCTACTCATCGTTTGTTATATCCCAGTCAAGCTTTTGATTTGATACATTGCTCACGATGCAGAATAAATTGGACTCGTGATGGTATGCGTTCCATGCAGATGAATTTGTAGGATAGTCTTTGTCAACGGTAAAGGAATAAAAATCATTCAAACCCCTCCTTCCCCCTTCTTGGGGAAAAAACCTCTGAAGTCAGTGCTCCTTTTTGTTTCATCTTTGTCGGTGGTTAAAGTTAATGTTGCTCCTGAAATTTGTTGCCGTTGTGTATCTCTGGAACATATTTCTGAATGTCATGGTCTGTTATGTGCTTAATACTTATGAATCGTTTCTAAATTTGGAATATATTTTGATTTCTGACTACTTCCAATCTGATGAATATCAAAATTTTGAACCAAGTCATCCTAGTTAGCTGATTCACTGGGTTATTAAATACTGATTATCTTTTATTTTTTTGGGTTCCAATTTGAATTATTCTGTGGAAGATGGAATATTGCTACTGGAGGTTAATAGGATGCTTAGGGCAGGAGGATACTTTTTATGGGCTGCACAGCCAGTTTATAAGCATGAAGAAGCTCTCGAGGAGCAGTGGAAAGGTATGGTCTGAAAACTCTCCAAATGTGATTTCTTCTAGAAGTTTTGAAATTTGTTCATTTATTTTACATTTCGTTTTTGATTTCCATTTAGGGGACCATGAATTCCAGATTCTCGGTATTTAGACACTGTTGTTTTGAAGATTAGACATGCATACAAATAGTTAAAAGACACAAACTTACTGAATTTGTATTTTCCTTTGGGATTTCATGCCATGATTTTTTTCTTGACTGTTTCTTGATGATAATTCTCCTGGCTTTGATCGTGTTTCATTGTAGAAGAGATGCAAAATTATTTTGTTTCTTCTTTTAAACTGATCCGTTCTCTACATTGTGGGCTTTGTAGTTATTTTCTGGAGATGAGCAAGCAATAAAAGTTGTTTAACTTGTTTTGTTTTGGTGGCTTTCTGACAGAGATGCTTAGCCTCACAACTCGTCTTTGCTGGGAATTTGTAAAAAAAGATGGTTATATTGCTGTCTGGCGGAAACCATTAAACAACAGCTGCTATCTGAACCGTGTGGCAGGGACTAATCCTCCATTGTGTGAACCAACTGATGATCCAGACAAAATTTGGTAATATTGGTTCTGACTTGTATATACGCTTTCCTTTGGAATAATATATTCCTTTACAAAGAGGGAAAAATGAACGAAAACTGAATGGCAGGAAGACCAGTATACTGTGAGATACAGTGAAAAAAAATTCATGTAGTAGATCACAATTTACATCTGATATATGTGTTTATTAATCTTCCTTAAATTGTACACCAAGGTTAAGGTAAACTTGTGTTGTATTTTGTAGGCGTTTTCATTACTATTTGAGAATGCTGGTAACTAGATGGGGTTGGTTTATCAAACCTCTCCAGTTTCAAAGTGCATGCAGCTACTTGGTTCTTGTATTAATGTTCTGAATTACTTTAATACTTGTACCATTCAGGTATGTTGATCTAAAAGTATGTATTACTCGACTTCCTGAAAATGGTTACGGGGCAAATATCACAACATGGCCGGCACGTTTGCAAACTCCTCCTGATAGGCTTCAATCAATACAATTTGATGCCTATATGTCTCGGAAGGAGCTTTTCAGGGCTGAATCCAAATACTGGAATGAAATCATAGAAAGTTATGTCCGTGCTTTACACTGGAAGAAGTTTAGATTGAGAAATGTAATGGACATGAGAGCCGGCTTTGGAGGGTATCATACTTCCTTAATATTTGGGAGTTATACTTCGTCTTATGTTATCCTCTTCCCTTCTAGAAAGAAGACTTAATTATCTACTTAATTGGACTGGCAGGTTTGGAGCAGCGTTAATTGAACAGAATTTAAATTCCTGGGTCATGAATGTGGTTCCTGTTAGTGGGCCCAACACCTTGCCTGTTATTTATGACCGTGGGCTTATTGGTGTTATGCATGACTGGTACTTGAATGGTTTATGGTGCCTATGCTATTCTTAGAGGGTTATTCAGTGGAAGATGTTACTGTTATGATGACTCATAAGATTTTGAATTTACTTTAAAAATCTGAACCAAAGGCTGTGGTATTTTCTGCAAAAAAATTGTACTAGTTTACATCCATTATGCATGCAAATGAAAACATCAAGAGACTCTGTAATATATGTATTTGGTTTTAGCTGTTGCTTGGACAAATATTGGTGCTTTGAATCTGAACAGCTTGCATTGTATGTGTAGGTGTGAGCCATTTGATACATATCCCAGAACTTATGATTTATTGCACGCAGCTGGCCTCTTCTCTGTTGAGAAAAAAAGGTACCTCCATCTATCTCTGAGTTGAGTAACATGTTTTCAGTTCTCTTCTTTATGATGTTCTGTACCGAAGACTGAATTGATTTGTTAAATAAATTATGTTTTCCTTTTTATTCCTCACCTATATTGTAAAAGGTTATTTTAAGTAGTGTGGTATTTTCTTTAAGTGAAGCAAAGGCTTAAGCCTCGAGGCAGTCCAAGGCTTAAGTTTAAAAAACCGTTAAAATATAATAAAAGCAATTTTTAATCCAATAAACAATAAATAATATTAAAAGTAACTCAAATTCTTTTTAAATAATGTTAAAATATTAATATAAGTAATTAATTATGAAAATAACCGTAAAATACTTGAAGTAAATAATATATTATGATTCTATTGTTCAAATATCAATTTAGAATAGAAGGAAAAATATAAATATAAATAGTCAAATAGAGTGATTTACAATGCTGTAACTATTGGCTGATAAAATTTGGAATTACCAGAGGAAAAGAAAAAAGAAAGATTATAAGTTAAGAAAGATCGAAAAATGTTAAGGAAGCAATCCCAATCATGTTTGTTAACGAGATTATGGTATTTTCTTTTTGTTTTTCTTATTTATGATTTTTTACCTTTTTAATTCTGTGAAATATCGTCAGGATTTTATGGATAGTCCATGAACCAAGTTAAAAAATTAACCATTTGAAGCTAACGCTTCAATCACCTCAAGATGTAAGCCTCAAACCAAAAAAGCTCAAGTCTTGATTTACCACCTGAGACTACAAAAATTTTAAACCTTAAAATAACCTTTTACAACAATGCTTGACATTGGAATTGAAGAATAATTTAACCATTCAATTTACCAAAATAGATGGTTGTAAGACCCAAAGAAAATGTTTTTACCATAAATGCACTTTTGTATACCTTACAAGTACAATTCTTTTAATACCAATATTGCACCTTTGATAAGGCAGTTTTTGGACTAAATAATTTTTTGATAAATAACTTGCAACAAATAATCCTAAAACTCGGTTTATATCAAACTATTTACCAAATAGACCCAAATATTCTTATTTTATAACTTTAATAAAGTGGGATCAATTTAATATCCCATCACATCTTGACGACCTTACCAAAGCTCTGATAGTCCTACCAGCAACCTCATCTAAGATGGATGTAATATGTTAGATTCAAAGATAGAATTGGATGTAATATGTTACATCTTCATTAGAGCTCTAGTGAGCCTGTTAAAGATAAATGTAACATATTACATCTAAAGATAGAAGTAGATGTAATATGTTACATACAAATGTAGAGTTAGAATATTACATCTAAAGATAGAAGTAGATGTAATATGTTACATACAAATATAGAGTTAGATTTATCAATCGTAGAGTGAAGTAGATGTAATATGTTTGTAGAGATTGATGTCATGTTACATACAAACATAATTGTAGATGTAACAAGTTATAAAGATTTAGGTAGATGTAACATGTTACATCTGATGGGTTGTCGAAAATGCTGTGGGTCGTCGGATCTCCGATGGGTCGCCGAAGAGGTCATCGGAGATCTTGTGAGCTGTAATCGTATTTTCATTTTATTGAATATATGTAGCAATGATATTTTGGTATTTATATGTATGAAATTATAGGTTGACTTAAATTTTTGCTATTTTGAAAAAAACAAAAATGCTACTGGAATGAAACATGCTATATTAAGGTAATGTTCTCTTGTCAAGGCATTACAATTTTGGGATGTTTTCAACGAACTTATGAAGTTGTGAAACAGGATGGTACATGGGGAATGTGTTTTTAGTTTTTTTATATCGAGTTGGATTGTAAGATGTGCAAAAAGGATGCTTGGCTTGATATTTTAATTCAGTCATCCTCAGATCACAATCCTGTTTGCCGCATACTATTTACTGTTTAACAACTTTGTTTATATTAATTTATGTCAAATACCAGATGCAATATGTCCACAATCATGCTCGAGATGGATCGGATATTGAGACCAGGGGGCCGTGTGTACGTTCGTGACTCCCTTGCACTCATGGACGAACTTAAAGAAATTGCAATTGCAATGGGCTGGCATGTAACTATAAGAGACACATCTGAGGGTCCCCATGCAAGTTATAGAATATTTATTGCTGACAAAAGGCTTTTGCATTGAGGCTTTGGGAAATTGTAAACCATGTATTTTTTTAACCATCCTGATTGGAGAACAATTGTCATGCTGGACCATTCTCTAAAAACCAAAAATTTAGGGACTATAGACAGAAAAATTGAGGGACTATAGACAGATATTCATTAATTCACATCAAGAAGAGCTACTTTTGATACTTGGAAGTATGTCAGGTTATGTATTATTAGTTTTGACCCGAGCCTAGAGGCATGTGTAAGTTGTAAGATACACTATGATAGCACAGCCAGGGTGTTTAGCTAGAGCTCCAATTCATTAAAAGACGCATTTAATTTAATTTTTTTTATTCATGTTGTGTATACACGTTTTCAACACATCTGAACTCTGTTCACAAGATGTTAATGCAAAGTCAGTTGCACGATGAACATTCTGAAGTCTGCCATTGGCTACCGCAACTCCCTCGTTTATAGTTGGATCTGGTTTTGTATTTACTAAGTGAATACATACTCTTACAGTAATTCGTGACTTTCTCTCATATAAATTATTATCAAACATATTCATAATTAATATTACAAAAACTAAAAAATCAAAATAGTATTCATACATCAAAATCATTATCACTACATAATCATTCACGTTTCAAAACCATTGAAAGAAAGTTGTTAGACGAGAATATTCTTCAGACAATCTAGAAGATAGTATTTCATGCTTCCATACCCTGGAGCAAGTGCCAAATTCATTCATTCTCTTTCAAAACTTAATCCAAAAACGCTTTCAGAAATCTCTTCACAAACTATATTATGAAGCATGTAAACAAATTTTCTTTTAGAAAGGCTCCTCTGATTCACTTGAAAGCTAGAGACCAACATATAGAGAGTACAAATATAATTTCTGGATAGCACCCAAAAAAAAAAACTTTAATCTCTTCAATGTAATCAAAACAGATAAAATGCTCTAACTGCAAATTTATAACTCAGTATAAAATGTCCCATCAGATTATTCAGATCTTGGTATCCACATTCGACCCCCCTGATTCTGATTCTGATTCCCACTTTGACATGTTTGAACAGGTCTTCTCGTGGCTGAATTATTGTAGTGCCACATTTGTGGCTGCACTGGAGAAGGAGAATAAACTGACCTGTACAACTGTTGCTGAGACAATTGGTGGAGCTGAGGTTGAGTTAGCTGGTAATAACCTCCACTGCTCCTACTGTTTTGCGAATGAAACTGCCCAGGCCTTTGAAAAGGGGGATGAGTTGGGCAGTACTGGCCAGGATGATGAACAGGTGCCCTTGATATAAACCGTGAGGTTTGTGGCTGGACTAAAATGGCAAGAAGGGATCTCTGATTTTGATTGACTGATATAAGCCGGTGATAAGTCGATTTAAAAACCTCTGATATTCTTGGCAATTGTTTTGTATTGATAGCCCTAGTAGAATTTTCTGGCTGCTCAAAGGGATCTTCAATCTGAGTCGAGAGCAATGTCCAGTACAAAAAGGTCAGTAGAGTGTAACAAAATGTTTATTCTAGAGAGATACAGACATGAACTATTTCTGAAATAAATAAGAAAAAGAGGGCCAAAAAAGAGAGGAAATTACAAATAGTGCATAAGTTTGAGGCAACCATCTCGTATTGTTTTTTATGTAATCCCACTGTCCCCTGAATGGGGAAATTCCTAATTCGGAGGCCTTCAAGTCAAGGTCAGAGAACTGCAAGATATGAAAACTTACACTGTTAGTGTGATTATGATTCTACGAGAACGAATTTAAGGTATTAACTAAACAGCCCCTGAGAATAACAGCAGATATATTACATCAATGTCCAATCAAGTTCAAATTAGAGATGCCAATGCATTGGATCTAATCCAATCTGTTGTTAAAAAGATTCAATCAGATCTAATCTGTTTTGATCCATGATCAAATTAGGTATTGATTCTTGAATTAATGGATATCCATTATTCGATCCGATTTGTTCTCCCCCTTCCAAAAAAAACTAAAACATTATTTGTTGTGGTGCATTACATACTTTATATTGATAAATTAAAAAATAATAATATAAGAACATTATATACTGTTTTAATTAAATTTTTCATTAACGTTATAATCACATAATAATAATAATAATAATAATAATAGAAAAATTACAGTACTAATTCATCCCATATAAAATTTTAAATTTAGCATAATTTACCCATTCATTCAATAAAACCGATGATATTTTTTATTTACAAATAAAAAATAAAATTTGAGTTAATTATTCAAAAATTGAAAGAAAAAAATAACATTGTTTATAATAAATATAAGAAAAAATAAATAGTTAAGAATATGATGATATTTGAATTTTGATTTAATAATTTTTAAACAATAATAGATAGATGTATACAAATTGTACGAGATAGATTGTATAAATGATTATTCATAATGTAAATTTTTTCAAATAAATAGTTGTAAAAATTTAAAGAAATATGTTGAGAATGTGTGATTTTTTTAGTTCTAAAATTATAGTTTTAAAAAAATTTATATTTGAATGATCCACAAATCGATCTAATCTAGCCAAATTCACGGATCAATTTGTCATGATCTGTCCTGATCCAATATGATCCATTGATCTTTATGTAGATCATGATCCGATTCGATCCGAAAGTGATCCGTTTTGATAAAATCTATAATAGATCAAATGTAACAAATATCCATGGAGCCATGATCCAATGAATCTTTTTGCCATCTCTAGTTCAAATGTCAGTTTCCAGATCAGTTATGAGATATAATATCAAGATGTAGTTTATTACCTTCGCAAGGAATGAAATAAAAAGATCAGCCAGAGAACTCCGGTTAATCGCTCTTGATTTGTTTGATCGGAACCTGGTTATGTTTGCAGCACATGTTTCTTCAATATGGTTCTCCGCATCAGCTCTCACACCTGCACAAGCTTATTGGAATTAGCCAATTGTCTATTGGATCAGTTCTATACAATATGGATACTTCTAAAACATCAATAGAAAAATAGTCATGAAACTTGTCCTAAATATCACTATACAGTCATCTAAAAAAATAATACCGAAGGACGTTGGCAAACCATCAAAGTCGTAAGAAAAACATTTACAGTTGAACCAATTGAAATGCCAAAAGAACAAACTAGCACTTTTAAATTACTTCAAGAGTATGGCCGCATAAAGAACTGGCACTGAGAAATTCAATGTTTGAAAACACAACAAAACTTCTAAAAGTACTGTATTGACTAATAACGAATGCACCAGGTCTGATGTACCCGCTATGTATCCTAACAGATACATCATGAGCTTGCGACTTACATATTAACCCCATATGATGCTAATTAGGACCAATGTTCATAAATTTGTAGACTACTCGAGAGTTCTTAAATCTCATTACTAAACAAGGCTTCAAACACAAAATGCTAGATTTTATGCTTATTTCTGGTGATTTCTAGTAGCTGTAACGGCACTGACATTTACCATTAAAGTGACTTTTTTCTCAAAGTACATGGTAGCCCCATAACACGTTTCTTTCAGTAAGAAAAATTTGACATGCACCCATTATTTATTTAAGATTGAAGTACTACCTGTAAGGTCATGAGCAACATTTCCTGGGTATATATCTCTAAGAGGTGGTAGAATTGCAGGTCTACATGTCTGGAGAAAAAAAACTTGAAAAGAACATTATAACCAATCGTAACTTTCAGACATTATTAGGAGTTGGATAAAGTGGCCAAATATATATTAAAAAAGCATAGAAGCAACAATTGGAAGAGAGTTCAAAATAAGAAACCCAAATGAAAATATTTATGATTATATCCCAAAGAAAAAGCAGACTGAATTAAATAACCTGAAAACCTATGTCCCTAACAATAAAAAAGTGAAACAGCTGACACCGAGTAACATTTGCAGAATCTACTGCAACCAGCAATGTAGTCCACATCATTTATCTTAAATTGCCCCAGGAGAATAGACTCTGCTCATGACTCTAAATGCCCTCCAATCAATATTAGTAATAAGAAATCACCTGAAAATGGAAAATCACAAGCAGACTGAGAGAGTATGAGTTGAATGTCCCAGCTTTTGGATTGTTAATATTGTGTGCTTTAGCCCATTCCTTCACCTACATGAGCTACAAGAATGCATCACCAAGAGTGATCCAGCCCTATAACAGCAATTTTCGGTTCGCAATATAAACATACCAGTAAAACCATATCAGAGAATCGGGTATCGATCAGACTGATCCAAAACAAGAGTTTAGATTTCATTTGCCCTTCTAGATTGTCGATTGAAATATCACAAGAGATGTGCCTACTTTCAACTTTTAAAATTGGAACTCTTGCATGGGAAATTAATTGCAACCTGAGCCATCCACCTGCAGATATACACTTCCATTAATAAATATATGAGATGCTGCTAAACAAGAGCAATAAGAGAACAAGGGCCTGCTTTGTCCATGCCATCATCCCAGGAAATTGTTCTTCAGCAGCAGAGAAAAAGTAAGCAACTAAAGAACTAAACAAAGACAAAAAGTGGAAAACGACCAAAATTACCTGTCTTTTTCATGGCTTTATGCAGATCACTTAGCAAATTCTGCTTGTATTTTTTCTCAGAAGGTGAAACAAATGAACTATTATGCAAGTCAACAGAAAGATCCAAATCTCCCCATCGTGTAAAGAGATTCGACACAAATGACCCAAATGGTTCCACAGTTGCACCTGCTTGTAACAAAGACATATGGAATCAATATTATGAGGCACTTGACTTCCTTGTCAATACAAAGGAAGAGGAGAAATTCATACAAGGAAAAGGATGCTGCTGCGGCTTAAGCAAATCTCACCTTTTGATAAAGAAAAATAGAGAGGCAGAAGTACAAATTAACAGAAAAGTCAATATATGTCTGATACTTCCATTATATGTCTCAAAAGTTTAAATAGGGTAAAGTAATGAAGAAAAAACCATCACGCTTGAAGGGGACACTAATTAAAATTTTGAAGAGTTTCAATAAAGAGAGCATTCTGAAGACAAGGATATGAAAAACATAAAGCAAAATAAGAGGCTACAAAATTTTCCTACTCTAGAACACACATAAACCGCCATCTTTCTTCAACAATTCACACAAACACGAACTAAAAGGCAACTGCAATTTCAGTATAAAAAATTTCATCATCATTGGGATCCAGCTGCATCGGCCATGATCACAGTACATTAACTTATATAATAAGCAACATCATCGCTCTATTAACAGCCAGAAGTGAAGCAAAAACAGATGGATATTATTTATCATTCCACCAACTTCAATCACCTTTTCTTTTTCAATGCTTCTGATAATAGAAAATGAGAAATGCACCACATTCACTTTTCCTGAGATGAAATGGCTTCGAATTTTACCATCATCATCCTTCCAATGGATGGAACTGTGGCCGGAAGATTTTGGTACATAGAACTGAATCTTTCCATACTAAAGGTACATACCACCTACTTTTTCATTCATGTTAAGAAAAAAATATAAAATTTCAAAGTGACAAAAAGAAAAGGATTATAGGGGGGCTGAAGCTGTCCATTCTACTGGCGCACCGTACATACCCCCCAGCGCTTTATACATAACAAGATACTCAAAGCATTTAAACTTTTCATTGAGAGAGTTACAAAGACAAAGAGGGTGGGTAGGGGAACAAAAACTGGTGGAAAATGAAAAGGATGGACAACAATAAAGCAAAAATCACCTCTCAAACTTTTGACAGATTGAACAACTATACGCAAATCATTGATAACTTCAAAGCGTGTCCCCCAATCATCACGTAAGGGTTTAACCCCATCAACTATTTCTTTGAGTGTCTGCTCTAATATGCTATAGGTACTCATTTTCATTGCTGGAGAGCTAAGACAGACAGCAGAAATGTGTCAAAATGAATAAAATAATGGCATAGCCTTTGGAATCAATAAAAGAAATCAAGATAGAGATAGGAATACTTACTAGCTACTGCCCCCAAGATCCATTTGTGCCCTTTCTTCTGTTAACAGAATCCAAAATCAATAGCACATGTATCATCAAATTAAAGCCTCAAAACCCATTGTTCCAGCCATAACCTGACACTTGACTCTTACTACCAATATCATGCTTTCACTAGAAATTCCATTCTACAAGACATTTCAAAATCGATACAAACAGGTAATAAGTTAGGGACCTTGTGGGCCAATAATGTAAAATATAGAATCATTATTAACAGATAGAATTCAAATGGAAGAATCCCAATAAAATGATACAAAAGAGACGGGAACAAGACTATAAGGGGAATCAAATACGAAGAATCAATTTACTCGCAGACCAAGGACGGAAATGAGGGATTCCTAAAAGTTGAAGCGATGTCCTTCAATAAGCAAGTTTGCTAATCTATTATAGTCAAACTTGAACCTTCTTCATTAATAGTAAAAAGACTCATCCTTTTTTCTACAAGACAATCTAACAGTAAGTGTGTTCAGCACAAAGGGTACTCAGATCAGTGCACTTAACCAAAAAAAAAACAAACAGCTTTTTCATTAATAATGGTTCAACCGCCAAAACCCACCTAGTGCAAGGCAATCTGACAATAAAATCACCCTGAGTTCAGATATACAGGGAGGGGAAAGAAACACATGCACACATCTATGAGAAGCATATAAATCCCAAATTGCATCTATAGAAAGCCATAACTTTTACAAAGGCGTCGTAAAAACATTGAAAATTGAAACATTACCGAGATAGTAGCAAGACAGAGCTGACAAAAGCATCATCCAGAGTTCTTGGAATTTCAGAAACTGTTCAAAACCATTGATTCATTTCAAGAATAGCAAATAAATGATACTCGAAGAGTGAAAAGTATGCCTCAGCGGAGAGGCTTTACTTAACGGGTAAGGTTTGCTTTTTTTTCTGCCTTTATGGGGAACCTTACGAAGGTTCCTAATTGGTTACAGAGGCGGGAAAAGGTAGCGCTGGTCAACGATCGACCAGGCTTCCGGTGCTTAACAATGAGTCCTAGGGGAGCGTCTTTGCAGACAGAACTGTTGGAAATGAATTTAAATAAAAATATATATTTTTTATTATTTTATTAATTATTATTTCATATAAATTATGAATCACATTTTCATAATTATGTGATCATTCTTTTATTTAATTTATTTTCATAAAAGATGATCCGTTACTTTTATTAATCAGTTATTTTCTATAATTATGTGTGGTTATTTTCATAATTACGGTGTCATATTTTCATAATTATATACCGTTACACATATTTTTTCAACTATAAATAAAAAGTAATAATTTCTAGTTTAATATAACTTAACAACTCAAAAACAATCATTTAAGCCATAGCAAAATCAAAGAAAAGAAAATTCAATTGTTTCTCGATTTCCGAAGCACATAAATATTCGGTAGAGGTGGTGATTCTGACTTCATCACAAGAATGAAGATCCGAGACAAAAAAAGATTCTCGGACTGCTTTATCCTGAGACGACATCAGGACTGCTACTTTTATGACCGTTATTTTCATAATTATGTGACCATTATTTTCATAATTACGTCTCATATTTTCATAATTACGCATCCGTTATTTTCATAATTATATTTAATCGCTACACATATTTTTTCAACTATAAATAACAATAGCCCTCGAGTTTAGAATATAACTTAACAACTCAAAAACAGTTCTCTACTTGCCATAGCAAAATCAAAGAAAAGAAAATTGTAATCGTTTTCTCGCATTTCCGAGCAACATAAATATTTGAGAGGTGTAGTATTAGGACTTCATCGCTGCAACGAAGATCCGAGATAGAAAAAAAAGATTCTGACTGCTTTATCCTGGGACGACGAGGTCGTATTTGTTTGCACAAATTTGGGGCGTAGCCGAAACGCCTTAAAAGAAGCGACCTAGTCCGCGACTCAACCCAAGCCAGCTCATTTCAGTTATCTAATATCGTTTTACATAGTTTTTCACATATTTGTTCCAACAATTTTAAGACTAATTCTATCTCCGCCATGTCTACCGAAATGTTAACTACCGATCTTTAACAAAACATTTCGTTTTTAAAGAACTACACTTTAAAAATGGAGACAAAAAAATGTTATTCTTCTTAACCATGTAAAATGTCACTTTTGTTTTTATTGATCAAAACCAACACCGCCTAATTCTCATACTGAAGCTACAATAAAGGATTTAAACACCTGGATAGAAAATTATTTTCTATACACATTTTTTTTTATTCTTAATGGATTAGTTGATGACTTGTATGATTATTATAACTCTGATATCATCTACTAAGGAAATTTGGGAAGCACTTCAAAAAAAGTATGATACTGAGGAAGTTGGAATTAAGAAGTATGATGTTAGTAGATACATGAAGTATCAAATGATTGATGACAAATCTGTGGAAGCTCAATCACACGAACTGCAGAAGATAACACACGAAATAACTTTTGAAGGTATGAATTTAGATGAACAATTTCAAGTAGTTGTTATTTATAGATAAATTACCCCACGCTAGAAAGATTTTAAGAATACACTTAGACATAAAGCTAAGAAATTTTCTTTAGAAAGTCTTATAACCAAGTTTAAGAATAAGAAGAAGTCAAAAAATAAGAGCAAAGAAATGAAGTACTCCCGTTGTCTCAAACAACAATACCAATAAGAAAACCCTCATCTCGCAATTTGGAAACCTAAAGGTAGAAATATGAAAACTCATAATCATAATAATAACCAAAACCGCAACCACCAAAATAGAAACAAAACTATCCTCTCTAGAATGGACCTTAACCCCCATGAATAACACATTCGTGTGTTATAAATGCACTTGGCCAATTGGCTAGGAACCGCCTGAACAGAATCGTCCCGGCCACGTAGGCTAACCTACCGAAGATCAACTTATTGCTATGATTTCTAAAATCAATTTTGTTGATGGATTCGGCGGTGTTCAGCGGACACCGGTACTTCTCGCCATTTTGCTATAATCGAGACATGTTCAAATCCTACTCGAGTCCGAGGATAAGGAAAGTGTCATGGGTGACTCACACTCCACTAAAGTTGTTAAGTACCTTGGTGAGGTGGAATTAAAGTTTACCTCCGGAAATATTATCATCTTGAAAGATGTCTTGCATACTCCGTAGATGAGAAAGAACTTAGTTTCGTGGATATTTTCTTTACAAAGTGGGTTTACTCAAACTATAGGACCGATTTATATACAATAACTAAAAATAATATTTTTTGTTGGGAAAGGTACGCCACTAATGACATGTTTAAATTGAATGTCAGTTCCTTTAATATTTGGTACTGCTAGACTTTGTCATGTTAATAAACGCATAATCAAGAACATGAGTAGCTTAGAACTAATTCCTAAACTATCTTTGAATGATTTTGGAAAAATGTGACTTTTATAGTCAAGCTAAAATAACAAAAACTTCACATAAGTCAGTAGTTAGAGAATCTTAACCTTTAGAATTAATACATTATGACATATGTGAACTTGATGGAAATTTAACAAGAAATGAGAAACACTATTTTATAACTTTTATAGATGACTGTTCATATTACACTTATGTATATCTAATGAAAAATAAAAGTGAAGCATTTAACATTTTTAAAATATTTATTACTGAGATTGAGAATCAACTTAACAGAAAAATAAAAAGGTTTCTCAAGTTGACAGAAAGACTAAATATGATTCCAATATCTTCAATGATGATTTTATAAAACTCATGGAATCATTCATGAAAAAACAAAGACCTTATTCTTTTCCGAAATGAATGGCAAAAGCCGAAAAAAAATAGAAATTTTACTAAATCAAATAGTTACAATTTTATTAAACTTTGTGTTGCTTCCCATCATGGGGAGAAATTTTATTAACTCTTGTTTACATGTCTTAAATAGAGGCCTAAATCTACTAGTAAAATTTGACCATATGAAATGCTGAAAAATAAGAAACTTAACTTATTTTAAAACTTGAGATTATTTAGTCTATGTTAGGATCCTCGATTCTTAAAAGAAATAAAACTTACTAGCAGTAACATACGAATGTATATTCATAGGATATGTCAGAATAGTAAAAAGCTTATAAATTCTATGACTTAAATGATCATAGTTATAGAATCAAATGATGTCACTACTACGAACATAGGTTTTCATTTAAATTGAAGAATAATGCTCGCCTTCTTCTAGTCGTTTACCCATAACTAGAACTATCGAACAAAACGAAGAATTAAACACCGAAATTAGAAGAGGTAAACGAGCTCGAACCCCCTTAAGGATTTTAGGTCGATTTTTTTACGCTTATACCTTGGAAGATCCCTAAACTCGTAAAGAATCATTCTCTTCTTAGATGCCAACTTATGGGAAGAAACCATAATCGATGAAATGGACTCTTGCAGTATAATAAAACTTGGCATTTAGTTAACTTATCTCCCGTAAAGACTACATGGGATGTAAATGGATACAAAAGAAGAAATTAAAACTTGATGGTACTATTGAAAAGTACAAAACTTGTATTGTAGTTAAATGGTATAGGCAAAGGGAAAAATGTAGATTTATTTGATACATTTTCACCAATACCACACGAATAACTTCCCATACGTGTACTTTTTCCTCTTTACCGCCATCCATGATTTAGTAATACATCAAATGGATGTTAAAAACCGCTTTCTTAAATGGTGTTTTAGAAGAAAAATTATATGGATCAACCTCGAAGGTTTTGTTATCTCGTCAAGAAAATAAAGTTTGTAAACTAGATAAATATATGTATGGTCTAAAAATAAGCACCTAAGCAATGGCATAAGAAATTTGATAATATAGTTAACCCACATGAATTCAAATGAATGAAAGTGACAAAATGCATTTATTATAAATTAGAAGATAACATTTGCACTATTATATGTTTATACGTGGATGACATGCTTATTTTTGGATCAAATATTCATGTTATGAATAATGTAGAAAACTTTATTGTTGTTAACTTTGATATGAAAGATCTCGCAGGTTAGTGTAATCCTTTGGTATAAAGATTACTAGGTCCAGTGGGAATTTCTTTAAGATCAATCTCATTACATTAAGACGATCTTAAAGAAATATAATTGCTTTAACTATAAACCTGCATGTACCGTATGATCCTAGTGTAAAGTTGTTCAAGAACACCTGAGACGGTGTTATACAAACCGAGTACGCGAGCATCATCGTAGCTTACGTTATGCCTACCGATTGCACTCAGACCGTACATAGCTTATGTCATGGGGACTACTATGTAGGTTTACCAATAGACCAGCGTAGAGCATTGGAATGCTATTGAAAGGGTTATGAGATACCTTAAGAGAACTATATACCTTGGATTACATTATACAAAGTTTCACGCCGTTTTGTTAAGGATACAATACGCAGATTGGAACACTTTATCGAAGACTCCAAAGCAACTAGTGGCTATATATTTAACATAGTTGGTGGAGTCAAGTTTCACTTAAGTCTAAGAAATGAACAATATTGGCTTAATCTATGATGGAGTTTGAAATGATAAGCACTAGCTCTTGCTAGTGAAGAAGCTGCTGTGCTAGCTTAAGAAGTCTGTTACCGAGATCCCTTTATGGAAAGATCGACACCGCTTGTCTCCGATCCACTGTGATAGTACCGCGACTATTGCAAAGATTTAGAACCGTTATTACAACGGAAAGAGATGATAGATACACATTACTGTTAGAGAATTTCTCTCTACAAGAGCTATAAGAATGGATCATATATGTACTGATAAAAATTTGGCTGATCCTTTGACGAAAGGATTAACAAGAGAGAAGGTTTTCAAAAACCTCGAAAGGATTGTGACTGATGCCCTTAGAATGAAGAGTTACTCATGATGGTAACCCAACTTATAGACTGGAGATCCCAAGAAATAAGTTCAATGGGTAATAACAAGTCATGAAGTGATATGAGATGAATCATGCTATTTATGAAGTCACAATCTATATCATAGTTAAGTACTAAGTCCTGGCGACGTAGCGATGAGTTAATTATTAAACTCTTAATGAGTTCTATACTTTATGTGGAGTGGAGTACGTAGCTACGGAGTACTCTCGATGTGACTCACCTATGTGAATGTGGAAGTATGGCGCTTCCTATGAAAATTTTTGGGCAAAATTTACTGAGCATTCACTATACCGGGATACACGTGTACGCCGTAAAGCACCAAGCTTTTCGAACTACACCTGGAAAGATTGTGTGTGTGATGTTGTTAGAGATAGAGTTCAAAACTACGAAGTTACTCTAGTATATTCTAAAGATAACACTACGCAAAGGTTCAAGTCGATAGACAGACACCTTTTCGCTTATGCATAATCTTATACTTTTAATTGATTGGCTGTCGATGAAACTATTTTTATTTAAAATTCAAGTGGGGGATTGTTGGAAATGAATTTAAATAAAAAATATATATTTTTTATTATTTTATGACCATTATTTCATAAATTATGTAACTGTCATTTTCATAATTATGTGACCGTTACTTTTATGACCGTTATTTTCATAATTATGTGACCGTTATTTTCATAATTATGTGTCCGTTATTTTCATAATTATGTGTCCGTTATTTTCATATAATTATACGATCGCTACAATATTTTTCAACTATAAATAGTGGGCAATAGCCCGAGTTTAGAATATAACTTAACAACTCAAAAAACAGCTTCTACGGTTTTCATAGCAAAATCAAAGAAAAGAAAATTGAATTGTTTTCTCAGATTTCCGAGCAACATAAATATTTGAGAGGTGTAGTATCTGACTTCATCGGTCAATGAAGATCCTAGACGAAAAAAAGATTCTCGGGCTGTTTTATCCCGGACGGCAATTTGTGCTTTGCTTACGCTAAATTTTGGGCAGAGCCGCGAAACATCTTAAAGAGAGCGACCTAGTCCGCGACTCAACCCAAGCAGTTCATTTCAAGTTATCGGTAATATTGTTCTTACATAATTAATATAAAAAATATTTATAAAATGTATATTTTAATATTTAATATTTTTTATTTTTTTAATAAAATTACAAAATATATTTAAATAACTTTATGTTTACATTTTATTATTGTTAATTATTTTTTAAATAATTTTCTATGAAATTTAAATTTTACCATGGTTAAAAACTCGTATTTAAATCGTAATTAACTATTTTGCAGGTTGGCTAACATGGATAATGTTTTTTTTTTGTTTTTTATTTTATTTCGCAACTCGAATGGAATTAACATCTGAGCAAATTTTTGCTAACACGAAGAGCAAGATTGCACAGGGGTCAAAGCTCACCTACAGGTTCCATTCCTACTCCTGGGGAGGGGGTTTCTCTGTGGGTAAGAAGAGGGATAAATCCTTGCATGAAGGTCATATCTCGACCCTTAAGAAAAAAAGGAAAAAGATTGGTGCTAATGAAGCTGGTCGTGATCCCGAGCCTTTGAATGTTTGTCCTCCTATATTGCCTCCGTGTGAGCAAGGCGGGTCTTCCACTCCTCGTACTGGATCCAAAGAATTTGGAAAATCCGTAAAGGATTTAAGGAAGGGGAAGGCTGTCGTGGAGGATCTTACTGGTGATGTGGACGGAATTGTGCTGCATAGGGACCTGGTGCCAAAATATCTTGACCGTTGTATGAGCCACGTATATGTGGATGCATGCAAGGAGCAACTCACAGCTATTTGTGAGAGAGCTGATACTGGCGAACTTATTCCACATCAGCTGTATCAGGTGATGCTGCTCTTTGATTTTGATTGAGCTTAAAATGTAGATTATTTGAAGTCCGAGCTTGTGAAAGAGAAATAGGCTCATGCGTCTTTGTGCTCAAAATATGCAGCTTTGTTGGTGAAAACAACGAAGTGGGAAAACAAGGTGGTTGACAAGGAGGGAAAGCTGAAGCAGGCTACGTTTGAGCTAAATTTGTATGCTTGGAGAGTGACTGAGCTCAAGGAGGGGATGAGGGATATGCAAAGACATGTTAAGGTATTTGTTGAAGAAGTGCGACGTCAAGCGCAAACCGATATGGATGTTATGGCCCAGAACCTAGAATCTAGCGTCTAGCAAGCTTATGAGCTGGCTATGGATACTTTCAAGACAAAGGCCAAGAAGAAAGGTTTAGGCGAGTATTATTATCGCATTCTAGATATACTTGTTACGCCGATCTATAGTTAAGCTCTGTTAGTTAAGGAGGAGGGAAGAGGATTGGGCTCCTCTAATGGGGAGGACGGTCCATAAGTTCCTGACAAATGGAGAGTCGATCTTTAGTTTATTTTATTTTTTAATTTTGATATATATTTTTTGAGCTCGACGATATTTTATTTTTTATAGTTGCGGGCTAGTACTTGGATTTTGTACCTATGGATTTAGTATTTAATAAATACAGTAATTTTGTCTCTTTATTGTGTATTTATGATGTTGACCTACCTTTTGTCATTTATTGAAATATACATATATATACATACATATATATATATATAAGTTTTTTTTCTTCCCTATAAAAGGGATGGTAGAACGTCAATCTTATTTATGCGTTTGAGAAAAAATATTTTTTTAATTCGTCTAGCTTTTTTGCTCACGTGATATGGATTTTGACCGAACAAATAGGCGCTTACTTCGAGCCTTTCGTGTTGCAAGTGGTAGGCTCGAGGATGAGATTAGGGTGCTGAAAGTTGAGGTTGTGAGGCTTGAACGTTGAAAGTTTATAAAATATGGACCTGATTAACCTAGAGGGGTGAATAGGTTATTTTTAATTCTTATTAATTTATAATTTAATAACTTAAACAAAACGGCTAGGCATGCAATCGTGTGTAAATAAGTGCGGAAATAAAAGAATAACATACAATATTTTTAGGTGGAAACAACTTAGGTCACAACCATGATCTAAGAGAAAAACCACCGGTTCACTGGACCACCTAACTTTCCACTATGAAAATCAAATGTTTAAGTACAAACTCGGTCTTATGCTACCCTCCCTAGGATACTGCCACAATGTACTTTACTTACGAGCTCCTGCTCTGTTTTCACAGTTTTCAATATTAGCGTGAGCGGTTTCTAGACCAACGTTCCAATAAACTTCCCGCCAATCAGATACGTTCTCGAAGTCACTGCAAAAAGGTTAGCACAAAACACAAATGCCCGTGTGTGTTCTAGAACGTATTTAATAATGAATAATTCTAACTAGATAATTCAAAATATATGTCATTTAAATTAAATCAACTAGCAAATCCTAGACCAAAAAGATTAAGTACACATTCAATAAAAATAATTTTTTTAAAATTTAATACTCAAATCAAATAATCATGATTATACATAAAATTATTTAATTAAATATCTAAATATCTAATTCAAAAGAATTAAATTAATTAAAAAAATCAATATATATTAATTACCTTCATTTTAAACTTATTGCGTAACTTTCAAGATATATTATTTACTTTCAATATACTTTCTCCAATTACTTTCTCGAGTACCCGGAATGCCTTTGGTAGTTTGTGATATTCCAAAGTATTATGAAAAGCCCTGATTGCCTGAACACGATTAAAATAATAGCACTTCTTTTTCAACTTTTTCTTTCGCAGTTTTCTTTTTCTTTGGCTGATGCAGAGTTCTTTTTCCGGTGGCTTTTTTTTAGCACTCCAAACTAAGTAACCCTAATATGTCTTATATAGATAATAATAATGCTTAAAGATATTAGGGTATTGTTATTAACTTTTCAAATCCCATTAAAAACAAAAATTTAATATTATCTTAAGATATATTATAAAAATATTTAATTAATAATTTTATAAATTAATTAAAGTTTAAATAAATATTTTAACATAAAATATAATTTCAGATTTATAAAAATGTGTTATTAAATGCATAAATGCAATCCTATGTGTCGTAGTTATAAAAAAACATATATGAAGTACGAATATCTAGAACTTGAACATTTGTTCGGCTTTTCTTGATAAACTTGATAACATGCCTAAAAACAAATTTACAAGTAAATATTTTGTCCACGAAAATAGTAAACACTCATAGTCTTTACAACGTATTACAAAAGAGACCAAGTGTGTGCTCGCTACTTGTAGTGAGCATTTATCTTAAACGCAATCTCATGAAAAGAAAACCTTGACTAGTATGGCCAGTCTTGTTGGTAGAGAGTCGTATTGGGTAGGTTTTTATATGAAGCGATCTGAAAGAGTTTTTCTTAAAGTTATGGAGGTTATTGAAGATCTGGAATGGGGGTTGCTTGCAATGATGATGACATACCCTGAACCTATCACTTATGCTTGTGAAAAGGTGGTAGAGATTCAGGTTGAACTTTTCCCTTTGATTGAAGAAACTGATGATCCAGATACGGGACGTGTGTCCAAACGTTTAAAGAGTATTTAAATGTTCGTGTTGAGTGATGGACCGTGTGAGAGATGTATAGTGATTTGACCTGTAATGAGAGATGTATAGTGATTTGACGTGTAAAAATAAATGAACAATCGGATCGGCATGTATTTATGTATAATGGATAAATAAATTTTTTTTATTTATATATTTTTTAGTGTTAACCTGGACATTGATTGAGGTGGGAAAATTGACTTCTTCCTTTGTTGGGGTGCTCTACCAAATTTATAGATCTAGGTGAGAAGCCATGATACCTATTTTATGGAAGAGCTTGACCTGGTTATTGACTGAGGTTTTTTGAGTGCCGACCTGGTTATTGACCGAGGTGGGAAACTTAACTTCTTCCTTTGTTGGGGTAGATCTAGGTGATACCCAGGTTTGATATTGACCGAGGTGGGAAACTTAACTTCTTCCTTTGTTGGGGTGCTCTACCAGATTTATAGATCTAGGTGAGGAGCCCCTGACCCATTTTAAGAGAGAGAGTTGTAAGTAAGTAGTCCGGTGCTGAGGTGTTTCATTTTATAAATATAGGTGTGTCATTGTTTACAAAAGAAAAGAAAAAAGATGGTAGGTTAACACATATATTTCTTAGAAATAGTATTTTTTTAAATGTCTGGCATTCCAGCTTGCGCTTTCCTCAATGCCTTCATACTTTTCAATACGTACACCCCTCCTGATATTATTTTAATTATTTGATAAGGTCCCTCCCAACTAGCATCCATTTTACCTACCATCAATTCTTTTTTTATTAGGGAAAACCTTCCTAAGAACCCAATCACCTAGGGAAAAAATCTTGAAGCGCACGATTTTGTTGTAATATTATGCTATTGTTCTTTTCTGCTTAATCATCAATCTTAAAGCTTCATCTCTTTTTTCCTAGACTAAGGTTAATTTGGTTGCTCTTTTTGTCTCATTTTGCTCTTCTATTATACTCGATCTATGGGTAGGGATCGCAACTTCAGTGGGTATTATCGCCTCAGTTCCATATACTAGGGAGAAAGGGGTTTCGTTGGTGCTCCCACGGGGGCTTGTTCTAACAGCCCAGAACGCGCTGAGTAATTCCTCCACCCATTTCCCTTTGGTTCTTTCCAGTTTTTTTCTTTAAAAGGTTGATGATTAATTTGTTGGAAGACTCTGTCTGACCATTGGCCTGGGGGTAGTAGGGTGTTGAGTGGACGATCTTAATATTGTATTTGAGAGCGAATGTCTTCAGCTTTCGACTGGTGAATTGGAACCCGTCATCCGTAACTAGCTCTTTGGGGAGGCTAAAGCGACAAATTATGGACCTCCATATGAATTTGATTACCTCTTCCTCTCGTATTCTGGCTAGAGCTTCAATTTCTATCCATTTTGAAAAATAGTCAGTGGCAATGAGGAGAAAATTTTTCTGGCCCGTGCCTATGGGCAGAGGTCCTACTATATCCAATCCCCATTTGTAGAAAGGTTAGGGACTTACTACTCCTTGCATATCATTAGGCGGTATGTGGGTTAGGTGGCCAAATCTTTGGCATTTGTTGCACCTTTGAGCATATTTAATGCAATCAGTAAGCATAGTAGGCCAGTAATAACCCTATCTCATGATTTGCTGAGATAATCTTGATAAGAGTTAAATTATTGCATTTTTGTTATGATTTAAATGTTGATATTTGTGTGAATATTTGTGTTTATTTGATTATTTAATCCACAAATGTCATTTCACGGGTATTTCGTGTTTAAAGTACAATTTCAAGTAAAATCATGATTTTGGAGAAGTTTGGGACAAATTTCAATAATTAGGATTGAGTGAAAATAAAAGAAAAACAAAGTTT
The DNA here is from genome assembly GCA_033030585.1 of Hippophae rhamnoides. Classification (NCBI taxonomy): domain Eukaryota; kingdom Viridiplantae; phylum Streptophyta; class Magnoliopsida; order Rosales; family Elaeagnaceae; genus Hippophae; species Hippophae rhamnoides. Next base: position 74,133,356 of record CM065427.1, read on the forward strand.
CAAAATTTGGAAATCCCGCCGCCGGCGAGAAGATTCTCGCCGCCGACGAAAAATCTTACAGAGAGCATGGCGAAAATCTTACAAAGAGCACGGGTTTTGGCCAAATTCATCTCGTCGCCGTTCGAATTCATCTAGCCGCCGGCTAAAAATCTTGCAGAGAGCATAGGGTTTGGCATATGCAAACTCACCGACGGCCATACACCTTTCGCCACCGACTAGACACATTTCTCCGCTGGCCAAATTCATCTCACCACCGGCGAGAATCAGAAGAACCAAAATTTTAATTTTCCCAGAATTCTGGCCGCGGTGAGAATAATGTCACAGCCGGCGAGTTTTGTCTGAAAACACAATTTTTATGTCGTTTTGTTCCAAAATTGCCCCCAAAATCCTATATCTATATAAACCATAAGATAGAGAAAGAAGGGACAGAGAGGAGGAGGTCTGAGTTTGGAGAAGCTTGAAGGATTATCACCATTGTTGCTACCAAGTGTTCATCTTCAAGAGTTTTTCATCTTTTCTCCTTAGCTTTCATTTTCTGCATTTTATTCTGATTTGTTATTCATGGATTCAATTGAGATAATGTTTGTTCTTATTTCCATTATGAACTAATTCATTTTTGCTAAGGCTATGATGTAGTTGAATCAAGAAAATCTGATTTCTTTTGTTATTGTTATATGATTTCATTGTTTTCAAGTTGAGTATTTATTTCCATGCTTAATGCTTTTAAATTTCTTGCCAAGATTTAGAGGATTTGTTGCATTATATTGAGACCGAGATTAGATGTGTAATGAATGCTTCTTGTGATAAATACAGTATGTTGAATGCGAGTGTGAGACCTAATGCATGATGTATGTGGTTATTCTAGAAATTCCATAAATCGTAATGTGCTTGTTTATGATTAAATCATCATAGTAATATAGTTGGTTTTCATAGATAAGTAATTCTAATATAACTCGAGAGAGAGTATTAGGTAATTTGGGTTTTTCAACCATCACTTTTAGCTTTGATTCTCATATAACATGACTTGAAATCAGATTGAATTGATTTAGTGAAATCAAATGCCTTAGCGTTTTTAATCATTTATGAACAACATTCAATTGTGTTATTTGCATTTAGTTTTAAGTTAATTTTCTTCTTAAACAATTTCAACAATTCGGTTTTCAAATAAAATTAGGATTAGTCAATTTCGGTACTTAGTAACACCATTCCTTGTGGGTTCGATATTCGTACTTTTGTACACTTTATTACTTGAACGATTTGTACACTTGCAAAAATACGCATCAAGTTTTCTACCCCCAGAATGTGTGATGTAATCTCCCTCGTGTGCTTTGTATATTATTTTTTCGGCTCCCTCCGTGGTTATGCATAAGAGACCCAGGCCAAGTGGTGTCTAACGGTAAATTTTTCCCACCTTGATCATGTACTGGCTGCGATTTTTTTTGCGATCGTGCGGTCTTCGGGCAGGTCTCCTGTTTTCAAGAAATTGTAGATCAGTGCGAACCATATTATAGATGGATTGTCTTCCATGCATTCAATCATATTTTTCAATTTCTTCAAGAAACGCCTTTGTCAGTACTATTACTGATACCACTCGGTCGTATTTGGTTTCTCTGATAGATGACAAGATGGCCAAGGCGTCAGCATGATTGTTCTCGTTTCGAGCAATCTGCTCGATCTTGAACATTAAGAATTTTGCACATTATTGTTTTAGTCTTTCCAAGTACTTCTTCATCTTTCCATCTCGCGTCTCAAAATTTCCCAAGAACTGATTGACGATGAGTCAGGGGTCGCTATGTAGGGCGACGCTATCTACTCCCAGTTTTTTGGCGGTCATAACTCCGAATATAACAACTTCATATTCTGTGATGTTATTGGTTGCTTGAAAGTCAAGCCTGACAACATATTCGAAGCAATTGTCTATTTCGTCCCTTATAACCACCCATTCTCTTGAGCCATTAAAGTTGTGAGCGCTATCCACAAATACCTGCCAGGTTGGTGCATTCCTTTGATCAACTGTCAATATTTCCTCAATTTCTATGTTGGTAACGACCTCAGAGCATTCAGTGAACTCGACCACGAATTCGGCCATAGCCTATGCTTTGATAGCATTCCTAGCCATGTATTTAATGTCGTACTCCCCTAATTCCATGGCTATCCGAGCCAGCCTTCCAGTAACCTCTGGTTTTGTTAGTATATTTTTTAGGGGATGTGAGGTGCGTACTATGATGGTGTGTGAGCCAAAGTAGTGCTTGAGTTTTCTTGTAGTAATTTTGAGGGCAAAAGCAAGTTTATCTATGGTGGGATATTTGCTTTGGGCCTCAGTTAAAATTTGGTTGACATAATAGATAAGGTGCTGGATTTTGAGTCTTTCTACTATGTGCACGGCGCTGCATGTTTGGGGTGTAATGACCAGATATAGATAAATAACCTCTCATGATATTGGGCTGACTAGGATTAGGGGGTTGTCGAGGTATTTCTTGATATCCTCAAAGGTCATGTCGTAATCCTCATTCCGGAAGATAGTTTTGTTCTTTTTTAGCATTTTGAAGAAAGGTATGCACTTGTATGTGCCTTTAGCTATGAATCTGCCCAACACCCCAATTCTTCCATTTAACTGTTGTATACCCCTGAGACTACTGGGCGGCCGTATGTTTATCAATGCTTGTATTTTATCTGAATTGGCCTTGATTCCTCTTACTAATACGAGGTACCCCAGGAATTTCCTTGCAACCACACCAAAAATGCATTTTTTGGGGTTAAGTTTCATGTCGTACCTTCGTATCACCTCTAATATCTCCGGTAGATCTTTGATATGGTTCATAGACTGAACTGTCTTGACCAATATGTTGTCGATGTATGCTTCCACGTTCCTACCCAACTGTTTGTGGAACATTTTGTTAATGAGGCACTGGTGTATTGCACTTGCATTTTTCAATCCGAACGGCATTCTTGTGTAGCAAAATGTTCCTTGTTTCGTTATGAAAGAATTTTTCTCTTCATCATCAGGATGCATTTTGATTTGATGATACCTAGAATATGCATCTAAGAAACTCATCAATGCAAAACTGGATGACGTGTCCACCAATTGATCAATGCTTGGAAGGGGGAAGCAGTCTTTGGGGTAGGCCTCGTTTAAATCAATGAAAGTTATGCACATGCGAGAGGCTCCGCAAGCCTTTTTTACGAGTACCACATTTGAGAACCATTAGGGATACTTAACTTCCCTGATGACTCCGGCCTCTTGGAGGGCTATTATATGACATTTGATTGCCTCATTTTTTTCTAGGGAATTTTATCTTCTTTTGTTGAACGGATCTATCCTTTGTATTGACGTTTAGCCAATGTGTTATTACTTGCAAATCAATTCCTGATATGTCCGTGGGGGTCCATGCGAAAATGTCTACATTAGCTTTGAGAAATAATGAGAGTTTCTCCTCGAGCTTTGGTGCCAGGTCGTCACCTATTTTGATGAGGTGGCCCTTTCCCTCCACGTCTATTGGGAGTTCTTGTACTTTGTTTAGAAACACTGGCCTCGTTGTACTTTTATTCCTTTGTTTCATTGGAAGGAAACTTTTCGGTGATTGTTATTTGGGGGCAGTTCCCTTCATTGTGGCATTATAACAACTTCTAGCATTTTCTTGATCTCCTTTTATCTCCTCGGGGCCTTTAGGTGTAGAAAATTTTACCACCTGGTGGAAAGTAGATGGAATTGCCTTCATCTTGTGTATCCAGGGTCTTCCTAGGATTGCATTGTAGTGAGCTGGGGCATCAATGATGACAAAATTAGTCATTATTATTACCTCATTTGTCATGACCGGCAAGATCATCGTTCCTATTGCATAGGTGGTGTTGTTGTTGAATCCTACTAGGGGAAGCTTGGCCTTGATAATGTCTGTGTCTCCAAGTCCCAGGGCATTGATCGTGGTTTGAAAGAGGAGGTCCACTGAGCTCCCAGTGTCAATCATTATTCGTCGGACATCACAAGACTCGATCCTCATGGTAATCACCAATGGGTCCTCATGATGGGATGCAGTTTCATCCTTCTCCATGAAAGTTATTCTAGTAGGGGTCTCGCTCTATCCAACGCGTAGACACCCCGCTGACCCTAGGTCCTCCATGTATGGTATGTATGGTTTTAACGTTTGACCCATTATGAGGTCGTTTATTACTGTTTGACGAGAATGTTGGTCGGGATGTTCCTCGTTTTTTCTTGGTAGATTCTTCTATCATCATTTCCTGCAACAAAGTATTTAAAATATCCTCTCGCTAGTAATGTGTCCAACTCTCTTTTCAAGTCTCTACAATTTCTTGTGTCGTTGCCCACATCTTTGTGAAAAGAGCACCATTTTCCCAGAGTAGTCATCCTGGGTGGCCACCTAATCTCAGGCTCTCGCTACATTCTTTTTATTATCTCAGTTAAATCTCCTTTTAAAATATTCTGCAGTCGCGGGGGACTTTTGGAGAAGAATTATGCTCTTCCTCATATTTCCATGTTTCCCGGCCAGTGTCGATTCCATGAATCAGCAACTCTCTTGTTTTTGTAATTGTGGTGTGTTTTCTCTAGCGTTGGGCTTGTTCTTTTTTGTTTGCTTGGGGTTGGGATGATCTCTACCCCTATTCGACGATCCTTTGTCAAGCTAAGCTCTCTTTCTAAATTGACAAACTTCCTAGCCTCCCCGTAAACTTCCTCCAAGGTCCGTCGCACTAATTTAGTTAGTTCCATAAATAGGGCAGAATTTTTTAATAGGCCTCGCCCGATAGCCTCTATAGCGATAAAGCTAGGGCAATCAATGATTTCTAATTTTTCTTCCCTTAAACGCTTCATGTATTCTTTGACGGGCTCCTTTTCCCCTTGTATAATAGAAAAAAATGGTGAGATTCTTTTCTCAAGGGTTTATTGCAGGCGTAGTTGGTGATGAATAACTTGGAGAACTGTGGGAAGAAAGATATGGACCGAGGGGTAGGTTATTAAACCATTTTTTGCATGCCTTTGCATAGAGTGTCAGTGAACATTTTACACATCATTGCATCTCTCTTTATCTGAGTGAGGCTTATGGGTGCCATGACTGTTTTGAAATGTTAGACATGAGTTACTCGATCTTTTGTTCCAAAATAGCCCGGGCATTTAGAAGCATTGAACTTGGGTAGGGGTTTATCATTTTCGATTGTATCTACAAATGGTGAGATGTACAACTATTCGCAATCTCTATCAACTTCAAAAGGAGTTTTTCCTTTTTCCTGTCTCTCGTTTGCTACTTTGAGGGCCTCCTCTTATTTCTTGTTGTTATTTTCTAAAGCTTGTAGTCGTATTTCCCAACTTCTCATTTCTTGGAGCCATTGCTCTTCATCGGGGTGCACCGAGTTGGAAAAAAGATGTCTTTCTACTTCATGCTCGATATGACGGGGTTCGAATAGACCGCGTTCCCTTGCATCCCCAGTGGTTGGTTCGGCAGTAGGATTTTCTGAGGTCCTTTCATCTACCAAGGACCGGAGAGTTTTTCTTTCTCTTTGGGTTTCATAGAGCTCTTTTCTTAGTTCAAATAATTGTCGAGATAATTCTTGATAGAGGGCGTTACATTCTGCCCCCTCTTGATTGGTGGCTCGTGACGTGTTTCCTTGGGCTGCCATTATATCTGCATCATTCGATTCTGATCGTCTTTACGATCGAGTTATTGCCATGAATGTCAATTTGTGAGTTACGAATTCCTAATTTTCTCTCTAAGGGTGAGGTGAGTTCTACGAGGGATGGGGTTAGAAAGTTGTGATTGACCTGAGAATCTATGCCCCACAGTGGGTACCAAAATGTTGGGTGTGCAGGGTTTATCTAGAGAGAGAGTGTGCGTGTTTAATGCAAAGGATTCTATCTATGGATCCTCATAAGTGATCCATATATTTATAGCACATAAGTGGTACAAGTGTTAGATAAACAATGTATGAATGTAAATAGATGTCAGTAGGGTATGATTTGACATAAAGTATAATGTGTTAGAAATCCAGATCGGATTCAACTGTGTTTTTGACATTGGTTTCGGTCTTTCTTGGACTCAGGGACATCCAACTCGATCTTTAGGCTTGGTTTGTCTCATGGGTTGGATGTCTTGAGTGCTTCATCTTCCGTCTTGGACTGGACTTGGGCTTGGTCTGTATAAAGCTCGATATTTGGGCCAGTTCAAATGTTCAAATGTCTAAAGAGTAAGTATATAATCTATTATATCTATCTTTTATCTTTAAATGAAATATATTATATCACTTCTATTTTTACATATAATTATCAATTTTTTATATAGCTTAGATTTTATCATTTTTTTGTGATATACTACATGTAAGATGTTATATATATATATATATGTAATGCATTATATGTGTGTGTGTTTTTTTTATATTTAATGAGTTACATCCATTTTTTCATTTGATGTAACATGTTACATCACTTCTAATGAAATTGTCGATGGGTGGTCCGAGCTCCAATAAGATCACCTTCGATGACCACGGAGAATTAGTAGGGTATTACTTTGATCCCATTTTATTAAAGTAATAGAATAAAAATATTTTAACCTGTTTATTAAGTAATTTAATTTAAAACTATGAGTTTTAATTTAGAAGAAAAAAACCTATAATTTGGCTATTTAAGTCATTCACTCACTTTTAAATACTCTTATAGATTTTACCAAATTATATTGTTTGGTCAATAATTGATTTATAGAGGTAATTAAATAGATTTGAGAGATTTTACTACTAAAAATCGGGCTTTAAAGTTGGTTCACGTGTTGAACCGCTTGAACCAACTTTAAATTATTATTTTTTATATATTTTACTTGTTAGAACGTGTATTCGATCATATATAGTAGAAAAAAAATCAAAATCTGTTTAACAAAGTTTAAATAATACAAATAATTGATTGTAATTACATAAAATCAAACATAACAAATACATACATATAAATATAATAACAAAATACTTATACAAAACATACATAATAAAAATTAGTACAAAAATTTATACACAATATGCAAAAAATAACGTAAAGTGAATAATTAGTGTGTAGGATTAATAGAAATATTTACAAGAGTAAATGAATTGACAAAATGAAGAAAAAATGATGTTTTATAAGTGAGAAAACCCACTAAATGGGGCTGGATTGGTGGTCGTAGGTGACCGAAAAATGAGAAAGAGTGAAAGAGGAGTGTCGATTTTGGGTTTTTAGGTGTTGTTTACAACGCTACAAATAAAAAATGTTGTGTCTGATGGGGAAGAAAGAGGAGAAAAGGAAAATATACACGCGTGTAGCGTCAGTTGATATGTAGAATCGACACTACGTCCTATGCGTAACGTTGGTTCAACACGTCAACTGACGCTAAAAACTACGTAGATAGCATCGGTTCTTCAGTGAATCGACTTTAAATTCATTATAAATTATTTTTTTCCAAAAATCGACTTTAAATCTTGACTTAAATACCACATTTTGTAATAGTGTTTATTTAATTGCTTGTCATAATTAAATAACATGCATAGTTTATATGTATAGATGTACGATTCTTATATATTTGATCCATAATTGATGAACTTAATAAGTAGTATATAATTTAATTGACATGAAAGTGTGATCAGGTTAATTATTATATGATGTGTAGTTTAATTGAGAGAGTAATACATGTTAGGTTAGATTCAATTGATCATGTAACCGATTGGTAATTATATTGGGAAGATTTTAGTTATTCACATGTTTAAAAAATTGAGAGATTAAGTATTCTTAGATATTTTCTCATATATCTTCTTAGGTATCAAATCTGAGTTAGTTAATTAATGATATTTACTTTTAGTTTTTTAAATTTTGTTTTCTTAAAATATAAAAACAAACAAATTAATTTTTATTATTTTAGTTTTAAAAATTAATTTCTAATGAATCTCCGTGGGAATAATTTTTTCTCATTATTTTATTATTTGTTACGATATGTACATTTGCGTATTTATTGCACATAATTCGTGTCGATCATCCACGGAGCAGTATTACATTAAATATAACACGATAAATAGTATAATATCAAATTTAATATGATATTATTTATTTTACGTAATATTATTCATGTGCTATATTTTTAAATAAAAGAATTCTAAATATTGTTTAATTTACATTTGTCTTTAGTTATATATTTTTGACAAAAAAAATTGTAACAGTTATATTTTTTATTATTAATAATAGTGTTTATTTTTTTATTACATATATAATAAATTAAATACAAAATACAAAATTAATAAAAAAATATTAAATGTAACATTGACTTAAAAATATAATATAGAATAAAATAACGATTTAATTATCCTCTAGAAATTGAGATGGTTGTAGACGAGGAAAAAATAAATTCCAAGAATTATTCATTGCTCAACATCAACAAATAAAAGATAAAGAAGCTATACATTGCAATTCAAAATGCATTAAATATCCATGTAATATATTAAATATTAGTTTCTACAATCCATACAAAATAAAGATGTAGATCTAAAACATTAATGGAGCTTAATTCCTTCCTTGCTTTCTAAAGATTACCATTTTTTCCATTTCACCCGCCAGAACTCAACCATTTTTTCGGTGCCAGTTGATTGTCAAATTTTATTCCTCTTACTATTTTTATTTATTTATATGCTATTACTAAAATTCATCTCTTTTTACGGGCTTAACAAAGTGATCACGGGCATTTTTGTAAGTATACAATAGAAGAAATTTTAAATATAAGTAGTGTGAAAAAATAAAGGGCAAGTCATGTGACCAGAAAAATGAATGCCCCTTCACTTGCCAATGTCAGCCATCAAGCTTTCAAGTTTCAACCATACATGCATGTGAAATGTAAAATTGATTGGTGTTAAGACAACAACGACTATTATACTCAATGATTGCCTAACACATCCAAAAACTATGTGATTGGAAGTATTTTACGTTCACAATATACCATAAGGTGAAAACAAAATGAAAAGGAAAAGAAATTATTTTTATCTCTTTTATTTATTTTAAATATATAAAATCACGATTTAGTAAGATTTGAACTTATAAATTGAAATAAGAGAAAGAAAAATCTTAACACGTTACTAGTAAACACATCACAATTAATAATTCTTTTTTTTTATATATATATATATATAAAGTTGTTATTTGTTGTAATTCAAACATTTGATTTAAGACACAAAATATAATAGTATTAGTATAATATATATTACTAATTGAATCTGAACACTTTTTTTTTTCAATTTTAATAGAATATATATGTCTCCAATAAAGTAACTACATTATTGAAGACATTTAATATTGTAACAATATATATATATATATATTGGTTACGTTGCCTTTTATTTTTCATATTTCTTTTGAACTCTGTGAACATTAAAGATAGATTAAAGATGTTAGCAATATAGTTAGCAATTAATGTAAGTCAGAGTGAAGGATATAGAGCTATTCTCAACATGAACATTAAAGATGTTAGCAATATAGTTCAATTAATGTAAGTCAGAGTTGTAAATACTACTGATACAGTATAAGTTATAAATTATAAATTATAATGATAGATTAGCATTTCACTACTAAATTAATTGCATACAATAATAGTAGAAGATCAACCAAATTTAAATTTATAAATCAAAAGATTCGCAGCCATGTGCATCTCTGTATTCTCTGCACATTAGGACTGCACCTCAAATAGATAAAACTCAATTAGAAGTACTGTTAGGCCTTACCTATATCACTATATTATTTATACTAAATGCAATATTATAGTACTAGCTATTTGGATTTATAATTACGTGCCAAATACTTCTCCTTAGATTCATGTTTAAAGCCCGAGAGTGAAGGATTTAACTCACGAGCTTCACAATATAAACAATAAAAAATAGCAATACTTATTTCTAAGTTATTAATTGTTTTTTATTAAAAAAATATTATATGTATCACATTTTATTATTTTTCAAATTATTGAATTTGTAATACATGTGATATAGTTTCATTTTACATGTATAATTTATCTATAATTCTATAAATATTATACATAAAATTTTATGTTTTAAAGAATTTAAACGGAACATGTGACCCACTTAGACTTAATATACATCCACCTCCACTTAAATTAGCTTTTGATATTTCTACACACAATCTAGAAACATGCATGCTCTTTAATTTGAGAGTTGTAAGGTTAGTTAGGTTTGAGTTTTAAATTCAGGGTGTATCAATAGTATAATTATTTTTTAAAGGAAAAAACTATACAAAATAACAATCTTAAAATTTATAATAATACTATAATAACATTGAAAATATCTAATTAATTGAATGTTAACATTAAAAGAGTGATTAGATTTCAACTTAAATGATATTTAAATAATTTAATTTTATTAACGTAAAGTGTTAAGATTATACTTTTTCTTTGTAATTAATAAAAACTATGGGAATTAACATTAGAGATTTTATTTTTGTGACAATAAGTTTGAATTTTAAGCTTATTATATATAAATGTTATTAAAGAAAAAACATGTTTCACAAAATTAGTCCTTCGTAGAGCCAATCCTATTTCAAAAACCACTAAATAAAGTCCTAATTTTCCTGATCCTAATAACATAAAATATTCCTCATATATATAGAAACATAAATACTTTCCCATATCTATCTAGCAAGCTTTTGTTGGGCTTCATCGATTTTCCTAACGAAGAAAACCTACATTTATATTTTCAGAAGTTGATTTAATGGTTTTAATGGTGTCATGTTGCTATAACCAGACAGTAATTTATTGAAGCATGTGTTACATTCTTATGATTCTAGGGTTTTTTGGTCTATGTGGTTTTTCAAATTGGAGTTGTATTTCACAAGATCGATTGATTCATAATTTATAACTACAGTCGTACATTCTCACAAAATATAAGATTGTGGCTAATATCATAATATGTAATTGTACCCAATTAACTGCAATAGCAATCACACAAGTAAAAACAAAAGAAAATAATTTAGAATTTGAACAGTTTCTTATATGAATTTGTACATATTAATATTTAATCTAAACAATTTGTTAGTTTTCAACAGGGGTGGTTGGGAATATATACAACTTAGAGAAAATAATTAACCCTGCAGGTCTGGATAATATACAGGGAAATAGAACAAATGCGATTGCAACGTATTAGCTTGGTGATATTGACAAAATAGCAGTTAAAATACAAACGAGTTTCATGTCAAATTTTTTTCTCTGAGATGTGTACGTGTGAACGATTACATATTGATTTGGCACTGCTTTTGAATTTTCTTTTGTCTTTTAACGGTAAAGTACTCAAAGTTTTGATACTATGAATTGACAAGTTCACAATGATCTATTCACCGCAATGAAAATGCAAGTAAATTGATGCTTCTACGTAAATTGATACGAGATGAAAATGCAAGTAAATTGATGCTTCTACGTAAATTGATACGAGATGTTAATAGTATTTATGATATAATCTATTAATTTTTAAAACTTATTTGAATCTTGTCTTATTTAAATTTTTATTAAGATGAGATAATAATAAAACGATACAAATTAAGATATATTATTTGTCTCTAATAGATTTAAATGAGATAAATAATAATAAAAAAATAGAAAATATGATACATAATTATTTATAATTTTAATTTAATAAAAAAATGATATAGTATATATTTAAAATTAAGTTCATTAGAACCAATACGATTTAATAAGTTAAAATGATATAAGATATATTTAAATAAAATGAGATGATATTATCTCATGAGCCTATTAAAGATATAAAATGAGATATAAGATATTAGATGAGATTAATCACTTTACATCTATATAATAAGTTGTTTCATACCTTCAAATTCTCATCACAATTACAAAGAATATGATAAATATGTAAATTTTGTTTTCAATAATCAACGATATTATAAGTTTCACCAAAAAAATTTAAAAGTTAAAAATAAATTAAACATTAGAATTAAAAAATTTATTATGGAAAATATTTAACAAAAATAAGTATTAAAATGTGGCGGTTTGCTATTGGATTTTATGAATTAAAAATAAACGAGTTTATGCATAAAATTTAAGCTTAAATAATTTATAATTATGTTTTGAGCTTAAATTTAAGTACAAGATAAATAAGTTCTAAATTTCATAAAAAATTATAAAATTTCAAGGGTAAAATTATATATTTGATAAAGTGAAAAAGGATAAAATTGCCTTCCTAAATACCATATATATCCACTACTGGTGGCGTATATTCTATTATTTGAGATAGCTAGATAAACTTTTGCATAAGAATTGAATTAACACGATGAATCAACAGAAACAAAAAGTATTACACATACTGCAATAATTTTAAAAGAAAAAGTCATAATTTTGATTCTTATTATTAATCAAACTTCAATGTAGTTACAGTCATAACCAGAGTCAAGTTTGCACTCTTACTTGTATTATAATTAACTAAAGCTTTGAAGATTGAAAAGTAGAAGAAGCAGCTTGGAACCAGACCATGTAAAACTATTTGGTTACTTAGGGGCCGCTGTGTGACGTCCAAGCCTGAGCTCAAGATCCAATTCCAAATTAGAGGCAGCAGTAGTACTCTTAAGCTGATCATGGATAATCTCTGAAGAATTAAAACCCATAGATAAATTAATATTCAGTTTCATGAACACTAACAATATTAAGATCCCTATAAAGGATAAAAATTAATAATAATATTTTTCATTTATCCTGGTTTAGAATATTCTAGGGATCTAAACAAGGAAATAAATTAGATAGAAAAGGGTATAATTAATATTCACCGTTTCGTTGTTTCTTTTGTGATGAAGCAGCTGAAGCAAAATCTGATATTGATGCAACTTCATGTTCATGACTTGAGCCAACTACTTTATAAATAATATTTGTAAAATCCATGGAAATTGGTTTGGATGAAATTAACTGATCATTGTGAATATTATAAAGAGGAGATTGAGAGACATAATTATCAGAACGGAAGATAAGGCTTTGTTTAAGCTTAGCTCGATCTCTTCTGTGAATGTTCATGTGACCCCCTAGAGCTTGAGCTGATCTGAAATCTCTCATACAAAAACTACAGGTGTATGATCTTGGAGGCCATCTACAAACACCAAAAGATTCACTATCTTTTGCAAAACCCTTCTCTTCCCATGATTTCATTAATTCTTTAATCGCTTAATTGCTTCTTCTTCGTTGATAATATACAACTTAATTAATTCGTCAATCAGAAAAACCATCAAACATGAAATAGGAAGGGATGAATTTCTAAGTACTACTTAAACAAATAGTTAATTAAATTGAATATAATATAGAATTATAGATGGTTGACGAATGCTAGCTTTGTGATGTATATATTAATTAAATCAATTAGTTTATCAGAATTAATATTTTACGAGTAGGAGAAAAAAGCTATTATTTGTAGCTAGGTTTTTTCTCATTAAGTTTGCTCTATTTGGCTTTTGCAGTGAAGCTATTCTCTTGTTTTTTAATTAGCTGTGCCCTCATTTTTCATTGTTTAGTTTTGGCAATTTTTATAAAATTTCCCTTCTTTTTTTTCAACTGTCATGCATTTTAAACGATCCAACATGCATCTTAAAAACTCACGTACAAATTTCATGTATATACTTAACTAATATGAACATTTTTCTTAACATCACTTTCAAAATGTGTATCTTTATATCTTATAAAACACATCGATTTGTATTTTTAATCTATTTTATTATATTGTATTCTATATAGATCATTTATTTATTTTTATTTTAATCTCTAAGACTATTTTAAATTATTTTTTGCACGTGAGATAAGATCTAACGTTTTTAGTCCAATATATTAAATCTCTTATACAATGTAAAAATATATGAGAATTATAAACCTTCTAATTCTATAAGATTAATCCAATGGATAGAAATATTTGTAATTTTTATAAATTTTATTATCTTTAATCAATGTGATATTTTATCATCTTTAATAACCCCAACAATTTTTTATTTTTTATACGTGCACTTGTACAAAACCAGCTCCTTTTTAATGAACAAAAGCAAGGAATTTCACGGGCTTAGGAAAAATCGATTAAACAAATGCATTTTAAAAATCAACGAAACAAGTGCAATTAGTTTTTGAAGAAAGAGCAAAATTTTATAGCAATTTAGGGGGAAAAAATGATCATATTTTTTAGTCGATTCTTCAAAAATGACGAAAAAATTTAGCCAAATTTTTGACATACCTGCAAAAACAATATAATGAAACTGACCAATTTATAATAGCGATGCTACTTTTTCTATTCTTTTGTATAGCCACTTTAATTTGTCAGTCTGTTCGTTGATTATTGATATCATATATAATTGTGTCAATTTAAAATTTGACATATAAATATATATATATATATATAATTACAAATAATTAAATATTACATAGCAATACTATACACATCTCAAATCTTAGCTGATGATGTGCTAGCTAGCATCTCATGAGTCATGTATATCTTTAAATATTCAAAAATTAGTCCATACATATATAGTTGAATATGCGATAAATTCAAAATATACAGATTTGTTCCATTAAATTTGTACTGTATTAATTATAATGTTAATATACTTAAATAACTTTAAAAATAAAAAATAAAAAATTTCAATAAAATTTGAATACTTGCAACAATGTAATTGTTATGAATACATTTATTTTTAATTTTATTAGTTTGAATTAACACATACTTAATAATATAAGATTATTGTATAAGTTTTTTCAAATTTTATTTTTAGCTCCCGTGGTAAAAAAAAAGTTGCTCTATAATCATTGGGTACTCTTTAGGTTCAAGTTTCAATTCATGCAATTCTGATAGTCATTTAGTCCTCTAGGCGTGCAAGTATCCTTAATTGAAAAAAGAGAGCATAAATACAAAAATATAATATTTGGAATTGGGTGTTGTATTAATTATTACGTGGCTTACCAAACACATAATTTTCTATGCATAAGACAAAGATTTGTGAATTAATTGACTGGAATTAGTAGTACTGGTCTAATAATTTCATCTTGGTACATATAATAATCATAGTAACGACGATCCGAGTAGCTGTCATATCCTTAATTAATCCTCCCCCTTATTGTAGTGATCTCTCATTAATTAATTAATTTCTCCTTATTTTTCATCAAATTGTCAAGATTATATAATATATATTTGTTTGAAATTTTAATTTGTTCTTTCATGATCACGTCAGGTTAAGGGGTTAGATGCAAGTACACATTTTTAGTTTTTCTCTTTATTTCTTTCTTTCATTCTTATTAAGTCAAACATTTTTAGTTTATTAACACATAAATAAAAATATGTAAAAGTTGTAAACATATGATATAAATTTATCGGATATAAATATAATAATATATTAAAATATCATAAGTGTTGGAACAAATATGTGAAAAACTATGTAAGAACAATATTATCGATAAACCTGGTATGAACTGCTTGGGTTGAGTTGCGGACTAAGTCGCTCTTTTTAAGACGTTTCACGACTCTGCCCAAGTTTGTGCAAGCAAATCTGACCTCGCTATCCCAGGATAAAACAAATTTGAATCTTTTACGTCTCGGATCTTCGTTATCTTGATGAAGTCCGGAATACTACACCTCTTAAATATTTATGTTGCTCGGAAATCTAAGAAAACAATTCTGAATTTTCTTTTTTTTTATTTTACTATGAAAACCGTAGAACTGTTTTTTTGAGTTGTTAAGTTATATTCTAAACTGAGGACTATTGCCCCTATTTATAGTTGAAAAAATATGTGTAACGGTCACATAATTATGAAAATAACGGACACATAATTATGAAAATAACGGTCACATAATTATGAAAATAACGGTCATAAAAGTAATGGTCACATAATTATAAAAATAACGCTCGTAAAAGTAACGGTCACATAATTATGAAAATAACGGCCATAAAAATAACGGTCACATAATTATGAAAATAACGGCCATAAAAATAACGGCCATATAATTATGAAAATGACAGTTACATAATTTATGAAATAACAGTCATAAAATAATAAAAAATATTTTTTTATTTAAATTCATTTCCAACAATAAGTATTATAAAAATATCATTCCATTACAATTTATAATAATAATTTAGTGTTATATTTATAACACAAAAACGTTGTAAAAATACCGTCTAAGTTTTATAGATGATATTTTTATAACATTTAAAATAATTCAGTGTTATATTTATTGTCAGAGAAAATTAGATAATATATTTGCAAATATACAACCAAATTATTACATTTGTTTTGAAATTATCATAAAACTAAAATTCATCTAATTTTTATTTCTTAAAAAAATAATTCATGTAATTCCTTCGGTTCTATGTAAACGTGTACCATTAA
Organism: Hippophae rhamnoides; assembly: GCA_033030585.1. Taxonomy (NCBI): domain Eukaryota; kingdom Viridiplantae; phylum Streptophyta; class Magnoliopsida; order Rosales; family Elaeagnaceae; genus Hippophae; species Hippophae rhamnoides. The sequence goes on from CM065427.1 coordinate 74,149,720, forward strand.
ATATAAAAATAAAATTCAAAAATATTAAAAATTTATTGTTAATAATTTCTTATCAAACATTAATCAAATAATTCTTTAACAATAAATTAACAGTAAATTTTAGATATTTTTAAAATTTTATTTTATCTGGCTCATAGATGGAGAAATGACAAAATGCTAAGAATAATTATTATTTTTTGCTAGATGAGATATAAAAAAAATCGTTACTATATTATATGTTTACGTTGTTATATATGAATGACTTGTTTTTCTTAAATTAGTGATATGACGTCACATAGTACGTGTATTGTTAAAAGTAAACGAGATCGAAGAATTTCTCTCAAAAACTATAACTACTTATCCTCTTCCCATTATGTATTTGGAAACTGAAAGTATTTACCCACAAATGTATTACTAGTTATGAGTTGCACGTGATTTTTTTCAAAAAAATGGAAAAAGTTATATGCTACTTAATTTTGCTATAAAATTATTAAAAGCTACCATTTATTTATTAACTCTAAATTAATATATTTTCTAAAGTTATATGACGTGTATTGTCTTTCATGTGAATTTTAATATATATATATATATATATATATATATATAATTTCTCTATAAAATTATTGGCAACTAGATGTATAAAGTCATAAGAATGTATTTATTATAAATTTGTTTTATAATGTCCTATCGATGACATTAATTCATTCACGTCAGTGATATTACTCAACTTCGAGCTAATTGAATTACACTAAAATTAATATATTAAAAATAAGTAATCTAAAATAAAACTAAATAACAACTGGTCCAACTGATGCTATTCTGTTTAGTTTAAATACCCCAAATTTTGATTGTATTATACCTTTTCTAATACGTAACAAAAACAATAAATAAATAAAGAAAAGTAAGTGTGAGAAGAACAAATATATTTTAGGATTTTTCTACCTTAGGATAAAAAGCACATCACTTTTGGGAATTTTTTTAAAAATAATATTCTTAAAATTATAGTAAAAAAATAACTCTTTAAGTTTTTAATAATATTAAACGATTATTATCTAGTTATAATAAATATTAAATATATTTAAATAATTATGACTATAATTTAAATTAAATAACTCATATTTTGGAATATTTAATCCGTTATTTTTAAGTAAATATTATTTATATGGTTATAAATTTTTAAGATGTTATAACATTTAATTTTATTTTTAAAACAATAATCATTATTCTTATAGTAAAATTAATTTCTATTTTTAAAAAATAAATATTTATAAAAATAAATAATTGGCTTTAATTATAATGTCTATTACTACTGATTCACACTATCTAACTCTATTTTCTCGAATTGTTTTCCGAGTAGTTCAAATGTGCTCTGTTTAATGAGTTTGTGATTACTGATATATAGTTACTATTTTTTATTTGTTGTTTGATTGCATGCGCGGTCGGATTAATTGATTAAACATACTTCTCCAAAATTGGGCAACAACCACGACCAAACTTCTCAAAGGCCCAATAAAAACACTTTTTTTCAAATTGGGTTCAGATAATTGTTTTATTTATTTATTAGGCTTTGTTTACGTATCGATTATGGTTGATATTTAGGAATTAAGGACTTAAGACAGTATTGATTTGTGGCCCAAGAGAATTTTGCAAAAAACCAATTTACGTCAACGTTTTTCAAACGTGAGTTTACGTAATTATCCTTCAATTATTTATATATTCTGTATTACAAACTAAATATGCTTCTCCGGTTCTCAATTTTTTCTAATGCCCCGTCTCTGTCTCCATATCTCATCCCTGTCTCTCGTAGTTTTAGTTGTCGACATTAATAGCTGCCATCGATAGAACGATAGACGAAGTTCCTCATTCTGAACTCTCCGATAGAAGCTTTCCTATCTGCCACCTACACCATATATGTTTCACTCATTTCTATTATTTTCCTTGCGATTTCCTAGGTAAGCCAATCTCATGTCCATCGATTGTGGCATTTTTTTTTTGTATTTTGAAACATTTAGTTTTTGTTAAGTAACTTAAGTTGAGTTCAGTAATAATGCTTCGTATAAGTTTCAATAATTTTCAAACTCATAAGTTAGTTTTAGGTTATGAGTTAAGGTTGAGTTTCTATCGTGGTATCAGAACTAGGTTCCAAGCTATCATCCCGAGCATTTTGAAGCTCACTCCCGTGGACACTCAGGGTATACTCTTTATGCTCACATTCGTTGACGTGGAAAGTGAGTGTTAAAGAACTTAATGTTATGATTGATAAAAAATAATATTGAATATGTTAATCAAAATAAAAGATGCATAATTTAGAAAAAGATTTATATTATGTCGCTTTTCATATTATCAAAGATAGAAATGCCTAACCTTGTTTTAATGACGAATGAGAAAATTAGGTAATCTAATTTTAGTGAATGAATGAATGTTTGGCATATGAAATGAGAATTTAAAGAATATAAATATGACTTCATTTCTTCATTATTAATCATCCCAAAAATAGAAAATTTTATATGAAAAGTTTTTGAGTGAGAGAATTTTGTAGAAAAATTCTCATGAGCTTGTAATTTCGTTTGTTTTTTGGATGTGTGAGAAAATTACTGAGAGTATGGCTGTAACAATTTTTCATATAGTGAATTTTTCTATGGTTGTTTTTTGACAACGAGAGTGATTTTTCTTCAATTTGGAGTTTCCATTATAATTCTTGTATTGTGTATTTTCTATCTCTGTTCTTTGATATTCTGTTAAGGAAGAATTTGTGATTATACCATTTGATCCAAAAAATTTAACAACGGGTATCATAGCCAATTTCAAATAAAAAAAACAGAAATGTCACGAGTCAAGATTGACATTTAAAAATTTGATGGGAGAATCAATTTTGGCTTGTGACAAGTACAAGTCAAAGATTTGTTAATCTAATACGAATTACACAAGGTGTTAAAGGGGAAACCAACCCGTGTTACTGATACTAAGTTTAATAAAACTGGCATAAGTGATGAAGATTGGGAAGATCTTGATCTAAGAGTTGCAAGTACAATTTGGCTTTGTTTGACCAAAAATATTCTTGTAAATATGTATGGAATATCTATGGCCAAAGAATTATAGGAAAAGATTGAAGAATTGTATCAGGTAAAAGGCATCTCAAATCGGATATATGTGAATGAGCAGTTTCATACTTTGCGTATGAATGAAGGAACTATTATATTTAACCATTTTAGTGTTCTCAACGATATTGATCTTGGAAGAGAAAATTCGTGATTATACTATTTGATCCAAATTTATTAACATTTAAGTTATATTAGTTAGGAGTTCAATAATAGTATTCCATATAAATTTGGACAATTTTATAACTTACAAACTGATTAAGTTATTAGATCGGTTTAAATTTTTATACATTTATTACTTTCTAAGAGGTAGTTTTACCACTCAGGATTCATTTTTGGTGAAATGGTTTTTATGATTTTTTATGATGATGCAAATATTTTAGTTTTTAGTGTTTCTACTTTCTGATCCCGGTGCAAAGATACCAAAGGATATTTTCCCCATTTTGTTTCTTCAGCTTGCGAACTATTTGAGGGATATTGGTGCTAGGAACGGTAATGCTAATGGAACTTCCAGTTGTGATGCTTGCTAGCACTCACAATGTTGTTGTTCATTGAGTATTATTGCATTTGGTTTCTTAGTTTAGAGAAATGTACGAAAATCATCTTCTAGGTTATTTGATATTTAAACATGAGTTGGATGCAGTATTATTATACCCAATAATTATATGTTTTATGTATTTTATTTATGTAGTTTTTTAAGAAAATTTCAAATCATGTAATTTAAAAATAGGATAAATTAAATAAAAAATAAAAAATTATAATATTTTTATGAATAAAATAAAAATTATATATTTTATTAATAAAAAATATTCAATATACTTTCCCTTTTATCTCTCCCTTCCTTTCTAGTATTTTTTTTTTTAAAAAAAACCTTTTATTTCTTCCCGTTCCTTTCAAGTATATTTTTTTCTCTCCTTTTTTATTTTTCTCCATTTCTCTTTATTATTTTGTTAAAAAAAATAAGAAAATAAAATTGAGAGCAAAAAAGTGAGTAAGGGAGACAATGATTAAGGGGAAAAGAAAGAAAGAAAAATAAGAGAGAGTGAAAAAAATAGTTTTTTTAATTTTTAATAAAAGGAAATTTATATTAGATTATCAAGAAAAAGTTTAAAATATCACAATAAATTTAAAAACAATAGAAAATTTATATTAAATTACATGAAAAAAAATCTTTAAACTATTACATTAAAACATAAACAAATTTTAAAATAAATAAATTTAAAATTACATATATTATTCAAAATGAATAATTTTATATTTTTAAATTATTTTATAAAATATATATAATTATCTAATGTTTACGTGAATAAATTATAAGATATAAGAGTTTTGAATTAAAAGTATTATTTTACATTAATATTTTCATGAGTAAGGATTATTTTGTAACATGGACATATATTATACATAATGTATGCGTTACAAAATATTACATAAATATACAATTATTTTGTAAATGGCTTTAGACATTCAACGGTAGTGGTTGTCGAACTTCGGACGAAGTTGAACTACTTATTTGTAAGTTTTACAAAATCTAACAAAAAAAGTTTTAAGTAATAAATATATCGGTAGTCATTATCGGAATTTCAGTAAGTTTGTCTATAATAGTAGTTGAAGTTTCGATGATAACGATGATATAATATTAATTTCATTAAAAATTAAATATAAAATTATTTTAATATTTTTAATATATTTGATGTCATTTATTTCAAAAAGACTTGGTTACATAATCATGTTCCATAAGTCCATGACTTTTTATCCACGCCCGTTGGTTTATTTAATTTTTTTTAATCCCTTCTCATTTGGATTCTCCAAAAAAAAAAAAAAGGGGACATATGTGGAATAACAATCAGGGCTGAGATTATTTACCGTGGACATGATTCCAATACCTTTAACGTCGAGATTAGGATACATTAATCGAACACTAAACATGAAACAATTCTTCACTTTTAGTTATTAAATCGAAAAGTCACCGTACTATTACTTACTTTTGGTAAATCTTAAAGGGAAATTATTGATTGCATTCTATATAATTTCATATTAAATAAAATTTAAAATTATTAAATTTTTTTTAAATAATTAGTAGTGATCGGAGAGAGAAAATAATTTAATTTGTAGGAGTATATTATATTAGCAATGATTTAAGGGTACTGTTATTATCATAGGTTATATTATTGTTTTTATAATATATTTATTGTTAATTTTAAAAATCATCAAAAATATTCTTAATAAATTTTAATTAACATTAAATAAATACGTTAAAAATATAAGAATATTTTTGATAATTTTAAAATTTAGTAATAAATATATCGTGAAAATAACCTAATAAATGTACAATAATCCACCTTAATCTTAACTGAATTTTTATAGGACATGAAACTGAAGTGTTCATTATTTTGACATTAGAGGGTGCATATTACTTCTAAAACTCCGCAAAATTTACAGTTTAAATATTTTTTTTATGTTTAACGTGAATATGTGTTTGAACAAATATTATATATTCAAATAAACAAATGTTTGTTTCAGTAAAGGTTATTTTTGAAATTATTTTAAAAAAATGAGTTATTTATTTATAATTATAAAAATATTATTTCACTGTATAAAATCCATATTTCAGTTATTTTGATTTTATAAGAAATACTTAGATTACTCTTTTAATAATAACGAGATAAGTTAGTCAATTTTAAACAATATGATATTATTTTGTTAATAATAATTTTTGACAAAACAATAAAGTATATTTAATAGAATAAAATTATTATTTTAAATTTTTTCTTCTTTCATGCACTTAATTTTATGATTTATTTTTGGTGTCATTATTTTAGTTATAAATTTAAAAATATCAATAATTTTCAACTAATAATCTTCATTTTTTAATATATTTTTTTGGTTAATTCTCTCTATTATCTATATAATTGAAAAAAATAGATTATAATATATCAAATATCGTATCAATGTTCAAAATGTTTTTGAGAAACAACTGGTATAGTGACGGGTATATTGTAGTCTAATTTTTAAGTTATAGAAAAATTAGAGATGATTAATAATAAAAAATTAGAGAAAATGTAGTAAAAAAATATTAATATTTTAAAATTTATTGTTGAAAAAATAAACCATAAAATGATGAAAAGTTAAAAGTGACGAAATTTTCACATTAAATATAAATTAGGAATTTGTTTTTTAGGTCTTTCTGTTTTTAAGAAAGGTGATGTTTAATGTTTATTTAATGAAAAATGTTTTTTTAATAAAAAATAACTACTCGATGATTTTTTATAAAAAAATTTAATATTAAAAAAATATCAAATGTCATTTCTTTAACACATTTTTAACAAATAAAATAACTTTTTTAAACTTATGAAACTAATAAATTTTTTTCGACTATATAAAGTGATCAATTAGACTATTCGACTTATAATTTATTATTCTATCATAATTTTTTGTTAATAAAACGAAATGTACTGTTAAAAAAATATGTCTATTTTTACGAAGAGAATGATCATGTGTTACTTGTAAAAACAAAATGATTAAAGTATTCATTTGAAATAAACAAATTGATTTTGAAAACCACCAATCCTTTAAAAAAATTAACACGTCATTTTATATTAAACGTTATTTAAATTAAATTATAATTTTTTAAGTCTTTTTAATATTGAATGTTGTTTAATTTAACACATTTCATATTATTATGGTATACTTATTGTTATAAGATTTAAAGATGATAATTTTTTTAAAATTTTTTAAATAGATCTTTAAAGAAACCATTTATTTTTATTTTTCTAAAAAGTGATTTGAATTGAGATTAATGTGTATGAATAATTCTAAAATTTTAATTAAATTCACATATATTTTTAAACTTTTAAAATGTATAATTTAATCTTAAACTTTTTAAAATTTATCATATAGGTTCATAAATTCTTAAATCATGTTATTTTAAAACTTTGTATATATATTTTAAATTTTTGAGTCACAAATATGTATTTTAGTACGTAATTTATAATATATGTGTGAAATTTTAAAAGTTTAGAAAGTAAATTAGAATACTTAAAAATTTAGAGACTTACGAGAAGTATTAAAAAATTTGCTATGAAATTATATATTTTAAAAATAATTGTATTTTATAAAAGTAAAAGTTATGTTGATTAAGAAATATATAATAATGTCTATAAAATTAGTTTAAAAGTATAAAATCTTGAACCAAATAATTTATGTTTTGAGGGAAAATATTAGTGTATAAAAAGATTTATATATTAATTAAGAAAAATTGTAACATAATATTTATATGTATTATCGGACTTAGTTTTAATCTTTTAAAATTTAATAATTCATTTTATTTATACATTATATAAAATTTATATAGTTGTAATGATTTATTATACCATTATATTTAGATTGTTGTGATTAAAAAGGGTGATTTCATAACTTACTTTTCTTATAAATTTTAATAGTTAAGATATGAAAATATAATAAATTAAGTCAATTTCTCGTTTCATTAAAAAATAAAATTATATAACTAAATAAATCAACAAAAGCTACTAAATTAAATGAATTTCATATCTCTTAGACCTAAGCAGGGATGAAAACTTCAAATTTTTTCACATTCTCATATTGAAACTTATGTTTATATAATTTCGTTAAATTATTACAAAAATATCTATAATATTCTTAAAATATTTTTTTTATTAACATATCTCACGTAGATCGTAGATATTGTTGTTAAAATATTGTTAAAATATTGAACAAAATTTTAAAAATATAAATTCTTGTGTTATTTTTTTTCTTTTTTTTAAACATGTTTGTTATATATATAAATATTTTAAAAAATAATTAATTAATAAAATTTATGTTCATATATATTGAAATTTATTTATTTATGGTAATTACAATGGATAGTAAATTTTTTTTTCAAACATTTTAATTATTTATTCTATAATATTTAGTAAAACGATCATATATTTTAATCAATTAATATAAATATTTTATGTATTTAAACATATATGTGTTAAATAAAGTTTTAGTTTAACATATAATTAATTATTTTTTTGATGTTTTATAAAATTTTATAACAAAATTCATATTTTTGTTATAGTTTTCTTGATATTTTTTAGAAAATTTAAATAGATAACGATAATATATTTGATATTTTATAAAAATTATATATTAATATTTCTATTAATATTCATATTTTAAAACACGTGATTAAAAAAAAAGAATGAATTAATATTGTGCATCTAAAACAATGTATCTATTGAAAAAAAAACAGATTCCGATATTTTTTATTTTTATTTGCTGAGAACCGAAAATCGAACAATATCCCAAATTTGGGTACTAAACTAATTTAAAATAAACCGTTATTTAAGTCGATATTCGTGGCTTTGGAAGTTTGGATGTGATTTTTCTTTGAAAAATGATATATATTTTAAATTTAAGATATATTATAAATAATTTAGTATAATATTATTAATAAATATAATAGAATTTTTTAAATATAATTAAATTTAATAAATATAATGAAATTGTAATAAATTTATATTATACATTATTACTTTTTATTTTTATTTTTAGGTGAATATAGAATATTCATAGAATTTTTTATTATTATATTAAATGTTAATGTAAATGTTTATTACATAATATTAAATATTTTAATTATATAATTTTTATATAAAAATATATTTAGTCATAAAGTAAGATTATTTTTTCTAGCATAAAAATTGCGCCATTATATAAAAATTTATAAACAATTGTAATTCTGATTGTAAAACATATATTAACACTTTATTTAATACAATAGAAATTTTAATTTTAAAATTACATGTTATATCTTCATTTTTTTATCTTAAATTAAAAATATTTTTTATTTTATTTTTTATATATAACAAAAATAAAATAAAATAAATTTCATAATAAAATTATTTTTATAAGTAAAAAAACTATATAAAATAAATTAAATATTATTTTAAATATAAATATTTTATTTAAATAATTATCATCGATTTCAATTTTACGGTATTATATTATATAACTTTTTATAAAAAATAAGGATAATATAATTATCTAAAGATTATCTCAATAAAAATATACTTAAATAATCCAATCCAATACCCTAAAAATCATACCTATATATGATCTCTATAATTATTAAAAAAGTTGAGTAAATTTTGTTTTAATCGCCACGTTTTTTTATCTTATAAAATTAAATTTGTATTATAACTTAAAAGTATATATTTTTAAAATATTATTTTCTAATAAAAATATATATATTAATAATATTAAAATTATATATTATAATAATAATAATATTTAAATTTTTATTTTTGTATAAAATATTTTAAGCATTGTAAGATTATTTATTATAATTATATTATTTATTTATTCATATATGAATAATATAAAAATTATGTAACATGATAAGACAAATAATTGATTTATATATATATATATATTCTTATATTTTTAAAATATCATATTTTTCAGTTAAAATGTACGTTATAATTTAAAAATATATATTATAATAATATCAATATTTAAATTTTTACTTTTATATTAGACATTTTATACTTATTAATAAATTTAAATCACTGCTTTTTTTGTGTTATCATCGTCAGGTTAAGTTCTTTGTTTTTAATTTATAATTTCAAATTTATAATAACGTAACAAATAAAGTATAAATACACTTAATAATAAATATCAAAACTATATTAATAGTATTAATACTTGAATTTTGATTTTTTTATAAGATATTTTACACATCAATGTATTTAATTATCATTATTTATAAATTAGTGGTTTAATTTTTTTTTATATATTTTGAATAATTGAATATCGTACTAATTTTATACATATCATTAAAAAAATTATAAATTTTTTTATAATATTATTTTTTTCATAAATAATTTTTAATATTATTTTAAAATCTATATTTATATCAATTGTATCATTTTTATTAAATAATAATTTAAAAATATGACTCAATTTAAAAGATAGTAAGGGTAAAATGAGAATTCATTGTAATTGTTATAACTTTATTTTTCTTTTTAATTAAAATAAGTTTAAAAAATAAAAAAAATTAAAGTATTATTTAAAATAGTGATAATGTCAAAGCTTTTAAATTTATACTGTAAAATGGGAGTTTTAATTCTTATTGTTTTATTTAATTGTCATTAATAACTTGGTTTTTTTATTTAAAATAAATTTAAAAATTATATTTTTAGAGTATCATTTGTATACTTGATAATATCATGGTTATTAAATTTATAATATAAATTTTAAAATTACATTTTAAATATAATGTAAATATTTATAATACTAAAGTTTCAATTTATGCTTTTTAACGTCTCTTTTTGCTATTATCACTTGATTATTAAATAGTAACTTAAATTTTATTTTGAGTTATTAAATCTTAAAAATTGGATTTTTAAGTTATAATTTATACATAATAATAATATCAAAATTTTTAAATTTACAATAAAAAATTACATAATTTGATTTTTAAATATAATACTTATAACAATAATATTAAGACTTGAATTTATGTTTTTAAATGTGATACTCTATATTTTTCACTTAACTATCAAATTATAATTAAGTTTTTATTTTATTCATGTACTAAATAAATTACACATAAATAATCTTTCATTAGTTGATTACTTAAATAAGTTTTATTTTTATTGATGTTTTTTTTTCATCACATACACATATTTAATGAATAATATGGGATGAATTTTTTTTACAAAGATATTAATTCGTATCAAAATTACATGGGGATATACTATTAGTAATTTACCTTATAAAAGAGTACATTTTACTCTCTTTTAATAAATTTTTTTTAAAAAATATGAAATAGAATACAAAGAAGGACTGATAATGATAAAATAATAAGTTTATTATATAAAAAATTTATTTTGGATGAATAACTTTTTATATATTTTTAGAAAATAAATTTTAATATATCCCTAGAAAATATAATCTTTTTCTAAACTTTATTAAAAGTTATGTATTAATAGTTTTCTAATTTTGAATAATATATGTATATTGATAAGGTGAAGAATTAAATTTTAAATTTATTTATTTTAATGTGAAATTATGATTATATTTTTTGTTTAATTCGTATATAAATTAATTTATACTTAAATTTATTTTTATAATATTATTATTTATGTTAATATTTTTTAATAGATTAATAGTTTAATTTTTTGATAATTTTTTAAATAATTAAATACTTATATAGACAAATATTATATATATATATTATAAAAAAATTTATAATTTATTTTTATTTCATTTATATTATTTTTATTAAATAATTATCTAAAAATAAAATATATAACTTAATTTATAAATTTAATTATTGTTTGTTGGTTCACAATTTATAAGTATTTAAAATATTATGTTTTATTTATAAATAATTTAAAATTTATTCTTTTCATATATATATATTATATCTTCTTACTCTATTATATATAAGTCTAAATTCGGCCAACTAACCGATTATGAAATTCCAAAGTCCGCCGGGGAAAGAAAGGTGAAAAAGAAAAAAACAACACTTCAGAGTCAATTAGTCATTCCATTTTCTTAGAACAAAACAAGCCACGCCACACCACACCACACCACACCACACACTGAGGTATAATTGGTTAATGGCCTGGGGGTGTACTTTATGAAACCTCTAAGGCAGGAGAAAAAAAATCTCTCTCTGGTTATTTCTCTTAACTTTCCTAAATCTCTGGTTTTTGGGACTTTTTCCTAGAATTATTTTACAATTAACAGGGTGGAAACTCTTGATATTTTGGTCATATTTCTAATTTTACCGACTAAGCTTTCTGGCTCTTATTTGAAGCTCTTCTCAGCTTTAAATAGAAAAGGTTCTATTTTTATTCACAAGAGTGAAGAACCCCGAAAAGAAAGGTTGTGTTATATTTCTCATTGAATCAAAATTTGAGATTTTGTATTCTGTAGGCGAATGAAAAATCTAATGGTAAATCAATTTTGAGGATTTCTGCGGTTAATCAACCCCAAGCTTGTCCATTTTTCTTGGGATTTCTGAAACTTCTTAGGGCTTGAATTAAATATTTTCCTCAGGGGATTGCTTTGGTTTAATCAGTAATAATTCTTACGTGTCTTCATCAATAAGGGAAAAAATAGTAGCATGAAAGAGAGAGAGAAAAGCACGAATCAGACTCAGAATCCAACTCGTACAGGACCGAGTCATGACCCAATCAAAGCCTCGAACTATTTTGCTATGCCTGAAACAGTAAGTGATTTTTTCATTCTCTTCCTTCGTACAGGCCTCTTAATTTGTCTGCTGGTTTCGATTTTACTCGCTCTTCACTCCAACTTCTCAACTCGTTCCCGATATTTCTCTCTCCCAAAACTCAACCAAACCACCAGTAATTTCTCGGCAGAAAGCTACGGTCCGACCAACATCTCTCACATTCTCTTCGGTATCGGAGCTTCGGTTACAACGTGGAATGAGCGCAGGCATTACAGCGAGCAATGGTGGGACCCAAACAGAACCAGGGGTTTCGTGTGGTTCGACAAAGAACCCGATCGGAACATAGTTACATTGCCGTACAGGGTATCGGAAGACTGGACACGGTTCAAGTACTCGACCTCACAATCGGCGGTTAGAATCGCACGAATCGTGTTGGAGAGCTTTAAACTTGGGGTGCCAAAAGTAAGGTGGTTTGTGATGGGAGATGATGATACGGTGTTTTTCACTGAGAACTTGGTTTCGGTGTTAGGAAGATACGATCACGATCAGATGGTCTACATTGGCGGGAATTCCGAAAGCGTGGAGCAAAATATAATGCATTCGTACGACATGGCGTTTGGTGGTGGTGGTTTTGCCGTCAGTTATCCACTAGCTGCTCTGCTACTCGAAGTATTAGACGGTTGTATCGATAGGTACTACTATTTCTACGGCTCTGATCAAAGGATCTGGGCATGCGTGAGCGAGCTTGGTGTGCCTCTCACTCTACACCGTGGGTTCCACCAGGTATGTGTATTTTTTTAAGAATAAAATATGTGTTCCTACTTCCTATATTAAAAATAAATAAATTAGAATTAGATTAACTTTAACCCTTTTGGGTGAGGGGCATTAATTTTTATTTTTTTCCGTATTACTAATTTTGTTTATTATTAAAATGATTATATTTAGTCTATAGTTATTAAAAATAACACTCAATGTTTTTATTAGTATCTAACTATAAATTATTGAATTGAAATGCATTTTCTCACGTAATATCAAGTCTGTTAAAGACTTTTTTCTCAAACTTTTTTTACTTTTGTTATTTTAAGGTTGATTTTTACACATTTATTACATAAAAAAATATATAGTAAATCTTATTAAAAAAGAACATACTATGTGAAATACGAATATAAACAAATTACTTTTACACAACTGCATAGTAAGCTTAGTAAAGGTCATATATGTTTTGTTTTAGTGAATTAAGCCTTTGACACTCATACGTGAACATTTTCTCTTGCTTGATTCGTCTTTGACGGTAGATGATTATGTCTTGGATTCTGCCACGTGTAATTGTAAACGTATCTATTGATAGTCGGTTAGGTGAAAATTTGAAGGCAAATGTTGTTGAATGACAACTAACATGTGGAGCTCTGCATCTTAATTTGAAAGTTAAATTTTCGTAACACTACTAAAAAACGTCATTAAAGTCGGGTTTTAATCGACTTTAAATGAAAATATTTAAAATTTAAAGTTGGTTTAACGCGTGAATCGACTTTAAATTTTTTTATACATATTTTACTCATTTTCTACTCTATTTAAGAACCTGTATTCAATGACACATAAATTTATATAATAAATTTGTGATTATTAAGATTTTTTTAAATAAGTACACTACTTTAAATCATATATATTTTAATTAGCATCATATTGTTGAATCATGTCTTTCACATTTCATTTTAACATAAATAAATAAATTAAACACTAACCTTAAATCACACACACACATATATATATATATATATATATATATATATAAATTTATTTTATTACGAAATACTTATACAAAATCTACATAATAAAAATAATAACATACATAATACAAAAATTTATACACATAATATACAAAAAATAATAAAAAGTGAATAATAAGTGTGTATGATTAATAGAAATACTTACAAGATTAAATGAAGTGACAATGAAAGAAATGAAGAAAAAAATGGTGTTTTGTAAGTGAGAAAATAAGTATAAAATCTTTGAGTATTTCACTAAAAAAAATAGGAGATCTGGAAGATAATTTAGAGAGGAAGAAAACCCACTAAACGGTATTGGAATTGGTGGTTGTAGGTGGCCAAAAAATGAAAAAGAGTGGAGGAAGTGAAGCTCGGTTTTGGGTTTATGGGTGTTGTTTAGAGTGCTACAAATTAAAAATTGTGTCTGATTGGGGAAGAAGGAAGAGAAAAGGAAAGGAAAAATTCACGTGTGCTAGCGTCAGTTGATGCGTCGAACCGACGCTACATGTAGACATAGCGTCGGTTCTACGTGTCAACTAACGCTAACACATGTGGATAGCATCAGTTGACACGTAGGACCAACGCTATGTCCACGTGTAGCGTCAGTTTAACACTGAATCGACTTTAAATTTATTATAAGTCGATTTTTTTCAAAAAATCGACTTTACATATCGATTTAAATACCACATTTTGTAATAGTGTAAACACAATGTAACATTAATAAACCCTAAAAAAGGGAATAAATAAAATTGTTAGGTTATATATTTTACTTCATTTAATATTTTGCATGATCTCTTAAAGGTCATCGAAGTTATACAATTTGAACAATGAAAAAGTCTTGTGTTTAAGTAAAGGAAAATATTAAACTGTCATTTATAAGCATTTAATGTAATTGGGTGATAAAAGTAAGGGAAAAAAATTGAAATCTGAAGTTAGATGTGGGGTAAAAATAGTCAATTTGAAAAATGCTGGGTTTATGGGAATATTTGATAACCAATTTATGAGGAGGAAAAGGAAGTTGGAGGGAATCTATTAAGGAACCAAAAAAGACGATGACATGCATTTGGTATCGTTCCTTGGACTCTTTAAACAATTCTAAAGCGTGAAATGACATGATGAAGGTAAAAGAGTAAATTAAGTTTAAAAATACTGCAGAACCATTATTATTTTTTAACAATATATTAAGTCTTTATATAAAGCTGTATATATAAGAGACGTGGCAAATATGCATGGGTTAGGTTGTATAATCTATGTTCAGGTGCATGTACTTGTCTGTCACATATAGAAAGAGTTGAGGGATTCATTATATTTAGTTATGATTTATGCTAATGGACGTTAGTGACTGATATTTTTAAATGGTAAATGTATTTTGTGTTAGATGTTAGTTTTCCTGTGACACGTATTGTTGTTTTTGGACAAAAAGGAAGACTAAACACGTCGGTTAATTTGTTGCCGTATGGTAAGGTTTGAGAAAATGTCGTGAGCTAGTGGCTAGCTTATGTTTGAATTTTCTTATGTTTTTTTTGTCTTTAATATTGATATCCGTAATACCTGTCTTTCTTTCAGTGGAAGGGGTCCCTAAATTAAATTATGCGCTGTCTTTTCAGGACCTTTTTTTTTTTAAATATATATTTTATTGGTGACTTTTGACAAATGTCTTCAGTTCTATGGACCATGACTTCTTGTGTTGCATTAAAGTTAGCTTACCGGTTTATACCAAATCGCTTACTTAGATTCGGTGGTGAAGTACTGCATTGACTAGCAATTTTTTTGGTTGGAAAAATAAACTAACAAGTTAACTAGTAATTGTTTACTTGCTACTTTGACGAGCTCTGTCAATGGATTGAATGGTACTACTGCTAAAATTAACGCAAATAAAAAAGGAAACAAAACTGTGGCAAATATAATTTAACAATTTGCAAGTACCAAGGTTTTTTTGAGTTTATGCATGTGTTGGTAAAAGTTATCTGAAATGGGACTTGATCTGAACTTTATTCCCAATTCTTAATCTGCTATGTGATACTTACAGTATAATTTGATCTAATCTTTCAGTTTGATATTAGAGGAGATGCATATGGTATTTTAGCAGCACATCCAATGGCACCACTTGTTTCCCTCCACCATCTTGATTATTTGGAACCTATGTTTCCCAACTACAGCCGAATTGACTCCCTCAAGTCACTGATCAAGGCTTACCAAATTGATCCTGCTCGTATAATACAGCAGAGTTTCTGCTACGATCATATGCAAAAATGGTCTATATCTATAGCGTGGGGACACTCAGTGCAGCTTTACTTGTCCATGATACCTGCTAATGATCTGCAAACACCATTGCAGACATTCAAGACATGGCGGAGTTGGAGAAATGGACCTTTCACATTCAACACCCGACCTGTGAGTTCTGATCCCTGCAAACACCCCATATTATATTTCCTGAATGAGGTTCTGGAAGTGGGCAAGAGTGGGACTGTTACTACTTATGAAAGATATGTGGACAAAGAAGGGAAGAGATGTGAAAGAGCAGATTACGTCCATGCAATGTCTGTCCAGAGATTTATAGTATCATCTTTGAAGATGGATACTGAATACTGGGAGAAGGTGAGAATCCTCTGCTTCATTTTCTCTTGTACATGTATGTATAAATATAATGCAGTTTCATACTCTTATGAAGCTCTAAAAGATGTAATAACTGTTACTGATTTGACTATAACTACGAACAGGTTCCTCGTAGACTCTGCAGTGAGATTATGGATCGTGGAAGCATAAAGAGTGGTAGCATTAAAATTAGAATTAGGAAATGCAGACCAACAGAAACTATTGCGGCTTAGAGTTTTTGTTTGTTAGATTATGAGATGAGTATTGACATAGCATTTAGAATTAGAGGTATATTGGCGAGCGCATCCACGCATGCATGCATGCCTTTTGTAAATAATTTGGCAATAAGTAATTAAGAGTATTTGAAGAGCTTACATAAACACCTCTACTGTCTATTGAAGTGTAAGAGCAGAAGTATATATGGAGATTGTGCATGATAATATCAATTTCAATCGGCAAAGAATTGACCTTGTTTCTGTCTAGTGCAACCGTTCAAGTTTCTGCAACTAAATGATGTTAAAACTTTCAGATTTATGGTGGTTGAGATTAAAAACAAAAAACTACCTACCTTTTCAGTGGGGTTAGAAAGAGTGAGAAAGGGGTTATGTCATGTTCAGAGTAATAAAAATTGTAAAAATTGTTAGGAAAATAATTCATAATATTTTTATATTTGGTTAGATTTTAATCTGTAATAAATAAGTGTGATAATTTTAGTCCTATAATTATATGATTTATATATTTTAATTTTGTAATTATTTTTGATAAGTTTTATTAGTTTTATAATTTAAAATTACGATGAATTAAGTTAAAAAAATTTAAAATTATTATTTTTTATAGATAAAATGAGAATTATATATTTTATTAATAAAAAATCCTATGTTCTTTCTTTTTCTCTCTGTTCTCTCTATTCGTTTATTATTATTTTATTAGTAAAAAATAAAAAGTAAAATTGATAGAGAATAAGAGAAAAAGAGAAAAAGAGAGAAAAAAATAGAAATGGTGAGAAAAATGGGAGATGGAGGAGGAAAAACAAGGAGATAGATAGGTATGAGATGTTTTTAATGTTTTTTATTAATAAAATATATAATTTGATTTTATCTTTAAAAATTTAAAAAATATTTTTAAAATTTTTGATTTAATTGATTATATTTTTAAATTACAAGATAAATGAAACTCAATAAAAAAATTACAAAATTAAAATGTATAAATCACTTAACTATATTACCTAAAAAACTCACGTTAAGAATATATTGGAAAGCGTTTTATTATATTAAAAATTTATTTAATTAAACATATATTAATATATTAAAAAGCATTTTATTATATTAAAAATTTATTTAATTAAAAATATATTTATATGTATTATTTTATTATATTAAAATATTAAATAAAATATTATTTTTTCACAAACAAAATAAATTAAATTCATATTTTTTATACTACTAAACAAAATAAATTTACTAATACTTTTTACATAATACATGTATAATTTAGAAAACTTTTATTTCTTACAAGTTATGTGTTATTATAATTGATATTATACTTAATTACAAAATATACTTTTCTTTTAATAATAATATTATTTATTCTTCTAATTTTAAAAATATGATTATTAATTATTTTATTATTTATAAAAATATTAATCTATCATTTTATTTATAAAAAAAGAGTTAAAAAAATTTTTATTAATAAAAAAACTTTTAATAAATATTAGTGATGATATCTTCATAAAAAAGTTTGCTAACATAACCGATAAGGATATCATAATACTTTATCTTCTTCTATGAGTGAAATATACATGATAAATTTGATTTATTTTTAAATAAATTTAAAATTAATAAATATTTTTTTTGATATTATTATTTTAAATAAGGGGACAAAATTTTAAATTTTTAAAATTAAATAATTAAATAATTTTTTTAATATAAATATCGGGATAAATATGGATTTTTATTCTATAATTAATTATAAATTAAAAAAAAGTTTTTTATTTTAATAAATATTTATACTACATATTATTACTGTTTTCTTATGATTTTGGGTATAAATTATGGCTAGTAATTTAGAGAAACCCAATTTTTAATATTATACATAATTAATTTTATAATTTTATATGTTTTATATGAATAAAAATAATATTTAATTCTATTATTTAAATAAAATAATTTATAAAAATAATTTTTTGAACATTTTATAATTTTTTATATCTATTTACTATTTTCTTAATACATAATTTAGCATTTTATATATAATTAAGATCACATATATTATTTTATATTTGAAATAAAAAAATTATAATATTTAGAAACTTAACTCTAATTATACTTGTACAGTTACACCTACGAATTTTAATTTTTAAATTTTATAGTTTTTTATTCTTACTTCCACACACTGATCAATACCGTTAAAAGGGATTTATTGCTCCGCCATGCATATACACCAACTCCATCAAGAGTCCATTTAAAAGTTGGGCCATCGTTGTCTGATTAGGGTCCGTCCTTAGAGTATAAAAAATCATTGCGGGACTTCAATCATTAAATGCATGAATTATTTTTCATTTTATCAATATATAAATATTATATTTATTTTAATTTTTAAGGTATCAAAATCTCAATCAAATCAATTTAAATATCAATTTTTTATTTTTTATTATTTACAAGTGATTTTCACATGTCTAATATAAAGATAATTGTAAGTCCAATTTTAATAGAATTAATTTTATTTATCATTTTAAAAACCTGTCAACAAAAAAATAACTATATTTTATTTTCTACACCAAAAACTAACTAGCTATATAAAATCAAAATAAAATAAAAAGATATAAACAATTAATTAAAAAAATATTTAAACTTATTGTTTTATCCTTTTGGCTTAAAATTTTTATTTAATAATTAAATAATTAATTTTAATTCATATAAAATGAGTACGTATATAAAAACTTGGTTATAAATTACGAATGAATAATGTTTTAATTTTTTATCCATTAATAAATTTTGAAAAAAAATAAAAATAATTAATTTTTTTTATTTTAAAAAATTTTATAAATGTCTTTGAAATAAATAATAAAAATATTAATGTTAAAAAGTATAATTATGTTTTTATTTTTATGTTATAAGCATGTAAAAAAATTTATTTTTCCTTATTTAATAAAAAAATGATTATTGAATGATTGTTTTGTATTTTTATATTTTAAGTATAAAAAATAATATAATATTTATAAATCTACGGAAATTTGATTATTATTAGTTACTAAATACATCGTTGCCAAAGTTGATACTTAAGCCGTGAAGCAATGATTCGGTCCAAATAATATGATAATGGGGCATCAACTATTCCATTCACATAGTTTTTCGCAAAGATGATCATCAAAGAAATAGAAGCCATATACACCGGAAAATTACTTTTAACCAATATCATCATTAGGTTGAGATGATTGGTTTTTTCTAATCCTTCGTCGTTTGATCCCAAAACACTGGATACTATTTATTATTTTTAAAATATATTTATTATTTTTACTTTTTAACCAATATTTGTTTTTTTATTGATCTGAAATATAATTTTTATTTATTAAATTTGAATCATATATTTTTAATCTAGGAATTATAATATTATTTTTTATTAATAATTTTAAATTAATATATATATCTATATATATATATATATTAAATATTAAATATAAAATAAACAATTAATATTTAAAAAAAGAAAGAGATTGTATACTACTGTGGATCTTCTTCCACAGCAAACGGTTATGATTTTGTCCTAGAGAACGTCAGTAGAATCGATGTGTAGCTGACTGGTACAGGCAGTTGATCGCATAGCCTTACTCGACAACACTCTGCTTCCTCATTCTCGATCTCTTCCGAGAGGTTTAGGGTTTCGACTATTCTCTGCCCTGAGGTTTAGGGTTTCGTCACTCCAGGGTTCGTACCTTTTTCTTACGTTAGTTATTCTTTTTCCGAATATGGTTGCATTCTATTCAGCTTTTTTTCTTTATGTTCTGTTGACATGAGTTTAGTACATGATCTGCGCGTGATCAATGCATTCGTAGTTTCTTATGCTTTGATAAATTTCTATTTGAGTACTAATGCTAAGATGCTTTAATAGCGATCTTTCAATGTTAGTTTGTATCTCAAAGCCCATTGTCTTTGGTCTCCCGACACCTAGATTATCTGGTATAACATTACGAGGCCCATTTTCGTGTTTTTGGTTTTGCATTCCAATCTTGTCACTTTTCATTAGACTATTGCTTCTGGAAAAAAGTAAATTATATGAAAAGAAAATAATTGCAAAAAATTTACTATTAGGATGTCATTTGTTCTTTGTTTCATGAAGTGGGAAATTCCCCTCTCTGTTTCTGGAGTTCATTTTTCAGCCTAGCTCATGGTATTGTTTTATTAAGTATGACAATGCTTTCATAAATTGTAAGAATAGTATTGAGATATATTTGTATATATTGGATTTTGTTGTGCTATGGTTTTGCACCTAGAAGAAAATACTTAACCTGTCCGTTTAGTGCAATGAGGTAACTTTGCTAACTTTTCTCTGTTTGCATAATATTTACCATTCAGGCTTGCATGTTTCGGTTTGTGTTTGTCTTCTTGCTGATAAATATGTGTCTAAGTCCTTATTTTTGACCTTCCTGAGGTACCTTGAAATCATCTGTGTAATAGTTCCACTCGATCCAATAGTTCCCAACTAATAAATTTTTGCTATTGAATTGTGAAGGTATGCTTTCCTCATGTTTCAGGCGTTTCTGAATGGAGATAGGTAAATAAAGTTAAAACATCTGTTCCATCTGAAGAATACTGCTCGAAGATGGGCCGTCTAAAGCTGCAGACTGGAATCACGGCAATTGAGGAAGAACCTGAAGATTATGACAATACCTTGTCAAATAAATTAACTTTAGCATGCATGATTAATTCAGAAATAGGAGCCGTACTGGCAGTTATGAGGAGAAATCTAAGATGGGGTAGACGTTATATGTCAGGTGATGATCAGCTGGAGCACTCTCTAATTCAGTCTTTGAAGTTACTACGAAAGCAGATATTTTCATGGAAGAACCAGTCGAACACAATCAATCCTATGGTATATCTTCAGCCATTTCTGGATGTGGTTCGGTCAGATGAAGCTGGCGCACAAATCACTAGTGTTGCTTTGTCATCTGTTTACAAGATTTTAACTCTGGATGTGATTGATCAGAACACTGTAAATGTTGAAGATGCTATGCACTTGCTAGTTGATGCTGTCACTAGTTGCCGATTTGAGGTGACTGATCCTGCATCAGAAGAGGTAATACTGATGAAGATTCTGCAAATGCTTCTGGCTTGCATGAAAAGTAAAGCTTCTATTATGATGAGTAATCAGCATGTTTGCACCATAGTGAATACATGTTTCCGCATAGCTCATCAAGCAGGGACAAAAGGTGAATTATTGCAACAAATAGCTCGGAACACTGTGCACAAAATTTTTAGGTGTATCTTCTCACACCTTCCAGATTTTGACATCAGTGAGAGGGCATTGGCAGCTGGGATCAATTCTGTCAAGCAGGAGGTACACCTTGTTTTTTTGTTTTCGTTTCATTGCAAACACTGAGACACCCTCACACTACAAAGGCATTATCAAATCTTGTACCGTATCAACATTAGAGATGTCAAAGCATGAAAGAAAAATGAAAGATATTTATTTGAATAAAAAATAAATTATAGTTAAAAAAAGAAGAAGAATATTTGTAATAATGCATGCTTATTACTAGTGGGGTTGATTATAATTACCCAAGAGGCAAAAATTTACCAGTTAAGTAGAAGGGAATGTTTCCTCATAAAAAGCTTCTTAGCTGTCTTTTTTTTATTGGTCATTGCGAAAGAAACAAGATCATTTCTCCTCTTTCTGTTCTTGTGTTCTTTGCAACGGGGAATGAGCCTAGTAGTTTTTTTATTTTTTTATTTTTTAATAATTCCAATGATCATTTGAGGTCAGATTCCTAGCATTGCACCTTTTTGGTAATAAAAAACCTGTGCCATTCCTGGTTCTGGCCGCATCTCTAAAGAAAAGAGTTATCTTCAAGATGATAACCAGCCCTGAAATATTTTATAGGCCTTAAACTTGAGCTGATTCATTAATTATATGAGGCAAAGTAACTAACCATGGTTTTTGATTTTTGAAGTCTTGAAATTAGTTCTTTGTAAATGTATCGGATCCTTTTTCCTGTGCAGACAATTGTGTTGAAGAGGGAGTATACTTTTGAAAGCAGACAATCTGAGAATGGGAACATGACTACTGAATATGATAGTCAACCTTCAGTGATGAATCTTGCTTCAAATACTGGGATGGGTGAGGATACATATGGGGCAAGTAATGGGAAGGATGCAGTTTCATATGATTTGCATCTCATGACTGAGCCATATGGAGTCTCATGTATGGTGGAAATATTTCACTTTCTTTGCTCTTTAACAAATGTTGTTGAGCATGCAGAAATGGGTCCTAGGGCTAATACTATAGCTTTTGATGAAGACGTGCCTCTTTTTGCCTTAAGTTTGATTAATTCTGCTATAGAGTGTGGTGGCTCCTCCGTTCGTCTTCACCCTAGGTTATTAAGTTTAATTCAGGATGAATTGTTCCGCAATTTGATGCAGTTTGGCCTGACAACGAGCCCACTTATACTTTCAATGGTGTGTAGCATTGTTCTTAATTTGTACAACCATTTGCGTACCGAATTAAAACTACAGCTTGAGTCATTCTTTTCCTGTGTGATTTTGAGGCTTGCACAAAGTCGATATGGAGCATCTTACCAGCAGCAGGAGGTCACTATGGAGGCCCTTGTTGACTTCTGCAGGCAGAAAACATTTATGGTGGAGATGTATGCTAACCTGGATTGCGATATAACTTGCAGCAATGTCTTTGAAGACCTTGCTAATCTTTTGTCTAAGAGTGCTTTCCCAGTTAAGTGCCCTTTGTCATCCATGCATATTCTTGCCTTGGATGGTCTTATTGCTGTTATTCAAGGAATGGCTGAGAGAGTAGGCAATCTGTCCATTTGTTCAGAAAATACTCCAGTGAATCTTGAAGAATATACTCCATTCTGGATGGTGAAGTGCGTTAACTACAGTGATGCTGATCACTGGGTCCCATTTGTTCTTAGAAGGAAATATATCAAAAGAAGGTTAATGATTGGAGCTGACCACTTTAATCGTGACCCTAAGAAAGGGCTGGAGTTCCTGCAAGGAACACATCTCTTGCCTGACAAACTTGATCCGCAAAGTGTTGCCTGCTTTTTTAGGTACACTGCTGGGTTGGATAAGAATCTTGTTGGTGATTTCCTGGGAAATCATGATGAGTTCTGTGTTCAGGTTCTTCGTGAGTTTGCTTGGACTTTTGATTTTCAAGACATGAACTTGGATACTGCATTGCGATTGTTTTTAGAAACATTTCGGCTTCCTGGAGAATCCCAAAAGATACAGAGAGTGCTTGAGGCATTCTCAGAGAGATATTACGAGCAGTCCCAACAGATACTTACTAATAAGGATGCTGCTCTTTTATTATCATATTCACTCATCATGCTCAACACAGATCGGCACAATGTCCAAGTGAAGAAAAAAATGACAGAAGAGGACTTCATCAGGAATAATCGGCACATAAATGGAGGCAGTGATCTTCCTCGTGAGTTCCTTTCAGAGCTATACCACTCAATATGCAAGAATGAAATCCGCACAACCCCGGAACAGGGTGCTGATTTTCCTGAGATGACACCAAGCCGGTGGATTGATCTTATGCATAAATCCAAGAAAACTCCACCATTCATTGTGGCTAATTCTAAAGCTCACCTTGACCACAACATGTTTGCTATTATGTCAGGGCCAACAATTGCTGCTCTCTCTGTGGTGTTTGATCATGCTGAACATGAGGAGGTCTACCAAACATGTATTGATGGATTCCTAGCTGTTGCAAAAATTTCAGCTTGCCATCATCTGGAAGATGTACTGGATGATCTGGTTGTGTCTCTCTGTAAGTTTACAATGCTATTGAATCCGGCATCTATCGAGGAACCTGTTCTCGCACTTGGTGATGACACAAAAGCCAGAATGGCAATTGTGACAATTTTCACGATTGCAAATAGGTATGGTGACTATATTCGGACTGGTTGGAGAAATATTCTGAACTGCATCTTAAGGTTACACAAGCTTGGTCTACTTCCTGCTCGTGTGGCTAGTACTGCTGATGAGTCGGAGCTTACTTCTGAGATAGGGCATGGCAAGCCTACTGCAAATTCACTATCTTATGCTCAAATGCCTTCCATGGGTACTCCTTGGAGATCCTCTGGGTTGATGGGCCGGTTTAGCCAGTTACTATCCCTTGACACAGAGGAACCAAGATCACAACCTACTGAACAACAACTTGCTTCTCATCAACGCACCCTTCAAACAATTCAAAAATGTCACATTGACAGCATATTTACTGAGAGTAAGTATCTGCAGGCTGAATCTCTACTGCAACTTGCAAGGGCCCTCATTTGGGCTGCTGGTTGGCCTCAGAAAGGGAACAGCTCTCCTGAGGATGAAGACACTGCTGTTTTTTATCTGGAGTTGCTAATTGCAATTACATTGAATAACAGGGAGAGGATTGTGCTTCTCTGGCAGGGTGTATATGAGCATATATCCAGTATAATTCAGTCAACTGTTATGCCTTGTGCCCTTGTAGAGAGGGCTGTTTTTGGTCTTCTTCGTATTTGTCAGAAAATTGTTCCATACAAAGAAGACCTCGCTGATGAACTCTTGAGATCACTGCAACTTTTCTTGAAACTTGATGCCCGGGTTGCTGATGCATACTGTGAGCAAATCACACAGGAAGTCAGTCGCCTTGTGAAAGCAAATGCTTCTCACATTAGATCACAATTAGGATGGCGAACAATTACGTCTCTACTTTCTATCACTGCTCGACACCCTGAAGCCTCGGAGATTGGATTTGACACATTATTGTTCATAATGTCTGATGGAGCCAACCTATTTCCCAGCAATTACATTCTTTGTGTGGATTCTTCAAGACAATTTGCTGAGTCTCGTGTTGGACATACAGACCGGTCTATTCGTGCACTGGATCTAATGGAATGTTCTCTTGATTGTTTAACAAGGTGGTCTGGTGAGGCTAAGGAAGCCATGCGAGAGGAAGAGGCTGTAAAGATGTCTCAGGATATTGGGGAAATGTGGTTGCGGCTTGTCCATGCACTAAAAAAAGTTTGTTTGGACCAAAGAGAAGAGGTTAGAAATCATGCATTATTTTCGTTAACAAAGTGTTTGACTGGGATCAATGGGATTCATCTTCCACGTGGCCTGTGGTTACAGTGCTTTGATATGGTGATCTTCACGATGCTTGATGACTTGCTTGAGATTGCACAGGGACATTCTCAGAAGGACCACCGGAACATGGAAGGAACACTTATGCTTGCAATGAAGCTCTTGCGCGAAGTTTTTTGGCAGCTGCTTCCTGAGCTATCTCAGTTAACAACCTTCTGCAAACTGTGGCTGGGTGTTCTCAGCCGAATGGAAAAATATATGAAGGTGAAAGTTAGAGGTAAGAAAAGTGAGAAGCTTCAAGATCTAGTCCTTGATCTGCTTAAGAACACTTTGCTTGCTATGAAGGCAAGGAGAGTGCTTGCGCAAAAGAGTGCCTTAGGCGTGGATAGTTTGTGGGAGTTGACCTGGCTACATGTGAATAACATTGCGCCTTCCTTGCAATCTGATGTTTTTCCTGAGCAAATTCTAGAGCATTCACATATTAAGCAGGATGAACCAGTTGGAGGTCAAGAATCTGATGAAACAAGTACGATACCTTCAACTGAATAACGTCCTTTGATGCTTCAGCTAGTAGAGGTTGTTGTACAGTACCGGTATGTTAGCAAACAGTAGGCTTTATTAATGTATGCTCAATGCTCCTAAGCTCAAATAACCCATGTGCATTGAGCTATTCAATGAGGGAAATCTCAGCATTTCAAATTTATAGAAACCAGAAGACTGCATGATTTTGGTTGGAGAGTTGCCAGATGCAGTATATCAGAGAACATTGAGGAGACAAGTTGATTGCAATTTCAGAAGTTCATCAACCTTCATCTTCACGAATTGATTTCCCTCTCATCCTTTACCTGCATGAATCTTTGCTAGGTAAAATGTTTTTAACTAATGACATTCTAGCCTTCTAATTGACCATTTCTACTTTATATCATGTTGCAATCCTTGTTCAGGGTCAGAATTTGGAAATTCCTAATTTTGATTGTTATGCCCATGGGGTGCAGCAGATCCAGGATTTATACTTCTTTCTCTTAAATTAAAGTTTGAACTCACCATTCATGAAATAAAAACGTGAAATAGGTATTTCTTCAGTTTTTGCTGGTGAATACAAATAGAAGCTGTATGATGAAATACTTGATGCTCATTTTTCAACAGTATCTGCAAAGTAGGCATGTTGATTTTGACTACATGAGCAGCCACATTTCTGATTAGGATATTTGACTTCCCAAATTGAGATTCTGAATCTTCTATATTTGTGGAAGGAATGAAATACTTTTATTTCCATATTATGTTGGAAGATTCAAAGTAAATAAAAGGTATGAAACTTCTGCAGTTTACTTCCTTTCCCCTTGTCCTCTTATTGGTTTGCAGGTAAAGATGTGTGGAATCCCAATTGATATGAGCCAAAAGAACGTTTAGACAGGACTGAAGCCACAGGATTTTTAAACTTACTGGCATGGTAGACAAGTAAGTCTGTCTCTTTTCTCTCATTGGGGTTGGGGCTTGGTTTGAGAAATCAACATTAAGCAAGCATTACTTGTGGAATCAGTAGATTATGAGTTGCAAACGAGTTTGAGCAGCAAATGAGCTGTTGGACAGCCAAGCTTTGAATCACAGGTTTGAAAAATGTTAACTACTGTTTGTTCTTAAAAAAACTCTCATGCTCCTAAGTTGCAACCAAATTTTTGATTGTAGATTGAACTTAATTGGAAAAACAATATATATATATATATTTTGGTTCTAAAGGAAAAAACTTAAGTGGAACAGGACATAGCTACAGTAAAAAAATGACAAGGGGTATAGTTGCAGTATACCGTTTCTTATTGTGCATCGATGATCTATGCTGTAAAAAGAGAAATGTGTCAAATAAAGAGGAAGAGGGACAGTGCTTTGGTGCTATGCAAATTTTTGCTTTTCTAAAGCTAATTCTTCATTCTGAAAAGAAGTCAACGTTGGAAGATTTTCATCATTGTCTAGGTAATAGGTATTAATCTAAAGAGGTGTGGGACAGCTATTTTTAATTTTCATCAGGCAAGCTTTTAAATACATTTTTTTTTCTTTTTTTTTCTAATGAAGTATGAATGCATTTTACTAATGAGTTCTCGTTACTCCCCCTGTACCTTGCATGTGGAGATTAGATGTTAGAATGATTCTGAGCAAGTCCAGTCTCTCCAGAGGTTATTACAGGAGTAATGCTAGAATATTATTAAGAAATGTCATTCCAATTGGCAAGTGACGAATTATTAGGCCGATGTGGCCTGAACCTAAGAGCTCTTTTCAACTCCATAGAGCACCTGATGATTTTTCATTAAGCTATTAAATAAGACAAGTATACAATAGGGGCATATAAGAAAATAGTTTCATTGCTCAATTGAAACAAGGTAAAAGAATAAGAAGGATAACTTAGTAGCATATTTTCTTTTAACCCTTTGCTTCAATCGGATTAATTAGTAATTTCCCCAAATAGTTTCAACCAGTTACATCGGTGGTGGTTAGGTAATGCAGCTCCCTCACTTCAACTGAGAAACTCAGATTAAGAAAACAATCCATTTGGTACAAAAATGTAAGTCTCTCCTACATTTAAGAGGAAGAAAACACAAGTGTTAGGTACAACCACAAATGTTAGGTACATCTAACATTGATATGCAATTTTGCCTATAAATAGGCAATGTCTTTGCTTTAGAGATATCAACACACCAAAACAAGAAGAGAAAACCAAACTAAAGCCAAAGGAACAATTTCCTTTGAAGAAAAATAGTGTGTCTAAGAAAGTGAGAAATAATATCTTAGAAAAATATTGGGATATTTTTCTTAAAAGGGAGTGACAAAATAGTGAATTTGGGACACTAATGTGACACTATTTTGGGTTTATCTCAATTTGTTGTATTGCTTCTCATTTTGTACCTATTAATTTTAGTAGTGGAAGAAATATTTTTCGGAGTTTGTCCCGTGGATTTAGCCCAGATTAAAGGGTGAACCACGTTAAATTTCTGGTGTCATTATTCTACTCTGTTGAATTCATTTTATTTTTATCCGCTGTGCCCAACAACTGTTATCAAAGCTGGTCTAGTAAAATTCTTAATATGCTCTGTGGTTGCAACATAGACTGAACTGGCACATCAGAAAAGATTTTATGAGGTCCAGGGCGTCTTTATTTACAGTAAAAGAAACACACCGAAAAAAAAATGTCAAGCCAAAAGGTAGATATTGAGAAATTTAATGGCAATAATAATTTCTCTTTATGACAAAGGAGGATGAAGGATATTCTCATTCAACAGAAGGTCCATAAGGCGTTGTTGCGAAAAGAAAAGAAGGTGGCAACCGTCACCGAGGAACAATGGTAGGAAATAGATGAGATTACAGCTAGTACAATCCGTCTAAATCTCTTAGACAGTGTCTTGTAAAATATTGAATTAAAAAATTGCAAGACTGTTAAAGAAACATGGGAGGCTCTAGAAAACGTGTACATGTCAAAGAACCTTACCAATAAATTTTATTTGTGGAAAGAGCTACATCAGATGAGGAAGGAAGATAATGTGAGCATGATGCAGCATGTTAGCAATTTCAACAACAAACTTTCTCACTTAGCAAGATATAATGTGAGTTTCGGCGATGAAAAGAAAGTTGTGATGTTGTTAGCATTACTACCCTCATCATATAATCATATCAGAACAATTTTGACTTATGCAAAAGACAAGATGGAGTTTGAAGTTGTTGTAGAAGCCTTGTTCTCATATGAGAAACAAAACAAGGAAAAAGATTCAGAAGCACAAGCCCCTCTCACAGAGTCTAGAGAAAGGAGACTGTACAAAGAACAAAAACCCAAAAGCAAAAGCAGAGGCAAATCAAACAAATTTTTCAATGTTGAATGCCATCACTGCAAGAGGAAGGGTCACATTAAGAAATTTTGTCGGGTGTTCAAGAAGGAACAAGAAACGAACAAAGGCAAAGTAACGAAGAAAGACGACAGCAGTGATGATGAGCAAACAAATACCATAGACGAGTTCAATATCATTTATGATGAAGATTTTGTCAATCTTGCATCACACGAGACCAGTTGGGTGATTGATAATGGTGCTACAGTTCACGCTACATTGCGTAGAGAATTTTTCTCACCATACACACCTGGAAGTTTTGGTGTTGTTAGAATGGGAAATGAAGGCCTGTCAAAGGTAGTAGGCAGAGGAGACGTTTGCTTGGAAACAGAGAACGAAACCAGACTATTTCTGAAGGATGTCAGGCATATTCCAGATATGCGCCTGAATTTGATCTCTGTTCGTAAATTTGCAAATGAAGGATATTGTAGCTCCTTCATTTATGACAAATGAAAACTTACAAAGGGCTCCTTAGTAGTGGCTAGAGGTGAGAAGCATACAACTCTGTACATAATGCAAGCGAAGCTCTACACCGACACAGTAAATGCCATAGAGAAAGATATTGCAGCTGAGTTATGGCATAAAAGACTCAGTCACATGGATGAAAAAGGTTTGACAAGTCTAGCCAAAAAGAAGATATTGCCTGGAATGGATGAAGTACATTTGGAGAAATGTTTTCATTGTCTAGCAGGAAAGCAAAATAGGGTTGCTTTCAAGAGCTTCCCTCCTTCCAGAATGAATAATATTTTAGATCTGATTCATTCATATTTGTGTGGACCAATGCCAAAGTCACTTGGTTGTGCTCAATACTTTGTGACTTTCATTGATGATCATTCAAGGAAGACGTGGGTATATCTTCTAAAGACAAAGGATCAGGTGCTAGATGTCTTCAAAGAATTTCATGCCTCAGTTGAGAGACAGACTAGAAAGAAGCTGAAATGCATCCGGACAGACAATGGTGGAGAATACACAGGACCTTTCCATGCTTATTGCAAAAAGCATGGTATTCAGCATCAGATGACACCTCCAAAGATACCGCAGTTGAATGGCTTAGCTGAGAGGATGAACAGAATTTTGATGGAGAGAGTTAGATGTCTACTTTCACATGCAAAGTTGCCTAAAACTTTTTGGAGTGAAACCATACTCGTAGTTGCACATGTGTTGAATCTTTCACCCTGTACTCCTCTCAAGATGGATGTTTCAGATAAAGTGTGGTCAGGAAAGGATGTTTCCTATGATCATTTGCGAGGGTTTGGCTGCAAAGCATTTGTTTACATCCCCAAGGATGAGAGATCCAAACTTGATGTCAAAACAAGACAGTGTATTTTTATTGGCTATGGTCAAGATCAATTTGGCTATAGATTTTACGATCCAGTTGCAAAGAGACTTGTCAAGAACCGTGATACTGTATTTTTTGAAGATGAGACCATTGAAGATATTATCAAAATGAAGAAAGATGTTCCAAATTCCAATGGTGACTCATCAGATTTGGAATTAATTCCTCCAATATCAGTGCCAAGACAAGTTGGAGATGAAGACCAGGTTTATCCACCCGATGAAGATTATGCCCCCATAGAAATTGGTTCTGAAGATGAGGGAAATGATGATGTTCATTATCCAGTACCAACACCTGCGGCTTCTCCTGTTCCACTGAGAAGAAGTGATAGAGTGAGACGATCCTCTATCTCATATTCTCTAGATGAGTATGTAACTTTCACTGATGGGGGAAAACCTGAAAGTTATGAAGAGGTCATGGATGATGAATCCAAACAAAAATGGATTGAAGCCATGCAAGATGAGATGAAGTCCTTGCATGAGAACAAAACCTTTGAGCTGATGAAGCTGTCCAAAGGAAAAAAGGCCTTAAAAAATAAATGGGTGTTCATGGTGAAGCATGAAGGACACAGTTCCAGTCCGCGATACAAAGCTAGACTAGTTATCAAAGGATTCAGCCAAAGAAAAGGTGTAGACTTTGACGAGATTTTCTCTCCAGTTGTGAAAATGACATCCATCCGTATTGTGCTAGGGTTAACAGTAAGTCTTGACTTGGAGGTTGAGCAAATGGATGTCAAAACTGCCTTCCTACATGGTGACTTGGAAGAAAAGATATACATGGAGCAACCAGAGGGTTTTCAGCAAAAGGGAAAAAAAGATTATGTCTGCAAATTGAAGAAAAGTCTTTACGGCTTAAAACAGGCACCAAGACAATGGTACAAGAAGTTTGAGTTTGTTATGGGGGAGCAAGGCTACAAAAATACTACTTCAGATCATTGTGTTTTTGTGCAGAAATTCTCTGATGATGATTTCATTATTCTTTTGCTTTATGTGAATGATATGTTGATTATTGGCCGAAATATTTCTAGAATCAATAACTTAAAAACACAGTTGAGTAAGTCTTTTGCCATGAAAGACTTGGGGCCAGCAAAGCAAATTCTTGGCATGACTATTATTAGAGACAGAGGCACCAAGAAATTATGGTTGTCACAGGAGAAGTACATTGAGAAAGTACTTCAAAGATTTCATATGGATAAGGTTAAAGCGATTAGTTGTCCTCTTGCTAATCATTTTAAGCTAAGTTCTAAGCAGAGCCTTTCTATTGACAAAGAGAAAGAAGAGATGATAGAGGTTCCATATGCTTTAGCCGTTGGAAGTCTAATGTATGCCATGGTTTGTACACGGCCAGATATCACTCATGCAGTTGGAATTGTGAGTAGATTCCTTTCAAATCCTGGAAAGGAACATTGGGCTGCAGTGAAATGGATTTTCAGGTATCTTCGAGGTTCTTCCAAAATATGTCTATGTTTTGGAAATGAAAAACCTATGTTAGTTGGATACACAGATGCAGATATGGCTGGTGACGTGGATTCTAGAAAATTCACTTCAGGTTACCTGATTACATTTGCAGGGGGAGCTGTGTCATGGCAGTCAAAGTTACAAAAATGTGTTGCACTGTCCATTACCGAAGCAGAGTTTATAGCAGTAACGGAAGTATGTAAAGAGTTGCTATGGATGAAAAAGTTCTTGAAAGAACTTGGGTTGCAACAAGACAGTTATCAGTTATTTTGTGATAGTCAGAATGCTATCCATCTTGGAAAGAATGCCTCATTTCATTCGAGATCAAAATATATTGATGTGAGTTATCACTGGATTAGGGATGTAATGGAGAAGAAACTATTACAACTTGAGAAGATCCATACAGAAGAAAATGGATCGAACATATTGACCAAAATTCTCCCAAGACAAAATTTTGAATATTGTTTTAGCTACTGGATTGGTGGAACCCTCTATGTAATCGGGAGGAGGAGATTTGTAAGTTCCTCTTACATTTAGGAGGAAGAAACCACAAATGTTAAGTGCAACCACAAATGTTAGGTGCATCTAACATTGATATGCAATTTTGCCTATAAATAGGCAATGTCTTTGCCTTAGAGATATCAACACACCAAAACAAGAAGAGAAACAAAGCAAAGCCAAATGAACAATTTCCTTTGAAGAAAAATAGTATGTGTAAGAAAGTGAAAAAGAATATCTTAGAAAAATATTGGGATATTTTTCTAAAAGGAGAGTGACAAAATAGTGAGTTTGGGAAACACTAGTGTGACACTATTTTGAATTTATCTCAATTTGTTGTATTGTCTCTCACTTTGTACCCATTAATTTTATTAGTGGAAGAAATAGTTTTTGGAGTTTGTCCCGTGGATTTAGTCCA
Organism: Hippophae rhamnoides; assembly: GCA_033030585.1. Classification (NCBI taxonomy): domain Eukaryota; kingdom Viridiplantae; phylum Streptophyta; class Magnoliopsida; order Rosales; family Elaeagnaceae; genus Hippophae; species Hippophae rhamnoides. Next base: position 74,183,231 of record CM065427.1, read on the forward strand.
GATTAAAAGGTAAACCACGTTAAATTTCCGGTGGGGTAAATGTTACTCTAAAGCAACCAGATGCCCCGGTGGGGTTGTCACTCTCCAAGGGAGCTTCGAGATACTCTCCTCTCCCTCTCCGGTGCATTTTTGCCACCACCACCGCCACTGAGGGTGAGTGGGGTTATCACTCGTACAATCTTTAATTTGTCTATCACTTAGAAAACATGCGTTGGTAAAAACAGAGGGTGGTAAATATGTAAAACAGATATTGTACCAACTAATTAGGACAGATTACTTATGAACTACATGAAGCAAAGGTTCATCTAGGTATAAAACAATAAGATAAAAGGGTACGGTAGAAATAATTACAGTTTTCCTTTTATAGAAAAGGCCTAACACAAAATTTGTTTTCCTTCTGCAGCCAAAGCAATCTTCATATTATGCATATTAGAGCAAATTAATATTAATTCTTATAGATTTCCAATGCTGCTCTCATCCAGCCATGGATAGTGTCTCAAGTTCTCTTGGTCTAAACCTTCAAAAATTCTCTCCAAAGATTCTGCAAAATGCATATTTTCTTGATCTTCCCAGCTATATGAAGCTGAAAGTTCAAAGGCTTCATTAACATTTGCATTCTCTGCATTGGAAAGCATTAGAGGCTGTTCATTATGAGGCTGCTTCGTGTTAGAAACGCCATCGTTTTTTGAGAAAACTTGAGATCCTACAAATTGGTACTTGTAATCATTTGCTTCAATAATATTACTTCCACTTCCGGTACTTGCAACACCAGTTCTAAAATTATTAACCATTTGGGTCCCAAGAATTTCTATCTCCTCCTGCAAATAAACAACCTGCAAGGAAAATTACTTGTAATTGCTTATCACCCTAGTAGCCTGGTGGTGAAGGTGATGCTCCCTAACCTATTGGATGTGGATTCGAGTCTCTCTTCTCGTAGTTTAAAGTAGTTAATGTGTGAGTGTGTATCTTAAAATAGATTGTATCAATTGAAAAAAATGGTAAAATAAAGGAAAAAAAATTGTTTGTAATTAGTCAGCAAAAATAAAGAAGACTTGTTGTGATTGGTGAAGTACCTGTTGTTGGAGGGCAAAAATGTGAGCAACACAGCCATAAATGGGATCACCCATCCGAGCAAGTGCTTCAAAGGAAATAGTGGAAGCAGCATCACTTCGATTATGTAAAGGCAAATGTGACAAAAGCTTAGAAACATTGCTGGTGCCAAAAACTTTATGAACAGCTGCAAAATGGGTAGAAGCTTCATCATAAAAAAAGTATGGAGCAAATACACATTCACTTGTACATTTTCTCCTCAAGAATTTGCAAGCTCCACATGAAGTGCCTATTCCTGTCATTTTCTTAATAATTAGCTTTTGCTTATCTCTTTCAAATGACTTTGATTGTTTGTTTTGAGTACTAAGTTTAATTAGTGTACTCATCTTTATAGCCATGTCCCTGAACGGATCATAAATTCAATTTTTTGAGCCTCCAATTAAAGGACATTCTCTTTTTAGTGTAAAGAGATAAAAGTAGTTCCCTTTTAGGTCTCTATTATGGCCTGCATTGTCATTCTCAAGTTTGGTAACGTTTCTAGTGCCTTAAATATGCTTTGTTTATTTAACTTTCTTTTTTTTTTTTTAAATTGAGACTGTGTGATAGAACACCTAATCATTATTATCATTAGTGCAGCTCTAAAAATGAGTGTTAATTAAATTACTTTTTGTGAGTTAATAATTTAAGCCAAAGCGTATCTAGCTACCAAGAGGTAAGTACAATCTGTCTTAAATTCGATCCCCCTCTTTTTATTTATGGTAAGTGCAATTCATCTAATAGAATTTTTATTGGACAAGACAAGAAAAAAGACAGTTTATTTATCTGTCATAATTTCAAATAAAATGGCATAATAGTTTGAAAAATTAAATTATTTTTTTTAATATTATTTGTGATTGTAATATATAATGAGTATTTTGAAAACTAATAATGTTAACCAATGAATTTAGGGGAAATTATTATAAAATCCTTGAGGTTTTATAAAACTCCTAATCATTTTTCAAGTTTTGAAAAATAAGCAATTACACTCGTTTCTACTATTATTTTATTATAATATATTGTCTTAAATTTCACAAGTCTTATTAATTTTATGGTAAATAACTTCTTTAAAAAGTGAAGAAATAATAAAAATAAAAGACATCTTTGTTATTTTTTAAACCCACGGAGTCTTTTTGTTATTTTGAAGTCTTATTAATTTTATGGTAAATAGCTTCTTTAAAAAGTGAAGAAATAATAAAAATAAAAGACATCTTTGTTATTTTTTAAACCTACGGAGTCTTTTTGTTATTTTACAAAATTTCTATGGAGTAATTTGTAATTTATGAATGAATCTAACTATATATAATTATAGAAAAAATTTAGATTAGATCATTTATATTATTTAGTCACTTAGATTAGAAATATTATCATCTAATTTATTAACTTTGTAAAAAGAATTTAATTAAAAATAGATTATATTATTTTAATAATTTATATTAAAATATTATTATTATTTTATCAGATGATTAAACGCGATTAAAATATAAATATTTAATAATAATAAAATTACAAATAATATAAAAAATTTTAATATTTGTTAATTGTTATTATTTTGTTTTAATATTTTATTAAAAATTAAAATATATATTTAAATAATTTTTTGTTAAAATTTTATTTTTATTAATTTTTTAAAAAATAATTTTATAATAAATTTTACATTTATTCATATTAAAAATTGGTATTTTAATCCATTGATAGAAAAATAGTTAAAATAATATAATTTTAAAGATAAAGAATTAAATAATATAAATTAATTAATTTAAAAGATTTAAATAATGATTTTTCTCAACTCAAACCACTATTCAAAGTCACGTCGATAATATTTTATATTCCTAATTCTTAAAACTTAAAACTTATATGTACTGATACATTATTATAAACATTGGTTTCAGAACACCCGCTATTTTAATTAATTCCTATGGACCTACAGCATTATAAAAGACAGTGCTAAATTCGTTGCATGAGAATATAATATGCAGAAGTCGTAGTATTATAGCTATTAATATATTCAGCATACGAGGAATGTAAAAATACACCTATTTTTATAAAAATATTTAAAAACAATTTAAATATATAATATTATATAAAAATTATGTATAAAATTATATAAATTTAAAGTAATTTTATTTGTATTTATTAAAGTTTCATATTCACGAAAGTTTTTTTTTATTGGATGTTAGAGTCAGGTCTACTCATAAATTTAGTGAAATTTATAATAATTTAATTTAATTTAATTTAAATGAGTTTGTATGCGATTAAAAAGTAACGAAGATATTGATATTATTAATTTTATATTTTTAACAAAATATCCTTGTCATTTTTATTGTGTCAAAATCAAACCACAGCTGGATAAGTATTGCACTTATGATGAGACGTGTTAGTTCTGTTTTTATCTAATAAATTGCTAGGTTTCTTAGCTTAGGTATTGGATATAGATTGGTGAGTCATTACGGCTGTTTGTCTTGATATCAGTAAATCTCAATTATTAATGAAAAGTCGAATATAATAATTATGTTTTTTAAAATTTATATATTTTAATTACTTTATTATTATATTTTTAAATATTTTAATTATTTTCATAAAAAAAATTAAATTAAACTTTATTAATAATCAGTGGTAGATATTTAAAGAAGAAATTATCTTAAAATAAATAAATAAAAAATAACATTAATTAAATATCTAAAAATAATTAAAATATCTAAAAATATAATAATAAAGTGACTAAAATATACAAACATATAAATTTAAAATAAAATAATTAATATGATTAATTTATAAAAATAAATTAATTATAAATACATTTCTTTTAATGTTTTTTTGACACAATTTAACGTAAGAATCAATACATCAGTAAGAGTCTAATAACGTTATATTAGTAAATAAGTTTACAATTATTTCATCAAATATTAATATTGTTGGAATAATTATATGAAAATAATAAAAAACGATGTTAATGATATATTGAAATAAATTATTTATTTTGTGTTACATATTTAGGTCATTTTTTTAAAACGTTTCGTGACTCTTTTTAAACTTATGTAAATAAACATGATTTTTTTTGGATAAAATAACCCATAATTATTATTTTATATCTCAAAATTTTAATGTATTGATAAAGATAAGAATGTTAGATCTCTAAATTTATTTAAATGTATTGATATAAAATAATAATGTGTATAATGAAATCAATTATTTTTATAAAAATTCACAATTTTATTACATCAAGTCAATAATTAATAAATCAATTTATTTATCTAACCCAAACCTAAACCTAAACCTAAACCTAGTGGTTAATAATTGATATATTATTCGTAAGTACATATTATCAGGTTTGGCTGTTGGCCACTTAAATTAAAAGGGTTTAAACAATTTTCATGCAATTCTCACGAGCGAAAATGATAAAGTGTTAATCTTACGTTGCTATCGGCTAAAAAGAGCACGCAATTATATAAAACTTTTACAATACAGAAGAAGGTGAAAAATGCCAATTAACTTTATACTTTGTTGTCATTTCAAAACTTTTAGAAACTCTTCGATTTGAGTGAAATAAGCGCACGAGAAGGGAATTAGTGCAATGTATTGATTAATGGGGCTTTAATTTTGAGATTAACGATAATAGTGTGTCTTTCTCCATCATCGATGAAGACATTATCATTAGTTTTAGTTTTGAGCATTTTTATTTGCAAATTGTAATGATGTGTCGGTCTCTGTCAACTTGGGCTATTTTTTTTTTTTTTTTTTTTGAATAATATTACTTAACTCATATCGATCTCATGACCTTATGCCTCTTTTAAAAAAATATACTTTTTTTGCGACTGCTTGTGCTAGTTGGATTCACTTAATAACGTAGTTAAATGTTATGGTCAAAAGGTCATGCGATGAGTTTTTTTTTGTTTAGCTCAAATGATTTTTTTTTTTTGCTAGGTCAAATGATAAATGCTTTGTTTAAACATGAGATTTGAAACAATTTAGAGAGAAAACATTATTGTTTTTCTGTTAATAAATACAAGCTGCCATAATCTCAATGATTTTACTTCTTTTTTTATAAAATAAATCAATAATTTTGACAATTAATAATGTTCATGGAAACTAACGGTGAGGTTATTATCACTCCATTTTGTTGTTTTCGTAATTTATTTTTTGTTAAATTTAAAATTTGTCAAAAATGCCTGCTTGACTTTGATATATTTATTTGAAATCAATTAAAAATACTTTCAATAATTTTTAAAATTAATAATAAATACATTGTAAAAACAACATCCTCAAACTAATTCTATTACAAACACAGCTTTAATTGTTTTGATACTCTCTTCTGCCTTTGATCTATTCACTTCCTCTCTTTGTATCGTTATCCTTTCAGAAATGGGCTACTACAATGGCCCAAAAACGCATTGCACTTGTATGTCGTAACTAAACTTCGGCCTGAGCTTGCGGCTTGAGTCGAGTTGAGTACCTTCTACTTCGTTCTAAAAGCTTGTGTGGTGTGATCATGATCCAGCCCCCTAAAAAATAAAACAGAAATCACGTAATATAAGAAGGAATTTTACACAAAATTCAGAATGTAGCTTGAAATAACCTGTCGTAAAAAAATGAATTTTTATAAAATAAATTATTTCAATTTTTTACCTTATCCCACGTTACTACTTTACGTTACTTTTTAGATATATAAATAGAAAAATATTGAATATTGAATTTGGACCCTAAGAGACAACTATTTTTATGAAAGGGATCTAGTCAAATGTAATATCGCGCGCGTTGTCTTTCGAATGGCCATGTGCATTAGCATTTTATTTTTTTAAATATTTTTTTATTCAGAAAATGATCGTTATCTTTTTTACTCATAAAATAAGTGTTATTTTCTTTACTCAAAAAATTATCGTTATTTTTTCCGTTAAATGATCGTTATTTTTCTTTACTCAAACATAACCGTTATTGTCATAATAACCACACGTTTTCTCAAACCTATAAATAGAGAACCTCATTTCTCAGTTTCATCACAAACAATTTGCAAACATCTCTTACTAAGAAAAAACTCTTAGAAAAAAAAGATCCTAAATTATTTTGAGTTTTTTGAGCAACGAAATTTTATAGGTGTAGTATTATGGTCTTCATTAGTGTAGTGAATTTTTAACGTAGACAACAAAGATTCTGAGTTGTTTTATCCTGGAGATGACGGGGCTGTGTTTGCTTACACAATTTTGAATAGAATCACGAAACGTCTTAAAGAAAACGACATAATGTGTGACTCAACCCAAACAGTTTATTTCAAATTATCGATAATATTATTATTATATTATTTTCACGTACTTGTTTCAACGTAATCTCATTTATTTCTTAAATTTATTGTCCTTGATCTTGAGAAAAAAATTATCTTATAAAATATTAAAAAATATATTTTATTCTAGAGAAATGTAAGACAACTTATTTGAAAATAAATTTAATTAAACTTAACTCACTTAAGATTTAGATTAATTAAACTGAGGTACGATTGGAACGAATCTAGATAAAATGAAGTAGTACTTGATACATTACTATTGTTAATTTATGCCATTTAGTTAGCTAGATTTGCTTAAGCCTCTTGGGAGACATAACATTCAATCTTTAATTACGTTACTCTCTTAGTTTTATGTTGGTAGTCTTTATTAGAAGCTTTTAGGGTCTCTAGACTAAATCTTCTCAGTCTCTCTACTGAATAAACACAATGATTTTTTTTTTCCCACTGATGCTGGTAATTGTAGGAAAGGCAAACAAAACAAATATCACACAACACAAATTATTATTTTTATTAAAATTAATTGTTAATTATTTTATTATTGTACACAAGTAATAATTTTTTTCTATTATAAATAAATATTTTGAATAAAAGTTAATTTAAACTTTTTAGCATATTAAAAATATAAATTTAAGTGGAATAATATAACACAAATATGATTAATAACATATGATTGATACCCAAGTTTGATCCATTTACGTATGGAAAACAAATAAGAAATATGAAACCAGCAAAACTCGTCAATAATTTAGTGGTTTAAAAAATAGAAAAATAGGCCGGTTATGTAATAGGAAAATAATTCTAAGAGAATAGAGAGATACATGCTTCAATGGGTAGTGTTGAACTTAAATGGGCCAACCATGGAGCTTAAATGAATACCTGATAATATTTATCAATTAATTTAACTTTCATTGACAATGCTTCTGCATGTTTCAAATCGAGCAGGAAACAAGAATTATCAATTAACATTACGAAGAAATCAATGTTTGAAGAAATAATCAAAGGAAGAAATAAACGTTTCATTCATATATTTTCTTGATTTGTATCGAATATTTACATTGTTTATATAGACAAATACTAATTACTATTTCTGACCACCGTGATTGAATTGTATGATTCTGACTTGATTGGTAATTGTAGCCCGTGTATATTGGAAAAAAATGTTTGGCGTCGGTGCAGTGATTGTTGAATTGTGTTTGCAGTGTTTGTTGAATTCAACACTCCACGCCGAGTTGGTGCGTAGATGTCTTTCATGCCCGACTTGTCTCAAACTTACGTAGAATACTCGATATGAAATTTGCTTTAGTGAGGATGTCGGCCGATTGATCTTCGACTTGATTTTTAGTAATTCGATGAATTTTCTTCTAACTTTTCTTTAATAAAAAATCTGTCAACTTGACATGTTTTGTACGATCGTGTTGAAGCTGGATTATCTTGATATCACATCTGCTTTATTGTCACAAAATAACTTAATTGATTCTTTCACGGGATATGTCAAATCTTTTAAGAGAGATTGTAACCCTGAGGCCTACATGAAAGCCCGAGTGCCATTCCTGCAGTATTCGGCCTGTGACGGCAGGCAGACCCTGACATGTTGTTTCTTACTTCTCCGTGTTACAAGATTTCCCACACCAAAGTGAAGTAACTTTGATGTAGATCGTCACATCATTTATTGATCCAGCCCAATCGGCATCGATTATACTTGATTCTAGAAAACTACGAGTTCTTAGTGAGCAATACTCCTTTTCCAGGAGGCGGACTTTAAATATCTCAAAATACGAATAAGCGCATTCATATGTTGTTACTCGAGATTATGCATAAATTGGTGACAATACTTAAAGCATAGGCAAGGTCGGTCTTGTGTGTACTTGCCAAATACATTAACCTTCAACAAAGCCTTTGGTATCTTTCTTTATTTGTTGGAACTTGATCAACCTTGATACATAACTTTAATCCTTCCTCTTGGTGTATTAGGCTGGTTGACATTCGACATACAGGTTTCTTTTAATAAATCTAAGGCATACTTTCTTTGAGATAAGAAGATTCCTTGATCGAGAAACCTCGATCGAAAATATTTTAAGGAACCAAGGTCTTTCATTTCAAATTCTTTGGACAAGAATGCGTTTGTAGCGCTTTCCTTTCTTCAAGATCATTTCATTACTATCATATCATCAACATATACTGATAAGTGCGGTGATCTTACAATATCCTTTTTTTAGAAATAAAGTATGGTCTGAATTGCTTTTGCTTGTAGCCAAATGCCGTTGACCTTGTGAACTGCAAACCGTACTCTTTGGGGATTGTTTCAATCCATTACAATGATTTTTTTAATTTGCACACCTTTTCTCCATGGATTGTGGATTTCTTGATTCCTGGTGGTAAATCCATGTAGACTTCTTCAATTAAATCTCCATTGTAGAAAGGCATTTTTTACATCAAAGCGATATAATGGCCAATCTAAATTTACTTGACTAGAGATACGAAAGACCGAGCGAGGTGTTAATTTTGGCTACGGTGCAAATGTTTTACGTATAGTCGATCCCGTATGTTTGAGTGTATCCTTTTGCCACTAATCTTTCTTTATATCGTTCAATCGTACCATACTGCTTGATATTTTCTTGAAAAAAATCCATCGACGTCAAACAATTTTCTTTGTTGGTGGACGATCGACAAGCTCACGAGTTCTATTTATTTCTAAAGATTTTAGTTCTTTATTCATAGCATCTTTCATTTTTTGGTCGGCTAAAGCTTCTGCACTGCTTGTTAGGAATAGATACTGACAGGATAAATGATTCACAAATGATACGTTTGATTTTGACAAAACGATGTTTTGACATATAGTTACTCGTGGGATATTTGACTTTACTAGAAATCTCGAGGTTAAATCGTTGGCTTTAGGAATACATACATTGGGACGTGATGGAAGTATTTTTGGTTGGTTCAATAGTTGGAACATCCTACGCAAGCGATTGGTTAGGTATATCGGCGGCTTGTGGAGAAGGAATCTCGTACTCGTTTAGTGGTAGTAAGGAACTTCCTTGATGATCTTGAAGTTGATGAGGACTTGATTCCATTTCCGCGAGTCTTTTCTATATTGAGAGTTATTACCATATGAATTCAAGTTATTTGTATTTTCCTCGCATATAATTTGTCTTTCTTAATGAAGGAAGCAATTTATATGTAAGGGTCTAATTCGACATGGTTGTACTCCACGAAATCGGTGTAGAGGAGAAATACATTGTATATTCAGCGAAAAATAACATCCGTAGTAGTAATCATTTGTTTTGTAGGAGGATGGTAACAGATACCACTTTTTGTTGTATGGCGTATCCAAAAACACAACGTATTGCTCGTGGATCAACTTATACGTTGTTGTTTATGTAGGTGTACTGAAATGCCCGCATGACGAAGACGAGGAGGTAGATTGGGAACATTTGGTGCAACAATTGCTTGATGATGGCTTGTAGTGGTGTTTGGAAGTTAATGGGATGGAAGGTACGATTGATTAAATATGAGCATAAGTAATTGCTTACTCCTAATAAGATAATGACATATTAGCTTCGATCAATGAGCGTATGACCGACTTCAATAGTGTCGATTTTTCTTTCTATGACTCCGTTTTGTTGAGGTGTATCAGCCTGAGTAGTTTGATGAATAATGCCTTACGATTGAAGATATTCTTGGCTTCGAACTTTTATATTCTCACTCCGTTATCACTTAACAGAACTTGGATCTGTGTTTTATATTGAGTCTGAACCATTTTATGAAATTTTCTAAATAAAGTTTACCTTTTTTAGATTTCATTAAACGGACCAATCGTTCTACTAAAATCATCAATAAATGTAACAAACCACGCGATCCTCCCAACGTAGAGACTTTGGAAGGACCCATTACATCAGAATGTATAACCGTAAACGGAGATGGACTTTTATTTAAGGTTACGGGGAAATGAGGAACGATGACTTTTTGCTAGTTCACAGACATGACACTTTAAAGTAGAAAGATCTAAGCTCAAAAATAAACTTGGAAATAATTTTTTCAAATATCCAAAAGAAGCATGACCTAATCTCCTATGCCTAACTCCCTCCAAAAGAGCTCTCAAGGAGAAAGGGTTGCCATAAACTTATAAGTGCAACGGAAACCTAGTGATCAGTCGATGTGGGACTTTAACAACTCACGCCATCGATTTCCAATAGCGAGGATATGGAGCGCCTCCCCACTGCCGGCGTAGGGTCCGTCCACATAAATGGTCTGGGTAGTCACACTGGCTCGATACCACGTGAAGAAATCAATGTTTGAAGAAATAATCGAGAGGAAGAAATAAGCGTTTATTCTTATATTTTCTTGATTTGTATCGATATTTACATTGTTTATATAGACAAATCTTAATTCTTATTCATGAGCGTGATTGAATTGTATGATTCTGACTTGATTGGTAGTAGCGGGTGTATATTGGAAAAAAATGTTTGGCTTGTCGGTCGTTGATTGTTGAATTGTGTTTGCAGTGTTTGTTGAATTCAACACATTATAGGGGTGTTTTTGAGAAAAAAAAATGATTATTGTAATGGCCGGTGTTATAAATATTCTCAAACTCAAAATTCACAAACTTTTGATCATCTTTGCAAAAACTTAATGACATTATATAGGTACGTTGGACAACGTGGGGTATTTCAACACTGAAAATATGCATTATAGTAGAAAAGTTTTTTTTTTTTTATCAAAAGTTAAATCGTAAGTGATGTGTGGTTTTGTCAACGAGAGGGAAAGGCCGATGAAGAGAAAGTGCATGCGAGTATAAAGGGCAACCTAACCCATAACTCTGTTAAACCCCATTTTGTTTACCTCCTATCTCCTATCTAAACTCTCTTCATCCACTAATACCGTTATCACACGTATTGTTCCAATCCTTTTCATGGTTGCGCGAATGAAGGAAACTTACCACCCCTATAAAACCTTCACGTTCAAGTATTTCAAAACCACACATCAACCATTTTCACTTCCACTACTCAATCCATCTTCATTACCAATTATTATTAATATTCAAAATGCCTACTTTTTCCCAAATTACCTTCCTCTGCTTTCTCCTTTCCATCTCTTTCACAGGTAATTATTATTAAAAATTCTTTTTTTTTTATGTAATTGTGGATAACCAACCTGTTTGATAGAATGCTTCTTCTTCATGCAGATGGTAGTCAACGTCTAGCGTCTTCCAAAAGAAAAGAAGGGATACAACTTATAATAGTGAACAACTGCAAGGAGACCATTTGGCCTGGAATGCTTGGCACCAATGGTGTCTCAAGTCCTAAACATGGAGGCTTTCAACTTTCAAGTGGAGAACAATTAATTCTTCAAGTTCCAGACAGATGGTCAGGAAGAGTTTGGGGAAGACAAGGTTGTAATTTTGACCAAATAACTGGCAATAATGGTTCATGTCAAACAGGGGATTGTGCTGGTCTTTTACAATGTAATGGTGTTGGTGGAGAACCACCAGCTACTATTGTTGAAATGACATTAGGAACTTCAAAATCTGACTTGCATTACTATGATGTGAGTTTGGTTGATGGGTTTAATGTTCCAATTTCAATGGTACCTGTAGAAACTGGCAAAGCTCAATGTGAGATTGCTGCTTGTGATATTGACCTGAATGATTATTGCCCATCCGCTTTAGAGTTGAGGAAAGATGACAAGGTGGTGGGGTGTAAAAGTGCTTGTTTGGCTACAAAATCTGACAGGTCTTGTTGTAGAGGCGAGTTTGCTAATCAACAAAGCTGTAAGCCAACTGTTTTTGGTGTCGTTTTTAAGGCTGTTTGTCCAAAGGCCTATAGTTATGCCTTTGACGATTCTACTGGTCTTAAAACTTGTCAGGCTTCTCAGTATGTTATTACATTTTGTCCTCCTACTGATCAGTGATTACAACTTGTTCCAATTAAGGGTCTTTTGATTAATTATTTCTGCTTTTGTTCGTTGTCTTTGCTATTTACAATTAGCTAGGTAATTGGTAATTATGGTTTTAATCCCAATGCAAGAGTTGTCTTATTAATAAAAATCTTCTTTTTCTCCTTCCGACTACTTTTCATTTCAATTTACTAAAAAATGTGAACTCCATAAGCCAATTTGTTGTTTTCTAATTATGACGAATTATGAAATAAGCAAATTCATATGGGAAGATTTGTTGTTTTTTAATTATGCCATCTTTTTTAATCATTGAATACAATTAACACTTTTAGTTGTAGAGAAGATTGTTGGCTTTTGTTAACATTTTGTCCCATCTTATTAATATGTGATCATCTTTTTCTTTTTCCTTTTTTTTATCAAATACTAAATGGTGAATTAATTTACATTTACCTTCGAAAACAGTCTGATTTTGTTATCACTCAATTATTCAACTTGTTTCAATTGTAATCCCCTAAAAATAACACACTAGTTATGTTATTATAAAATATATATATATGCATTACAATTTTAAATATGCAAAAAAAAAATTTTTAACATTATATAATAGTGTACCGTGTGAGAGGTTAAAATTAATAAACCTAGTATCCTGGTGTTTGAATATCAATGAAAACTAAATGACTAATAGTTGCTAACCTCTTCAAGTTTGTAAGTTAGGCCAGTCAGAACTAAGAGATGACATTATAAGGAAACAATAAAAAGGGAAAAGGAAAATAGTTGTTTAAATTAAGGAAATAAATAAAACGCCAATACAACATGAAAATTCTGAGACTCTACCACGAACAGGCTTTACACCACCTGGTGACATTTTTGTACAGTCACGATCACATATTTGTGTACTACCTCTTCCCTTTATACACCTTTAAAACTCAATACACTAAATTTATCTCTTCTCGAGGGCATCAGATTTGTTTCCCAACCGAGCCACAACTAGCCTGACTCTCTCTAGTTATAACATTACATTCTTGATCTAACAATTTACAGTCTTTAAGTACAACCAACCAATTTATTTATACTTAGCTTCTGTCTTCTATGAATAGACAGAGCTTTACTAGACACTAAACAGGACCAATCGAGAGAGACGTCATCGTCCCGTCCTGTCCTGTCCTGTCCTATCCTCAGTTAGCTGTACAACTTTGTTTTCTATGCCACTGAAGGAGGTTGTGGTGCCAGAACGCTAATCCTTTTCTCTGCAAAAGATAAAACATATAGTGGCATCGCCTATTTAGATATTGTTGTCCTTAGAACAAGATAATAGTGTTGTTTTTCAACTCAACAAAGTAAAGCTCAAGGCAAGAGAAGGCATAGATAAGGGGAAATGATCACTTTGCAAACCATGATCACATAACCGATAAGTAAAATCAACAATTTAGGATTTAAGGGTTTGTTTTTGAATCACAAATTGAAGAAACCAAAAATAACTTCGGAAATATTTGCCCATACCGAAGAAAAATATCTAATAGAAATTTCAATTTAATCCGAAATGACACTTCATGAAAAAACAGAAATCTGTAGTCATTGATCCCTCTGCCAACATGTACAGTTGTCCGTTACACCAGATAAAACCTAATTGCCAAAAATCCATAACCGATGGTTGTTATACGTGCTTTCTATTAGATTTCAAGAACAAAGGCATGCTGTAAATATAAGTGTTTAGTGTGACCTTTATACAGTAAGCTGAGGAATAGTTTACTGAATCTGATCCATCAAATTCCTAACAAAATCTTACATAACCATGTATGGAGAACACTTCATGGAAAAAAATTTAAAAAGAGAGGAATGTGCTAGAAAAGAAGAGAGGGAGAGAAAGAGAGGGGAAACAAATACAAGTTGTAATGTACCTCCTGCAGCAACAAGTTTCTCTACACGTACAACTATATGCTTTCCATAAGTATACTTCTTCAGAGCACTTAGATGAATCTTTATTCGATTAAGGATTAGTTCAAGTTGATGATCATCACAAGTTTCAAGGACTTTCTGTACAACGTAGTTTGCAAACTGATCCTTCATCATTGCCTGGAAGAAATCAAATCGCTAGCGTAAAGGAAAGAGAGGATAAGGCCAGATAATTATGAGACTTCACATTAGCTCTGGAGAAACCTTAGCAGATTATTTTTCTGAAACTAGGACCAACATCAGCTATAAGTTGAAGAGCAAAACAACAATGTTTAAGGTTAAAAACTCTTGAATGGAAAAAGAAAAGAATCAGGCATCAGTTCAACCAAAGTTTCAAGATAGCATCACACTGTAGAATTTATGCACATATCACATTGCGCAGCACCCTTTTTACCAAATTCCACGAATAAGAATCGAAGGCTAAACCACATGAATAAAATAAGTAAAAGTAAAATAAAGGTGGATGAAACAAAACAAAAACATGATAATTATTAAACTAGCATAAATAGATAAAAGCTTCAATGCATTTTGAGATATAAAGCTAGGCAGATAGGAATAATTGTTGAACCTGAAGTGGATCATTTTCATCAGTAGAACCAAGCATTTCATTCACAATGGCCTGACGTTCAGTAGGAGTTCCAAAACTTAAACACTTTTCTATTACATTCGAGGCAAACTTCTGCTGGCTCATTTGGACAATCTGTCCAGTCAGTTTATTAATTATAGCTGTCCGTTCCTGTGGTTTTCCATGCTCCATCACATGCTGCAACATAACATGCGGACAATTGTAAAACTAGATATAACAAACAAGTTCATCCTACGATTATAATTCAGTATATGAAGCAAGCAATATAAGCTGCCTGCAATTATAATTCAGAACCATGGATTAAAAAATCGCAAAATATCGTGATATATCGTATATAATATCGAATATCGACAAGGTTCGATATAGATATGACCACGTAGTATAATTTTAACCAAATTATGAGAATATTATCGAATATCTCCGATGATGCAAGAAATATTTTATTCCCGTAAAATTAATCTTAATGGGCCATTAGGTCACGAAAGGGAAGGAAAAATAATAATGATGAGCATGATAATACATGGAGTGGTGATGATGATAGAGATGGGGGACATAACATCTGGCTCTAAACATAACCGATCTTTAAGTCCGTTCACTTATGAAACTATGTTACACAAGATGAAGACCAAGCGCGTACAACTGTCGGTCCATGAATAGGTGCTATTGGAAAGGAATATATAGGGAGACATCATAGAGGATACGATGATATGCAAAAATTAGATAAGTGAACGATGGTTGCAAGTTTATCTTCAATCAGCATTAATATAAATGAAAGTGATCTCTCAAGTAACATGAGTGTACATAATGTTTATAAAATCTTTGAAAACCCTCTACAACAATTTGTAAGTTATTGGGTCAACCCACACTTATTCACATAGAAATAATATGAAAAGATCAAGCAACATATTCATGACATCTTAATTATTATATTCAAATAGAATCCAACTATATCTCATAATTGCTTGAATTAAGATAGCATGTACTTTAGACTCCCTAAAAAATCATTTTGGAAGTAATTATAGCATAATTCCTTAATATTGAAACGTCTTATTTTCACTCAAGTTACTCTTTTATTTGGCATGTAAATATTAACTTATTGAGATATTACTCTAATGCATGTAATATTATTTCATTTTAACTATATTACATTATTATCTAAAATCAATATTATTTAATTTTCTCTATCTTAAATTATTATCTAAAATTTCAATAATTTTTCATACTTTTTCTTCTTTTTTTCACTTTTACTTTTATATGAATTTCCGTTGATATCGATAATATCTTCGATATTTCTGTAAAAACGAATTGTCGATATATCCATAAATATCGATATTTTAATCCTTGGATATTAAACTTCAAGCTGATAAATCCAATTTTAAAATATAACATTAGAAACAAAACTATGCAATTTAATGACAAGCAGCAACGTTTACCAACCTCGTAACTCCACATTTAAAAGACAGAATAATGAATCCTTTATTTGATTAAACTTAATAGATAGATATGTATATATATATGTATATATATATATGTATATAAACCAACCTGTACAACATAGTTTCCATATTGGTCTTGTGCCAGCAAGCAAACAGACTGCAAAATCTCATCCATCATTATCCACTGTGTTTTTGGGTTATGGCAGTGCTCCAAAACTCTCTGTAGAACCAATGATACACCAGTTTAGAAAACAACTGTAATACTTCTGTTCATTGATCCATTCAAGGCACATGATTAAATAATAAAAACAGATACACATATTTCATGTCGCACAAACAGAGGAACGTGACTACGAAAACAGATATTTTCTTGACCTGTATGACTCTACAACCATATGGATGAGTTGACAGGGTAACAACTTGATCATAAAATGTTGAGATAATAAAATGGATAGCATCCTCAGGTACACATTCAATACACTTCTGGATCACATGGTTCCCATTCTGATCTCGTACACAACGCATAATATGACCATCCAATTCTGTCACCATCTTAGTCTGCTGATCCAGATCAACCATCTCTATTGCCTGAATGGTTAAACCAAAGAATATAAAGAACAATTTTGTTGCAATATCGGATGTTTTAGTATCCATCTAGTTTCAGGAAAAAAAATCATGGACAATTCTCTTGAATATTAAAATTGGTACAATAATGGCTTAACATGATACATGCTATATAGCCTAAACCACATAAGTTTAATTGGACATTAAGCGTGCCGATGCCTTTCTGCTTCATTGATTTTTCAGTTGGGAATACCCAAATATAGAGGAGTTTTAATGGAAGTGTAAAACGAGGCAAGTGATACAAGATAATCCCCCTCAAATAAAAGTTCACCACCAAAAACAATAGCCATCTAAAAATTACTTGATAGACACTACAAGTTACATGATATGTGATCAAATATCCAACAAAAGCTGACAGGGAAGAATCAATCAGAAATAGACCTAGCGCAAATCATGTCAGGATGGTTGGATATTAACGTATTCCAGAACTTATGGTATGACAGAAGTTGTCAGAAGTCAGTTTGGCTTACCTTCTGAATAACTCGACAACCATACATTTGAAGGCTCAGGGAAAGAACATGGCCAGCAAGCTGATCAGCCAATTCTCTTATTTGAGATGCAGTCCCATGCTCAAAAAACTAGGAAATAAAAAATAGTAAGTATTATCCATATAAACAAAAATGCTAACTTTTCCCCTATGCACATTAGAAGTAGACAACAGACATGTAATTAGCAAACAAGTTGCAACCAAATCTAAAAGATATAAGTACCTCACGAATCTTAGAGAACAAAAAAGTACCTTTTGAATCACATAATTCCCAAAAACGTCTGTCATAAGGGAAAGTGCTTGGGGCATAATTTCATTAAATACCATGCTCTTTTCTTCTACTGTGGAAGTCTCAAGTTTCTGCTGAATAAATCGACTTCCATACTGATCAGCACTGCCCATTGAATTATTTTGAAAAATTATTACTGGAAAACAAGTTAAGCTTGAAAACCATAATATTCATGATGCCAACAAGATATTACATACCTGAACTCAACCACGTGACCTGCAATTTCTGAAAGTTCAAAACATTTAGTTTTGTTGCTTTTGAACTCATCAAGTAAAGTTGATGGAAAACCTTCCTCTAAGTTGCCACCCATCAGACCAGCCATATTTCTCATTCCAGAAGAAAATCGCAGATTTCTCTCACTGTGTCTGGCAGGACTTCCCGGTCCAACAGGCGAGTTTGCAAGAAGGGGGTTAGCTAATGGGCTAACAGGGTAGGACATTCCAAGACCAAATGGTGGATTCCCATAGTAACCATGATTCAAGCTAGTAGCCTTACCATTATATGGAAGATTAAACTGTGATTTCTGAGGTGAAAGCAATGTCCCAATGTAGGCTTTCTGGAGCAAATCCATATAAAGATTACTAGGGTCATTTGAAGTTGCAGCCTGTGCAGCAGCATACTCACTTGATCTCAAGTACTGAAGATACAGTGGGTCCATCAGGGGCACCTGAATAGTATTGCCAGCAGTTTGATTCCTCTGCAACTCAGCTGCTACAGTCAGCATATTAGGTCCTAGGGTCAAACCTCCTCCAAATGCCCCAGAGTCTGTACCACACATAGCAGATGCTGCAGCAGCACTTTCATATAACGGTGGAAAACTAGGGCTACCAAGTGGACTGCCCATGAAAGATGGAGATGAAGGACTAACAGCATAACCACTTACACCATAGTTTGGGAATAGTGAGTTGGTACTGTCTAGATTTTGGTAGTGAGAAGATGAGCTTCCTCTGCCAGTAAGAGTTTGAGCAGATGGTCCCTTTAAGTATGAGTTCGCAGATTTGTTAAGCTCAAGATGTTCGTTAGACATCAATGAGTAATTGTTCTGATCCACCCCAACTGCATTGCTCTTACCCATACTTTGATAAGATCCTTTAGCAGATTGGGGAAGGGAATGTAAATTAAAATTCCCAGAATCAGATTTATTCAAATATGAAGTTTGCTTGCTATAATTATGATCACCTTGCAAATTGAAGAGATTATGACGATTACTGATCTCATTACGAATTTGTGGATGCAAACGATTCTCTTCATCTCTCATACTATTTGTTGACAGATTCATACCAGACAAAGCAGCTACTAGATCTTCAGACTCATTAAAATGGGGTGACACATTGTTGAACGAGTTTTGGCCATTGACACTCCTTTTATCAATAGAAGTAGACCTCCCCACAGCTGATGGGATGCGAGGACTAGGAGCCCTAGTTACAAGTTGAGGGTCTGGTGTGGTACTTCTTGACAAGGAAGCCCCCAAAGCAGATGCATAAGAATGAGAAGATAACGCACCCATGCTCTGGACAGCCGACATACCTTGCTTATTTCCACTAGAGCGTAAGGACTCTACAGAAGCCAAATCAGTATGTAAGAGACCAAATTGGGCATCTGAAGTTTCAACACCATCACCAAATGCATTTTGACTAGTTGGAGGAGAAGGGTGCCCCTGGCTTGAGAAAGTTTTTGTATGATTAATATCATCCTGCATAAGAAAATGATCATAGAACATCAGGAAATGAGCAAAAAGGAATAAAATCCAATAGATTATCACCAAGCAAACTTTTAAAAAAGGCTTAAACAGAAATGACACGGGAACAAACAACCAAGAAAATTACTTCTTTCAACGAGATCAAACCAAAATGAAAGATTAAAAAGGATAATCATTTTTTATCAGTGAGATTGAATTCATGTAAGGAAATTATAGTTGCATAAAAATCAACAAATTTCAATGAAAAATTAATTTTGATGACGATAAAAAAATAACTCAAATCATATTTACTTAATCAATAGAGTTACATGTAAAATTTAAAACACAGGGACATATACAAAGGAGAGCAAAGAAATAAAAGTATTGATCCTTCAAAGGAATAAAAGCATCTCCGTTATTCCTAGTCCTAGCAGTAACTTAAAACTTCAATCTCAGTCAAACAACATAGTTTAATAATTTAACATTCATAAAAAAAAATAGTAATGAGATTCACAAATACGAGGCAAATAAGATAAGTATGATCCAGATAGTTCAAGCTTGCAATATAGGATGGAGTATGGACTTGATAATGCTGTCATTTTTCATGATATTTTTGGTCATGCAGTTAAAACTCCTGACATGACATTTCTACTATATGGCATTTTCACACATCACTTACAGGTGAAAAATTCAATAAAATCACCATAAATGAGTAACGCAGATGGTACTTCAAACTTACATAAAGAACAATAGAGACGTATTTTAACAACAGATTCATGTTCCATTTTACAGTAGCTCCTTACAGTATTTATCTTTTATTTTATTTTCTTTCTTTATTTCTTTTATTTTCATAGTAATACAGTATTTATCTGAGAGAAGCAGAATTTGCTAGCAGGAATGCAGGATGCAGTCAAAAGACATTAAAGAATACACCAGAAGTATATTCTTATAATTAACACGTACCCCATCTAGAATACTAGACAAGTAACAGGAATCCGAATATGATGGATAATATGGATTCCTAGCTAAAACTAACATCTAAGAGCAAAAAGGGCGGAGTAGCAACAAATCAACATGACCAAACTCATGAACCTTAAAATTAAGAATTTCCAAAGAAAATCCTAAAATGAACTCAGGCAGCTTCACTATATCAACACTCAATAAAAATGTATTCATAAAGAGAGAAAATTCTGAAGAGACATCACCTGAATCATCTCAGCAAAACTCTTCTGCCGACTCCCAAGTCCCAGTCCAGGTAAACCAATCAACCCATCACCACCCCACTCTGCCACACCCTTCCTCAACTCAACCTCATTCTCTTCCTTCCCACTACTTCCCGGCTGCACAGAAAAGAGCGACCTGTGCGCATTCAAACCTTCGTCACCACTACTACTCTCACTAATCTTTCTCCTATCCCCAATGCCTCCAACTACTGAACCACCGCCACCATTACCACCTTGCAATCGCTGCGTAAAACGCCAATCTTCTTTCGAAAGAAGCGGGGGTGGAAGACGAGGGTTAAGATTCACATTGGAATAGTAATAATTCACATAAGCTGGATCGGCGCGTAGCTCCTCCTCGGCAATGAACCCTTTTCCACCATTTTGATTGAAACCCAAAATAGCAGAGGCATCAAACAAGCCACCAACAGCGTTCAAAGAGCCTTCTACTGTGGGTGGAGCTGACCCACTTCTGTACAGGTTGAGCTCCATATCTCGCTCGCTAGCTTCGTGTGGTCGCCTTTGTTCTCGCAACAACATACCCAAATCTTCACCGCAATTGTTATTTTTGAGCATCGATCGCATTGAAATGTCGGACATCATCTTCGAGTAAGTATCGGTGACCATATCATACAGCTTATCAAAAGAAACAAGGAGAAAAATAATTAAAACGCAAGGAAACTGCTTAAAGACTGGAACTTTGAGCTGGGATAAGCTAAAATATATGAAACCCAAATGCTTCGATCATAGAGACTAAGAACACGTCAGCTGAAAATTTACTCACAAGTAGAGCAAAAAGGATAGGCTAGTCGAGTACCTTATTTAGATTCCGTTACAGTAGGTTATAATTTATGCAGTGATATACGGATCGATTGAGAGTACGGGGCTTAGATGATCGAAAATGGATTCAGCCATTTTTGACACCAAAATAGAGAGACAGAAGTTAGGAGGGAGACAGTGGAGTGAGGAAATATGAGTGATAAGCACGAGAGGTGGAAAGATCCAGACCGTTGGATACGAGGAGTGACGGCACAGATTGATTAAATTGGCATTTTGTTATTACACACTAGGGTTTTACTCCGGTATTAAATATTCATTTGCTTTTTAATTGGATATTAGTTTTTTAATTATTGTTGTGTGATTTTGATGCAGTAACCATTTATTTTGTAAAAAATATCAAAATGCAGATTCTGTTTTGTACTTAATTTTACTTGTGCATACCATGATCATTTTAAATTCCCTCACCTCAAACATATAGTTTTCTACAATATCATCGACTCGTATAAGGATGTAGAACGGATAGAATCAACTGCAAGTTTTTATAATTTTATAATTTATAATTTATTAATTTAATTTAATTTATGATAATTGTAAATTCATCCCAACTTATACAATTTTTTAAATGATATTTTTTATAATGTATAATTTTATTTTTTATTTTTAAAATTATACTAATTACAAATTAATAAACTCAAAATTGAAATTAAAAATCCATAAATTTTTTTAATTAAAATTAATTTTGGAATTTGAGCTTCAATCATTATTGATAATTTCTTTCCTTACTTTCCCAAGTTTTGTGCAACCCTTATCAATGGATGGTGATATTTTATAATAAACATTAGTGAATAATGGTAATTAACTTAATTTCAATTCCTAGCAAGTAAACACACTTATAATATCATTTGGCCGACCTCTCGATTTGATTTCAAACACATGCATTTGTTTATCACATTGTCACTTTATCTTTTATATATATATATATATATATTTATTTTTTTCCGAGAGAAATTCGATATAGAATTCGTCATATTATAAACATATCGATATAAATATAATTTTAAAAATTATATATCGCATTTATATCTTACATCTTGATACCCATCATGTATATTATATAGTTATTAATTTAAATTTTTTCTCAAATAAAATTTAGTGAATAATATTTACCTAAAAAATTAGAACTGTGAGACATAACTTTACAACTTCTGTAAGGAAACACATGTTATTTTTTACAAATTTATTATTTTAAGTTTTACCTACCGATTTACAATTATATATTTTTTAAATCAAATATTATTTTAATATGATTCAAACATATAATTTAAAATGGATAGTAAATAAACCTTATCGTCGTATTAATAAGTGAGTCACAAAAAAAATAAAAAATAAAAAATTGTAATTTGTGTATTTAATTATATATAAATTAATTATTTTAATTAAGATTTATATTAAATTTAGAAGATATAAGTTAAAAAAAATTACCTAAAATAAAATACCTCCAGATAATAAATTAAAAATATAACATTTACCCTGTATAAAATTACTCCTACACTTTATGTAAAGTCCAGGGCTATGAAGCTAGTTTTCATCACATATTGTCTTTTGTCAACATTCACACATGGTTTTTGATAATAAGCATTTGTTGGTGGCATTATCATTTAGTTTCAAAAACATATTAATTTAAAAAGAGAATATGTCAAAAATTGCTATGATTCGGAATAAAAAAATGTCAAGCTTTTTAATCACATAATTATGCATGAGAATTTATGGTTTAATTACTTGAGTAATATTTTTTTAAATAAAATGTATATATATATATATATATTTATATTATTAAATTAATATATTATTAATTTTTTCATTTAATGAAAAGTATATCAATGAACAAATTTAACAAATTTTTTAAAAAACTAATTTATAGAAGATAATTTTATCTTTATAAAAATATTTATTATTTTATATATTTTCTCATTTGTTTTTGTTTATTTCAATACGAAAATATCTCATATCATATTATTAATTATCGTCAACATCTACAATCTTTTATGTCTTATCCATGATATCATTTTATTATTTTATCGATTAATCAATTTTCATTATTTGTTACAGAATAATCTAAAAATGTATTTTTTTATTATACCTATCTTTATCCTTGAATTTCACTACCATCAACTAATTGACTTTGATCATACTAACTCTTTTATCATTTTCCAACAATTTATATTCAATTAAATTTAAGGTAAAAATGATATTGATTGAATAAAGTGATCAAAAAAGGATTAGGAATAAAGAAGATTAGAGAGAATCATTTGATAGAATTCTATGTTATTAGCATAGATGATGTTTCAAATAAATTAGTGGTTGTGTAATTTTATTTTCGATAAAAAATATATTTTTAAATTATTCTGTGACAAACAATGAAGGATGGTTGATGGGTAAAAAAATAGAATAATATAGAGTGAAAGATAAAGAAGATGGTAGATGTAGATATAATTATTAAGGTATATAAGATTATTTTTGTAATAAAATTTATAAAAATATATAATAATAAAAAACAAAATAATAAATAGTTTAGAATGATAAAATATTACTCTTATAAAGTATTTTTTTTTCAAAATTAGATTAATATTATAACTTTTATTAAATTGAAACTATAATTCATTATATATGTAAACTAAACACGTTCAATATAAAATAAATAAGAAAATAAAATAGTTCAATATAAAATAAATAAGAAAATGAAATAGTTAACTTTATAGGATTATGTTTTAGGTTGAATTTTATTAGTAAAATAAAAATTAATGTTTATAAACATTAAATATGTTATATTTAATAAAGTAAATAAAATTCACATGATGATTTTCAACTATCGGCACAAACAAGCTTATCACCCATTATCTATTAGTAAAGATGGTGCTCTATTCTGTGACTTTAAGATCATACGTTAAAACTTCACTTAATGCATTCTTTTGTATTTTGTTTCCCTACTAATTGTGACTTTAAAATTTTTTCTTTCCGTACTACTTAAGATAAGATTAGAATAAATTTGATAAATTAAAAGGAACAAAACTAAAAAGCACTTCATTTTTAGCACAAGTACAAACAAAAAGAAGAAATAATAAAATTAACCGGCGAATTTCAAAGAAATATATAACAACAACAATAATAATAATAATAATAATAATATCAATAAATTTATTTTAATAATATGACGTTTAAATTAATGGTATAAATACTCTAATATTTTGAAATTTAAATGTAATAAATAATTATTAAAACAAGAAAAAAATTAAATCAAATAAAAATATATATTTATCGTTAAATAAACTCAAATCAATGATTAAAAATAATTTATTAAAATTATATGTTAAAATTATTTGTACGAAAAACATTTTTATCATATATGTGTATAATTTTTTTATATTATTTTAATAATATTATATTATCATAATAAAAATATAAGTTATTTATTTTATCCTTATTATCCATTATATTTTAATAACATTATTAAATAAAATTATAATTAATAAACAAATATTATAATATGAACAAATTTAATTGTGCTAACTTTGTACATCTTATTTCAAATAACATATTCAAATAACATAGTTAGTAATTTTATGTATTATACCCATATTATATATACATATATAAATTAATAAAAAATACCTTCATTTTTTTAACTACTTTTAAACTTACTGAAAAATATTTACAATTTGAAGTAAAAATACTTAAAATATACTGTAGACATATAATACTTTTTTTTGAATAATAATAAATAATTAATATTTTATTAAATACACGTATTATTATTTGTTTATAATAAAATAACATATAATAAAAATGATTACCAAATATATTTAATTTATAGTCTTTTATAATTTATTAAACTATTAAGATTTTTGATCACCTATTCATACAAATAAATAAATAAATTCAATATAAATAAATTTAAATATACAGATTAAATATTTAATAATAAAAATATTAAAGGTAAATTTTTAAGATCAAAAGATATAATAATTAATGTTATTCGAATTTTTGATTTTAAATTAGGTTTATTGTCTACGATAAATTTATCTTTTTTATTTAGTTTAAATTTATTATTGATATTTTATATTATTATAAAAAAATCAAATAATATCGTAATATTTTTATTAATATATATTTTATTATCATATTTTTAATAATATATTTTAAAATTAAATGAATCATATTTATATTTATATATTTTTATTATTTAATGTATTTTTATATAAAAAGATATTATATCTATACATACAATTATCTAAATAATATACATGATATTTTACTAACTATATTTAATAATATATATTGTTTTTATTTCATCCAATAATATATGTTTTTATTTATTTTAATATTTTACGTTTCCGAGAAAAGTTAAGAAGCAACAAACACCCGTGCTTGCTGTGATGTAAAGTAACCGTGTTGAATAGAATTGGTTATAATTTACTAATTTGGTGATTGTGAGCAGTGAGGGCAACGAAACCATGAACTATGTACAAAAGCCGCAGTTATAAGATAACAAACTTTTAATTTAGGGGCATACACATTGAATTCCCTCTTTTATCCTTTGTCACTTGGTCATTATTTTCCGAAAACTAAATGTTTTAGAGCATAGCTTTTAATTATTATTATTATTATTATTATTTTAATTTGAATTTGAATTTGTGATATTATTTTTTATATTTATTTTTCACTAAAATAACAAATTTTAATATAACAACATTATTTTAATAACTTATTTTTCACTTATAAATATAACATGCATGTCTTTCTTTCTTTCATTTTTGTCCAGAAGAGACATTTTTGGTATCCAATATCACTGTTAAAATGTTTACTTTTACAAATTAAGAGTTATCAAGTGAATTATGAATAAGTTCGATAAGAAGATATACAATCTTTAATATTTCATGTTTACAAGATTATGTTATTATCTTTCTATGTAGTTTAATTAATCAATTAAATTATGTTAAAATTGTATATAGTATGGATATTATTGTTAAAAAAAAATTATATATAATAAAATAAATAATATTACCTTTTAACGCTTACTATAAAATATAATATATTTTCATTGTTAATTGTTTCTATTTATTTATTTATTTATTTATTTTTAAATGAGAAAAAAATTGCTAACAGACAAACAAGATATGAATATTGTCTATCACAATTTATTAGAAGATATATATATATATGTGGAATAATATGAAAAAATCTCAAATATATTAAGTTGTAACAAGGGTTCAATCGAAATTTTCTCACTTTAATTTAATAAGATGTAGGTAAAGTAATTAGATGAGTATTAAATACGCAAAAAAAAAAACAAAAGGATTTGAATGCACATGTGCACGGATAAGATCATCTTAGTTTTGTGATTATGTCAGACTTGGTTTGTTTTAGTTTTATTGATATGTGTAGCAGAATAAACGGTGATCTTTTTTTTGCAGGCATGTGAGGCCGCCCATTTCATTCAAATAAATAGTTAAATACTACTTTTGAGTCTTCTTTGGAGTTGGTAGGAATTTAGAAGTTATTCACGTGAGCTATCTTTTATTATATATCAATTTTGTTGGTGTTTGTTGTTGTGTTAGACACCAATAACTCAGTGGAGTAAAACATGGAGCATAAAATAATGGTAGTGGATCCATAAAACATGGATATGCAGGAATTATGGTTATTTTTAATTTTCGTTTTATACATATACCTGTTGTGCAATAGAAACGAGAAAATATAATGAAATATCTTGATAATTATCGAGAAAAATACAATATTTTGACATGGTATCAAAGCGAGGATATTGCTAATGAACTCATAGCGATTTATGGCCAAACTACCATTTTTTGATTACGTTTGATACGCAAATTTGCGAGGGATTCTTTGATTACGATTTCGATTTCGACGATTTTTGGTTTACGGTTTCGATTTCTAATTTAGATCTACAGGTGTGGCTCTTTGTAGGCTGATTTTCAACATTTTTGAGTTAGATCTACGGTTTATATTCAACTCTTGTAATAGTTTTCAAACATCGAACGTATGGCCTGCGGCTCGAAATGAAAGCAAGATAGTTATTTCATGTTTATTTTTTGTTCGGAGAAATTCAATAGAAGATTACGAGGTACACTAAAAAATATATATATCAACGTACAACTTACAAGGAGTCGAGG
The DNA here is from genome assembly GCA_033030585.1 of Hippophae rhamnoides. Lineage (NCBI taxonomy): Eukaryota > Viridiplantae > Streptophyta > Magnoliopsida > Rosales > Elaeagnaceae > Hippophae > Hippophae rhamnoides. The sequence goes on from CM065427.1 coordinate 74,210,725, forward strand.
ATTCGCGAAGAACCATTGAAAGAAGGTCGGACCCGGCTTGGAAACGAAGTACTTTCGCGGCCAGATTGATGCGGTTTACGGTATATGACGGAATAGGTGGTCTTTGTGTGGTTGAACTACCATTTCGAAGCGAGGTGAAGGAGAAAAGGCTGTTGTGAAGAAAGCGTCGGCTATGAAAAGAATACGAGAGAAGAGGAGAAAGAAGATGGGCTGCGAGATTTTTGGTGAGAAGAAATGGTGGAGCAACGAGAAGATCTTTGGTCCCAGGACGGAGACAAAGCTAGCGAGGAGCCAGACGGAGCTATTTAGCCCAGGGGAAACGCGACAATCTCTTGAAATCGCGAGGAAGAAAGGGGAAGTTGCGAGAGAACGGCGGATTAGGCGGAAAAGCTGCGTTGAGAAAGCCTTGATAGAAGAAGGCTAAACGGCGAGGAAGGAAGAATCTGTCTTTGAGGAAGAAGGAGGAAGAAGGAGAGTGCGAAAAAAATTAAAAAAAAGAAAGGGAAATTTTAGGGTTAGCAGCTGCGCGAATGTGAAAAGGGACGGTTAGGGTTACAAATTTTTCTTTATATAGTGTTGTAAGAATTGTAAAAAAAACGGAAGGAAAAACGGAAGGAAAAAATTTTTAGATTTCATGGCGGAATCTAGAGATTTAACTACCAATTTCATGTTGGAAGATTTGACGGCGAAAATGACGGAAGTTTTCACTAGAGCTCAGATCGACTCAAACCTCTGTCAGCAGAGCGTCCTTGCCCAATTAGTATCAAGTTGGGAGGATCGACTATGCCTTGTGGTCAGTGGTGGAGATGTATATCTACGGCAAAGACAAGCGGGATATATTAATGGGGATTTTCCTCGACAGTTGAAGCCGAGCCACCGTTCGGGAGATGGCGCCTTGAAAATGCCATTGTTAAAGGATGGTTGATCAATTCGATGGACCACTCCTTTATTGCAAATTTTATTCGATTCCCAATGCGAAACAAGTTTGGGATTACGCTACACCTTCTACATGATGGGACGAGACACGTCTCAAGTGTATGATCTTCGCGTCGAGTTACTCGTATGAAGCAGGGCGGGTGGATCCATTGAAAAAATACTACAATGACATGAGGGTTGTGGCGAGAAATTGATTTTCGTCGTCCTAATCCAATGGAGTGTGCAAATGACATACAAAAATACAACTCCGTCGTACGGGGAAGATCGAGTGTATACCTTCCTGATGGACTTGATGACGTGACTCGACAAAACTCGAAGTGATGTGCTTGATCAAACCATTCCCTGCGGTGGAACAAGCCTATGGATTCATCCGTCGGGAAGAGGTCGGGAAAGGCAGTGATCACGGTGTAGATACGACACCGGAGCGGATTATGACTTTTAAAGGGGTCGAGGACACGCATGTCGGATGCCGCAGCAAACGGGAACCTGCAGGTATGAAAATCCTCGGGAAATCCAACATCTCTCTTGACATGAAATGTGGCCGTTGCGGAAACTCCAAACACGCCGTGAAAGCTAGCTTCCAAACTCGTGGGTATCCGAGAATGGTGGAATGATCTTGGCACGGAAGAAACGGGACACCCTTATGACGGCAGTGTGGCTACCAATAATGCCTCACTATCCACACTTCCCGGTGAATCTTGGGATCCGAGGTATTTCAGTAAAGCATTTCACATCTCTCTACTCGTAGTGATAAAGATGATTGGATTACGGACTGCGGAGCTACCGATCACGTGACATTTGACCGAAACGATCTGCTCCCAATACAACCCGGCCCGAGACGGAGGCCGAGTGTCGCCAATGCAAATGGGGTCGCTTATCCGGTTACGAGGCTGGAGCAGTGACCTTATCTCCCTGCATTATCATTATCTAATACTTTGCTTGTACCATCTCTCATCGAAGCCAGACTAATGTACGTAAGTCGGGTCACTTGAGACACTTAATTGTGTAGTATTGATGTATTCTACTTTTTGCCTTCTACGGGGATATTCTGCTTAAGGAGATCATTGGGCGTGGTACTAGGAGAGGAGGGCTATATTATGTGGATGACCTCGGTTCGGGAAGAGCCAATCACGTACATCTTATTGGTAACAAGGAGCAACTGATTTGGCTATGTCATCGTAGATTTGGGCATCAAATCATTCGGGTATTTAAGGCACCTTTCTCACCAGTTTATTTTCAAATATCACACATTTAGATTTCAAATGTGATACTTGTATCTAGCAAAAAGTCGCCAAGGCGTCTTATCCATGGCGTGAATAAAAGTATGACTCCTTTTGCTTTGGTACATTCGATGTTTGGGGACCTTCCCAGGTTATTAAATGTGGTCATCGTTGGTTTGTTATTTTTGTTGATGATTGTACACGAATGACATGGCTTTACCTTCTCGAACATAAAGATGAAGTATTTGCTACATTTCACTTGTTTCACACCCGTGATTGAGACCCGATTTTAGAAAAAATTAAGATACTTAGGTGTCGATAATGGAGGAGTATGTTAATCAACAATTTCGGACATACTTGGACAACCGTGGTATTCTCCATGAAACCTACGTGATTCATGAGCCCCGCGACAGAATGGGGCTGCGGAGAGGAAGAATAGGCATATTTTAGAAAGCGGCTCGGGCACTTACTAATCGGTACGTATGCCTAATAAATATGGAGTGATCTTGTTCTGCAGTGTGTATCTCTTGAATCGAATGCCACAAAGACCTTACAATTTCGAGACTCCATTAAAGGTGTTATCCGATCATCTTCCCTTACCTACTATTTTAATGCTTCCACCGAATTTTTGGATGTGTTGCTTTTTTCCACCTCGGCATAAAAATCAACGAACTAAGTTGGATCCATGTCTGTCCGATGTGTATTCTTGGGGTATGGTGTACAAAAAAAGTACCGATGTTATGATCCAATTACTAAAAGAAAGCTATACTACCGTGGATGTCACTTTCCTAGAATCGAATGTTTTTCCCATCATCGGTATCCAATTACACTCTTCGGGAGGAGAGTTATGGTGAAGAAGCATTGGCTTGATGTTGAAATATTAGACACTAGTCAGCATACTCGGATCTGCGCCAATAATATGGAGGAGCCGTATCTGTCCCCAGAGCTTGAACTTCCAGGCGACGAAGTAGTAATTGAATCTCCGAAGATGAAGTGGTTGATGTACCCTCCAGGATCTCAGTACTCCGATGATCCTCCTCTTGAGAACACTCGGGTAAGCTATCTATCACACCTTTACAAACTAATGCTATAGATACACATGTTGGTTATGTTTTACCTTTCGAGACACAATCGAGGTAAACACTCCCGAATCGATACTCCCGAGAGAGAAGAACGACAACCCAGTATCCAATAGCAAATTATGTATCTCTTTCAGATTATCGAGAACCTATCGGGGCATTCGCGCTGACACTCTCATCGTGTCAAATTCGAGTAGCATTGAAGAAGCCTTATACGATCCAAAATGGGATCAGTATAAAGAGGAATTTGAGGCATTGCGGAAAGAATAACACGTGGGTGTTAGCCGAGTTGCCTCGAGGGAGGAAGATGGTAGGATGCAAGTGGATTTTCTCCGTTAAGTATAAAACGAGATGGGTTAGTTGATCGTTACAAGGCGAGGCTTGTAGCAAAAGGATATACAAACGTAGGATAGATTATCAAGAAACCTTCTCACTCTGTGGCTAAACTAAAAAGCTGTGAGAGTTTTGTTATCTCTTGCGGCAAATTTAGATTGGCCGTTGCACCAACTTGACGTGAAGAATGCCTTGGCCATGGTGACCTTGAAGAAGAGATCTACATGGATATCCCAGCGGGATATACCTTGTTACATCGGGAAAGCAGCTGCATGTAGATTACAACGAAACGTTGTATGGACTAAAACAATCACCTCGAGCGTGGTTTGGTAGGTTGAGTTCAAGAATGAAGAAATATGGGTTCCAACAAAGCAAGCTCGATCATACTCTTTCCTAAAACATCGATTAGGGAAGATAACGTACTTATAGTCTATGTGAGACGACATGATCATTACGGGGATGATAAAGAAGAAATCTCTAGCTTGAGAACAACTGTCGAAGAGTTTGAAATGAAGAACTTGGGAGGGGCTCGAAATACTTCTTAGGTATTGAGGTAACAAGATCAAAACAAGGCATATGTCTTTCCCAGAAATATACTCTGGGACTTCTCTTAGCGGAGGCGGGACTACTAGATTGTAAACCTGTCGATATTCCTATGGTTCAAAATCATCGTAAACTCGGAGAATATGTGGACCAGTACCGGCGGATAAACGAGATATCAACGGTTGGTAGGAAAACTCATATATTTATCTCATACTCGACACGATATTGCGTATCTTGTGGAGTGTCGTGGAGTCGGTTCGTACCTTGCCCCAGTGAAGACCATATGGATGCGGTCGTACGAATACTTCGTTACTTAAAATCCTCCCACGGGAAAGGACTTATGTTTTCAAAGAATGGTCGATTAGGAGTCCTTGGATATACGGATTCGGATCGGGCAGGGAATATGAAGGATAGGAAATCTCTGCTTTGGGTACTTTACTTTCGTGAGCAATCTTGTTACGTGGAGAAGCGAAGCGAAAATGTAGTTGCCTTATCAGTCTTGGTTGAATTTCGAGGAATGGTCGAGGAATATGTGAGCTCGCTTTGGTTGAAAAACCTTAGCGAGATTGGGGTTACTCACAACTCTGAAATGAACTTATTTTGTGATAACAAAGCAGCCATTGCCATCGCTCACAATCCGAGTTCAACATGATCGCACGAAGCACGTTGAAGTGGATCGAACTCATCGAGAACGAGAATCTTGAAGAAAAGATTGGCTGCTTCCATTTGTTAAATCGAGAAGATCAATTGGGCGATATACTACCCAAAATGCGTAATACGCAAGGAACTTCTACTGACTGACAAGTTGGGCATAAGAGACATATATGCGCCCAACTTGAGGAGGAAGTGTTAGTGTGTGTTGTTGCGGCAGACACCAATAACTCAGTGGAGTAAAACATGGAGCATAAAATAATGGTAGTGGATCCATAAAACATGGATATGCAGGAATTATGGTTATTTTTAATTTTCGTTTTATACATATATCTCAACTATTGTACAGAAATAGAACAGAAAATATAATGAAATATACTGATAATTATCAGAGAAATACAATATTTTGACAAATTTCATATCTCTTATTTACATTTACTCTCAGTATGGGACTAAAGAATAATCAAATATTTCTCAAAATTTAGATGTTAATCGGTGAATATTAATTATTAAGTAGAACAAATTAAAAAGATCGTGAAAATGTAATTTTAATTATTAAATATAATATTAACTTTTTTAAAGTACTGAAATGACAAAAGCTTTGTCCTTAGCTGGAATCATATTGTTGATGTTGATGACAACACAATCTAGCATATGATATAAAAGTAAGTGATCTTATTTGTTTACCTGATATACTTTATTTTTGGAGTTTTAATTGTTAATATATATTTTTAATATTAAATACTACTTATGGAATTTAAATGTAAGACTTTAAATCTATATCGTATAAAGCTTACTGCTAAATAATTAGTAAATAAAATATAAAGTGTTAGCCAAGCCTAAATTTTAGATAAATATAAGAATGTACAAATGAATTATATATTGATTAATTTTTTTTTAATAATGTGCTTAGAATGATTTAGAATGATATATATATATATATATATATAATGATTCAAAACTGTGAATAATTTTAATTTTAATTAAGTTCTTATAAAATATCTACCTACATTTTATGGTATGATATTGGTATAATTTAAATTATTATTGATATATTGTAATTTATGAATGTTAATTTTATTTAATAATAATGATAATAAAAAATATAATTTATTATTTTTATAGTATATGATAATGTGATATTTTAGAATTAATGAAATTAAAAATTCGTTTCTCATTGAAAAAATAAACACATTATAAGAGATGGAGAGAAAAATATATCTAGTTGCTTAGAAATATATGCTAAAAATGATTAAAAAACACATCATAAATTCATCATTGTTTGCTGTTTATTTTAACAATGTCATTATCAGTTAATAGTGACCTTGTGCCTGTGTCTTATCATAAAATAGCAACACACTTGTTCATTGGTGGTAAGGGTTAGTATTATTCCCTTTGTCTAAATTTTGATTCTCAACAATATGGGTTGAATATTTTTCTTCATAGGTTAGGGTTCGAGCGAGGTCTTAGAATTTGCTTTCTAACTATGGATGTGCATGGATAATTGAATATTATATTAATAATTATAATTAATTTTGAATAAAATTTAAAATAAATTATTAGTTATAAAAATAAATTAATTTTTTAATGGTTTAATCATATTTTTTATTTTTAATATTTATTTAAAAATATATTTAATTTTAATAGATTAAAATGTAAAATACTTAGTCTACTATTGTTTTTTATAATATTATATTAATTTATATTATTTAACTATTTAAATCATATTTTTAAGTAAATAAAAATAAATAAAATCTAATATAGTTATTTAAAATTTTAAATTATTATTTTTTATTAAAAGTATATTTTTTTATGTAATTATATATATATATATATATATATATATATAATACTAATAGTTTTGGTAATTTAATAAAGATTCACACTATTATTTTTAATAAAAATTATTAAAATTTTATAAATAATTATAATTTTATTTAAGTACAAATAAAATATCCACCGGTGTTCTAACCATAAGGCATTACCATCATTATTATAAATATTTTAAGAAATGATATTGATATAATTTAAATTATTATTGATATATTGATAATCTCTTAATGTTAATTTTATTTAATAATAATAACATTAAAAATATAATTAATAATAAAAATAAAATAATTTTTTTTATATTTTTATCGTGGTAATAATAAATTAATTACATTAATATTATTATTTTAAATGTTTTAATATACTTAATATATATACACACATGTATAGGGTACTTTTTTTATTTATAAGAATAGAAAGTTAATAAAAATAAAAGAAGTTGATTTCAAAGATTTTATATTTATTTTAAAAGTGATATTTAAGTTTTATATTATTTTTTGTAACAGTTTCGTCTTATTGTTATAAAATATATTTACACAAGAAAAAATAATTATTTTTTTATATTTATATTTTATTTTTCTTCAATTCTTTCTGTTATAATTTAAGTTGTAATAATCTCTATCTAATATAATTAAAAAAATTATTTATTCTTGTGAATGCAATTTTTACGACAATATGACTAATTATTATAAAAAATAAATACATAATTTAAATGTTATTTTTATAATAAGTAAATAAACTCTAGATGTATTTTTCTCTAAAAATAAATATTTAAAAACTAACTTCATGATAGTCAAATCTTCGTTGCCGTGGAAGTCAGTGTGAAAAATCAAGATGGTACTCAAAATAAGGAGTTCTTTTGTTATTATTATTATGAGTTTATAAAAAATTATTAATTATTTTTGAAGTATAAGATGATTCGATATTCTATATATAGATGAAATTCAAGATTGATACGATTTTTCTTTGGAAACAAATACATTATAAGAGATTGAGAGAAAAATACATCTAATTGATAAAAAAAATACCAAGAATGATAAAAAACACATCATAAGTTTATTATTATTAGCTGTTTATTTTTAAAATGTGCAGTATTTACCTTATGACCACTGTCTTATGATAAAATAGCAACAAACTTGTTAATTGATTGTAAAGGGAATATTGTTATTCTTTTTATCTAAATTTTGATTTTCAACCTAATTGGTTAAACATTTTTAGTTATTTTTATACTATTCAATGCGCGGTGAAATTCATGGTAAATGAGTGTAAGTTAATATAGCGAATATTTTATGTTTCATTTGAAATGTTAAAAATTGTTGGATAAAGTCAAAAATAAAATAAATTCAATATTATTTTAATAATGATATCAGTAATTTAACGTGATTTATTTTTTAATTTATGTTAAGTTTATGAGATAAATTTTAAAAAATATTTATTTTATTAATAAATTTAATGGATATAAAGTGAAAAATAATATAATAAATTGAGATAAAATAAAAATAGTAAGTTTAAAAGAAACTATGTTAATTAGATTTGTTGTATTTAATTTGGTTACTTCTGATCCTTTGTATAATTGTATCTCGAGTTTCATGCTCTATTTGTATTGTCACGTCTTCGCCTCGGTAGTTACTTACAAAATATTCCATTTGATAAAAAAAAAAAAAGTCATTTATGTTTAATGTAATAATATAGGTATAGGGTTATGTAATGAGCGTAGATATTAATGCTTACTTTTAAAATTAATAATTTTAAATGTACGTTTATATATTAAAATACTACTTAAAATTATTTTTAATATTTTTTATCCAAAATACCTAAATACTTCTTTTAAAATCATTCTTAATCAAACTAAATATTTTGAAATCATTAAAAAATATCCAAACTTTCATTTCATTTTTTTAGCTTAAGAATCGCTATTTACTGGGAGCCGATTATAATAAAATACACACATCTATTTGTTTAAAATCTTCGTTATTCTCCTTCTTCTTATTTATTTATTTTAACTTTAAGTTTATTTTTTTATTTTTTATCTTATATACTAATAAATATCAAAGTATTTTTATAATAGATAATGTTTATATAATTTATATTTAATAGTTTTTTATATATTTAATCTATATCATTAACTTTTATTTATTATTTTATGGACCATAATTTTGTTGAATTAATTATATATTTTTTATTTTTTTCTATCAAAAATCATATTACAACTAGTATATAAATACTTCTTTTAAAATCAATTTTTATTCAAACTAAATATTTTGAAATCATTAAAAAATATCGAGACTTTCATTTCATTTTTCTAAACTTAAAAACTCTTTACGAGGGACTCATTATATCAAAATACTCACATCTCTTTATATAAAATCTTCGTTATTCTTTTTCTTCATATTTTTTTTCTTTTTTTTAAGCTTTTAGTTTATTTTTTATCTTGTATATTAATAAATATCAAAATATTTTTATAATAAATAATAATTATATAATTTATATTTGATAATTTTAACATATATTAATTTTATATCGTTAACCTTTAATTATTATTTTAGAGATTTTTAGCTATTCATTTTTTTTCATTTTTTTCTTATCAAAAATCATATTATATCTAATATCAATTAATAAATAGTCAATTAACCTACTTTTTTTATTATAAAAAATTAAACTAAGTTACTTTTAAGCAAAAATATGTTCATAAAAATACATATTAAGTTTCATTGTATAATGTGTTAAATTCATATGTATTGTGGTTCTATTATATTTGATTTATTTATTAAATAAAATATCGTTTATATTTAAATTGTGTATCACTTTCACAAAGTATCATACCTATTTTTTAAAAATAATTATTAATGTGTATATATTTTTCACTAAATAATAAATTAATTAATTTTTTACTAATAAAATAATTATTGTTATACATTTACTCTTTATAAAAGTAAAAAATTAATTAACTATTTATTTTGATAGCATTTTTTACACCTTTATATAAAACTTTAACATTAATTTTTCATCTTATTATAATTAAAGACTTTTATTTTATTTTTTAAAAATTAAAGAATTTTAAAATAATAATAATTATTATTGATTAATTAATACTAATGTATATTTATCAAATTTAAATTATCTATCCATGAAAACATAATTAATCTTATATATAAAAACCTCAATAATTTTGGTCATTCTCCGTTGCATGAATGATTGAAATATCAAGTGTATATCATTTTTCTTCTTTTCAAAGCCATTTTTACTCCCATTTTTTATGCATGGAAATCAATACAAGTATAATTAGGAGTAAGCAAATAATCAAATTAATTAACTTTAATGAAAAAAATTGATCAAATTTATCGGATTCAAATTAGATTAAATTGATAAATTTTATAGTCGCATAAGATTCAGATTAAAAAATATACAATTTTTTCATATTCGGATCAACATATTTTATAATTTATTTTAATCTAATCTAAACTGAATTACTATTAAATTATAAATAAATATATATTTTATATTATAATGTGTTATTTTAAATATCATATGTACCATAATTACATTAAATTACTATTTTTACTTAAAAATAAATATAAATATTAAATCTCTATAATAATTTAATAATTATCCAAATATATTTATTATTATTTTGATTTTTTAGTTATGATTATAAATAATAAATATTGTTACATATGCATCAATTTAAATGTTATATAATAATAATTTATAAATAATTTTTAATATAAATATGGTATTATCTTATTAGAAAAATACGATTTATTTATATTCAGATTGATTCATATTAATTATATAATCGAATCAATTTAAATTAATTTTTTTTAAATTTAATTGAATTAAATTTAAATTGATTAATAATAAGTAATTTTAATTCGCCATTCCCTATTAAATATACTGATCATATAAACTTCACACAAATTTCCATTTAAATAAATATATAATATTAAAAAATTCATTAGGATCTAAAAATAATGATATTTTAATGTAAGTTTAGTCGATAGATACATAAGATTAACTTTTAAAAATGTGTACAACCATAATATAAGAAGTAAATAAAATATGTAAAATAAGTCAAAATGCATGCATTTTATTATAAAAATAAATATTTTATTTATAAAAATTATATTTGTATAAATAAAATAAAAAATTCATTTATTTATTTTTATTAAATGTTAACTAAAATTAAAATACAAAGTGTGCATATGCACACACACTCAAACCTAGTATATATAATCAAAGGTAACAAATCATACCCACACGTTGATGTTCCAAATCACACTTATTTAGTATCTAAAATAATATACTTTTACAATAATAAAACATATTTATTTTGGTTATCTTAATAGAAAGAAATAAAATCCTAGCACGTTTACGTGATTGTTTGAGTTTTCTATTATTACTACCTTAAAAAATCATATCATATAAAGGAATATTCAATCTTTAAATTTTGTCAAAATTTATACATAATTCTTCAAATTTTTTTCAATAGTTCAGTTCTTAAACTTCTAAATTTTTATACTTAAGTTTTAAATTTTCATTTTATTCTTAAATTAAAAATCCTGAGTTAGCAATGAAAATTTAGGATAAAAATGATAATTTAAAATCTAATTTTAAAAATTAAAAAGATTTAAAAATTTAAGCGTAAAAATTTAAAAAAATTAAAAGTTTAATTATATAATCGATCAACGTTTAAGAATTAACAATATAATCAAGTATAAAAGGACGACAAGGACTAGGGCCAATGTGTGCCATCATTTACCTTGAACCGAAGGTTATGTCTCATGCTTTTTTGAACACTACTCTGGGTTGTTTTTTTCGAGACTCGAGGATACGTTTGACGAATAAAACCGACGACCTAATTTCCTATTAGGCTATTACTAATAATCCGAACGGTTTGGTTTTACCAAAAAAAAAAAAAAAAAATCAAAACATATAGTTTATATAATTAAAATCGGATTCGATTTAACCATTCGAAAATTTAAAATGTTATAACCGAACATTTTGATACGATTTGATTAACGATTTTGAACGGTTTTAAACGATTAATAATAAATAAATATGATTCAATTTAATATGATATAATTTAATAAGATGCAATTAAATGTAATGTTTATTTATAATCATACATAGATAGATATTATTGTTAAATATATAAATAAGATGTTATCAAAATCTAAAATAAAAAAAAATATTAGACATGAAAAAATGAATTCAAAATATCTCGTTTACAAAGAATTCTTAAACATATACAAACATCAAAACTCACAATCAACAACAATACATCATTAGATAATGATATTTAAAACTTACCCATTATTAATCATCAACGATAATTGTAATGTCTTTAATAAACTTTACAATCAAATAAAATTAACATCTTCATAAATCTCTAGGTCATCATTGTATTCTGGTAAGAGGACATTGTCATTATTAACGGAAGAACGAAACCAATTTTGACTACATACTAATATCTCTACCATTTTAGGATTCAAAGAACTCCTAAATAGATCAAGAATGTGCCCTCATGTGCTAAACGCTGATTCTGATGTAACAGTTAAAACTTGAATTGTTAACACATTACGTGTAATGAGAGAGATGATAGGAAACCTAAAAGAATTTTCCCTCCACCATTTTAATATATCAAACTTATCCAACATGACATTTTCACATGGGGTGTTCAAATATTTCTTAACCTCGGTTTTCAACTCCAAACTATTTTTCTCCTCTAAGCGTTTAAGAAATTTCAACTTTCTTGCTTCCTCAGATGAAGGAATCCTTCCTATTACATCTTGTGATTGAGTCACATTAGATTGAAAATCTTTTCCATGCACTAACATATAATAAGCTTTGAACATATCCATAAAAGTATTTTTGACATTATCTCTCAATTTTTGAACAATTTCTAAATCATAAATCTCTTCAAATAAGAATTCCAAATACTCTAATTTGTACCTTGGATCAAGTACAAATGCAACATACAACATCTTATTAGTTTTGTCTACATTTCCCTAATACTTCTCAAATTTTGTTTTCATGCTAATAACCATATTTTTCAACAACAAGTCATCAGAACCACACCACGTAAGTATTTGAGATTGAATGTTATGTAGTTCTGTAAAATATAAATTTGATGTGGTACATAAAGATGCATTGAATGCTAAAGTAGAGTCATAAAAAGTCTTCAAAAACTTGACAAAAACACCAGCATTCTTCCAATCATCTAATGTTGGCGGCCCAACATTCGATCGCTCCTCATGAAAATAAGAAATAAAGTTTGTTCCTTCCTCTTCTTCAAGATGATCAAATGCTTTTTGAAAATCTAAAGAAGATTTTAACATTAGATATGTGGAGTTCCATCTTGTAGGCACGTCTAGCACGACATTTCCTTTGGACTCAATATTTTCTTTAATAGAACACATTTTAAACTTTTGTAATCTCAAAGGAGAGGATCTAACATATCTCACAGTGTAACGAATACTCATAATAGTACTATGAAGATCTTTAAGTCCTTCTCTTACAATCAAATTCAAAATGTGAGCACAACATCGCACATGAAAGAACTCCCCACTCATAACAAGTCCATCATTCCAATTTTTTAGCTTCCTTTTCAAGTATGATACAACAGTATCATTTGAGGAAGCATTATCAAGTGTTATGGTGAATACCTTACATATACCCCAATCACGCAAACTTTGTTCTATCACTCTTCCAATTGTATCACCTTTATGATTCTCAACTTGACAAAATTTTATAATTCTCTTTTGTAATTTCCAATCTTTGTCAATATAATGAGTGGTTAGAAAAATATAATTAATATTTTGAATTGAAGTCCAACGATCACTAGTAAGACAAACTCTTTGCTTTCCACTTATGAAAAAGTTTTTCAAACTTTTTTCTCATCTAAATAAAGTTGAAACACATCTCTAGAAATTGTTTGCCGAGATGGCACATGAAACTTAGGAAAAATTTCATCTATAAAATCTTTAAATCCCTCACCCTTAGCAAACCTAAAAGACAATTCATCAATAATAATCATTTTTGCCAAAGCAACTTTAGCACGTTTTGCATCAAATGATACAACAACTAATTTATGAGTTGTCCTATCATTCTCTCTTTTATGTGTTTGAAAACTTAACATCTTTTGTCCTTTATCTACTTCTTTAGGAATCTTCTACATAAATTTTTGAAGTGATGTATCATTGAAGTAGTTCCATTCCTTGTGGGATGAGCATCATAACTTTTTTTACAATAATGACATGTAGCTCTAGGATTTTCCACATCATAGAGTAAAATATATGAAAAATGATTCCATATTTTTTACCTAAAATTTTTTGGTTTCTTCATATCAAATTCGTTATCGAGGTGAACATTACTTACTTCTATTCCCTTTTTTGAAGATGAGTCATTGAAATTCTGTGGTGAATTTTCCATTTCATTTGGATGAATTTCAGGTACAATGTCTTCAATCATAGACATAGTAAAATCTGTAAATTGACTTGGTCCAATAAACTCATGTACATCATCACTTATATCACCTATATATAGAATTAGATTAGTACATATTCTTAATATAATAAAATATTACTTTTTATACTTAATCAAAAATCATTTCAAAACTAACATAATATAAGTCATCAAAGTGTAACAAATAATATTTTAAGATTGATATTTCAAATATATGCAAGAACATTTGAAATTTCAAAGTTTACATAATTAATAGATTATAGAAAGTTTAAAGAATTTATTTTTATTTTCAGCTAAGCTTAATTATAAAATAAACCTATAGTGAAGGACATTTTGTGAATTTTTTTTAAATAGCATTTACACGACTCACAGTCTCACAGTCTCATTCAACAATAATCCATGACATTACCTTGAATTTGAGGGCTTTACAAAATGTTTGGTGCCACTACATTACAAAGATGATAATTTTGTACAATTGAATGATAATAAAAACTTTGTTTTTTATTATTTATTAACTTTGTTGATTAGTTACATTTAAAATATAATTATCTGCATAAATATTTAGTTTATAGTTGTATACCTGTATATATAATATCAAGCGTTAATGAATTAATAATACAGTTTGGTATTCAGAAAATTTATGCAATCTATAACAATATTAATTTAAACATTGTTTATGTACATTTTAAAATTAAGAACTAATATGATTTAATAAGAACCTATAAAACAAAAATACCACAATTTATGTACATTTTATGACAAAAATACAGATTATATATAAATCATATATAAAAATTTATATTAACAAATCATGTTAATAAAAAAACACATTTATTTATAAAGATCAATGTATTTTGTGAACTGTGATTATACTAAGTCAATTTGTTTAAACACTTTTTAAATGTAGGAGAATAGTCATATAAATAAATAAATACATATTGGATACAAATGCACTTAAACCTGTGATTTTTTTAAGAGAAATTTATTATCTAAACAAGTCCACACTCCACAGTGATTGTTGTTCACTCAGAACCAACCCTGAGAACACTCTCTAGAGTCCAGAGTCCAGAGTCAAGAACATCAACAAGACATGAATTTGAGCTCCAAGTTTAATTAACTTTCTAGATCAAACAAATATTGATAACAATTTGATAGGAATTGGAATCAGATCAAACATGCAAAAAATAATTCTACCTTTTAACAGAAGATCATGATGGGTATAAAAAGGTGGAATGCATCCTGATGATTATAATTAGCTTAAATTGAAAAATGAGCTATGTAGATGTACATATTCTTGATGACATAGATTTTTTATTCTCGTGGGTAGACCTGTACCTCTTGAAATTCATAATGATCAAACATTAATAAAATGAACTATATATATTTACTATAAAGAGAACTTAATCAAAATAATTAAGCTTTAAAAGAGGGACAACGTACGAACAATTTAATTAAAGTTATAAGTTCTAATAGTATTAATTAGTTTCCACCATTTAAAACAAAATGAACTCTGTGAGGAAAAATTGTTCAAACTTCAGAGTTCATACCTACCAAAAAACGACATACCATTCAGATTTCAGAGTTTAGATTAACAAAAACGACATACTATTCAGATTTTAGAGTTCATACTAACAAAAAAACGACATACCATTCATATTTCAAAGTTCAGAGTTCAGACTTACCATTCAGTTTATTCAGGAAAAACTACTACCAGACTACCAGTACTCCAATAGTAGTAGACCACATACCGATTTCGTGATTTTCGTCCATTGTTGTCATGACACGACGCGACGCGAGGAGAGAAACAATGGCTAGCTATTGGTGGAAGAAACGCGAGGAACGGTGGTTAGCTGCTGGTGGAATCAACACGAGAAACGATGGCTAGTTGCTGGTAGAAGTGACGATGGCCAAACCCAGAGTGTAGACGGCGAAGTGGCGAAGGCGAACACAGAGTGCAGAGGAAATGAGATTTCAATTTCTAGGGTTAGGGTTAAGCGTTAACGAGTTACGGCTGAATGCCTTAACTCGAAAACAAAAAAAAAAAATATATATATATATATATATATATATCCCGGTTTATAATATTTTAAATAAAAAAATTATTTAATTAATAAAACCGGTCTGATCCGGTCTCACCAGTTTATAATATTTTATAACCGGATCGGACCATTTTAAAATCGGTTTTATTTATTACGGATCGGACCGGACTATTTCATTTACAAAACTGTTAGGTTCGGTCTGATTTGGGCCGATTTTTGGTTTATATCGACTCGACCCAACCCGGTTTTTGGACAGCCCTAGGTAGTAGAATAGATTATTTAGAGTTGGATCGATTGAGGTCTGGCATGTAAACAATTGAGTTGGGATTCATAGCGTAAAGGGCTTTTTAAACTGTTTGGGCTTAACGGAAAAGCCTGCAGATGTAAATAGATCCAAGCAAATTAATAGATGCCCAGAAAAGATATTATAAAAATAAATAATAGGCTAAGTAAACACAAATCTCCACTAATACCATTTACACCTAAAACGTCCTTAAAAAATAAATTATTTCTTAGTTGTTAGATGGGAAATGAATTGTCCCATTGACCATAAACTTGATATAAACTTTGTTATTGAGTTTTATTTATTTATTTATTGAATATTATAAACTTAAAATTTAAGTAGTACATAATTTTATAATTTTATAAATATTACATTTAAAATCTTATTTATCAAAAATTGTATGAATAAATTCGCACCTGGTCATGCTATCATTTACCCTAATATATTAGTAAATATAACTACATACACAGATAAATCTGTCATTTAACATTTTTAGTTACTAATCACATATTCAATTTAGGATCTCTAGCCTTTAAACTTTATATATATCAACTAATAACATGACAAAACAATATTACTACAAAGATCTCTCTAAATCTCTTATCCTTCTTGATTACATGTCTCTGATCTTGTGCAATGAAGGTCATTGTGTGGATCTATCAAGGTGCCTTGCTCTTGCATTTTGTGAACAAACCAAAAAAAAACGAAGAAGGACACAGTTGATCAAAAATAATGCTATGCGCATACATGGTTCGCTGATGGACACAGTGAATAGTGGAGTTGATCAGTGTTCATCAATCATAAGTAAAATTGAGCTTAAAAGTGGGGGTTTAGCCTCCACCATTACTCGTTTCACAAAACAGTTAGGGTAATTAATGGCTCGCTTCAACTAATGCTCTTAACAGTATGTTGAAGTTTCAATCGATCTTCTCTTGGCTACTTTCCTCATTATTCAGAGTTGTGTCTCCACCTATCATGTGCCGTTTCACCATAGTTTTTTTAGTTAATTAATAGTCTCTGCAATTCCACCAAGGCTCTCCTTGATATGGTCATGGTTTGTAGCTGAAGTTGTTGAGTTGCTGCTTTTATGGCTACTGGTATATGTCTCATAACGTTATGCTTGGATCCATGTTAGAATATTGTTATTTCTGTTATGCCATGTGTCCTTTTTTCATTTGTTTAAAATTGTATAAATAAGAGTATTTTTTTGTATTAAAGATATATTAAGGAAAATAAATACTAAATTCATTTTTTTTCCTTTTTCTTTCTTTCTCTCCTTCGTAATATGGTATCAGAGCGTTTTTTTTCTTTTTTTTCGCTCTCGCTGACATTTCTTTCCTCTTGATTCTTGATTCTTGATTGTTCTTCAATGGCTCGTGATGAGGAGCTCGTGGAGGTAATAGTGGAGGCAATCTGAGCAATGAAAATTCCTTCTCGCTTTGGATAATATGATCGTATTCACGAAGATTCCAAATGCTTCCTTCTATCTCTAAATGGAGATCATCCAGGGGTTGTCTTGGTTTCGAATCCTCTAACAGGTAGTAATTACAACTCTTGACAACGTTCTCTGTTTATAGGTCTTATCGCTAAAAACAAGTTTGGATTTGTTGATGGATCTATTGTTAAACCGTAAATCGGGGATAATTTGTATCATTTTTGGTCTTCGTTGTAACATAATGGTTATGTCGTGGATTTTGAATGTCGTTTGCAAAGATATAGCAGATAAGTATTATGTATATTCAGGACAAGATGTGGATTGATCTTCACGATCGTTCAATCGAAAGCAACGGTCCTAGAATTTTTCAACTAAAGAACAAATTCACGCGACTCAACAGGGTTCTAATGATGTTAGTGCTTATTTTACCAAACTAAAGATTTTTTTGGGATGAATTACGTGATTTTAGACCTGCACCAAGATGTAATCGCGAGGAATGAAAAGTTTGACAGATTATCAACACGGGAAGACTATGTTTTACAATTTCTGCTGGTTTGAAAATGAAGTCTTTTAGTCGATCCTGCTCAAATTCTCATGAGTGATCCATTGCCTTCGACAACAAAGTTTTTCTCCTGGGTCATACAAGAAGAAAGACAACGATCTATGCATTTTTCTAGTTCATCTCTCATTCCTATTTCAAAGATCTTGGCTGAGTATCTAATAACAATTACAATGCTTATAAGTGAGTTAAGGACAAACCCATTCTGGCCATTAATAATCGCGTGGTTTTTCCTGGTCAGCCACGCTGGGATAAATGTTACAAAATTCATGGATATCCTCCTGGTTTTAAACCAAAAGGTCGTTTCCTGAGATTTTTCTGGGCCAAACAGGTAGTCATCCAGGGTATTCCAACTGCAAGTTCTTCAAAGTTCTAGCTAATCGCTTTCTTTGTAAACTCAACTTAATCCGTAGAATCACCGTATTTCAAGAATCAATACTTCTCCTTGTACGCTTTAACTCGCTAGTGATCGTCAACATTTGATATCTCTCCTTAAGTACTCAGATGCGGGGATCTCTCAGATACTAAAGAACAAGCCACTGTAGTATCAAACTTCACCGGTATTTCTTCTCTTATATCGCTTAATGATTGGATTATTGACTCGGTGCTACTCATCATGCTTGTCATGATTTCGAGTTTGTTTGATTCTTTTCGATAACAACTATATTTCTACATTTGTGCTTCGCCACCGGACATTCTCGCCCCATTTCTAAGATAGGCCTCGCTCGATTATCGCCTTTCCTTACTTTTATCTAAAGTGCTCTATGCTCTTCTTTCAGATACAACTTAATATCCGTTAGTTCACTCATAAAGAGCCTCTCATGTTCGTTAATTTTTCAGCGATGGTCAGCGTATCTCAGGATACTCTGTGTACGAAGATCGGGACGAGTAAAAGAAATGGGCATCTCTACCATCTTGTTTCAACTTTTTATCAACCTAGTCCTAACTCGCTATTGTAATGCTTCTTCCTCGTTTTGTCCACCGAGATGTTACGGCATTATCGTTCAGACATCCTTCTTGTTTGGTTTCTCACCATAAGGATAAGATTCCTTCTTTCAATTTTAGAGTGAAGTGCCGGCCTCTTTGTAATGCTTTGTCCTCTCAAGCAAAGCAAAACGTTTGTCATTTACTTCTAATAATAAACTTTCAAGATTACCTTTTGATCTCATCCACGTTGATGTACTTGGGGTCCATTTCGAGTAATATCTAATGAAGGTTTTCGATATTTTTTAACCATCATTGATGATGCTTCAAGATATACTGGTTTTCCTTTACATACTAAAGTCGAGGCTCGTAAGATTATTCCAAATTTTTTTATGCTAATTCAGACTCAATATGGGAAGCATATCAAAGGAGTTCGTTCAGATAATGCTAAGGAATTGATTTGACTCATTTCTACAACTCTAAAGCGGGTTGTTCATTATCGATCTTTCAGGTTGAAAGGTCGCAACAAAACTCATTGTCGAGCGTAAACATCAAGATCTACTTAATATTGCTCGTGCTCTCTGCGTTTCACCAGTATTCTCTCTCTTATTGGTGTATCGTTTTGACTCGCTACTCACCTTATGAATAGGCCGCCATCTCCCGTTCTAAGTTCTAAACTCCATTTGAAGGCCGAATAATAAGTTTCCTTCTTATGATCACTTGCGCTCTTTTTGGTTGTCTACGCTATGCTTCCACCTTGTCGAGTAAACGTGACAAGTTTTCTCCCTAGATCTAGAGCTTGTATCCTTATCGTTATCCTTTCGGGGATGAAGGCTCATAAGTCGCCGGATTTAGAGAGTAATAAGACCTTTGCTTCTCGTGATGTCGTTTTCACGAGACCATTTTTCCTCTAGTTGTCAATAGTTCTCCGCCGATATTGGTGCCTTATTCTCCAACAATGTTCTCCCTTTGTTATCGACAATATTTCTCCTCGTTCTAAGCCGATTGATATCATGCATCCCGTTGTTCCCGTCGCTTCTTCTCGATTTAGTCTCACCTATGGCTATTTACGTTCCACTTTCTACTACTGTGACACAACGTTGTGTTAAAAAGCCAAGCTATTTGCGCTTATCATTGTGATTCTCGTTCTTCATGATTCTCTTGTCAATCATCATTCTACTCAAGACCCTATTTCTAATTTTCTCTCGTTATGATAAGATCAAAGGGATTTTAAGGCAAAGAAGCTATGTCCATCTCTAACACACCGAGCCTCAATTTTTCTCTCAAGCCTGGTATCCCCGAACGGGATAAAGCTACGGCCGATGAAGTTACACGCCTTAAGACTCAATAATACATGGTCTATTGTCTCTTTACCTGCCGGACATCACGCCATTGGTTGTAAACGGTGTATAAAGTCAAGTTTCAGGTCGATGGACCGTTGAAAGATACAAAGCACCACTTGTCGCAGCGGGTATAATCGCCAGCAGTGAGTCGACTATTTTGATACCTTTGCTCCCCGTAGCAAAGCTTCGTTGGCCACAACTTTTACTTGCTTTAGCTTCAATCCATGGTTGGTCTTTACATCAATTGGATGTTAATAATGCCTTTTGCATGCGATCTTTCGAAGAAGTGTATATGACTATTCCTCAAGGTTATAGCCATAAAGGGAGAAACAGTTTACCTCTTAATGCTGCTTGCAAACTCAACAAGTCCTTGTATGGTTTAAAACAAGCATCAAGGCAATGGTATGCAAAATTTTCTAAAGGCTCGATCAAGGTTAATTACGTCAAAGAATCGATCATTCCTTGTTTATCGCCAAGAATGGATCAATTTTCACGGTTATTCTTGTCTATGTTGATGACGTTATTATAGCCAAGCCAGCTGATGACGTGGCTGTTTCAACAATTGAAGAGTAAGATTAATGCTAGATTCAAGTTGAAAGATCTCTGAACTTTGCGTTACTTTCTTGGTTTAGTAGAAGCCGGCGCAATGCAGGGCATATTGGTTTCACAAAGGTCTTATGCATTGCAACTTTTAGTCGACACAGATACCTAGGTTGTAAACCGGTTACACCTATGGAACCAAATCAAATTAAGTCAAGATGAAGGGATTTATTGCTCGACGCTTTCTCTTTATGCGAGGTTAATCGGGGAAGTTATTATACCTCACCATCACTAGACCTGATCTATCATACGTTAATAGACTTAGTCAATTTTTTGTCTCAACCAAGACTTCCTCACTTCAAAGTCAGCAAAGAGTTTTACAATACGCGGAAAAGGAATCCTGGACAAGGTCTTTTTCTTCCTTCTAAATCAAGTAGAACTTGTAGAATGATGCCGAAAGCGATCTATCTACAACAATCAAGTTCAATTCAAAGTTTTCTCCGACGCCGATCGTCAGGCCGACAAGTAGAGACGTTCCATATCGTGCTATTTGTATTTTTGTGAGACTCGTTGATCTCCTGGAAATCTAAGAAACAAACTACGCCTTCTGGCCTTCAAATAGAGGCCGAGTACGTGTCCACGGCTAATGCCACCGCGAGCTAACTCGTCATTGTCATTGTTGAAAGAGTTCGGGGTAAGTCATTCCTGTGACCGCCTTGCTATATTGTGATAATCAAGCCGCTTACACATTGCGAAGAAATCCCTGCTTTTCCATGAGCGAACAAAACACATAGAAATAGATTGTCATTTGGTTCGTGATAAAATTCAGCAAGTGAGTTTTCAAGACATTACATGTATCTACCTCTAATCAATCGCGATATATTCACTAAGGCTCTTCATCCTTCCATTTTTAAAGGATTGCCGGACAAGATTGACTGACATCTATTCTCCATCTCGGATGAGTTGTTAGAATATTGTTATTTCTGTTATGCCATGTGTCCTTTTTTCATTTGTTTAAAATTGTATAAATAAGAGTATTTTTTTGTATTAAAGATGTATTAAGGAAAATAAATACTAAATTCATTTTTTTCCTTTTTCTTTCTTTCTCTCCTTCGTAATAATCCATTGACTTTTTTTGTTTTGTTTTGTTTGGGAGAAGATATTTCCATGCAATTTATGCAGGACCGGTCAAGAAATTACGGGTGTCTTAGGGGGACTCATTATAAGATACTTATATGTTATTTAATAATTTTTATTTAAATTTTAAATATATTATATTTAATAATTCAAAATATAATATTGAAACGAAAAATACAAGAGTACTGATTATTATAACTATTAGTTTATCTTAAAATATTATTAGAATAAATAATGTTTAGTAGTTTTTACCAATTATGCCAAAAAATATCTTACTAAATTAGTTAATTATAAAAATTAATAAACTTAAAATGATTGATAAAATTCATTTTATATATACTATAAAACATTTTTTTCACAATTTACTTAGCTAAAAAATTAAATATGTATGTCAAATTGCAAAAAATTTAAAATGAGGTTAAATTTTTTAATTCATTTACTTTGGAAAGGATTAATTATTTTAAGTTATTAAAATATATGAAGTAAAATAAAATATTTATTAAGGTTGTTTATTTATACGTAGGAAATGATTATTCCATATATTATACATAACTAATTTTTTCAACGAGTAATAAACTTATTAAAGTACATAAAAATCTATTTTTTCATTAACTTAAATAGAAGAGGAATATATATATTTTTTAATTTTCATTATTATATTTTAAAATTTTAAATATTAAAGAAAAACTCATTCAATCGGGCCCTACATGTTGTTAAGTTTTGTGTGAATTATGTCTGTTTACATTTTGATTGGTTTAGTTGTCTATGTTGGTTGTTGTGTCTGGTTCTTGTTATTTGAGTGATTGGTACGTCTTTTTTACTCTTAGCTGGTTTAAGTTATATGTATTGTATATTAGTTCTTAATTCAAGGAGTAAAACAAGGAATACTTAATTCAAGGAATAAAACAAGGAATCCGTAATTCAAGGAATAAAACAAGGAATCCGTAATTCAAGGAATAAAACAAGGAATCCGTAATTCAAGGAATAAAACAAGGAATCCGTAATTCAAGGAATAAAACAAGGAATCCGTAATTCAAGGAATAAAACAAGGAATCCGTAATTCAAGGAATAAAACAAGGAATCCTTAATTCAATGAGTAAAACAAGGAATCCTTAATTCAAGGAGTAATTCAAGGGATGTTTAATTCAAAAGAGTAATTGAAGGAGTAAAATTTCTTTATAAATAGCTATACAATTGTAATGAAAATATGAAGAAAATAATAAGAGCTCTTTTGTGTAGAGTTATTTCTTGTTTTTTTAACATGGTATCAGAGCAGAAAAATTAACTTGCTTCTGCTTTATTATTATCTTAGCATCTTCAATCTTTGAAATGACGGAAGATAAGGCGCTAGGATCATAAGCTGAAAGTTCATCGGTGCTTTCCTTCATAAATATGCATGAGTTGGATATCAACCCAAATCAAAGATTAAGCTCAGTCTTGTTGAATGAGTTTAATTACTTGCCTTGGTCAAGAGCAATGTCTCTGGCTCTAGGTGGAAGGTCCAAGTTGGGGTTCATAAATGGAAGCATTGAAGTACCTGATGTTTTCTCACCAACCTATGAATCCTGGCTTAGTAAGGATCAGCTGGTTATGTCATGGCTCCTAAATTCCATGGAACGTAAATTAGTTGAAATATTCAGTTACTCTGAATCTGCATACCAACTATGGGAGACGGTCAAGGAAATGTATGGCAGTCAAAACAATGCTGCACGAGTTTTTCAATTAAAGAAGGACATCTCAAATGTACAACAAGATGGTAAGCCTTTTGTACAACTCTTAGGAAGCACGAAGAGCATGTGGAATGAGTTAGAAATATATCGTCCTCATACAACCGATGTAGCTCTGCTACGAAAAAGAGAGGAATAAGATAAGATATTTCAACTTCTGTCCAGTCTCGATTCAACATATGAAGATATACGATACCACATACTCATGAATACTGAACTTCCTTCATTCACCAATGTATGTGCGACAAATCAATGTGAAGAAGTAAGGAGGAAAGTCATGAACAAGGATACAATGGCTAGTGCACCTGAGGCAAGAGCTTATATACAATGGCTAGTGCACCTGAGGCAAGAGCCTATCTAACCAACGAGAGAAAGTACAAAGGAAAGCATCCAAACTTGAAGTGTCAACACTGCAACTATACGGGCCACATTAAGGACACATGTTGGATTTTACATCCAGAATTAAAGCCTGATTTTATAAAGGATAAGGGTTTACAGAAGGTGAATCATATTGCACACCGTGTAAATCATGCTTCTACATCTACCTCTAATGGGTCTGATTCATTCAAGAACTTCACAACGAATCTAATTGAACTCATGAATGATTTTATGTTGTATCTTCAAGGCAAGACAAGAGGAGCTAGAATTGACCGTGTTGACAATATAGAAGAAGGAAACTCGACAGCATTGCTAGCCAAGTTTGTAGGTTTTTTGGAAAATACAAAACTCATACCACAAGAGGACATGCAAGGTATCATAAAAGCCTTTAAAACTACTCTTAAAATAAATATGTTGCATGATTTTTGGGTTGTAGATTCAGGTGCCACAGATCATATGACAAACCATGTGTCAAAGTCTCATAAGTTTGAAAAATTAGCAAATCCTTCTCAAGTTTCAATTGCAAATGGTGAGAATGTAAAGGTTTTAGGAAAGGAAAAAATAAAATTAATGTCAGATGAAATCGAGTCGGCGGTTTTATATGTACCTTCCTTTCCTTTCCAACTTCTGTCTGTAGGAAAAATCACAAATACCTTGAATTGCTTAGCCATTTTTTCTCCACATAATGTCATTTTTCAGGATTGTGCCACCAAAAAGACGATTGGTGAAGGGTTTTACTTAGATGGTCTCTATTACATATCCAAGAGCAATCCTAGAGGGTTTCAAGCCAAGTTTAACCCTATCCAAGATAATCAATTGTGGCATCAACGTTTAGCTCACCCTTCTCCACCAATTTTGTCAACTTTATTTCCAAACTTAGGAAATGATGCAATTGCATGTGAAACTTGCCACTTGTCTAAGGCCACTAGATTGCCTTTTAATTCTTCCTTGTCTAGGGCTAGTAAGTGTTTTAAACTAGTTCATTCAGATGTATGGGGACCAACTAATGAATCTTTTGATGGTTATAAGTATTTTGTGATTTTTGTTGATGATTTTTCTCGAGTCACATGGTTATATCTTTTAAAGTCTAAGAATGAAGTTATGGAAGTATTTAAGTAATTTCATAACCTTGTTAAAGATCATTTCTCCTCTAAAATTCAAACATTAAGGTCTCACAATGGCACCGAATACATGTCCAATATCATGAAACAATATTTGAGCATTCATGGCAGTATGCATCAAACAAGTTGTGTTGGCACACCTCAACAAAATGGTGTAGCTGAACGCAAAAATCGGGACTTACTTGAAAAAACTAGAGCATTAATGCTACAAATGAATGTACCGAAGAGATTCTGGTCCCAAAGGGTTATAACAGCTGCTTACATCATCAATAGATTACCCAGTCGAGTCTTGGATTTCAAGTCTCCCCTAGAGGTCATGAAAGGAAGAAAAATTAACCTCTCACACCTTAGAGTCTTTGGCTGTATCTGTTTTGTACATATTCAATCTCATCATCGAAATAAATTGGATCCTAGAACTGTTAAATATATTTTTCTTGGTTATTCATCTACACAAAAGGGATATAAGTGTTATGATCCCCAACTTAGGAGATTAATTGTGTCTAAAGATGTTCGATTTTATGAAACTAACACTTTTTTCAGCAAGTCACATGAAATCACAAGTCAAGGGGATGACATCTTGGATGTGTTTCCATTACCAAGAATCGAACTTGAGGCTTTACAACAACAAGATCACAGCCATGTCAACATTGATACGTCTCTCACTGAAAGTAACAATGAAGGGTCTCTTCTTAATGGTACATTGCATGAAGATGGTGATAATCAAGATGATCCTCACAATATGGTACAAGATGTGAACGAGTGTGAGATAACTCCTCCTGCTTCACGACGTAATCCAATGTGTGTTAGGCAACCTCCCACAAGATTTCGAGACTTTGTCACATATAAACCCACACATCCCATCTCAAATTATGCGTCATATAAGAGAGTGACATCAACCCATGCCGCATTCCTCAGCACTATATCGAGTTACAGTGAGCCTCAAAACTTTCATGAGGCCAATAGCCAAGAGGTGTGGAAGGAAGCCTTGCAAGAAGAACTTAAAGCCCTAGATCAACACAACACATGGAGTGTCACCAAACTTCCAAAAGGCAAGAAAGTCGTGGGTTGAAAATGGATTTATAAGCTCAAATTCAAGTCAGATGGATCAATTGAGAGGTATAAAGCAAGATTGGTGGCTTGGGGATTCACTCAAACATTCGAGGTGGATTACAAAGAAACATTTTCACCTGTTGCAAAAATGAACACAGTAAGAGTGCTACTGTCTGTGGCTGTAAACAAGGGGTGGTCCATGTACCAAATGGATGTGAAGAATGCATTCTTGCATGGTGATCTCAAAGAAGAAGTCTATATGAAATTGCCACCCGGGCATCCTCAAAGCAATGAACTGGATTTAGTGTGCAAATTGCACAAATCTATTTATGGTTTGAAACAGTCCCCACGAGCTTGGTATGCCAAACTAAGCTCAGTTCTCACTAGTGTTGGTTTCAAAAGCAGTAATGCCAATTCTTCACTATTTGTTCGCACAGGAACTATGGGAAAATTGGTTATGCTGATTTATGTAGATGATCTGATAATTACAGGTGATAATGATGACGAGATTTTCAACCTTAAATAGTCCTTCAGACAAAGGTTTGCAATTAAAGACCTTAGGATATTGAAGTACTTTCTTGGTATAGAAATGGCAACCTCGCATAAGGGACTCTTTCTTAACCAAAGGAAATATGTCCTAGATTTGCTCAAGGAAGCTAACATGAGTGATGCTAAACCAGCCATTACCCCTCTTGACAGCAAGCTCAAACCTAGCTTGAAGGGCACGTCACTCACGGATATAAGTTATTACCAACGACTGGTTGGTAAGTTGATCTATCTAACAATCACCAGACCTGACATCACATATTTTGTAAGTATTGTGAGCCAATTCATGCACTCCCCGACACTTGAGCATTTGACCCTTGTTGAAAGGATCTTACGCTACTTAAAAGGACCAGTGGGTCGTGGTATCATCATGAAGAAGAATGACAACACACAAATCATGGGGTATTGTGATGCTGATTGGGCAGGGAATACAATCGATCGCAAGTCCACCACTGGCTACTGTACATTTGTCGGTGGAAACTTGGTCACATGGAAGAGTAAGAAGCAAACTATCATCGCCAGATCAAGTGCCGAAGCTGAGTATCGTGCAATGGCTTCAACTGCGTGTGAGTTGATATGGCTTAAAGGTCTTCTATGTGATTTAGGTGTTCCTACAACTCTTCCTATGTCCTTATTTTGTGACAATCAGGCAGCCATGCATATAGCATCTAACCCAGTGTTTCACGAGAGGACAAAACACATTGAAGTTGATTGTCATTACATTCGTGAACAAGTTCAATCACAAGTGATTCAAACACATTATACAAAAAGCTTCGACCAAATGGCTGACATCTTCACCAAGCCCTTGGCTTCTCATCAGTTTTAACGACTTTTGTCCAAGCTTGGATCCATAAACCTTTTGAATCTAGCTTGAGGGGGAGTATTGGATATTAGTTCTTAATTCAAGAAGTAAAACAAGGAATTCTTAATTTAAGGAGTAAAACAAAGAATCCTTAATTCAAGGAGTAAAACAAGGAATCCTTAATTCAATGGGTAAATCAAGGGATGCTTAATTCAAAATAGTAATTGAAGGAGTAAAATTTCCTTATAAATAGCTATACAATTGTAATTGAAACATGAAGAAAATAATAAGAGCTCTTTTTGTGTAGAGTTATTTCTTGTTTTTTCAACGATATGTTTAATGGATTGTTTGCTTATCTAGGTTCATCTAGTGTGTTTGCTTTGACAGTGAATTCTCATTTCTATTTGGACCCAAGATAAAATAATAACACATTCCATAATGCTAATAGTTAATTAATGTAGTCTAATTAATACTGTATAAGATTTATAATATATAAAGTATACGGGAAAACAATATAACACTAATTGTTAATATCTATTCCTATACATATGGAAAAGAGTCGTGGTTTTATATTTATTTAATATATTTTGATAAATAATTTATATTTTTTTATTGTTGATATATTTTGTTTTACAATTTATATATTTTTACTTTCTATTTATTTAATATTTTTTTATTAATAATTTATATTTATTTTAGTAGATAATTTATGGAAGTATTATACTTTTACTTAGTTTTGTATTTATTTGATATATTTTATTTCATAATTTATATTTCTTTTAGTAAATAATTTGTGAAAGTATATTTATTTATAATTTTACTTTATTTGATAACTTTATATTTATTTTAAGATGAATAATATATTTTTTATTTATTTGATATATTTTATTTAAAAATTTATATCTTTTAATAGATAATTGATATAGTGTATTTATTTCATATTTTTACTTAATTTATTTGATAATTTTATATTTATTTTAAGGTATATAATAATTTTTTAATGCACGAGTAGTTGTAGTTTAGTAACATCAAAACTTCATTATGAGGCATGTAAGTATAAGGTCATAGGTTCGATCTTGAATGATAATTTATATTTATTTTAGTATATAATCTATAAAATTGTATTTATTTCATACCTTTTACTTTGTTAACTAATTTTATATTTTTTTAATAAAAATGTTATCTTTTATTAATTATATGAAACAAAAATTTAAGATAATATCTTGATTGGTCAAATTACAAAAGATAATGTAATAATTTGATTAAAATAAAAGAAATAGGTGCCAATTAGTAGATTAAGAGAAAAATGACTAAATCAATTAGCATTTTAAAATACTAAAGTAGCCAAGTTAAAAATAAAAAAAAGATAATAAACAGTCTAAAAATATAAAATATAAAAAAAATTGTCCTAATAACTATAATCTGTGTATATATATATATATATATATATATATTAATTTTTATAATGAAAATTTATTTTGCCTCAGTATTTTTTTTTCTTTTGTCATTATGAAGAATTTAGCAGGGGTAGGTGCAAACTAGTATAATATATAAAATGCTACAGCCTTCCAAATATTGGGAGTTGAAAAGAATATGCGAAACTCCTTACAAAAAATAACTAAATATGCAAAGAATACTAATTTAATTGTTCATGAATTTTAATTCTTCATGAATTTTAAGTTATTATTTAATAATAATTGATATGCTATGTAATAATTAAATAATATAATTAAGTTAATTTTTTTTAAAATCAATATATATTTATATATTGCACTGTTCTACGTTTATAATACTCCACAAACTATCCAATTGTTAACATTTAAATGAAAGCCTTTCCATGCAAAAGAAAGTACATATATACATCTCATGAAACCAATCTTACCTAACGTTATGCAAGTGGTTAAGAATATATAGCTTTTGCATGGTCAACATGGCCTCAAACAAAACTACTATTTTCTTGAAAATAAAATAAAATAAAAAACTAATTTCATATTATCTTAATGGATCAATGTGACCCAAAAAAAAAAATTGTCTTGCAAATTAAGTAAAAGACATTTTTATCCAAAGACGTTGGGCAACCTTACTAAAATATTTAAATTCATCTATTAATCAATTCAACCATTAGTAAATTTATATTCAAATTAAACACGTTTTCAAAAATGAAGTACAATATTTAAATACAAATTTAAGTTATTTAATCTCAAACATTTATGTAAATATAATATAATTTATAGGTGTTATAGTAATCGTTCATTTTTGTGTTTCTGAGCTTTTATAAAAAAAAGTAATTTTGAAAAAATTTAAAAATAGTGAATATATAGGTCAAAAATGAAAACACTCTTTAAAATATTTCATGCAATATTCTCTTAATTAATTATTTAAACAAGTTTAGTTTTTTTTTCCTCCTAATAACCTACTTTAATTTGTTCTTGCAAGCTAGCTAGCTTCCATTGCTAGCCAAAAAACAGTATAATTTTGAATGCAATTAAGAGACCGCAAGTTAAGGCTGCAACACCAGAAGCTAGCTAGGCTACTTTGAATTTAATTGCAACCTATAATTTTAATTAATTCAACAGGAAATTACGTATGATCAACAATTAATTCGCAAACTTTTGACTGCTAATATATATTGACGTGTAAGATATGTTCAAATCAAATATAATCTCTTTTTCTTGAAGTCGTTGAATTGTTATGAAGTACGGGGTAACACAGGGGAAGAAGTTAGATAAGATCAGTTGTTGGGTTACGATTTCATATAGAAATAAAAAGTACTTTAGCATGAAAATTTATCATAAAAATTATAAAATTACGCGCTAAACTTTATAATAATAATAAAAATATCTTTAGTATTAATTCATATATTTTTAAATTTAAAATAATAGTATCGTTATGAATTTTAGACTTACGATGTTGGGTAATTTCTCATTTATTTATCACAATTATGTGTGTATATATATAGGTATGTGTATGTGTTTGAATTAGGGGTATAAAAAGCTCCATTTGATAAAAGTTTTATGTATATTAGTTCTTTATCATCTATTCTAAATTATATCAAAATATATCATTTTTTGGATTAAATATGATCATGATTCATATATAAAATTAACAGATTAGATCGGACAATGATAGATAATTTCATGAATTGATCTAAATATAAATCTTTTTACAACTAAATCAATTATACATTTTTAACATATTTTTCTAATTTTTACAACTTTTTATTTGAAACATTTACATTATAAATAATTATTTTTAAAATTTCTCTCCTATATCTTTATAAATCTAATTTTCTCTCTCTTAAATTTTCATAAATCTAGTTTAAAAATTTTAAACTAAAATTTAAATCTCATCGTATTAATAATTACTTATTCTTCTTATATTTATTATAAATAATATTATTTTATAATTTAACATAATTTGTTTAAAATAAGTAAATAAGTTTTTAAAGTTAGAAAAAGTTTTCTTACCATGTATAATGTTCTTTTATTATTATTATTATTTTAATTTATCAATCTAAAATACATAATACACTACGTCAAAAAATATTTTAATTTAAAAAAAATAAAAAATAGAACATATTAGATTATATCATAGATATTCATTGATTTACTTAATCTAAATTTGTTGAATTTCTTTTAACAATGGATTTGATTGAATGAGATTCAATCCATTACTATCTCTAATTTCATTTTACATGTAATAAAATTATTGGTTAAAAATTTAAAACATCCAAAATTAAGACATTAGTGTATAATTCAATCAATGATAAACTGTCAAATAAATTGAATTTTTTTCCCATTAAGGTCATTATAACAATATTTAGGCAGAAGTAATATATTTGACTGCTCCACTAAAATAAGTTATGAACATTAAATCAGTGTATATAGCAATTAGTCAAATAGGCAACTCCTTATATATATATATATATAGTTAATAGTATCAATCAAATTCAAATGATCTACAAACAATACTAATTCTTGAGATTTGAGAGAGACCAAAGACTAAGGAATAAGGAAGCTGGTGAGCAACATAACCTAATTAAGTAGGAGAGGATCAAAAGACATTGAAAGAGTTATCGGGACACCTATTGATGAATTAATTAATCAAAACTAAATCAACATTCAAAATAATATAATAATAATAAAAAGGCCAACGTCACAATTAATACGAATGAAGCAGAAACTTGTCATTTCTTAGTCACAACAACCAAAAAAAAAAAAGCAGAAAATTGTCATGCAGAAACTTTACCATGCAAGAACGTGGTGATGGTTGAGTCCACATAATAAAACTTTTAAAAGTATTTACATTTCGTAAAGCATCATATTTAAATTTATGTACACTTGAATGGTAGAATAACATAACATAAGCCTCACGTACGTTCAGTAACCTTTATAAGGTGGTGATGTTAGATACAATATTAGGAGGACACGTAGACTTCTCTCAAACAAGGAGAATACGTGTAGCTTATTGAATGGTCAAAAATTTGAAGTCCAAATTAAATTGTTGGAGGTAAGTAATCAATCTTTGTATATTTACTTGGCGTATAATCCTGTTTTTCTTTGTAGATATATCCACCAAAAACCAAAAACAGAGTATATGTCCCAAACAAGTAACATAAAGGGGGGTAGTTGAAACTGATAAACTGCCTTATTGCCTCAATTACAGACCAGTCAAATAAACATCTTCAGACCCAAACCTTATAATCTTAGAGACCCTTTGTGTCCTTCTCAACAAAACACTAAGTTTCAGCACAAAACTTATCAATTAATTAAATGGAGTACTCGGTTGTTTCAGAACTAGAAGGAACGCTGCTTAAAGACCCTGACCCTTTCTCCTACTTCATGTTAGTAGCATTTGAAGCTTCAGGCTTGATCCGATTCATTTTGTTGCTAATATTATGGCCGCTGATCAGAATACTAGAATTGATGGGGTTGGAGGAAACAGGGCTTAGGATTATGATTTTTGTAGCCGTTTCTGGGGTTCGTGAAAGGGAGATTGAATCAGTAGCTAGAGCCGTTTTGCCAAAATTTTACATGGATGATATTGATATGGAAGCTTGGAAGGTACTTAGCTCTTATGATAAAAGAGTTGTTGTGACCAAGACACCTAGGATTATGGTGGATAGGTTTGTGAAAGAACATTTAAGAGCTGATTATGTTATTGGAAGTGAATTGGTAGTGAATCGATTTGGGTTCGCCACTGGCTTCATTAAAGGTCATGACAACATTATTTGCTCTTATATCTGTGAGCGTGTGGCTAAATTGTTTAAAGATCATGAAACTCCTTTAATGGGTTTAGGAAGACCAGATTCAACTTCTTCTTTTCTATCTTTATGCAAGGTTAGTATACTACGATTAATTATAGAGTTGGAATTAAAGTTACAAAATTGCCAATGATTTCATTATGATACAAAATTACAAATTTACATAACCTCTTGATACATGAATATATATATATATATATGTTTTTACGTCAAAAATATAAGTTGTTTTACGTCGTAAAAATAAAATAAAATTATATAAGCAAGTATCTCAAGGATTAACAATTGCACTTTGTTTTTTTTAGGAACAAAAGCATCCACCTTTCATAAACAACCAAAATAAACTTGATCATGAGCAACAAATAATCCGACCACTTCCTGTGATATTCCACGATGGAAGATTAGTAAAGCGACCAACACCTTCAACATCACTCTTAATACTCATATGGATGCCTTTAGGCATTTTATTAGCCATCATTCGCATTGGTTTGGGACTAATATTGCCAATGAAAGTCATTCCCTACGTGTCTTGTCTCTTTGGAAGCAAAGTCATTGTGAAAGGCAAACCACCACCACCCGTCTCTAGCAGCAACTCGGGCGTACTATTCGTTTGCACCCATCGGACTCTCATGGACCCGGTTGTCCTCTCCACTGTACTTGGACGCAAAATCCCAGCAGTAACTTACTCCATCTCTAGATTGTCAGAGATTCTATCACCAATCCCAACCCTCAGATTAACAAGAATAAGAGATGTTGATGCTGAGATGATAAAGGGAGAATTAGCCAAAGGGGACCTTGTTGTTTGCCCAGAAGGAACAACGTGTAGAGAACCATTTCTTTTAAGGTTCAGTGCCTTGTTTGCAGAACTAACTGATAGAATTGTTCCTGTGGCTATGAATTATAGGGTTGGATTTTTTCATGCAACAACAGCTAGAGGTTGGAAAGGATTGGATCCAATTTTCTTTTTTATGAACCCTAGGCCTATTTATGAGGTCACTTTCTTGAACCAGTTACCAATTGAAGCTACTTGTTCTTCTGGAAAAAGCCCTCATGATGTTGCCAATTATGTTCAGAGGATATTGGCTGCAGCTTTAGGGTTTGAATGCACTAACTTTACAAGAAAAGATAAGTACAGAGTTCTTGCTGGGAATGATGGCATAGTTTCATCATCTACTTCTTTTGTTGATAAGATGAAGAAGGTTGCGAGCACCTTAAACCCATTTTTAATTTCTTATGAGAAAATTAAAAACTTAGATTGAATTAATTAGTGTTATAAATGTTTATTAATTTCTTATGTGCTTTCAAGTTTTGCTCCTCTAATATTGTGCATGTGTGCTTGGACTTGGGACCTAGGGTGTTACATAAGATGACAAACTACACGTGTCATAGAAAATTTGAAGTTAGTTGGGGTAGGGTGTATATCTTATTTGTATAAATTCTTCTTTTTCTTTTTCTTTTTCTTTTATATATATACTTTCTTTTTCTTTTATATATATACTTTCTTTTTCTGCTATTAGTTTATATTATGGAATTGTTAAATAAAAGACAAGAATTGCTTATTAATCTTTGATGACAAACCTGAAAAAAGTAAATAATATTTGTGTATAAAAACACGATTTAAATCTTTATTTCAAGTCTAACTTAACAAGTCAACATTCAAAAAGTTCTTTTTGTTTCGTAAAAGAAGAATTGCCGTTTGATGTAATATTGCTCCGATTGTATGGTACATGTAACTTAATTTGACATAAAGAATTGAAAAAAAAAAATACCAGATGCGTGTAAACTCTTACATATTTTTCAAACTTATAATTATAAAATTTTATTTTTTTTACTTAATAATACTATTTATTTAAAATGAAATATGATTTAAGTATAAAGTATTCAATTACAAAATCAGATACCTTAACATATAAGTTATTGATGTCAATTTTTTTTCGTAGAATTATCATCACAAATAAGTTCTTAAAACCTTGTATCACTTTGCAAAGAGATATCCTTTTTGATCATTGATATTTAAGTCAATAACTCTAAAACGAGTATTAGAAAAGATTTACAATTTCATTATAATATTATACAAAAATAAAATATTTATGTGTAATTATCTGTTATGAAATTGTATTCAAAATGTTACAATTGTGTGTACTATATGAGTATATATATATGATAAATAATTAATATTATAGATGTTTTTTTAGATAGAATTGATTTGTTTTATTTTTATAGAAATTTAGCTTTAATTATCTTTAATTAGTTAATTAAATAATAATTATTTTACTATTATACTTATCTTACCACGTGTCGCATAGGAAATTAGGGAGAATGAGATTTTGACGGGGTTTAGTGTTTCTATAATGATATATTAAATAGGATTAACTGAAACAAAGTTGATAACTTGCGGCAGTGTCTGGAAACTTGAAGAATAATTTACTAAATAATATACAAATGTATGTTAACTTTGCCCAATTAAGTAGCCAAAAATCCGCAACTACATTAGCACTGCGTGCGGGAGAATTCTTGATAGTGATTCCCGTCCTTGGCAACCAGACCCAGCTGCTAAGAATCCGAAGCGTCATCAAGAATTTTATTGACTGGGACCAGGGATTTACTTTCCACTATAACCAATGCAGCACTCTTGTATTGCATGAATCTATTAATATTAGTTTGTTCATATAATGTATTCTCTCACACAAACAGAATATTTATAAAGGATTTTTTGAGCAATCGATCACTTTTTTTTTTCTTTTTTTGACGAACCTATTAATATATATGTTCCTTCCCCACTGACCTGAGAATGTGAAAGATCTGCAAATCTGATGTAGAGAAGCTTGAAATGTGATAAAGGAGCCATACCCAGTGAAGTATAAAAGAAGTATATATAATTCTATTTCATACATTATTATACCTATGATTTAGCCTAGTATCCTATACAATAGTGGTCTTTTTATCAAATTCTATACATTTTAACTCATTTGAATTTAGTTGAATGAAAGTGTTGGTATATTATTTTCTTTAGAAGGGATCTTTTTATCAAAATATATTTAAATAATCAATCGTTATGCTTTTTTAAAAAAAAATAAAAAAATTGCTCATTTGTATTAAATTATTAAATTTTAATGTTGATGGACTAAAATATTATCAAAAAAAAAATATCATTAAAACTAAACATTCTAAAAGTAATAGGTAATAAACATGTATAACATTTATCTTTTTGAAAAATTTCATTTTTTTTATTGTGACAAGATTATCTCTTTAATTTGTTAAAATAAAAATATTTAAACCATATATTTTATTTTTATAATTAATTAAATATTAATATTATTTTTATTAAATAAAATTGTTAAAAATAGATAATTTTAATAATAATAATAATTTATATTAAATAAATATCCGGAACCGATATTTGATGTGTTGTTGTGAATTTATGATATTAATAATAACGGAAAAATAAAAGTCTTACCAATAAGAAACGATCAACGAAAAAGCTAACCATTTCTTCAACCTCAAAACATCTTAATCGTTTTGTGCTCCACTTAATCATACCCCGTTTAAGTGTCTACGCAGATTCACCATTATTTTCTCATTCTGTTTTGCTTCCACAACAAATTTAAAAACCTCAAGCCTCCAACTTTGTTTCTGTGAACTTTCTCTCCTACGAATTTATAATTGTATAAAAATTATGCCGATCATTTTTACTATAATTTAAGTTTTTACAGAAAGTTCGTCGGCTTTAATTCTCTCATCCGATACACAACCCCTTCCTCTCTTTCCTCATCTTCCACCCGTAAATTATTTCGAAAAGTTTCTGTATAGGTGGTTGGGAAATAATTCGTATCTTCATTAGATGCCTCCTACGACGTCGTCTTATTGGTGCTACAGGTGTAGCCGATTTGTTAGGGTTTCAAACGAGGAATCCGTCGTTTGCCCCGATTGTGACAGTAGCTTCGTCGAAGAGATCGAAATCCCTCCTCGCTCTGTACATGTAGGCTCCCGTAGGCTTAGATTCCCGGCGGCCGCGATGTACATGATGGGGGGTCAAAGAAATGAAGCCGTTTCAAATCGCAACGATTCAGGTCCTGTTTTTACGAGGACCCGGTTGAACGGCGGTGATCAATCTCCTTTCAATCCGGTGATTGTGCTTCGTGGACGGTCCAATGGGTCCAGGGAAGGTAATGGAAGAACAGAGGGTCGAGGATTTGAGTTATATTACGATGATGGTATCGGGGCCGGTCTTAGACCATTACCACCTAGTATGTCGGAGTTTCTACTGGGGTCCGGCTTCGACCTTCTATTGGAACAGCTCTCGCAGATTGAAACCAATGCTATTGGCAGGTGCGAGCAACCTCCGGCATCAAAAGCCGCCATTGAATCAATACCCACGATCGAGATTAGTGATTTTCATATAACGACGGAACCGCATTGTGCTGTTTGTAAAGAGGATTTTGAATTAGGAATTGAAGCTCGAGAAATGCCCTGTAAGCATATATATCATTCAGATTGTGTTCTTCCGTGGCTTCGACTTCATAACTCTTGTCCTGTTTGTCGCCACGAGTTGCCTGCTGATACCCATAACGTATCTGAGTCGCAAAATGGTCAGGCTCT
The DNA here is from genome assembly GCA_033030585.1 of Hippophae rhamnoides. NCBI lineage: Eukaryota > Viridiplantae > Streptophyta > Magnoliopsida > Rosales > Elaeagnaceae > Hippophae > Hippophae rhamnoides. Next base: position 74,248,524 of record CM065427.1, read on the forward strand.
GCTTTCTAACGATGATGAAAATGTTGGTTTGACCATTTGGAGGCTTCCTGCAGGTGGGTTTGCGGTTGGAAGGTTTTATGGGGGTAGAAGAGGAACTGAGCGTGACATTCCTGGGGTTTACACAGAAATGGATGGTGGATTCAACAATGGTGTGCCTAGGAGGATTTCGTGGTCATCATCTGGAGGTAGAACAGGGAGAGGAAGAGGTGGTTTTAGAAGGATATTGAGTAATTTCTTTGCTCTCTTTGGTGGAAGGTGGTCTTCTGCTTCTAGCTCTACCTCTGGTTCGGAGACTAGAGTGGATTCGCCTGCTTCAAGGGTTAGATTATTGCCGAGTGCTAGCAGGAATACCTCCTCAAGGAGACGAAGAACTTGGTCTATGGATGTTAATAATGGTATCATAAGATGGTAAAATTGTGAGATAGATTGCATATTCGTTAGTCTCTGTAAATATAGAAAGACAACATACTGGTCCCCTCCAAGATTACCGTTTGCTCGTCATAGAGGACCTTCTTAATACCACGAAATGGGAATCTTTAGTGATGTGCAGCTTATTTAGTGCACTGGAAGTCCTTTACGAGCTAAAGAACTACAGGTAGGAGTACTTGCGGAAGTAGTTAAGAGGACAAGAACTTAAAGGGAGGTACTTTACTCTGAGAAGTGGGTGTCGGAGAGCGAGATGGTACACTACCTTGTGCCTTTTGCGTTTCATGCACTGGACTGGAGCGTCATCTGTTTTATTTATTATATTTTTCTTTTCAAGTATTTGCAACTTTTAGTCTGATCAAGTTTGTCAATTTCTGTTTCTATTATTATTTCTCAAATAAATCTATAAGTTTGGTTCGGCATATGAGCATGTGTAATTAGATGTTCCAGCAGCTTATATTTACTTTAAGGCTGTCAAGTTCTGGAATTCTCAGTTACTTGCATTTCACATTGCATTAATGGCAACTCTTCGTCTGAACCGAAGTTCTAGTTCAAGTGAAAATGCTAATTATGACAAATTTAAGATGAATCTCATATGACATGGTACAATATATTTGGCAAGTATAGCTAATAAAATTATATATGAGAAATTGTCAAGTTATTGTGATATATAATAGCCTCCGAAGTTTTCTAGGGTTGTGAAACAACATGCATGTATTGTTAAAGGATTAAAGGAGTGGCATTAGGAATTGAATAGCCTTCTAATACAGGTTAGATATTAAGAAAAACAACTATGGTAGGAAACTTGGTTGTGTATGTAGCAGAGCAGGATATTAGCATTTATTGAATTTTTTTTTTCTTGGGTAAAATAACATTTATTGAAGTTTGAGTGTATGGTTATGAATCTTTGAGAAAATAAACTTGAGATGGTAATTTTTATTGTGAACTAAGAACAAATTAAAAAAAAGGTAAGATAAATATAAAATTTATATAATTATTTTAAAAATAACATTTAGTCTTATAATTATTTTTTTTGTGTCAATTTAATTCTATTTTTATGAAAAATTGATTATGTAAGAAAAAATAATCATTTTTTATAATTTTTTATTTTTTTTCTTTGATTTTTTCTATTATTATTTATTTAAATTAATACAATAATTTTTGTGTAATGTTATTGAAAAAATAAAAAAAAATTAATATAATCATTTTAATAATAATAAAATTAATTTGTTATAAAAAATATAAATATATGATTTAATTATTATTTTTTAATAAATATATACCGTTGAAAATATTTATCTATATAGAAAAGGATAACTAGGAATCCGACAAGGCTTAGTCATGTCACATGTGAGCTGTCAATTGGCATAAGTAATGTATGGTGATAGATGTGGATTGAGGGAATCATCCATGTTGCTTCCCGGTGTGATCAATGGATTTAGATTGAAATAAAATTGGAAATATATATCTATAGAGCAAAGGCCCTCAGGTTCCATACCTTTTGCGTCAAATTAAGGCTTAAGTCACCTACTTCTTAACTTGTATTTAAGCTTTAAAAAAAAAAAGTTCCTGTATGGATTTGGTATATGATTCAATTGAATTCAACGGCTCCAACTACATTTCTAACTATTAAAATTAAAATATAATTATTTAAATATATTGAATACATTTTAATATCATGTAATTATTATTTTATTGTTATAATTTTAAAGATATTTATTTTATATTTATTATTTTTTTAATTTACCTACCTTTTTACGGCAGATGTTGTACGATAGATAGAAGTTGCTTGATGGATAAGACTTTTCATTTGCAATTTGAGTGTGATAGACGATGCCACCCTGATACTACCACTAGAATCATTGTCCATTACTCATGCCTGATCATTCAATACTATTAGAAAAAAAAAATGTACAACCTTCTCTTTCCTTTTTCATTATAAAATTGTGGTTCTTGTGTTTTAAGGATAAAACAAATTCTTTATTAATTTAAATTTATAAATTTAAATTATTATTTAATAAAAAATAAAAAAAGGTTGTCATAAGTACTTCTCACTCTTTGTAAAGAAAAAGGCTAAACATTATTTATAGTTTTTTTTTAACTTTTATCAATAGTCTTTTTACTTCTTTTTTTCATTAATTTTTATAAATTTGATCCAAAATGAATTAAATGTATTAAATTTGAAGAATTAATAAGCTAAATTATATTATCTTGTTTAATCTTATTGATACATTAAAATTTACATATTTAAGATAAATTTATAAAAATTAAAAACTTAGTGGAACAAATTTAAAAAAAAATTCAAAGGACTAAAGTATAAAATTGATAAAAATTAAGAGAATATAGATACTATTAAGAAAAATAATACTAATAAATTAAGGCTTAGTGAGTTCAGTTAATCGTAAGTAAATAATCTAAACAATCTGTTTAAATTGAGAAATTTGTTTTGATCCATTGGATTTAGATTATATTTGAATTTAAAATTATACAATCTGTTCGGATTCGGATCAGATTTGGACTGATTAATTTTATAATTCACTGTATCTAATCCGAACAGAATTATTATTAAATTATAAATAAATACATATTTATATTTAAATATTATATATACCATAATTATATTATATTATTATTTTTAGTTTAAAAAATAAATATAAATATTTATAATAATTTAATAACTTAACATACATACTTTTTATTCTTTTAATTTTTTTAGTTATGATTATAGATAATAATATTTGTTAGAAAAATATCAATTTAAAATTTGAATTTATGTATATCGTGTTATATATATGATAATAATTCATAAATAAATTTTAATATCGACCTGATTTTATCCGATACGAAAAAATATAATATGTTTAAATTCAAATTGAATTTAGATTCAAAAAATTTTAAATCTATTTGTATCTAATTGAAATCATATAGAACAAAAATAAATAATAGATGTTGTAGTTAATAATAAATTAAAAATATATCATATTATTTTAGTAATAATAATTTATTATATTAATTACGATTATAAGTGTTAAGTTATATTTGATATTGTAATTTAGTTAACATCTTACGCTTGTATTATTTCACATTATCTTCTGACATTATTTTTATGACATCTTCTGCTATGACATTATGCAATCACATAAATAGGGTTATACATTCGTTAAATGTTGTACCGTCTGACGTTAAATCGTTCTTGCTTGTCTCTGCATATATACATACTGTCTTCATGGTATTGACGTATCATACCAAAATTTACATCAAGTGCTGCATATATTTCCGAACATTTCGCTCGGCCGGCCGTTCGCGCCTCGACTCGCTTCGCTCATTTCGGCTCGGCCGGCTCACTCAGCTCGGCTCGGCTCAACTCGCATTCTCCTCGGCCTACGACTCTCTCCTCGGCCTACGGCTCTCCTCGGCAACCATTCGCCTGTTGGGTTCCGAGGCTTGTTTGACTCCTTTTTTCATTTTAAGGATATGTCTCCTTTATCATTTGTCTATATATTTGCTTTATATCTCCTCAATTATTTCGTTAAAATGGGCCGAAATGATATCCTAAAACCAATCTCTGCCACCAGCCAGATGATACTAACTACCTAGCCAGCACGAAGCAATGATGAAAAGTTTCTTGAAAGGAGCCTTGGTATAGCGTTTCATAGCGGTGATATCTACATACATCAAAGAAACCCGAAAATAACTCTTATTCTTCGTCGCCTTGAAAATGGGAGAGTAAACATCGTCAAATTATTACCTGGTTAGTAACACAGCTTTACCATGTTACATGGTGAATTTGGGCGTTTGACAACGCGAAAGTTTGGGGAATTTCTTGAGGCTGTTTACTACCAGTTGCTTGACCAATATCAGCTTTTAACAACTCTTGTACCAAAGCAAGGGTGATCAGAACCATTAACCAATTTCTCTGCGAAATGCATACTATTTGGGATCAACTCGGCTCTTTCTGAACCAACTTGGACGAGACAGATTGATCTTTGAGATGTTTGCGACTTACGTAATCCTGACGTCTTGTTATTTTTCTCGTAGCTCTCGTGATCGATTTGAACACATTCGGGCTTCCTTACTCCGCCAGTCCTTTTCCATCCTTGAATCTCTTGTGGCCAGAGCTTGCTCTGAAGAAACTCGGATGGGGGTTTTCAAAGTTCATCGTACTGATTAATGTTCTTGCCACCCGCTTTTATCTCCACAAGGAGGTTAAAGAGGACTTGAGCATCGAGGCTACACCTGTTGTCACAATGACCCCGATCGTGAGCTTCGTGTCCCGTTCGGGTATGTATATATTATCCTGAGAAGGGTCCGGACAACTTTAATAGAGATTGCTTTCGGAATCCTACCGGCGTTCCTCGCGGAATCCTACCGGCATTCCTCACAGGAATCCCTCGGCATTCCTCTCGGGAATCCTGCCAGCGTACTTCATGTAAAAATAGTAACTCATCCTCATTTGCTACTTAGAGGATAATCATGACAAATTTACTTTCTCTACTACGAGAACTTGAAGGTCTTAGCAAACATGTTCTCTCCCATGATCTGGTAATGCTTACTCTCTTTGCCTTGTCTCTCATCAGGTAAATCTTTTATGGTATTTTGATTAACACTTGTTATAACCGTATGACTCGTGATACTCGCATCTTCTCTCACGCGCAATCTTCCGTCTCCGAACCTTTAATTCAAGCGCGATGGTTCACGTATGTATGTTAATCTTTGTGGGACAAGTTTCCACGTCTTATATCACTTTTCGACCGTTTCATATTCCCAGACCTTACTCTAAATCTTATCTCTGTTGGTCGATTATGTGAACTTGGTCTTACTATTACTTTTTCCTCTTACGGTTGTCATGTGTGGGATCCGCAGGGAGCCAGATCCTTGAGATAAGCGCGTAAGGTTGGACGATTATTTGAACTTATCAACCTTCGTCTACCGATTCTCCTACGCGCCGTTCTTTGCTTATACCAACTCCTGTCAACCTATGGCATGCTCGTCTAGGCCGTACGTCCCTATAGGATCTATTTCTATTTCACGATAATGTAAATTGTTTGCCTTGTCGATTGGGAAAACAACAACTTTATGTTTTAATAAAAGTGATTCTACTTTGTCTCCGCTTTTGACTTAATTCATTCGATGTTTGGGGTCCGTCCAACGTCTTATGGGGGGATGTGTTTATTTTGTCATTTTTATTGATGATTATTCAAGATTCACGTGGATATTTCTCGTGAAACATAGATTTGAATTACCCAATTTATTATGATTTTTCCCAAAATGGTTAAAACCCGATTTTCTCAAAATATCAAAGTGCTTAGAGGCGATAATGCTATGGAATATAAAGAAACAAATTTTTTAAATTTTTCTTGACAAAAAATGGGACTCTTTCTCAATATTCTTGTCTGGCACATCTCGACAAAATGGAAGAAATTTTTCGAAAACATATTCTTAATACATTTGTACTCTCTCCTCGTTTCTAGTTCTTGTATCTGAACGCTTTTGGGGTGAAGCCATTTCTTCTGTTATTTATACCATCAATCGTGTTCCCATGTACCTATTATTCTGATCAATCACTTATGAGCTTACTGTATAGTACTTACTCCATCTTATGAACTACTCGAAAGTGTTTGGTTGTGCTGTTTTGTTCTTCTTCACCTCATGAACACAATAAATTAGAACCTCGTTCTCGTCTTTGTTGTTTCTTAGGGTATGGAATAGAACACAAAGGCTATCGTTGTTGGGACCACATCTACAACGATTGTGCATCTACAAATGCGTCATGTCATATTTTGGGAACATAAAATGTTTTCCTCTGTTCTTCATTTCATATGTCATCTCTACCTACACTCTCATTTTTTAATGACCCGACTATTGATTTATTTCCTCACGACATTGCTCCATTACCACTACTTCGTCCGCGTAAACCTGCGATGTGTACGCTCCTTCCGGTGATCTACCCATATGACATCTTCGAAGACCAACTACCGATTGTCGAGTCGTCACTTCGTCGTTCTACTCGTGTAAGTAGTCTTCCTTTTCATCTTCGTGATTACGATGTTTCTCTACTATTTTGTCTCATCATGTAGAACAAAAACTATAGAGAAGCTAGTTCTAACCCTTATTGGCGACGTATGACGGATGAATCTGGGGCGTTAACAAAAGCACACGTACGTGGGATCTTGTTGATCTTCCATCTAATAAATCTTTGATTGGTTGTAAGTGGATCTTCAAAATCAAAACTCATTCGGATGGGTGTACAGAGCGATATAAAGCTAAAATGCGGTTGCAAAGGGTTTTACACGGGAATATGGAATCGTATGAAGAAACTTTTGCACAGCTGTGGCTCGACTACGCCTCTGTTCGAAGTATCATTCTTTGTTCTTCTTTGCCACGAAATTGGAACATGTTTCAAATGGATGTCAAAAATGCTTTTCTCCAATGGAGACATAGCGAGGAAGTTTATATGAAACCTCTCCGGATACCTAGATTCACCTCATCAAGTATGCGAGACCGTCGTGTCTTCTGTGGCCTCGCAAGCTCCTCGAGCTTGGTTTATGAAATCGGCTCTACAACTGCCGACTTTGGTTTCACTTCCAGTTCTTATGACTCGGTCTCTTTATTCGGAAGACTCATTTGGTGTAACACTTCCTCGGCTTTATGTAGATGATATGATCATGCTTAGGAAATGACTACAATGGAATTATTGATCTCGAAAGTTTACGAGTCATCAATTTGAAATGAAAGACGAGTGCGTCTCCGGCTACTTCTTGGGCACTAGAAATCTCATCGATTCTCGAGGATATTATCTCTCCAAGCAAAGTACTCTTCGGAGTATTCTTAATCGAGTGGCATGTGATTGTAAGCGCATCCACTACGGAAACCAATGTCAAACTTACTCCGTTAGATGGTACTATTCTCGGATGCCACATTATACGACAACTAGTAAGCGACCTTGTTTATCTCATGATCCTTTCGTCGATGACATTGCTGTCTTTGTTCATCTGGTTAGTCAATTCATGTATACAACTGGCTGCGATACACCCGTTATCTGCTGGATTCTTGGCGTTCTTCGCTACCTCGAAAACCTTATGTTTCACGGTCTCCGTTTCTCGACAAGTCTAATCTTCTTACTTTCCGCCCTACGATCTTTGATTGAGCGGGTGACAATGATCGTCGCTACACCCGCGGATATTGTTTCTTTCTTGGAAACTCTCTTATATCTTAGCGAAGCGAAAACAATCTCAACTTCTCGATCCAGTATTTGAAGGCTGAATATCGTGCTCTTCTTGTGACACCTGCAGAACTTCTTTGGCTGCTGTTGGTTACTGGCGATATGGGTGTTCTCCGATCATTTACAACTATCCTATATTGTGACAATCAGTCTTATGATTGATTCATCGCGATAATGTATTTAAATGAGCAAACAAAACATATCGAGATTGATTGTCATTTTGTTCGTCAGCGTATTCTTGAACCTTTGTTTGTCCGAATCAATATCGCCATGGTCAAACAATGACATCTTCTTAGCTAAATCTCATCTACAGGGTATATTTCAAAAATTAGTTTCCAAACTTCAAGTTGATTGTTTCTCTTATAGGTGAGTTTGAGGGGATGTTAAGTTATATTTGATATTGTAATTTCTTGTACACATGCTATGACATATTATTTAAGCTTTTCTGTTTCCATTATTTATCTTACCATGTCTGCCTTATTCTGATCGCATAAATAGGGTTAATGTATGCGATTAACCTTTGTAATCTGACGTTCATTCATTCTTTCTTCTTATCTTTCTTGTAAGAAAACTTGTGATGATGGATAGATACGAAGCTGTCAACCCAGAAGGTAATCGAATAGTACTGCGTATTCCTTGTCCGATCCCCTTGACATGTCCAATTTGTTAAGTTTTCAAACATATATTATGCCGAAAATGTCCCCAAATCCCAATCACAAATTCACAACTAACAACCTGCATCCAGCATTATCATAAACATTTAAAGTTGTAAAACTCTAAATGGCTTTATCATTATCTCTCACATCTAATTTAAAACGACTATAATAACTAATTAAAAATGGAAACATAACAAATAGAATACTCTTTGGTTAATAATCATTCTCCCTATGGCCTTAAAATTTTCAAGATGAGATAAACTAAGCCATCTTAGTCAAGCTGATATTCGGTCCGTTAGGTTTGGACAATAGCTAGATTGGGTCCGTGAAAAATTTGAGGCCAACCCAAATACATCTGGTTTGAAAAACACTATTAAGTCAAATTCGACCAATAAGAAACAGCTTTATTAAATCATAGGAATAATATATTTATTAATATATATTTTTGTCAATATCATCCTATATTTTATAGATCTAAGAGACAAAATATCTCATTAAAACCTTAGAATAATGTGGAAGTGGTGAACTTTAATCATCTATACTTAAATCAATAATAAAAATGATATATTTATAAAAAAAATCTATAATAAAAATAAATAAAGTGTTTTGATATAGTGGTTACTTATAACTTGTAATTATGTATGAATGTTAGTGTTGTCAAAAAACTCTTTCCGTTTTTCGTTCTTCATTTTGAATTTATCTATCATTTTTACTCAAAATCTTTACGATTACATATCAAAAATCTTTAGTGGAAATCTTGGAACCCATTGTTATTTTAAATATTACTAATTTATTTTTTATAAAAAAAATTTATTAAAAATAATAAATATATATAATGGAAAAAAGAAAATTTCAAACCAATAAAAAAAATATTTATGTAAAATAGAGAAAGGTAAAATACATTTAACAATAAATATATAATTATTTTATACTAAATAATAAATATATAATCTTTTTATACTAAACAATATTAATAGAATATTGTTAACAATTAGTCTGAAATAATAATAATAATAAATTAAAAAATAATTATAAGATTTTAAATTTTTAAAATCTAAATAAATAATTTTAAAAAAATAAAATTATTAATGTTTTCATAGAATAAAAACATAACTTAAATATTACATATAAATATATAATGTATTAATTATAATTAATTTAAGTTTAAATGTAACTAAATCTATAAAAATATATTTATTAAAATAAGATATATAATATCAAGGTACGTAAGAGAATGCAATATCTATCGTTATAACGGCTCATATTATAAAATATGGAACCCTATTCTCCATTTATCATTTTCAAATTTGTTCTCTATTATTACCTTCAATTAGATAATTCTTGTAGTGATTTTGACTGTCTAGAAAAATTAAAAACCCTAATGAACATGTACAATTATGAATATATATATAGGACGTTAAGTTAATATGATATATATATTTTTTACTTACATATGTAAATTGATCTGATGTAATATCGTAATTTTCTCTCTATAATTATATATTTAAGACAATTAGGAGATAATTTCTTACTATTTATTTATTTTATTAAGATTATCATGTAATTATACTTATATGATGGCTTAATGTTTATTAAACTTGATCTGTTAGTATTTTTGATGACTAGAATTACTCTTTATTTGATACATGAGATGTAATAAATTACACCCGTTAACATTTATACCTAATACTTTAAAAAAAATTAAAGTTATAGCATTCATTAAGGCTTTAAACCTCATTTTTTAAGCCCACAAGATGGGTCCAAAGGTTTAGAGAAATACACGTAATGAAATACCATTTTTAGAGATAAGTTAGGAGTTGATTTACATTTTCAACCAACGTGGGACATAATATGTACTGTATACTTTTGTTTCCGTTAATTTGACTTAAACTATAAGAATATTAACATGCAAAATTTGATCAAGGTGAAGCACGCGTCAAAGTAGTGTGCATCTTGCTGTGTGAGGTAGCTATAACAATGATATATTTTCATGTCATTTATGAAATCATTGGTGAATAAGCTTTTTTACGGTAAAAGTAGAATTTACTGCTTCTGGACCCTTTTCGAAAGAAGTCCAACCATGATGCGAGTAACAGTGGGCCTTGTTTTGGAAACCCATATTAAAGCCCAAGGAAACCCGATACAACCCAACTCAACGCACCGAGTTGAATCAGAAAACCGAAGCAGTCTAACTCGTTCTTGATAGAGAAATGTAGTTTTTTCCGGACATTTCGATTTTGACTAGATTTCGAGTGCGTGCATTTATGTTTTTGAAATCTTCTAGTCATTCGGTTTCCTCCCGATTTCTTATATCTTCCCTCCTAGTTGCTTTAATTCTCGTAATTATATATATATATATATAATATATTAAAGTCGAAGTTTTTAGCTATTGTTTGTTTGCAAAAAGACCTATGATCCTGTCAAGAATATTATATCAATTTTGTCTTCTTTACTCTGCCGGGAATTTCTTTTAATATTTCATAATCTTGTCTTTTTGATCAAATATACTAAATTTGTTACAGTTCTGCAAGCTGTGGTATTGATCCCTATCTTATTATGATTTTAGAACGTGTTGATACGTTCAAAGACGAAATGTGATGTCGAAAGTATATAGTTTTAAGAATCATATATGCTTTCTGTTAATTGCTTAGATCTCGTATCATTATACTTCCATGTGACGGGTGTTTAAGGAAATGATTTTGAGACATATTTAGTTTATTAGGTTTCAAAAATCTTGCAAAGTGGAATGTTTTGATATGGGGATGTGCAAATGTAATAGCATGCTTGTTCAGGCTGTAAAATATATAAACTTTTGTGCCAGAAAATTGAAGGGTATAGTGCTTTTTTGATGCATTTTGAGTTTAAGGGAGGGAAGGTAAGAACAGGACAGCTGGGATTGATTTTTAGTTTGGTGCTCCACGAAAATATGATATCACATTTGTTTCATCACATAGGTAACATAAAAGGATATATCAATCAAGAGGGAAAAACACTAGATATTGGGTACGGCCTTGAAGACGGGTATAAGATTCCATACTATATTTCGTGGTTAGGTTTGAGGGATTTTCAAGGCTTTTTTTATTTTTTATTTTGCGAGGTTTCTCTCGATGATACTCCCATTTTGTTTTTGTTGTACTGTGGGATTTCTTGGTTTAAATTTTGAAGTATTCTAGTTTGTAAGTATGCGTGTGGTGATTATTTTTGTTCTTGAGAGACCTGCAGATCATTTTCACTAATTTGCATATAGATTGTCATTTGAACTTTAATTTTATCTTTCATTTTGTAGCTTTGTAGTTTGTTTTATCTTTAAGACTGGATCGTTGGATTTTGAGAATTACCTTTGTTGCCATCATATCAGTTGCTGATTTCTGTTCCTGTTCTGAATTATACAGATCACTCGGAACATTGTATAGCTGCAGTTGTCCTTTTGTTTTATAGTAGCAACAAATTAGCAACTTTATACTTGCTAACTTCTACCAGTATGAGTTTCGTTTTTCGTGGGACAAGAGCAGATATAGAAAGTGGACTTCCAGAATTCATACCTGAACGACGTCCCCTGGTATTTTGCTCATGCATCACACATGCTTCTCTTATAGGTTCACTAGAAGTCAACAGAGGTTCTGTAGAATATGTATGCATCAGTTTGTCTATGAATCAGTTTTGACATGATTTTCTTGTCTATCAGCGTGTGCATTCGGCGCGTCATGTTAATTCTAATTCATTAGCTTTCCTCGTCACAGGTACTAAACTATTTTTTTATTGTTTATTTTTATTAGTTATCTTTAAGCGATTCTGTGTGCAGATATTAACTTGCTTTGTTGCATTTCTTATGTCAGTTTTATTACTTTTCATGATATTGAACTCACACCAGATGTCTCCTAACTTTTTGGTATATTCTTTCTCTTATTATCAACGTTGAGTTTCTAGTTTGCTGTCACTTTTAGCTAATTACAAATGTAGAAGTTTGATTAGACGTAAATCGTAATCATGAACTTGTTTATTTTTGTAGCTTTGGCTGGTGCTTGGTGTCTTTTTGATGGCCACAACATTAAGAATGTATGCAACTTGCCAACAAGCCCAAGCTCAAGCCCAAGCTCAAGCCCAAGCTCATGCTGCAGCAGCTAGTGGCCTACTAGGACATGCTGAACTTCGGCTGCATATGCCACCCTCCATATCTCTTGCAACGAGAGGGCGTTTACAAGGCCTCAGACTTCAGCTAGCACTTCTTGACCGGGAATTTGATGACTTAGGTATGTTAGCGATGAATATATTTATCAAAATTGAGTATAGCCAGCCACCATAATTTGTTGTACTTATTTGTTGTACTTAATCAAGTTCGTCGTTAGTATATATTTCCCACAGCATTTGAATTTACTCTGATATATTTTATTATTTAATGCAAGATTATGAAACACTGAGGGCACTTGATGCCGATAATGTTCCTAGTGCTCCTTCTATGAGCGAGGAAGAGATCAACGCTTTACCTGTTCATAAATACAAGAATGCAGGTTCTCAAAAGTAAGATGGCAAGCTTTTATTATGTTTAGTATTTTGTCAATGTTTCTTCTAGAGATAAGTACAAAGTTTGTATATGATTTCTTGTTGAGTTTTGATCTTTTAACATGTGCTCTCACATTAAATTAGAGTCTTTACTTTGCAAATTTAAGATTGGCTTCTTGCAGTACTGATGTTGATATACATGTTGAAAACTGAAAATAGAGGGAAAGAATTGCCTCTAAGGCTCTAACATTTGAAAACTAAAAGATCCTATTAAAAAAACATTTGGAAACAAAAAGAGGTTTGTAAATCAATTAGATAACTGTACCTTTAGCAAAAAGGAAGTTAGTAAATCAAATGAAAAAAATGGTTGAAACTTCCACTGTTTACCCTTTCTGTATTTTTCTATCATATGTTAACCTTTGTATTTTATTTGCAGCGCTAATTTGTCCATGCAACAGGCCTCTTCTTCTGCATCTGCTGAGGTATTGCTTATCTATTTGCTTTACTGTTAAGTTCTTTTACTTTTTCCTGCTACTGTATGTGGTTTCTGTTATAGTTGTGTGTATTTATCCATATTTGCTATACTGTTAAATTCTCTTACCTTTTTCCTGCTATTGTGTGTGGTTTCTTTTAAAGTTATTTGTGTGTTATTTTTATTTTTTTCCCAGTGATATAGTTATATGTTTGTTATGTCATTGAGGCCAAATTTTTGCTTGCAAGTTAGATTATAATGTGATCTTGTTGGGCTGATATATGCATAAACACGGTGAAGAGGAAGATCTGAGCAGTGACTTCCTAGTTTGTTAAATTTTATCTATTGCAAATGCAAATGTGCATATATGACTGATTCTAGATTCTGTTATGTATCTTAAACTGTTCTTGTTTATTCTTTTATATAGCTTTTGCAATTCTTCTGTATTGTAAAATTTTCCCTTGCCCCTTTATTATTTTATTCTCTGTTCAGAAGCAAGAGGCTGCTGACACGGCTGGAAACTTGAAGCTGACCGAAGATGAACTTACTTGCAGTGTTTGCCTTGAGCAAGTTAACACGGGAGACCTTATTCGTAGCTTGCCTTGTCTGCATCAGGTTTAGTTTCTTCTGATTATTTATAACTCTCAAGTAATACTCAACATTGGCTTGATCATTTATAATAAGATAAAGAAAATTGATGAGAAACTAATACTTTTAGTTGCTTCTCAGTAAACTGTCAAAAATCTAAGAACGTGTTTCCATCTCCAAGCGAGGTTTTCACTTTTCTTACAAATCCTACTTGCTCTGTGACAACTTTGATAAATGAAATATTTTCATTTGCACTTGCTTTTGGGGATGAACATAGTTTTACAGGAAACATCATATTATATTTTGCCCGATGTCTTGTTGGGTGTCTGCGTAGTTTTATTTAAATATAGGTCAGGTTGTGCCCATTCACCAGGATTATGTTTCTTCTTCTTCTTGTGATTGCAGTTCCATGCTAATTGCATTGATCCTTGGTTACGGCAGCAAGGAACTTGTCCAGTTTGCAAATTCAGGGCCGGATCTGGGTAGCATGAAAATGGACAAGTTGGAACGGATGCTTAACACCTACCTGTCTCTACTTCTACATGAAATGATGAAAGTGCATGTAGCTAAAAACAGCATACATATTTTACAATTATTTTCACAGATTCAAATACATAACAGCTACCAAAAGAAAGAAAATATACCTATATTGGGTCATTACTCGAGTGAGAACATGTTTATAGTTTACATTGGCGTTGTTTTCTCATTTTATGTTCTTTCCTGCAATTAGGAAGGGCTAATCAAGCCTAGGGAAGGTGGCCAGCACAGGCACTTTGATGCTTTAGTCGGTACCGAGCATTGAGATAGATGAAAGTTTAATTTAGTCGTGAGTGTTCATTGTATCTCAAAATGGTGAGAATGGAGGCTCGTTATTGCCTAGGAGTTATTAGTCATTATGCTCGGTGGTCCTTTCTTTGTAGGGAGAGTATGCTCATCGTTCCAAGCTCAATTCCATTAGCATAAATGGACTACTTTTTTTTTTTGGCATTAGGAAGGCGTTTGTCAAGAAAGGAATTTTGTCTCAAGTGGACTTTCCTTTATTGGATAAGTCTTAGTGAGCTTAGCTGAACCCGGAACGTGCTTGAAGTGGGCAAAAGTAGCGACCATGTGTGCTCTTGAACCGTGGCATCTTATTCCCTTATAGATCCAAGCAGACCAGTGGAAAATATTTGCAACAGTAGCATAGACAGACAAATTTGACCTTGTAAAATCACCTATGCTTTTAGCTATGTATGGAAAGGGAAGCAATCTAAGTTTCTTTTTTACTTTTATTGTATTTTGTATGTCATTATCAGTTGGAAAAAATATGGATAAAAAGTTTATATTTTATATAATAAGAATCCATATTCTTAATGTCTTTATTCACGTGTTTTTCGTATTTTGATAATATATATATAACGTGCCAAAAATATAAGAGAATTGAACTCTTAAAGAAACTGCATATGCTGTATTGTGACATCTGGATGGTTATCAACACATGGAAAAATACATAGATACTTTAATATTATTAAGACAATGAAATATCGAAGATATTATCTGTAAATAGTAACTAATAAATATATTAAAAATAATATATTCAGTTATTATCAATTTGTAAAACAAATAATATACTCTACTGTGCTACTAATAATAGTGGTATATTAGTCAAAAACTGTTACTAAATTGATAGCCTGTGCATATATAGAAACTTTTATGAATATATTTTGATCCATGACTGAATGGTGCCACTATCACATGATTGATCTAAAGCTGAAGATGAAGCAAACAAATACGGTAGCCTTGCCTCGTATTAGCACAAATGTTTTATATGAAAAGGGTATTGAACTATTAATAATATGATATGACCGAAGACAGATGTTAGTGGTTTTTTTGTTATGTGAATTAGTTTTGAGGTACGGTGCTTTTCTTCCACCAATAGAACTGACTTGCGGTTTCGAATCCCAACTCAGTCCATGTTCGAGCTACCAATTTTGGTATTATAGGAGTCTCAAACAACACAGTGGAGGACAAGATCCATCACGGGTTATAACTTTGCTATAAAGAGCAACGTTTCTCGCATAGTATTGAACAGCCGCCGTCTCATGAACATTGCATTCGTTCCTTCACTCATAACCAACTCCTCCTAATCACCATAATCGCCTACCATTGCATTAGCAGTCAAAGAAGCTAAAGAGAAACAACCTGTCAAATTTGTAGAGGAATACAGTCATTGATACCTCTTACTCTCTTACATACCATCTTTACTAAATAATCCGAATGGTGATGAAGGTTCAACTCTGATCAAACATATTAATCAAATTAAAGTTTATATCTAGTAAATTGTCATAAATGCTTTCAAATTCCAATGTAAATGTGAATTGTTATAAGCCTCTATTTATTTTCCTTTGCCCTTGCCCGGTCTTTTCTTTGCCTCTAGCTTGGCCTGAATGCAAGGGGTGGCAGCAGCTTTTGCTTCTCTTCCTCCTTGGCTGCAGCAGCTATTTCTCTCTGCTTCTTCAGCTCTCTTTCACAATTTTCCAATTCCAACGTTAATGATCATATTGCTTGTTGCAGTAGGTATTGGAGGAAAACAATTAAGATAGAAACGTGTTTTTGCAGAGTTTGAAATTAGCAGATCGAAAAAGGAGACTTACTCTAGTCTAGCCCTCTCCTCTGAGACACTCCCCAAACTTGAGCCCTTCCGAGGATTGAAGGAGATCAGTTCAACCTCAAATACAAGTGTTGCACTGCACGATATATTGTTTAATGCAGCATTTATTAAATTAGAGGATTTAAGAATTACATATAATTCGTTCAAGTTAGTTCGAGAACTAGTCAAACTTTTGAGAGACTTCTATACACTGCAGCAAAAGGAAATGGTTGCTTCAAAAGTCCTAGCCACCATAAGTTTACATATCTTTTAGTTCATCCCCTATTAAGCGGTTTCACTGGGCACTTGTAAGCCCACCAATCAGATCAGCGTTTTCTGCAAATTTAAATACTAGCAGTAGTTGCCAGAGATAGTTTATAAAAGTGAAACAGGTAAGGTCCCATTTTTTCCCCTGCTGTTTTTCTTTATTGTTTACATGTCTGATCTGCTCCGAATTGTGATCCCAAATAACAATTAAAGATAAATAGAAGAATAACATTACTCTAGTGGGATATCTGGCGGAGAACCAGCACGCACTTCCATAAGCAGATTCTGGCTTGCTAGTAATTTTTGCAATCTCCCCAACCTGATGATATAAGCAGTGAAAATATATTTACAAACAAAGAAAACCAAGACTATGCAGAAGAACAAAACTAAAGGAATTCTTTTACAATAATGCTTAAAAAGCTTACAGTATAGAAAGCATAACTGACCTTCATGGTTCTAAGTGCAATGTCCCAAGCCCTAATTACACTGCCCTTTCAAATCTCAAAAGAGAAAATAGTATTGTCTTCCAGAGTAGTGTCAAAAACTATACCAGTTTCAGCAAGAATGCCTTCATAGTGAACTTTTCAACCAACAAAAACATTACTGATTATAGGTTTACATTGAATTTGTGGGCATACAAAATAATCAACAGTTTATCATTCTAACAGATATGAAGAAGGTCTTATGCTTGAGCATCCATTAATTGGAAAAGAGTTCTTCCGTATAAGCCTCTAAGCATTGCTAAAAGGACTAAATGATTGAAGGTTATCTACCAAAAGACAGGAAGACAATTACATATTGGTCGGTCGTTCTCCTAGTCCCACCCTCTCCAATCCACATCCATGCTTCTATCTTATGTGAAAAGCAAAATATTGGCAGGTTGGTCTCCTAAAACTAAACCTCTGCACATTTCCAATTAAAATATGGGAAGACCATCTACATCTGACATAACATTACTTTAATGGGGGAAGGAATAAAGATAAGGAGCCAAAGAGTAAACATATGCAGGATAAAAGTAAAATGATATCCAAAAGTGTCATGAATATAGTAGTTTATGAAAAATGAAATTGCAGGGGTATAAACTAAAAACTACAACCAATTAAAGGATAGCACGAAAAAAGAAGAAGGAAAGATGTACTGTGTTGAACAAGAATTGAGATCAAACAATTTAAGATAATTGATTCTTAGTCTCCATATTTCTAGTCCTTTGCAGTATGCACTGTTGGGAAATTACGCAAATTCCCGATAAGTCAGATTTATGAGAAAGCAAGAATAGAAAAATAACACACAAATTTGATAATAGAGTTCGGCCAATCTTGCTTACGTCTCCGGACCTATTGCAGATTTTTTTACTGAAAGGGGAGAAATTACACAAGGTGTTTACAACACTCACAACTCACAACCCAATTATACTTAAGAAAATTACTCTCAATTTTCTCTCACAAAAGCTTTTCTCTCTAAGCTTTTCTCTCAATTGGAATGAACACTTTGGATGATTAATTCATTACAATTACACATCTATTTATAGGAAAATTCACTCCTTGAATTACTCCTTAAATTAATGGTTCCTTAAATTGCTCCTTGAATTAAGCTCCTTGTTTTGCTCCATGAATTGCACCATGTTTTGCTCCTTGTTTTACTCCATGTGTTTGCTCCATATTTTACTCATTATTTTGCTCCTTAAATTAAGGAGCTTTATAACAATCTCCAACAATCTCCCACTTGAAGACTGATTTTAATTTGTCTTCACACCTCGATCAACGCAAAGCCTCTTCTAGTCTTTGTTATTTATAGTAATTAAATCAAGTCGAGCACAACTTCGGGCTTGTCATTAGTCACCACCTTTGTTAACATATCTGCATGGATTTTTGCTTCCTTGAATCTTCTCCAAAAGATTAACACGCCATCTTCCAATGTAGATCCAATGAAGTGATAACGAAGTCCAATATGCTTGGTTCTAATGAAATGTCAATTCTTCGCCAAGTTGTATTGCACTTCGACTATCACTACGCAGTAACATTCTTCTCCTCTTGAATCCCACCTCGCTTAACAAACCTCAAGCCATCATCTCTTTACTAGCTTCGCCATCGCTACATACTCACCAGAGCAGATGTAGTGACAATTTTCTCTCGTATTTGGATATCCAACTAACAAATTTAGCTTCAACAAGAAATATATAACCAGCTTCTTCGATCAACTTCACCTCCAAAATACGTGTCTACGCACTTCGTACTTTAAACTCTCCTTTACTAAAGTACAAGCACTTTTCTCAGAAGGCCTCGGCAGATACCTCAAAATCCAATCGATCGCTTCCTAATGAGTTTTCCCCCGGATTTGACATAAACCGCTAACAACTCCCACCGCACGGCCAATGTCCTGGTCTCGTACTGCACTATCGCGACATCAAACTTCCAACGGCCGAGGCATAAGGAACCTTAGCCATGAATTCTTCTCTTCTTCTCGTCCGAGGGGACCGATCCTCGGATAGGCGAAAATGACCGGCTGCGCGCGCTTAATCGACTGGCATCACCCACGTTGAATCTCTTCAAAACACGATTGATTTACTTTGCCCGAGATAACCGCAAGATCCTTTCTTCTTATTTCTTGTGATTTTCATTCCAAGAATCTTCTTTGTCGACCTAAGTCTTTCATGTCAAACTCCTTTGACAATTTGGGCCTCAACCTTTTAATATCATCCATATCCGAACCTCGCTACTAACATATCATCAACATAAAATAGTAAAATGATATAACCGGACCTATATCTCTCAAGTAGCAACAATGATCGCATTGCACTCGGGAAACCTTCCTCAGGTACGAAGTTGTCAAACTTTCTCGTACCATTGTCTCTGGCTTGTTTCTGTGCCATACAAACTCTTCTTAAGTCCGCACACTACGTTCTTCTTCCCTCTTTCTCGAGAAACCTTCTCCGGTACATGTATATCTCTTCATCTAAATCTCCATTTGAATCCAACTGTTCAAGATGAAGATCTTCAACGAGGCTACAATACTCAATACCGATCCGATAGTACTGAGCTTCACAACGGAGCGAAAATTTCAAACAGAGTCAACTCCCTTCCTTCACAAACCCTTTCGACAACTAGGCGAGCTTTGAATCTCTTGGAACCATCACGCTCCTCTTCACCCGAGACACCCATTTGTTACAAGTTGCCTTCTTTCCCAGTAGGCAACTCACGCCCAGTTCCCATTTCGTCGTCGAGATGAGAGATTTCATTTCTTCTTTCATAAAGAAGCTCCCACTCGTTGGAATCTCGAGTCCGATAAGCTTCATCGTAGCATCTCGTGCTCCCTCCATCATTTAGCAACATATAGTTCATGTATCTCCCGTTAGGCACACGAGGTCGAGAAGACCTTCTCAATACACAGAGCCGGAGTGTGAGGTCAGGCAGGCTAACGCCGTGTACTTGTCCAACAAGTTCCTCCTCCGGGCCGAGGACTTGTTACAATTGGTTCTGCATGAAGTATCCTGGGACATCATCTCGCATCTACAAATACCGACTCATTCTCGCTTCCGAGTCATTGGCGTCTATTTTACGTACGTCCTTATACATCACCCTCGTTGAAAACCACATCTCTCACGGATAACTTTCTTCTTTTCATCATCCCAAACGCCGTAGCCAAAATCATCCTCACCATACCAATGAACGTGCATTTCTCGATTCGATCGTTTATTCTCCCCGCTGATCACCGACACGCACAAATGCTACACAACGAAAAACTTTTAAATGTGATAGTTTCACCTCTTTCCACCCCATACCTCCTTCCGGTATTCTACGCTCCAATGGAATGTACGGCCTCGCGATCAAGTAAGCTACCGTGTCGACCGCTTCGCCCGAACCGCTCGCAGACCGACCGATACGAATGCTTTTGGCTCTTTCTCGTCAACGTCGGCTCATACGCCTCGCTACACCATCGTGTCGAGGCGTGTCAGCATGCTTTTTCCATTCTCGATCCCGTGCTCATAGTAGAAATTTTTGAATCTCGTGTCTTCATATTCACCACCATTATCTGCCTGAGCTTTTGATCTTTAAACCCGTCTCATTTTTCACCATAGCTTTCCATCTTCTCGAAAGCCCTCAAATACTTCAGACTTACGCTCTAGAAAGTAAACCCATACCTTCCGAGAGCCGATCATCGATGAAAGTCACGTAAGAGTGTTTCCCACCACTGATGAGACTGTCGTCGTCCCCAAACATCGAGCGTTGAATAAGCTCTAGCCTTTCCTTCTTCTTTGGGATTCTCGCAACTTGTCCGAAAGCCGACTCTCTTTCGTTTCCAAGTATGCAATCTTCGCACATGTCTATCTCCGTAGACCGTAGACCGAAGTTTACCCTTTGAGCCGCATAATCTTCATCCCCTTCTCACTATACGGCCTAGTCTCTCATGCGCACAGATTTGGTGTTTCATTGCTTCGTCGAATCGTACTGAACAACGTGCCTCATGTCATGTAAAGAAGTTGCCACTTTTTCGCTCGAGCAACCCACATCGCACCCTTTGAAATCTTCCAATCATCACCACAAGATCGTAAATAGCCTTCACCGGCCAACCGCCCCACCGAGATTAAGTTCCTTCCCGAGATCGGGAATACGCCCGACATCTTTCGCTTCCCAAACAGATCCGTTCAACTTTAATCTTCACTACACCTTTGCCAATAATAAGCACATGGTTGATTATCACCAAGATATACCTTTCCAAGGTTTCCTGGGACATATTTCTCGAAGAATTCTTTTTGTGAAGTAGCACGGAACGATGCTCCGCAGTCTAACACCCAAGATTCTTCGCTCTCCAAAAACATATCAATGCATCGTCTCCTCCCGGCGTGGAAGCAACATTTCGCCTCTCGCTTCACTTGTTTGTCCTTCTGCACTCTTGCACCGATTTTTGTAAGGCTCCTGCTCTTTCCACAATTCCAACACTCGATAGTCTTCGAAAGCCATGTGGAATTATTAGATTCCCGGATTCGGGACCTCTTTGGTCTCTTTGATCTACCTCGCAGTCCGTTCCGCCACGTCCATTCCCTTTGGTTGAATTTCTTCCCTCTCGACTCGTATGCAAAACTAAAAGTCGACGATTCACCTCGACTCTCACGCCGGATCTCTTCACCGAGAACCAGATCACGAACATCATCAAATTTCAACTTATCGCTTCGACGAGCTACCACAAACCGCAGAAGATTCCAACTTTCTCGGTAAAGATAAAAAGTATTAATGCTCGTACTTCTTCATCGACCCTAATTTCCACCGAACTCAACCTGGTCATGGACCGTGCCGAGTCTATCGAGATGTCGAGCCACCGATACGCCTTCATTCATTCGCAAATTGAACAAACGCCTCATCAAGTTGCACTTTGTTCGAGGTCACGCTTTCTCATACATATTGGAGTAGAGTTGGGCCATAAGACCCGTCCGTGGTCTTTTTCCCTTTGCTAAGGCCAAGGCAACATTATTACGGATACACATTCAATAACCTCGAGGTCATTCTGCCTGTAAGATTCCAATCTTCTTCCTTCATAGCTCGGTTTCTTTCCCGGTAGAGGTTGATATAGATTTCTTTGATACGTATAATCCTCTATCCGCATTTTCCAAAACCCAAAATCAGGCCATCAAATTTCTCGAGTTTCACCCTTCCTTCATCTACTACTATCGCTCCCACTAAAATCCGACTTCCTCCTGGATTGTTTCCTCACTATTTCTCGTAAATCACCGCGGTATTAGAACACCTCCGCCAACGAACAAATATCATCAACAAAATTTCACTATTCACGTAATTCACTATTTACGTAAATAGTAACCTTGCGTAAAATTGACAGAATCACCACCAATAGCTTTGCATAACTAGCTTGTTTCGGGAAATTACGCAAATTCCCGATAAGCCGATGGCGAGAAAGCAAGAATAGAAAATAACACACAAATTTGATAACGGAGTTCGGCCAATCTTGCTTACGCCTCCGCACTGATGCATTTTTTACTAAAAGGGGAGAAATTACACAAGGTGTTTACAACACTCACAACTCACAACCCAATTATACTCAAGAAAATTACTCTCAATTTTCTCTCACAAAAGCTTTTCTCTCTAAGCTTTTCTCTCAATTGGAATGAACACTTTGGATGATTAACTCATTACAATTACACATCTATTTATAGGAAAATTCACTCTTAATTACTCCTTAAATTAATGGTTCCTTAAATTGCTCCTTGAATTAAGCTCCTTGTTTTGCTCCATGAATTACACCATGTTTTGATCCTTGTTTTGCTCCATGTTTTACTCCATGTGTTTGCTCCATGTTTTGCTCCTTAAATTAAGGAGCTTTATAACAATCTACAACATGCACATCCATAAATAACCAATTAGGATTACATTGAAACTGTGGGTAAGAGTTTCTTCAAGTATAACTTGAGTCTTACACTTTAAATAATTTAATTTGAAGATTTAAGTTTAAGAGGAAAGTCAACACCCATAAATAACAAATTAGGATTACATTGAAACTGTGGGTAAGAGTTTATTAAAGTATAACTTGACTCTTACACTTTACATAATTTAGTTTGAAGGTTTACGAGGAAAATCACCACCAAAAAAATAAATGCATGAAATCTGCTTCAGAAAGAAAAGTTCAGCAGCAAATTCATTTATACAGATAACATGCTTCCAAGTCAGTGCCTCCTAGTCCACATATCATTTATCAAAATAAAATAAAGGTGAATAGCTAGTTTAGTAAGAAGTAGAAGGATCTAATCGCTTGACATACCATCAACAAGAGGAAGATCTTCCGTTGGAGAAACTGCACAAGGTTTAGCATGCTTTAAAATAGTCTTGACTACACCTCCGTCTCCGGTTAAATCAACTGCATCACTCATGTTTGCAATCTCTTAGTATTCTGATGATGAAAGTGGAGAGTCAATGCACAGAAAATTTGTGTACTAACCAGATTTGAAATTTAAGTGGATAGAAAACCACTCTGCGGATCATAAAACAATATTAACAACTGCTCTAATTTTTGCAGTAACATACGTGATAACTATTTTCTTGTTACGCAATTGTTTGGACTCATGGACCTACCTGTAGCCCGGCCCAAACCGTAACACGGAATACTCTGGATGGTGTATCTGACTCTGCACACTTAAAATGCACCAGCAAGAAGGAGGTCGGTCACAGGAACCACTCCTCCTGTAAAGTTGACCACCAGCTCGAGCTAAGATCAATCTCAATTCATAAAATGTTAAACTTTATACTGATTGTATCCCCTGACATCCATATATGTGTACACATTATGAGATTGATACATGTACGTGTAATGATCTCGAACTTAGAGAGTTTTGAGCACTCATGCTTTAATCTCTCAAGGTATCCCTTCGTCTTACCATCCCTGTCTTCAAATGTCCCCAAGAACTAGTTGACCACTAGTTTGGAATCGCTATGTAAGGTGATCTTATCCGCCCCTAGTTTCTTTGCGGTCATAGCCACAAATATAGTCCCCTTGTATTATGTGACATTATTAATTGCTTCGAAATCCAGTCTGATCGCATACTCAAAACATTTGTTGTCGTAATCAATTATGACCACCCCTAGTCCCGCATCATTGAAGTTGTGTGCTCCATCAACAAATACCTATCAAATTGGGCTTTTCTTTTGGCCTATCCCACACAATTTCTTCTGCTCCTCATCGATGACAACCTCTGGCTACTCACTGAAATCAGCCACAAACTCGACCACTGCCTATCCTTTGATGGGTGTTCTAGCCATGAATTTAATGTCACTCTCTCAATTCAATGACAATCTGTGTCACCCTTCCTACTACATCTGACCTCGTCAGGATACTTTTGAGTGGATGGGAGATGGGTACCACGATTTTGTGTGAACCGAAGTAATGCCTGAGCTTTCACACTAAATTTGAAAGCGAAAGCTAATTTGTCAATGGTTAGATATTTGCTTTGGGCATCCGTTAGGACTTGGCTGACGTAGTAAATAAGTGTTGAATCTTGTCTATTTCGGCTAAGAGCACGATGTTGCATGTTTGAGGGGCCATAGCCAAATACAAATAAAGAATCTTGCCTTGGGAGGAGGCTGACCAAGACAGGGGAGTTGCTCAGGTACTTCTTGATTTCCTCAAAGGTTTCATCATAATCCTTGTCCCAAAAGATTGATTTGTTTTTTCTGAGCATTTTGAAGAAAGGTATACACTTATCGGTGTATTTAGAGATGAACTTGTTTAGTGCCACTATTCTTTCATTTAGTTGTTGGATTCCCTTAAGGCTGGTAGGTGGCTTTATGTTCACAAGAGCCTGTATTTTGTCTATGTTGGCCTCAATCCCCCTAACTGACATGAGATACCCTAAGAATTTTCCTGTAGTAACACCAAAGACACACTTGGGTTAAGCCACATGCCGTACCTTCGAATTACTGAGAATACCTCCTTTAGGTCCTTGATGTGGTCCAAGGGTTAAGCTAACTTCACCACCATATCATCTAAATAGGCCTTTAGATTCCTTCTCAGCTGATTTTCAAGCATTTTGTTAACTAGACGCTGGCATGTATTGCCTGCGTTCTTTAATCTGAACGACATCCGTGTAACAAAATGTTCTCTCTTCTATGATAAAAGATGTTTTCTCCTCATCCTCAAGGTGCATTCTGAAAATAAACCGACCTGAAAAGAAAGTAAAAAAGCTTAGACTCTTGAGGCTTATACTCTAAAAACTTGAACAAACAAAACTATAATCTGAACTGAATTCTTACCACCGAGCTAAAAAACCTTTGATAGCTCAAACTGATGTGATAGAGCATTTTTTCTTTACTATTTGTCTGTTGTGTAGGAAATGATCATAAGTTTCGGCCCAAGCACCTCTTTATATAGAGGCACCTAGTTTCTCTCTTCAATCAACTAACATGTATTTATTAGGGAAGTTCAACGATTCGTATCCGTTGTCCGTGAATTACTCTTTTACCTCAATCTAGAGCTCGAGCTGAAAGAGTAGGGGGACTAGATGTTTTGACATATGGATCGACCTGTAGCTCGACCCGAACCGAAGTGAAAAGCCCGAACCGTAACACGGAATACTCTGGATGGCGTACCTGACTCTACATACTTGAAATGCACCAGCAAGTAGGAGGTCGATCCCATGGAAGCACTTCCCTTGTAAGTTTGACCACCAGTTCAAAGTAGGGTCAACTTCAATCCATAAAATCTTGAACTTTATGCCAATTGTATCCCCATGACACCATATATGTGTACACATTACGTGATTGACACTTGTACATGTAATGTTCTATAAATAGATAAATCTCTTATAAAATCCACACATTTAGTCAATTATTTTGACTTCTCTCTAAGTTCTCACTGTAAATTGGATCAACCCCAAACAACAATAAAGCAAAGCAAAAATATTAAGGAAAATTATTTCATCGCTATTGATGCATGATATCAACAATGGCATACCTGCGGCTGTCTCCTAATATTAATCCAGGACACTAAATTCTCCACACCTGATTGAAAATATATATATACCCAAATTCTATAAAGTCTGATTTATCTTCTTTCATATTTCTTCTCTCTTTTTTTTCCATGGAAAATAAACATTCGCGAGTAATCCAGTATGCTTCAAACTTGAATTGCATGCAAGCCAAACACCAAAATTAAATTTAAAGCAGTTAAATTGGGGTTTTGGGTAAGTCCCATAAGGGCGGCTCACAATCCCAATGACTTCAATCTAGATTATCATAAGCTAACAAAAATTAAACAACAGAAATATAGATAAGACTTTCAGAAATGTACAAACAACAAATTAAGTAGTGATGCACAGGGATTATGCTAAAAACACACAAATTCAGAAGGATAGATGATAAAATTGGAGTTAAACTAACCCGTGACGATGCAATAGTAAAAGATGCGAGACGCAAAAGAGGATCGGATTGAGTTGGGAATGGTATATTCGGTGGAATAGTCGAGTAACACCGGCGGCCATAGGCCTCGCCTCCAGCGTCTGATCAAGTTAAAAGAATAGCGTTGTTGTTAAGCTGTGATGGAATAATCTTTATTCGGATTGGTAATACAGAAAGCTAGGAGCCCTAATATCCATACGCGGGTATAGTAGAGAGCGTCATGTTTGTGATTATAAACGAGACGAAAGCGAGAATAATTGACACGCTGCTCATTGTTAGAGTACCCGCCTTTTACCGACTTTTCAATCTTATTAATATTTTCATTTTTTGGTCAAACTTCTTAAAAATATATAAAAATACGATTTTCTACTATTTTTCCCTTTAAAATTTTAATCGCAATCGTCAAAAAATTTATTTTTATAAACACAAAAATTATTGGACAAAGGAAGAAAAAAATAACATCTTTAACCTTAAAATCATAAAAATAATATATATTTTATTTAATTTATATATTTTAATTTTTTTTAAAAATTTATATATTATTTTATTTTAATATAATATAAATTAAATTATAATTATTTAAAATTATTTAATTTAATTATATTTACTATTATTAAAATATTATTTTTATTATTATAAATTTTAAAGATATTTTAATTGTTATAAATTTTAAAAATATTATTATTTTATTATCATGACTATAAATATAATTTTTCAATAGGATTCGTGATAACTCGTGTCTGTTTAAATGTATGTCACACACCATGACGTGTCCTACTATTTTAACAAGTATTTCTTTTGTTATTATATTATATTTACGTGTGTGGATGTTGAAAGTAAGATATTTTCTTTTTTATTTAATTAAAAATATAATTTTATATATTATAATTTTTATGAAAATTAAATAAATAGTTAAATTTTATTATTTTAAATATATATTTATTAAATAGATAGAATAAATATATTATATTTTTAATATAAATTTTTATAACATTTTTACAAAAATAAGATATTTATAGTATCATATTTAATAGATAGATAATTAAAATATACCTTAATTAATGATAACGAAATTAAGTTACATTTTTTTTATATTTATCATATTATATTTTTTTCTCAGCTTACTTGTAATCTTATATTTTAAATTTAAAATATCTTAAATATACATTCTATTTTTTAAAATTAAACCTAATAAAATTATAATTATAAAAATCTCATATTTTAATACATGTTTAGTAAAATATAACATTGTCAATTTTTTAACTTTAAGGTCTAATTTCCTTTTTTATTATTAATTATTAATCAAAACATTTGTTATTGCACATATTTACATGGTTGTATAAATATATGATTATTATTAAAAACAATTAATTTATTTTAAATAACATAATTAAAGGTTTTACTTTATCTATTTAACAATTATTGCTACAACGACTATTAAACATATCTTAGTCACTAACATTACAATTTAAAAATTAATTTGAAAAATATTAAAATAACGCATAATAACTTATTTATATTTTACCAAACATTTAACCGATTATTATTATTATTATTTACTTTTTCAAAACATAACTACAATAAAAATATTTTATACATTCATGAGTAACAAACCATCCCAACGTTGCATTACCATTATTATTTATTAACCACTGCAACACTAATTTGAAAATTAGATTGGCACATTTTTGAAAAAATATTTTATCAATATTCGGTTCACTCGTAACAAAATTTATTTATTATCATTTAAGTTATAAGATTGTATTTTTATAAGAAAAAATAATAGTTTAAATTAATTTTTTTAATAAAAATGTATTTTAATATCTATTTATTATGTGATATAATATAAGTCCACTGATTTTATAAAAATATATCATAGAAATTTATTTTATAAATATAATATATTAATATAGATAAAATTTAATAAATATAATTTAAAGAACATTTTTATTAAAGTAATTTTGTTTACCATTCGTCATTTTTATAATTTCTTTTTTTCACACACGACACGGCTACAACAAATCTTTGCGAATCCCAAACATTGCATTGCGAATTTGCCATTGAACATGAACCCAAAGTAAACAGCATTACAGAACCGATAGCCTTCCCTGACTTAATGAATGTTAAGTTCGCATCAAATAAAATAAAATTTTTACTCGGTCAAGCTACAAATATATTTTAGAAAAAAGTATTTTTTATATGAAAGAGATATATTTAAATATTTATGATTAAAATTATCTAAAGTATTATAACTTATAATAAAAATTATCTAAAAATATAATAATTTAATAAATATTAATATTAATATCACGTTTATAATTGTTCAAAACTAAAATTAAAATATACTTATTAAAATATAAAGAATAAAATATTACTTAAGATTTTAAGTTTTAGAGTATATTTAAAATATATTTTTTAAAAAATAAAACACTAAATGTCAAAAATATATTTTTTATCTGCACTTGTTTTATCAATTTTTTTGAAGCGAAAAAATATGTTAGTTTTGTATAATGATAAAAATAAATAAAAAGCTATGTTAAAAATTTCAAATAATTTATTTAAAAATAAAATATAAAATAATATAATATTAGATAAAATCAAATACAATATAAAAAAATTGACAATATAAATATTAAAAAATTTAAAAGTTTTAGTTCGAAGTTTCTCATAATGTTTTTTTTATCTTATTTTAATTTTTATAATTTTTGACATTTACATTCTAATATTATGTACTAAATTTAAATATATGAAATATTTTTTTTATTAAAACATATTAACTTAAGAAATATTTTTATATAATATATACTATTATAATTTTATATATATAATTAATTAATTTTACTCAAATACTTTAACAAAAATACACACATTCAACTATTTTAATAACTTTTTGTGTACAATTAATTCTTTATGATAAACTAATTAATGTTTGACAAATACGCAAGGAAAATAACATTTTATTCACTATACATTTATGCCATTTTTGTCCACACATATGTTAAAAAGTATTAATATATACAATGATATATCAAAAAAATTTAATAATATATATTATTATTACAAATAAAATATTTATTTAATATTAAAAATATACATATAATTAATTTTTATAAAATTTAATTTTTGATCTAGACTATAGTTCGTGTAGTGCATAATGTGTTTCACACTATACTCATATATTTGTTATTCTTAGAATATATTGCTCATTAAATATATTATTTTATATCTTTATGAAATATTGGGTATTTTTTTAAATAAAATTATTTTAATTTTAAATTTTATTTGTCAAAAATATCATATCATCAAGTATTTCATAAATAATGGATAATTTATCTGTATTATCATGTTAATTATGTTGTAAGTTGTAATATATCTTAATTTTTATAAAATAAGTAACATTTTATTTTTAAAAGGGTAATAATATTAACATAATTATTTTAAATATTTACACAATAAAAATATATTAAAAATGCATTTTACTCATTATTATTTTTTGAAATACATTTTACTTTTATTATCATTACATGTAATGTTGTTATCATTTAATAAATTTGCTTTTATTATTACATGTAATGTTGTTATCATTTAATAAATTTGCTTTCAATGAATTATTAGTGCAAAAGTATTTAAATTATTATAATATTATTATTTTAAATAAATTATTCTAACATAAATGTGAAATAAGGATCCAAGTTATGTCTTAAATATTTCTTTAATTTTTTTTAACAAAATTATTAAAAACTAAGTCAATTTTGAATATTACATGAATAAAGTAAAATAAAATTTTAGGACAACAAATAATAAAATATTAAACAAAATATATATAATACAAACAAAAACAAAATATATATAACAATGAATATATAATCTTTTTATATTTATCTTTTATAAAATATTATTGTACAAAATAATTATAAAATTTAAATTTTTAGAATTGTTGATTCTATAAATTGAAATCATTTGTACATTTTTCTACTTAATATTTATTTATTTTATTCAATAAGTAGTACTTTGTAGATTAAAAATATTAAAATATAAAATTTATAATAAAATGGAATGAAAATACATTTTTCAAAAAACAATTATGAATTTTTTAATGTATGATAGATCA
This sequence comes from Hippophae rhamnoides, assembly GCA_033030585.1. Classification (NCBI taxonomy): domain Eukaryota; kingdom Viridiplantae; phylum Streptophyta; class Magnoliopsida; order Rosales; family Elaeagnaceae; genus Hippophae; species Hippophae rhamnoides. The sequence continues at coordinate 74,279,288 of CM065427.1, forward strand.
AAAAATGTCACATGAATGCTACACAAGCAATGAGAGCCAATCAGGATGTGTTACACATACAATGGACCAATCATCACCACATAGACGTCACACAAGTAAGGAGAACCAATGGGAGAGCGTTGTGTGCATAGGGTGATATAGGTGTTATCATGTATTACCACAACATTCATTCCGTGTTTTATTGAGCAGTCAACGTGCGCACCACGAGTTATCACGATTTTGTCTGTTTGTTCTATCAAGGTGCCATGCAATCGAGATCAACAAATCATAACGTGATGATTTGTCTTATTTTTGTCATCTACCACGTGCTGAAATCCTATTGGTTAACACTGTTTAATTTTTCTTTTTCATCTCAAAGTTTATTTAAAGTTGATCTAACAGTCTAGATTCCATATGAGCTTAATTTAACCCTTGGCTCCAAAAATCCTATAAGTTGAATTTGATATTTTTTTATTAGTTTTTGGTGTTAAGAAAAAAGAAAAATATAGAAAAAAGTTTAAAAAAATAGAAGATAAGTTTAAATGATATACAATTTTGGTGTTCCAGTTTAAGAGATTGATTGTATTTATTATTATTCTAATTTTCTTATCAATTTTTATATATTTATTTATAAAAAATATGATATTTATGAATATAATTATGTTTAGTTAATTTATTAATTTAGGGGTTTATGAATTCAATTTTTTATATGTGTTTATCTAATATTTTATCTCATTTATGTTTTCAATTTACTTATATTATTTAATATGATTTTTATGTTATTAATTATTTTGTCAACAATTAATTTGTAAAGAAAATTAAATATATATGAAAAAATTATTTAATTATTTGTCTTGATTAAATAACATGCATGTTTTTAGACACAAACATATGATTCTTATGTATATGATCAATAATTGATAAACTTAATAAATAGTGTGTAATTTAATTGATATGAGAGTATGATTAAATTAATTATTATATGGTGTGTACTTTATTTGAGAGATAAATAAATGACAAATTAGATTCAATTAATCATGTAATTGATTGATAATTAAATTTGAAGATTTTAATCTCCTAATTGATCTAATATTTGTATCACAAAATTTTCATTTATGTTCTTAGGTGTAAATTTAGAGTTAATTAATTAATATTATTTATTTATTTTAGTTATTTTTATTTTATTTTTTAAAACACATACAATTGATATTTTTTATTTTCAAAATTAATTTATAATAATGTAATATACTTATAAACGATATTTTGTTATTATTATATTATTTTTTCTATACTTATACTTACGTATATCTATTACACACAATTTTTATCGATCAATAATTTAAATAATTTTATAAAATAAAAATTATTAACTTTTAAAGAAATAAAAATAAAAAATATATAAGACATAATAATTAATTAATTTAAATTTCAAGTATAATTTTTAAAAATAAAGAATTCAATTCTTATCTTTTATTCTAACTTACATTGTAAACATATGAGAGTTTTTATTTTCTATTTCCTATTCTCCCCTTTATACCCTTCATTATTGTTACTAACCTAATAATATCAGGAAGAAAAATTTGATAATCTCACACGTGATGGAAATAAAATATTAAAAAGATAAAAAAAATATTAAAATTTATAATAATAAAAAAGTTATTTTTATAATATTAAGCATTATTTAATTATAAGCAGTTTAATATTAAATAATATAAATAATTATAATTGGATGGTATTTAAAATAAAATAATATATTATAATTTTTTAATTAAGAAAATGTTTGTAATGAATATAACAAATATTATTTTTATATTTATAAATTTTAAAAATAAATATTTTTCATGAAAGAAATATTTGAGTTCACGTGTTATGAATGTGAGAGAGGACGGATCACAAACTTGGCTATTAAAAGTACGATATTACCCCCCATAAAAGGACAACGGTCAAAGTGGTCCTAACACGGTAAAATAAGTTGCCGATAAATGATAATTAGGCGATTCAGATAATAAACACGTTGGAATAAGAACCATATAACTTCTCCAACTCTAATATGGGTCGAAGACAAATTGTATATTCATCATGCACCATTAATTATATAATGTTCTAATCCATTAAGATATAAAATATATACAATAATTTTTATTAAAATACATAATTATTAATAAAATTAATATTAAATGCCACATTATATACTCTTATATTAATAAATAATTATCATGAATAAAAGTGTTTGTAGAAATGCCAGCAATCCAACGGTACTCCCCAACCCCTCTTTCTTATTGATTCAAGTCGACACTCACACACAGTTAAAACACTTAAATTAATTTTAAAATAATTATGTATTTACTTTCAAATATGTCTTCGATAAAGTGAGGTGTGGCATAATTTACATTCACATTTCAACACAAAATGTTTATTGGATAGCGTAGGGATTTTTCATGAAAGTTTAAATTTTTTTTTCTAAAAATTATATATTTTAAATTTGAAATTAAAAATATTACGTTGAAAAATAAAATTATATCTAATAATATTAACCGTAATATACATATTATAGTATAATTAAATTATTTATTTTAATTGTTATTAAATAACTAAAATAAAATATATTTTTATTATAATATTATATTTTTACAAATAAATACAAAAAAAAAAATTGTATGAAATTTAGATTTAGATATTTGATAGAAGGGAGAGTATAATTCTTAGCCCACCCCACAACAATGTTTTCTCCATTGAGTTATCCCCAATTCTTCATCGATAAAACTTGGAATTTTATACGCAATTATCTAATTTGATGGGAAATAATTAACAATGGTATTTCCAAAGAGTAAATTTTGTTTCCATATCTTACCGGTATTCAAGTCAATATATTAGTATTATTTATATTTTATTTTAATAAATCAATTCATTTCTTTTAATTATTTTAAATAATATTTATTTTTATTTTTATCAAAATTAATAACATATATTCTATATGTTGTTAAATTATACAAGTAAGTTTGTATAAATTTAAGAAAAAAGTAGCCAATAATGGCTAAAAAAGATATAAATAATGATTTTAATAATTAAAAAACATTAATATTAATAATATGAGTTTAAATTTTAATAACAAAAAAACATTTTTTGACTACTCATCGAACTTTATATAATAATAGTTAGAATAGTTTAAATTTATGATTCTTTTTTTTAAGTAAATACATTATTATTATCATCAATAATATGAGTTTAAATTTTTTAACAAAACGATAAAAAAATATAATAAAAAAGTATATTATTAATTTTTTTATCTCGTAAAAAATATAACCTTAATTATTTTTTCTAGTTGTTTCTTAAATTTCATTTAACATGTACATAGGATAAATTTTGAATAAAAATGATTAAATATTATTTAAAATGATTAAAAATACAATTAATATTTAAATTGTGCTATTAAAACAAAACCGTTTAATAGCAGTAGATATAAAGAATAATAAATATTAATTAAAAACTTCTGAGATACTACTCCCCTAAAATTTTGTACAAGGAGTGTATATACTTTAACGAGCTGTTATAGTAGATGATAATTTAGTAGTAAGATTTGAGAGAGACTAATGTGACACAACCCTAATTATTATCGTAAAAATTATTTATTTTAATAATAAAATATTTATTTGAAAGTAAAATCCATAAAAAAATATTTCATAAAATTTTATTATGATATCAATAAAAATAATTATATTAAATTATTATTAATTATAAATACATTAAAGATAGGGAGAGAGATGCAATAGTATATTAGTATTGTTCGATTTTCAAATTATAAAAATTGTTTCTTAATTCTCATGCATTTTTAAAATTAAAAAATAATAGTATTATTCTAATAAGATACTTTTTCAAATTATTAAAATATAATTAAAAAATTTAATATATTACAAATTTATCATTTATCTTAAAATTTGACAAGATAATACATCATTAATAAAATTATATTAAATCAATTATGTTTTGTATTTGTGATATTATTATAATATGTTGTCAAAGTATTTTTAACCCATTGCATCATTTAGGAAAAAAAATTATGCCATATTTTTTCTCCGATATATAACACCAAATATTTTTCTTTCCAATCTTATTTTTAATTAATTCAGTTACAATTATTATATTTAATTAATAATAATAAATTTAAAAATATATATTTTAAGAAAAGAAATAAAAATTATTAATTAAAAAAATTATATTTACTATATAAATGCAATTGAAAAAATAATTAAATATATAGAGAGAGACACATCAAGTATTATTAAATAATAAATTATAATATTTAATATATATTTGTAAAAAAAATTAATACAAAATTATATAATTTTGATACGAAGATGACACCACTAACCGTCTTAAATTTAGGATAATTGCTAAAACTTGTAAAGTTAAAAGGTTTAACTACTAACTCACATATTACACTAATACAAGTGTTTATAGTCTGAACTAAAATCATTACTAACACCTTAAAGATAAATATTGAATAAAATAATGGTATTAACAAACTATCTTTTATTATCGATATTAAAAAATATATTATATATAATATTTTTATATTTAATTATATTTGAGCAACAACTTTTATTACATAAAATTCTTATAAATGGGTGAGTTCTGACTTGTGTTAATATATTAGTAATCATCGAATATTGCAAGAGGGGCATCTCTGATGCCTCTATGTGCACATCACGTTAATCCATATTCCGACTGATTCTTCGCCAATTATTATATTAATCCCACACATTCATGACTCAAATTAAATACTTTGAAAACAATAAAATAGTCGGACATAGCTCATCAGATCCACAACTCCCAAAACAGCTGCAACGACTGAATGTATTTTCCCTCTTTCTCTCTCTTCATATGCTTCGTTTGCAGAGGAAAGAGAGATAGATTTGAGTCTAACCCATCACTTTCATCATCAAAACAAGAGAACCCAAAATGGAAAAAATAAAGAAACAAGCAAAAGAAGCACAGAAGTCATTAAAGTTTTAGAAGAAAGCTATACTTTAAAATTCTACTTCTTTAATTTAAAAACATTACTCTATTCTCAGATGAACAATACTGAAAATAACATCAAGAACCCATGTTCTTTTGATTGGAGATTTGAGGCCCTAAAAAAAATCTAACCTTTAAACCAAGAAACAAAAATTTATGTACAGTTATATATCTTCCTCTTCATGTCCCTCCTCTGAGATGCCTTAGAAAAAGTTCAAGTAGTGAACTGGGTTTAGAAAACAGAGATGATACAAGAAGAAAAAAGGGGACCCTTTTCTCGCTCTACATCCCTTACTTTCTTCTCTTATGAGTCACCATAGTCGCGCCAACAGATGAGCATGGTTATACAACGTCTCATGATATAAAAACGAGCTCTTTGTTCCTTCACGAATCGAGCACATTTTCTAGAGAAAGAACACCTTTTCTGAGATGATTTTTTTATGAAAGGACAACTTGAAGATCTACTTCTTGACGAGCCTTCTTTTTTCGAGAGCTTCCACTCATCAAAGTATGAAGGAGCTGGTGGAGCACTTGAAGTAGTAGAAGAAACAGAAGCAGCCATAGGAAGAATAAAGTACTTGTTTAACTAGGAGGGTTTTGGTTCTGCTTTTGGAAGAAAGGGGAAACAGAGTTACAAACAAGGGAAAACAGTGGGTTATATGGAATAATTGAGACCGAGTAGCTGAAGAAAGTAGAGAATTAGTATTCATTTTTTATAAGGAAAGGAGTTAGACTTTGAGTAAAGAAATGGATGTTGCACTTGGGCTTTCATTGCCTCGTTTGGCCCACCATAATCTTTTTAAAAAAAATTATAATCTTAAAAAAATAAAATATTGATTTGTTATGATTTATTATAAATAATAATATAATATTATTAAATTCACATAAATATATTAAATAAAATATTTATTTTCATGTAAAATAATAATATTCTATTTGGTTCCAAAGCAGACGTATACACGAATGAAATGAATGAGTTTTTTTTTCAAATTACTTGTTTTAAAAAGTATTAAATTTGGTTTTTTCACGTGTATTATACTATGTATCTTGAAAAATGATTAGGAATCACCCGTAAATATTTTTCCATTTCCATCAAATTTGATTACTTACTTGAGATTACGTAGAGCAGTGCAAGATTTGAAATATTTTAAATTGAATAAATTTTACCTTAATTTAAATTTATTCAAATAAGTAAGGTTGATTGATTTTGAACTTAAACTAAACATTAATAATATTAATAAACTACCTTAAATTGATACAAACTAAGTTGAATGGTTAGTTACATATATTTTTTTAGTTATTTAAACACTTTTTAATAAATAAAAAATATGTTTAATGATTAAAATTTATTCGTTTAAATATTATTACATGAATACTAAATATAAAGAAAATATTATCATGACTACTTATCTTTTGAATAAATAATAAATTTATATTAATTGAATAACTTATGTATAAAACAAAGTTCACCGGAGATAACATGACTCATTATGCATATTTTTTATGTTACTTACAAAACAAATATACCGTTAAATATAAATAAAAAAAAGTTAACTCTTTAAATAAGAAGTTAATTTTTAAATAAAGTTTACAATTATAAACATCATCAAATTCATCTCATATAAAAGTTAAAGGTCTCGTGTCTTCGTAGAAACTCAAAATTTGAATAAAGAAGTCAAAATCTCAATATAATTTTTCCAACCAATAAATAAAGAAATATATGTGTAAGATTAAACAAGAAATTTCATTCAAAACTAACCACATATATAAAGCTCTCTTCGTATATTCAAGTAGATTGTACAAATAAAAATCATCTTTTTATGATAAAATGAAAAATAATTTAATTTGATTCAATAGACGTAGGGTTGATGTTGAATAAAAGTGAAATAATGTTGAACATAAGGCTATTTTGGAAAAACAAATGCAACTAGTTGGTGAAAAAACAATTGTTTTTGGTTGTTGTAGAAATAAAGAGTTTGAAAGAATGAGATTGAGTCAATTAGAAGTTAAGAAGAAATATGTTTTTCTAATTTTAAATTTTTAACCTAGTATATAAATTGTAACGTTTACATGTTATATTTGTTGGCTAGAACAAAGCTCATCTCAACTTAATTTTTTCAGGTTATATGAGTTGATTTAAATTTGATCAAAATTTAATTCGATCCGTGTTCGATTCGACTAATTGAACTAAAACATAAATTATCACCCTTGAGATTATGTCTAGTCCTTTTTACTTGGTTTGAATTTTTTTATTTTAATCTTTTATACTAAATTTTTTGTATTATTAAATACTTTATTTATATGGGTAAATCTAGAATATATACATATAAGGGTAAAATTTAATGATAAATAATTTAGATAAATAATTTATAATAATTTTTGAAAGAAACTATTTAACAAACAGATTTTAATAAATATAAAAATTTAAATTAACGAATGATTTTAAAATTTAAGTAAAATATTTAATTATAATTAAAAATACATATATTATTATGTTGTGTTTATTCAAAAATCAAAATAATTTAATAAAAATATTTATCTAAATAATTTATATTAAAAACGGTTGCTATATATGTATATTATTCACTTAATTTTTCTTTTAACATATAATTTTTTTAATAATAGTTATTTTTTATAAAATAAACTTATTATTATTATTATCCCAATAATTTTTTTACTTGTTCCAATTCCAATAAATTACTACCACTGTACCACACATCGATAGGGAATCAATCTCCATATTCTTATCGTGAATACCGATTAGTTTTCGTTCAAATTCTCATCGATTCTTATTATGAATTAATAAACAAACTGTAAATTCAGCGAAGGAGACTTTTTTTTTTACTAGCATGGAGACAGTGTGCTTTTGAGAGAGGTATTTAATGCAAAATTAATAATAATAAATTCAGATGAGCTGAGCTCGGATTTGGTGATGTACCTGTATTTATATATATATTTTTTAAAATAAAGGACTTTAACGTAAGAGTATTTCTATACACAATAACGTAAAAATTAAAATATTAATATTTATTAATTAAAATAGTTAATTTTTTTAATGTAATTAAAAAATTGAATAGAAAATTATGTGCATTGAAAATAATTATCAAAAATACTCATAAACTTTCAAGTAATATCATAAATACTTTTAAAGTTTTTAAAATATTATAAATATCTTACAAATTTAACAGAAGTTAAATATAATACAAGTAAATAATAATATTTTATTTTTTTATATATAAAAATGATATAAAAAATAAAAAATCAAGAAATAATATAAATAAAAATATACGATATTTTATGATATTTCTAATAAGAAATAATAATTAGCAAAATAAAGTTCGAAGAAATATAAAAATTAAGATTAAATATTAAGGACGGATATGAATTTAAATATTCATAATTTTCACGAATAAAGAAAATATTTCAAGAAAATATATAGTTTATTATGGAATAAATAATAAAAAAATGAGTATTAATATTACAGATGCAAAATGATTAATTGACAAAGAAATTATTATTGATAAACTATCAAAAATTTAATACATTTCATTTAAGATGAATCCAAATATTAATAAAAACACGTTTTAAAAAATGAATTAATAAATTAATAAAAATACAATGCTAGATTATAGAATAATAAATAGAAAAAATGTTTTACTAGAGATTATCCATGAAAACCTATGATATCATAAATTAAAATTTAAAATATACCATAGCTCTACCATTAATATTAATAATAAGAACTCAAATCAAGTGTTAAGTCTAGCTTATGAATTTAAAATATGAGATTTATTTAAAGAAAATAATCATTTATTTTCAATACAATACATAGTAGGATATTTATTAATAAACAATCATAATAGATAAATAATTCTAGTAAATTAGACGAATAATAAAACCATAAATTTTAACAGATTTTGAAATATTAAAGGAATGAAACTCATATATCAAAGTTTATGTTTATAAATTATGAAAGAAAAACCTCTAACAAAAAAGAAGAAGTTAAAATAATGAAAATCTTAGTTCATAACGTCATACTAGAGAGAAAATGATATCATAATGTTAAGAAACAAACTATAAAATATAGAATTAAATTTTGATGTAAACCTAACAAGCATATCAAAAAATCAAATAATAATAACGAAATTGTTGATTCTTTTAGTAGAATAAATGAATATAGTATATGAGTCAAACATCAAGTTCTTACAAAATATACATAAAAAAAATTCAGAATTAAGAAGTGATGTAAATAATAAACCTAGAGATAATCAATACATGGGTTACAAGTTTGATCCTTTTGTAGAATTAAGAGAATAACCACATAGAATATCAAATGTACTATACTTAAGATTAGGAAGTGAAAGAATGAGAAAAAACCTAGAGAAAAATAATAAGTTATGATATCATTTTTATGGAATATAGAAAAAAACTAGAAGAACAATTTATGAATTTTGAAAATTTAAAAACTATATCAGATACTTTAGAAATATAAACAAATAAAAGAAAATGATAACATATATTGCGATACAAGATATTTTAAAATGATAAAAAATATATAAAAACATAAAATCATACAAGAAAAAATATAAAAAATATAAAACATTCAAAAAATATAAATATAGGAGAAAAAGAATTTACAACACATAACTTTATAGGAAAAGATATTTTAAGAGAAAAATGTATAAACAAGTCACCAAAAAATAAAAAATTATTGCCCGTTGAAAAAAAAAAAAGAAATGCAAATATTGAATTTATAATGAGAAATGATATTATGCTAATAAATGTCCTAACAAGCTTCAACATAAAAAATGATAATTTTCATATAAAGTAAACAAAAAAACTTAAAATAAGTATTTAAGATGGAAGTAGACATAATACATGAATCAAATATAGATGATACTTTAAGTATTTATCTATTAAAATAAATTGATGAAATAACTCACTCAAAATATAATTTTTCAGAATATGAATGTTTTTCATTAGAAGACGAACAATTTGAATAATATTATAAATCCAAATAGTACTTATATTAAGGTAGAATTAAATTTAAATATTACACAAATTACGATTTATATGCATATATAGATATAGGAGTTAGTATATCTATAGCTAGTAAATATGTATTATCAAAAGAACTCTAACTCTAAAAACAAGTACCAAAAAGATTTAATTGTAAGAATGACTAACAATACTATAATAAATATTAATAAAGTTTTAAAAGATATAAATATAATAATATAAAGACAAAAATTTCATATTTATATTATATATTAACAAGAAATAAGAGTTGGTTTATTAATAAAAAATAATTTTTTAAATTTATGTCGACCTTTTACATGATAATTAGACAAAATAAGTCCAACAATACTATATGGTAAAAACATCTATTTATCAAAAATAAGAAAATCTTTAATTGTATCAAACCCAAATTTTATAAAACAACATAAAAAATAAAAACGTGGTGAGATAGACACAAAATAATAACAAAAACCTTATTTAGAAAATATTTTATTAGATATATAATAGAAACAAAATTATTTTCTTAATGAAATCTATGAAGATAAAGCCTTAACAAATATTATAAAATTATTAAAAACAATAAGCTCATAAAATCCTTTAGATCGAAAAATAAAAAATCTAAAATGATTGTTAACATAAAATTAAGAGATTTTAACAAAGTCATTTGATTAAAACATATGATTTATATTCCAGAAGACACGAATGAGTTTGAAAAAAAATTGAAGGACTTTTGAGCTAAAATTCAAAATATCAAGTAATTTACTACATTATAGCCTAACATTCTTTGTTCGAAAAAAAACTCACAAAAGAATAGGAAAAAATAGAACAATAATAAACTTCAAAGTATTGAATAAAGAAAACATCAATGCTAAATACTTTATTCCAACGATAAATGAAATAAATATTCCTCAAGTTTTGATTGCAAGATTGGATTTTGATAAAGTAGAATGAATGATAAATCTCAAAAACTAAATGCATTTAATAGCCCTCAAGGATAATTTTAATGGATTGTTGTATCATTTATATTAAAACAAATTCGGGTATCTTTTAAAATTATATGAACAATATCTTTAAGAAATTACAAAATATTTATTGTATTTACATAGATGATATTTTGATTTTTAGAAATGAACTAAATAAACATTATTTGTACATTATTAATACTATACAATAATGTAGGAAATAATGCATTGTACTTTATGAGAATAAAATAGTAATTGCTGAGAAAAAATTTAAGCATTTATGATTATAAATTGAAGAAAAAATAATTCTATAGCCTCGTATACTAAACAACATTCAAGGTTTTTTTTAGTGAATTAAAAGACAAAAATCGATTACAAAGATTCTTATGATTTTTAACATATGATGAAGCATACATCAAGAAACTTATAGAAATAGAAAAACCTTTACAAACAAAATTGAAAAAATATTATGTTTGAAAATGAAAAAAAACAATATATTTATAAGGTAAAAAGTTTACCAACTTTATATTATTCGGGACGAGATAATAAAATGATAATTAAAACAGATGTTTCACGTGAATATTGAGGAGTAATTTTAAAAGCAAAAGTAGATGATTGAGATGAATATCTTTATTGATATGTATATTAGGATCTTTTCATGGTTTATAATTAAATTATTAAAATAATGAAAAAAATACTTAATTGTTTAAAAAATTATAATGAAAATTGCAATATATGTAATAAGTTTTAGATTTATTTTGAGAACTGATAAAAATAATTTTAGTTTTTTTGGACTAATATTGTAGGTGATAAGAAGATTAGTGAGATGGTTATAGTGGTTTAACCATTACAATTTTGATGTTGAGTATTTTTTGAGAAATAAAAATAGTTTAGGAGATAACCTTACAATAGAATTAGAATTTTTAACTATTTTTAATCTTGTATGAATGAAACATCTTGATATCAAGATCAAGATCAAGATAAAAGAAAAATGAGATAAGAATCCTTTAAGAATAACTCGAGGTTTTATACCTAAAGAAGTCTCTTTTGGAGACAAAAATTAAACATAAAAAACCTAATAGTTTAAAACAATCATTAGAGTCCAAAACCTATAAAGAGAAATCCCCGTCCATTCTAAGGAAGGTAAAACTTTTAAAGAAGAAATTCAAAATAAGAAAGAATAACCTAACATTTCAAAGAGAATAACATCTTTAAGAAGAAAAATGAAAAGCTTAGTTGGACTAAAACAAAAAAAATACTTATGTGGTTTATAATGGTCCAAAACCAATAATATACAACAACTTATCTAAAGTGATCAAAACTATTATTGAATTTAATGGAATAACTCATAGAGCTTTCCATAATAAAATAGAAGCTTAAGACAACTATGCCAAGTATAGAGTACCAAAACTAATAACTCAAAAAAATATAGTTAAAAATTACTCTATAGTATTAAAACAATAATCATGGCCACAAAACAGGTTGAAGATATTAGAAAAGATAGTACAATCATCAATATTATTCAAAAAATTCTTTTCATAGAGACTGTAAAAATAGTATGATCACCAATATTGTTTAGGGAAACATCTCTCATAAATACATTAGTAATTAAAGATGAAAAATACTAATATATGAATTTAATGGCACTTTTAGAAAATGAACTTTGTATACTAAGATGACAAATATTAGGACAAATTTATCATGAAATTAGAAAAATTAATAATTCTTCTAAAATCAAAATAGATTATTTAACTGGTAAAATCATTATGGATTTCTATATGAATATGGCTCTCAATGAAAAAGTTTGCGAGAAAATCAATAAGTTTGAGATAATTTTAATAGTAATAACTTGAAAATTATCAAGAAATAAGAAAAATGTTTTGTTTTTACATACAGAAAACCACTGAGGATCAAAAGTGCATTTAACGTATTAGATATTGAAAATATGAAGATATATCATCATCTATGTCATTGAAAAGACAATCATTATAAAATGAAAAATCTTCATTCGTTAAGTCATTCCAAAAAAATGAAAGGCTTAAATTAAAAAGTTAAAAGTATAAAGTTAGGTTTATTATTAAAGTAATGGTAAAATAACAATTTTTAATATTGTAAATAGGGTTCTTTGTTCTATAAAAATTATTCATATAAGAGATATATATTTAGAAACTATGAATGATTAAGAATCTATTCAAGATTTTTAGTTAGTTTTTAAAATTTTATTAATTATTAATATCATCAATTAAATAAAATGTATCTACCTTTTGTTTATTCTATAGTAAGTCTAATTTAAACATTATAACATATATGTATGCAAGAGTTGTGCTATTATTAGTAAGGTGTTAAGATTTAAAAAGGCTGAGACATATCAAATATAATAAAAGAAGATGAACAACAAAGGAAAAGATCATGATTTACCTATTAAATCAGTTATTATAATTATAATTTTAAATTAATTAAAGATCTTGAATAATTAAATATTTATTTTCAATATTTATAAAATTAATAAATAAAAAAAAAACAAAAAAAAAACTAGCAACATGTTTGTATGAAAAGAAAAATATAAAGTTAAGAAAATATCTTAATAAGAAGTTTAAAAATTTGTCTTTAATTAATACCCAATAATTAACAATTAATTGTAAAATATTTAGTAATAATTTGATATTACAGTCATAAAAAATAAATATATTATTCAAAAGTTATAATAATTATAAATCTCATGAATATTGAAACGCTTTTTTCAAATTTTAAAAATATAAGGAAGATATAATGAATCTCAAATATATTTTAATATATTTCTTTATGTTGAAAGGCAAAAATTACACAAATAAATTATATATTAAAGAAGTTATATGGCTAGGTAAAAAAGATAACAGTAAAATCCCAAATCAATATGGTGTAAAATCATTTTTAACAAAAATCAAAATAAAACTACCCCTATTAAGTAAATTAAATTACAACTTAACAATTATAGGGAAAAGAGAAGGGAAAAAGCGGGTGCCAGTAGGATATTCTATGTATTTTAATTAATATATTAATATTTTAAATATTTTATATTATTATTCTTTTTTTGTTTTTTTCATCCTAGTGTTGTTTCTATTCTTTTTAAATAATAACAAATTTTTTACTTAAAATATATTTTTTAATATTTTTATAAAAGATATTTTTGATAATTAATTAGAATTAAAAAAATTTGTTAATTTTTAATTTTTTTTCTAACATTATTAATAATATATTTATTTAAAGTTAATTATTTATAAAAAAATATTTCAAATATGGGTGTTAGTTAATCATAAAAAAATATTTTCAATATATCCAAATAAAATTATTAGAATGTTATATTTTTTAATATTTATTTAAAAAAGAAATTTAATAATTTTTATTTTTTAATAACTTTTAATAAAAATTATTGAATCTAACTTTAATAAAAAAATAGTTTTTTAACTTTAATTAATTTTTATAAAAAAATTCTTTAATAAAAAATAAAAAACATATTTTGAATAAAAAAATTAGTTATTATTGAAAAAAGATTGAAAAAAATATCAAAATTGAAATTGAAATATTAAAACAAAATTTTATAATAATTTAAAATATTTAAAATATTAATACATTAATTAAATTACTTTTAATTATATTTTGTTATAATAAATTTGCAGAGTTAATTTAAAGGTTCAAGCTTCGTAAATGTTAAAAAAATAAAAATAAAAAAGCTCTGTTACTGTAGACTGTGGAGATGTGAAAGGCTCAGCGTCAGAGGAGTTAAATTGCACGCTTTAAGTTTACTTGTTTGCCTGCTCATCCAGCATGCTATCTATACACAAATTTATTATAATTAAACTTTATAAATTCGGACACTACTTCGCAATCGCATTATGTGCTCGTGTTGTAACGTGATGTATTTGATTGGTTAAAAATTCTCTCTTTTGCTGAACGATTTCTTTGTATTTCGGGTTTCAAATTATATTTTGAAAAAAAAAGAGACAAATAGAAATGAACAACTTCACGTAAATGAACTTTTTAAATAAGTTATAATAATATTATTAATTTTTATTAATCAATTTTGACGAATATTTATCTAATTTGTTAGAATCCTATGATTTTTAAATGAATTGATCGATCGATGATCATTCAAAATCTAATTTAATACATATCTAATTAAATTAAAAATTATCTAATTATTTAGATTTTGATAAAAAAATGATTATATTCTACAAACATATTTTCAATTAAATTAATAGTTATCCAATAAACTAAGGTTTAGTTTAGTAGTCGATGACCTTACTCGTCAAAATAGAATGTGATACATATTTAACTAGTCGAATTTTATTTAGTCGTTGATCATACTCATCAAAGTTAAATTTAATACATATAAATTAATCGAATTTTAATTGATACGTGACTCTAATCTTTATAGTCAAATTTGATACATATTCAACTAAAATGTACGATTATTCAACTAATCAGATTTTAATCAACCAATAACCCTACAAGTTATAGCTAAATTAGATAGAATTTGAAGATTTCTTATTTTTATTTAGATATATGTTCAACTTTATTATGTACAATTATACGTTTATTACGGTGACCTAATGCTACAATTAAAGGTTGACATAATTAGTCATATTTTGACTTAAAATAATTTAAATATGATATATTATTATATGATATAATAAATTTATATTGACTTCCTAATATATTTATAACGATAACATGTGTATGCATATATTTAATTGTCATAATAATAATAATAATAGATTATAATTTGTGATATTTTTTTATTCAATTTGTATTAATATGTATTTAAATAATTGATTATAAATATTTTATTTATATATTTTAATCATAAAATTAGATACATGTTAAGATTTGACATATATTTAATTTGATATATATTTAATTAGTTAATATATTATTAAAAATAAAATTAAAAAATATTACGATTCTAAATGAAATTTTAAATAATAAAATGTGATATTTTAACTTAGTTTTCTATTTTTTAATCAAATATTACTTATTACTATGATCGGAATTTGTAAGTCTGGGTGATATTTTAAATTATGTGTATACAATTCGAGGGTCGGGCCTACATGAGTTTGGTGGGACTCCATCAATCAATGAGCTCATATCAAGCCTGGTGACATATCTGATCCAGAAAATAATGACTTTTTCAGTGAAATTTGATTTTGGACTAATCATCAAGTCTTATTGATGCGATTTTTGTCGACGATACTTGCTTTAACTGCAATTCATGAATTCGTAAAGATATACAGACCGTTAAGACTTTAGGAATACTAAGTGGGGGTGGTGTTTGATTTTTCTTTACTTGAATAAAATAAACAAAATTTTGAGTAGATGTACGATTTTGTAATTTTTTATTATTTAGTTTAATTTATTTATATAAATTAATATATTTATGTAAGTTATAATAATTTAATCACTTTATTATTCTTTAATTTTATTATAAAATATATATGTATAAAAATAATATTTCGGTTAAGAAAATATAAAATAAAAAAATAAAAAAAATTAATTATTTATCTTTTGCATTGATATTTTTAAACTGCTATCTTAATTTAATTAAAAAAAAATTGTTATATCATAATTCCCTTATTTCGAATCACTCTGATAAAAACAGTTATTTTACTGAGGGGACCCGTGTGATCTTCTTTAATGGGTTGCTAGTATGCAATTGAGTCCTAAATTAAGAAAGTCCTAAATTAAATTAACAAATTTAAAATATAGCTGAAATTTGTAATTGTATTTTGAGTTTAAATCACAAATCTAACAATTTTTTTGTTTTCTTATTTTTTTTTCCTTCCTATTAATCTAAACTATTTATCTAACATAATTAAATAATAACCAATGATATCAACATAATAATCTTAATTATTATACTATATAAATTTATAAAATATTTATTTTATTCATAATATTAATTACATTTTAAATAATTGTATATTAATATTAGTTAATTGATAATAAAAAATTTAAATCTACTAATTAACGTATTATATTTATTATATGAAATAATTATTTCGTAAATATTAAAATATATTGATAGACATTAATTATTTGAATTAATATATTTATTTCGTAAATATTCAATTAATTTATTTCGAAATAGAAAGTAAGTTTTTTTATCTAGTAAGAAATTATTGAAATGAAGTTTTTTTTTGTCTAGAATTATGTAAACTTTTAATGTTAACACTATGTGTACAATCTATATGTATAATTAATGAAATAAATATATATATATATATATATAAATTAATATGATATTTTGAGTCGAAATATTTATATATAATATGTAAGCATTTCTTTTTGAGTCTTAAATCTTTCCTATTCTGCTTCAAATTAAATTTTATAAACAGCACACCCCTTAACATAGATCAATCGATGCACCAACAAAAATAAAAAAAATAATAAAAAAAAACGCCTCATTTTAATGCTCGTACTTCTTCATCGAATTCAATTTCCACTGAACTCAACTCGGTTGTGACTGTGTTGAGTTCATTGAGATGTTGAGATACTGATGCGCCTTCATTCATCTGTAAATTGAACAAACGCCTCATCAAGTGCACTTTCTTTGAGGCTGATAGCTTCTCATACATATTGGAGAGAGCTACCATAAGACCCACCGTGGTCTTTTCCTTTGCTATGTTGAAGGCAACATTATGGGATAGCGTCAATCGAATAACTCCGAGGGTTTGTCTGTCTAGAAGATTTCAATCTTCTTTCTTCGTAGCTTTTGGTTTCTTCCGTGAGAGAGGTTGATATAGATTTCTTTGATACAGATAATCCTCTATCTGCATTTTCCAAAACCCGAAATCTGTGCCATCAAATTTCTCGAGTTTTACTCTTCCTTCATCTGCGGTCATTGCTCCCATTCAAATTTGACTTCCTCCGGATCGTTTCTGACTATTTCTGTAAACCATCGTGTATTAGAACACCTCCGTCAATGAACAAATATCGTCGACAAAATTTCACTATTAACGTAAATAGTAACCTTGCAGAAAATTGACAGAAATTACCACCAATAGCTCTGATACTAGTTGTTGAGAAATAACGCAAATTCCCGATAAGCCAGATTTATGATAAAGTAAAAATAGAAAAATAACACACAATTTTGATAACGGAGTTCGGCAAATCTTACTTACGTCTCCGGACTTGCTGTAGATATTTTTACTGAAATGAGAGAAATTACACAAGGTGTTTACAACACTAACAACTCACAACCCAATTACACCCAAGAAAATTATTCTCAATTTTCTCTCTAAGCTTTTCTCTCAATTGGAATGAACACTTTGGATGATTAATTCATTACAATTACACATCTATTTATAGGAAAATTCACTCCTTGAATTACTCCTTAAATTAATGTTACTTAAATTGCTCCTTGAATTAAGCTCATTGTTTTGTTTCATGAATTGCACCATGTTTTGCTCCATATTTTGCTCCTTAAATTAATGAGATTTATAACAATTTCTAACAAATTGCTTTATAATTGTACATTGAAGCATGGGCATTAAATTTTAGTTTATGTTAGAGTTAATTTATGTGTTAATTTTAGTATATTTTGAGTTAAAATATTTATATATAATATGTAAGCATTTCTTTTTGAGTCTTAAATCTTTCCTATTCTGCTTCAAATTAAATTTTATAAACAACACGCCCCTTAACATTGATCAATCGATGCACCAACAAAAATAAAAAATAATAAATAAAAAAAAAATCATTGTATATATTAACCACTTTATCAATATGGACTAATATATATTGAAAATCTTTAGTTAATGTCTGAGTTTAATTAATTAAGTGCATAAACTTGGTTGTGATAAGAGTGCTGCAATAAGGTCATACGGCGTGTATATTATTTCATCTACCAATACAAGAATTAATAACCAACTTTATTGCATGACATCCATTAATTAATTTAACTATTTTAAGTTTTAGTTATAAATTTCCGGGCATATATATAATCATAGGATGACAATTGGGCGTATTTTGGTAATTTAATTTAAATTTGTTTCGTTGAGTGGGTTTTTTAGTATAAAAGTTTAGTTGACTTTCGTAAAATGTGAGCCGTACTTTCATGCCTTTTATCATTTGAGTAATTATTATTTTTTTAATGTCAAATAAATAAAAATCATTAGAGTAACTTTCGCCACAATACTAACGTGTTTTTTTTTTATTGGTACGTAGCCTAGGGAGATACGATCAATTGCGATTTTAGAATTGAGACATAAAGCTGTCTGTTATATCGCATATTATAAATAAAATTTAAAATAATTAATAAAAAATTATTTTTATAATCTAGTTAGATTGAAATTTTGCGCTTAAAAACTTTCTTTAATTTTAAAACAATTATATTCATTTCGTAACAATTTAGGTGATAAATAATAACTTAATATATTAGATAAACAGTCTATTTTTAACCTATTATTTTATAATATCTCAGTTGTTAAAACATAATAAAGATTTTTTTTACTTAAAATTGTGTATTAAATTAAACCTAGATCTTCAATTATATATACTGACTTATTTGATGAGAAGTATTAATGTGCTTTCATTTCTTGCAGTCGATTGAGTCAAGTTTTACTTAAAAGCAAAAAAAAAAAAAAAAAAGTGATTTCTTCGCTAAAGAGATGATTATTAATTGTTTATAGAATAGTTAAAATCAAAAGCATCTAGAGTATCTACGATCTAAAATTTCATTTTATATTAAATTTTGTTTTATTTTATATCAAAATTATATTAAATTTTTATAAGTCTCTAATCTAAAATATTAAATATTATAATAAAAAATTTATTTTATTTTTCTTTTACAGATTATTATTTTCAACTAATTAAATAATTATATATTAATATTAGTTAATTAACAATAATTAATTAAAATTTATATTATTAAAAAATTTAATAATTTACTAAGTAAAATATTATATTTTTAGCTTTATTTATTTAATATTATGTATTTAATTTTAATTTATTATATGTAATAAAAAATTTAAAAATATTTTTAAAATTTTGATAAATCATTATTTTAGTTTATATTAATTTTTTAACTCTGTGTTGAACCGTAATAATTTTTTTAACCATTTTATATTATATATTTAATTTTAATTTTTTATATATAATAAAAAATTTAATAATATTTTTAGAATTAAAAAAAGAATGATTCAATATAAAAAATATTTATAGTGATGAATAATACTGTACTAAATTTAATACGATGTTATTTATTGTATCAAATTTAAATTTTTAGAGTGGAATTGGAGATGATATTCCATGGGTACTTTGCCTTCAAAAAGATTTGGGTGTGGTTAATATAGTTGTAAATAAAACTGTTAAAAATTCTATAATTATTAAATCATTCATAACAAATTTATTATTTATTAAAAATACATATATTGATTCTAATTTGATAGTTAATAATTTTTTTTAAATAATCATACATCAAATATATAATCATATTTTACTATATATTTTTAAAATTATAATTTTTCTTTAAAAAAACCAATTAATCTCCACATTATTTTCGTCACGCCCATTCCCATCCTTAAGTAGGTCTAAGAGTACATGTATTCTCTTAATTAATTAAGTTATTTAGATTGTTTAGTTTTATAGTCTAAAAATAATTATTTTTATTACTCCGATGTATAAATGATTCAGTTATTTAACATGATTTTAGTAAAAAAATGTTAATTTACGATATAAGAAAAATAAAAATATGTTTCTTTTAAAAGGAAATAAAATAAAACTCTATATGAAAGTAGAATATATAACGTAATTAAACCTTTTTATATTACGTTGCATTAAAGAAAATCATCGAACAATAACAAAATTAATTTTAGTTATTTTTTAATTGAATTTATGACATTAATTGCAAATGGATTCATTGAAATTGGGGCTAACTTATCATTTCTGATCATTGTTTTCAACATTCGATAATAATTTTAACATTTTAATATATTTATTCTTTTATATTATTCAATTTTAGTTTAATTTTTATTTTATTTTTACTTAAATAATAATATTTTAATTATATATATTAAATAATAATATTTTATTATAAATTTTACTAAAATTTGAATGTTATTTGTTGGGCACAACGGTTAAAGATAAAATGAATTCAACATAATAGAATAATGACACCGAAAATTTAACGTGGTTCACCCTTTAATTTGGGCTAAGTCCACGGGACAAACTCCTAAATTATTTCTTCCACTAATAAGATTAATGGGTACAAAATGAGAGGCAATACAACAAATTAAGATAAACCCAAAATAGTGTCACACAAGTGTTTTCCAAACTCACTATTTTGTCACTCCCCTTTTAGAAAAATATCCCAATATTTTTCTAAGATATTCTCTCCCACTTTCTCACACAACTCTATTTTTCTTCAAAGGAAATTGTTCCTTTGGCTTTGCTTAGCTTCTCTTCTTGTTTGTTGTGTTGATGTTTCTCTAAGGTAAAGACATCGCCTTATTTATAGCAAAATTCGCATATCAATGTTAGATGCACTTACCATTCGTATTACACCTACCATTTCATACAGACCTACTATTTCATCAGACCTATCATTTACACAGACCTATCAATAGTAGTTACATTATTTATGTTTCATCTTTTAATAATAATAGGATAAAAACATGTTTTTGATGGATGTTTTACTATCTTTTCTTTTGATGTTTCTTACACCATAGTTATCGAAGATGTTTTTGCCTTTTTATCTTCTTCGTCTCTAGCAATATAAAAGCTTTGAATGGCACTAAGGCACAGTACTGATATATGCTACTCTACACTTTATTTTATCGTTTCTTTGCTTTTAATATTTAATGAAAAGCTTCATCACGAGTAGTTTCTACAAAAAAGGGGTTAATTTTCATTTAATTTTTTGCAAAAGAACTCCATGTCAATTTGCTGGCTTGGGGTTCCAGATAACGAATAGGAATGGACGTGGGACGTTTAATAATTACAATAATTTTCATTAGTTTTAGGTATATTTGTTATAATTATATAATAGTTTTTACACAATTTAATTATATTTTTTTATTTTTAACATTTATTTAAAAATATATTTAATTTTTAAAAAATAAA
Source organism: Hippophae rhamnoides (assembly GCA_033030585.1). NCBI lineage: Eukaryota > Viridiplantae > Streptophyta > Magnoliopsida > Rosales > Elaeagnaceae > Hippophae > Hippophae rhamnoides. Next base: position 74,301,361 of record CM065427.1, read on the forward strand.
TGTTAAAATATTTTTTATTCTACTAAATTATTTAAAATATTAGACATTAATTTTTATTATACATGTTTATGAGTAAAATAAAAATAAATAAAATTCAATATAATTATTTCAATTATGTTATGTTTAATTATTAAAAGTATTTTTTTTATAATTATATGTATATATAAAAATAATATTAATATCTGTTCGATTTCGTATATAATTATATGTATATATAAAAATAATATTAATATTTTTTCTCTTATGTTTTGTTGGTTATAATTATTTTTGAAAAAAAATCTTCAAATTATTACTATTAATTATATTTTTAATTATCTATCATTAAAATATCAATTCTTAATAATTAATGATATGGGGTTAAATTTTTTTAATTAATTTATAATTTTAGAAATATTCTTAAAATTTCATGCATGTTTGGAAAATGATTATTTGAAAAAAGAAATGATGAATAATAAATTAAGATCAATGTATATTTTTATTAGAAAAACAATTTTTTTTTATTTACTATAAGATTTTAATAACTACAAATTTTTTTATATATTTTTATTTAAAATTTAAGACGAATCACGGAAAGGATTTATACCATGCGCTAAAAATCAAACTCCAGTTCCATCGTAGCTAGAAACAGAAGCAGTACGTAATAACTGTGATATCAGGGATTAGCTGATTAGGTAATCGCTGAGTAGTAAATCTTGATGATATCATGTTATCTACAGTATCAATTAATCTTTTTATTTAAATTTTTGATAAATTAATAAGTCTTACATGAATTAAGGATATATATATATATATGTGTGTGTGTGATTGAAACTTGAAAATACATTTATCTATGACTATTAATTATTAAACGAATGAGACTGCATGAGACTGTATTATATAAGTTAATATTTTTATATATTATAATTAAAATTAATAAAATAATATTTTATTAAATAAAATTGTCGTGTAGAGTTATAACAATGACTATACTTCCACTCAAAACTGAGATTTTCTTAATTTCCTGGAGCTAGCAAGATATCAAGGATCACACATCTTTATCTTTTAGTGGTGCGTACGACTGTACATTGATTTTACACTCAAATGGGATCCTTTAACTTCATCTCTTAGTGAGGACTGAATATTCTAGAGAAAATCCATAACCCATTGAGATCAATTAACAGTCTCTTACTTTGAGATCACTACTGTATTTTTGCACTGCCATCACTGTATATAAGTTTTCTACCTTTTGGTGACAATAATACTTCTAAATTAGATTATTTAATCTTCTTTTTTTCTTATCAATATAATTACAATAAAACTCTACTTTTTTTTTTCTTAACTTTAGTTAACGGCCGCAACACCGTGCATGATCATGGTTGGTTAGTTATTATTTTGTAAAAACACCAACCAGTCAGACTGCTTTTTTTTTTTAAGAAGTTTCTGTTAGAAAATTGAAATCATGTTCATGATTAATTTATAAATTAATCAATTGTTATATTTCTTTGATTGAACTTTTTTTTAATCAATTAATTTTTTTTGCATAATATTTTTTTATACTAATTTAAGTTTAATTTTCGTATACATGTATTGTTAATATTCATTTATGTAAAACAAATAAAACTATAACTAGTTACATCTTTCTTTAAACATAACTAATTATGATGTAATTATGCCCTTTAATAACTAATTTTGTTATTTATATTTTCACACATGATGTTATTAACATATACAAGTTGGTTTAGTAATTTCTAGTAAAAGTTGTCGTCTTTAAGTAATATTTTTCTTTATAGAATAAATAGATTTTTTTTATCATCGAACTTTGAATTTTATTATTAAAATACTATCGAATATTGATTTGTTATTGTCATATATGAGTAACAGCTTAATTGACCAAAACGAACTCAAATTGAACATGAATCGAATTGAATTCTCGCGAAATTTGTATTAACTCAAATAATCTAGAAAAAATTGAATTAGGTTTAAGTCAGTTCATTAGCAAAAAAAAAAAAAGAAGAAGAAGCTATAACATGTTAAAACTTATATCATAGATTAAAAATTTAAAATTAGAGAAACATATTTAATCTTCTATCATATTACAACTCTTACAAGAAACATATTTTCTTTTAAAATAAAACAGAAAGTTATTGCCTCAAAATTCATACGGATTTTAAATAAGTCATAACTTATTCATATTGTAATGTTCATATTAACAAACTTAACCACAAATAGAATTTAAGAAAGAAAAATAATAATGTAAAAGCACAAGGTAGATTATGTTTTAAATGAGTATATTAATGATCATTATATTATATTAATAATTTGTGAATTAATATTAGTACTTCTATATTCTCCAAAAAAGAATTAGTTCTCCTGCACTTAGAATAAAAATGTCTTATTATACATGATAAATGTAGTTTTTGGTTAATTATTTTATTTATTGTTTTAGCTTTTGGTTAATTACATGATAAAAAAACAACATAGATGTGGATGGAGATGATATAGTTAATGTAATGAAAAACACAACAGAGAGAAATGATACAACCATTAATGTTATTCTAAATTAAAACAAAAAATGATGTAAAAAATATCATGAATATTGGCACGCTTTAAGATTCTCTATTTGACTTCTCATAATAATTTCCTGACAAAAGTGTATGTATTGTGATCACATTTATCAAAATAGATATGAGAATGAAACAAATACTTTCACATATCATTATAATAAGTGTGCTATAAGAGACACGTGTAATGTGGATTAGATATTTATTAACTAGTTATTGTAATATAATAAATGTGATTGAAGAGTTATATTATCTCTATTGACGTTGTTGTGTACGTGAGTTATTCATTAAGTGTTAATTTATCATTTATTCAAAAAATTAATTATTGTAATATTATTTTCTTTATTTTTGTTGTTTTATGTAATATTATTTTAACTAATGAACTTTAATCATTAAATATTTATTTATTTATAAAAACAATTAATTAACTAAAAAATATAATTAATAATTTAGGTTAGTTTGTGAGATTTTGAGCCGACTCTTTATATATGTTTTGGGTTTGAACTCACTTTTACGTTCTAAAATCAAATTTAGAATTAAATTAATTTAAAATGAATTAGTTTGATGAGTCAACTCAAATTGGTCCAGTTAACACGAATTGTTATTCCTATTTTCACACTATTAAATTTTATAATTATTAAAAAAAATATTATCAAGGTTTTTATTTATTTTTATATTATTAAATTTTGTTAAACATTAAAAAGAAACTATTGACTTCGATAAATTAACGATAAATTATACGTATGTTAATGTTATTTTTATTATATTAATAAAATTTGATGAAATAAAAGTAACAAAAAATTTTTTAATAATTTTTTTTTTAATATTTTTAAATTTTAATGATATAAAAATAAAAAATTAAAATTTGATAATAAAACTACAAATTTAAGTCACGGCATCAGAACTAACAGTATTAAAACCGAATAAAACATAACAGTACCAATAATGAAAGGTGGTAATAATTCGTAAGACAAAGAATAAAAAGAAAATATCTACTTCTGCAAGAAGACTGAATTAGAAAAACTGTTTGTACGGAAAAGTTGAGAAAATTATCTTAAAATTGATGTAAATATAGCAAAGGACAAAGAAAAAAATTAATTTTGTATATAAATTAAAAATAGTTTAAATTATAAAATTAATGCAAATTGTAAATTGTAATAAAAGATATACAAATAAAAATAAAAATAAAAAGATTACGTCAATATTTTAAGATAATTGTTTTTAATAATAATAATAATAATAATAATAATAATAATAATAATAATTCTGTCAATATATAATGATTTATCATGTTTAAAGCTTCTAAAACAAAATGGACCAATAAATTTTACAAAAGTTAACTTATCGACGTCCCAGAGACTCTAAACAACAAAATAGTAGCAACCTTGAACCAGCCCATATCCCTCATCAATGCAAGGGAGTGGGTCATTAATTTTTGTGTGTTTTGGTGACTACTTGTGTAATTTACTCTAAATTTTGTATCGAATTAGGGTAAACAGGTAATTTTTTCTGTAGCAGATTAGTGAATTATCAAAAACTGATGCACTTAAGGTTGTTAACCTGATTTTTGTGGCACCCAAAAATTCCTTTATTCATCTTTTTTTTTTTTTACAAAAAATCTAGTATTTTTTTTATTTTTTAAAATTAATTAATTATAAATTTAATAAAAATTAAATCACGCAATGATCCCTCTAAATATTTATTCAATACAAGGAAAATGAATATATTTAACAAAATAAAAAGAATGGTAAAAAACGAACATAATTCTAATAGTTTCCACATTCAAATATCTCAATTAACCCCGAATGATGAAATTTATGGTCGTACTCAGTATTGTCGATTTATGTTTGTCGTACTCAGTCTTGTCCATTTACTTTTGTCTTCAAATCCAAAGGGTATAACTGTTTACTTTTATATGTTGGAGGCTAGTAGGGGTAATTCCTTTTCTTGTGGTCAATCAATTGTTCATCACACACACAATAGGCACAGCAATCAACTTGTTATAGATCAGTATCTACTTATATATATATATATATATGCTTGTCGTATTGAGTATTGCATATGTGTTGTTTGGTTAATTAGATATTATATCCACCTACGTCACAATGTCGAGGTAATTTTGAGTCTTCACACTTTTATTTGATAAATGAAATAGATCACTAAAGTTAACCGTGTTCTTATCGTTTAGAGATAAAAATAAATAAATAAATAAAAAAGTTATCTGCAAGTTCAAAAGGTTCCAACTAATTTCGTATCTTGTCGACACCATACACGACAAACAAAGTGCCACAAAGTTTGATTTGATGAATTTTTATGGATTTCCCATTCAAAAATATTACTATTAATATACGATGGTATTATAAGTAATAATGAAGTAAAAAAGTTAGTGTATATAGATATAATTACTATATCCTTATAATATAATTATATTTATAACGTTGTATAATATACAAAATATGTTTTAAATAATTAATATATATATATATATATATGATCATGATCTTTAATTAATAATTAACTTTACTGCTTTAAATTATTTAAATTATCTCTGTTTGACTCTGTTCATATTGTTAAGCGGCTTTACCGGCCTATAGATTCTCCAACAACTAATTGATATATATATAGCTATTAGCTTGGTAGGAAGCTCATGAAAAAGGGGGGATAAAGAACATTAATTTTTATATCAAGCTGATTCATCACATGATTAAGAATAATCTAACCATTAACGAAAATAAACAGGGTGGAATCTTGGATCACCGATTTGTTAATTACAGCAATTTTTTATGTTAATTAATTATTTTAAATCTTAATCTGTGGTTAGCCCAATTGAAATAACAACCAGTCCATTTTTTTGGAAAAAAAAAGTCCCTTATTACTATTTAGTATCTATATTTCTGAAATATATGAGAGGCAAAACCCTCGAGTGTTTTTGTATTGAATGAAAAATTTGTTGCAATTAAGGGATTTTTTTTATAAAAAAAATTAATACATATAATTAAATAGCTGTATATCTAGTTTAATTTTATGGTAAAATATTTTATAAATCAATATTAAAACTATAAGCTTTAATTAGTTTCAAACCCTTGTGAACATGCAAGCTGAAAGCACATTTCAATTGGGAATCAATCAGAGGTTTGACATGACCATCAAAGTAACATGCAATCCATTATCTTGTTTAAAACATGCTTCCTTACATGATTCAATTTTATGACATCCTAATTTTGAATAATCAGTTGTATTTTTAGGTAAGGATATGATAAAAAGCTTTTGGATTTTAGCACATGAACATTAAAGTTTCATTTTATCGTGTGGAATGGAATAGGTACATCACATTCCGCACATATGAGGTACACATGTTATAAAAATACATCAAAAGTTTTGTTATTTTTAAATATATAAGAAAAATATCACATAATAACATTATTCAATTTTTTTAAAATTAAAATATTAAACATGTCTAATTGATCAGAATTTAATTCAAAAGACATCAAACTTAATTATATTTAATGTAAAAAATTTAAGTGAAATATTTTTTTAATAAAGATACATAAGTTGAATATTATAAATTTTATTTATATGGTTGGGGTGTTATAAACAATATTTTACATTTTAATCAATAAAGAAAGAAATCTGCTTTATATATATATATATATATTAACAAATAATAACAATAATAAAAACAACTAACAAATAATAATAATAACTCGGTAAAAGATTAAAAAAATAAGATAAAAAGGACATTGATTAAAATGGGGCCATTTAAGAAGTTAAGTAGTACATTATCATTCCCACAGCTGACACCAAACATATAAACAGTTTTTGTTTTGTTTTTTTAGTGGTAAATTTATCATTCTATCATCTCCAATTTCACATGTAATGAATCTCACACATTTTTAATTTTTTTTATGACATCAGAAAAGAGACCATTGATATAATCCTAAGTAAAGTAAAGTTTTAATAATATATCTATACATAATTTTAGTATTAATCTATATTTTTATAAAAAACTTATAATATGCTTGTTTTCTTAAGTAAAATACAATTAAATTTCAAAAACACCAAAAAATGCATGTATAATTAATAAAAAGAAAGGATAAAGAAAAAGAATGGAGAAAAATAAATTCAAGCACATGATCCCATAATTTTCACTTTCTTTTTATTCATTATCCAAGCATTTTTGAGTATTTTTGAAATTTAATTGTACTATACGTAAGAAAACAAACATATTATAATTATTGGGTAAAATTCTAATTACTTATTGTTACAAAAATATATACTAATATCAAAATTATATAGATATATATATTATTATCTTATTTTATATAGGAGTATACTAAAAGTCTTTTTTTAATGATGTCATCATAAAAAGAATTACAAATGTGTGAGATTCATTACACATGTGAATTGGCGAGGATAAAATGGTAAATTTATCATTTAAAAAAACCAAAACCAAAACCAAAACTTTTTATGTTTGGTGTCACTGGGAATGATAATGTACTACTCTCCTTAAATTGCCCACAACTCAAACAATGTATTTTTTTATCTTCTTTTTTAATCTTTTAGGCGTTATTATTATTATAATATATATATATAATCAGATTTTTTCTGTTTCCCTAAGATTTTTGTTTTATCTATAAAATAATATTTATAACATCCAATCATATAAATAAGATTTATAATATTAAGCTAAACGATGACAAATCGTATTTATTAGTTTAAATGTATAATTTTATAATTTAATTTTAGTGTGTGATGTTTATATACTACATCTAATAAAATAATTAATTGGTTGAGTGATTTAACAATTTATTATGACATTATATCATAATTTTTTAAAATCACTTTAATAAAACTAAGTGGATACCTTTAAGTCTTTTCTTTACATAATAAGTAAATGTCTTATCATAATTTTATTCTTTTACCATAAATATTTTGAAATAAGGTTTATAATTGTTATAGTAAGTCACTTACAGTGTAATAAGTTCAATAAAAAAATTTTATTCAAAACCAAGCGTGATCTACGCAAGTGTTAAACTTCTTATTAACAATTGGAGAATTATTTTTTTCAAAAATAAAATTACAAAAATCTTGAATTTTATTTAATTAAAATATCATATCATGTAGTATCCAAGGATTAATTCAATTAATTTATGTGGATGAATGTGGGGGAACAAAAGGGCTTTTATGCCGATGATAAGGGAGTGGCCGACACTGAAGCCCAAGAATCCAATGTCTACCTCTATACCTATGCAATTCAGTTATTATAAGTTTTGGGCCTAACACTATTCAATTTATCACAAATAAATCAGATAAAAAAAACAAGAGTATTAATTAATTGGGATTTTAGGATCAATTACGTATATATAAATATATAGGTGAAATGAATATAAAAGAATGAAAACCAAGGTATATGAATTAAACTAACAACACTGAAAAGCAAATCTAAGGTGAAATGAATATAAATATTATTTTGTCCATCCAAACATTGAACCTCGCATGAGTATATAGAGAAAATTATACAGTTGGGTTGTTGAAGAGACAGATTGAGGAGACAGGGAAGAAGAGTCTGATATGTCTCGTCCAAATCAAGATCATCTTTAATTTCTGCTAAATCTTCTCCTCTGGAAAAGAAAAATCAGTACGTATTAGTTGAAAATGTGACAACAAGACATCTTCAAATATCCAATCCTCTGTTACGGACCCCATCTTTAAGTCATGTAAAATCAGATCAAACACTCTAAATCGTTAAAGTCGGACTCTAATGTCTTGTAACAACAACTATCATACTGATTTATAATATCGACCGTCTTTGAAATCCCAGAAACATTTTCTTGCTTCATTAATCAATTGCATTTAACTCATACAATAGCTTTTTTTATTATTCTCTTAACTCTCTTCGGAAATCCAAGTTTCACCCATATATGCAGAAATAAATAAAGGGAATTTCCGTTTACCAAAAATCTTGTTTTACAATTTAATATTTTAGAGTTACTAAATAAACAAAATTATTATCATATTAACAAAGATCTATGTAGAGTTAGTAATCTTAATACTCTTCTATATATAAATGACTTAACATGTAATTAAATAAACATGTATTTTTTTGTATTACAATTAAATAAACATATGTATTTTTTATTGAATTAGTTAAAAGAAAAACTAATTAAATAAGTAAATCATTTATATAAAATATGTATAATACCTTTGGTGATTAATTTATGTAGAATATATATGTCATGTTGTTTGTTACAGGAACATGAAAGCAAACATATAAATTTATATACGCAACTTCATAAGACAAGGACCGTAACTCCTTAGAGGATTAAAAATAAAATTAATTCAATAAGTATATCATTCGTATACTATATATGTATAATAACTTCAGATTCCGTGATTAATTTAGGTAGAATATATATATTACAAGGACCGTAAAAGCAACATATAAATTTATAAATGCAACTAAATAAGACATACTAAACTAAAAAACTATGAAAAGAAAGAATGAGATTTATAAGAGAGTATCTAAAGAAAATTAATGGCGTAAAACATTTAATAATATTTATATTATTCGACTTATAAATGATTAAATTATTTAATATTATTTAATTTTTAGCCATTTAATAAAAAATATTTATTTTTTAATTATATTAAAAAATATAAGTTTATTTACGCAGTAAAAAAAATAAATATATATTCTTTTCTTTTTCTATCGTGAAAAGTGAAACTCTGAATTTACTTATTACATGAAATTTAAAAAAAGGCAAATAATATAGAGAAAATAAGTATGTCCAATAGGTTACAAATTTATCTTCAAACTGAAGGTAAGCAATTCTTTGAAAAAAATATAAAAGTTGAAAGGAGTCCAATAAAATAAGTAAACTTCTAAAATAATTTGAGAAAGTTATATATATATATATATATATATATGCACAGTGAGTACGATTAACCTAAAATCATATCAAATGCATTAAACGTCTTAATGAACAAAAACCCTAAAACCATGAGTGAATCCTCAAAAACCACCATGTACCTTCAGTTTCATTGGGGGGGGGGGAACAGAAAACCCAAATGTTATCAAAAAGGGTTTAAATCTGAGAGTAGGAAAAATGGTAACATAGACGACCTTACCTGCAAAACTCAGGTGATGATTTCAAGTTACGGGCACATCCACTTAAATGACAGAAATAAAAAACTGACCACTGATTCAAAGGCTGGCATAACTTCACACACAGATCATGAAAATAGAGATCGAGATATAGGGTTAACTTAAAAAAAATTACTTTTTAAGGTTTGCCCATGTATTTTTCCCAAACAAAAGCACTATGATCATTTTTACTCAACTTGTGTTTGATAAAAAGTTAAAAGACAAACCTGAAACCATTAACACCCGTCCAAATTAAAAAAAGTTCCGAGTAACAACTCAGAAAAGGCCACATCTAAAACAGACAGACTAGATCACATCACCACATGGATTAATTATCGTTAGCTTAATTATTCTCATGTAGTGTAAAAGTACTAGGTTCTAATACGACAATATATTTATGTATTTGAATAAAGAGTCGAACCAATCACAACAAAAGTACCAACGTGAATAAAGATATAAATCCAATATTGTAAGATTTTATGAGGAATCTAAAAATGGCATCTTTCAAAATTATCAATAAGTTAATTTGTCACAAATATAAACTTAATAAAAAAGAATAAGCAAAGTTGACATTAACCTTCATCATCTGAGAAATCAATCGAAACTAGGGCAGTGTCTTGATCATTAATATTTATCACAAAATTTATTAGCCGATGATTCGCGGCTGCAGCATCATCAAGATTCTCATGAGCCATAGAAAAGTGGATCTTTGTGGAGTAACAAAAGCCAACCCCACAAAACTCCCAAAAATGCTTTTGTGAATCTTGATGATGCTCCAATCGCAAACAACGACTGTAAGTCATACTCTTTCAAATCCCTCTGGCCATTGTTATCATCACCACCATGCAAAAGATGAAAAAGTGAGATTGAAAAACGAGAGAGATGGAGCGCTAACCCTAACCCTAATCCGTTAAAGAAAGTACAGGGGAAAAAATAATTCTTTAAAAAAAAAAAAGCAACAAATGCAGCGAGACAAAAAAAGTGACAAAGGGTTCAAAACCCATGTCTACTTTTATGAGATAAGTACAACCCACTTGGTGAAAAAGAATAGAGAAAAACCATTAGTTCTTAGGGTTATGCGTGCAAAACACGAAAATCAAAATCTAAGATCATCTAATCTAAGTAGAATAAATTTATACACACGAAAACTACCACTAAGGGAAGGTTTTGAAGAGAACTGAGGTATTGAGTAGAGCTCGAGGGTATATATAGAGAATTTCTGAAGAGAAATTATAACAGTTGGAGAATAAGACAGAGAGGAGAGAGAAAGAGAGGATTGGTTGGTGCCAAGAGATTTGTGAGGGATATAGAGAAAGAGAATTAACCCACAACAGTTAACCATATTTACCGAAAAAAAACTTTAATCTCTCTGATTCGGTCTTACTTCAAGAGACAGTGTGAAGAGAATAGAATCCTTATTTAAGGAATTAGAAAATGAAAGGCTACCCAGTAATTTTTTATTTTTTTCAGGGATGTGATTATTTTTTTGAGTTCTCTACAAACTTATATTGAGTGGAAATTGATAGCGTCTGACCCTGACTCTGCCTTATGAATATAATTTGCATTTTCTAGCTAGGGTTCTTAAGTGATTGCTTGTTCTAGCCCCCAATTTTCCACTTTTGGAGTACTCTTATTAAGGGTAAGTCTTTTCAAGTTTACGGTCCATTTCAAGCAAGGGTTATATATTTTTAGGTTTTTTTAATTGTTTTTAAGTCTTATTCCTTTTTAATTTTAATAAGTTCTTCTGTGCTTTTTGTTAGATAAATTCTTTAAATTCACTTCTATTAACTCAACCTTCTTCCCATATTTTGCTCTATTTTTTCCTATATATCTTGTTTTATACCTAAAATTCAATTCAACCTTGTTTTTCACATGACATGTGTGTTGAGTCCCACATTGTCCAGAGAAGTCACCAATGTGTTGGTTATAAGTCTGGGCAACCTCTTTCTTGATAAGCGCGTTTTGAGTGAAATATTGGGTTGCACAGTTTTCAATTTGTTATAAGAGCTGATCCTGGGGTCCCGATGTGCACGCTTCCTACTTGGCTCCGTGTTCGTTGGCTACTTGGCGCGGGTAGGCAGTCGGCGAAGGTAATCATGGTTCTCCCGTCCGATGTGAGGGAGAGTGTTGAGTCCTACATCGTCCAGAGAAACCAGCAATGTGCTGGTTATAAGTCTGGTCAGCTCCTTCCCTGATAAGCACGTTTTGAGTGAAATATTGGATTGTCTTGCTTTCAATTATGTGTGTAATTTAATTACCTATTGTCAACTTTAATTAATTAGATTTCTAATGGAAAAAAACTCTAATTAGAATTTAGAATATTCCAATGGCTATTGACACTATTAATCGTTAATTTATACTTTCAAGCTCATTGAAGAAAAATTACTGTAATGCCACCGTAGAAAAAGCACACTTTATAAGAGTTAATGTTTTTTTTTCAACTTTTTTTAGGTTTCATAAAAATATAATCAAAAGTTAAATAATACTTATCCTAATATTTTTTTTAAATAAAATTGCAAATATTAATTTTTTCATATTTTATATAAATTTTGATTTTTTTAAAGATATAAATGAATAAATTTGTAAGTTATTTGGTCCAACTCATTTAGAAATTATGAACAAAACTCACTTCCAATAAAAATAAAATTTAAATGGGTTGAGCTAAATTAAATCTTACCTTAGATTAACTAATCTCAATTTAAATGAAATGAGTCACCTCAACTTATCAGACACACGTCTCATTGGTGGGCATGCTTCCCACAAATGCTTGAGAAATAAACAAATCCAATAATTAATGATGTTATTTCTTTGTGATTGAGTTGATATTTTTAATAGAGTTTCTTAGTGGAAAATCATATTATGCTACTCCTTTTCTGGATCAGATCAAATCCCCACTACCTTAATATGCAATTGGTTTGCCTTTCATTATCACCCATTCCAAACAATTAGGTTTTTTGCTTAGTTACAAATACATAGATTTTCTCAAATGATCTTCTTTAGTAAATGACCTTTACTATGACAATTTGCTAATAAGCAAGCAATCTCTAATCATATATTATTCATACATCTTTAATTTAGACCTTAATTTGTTTCTTTTTAGTTTGTTCTCTCACGAATTAATTTTTTTTTACATGTGTCATACTTGTGATGTTTTGATTTATTTATCTCTAGCAATAAAAACAAACGAAAATTTCCAAAAATGCAAACTTGCACTTCGTGGCGCCATAGAATTATCCTAGAGCTCAAACTTTGATGTGCCTCTCTAATTATCTTGTTTAACACGAATAAACATTAATCTTAAAATAATTTATGACCTACTTTTTCTTATATTTCATAAAATGACATATTTTTGTGAAATGAATAAATTTATACGTTTTTAATATCTAAAATACATCTAAATTCTTATAATTAAAAAAATAATTTAAATTCATTATTGATCTTGTTGTTCTGATTCACTTTAAATGAGGCACATATTGACTCAAGTTCAATTAAGAACAACTTTGTCAATGTATAAAATGAATATCTTTCAATTATTAAGAAATATATTAGGAGTTAACTTTTTAAGATTTAATGTTTCATGTTATTTATATGCTATGTGAATATGGTAACAGAGTTTTAAACAATTAAAAAAATGCATGGGCTTTGCAAAAAAAAAAACACAAGTTATCAAAATAAAATTATAATATAGTAAGAGGGTAGTCTTATTTTAAAAGCATATTTTGATGATTTCATAACAATATTTTCATTTTTAGAAATATTAGATCATTAAATTGTGAGTTAAAGTATTTAATTGTTCTTGGTATTCGTATTTTTTCTTGAAATATAAATTAACTAATAAAAATAATTTAAATATATAAATTGTTAGATCAAAAAATTCACATTTTAAGTGACTATATTATTTTATAAAAATATTATTCACATTTATTAATAAAGATATTATTTTTAATTAATAAAATATTTACCTTCTTTTTAACTTTAATATTTTAAAATTAGATTTATTAATATATTACACAAAATTTACAAACATATATCAAATTTAATAAATTAAAACTAGATTCTCTTGCTTTAGTACAAAACGATAAAATTAACAAATCTTATCTCATAAATCTGAATTTGATTTCTTATATAAAACTTGTGCACACAACGTGCCCACTACTTTTGAAACATAATTAAGAAGGAAGTTCATTACAATCATTTAAAAACGACGAAAAATAGAACGAATATTAATTATCCCATCAAAATGAATCGATTACATTTATAAAACTTGTGCACTACTTTTAAAGCATAATTAAGAAAGAATTTCATCAGTCATTTGAAAAAGATAAAATAAAACGAATCTTAATTGTATCATACAATGAATTGATTTTTTTTACAAAGCTTGTGCAGTACTTTTAAAGCATAACTAATAATGAATTTCATCGCATTCATTTGAAAAATATAAAATATTACGAATCCTATGTCATAAAAATGAATTGATTATCTATATATAATTTCACGTTACTTTTAAAACATAATAAAAAAGTAAATTCATCACAGTGAATTGAAAAAAGATAATATTAAACGAATTTAAATTATTTCATAAAAATGAACTGATTATTTATATATAATTTGTGCACTATACTTTTAAAACATAATTAAAAAAGAATTTTATTAGTCATTTTGAAAAAAAATATAAACATATAACGAATTTTATCTCATAAAATTGAATTGATTATCTATATAAATATTACTTTTAAAGCATTATTAAGAGGGAAGTTAATCATTTTCGTTTAAAAAAGTATGAGATATAGATAGAATCATGAGACAAATGCAAAATAAACCATTTTTAGTGGATAGATTTCATTCATTTGTACGATAAATCCCTAATTTTGATTTAGATACTATTGGATACAATTAACCAAATCTTTGACCATGGGTGTTATTACTCTTTAATCCCTTTCTTTCGCACTCTCTCCCATATCGCTTTACCCCCTTAATTTAACCAAATATACAAGTTGAATGCAATAAAATAATTCATTTCAAAACCTCATAGAAGTCGTTTCTAATATTTGAGAAAGAAAGAAAGAAAAAAAACTCGAAGAATTTCTTAAGTGAGCAGCCAAGTTTCAGTAGGTGCATCATATAGCCAGCTCAATTTGTAATAACCTAAACGTACTTACGTACAGGATTGATGTAAGTAGTATTAATTTACTTAATTGTGCAGGTGGATGAGCTAGAAGATTGTAATAACCTGATACGCATGATATATATATATATATATATCAAGAAAAATTGAAGATTGTAATTTGTAAATTAGGTATTCAAACGTTAATTATGTTCTAAATTAGGACTTGAGTGTTGTAAATAAAGTTTAATTTCAGAGTTCACGAAGAATTCAATAACCCTAAGTTTTAGAAACTTATTTAGAATTATTTTAAAAAAATACCTAGTTATTTTAATAAGATAAAATAATATAGAATCGTAAATAATAAATATTTTAATATATAATTTTAATAGGTTAATTATATTTAGATTAAATATACGTTGTTAGGATCCTAAGTATTGATTTGGACGATACTTTATTATAATAGAATTTATCTTTTACATTTTGTAAACCAAATTTCAAAATCAATAACAAATTTTATCTTTCACCAAATTACCTTGTTTCTTCTTTTCTTATAACTATTTTTATAATCTTCAAAAATCTTCATATTTTAACAAATTATCCTTCAAATTTTAAATTCATCCCTACTAATAGAAGAATATTAATGATTTTTTTATTTAAAAAAAACCACATTTGTGTTACTTTATGTTCATAAATTAAAATATTTATCATTTACTTTAAATTAATACACTTTAATGACATTCTTGCTATATTTGTAAATATTTTAATCATTTAGATCAATTTTGATATTTTAATAACTTATTTTATATTTTTATCAATTTTTTGAGACATTTTTTTTCTTTAAATACCTAACAATTAGTTAGTTTTAATTCGATTTAATTTAAATTTTTCGACAAAAAAAAAAGATTAAAAAAAACAAATATGCCAACAAATTATATGTGATAAAAAATGAAATAGTTAGGTAATTAAAATACAATAATTTTAAAAAAAATTGACTAATAAATATAATTTATATAAGTAAAGTAATCAAATTATCACGTTATCTTTATTAAAAAAAAATTATTACTAATATTTAAATATACTAACATGCATAACTGAACTATAAACGCAGAAGACACGAATTGAAAGAAAGAGTTAAAAGTAGAAATAAGTTATCGTAAACTCCACTAATATTTTTTAACTTGATTTAACGTATTAGTACAACAGTACTGCAGTTTTAACTAATTTCCTGTTACGTACTCTCAAAAAATTAGCAGTTGCTAATAGGATTCAATCTAACACTGATTGAAATTATGAAAAGCACGCGCGAGATCTTACCATCTTTCAAGACTATAAAAAAAAAATAATCTAAAATCTTAGAAATCTAGAAATTACACTAAACACAAAAACCAACTTATAAGTTAGAGGATTGCCAAACTTATAAGGAGCGTTGTTGCTTTACTCTTACCTAATGTGGAATTTAACATCCACTCCACATCGACAGTCAATTTACTGCCGATCCTGGATTCTACACGGTAATAATGAGAAGACGTGAACTGAATAGTTAGAGAATTGACCAGACTTATAAGAAATATTGTTGTCTTACTCTTAACAAATGTGGGAAACTAATAGCACCACAAAACTGATCTTTTCCTTTCATTGAGTCGTATTAAATAGGGATCCAAGTGGTGTACTGTATTACAGTATAGTAGTGTGTACGTAATCAAGTCTTATGTAGCAGTTTAGAGAGCTAGAGTTTTAACAGCTGTACTAATAGACTAAACAAACTAACAACCTCCATGTGCAGACTTTAAACAAGGAAAAAAAAAACCCCTCCTCCATGTGCAGATATATATTCTGCATAAACCAATGTGTTAACAATAAAAATAAAAATAAAGACATCGATCATATTTGATGTTATCTACTTCTTCAACAGATAAATAATAAAAGAGAGTAATTAATCGTATTATAGTTTAATTTAAATAACATTTAAATTAAAAAAATTATTTATATTAAAAGCATATGAACTATAAATAAATTTTATCATAAGTTTTAAAAGTTATTATAAATTTTTTTAGGGATAAAATTAATGTTAGAGTATTAAAAAAATATCAAACATTAATTAATAATGATATTAATTTAATGTTTACAAGTAACATAAATTGATATTAAATTGATTTGAGTTTAATTTTTTTTAAATTTAACGAACTATGGTTTTATGTCTTTTACAAATATTAAATAAATTTAAGCATATTTTTATAAACACATTTTATATCAAGTCATGTGCTAAAATACTCTTAGAATCGCATATTCACAAATTGAATAATGAAAGCAAAACCAAAACCAATCCAATTAGATAGCAATATAATTTTTATATAATTATGTATTTGGATGTAAAGTAGGATCATATTATATAAAATAAAAATTGTTTGATATTTAAGTAAAAATTTAATACCACAATATATGCAAGCTAAAATTGTATTTAATACTTTATTTATCTTGTCTAAAATTTTAATTCTAAAATTATGTATCTTATTTTTTTATTTTTTATTAAATTAAAAATAATTTATTTATTTTTAAAATGTAAGAAAAACATAAATATAAAAAATGAATTAAATATTAATTTAAATAATTTTTATAATAAAATTATTTGAATAAATAATAAAACTAAGTAAAAAAATAAATAATATTTGAAATATAAGTTATTTCATTAAAATATTTATTATTAATATTTTTGTCTTCAAATTAGATTTAATATCATATTGTACAAATTTTTTTAAATTAAACTTATGTTCTTAAAATAAATGCTCGGTAGGGGTTCACCACCTAGTGTCGACAATGGAAAGGAGGCGAGGAGCATAAGTGAACCACCTAGTGTGAACCATTTTCTTCCTTTAATTTTAAAGCTTATTCTTCTCTCTTTTCAAATTATTCTCTCATAATTTTCCTTACATTTTTAATAAGTTCAAATTATTTTCCTTACATTTTTAATAAGTTATAGGAAACTCGATTTAAAATTTAATATTTTATTTGCATTCTTTTTTGGCTGCGAAATCTAGGTAAATAAATTTCAATCTTGTTTCATTAAATATAAGTTATGAATATAATATGTGATTATATAAATTAATGAAATTTTTTTATGTTATGATGATGAATACATGCATATTATGAAATATATGTGCCATACACGAGTTTTAAAACATTAAACATATCTTAAAAACACAAAATAAGAAACATGTATTATAATAAAGAGAAATTATTATGAATATATGGAATAATCGTGATACTTATGTCTTGAGTGATGAGTGGAAGAGTGTGCAGGGACGGGGGATACACAAACCTATCAATATTAAATGAATGAATAATCACATGTAGGGAGGTTTTTCATGTGATAATCTCTGAGACAATATGTACTTTTGAGATCACCGATATGTTTACTACGGTGACTTGTTTGGCCTACACTCACGTCATGTCTTACTAGGTAAAGAAATATAAATAAAAGCTAACAATGAAAACAATAAAAAGATAAATAACACACCTAAAGATGATATTTGTACGATGATAAAGGATAAAAAATTGTATGATTGTTATGTATATTAAGCATTATGTATATTACATGTGGATTATCTTACTGATTATTAGTTCTTGTTTTAACATTTTTTTAGATAAATAAAAAATTGTATGATTGTTATATATATATATATATATATATATGGAGAGGAGGGCATTGATGGGATGAAGAATGAAGTGGGAATACAGAGGAAGAGGCAGTGGAATATTTAAGCGTCCAACACGGAGAAGTGGTGTAGTGTACTATCTGTCTTTGTAATTTTATTTTTATTATTTCTTAAATCTCATTCTTCATCTTTCTCGTTTTCTCACGCGCACATTCACTTATACTCATACTACACAATCTCCCCACCACCTCGTACGGGCCCATCTCTTTCCCTCGGGTTTTTTCATGGGTCAACTCTTTTCCCCCAGATTTTGTTTTTTTTTATTTCTTTTTCTTTTTCGATATAGTGACAACACGGTTCAATAATTCAATTTTTATTTTAAAAAATTGTTTTAACAATTATTGATGTTAAAATATATATATTTTTTAAATTTAATAAAAAAATAAAATATTTTTTAACATCAATAATTTAATAGATCTAAACGTAATAGCTAATAGATTATTGCGATAATTATATCCATTTTTTTATGACTTTATTTATAGTCTAATTTCATTCCCCTCCACCTCTTCTTCTTCTTCTTCCTCTTTCTCCTTCTCCTTCTACTTATTTTTTTTATTAATTAATTGTATTATTTATTGTTATACTCTCAACACCTTAGTATGTTTCAATCAGCTATATATATTATGTTTACCATAAGCACTTTAGCATAGTCACTTGGATGATATTTGAATTCATTTTTATCATAATTGTCACAACATCCTAAGCAGGCATGCAAATCCCTTGCTATATAGTGTTCAGAACCATATGCGAGCATGAAAATGAAAGGTTGGTGGATTAAGTTAGTGGTGTACGGATGTCTCATTAAATTATTGTGCCTCGTTAGTTTATGCAACAGTCAATGAATTTTTTTATGTGATTATTTTATTTTATATTTTTAGTGCATTTAGATGATAATTACATGTTATTATAATAATATATAACTTATTTATCACGATAAATAAGTTTAAATGATGAGTAAAGTTATAAAAACAATAAAATTATATTTTTTATAAATTTGAAATTTCAATATTAAATAGGTATGTCAAATTGATACAACGGATCGATGCCCTGCGGGTAGCTGAGTATATCAGTTTGGGTACTAAATAATTCAAGATCTGCCCCCACTATTTATAATATTAGTTCAGTACTTTGGATGATTAAAAAAGAATGTATATTTAATATATTATTACTGTTAATTTTATTAGTTAATATTAATTTGTTTTATTAATATCAAATTAACCTTAAAGATCTATCTCCTTTTCACGCATAAGTGGGGTGGGGTGGGGTGGCGGAGTTTTTATCTCGTGCCCTACAAGTTTGTCGTCTTTTCTTTTAATTTAGATGGAAACTAATTAACGCTGCCACATCCCAACTTCTTTTGTCGTTTTCCTTTGTACTACTGTCACATCCTACCTTATTTACTATTCTCTTTACATCTTATTATAAAAATAAATAAAAAAAATTATTTGTTTTATTAACAAATTAATATGTCAAAGTTGCGCTTTAATTAGGAGTATCATATATAGTTGCTTTAGCTATGGTTTTTTGATTTAGGATTGTATTGCTTTGACCTGATTTAATTAATAGAAGTTAATACCAGCTTCTTCAAAGAAAAAAACTAATATTTCATGCAAATTACATTGGAAGTTATTACCTCTCTTCGTACGTAAGTCTCTATTTTCGTGTATTATTATATATCACAATATATATATATATATATATATTTTTTAATTTCGAATGTCTTTTTCCTCCTTTAGATGATCGATCCAGCAAGCCTAACCTAGTATACTAGTATATCGGCAGAACATCAATAGCTAAACTGAAATGAAACTGACTTGAAATGAAATGTCATTCATGTACAGCCCAGAAATCTCGCTGAGTGGGGGACTCTACCCATGAGACCGGGGCCTATTTTGTAATAGCTTTCTATAAATGGAAAAATCCTCCTCCAACGCTAGCCATATACATCCTTCTTTGACGCGCTGCATGCTTAATTTCCTTTTTTTTTTCTATTTACTATAACATATCTTCCTAATCTGTATCGAAATCTTGTCAAACTAGCCTTTAAGAGTTTATGTAAAACAAGGATTTAATTAAGAGAAAATAAATACAAATGAAAGTCATTTTATTGTTGTACGATTCATCACTTAAGAATTTTTAGTTAAAAAATTTATTTTATTATAAAAAATTACAATAAATGATCAATTTTTTTTATAAATTTTATAGTAATTATTAACTATTGTTAAATAAAATATATAAAAATAAGATAAGAAAAAAATAAAATTCAAAAAATTAAGAATTTATGCTTAATTATGTGATGTTTACTTTCTTCGATTAAAAACACAGAATTATTAAATAAAATAAAATAACTTTCTTAATATAACTACTCCCAAATTATTTTTTATTACTTTCCTATGATTTACTTATTTAAAGTATGTGTACTACCATTAATACTTCTCTTTTTACAGATTTTCAACTTTTTTCGTTCAATTCATTTTGAAGATAACAAAAATATCAAAATTTAGTATTTATGCAGACTATTTTATAATTATTATAACAAAAAACACATAAATAAATAGCTTAGGATGAGTTATGTTACAAGTTCTTAAATTAAGTGAATAAAAATAGTTTACTTTTTTATTTTATTTTTTTGTAAAAATTTAATATATTTATTATTTTTATTTTAACAATTTTTTTTCCATCTAATTATTATTAAAATATTACTTTTATAAATCATCTTTACATAATCAGATTCATAGTATTAAACACCATTTTTAAAGAAAATTATATAATTTGCTATGAGAAATAGTTATTATAAATCCAAAAATAAGACTAATTAATATATTGATATGAAACTCATCCATTCCACTCTAATTACCATTATTAACTTGTGATCTTGTTTCTCATTTTGGGGTGCATCATCATCGTATTTTTCTTCATCTTGAATATCAATTCCTTCCATTGAACAATGTTATCAAATGTCATTCTCCTCATTTACAAAAAAAATATCATGCAAACTGCCCTTATCTCAAAGTCAATGGACATGGTCTTTTTACTCTCAAAATAGGTGGTTGATTATCTATCATTCTTATTAAATTGGACGTTTTAATTTAGGAATAAATCTAATTTAATCAAGGTCTTCAATTGGATTTGTTAAGAAAGATTAAGGGATTAGGGTTCATGTGATCAGGATATTGAAGAGGGAGGAGATCTAGTGATACGAATGACTTGACTTGGACTCTTACTTGAGTTTTTTTTTATTTCTCTTTTTAGATTAAACTTCTCATATTTTCATTAATGAAAAAGGAAAGAAAAAAATTAAAATTATTTTAATAAAACCATTCGCTTTATAAGTTGGCATGTATTTGTTTTGTGTGTGGCTGGATTAAAATGGATATGCAATATCAATACTTTGATGATTAAATTGGATAAAAAAAATTTGTACGATAATGAAATTAAATATTATGTGCACTAATTGTGCAATTAAAACCTATATATGAGAAGAAAAACAAAATTAAAGGGTAGGGATGGCTTTTGAATTAATTAATTAATTGATAATAGGAAGCTGGGGGAAGTTGAGATTGACAGTAACTAGTTACTGCTATTTTTTATTTTCTATCAGATTCTGTCTGTTTCTGTTTTATTCATTTCCTTGAAATAGCTACACTCTCTCCCTCTCTTATTTATATCTTATTAGTGAAAACAGTGTCAATTTACCACTGCAATTATTAATGACTTTAAATGGAAATAAAAATAGACGTACAGTTGATGTTTGACTGAAGGAGTAATATTAGTACAGTATAAGTTTATATATTACATGTTGTTAAATTTTATATTTTTATTTATTTTTAAAATTATTTAATCATGTATCACGTTATAATATTTAATTTTTAAATAAATTGAGTTCAATATTTAATGAACGGGTTCATTTACGTTTTCAAAAATATAAAAATATTATTATAAATATTGTATTTTTATTATATTTTAATAAAACAAATAAAAAATAAAAAAAAATTAACTCTTAATTGTATTTTTTTCATAATAATATTAAAATTTTGTGAAATGGGCTAAGTGACCTGAAAATATTCATTAGTGGATGATTTTACACCACTATATATATTCATCCAAAGAAAATAATAATGGTGAACAAGACGTTGTTGGAAGGCACGGCTACATTTATATACGCATGAAAGACAACCTATGTACAAGTTGAAAAGGACTGTCTTAGACTTAGAGTAAGCTTGAAGCCAAAGTAGCTGATCGTGTGAAAAGGAAAGTGCCATATTCACCTCCTTACTGCTCTTCATGTCATGTTCTTCTCCTATAAATATTAACCCCCCCGGCCCTCGTACTTTTTACCAGAGAAAGACACAGACTGCAAGGAAAATTAAGCCAAAAACTAAAAACTTTGAAACATATATGGAAAAGGTTACTAGTTTATGAGTTGTTCCACTCAACTACACTACGAAAGATATTAATTTCAAGTTTATAACATAATTTTTTTATAGATAAAATTTCATTTTCAATTCCATCTACGTATTTTATATGTATTTTATACGTATTTTTTAATATATAATATAAAAACAATACATATTTTAAAATGTGGGTTACAATTCTTGAATTTCTTATCAGTTTACTGTTTTATTGAAAATGTATTTAGTTTTTAGTATAAATTGATTATGGATAAAAATAAAACACATTATAACTAGGGAGTCAAAAATAAATAATAACCTAAAATATATATATTTAGTTTTTTACACAAGCTTATAATTAACGTGCAAAATGTATATAAATTAATGTACCATATCTAGCTATGAACTTGACATGATTATGCTATTTTGGGATCTCAAACAAACATTTCTAGCAGACTAACAAAGAAAGAAGAAGCGTATGGAAAGGAAGGAAAAAAGTCCAATTAATGTTGGGCCTCAAATTTTGTTCCTACTAAAGTCTAGTTTTGAAATCAGTAGATCCAATTAATGGGCATTTTAAAGTATATTGTGTATGCAAGCCCATCTGTCTTCTCCAACGAATGGGCCATATAAAATGTAATATTTCAAATAATAATTTCTATTAATAGATTCAAATTTTTTTTTATAAATAATCACATTATTTATGCAACCATAATTAATAATCGAATCCTAAATATTCTTTATACCTAAATGCAATACATTTAAAAGTAAATACTTCGCTATTATAAACTTAAATTCATCATCTTCAATAGATCTAAGACGATTGAAATTTAAAATTAAAATAATAAATATATCGAAAAAACATTCACTCAGCATAAGTAAATACATGAAGCCGCGTGTGTAACTTACTTCATCAGGTAACAGCTTAAAAAAAATGTGATAGAAGATGAGGTGTATGATAAAAAAAATTATTGATTTTTTTAATTATATGATAATCAATATAATTGTAAAAGGTCAAATCCATTTGAAGGGAAAAGAAATAGTCGTTTTCTATTCTTTATTATCTTTATCTTTTTCAGATTTTGCCAACCATAATAATAGCTATTTTTTGCTATCTCCACGACTAAGTATTTTTTAATTTTTATTTTAATTAGATAAAACCATACATAATTTGTGATCTTTTTCTTCTACGTCTATTTTAAGGGTGTTCATAGTCCAATCCGGTCTGGTTTTTCTTAAAAAAAATTTAACCGGATCGGACCGGGCCAGACCGTTTGAAACGGTTTTAAGAAATAAAAACCGGACCTGACCGTTTGATTTATAAAACCGTTCGATCCGGTTTGATTCCTGATTTGGTTCAATTTTTTTTATAATTTAATGAAAAATAATGTAAATTTTTTAATATATTATTAAACCAATCCGATCCGGTTCGAACGGTTTAAAATTAATATAAACCGGACCGGACCATTTGATTAATAAAACCGTTCAGTTTGACCCAGTTCGATCCGAATTTACGGTTTGTTTCGATCCGGACCGGTTTATGGAACACCCCTAGTCTATATCTATGGTGACATTTCTTCGCAAAGATTTTGATTAATATGATTTTTTGGTATACTATTGTTATTGTTTATGCATTATTTTATTTTAATATAATTTTAGATGTAGATATGATGTTTTATTGGTTAGAGATGATGATATTTTGGATGCAAAGTTCATGGACTCATTTAAGTTAGTTGACAATTTAGAAGGGTGCTTGGTTATATAATTGTATTCTTTTTGTATTTTTAATTTTAACTAATTAAATTTATAACTTTTTCATATAATTTTTTTTATAAATGTATAAAAGCAATGTTAATCTTTTTGTGAGAGTTATTATCTTAATAACTTCTAATATGATATCAGAGTTTAAAGTCATATTTTTAAGATCTAATAACCTTAATTGTAAGTATTTAACCTACATTGCGTATAGAGCAATCACTTGTGGGGTAATAATAAATGTATAAAATTATATTTAGTAATTTTCTCTCACATTCTCACTAACTTAAGTTTTTGTGAGAGTTAATAATCCATAATTTCTAATATGGTATCAAAATTGGAAGTTTACGTTCAAAACTTAGTAATCCAAATTATTGAATTCCAATTAATTAACCTATATGTTGCATAAAGTCAATACTTTTAAAAAAATAATTAATATATAAAAATAATATTTATCATTCTCATAACATAAACTTTTAAAGAAATTGATTTTTCAATAACTTTTAATCGTCGTTATCGTACAAGTGAAAACTTAAAAAAATAACTATATCTATATTATTACAACATGATAGATGATAAACTGGATGTTTTTATTTATAAAATTATAATATATATTTAGTTTTTAACGAACAAAAAAACTATGTTTTAAATATAACAATTGTATAATAAATAATATAATTTTATGTTTTGTTACACAAAAATAATTTTATGATTGCATAATATATTGAAAAATATAAAATAAATTTTTTTTATTAATACGTAAAAACTAAAAGTAAATTATAACTTTCTTATTTCATTTTCAACTAAAAAAATATTTTAATTCGTTAGGCTTCAAGTTGGAATTAGGGCTATATATAGATTCAATTTACCGTTGGCTCATAGAAATAGAAGCTGCGAAAATAATATTTTCATCAATTAAATTTTATTTAAAAAAATTATTTTAATAAACTAGCTCCTACCAATAAATTACTTTTATACTTAATTATTGGATGTTTGGGTTTTAAAAAAAAACTAATATTATATTTTATTGATTTGAAATAATATATCATCATTTACTTCTCACTTAAAGAATAATTTCTCCCTCACTTCGAAAACAAAGAATAATTTCTCCTTGTATACTTAGTCAAGATATAAAATTTGCACAATGAAATTTTTGATAATAAGATAAGTGAAAACTAAGTGATCTCTTTATTTGCTTACCTATATGGCTATATTTAGATTTGTTTTCATCTTTATTGTTTTTTGTAATTCTTAAAAAATATAAAGGCTTAAAAATTGTGCAAAATTTTAATATTAATATGATATTTATAAACTTATTTTATTCATCAAATGATATCTCAATATTAAATGGGATTTTAAATTGTGAAGTCACCATTTACTAACATGTACACATTTTGCATGGAAAAATCCACCATCCCTGAAGTTTAAAATATTTTCACAAACATTCTTAACTTTTTCAAAATGTGTTGTAATACCTTAAAAGTTTGGTTAATCTTCAAAGTAAATGACCTAAGTTATTTTGATAGTTGCACAATTTTTTTTTTACATATTCAGAATTTTTAATACAAACAATATTTTTTAATATTTTATACTTGTAAAAGATAATAAAAAATTAGAAATTAAATAATAAATGAAAATATCTCAGAGAGAAAAAAAAATATAATAGTTCTCCTTACAGTTTGATTTCTCTAGTTTATCACTTAAATTCAATCTATTCTAAATTGTAAATATCCTTTCCAAACTCATCTTTAATCATTTTTATAAATACCTACCAAGAGTCATCAACATTTTAAATAATCATTCTTTGTTAAAGGAAATCCTACGTCAACTAGGTAATCAACATTAATGCTTATTATAAACCTAAACAATTCTTAATTCAATAAGATCTTATTGGATTAAGTTATGTCTGAGTTTCTGATATAGTATCTGAACTAGGTCCTAACGATGTGACGTCACTATCCTACAACTCACCTCGTGACACAAAGCTATAAACTCATACATGTTCATCGATGAATTATCGATGTGAGAAAGAATGTTAAAGGAAGTCTCACATCCGCTAGGTGATCATCGACAATGCTATTTATAAACCTAAACAATCTTTAACTCAATGAGATTTTATTTAATTAAATTATACCTTAATTTCTAACATTGTTCCCATCGAAACTAGAAGTTATAGTTAGAAAAGCATCAACCAAGTGAACTCAATACGACAGAGATAGAACCTAAAAAATCTTGAAAAAGATGACGGTAATGCATTAAAAAAAATGTTATCAATACGTTTTGAAGCTAACTTGAAATGTCATTTATGTACATGATGAATAAGTTGAAGATGAATTTGCTTTATTAGTGTTGATGTCGATAACGTCGATAATGTTATTAATATATGTTATAAAAAAAGATCCAATCAAATCTATTATAAATGAATGATCAAAATAGTTTTTCATGAACATATTAATTAGATGGAAATGCACATTTTAGGTTAATAAGTTTTTTTTTAAATAATTAAAAAAATTTAAAGAAGGGTTTGTTTTCTAAAATTTATTAAAAAAAATTATTATTTTTTTAACAATATTATAGCAAGAAAAATAGATGGAGAAGATGAGAGCTTGAGAGACTTACATGACTTGGGAAAGTTGGATATGAAGGTAATTATTAATTTTACTTTTGTTAAAAAGATATACTAAATTTTAGAATTTTTAAAGAATTTAAATATAAAATACAAAATTTTCCTTTAAAATAACGATTTTTTTTTAACTCTTCCATGACATATGTGATATTTCGTATAGATGAAGATTTATAAAAAGATATGCAAGACCTCGAGAATATTTGTGAAATTTTCCCCATTTTGCACTTATCAAAATATTAACTTATTGTACACATTTTGCACTAAACTCAGCTATAAACCTTATCAAAATATGACCGTTAGGAGTCTTCCTCTTCACAAAATAAGTGAGGCTAGAAAAGCCCCTCTTTGTTCGACTAAGAGAGTTTGCTTCTTCCATATTGGTTACCTCATAAACAAAAACCCCTGATATATATTTGTCTGATCCAATATCAAATCAATTAAAACCCAGGAATGGAAACCCCTCCTGCAAGGAAAACTGGGCTTAAAATCCCAGCTGGAATGTCCGAGACATCCCTTCGACTCGAGACCTCTCTTTCTGGTTCATTTCGTGGGATTTCTAGCTTTTCTTCTCCTACGTACCGCGAGATATCGAGCTTGTCATCGCCGTCGAAATCGTCAACGTGCAGTGACAGATTCATACCTTGCAGATCGTCTTCGAGACTTCATACATTTGGGTTGATAGAGAAGGCCTCTCCGACTAAAGAAGGCGGAAACGATGCGTATTCCAAGTTGTTAAAATCGGAGCTTTTTGGTTCTGATTTTCGGTCTTTTTCTTCCTCTGCAGGTGGTCATCAAATGGGTTCGCCGATGACTCCGAGCAAGAACATGTTGCGGTTCAGGACTGAAAATTCTGGGCCTAACTCTCCTTATTCACCTTCAATTTTAGGGCACGATAGTGGGTTTTCGAGTGAGACCTCAACGCCTCCTAAGCCTCCTCGTAAGGTACCCAAGACACCCCATAAGGCAAGTAAACTGATCTCTCTTTCTTTTAAGCTACCCTTTTTGTTTAATTAGCTTTTTATTTTTTTGCTAAATGTTTTATTAGCTGTTTAGTGATCAAAGGATATCAAAAGGGTATATCTATTTAGCTGGGATGTACAGCCTCGAAATTCAGGCATTTGATGAAAAAATATTAGAAACAGTAAACATGTCCCAATATGGGTTTTATAAGTTGTCCTTTTCTTATTTAGAGATTAGAACAAATAGATGAATTAATCTTAAGGTTTACCAAGCATAATGACATTTCTAGTCTTGTAGGGATCTCATTAGACTATAGTTTGTAGTAAAATACAGCAAATGTCAATGGCTGATAAATGAATTGAAGGTGTAATTTCATTGCAGGTTCTGGATGCTCCTTCACTGCAAGATGACTTTTACTTGAACCTGGTGGATTGGTCCTCGCAGAATGTTCTTGCTGTTGGACTGGGAACTTGTGTGTATCTATGGAGCGCATCAAACAGCAAAGTACGCATAATTAGCTACTCATTACATTAAAACCATTTTGAAGGGTACCTCTTCATTTGCAAAGTGTTTTGACACATTGTTGTATTCTTCTCTCAGGTGACAAAGTTGTGCGATCTGGGACCCAATGACGGTGTATGCTCTGTCCAATGGACAAGAGAAGGTTCATGCATATCAATTGGCACTGCTCTTGGTAAAGTTCAGGTAATTAATATACAACAGATTCACTTATTTATATGTTTATTCTGGTTATTTTATGCATTGGCTGAGACTGAACTTGTAATATTATTACTGTAAGGTTTGGGATGGTACTCAGTGTAAAAAGATCCGGACAATGGGTGGCCATCAAACAAGAACTGGTGTCTTGGCATGGAACTCTCGCATTGTAGCTTCGGGGAGCAGAGACCGCAATATACTTCAACATGATCTTCGGGTCTCCAATGACTATATCAGCAAGTTCGTTGGCCACAAGTCAGAGGTAAACTTCATCTGTACATTATTTGATTTTAAACTCATTTTTGACAACTTATAATCATTGAAAAAATTGAGTCTTCTGGCCAAAACTAATGTTGTTCATGGTTTTTGATCTTCCAACTTTTCAATCCAAAAGGTATGTGGGTTAAAATGGTCCAACGATGATAGGGAACTTGCATCTGGTGGCAATGATAATCAGGTACTCATAAGAGAAAAAACGATTGTTCTGTCTTTCCTGTTTTCCATTCAACATAATCAGCTAATAACTCTTTGGTTTATTTTGGTAGCAGCTGTTGGTTTGGAACCAACAATCTCAGCAGCCATTCCTGAAACTGACAGAACATACAGCTGCAGTGAAGGCCATTGCTTGGTCACCCCATCAGAGCAACCTTCTTGCATCTGGCGGAGGTACTGCCGACAGATGTATTCGCTTTTGGAACACTACCAATGGTCACCAGTTGAATCATATTGACACTGGAAGTCAGGTTTCTTTCTCTTTTTTCCTTTGTATTTCATTCCTCATTTTCATGCTCAGAATAACTAATTCAACAAAGCCTTGTAGGTGTGCAATCTAGCATGGAGTAAGAACGTAAATGAACTTGTTAGTACTCATGGATATTCTCAAAATCAAATTATGGTGTGGAAGTATCCATCAATGTCAAAGGTTTTACTTGTTTGTTTTCTCTATATAATTCTCCGTTCTATTATATCCTCAAAAAATTGAAACTTCTTACAATTAAAAATCAGATGCTTCTTAAAACGGTATATTTTGTTGTTTGTTTCTCATTCTTCCTTAATTACAGGTAGCCACTCTAACCGGCCATACCATGCGAGTACTCTACCTAGCAATGTCACCTGATGGTCAGACAATAGTAACTGGTGCCGGAGATGAGACTCTTAGATTCTGGAATACCTTCCCATCCATGAAAACACCGGTGAGCATAATATGTTGCTGCTATCACAGAGGATGTTTTGATGGGTTTATATCTCTACTAACTAATGTTTCTCAGGCACCAGTCAAAGACATTGGTCTCTGGTCACTAGGACGAACGCAGATTCGATGAGCATGACTCAAACTTATGAAGGAAGCTACAATGTAAATGGGGGAGCCTGGAAGACAAGCAAAGATCTGTTCATATTTATTTTTTTCCCCTTCATTTCAAATACACGAAATTTTGAATCTGTAAAGCTATTCCCATAATAAAATATAACACTTTAATATGGATGAAGTGTCCTCAATCCACTTTCTTTTCCAAACGAACTATGTTAATCTCTTACTTTTTAAATATTTCAATCAAAGTCCCTGTGTTTTTTTAATGAAAAAATTCATTTTAATTTATATTATTATATTTAAATCAGAAAAAAAATATCCATATAAAGATATTGTAAAAATAAATAATTTTTTCTTTTTTTGCTAGGTTTTTTTGAACATTATATTGTTAACATAACAATCTCATGCTCACAAATATATCATATTTATATGCAAGTTTTTTTAACAAAAACAAACTTCACAGAACTACATATGTGTTAAAAAAGAACTGATAATAAGTAAAATAAATTAGTTAATTCTCAACAATGCTCCTTGATTATTTTTCTTTAATTTGAATTTAGCAAATAACTTGGTGAACCACTAAAAAAAGTGAATAAAATGATACATTTGTAAAAGACTGATTTTGGTGAACGGCACTTCACCCCTTTTTATAACTATCATTATTCCTATAAGGCGGCCCAATTGCTCTGCTCTCTCGTCTCATCAAATTCCAAGCCGGTATAAGTGAAAGTCACTAAAAAAAGGAAGAAAGCTCATAAATTGAGGGGAAGACGTACGGTGAAATTCATAGTCAAATCCAAAATACAATGCTTTACTGCCCAAAATGTCTTTAACGATCATTACTTGATTTTTCAATCTTTTTGATCGCCTGGAGGTCTTGACATATTAAATAAATCTCCCTTGATGAAGGTCTCGTAGCTTTAGGCCTCAACCACGACACTTTTCTAAAAAGTGGTTTGCAAATCTGACGAAATTCTTCAATAAAACAAAGATACCACATAAGTTATTTTTTCAAATACAAACAAGAGATTACTGATATCACGATTTGCTAAATACCTTGTCCATCTTCACTCTCCAACAGCTTAATGACAACATGCCCACCCTTTCGTAATATACCATTATCAACCAATGCACTAACTGACCCAGTTGAATTTTCCTCCATTGGAATAGAATCGTATGAAAGGGTTAAGGCACCTTCACCAACAGCTAAATCCAGAGCTCGCATACCTAATTCTGTTGATAGTGCTGAATCTTTAGTTGTGATTCCAGAAACTGGGGGACACATGTCTGATAGTATAACAGAAAAACCTTTATTCTGCACAAACACACAAAACAAACAAATATAAGACAATGTGTAGAGATCGAGTCTAACTAATTTCCTATTGTATTCTAGGGTGAAGGTAGCACTGAAACCCAATGTGAGGAGAACGAGTCGTCACTAACCCATTGCCAGTTGCCACATAATAGGAGGGTGAATAATTGTGAGGATACTGATCCCCATCCTTGTGCAAGGATGAAAGTAATACACGTCAGATAGACGTGAAATGAGTACGTGAAGTAACAGTAAAGGTAAGCCTTTAATTGTATGTATAAAATACAAGACAAAACTTTAATTTTCTTCGAATTTACTCTTAAATTTTATGATGTTATGCCACATTCCTAACTAAAACAATTTAAGCTAGGTGAGGAGAAAGCTGAATGCAAGTTGCAATCCCAATATACAAAGTTATCCAATTAAACATGTATTCACACACAAAAGACTTGGTACCTCGGGAGTGAGTGACTTGACTTGGTTTCTGGGTAAGTTCATCACATCAGCACAGACAGTCTGTACTCTTTTATCACAATGAACTGGAGGAACCTTCACCTTCTGTTCTGCAAATTTCACTTTCCACAAGTTAATAAATCGGTCCTCATAGATATGGTTTGAAAATAATAAGGTTACCCAACAAATGACCAATTTAACTGAAGCATGAAACAAAGCCTCAATTCAAAAAAGAGTAAGACCTTGAGATCAACACCCACAACAGTGCCACCATTTTTTAGGGGACCCAAACTCTGACAAGCCACCTGCCAATTATATTCAAGAACTATAGCAGATTATGAAACTGAAAGCCATAAAAATTTAATATTTTATAATAAGAAAAAAGATGTAGAAGAGAAAAAGATGAGCATGGACCTGAAGCCAAGCACCAGGAGCACAGCCAAGGTCGAGAATAGATGAGCCAGTTGTTATAAGCTTGTACTGCTTCTGTATTTGAAGAAGCTGATATGATGATAATAGATGGGTCAAAAATTAGGATGGAATACAAACCCTAGTCAAAGATGAAGAAGGGAAAGGGGAGAAAAACGAAAGATAAAACCTTGAAGGCAGAGCGAGCGACGTAGCCAAGTCGTTGAGCTTCCCTGTAGAAGAAATCTGGAGCTCCAATTCCACTCATCTCTGTCTGCTTTCTTTTCGCAATTTGCTAATCAAGGAACACGAAATCAACGTGACTGAGTCTGACGGTTTGAAAACCCTAAATAAACCCCATACTAAGGTTGTATTGGAGGAGGCAAACCAAAGAAGAGAAAAACAGTATTCCACTGACTGCATCGCCTGTCGTATTAAACCCGTCCATTTCTTATAAATAAATTAATACAATAAGATTTCATTAACTTAAAAATTGTTTAAACTTATTATAAGTATTATTTTATTTTGTTTTAGTGTAAGATAAAAATACTTAAAAGTTTCATCTAAAGCATAAATAACATATTTATTTGTATAATTTTACAATAAAATTTAAAGAAAAAAAAAACATATATCATTTTTCTTATAATATATAAAAAAATATTTATATATTAAAAAACACATATATTTCAAAAAAATATTTACTTTTGAATTTTTTTTATAAATAAAAATGAAACTTTATATATAATAAAAAATATATGTTATTTTATATTATTTTATAGATAAAAAAAAGTTTTATATAAAAAATTATGCATGTAATTAAATTGAATATACTTAATTGAATTCATTAGATTTTAAAAATATAAAATTTAGTTTTACTTTTTAAGAATGAGATAATTATTTTTAAGATGCATTTATTTTAAACTAAATGTTCGAAAAAGGTGACAATTAAACAAAAAATATCGCTAAAAAAAATATAATAAATAATAAGTTTAAATATGTCATTGATACTCGGTATTTAAATTAAATTTATATATAAGTTCTTAAAATTTTAAAATATACAATTTTATATCTTAACTCTTAAAACATAACATATGTCTTTAAAATTTTGGTTCTAATTATGCAACTTATCCGGTGCTTGTTACTGTGTTAGGATCTCCTGAAAATTGAAACGAGAATTAGTTCACTAAACGGTAGTCTCTAATGCAAATATAAGTGGATTGAGCTTTGGCATGACGTGAGACGGAAGTTGTGTTTTCCTCAACTTACTATGCTTGACAACATGATGGAAGAAGAAAAGGAAAAAAAAAAGAAGTTAAAAATTAATTTGCTCAGGTCATATGGTTTTCATCAGAGAGAACATGACTAAGGAGAGTAATAAATGACTCAAGTCACTTTGATTAAAGAAAAAAAAAATTCATTACTTTAAAATATACTTTTTATTAACTACATTGCTTATTATCTTTATGTAATATTAAATAATTGTGTTTTTTAATAAAATACTTGCACTGATTTTATATTTTATTGATCTAAAAAAACCAAAGTAATTTCAAAAACAACGGATATTTTCTCAGTATTCAAGTTATGATAAACCTACCAATCTGGATCAACTGGATTCGGGTGCCAAGTGTTTGACTCTTCTTTTTCGGGTTCATCCCAAATATGTCGATTAATTAATTTCATAAGTTGGAGATCCCAGCTTATACTAAGCAATCAAGATTCAATTTACTAAAGGCAGCCTCTCAAATGTTACTAATGATATTTTGTACTAAGAAAAAGAAACAACAGAGTATAATTACAGACACAAAAACTCCATGCATCTGCCAATTAATATAAAAATAAATAAATAAAATTTTTACAGTACAATCGCATTTGAAATTGAATCAATTAAAATTCTAGTTATGAAAGAATATAACTTCAATTTCAAAGTCTTGTTAGAATCATGCATCTTATTCATTCAAATCATTTACAAATACCAACCTCTCCGGACGGCAAAGTTGGTGATGAATAATATTAATGTGTGAGAATAATACAAATAAAACTGATTTGTACAGTTGAGTTTTCTTTGTCACTCAACTTTTTCCTGTTTTTCTTTACACATCAAATCACAGGGGTTACTTCACTTCCTTGTTTGTCAGCAAGAGTCCCTGCAATCTTCAGAGTTCCATTTTGGTGCTTGCCATTTTGCTTAGCTTGATGCTGAGACCAATATGCATGGGCAGCCAATACTCTGTTCAAGAGCTCCTGAGGCACAGGCTCTCCCCTCCTTTGTTGGGGAGAGATCTTTGCTGTGTGAACCAAGGTCTTCCATTTGTCCTGCAGAACACCAAAAACGTATACATACATACCATTTACAACCAATGCTTGCCTAAAACCCGTATTATGTGTGTTGTGCCCGTGTCAAAAAGGACATGGGTTCAAGTCTTAATAGAGTAATTGTGCACATTTATTCCATTATTTAGTGAGTACTTTAGAAAGCACTTTCACTAAACCCCTCATACAATAGGCCTTTATCAAGTTTTTTTTTTTTAAAGAAAAACAACAAAGACTTACAAGTACAACCTGGACTTTTATTTTACATTTTAGTACAAGCTTAAAAAAGTTCAATGAAGAACAGAAAAGCATATGGTACTTTGGTTTTCCTCGTACGGAAACCAAAATTTTAAAAAGTTCAATAATTAAAATTGCATTTTATGTGACCATATATGATTTAAAGTGTAACTTACTATCAATGAGAGTGTGAGATTGACATACAAACTTATAATGAAATATGCAAATATAGACAAGCTCCTTACCTTCAAATCTACATAAGTTCGATGATCTGCAACCTCAAAAGCACACAATTTCACATCACGCCACCTGTAGGAGGAAACCTAGTCAAAATCTGGCTCATAATTTATACACAGGTTAATTTATCTTAAATCTCTATCAAAGCCAAGTGGTAAAGAACAACATACCTTCCAGTTCCAAGTTCCTCAACTGCCTTAACCAGTGCTTCTACTTCTATCACAGTGAATGGCCTCCGTGTTCGACGCTGTACAAGCTCAGACTTCCTACCTTTTTGGTTCAAAGGAATAACAGCTAATGCCTCCATGCTCATTTCTGAAACTGGAACTAATGCTTGAGAAACTCGTGTTGTTTTTTCAGTTAAGGTATCAGTAGTTGAGGAAACAGATCCAAGATTGTTCTCATCATGAATGTCTGAAATGGTTACGATGGGATGTTCAAGTAAGGAATCGGAAATCTCCAAATCTAAGGGAGGGGCTCCTGGGGACCTGCAAGTAAAACAATCTGATATCAAGCTCCTGTGACAAATGACCCTAAGGAGAACATACAAATAGAGAAAATCATGTACATATGAATAGCAACAGGTATAGAGAAAGAAGTAAACAATGGACAAACCAAATTACAGAACCAGAAATTCATAAATGTCTAAAGTTTTGTTCTTGACAACCAATAAAATGGCCCACGCACAATACGTTAACTATGGGAATATTCTAAGGAATCAAAATATAGTTACCTAATCAGTGGTTCAGGTGTACTATCACAAGGTAAAGAAAGACAAGTATCGCTCGAATAGATAGTTGGATAAGCTTGCACTGTGCTGGGTTCCAATGTGAAACCCAAGGCATCCATATTATCTTTACAAGAGAGACCAGTCTGTAACAAAGTTTTGCTGTCATCTTTAATTTTTTCCCCTTGAAGATGTACGCCAACATGTAATCCACCTCCAAGAATAGCACCAACTGCCTCCTTAACTGCTCTCTGTTAAAAATGACAATAGACAAACAAGATTAGCAAAGTGCAAACCAATAATAAACATATTCCACATTCTTGCTGAAAGATCACCCAAGAGGATTTTGAATCCAAATTTGGTTTAATCAGATTATAAAGCAGCAAAGCATACTAGTCCAATCAAGTTGCAACACAAAAT
This sequence comes from Hippophae rhamnoides, assembly GCA_033030585.1. Taxonomy (NCBI): domain Eukaryota; kingdom Viridiplantae; phylum Streptophyta; class Magnoliopsida; order Rosales; family Elaeagnaceae; genus Hippophae; species Hippophae rhamnoides. Next base: position 74,337,727 of record CM065427.1, read on the forward strand.
AAATGAAAGGCCAGAAACAGAGATTACAACGTTGAGCTAGGCATCCTAACAATACAAATTACAAAAATGAGGAGAAATATTGTATTATATATACCTTTAGAGATCCAACTGTGGCCGTGTCTGGCATCTCAATATAAACCTCTGGTACATGGAAAGATTTGATACTAAGTTTCACTGTAGAAAACAAAAATTTTGCATCATCAGGTTGGATGCCATACACCAAAACAAAGGTTAATAAGTGCACTTCAAACCATAAAGCTCCAGTACCATGAGAATCCTTGGAGTGGAAAGAAGATTGGTGACCTAAGATTGAAGATGACATAGCAATTGCTGCATAAAAGTAAAATTATTCAGCAAACTACTGAATACTGTAAACTCTTAATCACAAAGGTAGAAGAAACATTGATAGTGTATTGAGATAGGGAAACACCTTCATGAGACATTCCAACTAAGTCATTCTTGTCTGAATTCATGCCCTTCTCCGGTGAATTAGAAACACTTTCGCTACTAAGCCCCCCATCAGATGTCACAATTGAGCTCCAGTTAAACAATTTTCTCTTCTTAAAGGGAGTTTCCTGCTGACTCCTGTCACGGTTGTTACAGGTTTTCCTCTTATGATAAAGAGGTTTAATTCCGCCATCTAGAAATACCCATTTACCGAATTCAAAAACGCATATAAAAAAAATAAAAATTTAATTATACAAAGTAGTCATAACAGAGGTAAATAGAACACAGGTACTAACCAGATCTAAATACTTCCCAATCCCTTAATTTAGGGGCCACTTTCCAGTTTTTGGATGTGAACAGCTTTCTTATCCTACGATCTCCAACACGTGCTTCCCGCCTAAATGCCTTAACCTTGGTGTTAGGTTTACTGCACCTAATCAATTTTCCGTCATCATCTCTACTACCTAAATTAATGTCATTCTTATGCCTGGAAAAAGAAGCATTAGAAACAGGATCCCTCAACGATGGAAATTCAACATTTTCATCAGAATTGAGCATCGCATCCAAGTTTAGACATAGCTCCATTGGATCCTTGGAACTACATGTGTTAGCTGTGGTCAAAGCTTCAGTCTCTAATTTGTTAAGTTCTCCTGATCCTTGGAGTCCATCACTTACATTAGCATGACAAGACTCCCCAATGAAAGGCGAGTTTCCTACTTTACTGATATAAGCTTGAAATTCGGGCTTACTTTTGCAACCTCCCGACTTCAAATCACAATCAACTTTATTTAAGCAGTCAAGTTTTGCATGATCTGTATTGTATCCCAAAAATGAATCGCTCTTGGCACAATGAGGAGATCCCTTTATAGTAAATTTCTGATCAATGTCTCGAGAGGTGGTCTCAGATACATAAGCACTCTCCTCTGATCTTCCAAGTTCAAAGCATTCTTCTTTTAAAGATTTGTCCTTGTACTGTCTATCTTGCTTAATAACATCTTTGCCATAGGCAAAGTTATTCTTTCCTTCAGATGCGTTACTAGAGGCGTTACTAGAGGCAGAAGAACTTTCACTCTCCTGCAGTAACTTGCCAGCTAAAGAAGCCAATAGCTCAAATGCACAGATCTCATTGTTGTCAATAGCCTTCTTATGTGGGCCCCTCCTCTGAAACCAATTATCATGAATGATAGAATTAAAACAGAGCTCTTCATAAAAGGAAATCTCAAGATGTCCTTTAAAATTTGATGTGAGTACTTACTCTAGCCGATCTGGGAGCTTTTGGTACAGAAGGTATATGGAAACCATTAAATCCGTAATCTAGTCTCTTTTTCAACACCATATCTTAAGTATGCATGGCAATGTGGATTCATCAAACACGGAGAAGCATGAAACGCCACATCCTATCTGTTGTCAATAGATCAGGAAACAATAAAAAATGAGGTTGATTATCAGCAGCATTCCAAAAGTGTGAAATAGAATAAACCAGAAGTGAAAAATACTCAGGTAGAACTAATTGGAAAATGGAAACAAATCCAAAAAAGGTCATCAATGAAAATCAACGTCAGTAATATTTTCCATCAAAAGCCCTGATCATCATTTTTTTTCTTTTTTAAAAAAATAGGGTACTAAAGTCTCTTTTTTTATTAAATAAATGAAATTGAATTTGAGTCCAAGATGGTGGGTTGGAGTCATACTACTGAACCACAAACCAACCCCAAAGCCCTGATCATAATTTGATTTTTGAAACGGACACAGTTTTTCTAAAGAGCAGTTTTAACGAAAGCTGTACGGTTTATTAAAACTGGAATTTGTAAAAGAAAAGTCGAGGCCAAATTGTGCACCCACACTTGAGTTGCCTTACATAGCAAAAAGATTCAAAAACTCGTGCATAAACTCCACAAAGCATAATAAACCCAAAAGTTTTTTATGTAGATCAGATTAGAAAACAATCGGAGGAATAAATCAGATCCGATTGAACACAACTACAAGTAATTCAAGGATTAGGAATATCAAACTTTTCAGCTTCTTACGCCAAATTCGCCCAATGAATTAAGTGATGAACTGAAATTTCACAAAAAAAACAGACCAACCGAATAACAATCACATCAACCAAAACAGAGAGATATCGATATTGCAATTCGACAATTCTAGTCTCCCAATCAAACTAGGATCAGATCTCGATTGAAACCTCGATTTAAAATTCATTAGAATTGAACAAACCCCAGTGGCACAAAAATTCCAACGAAATTACAATCGCTGCAACAAGGCGATGGTGATCAAGTGTATAATTCAATCCAATCAAGATCAATACCACCGAATTTGCATCCCCATAAAACACAGCAGAAAAGGACAACGATATCACAGTATAAAACCCATAACGAGAATTACTAGCTACATGACACAAGTAAGGCTTGATTTACTCACCTTTGGATGAAAAAATAACGATATTAATTTAAAACATTGTGTTCAGACAGCAAATTTCCCAGAGAAAAACTGATATTGCTGGATAATGCGCAAAGAGATATACGATCAGAACTCAAAATTCAGAATTGAAATGAATTGCCTCACAAATTCTCGAATTTATCTTCTAATTTGGAAATTCAAATGAAAAGAAAACACAAACTATACAAAAACCCCCCAGAAAGACCCCTGTATACGTATATATATTATGTACAAAAACCACGAAATGGAAAAACAAAGTGCGCTTAAACCCCGCTTTTTTTATATATATATAATTAATTTTCTTTTACGGAAAATTATATTTTAGATATTTGAGTGTTGAAGTTTTTCTGACCACAAAACCGGAACCAGCCAGTAAAAGGGCAATAATGCCGGGCGAAACTCATAAACCCTTTTCCTCTTTTACTCTTTTATCTTGTATTGGACCAGTTCTTAATCTTAACCCCCCATCTTCTCTCTCACACTATAGATTGGCTTTTTGCCACGTGCCTTCCTTCCTCTTTGTACGAAATCATGTCATTTTTTATTTCATTTCTTTATTTCTTTTTCTCGCGTTAAGGATAAGGGACTACGAAGGATAAAACTTGGAACAATTGGCAACGGATCTTCGTTTCGTTATCATTCAAAAATAAATTAAATCTATTATTAATTATAATATCTTTTATTTATAACATTAAATACTTATAAAACTACACCGATGAAGAGTAATATCTCTTGATTCGCCCACTTGGCAATGAGAATATTAAAAATGCTATATTATATTCTCCTCTCTCTCTCTCTCTTTGTGTATACCAAACATCATATACTTAGTGATAACACATGGAAGGGCAGGTGTCTAATTTTAAATCGTCATATTATTAAAGAAGTAATATTATTGACTTAATAAAATTACACTAATTATATATTATAATTAAATATAATTTATTGTTGTGTTATGATTAGATGAATTTTCTTAATGAATAATAATTTAAATTGTTTCAATATTTTTACCTATTTAATTTAAAAATATTTTTATAATATTTGTTAATTATAGTTAAAAGATACAGGATATTATAAATTTTATAATTATCTATGGTAGTTCTAAAATTTATATGTTAGATATATTAAATCTTATAATTTATAAAAAAATATAAAATTAACTATATTTTTAAAATTTAGTAAATAATATGTAATCATATTCTCAAATAATATTTATAAGATAAAAAAATTATTATTCTTTCAATATTTTTCAACAAATCTTCGTAATTTCGTTATAAGAATTGAAATGTGTTATATGAATTTTAAAATAATTTTATTATAAATTTTATATTTTTAAAACCCTGTATATGTAATGATTATGCTATTAAAATTAAAACAATCTAATATAATTGAATGGTCAAAAAATTGTAAGAATTTGTAATCATAGAAGAAAAATATATTTATCATATACTTTATTTCATTTTTTCATTATTTTTATTTACTTCATTTAATTTATTAGTTAGTTAGAGGTATAAAAAATAAGATTAAAAAATAAAAAATTATAACAACTTTTTAGTTATCTCGATTTTAATCATAAGTGATTACACCGTTATTATTAATCAAATAAATTAATATCGGAAGTCTTTTATACTAATTTAATCCATTAAATAAATTAATGCGATTTGTATTAACTAACATAATAATTTTAAAAATTATGGTTTTAAACATAAGTTTAAAACTAATTTGATATTTTTTCATAATTAAAAATAAATTTATTAAAAAAATTAATTTTTTAATGATATTAATTTAAACAGTTAAATATATTATTAATTAATTACACGTTTGATAATCTTTATTCTAATTTGGGATAGATGGGAAAAGTAATTAAGTTAGAATTAGAAATGCTTATAATTGAAAATAATATAAATTTTTTTTTGGGTGTTTACTTATAATTGTGAAATTGGAATTAAAATAATTATTTTACTAATATCTTGTAAGTGCAATAATAATTATTTTTAAAAATATTGGTTAAAATAAAAATTATAAATTAATAAATTAAAAGATAAAAAAAATTAGTATACACTTAAAATAAAGATATTTGCACTCTTATTTTAGTTGTCTAGTTATCTTTAAACATAAGAAATTATGAATTCATCTCTCACTCATGATATATTGTTAGGTATACAATCAATAATATTTAAATATCTAAGTTATTTTATATTTTACTTATCATTTTTGTTGTTATTATTATTATTATTGATATTATATGTATAATTTTAATATTTTTGGTCATATTTTTTACCATATGTTAACCTTTAGTTCATATATAAATAATTACACAAGATAAAATATTGATGAATTAATAAATTTTTACATCTAAAATATAAAAATGTTTATTAATTGTATGTGTCTTAATAATATAAATTGTTAGAGAGCTTTATAATGTTGTGAACTGTTAAGTATTCTTATCCCACATCGACTAGGAACAAAGTAATAATACTGTTTATAAATTTAAATAACCCTTAATTTAATGAAATTTTATTATGTTGAATTAGATTTTAGTATCTAACATAAACAATATTCTAAGATATTTAAAAGAAAAAAGTAAGAGAATAGAAGGAAGAAAAAACCAAAAAGCAAAAGAAAATTGTGGGTATAATTAATCCAATTTATAAATATATTGATAAATTACAATTTTTTCATCATCGTCCGGTTGTTTTGGCTTATATAAAAGATATTTTCTTATTCATTGTGCTTTATGCATATCCAATGACAATATTGTGGCTTGAGACCAGGATAATGACTATCAAAATAGTACTAGGTTCGAATGCAGTAATATAATATTTTCTTATTAATTATGCATATACGACTCCAATATTCAAATCTGCGTATATTTAGTGTTAGTTTGTAAGTAGTATTAAATCGATCAAGAATAATATTAGATTAAATTATAATGTATTTAATCTATTATTTAACGTTTGATAACAAATTATATAATATAATAGATAAATTTAATTATAAATGTTTTAATAAAATAATTTTTATTATAACATTTATTTAAATTAATATTTATTTTATTTTATTTTATATTTTTAATTTTAAGATAAAATAAAAAATAAAAATACATAATTTTATAATTAAAACTTTAAATAGACTAAATTATATGTTTAATATGATTTAGGGACGTATCTTCTAATCCTACTAAATTTCTATATAGCAAAACCAAACTTACAATTGTATAAAATAGTATTTCATATTATGTAATACAACTTAACAACATATAAAATTACACAATAAATGGAAATATTTAGTATATTAAATTATTAATATTTAGCTATCAAATATGAACTATTTTTAAACAATAAGTATATATCTTTATTAATGAAATCGTAATATAATTTAAATATAATAAATTATGGTTTAAGTTTCTTTTTTAGATTGATAATACTTTGAGTTTCTTCGGTTGATAATTTATCTTTGGCCTTCTATTTTAAGACTCCAGACTTTTTCACACTACATCTTTATATGTCTTTATTAATGAAATCTTAATATAACGTTTGAGTTTCCTCACTTTTTCTCTTAGAAAGATGGGATAAGTTGGAAATAGTAAAATAATTTTGAATAAAATAGCATTTTAATTTAGTAATTTTAGGATGAAGTATTTAAGTTTTATATATAGCTTTAAAAATGTATATTTTTAATTCAAAAAAATTACATTCTAATATCTAAAATACTGTACATAAATCTAACAACATTAGACTTTTAATACGGTGTTTATTTTTACAAAACTATGAAATTAAAACATTTTGATTAAAAACAACGTAAGTAAAACATTATTTTTACAACAGCTATAGAATCTCCTGCACTTCACCTTAGGAAAATAAAAAATAAAAAATCAAACCATTAGTTAAACTAAATGTTTTATTATTTTAATTAAATAAATAACATTTAATACGTTATAGTTTAGTTCTGTGTGATCTATGTACCAAACGCACACCCTTGGTATCTCAAAACGACATGACCTAATTAGAGTGGCAACATACTTAACTTTCATGTTGCTGTGTATCGGTGGGTTAGGTGGGGAGGGTGGAGGCAAACGTTGTGACTATAATTCAAATTGTTTTCGAAGATAAACAATTTATCCACGTATAAGAATAAATTATTAAATCAGATTAAACTATTTATACCCTCACTAAATATTAATTAAGGTTTTAAATAAAGTTTAAGGTATCATATGAGGTCACCCACTACAAAGTTTAGATGAGAATTTAAAATAGCTTTTCTTTATTATCAAATCATATTTAATATTATGATTTTAAAAAATATAAATAAAACAAAAATGGTCACATAAAACAAAATTCAAACCCTCGTACATGGATGGAAGAAAGGTGAGATTGTGAGCCCACCAACTTGGACAATCCACAAGGAACTTTGATAAGTATATATGGTTGATTTAAAAAAAACAAACTAAGAAAAGTATTAGCTAGATTTAATTCGTGCGTATATTTGAGTAATAGTTAATTTAATTATCTACAAATTTATACACATTTCAATTTATAAAATAGAAAATTTAATTAAAAGTTTCTATATTATCTTACCAAGTAGTTCATCATAATTAAATTTGTACAATTTTGCAAGGATGTGCGACTTTTTCTGCAATTAATATTTCTCTATAGGCCATGTAGAGAGGATGTTATTAACTAAAGAAATATTACTAATGGTTATATACGATCACACCGCACAAATTTTTAATATCTTATATTAACAATTAAAATTTATAAATATAATTAAAAAAAATTATTTATTTAAATCTTAATGGATAAAAATAAAAGAATGTAAAAATTATACAGTATTATTTTACATAACTAATTGTTATATATATATATATATATATGATTAGGTGGGGTTTGTTTATAACCAATCATAATATAGGTTAAGTGGTTGGGTGAAAAACTAGCTAGCAATCTGTGTTTTAACTTTAACATTCTTTTTAAAATATGAACACAATTTAAACGTAACTTTTTTATTTATTGAATTATTATATTTATTTCTTACATCAATAACATCCTCATTAAATAAATTTTAAAATTACAATAACTATCATCTCCACGTTTAATCAAAATTGGAATGATTAAGTAATTACCATAGTATAATTCGGCCTTTAAACTAGTTAAACTATTACATAAGGTTATCAACGTGGGGTTCGAGACCCCTTTTTTACATTCTAATAAGGTCAAATATATAAATAATAATTTTTTTTATTTTTATAAAGCTAAAAAATAAAATAAAAATTAAAGTCACAAATTATAAAAAAATTAAAATAAATAAATATTTTAGATTTAAACTTTATAATTAGTAATAACATAATATATTTACAAAAATATCCTAAAAGATTATAATTATATGTTTGTTTGACAAACTCACGAACAAATGTTACATATTTCATTTTTAAATAAAATATGTGACATAAAAATGTGAATTAATATTTGAAATAATTAATGAATTAAAAAAATGTAAAATATCTAATTTTTAAATAAAATTCATAAATACTCATATAATTAAGTACATTTATTGTTGATAAAATATTTTATAATTCTTATTCATGAATAAATAATCAATATATAAAAGCGTAAAAAATTACAATAAAAATAATAAGAGAAAGTCATTTTAATTAACACATTCAACATATAAAAAATAACAATAATAATATAAAAAAATTATAATTATTTTTTTTTATTTTTCGTGTAGTCTGTTTGGCCCTAACGCAAACATAAACCAACACTAATGTTTTCGTTTTATTTAAGTTGGTCTAAACTAGTCTCAAATTTAATTTGATTCATGTTTTTTTATTCGTATTTCAATTTGAACAATCGAGCTGCAACATAAATTATTACTCATATTTACACCACTTGGTAGGACCAAGTTTTTAATATCGATTTCGATCCAAACGTTGAGACTTCAATTTTACAAAAATGTCAAATATATTATTGTTATCATTGAAAACTTTAAATTTTTTTAAAGAAAATTATAAAATGTCTATTAAAATCATGAAATTTATTTATATAACTTTATAAAATATCAAAATAAATAATTATTTATATTTGTAATCTAGTTTCTTATTTAATACATATATTTATAAAAGTTATGGTATTTAATTTAATTAAGAAATCAATTAATTAATCAAAATATAATAGAATAACTAGTTAAAATTTAAAATAACTATTTAGATTACAGTTATAGTATTATTATAAATGGATAAAATTTGATAATACATGACAAAATTTATATTATAAAAAAATAAAAACTATAGGTAAAACTAATAAAATAAATGTGAAAATGAGATATAAATGGAAAATATATATGAAAAGAAGTGTAAAATATTATCTCAAACTAAATAAATAATATTTTGATTGAAGAAAAAAAATACAAATAGATAAATTTAAAGATAAATTGTTCAAAAAATTTAAAATTAATATGAAACTATATTTTTTTTTAATATTTGTTGATATTTTTACGATAATATATATAATACCTATGATGTTTTGACAAAAAATTTATTTTTTACAACATTTTTTTGACAATAATATTTTATCAAAATGTCACAATTTTAATTAAAATAAATAAATATTACTTTTAGATATAATGTCCAAAAAAAGTTACAATATCTATTATATATTAGATTCTTCAATCATTAGGTGAGGATTTTTTTTATGTAATTGGATTATTTTTATTTTTATTTTTATACAATATTATTTAATTATACATCTAATTGTATAAAAATTATATAATTTTAATATTTAGTAGTTTGCAATAAATCATCTCATATGATTGAGGAGGGGACGGGTGAGGGACAATAAAAGGATACAATACACCCCTTTATATGCTACAATTATGGTAGAGAACGAGGCTTTGAATGTTCCAATGTTAGGACCATATTAAGACTTATTCTAAACTATCTGACAAAAAAGAACACAAATACAAGATGATAGCATATAACCACCCTTTTACTACTCAATAAAAAATACTTTTAAAATTTATAATAAAAAATAATATTTATTAAAATTAAAAGAATTCAATTAAATAATATTATATATTAAAAAAATTAAATAATCAATATTCAAATTTAATAGTATCTAATCCGACAAAATTTAACTTAAAATGATATGTTATATATTTTTTCAAAAAAATAAAAATATAAATTAGATATAAATAATATTATTTTTATATTTATATGTTTTAATTATATTATTTTTATTTTTTTAAAAAATAAATATAAATATAATTAAAAATAAAATTTATCTAATTTTCTGATAAGCATACAAATTAAAGTTACGGGTTACGCGGCACATAAAAAAAATTGTATTTTGTCTAAATTTTTGCATCACGTATTTTATATCATATATTATATTAAAATTTAAAAACTAATTTATTTTTTTATAAATAATATAAACAACAGATATAATAAAAAATATGTTTAAAAAAATATAAAGTTATTTATAATTAATATTTATAAAAATCGTACAGGATAAGTGGATAATTAATATGGATGACAAGGCCTAGAAGGCACCGATTGCGAATGGGGTGGGGGAGATAATTGAGTGGCTAAAAGTAGTTTGGGATTCAGACATAAAAACTCGTATTGTATTAGCTATTAACAGCGTTCGGGCACGCAACTGTTACTGCCGCCACCCGACATGAAAAGTGCCAGCTAGCCGGTTACCATATTTACATATTTTGGAATTTACTATATATTCTTTTCGAAAAAAATTTAGCTGAGTAATTCTTCAAATTAATTTGTTTGGATTACCATGATATTTTTGTGGGATACATAAATTTTATTTTTAAAATTAAATTATTATAATTATATAACTTTAACATTATATAATTAAATTATTATAATTTTAAAATAGAATAAATTATATAATTTTTATACAAATCAAGTGATAAATATATCCAAATAATAATAAAAATAAAGTGATTTCTATTATACTTTTCATGAAACTCTTCCTAATAAGAAGCACCATTGCACTATTTATAGATGATATTTTAAGAAAAAATTACTTTAGAGTTTATTAAAAATGTATCACTAAAACATTTTGGTTATATAGTTTTATAATTAAATTATTTAAATTTTAAAATTTGAATAAATTATGTGTCTCTTAAAAAAACTACCCGACTAAAATTTTGTAATAACAAAAACAAAGTGATTTAAAAAGTTAAGTATCCATATTTTAATTTTGAATAATGAAAATTGTGGTTATTTTGTAAACATTTAAAGGATTTTTTTTCTTTCAAAAAATAACTTTAATCGATAAAATATGGTGCAAAGATAATGATTATAATATTGAAACTGTAATTAATTGAAAACAAACATATACTAATATTATTATTATTACTATATATATATATATATATAATTACATAAAAAAATACACTTTAATATTAAAACATACAATATTTTGAATATTTAGATTGAATTTTATTTATTCTTATATTTATAATTTTTACTTTGCTCGAAAACATGTGTTTAATAGTTGAAATATAAAAATTAATATTAATATTTTAAATAATATAATAGAGTAAATATTATATTAATATTTTAATTTTTTTAAATTAAATATATTTTTAAATAAATATTAAAAAATAATAAGCGTTAAAATTACTATAGATTCATTATCGATAATTATTATCTTAATCTATCCAAAATTTATAACGATTATAACTATTATCATAATTATCCTGCTAAAATTTCTAACACTTACAATACTTACCATACATTTAATGAAAATATACAATATAAATTAGAGAGAAAATTGTACCTATCACCTAACTTCTTTTAATTAAACTTTAGTGAATTTTTAATTTATCATGTTTAAAAATATATTTTATATTCTTTTAATTTTAAAAATTAATGAATTAAAAATAAATAATATTATTTTAAATATATTTTTTAATATTCTTTTTTCATATCAAATGATTAAAACATGATTAAAATTTGATCGTTTAACAATGAAAAAAATAAAATTTAATATAAAAAATCACAATTTTTTAAATATTTTATTATTATCAGTATTTTATTTTTAAATAAAAATATATATTTAAATAATTTCATGTAATAATATTATTGTTGTTGATTTTTTAAAATAATTTAATACTAAATTTTATTTTAATCCTTATGTGTTTTATCACATTTTAATTACTTGACAATAAAAATAATATTTTAATAAAAATATTACAATAATATTATTTATCATTAATTATTCTATTTTTTTAAAAGTTAAAAGATTATAAAATATTTTTTAAAATTTGAATGACTAAACGATACAAACTTCATAATATGAGAGACTTATGCAACCATCTCCCTAAATTATAATAAAAAGTTTAAAAAAAATAAAAATAAAACTCTTATTATAATTACAAAAATAGAAAACATTATATCAAATTTATATATTTTCATTATTAGAAAAAAATGCAACTCATCATTTAATATTAAGCATAATTTAATTTGAATTGTTTTTATTTAAATTCATTCAATATTAAATACCATTTAATATTATTATTTTTATTATAAAATTTAATAATGTTATTTTAACTTATTTTTTACAAACAAAAATTAATAAATCATTCTTTTTATTAAATAAAGAAAACTTCGTAAATGTAAGATTCAAGTGTGAATACACGTTGAGGGTGAGGAATATTACCACCTATGTCACAAGTTAATCCCTAAAATTATTATTATTTTTGTGATGATAATGTTTAGAAATAGTGATTAATAATATGTTGAAAACCGAAAAGTTACTCATTTAATTACTGGTAGTGTTATTTTTACTTTTTCGGTAGTAACCTGAATAACTTATCTATATCAATCGCTTTAATTTGCTACTACTGAAACAATAACTATTCATTAATTTTTTCGTCTCAAGGAGAATTTAATAAACAGAGAATATACCACAACAATACAAAAATTGCATTTAGGAACAGGAAACAAGAGAAAAACACAACATGTTTAAAAAAAAAGGTTTTTTTTTTCTTTTTCCCTTACAAATAACACAGCGCATCTTAATGATTAAAAGCTTTTTTTTTCTCAAAAGTATCTCAACAATACAAAAATTATATAAAGACTGTTATTTAAGTAAAAAAGAGAATTTTGCATAAATTATCTGTTTAAAATTTAAAAAACGATTCAAACTAATTCATTCAATTCAAGTTTATCGATTGTTTCGATTTTAAGGTTAACAATGATATTTTGACACGGTGAAAATATGTAGCAATTTAATATTTGAAATCTTTTATATATTATGTTGTTATCCTTTCATTTAAAGAAAAAATATCTTATCTATTACAGAAATAACGTTTAAGTTTTGTATTTTTTTACAATACAATAAAAAGAGTACTTTAGTAATTTTTATTTTTTTTATTTTTTATAACAATTTATAATTATTTTGTTTAAAAAAATAAGTGTTATAATTTATATCATAATTTGATTGATCGAATCAAATTAAAATGTAATTAATAACCAATTTGCTACCTTAGATTGAAAAAATATATTATCGTTTGTGTTTGAGTTTGTGCTTACATTTGCTACCTTGAATTGAGTTTGATTTGATATATTTTATGAAAAAGTTACAATACAAAAATAAATAACTAATTTTTATTTATTTTTCATAATTTTTTAATTATTATTGATATATCACTCCTATAAATTATCTTTAATAATAAGCAACATGGAATACAAAATTAATAAAAAAAAATTAAAATTAGATCATTTGTCTCTGTATTATCACTTTGTTATAAAAATAATTAAATTTCTATAAAAATAAAAAAAGATATTAAAATGTTCTAGCATAACTAAGTGATTCTATTTTGTCTCTTATTTTTGTAGCATTTTTAATTCTATTGTTATTAAAAAGTTACTATACAAGTGTACAAAGATAAAGTATTTTTATTTAAATAAATTATAATTAAAAAAAATAAAAACTTAAAAACTTAAAAATATCAATTATTTTTATAATAAAGTCAATTTTTAATAATAATATGATTAAATTATCAATTTTTCGTAAAATAAAAAAAATACATAACTTAAATTTTATATTAATAATAAATATGTTACCATATATATTCACGCTTTGCCTTGTTTTTTAGCCAATCCACTATTCGTTAATATAGTTTGAATAAATGATCCTTGTTTTTCTAAAAAAAAAAAAAACACTGAAACTTTCGTGTATGAAATTAGAACTCATGTAAATTTAAAATCTATTTACATGTAAAAAAAATATCTAATTAAGCCTAAGTTGTCTTGTAATATTGGGAAGAAAAATATAAGCATGCAATTATGTATGAATATTTTAATTATAAAATAATACACTTTAATATTTATTGAATTTTTAAAATTATATCACTAGAATATTTCAATTAAAAAGAGCGAAATAAAAACTGTTCAATTAAAACAATTATAAGACCTCCTGCATCACTTAAAAAAAATTCTAGCTAAGTGATCACATGTGTGAATTGTGATATATATAAAAAACAAAAAATAGCAATAGAGATTATAAATTCTAAATGAAATTCTTTTAGGTGCCACCATACATTCATCCCATTTCATTTCTATACGAAAAATATATTAAAATATTTTATTTAAAATTAATAAAAAATAAATATATTAGTATGATTAGTGATTCAATAATTGCAAATTGAATTACTCAAATGGAAATGCAAATGGCAAGAGATAAAAAAAATTTACACATATTTTTTATACATATAAACATCATTTAATTTTTAACACGTGGTAAAATTATTTAAAATTTAAAAAAATGACCAATTTTTTTAAATAATTATGTTACATGTTACAATATAAATAATGTGAATGTAAAAATATATATAATTTTTTGTGTCTTTATCGTTAAAAATTGGATGATATTAACATTTTTTGAGAAAAGAAATGTTAAAGATGTATAAAATTATATTCATTTTACACATAGGTATGTCATTTAGATGTTACCGCATGTTAATATTATGTAAAAAATTGAATTATTTATTCAATTTTAAAAACAATTATTACAGCTAATAGGAAATAAACTTAAGTGTATATATATAATTAAGTAATATTAATTTTTTTTTATTTATAATATGATAGAAGATATAATAAAGGAAGACGGAGATGGATGAACAAAAGAAAAAAAGAGATGTGTCGGGGCGAAGAAGACATGTTCCGCAAGCAAAGCTTCTGACTCTAGCTGAGGGGATTAACATAATAATATACTAATTAATTATAACAAAACTAGTTAGATCACCTTAAATGATAGATACAATTGGGTCCGGACATGAATGCCTTACATTTTACCCCTTTAATTAATCTTAGTTTTAATTTATCTTTTAATTTAACACTATCAAGTAAATTAATGTATTTATAACATTACTTTAACTTAAAATCAGAAATTTTTTGTTATAAAGCAAAACAAAAAAAAAAACAAAAAAATTCATAAAATTTAAAGGGTTGCTCTTATTTTTTTTTTTTGAAAGATATTAAGCCAAAAGAACAACAATGACACTTCTAGATTAGTTATACAATCAACTTGCATAATATCAAAACATAAAGGCTGTATTATAGTGTATTATGTATTTTAGTGATATGTATATATATATATATATATAGATCATGTGATTGGTTTTGCATAGAGCATATATATGGCTGTATCTAAAAGAAGAAGAAAAAAAAAGTGCGTATGGCTGTGTAAACTCCGCCAGCTAGGTTTTGATATATCATATATATTAATATAATGAGCTTTATTGAGCCTTCAAAAACACAACGGATGCCTAACGTGATTCACAGACTGGTAGCAGTAGATACATAAACCATTCAGCTCACCACATTTTATCTTGACAAATTTCACGTGCCTTTCATCTTGGTTATATATATATATATATATATATTCTCTTCTTTTCTTAATTATTAATAAAAAGGGTTTTGACCTATCACAATGTATAAAATTACATTTTAAACCTTGTAATTTTTGTTAAAGGTGTTTTTATACCAGAAAATATTTTGTGTAATTTTAACCAATAATTTAAAATGAAGAAAGTGAGTTAAATGAGTTTTTGGTGACTATTTATTATTTATATTGCTTGGGTCATATTACGGTTATGTATTGAAATCTGTATAATTTGCTGCCATATGGTTAATTTGCTAACATGACGATAACGCAGTAAAGTTTACGATTTAGAAAGTAAGTTTTGGTACGGTGCAAAAAGTTGATAAAAAATTCTGTGCGAAAAGGATAGCATTTAAGGTTTCTGTTTTATTTCTAACCCCTTTTTGACTCCGTATTATATATGTGCAACAGTGTTGTATATATGTGAAACAGTATTGCATATAGTTATAATACAATGTCATATGCGTATTGAGATAGATACAAGGAAGAGAACTTCAACTATAAATACTAAGAATAAATGAGCGATTACATGTGATGTGATATATTATTTATTAATTAAATATAAAATAATAAAATAATTATAGAACTATTTAATGACAATTTTAAATTAAACTGTGATAAGTGAATTAATGTATATATCAAAATGAGATTAAAAAAAAAACCATTTTTGTTTAAATAGTTTTGAATCAGCTATAATATGAGAAGATCTACTAACTTTTCTCCTATCCATCCATGAAAAGAAAAAGAGAGATAAAATAAGGCCTTTTTCATTTTTGACCTCCATTGTACACTAATTTTCATTTTTACCCTGATCAGTTTATATTTAAAGCTAAAACCATATGTTCAATCAAGTAATGAGAGATCAAGAATGAAAAACAGTTCATCTCAAGCAGTTTACCTAAAATCAATCCAAAAGACCATATAGTCAGGAACCAACAGAGTTACTGAGAAACATTAATTCTTAAAATTTCAATCTTGAAGTTCTAAGAAAGGACTCTTATCAATTGTTTACCATCATCTATACAAGTGTAAACGATGATGATATGCAGAACTAACCATACTGAAATGAAAATATAGCACTCAGTTTATACAGCAACTGAAGATTACTTACATCCCATGACTCGTGTAAAAATTAGGTTCTCTTTTTGTGATTCGTCGATGTCTGTATCATGTACTGGATGACTTCTATCAAACTCACTAGGATTGTATTCGTTCAATTCCAACGGGGCATTCGTCAAAGTCTCATACATGGTCACCATCACTGCTACAAAAATTAGTATTTAAGTCGAGATTTAAAATCAATTTTTAGAAAAAACCATCTTATAATAAATTTTAAGTCGATTCGTTAAAAAATTGACTTAAAACACATAGATCGTAACATCATTTGAGGTGTTGAATCGACGCTACCCGTAGATATGTATATTCTTTTCTCAAACACAGAGTGTTTCATCATATCTTCATTTATTATTTCTTGAACTTTCAAATGAAAAATGTTAAATTATTAGCCCAAAACGTTATGTCCATTATATCATGAATAAACCTTCAGCCTATTCATATATATATATATATATTTTGAAGGTATGTCGCCAGAGAAAAAAAATTGAAACTATAGCTGCAGAAAAGAGATAGCAACAGCAGCTGCAGAGAAGAACAGAAAAACCAAATTGAAAGTTGAAAACAGAGCCACTTCCAACTCTATTCCCGTCCAGCCATTAGCCAGCAGTTTAGTTTTCATTGGCCTCAGTGTGCGCCTCCACCATCTTCGTTGCCCCTATTTTCGATCAGCATTTTCACCGTCCATCAACAACGGAGCTGCTATTTGTTTGACAATTTAGAAGAGGGTTGAAAATATGCATTAATCGGTTGTTTTATTTTTACGGTAATATTTGATTTAATAGCAAGTTTATTAATTTATCTTACTATATATTACCAGTAAATTAGAGGGGGATATTTTTTTGGTGTATTTTAGATTTGATATATTTTGTGAAGTTCTCTGAAAATTGGTGTTTGTATCTCCATTTGATTATTAGTGGATTTTCCTCGGAGTACCGTCGTCAGTAGAGTAGACTTTTCACATTAAAAAGTTGAACAATTTAAATCATTGTGGGTCATTTATTTTTCTCACTGATTATTGTTTTATTGTTACCCATTGTTATATATTTTTGCAACCAAAATTGAATCCGATCTTTGCTTCCGCAATTGATAATTTATAACAAATTGGTATCAGAGCATTGGGTTATTCTGTTATTTATTGGAACTAATCAAGTTTGCTCTTTTGGATTTATTTTGAGCCTCTGGTTATCTGATTGGTTTCATATTTTCTGGGTAATGCTTCTGTTTATTTAATATTGGATTTTCTGTCATGGCGGCAAAAATATGAAATTGAGAAATTTAATGGTAGAAATGATTTCAGTCTTTGGCGTATGAAGATGCGGGTCGTATTAGTTAAAGAAAGGCTCATTAAGGCACTTAAAGGAAAGGATAAATTTCGAGAAAAATTGATTGATGAAGAAAAAGATGCATTGATGGAAAATTCTCTTAGTTCAATTCAGTTATCTTTGTCTAATGAGATATTACACGAATTTGGTGATGAGGAATCTCCTGTTGGGTTATGGCTTAAATTGAAGAATTTGTATATGACCAAGTCTTTGACAAGTATGTTATATTTGAAGCAACGTTTATATACATTCAGAATGTCAGAAGGTACACCTTTACACGATCACCTTGATGAATTTACTAAAATTATTCGTAATCTAAAAAATGGAGGTGTTAAGATTGATGATGAGGATCATATCTTAGTTCTATTATGTTATTTACCTCATTCATTTGAACATTTTTTTGATACCATGCTATATGGGCGAGACACTATTTCTTTGGAGGATGTTAAAGTAGCTTTGAATTCTAGAGAGTTGAAGAAAAAATGTCTACAAGCAATAATGATAATAGCAATGGTTTATTTGTCAGATGTAGAAATCAAGAAAAATGCACAAGCAATAATAGAGGCAAGTTTAGATCCAAATCTAGAAAAAGAAAAGATAAATGCAACTATTGTCGTCAGGAAGGGCATTGGAAAGTCAATTATCAGAAACTCAAAGGTAAAGAAAAATCTACCACAACGTCTTCTGTTACTAATGATGTTGTTGGTGTTGCAGATAGTTCTGGTTCTGATGGTGAAAGTGTTCTATCAGTATCTATTGGTTCTCCTTGAGATGTTTAGATTTTTGATTCGGGTTGCATTTATCATATGTGCCACAATAGAGATTGGTTTGCTTTTTATCAGTCTATTGATTAAGGTGTTGTCTTGATGGGAAACAATATGTCCTGCAAGGTTGTTGGTATTAGTACTATCCGAATTAAGATGCATGATGGTATTTTTAGGACTTTGAAAGATGTTCGTCATGTTCCAGATTTGAAAAAGAGCTTGATATCTTTGGGTACTCTTGATTCACAAGGCTACAAGTATGTAGCTGAAGGTGGAGTTTTAAAAGTTAGTAAGGGTGCTCTCGTTGTTATTAAATGGTAATTGTCGCATGATCTCTATATGCTTCAAGGTAGCACTGTTATTGGCAGTGTTTTAGTTTCGTCATCATCAGATCAATATTCAGACACTACTCGATTATGGCATATGCGGATTGGGCATATGAGTGAAGCAGAGATGTCTATTTTGAGCAAACAAGATTTGCTTTGTGGTAATAAAACTGGGAAGCTTGATTTTAATGAGCATTGTGTCTATGGAAAACATCGCATGGTAAAGTTTAGTACAACCATCCATAAAACGAAAGGTATTGT
Organism: Hippophae rhamnoides; assembly: GCA_033030585.1. NCBI lineage: Eukaryota > Viridiplantae > Streptophyta > Magnoliopsida > Rosales > Elaeagnaceae > Hippophae > Hippophae rhamnoides. The sequence goes on from CM065427.1 coordinate 74,357,307, forward strand.
TGGTTATATTCATTCAGATCTTTGGGGTCTTTCTCGTATTGTGTCTAAGGGTAGTGCCCGATATATGTTGACTTTTATTGATGACTTTTCTCGTCATGTTGTGGTATATTTTTTGAAGAATAAGAATGATGCGTTCTTAAAATTTGTGAAATTCAAAGCTTTTATAGAAAATCAAACAAGAAAGAAAATTAAGCATTTGAGAACTGATAATGGTTTGGAATTTTGTGGCAGTCAATTTAATGAGTTATGTGAAAGAAATGGCAGAGTGAGACACCACACAGTGCGTCATACACCACAGCAAAATGGAATAGCAGAACGTATGAATAGAACTCTATTAGAAAGAGCTCGTTGTATGCCATTTCAAGCTAACTTGGATAAATCTTTTTGGGATGAAGCTTGTAACCATGGCTGCTATTTGGTGAATCGGTCTCCATCAATTGCAATTGAGTTAAAGACTTTGTTTGAGTTATTCTTTGATACTCCTGCTAATTATTCTGATTTAAAAATTTTTGGTTGTCCTACTTATGCTCATGTTAATGATGGTAAACTTGAGCCTAGGGCATTGAAATGCATATTTTTGGGGTATCCTTCTGGGGTGAAGGGTTATAGATTATGGTGTATTGAACCCAAGTAACCTAAATTTTTGATTAGCAGAGATGTTAAGTTTGATGAGTTTTTCATGTTGGAAAATAAAAAAGAGTATATTGTTGTAGATAAAGACCACGATGTTAGTGAGCAGGTGGAACTTGAGAGTGGAGCTCCTAGTCAAGTGCAAGAGTTCACTTCAGATAAGCCATCTATGGATGAGATAGATGATTATGCTCATGATGTAGCAGAAGAGCAACATGAGCAACCATATAGTATCGCTAAGGGTAAAAGAATAAGAGAGATTTGACGCCCTCAGAGGTACGCAGATGCAGACTTAGTTTCTTTTGCATTGTTTGTGGCAGAGTCTATTGAGGTGCATGAACCTTCTAGTTATCATGAACCTATCACTTGTGATAAGTATGTTCAATGACTAATTGCTATGAATAAAGAGATTGAATCACTTCATAAGAATCATACTTGGGAATTGATGAAACCGCCTAAGGGCCAAAAGATTATTGGAAACAAATGGATCTTCAAGAAAAAATAAGGTATACCTGAGGTTGAAGCAGCTAGGTTTAAAGCACATGTTGTTGCAAAGGGCTATTGTCAGAAGTAAGGTATTGACTTCAATGAAGTATTTTCACAATGTTGTGAAACATATCTCTATTTGTGTGTTGCTTGCTATGATTGCGTTGTTTGACTTGTAATTAAAACAGTTTGATGTCAAGAAAGCCTTCTTACATTGTGAGCTTGAGGAACAAATATATATGCATCAACCATAGGGGTTTGTTGTTCCAGGTAAAGGAAATCATGTTTATTTATTGAAAAAGTATTTATATGGGCTGAAGTAATTTCCTAGGCAGTGGTATAAGCGATTTGATTCTTTTATGATTGATCATGGTTACTCTAGGAATGATTATGATAGTTGTGTTTATCATAAAAGATTCCATGATGGTTCATTTGTCTATTTGTTGCTTTATGTTGATGACATGCTTATTGCTTCTAAGAATAAGTTTGAGATTCATAAATTAAAGTCTCAACTTAGTGGTGAGTTTGAGATGAAAGATTTGGGTGCAACGAAGAAAATTTTGGGCATGAAAATTTATAGGGATAGAAAAGCGGGCAAGATTTATTTGACTTAGAAAAGTTATGTTGAAAAAGTTCTCGAACACTTTGGAATGAAAGAGTCTAAACCTATGAGTACACTGTTAGTTGTGCATTTCAGGATTTCTTTGGATTTTTCATCATAGTGAGAAGAAGAAAAGCGGTACATGTCTCAGCTTCCATATGCTAGTGTCGTTGGTAGTTTGATGTACGTTATGGTTTGTACTTGTCCAGATATTTCACATGTAGTTAGTGTTGTCAGCAGATATATGAGTATTCCTGGTAAGGGTCATTGACAAGAAGTGAAATGGATACTTTGGTATTTGAGAGGTACATCTAATTTTGGTTTGTTATATGATGGAAGTTCTAATACTAGTTGTAGTGTTATTGGGTATGTAGACTCCGATTATGCTGGTGATTTGGATAGAAGAAGATCTCTAACAGGTTATGTCTTCACTCTTTCTCATTGTGCCATTAGTTGGAAGGTAACTTTACAGTCTACAGTTGCTTTGTCTACGACATAGACAAAATATATGGCAGCAGCAAAAAGTAGTGAAAGAAGCCATTTAGCTTAGAGGTTTGATTTGTGATTTGGGTTTACAACAGGATATTTCTGTTGTATTTTGTGATAGTCAGAATGCAATACACTTGACTAAGAATACTATGTATCATGAAAGAACCAAACACATTGATGTCGGATATCACTTCGTTCGTGACATTGTCTCTCAGGGTGCTATTGTTGTTAATAAGAAAGTCACTACATAGAATCAAGTTGATATGTTAACTAAACCAGTTTCATTTAATAAGTTTAAGCATTGCTTGGACTTAATTAGTATTTGTAGAAGAAGATCACCCTTCGGGGCTTTGGACGACGATTATTTGATAATATGAGAAATTTCATATGAAGAACCTGTTTTCCGTTTTAAGCCAAGGTAGAGATTTGTTAAATTATTGATCCAAAATCTTATGACCCATTATATCATAAATAAACCCTTAGCATTTCATATGAAGAACTTGTTTTCTGTTTTTAACCAAGGTGTAGATTTGTTAAATTATTGGCCCAAAACGTTATGGCCCATTATATCATAAATAAACTCTTAGCCTATTCATGTATATATATGTTGCTGTGAGGGTACAGAGGAAAAAAAATTGAAACTATAGCTACAGAAAAGAGAGAGGAACAGAAAAGCCAAATTGGAAGTTGAAAACAGAGCCACTTCCAGCTCTATTTCCATCTAGCCATTAGCTAGCAGTTCAGTTTTCACCGGGCTCAGTGTGCAACTCCACCATCTTCGTTGCCCCTATTTTTCTATCAACATTTTCACCGTCCATCAACAACGGAACTGCTATTTGTTTGGCAATTTAGAGGAGGGTTGAAAAGTTGAACCACTTAAATCATTGTGTGTCATTTATTTTTCTCACTGATTATTATTTTACTGTTATCTTTTATTATATATTTGTGAAATCAAAATTGAACCCGATCTTCAGTTAGGTAAGTGCTAATTTATAACAAAAAATCATGAAAAAAAGAAGAAAAAAAATAACAACGATATACATCTGTCTGTTTTTTCTGCACATGGGATTAAGAGAGGGAAAAAGACTTATCACAATCAATGATAATCAATTCATCTCATTAGTCTTACAATTGAACTGTACCACCAATCATAGAGATTGTTCACGTTCAAATCTTATTCCACTTTGAATAAACGTTACTGCTCTAAATAAAATTCCAAGCATGGAGATGTTCAGTTTCCAATTACTAAGAGAAAAAGTTTATCTAATACTCTCAAGATGAATAAAATCACAAACCATTCATCTCTTTTTGAGAAGTAATCTTGTTATCACATTCAATTCATCTCGTTTTTGCATTGGCAATATATGTTTTCAACATGATGGAATATTCAATTAGAACCAAGGGTCAGTACAATGTGTGAAGATAAACTCTTGAAGATCATGTCATCACAATCATCCATCATTAAACTCTTGAAGATCATAGAGTCTACTTTCCTCAATCATAAGTGTGACATCAAATCTAGTAAAATATAACGAACTCATAAATCTAATAGTCGGCTAGCTCTATATCAACGCATTCACATTTAGCAACCACATAAATAATTACAAGGAAGAGGGATTTAAGATGTAAACATACTCGTGTTATCCCATTCATTTCCTCAATCTTGAAGGGATGCCAAAGAAAATCTTTCACTTTCTCTTGCCATTTTGTACATATTTCAGAGGATAGAAATTGCCAGTCTTCTTAGGGTAACCTTTTCATACACATTTCCTTGGAAGGTTTTGGATCAACCTCCCCTATTCTTTTGATTAAAAACTTAGTCCGGTTACTCAAAACATCTTGCGAACCCTACATAAAAAGGTGAAGACACTATTTAACTTAATACTATTTTTTTTAAGAATGAATTAAATATTTAGCAATTGGCATTTCTTCTTTAAAGGTGAAAAAATGCCATTAAAGGAAACTTACCTCTACCAATTTTCTGCGAGCCTCTTGTAGCTATTGGTTACTCTTGCTCTCTTTAACCACCAAAATATGGTTTAGGGTTTCCAGATCCTCAATTATATCTGCATATTCCCCCGTTTCCTTTTTTAAGACATCAATTCCAGCATGTAATTCATTTATGCCCAGCAATTGTCCTTTTAATTGCATCCATTATATCAACAGCATAATTAGCAAAATATAATCACGAATAAAAGGAGACTATAAGCATATAATTATCTCCATAAAAGCCTTCATTTTAGTCAAAAATGAATAGGAAAATGTACAGGTGATTCTGAACATGCATGTAACGTGTGTCAGTAGCATGAACTATTTTTTTGACAAAATGAGTAGGAACCAAGATAAGATTTAAGCATCTAATGCATGCTAGATTGCTAGGAGAAGGAAAACCAAGAATTTGAGATCAAGACCATTTAATAATCTTACATATACCTTTATTTAATAAACTTACTTTCTGTTTTACAATTGGTGCCTTCAAAGAATCCAAGTTTCTATTATCTAAAAAAATGTAAAGTTTATATTGAAATGCACATGGAAACAAGTCTCTAAATATTCTAAAGCTTCATAATGAAACGTTTCTTGCATTAAGGTGATGCATTATTGACATATAACTGTAACTCGAAAGCAAAGTAGGCCAAATAGCCATCTCCCAGTTGCAGGTTTTCACATTCATGTGCCATGCAGATGTCGTGAATAAATGTTGGAATATGGGTAAATTCTAGGAGTGTCGTTAATTTTTGAATGGATGAATAGCTTTCACTATTATAGATTCTCATTTTTCATCTCGAAAACTTATAAATAGTAATTTATTCAGTAAAGTAAACAAAGGTAAAAAAATTAGGTAAAATCAGAAGTCTTTTCCCCTCTTTTTTGTTTCTTTTGCTAGGTTTCCTCTAAGAACCAAAATTTACAGAATTTGAAACCTGAAGAAAGGTTCAGAGTGCTCCCTACAATTGCAGCAAAGTTTTCAAAGTAGTTTTGCTTTTGCGTTGTAGAGCTGGAAAATGTAACGTGTGAAATTATATGACGAAATTTTTAAAGCAGACACCAAAGAAACCCCTGCTGTGCATTCAAATAAATCAAAACGGACTCAAATTATACTCTGAATAAATATCTAAGATCTATATATGCCCCACTACCTGGTTTGAGAATGCCATGCTGATCATTCAAACAAAGTTCTATAAATAGAACCCACTCCAAATGGAAGATACTGAAAAAACAACGGGTCGATACCACTGAAAATATCATATTTAAGAAGCTGGCCTGATAAAACCAAAAAAATTGCTTTATTGATCTTCAAGCTCAGTTAATTCATAACTCTTTACTGTTAAACGGATACAACCAATTGCCAAATCAATTAAGTGGGATACCTTTTATTTGTTTCATAAAGATAGTTTTATGGTAAGAAATAATTATATGTATCATAATTATAATTAATATAACAATTTTTTGTTAGTAACATGTATAAACTATACTTAAAAATAATATTATACTATATCACTTTAATTTATCATTAATTTATATATGTTTTAGATATATCAATTAGTTCTCCTTACGATGCAAAGAATCAACAATAGGGTTTTTGTTTATAATAATTATCGTTAAAAAGTTTAAAAATAATATCTTTATTAATTTAATTAAAAAAAAGTTATTTGCAACCTCTTAATCAAATATCAAATCATTTTTTTTATTAGCTGTTCTCTTTAAATTATCATCTCAATTTTTTCCTTTTTTGTCTCTCCTCTTTCAATTCACAACTCATTTTTTTTCTTTTTCTCATTTTAAAAAGACAAAAAAATATTTTAACTACTCTTTACAACTTTAAAGTACCGAATACAAAAATTATAAATTTTTAATAAATAAAATTTTGAGTGAATAAAAAAAATAAAAAAAATTTATATTTATAAAATACAAAAATATATTTAATAATAAATATATAACAAATAAATTATCAAAATTTTATTATAAATTAACTTAAAATAATAATAATAATAAATTACAAAATTAATAATAATTATTATTATAAAATAAATTATAAAATTTGGACTAAAAATAATAATAATATTATATTAGATAATATTTTCACACAAATTTTACGATATAATATTCTATGTTTGTATTGTATATTGTAAAAAGTTGGATAGAGAGGTTTCGCAATTTTTTTTAATAATTTAATTATTTTTATGAATATTATTTTTTATATCATAATTATATTTAATATTATAATTATTTATTAAATATAATTATATTTAATAATAATATATTATTATATTATTTATAAACTATTAAAATTATTTTTTTATTTTTTAAAATAAAATTTTAATATATGATATAATAAAATAGATTTATGTATTTAAAATTAATTATAAATTTAGAAGATATTGATGTTTTTCTATATTTATAATAATTATATTTTATAAAATAGAATTAATATATCTTTTTTTTCAAATAAAATTGATTAAAAATTTTGCTTTCAAATTTAAGGTAATATTTTACTTATTTTTAAACTAATTTATAATTAAGTTCATTTTAAAAAATGGTTATTATAGAAAACAAAATATATAACTTGTTTATGAAAGTAAAAGTGAACCTTCCAAATATTTCAAATACTATATTTGTACAAAAATTTGAGATTAAAAAGTATAAACTGAAAATTTTAATGATCACATCCGAGGTGCCTTTGCATCATATTAACGTAAGTTTGAGACTCGCAAAATAGCGAAAATATAGATAGACAAAACAAAAGTAGCACAACAAAATACAGAAATAACACTCACAAGTCATAATACAATTCATTTGTATTGCAATGCTATTTCGTACGGGTCGTTGTATGTGTTTACAATATATGTGTTTGTGTTTGTGTTTGTGTTTGTAAGTGGATAATTATTATTTAAAAAGTCAGTAATCAATAATATTACTGTATTATATTAATAAAGAATAACAGTAATGATTAAACAAGAAAACACCAAAACTCATTTTCACGAAAGAAGCAGAAACTTTTATATAAATAGGTCATCATTACGTAAAGAATCTTTTTATAGATTATTTTATTGTATTTAATTAATTGCATAGAAAGAACCTATTTTATGTATATTGTATATTTTTAAAATTATCAACTTACACGCCACGTAACCATAGATCTGGGTTCATGCAATAGTTTTTCCAAAATAAAAGAGAACACACTTTTCAAGGAAATCTGTACATCCAAATTAGATAGTTATAAATATCAAGCGCTGCATTTTGCTTGTTTTGCTCGAGCAAAAAATGGGATAAGCTTAAACAGTAAAGGAGAAAACTTAGAAGAAGAACCTAAAGATGTTAAAAGGCCAGATCCAAGTGTCAGCAAACTAAACGGAATCAACACAAATGTTTGGAAATTGTATGAAACCCACTGCGCTCAAATCCCAAAATCGCACATAAAGAAAGCTACAAAGAAGTGGGAGGCTTCGAACCTGGTTCAAATTCTGGCTTAAATCAAGCCTCTCAATCACCAAGAGCAAGCTTAAAAAATGAGGGATGGTGGAGATGGAATCAAGAGTAGTTCACACAATCCCGCATGTGTCTTTTTAACGGGAATTATGGAATATTAATATATGATTCATTTTGAATAAGTTAAAAATAGTTGTAACTTGCAACGCAATTGCACTCAAAACTTGGATATCTTTATTATAAAAGATTGATTATCAACAAAATATTTCTCCCATATTTTAACATATTGAATTTTTTAACCCTATCAACATTTTATCCACAATTGGTAACCCGGTAAAAATCAAATAAGTGTTCTTTATAATTATAAAAAAAAAGGGGGCCTTAAATGATGCTTTTCTCGTTTCATCAAATACTCCAAAAATTTATAGTCAACTTTACCAACTTTGTTCTTGAGGACATTTTCCGAGATCTTATCCTTGAAGAGGTAACTTTATTTCTACAAACGCTGTAGTATTAGCTCCATTTTAATCTGCAAAGTGGCTAATATATCCTTGGGAGGAAGGGTTCGCAACGTAGAAAAATTTAATAGAGAACAAATAGTACTTGTGTATTAAGCAGATTCTTTCATTATTTTCTTTATTCCCTTGTCATTTTTCAAGCAAAATTATATTCACGCAAACTAGGAGAATTTTCCCAAGCTGCCCGACTTCAACTGATTTGTCTAGGAACCTTGGCCTTTATATTATAAGTCACAATATTGTCAAGGAAAATGCTAGAAAGTTAAATGAAACTAGAAAAGAAGTGATATATGGACATATACGATTGATAGATTAGGGCATATTGTCTTTGTAAGACAAGGTTTCATACCTTCGACCACAATAACTGTTAAACCTAGACCTATATAAACATCCTGACGAATCTAGGAAAGGATTAAGGACATATTTGCAAAACATGAAGCAGCATAAATGCTACATTTTTGGCATGAATATGCTCATTCTGAACAACCTCGGGAATCGGCACAATATGAAGCAGAATACTTTACAGGGAAAAGGCCTTATCTTATAGTCTCCATGAATCAAACACTATTTCCTGCAATTAAAAAAGAAAAAAAAATTGTGAAAATACGGACTAAGAAAAGGGAATTCACTTGTTTATACTAAATACTAAAATTGGTTATTGGGTATATCAATATTTACTCAACCATTTTAGTTTTAATTTACCTTTTTTAGCATAAAATATGCAAGAATATATCATCAAAAAACATTTAACACAAATGCAAGATGTAAAGTAACATTATCCTATTGCTTATTTACATTAGAAGTACGACGGTAAATCCTCATGCATGCAGGACGATGTTGGTCTAAAAACAACCAGGCGTGCCACAAGTTCCCAGACAATAAATCTTTATCATGTAACCAATCAGCATCTTGTATATTCAAACTTGTAAAATGTTAAATACCAACCTTCAATACATTTCTCTCTTGCGTTTGTGTTTTCTCCATAGTTTCAGAAGAAACTCAACTCCCTCTTTTAGAGAAGCTCTCCTTCCTCCCCCGTAGTTCCATAGTTCTGAAATTATATACCGCCCACTTGGATTGTATTCATTTATCTCTTGTAATGCTGTAGTGACAGCTTCGTATAATTCATCCCCCATTCTCTTCAAACCTTTCAATTTTCCATCTTCTTCATTCAAAAATTCCTGAAACAGCAATATTGTTCACGAGTAATCTTATCAAATTAGAATAAAGAAAAGTAACCAGGAGTCAGTAGAGAAGTTTCACAGAGATGCATGGAGATGAACTGAAACACAATTAGAAGCATTCCTACAAAAATAACATCTTAAATCCACATGGCATTCGTCAGCACTTATAATGTCTTAAATTTTGTTCCAAAGAACATATACCAACCAAAATGACAATAATACGTAAAGATAACGTATTAAGTTTCTTAAAAAGCTTCCTAATGAACATTACACACAAAAAAAACATGTGAACATAAATATATATATATATAACATGGTGAACATCTGGCATGAAATTTGCAAAGAATTTAAAAAAATATGGTCTCTCTCTCTCTCTCTATTATTATTATTGTTATTGTTCAGACATGTTTATGGTTGAGACTATAAAACGAAAACCAAGAAGTCAACCTTTTGAATTGTAACATGGCTTAAATAGGTCATAGAAGCTACAGCATAGCTATGAAAGAAAAAAAGAAGGGGAAAAAAATTGGAAGTTCCTATCTGCCCATGTTCAATTGTAACAAAGAGAAAAAGAATTTGGGAACAATGCTGCATAGCCAAGAGCTAATTAGTCCATATAATTTGTCAGCGTTTTCGCATCGACACTTCAGAATAAAACATAAAGATACAAATGATTATCAAAAAAACAAATGGAAAAAACACTTATTATCACACACTATTCAATGAACAAAGCCCTTTTGTTAACGATATGCTTTCATTGAAAAAATGTTTAAGCCAGAAATAAATGTATATAGGAACCATGCAAATGTACAAAACAAAATGATTATTAGAGCAGAGACAACAAACATTAAAAAGGATGGCTAGTAAAGCCAGACTTAATAGGATAAAGTGATGAACAAACAGGCACCTTTTCTTTCCCTTCAATCATTTTAACTTTGAAAGGATGCCAGTTTGGGTCTTTGAGATACTCCTGCCACAGTGAGCACAGTTCTGATGCTCTATCCTCTGCTTCTTCCTCACTATACTTTTTCTTCATTGCTTCGAGGAATGGTTTACTATCAAGTTCACCCATTCTCTTCACCCCAATAAGGGCCCGAGTAGATACTTCTTGCAAGCCCTACAAGTTATAAGATCAGAACTCGCTATAGTATAAGAAAATCAATTAAGAAATACCTGGGAAGTAGACATTACTAGAGTTAAAGGAGAAATAGAAACTCTATTACAGTGAAAAGTATTTGCATAAGCAAATAGTATATATATTTTTGGACAAGTAACCTGGTCCCCAGTGCAACCTAATTTAAGTTATCAGCTTGGTCAAATAGCATAAATTTGTTGCAATATTATCATAATTATGTTTCACAGCCCTAATTTAATCATCTTAGCTAAAAGATATCCACTTAAGGCCCATTTATTAATCCAGAATGTAAATCAATTGGAATCACCGAATCAAAATAACTGGATTTACTCCCTTAAATGTTGTTTAATAATATTTTTTTGAAATCGGAATAAGCAGAAAATCGAATTCTTTAACGTGTGAAAGTAAACATGCATAACAAAAGAATAAAAGCAATAACTTAACCAAATTGTGCTCATGATACCTTTTTATAGTCCTAATATTGATCGGTTTTTTCTTCTTTGCATATTCTTAAAAGAACAATATTAAAAACAAATAGTACGATACATATAAAACAATGGAAGTATAATATTTTTGATATACAAAAATTTTATAATATAAATAGTAAATTTTAAATAAATAGTATAGAAAATTTTATAAATAAAATATTATTTTTTATTAATATAATAGTATCACTTAACATTTAATAATGTTATCTTATAATAATATATTTAACATTTGTAATTAATTTTCTAGTCCCATTTAGTAAACGTGACCTTAACTTTGAGCAACAAGCTCCATGAATTATAGTCCAACAGGGGGAGAAACTTACACTAATTAATTCTTTACGAGCATCCTGCAATTCATCATTGCTCTTGCGCTGCTGTATAATTAATGTTTGGTTTAAAGCTTCTAAATCTTCATGTTCTGCTTCCTTTTCTTTCAACTCTTTGAGCAGTGTCTCCACTTTTTTTAAAACCTCTACATCACCATTATCTCCCATGTGCTTCATAACATTCAGTGTCCCTCTGAGCTGCTCAATTTCCAATTCAAGTGCTTGCTTTGCATCCAATCTTTTCTCTAGTTGTATTATTCGATTGTGTAGCTCCTCTTTTTGTCCCTGAGCAGAATAGTTGTCAAGCACATCAGTTTTCATTGAATCCCTGAAGTATTTCAAAAAATTTAGAAACTGGGAAACAACAAACCTTTTGGTCTTCGGCTAGTTTCAGTACATTTTCATCAGCTTTCTGTTGCTCTAAAGCAGCCAATTCAAGAGAACTGTTTCTGACGGAATTCTGAAAGAAAAATGAAACTTGGAAAGATTTGAGGTTTTTCAGCATTAAGTACGACTAAAAGATGAAATCATCTTTCACAAGAAACATTATATCACGTGAATATAAATAATAATTACAAAAGTGGACCAGTAATCTGCTTAAACAAAAACACCCAGTCGATTTGAAAGTTGGTTCAGCGATAAATGTAGTCAATGGGGTCTGCAGATACTCGTCAAGCTCCTCATTGCCCCAATCTTCCCTGTAGGCTTCCTGCTCCGCCAGCGTGACAACTGTCCAAATTATTTGACGCTTCTTCTCACTGAGCAGCCCCTTGACTTCCACTTCAGGTTTGGGGAGCTACGGTAGGGGGACTTGAGTCTCAACAGAACCTTCCCTTCTCTTCTTTTCTACATCCTCATTCCTCCTCCTTTCCAGAGACTTTAGTTTCCTATACACTATATAAGCTACATGCCCTATCCTTTACAAGTCTCCAAGCTTGGCTAGGATATACAAACTACTTTATTAAAATTTATGAGAAATTGAGAATAATATTTCAATTGTTGGTTAGCTAAAAAGAAGAAAGAAGAAAGGGTTCTGTCAAAACTTAATAAGAGATTTTAATGAAATGTTTAACGGTGAAGTCTCATGACTTGCAATTTTTCTACTTGTAGCATCTAATTTTAAGACACTCAAACTATTAATACGCATGAGATAATCACACAGTCATCTAATTTTAGAATTTTAATCAATCAGACAGCTAAATAGTTAACACTGCACCAAGCCAATCATATAGTACTTCAAGCAGAAGTAAAACAATATTTTTTCTGGCCTCCTATAAAATAAATAAAAAGATAATTCGATTTTCTGTGATATTCTTGTTTACCGCAAATAAGTCTATCTTAATACTGACTGGTTGACTCTGCTTTTTTAGTGTTAAGTTTGGGTCAGATGCCATCCAGAAAAGGGCCAAAGAATACTATTTATCCCACAGTCAAAAGAACAATGAGACTATTCACCTAGGGTGATTGAATTCATAATGCTAAGTTTGTTGCTTAAATGGTTCAATTGTCTATTTATCAATATAACAAAATTTAAGAGACCATGAAGTACAAACCACAAAACCTTTTCAATATCCTCAGCAAGCTTTTTTCGTTCAGTTTCATTGTGTGCTTCACGTTTTTCCATTTCTGTAACACGTGATTCGAGCTCCCTTTTGTGTGATTCCAGTTGCAACTTAAGCTTTTCATGGTCATTAAGAATCCGCAACAAGTGATCACGAGCACTCAGTTGGACCTTTTTAAGTTCTGTGAATGCAAATAATATAATTAGAACCCCTAAATGAATACAAGATTATAACAGTACACTAAAAAAAAGACACATTAAACTTGAAATGCAGAATAAAGTATGCTTATTCTATGCAGAAATACAACATTTATCGAAAAAGAACAGGTAGAAATTTGATCAACCAACGACCAATGTATGTTAATCACACCTTCGTTGTGATGTTGAATAAGCTTATCTTTGTCTTCTATTAAAATTTTGAGGGCACTAGAAGTTTCATTGCATTTCAGCTGAATCTCCATCATGTGCTTGTTCTTGGCCTCAATCATGCTTGTCAGATTATTTACAAGTTTATCCTGCTTCTTGGCTTCTTCCTCCATGATTTCAGTGATACTTTTAAGGTCTCCAGTTTTTCTCAAGTGTTCACCAACAATGTTGGCTAAATTGTAGTCATTTGCCCGAGCAACCCAAGCATAAAGGCCAGATTTTTTATTGTCATTCAAAAGCCAGTCCTTTCTCCCACGATGATCTGCCTCGTAAGCCCGCTCAAAGGACATGGCATTGTGGAAGCCAGGCCAATCTTTGTTAAATTCTACGATAGCATATCCCGAGTGACCTCTGAAATTCCATAAAGGGACAACACGTTTAGGGTTAAACCCTTTACTTCTAAACTCATCCCTCAACTTGGATCCACTTTCTCCAACACATCGACCATCCTCTGCTAGCCTAGTGGGAATGTTAACTACAATCCCTGTCCAAGGCCACACAAACTTTTCGTCATGATCACAGTCATTGGGAGGATTGTCCTCACAAACAGGTTGCGATGAACTGCCCCCAGAAGCCAGGTCATTTACCAAGTATTTTGCAAGGGCTGAGTGGTTGGCCTTTTCTTTTTTACTTCTCTTGTTAGAAGTACTCTTCCCCACCCCAGAAGCATGTTGGAGGATATCCTTATATAGAAAATCTCTCTTCCTTTTGTTTGGACAATAGGGGCAACTGAAGGTCTCTTCTGAAGTTTTCACAAGACGTTTTCCATTTTTCAACTCTTCATAACACTCTTCTTCATACTCATTCATTTCAGAATCACTTAAATCCCCATCTCCATCTTCTTTTAAGGTGTAATCTCCATGACTTCCCATCGTACTACCTTCAATAACACAATCCTAAATTTTGAATAGGCATAAAATGTTATAAGTTGCATACAAATAATAGCATTAAAAAAACAAATCATACAGCAGGGAAATGATAGAGAGAGTAGAGCTTTTGATGTTTTGATTTGAAGCTCCTTCATTTGGGATTTTGTATAAAATAAGTTTTGACTTGAGTTAAATTTAAAAATGGATAGTGGGTGTAAAATTTATTAAAAATAAGCTATTGATTGGTTGTTTACCTCTTATTGCCAGCTGCTTCGAATTTTGAGTGGAAAAAAATGGTCAATTTTGGTTGAATATGATGAAACTGTTAAGATTTATTATTTATTTATTTATTTAAGTTTGATATCTCTAGTTTGTCCTAGTCTTTAGGGATTTATTTAGTTGAAAATATAATGCTTTTGTGTCTGCAGAAAGTGATTTCATTGTCCTGTTTTATAGGAGCTTAATGTTACCTCCCGCCCAAACTGTCCCTAAAAATCCAAATGTTGGCTGCCTAAGGATCTAGACACATGGAAAGTTCTAGAGTTGCCTAGAGAAGTCTAGAAAGGGCTAGAGTTGGACGGACTCAACTCAAGCTTGAAGACCCTAGAATGTTCTAGAGCACGCTGGAGAGTGCTAGAATGGGCTGGAATATTCTAGAGCATGCCGGATGGTTCGGAAAGGATGTAGAAGCCGTTGGAAGCTTACGGAACATCCCGGAACGTGCATGAAGAAACTAGACAAACCTAGAAGACTCTAGAGTTGGATAGAAGGTTCTCGAACCTTGTGGCATATTGTACATAGAACTCTCTTGTATATTCTAGAGCTAGAAGGATCTAGAAAAATGTGGCATGCTCCTAGGCTTGTTGCCACACTATAAATAGACCTATTGGTCTTCATTTGTAATCATCTTGGAAATTCCTAACCATCTTGGGGAATCCTTGGAAATCTTGGGAATTCTTAGCATTTGTAACATAAACTCTCTCTAGAGCAATACAAAGCATTTTTTGCAAACTCTTTCTATTCTCTTTGGAGTTACGTTCGGATTCAAAGGCAGGCTTAGTGCAACGGACGGTGCTAAGTGCCGCACGATCGATACTCGAAAAATTAAGGTCGTGACATTAAGCTGGTCGTCAGTTTGTTTGTTATTCCCCTTTCTATGTAATGCCTATTTATAGGTTACTTTTATCAATGAAAAGTATTCACTTCCAACGGTATTTCATTGTATTTCATTTATTTTATAACAGTGATATCAGAGCCACAAATAGGAAAGAAAGTGTCAGAGTCCCGAAGTGTGAAAGTCCCCAAACAGTAAAAAAAAAACAGTAGCTTTATTCTCTCACCTGTTTATTCTTTTGCAGAAACAATGAAACGATGGCTTCAGAGACAAATTTTGTGCAGGCAACAATTTCACGTTTTGATGATCACTATGATCATGGGAGCGGGAGCACGTTAATGGAGAATTTTCTACTGTCAAAAGAGTATTGGCCGATCGTTGAATATGGAATTGAAGACCCAGCACCAAATACAGTCTTGACGGATGTTCAGAAAACAGAGTTGGAAGGGAGAAAGCTAAAAGATATGAAAGCAAAAAATTACATTTTTTAGGCAATTAATCGTCCCATCTTGGAAACAATTCTCAGCAAAGAAACTTCTAAAGATATTTGGGATTCCATGAAGAAAAAATATCAAGGCTCTGCTAGAGTAAAGTGTGCACAGCTTCAAGCTTTGAGAAGCGATTTTAAGACTACAAATGAAGGATGGGGAATCTGTCACCAGCTACTGTAGCAAGACTATGGAGATAAGCAACAAAATGTGTTTTCATGGTGAGAAGATGGACGATGTCAAAATTGTGGAGAAGATATTACGTACCCTGGCACCAACATTTAATTATGTTGTGTGCTCCCTTGAAGAATCGAAAGACATAGATGCATTCTCTCTTGATGATCTGTAGAGCTCTTTACTGATCCATGAACAGAAGATGAACCAAAGTTTAACTTTAGAGGAGCAAGCTTTGAAGGCTTCTATCTCTACTCATTTCTCAAACTCTAGAGGAAAGGGTAGAGGTAGAGGTAGAGGACATCGAGGCAATAGAGATGGCAACAAGCATTATCAACATGGATAAGATCAACAATTTGACAAATCCAAGTTAGAATGCTTTAGATGTCATAAATTTGGTCATTATTGTTCTGAATGCTATTGTTCAGATGAGTTCAAACAGGTTGTTTCCTTTGAAGATAAGAACAACTCAACGTAGCTTAATGGTTGAAATAAAAGACGCTTCATGGCTTTGGCATTTTCGTTATGACCACTTGAATTTTGACGGATTAAAGACTCTCCAATAGAAATATATGGTGACGAGACTCCCTCAAATTCACATTCCTTCTCAAGTTTGTGAAAAATGTGTTGTTAGCAAATAACATCGTTCTCAATTCTCTCAAGGAAAGTTGTGTAGAGCAAAACATATCCTGGAGCTGGTACATTCTGACATTTGTGGGCCGATAAATCCATCTTCTCATGGGGTAAAAGATATTTAATTACCTTCATTGATGATTATACTAGAAAAACATGGTTTTATTTTTTGCAAAAAAAAAAATCAGAAGCTTTTAATGCATTTAAAAGCTTCAAAGCTCAAGTTGAAAATAAAGCAGGAAAAGCCATTAAAACCTTTTGTACTGATCGTGGTAGAGAATGTAGCTCTAAAGAATTTGAAGGTTTTTGTGATGATCAAGGTATTCGAAGTGAATTCACAGCTACTTATACACCGCAACATAATGGTGTATCGGAGAGGAAAAATAGAACCATCCTCAACATGGTGAGAAGCTTGCTAGCAAGGGGAACATTCCAAAGAATTTTTGGTCGATGGTAGTAAATTGGAGCATTCATGTGTTGTATAGAAGTCCAACCTTTTCTATTCAGAACATGACACCCGAGGAGGCTTGGAGTGGGCGGAAATCAGCTGTAGATCACTTCAAAAATTTTACCTACATTGCTTATGCACATGTCCCGGATGAGAAAAGGAAAAAGCTTGATGATAAGGGTGAAAAATGTTTCTTGGCACAAGTGAAGCTTCCAAGGCTTACAAATAGTTCAATCCACTCACGAAGAAGATTATGACCAGCAAATATGTCATTTTTTATGAAAATAACACTTGGGATTGGAGTAAAAATTGTCCACGGTAGCAACCAATTCCAGTCCCTTTTGAAGGAGAAAATGAAGAAGAAAAGCAGCAGCCTCTACAACAACAAATTCCAGCAACTAATGTTCCCGAAAATTCACCAACGGCATCAGAATCACATCTACGCCGTGTTCGAAAGAGCCTCGAATGGATGACAGATTTTGACATACTCAGAATTTACCAATCTACCAATCTGAGGATCCACTTACTTAGCTCTTTTTTCATATTGTGATCCTACAATTTTTGATGATGCTATCAAAGAATCAAAATGGTAGAAGGCGATGTATGGTGAAATTTCCGCTATTGAAAGGAACAACACTTGAGAGTGACTAATCTTCCAAAAGGACACAAGACTATTGGTGTTCAGTGGGTTTACAAGACAAAATTGAAGGAGAATGGAGAAGCTGATAAATACAAGGCTCGACTCGTTGCAAAGGGATACAAACAAGAATTTGGCGTCGATTACAAAGAAGTGTTCGCTCCGATAGCGAGGCTTGACACTATTTGATTGATGTTATCAACTGTTGCCCAAAACTCATGACTTGTCTATCAACTTGATGTAAAGTCAACATTTTTGCATGGAGAATTGGAAGAAGAGGTGTACATAGATCAACCTCGGGATACATGAAGCAAGGTCACGAAAACCAAGTATACAAACTAAAAAAGGCATTATATGGACTAAAACAAGCACCTAGAACTTGATATAGTCGTATTAATGCTTACTTTGTTAAAGAAAGTTCTCTTAAATATCTTTATGAACACACACTCTATATTAAATTTGGAGCAGATGGGAAGATGGATATTGTGTGTTTATATGTTGATAACCTTATTTATGTTAGTAATGATGGAGTCATGCTAGTTGATTTTAAGAAATCTATGATGAATGAATTTGAAATGTCAGATTTGGAGTTGATAACTATTTTCTTGTCATTGAAGTAGTGCAATCTCCTGCTTGTATCTTTATTTCACAAAAGAAATGTCTTCGAAATTTTAGACAGGTTCCAACTGAAGGATTGTAATCTAGTTTTAACTCCATTTGAACCTGGTTTGAAACTCACAAGATATGGAACAGAAAAAAAGATGAATGCCACTCTTTACAAGAATCCAACTGAAGTTCATCTCTTATCAATAAAGAGAATTTTCCGTTATTTGAAAGGTACTACAGATTTTGGAATATTTTCTAAAAATGGTGGAGAACTAAGTTTGATTGGTTTTTTAGATAGTGACTATGCCAGAGATATTGAAGATCGAAAAGGTACTTCTGATTTTGTTTTTATGATGAAACACTTCAAAGTCAACAATAAGGTCCAACAACAATCCATTGTGATAACATTTCAACAATCAAGATTTTAAAAAATCCAGTTTTGCATGAAAGCAGTAAACATATTGATGTTAGATACCATTTTTTGCGTAATCTTTGCAATATAATTGATTTGGTATTCTGTAAAAGTAAAAATAAGGTGATTAATATTAATGACTAAACCATTTAAGCAAGCTGCGTTTGTGAAGCTTCGAAGAATGTTTGGGGTATGCTCTTCAAAGGATGTTGTTCAAGGGAGGACTTAACAGAATTGGTGAAGTTTGTTTATTCTTAAGGGTGTTAAGATTTATTATTTATTTAATTAATTTGATAGCTCTAGTTTGTCCTAATCTTTAGGGATTTATTTAGTTGAAAAGATTGTACTTTTGTGGTTGTAAAAGTGATTGCATTGTTCTGTTTTATAGGAGCTTTAAGCTAGTCGTCAGTTTGTTTTTTATTTCTCTTTCTATGTAATGACTATTCATAGGTTACTTTTATCAACTAGAAGTATGCACTTCCAGCTGTATTTTATTTATTTTATAACAGAAACTTGTCGAAATTGACTCAAATAAACAGAAATGATCAAATTGGCAACGGATTGAACATCCAGTAAGATGCCCCTTTTTCATAACAATAAAAAAAAGTGGCAACATCAGCCCATTTTAAACTTTGCCCCCTGTCGGACACCATTTTAGACAAAAGCCCCTTTAATTTAATCCAATGCACTACTAACTAGAAATAAAAACTTTGGCAAAGAAACGACATTTCATAAAATATATACGAAAAAGAAAAATAGTACAATAACAAAAGTACTTAATCAGAAACGAACGCACGATTTCTAAACAATTAATAAATCAAATGGCATTGCTCCCAAAACCCATTACATGAATAATCTGGAGAATAAAAAAAAATCTGCAGTAATTGAAAGCAAGCAGAAACCATTAAATGACAATGCATGCAGAATATTTCAAAGGAAGGGTATAGCGTGAGAGTAGAACTAGCTGAAAAATGTGGAAGCATAAGAAAGTATGGTTCCTAGAAGCAACAAAATATAGGGATTACAGATTACCTTCGAAACCAAACTTCCTGATACTGTTGAACCGAGATAGATTTTCCGTCGTCAACCTCCGGTTAGATACGGAGTATGATCAAAGGGTTTGGATAAAAACAGCTGGTCAAAAGACTTGCTTGGCCATTGGGAATTTCGAACTGCGATGCTTCAGTAAGAGTAAATGCGAGACTCTGGTTTCTGTTGCGATATTATTTATTCACTCACCTGTGACTGAGGTAAATTTCGCTTATCTTTGGAACGTCGCAGTTCAGGCGCGTGGAAAGTATGCTGAGTTGACCAGTAAATTTCATATATTTGTTTTAAAAATAAAATTTAATTTTATTGACATAAAAATAAATAATAAGAATTTTTTTATATTTTTTTCTTATTATTATTTTTATTTTTTTAAATCTATTTTTATAATTTATTTAAATTATAACAATATTTATTTAATATAATTAAAAATATAAAAAAATATTTATTCTTATAATGTCATTTTTTCGTAATAATAAAACTAAAATATTAAAAAAAATAAAAATAATATTTAAATATAATTTTTATAATAAATAAAATATCTTCCAATATGTTTCTCATGATCATCCAATTCACTGAAGCATAGATGTAACCATTTCATTTCATTAAGGCATGGTTCTATAGTTAAAACAACTTCATCACTTTCTTGTAACCATTGGACCATCGGAATGATTTTTAAATAATATTATAAAAGTTGAATAACTTTAAAAAATAAGATATTAACAATACGTGAATAAAATTTTTATTTTTTAAACATAATGAACCTATGTTGTATGTAATTGATAAATTAGAGATTCTTTATGTTTAAAAATAGAATATTATAAATTTATTAAATTTAAAAAATTGTATGGACGTGATAAATTAGAGATTCTTTCTGTTTGAAAATAGAATATTATAAATTTATGTAACTTTATGTATCATATTTTACAAATTTAATAGATTTATATGAAATATTTAAAATTTAATAAATTAAAGTTTAAAATTTATCAAAATTAATGAATTAATTTAACATTGCACCATTGTTGCAAAGACCCACTACATATATTTTACAAATTTAAAAATTGGGAAGTTATTTTTTAAACAAAAATTTATTTAGTATCATATGTATATAAATATGAGTATATTTAACATTTTTTATTACATAATATATAATTATTGGATTGTGTTGATTGAGTTTGATAAAAACTAATTTAATGAATCCAATTAAGATAATATTTTTTATTAGACATTGTACATGATAGAATAAGTATTTATTAAATACATATTTAATTAACTAATAATAATTTATTAATTTTAAATTATAACAAATAAAAAACTTTATATGCAACAAAAAACTTATAATATATTTCTCAATGTTAAAATAAATTTTGGATTCATAATGACAAAAGTTTAAAAATATTACAATTTTATTTAAATCAAAAAGAATAAAATTCATCAAAATTATACTATTTCACATGTCTTATTTTATTTAATTTAACTAAAAATCAAGATTTAAGTTATTTTAATTCTTTTTGAAAGTTGCAAGATGAATGGAGCCAAATTTAAAAATAAGGAGGAGGGTGCTTAAAATCCTATACATTTAGATAAATGAGTATATTGATACTATAACTTTCAATCGAACCACATAGAGTCCTATATTTTTCATATAAGTATTATATTAATTTTATTTTTAACGTTGATCACAAAAAATAGTAAAAAGAAAATTAAAATACTAACTTTTTGAATTTAAAAAGTAAAATTAAAAATATTATAATTATTATTTATCCTCTTTTGTGTTTTGCCCCTATATCAATAATATTTATTCTATTTTATTTTATTTCAATAGGATTATTTTTTTTTTGAGTTATACAACCATTTGTATAAAAAAAAAAGACTAAAAAACTGATGCATGATTGATTGTAAAATATATTATTTTATACGATTGACATCTTTTATATTTTTATCTAAATAACTTATCATCCATGGTACATTTTATTTATTCATCTTACTTTTATTTTATAACAGGTTCGATCAACCTTTTTACTGTCATAATTGATCATAACAGATGTCATACTTTTATCGATAAATTTTGATTAAAAAAAGTTTATTTTTTTGATAATAACTTAAATAAGAGGGGATTTAATTGAAATAAAATAAAACATGATAAATATTATTGATATTTGGGAAAAATATAAGGGAGTTTAAAGATAATTAACTTAAAAAAAAAGAATCTATCCTATACTCCAAACAAGATCCACCTTTTCTTGTGTGACCATCGTCCGGCCACGATAACCAAACAAAAAATGTCTGACTTTCACTCCATCTTCATCCATTGACATCTCTAGCCAGTGTTGTTCTTTCTTTTCTACTGCAGAAAGACGATGGACACATTAGTATGATTTGGTAGCTTGCAAAGTTAGGATAATAGAGTTAAACCTTTAGTATATTTAAAGCTTACAGTGTCAATTAAGTAGATGATTCATTATTTAGAAAATCAAAATATGTCAAAGGCCTCAATTTTAAAGAGGTTAATTATAGTGGAACTGGAAAAACATCTTGCTTATTTTGATGCACTACTACAATATATATTTTTAGTCTCGAAATTTTAGCCTCGGTTCTTTTAAAAACCGAGGCCATAGGTTTTTGGTCACGGTTTGATAAAAACGAGGTTATAGTGTATACATGTAGTCTCGGTTTTTTCAATAACCGTGACTATAAGTTAAATTATAAAAAAAAATTTAATATTAAAATACTGTATGTAATTCATTTTAAAAAAATACAAAAATTAATTTACAATTTTTTAATTTTTCTCTATTATTAATTTAATTTAATTTAATTTAATGTATTTTTATTTCTTATAATATATATATATATATATAATATTTACACATATTTTTCCCCTCTTTTTCTCGATGTTATTCTCAATATTTGTGCGCAATAATATATAATTTTTAATTTATATATATATAAGAAATAAGAAATTTTTAGCTGAGCGTGCGAAGTCTAATTAATATATATATATTAAGAAACGTACGCGTGTATCTAATTAATATTAAGAAACGTACGCGTGTAACCTTCTCTTTTTCAGCAAATTAAACCGGTAATCGTCTCTTCCAGCATTTTACGGAAATCCATCTCTCCTAGCAAAACTCAAATCTCTCTCCCCAACAAAACGCAAATCCTTTGTTCCAATATACCGATCATCGTCGCACCACGTCGCACCGGGTTGCACCTGAAGAAAGTGTAAACTTACAGCAGCTCTTCCTTTCCAGCACCTCCCTCTCGCACTCGTTCCTTTCCAGCAGCTTCTTATTTTCTCTCTATTTCTTTTTTGTTCATATTTGCACTCATCGTCGGTCATTTGTAGTGTCGTCGAACACAACGCAGCTCCTGGTAAGGGTGATACCCTCAAATTTTACAATATCAATTCATATGTGTTGATTCTTAGTAGATTATTTATGCGTATAATACATTTTAGTTAGGGTTATTTTTTCAGTGTTATACAAATCCATCTCATGTTATCTGATAATTGCCTCTACGAATTTTTTTTTTCATTATCAGAGCATCGTTGAAACATTTTAGGGATTTAGGAGCAAAATTGTGTTTGCGATTTTAGCTTTTGGAAGAATGTTTATATACATGCCGATGAGCCTATACAAATTTTCATTTGCAGAAAAGCTAATGGATTTACAAATTTACAAATTTTCATTTGATGAGTTTATATTTTAGAAGTATGTTTAGATTTTCATTTGATGAGTTTAGATTTTGAAAGTATAAGATTTGGTTCTTAAGGCATTGACATATTCTTCATTTACACTGCATTTTTTTCCCAACTTCTAAGTACATGCCAACTGAAATGAAAATCAATAAGCATAAAATTTGTTATACAAATTGAGGATTTATTTAGAAAATAATTTGATAATTTCAATTATCAATTAATATGCTTAAAACAATTTGTTTGGCATGATTTAGTTTTAATAGACATAATCCTAATTTTCTAATTAACAACAGCCAAATCAGAAAAATCACATGCCCAACTCTTCTGATCGTGTATTTGATAATACATGTTAAAAGCATAAAAAACATTACTTTTCATTCTAAATAAATTTTCAATGTATATAAATAATAGTTTCATTTGTTAAGTTTATATAAATTTTCAATATATATAAATAACAGTTTACAGAAAAATATATTGTTGCTCATCTTTTTTAATCAATCAAAAAAATATTAAATTGTTACTTAAAATAATACATTTTCATCGAATACTAATAAAAATAACATTGTTTATATTAATTAGTATTTTACTTTTACTGTTATATAAATTTTAAAAATATAAATTTTAGGATTTTTTAAAAATATATACGACGTAATAAAAATAAGGTTTCATGATTAAAAACAAAAATTATGACTAAAGTACTTTATTTAAAAAGTAAGGTAGGGTAGCAAATTGAGAGACATAAACCTTTCATTTGATTGCGCGCCTTAATCTATTCACGAGCAAGTGTATACTTGTATTTTTTCCTTCTAAATTTTTTTTCTAACCATTACATGTGTTCTGTCATTTAAAATGGATAAGTCTTGGATGCATAAGCCAAGATTTTCACAAGAATATTTACAAGGAGTAGAAGCGTTTTTGAATTTTGCTTGGGAACATAATACAGTTACAGAAGCAGTTAATTCATTTGTTGCTTGGCCTCCACATCTCGTCATATTAGGAAAGGATGTAGTAAGAATATTTTCTTTGTTGTTTATATATTGTTTTCATTGTATATATATATATTAAAATATAAATCTAATTTTATTATATTTCTTTATATTGTGAATAAATAGGATTTGAATAAGGTGAAACCAAAGTTACCTATTACCATTGGCAACAAAAAAGGAAGCTCAGAGGAAAAACCGATGGAAAAAATATCTTCTAAGAAGCCTACTTTGGTACCAACAAAAAAACCAATTTCATATACATATGACCAAACTAGTGGGTTTCCGAAGCATGTTAGATTTCTTATACTTATAGTTGCGTAACATCTCAAATGCATCTTTGGTTAATGATCTTGCTGTTAAAGTTCCAATGGAAGTTTAAATCTTAGGCAATGAACTGCCTATTTTTCTATCAGTTGAGTGCGTAGAACAATTTTACACAAAGGTGGAGATTGGCTATTCAGTTGTCAAATTGTGGATACGGTTAGTTTATTTGATTTTAATTTATTTTTAAATTTATGATATGTTAAAAGTTATCACTTGATATTTTATTTTCATTGTATTCTTGTCATTAATTTTTTAACTTATTTCATAGGCGATGCTACGATGAGTTGAAAAAAAAAACAATTGAATGATGTGATTAAATTTATTGATCCAAGTTGGTTGTATGTCATTAAGAAGAAGAGAACACAAACTCAAATTACGAGACAAGTTTTTGAAAGGATGCAAAATACTCAAGAGGGAGATAAGTGGATTATTTCATATAATGGAGGGTAAGTTGATTATTTGTATAACATTTATGAAAAATTATGTTATGTAATCAAATGCATTTATCAATATATATCTTACTATAAATTGATGTAGGTATCATTGGATCTTAATTGTGTACGAGCCATTCATAAATATCATTTATTATTTGGATTCAATGTGGGGTGAAGTGTTCTCTGATATTGAAAACATTATGAATAAGTAAGTTATATTTTTTAAAAAAATTTAATGTTCTTGTTAACAGTAAGTTCAATGTATCTTCTCAATTAACTCTTATTTATTTTACCTTCATTATATAGAGTTCATATTATGTTCAATGGTCATCATAATCGAAGGTCTCAAAGTTTACCAATATGGTCTAGAATGAGAGTAAGTTATAATTAATGCATGGTTTATTAAACTCCTTAAATTCAATCCTGTAGATTTTTCATATCTATTGGCTATTCACTAAAAGTACTGACAATATTTATTGATAATATCCATGTAATGTCTTTTTGAATAGTGTCCTAAGCAAGATGATTTGGTAACATATGGGTATTATGTCCTTATGTTTACGAGGATAATTATTGGCAATCCACTTGTTTCTATTATTGACTTGGTAATAATTTCAATAATTTTGTGTATTTTTATTTCTTTTTTATTCATGATTTTAATTTTTTAGTTAATTAGCTAACAATATATATATGTGCGCGTGTGCGCGTGTGCGTGTACATTACAGCTTAATCGTGAAGGAACTTACACTGATAATGAAGTTGATGAGATGCGAAATGAGTGGGCATAATTCACCAATCGATTCTTACAACTATAACTCACCATATAGTCAAATAAAATGGTAAGATGAATGATGTGGGATGTTCATGACTGATTTTTTAATCAAAAATCTGGATTTCTTGTTTCATTTTTAGAACAAGAAGTAGATGGGACTCTTGTGTGTTCTTGATGTTGTATATGTATGATTATAGTCATGTAATGTGGATGTTAATATGCTCATATATAGTAGATGTTTGTAATATTCATAGGTATTGTCCAACGCTTGCAATGACCCTTCGTCTGTATCTCTTTTATGCGTAATTAATGTGGGTATTAGTAAATAATAATGTCGTTACTGTTATTGATATGTGTAGTACTAAATAATAATGTTACTATTGTTATTGATATATTTATTACTAATTTTCTTGAATTGTATCTCAATTGTTTTTGTTTTATATTGAGTATCATAAATTTACTTTGAGGTTAGATAAGAATTCCATGATTGTCACTCTTGAATAGGTTGAAGAACTACTTATTATGCTATTTGTTGTATATATATGCAGGAACAAATATAGATTGAAGAATTTATTGTTTAAATATGAGGTATTGTTTATATTCATGTAATCTGAATGTTGGTATGTTTATATATATTAAATGTTTATATTCATAGGTATATCCCATGGTGTCATTAATTATAGACATTTTTATGACATTATAATCATGATGTAACCTATATATTAAGAATAAATAAGTAGAGAGGATTATTATGTTTTGGATGTTGTATATGCAAGATTATATTCATGAAAATTGGATGTTGGTATGCTTATACTAGATGCTGTTTTTATGAGGAAATTAATACATGCTGCCAAGGACAAAGATTTTGAAGAATAATATTATTACAATGGGACTTACTCTTTTTCACATTGATTTAGATTGTAGACTAATGTTAGCAGCTTTAAAGTTGTTTTGTGTATTTTTTTTATATTTTTGGAATTATTTAATTAGTTAGTTTTTATTATATTTGTTTTATTAAACTCTTAATGTAATATCTCTTTTAAATTTAATATAATTAATTTTATTTTTTAATTTTATTTTTGAAGATTTAGTGTAATAATAATTCATTTTGATTATCTATGGTCTCGGTTATATAAGCAAAAAAGCAGTGGGCTTATCTTGAAGATTTATGGCCTCGGTTATAACAAAACCGAGGCCATAAATCTCACATATGGCATCGGTTATTGAAAAACTAAGGCTATATGTGCCACCTATGGCCTCGGTTATGGAAAAATCGAGGCCATAATGAGATATCTATGATCTCGGTTATAGAAAAATTGAGGCCATAAGGGGTACTTATGACCTCGGTTATTAAAAACCCGAGACCATATGTACGACCTATGGCTCGGTTATTAAGAAACCGAGACCATAGGTTATGATTTTTGGTCTCTCTCACTTAGACCTCGGTTCTTATAACCGAGGCCATAAGCACATATTGTAGTAGTGATAGTTTGTAAGCATACCTTAGTAAGGGGAAGTAATATCATAAGCATCATAAGGTATACAAACGAAACTCTACGACGTTGAACTGATGCATTTTGCTTTAATAAAACCATATAAAAATGGTGACGATTAAGCTTAATATATGTTAATTAAAGAAGTACGATTATTAACATGTGATTTCATTTTGTGCTGGAGTTGACGATGGGAAGAGAATTTGGAAAATAAAAATAGATGGTGTGGGTGAAAATTGATTTTTTATTTTATTTTTATTTTAAAAAGTTGTAATACTCTAATTTTTTAGAATTTTTTTTCATGTTTTTCGTGATCAATGTAAAATTAACAGTAATCTAATACTTACACAAAAATTATAATACTTATATCGTTTGTTGAAAGTTGCAGGACTCATACAATTATTTTTACAAAAGTATAAGATTTTAGTATCCTTTATCTTTAAAAATAACACAATGTTTATACATGCTTCCGCTTGCACTAGATATGTACATCAATTTTTATATTTACTTAATATATATTACCAATTTGTATATAAATGGTTTGAAACCGAAACCGAAACCGAAACCGGATCGGATTGTATAGTTATAATCGATACAATCTGATTCAGTCTCTTCGATTTGGTTTTATAATTTTTTTAAAGTCGGACCCAACTGTAGAATTGGCAACTTAGTGTGTCCAAACAATATATAGTAAGAGCTGACTTCCGACACATTACAGTGCAGCATTTCCCTAGGTTTTCCCATCTACCAATATCCTCGCTCATGCAATTTCAGTGAGAGACATCAAAATTCTGGTAGAAAATCTTAAGAATATGTTTCCTCAATTCGGTGCGACGGCCGAGACTCTAAGTAAGGCATCGACAATGGTGTTCCGGATCGGTACGGACGCTCATCTCTACGACGATCCGGAGGACGTTAACATTGCCCCACTCCTTGATAGCAAATTCGATTCCGAGAAGAGCGAAGCTCTCAAGCGATTGCTCGCTCTCATCGCTCAAGGCTTCGATGTCTCTAATTTCTTCCCTCAGGTACTTCTATTTAACATGTTAGGTTTATTGGAAAATAATAGCACTAAATAAGGGGGAAAATGGAAAGGAAAAAAACTATGTTCCCTTTAATTTGGAAGTGCAGGTTGTAAAAAACGTGGCATCGCAGTCTTTGGATGTAAAGAAGCTGGTGTACTTATATCTGTTGCATTACGCTGAAAAGTAAGTTCTTAAAACTTTGCTAGAAATTCTAAGAATTATACCGGTTTTTTCACCTGATTTTTTTTAGATTGTTTTCTACTTTCAGCTTTTGAGCTACATTTTTATGCTTGACATATGATGGGTTCTGATTTTCATCAGGCGCCCAAATGAAGCATTGTTATCAATAAATTATTTCCAGAAGGATTTGGGGGATCCAAACCCCTTAGTAAGGGCATGGGCGCTGCGTACCATGGCGGGGATTAGATTGCATGTTGTTGCGCCTATTGTTCTGGTTGCTGTTGGCAAATGTGCTCGAGATCCATCTATATATGTCCGAAAATGTGCAGCAAGTGCCCTCCCCAAGTTGCACGATTTGTGTCTTGAGGAAAATATGGAATCAATTAAAGAGGTACTACTAATTCTCATTTATTTAGTAATATAACAGAAGACATACTTAAAGCTAACCCCCTGAAAAAAAAAAGACTTGTAATGTTTTATCTTATGCAGATTGTTGGAACATTGTTATGTGACTGTTCTCCTGGGGTGGTTGGAGCTGCAGCAGCTGCATTTGCTTCTGTTTGTCCAAATAATTTATCTCTGATTGCGAGAAACTATCGAGGCTTATGTATGATTCTTCCTGATGTGGAAGAATGGGGCCAAATAATTTTGATCGGGATTCTTTTGCGCTATGTAATTGCAAGGTATGGACTTGTTGAAGATTCGATTATGTCTTCTTTGTGCCATACTGAGAAGCTTCAATCTGAACAACATGGCCCACAGCATGAGACCAAACTTGCATTGTTCGAAGATAATGGTGATCTGAGTTGGAATTACCAGTCTGAATTAGCACATATGGTCTCCAAGTGCTATATTGAACAACCCGATGAATATCTAGCAAGATCAATTTTCAAGAATAAAGCTTCTTTTGAATTTAAGTGGGAATGCTTTACATCTGACAGAAGCAACGAAGAAGTGAAGATCCTGCTGCAATGTACATCGCCATTGTTATGGAGTAATAACAGTGCAGTGGTACTAGCAGCAGCTTCTGTACACTGGATTATGGCTCCAAAGGATGATGTTAAAAGAATTGTCAAACCGCTGCTGTTCATTCTGAGGTCATCTAATGAATCAAAATATGTTGTAGGGCATCTCCTTACCTTTCATGCTTCTAAGTTCATTGATGAGTGTTTCTCTGAATGCTTAGCATATCCTTCTTATTTTGTAGAATATGATGTTCTTTTTGCAGTAATGTAATGTTTTTTCCTTCAATACATCTCTTTTTCATAGCCTAAATGAGTGTACCATGTTGGATATGGCCCCCCTCTTTCTCCTTCACATGCCTACTTTGTTGTTTTAAAAGATTTGAGTTTATAGAAAATGTCAATTTCTGAGCCTTAAAAATGCAGAACTATCTGCATTTTTGAATATGTTATGTTGGCTCCTATTGAAATATTCTTTTGTATGGCTGTTCTTGTATTTGGTTGTTCTCGGTTTATAATTGGTAAAATGTTGAGGATTTTATTCATTGACCTTGCAGGTCCTCTGTAACATTCAAGTATTTGCTAAAGTAATACCTTCTCTCTTCGCTTCACACTTTGAAGACTTCTTCATTTGCTCTTCAGATACATATCAAATAAAAGCTTTGAAACTGGAAATTCTTGCTTCCATTGCCACAGATTCTTCAGTTTCATTGATACTAAAGGAGTTTCAGGTGAATTCCTTTCTTCATTCTCTAAGGAGTTATCTCAACTGAACTTTTATTCCGAGACATGCTTGAAACTGATTTTTCTATTTATTGTTGCTTCTCTTCTGAAGTATATAAACGTTTTTATTTCTCTCGTACCTTCTTTTCTTACCCTGAAGCATGTGCCTCTATACTAGCTAAGCTATTCTATTATGATATTCCCAAAGTTTTCAGAATAATGTTGAGAGCTGCTTCAAAAGGCTTTTGTCTGTTTGAGCTTGATGGTCGGTACTTTTTGTAAGTGGTTGAGTCAAGTTTTTGCTTCAACAATGGCAATCTTCTGGCTCATTTATCATTTTAGTGCTGGACGATGATATCTGTATTAGGATTCTATTTACATGGTTGTATTTTTGTTCCCCAATGCTCTTGTACAATATCAAGTAATTTCTGTTCCTTGAAGGTATCTGGGAGGTCTGACTAGTGTATCTAATAATGTCATAGTCAAATTCCTAAAATTATGGCAACATCAAACACCTTATATTTCATAATCTGATCAAGAATGTTGTTGCTGTGCAGATTCCATTGCTTAAATTTGATCACACTTTACTGTGAGGTTTTTCATGTCATGCAACTGTTCTTCGCTTGTGAAATAGAGCAATTTGTTTGTTTATTAATTTTTTAAGGAAAATATCTAGTTTTCTTCTCCTGTGTGTGTGAATCTGTGGCTATGTAGAGCACATCCTGCTGATTTTTCTTGGATGTCAATAGGATTATATTAGAGATCCAGACAGGAGATTTGCTGCTGATACTGTTGCTGCAATTGGTACATGTGTGCAACGACTTCCAGAAATGGCAAACATATGCTTGAAGATGCTACTAGCTTTGATTAAACAAGGTTTGGAGCCATATACCAGTTTAAGTCTTCCTAGATTCTTGCTTATTGTTTCCTTAAAGTGTATCTCAATTTGCAGAATGTTTTACAAGTGATCTTGGGTCTGAGGAGGGAGAAGCTGCTGTATTAGTTCAAGCAATAATGTCCACTAAATCAATCATTAGGCAAGATCCTCCAAGTCAAGAGAAGGTAAATTTCTCTCCAGTGTCTATTTTAAGCTGCTCATTTTTGTGTGTCCTTCACTTCTCTATTAATACTCAGAACCTCACATTTTGTGACAAAGTTGTTCAAACTAGGATGGAAACATATTGTATGTATTGTTTCTTGTTTTGACAGAACAACTCTTGCGGTTGCATACAATGGTTTATTTGATGTTAGTGGTGCTCTTATTAACTCTTCCCCCTCCCCCCCTCCTTTTCCCCTCCTCCTCCTATTTGCCGGAATAGTTGCTGGCTTATTTACACCTCAATGTATTTCTTTGGCCATAGTATTGCACTTGTCAAAATCTTGAGTTAATGTAAGCTTTTAGGTTGTTTCATGCATATATCTAGTACTAGTTTGCTGAGTTTAGGTATTTATCAAGTTTTATTTGAAATATTGTTTGTTATACTAACTCTACATTTTTGTTGTAATGTAAAAGGTTGTTATTGAGTTGATTCGTAGTTTGGATTCAATAAAAGTTCCTGCAGCTCGTGCAATGATAATTTGGATGGTGGGAGAGTACAGCTCTTCAGGAGAACTTATTCCAAAGATGTTAAACACAGTACTTAAGTACCTTGCATGGTGCTTCACTTCAGAAGAATTAGAAGCAAAGCTTCAGACTCTTAATACTGCTACTAAGGTGCATTGGCTCAGCTTATCTTTCTCAAATATTAATTAAAGCTTAGTTCATTTTATAATTTATAATGGTAATTAAAGTTTCAATTTTTTGATAAGAGGTTATTGAAGTTTCAATTGAAGAATGCAAAAAGTTCAACCTAGCTATTTATAAAGTACATATCAATTTATCTATGATTGAAAATTGTTATTTGCTCTTCTTTAAGATGACCAGTTATATCAAACTCACCATTAATTTGAACTTAAAAAAAATACACGATTAATGGAGTTGATGTGCTTAGTTGAACTGAGTAAATGACTGCCGAGTATCCTAAGGTACTACATAATAGGATACAATTTTTTTTCTTGTTGCACATGGATGAGATAAACTTCAGATGACACGGTGTATGTTTACATCATTAAAAAAATGTAAGTGCTCAAGTTTTTAATCTCTTGTTGATTCTAAGGGTCAAGTGATTCATTTTAGGTTTTACTGAGTGCAAAAGGGGAAGATCTGTTGACATTTAGAAGAATTCTAAGCTATTTGCTTGAATTGGCCAAATGTGACATGAACTATGATGTTCGTGACCGGGCTTGTTTTCTAGAAAAGCTTCTATCATCTCCTTTAGATTCTGAAGGTTTGGAGGAAACAACAAACTGTCTGCCCAAAAGTAAAGACTTGTCACATGTACTTGCGAGATACATATTCGGTGAACAGACAACACCAATGCCACCTGAACTCAGTTATCACCGGTTTTATCTTCCTGGATCTTTATCTCTCATAGTTCTTCATGCAGCCCCAGGATATGAAGCTCTTCCAAAACCTTGTAGTTTGACCTGCAATGAGCTTGAAACACACTCATTTGGGGAGGAAGCCATTAATAATAATCTCTCTACGATGGATAATCCGGACTCATTATCTGGGTCATCAGATGAAGAAAGTGCTTCTCATTATAGTTCGCAGCATTCAGAAATGGGCTCAAGAGATAGTGAGGGCAGTGATGCAAGCGGTTCTGCAAGTGAAGATGATGAAATCACTGATCCATTAATAAAGTTATCAGACATTGGCAATGCTAATATGCAAAATGGTGCTTCTCAATCCAACAATGCTGATTTTGAGAAATTGATGTCGAAGAAAGCTCTAGAGTCATGGTTGGATGAGCAGCCTGGTATGACAAGCTTGGATAATTCAAAGTCAAGTTCAGTTCATAAATCTTCAGCTAGAATCTCTATTGGAGATATTAAAGGACAAGTTAAGCCTAAAATTTATACTCTCTTGGATCATGTAAATGGAAATGGCTTACAGGTGGAATATTACTTTACTTCTGAGGTATCAGATGTTTCACCTCTTCTTGTATGTATACTAGCTTCTTTCAACAACTGTTCAAGCGAGCCCTTGTCTGACATAATTATAGCTCATGAAGAACCTCACAAAGACTTAGACACAACAGACCAAGCTTCAGCTATTACTGAGAGGTAATTCTAAAATTTACTTGTCTTAGAAAGTGTTAAACTCTACTGCCTGAGCAAGAGCTAGTTTCTTGTTTGCCTTTACTGATTAGCTGGATGAAATTTTGATCTTTTAGCAGAAACATCCAAGCTGTTATATGGCCATTGGTAATGCAATTCATGCTCCTGCAAACTTACCTCATCATCTAATTTGTTATAGCATACTCTTTTGACCCATACCTAAAAGATATATAAAACAACTGCCTTTTAGGTCATAGAGATCTCCAAGCATAAAATAGATAGTTTTCTTGGTTAGAGATCCTTAATTTATTTTATTTTTTGCTATTGTAGAGATCTTTTTTTCCGTGTAAGAATAGGTTTGGACCCCTCTTTTTTACTTTAATATTGAAGCTATTCAAGTGAATTGCAGCAGTTTTATCATGACATGTAGGGAATCTTCTGAGATCTGAAACAGTTTCAGTTGTGCTGTATCTATACTGTGTTGGTTTAATTGAGGTTTTCATAACACAACACATCACAATTCAATATTAGCTGCATATATGTATTTGACGATTTTGCACTTTTTAAATTGTGGTGCATATTATTTGGGTGTGTCTGAGGGGATTATAAAAAAATTGACTATGTTTTTTGTAATAATTAATCTTGTTTGATTTTTCCTAATATAAATCTATAGTCCTGCCATGTCTCCATGTTTTCTCACCTTGACTTTATTTAGTACTAATTTATTCACCCTGGAATAATGCAGTGCTATGGCATCTCAAGGAGATGTTCCAACTCTGATTTCTATGGAAGAGATTACTTCTCTAGAACCTGGTCAGATAGTGACAAAATTTCTTCATGTTCGCTTCCAACATCATCTGTTGCCTCTAAAACTTACTTTGTACTGTAATGATAAGAGTCATCTGGTTAAACTGTGGCCTGACATTGGATACTTTGTAAAAGCTCTTCCTATGGATACAGAAGCCTTCACAATTAAAGAGTCTCATCTTCCAGGGATGTTTGAATACACAAGGAGGTTAGTGACTCATTTTGTTCTGGTTAAATATATAATATAAGAAGTCACTTTCTCTCTCTCAGCACACAACACATAAATAACAAAATTGAATGTGGATCAGATATTCGAGAATATATCAGTTGATAATTGATATACTACTCCCTCTTACTTCTCCAAAACATGAAGTAGTGAACTAAACCGTATTTTTGGATTTTCTGCACTACTAAATCCTTGGAGTCAGAGAAAAAGTAGACAACTTTGAGTTTTCTGCTAGTAACTATGTATTCCATAAATTTTTGAGTATCAAAAATAGCTTCATTCTTTTGGTCTTTTGATTTTTGAAAGTTGACTAACTTGCATTATGTACAATAGTTGCACTTTCACCGTTCACATGGACGAGCCAAACCAGGGGAAGGGTAACGTTTCATTAGAAAAGGACAAATTTCTTGAAATCTGCAAATGTTTGGCTTTGAAAATGCTGAGCAATGCAAATTTTTTCCTTGTATCTGTGGACATGCCCATTACAACCAACCTTGATGACGCAACAGGTTTGTGCTTGCGCTTCAGTGGTGAACTATTGAGCAACTCAAAACCCTGCTTGATCACTGTTACTGTCAAAGGTAAATGCTCTGAACCTTTGATTGCATTCATCAAAGTCAACTGCGAGGAAACTGTTTTTGGCTTAAATTTGTTGAACAGGATTGTCAATTTTTTATCTGAGCCCTCCCTTATTTCTGGGAGATGAGTTTGGTAAATTTATTTTGAAAGGAGAAGTATATATTAAAATTTTCATGTTTGATTTGATTGCTCCAATGTGTTTTTTTCCATAGCCCCCAAAAAAAAGGTCTTGTATTTTGTTGTTGTATCTATACATACGTGTTTAGGCATTCATTGTAACAGAATTGAAGAGCAACTTTGTACGTCTTATTTTGAAGGATGTATTAAGTAAGCCCAGTCTTTAAATTGGGTACTTCTCTCTGATACTGTTTTAGAACTGAGCTCTCTAATCTAAACACAAGAGCCCCCTTCCTTTTCTATCACCTCCCGAGTTGTGCTTCAATTGTTCTTACATGCACAAGCCAGAATGGGGTTAGAGAATTTTTAGCTCAATATATAATTGGGAGATTTGGGGTGTATCTAGTATTAGAGAAGATTTTATTTGATTCCCCCAGAGTGCTAAATATTTTAAAATAAGTAGTTTGTGCAGAGCTTTAATGTCAGCCATCCCCGTACATATTGTTTGTTAATCTTTTCCCCACTGCTAACGAATGATGAATTATACCTGAAAATATTGAACTTTGAACTGAAAAGAGTAATTTAACCAAACAGTAAAAAGGAGGATAAATATTAGGAACTAATCCTCTACGTGGTTAAAAGTCGCGCATAGGATGGTTGATTATTTTGATATTTGTCAAAATATTATACAATCAATTTTACATGATCTCAGTGTATTTTAAAGAGCGTAATTTCTTCTTCTTCTTTTTTAAATTCTGTGAGTGCCTAATTTGGATGTGGGAGTGAGAAGGGATTGA
The DNA here is from genome assembly GCA_033030585.1 of Hippophae rhamnoides. Classification (NCBI taxonomy): domain Eukaryota; kingdom Viridiplantae; phylum Streptophyta; class Magnoliopsida; order Rosales; family Elaeagnaceae; genus Hippophae; species Hippophae rhamnoides. The sequence goes on from CM065427.1 coordinate 74,393,290, forward strand.
TGAAATTCAATCTTGCTCCTTCTACTTCAAGAGTGATAGATTTAACATACCAAATATTTCCAACATAATTCATTTATTAATCCTTCTGAGATGAAACGTATACTCTTGAAAATGTAGCATAAATCATTTACTAATCCTTCTGGGATGAATCTTATACTATTGAAAACGTATAAATAAATGGCAGTTTTTGTTTTTACCCTGTTGTGCAATGCTTTTTTATTTTTTGACCACTTAATTCATGCTCAAATCATCCTAAATTGCAATGGATTTGTGTCAGTTTTCATAGTCTCACTTATTCTTTAAGGTATAGCATGATGTTCTGGTACCATTTTACAGCGAAATTTGTATAGTTGAATGCACGTAAAAAATTAACAAGCTTTTGATTGTATTTAAAACCATTAGGGGGTAGAAAATGAAACCCACTTTGAGACTGATCTCAGAAAATATTTTCTAAAGTATAACTAATTTAATTAGTTACTGGAATCTTCCTTTTAGGGATCAGTCTAACTTGCAATGAATTTGTGTTGAAAGACTCACCTTACGTACTTTTTGAATTCAACAATATTTTACGTCAAATGATCAAATGATGTAATTTTAATTTGGGTGTTCATGAAGTGGAGGGTTGGAATGCTTTAAACGAATTTAGTAACCATTAAATTATATATATATATATATATATATATAGGGGACCGTTACTTACGTTATTAATAAATTATTTCCAACTATTTAAGTAAGATATTAAATATAATTTATTCAGTTTAACGAAATACAAACAACATTAAAGGAATACCAAGATGTAATTAAGTAATTGCTTTCCTTCTATCCTTCAAACTCTTTCTATCATCATATTCGTCTTCTTCTTCTAGCTGCAAAGATAAAACGATTTATCAATAAAAGCCTTAGCAAAATAAACCACAACCACTTTTTATTTATATTTATATCAATCTTGAGCAAAAAAAATAAAAAATAAAAAATGGGTATTATATATGCTAGATGGGGGAGCGCATGCATAATCTAACATGGTTTGACCAACAAAGTCATCAGAAGTGAAGTTGTCCTTGTCAAAGATTTTGAAGATGAGCTTCAACTCCGGATTACCAGAACCTGGATACTCCACCCTCAATCTGAATTTTTCATTCCACAATGGATTCTACTTCACATGATCAAAATTACGTACCTTACTGTATATCTTACAATACAGTATGACCCATAATTCATTTTCATTAACATCATGATTTAAAGTCTTATCACACCAAGTATGGTTTGATAAAAAAAAAAAGTATTTGTAACAATGGCACTCGAGTGGTGAGAAGTGAGAATGAGAGCTAACCTCGAGCCACATTGCTTTTGCTCTCTTGGCCTTCGTATTGAATCAGAACATAGGAATCCATATGACCTACCATACATATTTTATTTTGTTTATTATTTACCTATATGTTTATGTGAACCCAATATGTTCCACTTAAAAAGAATATTGGGTTGAAACCCCATTTGATGTTAAGTATGTGTACGTGGTTAATTATTTATTAAAAAAAATTATTTAAAGAATAATTAATAATCATTTCATGGATTAATTAATTTCTAACTTTGTTTGAATAATAATTCATATACAACTTACAAAATAAAATCAAGATGAATATGAGCAACAGTAACTAGTCTGAATTTCTTTCAATTATCAATATACGTTATCAATTTATCATATATATAGTTCTTGTCAATTCAATAATTAATTAATCTAAGTTTAAAAATGAGCTTTTTACTTCCAAAAGAATATGTGAAACAACAATTAAGAACCCACAGATCGACATAGAGGGAGTACAATACTAAGAAAATCAGAGTTTGCAAGGCCCTTTTGCTTTCAAAAGAAGTACCCCAAGAGTCCCAGTTGCAATGTCTTTCTTCTCTCATGAGCGCGCACACAAAGAAAGAAAAAAGAAAAGAGAGCAGCTCTCTCAGAGTTTCAAATCAGATTCTACCAATTATTAGTGCCCATGCCCTTGTCATGGTTTATATCGAAACTCAGTATTCATACAAAATGTTTTTTTATTATCTTTTATAGATATATGACATAATTTAATTAATTATTATTAATAAATATTTTCATAATTTCTTTACTAAATACTTATTTATATATAAATATCAAACTAGATACGGGTTTTCAAAGTTTCCTAAAACAATGGCATGGGTTGTAAAATTAAAATACAAGATGTTCTAATTTTAGTTATTGTTACATAAATAATATAATTATTTTTAAAAAAAATTATCTACCATGTTAAAGATAAGAATTTCTTTGGTGTTATCTTTATTGAACGAAAAATTACATTTATATTTGTATTATCAAATTAATATATTATTAGTTTCATATTTCATGAAAAAAATACAATAATAATCCAATTTTAATAATGAAACAAAACTAATTGATAGAAGTTAAATTTTGTATTTATAAAAATATTTATTATTTTATGTTTTTGTAAAATTCATTACACAACAATAATATTCATTGTATTAATTATGTCGACTTTCATCGTTATCTTTGTCTTACTCTTATTACTTACAAACTACTCTTTATTATTTTCTGTAAAATAATTTTTTTTATCGAATCTAAAGTTAGTAAAGCACTGACTATCTAAAATCTCAACTCATGTTCTAATTTTTATTATATTTTATTAAAACCACTATCTCGACTTGAATTACTCAATTTCATTTAAATACGGGAATATTTATTAATCCATAGAATTTGAAATGTATTGGAAAAATAATGAATCAAAGATAATTGAAAAGAAAAATAAATAATTACTAATTTAATTCAAATCTACCTAATTAATTAATTAATTACTCCGATATTATTAGAGAAATGATCAAATTTGTCACATTGCTATATACGGTTGGTTTATTGATTTTTTTTCACCTTGAAGGTTTCTTTATTGCTTAAGATACAATGTTGAATATTGGTTCTAAAAGTAATAAATTAGTTACATAATTTAGGGAAATTAGTGGCCTAATTTATGGTATGATTTATGGCATGATTTAAAGAAATTAGTGGCATAATTTAAGAAAATTAGTGGTCTAATTTAAGGCTTAAATTATGGCACAATTTAAGGAAATAGAGCCTTTTTTTATCTATAAGTAGGGAATAGTTCATGCATTGAAGAACAAGGCAAAAATCAGAAAAAATCAGAGAGAGTATAAGCAAACTCAAAGAGAGAAAATACTTGTGAGTTTGGGAAAACACTTGAGAGATATTATTAGTGAGGGAATCTGTATCTATATTCTGTATATTTCCTACTCAGTTCAAATAATATCTGTTGCCTCCCGTGGACCTAGTAGAATTGCCGAACCACGTAAATTCTGTGTGTTCATTTTATTACTTTGATATATTCATATACCGCTATTTATTGCTTCCGCCCACAACAAATTGGTATCAGAGCCAAATATAGTAGTATTATATATCAAATCGAAGCTCTCGACGAGACGAACATAACGGTAAAAGAATCGCTCAAATCAAAAGTCAGAATCACCGCCAGAAGCTGTCGGAGTCCTGCTGCCAGCAACTGAGTTAACTCGCCGAGTTGGACCGAGTCAACTCAGTCACTAGTGATATTTGGACCGAGTTGGTCTGTTTTTCATCCGTTTTCAACTGAGTTGGATCTATTCCTAGCTAATTGGACCATTTCAGATTCAACTACAGACTCCGTTTTTTCAAATAAGGTATAAATTTGGAAAAACACTGTTTTAAGTTGTAAGTGCAAAATTTCTGTTATCAGTTTGTACTTATGGCTGATAAAGGAGAGATAGAAGAAGGTGAACAAGTTGACAATAGAATTTATGGCAAACCAAGTTCTACTCGAAGAACTATGTTGTCCAACGCAAAGTTTGAGGTGGAGAAATTCGACGGCACAAATAACTTTGGCATGTGGCAATGTGAAGTATTAGATCTATTGTTCCGAGAAGGATCTAATATAGCCTTGGAGACTAGGCCAGGAGATTATTCAAATGAAGATTGGAATTATGTCAACCGACAAGCTTGTGGCACAATTCGACTGTGCTTAGGAAAAGATCAGAAGTACTTTGTCATGAAAGAGAATGTAGCCGTAGTTCTCTGGAAGAAACTAGAGGACAAATACATGACGAAAAGTATTGAGAATAGACTCTACTTGAAGAAGAAACTTTTCCGTTTCTAGTACAAGAAAGGTACCCCTATGATTGAGCACTTAGATAATTTCAATAAAATTTTGGCCGATCTGCAAAATTTAGATGTTGAAATTATCGATGAAGATAAAGCTTTGTTGTTGTTGAATTCATTACCTGAGAGCTATGAGCATTTAACCACAACCCTGTTATATGGAAAGGATGAGGTTAAGTTCGTAGATGTTTCAAATGCTTTGGTAAATAACGAGTACCGGAAGAAGGATCAACATGATCACAGAGACTCAATATCAGAAGCATTGACGGCAGCCAGAGGTAGGACTAACAACAAAAAATCTGGCGGATCAAATAATAGGGAGAAATCTAGATCAAAGTCTAAAGGAGAGTCATCCAGAAGACATCCTGCAAAGGACGAGTGTGCCTATTGTCACCAGAAAGGGCACTTGAAGAAAGATTGTCCAAACAAGGACAATTCATATGCAAATGTTGCAAGATGAAGAATCAGCCTTTTCAGTTTCATCATCAAAAACCTACTCAGATAAGTGGATCCTTGATTCTGGATGTTCTTATCATATGTGTCCAAACAGACATTGGTTTTCGAGTTTTGAGGGGCTCGATGGAGGAGTTGTGCTTATGGGAAACGATAATGCCTGTCAGACAAAAGGGATCGGAACAATACGACTAAAGATCCACGATGGTACAATCAGACGACTTACAATTGTAAGGTATATTCCTGACCTAAAGAAAAACCTTATTTCTTTAGGTGTTCTAGATTCTGATGGTTACAAGGTAACATTGGAAAATGGAGTCTTGAAAGTTGTACGAGGTGCATTTGTAGCAATGAAGGGTACTCGAAAGGCGAACTTGTATTTCCTAGATGGGTGTACAGTTACAGGAAGGGCAGCTGTTTCAAGTAGTTATGAAGAAAAGGCAAATGATTCTTCCCGCCTGTGGCACATGCGCTTAGGGTATGTCGGTGAAAAGGCTTTGCAAGGCTTAATGAAGCAAGGTCTTTTGAAAGGTGCCAAGACTGGAAAGTTTGATTTCTGCGAGCATTGTGTAATGGGAAAACAAACAAGAGTCAAGTTCGGCACTACCATTCATCGTACTAAGGGATCTCTTGATTATATTCACACGGATGTTTGGGGACGTTCCAAGAATGATTCACTTGGAGGTAAACGTTGGTTTGTGACTTTTATTGATGATTTCTCTAGATATGTCTGGATATACACTATGAGTGACAAAGATGAAGTTCTGGATATCTTTCTTAAATGGAATAAAATGATCGAGACTCAGACAGCAGAAGATTAAAAGGTTCGGATCTGATAATGGTGGCGAGTATAAATTAGATCCTTTCTTTAAAGTTTGTCAAGATGAAGCGGATAATCGGACATTTTTCGGTTCATACACCACAAACGTGAGAATGGAGTTGCAGAATGAATGAATCGTACTTTGGTTGAGAAAGTTCGATGTATGCTATCTCATTCCAAATTGAGCAAGGCATTTTGAGAGGCTTTGTCATATCTGTAACTCATATAGTCAACAGACCACTTCAACGACTGCATTAGATGGAAAAACTCCTAAAGAGGTATGGTCTGGACAACCTGCTACTGATTATGATTCATTGCGAATATTTGGATGTCCTGCATATTTTCATGTTAGTGAATCCAAACTGGATCCAAGAGAAAAGAAAGCTGTTTTCTTGGGCTTTAAGGAAGGAGTTAAAGGATTTCGACTTTGGTGTGGTGAATCCAAGAAGATCGTCTTAAGCCGAAATGTTACATTCAACGAGTCTGTTATGCTGAGACAAACAAATTCAAAGAAAGAGAATGAAAGTCTAAATACTCTTTTCTAAGGTGATGCTTGAGACTTCAGAAGATCCAGAAAAGATTGCACCATGAATCTGATCGTGGTGAAGATGAAATTGATGATCGAGAAGAGATCTCAATTGAAATGGAGGTTTTCTCATCATCACCCGATTAATCGGCAGCCAAATCTATTGCCACTACTCGACCGAGAAGCGGAGATTATAAGCCTACCGCGGATACACGAACGTGGTAGCATTCGCACTTCTAGTAATCACGATGATGTCACGTGTACTTACTGCAGAAGCCGTGCAAAGAGTTGACGGTATGAAGTGGAAAATGGCAATGGATGAAGAGATGAAGTTCTACATCGAGAATCGACGAGTTGGTTCAACTTTCCAAAGGAAAGAAAACTATTGGTTGCAAATGGGTCTATGCCGAAGGAAGGTGCTCCCAGTAAAGACAACATCGACAAAAGCTGACCGGTAGCAAAGGCTATGCTAAGAAAGACGGAATAGACTACAATGAGGTATTCTCACATGTTGTTAAGCATTCATCTATTCGGATACTATTGGCTTTGGTAGCACAGTTTAATCTCGAGTTAGCTCAACTCGATGTCAAAACAGCTTTTTTCCATGGTACTTTGAACGAAGAAATCTACATGTCTCAACCGGATGGCTTCAAAATTCCGGAGATCTAGAGAATTGGGCTTCTGGTAGAGCAAGTCAATTTACGGTTTGAAGCAATCACCGCGACAATGGTACAAGCGCTTTGATAACTTCATCGGAGAGCAAAAGTACACACGTAGTCGGTTTGATCATTGTGTATACTTTCTAAACTCCAAGACGGTACCTTCGTTTATTTGCTCTTATATGTTGATGATATGTTGATTGCATCTAAGAGCAAGGTGGAGATCGATCATTGAAAGGCTCATTGAGTTCAGAATTTGAAATGAAAGATCTTGGATAAGCTAAGAAAATTCTTGGGATGGAAATCACAAAGAGATAGAGTTGCAAGTACCGGTCTGTCTGACACAAACTCAGTATCTGAAGAAAATACTACAAAGGTTTGACATTGATGAAAAAACCAAACCAGTAAGGACACCGCATGCTCCTCACTTTCAATTAAGTGCATTAATGGCACCCAGAAACACCGAGGAGAAGGAGCAAATGGAACGTGTTCCATATGCAAATGCCATCGTGCCTTGATGTACGCAATGGTTTGCACCGTACCTAATATTTCCCACGCCGTTAGTATGGCGAGTCGGTACATGCATAATCCGGTAGGACACCGGCAAGCGGTGAAGTGGATTCTATGGTACATCTAGTGCTTGTGGATATTGGTTTGAAGTTTGAGAGAGACAAGACCGAAGGGTAAACACCTAGTCGATATATGGATTCGACTATCTTTGGAGAGACCGGATAAGCGTCGATCTACAACTAGTTATGTGTTCACAATGGCGGAGGACCCGGTTTGTTGAGATCAACATTGCAACCAACTGTAGCTTTGTCTACTATGAGCGCAGTATACGGCATAACATAGCATTCAAAGAAGCTATATGGCTTCTCGGGTTGACTAAGGCTTTGGGTATTGTTCAGAAGAACGTGGAGGTTTTCTGCGACAACCAGGGTGCCATTTGTTTGGCAAAGAACCAAGTTCATCATGGTCGCACCAAGCACATCAATGTTCGATTTCATTTTGTTCGAGAAATCGTCGATGAAGGGAATGTTATACTCCAGAAACTCGGAACTGCAGATAACCCTGCAGATATGCTTACAAAGGTGGTTACAGGGATCAAGTTTCAACACTGCTTGAACTTGATCAACATCTCTCGAGCTTAGGGCACCTAGGGTACATTTGGAGGCAGCGTTATGAACTTTTTCGCCAAGGTGGAGATTGTTGAATATTGGCTCTAAAAGTAACAAATTAGTGGCATAATTTAGGGAAATTAGTGACCTAATTTGTAGTATGATTTGTGGCATGATTTAAGGAAATTGGTGGCCTAATTTAAGGCTTAAATTATGGCACAATTTAAGGAAAGAGAGACTTTCTTCATCTATAAATAAGGAAGATTTCATGCATTGAAGAACAAGGCAAAAATAAAAAAAAAATCTGAGAGAGTATAAGCAAACTCAAAGAGAGAAAAATACTTGTGAGTTTGGGAAAACACTTGAGAGATATTATTAGTGAGGAAATATGTATCTATATTATGTATATTTCCTACTCAGTTCAAATAATATCTGCTGCCTCCCGTGGACCTAGGCGAATTGCCGAACCACGTAAATTCTGTGTGTTCATTTTATTGCTTTGATATATTCATATACCGCCATTTATTACTTCCGCCCACAACATACAATTCCCAAATTCTTAATTTATTAGATTTTTCTTTTTATAAATTTAAAATAACATTTAGATACTCACACACTCATACATTTATATTAGTGTATATATATATACACTTAGGTGATGATTGGTTGGATAGAATAGAAATGAATCAAAATTAATTTTTTTATTTGTGTGTTTGATTGGGTTGAATGGAGGGTACAGAATGTAATCGATTACTAGGAGAAGGAATTGTGATGGAGAAGAATTGTGAAGGAATCAAAATTCCTTCTCCCCCTTTAGGAATCATAATTTCATTCCATCTTAAAATTTTTTCGTTCAATTTTATCCTCATCCCAAATATAACCCTAAACTCTAATCCCAAAACCCAAAACCCAAAATCCCAAAACCCAAAACCCCAAAACCCAAAATCCCAAAACCCAAAATCCCAATTCCCTAAACCCCAAATTCCAAATCCTAAAACCCTAAATCCTAATTCCAAAATCCCAAATTCTAAAACCCTAAACCCTTTTTAGAAAAACAATAATTTTAATTCTAAACCTTAACCCACAACTATAACCCTAAATCCTAAATCCTTAAACCCTAAATCCCAAATCCCAAACTTCAAAACCCTAAATCCTATTTAGAAAAATAATAATTTTAATAATATATATTTTTTAATTAAGTAATAATTATTTAAAAATATAATTATTTTAATAATGTATTTTATCTAACGAAAAAATAATAATTAAATGATATTATTTGAACTTTATTGAATGTAGGGGTATTAATGTAATTTTATAGTTTTTTTCATTCCATTCCAGTGGCAAAACAAACATTATAATCCTGATTCCGAACTTGATTCGAATGATCAAATCAAACAATATTGTTTCCTTTCTATTCTGATTCCGATTCCGATTCCGATTCCGATTCTGATTCCGATTACATTCCAAGGATATTCATAAAGAGTATATATTATTGTAATATAACACAATTGATTTATAATTTTAATATTTAACTTACATGACCTTATGTTTTCAAAAGAATTATATCTCATTTTGATAATTATTTCAATTTTATTTTTAAAATTTATAACTTTTTTAAATATGATTCATGTATGTAATTTTAAATGCAACACATTAGATAAACCATAAGATAATAAGATAAAAGATTTTAAATGAAAAAAGAAGTTGAAATGTTGGGTTATAAATAAAATTCATTAGACGAATAGAAGTAATCTAAAATACTTAACCTTTTTATTACAGCTTGAGATAATTAAAATAGTCATGAAACAAAGTAGAAATGGCATTAGAGAAACTACGTTTCATCAAATTCCGCAAATGGCACTAGGGAAGATGGAATTTGGATAGAATTGGCATTTGCTAATTGCATCGCTTTGTTCACCAAAACCTCGGCCCAAATTAGTGCGCCAGTGATATATTAAACTTTTAATTAGTCAAAAAGTTACAGGTATTTTTTTTAAATAAGTAAATTAGTTGGGTTAAGTATGAAATTTTTGATAATTTTTTAAAATGAATACTTTAATCCTATAATTTATAATTTATTAAAATAAATATTTTTAATTTATCAAAAATATTAAAAACAGATATTTATAACGCCTAATTTTATAAATGACAGAATTATAAGTGTCAAATTCAAAAATTATAGACTTAAAGTTCTTATTTACACGTAATAATAGAGTTATTATGATGTGTTTTAAAAATTATGAAATTTCTAATACTTAATATAATAATTACGAGATTAAACTACTTAAATTAAATAACCATAAAATAATCCCTAGTTTCTCTATAAAAGTGTTATCATAGTAAATTCATTTATGTCATTTGAATTATTTATTTAAAAATAAGTCTTTTTATTCTAAAGTTTATAAGAAAATGTTAGAAGGACAAAAATCAATTTTTGAACATTTTAAAAAAATTAAATTTATCACATATATTACACATGAATTCTTTAATAGGGATTAAAATTTTCATTTTAATCACTATTTATATCATTTAATAATAATACCAATACTTTAGTATGTCATTTTTTCTCGATCTTATTCATTTTTTAGTTTTAATATATGTTTTAACTTCATCTAAATAATAATATTTTTATCACATGTGTGAAATAATAATATTTAATTATAGATTTTACCAAAATTTATTTTTTTTTTTCATTTTTTTGGTCCATTTTACAACAAATCATTTTCTATTTTAAAAGAATAACTTGAGACCTATATGAATTTGGCAATCCTTTTCCCTTAATTATAACCATAAAAAATTTAACTTGCATATACATGACTTATAAAAAATGAAAACAAGAAGTGAACCTAGGCTATTAGCAAAGGTTGGACAAATCATGCAATTTTGCAAATAAGAAAAATAATAAATGAATTATTGTATTGAGAAAAATTTAAAACATTTGTAACAATCTAAATTTCGTGTCTAATTTAAGTAGTACAAAAACAAAAATGCTAATTATGGTGGATTAATTTAAACTTTCTGATGTGCAATTTTCCAATGTACCGAGTAAATATCAAACTAAGAAATTTGGAGAATCACTCATTTGACGGATACCTAAATAATCTGACCCCAAATATAGTAAATTGAGAAACTTTACCAAGAATAATAGTACCTGTTCTATACAATAATCAACATCAGTAATATATCACAAAATCAGTGGGAAATAGTAATACATACTTAGAGATACAAGATATATATGTTACTCCTGAAGATAATAATAATAATAAAAATGAAAATCCTTTTTTATTATTCATGGATTGGGTGAACAAAATGGTTGGTGATAGGGAGTTCCATTTCCAAACTTTCTATCATAGGGACTACAGTTTGCACTGCCGCCGAGATTTTGTTGACATTGGTTCTGATGACTTTCCAAGACCTGTACATCATCATCATCATCATCAAACTCCTGAAGTTGTTCTAATGCTTTGACAACATAGTTCATGTTTGGCCTCAACTTAGGTTCTGTGGATATGCACTGAATTGCAAGTTTAACTGCTCTTAGAGCTTTGTTGATGGTGTATTGTCCTTCTATACGAGTATCGATAATTCGAAGAGCTCTACGTTTACTAGAAAGATAAGGTTTAGCCCATTCTACTAAATTATGCTCTCCTTGTGGTCGGTTCTTGTCTATTGCTCTTCTTCCAGACAGCATCTCAAGTAGCACAACTCCGAAACTGTAGACGTCACTTTTGGTAGTTAAATGACCTTCAGATACAAAGTTCACAAGAGTCTTAATACAAGATACAATTCAACATTGAGTATGTAAAGTTGTAATCAGCAATAATAAAGAAAACTAGAAAAATAAAGTAGTTGCTTTAGTGTTGAATATTTTTTTTCCCCTCCCTCAAACTATGGAGGCCTATGCTTGGTTCAGACACTAAAGCATGCACGGAGACACAAAAGCTTATTGGATGACAGATAGAAGAGGTAGCCAACATAAGGACATTTACCTTAAAAGGACCCTTTGGGTGTGGAAACATCCCTTGGGGACGCCTAAATTGATTTTTGTTTAATAAAACAAAGGGGGACTCGATTAATGGTTGAATTTACCAACTATAACAAGCTAATTTAAACACATGTTACTACCCGCAGTAATGGTCAAAACCATGATCAAGCTAATGTTGAAAAAGGTCAATGTGGTCGAAAAATTGAAAAAATAGGCTTATATATATAATATGATCGAAACATAGTCGATTTAGGTCAAATTTTGGTGACCAGTTATAGTCAGTTAATGCAACCAGCTAGGAGTCCTTTCCTAACAGAAATCAGCCCTTTTCATGCTCCATGGGTCCCTAAAAGTAAACGCCCCAGGCATAGGCTCCTTACGTGAAATAGACATGGGTATTCAACTATGGCCACTTAACAATATTGTAGATTAGAAGCACCTGTGGCCATATAATCAGGCGCTGCATATCCATAAGTGCCCATGACCCTTGTTGAGACATGGCTTTTATCCCCTGCTGGCCCATCCTTAGCCAACCCGAAATCAGAAAGTTTTGCATTATAATTCTGTTATTTTGAAATTAAGAAGAATATGTTAGTTTAAGAATTCTCAACTAAAGCAACAGAATCCACAATTTAACATGTTTCTCTTACCGAATCAAGTAGTATATTAGAAGTTTTAAAGTCACGGTATATCACTTTCGCTTCATCACTATGAAGAAATGCTAGACCTTTTGCAGCACCAAGTGCAACCTTCATTCTAAAGTTCCAAGAAAGCGGTTGAAAATGAGAAGACCCTGTATTCCAGCAATAAGTCAGTTTCTAGTTAATAGCTCTACAAAAAGATATATGAAGTCATTAATATTATTTTCCATAATTAAGTAGGTTGCAATAGCTAAAACAGTCAAGGTACACCAGAACTCACTTCTAAACAGATGATTATCCAGGCTGCCACGTGGCATAAATTCATATACCAGAAGACGATGGTCATCCTCCAAACAGTAACCAACCAATTTGACAAGATTTGGATGTTGCAGCTGACCGAGGTAGTTGATTTCTGCCTTTATGTCATAAAGCCAAAAGTACTAGTAAGTTTTACATTTGAAAGGTGCCATGGGAATCATTTTCATCTACATGTAAAAACTACTAATTGTTGGTAAAATTATTTCAGGCACCATATACAAAATATTTTAACAAAATGCTGCCTTACTTGACAGACAGTTTCATAGAAAGAGGGATACTAATTGCACATGTTATTACACACATTATCACACTCGAACCAATTTATTCATGTCATATGGCATGATCACTTGGCAAAATGGAAAAGTTATGAATTTTAGGAATAATATGGCATCAAGGATTGATTTCAGTGCAATTGTGAGTGCAAATAGCATCCCTATTCAGACAAAATATACAAAAAAGCAATTATCAAGCAAAAAAGAATACAAGTGATACTCACCAGCCATTCTCTGTGACCTTGGAGACCTTCTTGGTTAAGCCTTTTAACAGCAATAACAATGCCAGTTCCAGGCTTTACAGCTTTTAGTGAATGCTCATCAATCCAACCCTTAAAGACAGAGCCAAAACCACCTTCACCAACCATACTGTCAGGACGGAAGTTCCTGGTGGCAGTTCTAAGTTCATTAAAGGGGAAGTTTTTCATATTCGACGACTGCAAGATCTCACCCTCTGTACGAGGAGTTGAAGGCGCTGAGACATTTGAAACCTTGCTCCCATAATTTGAATTTGATCCTGCAAAGAAAAATATCACGCAACTGGTTAAGTGGTTATTGCCATTTATTCATTTTCCATGTCATAAGGAAACCAACTTTAACTTAATACTTGGATGTAGGTGAAAGGGATTTTAAACACACAAGAAAAGTCACTACCTATAAATATCGATAATTAAAATGCTACATGTGGATACCTAATGGAGCATGAAAAGCACAAAGCAGAACTGGAGATTGGGTTTAATTGTTTTTCTTTTATACATTTCCCATCCATTTAAAGGATCAGAGAACAAAAAAATTGGTTTTAAATACCATTTTATACAAGTCCAACAAGAAAGAAAGGTAACTTATCATGGAATAAGCAGGACTCGCTCATAAATTTGTAGAAGAAACATGCAAGAGAATACAAACCCCACTAGGTAAAGCCAGACTTTAATAATCTTAGAAAGCTCTAAGTTGTTTACACTAATATATCTAAGAAAAGGAAGCAGCTCATCAATTTCGTTAAACAAAATATAGCCTTCCAATAGCTACTCCAATCCCCTTTTCAGCTACCAAAAGAGCAAACTGAAGGAGAAGGGGGATATGAGAAATAAGTTGAAATTTTGTGTTTTTTCACCCAAAAAGCAGCAATTAATTTCACTATAATCAGGTGATTCAGTTCGGTACAAGTAATATTCACAAATTCTTTTACAGGGCATGAAATTCAAATACACTTGAAGGGTCAAATAGAGAAGAAACCCAATCCCATGAATCTTCTCAACTACAATACGAATAACAAAACAATAAAAGTTGAAATCCACAAGCAAGGATCTGCAAAACTTAAATTGAAGGAGGAATTGTTGTCTAGTTTCAAGTTAATTTGAAAAAAGATAAAAAGAAGGTAGTGAATTGCAACAAAATAATACCGTTGTGAACGAAGCTATCAGCTCTGATTGCAGCACTTAAGCAAGAACCCATAACACAGAGCTCAATTTTTGATCTACAGACTCAACCGCAGTTACATAACATAACAGGGTTGAGATAATAAATACAAAGGAAAGTGTGAACGAGTTGAAACAGTGCAAGGCAAGCCTGTGACTAGAAGAGGGAATGCAAGTGTGAAAGCTAACAGCTTTTCAACTAATAATAGCTGTCACTTTATTACAACAACCGCCTACTTGGAAGCGAGAAAATAAATAGAAACAGGTAGTATCAATATTTTTGTTTGTTTGGGTTGTCAAATGTATTGCTTAATATTTTTATTTATAAAGAATATTTTAAAATTTCATTGTTTGCGAAAAATATTTTATTGAGTTTTTTTTTGTTCGTGAAAAATATATAAAGTAAATATAAAGTTAATTTTTGAACCTTATTTTTTTTTGTTAAATATAATAAAATATCATATGAATTTTATATTTTTCAATATATATATATATATATACTAATTAATTAAATTTTTTTAAATTAAACAAAATTTAAAAAAAAAAATTTAAAAAATATTATTGTCTAATAATATTAATAATTATATATTAAACAATAAAAATTTAATTTAAATCTTATTTAAAGATTTGTTAAAATTTTTAACTAATTTTAATTAAAAATTACTTTATTAGATATATGTTTATCAAAAAATAAAAACATATATATATTACATGTAATATACGGTTATTATTAAATATAAAATTAATTTTATTATTATCTATTATAATTTTTATAAACAAAAAAAATTAAAAATATATTTTCTAAATAAAAAGAATAAACAACCTCATCTCCATAATCCTTTTCTTAATTTTTTTTATTGATGGGTAGGAAAACTCGGTGTTTTATGGAACATGTAATTTGAGCTACTTGTTTTTGCTTTATTCTCGGAACTTTCTCTTTGAATCAGAAGACAAAATAAAATTGTTGACCTGACCTTTTTGGTTGACCTTTTTTAGAGAAGGGAAGGATTTAGGGCCAAAAAGAAAAAGGAAATACAAGAGTTAGAAAGATAAAACTACGCATGCATTGATGGATAAGCTTCAACTGCCAGCGCTTTCTTCCATTTCTCTCTCTTTTACTAGTATTTGAGTTTGGCCGTCGGATTATGTCATGTTAACTAATCCTAAATAAAAATCCGACGGATTTGAAATTTTAATGAATTTGAACAAAAAAATATATAAATGTATATTTGATGTTATTTAACAACTCTTTTTAAAGAGTAAATAAATTGAATTTAAATCGAAAATAATAATAATAATAATAATTTTATTAAAATATATTTCTAATATTTTTTATATATTAAAAAATAAAAATATTATATTATATTTAAATAAAATAAGAATTTTTATAATATAATATATATTCCTATTTTAGAATTTTAATTTTTTTATAAAAAATAAATAATGATATGGAATATTATGGATAAATAAACAAAAAAAAATGGTAAATAATTAATCTAAGCACTATATATAAATAATAAAATAATATATGTGAGTAGTGTAATATATAAAATAATTTATTTTTATAATTGTTAAATTTAAAAAATAATAGTTTTGTTTGAAATGCAAAAAATAAAATAAAAAAATTAGTGAGAAAATGGAGTTAAGGCTGGAGAGAGGAATCAATTTGAATCTAAAAGAAAAATGAAATAACTTAAAAACAATCTTATTTTTTATTATTAATGTAAGTTAGGAAGTAAATGTATAAATTATAATCGATCTATTTTCTTGATTGCAATTCTCATTTCATAAACATGCCCTTACAAGCCAATTCCCTTAGGATTCTTTTTTAAATTTTTTTTCAACTTTAATCAACTATGCTTAATAGCACAACATCATCGTATAATGCAATTTTTTTATATCTTAATTTTATATAACTCAATTATTCAATTAATTTCACTCTTAACCATATAAAAAATATATACATTACATTTTTAAATACAAAAACCTTATGTTTTTACATTGTGAAAGGAAAATATGTACACTTTATGAAGAAATATTAAAAATAAATTTCTACCTATAAAAAAATTATACTATATAATTAAATATTTTTCTCACCATTTTTTTATTAGTAATGGTTTTATATGAAAATAGTTAAGTATTTGAGAAAAATTAAAAAAAAACACTTATAATTATTTTTTTAAAAAGTTATAAAATTGTTTTATGTTTATTGAAAATTGGAATAATAATTCTGATTTGTAACTTATAAATTATGACTTCTTAATGAGTAATTAATTTTATGATTTTTTATTCTTCTACAAAATATTCATAAATGTGTTTGATAAAAAAATTTACAAGTTGATTTTAAAGAAAAAAAATGAAAAATTACTTATAACTTATTTGATAACATTTTTAATTTTTTTTAATTACATAACATAAATTTCTTTATACATATAATTTTGTTTTTAACCCCTAAAAGAAAAAATATATATAAATTTTTTTCTTATAACATAAATAAATAAATATTTTTTAACAATGCTAGAAAATAAATATATGATTTTTTTACTGAGAAGATTAAAAGTAAAAATAATTGAATAAATAAATCATTTATATATCAGAAGTTTTTTTCTTATAATATAAATGAATATATATATCTTTTAATGATGTGAGAAAATAAATATATGATTTTTTACTTAAAAGATTAAAAATAAAAACAATTAAATAAATAAATCTATACACCAAAAGTTTTTTTTTTTTTGAAAAATCTTAAAAGGTTAAGAATTTTTTTTTATTATTATTTTAAAAAATTAAGTTTTTAATCATTTTATTCTAATATTTATACATACAAAAGTCATAAAATTTCATTTATTCTTAAGAAAAATATTTGTTGAAAATGAAACAAAATCATAAATTAAAAATCTTTTTAAAGATTTATGAATTATCATATATTTTGATAGTAATTTCTTAAAATATTAAATTAAAATAAAAAAAATCTTTAATATATCTTATTAAAAAATCAGATAAAAATATTAGTCACAATGCAGTGATAGAATCAATAAAAATAGACAATTAGTAAAATTTTGCCATAAGAATTATTACTTTAGTAGGTCACATTATTTAAAGAGAAGCAATTTTTCAAAATGGGATTTATTTCTCGACAAGCACTTTTAAAGTGCTTAAATGTGCTCCAAGTTTCGATAATAGATATAAAATAAAGCAATTTTACATTTAAAAGCACTTTCACGTATAGCATTGAAATATACTCTGAACTAATATTATAATATTACTTGCTTTTTTTCATTGAGAAAGGCTTAAATTCCTCACTTAAATTTAGGCATAACATACCACTATTTTTTTCAAACTTAGGGTATTTCATTGAATTGAAAAGAGATTACAAATTAGTATGTGCAAGTTTGACACAACCTGCAACTATAACATCAAAAGCATATCACGATAAACCTCCATGCAATAATACATAACAGATAAAGGAAAGTCTAAGAGGAAATACTCTACCAACCAATAACATGAACTCTAAACAAACAACAAAATTTTCACCTTATAAATAACTAAATGGAGCCCGCAATAGAATTAGAAAAGAACTAAATATACTACTATGTAATGAGCTCAAGAGGAACAAAAACCTCCATCCACATGTTTTTGGACATTGTTGTAGCCATTAAGAACCAACCAGCATTTTCTATACTTCAAATAGATTCACGCACAAAACCCCAGCTAGAAGACACACAAAACCAGCAACAACTGGTACAAAATGCACAAAACAATCCATGCTCTCATCAAAAGCCAACAAGCAATCCCAAGAAGAAAAATGCTCACTTTAGACTTTTAACAAACACCTTGTGCACACTAACAAAACAACAAAATGTCACCAAAACTACTGCCCAGAAAAAAAACCAACAACAAAATCTAAATTATTTTGAAGAGATGAAGGAGAAAAAATTAAAAATGAAAAGAGCCCCCACCGGAAAGAAAAACCCTCTTAAGAGAAGATTTCTCACCGATAGAGACTAGATTTAAGTTAGAAGCTTACAACCCTCGAATGAAAATTAGGAAGACAGGGGAAAGATGAGAGGAGGTAGATGTGGCTGACTTAAGGTTTATGCTCTTTGACAAGGATTTCTTTCCTTCCTTTTTGGCTTTTCTCTCGCCTCTGAGGATTCTCTCTATCCCTACTCTATTATCCAACAATTTCGTGTCAAAAACTTCGGTAGGCAAGGTGTTCACATCCAAATTGAAAAACCTAATAACATAGGCAAATATTTCAAAGAGCTTAGCAAATTCAAGGAGTTCTCCTCTGTTCCACTGCAAATCTACTATTCTACTTTGCAGAATCATATATATTGCTCTAGTATAGATAACGATCGAGGCAGTAAAAACCCAAAGAAAAAGGAGCAATTTTCCATCTTTACCGTGGGAAAGGAGAAAAATACAACGCCGATTTGGAAAGAAAAAAGGAGTAAGAGTCGATAAATAAAAGGTTTAATTGTATGAAATAATTCGGTTATACACGAAGTTTCATTTTTAAAACACTCTTAAAAAAAATTATATATTCATTTTTCTTACAACATAAATGAATATGTATTTTTTAATGTTGTAAGAAAATGAATATATTTTTTTCCTTTTACTAGGGATTAAAAGTGAAATTAATTAAATAGGTAAATAAAACGAGGACAATTCTAGTAAAAACAACAACAAAAGGATAAATGGAGAAAGTGAAAAAGGAAACGGAAGAGTAACAGATGATGCATATTGAAAGATAAATTCTAGTAGTTCTAGATGCAGAAATGAGTTTACCAGCCTCAGACGATAGAAGATGCCCGAAACAAAAGATTGTACTCTATTAATAACATTAAAGCATATTTGCATCTACAACTTTAAGATGTACAAGATAAATACATTTATTCATACAAAGTGTCCAGTTCGAAATGCTGGTCCCAATTTAAAAGGTTATTCTCAAAACTATCTATAAAGTTTATTTTCACGATAGAGTGGCTACCTCAGAAACAAAAGGTTCAAATACACATCTCTTCATGTTAGATCAAATGCTTCAGGCATTTTTCTTCACCTCAGCAGACTTGATTATGTCAATGAATTCAGGCTGGAGAGGATAGCAAAAGGGAACACCGGATAAGAAAAAGGTGAGAGAAGGAAATGAAGCTATAATGAAAAACCTATGCAACTGGGCTTAAGCTTGACAAATAGTGAAGTATAAATCACCTTAAGAGAAGCTCCGCCAACCAAGAATCCATCAACATCAGGCTTAGCTGCCAGTTCCTTGCAGTTTGCCCCATTAACAGATCCTGGAAAAGAAATGCAATGAATATATCAATGGCCAAAAAATCCTCTCATCAAAACAACTCCAAAAAATCACTATTTCATCAAGGAAAACAGCCAATACAAATCTAGACTTTAAGTTGACGTTATAGGGCCTGCCCTTAAATGTAATACACATAGACATTAATCCTATTTTAAGGATTACCATTTGTCAAGCTTTGATAAAAGACTTGGGGACTCAATTTTGAAAAATCAAGAGATTAAAGACAATTAAAATCTAATTATACATTACCTTAGCCCTAGAGTTGAAAAAGGCGTTTTTGAGGCATGCCTTGAGATTCGTATCGAGGCAAGACACACAAAAAATATATCGATGCTATAGCCTATGTTGAAATTTGAAACTTAGAGGCGCAAGCCTTGAAGCAATTTAACTTTGAGGTGTTTGAGACTTAAGTCTCAAAAAATTACAATTTTTTTTTAAATTTGATTACAAATAACTCATTTCAATATCATCCAATTTTATTAAACAAATAAAAATTTAGAAATAATCTAAAAAAAATTAAAAACTCAAGTCATACAAACGAAATTACGGAAAGTTATTTTTAATTCTTCCGACATGTACTGATAATTTTCTTGTGTCTTAATCTATTTAAAATTTAAAACACTTATATGATAATTAGAAACTATGGAAGATTAATTAGCTGTTAGTTATCTCCTTATCTCTTTCCTTTACATAGTAGTGAAAGTTCATAATGTTATTCTTTTTTTCAAGAAAGAAATGTACCCTAATTTTAGAATAAAAAAGAAAAAATGTTTCCTAATATAATTAATTTTTTTGTGTTGTCAATTCTTATTTCTACGTGAAATAGTATATATTATTTAATCAAAGCATATTTATGTCACAGTCTATATAAGAACACTCTATCATTTGAGATACACTTCTAATAGAGACAAAGTATTATATACTCTCCTTAATTTTTATTTTCATAATTGTTATTATTTATATCTTAAGGTTTATGCTTTGCCTCATCAAAGGAAAATATCTTAATACTTAAAATAGTCTTTTACAACACTGTAATTAGCCCAACATGATACCAAAGGAGGTGTAACTTTGAACTTCCTAACCAGTCTTGGATTTGTTTAATAATTTATTGAAAGAAAGATAATGATATGGTAAGTTTCGAGTCTGAACTACCCAGAAGCCACTGTATAATCCATCCATTTTTATGGAAAGGTAGGCATATGTATAAGTGTTCGTAATTTATAATCTTTTTTAACAAGCCACTTCATTAAAAGCAGAAGAGGGCACGGAGCAGGGCAGTTTTCAATAATTTTAGAAGAAAAAAAACTGCACACCATGCATAACATTCAACCACAAGTCATGTGTGTACACAGGAAAAGAAATAAAATGAAGAGAGAAGTGAAAACCAAAAAGTTCCATTAAAATAAAGTTCATCCTAAAGCAGATGCGGAGACCCACCCATGTGACCACGTGAGAATTGCCAGTAAGGGACTGTGATTCAATGCAAAGAGCCAATCTCAATTTGCCACATAAGAGAGCATGGGTCCCACTCAAGGCAAAACAGGCTTTATCAAAAATATTGAACATGCAACATAGTGCAGTTCACCAGCACTAGCACATGCCCAAACGACAATACACCTAGTAATTTTAAAATGCAAACCGCAAACAAACTCCTTATTTTCATGTAGTGGTATCAAATGAACAGTTCATCTCTTTTACGGTCGATCTAATGAACTCATAAGTCTCACACATCTCATAAAATCAAATGAGGTAACACATCTAACTCACGATGTTAAATTTGGGCCTAACTCCATCTCAAAACTCAGGTTGTGAGATGGAGGATTGCTCTTGTTTATATGCGCAGCGTGGGCGCGATCCCTAGTCGATGTGGGACTTTAACACTCCCCCTCACATCGGCAAGGGTCTGTCCCCTTGAGACCGACGGGGATGTTGAGCTTATGGAGCCCAAGTGACGGAATGCATCACTCACCAGTGGCGAAACAACTGCACCGACCGGGTAACCTGCTTTGATACCATGTTAAATTTGGGCCTAACTCCATCTCAAAACTCAGGTTGTGAGATGGAGGATTGCCCTTGTTTATATGCGCAGCGTGGGCGCGATCCCTAGTCGATGTGGGACTTTAACACTCCCCTCACATCGGCAAGGGTCTGTCCCTTGAGACCGACGGGATGTTGAGCTTATGGAGCCTGACGGAATGCATCACTCGCGAAACAACTGCACCGACCGGGTAACCTGATTTGATACCATGTTAAATTTGGGCCTAACTCCATCTCAAAACTCAGGTTGTGAGATGGAGGATTGCCCTTGTTTATATGCGTAGCGTGTGCGCGATCCCTAGTCGATGTGGGACTTTAACACATGAACAATTCACCAGTTCATTTAACAAAATGTCTTTGTTAATAATTAAATTAATATTTTTAAGGACAGAATTATCTGAATTCCCTTTTCTTTGCAGGACTTGTGTATAGAAACAAAAGATTCTTCAAGCTAAGAACTTAAGAGTGTTTCAAGTGGATAAACTACTAAAATTCCCCCCTTTCTCCTCACCCTATAGTTTCTCCTTTCTTTTATCTGTTCCTCATCAAACCATACAACAAAATGTGATGAATTTTTATTTTTTTGGGGTAAAAAACTCTGATGTTGAAATGCTTGCAATATAATGCAATTTTATTTTGACAAACTCAATTTTTGTGAAACAGCTTAGAGTATGTCTTAGTATAGATGACGGGTTGAACCACAACGCTGCAGATATATGGGTTAATATAAAATCCCCTTCTGATTATTTAAATTTAAGAAGAAAACTGGAAGCTGCACCCATGATTACCAAATTCTAGAGATTCTCTCGAGGTTTTTCACCCAGTGCCCAAAACTACATTTTAGAAGACTAAAATTTTGTCGTTTTCATGTCGAGTCAAACCAATAAAACTTGACCTTCCATTGACTCTATGGTGGGTGAGCTTGATCACCAAGATCTTTATCTTTAAGTCAATAAGCCTGCTTTGTGGAGTTTAAACCCCTAGTTATACCCAAAATTTTTTATGTATCAAATATCAAACCTTGAACACGGAATAGTTTCTCATAACCTTGTATTGAGGACACATAACCTACACATCTCAACAAGATTAACTAATTGATGTTGTTCTTTCTAGTATGCACCCTATGCAAGTCAAAGCTAGAAAACTAGAAAATTAGAGAAATACCTCCATATATAATTCGAGTATTAGTGGCAACTTCAGGGCTGATGTTTGCTTGAAGCCATTTCCTCAATTCTGAATGCACCTGTCACATTCAATTATATTATCTTATGAAACTCTGACATGATAGAAAACAGATGCAAATTGACATTAAAAATTTAGCATTCATTAGAGTGCAAACTATATATAACAATTTCAATGTGATATCAGCTGCTAAGTTGAATATAATAGAAAAATCAAAAGAATAAATAATGAGACTAACAAAAAATAACGTTGGCAATTCTTTTTTTAGCATATAAACCCATCATGCACAAAGCTTACCAATCCCAAGGGACATGAAAAACATCAAGTAATGTTTTATTATGTTCATCAACCCTACAATTCATACAAGTAATCTTTCCTCCACAATTACAATTTTCATCCTCAATATCCCTACCATTCTCATTTTCAACATACCCCATCATTTATACTCCATGAATCTTTAAGTTACAATAAATCAATTAAAACTCTCTGTTTAATGGACAAGATACGTCTAACTTACTTTCTGAGCCTGCTCCGGGGTTGCAACCTTGCCGGTTCCAATGGCCCACACGGGTTCATAAGCAATAACAACATTGGCCCAATTTGTAACTCGATCTGCATTAACAAATAAATAAGAAAACAAAACAAAACAAAGAGAAAACAAAGTAAAGCATATTCACCATAGCCAACACATAAACAAGCCTGTAGTCAAGCATTTCCAACGATTCTCCAAAATAAAGGCATTAGTGAGACTAAAACATGCTTTGAAAGAAATTTTAGAACAATATGCAAACAACAAGAGCTCCAAGAAAATTCCTAGGGATAATGATATCTACAAGCTACAACAAGGCTTTTAACTCATTCTCTACTAAACATAACTTCCTAAGATACTACCAACATATTACCAAAGTAAGCACGCTATAAATACAAAAAAGATCATAATCTGGAAACAACAAATCAATCAGAAACACTTACTCAAAACCTTTTCTAGCACACATGCATCGAAGGAAGCTCATGATATCAGGCTCATGGCATTCATAAAATTGCAAACTTAACCTTATATATGACAATAAATATGCACCTGCAATTGCTTTGGTTTGTGCAGCAACAACATTCATAGTTGCTCCTGCTTCCCTCTGTTCTAGGGTTTCACCCACACAAGCTATTACCTTCAAACCTTGAGAAAGAGCATATGCAACCTTATCCCCAGTAAACTAAAACAAAACAAATAAAGAAATTTTATGTGGTAGAAACACAATTAACAAGCTAAAATACGGCAAGTGACAGATGGAAAACAATTTAGCATAGATAAATTAATATCCAAGCTCAAGAGTAAATAAGTAAAAACCAGAAACACAGCTAACCAACCTCATTAGATTCACTTAAGATAAGTCTTCTTTCGGAATGACCAAGAATGACCCATGGGATATCCAAATTGACAAGCATCTCAGCACTGTATGTTAACAAGACATCAGTTTTAATTAAATAAAAATATGCAGACAAACAGCCAAATGACAGATCTCAACATGTAATATACCAGTAACCATAATAGAAAAAGAAAAAATTACAACAAACAAAATATGAAGACACCCACTAGTTGGACATTCAAGCATGAGTATATTGGTGAATAGAGTGTTTGCTTTCTCTGACCAGTAAACAAAATATGAAGACACCCGCTAGTTGGACATATATAGTATATTGGTGAATAGAGTGTTTGCTTAGTTCTGCTTTTATTTCAAATTTCATTATTATATTCCAGACTCCGTAAATCTTTACCACTCAACGTAAGTGCTAATTTCAAGGAACAGGTTCAATGCTTTGTATGAAATATTATGATAAGTTTCACAAAAAATGAATCAAACTCAGATATCAATGTCAATAACACAGCAGAACAAATTTCATACATGGTTGATATGAATGTACCTAACTTCACCAGTGAAAGCACCACCCTTCTTGAACCAACAATTTTGTGCCGCAACATGAAAATCTGGCCTCAATAAACTTTTTACGAGTGGAAGAAATACAAATGGAGGGCTAACCACAACCTCTGCAGAACGAACACATACATAACACATCATAGTTCAATAACCTATTGTTATTATGGTTACTTCTAAATGAAAATAATCTGCAGATTACAAACTGTCAAAATTATTTTCGTTCATAATTGCAGCTGCACCGTAGCTACAAATCTAAAAAAAATCACATTCTCGAAGTTACCAAACATTTAAAATCTAAGCCGCGAACAAATTAACTAGTCTTTCAATAAATTTTAGAAAACATATAAATTCATAGAGCAACATAAGATCAAGTTATCAATAGAACTTATTTCATATTCCCTCAAGTTGCAAAGTGATTTCATCCATATTTTACATCTACATCTAACAATAAATAAGAAATAATCACATCGCCACATCCTTCGTTTTCATTTCAAATCCGAGTGAAAACAATACAGTACGAGGCACTTAAAACCACTAAGGATGTTATTGCAACATAAGGATATTAAGTAAACAATAAGGATGCTATTGTAACATATGGATATTAAGTAAACAATAAATCACAATAGAAATAAAAAAAGATGACGCTAATGACAATAAGGAATAGCAATCAGAGATCCGAGAGTCACCAACAACATCCTGGGAAGGCACTTGACCCTCGTTAAGTATGTTGACAATCTTCTTCACCTCGTCGGTCGTTCCATTCTGCATACAGATGTAGTTCAAAATCAAGCCAAATGTTAGATTAATCGAATTAAAACTACGAAAAGTGAAGATCCAACAAGATCATCAATCATACTCGTTAGTGATTGATAGTGTTCGTTTTCTTGTTCCATTTTCCTCGTAGCAATTTCTTAATTTTCTCAGCAAACAAAAAAGAAAAAATATAAAGGGATAGATCAGGAGACTCACGCATTTCCAGTTGCCGCCAACGAAGAACTTCCTACCCATTTTTCCTCGGAAAATCAGAGAATGAGATAATGAGAAAGGTAGAGTGAGCTGATTCGGTTATTTGGCTAATTGGCTTTAAGTGGGTGACACAATGGAGTGGCGTTGATATTTATGGTAATAGTTTTGTGGATTCAGCTAGTCTCGGACTCGCCCTCAGTTGAATTTACTGTTATAGTCTAGAATTTGGAATATTCTAGTGATTGACTTGGGGCATCTTTAAAATTGATGAAGGGTAGCTTGTGTCAATTGGAATGGCTGTGGAGTGTAACCGCTGGCTCTTGGATTTTTTTGCAATGGTTCTGTCCCAACTCCCACGGTTTCTTTCATGCTTTGGGCGTCACAGGTACTGGGTGACATCTTTTTATTTATGAATAACCAATTCCCACGGTTTCTTTCATGCTTTGAGCGTCACAAATACTGGGTTGTGGTATCTTGGTATCCTTTTATTTATGAACAGTTGTTGCAAATATATTTAAATTTTGAACTTACATTAAAAATATATCTAATTATTATTTTATCAAATGGTGGTGATAGTGGGTGGTATTACTTAATAAGGAAAAAATGTATTTATAAATTATAATTAATATAATATAAAATTATCCATGAGTATAATTAAAATCACATAATTATATTTTAAAAAAATAACACTTTAATTATAATTATAATTCATAAAAATATTATATTAATAATGATTAAAATGGAATCCAATTAAAAAAAACATGTTTAGGTTATGCCTTCTATCCAATCTAAGTATTAATTGTTTGATGTAGGTTAGATCGATGATGTTTTTTAAATATTAATTTTTTTCATATTGTTTTTCTCTTCGATGTGGACTCTCTTAGAAACATAACACAGTTGAGACCTAAGTTTATACAATACTATTTATATGCTAATTTTCAAAATTATTTTAAATCGATTAAGATTTATTTTAAAGGAGTTATTTGTCCTTCATAATATGCTTTCCATCTTAATAAGCTTATCACAAATAATATTCTCATTGTTCATAAACTTATCCATAACTTGAGAACTAAGATAAAAGGGAAAAAACTTTCATATGTCCTTAAAACTTCACATGAGTAAAGCCTTTGATAGAGTTGAATTGAATTTTTTGGAAGTTATGATGAAGAAGTTGGGTTTCCATTCAACCTTCATTGATTGGATTACGACTTGCTTAGTTTCAACTTCCTTCTCTTGTGTATTGGATATAGATGTTTTTTGATCCTTTTTAAACCATGTAGAGGTATTCTATAAGGAAATCTTCTCTCACCATACCTTTTATTTATTTGTTCAAAAGGTTTTTCTAATCTACTTTGAGAGATTGAATTGTTAAAGAAAACTCAATGGCTTAAAAAGAGTAGGGGAGGACCTTTAATTTCACATTTATTTTTTGTCGATGATTCACTCATTTACGGCAAGACCTCTTTAGATGAAGTTGATAAGTTACAAATTTTAATTAGCAAGTATAAAAAGGCCATAGATTAAAGTGTGAACTTTTTTGAGTTTTCTATTTTGTTTAGTGCCAACCTCATTATGATTTGATCAACCAAATTTGAAGGTCTTTAAATATTAGGTGTATTGGAGGAATTGATAAGTATCTTAGTTTACAGGCATTATTTGGTAAAAGTAAGAAAGAGACATTTGATACTATTATTAATAATATTAGAAAAATAGTTTGTGGGTAGAGGAAGCATTTTTTTCTCGAAAGAGAAATTCTTTTGAAATTAGTGGTGGCGAAAATTTCGAATTATGCAATGCAATGTTTCAAACTTTCTTAAGTACTTTGCAATGCTATAAAATACATTGCGTCAGGTAGGTAAGAAAGCATTGACAAAAAGGCTAAAATACATTGCGTTAGTTGGTATATCTTGAAGAGAAGCAAAAAAGATGAATAATTGGGATTCAAAGATATTAATCGGTTTAACTTTTCCCTTTTTGTCAAATAAGGGTGGAATCTACTTACTAAGCTTGACTCATTTTTAGCTTCTTCACTTCGTGCTAAGTAAAGATGTAAAGTAGGTTGTCTCATCTTATGTCTTACTTAGTATCTCTAATGGGTTTATATTGTAATATTATCTCATTTTATTTAAATATCATTTCATCACATTTAGATTGTAGCTCTAATGGTCTTAATTTTAAACATATATTGTATTATTTTTCTTATTAAACTTACATTAAAAATTATCATTTATCATATTTTCTATTGTGTTTATATTTTTACATTTCTCATTTAGGTCTATTAGGGATAAATAAGACATCTCAATTAAAATTGTTTTATTACCATCTTATCTCATTAGAATTAAGTGAGATAAAATGATATAAGTTTTAAAAATTAATGAATTATTTAATGAATCTCATTAATATCTCATCTCAATTTATACTTCTAGTGTTAAGTACTTCAAAGATTGAGATTTCTAGGATGCCAAGAGTGGTCATAATCCTTCTTGGGGTTGAAGAAGCATATTAGAGACTAGAAGTATTATCTTGCGTAAAGTGAGGT
Organism: Hippophae rhamnoides; assembly: GCA_033030585.1. NCBI lineage: Eukaryota > Viridiplantae > Streptophyta > Magnoliopsida > Rosales > Elaeagnaceae > Hippophae > Hippophae rhamnoides. Next base: position 74,421,655 of record CM065427.1, read on the forward strand.
CATAAGTCGATTCCAACTCATCTCTTAATATTTGGAAAAATAATTGGATTTCACATCCTAGTTTATTGAAGCCCATCACAACTTGCAACTTCGAGAGAGGTATGAAATGATAATAATGAGTAGATATTTTATTCTTCTTACTAAGGAGTTATATGTAGCACCTATTAGACATGTATAGAGGTTACATAAGTAGGCGTTCTCATTTGAGCTGTCAAGATATATACAAAAAGTAATTCTACATATAATCATATTGTTATATTCGTGCTTCATGAGGTCTTGTGTGCAAAGAAGTGTTCCAGGTCGCTCACTTAGGCCAAACCTTGATCATCAGGTATTGGTCGATTGCTTTCAAGATTCAGGTTGCTATGTATAACCAATAAACAAGTGCGACCTTCACTATATGAACGATATACCTCAGGTCACTAGAGCCACGCATTTGTTACTTGGATAGTACCAAACATTAACTCCTATATTCCCTAGATTTTAAGAAGTCAAGGGTATACTTGGTTGCCTCATCCTTTCCTAGTTAGGCAACTATGAACAAGAAGTCTAATTCATTGGACTCTTTAATAGATAATGACTGTGTGTGCTATGTCTAACATGAACTCCTTTACTCGCTAGGTTTTCAAGGAATTTCATGAATATTCTCATTGATAGCCTAGGTTTTAATGAGTAAACTTTTCAACTTCCTTTTCTCTCTTATAAATAGTAAAAAATGTTTTTACTTTTTATCTTACAAATAACTTAGTAAAAAATATTCAAAGGAACTCAGCCCCATATACCTTTTTATATTACTCTTTTTTCATTATTAGCCTATTCAAAAGAAAACTTTGCTCGAGTTTCAACTCGTTTGGTTAGCGACTTCATTTGAAAATTAGTTTGTTTGGTGATCTTCAGACTATTCTTCATCAGACCTACTATTTCACCCGTTTAGGTAATTTCTTCCTCTTTTCCTTATTATTAACCATGTCTTCTGACAAATGAAAAAGTATAACCCGTTCTTCCAATGATGTTCTTCCAGGCCACACCAAAGTATACCTTTATTAGGATCTTGTGACTCTGCTCGTTTAGCAATGAGCTTGGCACAGGTTGGGTGACCTGTTGAAACTTCAATAGGTTATGAAGGATGACCTACTATTAAGGGTGGGGCACCCCTAAGGAGAGCATCCTAACTCTCCCCGCCTTGTCTCACATTCCGGTATCCTCAATGGCTAAGGTACTTTATCCCAAGAAAAAACGTAACCACCGGGTACCAATTGTTTGGAGAATTTCTAGTGTGTTATAAGTTTTAGAGACTTTAGAGAGAATTAAAAAATGATAATAATGAACATATATTTTATTCGTCTCACTAATGAGATATATATAGCACATACTAGATAGGTATATAGGTTACATAGGTAGGCGCTCTTTATTTGAGTTATCAAGATACATACAAAAAGAAATTCTACATATAATCCAAGTTGCTATATTCGTATTGCATAAGGTCATGTGTGTAAAGAAGTGTTCCAGGATGTTCACTTAGGCCAAACCTTAAGCATCATGTCTTGGTCAATTGCTTTCAAAGGTCAAGTCAGTATGTACGAGCCATAAACGAGTGTGATCTTTACCATATGAGCGATCTACCTCAGGTCGCTAGGAGAGTGTATTTGCTACCTGAATAATATAAAATAATTATTATTAATAAAAAAATTTATTCATAGTAAGAACAAAGAAAAAAGAAAAAAGAATTGATAAATAAGACTATAATATAAAATTCAATTATTCTCAACAATTAAATTTGGATTTTTATTTTATTTAGCACATTTGTAACAATTTTAAATTGTTCAAATCGAATCAAATTGCTTGCATTGTTATATTTATAATTTAAATTTTATAAATGTAATAATATATATAGGTTAGTGGTTAAATCTATTATTATTTAACTTTGTATTTTTAAGATCAATATTTAAGAATAACAAAAAAAAATAATTGTTTTAAATAAAAGTAGATAAACAAATAAAAATGTTATTGTTATTGTCATGTTTTAAATTAGGGAAAATATGTTTTATATTTTAATATTCATATTCTAAACTACTCAAATGGTTCAATTTAATATACAGAATTTAGTATATTTTATTTAAAATTTACAAAATTTGGACAATCTTGAATGGTGTCTTCTCTTTTTTCTATTTTATGAAAAAATCTTATACATATCTCCTCTTAGTACAAGAAAAAAAGAAGAAGAAAGGGAAACTGTGTTGGAAAATTTTTGTATTAAAATTGTTGAAACATCGAGGTTACTTTAATGTCTTTAAGTTTCTAATTTTAATGTGTTTTAGTTTCTTCTTCTTTTTTCGTTTCTATCTTGTCTTAAATGATTTTTGTTTCTATTTTGTTTTAAATGATTTTTCATCATTGGTTTTTGTCTTCTTTTCTCCGTTCTCCTATATAAAGTAAAGACATGAGAAGAAAAAAAGAAAGAGATAGAAAAGAAAGGAAAAAACAGATAGAGTAGAGCAAAGAAAAAGAAGATAAGTTTTTGTCGTTCTCTCTAACACCTATAGTGAACGAAAAATTTATCTTAAGGATACTGTCTGATACACGGGCTTCAATTTTTTATTTTATTAAATTTTTGTATTTAAAATATATATATTTATATTTGTATATTTTTAATTTTAATATAATAATTTTATTCTTAAATTTGTTTGTCCATGTATTATTTCTTAAAATCTTAAAATAATTTCTAATTTTTTTCTCATTTTTTGGACAAATAAATACAATTTTTTTAACAAATATTTTGGGATGAACTGATTATTCATAATTTGTTATATTTATTTTTATGTTATATATATTCTATTATAATTATATTTCAGTTTCTACGTCTCTTTATTAATTCATTTCATCATAATTTATTATTTGTTTCTCTTTATTATTATATCTATGTTTCTCTTTTAATTACTATATAATTTATTCTCAATTTTTTCTTTATTACTTCATCATTGTCACTAATTTAACTGTTTTTCTTTGTTATTTACTGTTTCTTAATTTTTTTTACTTTGTATTTTTATTTCACTTTTACTATATATATATATATTACAAATTTATAAATAAATAATTTTATTTTTAAAATTATTTAATCATTATAATTAATGAAATTACAAATATGAATATAAATTAACATATTTATATCATTTATTTATTGAAATATATTTTTTCATAATATAAAACTTTATTCGATGATTTTTAAAACTTTGGTTGCTATTTGTATATTTAACAAAAACAAATTATGGAATTTGAAATAACCATTCAATGTCCCGAAATGAAAACTCACTTGTGAATGTTGCTGACCCTACTATGGGTGGTTCTACTGTAAACCAAATGATAAGATCTTTTTTGACTCATGGGATAACCTCAATGTTACCGGTATCTATTCCTATGAACCATGTTGTGGCTGAGAAACCAAAGAAGTTTAATGGTTTGAACTTCATGAGATGGAGGAGTAAGATAATGTTCTATCTCACCACCTTGAATTTAGCAAGGTTCATAACTAAAAAAGCTCTCAATCAATTCAAGGGTGAATAAGATTTTTAATCTCTTAGTGCTATTGAAGCATAAAAGCATTCTGATTATCTATTTCGGAACTATGTTCTAAATAGTCTAACCGATTCTTATACAATTAGTACAATAAGGAAAAGACGACTAAAGACTTGTGGGAATCATTAGATCGGAAGTATGAAACTAAAAATTTTGGTGCCAAAACATTTTTGGTTGGTCACTTTCTTGATTATAAAATAGTGGACTCTAAATTTGTATGCAATCAAGCACATGAAATCTAATATATCATAATAGAGATGTATGATGAAGGGATGGTACTTAATGAAACCTTCCAAGTTGCAGCTATTATTGAAAAGTTTCCTCTTTCATGGATATAGTTCAAGGCCTACCTTAAGCACAAGCAAGATGAAGTGTCTTTGAAAGACTTACTAATAAGATTCAAAGTGGAAGAAAATAACAAGGCATTTTCTAAAAGAGGGAATATTCGATCAATATCTAAGGCTAATTTGATGGAACATGGTCAAAGTTTCAAACATAATAAGAATAAAGGCAATGGCAAGCTCGGTAAATAATCTAAATTAGGACCTAGAGAAGCAACTTTTAAGAAGTCAAGCTTTAAAAGGATTTGCTTTAGTTGTCATAAAACAGGCATAAAGCCCTAGACTATAAGTTTCCAAAAAGAAACAATAACTGTGAGGCAAACATGGTTGATGATATCATTCATGATATCTCCAATATTGACTCGTGTGTAGTCATTTCTGAGCTGAACTTGGTGGGATAAAACCTAAAAGAATGGTGGATTGATACTGGTGCAACAAGAGACATATGTTCAAATAAAGAGCTATTCACCACTTTTGAAGCATTGAAAGATGGAGAGAAGCTTTTCATGGGAAATTCTATCACGGCAAGGCCAGGTTAAAATGAAGATGACCTATGAGAAAGAGCTTATATTAAAAAATGTATTCTATATACCAAACATCTATAAGAATCTTGTTTTTAGCTCATTACTAGACAAGCATGGCCTTCGGGCACTGTTTGAATTTGATAAGGTCGTTGCGATAAAAAAAAAGGGATGTTTGTAGGAAAAAGGTATGTATATGATGGGCTATTTAAGATCAATGCAATGACGGTAAAAACTAAGAACATTAATAAGATTAATTCTTTTGCTTATTTACTTGAATCTTCCAACTTGTGGCATGGTAAACTAGGTACTGCGCACTGATTGTGGTGGTAAATATGAAGCATTGTTTGGTGAATTATGTGCATAACACATAGTTATTAATGAAACTACAACACCTTATTCACCTCAACAAAATTGAGTTGTTGAACAAAAGAATCATACATTAAAAGAAATGATGAATGCAATGCTATTAAGTTCTGTGTTGCCATAGAGTTTGTGGGGTGGGGGAGATATTTTGTCAACTAACTATCTTTTAAATAAGATACCTCAGAGAAAGACACATAAGACACCATATAAATTATTTAAAGGAAGGGTACCTTCCTATAAATATTTATGAGTCTGGGGGTGTCTTGCTAAAGTAGTTTTACCTATACCTAAAAAGGTAAAGATAGGTCCAAAAATAATAAATTGCATTTTCATTGGATATGCACATAATAATAGTGTTTATCTATTTCTTGTGCACGAGTCAAAGATCCCAAACATACACAAGAAGATGATAATGGAATCAAGGAATGCATCGTTCTTTAAACATATATTTCTAGGTAAATCTCAAGAAGAATTAAGTTCATCTAAAAGAACATATGAGACTATGAATGAAGATAGTCAAAACAAAGAACCTGAATAAGAGGTTAAGGATTGGGTTGAGGGCTAGGACAAAAATTTCCTATGGTCCATATTTTACCTACTTGCTAGAAAGTGAACCTCAAACCTATGAAGAGACTGTAAATTCTTCTTAAGGTCCTCAATGGTAAGAAGCCATTAATAGTAAAATTGAGTCTATTTTACAAAATCATACTTAAGAACTAGTTGATTTACATCCAAGTAGTAAAACACTAGGATCTAAGTGGATTTTCACAAAACAAATGTAGGTCAGATGGATCAATGATAAGTATAAGGCAATTCTTGTAATTAAGAGATACAAACAACGACATGGCCTTTATTACTTAGATACTTATTCTTAAATGATGCTAATAACATCTATAAGGATGATAATAGCTATCGTCGTTCTGTGGAATCTTGAAATACATCAAATGGATGTAAAGATAACCTTTCTAAATGGAGAGTTAGATGAAGAAATCTACATGGACCAACTCAAGGGTTTTTCATGCCTAGGGAAAGAAGAAAATGTCTGTAAATTGGTGAAGTCTTTATATGGCTTGAAACAAACACAAAAAACAATAGCATAAAAATTTTGATAATGTCATGAGGACAAATGACTTTAAAATCAACGAATATGAAAAATGTGTATATATCAAGGAAAAAAAAGATGGTTATCTTATCTTGTGTTTATACATTGATGAGATGTTAATTGTGGGTAATTTGATTAAATCTACTAAGACTATGTTGAATTCTAGTTTTGATATGAAAGACATACGAATTATTGATGTAATTATAGGAATGAAGATATCAAGGATATCCAGCGGTTTCATTCTAAGTCAATGTCATTATGTTGACAAAATACTTGAGAAATTCAACAAGCTGATTCTGGAATTGTGAGAATTCCGATAGATGTAAATATACACCTATCTAAGAATAAAAGTAAGAGTGTATCTCAATTAGAATATTTTAGCGTGATATAAAGTCTTATGTACTTGATGAGCTCTATGAGACCAAACATAAATTATGTTGTAATCAAACTAAGTAGGTACTAGTAATCCAAAATCTGATCACTGGAAATGTATTACAAGACTACTTAGATACTTAAGATATACACGTAGCTATGGACTTCACTATACAAGATATTCAACTGTAGTAGAAGGATATAGTGATGTAAATTGGATATCTGACATGAAAGACTCAAAGTCTACCAATGGATATGTGTTCATACTCGGTGGTGTAGCTGTTTCATGGAAGTTCTCTAAATAGACGTGCATTGCTAGGTCCACGATGGAATCTGAGTTTATCGCTTTGGATAAATGTGGCCAAGAAGCTGAATGACTACACAATTTTTTAGACGATATTCTTAAGTGAGTGAAGCTTGTACCTACAATATGCATTCATTGTGAAAGTCAATCTGCTATTGGTAAGACATAGAGTAATATGTATAATGGTAAGTCTCGACATATACATCATAGACATTATACCATTAGACAACTACTCTCAACTAGGGTTATCTATATTGACTATATGAAGTTAAATTAACATAGTGGATCCCTTAACTAAAGGGTTAAATCAAAAGTTAGTTGATAAGTCATTGAGAAGAATGGGACAGAAGCTCATGAATGAATAAGAATTTACAAAGGAAACCCAACATATTTGATTGAAGATCTCAAGATCTAGGTTCAAAGAGACAACCTAATTTTAAAGACTTAGTGAGATCACTATGGGGGTTTACCCTGAAATCTATTCCTATGATGAAAACAATGATACCTATAAGATACATGGTAAGTTAAGGCTTTTAATGATTCTTATGAAAATAATACCAAGCAGAGTATGCAAGTTACTCTTTGTGAATTACTTTTAAAGATAAGAAATCATCTATGTGAGGGAAGAGTGTGGCCATTTTGAAAGAGAGTTATATAGAGCTCAATTGTTTTAGAGACTCTCACAAAACTGGGCGTATGTTCATGGCCAAAATAAATATAAAAGTGAGTACTAAATTGTGTCAGGATAGACTCTTGTGTGAAGTATGTCATTGCTTACATAAACAGCAAAATAGTTCAAAAACATCGTGTCTACTGATTAGTCAGTAAGGTAAATATACTTTCATAGGGAAAAGTTTAAAGGATAAAACCTCCCTATCATATCTAGGTTTCAATCCGTTGAATTCTATTTTTGTGTCAAATTTTGATTTAAAATATGTCAATTTTTATTCATGTAGGAGATTATTGAAATTTTTTGAATTAAAATTGTTGAAACGGCTAGCTTGTTTTAATGTATTTTAGTTTCTTTTTCTTTTTCTATTGTGTCTTAAATTATTTTCATTTATGTTCTGTCTTAAATGATTTTTCATCAGCAATTTCTATCTTCTCTTCTATGTTCTCTTATATAAAGTAAAGACAAGAGAAGAAAAAAAAGTGAAACAAATGGCAGAAGAAAAAAGAAAGAGAAAAGAAAGAGAAAAGAAACAAATAGAGTAGAGCAGAGAGAAAGGGCAAAAAGAAATTTTGTGTATTTTCTATTTAGAGTTGGGTTCATCTAATAGAGTTCAGATATTTGAAAGTTTGTAGAATAATAAACTATAAAGTAAGTTTATTATTGTTTAATTGTTATATCGTGATAGATAAGTTTTCGTAGTTCTGTAACACTCAATTTTTTTACTTTATTTAAACTTTATGTTATTTAAATTTTGTATATAAAATATATGTATTTATATTTGTGTATTTCTAATTTTATTCTTAAACTTATTTGTGCATGTATTATTTCCTAAAGTTAGCGATAATGTTGGGTTCATACGATCATTATCAAAGCAATAAGCTATTCTAAGACGAAATTCAATCCTCTTATCTTTTGTGGAGTCAAAATGGTTTTTTTTGTTGTTCAAGTGTCTTGAGTGTTAGTAAAATTTAGAATATACAAATCTAAATTTACTAATATTGAATCCAAACAAGTAAACAATTTATTTGTATTATATCCACGATAAAAGACATTATAACATCTTTCAAAGGCAACTCACAAATTGAAGAAACAATTAAAGAGAAAGCTTTTAACTCACACTTAAACTAAGAATACAAAGATTTATTTATTTTTTATGGGATGATTAAACCAAATGCAAGGTATGCTATTTATAGTCCTCAATATACAATCTATATCACACAAATATAAAACTAAGAAATAATTATAACTACACAGATATCACATTCTACGTATTTCTCTTTTCTACACCCTTCAATAACTCTATTTATTTTTCTACACCCTTTAATCATTTTATTTATTTTTCTACATCCTTCAAAAACTCCATTTATTTTCCTACGTCCTTTAAACACTCTATTTATTGAGTTGTTGTTAATTTTAAACATTCAGATTGTTAATGCCGAGGGTTTTAAACTTTCACTCTACAGCACAAGCAGAGAATCGAGATGGTGTTGTTCACTTTATAGATTGAATTTGTTAGTTTATTATTTTATTTTATTTTTTTGAAAAAAAACTCCTTTTTCCTTGGCTCTTTATTTCTTTTTGTAGGTACTGGAAATTTTGTAGTTGTATCTCATTTTCTTAATTTATTACTATTTTGTTTTGTACGTGTATTTGATGTTGTGTTATTAGCATAGTTGCTACTCTGTTCAATTCATTTGTGACTCGTTGCTTTCGAAAATTAATACAGTAGTGTTCTCCAGGTCTCAAAACAAAATTGGGCAACAACTAAATTTTTATTGAAACTGTGCTGTACCTGCTAGAAAGCTAGTAGTACTCTGAATTATTGAGCATTGTCGTGGCTTCCTGCTTCGTTCTTGTATCTAATGATAGCCACATTGCTGCGTTTTGGGGTAGATGAGCATTGAGCTATTCAACATTGACGAATGCAGTTAGAATCAATAGATCAAAGCTGGGGGTGTTAGGGTCACAAGGCAAGTATATATTATATGCTAGATCACTGTTAAATGATGACATTGATGTGTTAAATATTTACTCTTTATTTTTTCATGAATTACTGTGTTTAACGGACATGATATAAACAAGAATGTGGATATTCTGTATTTTAAAGCAATGAGAATTTAAAGAAAAGAAAAGAAAAAACGTACATATAAATGTCGCATAAAAGAGTTTACCTAACATTGGGTTAATCTTATGCAAGGGATTAGTATCTACTGGATTAAATTAATAAACTTACTATGTATAATATAATCATCAAAATGCAGGTGGTATTGTCCACTTACGGACGTCTCTGAAGTCGCAAGATCGAATTCGTTTGGTCGATATGTGAGAATATGTTATCTATAGATTGAAAATAAAATAATCTAATCACGAAGAGCCAGGTCCTAATATTGTAACATCAAACAAAGAATGTTTCACAATTAACAAACTACTTAACAAAAAAACACTTCTGAATAATACAAGGACTAAGCACCAAATCAAAATAGCATATGTTCACCAATTCCACAATACTACTGAATTTTAATTGGATTTAAAATAAAATAAAAAACATTAGTCATGCTGGAGCAATTGGAAGAACCTCATTAGCATAAGCAAGGTACTCAGGATCAGATGACCAGAGTTTAGCCAAGTGAGAAGGAGAAGTGCAAACCCTGTGAACTTGTTCAATATCCCAAATAATATTCACAGCTTTGCTTGAAGGAATAATCTTGTTCATTGGTGTCTCTTGGTCCTGGTATCCACTTGATCTTGATTGATCCCACTGCTTTGTGAGAACGTAAGTAAGATAGTGCAATGGTTGTGCATGAAATTTCCTCATGAATTTGGCTAATCCATGCCAGGTGATGAATGGAAGCTCAGAACTTTGAAGAACCTTAGGTATCGGAGTTCGCTTCATGCGCTCTTGGTACTCTTTTGCTAGTTTGATCAAACTATCATTAGCTGTATTATTATTAAATGTTATTAATGCACTAGAAAGTGCGCCTGCAAGTTAATTGTTTTCAAAAAATAGTTAATATTGATATTTATGCAAATGAAGACTTAATCAAAACTTAGAAAAACAGCCAAAATCCCTACCAAGACTTCTCACCAACATACAGTAAGGACACCAAACTTTTTAGTATCAAGAAGCGATATTGCACATTTGCACGACATTGATTTGTCTTAATTTTTTATGATATTTTTTAAGTTTCTATCAAAAATGGGTGGACGGTACGGACCCTGTAACTCACAATTAAAATGCACAAGTTTCCTAGTTTTTAAATGAATTACATATAATTCATATTGCTTTTGATCACTAAAAGTATTATTGATTGAGTAATTCGGTTAAACTTTATTATTGGTTAGTTATGTTACTAAATTTATGACGCTATTCTTAGAATAACAGTTTTTTTTTTTAGGTTATTAAGGTTATATTGTTAAATGAAAATAACCTTATTAATTCAATTATATTCAATTATTAAAATATAATTTTATTGTTAATTTTATGAAAATAATAAAACATATATAATCCATTAAAAAGTTACAAATTATATACTCAACTTGTATATGTTATAATATCCCTGCGCTCTGCAAAAAAAGAAAAAACCTTCAGTTCATTTCTTTCTTTCTTTTTCCAATAAACAATGCACTTTTTTTTTCTATCGATAGATGCATTGATATAATTTTTCATGGACTTTATTTAAATTGTAGTACTACTCAGTTTTAGTGTCAGTCTATTACTAATGACATCACATAAAGGTTTCTATAACAAAAAAATCTAGCTTTAGTTTTTAATAAATACAGACAGGTATATAGCAATATATAGGGCCCCTAGATCAAGATGCCAAATTAGAACATGCCATGAACATTCGGTTCGTAGTTTGAAATAGTGTTGAAGACTTCTTTACGTACTACTAGTAGTTATGACTATAAATTTATACTATCTTTCATTTTAGGTCAAATAAGTTTTGATTCGAAGGTATATGAATTTTTATACATTTTATATAAAAATATCTTAATTATTTTTCTTTATACAAAATTTTATTAAGTTTAAATATAAATATATTTTTGCGATTAAGTTATAAAGCATCATCTAATTATCGTTAATTCGTTAACATGCCAACTGATTAATTAATGTGTCAAAAATTAATTAATTATTAAGATAGTTGATTAATTGATATGAAAATTAATTAGTTAACATTATAGAAATTAATAAAAAAAATATTTTTGTGTAAAAAAAATAAGAGTATGAAAAGTTTTATAACTTGACAAAAATTAGATAATTTTGTATAAAATGTATCATAATTTAGATTATTGTTAAAGAATTGGCACTTACGGAAGCGAATATCAGGTCCAATTTTGGTTGTACAAATTAATAATAATGGGTAACGGTAAAAGTAATAAACAGTAAGAAATTAAATAACACACAATGATTTAAGTGGTTCAACTTTTCAATGTGAAAAGTATACTATACTGACGACGGCACACCAAGAAAAATCCACTAATAATCAAAATGGAGATACAAACACCAATTTCCAAAGCTTCACAAATTATACAAAAATCTAAAATCAACCCACAAAATATCCCCTCTAAATTACTGGTAATATATATAGCAAGATAAATTAACAAACTTGCTATTAAATCAAATATTACCGTATGAATGAGAGGCGATCCACCAATGGTAGCAGAAATAGACAACTTGTCTTTAGTGTTGATTTTCCCTTACACACGCAACTGTTGATGTTCTTCTGTTTTGTTTTTAGCTATGGCTTCTCACGTTGCTAGCTTTCTTCTATTTTTCTGCTTCTTTTCTTTCTTTGGAGGCTGCTTATGTATTCACGTAACAATAGCAAATATATATATCACAAGAATAAGGGTTTTAATATGAGGTTTGGGCTCAATTTTAATGGTTATTTGTTTTGGACCAAATTATTTAACAATTACTTATAAACTATTTACACTTAATTATATAAAGTACGTTATTGTTTTAACTAAAAATATAATGTTATCAAAGTTTTTTTTTCAATCAAATAATATTTTCTTATGATTTAAATATTTAACTTGAATTAAAAAAAAAGTAATTCTTACCGAAGTTTATAAGAAATATTACTAAAAAATCATTTTGAATTTAGTATGTAAAACTAATTAACGAAAAATCTTCGCATATTTTTATTTCTCTGTATCGAAATTCTCGCAAAGACAGATTATATAAATTATATTTCTATTTCATCCTAGGGTGATATAAAGATACTGTTTGTTCAAGATTTAATTTTATTTGCAATCTTTGTCTTTTTAAGTATTTATGTCTAATTTACATAATATAAATATGTAATTATTTTGACACTTTAATTTAATATAAATTTATAAAAATATAATATATTTAAAAATTTACTACTTTTTCTTGTAAAGTAACGTAGGAATTTGGCTTTTAATAATTAAGCAAATATAAATCAACACATTGATGGTATTTTCGTATTGTTATTTTCTGCAATTTTTATGAGACCATCAGATATTGGGTTTGCTACTTCAGAGATACATATAATCTTATGAGAGACAATGATTTTGACCCATTTTTTTCAAAGTACAAAATTCATATCGTGTTACGCTTCTCGAGTACTTACTTGGCAAAAACTAATAATTATTGGGTCAAAGTTTGTATAAATCTGAATACAAACTTAATTAGATATACTTAAAATACAATTTAAACTTTATTTTTATCTATGTTAATAAATATAAAAATCCTTGATCTATGTAAAGCTTAGAATATTATAACAAAAAGGAAACAACAAGCCTTAAAGGGTATATGAAATTTATAATTTTCAAACCTGAGCCTTGCTTGGATACATTCCCATCTTTGTGACTGTCTTCTTGATTGCCATCTTCCTTTTCACATTTCTTTCTCTTTCGACGATTCACTCTTTTTACAATAGGTATGTGCTCGATTTTTGATTTTTCCTTAACATCCAAATTTTTTACTTTGAGCATTATAAATAACTATTGCTCCTTCTTTGTTATTATCGAGATTCTTGTTCCGATAATTAAATATGTATCTTCTTTTATCTTTCTTCAATTTTGTTTTAGCATTTGCCTTTGTACTCTCATCATCTGACTCGGTTTCGGAGTCTGATCTCAATAGGTGATTAAGATAAACAGGACATTGTTGCCGCAACATCTTATCTCTAAGAGAAGAATTAGGGTTTTATTAAGAAGGATTATTGCTTATAATTAATGTTGTTGTTGTAGGTAAATTAAAGAATCATATTATAATTAACTATTTATTTTATTGTAGTTTTATTTCTATATATATATATATATATATATATATATTACAAATTTACTTTATTTAATCCATTATATTAAAAATTATGGTATTTAATTCATTAATTATGCATAAATTATATATTTTAATAAAATATTATTAATTTTATATCAAATGATTAAAATACGAGTCTTTTGATAATAATAAAATAATAATTAATATAAAAAAAATTAATAAATATTTATTTTAATATTTATTAATTATCACTGTTGATATTTTTTAAATTTTTATTAAAAATTAAAATATATATTTAAATAAATTTTAGTTTAAATATTATTATTGTTGTTTTCGTTAGTTAAATAATTTCATATTAAGTTTACTTTTATCCCTACTAAAACTTGTTTTATTCAAAATACATAAAATAATAATAATATTTTAATAAAAAAATTATAAATAATAAATTTGACATTATTTGACACCTTTTTATAATTAAGAAAATAAATGACATAATTTTTAATATAAGAGATTAAATAATACAAGTGATATAATGTAAGTAAATATATGTCATTTTATCCAATAAATTTATAGATAACTTCATAGTGAAATTATTATTTTATCCATTCATTTTGACCTAGTTTAGATATAACAAAAAATTAATTACTGTAATTAAAATTTAGACTAGCTGCATAGTACGACGAAGTTTATTTATTTTTAACTTCTTTAAGTATATTTTTTATAATGTAATAAATATATATTTTATAAGTTAAAAATAAAATCAGTTGAATAAATGTATCATATAAAAATTAGAATAAAAAATTTATAAGTGATTGTATTTACCTCATTTGGTTAAAAAAAAATAAAAAAAAATGTTTATAAAAAAAAGAAACATAAATATTGGAAGTTATTTTCTTTTAAGTTTAGAGAAAATAATTTTTTTTATTAATGTACTAAACTTGGAATGATTTAGTGTGTAACGGTAGTTTTTCATTACTTTCCTATCATTAGGAATATAAATTTAGTCCATCGGATTAAAATTCAAAGGATACAATTTGGAATCGTTTGATGAGGCACATATAAGTTTGCTAAGGTTCTACCTAAATAATTTTATAGTCAGAATTAGTAACAGAGTTTGTTATCAACTTGTCATACAATATTAGTTAAGTATATATTTTATAAAATATAACATATAATATTTAAATATTATATGTTATATGTTATTATTTTATAAATTTTTTACTTCATTTAAACTTGAGCACTAATTTAAATAAATTTAAAAATATCACATTTAAATTTAGGAACGAAGAAATAATTTAATTAATTTATTTAAATTGAAAAATTTGATCCGAATATAACGTATCAAAATAGATTTATTTGACAAATTTTATAGTCATATTATATTTGGATTGAAAAATATAGTATGTATTCATATAAGATTCAGATTGATAAATTTTATAATCCGTTATATTTGATTCAGATCAAATTACTATTAAATTATAAATATATACATATTTTATTTTATGATATGTTATGTTATATTTAAATATTATACATATTATAATTATCTTAGGTTGATATTTTAACTTAAAAATAAATATAAATATTTATAATAATATAATAATTTTATATACATACTTTTTATTTTTTTTATTTTCTTAATTGTGATTATAAATAATAAATTATGCTACAAATATACTAATTTAAAATTTAATTATATATATAGTGTTTTATATATTAAAAATAATTCATAAGTAAATTTTAATATCAATCTGATTTTATCCGATAAAAAAAATTCGATTTATTCATATTCGGATTTGTTCTAATCAATTACATCATTATATTCGATTCTTACATCATTATATTAGATTCAAATCGAAAATATTTATACTTAATTAAATTGAAATTAGATTTAAATCGATTGACTTAATTCAATTGAAATTAGATTTAAATCTATTAAAGTCAATTTGTTACTCACTGTTAAATTTATCCAAATATTTTAAAATCATATTTAGAACTTATATTTAATTTAAAAATTTTGATCGGAGCCCAAAAACATGTTGGAGATTGTTATAAAGCTCCTTAATTTAAGGAGCAAATTAATGAACAAAACATGAGCAAACACATGGAGTAAAACATGGAGCAAAACAATGAGTAAAACATGGAGCAAAACATGGTGCAATTCATGGAGCTTAATTCAAGAAGTAATTTAAGGAACTATTAATTTAAGGAGTAATTCAATGAGTAAATTTTCCTATAAATAGATGTGTAATTGTAATGAATTAATCATCCAAAGTGTTCATTCCAATTGAGAGAAAAGCTTAGAGATAAAAGCTTTTATGAGAGAAAATTGAGAGTAATTTTCTTGGGTGTAATTGGGTTGTGAGTTGTGAGTGTTGTAAACACCTTGTGCAATTTCTCCCTTTCAGTAAAAAAGATCTACAGCAGGTCTGGAGACGTAAGCAAGATTTGCCGAACTCCGTTATCAAATTTTGTGTATTATTTTTCTATTCTTACTTTCTTATAATCGAAAATTTGAGTTATTTCACAACAAAACATACATCCCTAACTATTACCCTTAATTCAAGACATTTCTAAATCAATTTGTAAGACCTCGTCATCTTCCAAAAGCTATCTTGGATTTTTCACGTCCATATACTTGAGTATCTTAGTTCTCTTTGATATATAAACAAGCTCTCTTTCAATGGTAGTCTACTGGTCTAAGAACTTGGAAGAATTCGAGAACGTCCCTGATGACCGATAATGTTGCCGACAAAGAAGATTTATGAGTGGGAGGGGAAAGGATGCAAACAACTGTATTTTATTTGTTTTATTTTATCTTTATTTGAAGCTATAAAAATGAAATAGGTATAATTATATAACATAAATCATTCATATATCATTTTCATTTTAAATACTTAGAAAAAAACATATGTTATTTTTATACGAAGTAAAAAAAAAACTTTTCATAAGAAATATATATTATTCTACATATTATAAGGATTTCAAAAACTTAAAATCACAAAAACATACTCGAGAATCGATTAAATATACTTTTGAATCATTCTTATAAATGATAGGAATAGAAATCAACAATGAACATACATAAAGCAATATTTAAGAGATTCGACCCTTATATCTATTTGACATAATCCACTAAAAATGATAAATCATATATTCATTTTGAATGGAATCTGTTACCGAGAATAACACAATAAAAACTTCAAAAGAAAAGCAAGTTAACTCATACAAAATAGTAGCAGAATCATCTCAAAGTTTTTTACACTCAAAAGATTCAAAAATATATTCATGAAATTATACAGAGAGGATGAGAAGAAGAAATGCCAACACAAAGAGAATAAGAAAAATTAGATGAGTTAGATGAGGTTTTGTGCAAAAAACCTTAAGGGAAATAAATATGATGAAAAAAATTGTCCATAATGTCCTTAAAGCCCATCAATTCCAACATTCGTATAAGGCTTGAAAAAATAATAAACAAAACAATACGCAAAAGTCCAATACAGAAATAATACAATAATTCATACATCAACATTAACTCTAGCTTAATTATGCATAAGCACAATACATCATAAAATTAATACGAATGTCATTTTAAACTTAATCCCTAATGTTTCCATTAATTATTTACACGATATCATAGTTAGGGGTGTTCATCGGATCGAAACCGTTGATTTTACTGTCATCCGATCCGATCCGACCATCCGCTCGGATTGAAACATCCTAATCCGCAACCGATCCGATCACTTCTTACATCCGCTCATTCCGATCCGTAAACTATTCGGATGACATCCGATCAATCCGACAAATAAATTTAATTAACTCTATTTTTTGTATTTTTAAATAATTTTTTTAAATTTTTACATAAATCATAACATAAAATTATTTGATTTAAAAAAAACATTAAAAAATTAAATAAATATATATTAATTATTTTTATATATTTAATTTAATAAATATATATAATTAATTTCGGTCGGATCGGATCGGATCGGATCGGATGAATCGTAATGAAATCCGCCATCCGATCCGCACTTAACGGATGGAAAAAATCTCCATCCGATCCGACCATCGGATTGGATCGGATCGGATGAAAAATCAACGGATCGGATCGGATTGATCGGATTGATCGGATGATCGGATTTTTTGCACACTCCTAATCATAGTGACATAAATTATCAATCTCCACCTTGATACTATATATGCATAGAATATATATTCTATTTACCTTTCAATCCTAATGACCAAACATGAGACACTTTAGTTAAATCTAAACAATGCTTAAATTTGATTATTGTCATAGATTTAGTGAGCATATTAGAGGGATTTTTCTCAATGTAGACTTTGTTTAATTTAACTAGACCTTGTGCATCTATATCTCTAATAAAATGCAATTTGATATCTATATGTTTAGACCATAAATGAAACGTATGATATTTAGATAAATGAATGACAAATTGATTATCACATAACACAATATCAACAACATTATCACTTATAACACCAAGTTGTCTTATAAAGCCTTCTTGCAAACTTTCTTTAACTACTTCTATGCAATAAAAAAATTTATCTTATATGATAGACAAGGCAAACACAAATTGTAGAGTGGCTTTTCAAGAAATAATATTGTCAAAAACAATGAAGATATATCCAAATAATGATCTTCTTTTGTCTTTGTCCTTGCAAAATTAAGATCAAATAACAAGATATAGTAGAAATATAATATGTATTTTTGTTGAACATTAAATAAGTACTAATAGTGCCTTTGAAATATCAAAGGATCTACTTAACAACTTGTCAATAAGCTTTATCAAGGTTAGACATGTACCTACTAACTACACTCACATCATAAGCAATTTCAAACTTAGTACAGACCATTGCATACATAAGTGATCCTACATCATTAGAATATGGAACTTTACTCATATTTTTCTTTTCTTCATTAGTTGTAAGGAAATCAATGAGGGATAGTTTAATATGAGTGCCTAAAGTAATACTAACAGGTTTGGCATCAAACATAGAAAATATTTTTAGGAGTTTTTCAATGTATGATTATTGAGACAAGAAAATATTACCAGAAGATCAAGTAATATCCACACTAAGTATCATTTTAGCAATCATTTAAAGAATCAATCTCATGTTTATTTTTACAAGTAATAAGCATATCATCAACATATAAAGTAAACACAATTATCCTTATCACATCTTTTAAAACCAATATCAATCATAAATGTATCAAATATTTTATACCATCATTTAGGAGCCTGTTTTAAGCCATACAATGATTTATTCAACAAGCATACAAGGATTTCATTTCCATTTTTAATAAAGCTTTCAGGTTACATCATATATATATTTTCGTCTAAGTATACATACAAAAAAGTTATTTTAAAATCTATTTGTTTAAAAAATAAATCAAATTGGACAACAAGAGGTAATAGTGTTATAATGGAGATAAAGTTAAAAACAAGAGAGAAATTTTTATTAAAATTAATGTATTTTCTTTATGCAAAACCTTAGCAACTAACCTAGCTTTATATCTAACAAGTTTAACATATTTAATTTCTTCTTTCATTTTAAAATGCCAACTAAAATCAAGTACTTTAACATTTTTAAAACTTTCAACAAGAATCCAAATATTATTTTTATTTAGTGAATTTAATTCATCTAACATGTCATTCATCCAATTAGAAGCATTAGAAGAATTTACGGCATCATAAAAATACTTTGGTGCATAATCATATTTTTCAAAAGCAATTGATAAGGCAAAAGTAATTAAATCAATACATTCAAGTTCAAATGTAAGAAAAGAATTAGAGTACTTTTTAGTATGAACAATAGACCTCTTGGACTTATCTCTGACCAGTTGGTAATTAGTTCTTTCAGGGAAACTACCAAGAGGATCAAGATCCTCATCAATTCCATCATCAATACTGGTATTTGTTCCGGGTGAGTGGTTATAGATACCTTATCTTAATCTCAAAATTATTATTTTGAGATGGTCTAGCATCTACCTTCACCTCGTTAGAGGTATCTAGGAAGAAGAATGCAATTTTAAGTTTATAGAATTAAGATTCATTAAAAACAACATTCCTACTTATAATACACTTTTTTAAATGAAAGACACTAAAGTTTAAAACCTTTAACACCTAAAGGATAACCAAAAAACACATATGTGAGTGACCTAGTCATTAGCTTAACCTATTTAATGTGACTAAATGCAATGTAGCCAAAGATTTTAAGATTACTATAATCTATAACTTTAGAAGACCAAAGCTCCTCAGTTGTTTTTAAGTTAATGGAAATGAAATATATATGTTAATAAGATAAGTGATTGTGTTAATAACGTTTGCCCAAAAATATTTGGGCATACCAGACTGAGACTAAATGCACATAACTTTCTCTAAAATTGTCCTTTTTATTCTCTCTTCGAGTTCATTTGTTATGGTGTACCAACAATTATTCTATGTCTCCTAATTCCTTATTCTTTACGATGGTTATTATAGAGTTTATTACAAAACTCTAAACCATTGTTATTTCTAAGTATTTTAACGTTGCTAACCTTTTTGGTTTTCAAGTAGAGCTTTCGTGTTTAAAGATAATAAAAGTTTAATCTTTAGTTCTTAAAGTGAATGTACATACTTTCCTAATACCCTTTCTTTATGACAGAGAAATTGAATGAAGCGGTACGAGTGTAGGGCCTTAAAGATTATAAAGCTAAATTTTTTTGTCCTATTGAAGAACCCTTGTTGATTATGCACTTCATTTGCAAAGGAATTGAAATTTTGATGGGATATCCCTTTTTTTATAAGTCGTATTACCCTAAAAGGAAAATGAGTTTTGATTCTTTGGGTGCTCATCACTCCTAGATTGGGTAGGAGCTGGTCCTTACAAATCAAAATAAACATATTTAAGGGAATACGTGGTAGTGTGTTGACCCTTAGTGAACTTAACCTAACATACCTTGTTTAACTAACTCACTTAAACTTTTCTCACTAACATGACCTAATCTTTTATGCCATAACATAGCATTATCCAAGGATTGGATCACACTAGCATTACTACTAATGCCTAGAATAAACCCTTGTAATAAATACAAGTTATTAGCCTTAATTTCCCTAAAAGCTACTAAAGACCCTTTAAGAACCTTCATAATCTCATTCTCTATTTTGATTATAAAACTAGTGAAATCAAATTTCTTTTAAGTTTAGGCACATGTCTCACATCTTCTAGGACTTTAATAGTACCATCATCCAAATACAATTCAACAAAGCATATACCCTTAACAAGACACTTATAGTCATTTCTTATAAGTACTTTACCACTATTAACTTCTTTTAGATCACTAAACCAGTGCCTAAGAGGTGTCACGTTGAAAGAACAACCCCAAACTGTTTCAAACCTAGCAACTAGCACATTAGAACTCTCATAACCCTCTAAAACTAGGTTAGATTACTTTCAATATCAAACTCAAGTTTTTAAAACTTTTTTCCTTTCCCAAAAGAATGCTCATTCTTATAATAACCCTCATTTTTACAAAAACAATGCTTAACATGTCTCTTAGAATTAGATTTAGACATATTCTTATGTTTACTCTTAGAATCTTTGTCCCTCTTTTTTGACCTATCTCTAACAACAAGCCTAGCCCTCACATTATTCTTTTATTTTATTTATAAGTCCTTATACCTAAGGCTAAAAATAACAAAATCAATTGATAGTGTATTCCTACCATACTCAACTTTATGATCAATGTCATCTAAATGATTAGTTAATCTTTTAAAATTATCAAGGTCATGTTCAAAAACCTTTGGTGAATCAAGTTTAAAAGAATAAAAACGATGTTTAAGATGCACTTTTTCAAATAAAGATTTAGCCAAGTAAATAGAATTAAGTTTGGAGAAAACTTTCTCAACGGTAATTTCCTTAGAAACTTTCCTGAGTGTCTTATCAAAGATATTCAATACTATTGCAAAATATGTTTTCTTTTTAATCTTTTTCTTATCAATTTTAGATGTCTTTCAGGCAGATTGTTAATATTAATAATCCAAAACTCAGAATTCACTCTAATTTATTCATTCAAAGACACTACCTATTCATATACAAAGTAAGAGACAATCTTAAGTGACATACACCTAATACACAACTAAGATATTCACATAGTGTTAAACACCTAATACATACACAACTAATCATTTTTAACATTCCCCCTCAAGTTGGAGCATAGATATTAATCATGCCTAACTTGTTACAAAGATAATCAACCCGAACTCCACTTAAAGCTTTCGTGAAGATATCTCCTAGTTGTTCTCCAGTCTTCATATATCCTGTAGAAATCAAACCTTGCTGAATTTTCTCGAAAACAAAATGACAATCAATTTCAATGTGTTTAGTTTGCTCATGAAACACAAGGTTAGAAGCAATATGAAGAGTAGCTTGGTTATCACACCACAATTTCGCTGGTACTGAAGTTTTAAGACTTACTTCATCCAAGAGCTGATATATCCATATTATCTCATACGCAGATTGTGCCATAGCCCTATATTCTAACTCTGCACTCGATCGTGACACAACATTCTGCTTCTTACTTTTCCATGAGACCAAATTTCCTCCAATGAAAATACAATAGCCTGATGTGGATCTTCTATCCACTTTGGAACCTGCCCAATCTACATCTGAAAAACATTCAATATGAGTATGTCCATGATTTACATACAAGATGCCACGTCCAGGTGCTCCTTTTAAGTAACACAAAATTTGCTCTAACGCTGCCCAATGATGAACTGTTGGGGATGACATAAATTGGCTAACAACACTGACTGAATATGCAATATCTGGATGAGTCACGGTAAGGTAATTCAGCTTTCCAACCACCCTTCGATATCTCTCAGAATCTTTAAAGAGTTCTCCACCTCCTGTAAGGTGGATGTTCGGAGTCATTGGAGCACTACAAGGTTTTGCTCCTAATTTTCATGTCTCAGTTAATAAGTCCAGGACATATTTTCTTTGAGATAGAAAGATAGGTTTTTTACTCCTTATGACTTCATTACCCAAGAAATACTTTAGCATCCCCAAATCCTTCATGTGAAACTGAGTATGTGGAAAGACTTAAGGGATGAAATTCTCGTAGTATCACTTCCAGTAATAACAATGTCATCTACATACACAACTAAAAGAATGATACCAACTTTTGATTATTTGTAGAACACAGAATGGCCAGACTTACTTTTCATCATACCAAACGTTTCTATAGCTTGACTAAATTTTCCAAACCAAGCATGAGGACTCTATTTCAAACCATACAAAGATTTTCAGAGACAACAAACGTGCCTAGACTCCCCCTAAGAAACAAAACCAGGAGATTGCTCTATAAACACCTCCTCTTGAAGATCACCATGAAGAAAAACATTCTTGATATCAAGTTGATGCAAAGGCCAATGGTGAGTAGCTGCCATAGAAATAAACAACCGAACAGATGTCAATTTAGCAATAGGAGAGAAAGTGTCAGAATATTTCACTCCATAGGTTTGAGCATATCCCTTAGCAACAAGATGGGCTTTTAATCGAGTAACTAACCCATCAGGATTAACCTTAACTGTGAACACCCATTTGCATCCGATAGCTTGTTTCCCTGAAGGTAAATCAACCAAGTCCCAAGTACCATTGTCATCCAATGCATTCATTTCCTTGATCATTGCATGATGCCAACCAGGATGAGATATGGCTTCATGAATAGTTTTAGGGATATAAATAGAATCAAGAGAAGCAATAAGAGAGGAAAAAAAGATAACAAGCAATTATACGAAACAAAAGAAGAAATAGGATAAGTACATTTGCGTTTACCTTGCGTAATGCAATAGGAAGATCGTCGTTCAGGAATGGATCTGATGATGAAGAAGCACGTACAAGACATGAATCAAAAGGTCTATGTATGGAGTAGACTTGAGTTATAGAAGGCCTAACAAGAACTGGATCAGAGATAGGTTTAGATGATGTGATAGAATAGACTAACAAATCGTCATCCTCCCTCTAACATGCATGAGGGGGAGAAGATGAAAAATAGGGTGTGTCTTCGATGACGGTAACATCAATTGAGACAAGATATTTGTTAAGACTAGGACAATAACATCTATAACCTTTTTGGATATGAGAATTACCAAAGAAGATACACTTTAAAGACTTGGGATCTAATTTAGTAACATGCGGACAAACATCCCAAACAAAACAAGTGATACCAAATATCCTAGGGTCAACTGGAAATAGTGACTTATTAGGAAACAAAATTTTGTAAGGAATCTCAACATGAAGAACAGATGAAGGCATGTGATTAATAAGAAAACATGTTGTTGAAACTACATCGGCCTAAAAAGGTTTAGAAACATTCATTTGAAATAATAAGGCACGTGCAGTTTCGAGAAAATATCTATTCTTACGTTCGGCCACTCCATTTTGAGATGGAGTATCAACACACGAAGTTTCATGAAGC
This sequence comes from Hippophae rhamnoides, assembly GCA_033030585.1. NCBI lineage: Eukaryota > Viridiplantae > Streptophyta > Magnoliopsida > Rosales > Elaeagnaceae > Hippophae > Hippophae rhamnoides. Next base: position 74,445,637 of record CM065427.1, read on the forward strand.
ATGTCATTTTGAACCATATAAGATTGAAACAAAGCTGATGTATATTCTTTGGCATTATCACTTCGCAAAGTACGAATTGAAACATTAAATTGAGTTTTAATCTCAACACAAAATGCACAAAAAATAGAAAATAATTCAGAACGACTCTTCATTAAATATAACCAAGTTACACGAGAATAATCATCCATAAAAGTAACAAAATACTTAAATCCAGGTTTAGACAATATAGGACAAGGACCCCAAACATCAGAATGAACTAATTCAAAAGGAACACTAGCACGTTTATTAACTCTTGGATTTGAACTAAAATGATGATGTTTTGCAAATTGACAAGACTCACAATCTAATAAAGACGCCTTACTAAACTGAGGACAAAGTTTCTTCGGTAAAGGAAGAGATGGATGACTCAGTCTACAATGTACCTCGAAGGAAGAGGTTATAATAGAGCAAGCGACATATTTCGGTATTGGTGTGTCAAGAATATAGAGGCCTCTAGACTCATATCCTTTACCAATAGTCTTCTTCGTCATAAGATCCTGAAATAAGCAATGATAAAGAAAAAATGAGATGTAACAGTTATGATTGCGAGTAAGCTGACTTACAGAGATCAAATTAAAGGATAAGCTAGGTAAATGTAAGACAGACGAAAAAGGAAGCAAAGGAGTGGGAGTAATTATGCCAAACCCTAGAACACGAGATGGTGACCCATCGGCTAAGGTAACAGTAGAGGTAGAAGTGTGTGACTGAAGAGTAGAAAAGAGACTAGAATTACCTGTCATATGATCTGTGGCACCAAAATCAATAACCCATTTGGAAGATGAGGAAATGAGTCACGCATTTGATTTACCTGAATCAACAATAGCAATGCCAGAGGGTGATGAAGACCTTAGTGATTCTTAATACTGTGAGAACTTGGTAAATTCATCTACAGAGATAAGAACCGATTTTTCAGAAGTATCAGAAGTGGATGCAATATGAGCCGAGTGACCTTTCTGATGCTTGTACAAAAGCTTTCTACATTCATGTTTTGTATGTTCTAGTTTGTGACAATAGTGACATACAATACCTCCGAGGTCCTATGGTCGAGTTTTAAACCCGTGAGAGCCGTCTCCTTTGTTTCTGTTCATATAAGTTGACCGTCCATGCTCATAATTATTACTTCGGCTAACCAAAGCACCATTTAATTGAGCAGGTGGAGGTAGAGTGCCTTCTATACGAAGTACTAGACTAAAAACCTCTTGTAAAGAGGAGATCTCAGAACCAGAAAGAACCTGGGACTTAGCAGTCTCAAAAGTAGAGGGAAGATCGGCAAGAAAACTCATGACCGCCATTTGTTCCTGTTGGCTTTATTGAACCTTGGCATCAGGGCTAAAAGGAATCAAACTATTGAGCTCATCATAAGTCCTTTTAAATTCCATAAAATAATTTGTGAATGATTGTTCTTGTTTGTCTGAACGGTAAAATGCTTTGCATACCTCATATATGCGAGAAAGATTTCCCTTACCAGAATATAAGAAATCCAAATAATCCATCAATTCCTTAGCGAATTCACAATGATTGATCAAGACAATTACATTTCTTTCAATATAATTCCGAAGCTGCAGAAATAAGCAAGCATCGTCTTTAAGCCATGTCTGCTTTGAATCATCTTTAGGAGGATCATTAGTCAAATGAGTATCTTTTTGGATACTTTTCAAATAAATTCGAATGGTCTTGCTGCAAGCCAAATAATTCGAGCCATTGAGCTTATGGTCCGTGATTTTAGACATCACAGGCACCATATCCGTTACAACATTAGATTTCTTTTCAGCCATAACTCTTACAAACGACAAGACATCGAGCAAACGAACAAACAAAATCCAACAATAGCAGCGACCAAACACGCAGCGAACAAGAACACAAAATTGGAAGAACCCAAACCTAAACAATCACAAGCGATGAGTGCTAAACCACCACAGATGATGCAGGGGAACAACGGAAAGCAACACGAGGTTGACCGGAGAAGAATTCTGCACAGACGCGCTGTCATGCGCCGGTGCGTGGAAATTTGACAGAAAGTCGCAGTGGTGCGTATGGCCCACTCGCGGCTCATCTGGTGTCTAAACTTTGGGGTTTGGTCGGTCAACGGAAATTCTTCCCCCTTGTGCCGGCTGTGAGACGTGTGGAAATTTTGACAGAAAGTCACGGTGGCGTGTGTGGCTCACTCGCGGCTTTTTTGGTGGCCGGACGTCGGGGTTTGGCTTGTCGCCAACTGGTCTTCCTCCCTGAGTCCCTATACCGACGGTGAGAAAAAATGTGCACTCCAAAAGGGTGTTCCGAGTTGGAACTCAAAAATGCACCAAATCCTAATTTGTGTTTACCCAAAATCAGCCCACAATTTGAACGAAAAAAAAATTCTTAATTTTGTAACCCAAATGCTCTGATACCATGTAAAACTAAGAATTCACTCTAATTTATTCATTCAAAGACACTACCTATTTATATACAAAGTTAGAGACAATCTTAGATGACATACACCTAATACACAACTAAGATATTTACCTAGACACCTAATACACACACAACTAATCATCTTTAACAAATAGCAACATGGATTTCTAATTGAATCAGAATAGCCTTTTCTTTTTTTCAAAGGACATAATCCTATATGTTATCAAAAAAAGTTAATTTATGTGGAATATTCCAAAAGTCATGTTCTTGATAGGAATCTAAAGACCTTATAACTCTAAATCACATTAGAGACTTAACCTAGAAAACTTAAGAGCAAAGATATCGTGAGTTCAATACACTTCAAAGATAGTTCAAAGGCCAAAAGATGAGTTCAGTAAACTTCGAAAGTTGTTTAAAGGCCAAAAAACACAAAACCTGTTCAAATACAAGCTGTAAGAACTTGAAGAGCTCAAAATCACTATAAATACAATAAAAAATCGATTAAACAAACTATTTAATTGCTTGTAAAAATGATAAGAGCAAAAATCAACAAAAAAAAAAACCTAAAGAACATAGTATTTTAGTGATTTAACTCCTATATCTATTAGGCCTAATCTACCGAAAAGGGTAAATCATGTATTCATTTTGAATTGAGTCTTTTGCAAATAGTAAGACAATAAGAATTTCAATAAAGAAGTTACATACAAGATAATAATAGAATTATCTCAAAGTTTTTTACACTTAAAGACTTAAAATAATTACAGAGAAAACTCACGAAGTTATACAAAGAAGATGAGAAAAAAATACCAATAATGCACACAAAAAATAAGAGAAATTAGATGAGTTTTTGTGCAAAAACCTAAAAAAGATATAAATATGTTGAAGAGAAAATGTCTATAATGCCCTTAAAGCTCATAAATTCTAGTATTCATATAAGGCTTGAAAAAATAATAAACAAAATAGCGTAAAATATAATACAAGACCTGTTCAATACACAAATAATACAATAATTTATGTATTAATGTTAGCTCTAATTTAATTATATATGAGCACTATACATCATAAAAATAACATTAATATCATTTTAAATTTAATCATCTATATCTTCATTAATTATTAACCATATATTATAATGACATAAATTAACACATATATTTTTTTATAATATAAATAACATATTATTTTTAGAATGAATTAAAAATAAAATCATGTAAATAAATGAATCATGTATAAACTCGTATAGAAAAGATATGGTCATGACCTTACGTTGGTCCGGAATAATAGGAGAGTGTATAAACATAAAATTAAAAATTTGTATTTTAACAGTACGAGGAAAAAAATGTGTAATTAGCACTATTTTTAAATAGAAGGTTTAAGCCAATATTTCTTACATTCAAGTTTCACTTGTAACAAAAATAAAAAAAAAAAATTCAATTCTCCAATTCCTCCTGAAGATGTTTACTGGGAATCCCTAATAGCGAACATTTTATTTAAGGAATCTAGATTAAGACAAAGAAAGGAATAAAGATAAAAGTAGAAAAGCAAGGTATCAAATAATGAAACTTTTTTGAACAAAAAAAATAATAATAAAATAACGAAAGTTTATTTCTCAAAAATATATTAACAAATAATGCAATGTAATTTAAAATTTGGTATTTTGAAAATAAAATTAACAAATGTTTGGATGTACAAAAATAAGGTGAAATTACAATCTTTTCTTAGTGATTCGATTGGAATTCCGTTAATAAAATGCAATATACGGAATCCAATCTTGCTGTTGTTCAGTTGATCTGGTCTTGGTCATCACTGAATTTTGTACAAAAACAATTTTTCTACATATCTGTTTCTAATTATTTGTTTAAACTAAGATTATTCAATTATAAAAATTAGTTCCATTAACCAAAAGAATAAAAAAAAATACTAATATTACAGCAAATAAGTTTAACTATTGTTTCTCCATCTCTGTTTCTAATTATTTGTTTAAATTAAGATTATTCAATTATAAAAATTATTTCCATTATCAAAAAAAAAATAAATAAATAAAATATTAATATTACATCAAATTTAAAATTTGATCACAATAGAATTCACCTCTTCATCTATTTATTCTCTTTCTTTATCTTCTGACAATAATACTGACAAAATCTCGAGTCTTTCTGTAAGCATTTTGCCCAATAACATGACAACCCTCTTAATTTCTTTCATATCCCTTTGTCTTGTCTCTACAGTCTACTCTGTAGGTGTCAACTATGGAACTCTAGGCAAAAATCTACCACAGCCACCACAAGTCGTAAACTTTCTCAAAACCCAAACAAGCATAGACCGTGTCAAAATCTTCGACACCAACCCAGATATCCTCCGAGCTTTCGCTAACAGTGGCATTCTTGTAACTGTCACCGTCGAAAATGGAGATATCATACGCCTCGCTGACGTTCACGAAGCTCGCCGATGGGTATCTAAAAATATCAAACCTTTTCACCGAGCTACTAGAATCAACTACATAGCTGTCGGTAACGAAATTCTTCAGTGGGGTACTCAAGAAATGATCAACAATCTTGTTCCTGCTATGAAAAACATTCACAAAGCTCTGTTTTTGGCGAAAATTACAGATATTAGGGTGACTTCTCCTCATTCTTTAGGTATGTTACAAGATTCAGAGCAACCCAGTAGAGCTCGATTCCGTCCAGGTTGGGATGTTGGGGTATTCGCACCTATGCTCAAGTTCTTGTATGAAAAAAAATCGCCATTAATGGTTAACCCGTACCCATATTTTGGGTGGTCTCCAGCTATGGAGAACTATGCTCTGTTTAAGCCAAACCCAGGTGTTCTTGACACATTGACGGGGATTACTTATATGAACATGTTTGATGGAATGATGGACGCTATTCATTCAGCTTGTAGAGCTTTGGGTTACCCAGATATAGATTTGGTGATTGGTGAAACTGGTTGGCCTTCGAATTGTGAATTCCCAGTTTGTTCTGTTCAGAAGTCTAGGGATTATAACTTGGGACTTTTGTTACATTTGAATTCTTTGAAGGGAACCCCATTGATGCCCAATAGGACATTTGAGCTCTACTTCTACGGTCTGTTCAATGAGAATGAAAAACCTGGTCCTAATGCTGAGAGGAACTTTGGGTTGTTTCAGCCTGATTTCTCCCCGGTTTACGACCTTGGCATTATGAACAACAAACAGGTTTGAATTTGATTTCTCTCATTTATTATTAATTTAATTACATGACATAAAATTTTATTCATATAGTTTCTTTTTTTCCTCTAAACATATAGTATTTTATTTTTAATACCACTAAAAAATATATAAGATGTTTATTTTATAACATAAAAACTATATTTTCTACACAAAACATGTTTATCAGTAAAAAAATATATTTTTTTATTAGTATATAAATTAGAATGATTATTGTTTATTTTTTGTTTATTGATATTATCAGACCATCGTTTTTTAATTAATTTTATATATATATTTTGGTTTAGTTATTCAAGTAATTTCAATTTTTACTCGGTTACAAAAACATATGATTTTTTAGTTATTAATTTATTTTTTTTGCAATTTGTGCATCACATAAATGGTATTAAAATGAAACTTCAGCTATACAAATTAAACTTTTATATGAACTTGTCTTTTGGGCATCACAAATGAATGATTAAGTATACATATAGCGGAAGTTAAAAAACATAGCTTGATTTGAGATGTAATATAGGAAGGGGGAGGAGGAGGTCCAAAGCCAACAAATCCAGCAGTAACAGTAATTGGAGGGAAAAAGTGGTGCGTACCAAAGCCAGAGGCCAACGACGAAGCATTGCAAGCCATCATAGACTACATTTGTAGCACTGGGAAGGTAGATTGCAATGCCATTCAGGCATGTGGGGCTTGCTTTGAACCCAATGACATCAGGTCTCACGCTTCCTTTGTCATGAACTCTTATTACCAGATCTCTGCTCGCCAAGATTTCGATTGTGATTTCTCTAAATCTGGACTCCTCACCTCCACCAACCCAAGTATGAACGCTAATTTTGGTGAACTGATTAGTTTTAGTGATTTTGCTGTATAATAATTAACCCAATGATTACATATAATGTATGCAGGTCATGGCTCGTGCCAATTCATATAAGAACTAAAAAAGGAGTGGACAACCCCTTAACTGACTGTATCGTAATGGTTCAAATGCTGGAGCATTTTAACTCTTATTTGCTATTTATATGTTACTTTAATTTGCACTGTGGTTTTCCTTTAGTTTATTGTTATTTGTTTTATATTAGTGTTGTCTTCTAGTGTAAGTTGAGCATTATATAAACCAGTCCATACTAATTTTATGAGTCAGTTTTTAATGATCGCTGCTTGTAACCCTTTTTGGAGTTTGGAATCCTTGTTTAAGAAGTAAATCAAATTCAATAAATAAAATAAAGAATTTTTAATTTAAATAATAAAATAAAAAATCTTCAATTCAAAAAATAAAATAAAGAGTCTTGATTCAATAAATAAAACAAGTAATCCTTAATTTCAATGAGTAAATTAAAGAATACTTAATTCAAAAAATAAATCAAAAAATCTTTAATTTAAGAAATAATTTAAGAAGTAATTCAAGAAGTTAATCTTCTTATATATGACTATAAAATTAGAATGAAAACATGAAAGAAATAATACAAATTTGAGAGTTTTTTTTTTTTGAAAAATTATTCCTTATTTTTTCAACACATTCGTTATTGAATTGAGCCGAAAAGTTATTTTTTTCCTCTTATTGGATTTGGAATTTGTTTTTGGTTCTCTCATATTCATTGGTAGTTAATTATAAGGATGATTTGGGTATCTAATATGCTTATTTTAATTTCTTAGTTATTAGACATGCAATTAAAGTATTTTATCTTTAAATTCATCTAAAATATTTAAACTAAATTTTTAAGGATAAAATTGATATTTTATAATGGTTTTATTTTTTTTATTAAAAATAACGAAAATAAATATATTTTTATTCATAATTACGTCAAATATTCTCGATCATAAATTATTTTAATTTTTTTTTTGGGTTAAAAATAACAACAAAATAAATATTTAGTGATCATTTAAAAAAAATAACAAAATTGTACCGTTGAAATGTATTTTTATAAAAGGAATGATATCTGGTACTTTTTATCCGAATTATTATTACATCAAAAGTGAATGGTGTGCCATGAAGAGAGAGTACCATGACACCTGAGGTAGCAATTGTGTTGTCGGGACATGAAAGAAAAATAGAGTAATATCAGAAATACTCGAGGAACCATATGTTAAGAAGCAATGATTTATCTATTTAAGATAGATGAAAACCCAAACAGTTTCAAATGAATACTCTGTTTCAAATGATCTAGACATGAAGGGCGAGTGTAACAAAAAGAGAAAACATATAAGGGGTAAAAAATTCTCATCACGTATTCAAGATAATGGACCAACAATCATCACAATGGATGAAAGTGATACAAAACCAAATATCTAGATAAAGACAACCTCCGCATTTCTGAAAATATTAAAAAAAAAAAATTGAAGCAAATTAAGAATAAAAGGAGTACATTTAGGTGCAAAATAATATTCAGAATACCTACAGAATCATCTTCTTTTCCTTGCTTTGATATTCCATTTAGAGACTCTCTTTTGCCAGAATCAAATGATCATCATTGAAGATATGATTCTCTTTCTGTACCATGCATTTAGGGACTTGGGTTCCTCACAATTATCCGAATTATGATGCAGTGCTTTAGGTTCCTTACAATTTTCAGGGAACTACCTTTGGAAGCAAATCATAATCCTTCTCGACCTCAGTCAGCTCGCCATTTTCTTCAGTTTGCTTCTTGGTTGTAGCTTCTTCATTCAACCAACTTTGACAGTCCTTCTTCATTCAACCAACTTTGACAGTTCTTCTTCATTCAACCAACTTTGACAGTTCTTCTTCATTCAACCAACTTTGACAGTTCTTCTTCATTCAACCAACTTTGACAGTTCTTCTTCATTCAACTAACTGTCAAAACCAACTTTGACAGTTCTTCTTCATTCAACCAACTTTGTCAGTTCTTCTTCATCCTTCTTCTGAGAAGCAGCTTCCTCTGTTCCAAGCTCCTCATTTCTTGTTTTTAATGCACTAGGCTTTTTTCATTTATGCACAGCCATTCGTATCCAGTGGAGTACCCATGTTTCGGGTCAACATGTCTTTAACCACAATTATGTAAAAAATATGGATTATATATAATTGTGGTTAGTTTTTAAATAAGTATGGTTATACTTATAATAATTTTAATTTTTTTATATAATTTAACTAATATAATTTTGTAAATGAGACTTTATCTCTAGATATTTGTTGGGAAAATCAGGTATATTTTTCCTATTCTAAGTAGTTATTATTCACTTATGATTTAAATAAATAGAGCTATTGTAAAATAGAAATAATCTTGCTATTAGAAATATAATCTTAAAATAAGCTAAAAGCAGATATTTAAGCAAATATTAAGCGAGTTAAAAATAATAACACCTTGAGAAATTTAGCAGATTAGGGTATAAATGTTACGCAGGTCGCCCGTCGTTAGCAAAACACTTCCACTATCTCGAATGAATGAACTTGAATATTACAATTGAAATGAAATTAATTGTCAATTACGCTTCTGATAGAGAGAAAGATTTACAAATTTTGGGATGTTTACAAATGGTGAAGGAGTGCTATTTATAGCGCATCCATCTTCATTCCTAACCAAGCGATGTGGGACTTTTCTAATTTTCTGGGAGCGATATATAACAAATCTCCTTAATGGCGACTTAGTGGTTTTAAATAATTTCTTGATTGCTAGATCAACGACGGCAGGTGCGATTCAGATTTGTAGGATGTTAATCAAGTCCAGACAATGTTTGAACTTGATTCTTTGTCTACTGGTCATATCATGTCGGCGGGATTCTTCACGTACTAATCTTGACCAGTACTCCACCTTTCTTTCAATCTCTCGCGTGAAATGATAACGAACATCAATGTGCTTTGTGCGTGCGTGGTAGACTTGGTTCTTTTGCAAAATGAATAGCAATGGTATCACAAACACCTTAATGTGTTTTTGACCAACTCCCAAGTCTTGACAAACCTCGTAACCAAATAGCTTCCTTCGGCCTACTGTAAGCGCCATATACTGCGCCTCAGTAGACAAAACAGCGTGGTACGCAAGGTAGACTTCCAACCGGTGCTTTCTAGCAGAGTAAACACATAACCGATAGTTGGCCGACGCTTATCTAAATCTCTGCGTAGTCGAATCACAATATCCGACTACGTTGACCCAATGGTATTATCTATTGAAATACTAAACCAACATCTACGGTATTTATAATATCTGGTAGAATCCATTTCTGACCAACCAATGTCCTTTACCAGGATCGTACATGTCTGCTTCTGGCGCTAACCCGTGTGAAATGTCAGTCTTGTACGCTACGCCATTGCATACATCAAGCTACCAACTTGCATTTACATATGGTACTTTTGCCATATATTCTCGTTACGCGTCATCCCGAGGAGATAATTGAGCACTAGCTTGAATTGAGGAACTAGCGGAGTACTTACGGTTTTGTCTGTTCATTCATACCAAAACGTTGTAGTATCGGAATATTGGACTCCGGGTCAAACTAAGCTTCCTTCTTCTGTCTCTGCTATCTCACGTCTGAGAATCTTCTTCGCTTCTCCCAAATTTTTCATCTCGAACTCCCCGACTTAGTTGAGCCTTCAACTTTTCAATTTCTATTTGACTCTTCGATGCAATCAACATATAAATCGACGTCTGATAGGAGATAGATGAAGACTCGTTTTGTAGCTGCGAGAAAATACACCATGATCGATGTGTGCTTCCGGTATATTTTTGTTGCAACATAAAGTGATCAAATCATTTGTACCAACGCCTTGGAGATTGCTTCAATCCTGTGATGATTTGTTCGACACACAAACCCAATTCTCTTTACCAGCAACAATAAACCCTTCTCATTATAATCGATTCCCTCCTTCTGAGCGTAGCCTTTAGCCACCAACCTTGCCTTGTAGCGAATACCATCTTTGTTAGGAAATCCATCTTTCTTTGCATACACCCATTTGCATCCAATTGCCTTCTTGCCTTTAGGTAGTTGTGTAAACTTCCATGTTTTATTCTTCTCAAGAGACAAAAGTTCTTCATCCATGGCTTCCTTCCATCTTTCAACCGCTAGAGCTTACGATTGCTTCTTTATATATGGAAGGAACATCATCATTACCAGCGAAAGTGCCGGGCCACCGTATTCTTAAGCGAAGCGGGTAGGTCTTCAAAATCCTTGTATCGGCAGTGCATGACATTTTGTCGTCGTGGCCTACATCAAGCTGCGATTTCTTCTTGTTCTTGTGGAGGTTCTTAAGGTTAAAACCTCTTCATCGATTCATCTTGTCAATGGAGGATCAACACGCCTTATCTTCGCTAACCGGATTAACAATTTTGCTTTCAACCTCCACTTGTTTCGGAGTTTGCTCCACCTTCAAGTGCCATCAATCTTCTTAGTTACCTTTCTCGACAATGCGAGATTCATCAAAGGTAACATCTGCTGCTAAAGATTATCTTTTTTCGTTTCAAGGCACCATAGTCGATATCCCTTAGAACCCGAGGAAAGGGATCCCCAAAAAATGGCTTTCTTGGCTCTTGGGTCCAACTTTGATTACATTACATGGTAGTATGCAATTAGACAAACACATGTAAGAAATCGTAATCTAGCGAGTTTTCCCGGACCATACCTACATGGCGTTTTGCCTTCAAAGAGTGACGATGGTAGGCGGTTGGCAGATGGCATCATAGGTCACGGCCTCAATACTACTTTGCCTAAACCCATTTGACAACAACGTACACCGAACCTTCTCCCGGCAAAAGTCCGGTTCATACGTTACTGCAGAATCCTAGTTTTGTTGTGGTGTTTTTCGAATAGTGAAGTGTCGCACTATCCCTTCTTCTTCACAAACTTTCATAAATGGATCGTTTGTGTACTCGGTCACATTATCGGACCTCGGGCAGCTTGATCTTTTTACCGGTTTGAGTCTCGATCATCTTCTTCCACTTGAGAAAAATCCCCGACACTTCATCCTTTTTCTTCGCATGAGATACACCCCGAACTTCTTGGAGAAGTCATCAACGAAAGTGACATAATAATGTTTGCCACTGTGGATGGAGTTCTTGTTGGCCCCAAGTACATCGGTATGGATGTAATCCAAAATGCCCTTTGTATTATGAAGAAGCGGTGCCAAAGCTTACTCTTCTGCGCTTCCCCGATACCTGATGCTCACGAGAATTCTAACTTAGGTTCTCGCACCTTTTAACGGGCCTTGCTTTACTAGAATGCAGAAGCTTTTCTGGCGTGTCCCCGACGCGTATGCACCCTGACTTGGTAGTTTCTAAATCTCTTTCTTCATCGAAGCTAGCTGGCGTGCTGTCCCCGATAACCGTACTACCAAGGTAGTAGTACGGGTTATTCTTCCGAACACCTTTCATTGCCACGAAGTGCTCAGAAGTAACCTTGATGCCCACATTTGTGGTATGGTCACATGAAGCCTTTCTAAGACTCCCGGTGTGAGATTCTTCTTCATATGGAACATAATGAACATGTCAAGACCCCAGTTGAACCATCTTGATTCTTCAAGAATTGTCACCGATTCCCCAAAACTTTGCATGGATAATTATTACCCGCTTAGAAAATAACTCCACCGTCTAGTTCTTCAAAGTTAAAGAACCACTTCTTTGTTAGGAGACATATGGAAAGTACACTGAATCAAAAATCCAATCACCGGGATGAGATGATGTTGACAAACCCAACCAATGCAAAATGCGAATCAATTGCTTTGTTCTACCGTACATCGATCGCATGAGTTTTTCCTTTCTTTTGCGACTTCGGACAATTTTTCTTCCAATGGCACTTTCTCGCGACAAAAGGCACATTCATCTTTACCAAGTCTTCCTTTTGATAGAATCTACCCTCTCCTTCCTTTATGTTATGTTTGTGGACGTCCTGCTACAGACAATGCCTCTAGCTTCATTCCTGCTTTCTCTTTTATCTTTCTTTCTAATTTCATAACTATACAAAGCGGTACAAACTTCCTTAAAAGACATTTTATCCTTCGCAATGAGTAAGCTCGTAAAAAGATGATCAAACTATCATCGGGGAAGGAAATTTAACAACTTGTCAAGGCTAAATCTTCATCTTTAAAGTTTCATCCATATTTAACAAATGCTACTAATTGATTAAAAGTAGTAATGTGGTCGTTTATTGTAGTACACGGAAGGTATTCAAATCGGAACAACTTCTTCTTGAATAAATGGATTTTGTCACTCTTCTTCGTGAACTTGTTCTCCAGCGCCTTCCACAACTTACTTGCGGATGTCTCATACGTGAACGTGTACTTTTTTCTCTTGAGAGACACGAACGGATTGTACCACATGCCAATCGGTTGATATTTTTCCACTCTACTTCATCTGCTCCATCTGGTTTCTCTTCTTCAATGGCAATGTCTAGACCTTGTTGAAACAGAGCATCTAGAACTTCGCCTTGCCACATGCCGAAATGACCGGTTCCATCAAACTTCTCCACCTCGAACCTTGCGTTCATCACCATAGTTCTGCTTGACGTGGATGATTGGCCTTTGTTTGAAAGAAATTTTTCTTCCGCCATTTCTTCAAATTACAACAACTAGCAACTATATTCTAATAGCAAACAAACGGAATACAAACAAATGCCTAAGTAGAAAACCTTTGGCTCTGATACCAATTGTTGGAAAAATCAGGTATATTTTCCCTATTCTAAGTAGTTATTTTTCACTTATGATTTAAATGAATAGAACTCAAACTAACTTGAGACAAAATAATCTTTATTGGAAATATAATGCTAAAATAAACTAAAAAGCAGATATTGAAACAGAAATATTAAAGCAGAAAAATAATAACACCAGAAATTTAACGAGGTTCGGTATAAATGTTACCTAGCTCCAGAAGTAACCTTCAATGCCACATTTTGTATGGTCACAGTGAATCCTTTTGATTCTAAGACTCCCACAACAATGTGATTCTTATTCATATCTAGGACATAATGAACATCCCAAGACTCTAGTTGAACCATCTTGATTCTTCAAATGAATTGCACCGATTCTCAAAACTTTGCATGGATAGTCATTACCTATGAAAATAACTCCACCATCTAGTTCTTCAAAGTTAAAGAATCATTCTTTGTTAGGATACATATGGAAGGTACAAGTTGAATCAAAAATCCAATCACCAAGATGAGATGCTGTTGACGAACCAACCAATGCAAAATGCGAATGCGAATTGCTTTCACACATGCATCAGTTGTACCTTTTCCTTTCTTTTGCGACTTAGGACAATTTTTCTTCCAATGGCCTTTCTCATGACAAAAGGCACATTCATATTTACCAAGTCTTCCTTTTGATAGAGATACCTCTCCTTCCTTTGTGTTGTGTTTGCGGACGTTCTCTTTACGACAATGCCTCCTGTGCTTCATTCTGTTTTTCTTTATCTTTCTTTCTAATTTCATAACTATACAAAGCGGTACAAACTTCCTTAAAAGACACTTTATCCTTCCCAACGAGTAAGCTCGTAAAAGATGATCAAACTCATCGGGAAGGGAGGCTATGACATCAAGGCTAAATCTTCATCTTTAAAAGTTTCATCCATATTTAACAAATGCTACTAATTGATTAAAAGTAGTAATGTGGTGGGTTTATTGTAGTACACAGGAAGGTATTCAAATCGGAACAACAACTTCTTCTTCAAATAGAAGTAGATTTTGTCCCCTTCTTCTTCGTGAACTTCTCCAGCCTTCCTGACTTACTGCGGATGTCTCCTTCACGTGAACGTGTACATTTGTTCTCTTGAGAACCGAGCGGTATACCACATGCCAATCGGTTGATATTTTTCCACTCTACTTCATGCTCCATCTGGTTTCTCTCTTCAACTGTGTGCAATGTCTAGACTCTTGTTGAGGCATCAGAACTTCGCCTTGCCACGTGCCGAAATGATCGGTTTATCAAACTTATCCACGCCGAACCTTGCGTTCATCACCATGGATTACAGCGCGTGGATGATTGGCCTTTTGTTTGAAAGAAATTTTTCTTCCACCATTTCTTCAAATTACAACAACTAGCAACTATATTCTAATAGCGAACAAAGCGGAATACAAACAAATGCCTAAGTAGAAAACCTTTGGCTACGATACCAATTGTTGGAAAAATCGGGTATATTTTCCTATTCTAAAAGTAAGTTACTATTCGACTTATGATTTAAATGAATAGAACTTCAAACTAACCCGACAAAATAATCTTATTGGAAATATAATCTAAAATAAACTAAAGCAGAGATATTGAAACGAGAAATATTAAAGCGAGAAAAATAATAACACCAAAATTTAACGAGGTTCGGTATAAATATTACTGCAGGTCATAAGTCGTTGGACCACTTAACCATTATCTCGAATGAATAAACTTCAAATATTACAACTAATCTTGGTGAAAATTGAAATCAATTACTGCTTCTGATAGAGAAAGATTTACAAATTTTTGGGATGTTCTGACAAATGGTGAAGGAGTTAACTTTATTATAAAATTTCAAATCCAACACACATCTTCATTCCTAACCAATGTGGAACTTTTCTAATTTTCTCACTAATAAGCAATATATAACAATATTAATATCTTAAAAAGATTAATATTGTTGAATTATAATTTATTATCTCGTGCTATGTTTGTAGAAATGCTTGTGACATAATAAATTTATTTAAAGTTTAGAGAAATAAAATCAAAACTCTTATAAATAAATATATTAAGATATATATATGTGTTAAACATTTAATCGATTCTTTTATTACAAGATATCTTAGATCGATTGAATCATTTCATTATTATTTAAATAATATTAAATAAATCATATATTTAATATTTAATATTCTAAAAAAATACTATTTAATCAGTTTAAAAAAAAATTGGCTCTTACATGTTTTATATGCTCCAGTTCTTGTTGTGTGACATTGTTGAATTAATAATCTGTTCGTCACATTTAATTTGAACATCTGATCAATCCATTTATCACGAGGCTCTAAGGTCGTTTAGGTCATTTCATTATCACGATACGAAATAAATTTTATATTTAATATTTATCCGAGCCGTTAAGAAGATAATCTGTGAAATAAAATGAAAAATGCTTAAAATATAAAACGCCCACCGTGGGGCTCGAACCCACGACCACAAGGTTAAGAGCCTTGCGCTCTACCAACTGAGCTAGACGGGCTTGTTATTTTTCTCTTCAATTTCGGTATTTACTTTAAATATTTAAAACATAACACATCTGTTCGTTTCTTTTGATTAAGACGGAATCTGATAAAACTGAAGAGTTGCGAGGCAGAGGCATCCTTAGCAAAGCAGTAGTGGAACACAAAAATGGAGTAGCGAAAATGGAGATTTTAATCTTATGATGGTGGAGGCTTTGGTGATGGTGTACCTAATAGTTTTGGTGGCCTTCGCTTTACTTTCTGCTATGTTTCTCGAGGCACGTCGAATCCCCCCTTCTTCGAGGTTCCGAATTCATTGAGACAGGTGCGTTAACGTCTTAGCAAATAATAATGTATATTATAAATTTAGAATATTTCGTTTTGATTCAATCTCCGTTTCTAATCTCGATCATCATTTGGGAATTTGAATCTTAACTTCTTGTTTTTAAAACATGGTCTTCCTTTTCCCCCTCTCCTTTTAAAAGGTGAACAAGTCAAATCTATAATGCAAATGATTTAGATGGAATTTTTATATTTATTGGGTGGTGACAATTGTTACAAGTTATAACTAGTTGAAAGACAGAGAAGGTCATCCATGTTCTTTAAGTAAATTGAGCGCTTTTTTCTGGTAGCTTTTTAACCTTATAATATTAAAGAGATTATAAGTTGTATAACTTTAAATTTTAAGATTAAATTATACATATTTAAAAACAATAAGAATGAAACTCTCATTTTATAAAAGAAAAATAGTAACTCAAAGCTACTATATTTAACGAAATTATATTTTAATCTCTACTTATTAGGTCGAGGATAACACAAATTCATTAACTTTGAAAAGAAAATCATAAAAATTGATTTTTGTAAAGATAATAAATTTGTGTTGATATGTTTTCGTAAAAATAGGTGAGATGATACAAGTATATTATCTTCACAAAATAAAATTTTATAATTTTTTTATAAAGATTATAGATTTGTATCGTTATACTTAATAAATAATAATTTAAAATAAATTTTTATTAAAGTAAAATATATATGAGTTACTTTTCATCTTCGTGAAAAGCTATGAACCTTCCACGCCCGTCCACTTAAAAGAAACATGCTTTGCAAATAAATTATTACTTTTTATAAAAAAATTATTTTTATAATATATTTAAAATTTATAAAATATAATGGTAAATGAAGAATAAAAATTTAAACATAAGTTTTTTTTTTGGTCAATTAGCCTAGATTTGTTACGGTAAAAAATGATTAACCAAAGCATACATATATATTAAAAATAAACAAAATAAAACATTGATTTTTTGAATTTTGAAATTACTTTTAAGGTATGCATACATTTTTTTTAATAAATCTTAAAAAATAAAAAATAAAATATCTATTAGAAAAATAATTTTCTTAAATTTTTAAATTTTAAAAGATTTATTGGTCCCTAACCTTATTAAAATATTACAATTTGATCCCTAATCTTTCAAATCATATAACTTAATCTCAAAAATTTTTAAATTTAATCAAAAAATTTAATTTTTATTAAATTAATTTAACGATATTATAATGAATTACGATGAAATTTGACATTTTAATTTATTGGGTACTTAAACTATTTAAAAAATCATAGTTTAGTCTATAATCAATGATAAATTTATAATTTGATCATCAACCTTTCAATGATATGATTGTTAAGTGTAATGTCATTAAATCAATTTGATATAAATTGAGATTTTAGATTAAATTTGTTAAATTTAAAAACGTTAAGAGCTAAATTATGTGAATTAGAAGGTTAATAATCAAATCTTAATATTTTATATAGGTAGGTACCAAATGTATAGATAAATCGTTTCAAAATAAAATATAAAAGGTATTATATGTGATTATCTATTATTTTTGTAAAGTTTATTTAAACGTGGTTCAGATATAGATATAGATAATGCATTCATGCTAACAATTGTATTCTGTTTTCGAATGAATACAAAATAGAAGATAGGACTACTTATGTATTACAAATATTTCTTTAAAAGTTTATTTAAATTAGGACGGGATGGAAAGTGTAAATAATTATGGATGAGTCTCCTCTCTCTTATGTTTTGTAGGGCTACGCACATATCTAATTTATTTTATAACTATGAACTAACTCATTGGAAGTATTGTTTTTGTAGGTACCAAGTCCTTCAATTTTTGATCCGGCAGAAAAGTACATAATTTTTTTGTTTTTCCTGCATTCAATGAGGAGCAACGGCTTCCTGGAGCTCTTGAGAAGACCATGAGGTGACTTGAACACAACTTGTTCTGTTTTGTTTTGCTTCGAGAAAATATATATGCACTTTGTTCCTCAGACTGAACGTTTTTCTGTAATGTTTAAGTTTAAAAATGTTCAAATAGTTGCATTATAGGGAGAATGCTGTCACTGGTCAATCAATGTAGTTTTTTTTTTTTGGGTCCAACTCAATCAACATAGCTGCACGAGTCAATATGTAAAGTAAATCTGTTTATTTTCATTCTTATGAAATGGCTACTAAATTAATTACATTAAAGAGTCTTTTTTTCCCCCCTCAATTTCCATCAATTGGAAGGTATATAATGTTTATTTCTCAATTAGCATTTATTTGAAGTTTTATTTAGAGGTTTTAATAGTCAAGATATTGAATCATAACAGTATTCTTCTCATATATTTCAGATCTTTGGAAATGTAACTAAGCTTCCTAGACTATTTTTATGCTCATCTTTCAGATAAAGTCAGTTGCAAAGGAGTTTAATTTTCAAGGTTCATCGGCTAGTGATACTAGTTGTAGGGTCTCTGATATCCCAATTGCTGCATTTGGCTCTCGTGCGCATCTTGAGGAGAAGGTTTTGGCTTCGGTTCAGTCTTGCTGCTCTTTTTTTTCATTTGTTTACTTCTCTGCACCTCTTATCCACACAGGTACTTTTTATTTGATTTTTTTTCTTATATCAATGTTTTCCCCTGTTTGGAAACAGTAAGATTTCTACTCTTTTGGTCCAGTGATCCGGGAGAGCCAACCTCTGATGTGTTCTTGTTCTCCTAATATAAACTCGTTTCTACATCTGCTTAAAATTGTATTAGCCATGATATGTCCTGGACTCCTGAGACTTGATGCGCTGGATTTTTTACAGATGGTGCTTTGATGTTGAGTTGGTTTTTTTGTGCAAATGGTTTAGCATTCAAATGCTTGAGATATCAGTGAATTGATCCGAAATCCCTGGGTCCAAGGTGAATCAATTGAGCATTCCCAACTTGATTTGAGCATTCCAATGCTTTGATGGCTGTTGGATATAGGACCCGTATGTGGATAATATACAACCGAGTTTCAATAAAATTACTTTGGGAGTTAGTCATAAAGAATTTTATCTTCCACTAGATTTTATAGACTTCACTTTTGAAGACGTGATTGTTTATTTAATAAGGTTCGTTCACAAGGGAAGACGAAGCACCATCACTGAAATATAATCTATATATTGACACGATCATTGAAATATAAGCAATGGTATACATTTGGAGCCTACAGCTTTGAGTCCCTATATTGATATCTAGCCAATAAGAAGCAACTATTTGAATTCTAAGTTGCATGATTAAGTTGGGATAAATACTCTACTAGTGCGATCTTTTTGTGTTAAATTTTTAATTGTTATAACATTAGTCAATTTTTTTTTTTTAATAATAGCAATCCCTTGTCCTTAATATATAAGTTGTGAATATCCAATTAATTAAAATCCCTTGTCCATAAAGCTTGAGGATTTTTGTAAGGAATGTAGAATGTATGTATTAAAAAATCATTAAAATTCCATATATCTACTTATAGACATAGTGATATAAAATATTTTCAATAATGATTTTTAATTTTTATAAATTTTACAAAAGATTCCTTTGTTATACAATATTTTTAATATTTTTGTAAGTATATATTTTTTATAAACATATTAGTATAAAATGTTTGTTTGTTTGTTCATGCTTTTGAGATAATCTAAAAGCACTTCTCATAACAAAAAAAAATGCTCCAAGACCAAATACGAGAGAATATATCAATGGTCAAGTGCCTTTATCTTGTTTTTCATGCATCAGATTTAATTGGGGCATAAGAGTTAGAAGAACTTAGGGAAGAGAGTAATGGAGTTTATTGAAAGCACCAGTTTTCTCAAAGAAAAGAGGGCTAGAACTTGTAATCTAAGTCGGGGAATTGAGTTTTCTTCTAAAGTAATGGAAGATATAATTATTAGGAAAATGAACTATTCTTCGATAATGGAAATTCTTTTGTCCAAAACGGTGTCAGGAAAGCACAACAACTTCTTTATTTATTTATTTATTTTTGAGAAATGGCAGCACAACAAACTTGGAAAGACAGAATATCACCACCGGAAAAAAAAACTTTTTATTCAAACATAAGCTTCTAGTTTGAGTGTGAGAAATAGGGAGCTAAGATTTGAAAATTTAGTCTAGCTTTGAAAAAGTGACAGCATCAGTCTCCCCAACAAAATCTATCTTTCTACTCAACAAAGCTGATGTAGAAAGTCAAGTAGCCAGCAAAACCAATCTTTATACTCAACAAAGCAGATGGAAAACTAATCAAACATGTATTACAAGAAAAAGTAGTAATCGGGAAGTTTATCATAAGCCAAAATAAGCTTAAGCTGAAGAAGACTGTTGAAACTTGAAAGTAGAAAGAGGAGGCTCATGTTTTATTAAAGAAACACTACGAACTGGAGGATGCAAAATAATGCGTATCCCTATAACACACAACCTGCCTCTACCCAGTTCATAAGAACAAGGCATTTTGAAGAAAAGGAAAACTTGCAAGGTTACACGAAAAAAAAATTGAAAAATGAAAACGAAAGAATAGGACCATTTTGCCAACAAACTATTTAATAAATGAATACGCCTGACACTCTTCGCCTTCTCACTGTCATGACTCAAACAAGTGTAACATGGAGAACAAAGCTAGAATCAACCAGCTACAGTTCAAGCAAATGCATTGCAATACTCAGTTTTCAATGATCCTATTCTTCAACACTTAAAAGCATTTCCTGTGCACAATGGAGGGCCCGGATTCATCATACTCAGCCTTTGCAATCCACATCTGCATTCGGAAAATGAGTCAATTACATCCTTATAACCATCCAAGTTTAACACAAAATTTAATGTTGTTATGGGAACACGGTTACAAACCTGCTGGAAGGTGCTGAGGGATGCCAAGATGGAGCCTCCGATCCAGACACTGTACTTCCTCTCGGGTGGTGCCACCACCTTGATCTTCATGCTGCTTGGGGCTAGTGCAGTTATTTCTTTGCTCATTCTATCAGCAATACCAGGAAACATTGTTGTACCTCCAGAGAGGACAATGTTACTGTAGAGATCTTTCCTGATATCAACGTCACATTTCATGATTGAGTTATATGTGGTCTCATGGATGCCTGCTGCTTCCATCCCTATTATAGATGGTTGGAAAAGTACTTCTGGGCATCGAAACCTTTCAGCACCAATGGTGATAACCTGCCCATCGGGCAATTCAAAGCTCTTCTCCACGGAAGAGCTGATCTTGGCAGTCTCCATCTCCTGCTCAAAGTCAAGAGCAATATAAGCCAGCTTTTCTTTCATGTCCCTCACAATTTCCCGCTCAGCTGAAGTTGTGAAGGAGTAGCCACGCTCAGTTAGAATCTTCATCAAGTGATCAGTGAGGTCACGACCAGCAAGGTCAAGACGAAGGATGGCATGAGGGAGGGCATAACCCTCGTATATAGGGACAGTATGACTGACACCATCACCAGAGTCCAACACGATACCTACACAGAGGGAAAACCGTCAAGGAGTATCATAAATTTAATTCTCGCAAAGAAGGCCATCGATGATAGTCCATATCCGAAAATTATTAAACTACAACAATAAACATGATATTCAGCTTAATAACTACTCACCGGTTGTACGACCACTTGCATAGAGGGAAAGAACAGCTTGAATCGCTACATACATAGCAGGAGCATTAAAAGTCTCAAACATGATCTGGGTCATTTTCTCACGATTAGCTTTTGGGTTCAAAGGAGCCTCGGTTAAAAGAACTGGATGTTCTTCTGGGGCAACACGAAGCTCATTATAGAAGGTATGATGCCAGATCTTCTCCATATCATCCCAGTTACTCACAATACCATGCTCAATTGGGTACTTCAAAGTTAAAATACCACGCTTGGATTGTGCCTCGTCACCAACATAAGCGTCTTTTTGGCCCATGCCAACCATGACACCAGTGTGACGAGGACGACCAACAATGCTAGGGAACACAGCTCGTGGGGCATCATCACCAGCAAACCCAGCCTACAAAGTAACAATAAAAGTTATCAATACCCAGTAAAAAGGCACAACATATGCGTTCAAATTTTAAAGTCCCACGAACTCCAAATGGATAATGACTACATGACTTACCTTGACCATTCCTGTTCCATTATCACACACAAGTGGTTGAACGTCCTCAGATTCTGCCATATTCTAGATAATCTGCTAGGTACACGATAACAGTTAGAGAAAAGTGCCATATTTTGAGAAGAAAACAGAAATAGATACAGAACCCACTATTACTAAATACAAACATTGAAACAAAGTTTCATTACATCCAAATTAAAAGACTCTATCTCTCCCAAGTCATATGGTCGTACAATCAGGAGAACGGAAGAAATCATCAAAGTGCCTCAGGCACCATGAATCCAACATCAGGATATAAGATAGGATAAACATACATGAGACTTTTAGAAGGCTATTCCAAATTTGCGAGTGCTATGAGGTAATAATACTGGCACTAACTGCTAATTAACACTCATCGCAATTTACAAATTACAAATAACAAGTTATATAATCTGGAAAGCTGATAATCCGTTATCGAAAGCAAAAAGAAGAAGAAAAAAGAAAAGAAACCATTTTAACAACATAATGCAATGTCAGCAACGAAACGGCAAGCAATAGATTCATGATGATCGAGGAAATTTCAGTAAATGTAAAAATGAGGTTAAAAATATATTTTTGCAGAACAATTCCAGTAATAAATAGACAAACAGATAGGTAGAGAAAAAGTACACATGATCATTAAAATGATGAATAGAATAAGGATTTTATTCTATTTTGAGAGGATCCGCATTATTAATTTATCGTTCTTCTTGATTTCACGAATTGCATGCACAAATTCTTCCTTTATTCAATGTATTATCTAGAAAATAAATTAGGGAAAAAAGGAGCTTCGTGAATTTAGAAAGAGAATAATAGATCATTCCAAACATATACAAAGTCACATAAGTCACAAGAAAAATTCCCTCAAAAGAAAAAGAAGAAGAAGAAGAAGAAAAATGAAAGAACGCAAACAAAGAAATGCGCCAAAAGCCAAACAAATAGACATGCACATACATTCGGCAAACAAAAGCAATAATGTGGAAATGTTGATAGGAATCAGAAATGAAAAAGCACAGGAAAAGATTACGAGAAAGTGAATTGGTCAGATCTAAAAATATTAAAGAAGACATCGAAAATAAAGAAAGAAAAAGATTGAAGGAGGGAATTAAACCTCTGTGAACGTGATCGATGGAGAAAGAAAGCGTCAGTTTAAGGGAGCGACAGTAAAGGAGGAGCTCAATATTTATGTACTTTGAAACATTCGTAAATGTGTTTTTTAACCATTAATAAATGTAAAAACATAAAGAAATCATTAAAAATAAAAATGTGGAGTAGATGCAACGTGAACCGTTAGATTGGGTGGATCCAGTCTGGAATATGTCCAAAAAAGGCATATAATGCGTTTAACAATAAAAATAAACCATACGGAATAAAAATAATAGTTAAAGATGGTATTTATAACTAATATGGTTTTAAAATTGCGAGTTTATTAAAAACTTATGTAACCTTCTTTAAGCAAAAATAAAAAATAAATCACACGCGAAAATAAATCACATTTATACCATTAAATGAAATTTTATTTTATTTATTTTTTTATCAAATTATAAAGTAAAAAATAAAAATAATTATAAATCTTTTTTTTTAAGAGGAGTCTTTCTCACCGCTGCTTGAACAAATAATCCTTTTACGACAAATTGAAATCGAATGCACCAAACTGAACCAGCAGAACCCATGTTCGTCGTCTTCCTCCCTGTTCAATTTCATTATCAGTTGATCCTTAGTTGAGTGGCACTATTCTCAGGTGAACCTATGTTCTCTCGATTATCTGAATGTGAGAGACGTACTATTTGTGGTATGCTTTCAATTTGGCATATAGGAGTTATTTGTTTAAGAAATGACGGGAAATATGATCAATAGTAAATTTTATAATTTTTATTTTTATTTTTTTAACATTCAAATGGATCAAAAATTGATGAAGTATAAAATTGAAACATTGTTATAATTAGGTGATAAAAATTAGATAAAATTTTAATTTAATAGTATAAATGATATAAAAATAATAGTTAATATATTTGTAACTTTAACCCATCTTATTATGTTTAGTATCTTGTTGAAGTAGTTATGGAAGTTACGTTGTATTTGTCTACTTGGTTTATTAAAATAATTGAGTTTATGGTAAACTTTTTTTAAATAACATTTATAATATTATTTAAAAAATTTAAGTACAAAAATATATCTTTTATATCTAATTTATATATTTTTACTATAAAAATCTTGTAATCAAAACTTTAAATTAAATAATATCAAATTAAAAAACATTTAAATTAAAACTGATCAATTTAACTCATTAATATAAAATTCCAACCAATTGAACCATTTTCACAATTATTTGATGTTATTTTTATCACAAATTTTAATTTGTTATTTTATACAATTTTACTTATTTTTTTCTTGAAAATACAAATCAATAGTACCTTTATTCTTTAACAAGTGATACTTTTTAATCTTTTTTTGACATTTTGGTCACTTTCGAGGAGAAAAGCTGTTGTGTTACTACAAAATAAAATTTGCAGCCGAGCTCTAAATAATTTACCAGGAAAAAAAATGTAAAAAGCATAAGCTGCTCTCGGGCTCTCAGCAATTGAAATCCCAAACTCATTAAATCATTGAGGTATCATGAGGCCGAAGCCTAGGCACAAGCAAATTTAAGAAAAAAGTACAATACAAGAGATGAAAAGTGCTCCACTCGTAATTTGAAGACATGGATAAGAGAAGGAGGGATGACTACAAATTCATTACAATGTCTATCTAACTGGAAAATTAAACCTCTTTAAAAAATAATAATGGCGTTCAATGACAACACGCAAGAGCAAAAGGGTTGACAGCCGAACCACCTCTAGAAAAATGGGGGTAATATGACCCATCGGCGAGGATACTTTGGTCTTCCTTCCTTTCCATCGAATAGCTGTATAAAGCAAGTGTTCAATACAAATCATAATTAGATACACCAATCTCCATGCCTAAAAAACGTATCCATAACTAAACATCACTGAAGTTGAGTCATTCATACGGAAAATAATTTTTAAAAAGGACAGAGAGAGAGAGATATGAAAGTATCATAAACCTTGGTACCGCAAAAAGTGACATTTCCCACATTGTTATAACAACAAAAAAATCAAAAAAGTTCAATCAATAACAGTGACAATGCAGGTTTTCTCAATGATGAAATCCTATAAGCAATTCAAATTTCTCTCAGTTGAATATAATAAAGATCTAATTTCCAACTAAAAATCAATCCTTTTCAATTAGCCTCGACCTTAGTATGAAGATGCCAACTAAATTGCTGAAGAAAATACCTTGTGCAATACATCATTTCAGGATTACTTTCCTTTTTCTTAAATAAAATGGAGGATTAGACCTTCAAAACGCATCCAAATGTCCTCAAATTATCGTTAATTGATCCAATGAATCAATGGGAGCCTAGTCAACTTGTGCAAGTAAATTATAATAGCTATGATGGGAAGTTGGAGTCATTTGTATAAGAAAAAATAACACACTGGAACCTACCTTTTTCAGACGTCTGTGCTTTGCAGTTGCCCAATTGCTCATGATGAAAGTAGCAGCTGCAAGGAAGACATACCCAGCAATTGTCTGTGTAGCAATATTGAAACCCAACCACTGATAAATCTCTGTTGTGTAATTCGCACAGGTCACAAAATGAAACAAAAATCCACGTGGAATTTGATACCCTCCTTTCCCATCAGGAGTGCGCAGATTCTTAAGCAAGATATGGCAATAGAAGTTTGAAAATTGACAAATTAGTCCAAACCCAAAGCCAATCTTCATTTGCAGGTCACTTACAGGGGTGTAAAGTGGGTGATTTACATAGTAAGCTATGTAAGCACCAAAGATCCAATAATAAGCACAATTGCGGAATGCATTGGAGAGAGGCGATGTTGCATGGCTGAATCGATGCACGCAAAATGTTTCCAAAATACGTTTGGAGTAGTGGAAACACCAATAGTACAGAGCATATGTCTGGACTGGGTGAATTACACGTTCCTCTTTGTAGCCAAAGAACTGGTATACAGGAAAATAGTAGAAGATAGGATAGAGGACCAAAGGACCCAAATACTCCCAAAAGAAGAGAATACGGTAGGACAATTGTGGACCAAGATCCTTGAAAAGTACAGTCAAATTGTCAGGGCCTCCATTGGAAAATTCTTTGAGACTCTTCTTAGAGTTGAGAACAACCGGCCTCTCTTTTAATCCAGGTTGAACAGGGAGGGTAAGTCGCTGCCTTGCTGGATGGAACTTTTTGGCTGTTGATGTAAAGCTTGCAGTCAGGTTACTATAACAATATCATATCCCTAGCTACCCTTGCAGAATACAAACATAAATTTATCTTTATCTTCTATTAAGCTATTTTATACTACTTAAGGGAGAGAGGAGAAGAAAGATGGCGGGAGGTTCGAGATGGACTAGAGTTAGGAGATCGGAGCAAGTTAGAACAGATATCAGGAATCACAGCATCTAGTTTACAAACACAGAGACCAGTATAGGTTATCAACCTATAACTTGATGCAGGATAAGATGGGAATACACGCATTTATATTTATTGAATAAAGCTTATTGTCCCTTTTGGGTTTTTCTTCTTAGGGTCTTCTTATTCTTGCAAGTTTTAGCAGATTTTCCTTCTAAATTCTAATCTTACATTATTCCATATACCCTAGGTTATAACTCCAAACAAAACTTCAAGGCAAGCTCTATTTGAAATCCTTTCAATTCTGACATAAAGAATTCAACCCACTGGCATACCAAACGCAATGTACAATCACAACTCTCTTCAAGACATGCATGGTATTAACACCTCATTACCTTAACTAATATTGACTTACGTGATTTATGAAACCTTTCATACAAAAACATAATATCAACATCACATTGCAGTGGATTGATTAAGCGTACTGCACCAGTAAAACTGAAACTAATTTAAACCATACATTCAAATATTCTTCTTTTATGCCTCTCAAGATAATATAAATCTAAAGTCAAAGTTAATGCATATATAAAGGACCACCATGTACAAACAAAATGGACCATGAACTGAAAAACCAATTTGAGGCAATTAGCCTCTTGCAAAATCAACAGAATAATATTTTAATGAAAACATTTTCTAAAAAATTAGGAATGATTAGATGTTGAGTAAGTGTTGGCATAAGATAAAGATAACTTCTATAATAAGACAGATTACCTATTAAATAATTTGTGATTCTTAATGGAAACTATATCCAAATGTTGGTAGCTCAAGCTGAATCCTGTCAAAATGTTGACGGTATTTAATCTTCTTTATTTCTATAACTTCCCTTTTAAACTATTTTCCCTTGATAGCTAGTAAGAGATGAAGGATGTACTATTGGATTTATCTTGGTTTCTAAAACAGCTTGCCAAGACTCAATCACTTAACTATCAAGTTTAGACTTTGACAGATCTACACCAAAAATTATGCCCCAAGGACACGTCAAGAATTCAAACAAGCAAAAGACCAGAAATTACTCTCATGATTCAAAATCAGAAATAATGGCACTCCTAAAGAGCCCAAGATCAAACAAGCACAAATAAAAGTAACACATCTGAAAAAAGATTCAAAATCAATACTGTTACCAAAACGAGCTAGTACTTAATCGTAACAGTCTTAACTTATCTATCATATAGATTGATGGTCTAATAGCACTACATAACCCCTATTCCACCTTAGTTTCATTTTAAACAATGTAGGACTTTTTACCGCTACCAATCAGCACTTACTTCGCTGATGAATCGCCTGCTGAAGATCAGCCACAGTAGCCTGCAGAACAGCACAAAGATAACCCAAACAGAGATGCAATCAAATGAGCTAGAATAGAGTTTTGCGATGGCCAATAGTTTACATTAAGAGTTTTTCCCACTTAAAATCTATTCAAGTAAGTTCTCGCACATGGAAAGGGATTTCATTTCCATCCTCCAAAAACCGCAACATATAATCAAAAGGAAAAGAAATGGAAAATCAATTCAATCTCGTGTTCATCCACAACATAAAAACCCACTTAGTGATAAACCTACAAAATTACAAATCCTATTTAGCAGAAAGGAAAAGGATAAGAGAGAAGAAAAGAAGAAGACATACTGAATCACAGAGCTCGAGGCCTCCTTTGATAACTTCTCGACCGCTGCGTGAGATAACCGTGACCCTCATCGTTGAGACCAATTTCAAACGAGATCCAACTACAAATTAAAGGATGGGCAACAAAATTGCAAGGCATGCAAGGTCTAATATAAGAAGATGAGAAATTGACACAGTTGGAGTGTGTGCGTAGGAGAGAGTTAGGGAGGTGATATTAATGGTGTATGGTTGGGGTTGGAGACCGAACCACATTACCTTTTTATTTTTCTTTTTTTATCAGTTTAATTGAATACGATAATCCCTTCCTATATACATATTAAGTTTAATTAAAAAAAATATATGTTATAAAAAAGTCTATATTAATTATATGCGATAACTCCTACTTACATTAAAATTTATTTTTATCCTAAAAAATTATATTGTCTATTTTTTAAGAAAGTAATGTATAAGTTAAAGGAATCTATTAATCATTTTAAAAAAATATGTAATTTAATCAATTATTTTTATTAAAAAAACAAAAAAAATTAATTTTTATTAATATTTTAAATAAAATAATATTTTTTTATTGATAAATAAAGATATAATACAAGTAAATTTTTGTCATGATCATTTATTTTAAAAACTATTAAAATAATGAATTAATAACTAAATAGTTATCATAAAATCAATAAAATATTAAATAAATAGTAAATTTTGTTATTTTTTAATATATTTTACAAAAATATAAAAAACTAAATAATATATTAAATAAATAGTAAATTTTGTTATTCTTTGATATATTTTACAAAAATTATAAAAGATTAAATAATATAGAATTCTCTTGGATCGTGTTATTTGTTACATTTAATCTCTTATATTATAAACGTGTTACTTATTCTTTTTGCTTTGTGAAAATTAATAATTAAAAATAAATTATGTTATTTTAGTAATGATTCTATTAAACGACTAATATAGTAATAAAATCATAATTTTTTTCAATAATAATTAATAATCATTTCATTTAATAAAATACAAAGCTACCATTAGAATCAACAATCAAAGTATCAAATACATTATATATCTTGATATGAAATAAAAATTAACACATTATGTAACACCAATATTTTAGTGAGTGAATATAAATGCATTCAATATTAATTTCATATTAGAATTTACTTTAATGATTTATTGTAATAATTAAAAGAATAATTCTTTAATAACAATGAAAATTAAAATAAACTTGATTACAATGATTCTCGTAAACTAAAAAAAATTATTATTTTAAGAAACAATTTAACCACATAAAAGCAAACAAAACAATAACAAAAAATACAACACCTTCGAGTTTTTAAACAATCCAAAAACTACAAGAAAACAAACTCAACCCCACAGAGTTGAGCTGAAACCACTTGAAACAGCCTGAAACAACCACAACTGAAGCATCCATAGCTGGAGCAAACAATGCCAAAGAAGTAGACCCACGCCATTCCTTGAATCACTGTACGCACCACACGTTGCCACCAGCAGCAACTAGCTAAGACACAAAACAAAAACTTCAGCAACCTTAGAAGCTAGTGAAACTGATACAAAACAAAGCTGTTGCTGCAAAGGCCCAAAACGAAACTGACGTAAAACAAAACTGACACTAAAGTCTTACTGATCCAAAACCAAAAACGAAGAAAGGATTAGACCGGGTCGAAGATGGTTGATGGAATAATACAGAAGAAAAGCAAAAATGGTGAAAGCCACGGATTCAAAAAGAATAAGTAAAAAAGGATAAAACCCTAACGGTTGAAGAGAGCCGCTGACTCTCAAACGGTTGAGGAAAAAATGTGTTCTATCATAAATTAATTAAAGTTACAATTAATATAAAAAAAATTTAACAAAATATTTATATTTTTTAATCATTACTGTTTTATTTTTAATATTATTTTAATTTTTAATTTTTAATTTTTAAAAAATAAATAAATATAAATAAATTTTATTTGAATTTTATTATTATTTATTTTTCTTAAACCATTGTGAATTCATTTTCACTTTTATATTTGTTAAAATTCGTATTTTAATCGTATTTTAATTACTTTGAAATTTCATATAAAATCGATTAAACTAGAGGGTGTGAATAATTTATTTTTAAATTTTATTAATTTATAATTTAATAACTTAAATAAAACGAAAAATCATGCAAACGTGTGTAAATATAAAGCGTAAAAATTAAAGAATAATACAAATATTTTTAGTAAAAAACAACTTAAACTATAATTATGATCTAAGAGAAAAATTATCGATCTATTAGACCATCAAAATTTATACTATGAAAGCCAAATGTTTAAGTACAAATCAATCTTATGTTATCCTATTTAGGATACTCTTATAATATACCTTACTTAGTAGCTTTTATTTTATTTTTATAATTTTCAGAATTAATGTGAGTGATATCAAAACCAACATTCCAATGAACTCCCTACCAATTAGACATGTTCACGGAACAACTACAACCAGAATCAGTATAAAAAACACAAATATTCATATGTATAAGTAAATTATTAACGAATTATGCATAATGTATACCCTAAATCTATAAAAGGGACAATTTACATTGAAAAATGTTATTTAGAAAGAAAAAAAAGCTTTATAAAAATTAACAATTTTTTTGACTTATATTCAAATATAATTAATTTTTTAGAAGGAAAGTTTTTTTGAAGGGCTAGAAGTGTATATTTGGACAAAAAATAAATTACGGTTTAAAAAAGATACAAATACTTAAAACTTAGTGAATTAAATAAAAAATTTTGAAAACTTGAAATATTTAAGATATCAATATATTAAAGTGTGATACTTCTAAAATAACGTACCCGAACTAATCTATACATTTAAGTTTTTATTTTGGAAAAAGAATATGCAATTAAGAAATTTTTTATTTTTTTATTTATAAAATTGTTTCTTGATGCACATAAAAAAAAATATGAATCATTATTCTATAACTAAAATCTTTAATTTAAATGAATCTATTTATCCTTACAAAGAGGCATATTGTAATTTTTTGTAAACTTACAAGCAATTGTCCAATCTCAAAAATAATTAACCTCAGTGATGGTAAATAAGTGCATTTATATATGAATATCATATTTGTATTATTCAAACATTCAGTGCTACTGTTTTTATCTCTAATGTCCGATTCAAGTGTTTGCTTTTTTTTTTAAGCTAAAAACTTTCTATTTTTTTATTTATTTTATTATATTTTAATTATATTGAATTCTTGTGTTTATTCTAATTTATTTTATTATATTTTAATTATATTGAATTCTTGTGTTTATTCTTGCAATGTCCATGTTATGTTTTTTTAAGAGGGATTCTTATTAGTATTTTTAGAATCAATAATTGACTCCTATACCATATTAATTTGTAGAGTGCATAAACTTCATGCAAATCTTAAAAAATTAACACTATATGTTACCTATAAATACCACATTAACTTTATTTTTAAGTAATTTGTGACTTTTTTTTTTTACTTTTAACATTTTGTAAAGTGCGTGTATTTTGGGAAAATCGTGGTTGTACAAACAAAAATATGTTGTAAGCGCGTGGTAGAAAAATCAAAATTGTAACCATAATCAATTATTATTTTGGATAGAACAAAAATTATGTTATTGTTCCATGTGAGGTAACAATAATAATAACTTTGTTTTTTTTTCTCTTTAATTCTTAAACTGGTCGCCAATAATACCCAAATTCGCAATAACATTTCTAAATTTTCTTTTCTTTTTTCCTAAATCAATAACATATCAAGTTGTTGTTTTTATTTTTTCAAGAAAAAAAATCTCTACAATCTACACGACTTAACCACTATTTTTATCGGTTATAAAACATATATATCTTAAATTAACAGAATATGAAGCTGCTTTAGTAAGAATGTTAACCAATTGACTTAATTTTTGGCAATTCTAATGAATTTTTTTCTAATTTTTCCTTAATAAAAAACCGATCAACTTCAACATGTTTTGTACGATCGTGTTGAACTGGATTATGAGCAATATCACATATTGTTTTATTGTCACAAAATAACTTAATTGATTCTTTAGAAGGATACCCCAAATCTTTTAAGAGAAATTGTAACCACAAGGCCTCACAAAGCCCACAAGGCCTCACAAAGCCCACATGCCTCTGTATTCAGCCTCTGCGCTTGAAAGGGCAAAAACATGTTGTTTCTTACTTCTCTATGTTACAAGGTTTCCCCCTACAAAAGTGAAGTAACCTGATGTAGATCGCCTATCATTTATTGATCCAGCCCAATCAGTATCAGTATATACTTCAATTCTTTGGAACTCTGAGTTTTTAGTAAACAATACTTATTTTCTAGGAGCAGACTTTAAATACCTCAAAATACAAATAACTGCACTCATATGTTGTTCTCCAGGATTATGCATAAATTGACTGACAATACTTAAAGCATAGGCAAGATATGGTCTTGTGTGTACCAAATACATCAACCTTCCAACAAGCCTTTGGTATCTTTCTTTATTTGTTGGAACTTGATCAACCTTGATACATAACTTTAATCTTTCCTCTACTGGTGTATTAGCTGGTTGACATGCCAACATACCAGTTTCTTTTAATAAATCTAAGGCATACTTTCTTTGAGATAAGAAGATTCCTTCTTTTGATCGAGAAACCTCAATCCCAAGAAAATATTTTAAGGAACCAAGGTCTTTCATTTCAAATTCCTTGGAAAAATAACTTTGGAGAGCTTTCCTTTCTTCAAGATCATTTCCTGTTACTATCATATCATCAACATATACAATAAGTGCAGTGATCTTACCATACCTTTTTTTCAGAAATAAAGTATGGTCTGAATTGCTTTGCTTGTAGCCAAATGCCTTCATTGATTTTGTGAACCTACCAAACCATGCTATTGGGGATTGTTTCAATCCATACAATGATTTTTTTTAATTTACACACCTTTTCATCATGGATTTGGATTTTCTTGATTCCTGGTGATAAATCCATGTAGACTTCTTCAATTAAATCTCCATGTAGAAAGGCATTTTTTACATCAAACTGATATAATGGCCAATCTAAATTTGCAGCTAGAGATACCAAGACTCGAACAGTGTTAATTTTGGCTACAGACGTAAATGTTTTTGTATAGTCGATCACATAAGTCTGAGTGTATCCTTTTGCCACCAATCTTGCTTTATAGCATTCAATCATACCATCTGCTTAATACTTTACTGAAAAAATCCATCGACATCCAACAATTTTCTTTGTTGGTGGACGATCGACAAGTTCCCAAATTCTATTTATTTCTAAGGATCTTAATTCTTCATTCATAGCATCTTTCCATTTTGGTCCAGCAAAAGCTTCCTGCACACTGTTAGGAATAGATAAAGCAGATAATTGATTCACAAATGATACATTTGATTTTGGCAAACGATGTTTAGACATATAGTTACTCATAGGATATTTGACTTTACTAGAAATCTCAGGTTCATACATGGCTTTAGGAATACCTCTGTTATGACGTGATGGAAGTATTTTTCTGGCTGGTTCAATAGTTGGAACATTCCCAACAAACGATTGGTTAGGTATATCAGCAACTTGTGGAGAAGGAAACTCGTACTCACTTTGTGGTAGTAAGGAACTTGCTTGATGATCTTGAAATTGATGAGAACTTGATTCCATTTCCCTTGAGTCTTTTCTATATTGAGATTTATTACCATCTGAATTCAAGTTATTTGTATTTTCCTCACATATAATGCCTTTCTTCATAAGGAAACAATTTATATGTAAGGGTCTGAATTTCAGCATGGTTGTACTCCCCCTAAAATTCAGGTGTAGATGAGAAATACATTGTATCTTCATGAAAAATAACATATATGGTGGTAATCATTTGTTTTGTAGGAGGATGATAACACCGATACCCTTTTTGTTGTATGGAAAATCCCATAAAAACACAACGTATTGCTCGTGGATCCAACTTGCTACGTTGTTGTTTATATAGGTGTACAAATGCCACACAACCAAAGACATGAGGAGGTAAATTGGGAACACTTGGTGCAACAATTGCTTCAGTGATGGCTTGTAGTGGTGTTTGAAAGTTAATGGGACTGGAAGGTACCCGATTGATCAAATATGCAACAGAAGTAATTGCTTCCCCCCAATAAGGTAATGACATATTAGCTTCGATCAATAAGGCACGAACAACTTCCAACAAATGTTGATTTTTTCTTTCTACAACTCTGTTTTGTTGAGGTGTATCAACATAAGTAGTTTGATGAATAATCCCTTCTGTTTTAAGATATTCTTGAAGCTCAGAACTTTTATATTATCCTCCATTGTCACTTCGTAAAACTTGAATCTCTGTTTTATATTGAGTACGAACCATTTTATGAAATTTTCTAAATAATACGTTTACCTCACTTTTAGATTTCATTAAACAGACCCAAGTCATTCTACTAAAATCATCAATAAATGTAACAAACCAACGTGATCCTCCCAAAGTAGAGACTTTGGTAGGACCCCATACATCAGAATGTATAACCATAAACAGAAATGGACTTTTATTTAAGGTTACAGGAAATAAGGAACGATGAATTTTTGCTAGTTTACAGAAATCATAATTTAAAGTAGAAAGATCTAAGCTCAAAAATAAACTTGGAAATAATTTCTTTAAATATCCAAAAGAAGCATGACCCAATCTCCTATGCCATAGCCATATATTTGATTCACCCTTTTTAGATCAAGTTGTTACCAATGCATGATTTGTTGAATCCAAGTCCAAATAATACAGGTTTCCTTGCCTAACACCACGACCAATCGTTTGTTTTGTTTAAATGTCCTTAAAACACACAAAAGTCAAGCCAAAAAAAAACAAAACAAGATAAAGCAGAGGTTATTTGAGAAATAGATATAAGGTTATACTCTAAAGAGGGAACAACTAGTACTGAGTCTAAATTCAAAGTACTAGTGAGAGACAAAGATCTTTCCCCAATGACTAAGGTTGTGTTACCATTGGTAGTGCAAACAGTTTTATGTGAGGATGGTTTTGAGATTTGTCTAGAATCGAATGTCATATGATCAATTGCACCTGAATCAATTATCCATGTATTATTAAAAACAAGAGAAAAAGTTTTAAGTATCTTACCAACATTTGCTGAGGAGTTTGCAACACGATCCTTTGTTGTTTCAACAATAGTGGCAGTAGACATCTGTTGTGGATTTTTCTTCCGAGAGTCACGGTTGTGATCCCACCAATCAGGATATCCCACAAGTTCAAAACATTATTCTTTAGTATGACCCTTTTGATGACAATGGGTACATTTAAATGATGATTTATTAGTCACCCTTCGTTCTTGCTGATTGGAAAAAGAACGATTTTTAGAAATCATGGCGGAAGCGTCAATGTCTCCAGATTTTTCCTTCAATGAGATTCGACGTACTACCTCCTGTCAAATCAAAGAATAACAACCTTCTAAATCTGGGATAGTTTCTTTTCGCAAAATTTCTCCACGAACTTGCTCAAATTCATCATCTAATCCAGCAAGAAAAATATGTATCCTTAGTCTTTCAACAGACTCTTGATATGATATTAGATCATTAGGGTCTTTCATGACCACCTTATCACGATGGTCTAGCTCTTGGAAAATTTCAGTCAACTCTCCATAATACTCTTAAAGTGATTTTCCATTTTGTCTGGAAGTAAATGATTTTTGGTTTAAGACAAATACCTGTAATTCGTCACTTCCATTATAGAATGCTTTTGCCAAAGCACCCCAAATTTCAAGAGCAGTAGGTATGCATAAATATCGCTTTATGATTTCTGGACTCATTGACATAAGGATCCATCTCTTCACTTTTTGATTTTATGCATACCACTTGTTATAATTATTTGATGTTTTTTCTGGTTGCAAATTTTTGTCATGAATATAAGAGAGTTTTTCTCTCTCTGCAATATGCATTTCTATTATTTGAGACTAAATATTATAATTAGTCTCAATAAGAACAATTCTAGCATTAAACACACCTTCAGACTGAACCGATTGTACAAAAATTAGAGATGATTGCTCCATAAGTAATGAAATTATACTCTATCTCATGATATTATGGTAAACAAACTAGAAAAAGGTCTAATAATTTTAGAATTGATTTTTTTAAATGCACTAAACCGGATAAAAGACCACAAAACCGGGTAAAAATTGGTTTAAAAACATGAAAAACTGGACCGGATCAGTTTTAGACATCCAGAATCGAAAAAAAAACTGGGTTCAGACCTTTAAAAGGGACCGAACCGGCCAAAAATGGAAAAACTGTGAAAAACCGAGTTCAGACTGAACCGCTAGTTGAACCAACCTGAGCCGAACCGATGCGGGCCGGCTATGCCCTCGAACGAAGCTGCGCCAAACCGAGCCGCGCCGAACCAAAATGAGCCGCGTCGAACCAAAATGAGCCGCGCCAAAACAGCCGAGTCGATCCGAATTGAATGACACGTCATCGTCTTCAACCTCCACACGGAGCATGAAGGCGCGTAGAGCGCGTGAAGAATGTTTCTTTCACTTCAGGCGGCGTGTGGGGACACGTGTTATACTTTTCTGCTACTTTATTTTTACCAAAATGTTCAAAATTGTGTTTAGAATAATCTGGTAAAATTAGGTGGGACAAATACCGCTTCAAAAATGATGTTTGTAATTAATATTTGTAAGGGTGTTTGAATGAGATTTTTTTCACGAGAAGAAATATTTTTAGAGAAAGAAATCTCTGTTTTAGAGAAAGAAATCTCTGTTTTAGAGAAGAAGAGTTTCAAATTTGTATAATGCAACGACTTGGCTCTGATAACATGAAGAAATCAATATTTGAAGAAATAATTAGAAGAGAAAATCAATGTTTTCTGAGTATATTTTCTTAATTTGTATTGGATATTTACATTGTTTATATAGACAAATATCAATTACTATTTGACCAACCACCATGATTGAATTGCATGGTTTACAACTACTTGGTAGGCGTCGTGTATATTGGAAAAAATGTTTGGCGTCGGTGCAGTGTTTGTTGAATTGTGTTGCAGTGTTTGTTGAATTCAACACTCCCCCTCAAGTTGGTGCATAGATGTCTTTCATGCCCAACTTGACTGAAACTTCTGTGAATACTCGATATGAGACTACTTTAGTGAGGATGTCAAGTCCCACATCGATTGATCACTAGGTTTCCGCTGCACTTATAAGTCTATGGCTACCCTCCCTCTTTAAGAGCTCTTTTGGAGGGAGTAAGGCCAAAAATTTCTTCATGGTATCAGAGCCAGGTGATCGGTCGGTACCTGGCCGGTTGTAAGGGATGAACCCTGCGCCGGTGTGAAGGGAGGCGATCCATATCCCTGGTCGGAAATCGATGTGAGGGGGAGTGTTAAATTCCCACATCGATTGATCACTAGGTTTCTGCTGCACTTATAATTCTATGACAATCCTCCCTCTTTGAGAGCTCTTTTGGAATGAGTTAGGCCATGAATTTTTTCAACAGTAGCAAATGCAAATGCAAAGAGAAGAGTAGAGAAAGAAGCATAAATCTTTTGGAAAGTAGATTCAATATCACTTGACCCTCTTAATTCTTGCTTTTCTCCTATGACTATAAATCCTGCAACTGCTCATGTTGCTAATACAATTGTTAAAGCCTTATCCCCGATACAATAGTTGATTACCTGTTTCTTCACTTTTCTTTTTTATGTCACGTATTGTAACCACTATTTGATACATTGAGTACCCAATTCCAACTATTATTGCGCTTGCCATGTACCTATATATCCTAATAATTAATTTGAATTTACGTATTGGAAACAAAATTATTTAATTAAAAAAAGTACGTAATTAAGCTTACCTATATCCAACAACGTTATAGAAATAGAGGGTGTATCTTCCATAAGTGTACTCAATTTCAAGCTTAACATTGATGACGAGGATTATGAATGATAACAAGAGTAAACATATGGTAAAGATCCTCAATGCAAGATTGAAAACTCGACATGTCTTGGACTTAAAAATAAAATTAGAGGAGTCCTGCATATTTTAAAGTATTGATTGTATGTTATTAATGATACAACATAGAGAGCAATTTTAGAGTCCCTTTTATATATAAAAGAGAAATTTACATTTGAGATAATAAGTAACAATTAATTTTCGAACGATGGTATAAATTCGAACGTTGTCATAGACATGAATGGATGTATAATAGCGATTAATTTTATACTAAGTTAAAAACATAATAGATACATGTAACTTAACGTGTTTTGTTGAGAAATATTTATAATAAATAACTCTAAATTTATTAATATTATATTCAAAAAAGTAAAAAAACTATTTGTATTATACCATTTATAACGCATTTTAAAGACAACTCACAAATTGAAGAGAAATACAAACACCCAAAGGGAAAGCTCTCAACTCACGCTTAAATTAAGAATATAAAGACTTATTTGTTTTTGATGGAATGATTAAACCAAATGTAAGGTAGGTTATTTAT
Organism: Hippophae rhamnoides; assembly: GCA_033030585.1. Taxonomy (NCBI): domain Eukaryota; kingdom Viridiplantae; phylum Streptophyta; class Magnoliopsida; order Rosales; family Elaeagnaceae; genus Hippophae; species Hippophae rhamnoides. Next base: position 74,484,382 of record CM065427.1, read on the forward strand.
AGTTCTCATCATGAAATTTATACCACACAAATATAAAACTAGAAAATAATACTAACCACACAAATCTTATCTACACACTTCTCTTTTCTACAATCTTAAACCACTTCATTTATTTCTACAACATCTTTAATTATTATGTTGACGTTGATTTTCAACATGTTTGAACTTATATAACTTAAATGATGAATCAAGATAACATGATACTAGTTTTTTTAATAAATAAATTTTTTTTTTTTTGTAAAAAAAAAAACTACCAATTACGTTTCTCGTATTAGTTTTATGGGTTCCTAAGTAAGCTCGAAATAGTCTATTGATGGGCAACCGTAATCATTAAACAAGGTTTTCTTTGTATTCATGTTAATTGTCTTTTATAATTTGTGTCCATATTGAAATTTCGCTTATGTATAATCAAACTGGACGTTTTGCCGGCAGCAAATTAATTGTCTTTTTTTTTTTGTCATATTTACGAAATAATAAAACATAAATGGTATAATATTGTCACAGTTTTTTTTTTTAAATTGTGGCAACAAAATTGTTTAAATTTTTTATTTTATCATTATAATTGATTAAACTTTATTATCATTTTATTAAATAAAATTATCATTAATAAAAAAAATATCATTATTTCCAAATTTTGACTAGATTTACGAACCTTTCTATTGTCCAATTGTAGTTTGTTAATGATTTGATATGTTAAAAGACTTTTTAGCAACTAATTTTCTTAAAGTTTCGTCATTACAATAAATAGACTTAGATTTGTCTTAACTTCTATAATAACTTTAAAAACTAAAACATTGTCTTATTCAGATTAAAATGTTGTTACAAAAATAATAATTTACATCTATAGCAGCAACAAACGGGAAGATCACAAAGAATATAAAGGGAAGAAGCAACAAACACACATCGAAACAATTAAAACGTTCCTACATCTTATTACTCCCCTATTTATTTTTATTTTTTCTTAGTTAGAAATTCTCTTGGGGAGTGCGTAGGAAGAGATGACTGAAGATATGGCAGTGCATACAAATGCAAGGAGGAGGAGACTGCATGAAGCCCATACTTTTTCGTAGAAAGGTTGGCCCAATTCCAATCCCGATACATCCAAAATTGCCTTAATATCTTTGGTTACCCCAAACCCTGCTGCCGAACCTGTGGCTATTATGTATGATAATATCTGCACACGCCACAATCAATCAATTTTTCTTAAATAAATATTATATAATACTATTATAATTATTTTTATTTTAAATTAAACAATATTTTATTCTCTTTTGAATTATAATTTTTTATATAACTCAAATTTTAAACTTTCAACGTATTCAAATAAACTATCATAAAAATACGTATAATTTAAAAAGTATAACTAATTTTTGACAAGTAATCATCTTATTAACTCATCAAAGAATACTAATAGGCAAGATAATAAATTTGAATGGAAAAATGCTAAACTTTGTAACTTGATTTAAGGGTATATATACAAATTGATAATAACTTAATCTAAAATTCTTTTAAATACAAAATGCCAAAGCAAAGAGATTGTCTCCGTTGATGTATAGAATCAAATTATGACCAATCATTTAAAAGGCATTGAAAAGTTGATGAGGTTGTACCTTGTCGCCGTAGAAGTCAAGTAGAGGATTGCCTGCACTTTTGCTTACTAGGTTATAGATGGATAAAGCTAGCTGCAATAAGGTGTATGCAGTTCCCGTAACAATCGAAGCAAGCATGTATCTACAAAAAGTTTATGGTTTTAGTGCTAATTTCAAACAATTTTTACATATTAATACAAAGTTTAAATCTATATTATTTTAGTATAAATATGTTTAAATTTTTAATATATAATAAGTTTTTAAAGATTAAGTCTTTAAAATTTAGGCTATGTATATGTTTCTTCTATGTGTGATCAATTTGTCACACAATTGTTTAACTTTTGGATGTAAGGGTTAAATGAAAATTGAGTTACTGAATTATTATTATTATTATTATTATTATTATTATTATTAATAAAATCTGTTAAAAATTTAAGTCTAATTCATTCCAATAAAATCTTATTGAGTAAAATGTGGTTCAAACTTATAAGCATCATTACAATCTTATTCCTGGTCGACGTGTGACAAATATATTTAACAATCATCCTTCACACGGTAAATAAAGGTGGACATAAATACAAAGGTGAGACTATGATAAAATCCAGTATCCAAATACATAGAGACCAAGAATATAACTCTGATACTATGTTAGAAATTTAGGTTTAATTCAACCGAATAATATCTTATTGAATAAAAAGTTGTCTAAACTTATAAACAATATTATTGTCTTGTTCTTGACCGACGTGAAATAAGGATATTTAACAATTAAATTGATTATTTATGAAATAATATATAAGCATTCAAATTAATTGATAAATAAAAAAAATAAGTAAATATCTTATCATATATATATATATATATATAAATAACAATGATGAATATATAATTAATGGGTTACCGATAGGCACAAACTTCCTTAAACTTGAATTTGGATTCAGTGCCGTCTTCGAATTCAATGGTCTTTGAAGTGGTGATGAGCAAAACAAGAGATATGAAAAGGAGGACTAGCGTAAATGCCCTCAATACAAGATCGGTAATCCGTAAAGCTGCAGATTGTGCCATTTCTTTACTAAGCAAATACCAAACACACAGTCACACTTTTAATTTCCTCTACTGCATAAATACTGGTTTGGACTTGCATATATATATAGACCTAATAAGTCAGCCTAAACATTAAGTTTTTTTTTAATATATATATATATATATATATATATATATATATATATATATATATATATATATATATATATATATATATATATATATATATTCAATTGGAAGTTAGCCAGCTTATACTTATACAAGTAGGCACACAAAGAGCACCAGCTTGGGGTTGGCGTTTACTTGCCACTACGCCTTATATATATCAAACTCAATGTATATTACCAATAGGGAAAAAAAAATAGTGCAATATATATTAAAAAAAAATGAGTAGCTAGTCAATTATATTTTCTCCACTGATTAGGGAAAAAAAATAAAAATAGTGCACTAAGGTGTAACTATATTTAAATATAATTACACCTTAGTTTAAATAGTTAGAAGAATTAAACTATACATACTGTTTTTATATTTATATAAATATAATTAGAATAAAATTTCATCAAATCAAACCTAGAGTAATAATTGGTAGCCACTTAAAGAGTGAGTAAATTATTTTTTGTTTCCCGGCTAATAAATAGCACCACGTACAAGTACAAAAAGACTTATTTTGCTTTTAAGCTCGAAAAAAATAAAATTTTATGAGTCATATTCATAAATATTGTATACTTTAATTTTGAAGGATATACTATCAATACTTACATTAAAATAAGGTCAAATATAACCACGTATGCATGTTCTCCACCGTAACTTGCTCACGTAAAATGAATAGTCAATTAGAATGTTTTTATACTTATAAATTTAAAAAAAAAATTAAACTTTAGTTCCAAAAACTTGAAACTATAAGATTTATTTACGTTCTTTTTAGAATTAAAAATGAACTACTTGAAGATTAAAGTATATTTTTTAAAAAATATTTATAGAATTTAAAAATAAAAAAAATACAAAACTAATACTCTTCTTTGCCTTTAAAGCTATCACTGACGTACTTATCTTGTTAAAGAAAATGCATTACAATGACAAACGTAGTCTGACCCAAGGAATGGGTACGTAGAGTGTAGACAATTAGACCAATATAAAAGAGAGTGAATAAATATAGATATTTAATTTTATAAATTTGTATTTCATTTTGTCATTAACAATTTTTTTTTGTTTTAATGCATTTATTTCAAATTTGAAAAATAAGTTAAAATTGTACCGTAATGATGAGAATAAACATGATAAATAATTTCATTTTTCTTATAATTTAGTCTATTAGTTTTTTGATTTAACATATTTATTCCCTTTTAATTAAAGTTTTTCAATTTAAAAAACTAAGTTATCAAAATTTACCAAAAAAAATAAAAAATAATAATAATTAGGAGATCAAAGTAATAATTTGTAAAAACTAAAAATATTCAAATAGTACTATTATTTATCCCTACTTACGTGTAACGTGTGTTAGAATAAGGAAGAAAAAAATCAACTTAGAGGAGTTTATTTTATTTATGGGTGTTTTAGATAAATTATTGAAGTTTGACATTTCAAAGTTAAGTTTCCAATTATTATCTAAATAAATACCTTATCGTAAGGCCTAGCTACTTGGATTTTTTGTCAACTTGAAGTTATATACTATTTGTCGAATACGTACTTTCTCATCATTAAGGCAGATGATCGATTATCACATTATAATATAAGAATTATTTTATTAGGTGTCTAATTGGCTATCGATCCTCCTAAATCATGTACATTGACTTTACTAATTAGGTCAACGAAATTGCTATTAACTCCATCACTTAGCTTAATGTTCTTATTTCTCTGCATGTGAAAGGAACTAATTACAAGATGGAGGTGTTATTTAGCATGATCGGTAATTTGTGACTAAATATAGTTCAAACATCACTTACCTGATTTATTGAATGATGTTGTCCTTTAGTTATGTTAGTTATTAAAAAGGTAGACCATTTTTGTTATTTCTTTTTAGTAACAACAAAGCCTATTCAAGAAATTGTCATGTCATAGGCTTGATTCGTTAGAGAACCCTTTTATATGTTACATTTAACGGCTCTTGTCAATTTTTTTTAATGTTTATTGAAACAAAAAAAATTTACTTTTATTTCGTGATCACTTTTTGCAAAAATACTTTTATCTCGTAAGCTAAAAAATTTAAAACATTTTTATTTTATAAAAACAACAAATCTGATCTAATCCAATTAAGTAACTATTATCTTTATTATCATCCAATAATATTTATTATTGGAAGAATAATAATTTTCTTTAAATATAATATACAAATTTCAGTAACTATAACGTGTAATCATAAATAGGGGTGGATAACGAATCAAAACTAATTTTTTTTTGTTAATCTGAATCTGATCCAATTCAAACTCATTTGAAAATTTGAAGATTTGAAGATTTTCAATCTAAATTTAATCTGATGATATAATCAATCCGAATCAATCTGAATTCAAATATATTAGATTTTTTCTGATCGGATAAGGTTATATTGATATTGAATTTTATTTATGAATTATTGTCATATATAAAATACGATATATAGAAATTTAAAATTTAAAATATTATTTTGTAATAAATATTTTTATTTATTGTAACAACTAAAAAAATCAAAAGAATAAGAAACATGTTTGTATAAATATTAAATTATTATAAACATTTATATATATTTTTCAAGCTAAATTAATAATATAATATAATTATGGTATGCATAATATATAAATATAACATATTATAAAATAAAATATGCATTAATTTATAATTTAATAGTAATTCGATTTAGATCGGATACAACAGATTATAAAATTTGTTGATATAAATCGGAACGGATTGTATAATTTTCAATCCAAGTAAAAAATGTATCAATTTAATTCGATTTAGACAGATCAAATCAAATTTTTAAATTTAAGTAGATTAATTGAATTATTTACTCATTTTTAATCATATAATATTATTATCAAACTCGGACCAAAAATAAGCACAACATTAACAATAACAAATTCATATTAAAAACAAGAACAATAATAACTAAACCCTGGACAGGACAGAAATTCTATTACTCAACCAAACATTTTTAAAAAATATCAGTGGTCCATAGTTTTTAAAAAAAGTAGTGATTTAGTCTCTATTTTAGTTTTTAAATTTTGAAAAAAAAAGATATGTAATTTAGTTATAAAAAATACATCTAAGTAAGCTTTGGATTTTTAGAATAAGAATGTACATTTTTCAATTTTTATGTAACTATTTCGTTCTAATGGAAAGCACCAAAACTAAGATACCCATTTTACAAAAGCAATGAGACCACCTATGTCTCTAAAAAAAAAAGCAACATGGATTATAGGTATGTAACCCATTTGGTATGTACATATAAAATTAATCATCATTAAGACTTGAACTAAGACGAGAATTAGAAGAAAAGGACAGAAAAACAAGTATAATTAATAAAACGAATTGGTTGTGGATGCCCAGGCTAGAAAGTTGGAAGATAAGATAGATAATAAGGAAGAGAAGGCTAGAGGATGCCCAGGCTTTCTCATAAAATAGGCCGAAGTTATAACCAAACATTTCAAAAAACCTTTTTATATCTCTTGTCACTCCAAATCCTGTTGCTAACATATATGACATTATCTGCATCCATTAACAAACCAATTCTTATTTTTTTCTAGTCAAAATCTTAAAATAATAAATTAATTTTTTTACATTATCAAACAATTTCCTTTGACCCAAAAAAAAAAAAACAAAAACAACAACAACAACAACAACAATTTCTTGAAAACCAACACAAGCTTATAGATAGTTACTAGTTTTGGACACTTATTTAGTATAATATTATTATTTTATTGAAAATTATTTTATTTTTTAACTATTAAAATTAAAGTATATATAATTATTTAATATTATTTAAATAGTTTTATATTCATGTAGAAAAAAATGGCTTTATATTTAGAAAAAAATAAAACCCAAAACAAATGGATGTAAAAGAACATCTTTATTTTTATTATTGTTGTTAGAATCAGTATTATTTTATTAATTCTTTATCATGGAAGGAGTTTACTAGATAATAAATATTTATATTCTATTTTTAAAAAAAAATTGAAATTCTTAGAGAAAATAAATTTATGTAGGAAAATAAAAGCTTTATATTTAAGGGAAAAAATACTAAAACAAAATACAAGTAAAATAAAGTATAAATTTTTTATTTTTTAAATAACTTTATATTCATGTAGCAAAGAAAAAACTTTATAGTTTTTCATATCCTTTTATACGTGTGTTTAAATCTCTATCTTCGTGGAGGAGGAGTATTATGGTAAAAAGAAAGGTCCCACATTGAAACCAAGCTCTTGGCGATGATGTATTAAATCTCTCCTGCAGCTTCTACCTACCTGATGTGGAGGAGGAGTATTGTGGTAAAAGGAAAGGTCCCACATTAAAACCAAGCTCTTGGCGATGATGGATTAAAACTCTCCTGCAGCTCCTACTTGCCCGATGTGGAGGAGAAGTATTGTGGTAAAAGGAAAGGTCCCACATCGACAACAATAATTTTTTTTTCTATCGTAATCAGCATTTTTGTTAGTTTTACCTTTGATGCCTTGGCTTCTCATCGCTTCAACGATTTCTTAGATCCATAAATTTTATGGATCCAAAAAATTAAAAATAAAATGAAGGAGTAAATTAAGGATGTTGAACTCCTTAATTTATAAATCAAAACCTTAACTTTTCTGATCTTTAATTATATGGTTAATTCAAGTTGATGAAAAAGTAATTCTTAATTCAATGAATAAAACAAAGAATCTTTATTTGTTGAATTAATTGTAATTATTTGATATGTAAAATATGATAAGAATTAATACTTATAAAAAAATTATTAAATATCTAAAATAATTGTTGCATTTTTTTATAGTTTAAATTGTTTAGAGTTTCATTTTTTGATAAATTTTTATCATAATATCAAAACTATAATTAATATGTTAAATCTAAATAACCCAACCATAAAGAGTTTGATTAACACTGAAAAAGTTGATTTTATCACCGTAGAAATCAAACATAACATTGCTCACTTTGTTGAATACAAAGGTAGTTAATTGAAAACACTAACTGCAACAAGGCATATGCAGTGCTAAGTACGATCACAGAAAAGCAGGTATCTGACCAAGAGATACAAGTATGCTTTAATGAGCTAAAATTAACATCTGAAAAAAGAAGTTAAATTTGTAATTAAAATTAAATAAGACCTGCATAGGGAAATGAGAAAAAACAGAGACATATATTCTGAAAATATGAAAAATATTTCATTGAATGGGTAGATAAACTCTTTAACATTACAAATTCTTTAAGAATATTTCCTATAAATAATTTGCTTCATTTGCATTAGATATAGTATGAAGGAATAAGAGAGTATCCATAAAAAAAATATATTTATAATGATTATATCGTGAGTTACTATTTAGAGAAAAAAAATTATTTCTTATTTGTAAGTAATATTTTTTCTATTTTGTGAAGGGTTATTTCTCTTATTACAATAAAAATTAGAATTGTTATCTCATTTTAATTAGAGAGAAGATATTGTAATCGCAATTTTATAATAATAAAACTCTTTTATATTTCCATGTGTTTCTTTTTATCTCAATTTATTCATAAATTTTTCTACATAAAATATTTATATCTATTTTATTTTCATTATTATCAATTTTTGTAAATTAGTTTTAACTCAATAATTTTCCTAACATTGTTACCTTTTGATCTAAGCGAGCTATAAGCTTAGCCGGGTTTTTCTATCATGTATAGCTTAGTCGCTTGACTTGCGTTTGCTTGCGCCTACTGAATCAAAGTGCACATATAATTTATTCATTGTTCAAACTTCAAAGATACTTTGCCGGGCTTGGAAGCCACTATGAAGATAAACAAGCTTGGTCAAAACCAGACGTGAAATTGAGTTTTTTTTTTAAAACCACAAAGTTGAATCAAGAATCGCATATTGGTCTGTGCCATTGACTTTACCTATTTTTTTTTCTTTCTCTTTGTTTTGTTTTATATTTTCCTTTAGGAGTTTAACTGGCTTGGTATTTAAAAAATAAATGATGATATTAAATGTTAAATACACACTAATTTAAGATGACACTCAAATTTTTGTTATATTGTGATAGGTTACATAATTTTTTTGAAAAAAATAGTTTATTCATTTATAAAGTTATTAATTTACTCAAATTATTAATTTAATCAAATTAATAAAAAAAAATTGTAAACCTTAAATAAAAAAAATAGAAAAAATGTATTTATAATATATATATATATATATACATAGAATGTTATTAAAAAAATTCCATACATAGTGAATGTTAAACTTACCAAGTTCCATCGAAAAAATGCAAGGTAATAGTGTTATCTTATTAGACAGAGAATTATATTATATGATTCAAAATTTAGAATCATATGACATAATATCCAACTTGAAATCGATACCTTATCTAAACTAATAATAATATGATTTTGCCCTCCCATCTCAAGTATGTTTTTTAATCATAAAAAAAAGCCCAAATTTAAGTCGTCCAGGATTCATATATCCAATAGGCGATGCCCATATTTAACTAGAATGTTTTTAATTAATTCACTCATATTTCTTATAAGTACTATCATGCCCTTAATCATTCAAAATATATATTCATCGACTTCTTCTCCCCGTATTTTTCTTTCCTTTCCTTTCACTCTTCCTAACAGCCATCGTTATTTTTCTTTTACAAACTTTTATTTTGTTATTTATATTATTTGAAAATTTTCAATTTATTAGTTTTATTATTATTATTATTGTTATTATTGTTGTTGTTGTTGTTACAATTGAGTATTTATGTTATTGTAATATATTTAAATAAATTATTTCATTTAAAAAGTTTAAAAATTATCTTTTCTTTTCCCACGCTATCTTCCAATGAATGTTTGTAATTATTTTTTTCCTTTCACGTGTTTTCTTAACTGAGGAAAATAAATACCAGAGGAGAGGCCAAAGTTGTAAAATGTAACTAATAAGCATTATTACATATAATAAAATTCCATGGTTGACTGACACTTGACAATACGCGCCATGACTTTTGTCTACGTAGGCCATATCATTGTCTTGGTGGGAGGAGGGTCTTGTTTGCTAAAGAGCTCATTTAGAATCGTTGTGGTTTGGGAAAGGTTGATTTAGGATATTTAATCGTTTATGTAAGTTCTTGCTTGTTTTTATCCTAATGGAGTATTGATCCAAATAATAATAAAGATAATTAGTTTTGAGTATTTCTTGTGTTTTATCATGATATTTATTCATTTTTATTTCACTAAATATACAAAAATCACCCCATTTTAGTATAAATGAGATAAATTAATTACTTTTTAAACAAGGTGATTTCATTAAAATATATTTAATGATAGAAAAACTCTTATTTTACATTTATCTTATTTTTTTAATTTTAACTTCATTTTTTACCTATAAAATAAAAAAATATTAATATTTTTTTAGTTATATTCTCTACTCATTGTCACATAAATTTATTTTGACATAATAATTTATTCTCTTTATAGTTGAAAAAGAAAAGGAAATAAATACCAACCATCATAAAATATTTTCACAAAATAATTTATACTATGATGACTGGTATATTATAGTCTATTTTCTTTTTAGCTTTTGAGAGAAGAAATAGGATTAAAAAATATATCTAGAAAAATGGATAGAATGTGACTCAAAAATGATATGATATTTTCACCTTTGTAGTAGAAAAATGGCATCAAAATTGAACCATAAAAGAAGAAAATGGTATAAAAGAGAAAAAAAAATTAAAATAATAATTTTGTCACATTAAATATATTTTATTATTTTATTATAAATTTTTATTGATAAAATCACATTATATTATTAAAAAAAAGTGACTAATTTATCTCATTTTAAGCGAAAAAATAAAGTTACTAAAATATTTAATTAATACAATCAAAATAATGCAACATTATTTTTACTCCTAAAAATTATATAATCTTTGTTAAGAGAACTTTATCTTGAAAATTAAATAAAAGTGGTTTTTATTAAAATATAAAAATTAAACATGTTAAATTCATCCGATGAAAATCAATTCATCATATGGTTACGAAAACAAGTACACACTAAGATGGTTATGATAACAAACATAACTGCTACGTATTAATTTTAGATAATATTTTTTTAATATTTATTAAATAATATATTTATTTGAAAAAAAATTAAAATAATATTTATTATATTATATTATTTAAAATATTAATATTAATTTGTATGTTTAATTTATGTTATTAAGTAAAATAAAAATTAAATAAATATAATTATTTAAAGTATTGTATATTTTTATATTTTTATATAATTATATATATAATATAAATATACGTTCGAATTCAATTAAACATAAATTTTATACTTAATATATAGCTATTTATATACTATGTCTAATCACTTACATTTCTTTTATAAAAAAAAATGATCGAATTTTATTCACCGTTAAAATGTGATTCTTAACCGCAGTCAACATCGATCATATCAATTGTTAATTGACGACTACACGTTGGTCAACCCGATGTGACTAGTTACATTAGTCAATAATTAGACTACAATTAAAAAAAATTTAAATTAAAAAAAAAAGAACGGCGGGGAAATGCTTGTGAAAAAGATTTTTAGAATTATGTTTTGGTGTAATAAATAATATATCTTCTTCAAGTTTGTTTTACATAAAACATATTACCTTTTGATTTCTCTCTCAATAATAACAAACATAAAACTTAATTTGCTCCCTAACATACTCTAATTATCAAATTAAATTAAATTAAATTAAATCATAACACACGACGACAAAATTGTGGTCTAATATCTACTTTGTTATAGCTTTAATCCATTTTATGATCTTCAGTTAGTGCTCTCCATATTATCACCTACAAACAGCTGGTTGTACGGAGAAACATTATTTATAAGGAAATCTTTTTTTTTTATCTACATCTGCTTGACCAGGTCAAACATTAGGTACAATATGTCTTCTCAATTAAGTTTAAAATAAATTTTAAAATATGCATATATTATAAAAATATATCAAGTTAATTATAATTATAATATATTTATAATATATAATGTTATTTTTAATTACGTTTAATCGTTGTTTTGTAAATGGGTTGGGGTTTATGCGGACAGCAAATTAAGGCAACGTTTATAACAAAGTTAATTTAAATTTTTGGTTTTTAAAAATACTTTTTGATAACAATATTTTATTTAAGATATTAAAATATGACTATAAATATTATAAAGAATAATCAAATCGATATTTCCAAGCTTCCCAACATAAATGCTAGATAAGTGTATGTTCATGAGATTGCACTCAAATTAATTTATAGGTATTAAAAACATAATTTATATATAATAAATATATATTTTTAATTATATATACTTTTAAAAATAATAAAAAATATGCTAACTAAATTATATAAAAGAATAACGACTTAAAATAAATAAATCATAAATAAGACTCACCCCGATGACGTCGAGATATTTACGTTCAGTTACCGAAGAATGTAGCTTATTCTTTCTGTTGCATAGGATACCAATAATTACTGTGGTGAAAATTTTGCAAACTTGTATTTTGTCATATTTTCAGAGCAAAAAAGTAAGTGAATCAAATAAAGTAAAATATAAGCAATAAATTTTTAAAAAATTAATCTTAAAAATACGTACGACACTTATGTCTAGTGATATATAATATATTATTATTATTATTATTATTATAATTAATAAAATAAAAAAAAGAGTGATAAATCACTGTAATTTTATTATCTCCATTAATACGAAAATCAAACCTAATTAGTTAGTAAAAAACAAAGTTGAGATATCGATACTGAGCTGCACAGGAGGAGTACATTCAATTGATGCAAAAAAATTACGAACGGATCATATGGACTTTTGAAGACATAATAAATAAAATATTCATTGAATTATCTCAGCAATTGTGTCGTATTATGGTTCGCCAAATTCTGTAATTATAAATCACCAACAAATAATTTTTCCAGTATACTCGTCCTACTTTATTTATCATGTTGTACTATTGATTTCATATATACTTGATAAATTAAAGTCTTAGATTTAATAAAATTTAAAATAAATGATATATTTTAATTAAATTAATTTTTAAATACAATCAAAATCAAAATCAAAATCAATTTAATTTTAATTCCTTTAATTTCTGATTCTTCTAAATTCAATTATGATCCGTCAATGAAAAAATAAAATAAAATTGTATTTCAAACCAAGAAAAGTCTGAAAAAAAATTAATTACATGTGTTTAAGGAGTTGATGAAAAGAAATTCTCCTCATTTGATTTATTCTAAACTAAATATTGATAAATACATAAAAAAAAAATTTGTTGATTTTTTTCTCATTAAGTTAAGGTTTTAAAATGATTGGTTTTTAACAAATTTTATTATGATATTAGAGTTAAAAATAATGTGTTGAAATCCTAATAAATATTTAATATATATAGTGCATAAAGTAAATACTTATTCATAATAAAAAATGTATAAAAATATTAAATAATTTTTTTTCCTACTTAAAACAGATATTTTTTAGTAACTATGATCAAACAAAGAGAAATGTAGAATTTCTTTAGATTACATTTAAACTCAAAAGTAACTGCAATTTAAACAATAAATTAATTATAGTAATGCGATATACGTTATAGTCATATATTAAGTTCACCTACCTGTCCCGTTTTTTGTTTTATAAATTATCTACTAATTGTGCAGTGAAAATGAATTTTGCTCTAATTAATTACATCTCTCAATACTATTAAGATGTCAAAATCAATCTAACAAATATTATCTTCTTATTATATCAATCTCAGATGTGAGATGAAATCACAATTAAAATTAATATTATTATAATTTGTCCTAATTACTTAAAAATTATATTTTTTTTAGTTACTTAACTAAGACATTCCCTTTGATACCTAAAGATTTCTCTAATCTTACATACAATTTAGTACGATACCAGGTTAGAGATAGGAGGAATATTACTTTATACAGATATATATATATATATATATATATATATATATATATATATATATATATATATATATATATATATATATATACCAGTTGTTTCTGCATGTGAATACGGATTATTATTGTTAAGTGAAGATTTTATGTATTCTAGAAATGCCATGGTTAGAGAATCTATATCGCATATGATCGAGTACATGTGGAAGAACGTGACACTGAAGAACCCAAGAAGAAGAAGAACCCAAGAAGAAGAAGATAGCATATAGTGATATAGATATAATTAGAATCTGATAGGTAGATAAAGAATTAAAGGGTAGAATTAACATAGGACATAGACACTGTAATATAATTAGTAAATATATTGTATTGAAACAAAGAAGTCAGTTTAAAAGGTAAAGCTGCCTTAGAAATAGACTAGAGAACAATATCTTTCACGCTTATACATGTGGCTTTAGGCATCAACGTACATCTACAGACTAGCTATCTATCACATATATATCTGTCTGTCTGTCTATCTATCTATTTATCTTGGAATTCCGAGCTTAATTAATTTGATCTATCTATCTTTCTTTCTTTCTTTCTACACTACTTCTATTTCGTTCTTTTCATCCATTATTGGTCCTCTAGCTTTTCCACCCAAGAAAACTACAATTTCAGCCTGGCCTGGCCTGGCCTTCTTGAATCAAGTCTTTCAAATAAATCACTTTTTGACGGATGGATTATTATAGCTTTATTCCTTTTATTATCTTTGAGGGGAAAAAAAAAAAACAAATTGCTGCTTTGATTACCGCAAAAGCAGCAAATCCAAATCTCATCAGATTCCCTCCTCTTGATTTACAAAAGAAATTTCAAACCCAGACCCCGCTAGCTAACTAGCTAGCTGATATTTAAGTACAATTATCAGTCCTTATTTCTTAATCAAAGTTTAAATGTCATGAATCTCAGTCAACACATTAATATTTTTTATTACAACTAATTCTCATGGACGGAGACAAATTGAGCGTGCGATCAGATCTAATAAACAGGACTAATTAATTAGTTATAAAGTTAATTTAACTTATGTTAGTACAGATTTAAACAGTTAAAAACGTCTTTTGATCGATTAATATCAAACAAATTCACTTACTTTTTTTTTCTTTAATAATAAAAGATATTATTTTTATTGTTATATATATATTTTAACGAGATATTATTCTCTCGTAATTAAATTTTAAATTAATAATTATTATTATAATACATTATTTATAAATTAGAAATATTTATGCTCGTATTCTTTCTCTTATAATATATATAAAAAATATCTATAAAAAAAATAATATTTTTATATTTATAATTTCACTATAGTTTTGGTTAATAATTCAAAGTAGAAATCTTGTGGAAATAAATTACTAAAAAGCAAACATCATATAGTTAATTTATATCCTCAATTAGAGGCACGAATTCATATTTCTTTCATTTTTTTTTATTTTGTACTTTTTGTATTGCTCCCATTTCTGTTTCGTATGTACCAATGAAATTCCAAGAATCTGGATCTTTTTACATGGTTTTGAGTGGAATTTTGGCCTTTCTACGTAATGTTTAGTCTTCGTTCTCGTCAACTGTCCATCCATATATATATATATATATATATATATATGTTACTAGTCTAATATATCTCATTTCAAACTTTAGTAAAATATTCATATAATTGTACAATCATTTCAGGACTCCACTACGTTAATTCAACAAATTTTAATAAATAAAACGGTTGAAACGAAGAAAAAAAAATAGTATTACGGTTAAAATAATAGGGAAAACACAAAAAGGTTTTAAGTTAAATAAAAATTATTGGTTAATTAAGAAGATATATAATCACATCAGTGGCTAATTTAATCTTCTTTGTTATACATTCTTTAAGAAAATGCTTGTAATAAACATAAACCACACATCTATAGTGTACTAGCTCCACTAGTAATTTCTTGTAATTAATTAAGCTGCTCCAAAGTCATGTAAAACATTTGAAAAAATGATTTTTTTGTGGGTGAAAAATAACTAACTTTTTGACGTGATGAACATATATACCTAAAAGAATGAGACAAAGACATATCTAGGGAAATAGAAATTGCCAAAAATGAATTAAAAATGGAAGAGATCAGTTAATTAGTAGCAGCACTAGTTGAGTCGGTGGAGTACTTAAAGTGATGGAATTGCTTGATACCGATGCATGCATGAAACAAAGGGCATGGGGTGAAGTTGTGAACTGTCTTTCAAAATCAGCCCTGAAATATCACACACAATTTGCAAAGCCATTGCTCAGAGATGCTACCAAAGAAAGAAACTGTCTCATCAATCACTGATCCAACACTTTTAATTTCTGAATTCGTGTATGACAAACAAACAGGTAAACTTGTAATTTTTTTCATACAACCTAAAATGTAATTAGGATTTCTTAGTAACCAAACTTTCTTAAAAACTCAAATGGTTACAACAATAATCAATAATATTTTTATACATTATATCGTTCTTCTTAATCGACTCTATTTTTTAATTTTCGTGAAATCAAAACTCTAAAAAAAAAAAAATTAAGTTACTAGTATCAAGAATGTGCATATCATATAAACTCAAAACACACATATGTAGCTGAGGCTCCAACCTCCCACTTTTTAGATGTCCATAGGGAGTTGATTGCCCCCAATTTTTAACATATAATTAATTAATATTGTGTTGGTGTCCTATGCCAAAATAAAAATAAATAAATATGTGAATTTGATTGGCTAATTCATTATCTGATATAGAAATTAAATTAAGGTGATCTTCACATCATTGAAAAGATCGATTAGTTAATTAATTGTGCTTAATTCATAAATGAACAAAATAAAAATCAATGTGGACACTTGCATTTCAAATTAAACTGAATAAGGGAAATCACTCATAACTTCATATAAATTATATATGCGTACACAAATATCATAACAATTAATTAATAACAACAACGATATATATATTCATTGATCTTAATTAATTTTGAGATACAAAATTCTATTAGCAAATCTGACTAATTTAATATATTAAGCTCTTTTCACATACACATAATATATCGATTCACACTAAAAATCTCACCTCAAATAAGTATTTTCTGGGTTGGAAATTTGGGGAAAAAAATATATATATTTAGTACTGGATCTATGGTAATTAAATCAAAATGGATGGGAAGAAGAAATAGAAAATAGAGAGTGATTGCAATTTTGGGGAAGGGTAAAGGATTTAGGTTAAGCTAATTAAGAAGAAGTGAAACCAGAGCCTAGGTCAGTCCATGCATTACAAGCACTACCACCACTACTACTACTACCCCAATATTGTCCATTAATTCCTAAACTACCCAACAAATTTCTAGACATATTTAACCCTTGATTATCATTTCCTTCCATTTTCATTATATTAGGAGTAACCTCATAATCCAATGCTAGTTTAGACCTTATAAGCTGTTGGTTTAATAGATCAATATTATTTTCATGAGTACTAGTCTGAAAAGGGTATAATCCAGTACCAATTTGTGTATCCAAATTAGCCAATAAAGGAAACTGTTGTTGAAGCCTCCACTGTTGATCAACAAATCCGGATGATAAAACTGACCCAACAGTACCGATTGTGCTATCACCAATATTTTGAAATTGATTATCAACATCAGAGCCAGCTGTCACAACTTGTGATTGAAGATCTCCAAAGTTAAAACCAATATTATTCCCAGTGGAAGGAAAATCAGTTAGATTATATTGTAAAGAGGGTAAAAATGGTAATTGTTCCATTAAATCATTGGTGTTGATACTAGTAGTGTTGGAAGAGGCTGTAGTAGTAGTAGTTGTACTTGAAGAAGCTGTTTGATTTTGAAGATCTGTTGTTGAACAAGATGATTTTGATGATCTGTCATTGTTTTTGTTCCTTTTGTTCCTTCTTATCCCCCCACCTACTGGTACGCTCCTTAGGGCTCCTCCTCTTGTCCAATAGCGCCTACATGTCTTGCAAAAGTGTCGTGGTTGAGAGAGATTGTAATTATTGTAGTAGCAAAACTTTGTGTTTGTAGATTCACAACGAGGACATTTCAGTGCTGTTTCTGGTTGTGGTATTTTAGCTAATCGGGCTCGTTCTGCCATTGAATTAGGCCTGATAGAGCCCGTACCACCTCCGACAACCGGAGGTGGTGGTGGAGGATTAGGAGCAAACTGGGAGTCATCTATTCCACCAGTAACAGTAGTTTGTTGCTGCTGCTGCTGCTGCTGCTGCTGATAATTTGGTTGCTGCAAAATTAATTGAAGAACAACAAACAAATTAAAAATAAAAATAAAGAAAAAATCAAACGTATATGTGGTATATTCATGAAAGTAGTAGAAAATGAGGATAGGAATATTAATTAATTTAATTTTATAATTAATTAATTAATTACCTGTTGTACTACTTGCCAATTAGATGGATCCAGATAGACAGGAACAGATGAGAAAACCATGACTACTCTCTCTATGTCTGGTATCCTTAAGGAGCTGAATTTCCCTCTTTTGTAAAGGTTGATGTGGGTATTAATTTTGGAGGATATGTATAGCGGAGAATCAAATCAAAAGACAAGAAGCTAATTAGATAATTACAGAGAAAAAAAAGAAAGAAAGAAAGAGAAAGATATAATTTCAGAAAGAGACGGGAAAGATAAATAAATTAAGGAGATAGATGGGCTAGCTAGTTTGTGCTTATTTATTTTGTCCCTTTATTTCATTCCACTTTTTCTTTTTTGTTTTGTTCGATTTTTAGGGTTTCAACAAGGCCGGGAAAGAAACCAACAAATTTTCCTAGTCTTTAACCTTCTTTTTACTGAGCCCTAAAAAGATTAGTGGACTGACCATGACCATGACCATGACCATGACCATGACCATGACCATGACATGCATGTAGAGAGAGAAACAGAGAACCCTAAGTATACGATAATAATTTATTTTATTAATTAATTAAAATTTAATTATATGACATAATTTACTCTAAATTAATTAGTGTTTCCTTAATTTTTATCTCCTTTATATCATATCATGCATATATGTTTTTTTTTTTTTCATAACACAAAAAACATTTATTTTGTAAAGATTAAAAGTTTAAATTTAAATGTATTATATATAAAAACTGGAGTGATTATTTAATTAATTAATTTGAATTATAATAGCAAAATTATAAAATAACACAATTAAAAACAAAAAGTGGCGTAGGGGGTGGTGGTAAGTGTCATTATCGAATATACCTTTGTCTTCCTGGTCTGTTACTGGCAGGACTTTTATATTTAATTTGCATGGAATTGCTTATTTATATTAATTTCTTTTATGTTTCTTAATAAAGTGGGAGCCTGGGAGGTTCGCTTTAAGTAGATTATTGTAAACCATGAAGATTTTTAAGTGTTTTCAATTCATTTTAAGTATTTTTCTTTTCCCTCAAAAAAAGCATATTGAAAAGGGTACGGAATGTCATTACTAATAGCATCAAGGAGGTCCAATTTATTGAAATCCATCAAATATATCCCTGTTTTATTCAACCATAAATCTCTTTAATGAAAATAATAATTTTTTAAAAAAATATCGAACATAAAATTTATAATAATAAAAACATTATTTTAATAATATTAAATTTAATTTAAATAATTCTAATATTTTTATCGCATTTAATATAAAATAATATGTTATTATTTTTTAACAATAAAAATATATTAATTAAAAATAATAATATTTTTGTTATTATAAATTTTAAGAGTATTATATTTTTAACAAAAAATTTACAAAACTAACACCCTAAAACAACTTATAGTAATAAAAATAACAAATTCTTACACCTCTTAATTTAAGATCTATTTTGTTATTATGAGTTTTATTAGTATTATTTTAAATAAATTTTTTTTTTAAGAAGCAAAGTTATAGCGAAGCTCTTATTGACACACAAAAAGAAGGTACAAATGCGAGTGAAAAAGCCTAAGTGTATACCAAGATCAACAAAGACAAAAATAGTTAATTAATTAATGGTAACGAAGTTAACACAACTTAAATTATCGGTTATTTATATAATAACTTTTAATAATGATAATTTTGTGTAATAATAATTACAGAACAATTGTTATTTTTTGTAGGAGCTAGGTTGGGATGGAGGGTCACCACTGCAGTTCTTTAATTTTCCTTCCAGCAAAATAAACACGGCCAAAATATCATAATAACGACCGGCTTAAATTCATGATTGACATATTGGTATATGCAAACGATAATTGAATAATTAGTATGTATATTATGTAAATGCCAGTTTGTTTGTTGAAAAGGATTGCCATTGACACGCTCTTGAAAGGCTCATCTTCATACGCTCAGAGGCGCATATATAAATAATTCAGGTTTAACTTTCTATAAATAAAATTTTATTTATAATATTTATAATATTATAAATTATATATACAGAATATAATTATATCCCACTTATTTTTAAATTTTATACTTTTAATACTTAATAACTCATTATAAACTTAATAATTTACACATATTTTATTAAAATAAGACACATAAAATATTTTTTTACTTACAAATAATTAATAAATCAAGAAATATCTAATAATATTTTCCTACTACATGTATAACATATCACCCGTATACAAATCCTAAATCTGCTATTGTATACGTGTGAACTCTACTTGCATTTACGTGTAATTACGTTTCATATTTAAATTAGAATAAAAATGTAATGAAAATTAAAATAATAATTAAAATTAAATTCAATTCAATAAAAATAATAATAATATTATTGTTGTTAGTATATAAAGGAGTATCCATGCTGATTAAGAAATATATTAGTATAGTATTTATAAGTCATTACTACAATACATATATGTAGTCTCAGACATTTAAGCTCGGTTTATTAAAAACCTGAGATCATATAATTTTGGCCTTAATTTTTAAATAATCGAGGTCATAGGTATATCGTATCAATTTTTTTTACATTAAACCTCAAATTTTTCTATAAATTTGTTTCTTTTTAATTCCCTTTTTTTTCTTTTTTTTTTACCTCTTTTTTTCATGGAAAAATAACTCTCATCTTTATCAATACCAAATTTTCTCTTTTTTCTCACTTATTTTCTCTCCTTAAACCTTATCAAATTTTCTCTTTTTTCTCTACTTAATTTCTCTTCTCAAATCCTACATCAACATCTCAAACCATTTCCTTATTTTTCGTTCATCTCCCTCGTGTCTCTCGTCTCCTTCCTCTTATTAATATGCTTGTGTTCTTGGCTTTATCATATTTTGATTTAATAGCTTCATTTTTGTTGTTTTGTGGTAGGTGCAAAGATGGAGCTTGTGGATGGGCAATTTGAACTGCGAGAGGTTCAGAAGCTAGAGGGCCACACAATAAGGTGTGGAGTCTCGCTTGGAATCCAATGAACGGTGTTGATGGCGTTCCTTCTTTTTTTGCTTCTTATAGTGGTGATAAGACCGTTCGTATTTGGGAGTAGAGCCACTCTTCCTCTTCTTAATCTTGGAACTACAAGGTTAGTTTGTTCATTCATTTAAATTCTTTTATTTTTATACATTTATGCTATTTTGGTTGCTTATAATATTTTGAGAGAATTAGGAGATGTAATTTAAGTTGCTTTAGGATTTTAAATTATGAAGAGCAATATTTTGTGCGATAATTTAAAAAAAAACTTTTGGTTAGGTACCAAATATAGTTTCTTATGCAACTTTTATTGGAAAAGGCTAAAGAACTTTTCTTGGAAATGAAAGGTAGGGGGATTGTCCCTAATGTAATTGTTTATAACTATCTGATACACGGTTGTTGAACGAGATGGTAGAAGAAGGTGTTCATCCTAACGTAATAACCTTTAACATCTTAAACCTAATGTTTGTGCTTACAATTTTGATGTGTTGATTAAGGGATATTGCAACAAATTTGAGGATAATAGAAGCTTTGAACCTCTACTAGGAAATTATTAACAAGTGTGTTAGGCCTTCAATAAGAATATATATTTCATTGTTAGTTGGTCTTTTCAAGGTTGGTAAGGTTGACAATACGCAATATTTTTAACGAGATGTAAGTTCATGGTGTGGATACTTGCAGTACCATAACCAGCGTATAATTTTTCAATTTATTGGTAAGGCTGGTAAGGAATTATTTTTGACATCCTCAAGTTCATGGTGTGGATACTAGTAAGGCTGGTAAGGAATTGTTTTGACATCCTCAGGTTTCTAAAATCACAGTACCATCACCAGCATATAGGTTTTTAGTCTCATATGTTTTTTTGTCTGACTTGTGGGTTAGAAAATTAAAATTTTATCCAGATTTCTGGCATTCATTTTCAACTATTGATTGAAGCCCTGTTTTGAATCAAATTTAGACTTGAAGACAACATTGAGAAACAAAAAAAGATGGAAAATCAACACCTCTACAACCATTAACAGAAATCCAGTGCATTCAACGGGTGCTTGTGCTAGTGCCGGGTACTGGTGCTTAGCGCATAAGGCTGAGGCCATAGGGAGAAATGTATGTTATCTTTATTTTCTCTATTTATACATTTTTTTGATACTGATAATATTGTTTTAATGAATTACCGCTGAGATGTGCTTTTATGATATAAGTTTCCACTAAAGTTCTGGTCTTTGTTTTGGACAAACATTTGTACTTTATTGATGTGTTGATTTCATCAATAGTAAGTCTTTGGATTTAGCTTGAATTCAATTTTTTATTTTAACAAAGTTGACATTGCATGCATTTTACTTCTCTTACTAATAGATTGAGTTTCAAATTCGTTTGACTAATTGGTATAACTTAGTTATCAAAATTGACAACTTTCATCGATATCATTTCATTTAGATTCTTGCTTAAATATCATGTGAACTATATTTGGTGCTTTTTATTTCTTTAGTGATATTGATTACATTGTTGTAGAGTATTTTTTTAATCTTTAGACATATTTATTCTAAAGTGTAATTTTTTTAGGTTATCTTGAATCATTTATTCACTATCCGGGTTATCTATTGATTATTCATGGCTGAGTGTCTTAGTGGAAGAACATAATGTGATTCTTGATGGCGAGACATTCTTAAATGATCTTGCAACAGAGGTATGTTATAGACTAACTGTTAATTACATTTAGAAAATATGTACTTAATTATTGTCTTATGCAACCATTTTAGTTTCATAGAGTTTCATTAAATTATTTATACACTTGACCGAAAGGGAATTTTGTTGCAATTGGACTCTTTTGATTTATATATTACAGTTACTTACCAAAAGAAATGCGAAATTGGGACAGAGAACTCATGCTTGGCAACATCTTTGTCCTATTATAAAGTTTTGGGGTGAGCATTGAACTTTGAACTATACTTACCTTCCCTTTGATCTTTCATGATCTTCACTTTCATTTTCATAACAAGCTATTAAAAACTGAAGGAAAAATATCCATAAAGAGTATATTATTGTTTGAACATAGGTAGCAATGACTTCATTGTGGTTATTGGTAATGGTATCGATCCTGGTGATGTCTTCTTATTCTACCATTTGGATTTTGAGAATGCAACAACCTCTTCTACCCTTGCTTTTGACTGTTTCCAAGCTTTGAAAGAAGAATCAGATAATAGAATGGGCAATGCATCACATAGTTTTCTAGGTTCATTTAATGACTAAATATTTTTATTCCTTGTATATTTTAAAGGATTAAATATTCGCTCTACAAAAAATCTAGATAGATGTTTTAAATATAATGTGTTTTCTGAGCTCCATATTTGACCTCTGATTTGCGGCGTTTGCATTTACCGTTCTGTAAAATGATTCCATAATTAGACCATACCTGATTAATTTCTTAATCAAAATTATGCATTGTGGTCAGTAAAACTATAACTTATTTTTGGTGTTAGATTTTCTTTCTTTTTCCATCTTTTTCTACACTAGTGCACCAGGCGCAGCACTAGCACACCATCGCACCAGCCACTAGGCACAGCAGGCACACTAGAGTAGTAGGCACACCAGCGCACCAGCGCAGCACGCACATCAAGCGCACCAACACAGTAGACACACTAGCGCAATAGCGCACCAGGTGCACTGTGTTTTGAATCTCAAAATAGATAAAAATAAATGTTATGTTCAAGTTATTTCTATTGTACCATGTTTATTAATTTTTAGTATATAATAAACTTTCGAATGTAATTATACTTTTAATTTTAATATAATATGATTTTTAATATTGTAATTAAAAATTATATATTTTTTAATTTATGTATACTCTATAGCCACGCTTATTAGAAAACCGAGGCCATTGCGATACCTATGGCCTCGATTTTCTAATAACCGATGTCATAGTTCATTATCTATGGTCTCTTTCACTTAGGCCTCGGTTATTATAACGGTTACCATAGACCTACGACCACAGTTAAAAACCAAGATCATATGTACTTTTTGTAGTAGTGAGTAGTATTAGACTTATCTTTCTTTTAGGTTTATCTTTTAAGATTAGATGACTCATTTCACTTATATACTTTACAAAATTTATACGATATTAAGACTTTAATCAATCAATGAGTCGAAGGAAAAAAAACAATAGGCTTCCCGTAAAACAAAAAAATTATTTAGAGACCTTGCAAAAAGAAAATAATAATAATAAGTAACCAAAATAGAATCATAATATAATACAAATTGATTAAAAATATAAAGTGTTGGATGCTCGACACAAATTGTGTGCAATGTATAAACATGTATATGTATCACAACAAGTAATATAATGATAAAAAAGTATCATTTTAATGGAGATTTTGTTATTAAAAATTAATTTTAAAACTAAAAGGAAAAAAATGAATCTTTTTGTGTTTTTATATTTTAATAAAGCAAAATTAAAAGAACTAAAAATAAATAGCGGTAATTAATCAACTCAAATTTAGCAACTAACAAGATATATGAGAAAAATATTTAAGAATACTTAATCTTTCAATTTTCTAAACTTATGAATCACCAAATCCCCCCAAATAATTATTAATCAATTACATGACTAATTTAATCTAACTTAACATGTGTTCCTCTCTCAAATAAACCATACACTATGCAATTTAATTGATATGAAAGTTTAATTAAATTACATAGTACTCATTAAGTTCATTAATTATGAATCACATACATAAGAATAATACATTTTTACCTATAAACTATGCATGTTATTTAGTCAAGATAGATAATTAAATAATTTACAAAATTTATTTAACTACATCTATAGATTAATTGTTAAACAAATTATTAATAACTATAAAATCATATTAAATAATATAATTAAATTTAAATCATAATTTAAATAAAATATTAGATCATCACATGTTAAAAATTAGATTTATAAGACCCTTAGATTAATAAATTAGCTATACATAATTTTGTTAATAAAACTCATATTTTTTTATAAAGAAAAACATAAAAATTGATAAAGAAAGGAGAAGAAGAAGAAATATAATCAATCTCTTGAATTGTAGCACCAATTTCCTTTAGAATCTCCCTTAAAATAATATTTCCTTTTATTTATTTTTTGTATTTTTCTCTATTCTTGGCACCAAAAATTGATAAAAAAATATATGTAATTTTTGACTTATTAGGATATATGGGGTAATTAGGGATTACATTAAGCCCAAGTGAAATCTGTACCATCATATCAACTTCAGATCAATGATCGAGATGAAAAAAATAAAAATTAACAATATTGGCCAATAGAAACATGACACGTGGTAAAGGAGAAAGATGAATCCAATCAGTACTCGCCGCGTGGCATGGTTGACTAGTCATGGTCAGCATGCGTTGAGCCAACGCCATATGGTATGGTGTGATTCGGGGTTACAGATAGCATGTCATGCATCCTAGTGGGAAGAATGGATGAATCGTATGACGACACATGACATGCTCATTGTTAACACGGTGATACTCAGAACGAATGCGGTGACCATACGTGGCACAACCTGCATCACCTAGTACGCATGTTGTTTCGTGATTGACCCTCTTTACTTATGTGGTATCCACGTGGCTTGTTCGGTTAGTTCTTCTGCTTGCGTGCCATCCATATGACATCTTCTGATTGATTTTGCATTAAAAATTCCACAAAAATTTCCAAAAAATTATATTTTCATCTATTTTCCCTAGAAACTTCATATTTTAATATTTATAACCTCAAATGTTCTACTTAATAAGTAAAACGAGTAAATACTAAACATAAAATACACTAATAATTATACTTTTTTAGAGCCATCATTGGGTCAAACGACTTACACTTTAAAAGGATGTTACTGTATAAAAATTGTATCTTACACTAATTATAAAAGATACTAGTATAATGTTTACAAGTAATGCGAGACTCAATTACTTTTTTTATAAATTAATTTTTTAAGATTGAATGATTCATGTTACTTAAACATTATACGAAATTTTCAATTATGTTAATTACAGTAGTAGAATTAAAAGAAAGGCAATAATAAATAAAATTATAAATAAAGTAAAATTAAAATTTTTATTTATTTTATTTTTAAATGAAAAAAATGAAAAAAAAATTTGTGAAAAAATTATGCATTTTAGCATTATCTTTAGAGATACGAGAGGAATAAGCATTACTGTTACTCTTGGAATAAATATAATTATTGTAACTCTTGAAATGCTTTATATTTATTTCAAATTAATAGTCAAATCAAATGCATGAGTACCATGAAGCATCATTATCATTCTTATTATTGTTAACCAACATGACCTTAGGTGGCGTTTGGTTTGTATAATGAAATTGGAATCGGAATCGGAATCAGAATCGAAATAGAATCTAATTGAAAGGAAACAATATTGTTTGGTTTGACCACTAGAATCAAGCTCGAAATCAAGATTACAATGTTTGGTTTGTCACTAGAATGGAATGAAAAAAACTATAAATTACCTTAATACCCTTACATTCAGTAAAGTTTAAATAATATCGTTTAATTACTATTTTTTCGTGAGACAAAATATATTATTAAAATAATTATTTTTCTAAATAGGGTTTAGGGTTTTGAAGTTTGGGATTTAGGGATTTAAGATTTGGGTTTGGGGTTTAAGACTATAGTTGTGAGTTAAAGTTTAGGGTTAAAATTATTATTTTTCTAAAAAGAGTTTAGGGTTTTAGAATTTGGGATTTTGGATTTAGGGTTTTTATGATTTAGGTTTTAGGGTTTTGGGTTTTGAGATTTAGGGTTTTGGATTTAAGAATTTAGAATTTAGGATTTAGGAATCAATTCTAATTCCTTTCTATTCCCTCCAACCAAACATGATCTTAATGTATTGACATGATGAATGATAATGACAGACAAATGTATTCGCTTCTCATGTTATTAAAAATAAATCAATTTAGGTCTATAATATAACCCTTTTCATTGATAGTATTTCATTTTAACTCATCTGGATTGCGTACATATATATTTTTATAATGTAAAAAAATGTATGTTTAGTGAATATTCAAAAAATTGATGCACATTATATTTTTATAACGTAAAAAACATATTTTATGAAATTAGTTAAAATAATTTAATCACATAAAAATTAAATCTAACACATTGCACACGATATCATAGGTGTGTATGAAAGTAAACTCGTCTATTATTAGCATTTCTCTCATTGTCATATATTTTTTTAGATGGGAAATGTTAAATCTGAACACATTTTTTTTACTCATATCAATTATCATACTAAATATGATAACTATATAAATATATAACTTTTTAATTTTTAAAATTATTTTAATACTTATTATATTATAATTAATATTAATATA
This sequence comes from Hippophae rhamnoides, assembly GCA_033030585.1. Classification (NCBI taxonomy): domain Eukaryota; kingdom Viridiplantae; phylum Streptophyta; class Magnoliopsida; order Rosales; family Elaeagnaceae; genus Hippophae; species Hippophae rhamnoides. The sequence goes on from CM065427.1 coordinate 74,511,883, forward strand.
AATTTATGTAAATTTTACATTATTATATGTTAGATTGAATTATTTGCTAGTTATATTAGGCTGTATGTAACATTAAAAATTATTATTATTCCTATATAACCATTTCACCCTAATTTATTAAAGGGTATTTTAGTATGAACATGGAATAAGAATAACCAACACAAATTTTTAGCTTTTACATTATAGATAATTAGATCACTATACAGATAAATACAATTGGCAAGTAAATTAAAATTGAGAAAACTTTACATAGACAAAATTACAACCATAGGCCCCCACATGAAACATGAGGTTCCCATTTCAAAATGGAACTTTTGACGAATCACATACAGGAAGACATTGATATCTCAATATAAATCATATCATGCATTGTCCATCGAATCTTTGCTATGATACCCCACCTTGTGTTCCCATATTATTTTATCGACGTTATGTTTGAAAAAAAAATTAATTTTTCATTAATTATAATAAATAACATATTATTTAAAAACAAATTTGATTTATAATAATTAATAAAAATAAATACATAAATAAAAATACAATCCAATTATATATATATATATATATATAATTATTCTTACTCAAGTATTTACGCATGTTTTCTCACCTTAAATGAAAACGGTAAAAAAATATTATTATTTAAAAAAAAACAATGGCCTAAAATGTTCTTATTTTCAAGTTAATTAACTTTTCATATATTTTTTATTATGTTATATTCATAACCCAAAAAAAGAGTATTGAACTGACTTGAACGCATTCCAGTCAATAAAACAACTCGGTCGAATATTAAGTGGTACGTACTATTGCATTTCAGATGAGAAGTGCTTGGTTCGAATCTTGGACTCTCCGTTCCCTTCATACTAGGGGTGTCCATGATCCGGTCCAGTCCGGTTTTTCCTAAAAAAATATCAACTGGATCGGACCGTTCATATTATTCGGATTGGACTATATCGAATCGGATCGGATCGTTTGAAACTGTTTTAAGAAATAAAAATTAGATCGGACCGTTTAACTTATAAAACCGTTCGGTCCGGTTTGATTCCCGATTTGGTTCGATTTTTTTATAATTTAATGAAAAATAATGTGAAATTTTTAATATATTATTAAATCGGTCCAATCCGGTTCGAACGGTTTAAAATTAATACAAACTAAACCGGATCGTTTGATTAGCAAAACCATTCGGTTTGGTCCAATCCGATCCGGTCCGATTTTACGGTTTGGTTTAGTCCGGACCAATTTATGGACACCCATACTTCATACTGAATCGCAACCAATTCAACTAATAATTGGTTGTTGTCTCTCAAAAATTTGAAGTTGATTTGACCACCTCTTTTTCTTACCAAAGAAATTAAGTAATGAAAAAAAATATATATATATATAATTAAAAAAAATTATTTCTGTCCATAACTCATTTTTTTAAGAAAATGATATATAACAATATTAATAAATAGAATAATAATTCTATCACCGCTTATGTTATTGATATTTCTTTTGAATTTAAGCTTGATATATATGAAAGTATGTAATTCATGTTATGTTAAATTACAAACTTATACCTTAATTATGATATAAGTTATTATATATTTGCTTTGAAGTCTTTTAAGTAATTTATATGTATTATGATACAAGATTGAGTTAAAATAAGTGAATTATCAAAATCTTATTAAATTACATTAATTATAAGTTGTATTTTTATTTATATCACCTTTGTAAGGAACTTAAGTTTACATTGCAAAATGTTAATCTTTTATATGGAGTAGCAAAGTTTGTAAGAGTGTAAAAAAAATAGAGTTTCTTTGCAAATAGGAAAAAAATAAAAAGAGAAAAATAGAGTTTAAATACCATACATTACGCTTAAAACGACTTTTAAAGTTGATTATTAATCGACTTTAAATATGATGAAATAAAATTAAAGTCGTTTCAACTCATGAATCGACTTTAAATGTCCTAGCGTTGATCTTACGTGTCAGATTTTGTGATCAAAAAAATTTGTGACAGATTTTGTGAACTATTTTCAAAACGAAACTGATTTATTAATGCTTTGTGTCTAAAAATATTTGTACCAATATATTTATTTGTCTAGTTTTCTCCAATAAATTTCACATAAAAGTGATTTTCATATTATTGAAATAAATATAACACTACGATAACTCATAACATAGGATTTTTGCCTCTAATGAACGTCTACAAATAAAAAAACCATAATGAATATCTTTTATTTCTTGTGTGTAATTTTCTATAGTGTAAATGGGTTTTTATAACATAAATTAATTGAAAACACTACTACAAAACGGAGTATTTAAGTCAATATATAAATTCGGTTTTTTAAAAAAATTGACTTTTAATGAATTTAAAGTCGATTCGGTGTAGAACCGACGTTATCAACGTAGGACGTAGCGTCGGTTGACATGTTGAACCGACGTTACACTTGGACTTGGACGTAGCATCAGTTCCACGTGTCAACCGACGCTACGCTAAGTGGATAGCATCGTTTGACACTTGGAATCAACGCTATCCACCTAGCATAGCATCAGTTGACACTTGGAACCGACGCTATGTTCACATGTAGCATCAGTTCAACACGTCAATCGATGGTATACACGTGAATAAATTATTTTTTCTTCTTTTTTTTCAAACAAAAATTATTCTAAGCGTTGTATAACTCTCAAAAATCCAAAACCTCTTCCACTTCTCCTCCACTCTTTCTCATTTTTCGGCCACCTATGACCACTAATTTCAATGCCAGTTAGTGAGATTTCTTCCTTTCTAACTAATCTTTTAAATCGCCTATTTTTTTGAACAAAATATTCAAAAAAATTATACTCATTTCTTACTTACAAAACACAATTTTTTCTTCATTTCCTTCATTTTGTCACTTCATTTACTCTTGTAAGTGTTTCTATTAATCCTACGCACTTATTATTCATATTTTTTTATGTTATTATGTGCATAATTTTTTGTATTTTTGTTATTATTTATGTGTATAAATTTATGTATTATATATGTAGGTTTGTATTATAATATCAGGAAAAGAATATGATGATCTTAAATAACATAGAACAACACCATGATAATTTTTCTACTATTAATTAATATTTTATTTTTCAATTATTTATATTATTTAAACTATTTGTTAAACTGGTTTTATTTTTTTTCTCCTATTATTTAGTGATCAAATACAAATTTTAATTTGAGTATAATAAAAAATGAGTAAATTTTGTAAAAAAATAAAAATAAAAATTTAATTACATTTTAAGTCGGTTCATCGAACCGACTTTAATACTCCTTTTGTAGTAGAAAAAGAATATAAATTATGAAAACATTCATAAAATAGAATTTAAGAACAAATAAATGAAAATATAGATAGTTTTATCTATAAAGTTAAGATTTTTACTATCGAAAATTATAGGATAATAAAGGAAGTGCCTAAAATATTTGATATTATGAAATTTTGTAGTGTATTTGAGTTAAGTAAGTTGATATATTTGAGGTTATAATAAATTATTGTATTGTATGTTATCTGTGGTGGTGCTAATTATGCGTTGTTATGAACGGAAAGTGCATACATGTTAACGTATAATTTCACACGCGATAAACTTTGTGTGTTTGTACTTATATGTACTCTATTAGCCTGTAATTATTTTGAAAACTACACCTACAATACTTTGATATGGTATACAAATGATAAGAATTTTTGAATTTATTTTGATATGGTATACATTGATTTTATATTTTAAGCCTTTTTGATGAGAACATATGTGATTTTTGGTTTTTTATTATGACTTTTCACTAAATGATATTTCTATTTTTATTATATGTGATTGTCTCCTCTTACTAGCACCTAGAGAGATGAGAGATCCTAGAGTTTGCACTTTTAATGTGACATATTAGTGCTCAGGGAAGAGGTCATAGTTTTCTACAAGTAAAACATTTTTCAATTATATTCACTTTGCATACGAATTTGATCATTGATGAACGATTTTTTGGTTCCATTTATGTTTTGTTTTTTTGTTGGTATTAGACTTAACTAAACTTTTGGAGAGAAAATTATTCCTTTGTATTTTGAAATGAGGCATTTTCAGCTTAATAACATCTATAAGTAATATGAGTGGTTATACTTCTACTCTTATTTTTTTGTGTGTGTATTTGTATGTGCTCGATTTACTTGCTTAGAATTTTATTCTCATTGTAATTTGTTGTATTTCTAGGTAACCATTAAGCAAGAATTTTGGGTTGTCAATGCTCACATCAACGTCCTTGTAGGCTTTAAATTGGTATAAATAGTAGTTAATGCCTTATAATATGTTCTAAAATTGCCATAATTTTATAGGCATTACAACATGGTTCAACTTCCTCTCAACTACATATATACATTAGCTTTATAATGTGTCCAACTTGCCTCAATTTGAGATACACATTTTTTTTATTGTGTCACTCTTGAATTCTGATTTCTTTTCACGAGACTTTTTAATCTGAAATGCTTGTTAATAATATTCTAAGAGTAAATATTAAAATATGAGGTAATTTATAAATCTTAAAAAGATTTTTTATAATATATATTTTTTTAATTTTTATCAAACATTTTTGAAAGATTTAATCAAATCTTACGATTTTTATTTGTATAAATATTATAATGGAATAATTAAAAACTTAAAAGTTGTAAAAATATTCAAAAAATTGCCTAATTTTTTAAAAATTTTGAAAATAAAAATGTTACCAAATAACTTATAGGTGATTTTTTATTTTTTATATTGAAAATAAAAATGTTTCCTATGATCATCTGCGATTGTTTGGCTGCAAAGCATTTGTTTATATCCCCAAGGATGAGATATCCAAACTTGATGCCAAAATAAGACAGTGTATTTTTATTGGCTATGGTCAAGATCAATTTGGCTATAGATTTTACGATCCAGTTGCAAAGAGACTTGTCAAGAGACGTGATGCTGTATTTGTTGAAGATGAGACCATTGAAGATATTATCAAAATGAAGAAAGATGTTTCTAATTCCAATTGTGACTCATTAGATTTGGAATTAATTCCTCTAACATCAGTGCCAAGACAAGTTGGAGATAAAGACCAAGTTTATCCACCTGATGAAGATGATGTCCCCATAGAAGTTGGTTTTGAAGATGAGAGAAATGATGTTCATTATCCAGTACCAACACTTATGGCTTCTCCTGTTCCACTGAGAAGAAGTGATAGAGTGAGACGACCCTCTATCTCATATCCTCCAGATGAGTATGTAACTTTCACTGATGGGGGAGAACCTGAGAATTATGAAGAGGCCATGGATGACGAATCCAAACAAAAATGGATTGAAGCCATGCAAGATGAGATGAAGTCCTTACATGAGAACAAAACCTTTGAGCTGATGAAACTGCCCAAAGGGAAGAAGGCCTTGAAAAATAAATGGGTGTTCAGGGTGAAGCATGAAGGACATAGTTCCAGTCTGCGATACAAAGCCAGACTAGTTGTCAAAGGATTCAGCCAAAGAAAAGGTGTTGACTTTGATGAGATTTTCTCTCCAGTTGTGAAAATGACATCCATTCGTACTGTGCTAGGGTTAGCATCATGTCTTAACTTGGAGGTTGAGCAAATGGATGTCAAAACTGCCTTCCTACATGGTGACTTGGAAGAAGAGATATACATGGAGCAGCCAGAGGGTTTTCATCAAAAGGGAAAAGAAGATTATGTCTGCAAATTGAAGAAAAGTCTCTACGGCTTAAAACAGGCACCAAGACAATGGTACAAGAAGTTCGAGTCTGTTATGGGGGAGCAAGGCTACAAAAAGACTACTTCAGACCATTGTGTTTTTGTGCAAAAATTCTCTAATGATGATTTTATTATTCTTTTGCTCTATGTGGATGATATGTTGATTGTTGGTCGAAATATTTCCAGAATCAACAACTTGAAAATGCAGTTGAGTAAGTCTTTTTCCATGAAAGACTTAGGACCAACAAAATAGATTCTTGGCATGACTATTATTAGAGACAGAGGCGCCAAGAAATTATGGTTGTCACAGGAGAAGTACATTGAGAAAGTACTTCAGAGATTTCATATGAATAAGGCTAAAGCGATTAGTTGTCCTCTTGCTAATCACTTTAATCTAACTTCTAAGCAGAGCCCTTCTACAGACAAAGAGAAGGAAGAGATTTAAGAGGTTCCATATGCTTCAGCAGTTGGAAGTCTAATGTATGTCATGGGTTGTACACGGCCAGATATCACTCATGCAGTTGGAATTGTGAGTAGATTCCTTTCAAATCCTAGAAAGAAACATTGGGTTGCAGTGAAATGGATTTTTAGGTATCTTAGTGGTTCTTCCAAAATATGCCTATGTTTTGGAAATGATAAACCTGTGTTAGTTGGATACACAGATGCAGATATGGCTGGTGATGTGGATTCCAAAAAATTCACTTCAAGTTACCTGATTACATTTGTAGGGGGAGCTGTATCATGGTAATCAAAGTTACAAAAATGTGTTGCATTGTCCGCTACCAAAGCAGAGTTTATAGCAGCAACGAAAGCATGTAAAGATTTGCTATGGATGAAAAAGTTCTTGAAAGAACTTGGGTTGGAACAAGACAGTTATCAGTTATTTTGTGATAGTTAGGGTGCTATCATCTTGGAAAGAATGCCTCCTTTCATTCGAGATCAAAACATATTGATGTGAGATATTACTGGATTAGGGATGTAATGGAGAAGAAGCTATTACAACTTGAGAAGATCCATATAGAAGAAAATGGATCAGACATGTCAACAAAAACTCTCTCGAGACAAAATTTTGAATACTGTCGTTTAGCTGCTGGATTGGTAGAGCCCTCTATGTAGTCGGGAGGGGGAGATTTGTAAGTCCCTCCTACATTTAAGAGGAAGAAAACACAAATGTTAGGTGCAATCATAGATGGTAGGTACAACCACAAATGGTAGGTGCAACCACCAATGGTAGGTGCAACCACAAATGGTAGGTGCAACCACAAATGGTAGGTGTAACCACAAATGGTAGGTACAACCACAAATGGTAGGTACAACTACAAATGGTAAGTACAACCACAATGGTAGGTGCATTTAACAATGATATGCAATTTTGCCTATAAATAGGTAATGTCTTTGCCTTAGAGAAACATCAACACACCAAACAAGAAGTGAAGCAAAGCAAAGCTAGATGAACAATTTCCTTTGAAGAAAAATAGTGTTGTGTGTAAGAAAGTGGGAGAGAATATCTTAAAAAATATTGTGATATTTTTCTAAAAGGGTAGTGACAAAATAGTGAGTTTGGGAAACACTTGTGTGACACTATTTTGGGTTTATCTCAATTTGTTGTATTGCCTCTCACTTGTACCTATTAATTTTATTAGTAGAAGAAATATTTTTCGAAATTTGTCCCGTGGACTTAACCCAAATTAAATGGTGAACCACATTAAATTTCCGGTGTTATTATTATACTCTATTGAATTCATTTTATCTTTACTCGCTGTGCCAAACAGAATTTTGGGTTGTCAATGCTCACATCAACGTCCTTATAGGCTTTAAATTGGTATAAATAGTAGTTAATGCCTTATAATATGTTTTAAAATTTCCATAATTTTACAGGCATTACAACATGGTTCAACTTCCTCTCAACTACACATAAACATTAGCTTTATAATGTGTCCAACTTGCCTCAATTTGAGATACACATTTTTTTTAATGTGTCACTCTTGAATTCTGATTTCTTTTCACGTGACTTTTTAATCTGAAATGCTTGTTAATAATATTATAAGAGTAATTATTAAAATATGAGGTAATTTATAAATCTTAAAAAGATTTTTTATAATATATATTTTTTTAATTTTTATCAAACATTTTTGAAAGATTTAATCAAATCTTACAATTTTTATATGTATAAATATTATAATGGAATAATTAAAAACTTAAAAGTTGTAAAAATATTCAAAAAATTGCCTAATTTTTTAAAAAATTTGAAAATAAAAATGTTACCAAATAACTTATAGGTGATTTTTTATTTTTTATATTGAAAATCACCTAGTAGAAATTGTTTTCAAACACAATAGCGATTACTTTTATAAAAAATCAAAAATCACATAATTAATTTTTAATCATAAATCAAAATAGCTAACAATTATGTCCTAAAAAATCTTATTTTTAATTATTTATGAATCAACTCATATTTTGATAGTGATTTATTAAAAAGTAATTTTTTTTATAAAAAATGTAAAAAAAAATCTTTATTAAATATACCTAATTAAAAATTATTTGAAAAAAATAAGAAATTGAAAATAAAATTACTTTTAAACATATTCTATTTAATTATAAATCATACATATCACAAATCAAATTATCGTCGAAAAAATATCTTGTATAAAATCAAATCTTTCTTGGGCAATATTAATTCCAAAAAATTGTGATTTTTTTATTTTAGAAATAAATTTTTAAGTTTTGGGATCTTGTAAGAATTTAATCTTAATTGTGTTTCCTTCGCAGAACAGAGAACTCATTTCGGACAGGTGATATATAAGGGAGTCCTTTCTTTTTCTGGTTCATAGTCTTTTGCCTATTTTTGTATTTTTAACCTTTTTCCTATGTTTGATGGCGTGAGACGGAACATGTAAGCATGCACGAAAAATTATATTATCTACAATTTTTACTTACTATATTCTATTAGAGTTATAAATATTTAATATCTTTTTATAAATTTTAAAAAAATTATATCAAATAATACCTAAAATTTATATATAATAACAAAATAAAATACAATAATATCAAATGGGTTCAATTGAACACAGTTCATCATTGAATAAATTTAAATGATAGTAGTTACGTCCAATTGAAACATATTCAATATAAAATAATAGGAAAGACTTTTTTATTAATAAAAATATATAAAATGAATATAATAGTATCATTTTTGTAGTTATAAATTTTAAAGATATAATTTGTTATTTAACTTAAATTTAACTAGTTTAATTTTTCTATCATTTTTTTAAAAATAATAAATTTTATCTCGGATATAATTTAACCATTCTATCTTATATCACATATAATTATATAAATATTAATAATTATTTATATAATATAAAATTAGTTTTATCTATTTTCTTTGACACGTTTGAATTTGTTTTAAGTGTTTTTATAATTCATATTGTTTAATCTCTTTTTTTTATTCGTTTACATAGATATTAAAATATATTATTTAGTTTTGTTACCATTTAATTTACATAATTTTGAGTTTTTATTAAAAAAAATACACATTTTACATATAACACTTATGATATAATATTTAAAAACATTTAAATTCGTAAAACTTCGAAACATTAACTATGACTTTTTTTCATATTATTTTATAATAATTCGATTAAAAAATTCATAAATTTTATTATAATCATTTTAATTATACTAAAATTATTCATTTTTATTATCGAATTTATGCATAGTATTTCTCTCAATATTAATCCTGAGTTCCTTACTACGTTCAATTGAAAACTGGGTAACCCAATGTTTCTCTAAAAATGTGCTTATCAGGAAGGTGACTGCACATTCTTATAACAAGCACATTGCTGGCTTCTCTGGGCAATGTGGGACTCCAACACTCCCCCTCACATCGGATGGGAGAGCCGCGCTCACCTTCGCCGATAGCCACCGGCCGACACAGCAACCAGACACCGGGACCTGTGGCAAGGAAGCGGGCACATCGAGACCCCCAGGATGAGCTCTGATACCAAATTGAAAGCTAGCCAGCCCAATGTTTCCCTCAAAATGTGCTTATCAGGAAAGGGGCTGCCCAGACTTATAACCAGCATATTGCTGGATTTTCCGAGCGATATGGGACTCCAACACTCCCCCTCACATCGGACGGGAGAGCCGCGCTCACCTCCGCCGATAGCCACCGGCCGGCACAACAACTACACACCGGGACCTTTGCCAGGGAAGCGGACACATCGGGACCCCCAGGATCAGTTTTGATACCAAATTGAAAGATGGGCAGCCCAATGTTTCCTCAAAACGCGTTTATCAAGAAAGGGGCTGCCCCAAACTTATAACCAACACATTGTTGGGCAGCCCAATGTTTCCCTCAAAATGCGCTTATCAGGAAAGGGGCTGCCTAGACTTATAACCAGTACATTGCTGGCTTCTCTGGGCGATGTGGGACTCCAACACTCCCCTTCACATCGGACGGGAGAGCCGCGCTCACCTCCGCCTATGGCCACCAGCAGCACAGCAACCAGACACCGAGACTTGTGGCAGGGTTAGCGGGCACATCGGGACCCCCAAGATCAGCTCTGATACCAAATTGAAAGCTAGGCAGCCCAATGTTTCCCTCAAAACGCGCTTATCAGGAAAGGGGCTGCCCAGACTTATAACCAGCACATTGCTGGCTTCTCTGGGCGATGTGGGACTCCAATACTCCCCCTCACATCGGACGGGAGAGCCGCGCTCACCTCCGCCAATAGCCACCGGCCGGCATAGCAACTAGACACCGGGACCTTTGCTAGGGAAGCGGACACATCAAGACCCCCAAGATCAGTTTTAATACCAAATTGAAAGCTAGACAGCCCAATGTTTCCCTCAAAACACACTTTTGAAGAAAGGGGTTGCCCAGATTTATAACTAGTACATTGATGACTTCTCTGGATAATGTTTCCTCCATGTAAGACTACTAAATTCTTAATGCCTTGTCTTATAAGGACTACATCCAACATACAGGATCGGATTGAATTTGCTTCCTTCACAATTGCCGTATAATCAAAACTGAATTTTTTCTTTCCCAACGATCAGACTTTTCTCAACATTATAAAATAGAAATTAAGAAAAATGAAAATGATATCTATTAAGTTTAATATTTACCAAGTCAACAATATTGTTTATAAATCTAAACAATTTTTTTAACTTACAAATTAATTTTTAATTCAAAATTAAACCTAAGTTTTTAAGTGTATAGTTAATTAGCTATTATAAAAATGAAAACAAAGTTGATAAAATTGAGAATAACTTATAAGCAATAGTTGCATTGATGAGTACTACATGAAGAATAACTTATAATATACATAAATTTTTATTTTTAAGTCTTTAAATATATATACATATATATATATATTTGTTAAATGGATTAAAAATAAAGAAAATTAAATAACCACCTTATTTATGTTTTTTTTTTGTCTAAAGGGTCAAATTTTTTAAACAAAATAATATAAAATCAAAGGAATTTAAAGATATACAAATGTGATGCATGTGAAATCTCGGAAATTTTCCAATAAGAATCTGGAAAACTATTGTTTAATCTGAATGTGTGCTTCGGCTGGTATGAATATTCAAATAATTTTTATTGATTGACTAGGACTAAAAAAAATCATAATTTGATTGACAAATATCTACCGATGGGAAACCTAAAATATAATTTTCAAGGTTGGTGGAGTTGGATTCTCGTTCAAAAAAAGTAAATAACTTAAAACGAAAACCTAAAAATTAATAACAATAAAATAATAATCTTTTAATAACGACAAAAATAATAATAATATCTTAAAAAATCTTTATTAATATTATGGGTATTATTTTATAATTATGTGTTTTTATAATGTTAATTTTATTATTTTTCACATATAAATGCTACTCTTACATAAAAAATTTACTCAAATTTAAGTATAAATTATTTTTACCATATTGATTGTTAAAATTGTTTAAAAATCATCTTTTTATTTTTTAAAATAATTTTTTCAATATTAATAATTTGAATAAAATATATTCATAAATGTATGTATATTTAATATTTATAATTTTTTAAATATTTATTTAATCATTTGTTTTTTTCGGATTATTTAATCATTGTTATGAAGAATATTTCTTTTAACACATTTACATGCAAAAAGTGACCCTCCACTGTAAATATACGTGGTAGCAAAAGCCAAACCTTATGGCCTTGCAGCTTTTGCACCCCTTTATTTTGTTCACTTCCTGTCATCGAACCATCCCATACATACACCTCAGAAAAAGGACATAAATAATTTTTGAACAAAAATAGTATTTTTTTTTTTGGATCAAGAACATGGATTTTCCTAAAAATATGTTTCAACATCAAAATCTGAGGTTTCTTAGAGCTGTAAAAACTAACCAAGATCAAGATAAGTAGACAAATCTTACTCTGTATCCTCCTCACGTGGTTTAATCTTCGATTCTTAAAGCAGATTCCAAATTATTTTTTAAGGGGAATCTCTAGATATACTAGATTATCTAGAGTAAAGCTGCACTAAACACTAATGAGCTTCTACATTTTAAAAATCATTATTTCCATAGCGATAAAAATTTAAGTTTCTATGACCCTTTGCTTGGTAATATGACCCTTTTTTAAGAGATAATCTACTACGGTTTGCTAGTTCTTACAATAAAAGCACTTGAATTCTCTCTATTTTTAAATCACTTTAGCACACATGTTTTGAAAACTTTACACTGCAATAATAAATTATCGTTTATTTTTATTTATGTTTTCTCAATTTCTCAACGGTATATTAATGTTAAACTTGTATGCTTTTTATCAGTTGAATTTAAAAAAAAAAAATTAATAACTATCGAATCTGGAACTACCCTGTGATGTTATTTTTACCATGGACTCGGAGTATCAGAGATCATCAACAATGTCGTTCTATAAGGAACGGCGTGTGATGTTCTTGCAGAGGATGAACCAGTTGTTACCATCAGATTACCAGTCACAGGATAGCATCCGCCTCACTCTTGTTTAATTCGTCATCTCTGGCCTTGACCTCCTCGGCGAATTCGATTGCGTATGTCTGATATCACTCTTCCTCTATCTTTCACTCTATTTATTTCTTGGAAAAATAAAAAAGAACCCATATTAAAATTCTACGATATACACTCACTTATTTGGATTTGTTCTCACTGATTGTAATCATATGACAAAACCCACTTTGCTCTGTTTATTTATACTCCTTGCGCAGAGTGCTTTTGTTCTAAATAAATTGCGGATTACGAGAATAAAATTGAAGTTTTTTTTCCCTCAATTTAAATTAAACTATTCACAATCCTCAGGTCGACAAGCACGCGGTTGCCGATTGGGTTTTGTCTTTCCAAGCTCATCCAAAATGTAAAATGGAGCTGGCAAATGGCAAGGGATTTATTACTTGCCTGAGAATCGTCGTTTATATTATCATTTTTTTAGTTGCGCTTAAATGTGATTGCAATAGTTAAACTGTTTTTTATCGTTTGATTGATATGCTCTTGGTAGAGAAACTTTAGCTATGGCTAAATAGTATCAAGACGTGTAGAATGTCTACACTTCGAGTCTCTCTTGTGTCTCTTTTTACTAATAAACAATGGCTTAATGGCTTGAAACCTATTTGTGCATGTTAAAGATTTGGGTTCTGCTCGTAGTTACGGGTGTGATCTGGAATTTATTACTTTACTCTGCAGGGCAATTTTATGGTTCTAAGAGTTCCCGATTTCATCCGATGATAATGGGGTATGACAAGAATCAATTTTGTGAAGAAAAACTTCAATTTATTTATTTTTTATTATGAATTCCAGATGCTGTTAACTGGACATAACTTATTTAGTTTTTATCTGCCTGAATGTGTTGGTTCATAATTGTGGTAATTTAGGGAGCACCTACTGTGCCCTAACAATTCTAAAAGTTATTGGCTATGATTTCTTCGAAATTGATTCTGAAACAGCATTGATGTCAATGAAAAACCTTCAACAACCTAATCGGAGGTATTGTTTGCGATATTTGTTTAGATAATAGTTTCTTAATATTTATTTCATAACATTAATACGATAACTTCTTGCGAGAGAATGAGTCTTATTAGTATAAAATTTGTTCATATTTTTCTTATTTTCTAAGTGTTTTTGTATTGTTAGTACATTCGTGTTTATGTCTTGTATCAGTTTTTCTATAGAATCTCTCCTTTTCAAAATCATAATGCTCTACTCTTTCATTGTTTGTTTAGTGCCGTTTTATATCGACCGAATTGTTTTCTGAGAACTTTACAATATTGAGCTCCTATTTGACTCTTGTGACGGCATCTTTCATTGAAGTTCTTATGGTAGCACAAACACCTACCTATATTGTGGTTATTTATCCATCTCAGTTCTCCCAGACCCCAATCTTTGTTTATTGCAATGGCAGCAATTTCTTGACAGATATTTTATTCTGCAGCTTTATGCCCATCCATATAGGGGCAGAGATTGATCTTAGGTTTGTTTATTGTGCTGGTAAGCTGGAAAGATTTTGTGATTTTACTATTGAACTAGTTACATAAGCATACTTTACAATGCATTTTGTATTTAACAAATTGATCTATCAACTTTCATTTGTTCACTTTTGAAAAATTAAAGTTGCAAGCCAGAAATTACATATTGAATTGTAAGGTCAGTGTAGTGAGCGAAATGATCTTGGACTTATTGAATTGTAAGCCTGGACTATCTTTATATCAAATAATACTTTACTTTGTGCCATGATAGAGATGCTCATCAACTGAGACATATGTTGATGGTTTTGGTTTGACTCCTGGATCCTGATTTGAGACAAATTTACACAATTTTCATCTTTATCATGGGATTATATCTACTTTATGTTTTTAAAAATGAGTTACTCATTTATTCATCATTGATCAAAGGTTTTTGTGACAGAGGTGAGGCAACCTATTGTATTGTTGCATCTCTACGTGTGATGGATTATAAGACATTATACATACAAGTGTCAGTTACACAACGAGTACACATATATAAATGTCAGAAGGACATAATTGTTATGAAAATATAAAATTTTATGTATTAAGTTTGAACTTAGGTCGAGTTGGGGATCGACCCTATAAGAGAAACATCTTCTATGATAGACATACTATTTTATTAATGCATTTAAAGTGTACAAAGTTAGATACGTCATTCAAGATATTCCTATTCGTGATTAGGTTATTTTTTAAAAATACAGTCTGATAATACGAGCTCAGGTTGCTTGTTTTGCATTGAAACAACCTACAGGTCAACCTTTAGTGTCAGGCAGGGTTACGGGTTTTTGTTTTTCATCTGGGTGCAGGCTGTAGGTCAATCCTTTGTCTTGGGTTGTGCTATATGTAAATTCATATGTAGGTTTACTTTATGAATTTCATTTATGATTATTAGTAAATGGCATCTATGGCAACATACGCCTAAATTAACCGACGGAAAAAGGTTCATTTAGTGCTCCTTCTCTTAAAATAAGCAGTGCATAATTAAATTTGTTTTTTAGATTCAATTAAACTTAGCAAATCTACTATGTCTTCTATTATTCATTTTTTTCCATGTACTTTTGCCATTCTTTTATTTGTGCAGAGGCAAGTTTTTGAAAAGGCATTTCACAGTAGACCCAATAAGCCCAGTGATACTTGCTGTACATTCTGGTAAGCCCAGTGATACTTGCTGTACATTCTGGTAAGTGAGATTAGCAGTGTTAAATAAACAGTGTAATTCAATTCATTTTATTTATTTGTCTAATTAATTTTTAAAGCTCATTTAAAAAATATATTTATTAATAATAATATTTTCATAATTATAATAAGTTCAAGGGAATGACAATTTAAAGATGCTTGATGTAGATAGAGAAATAGGAGAGAAGATAACCGAAGTTACGAAATAATATATGAATTAGAGACATGGATTTAGAAGAATAAAAAAAAGAAAAAAAATAGATAATTGAAAAAGAATCAAACAAATAATTATATTCACTGGTAAATAATTACAATACAACGTCTTTTGAATAGGAATGAAAAAACAAACCAGATAAATAGATAACTGTAAATTAATTAATAAAATCATAAATATTAATTTAAATCACAAAAAGTTAAATATAAATATTAATTTAAAGATAAATAAATAATTTCTTGTAGGATAATAATCTCGATCTAAATAACTTTAAAATAATAATTATTCGTTATATTTTGCGTCATAGAATTATAAATTAATAATCTAAACTTTAGAGATGAAGGTAATCGCGCATCATTAGATGAAGTTGCAAGCTTGCTTTGAATGGTGCGGATAATTCATAAGAGAATTTTTTTTTTCTTAATCAAGCTTGAGAACTCAATTATATATGGATAAATAACGTCAAAAGTGATAATAGTTAAGGCAACTTTGTTCAGGAGGCACCATCGTAAGTGGACAAACTATTGCTAAGGGTTTTATAGTGATAGAAATTTTCGAACAAGTATCATTGTTATTTTCTTGCTTTGGTGTTTGGGTTGTAATCTCTGAATAAGTATCCTCATTTTCTTGCTTATTTACAGCTATTATTTGTTGAATATTAACATTTTGGACAATTCAGGATTAATCATCGGCTTATTTGTTAAATGATGATAATAGGTGATGAAAATGAGACATTTGAGTTCGAAATATTTCCCTCATTTTTGCTTCAATTATGTCGTTCATGTCTTCCTTTAAAGACCCAACGAATTGAGTTAAATCTTTAACTTATGATTTGAAGGTTTGATGTTCTTGTTCAAGCTCTTAAATCTTCGCAGTAAGATAGATTGGACCAACCTGCAGGACAAAAAAATATTATTGTAAACTATTTTTTTTTTTAACTCTGTGCGATGAGGTGTTTTCTGGTGACTCCGGTGGTCTCTTGACGGTGAGTCTGGTAGGGATTTTCTTATGGAGGCGCGATATGGTAGTGGCTGCGAGGTGATGTTTGGTAGGGAGGCTGCAAAGCAGGATGGAGGTGTTGGGTTTGCACTGCGATGGTAGGGTTTGGCTGACGACGTTGTTATAGCTTTGTTGGCAGTTTCGGCTGGGGAATTTGAGGGGACGGTGACTGCAACAGGGAGGCAGTGATGGTGATAGGGTGGCTGAATTGTGCTGATTTCTGGGTTTTCCAAGTTTTTTATCAGAAATTAAAAAAAAAAGTAGAGATAAATATTTTTGTTTAAGAAAACAAAATTGTGGTTTACTTTGATATCATTAACAAATAAAAAAATAAAAGAGAATGAGAAAATGAGAAAATTAACAAATTATATAACTATAAACGGATTAATAAAATTATAAATAATAATTTAAATAACTAGAAGTTAAATATAAATTTAAAGATAAATAAATGATAGATATCATATGGGAGTAATAATATCAATCTAAATAATCTTAAAATAATAATTATTTATTATATTTTACATTAATGCTATTTTTTCATATTTTATTAAAATATAATCAAAATGTAATATTTGTATTAATTTTTTATTTTTTGGACAAAATTATGAATATTTGAAATTTTTTTTATTTTTTATCCAATCCATAAATAACTCAAATTATTTAACATCGTTTTTCTTTTAACCCACTCATCGATGTTTATTTTGATAAATGTTTAAAAAAATATGATTATTTAGGTTATAAGAATAATACACGTATATATTTTTAATAAAAAAAATTAAAAATAAGATTCTATACATAAGAAGCTTATATCATGCAATTATACTAAAAGTAACAGTGAAATGATGCTTTTAATAACTACTTCATAATAATCTGAAAGTTTTGGACCTTTACGGTTTACACGGCAACGTTTTGTCCATTGACTGAAGCGGTATTGAGGATTTTAGGGGGCCACAAATTCATTGACGATATATCCTTACGTTGCTTTTTTGTTTAGTTGTCAATCTGTGCTGTGGTGCTATATGTTTCTCCATTGCCTATAGTTTCCCAACCTAATAGATTTGTATACAATATATAGACATGGAAGAATTTTATGGTTTCTTAATATTACTGCTATAGAAATATTAAGTATGATGTTTTTGTCTTTGAAATCCCCTGAAATTTCATGCGTTCTATTCTTTTTTGAACATATTAAGAATTAATGTCCTTTTCACGTGTTGTTTGTGAGATTTAGATTACATAAGGCTTTTTAATTAGGAAGAGAAACATGTGAGCTACTCCTCTTGTGTTTAAAAAGATAATGAGGAGGATTGATAAAAGTATACACCTTTTCCTGAACTTAGGAGGTTCAGATTTCTGACTAAGTGTGATACTGTGATTGCTAAATTAAGAGTATGTATTTAGAACTAACTACATTCTATGAAATTTCAAAATGATCAGATTATATTTCCTATAATCACTTCAAATATAAAAGCAAACAGATGATGTTAAAAGAGATTTAAAGTTCCAGACTATTCCACATGTAATTATCACGGGTAAGCAATTTTCTTGTCTTCGTAATTTAGCAAAAACCCAAAAGGATTTCACAGGTCATTGTCATTGAATGGTTTACCTGCTTCTCCTCACAAGCGTGCAAAGTACAACCCTAAATGAAAGCTTATGAATCTCATTTCCAAGCAGAGATACATAAGAGGTAACAAGACTGTGTCAACATAAACTCTACACTTTTACAGAGCCCTTAGGATAAGAACACAAGCAGTACCATCACTCGCTAGAATGATTACAGACATAACAATGTAGGAGGCTTTGAAGATTGAATAAAACCAACAATCCCTCAAGTCCCCCTTTAACATCAGACCTATCTCAAAGGTTCCTTATGATGTTCAAAAAAGACAAATAAATTCAAGGAAAGGAGAAATACAATTTGGTTAAATCTAATTTAACATAAGTTTCTTGTTAATTGGTGAAGAAACAAGAGGAAGAATCTGAGAGGTAGTTGAAGGAGATTGTGGAAGAAGATTTTGATGATGATAACTAATATCTTTTTCCTTATTCTTATAAACGAGAATTGTAATAAAAGACCCATGTTCTTCTTCATCATCATCATCATCATCTTTAGGAAACTTTGGCATAAGAAGACTCATCTTTCATATGTTGACCTTTCTCTGTCTCTTCCATCAATTTTTTCCTAAGTTTTTCCTCTGCTTCTTGCAAGAACTTGAATTTTGGAGGAGGTGATGATCTAATTCCATTGAACTCTGCATTTGTTGTGGATTCATAGAGAGGATTGAATCCAATCCCAGGAGTCAGAGGAGGTGTGAAGAAAATTGGAGAAGCCAAAGGGGTCGAATATGGAGTCTCCACAGTGATTAGAAAATCACTCAAGCTTCTACTTCTCGAACCCTTTTCACTGTTATTATCTAATCTTGATTTGCCGCCTTCAGATTCCAAGTCCTCCTTTGTTTCTTCTACAATTGTGAAGAGTAATCTTGGATGTTGAGAGGAGTTCTCTGTCTCCTTTCCATTTTCTCCAGTGGGTTTGAACAAAAAATCACTGTTTTCTGATGAAATATGAAGCTGGGCATTTCGATCATTGACTTGAGTATTTGTATTTCTCATTGAAGAAGAATGTTCGTGGGGATTTAGAGCTGTGTTTCTCAAAGAAGAACGCTTTCTACAGCAGAACATAAGAAAATAGTTTTTTTCCTTCTCTGTCTTAATGAACTTCTTCTTCCACCATAATATGTAGTAAAGTTCAGCAATTAGAGCTAAGAAAAGACAAGCGAATATTACACTTAAAGCAAGTCCAACACTGCTCAAAGATTTCATCTTTGTATCTCAAAATCACATTAGAGATAACTGACCCACTTGATCATAACTCAATTAACCCAGAAAAGAAAAATAATCCCAAGAATGCTGAAGGAGAAACACTTTTGAATTGGATTCACTGTAATCCGAAATGTTCATCTACCAACAATAACAAAGCTAAAATACTCGGTTTTCTCTGAAGAACAGACTCTTAATTCCGAAACATGATTAAGACTAAGAAAATCTTTTCGCTTTAAATCCACTCATACAAATTATCCTTACAGTTACGGATAAAGACACCTTTTTATCCCCAAAATGATGTCAAATCTAAAAACCCAAAAAGTTACTTCAAATGGGTATTGTAAAATAAATATATTTACCATTGAAACCAGGGCCTCAAACTCCAATAGAAAGAGAGAGAGAGAGAGATGATGATGATGATGAAAAATAGAAAATTACCAGAGTGAATTCAATCAGCAATTGGCAAAATAGAGAACCAGTTATACAGATGAGAGGTCGCGTTCCTCGAGGAGGAGTCACATGGGTGATGGGTCACAAACAGAAGGAAAGTCACGTGTGAGTAAGAACAGATAAAACTTGGCTATAAGAATCGGCAAAAACAGAATGATTCTGTATTTGACTTGAATTTTTCCAACTGTTAAAAGCAATTTTGTCTTCATACTTCAAGTTGATTAACAATCTATTTTGCTTCAAACCAAATCTGCTTGCACGTATTTCTTATATATATATATATATATATTTTTTACCAACCGTTTAGTTCACATCCTATTTCAGTTCATTCATCTATCTTCTTTATGAACTATTATTGATCTAATTATCAAAATAAAAATATTCAATAATACTAAGGAGAAAGTACGAAACAATCGATGAGAATGAATTTAAAATTTTTAAGATCTTTATTCTATTTTTTTATAAAAAGTGAACAGGTGAACGAAAATGACTCCATTTTATCTCATTTCCTTTCCTTCCTTAATTAACACCATCAACAAAGTTATGGACATAATAGACTGAAATGAGTTTTGTTTTTCTTCCAAGTAAACATGAAAAACAGTGAGCCGGAGTGCTATAACTTGGAATTCTAAAAGAGAATTACTTAATGAAGACGCTCGTTTAATGTTCATTTACAAGTACAAATTTTTATTTTTTTTTACATTTGTTTATTATTTGCCAGCTGATGCCCGTGGGGACTTATCAAATGAGTTGCTTTACAGGTATACCTTGATTTTTTTTTCAAATTTTATTCTAATCCAGTGTGCTAGTTTCTAAGGAGAAAACTTTATATATCATGTATTTTATATCTTTTAATAATATCAATTATTAATCTCATTTTTATTTATATTATAATTTTTTTATATAAAAATAAATAATTTAAATGATTACATTTCATATTTATTATAAATTTAAAAGATAATTTTAATTTAATTTGAACGATTTTTAACTGAATAACGTTCAATATTAAAATAATAATCGTAATTTAATTTAAATAACATCTAATTAAATAGCATTTAAAGTTAAATTATGTGTTAAATATTTTTTTAATAATAAAAATATATGAGATTAATGAATGATATTTTTATAGTTATAAGTTTTAAAAATATTGTTTTTATTGTTTTTTTTTTTAAAAAAACATTAGAAAGAAAAAATATATTTAATTTTAAAAGTCAATTATAAATATCTACCTCCGAGTTCTTGAAATAACAAAAGGATATCATAGGTTTAAAAAATAACAATTATATCTCTTAGTGTTACTTTTTTAAACTTTTTATTTGAGTTATTTACTATAGAACTAACAAAAATTATGAAATTTAAGGAATGATATTATAATAAAATAATAATAGAAGGAGTATAATTGTTTTTTTTAAATATTAAAGGATATTTTATTGTTTTAGAAAATTTTAAGAGATTTTATAATAATTTTCAGTTAATTTTATTAAGTAGAAAAAATAATTAGGTAGTAACTAACAGGATGATAGCTTGCAGAAGATATAGGTGTTTGAATGAGATTAGGATTTGATTGTAGGTTTATTAAAGGTGGTTACATTTGCACGACTATAATTGTTACTGTAATAGTATTTTCTGATTAATATTAATAATAATAATAATATTAATATTAAAGTATAATTAATTATGAAAATATAATAAATAACTTATGTATTATTATTGTGATAAAGAAAAAAATTATTATATTAATATTATTACATTTTATTAAACGTATTTAAATACGGATGTGATCATGATGGACTAATATTGGGCTTCATAAAACTATTTTTTATTATAAATTAACTTATAGTATACTAATAAATATTCGAAAACTTAAAACGTGTGGGTTAAAAACCCTAACATTATAAGTAGGTGTGTGAAAGCACGGCTCTTAACTTATACCCGTCATATAATTATAAATCCAATAAGGGCAATAACTTATATATCTTAAATTCCTATTTCAATCAATAACACAAAGATAAACAATATTGCTATTGGATTTATAATCATATATTAAATAGTTCTTTTAGACATGAATTGCAAGATCTACTGACTTTACTTTGAATAAAATGTAATTAAAATATGTTTAAACGATAGGTGAATTTATTCAAAAATAATATTGTTATTGTTTTAAAAGATATATCTTCTTTTTAAAAAAATACGTGTTTGAAGTTATTAAATCAAACATATGTTTTATAATATTTTGAAAAAAAATCTATATTTGTTAAAAATCTATGTTATTTTGTGCATTATATACACATTTAATAACAAAACAAAAATATATAATAATAAAAACTTAAAAATGAAATATAAAAATTAAAAAATATATATATAGTAGGTTAAAAATGACATAAAGTGGGCTTTGGTTAGTTGTAAAACTATTTGTGCCAATTAAGAATAACAATAAGTCTATATGAGTTGGTTAGAAATAAAAAGGAATTAACTTGTAGGGTAAAAATGTATTGAAATATTTAAGTGGTTTTGACTTTTATTTAGATATTACCTGCAAATCAGTAATCTAAATTGTCTATCCATTTTGAATATCATTTTAATTTTTAAAAAAGCAAAGTACTCAAAAATAAATTATAAAACACATTCATATACCATTTTATTTTTCAAAAATGCAAAATACTCAAAAATAAATTATAAAATTTGATATATTTATGTTCCAACTTAACCCAAACTAGCATTACAAATAACAAAACATATTGAATTGTTTAAAATCCAAATGGGATAGATTTTTATTTAACCCATGATAATATACATTATATTTAAGAAAGTAATAGGTACCATTTACCTAAAATAATTCTGAAATAAATTATTTTTTTTAAATATAAAATAATGAATAAAAACATAATACTTTATAATAATTAGTGTTATAAATATACTTTAATTCGTTTTTACTTTTTTTTATCTATTATTTACTTAAATGTCTTTTACCTTGTATTTTTGAGTAATAATATTTAATTATTTTTATTTTTTTAAAATATGTATATTTACAATTAAATATTAACTAATAAAAATTAAATTAAAAAATAATAGAAAAAAATAAGAAGTTCTATTCATTTGTTTCTCTTCCCATGATGCTTAATAAGCCTTATATTATTAACTTTTACAATATTTACTCTTATTAGAAAATTATGTAAATTTATTCCATTTATATTATTTAACTTTTATTTTTTATTTTTTAATGATAAAAATTATTTAGAATTATCTAATTATACAAATTGTTTTTAAAAAAATTCATTGTCTTGTTAAAAAGATATGAAATTATTAAAACAAAATTAAAATGTATTAAAAAAGTTTATATATTATTTGTCAAAAAAATTCAAATGAAATAAAGGAAAGAAACTTATTTTAAATTATATTAAATACCAACTCATATGATAATCTATCCCATTAAATTAGGATGAAAGATGTTATGTTTCAGATAAAATATGTAATGTTTTAAATCATAAAATGATTTGAAGACAAGTTAAATAAAAATGATACTAGGTGGATTAATCATTTAACATCTCAACCTGCCATAACATCCCCGGTGTCAATAGTAAAAAACTCAATATAAGTGAATAAAGAAATCAGATGATAAATTAGTTGATTGATACATCCCAACCTCAAAATAGTGAGAGCAGCACAACAACAAAAAAAAATATAACTTTCATTGATTTAAAAAATATATAGTAAAAACATGCTTAAAAAAAAGAGTGATGGCTAAAAAGTATACCTAACAAAATAACTCGATAAAAATATATTTTTGAGATTTATATTAAAAATTTAAAAGATAAAAAGGAATTTCATTGCACAAAAAAATATTTTTTTAGATGATTATGTTACTCTTTTAAATACTTTGAAATGCTTACACAGCTTAAATAAGGGTGCATGCACAAATTCAAAATATACAAGACTTGCACTAAGGGTGCATGCACAAATTCGACACTGCAACAACTGAACAGTTCTTAGTTGAAACTAGCCAATTTTAGAATGACCTTCAAAATTACAAGACAACATAATGTGCACAATTTCAAAAGATAGCAGTGATAAGCTAAAAACTTAAAAAATTTAATCAACTTCCTCAATCTTGGGACCAGCACCACTTCCACCAGCAGGAGGAACATCCTCATCCATACCACCAGTCATGTCAGGAACGGCACCACCTTGGTACATCTTCGCGATAATGGGATTGCAGGTGCTTTCCAACTCTTTCATTTTATCATCGAACTCATCGGCCTCGGCAAGCTGGTTACTATCAAGCCATTGTATTGCTCCATCAATCGCATCCTCAATCTTCTTTTTCTCATCAGCAGACAGCTTTGAACTAATCTTCTCATCCTTGATGGTGTTCCTCATGTTATAGGCATAATTCTCCAAAGCGTTCTTAGCATCCACCTTCTTCTTGTGTTCCTCGTCCTCGGCCTTGTACTTTTCTGCCTCCTCAACCATCTTCTCTATTTCTTCCTTAGACAACCTTCCCTTATCATTGGTAATGGTAATTTTGTTCTTTTGACCAGTGGTCTTGTCCTCAGCAGAGACATTCAAAATACCATTTGCATCTATGTCAAAACAAACAGTGATCTGAGGAACACCTCTTGGAGCTGGAGGGATCCCAGAGAGCTCAAATTTCCCAAGCAAGTTATTGTCACGGGTTCTGGCTCTTTCACCTTCATAAACTTGGATCAACACGCCAGGTTGGTTGTCTGAGTAGGTGGAGAAAACTTGCTCCTTCTTGGTGGGTATGGTTGTATTTCTTGGAATCAAGACGGTCATAACACCTCCAGCTGTTTCCAAACCGAGAGATAGAGGGGTAACATCCAAAAGCAATAGATCCTGAACCTTCTCATTGCCTTCACCGCTCAAGATAGCAGCTTGGACTGCAGCTCCATAAGCAACGGCTTCATCTGGGTTGATGCTCTTGCAAAGCTCCTTGCCGTTGAAAAAGTCTTGCAAAAGTTGTTGGACCTTAGGAATTCTGGTAGAACCACCAACAAGAACAACATCATGGACACTGTTCTTGTCCATCTTAGCATCTCTCAAACACTTCTCAACAGGCTCCATACACTTCCTAAAGAGGTCCATGTTGAGCTCCTCAAATCTGGCACGAGTGATAGTAGTGTAGAAATCAATACCCTCGTAGAGAGAATCAATTTCAATGGTAGTTTGTGCAGTAGATGA
Source organism: Hippophae rhamnoides (assembly GCA_033030585.1). Lineage (NCBI taxonomy): Eukaryota > Viridiplantae > Streptophyta > Magnoliopsida > Rosales > Elaeagnaceae > Hippophae > Hippophae rhamnoides. The sequence continues at coordinate 74,536,981 of CM065427.1, forward strand.
AAGGGTCCTTTTCGCCCTTTCACAAGCAGTCCTTAACCTTCTCAGGGCTCTAGGATTGCCACTGATGTCCTTCTTGTTCTTCCTCTTGAACTCTTGAACAAAGTGATTAACCATACGGTTGTCAAAGTCCTCACCACCAAGGTGTGTGTCACCAGCAGTTGCCTTAACCTCAAAAATACCCTCTTCGATGGTGAGGAGAGACACATCAAAAGTACCACCACCAAGGTCAAAGATCAAAACGTTCTTTTCACCAACGCTTGTAGCTTTCTTGTCAAGACCATAAGCAATGGCTGCAGCGGTAGGCTCATTGATAATACGCATCACATTAAGGCCAGCAATAACACCAGCATCTTTGGTAGCCTGACGCTGGGAGTCATTGAAGTAGGCAGGTACCGTAACCACTGCGTTCTTTATGGAAATACCAAGGTAGGCCTCGGCAATCTCACGCATTTTAATCAGGACCATGGAAGAAATCTCCTCAGCAGCAAACTGCTTCTCTTCGCCTTTGTAGTTCACTACAATCATTGGTTTGTCACCAGGACCAGGAATAACCTTGAATGGCCATAGCTTCATGTCACCCTGAACTGATGGGTCCGAAAATCTTCTTCCAATCAACCGCTTTGCGTCTGTAAGAAAATGATTCATGGATTAGAAAGCATAGAAATAATTTGAACTACAGAATATTAGAGGTAGGAAAGAACGACTTGCAATATGTAAAAAGTAAATAAATTTACAAAAAAAGAAAATGTAACATGTAAATAAAATACCTGCGTTTAAAAGATTTAATAACTTTTAAGGTATTTTTTATATATAAAGAAAAATAACGTTTATATTTTCTAATATTAAACAATCGTAGCCCCAAAAAAAATTAAAATTTAGAGAAAAATAAGAAACCTACAAATGATTACATCCGTTTATTATTAAATTACAAACATCATCATCATCATCATCATCATCATCATCATCATCATTATTATTATTATTATTATTATTATTATTATTATTATTATTAGATACAATTCAATGTTTCAAATTAGATACTAGACAAAAAATAAGTACACGCAAAACCGACAGATCAAAACATATACTGAAAAAAGAAAATTGATCATAAAAATAAGAGTCAAAACACTAAAATACGCTCAGATACGAGAATAAAAGTGCCAATAGTTATAATGAAGGAACACAGATAACAGCATGAGGAATATTTAGAGCAAAACAAAGCACAAAGAATAAAATCTTACCAAAGACGGTGTTGATGGGGTTCATCGCGACTTGGTTCTTGGCGGCATCACCAATCAACCTCTCGGTGTCCGTGAATGCGACATAAGACGGCGTTGTTCTGTTACCTTGATCGTTCGCAATAATCTCAACACGGTCGTGTTGCCAAACTCCAACACATGAGTAGGTAGTGCCGAGATCGATACCGATAGCTGGTCCTTCACCTTTTCCGGCCATGGCTACTATCTATATTCTAGTTTTATACGGAAGCTGAAGAAATGTAAAACAGAGTATTGAGAGAGAATGTGGTGTCTATGGTTTCACAGTGAATATTATGGCGAAGGGGGGTGAGGACAATAGGATTTATAATGCGTCGTGGTTAATGAGTTCGAGAAGCTTCGGTTGGGAGATTTTTGACCGTTGGATTAAGGAGTGGAGGTGCTTGCTTTACATGCTGGCGTGGAAAAGGTCCCCATTTCTAAGCTTCGTGTTGGTTCTGGACGTTTCCTATTCTTCTTTTATATTTAAAAACAAATTAAATTGTTTTATTCAAATAAATTATATGATATCATCAATAAATATTTTAAAAAAAAAACTCCCCTTCTTCAACTGGAAATCTTTTTATTTTTTAAGATTTTAGAAGAATAACTATAAATGCATTGCATTGTATTTAAATAGATGAGGGGTTGTAATGTTATGTTTATATAAAACGTGTTAATTTAATTTCATTATTGTTAGTTTAGATATTATAAAAAATAAATATATTTAATTTTATAATTATTAAAAATGAATATTTTAATTATATAATTACTTAAAATAATACATTTTATTCTTAAGATTAAAGTAATTAAAATATATTACTTTCATAAATTAAAAAATTAAATTAATCTATTTATAAATAACAGAAGTAAATTAAATTATTTTATATAATAATAATAAACTCCTAAAAAAATTATTTCGTATTTAAATTACTTATGATGTATAATTGTGTCTGTGGTAAGATGATATTGAAAATAATAAAACTACTTATTTTTTTAAAAAGATTGTCACGTTCTCATATACCATATTCATTTATTTGAATATAAATATATATATAGAGAGAGAGATACAAATTTATTCTTATAAAATTTTCAAAATTTTAACATGTCAGTGTAATGTTACATAAAAACATCCCCCATAACTAATTTCATTAGTAAATAAAAGAAAATTTCAAATATAAATATAATATAATATAAAAAATAATATTTTAAACAATAATAGATAAGTGATTGTTATAAAATTAACTTATTAATAGATAAAATAAAATTTCAAATATAAGTATAAAATAAAATAAAATAAAATATCAAAAATAAGACTTTTAATATTTTAAACAATAGTAAATGAGATATTGTTATAAAATTAATTTAGCATCATTTACCTTTTGAATAATAATATATTCTATCATTTTGATTGGTATCATATTAATATATTTTTACATTAAAATATAATTTTAATTTTTTTAAAATTAAATGATGAGATAATATAACAAAATTATTGTTAAATTATTAAATGTGTTAAAATCTATTAATTAATTTTTTAGGACAGACAAATATATTACTAAATTTTATATAAAAATATATTATCTCTATTAGGTAATAAAAATTAATATTTTTTATCAAATAAAATCATCACCAAATTTTAATCATTTGTTTAAATCTACTATTTAAATTGATTAGATGAGAATTAGTGATAGAAAAAAACTTTTAACTTTGGTTAACTAAATAAACATAATTATACTTTTGTAACACTTATTAGATAATTGATATATTTTTCATACTTCAAAAGAGGTAGATTTTAACCGACCATAAAAATTCAATAATAGTTTTTTTAATTCACCCTTAAATAAATTAAATTTATTTTTTCAAAGAAATTATACATCAAGCCATCAATAAACTTGAAAAATAATATTTTCATCCTAAAAATAAAATAAACTTCAACAAGAAAATTTCTTTCCAAAATTTTTAGATAAAATTTATTAACACATAAATTTATACATATTTATAGTTAGATTGTTTATGATGGGTAACTTTTAAAGATAACATTAAAAATAATTAAGATATTCATTTGTAAAGAATTTTTTTTTTATCACATTCTCCCATGTTCTACCTTGCTTTACAAATTTATTTCATAGGAAAGTCTCACCCTTGCCTGCTTGAGATGGGGTGCTAGAATGGAGATAGTCATGCATGCTGTTAATTGGACTTGTCTTTTACAGAAGAAGATGTAGAAACTTACCAAGTTTTTCAAGAATGTGTAGTCGATGTAACTAGCTAGTGTGCAAAATTTACTAAATAAATCCAACACAATGAGACCCAAAATTTTCTTTATATATTTTTAATAAGTTTGGATCATTTTGTATTTAAAAAAAAAACTTTAGGAACCAATAAATATTGGACTTGATCAATTTTTAATTAAAAAAAACAATTAATAATAAACTTATATACAATAAGTGGTTATTGGACCACACTAATAGTCTCACGGAGTGGCCCAATCATCGATGGAATCATCACTCACTTGGTATGTTAAAGCTTAATGTTGTTAGTTCAAATGATGATGAGAAAAACCTAATTAGGGTTGGTGGAGATTTATTGTCTAATGGCTATCAAATATTAATGATATACATAGATATTTAGCCTTTGAAGGCTTACCGATGGAATGGGCCCTTGAGGCTGCGAAGTGACTTGGGAGATTATTATAGAATTATTGTCGTCGTTAGTACAATTAGGTTAACACTCTTAAGTTCGTATGACACTGCAATATGATCACATTTAATTTATCTTAGCGATTATCCTATTCATGTTAAGGATCTAATCAATAATGATTTTTTGTGATAATTAATATTGTTTGATATCTAGATTTATTTGACTAATTATTCTACTAATGTTTTTTTTTCTAATAGAATGATGCATATCTAAACAAAAATTCGTTCATTTCTTGTTCTTTTTAATATTATTTGGAACAAACTAATAAACACGTAATTTGGATTAATTTAATACTTAATTTAAATATTTTTATTTTATGATATTTTTATAATTTATTTTATTAATGCTACAATAATAATTTATTAATATATTTTTATCTAATAATAATGATACATAAGTTTCGTTAATTATAAAAATATAATAGATAATTCATATAATTTTACGTGAAAATAACAAAAATACTTAAAAGCGTTACTATTATATATATATTATTCTTTTAAATGGAATATATATGAATAATCAAATAAAACAAATAAAAATACTGTAAAATAATGATTATTTTGGATCATTTCATGTTAGTACCCACGGAACTTGCCTCAATTAATAGTATTTTTTCTTTTGCTTGAATTGCTTGAATAAGTGTAACATTGTGTACTAACTTTATTGATTTCATACATTTTATCACTATAATAAAATCATTTTTAACAAAATTATTATATACATGAAAAAATATGACAAAACAAAAAATAAAAAGTTACATATCGTTTTTAACTACATTTTTTTATCTATTAATCTGAAATCAATAACTGAGACAAATAACTGAGATTTTGTCTGCATGGGAAAGAAACTTCATAAATCCATCTGGTGTTAAAGTTATGGATTAAGTTTACAATTATAAACCATTCACAAAGGTGATTCTTCAATTGATGAACATCTGTTTGATCTTAAAAACATTGTCGATGATTTATATGAGTTTGTCACAGAGGTGTTGTATGCACTTAGAGACTTAGTTTCTAACTATTGATCTTTTATCTCATTTATTACTCTACGTGTATAACTTCTTATAAATTCATATCTAACTCAACTCAATAAGATCTCATTGAATTAAGAGTTATCCAACCTTATAAGTAACACTACTACCAAACTCCTAATTCTTGCTTAACTTTTATTTACATTATTCTTCCTCGTGTTGCCTCCCCAATCTAAATCTCATTATAGACTAAACTATAAATGGAAACCCTCCATTTCTCAATGGTCTATTTGAAAAAAAAGATTCAATTCTATAATGATAATTTTAAAAATAAATAATTTTAAATAATATATGATTCTTTATGGAAATGATCCTATCGGGGTAGAATAAAAAAAATGTTTTTATCTTCATTCATAAATGAAATTTCTATAAAATAAATTATATAAAAAAATTAATTAATTAATAAAATTCATACTATCTTTATATTAATTACTTGAAAATTAATGAGAAAAATATGTTGGAATTCATTTGTTTAAGTACGAGGGTTTATTTAATACCCTTGTTTAAATTGTTTAAAAAGTTATTTTTATGTCACTTTATTTGTAACAAAAGTATCAAATAATGCTAAAAATTAACTTTTTATTAAATCAAATAAAATATCATATTATATATATATATATATATATATTTATACTTTTTGATAAACATATATATATATAGACACAACTTTTTATTGAAATAATTATTCAAAATTTTAACAATTTCTTCTACTAAAACTTAAACCAAACTTAAACCAAAAATTTATTGTATAATATGTAATTAGAAATATGCATATTTTTTCATGAACAATGGTTACACGGTCCAAATCCAAGACTAAATAGAACCTATAATTTTTTTTTAAAGATGGGTTGATCTTAGTAGCAAATTTAGCATTAATAATGACGAGGGACACCTTTTTAAAATATAAATTATTATTTATTTCTCAATTATTATTTGCTTTTCATTTAAAATAGTAAAATATTATGTATTATTTGAATATAAATATAATTAAATTATTAAATTTGTAGTGAGTCTTTGAACGATAAAAATATGAAAATTAAAATTTATGTGGGACAGAAATTTATTTTATATTCATAATTCATTTATAATTTTATAAATATTACATCTAAAATTTTCTCTATTAAGAATTGAGAGAGGGTTCACACAACGGCACATGCATCTCTTAAATTCCATATAAATAAACCCTCTAATTATCTCTAATGTAGGTTTTGAATTTAGAAAACTAACCTAATTGGATTAATTAAAAATCTTTATTTTATAAATCAATAAAAATCGAACCAATTTATTATATAAATAAATTTTATTTTTATTATATTTATAAATATTAATTAATATATTTATCATTTACATAAATTCTAATCTCTAAACTTACTAATTACAAAAATAAACCTTTCTCTTCTTTTTATGAGATTTATTTGTGTTTGAGGTGGTATGACTCTAGAACCCCACCAGACCAAATTCAGATCACACCTTATAATGTTCCTTTTATTTAATAAAAAAAAAATAAACATGTTTTGAAAATTCTTTCTTCCTAAATTTGCATTATGTTTATTTTTTATTTGTTTTCAAATTCAAACAACTATTACAATCTTAATTGTTTTCTTCACTTAATAATGATTTCGGATAGATGTACATTTTAAAATATCTTATGCAACTTTATTTTTTAATAAAGTTAAACATTACTAAATAACAATATACAAAGAAGACACATGATACTAATGGCATGTTTATTACACCGTATTAAAGACTCTAAGTGTATAATTTTTATACAATCATACATTTAGTTGTAAAATCAAATAGTATCATATAGTATAAAAATAGTACAATTATGTAGAAATTTAATACGATCAAGAAGTGTGGGTCTAAATTGTACTAAATACGTAACTTAATCTGTCTGAATTTTTAATTATAAAATTATGTGTCTTGATTTTTTCTTTTATCTCAAATTAAAAATAATATTTTTCTTTTAAAATGTAATAAAATTTTTAAATAATTTAAATATTAATTTATAATAAAAATTATTTTAAATACAAATTATTTTATTAAAATATTTATAATCAATTTTGTATGACTATATCATACAGCTTGTCACCAAACACTGTATACACTAAATATAATACAATTTAATCAAATACATTTATACTTAACATATTTAATATTGTATACCAACATGCCCTAAAATTTCTTCTTGGTTCTAGGTTATTTTTGCAACAAAAAAAATTTTGTTAAAAAATTATAAATCTAAAACCATCAAATAAATCGCCTTCAAATCGACATTGTATGTTGGTTTGAAGGTCAATTTTTAAGATTTTATATGTTTGTTGAAGTTTTGATTTTTTTTTTCAAAATAATCAAAATAAATCGATCGCGTTCACTTTTTTTTTTGTGATTTTAAATATTAAATAATTTTTTTATTTAAGTTTGAAAGAAAAAAATTTCTTAAAAAGTTTGAATATTTTTTTACGTATATATTTATCAAAAAATATAAACATGTATCACACATGTATTATTGATTATATTTAATGAAAAATTAGATAAAAAATTAATTTTATTTCCTGCAAGGCTTTTTTTTATAAATAAAAGAATTTAAATGATATGTTTTTTATAAATAAAAATAAGTTAAAAATAATTTTTTAAAATATTGTTACTAAATAGCACGTTTTAACTAAAAAAACCATTAAATATCAATATTTCAGCTCTTTAGTGTTCACCCTATATTAAGAGATGGGATTTGATATCTGGTATTACTTATGACTATACGATACTGTATATTTATTACTTAATCCATCTAGTTATGGTTCTGTACATTACCTATTGGAGATAAAATTAAGGAGTAAATTAAGGAGTGATAACTCTTTAATTTAAGGAGTAAATCAAGAACCTTAATTTAAGTAGTAAATCAAGAACCTTAATTCAAAGAGTAAATTAAGGAGTTGTGATCCTTAATTTAAGGATTAATTCAAGGAGTAAAACAAAGAATCCTTAATTCAAGGAGTAAAACAAAGAATCCTTAATTCAATGAGTAAAACAATGAATCCTTAATTCAAGGAGTAAATCAAGGAATGTTTAATTCAAAGAGTAATTCAAGGAGTAAATCTACTTATATATAGCTATAGAATTGTAATGAAAATATAAAAAAAAAATACAACTTTGAGAGAGTCAATTTTAGTAATGATAGTTGCTATGTTATTTTAATATTTAGTTAATTTTTGTTAAATAAATTAATATTTTCCTTTTATGCATTAAAAATACATTTTTAATAAAATTAAATAATTTGTATCGAAAATGTACTTAATTTCATATTTTTTTGTCCACAAATATAATTTCAAATAATATAGTTCTTAATTACAATTTATAAAAATTGAAAATATAATTTAAATTAAATTTGGGTTTAATTATATTAATTTAAAGTTTAAAAATTTAATTTAAAATTAGCAAAGAGCTTAACTGTAATTTAAGAAAGTTTAAAATGTAATTTGAAATATATTTGTGGATAAAAATATAATTAATAAAAGTTTAATTTTCTGCGCAGGTGAGAAGAATCTACGCGCCAATCTGTAGCTACGAATCGTGGCCGTCTCATCGGATAAGACATGGCGAGATTCGCGCGTCCGCACCAGGCGAAGAGAGTGGGTGCGGGTCAAAAAAATTTCACGCGGCTCGGATGCAGCCGTGGGACCCTATTTCTTGGAGTGCGAGCGTCGGCCGTGGGACCCAGCGTGTCGACACGTCCATTCTTGTGTCCGCGTACGCCCCGCTCGATCCGTGCGTTGATCTCTGCGTGCAACTAGAGTTGTAGCAAATCAGAAGATGCCACGTGTCCACCTAAATCCATTCCTGAAATCAGAAATTGTCACGTGTCCCACTCTATTTTTAAGCCAATCATGTGATGACATGTGGTAGGTTATCATGGTAACCGCAGGATCAAGCAGGTGTGCATTTGCTCCGTCTCCCGATGTTTCACTGCGCGCTTTCACTGAAGCCAGTAGAAGCGCCGACGTGTCGCGTGAATTCCTTTAGTAGAATCGAGATCTTTGCCATTAAGCGTCATAAAGAATTTAAAAAATGCAGAATTTAAAAAATGCAGAATCGGCGCCCCTAGTTCACGCGTGATTTAATTAATAAAATCGATACGTGTGATTTTTGTTTTTCGATACAAATTATTACGCGTTTTTTTATAAAAAAATAAAATAAAAAATGTAATATTTTAGATGTATTATTTTAGCTATAAATAGGAGATAAGATGATAGTTTTAGGAGGTTTTGGAGTTTTGGATAGATCTTAATTTTCGTGTGTTGCTCGGTTTTGGAGTGCGACCTTGAAGCCATTTTTGGCTTTTGTTGTTTTCTGCGTGTGCCAAATATTTTCACTACATGATGTTTTAATTTCCTTTCTTCTTCTTTTAATTTTTTTTGAATGTGTTGTAATTTTTATTTTAATTTAATGAAGTAATTTAATTTTTCTAGGGTTGCATTTGATCTAAATTTATGAAGCTTTGATTTTAACTATTTTTGAAAGATTTATAAGACGTTCGATTTGTTCATTCTATTTGGTGCTTAATGCTTTTTGATTATTTACGAATCTTATCAAAAACGATCCGTGTACATGAATAAACTTGGAAGAGGCATTTGTGTGTGTATTGCTTATAAATAGAATGACATGTATGATGAAGGATAGGAATATACCAATTGTATGTGTGGCCTTTTTGAAAACTTAGAAACGTAATAAATCTTGGTGAATTTAATTCGTAGAAATATAGTGAATTAATTTAACGAGGTCTATACATGCAGACTCGGAAGAGATGTATGGATAAAAATAGAAGTTTTCGGTTGACAAATTAAATGTACTAAACAAATATAAATCAAAAGAAAATAACACGATTTGAGTGGATTAGTTTGGTGAAAAATTGCAATCCTAGATTTCTCTTATTTTCTTAACTCTTTTCTTCTTTTTCTAAATCAACGGTTGTTTTGGATAAAATTAGAGAGAAATAATTTTAGTACTCAACAAATTATAGTAACAAATCCTCGTGGGAACGATTTTTACTTACAAATCTTATTACTTGTGACCGTGTATGCTTGCACGATTTTCTGTGTGTTGCAAAACACACAACAAGTTTTTGGCGCCGTTGTCGGGGATTTGTTTTACTATTTTCATTGTTGATATTAATACCAATCAATATGGAGGGGAAGTATTATGATAAAAGGAAAGGTCCCACATTGAAACCAAGCTCTTGGCGATGATGGATTAAATCTATCATATAGCTTCTACCGACTTGATGTGGAGGAGGAGTATTATGGTAAAAGGAAAGGTCCCACATTGAAACCAAGCTCTTGGCGATGATGGATTAAATCTCTCCTGCAACTTCTACCCTGCGATGTGGAGGAGGAAGTATTGTGGTAAAAGGAAAGGTCAGCATTGAAACCAGCTCTTGGCGATGATGGATTAAATCTCTCGCAACCTACGCACGATGTGGAGGAGGAGTATTGTGGTAAAAGGAAAGGTCTACATTGAAACCAAGCTCTTGGCGATGATGGATTAAATCTCTCTAGCGGCTCTTCACACTGATGTGGAGGGGGAAGTATTGTGGTAAAAGGAAAGGTCCACATCGCAATGACAATATATATATTTTTGCTATCTGTCAGCGTTTTTGTTAGTTTTACCTTTGATGCATTGGCTCAAGCGGTTTCAACGACTTCTATGCAAGCTTAGATCCATAAACTTTATGGATCCGACGAGGAGTATTGGAGATAAAATTAAGGAGTAAATTAAGGAGTGCCAACTCTTTAATTTAAGGAATGCATCAAGAACCTTAATTTAAGGAGTAAATCAAGAACCTTAATTCAAGGAGTAAATTAAGGAGTTGTGATCCTTAATTTAAGGATTAATTGAAGAGGTAAAGCAAAGGAATCCTTAATTGAGGAGTGAAACAAGGAATCCTTAATTCAAGGAGGTAAAACAAGGAATCCTTAATTGAGGTAAAACAAGGAATCCTTAATCCAGGGTAAAAACAATGAATCCTTAATTAAAGAGTAAATCAAGAATGTTTAATTCAAAGAGTAATTCAAGGGTAAAATCTCGCTTATATATAGCTATAAATTGTAATGAAAATATGAAAGAAAGAATACAACTTTGAGAGAGCTTGTTTTATTTGGTTAGGCACTAGGCATAGCCTTTAGCCTTGGTGTTCTCAGCCTAATTTTCAACATGGTATCGAAGTCGATCTTCTTGGACAAAAATTGTTATTCACTCTACTCGAAAGTCGTTTGACACTCTGTCAGAAGCGATTTCTTATTATATTTGTTTTTCAAACCAAATTCTCTTGGTGATGATGGATTAAATCTCTCCTACGAACCAACTTGATGTGGAGGAGAAGTATTGTGATAAAAGGAAAGGTCTTACATTGAAACGAGCTCTTGGCGATGATGGATTAAATCTGCTATAAGCTTCTACCCAGAAACTTGATGTGGAGGATGAGTATTATTATAAAAGGAAAGGTCCCGATTGAAACCAAGCTCTTGGCGATGATGGATTAAATCTATACTGCATTACCCCTGCGATATGGAGGAAGTATTATGGTAAAAGGAAAGATCGCGCATTGAAACCAAGCTCTTGGCGATGATGGATTAAATATCCTGTATAACCTACTTGATGTGGAGGAGGAGTATTATGGTAAAAGAAAGGTCAGCATTGAAACAGCTCTTGGCGATGATTGATTAAATACTGCCGCGATGCCTACACCTCTTGATATGGAGAAGTATTATGGTAAAAGGAAAGGGTCGCACATTGAAACCAATTTCTTGCGATGATGAATTAAATCTCTCTGCATTCCTCTGCCCGATGTGGAGGAGGAGTATTGTGGTAAAAGAAAGGTCGCATCGACAATGATATAGTGTTGAAAGCGTCGTGGCGAAGGCGATGCATAAATACTTTCTAAATAAAACAAGCTCTCTCAAAATTGTATTCTTTTTTATATTTTAATTACAATTCTATAGCTATATATAAGTAGATTTACTCCTTGAATTACTCTTTGAATTACTCTTTGAATTAAACATTCCTTGATTTACTCCTTAAATTAAGTATTCGTTGTTTTACTCATTGAATTAAGGATTCCTTGTTTTACTCCTTAAATTAAGGATTCCTTGTTTTACTCCTTGAATTAAGGATTCATTGTTTTAATCCTTGAATTAATCCTTAAATTAAGGATCAAAACTCATTAATTTATTCATTAAATTAATGTTCTTTATTTACTCCTTAAATTAAAGAGTTTATAATACTTAATTTACTGATTAATTTTATCTACAATAATAACACGTTCGAAAAAGGATATTATTAATCTTGTTTTACTTTATGTAATTTCAACATAACGTGCATAATCATAATCATAATCATAATCGACGTTGAAAAGCATGAAGTTTAACTGCAGGGTTTGACCCGACACAAATTTTAGAAGAATTGTCACCGTTAAGATTGCCGCGGAATGTTTTTTTATATGAGTGGTGATGATATATGAAGTATGTTGTTATTTTTGACAGAATACTATTTTTGTTTTAATTAAAAAAATTTAAAAATAAATAAAATGATTATTTACGTGATTGATGTAGCCATCTTACACAATAATTTCTCAAAAGCATTCGTGAAGTCAAAGCAAATGTATCACATCATTTTGATTTCCATTCCCACATCCAATTAAAAAATTTTCCGTATAAAAAACACATTCACACGGATAAAAACACTTCTCAAGAATGCTTTTTCTCCGTCTATGCAATACAGGTAATTTGTGAGATTATACATTAAAAATATTCTTATTATCAAAGTTATTTTTGTTAATTTTAAAATAAAATTTTTATTTTTAAAACTATTTGATCTACATGCGAATTATAACTAATAAATATTCAAATATAATATTATTATAAATGATATAATGATAAAAAAAGATCGTTCATACTAATATTATGTTATTAAAAACTATTTTAAAAAAAAAATTTGTTTTTGTTTTTATGTTTTAAGAAAACAAAATTAAAATAATTAAAAATAAATAATAATAATTAATTAAATCAAATTTAATAATTAAGAATATATATGAAAAAATATCTAGTAATATTTAATTAATAAATTTTCTAAATATGTAAATCATTAAAATCATCTCATATAATTATTAATTAATTACATGATCAATTGAATCCAATCTAACATGTATTTTTCTTTCAAGTAAACTAAACATCATATAGTAATTGACTTAATCGTATTTTCATATCGATTAAATTGCATACTACTCGTTAAGTTTATTAATTGTATATTATATACATAAGAATCATACATCTCTACTTATTTTCAATAGAAAATTTATATTTTAATATTTTTAATCTTAAAATACTACTTATTGAATAAAACGAACAAATATTAAAAAAATATACTAATAATTTTATTTTCATAATATCATCATTATTTAGTTATTAAATTATGATTTTAAATTATTCTTACGTTATTTTTGTGAGATATTTATATTCTGAAAATATAAATTCCTTGCATCATAACGGTAACATCTTATCTTAATGAGCTCTCTCATCATTAATGATTATCACATGATTTCCATTTTTCTCTTTTCAAAGATTCAAAGCTAAAAATAAGATAAGCTTATTTCAAAGTTAAAATAAGTAGGAATTTAAATACTTTATTCGGTTAAAACAAGCGAAAAAAACTAATATAAAATTCATATAAAAAAACTTTTTAAATCTGAAAATATGCAATACCGAAAACAACAATAAATATATTTTCATTTTCTGGTATCATTTTCCAACGGCTGAGGGCACCGCAGATCTTATTTAAAAAATATATTTTAATCTCTTAATTTTTGAATTAAATACTAATATTTTTATTACTATAAAAGTTTAATATATTTAATCTTATAATTATTAAAAATGAATATTTAAAGCCATATAATTATTCAAAAAAAATACATTTTTAATACCTTCAAAAGGATTAATTTTTAAAAAATAACAAAATTAACGGTGATTAAATTAAAAATTACTATAGTAAAGTGCATTTTGCATGTAATAACAAAACTTTTTGTCGAATATTTTTTTTTATTTTCCAACACTTTTCCAGAAGAAAACTGTGACAAATTGAAAGTTATCAAGCTCTAATTTTGCGTGAGTAGGAACTAGGAGGGAATTATCAGGTTTTAGACATTAGAAGAGAATAATGAATGCAACAGAGGAGGTAATGTGTTGGTGTGTGTTGTTGTCTTGGAGGCAAATAAGCTCGATGGAGTAAAACATGGAGCATCTGATAATGATAGTGGATCAGCGTAAAAACGTGGATATGCACGGGAATTATGGTTATTGTTTAATTTTCGTTTTACTTGTATACATATATCTAAAGTAATGCAGAAGCAGAGAAAATAATAATGAAATATCTTGATAATTATCGAGAAATCTGATATTTTGACATGGTATCGGAGGCGTGATATTCTTCAATGAGCTACCTGTGATTTATGTGAAACTACCATTTTTGATTCTTGATTTTCAAATTCTTGAATTCTTGATTCTTGATTTCGATTTGGTGTGGCTCTTGATTGTATTTGTAGTTTTCCCACATTGTTTTGAGTTCGATCTACGGTTTATATTAACTCTTGTAGCCGTTTCAAAACAGAACGTGTGCGAGAACTTAGAAATGAAAGCAAGATAGTTATTTCACGTTTATTTGTTCGGAAATTCAATAGAAGATTACGGGTTACACCTTAAAAAAAAATATCGGCATCTGACTTACGAGAGTCGAGGATTCGCGACGAAGAACCGTTGAAGAAGAGTCGGACCAGCTTGGAAGCACGAAGTACTCCACGGAGTTGATGCAGTTTCGTGTATAACAGAATAGGTGGTGCTGTGTGGTTGAAACTACCATTTCGAGCAGAGATTGAAGGAGAAGAGTTGTTGTGAAGAAGAGCGCCGCTGCGAAAGAATCTGAGAGAAGAGGAGAAGAAGATGGCTGCGAGATTTTTGGCTGAGAAGAAATGGTACGAGTTTAGGGTTTGGAACGTGCAGAAGATGTTGGTCGAGGCAGGGTGAGCTATGTTGAGCAGCTTGGACAGGCTATGTATGGCCTTGAGAAGCTATGCGGAACTTAGGAAGGAAGCTGCGACCAATCTGCTGAAATCGCGCAGGAAGAAAGAGGCAGCTGTGAGAGAACGGCAAATTAGGGTTAGGGTTATAACGGAAGGAAAAAAAATTTAGATTTCATGGCGGAATCTAGAGATTTAACTACCAATTTCATGTTGGAAGATTTGACGGCGAAAATGACGGAAGTTTTCACTAGAGCTCGGATCGACTCCACGACCTGCGTCAGCTGAGCGTCGGCCCCTTAGTATCAAGTTGGGAGGATCGACTATGCCTTGTGGTCTGGGGTGGTGGAGATGTATATCTACAGCAAAAATAGCAGGATATATTAATGAGGATTTTCCTCGACACAGTTGAAACCCAGGCACTGCATTCGGGAGATGGCGCCTTGTTGAAAATGCCATTGTTAAAGGATGGTTGATCAATTCGATGGATTGGAGAGATCGTTTGGGTCGAATGTCATGTGATCTATGGCTCCAGGAGTCCAGGAATCGATCTCTTTATCCTTGCGGTAGAGATGTGAAATGCTTTACTTGAAATACGGATCTGGAAGATTCGGCACAGGAAGTAAGGGATAGTGAGGCATTATTGGTAGCCTGTTTGCTCGTCCGGTGGTGTCCGTTTCTTCAGGTGCTTGAATCGTTCCACCGTCTGGATACCCGTGGAGTTTGAAGCCGGTTTTCACGGGTGTGTTTGGAGTTTCCGATAGCCCACGTTTCATGTCGAGATGATGGATTTCCAGAGGATTTCTTGCTACCCAAAAGGTTCACATTTTTGGTGTTTATCGATTATGGTGTCACTACTATTTTAATGCTTAGCCCCGAATTTTTGGATGTGTTGCTTTTGTCCACCTCCGCCAAAAATCAACGAACTAAGTTGGATCCATGTCTTTGTCGATGTGTATTCTTGGGGTATGGTGTACAAAAAGGGGTACATGTTATGATCAATTACTAAAAGAAACTATACTACCGTGGATGTCACTTTCCTTGAATCGAGAATGTTTTTTCCCATCACCGGTATCCAATTCCACTCTTCGGGGAGGAGAGTTATGGTGAAGAACGAAATTGACTTGATGTTGAAATATTAGACACTAGTCCAATACTCGGATCGTGCCGATAATATGGAGGAGCCGGTATACGGAGCCAGAGCTTGAACTTGAAGGCGGAAAGGCGAAGTAGTAATTGAATCTCCCGAGAAGATGAAGTGGTTGATGTACACTCCAGTTCTCTGCAGTACCCGATGATCCTCACTGTGAGAACAACTCTGAGGTAAGCTATCTATCACACCTTTACAAACTAATACTATAGATACACTGTTGGTTATGTTTTACCTTTCGAGACACGATCGAGGTAAACCTCGAATCGATACTCACTTGAAAGAGAAGAACGACAACCCAGTATCCAATAGCAAATTATGTATCTCTTTCAAAGATTATCGAGAACCTATCGAGGCATTTGCCTGAAACTCTTCTCATGTCGTGTCAAATTCGGAGTAGCATTGAAGAAGCCTTATACGATCCAAAAATGGGCTCGATCATAAAGAGGAATTTGAGGCATTGCGAGAAAGAATAACACGTAGGTGTTAAGCGAGTTGCCTCGAGGAGAAAGATGGTAGGATGCAAGTGGATTTTCTCCGTTAAGTATAAAGCGAGATGGGTTAGTTGATCGTTACAAGGCGGGCTTGTAGCAAAAGGATATGCACACGAAACATGGGATAGATTGTCAGAAACATACCTCTTGTGGCTAAACTAAAAGCGCGAGAGTTTTGTTATCTCTTGCGACAAATTTAGATTGGCCGTTGCACCAACAGCGTGAAGAATGCATACCTTCCTTCGCTGGTGACCTTGAAGAAGAGATTTACATGGATATCCGCGGGATATCTTGTTACATCGAGGAAAGCAGCGCATGTAGATTACAACGAGCGTTGTATGGGACTAAAAGCAATCACCTCGAGCGTGGTTTGGTAGGTTGAGTTCGGCAATGAAGAAATATGGGTTCAATAAAGCAACTCGGATCGTACTCTTTTCCTAAAACATCGATTAGGGAAGATAACGTACTTATAGTCTATGTAGACGACATGATCATTACGAGGGGATGATAAAGAAGAAATCTCTACGAAAGCAAGAACAACAGTATCAAATGAGTTTGAAATGAAGAACTTGGGAGGGCTCGAATACTTCTTAGGTATTGAGGTAACAAGATCAAAACAAGGCATATGTCTTTCCCCGAAAGGAAATATACTCTGGACTACTTAGCGAGAGCGGGACTACTTTAGATTGTAAACACTGTCGATATTTCAATGGTTCAAAATCATAAAGCTCGGAGAATATGTGGACGAAGTACCCGTGAGATAAACGAGAGATATCAGCGGTTAGTAGGTAAACTCGTATATTTATCTCGTACTCGACGATATTGCGTATCTTTGTGAGTGTCGTGAGTCGGTTCATTACCTTTGCCCAGTGAAGACCATATGGATGCGGTCGTCACGAATACTTACGTTACTTAAAATCCTCACAGGAAAGGACTTATGTTTTCAAAGAATGGTCGATTGGAAGTCCTTGGATATACGGTCGGTAGGCGGGGAATATGAAGGATAGGAAATCTATTCTTTGGGTACTTTACTTTCGTGAGACGATCTTGTTACATGGAGAAAGCGAAAGCAAAATGTAGTTGCCTTATCAGTCTTGGAAATTTGAATTTCGAGGAATGGTCAGTGAATATGTGAGCTCCTTTGGTTGAAAAACCTTGCGAGATTGGTGTTGCTCACAACTGCGGAAATGAACTTATTTTGTGATAACAAAGCGGCCATTGCCATACGCTCGCAATCCAGGTTCAACATGATCGCCGAAGCAACGTTGAAGTGGATCGGAACTAAATCAAACATAATCTTGAAGAAAAAATTATTAAGCTTCCATTTGTTAAATCGAGAAGATCGGTGGGCGATATACTCACCAAAATCGTACCGCGAGAACCTATGACTCGCTTGACAAGTTGGGCGTAAGAACATATATGCACCAACTTGAGGAGGAGTGTTGGTGTGTGTTGTTGTGGCGGACAAATAACTCGGTGGAGTAAAACATGGAAGTCTGATAATGGTAGTGGATCCATAAAACATGGATATGCAGGAATTATGGTTATTGTTTAATTTTCGTTTTCTTTGTATACATATATCTCAACTATTGTACAGAAACAATAGAGAAATAATAATGAAATATACTGATAATTATCAGAGAAATACAATATTTTGACAGAATGTTCATGTTTTTCTACAATTATCTTGCTGCCATTCATTTTTTTAATAATAATTATAAGATTAAAGCTTTGAAAAAAATGCAAATAGACTTATGGCTGCAATTATTCAAATATAAATGCCTTTAGCTTAGTAAAAAAACAAAAAAAGAAATAAAAATTAGTCACAACATATCCGCACCACTATCAAAAAAGCGTGAAAGATTAAACATGTATGTAATTACAGAGGAGAAGCTTTGGTAGGTATAATCAATAATATGTGATAATATGTAAAAGTTACTTTTAAATTTGAAAAAAAAAGAGGAGGAAAGATTTAACATGATAAGTCTTACAACAATGTCAGTGTTAATGAGGAAAGGATAAATAAAGAATCAGAAACAAGCTAGATTAGGATATAAGATTACCAATCCTATATATATGATACCCTTTAAGACACTCTGTGGAGGACATGATCCAACTACCCATGCGAATCCTACAAACAGCATTGAACACAAATGCAATAAACTATTATTTAGTGGATAACATGTTTCAATTAATTCAAGTATCATTTTATGTTTTAAAATATATTAGCTTCTTCTTTTTTTCACTACTCTAACCTATTTGTAAGGAGATATTAGAGATTGGAATTTGAACCTGTTTTGTTTATGAGGAATCACAAATTACTACCACTTTGCTACTTAGTTGTGGGCAAAAAATAATTAGGAAGTATTTTCAAATTACATAAAAAAAAAATTATTAGTACATATCCCATATAGATATCTGTTATAGTATGTTTGTACTTATTTAATAAAAAGCTTTGGGAAAAAGAAGAAGCAAAAAGCTTCAAATTCCTTTTCTAGACCAGTTCCCGCACACTTGTTGCGTGCTGTCTTGATTCCTGTTTGTTGAGCCTTTTGTCACGACCTTAATTTCTCAAGTAGCGATCGTGCGGCACTTAGCTCGGTCCGTCGTACTAAGCCTGCCTTTCAATCCGAAAATGGAACTCCAAAGAGAATAGAAAGAGAGTTTGCAAAGGATGCTTTGTATTGCTCTAGAGAGAGTTTATGATACAATTGCTAAGAATTCCCAAGGATTGCTAGGAATTTCCCAAGATGAATGCAAATGAAGACCCAAGTGATCTATTTATAGGGTGGCTTAAGCGCTAAGAATATGCCACCACGTTCTAGATAATTCTATGCCTAGAATATGCAAGAAGGTTCTAGGTTTATGTCTGATGTGCCCTGAGGCTGCAGGGGCACTACAGCAAACTCTAGAGTCTTTACAGGTTTGTCTAGCTTCTTCGTCGCCTTAGGGATGTTCGGTAAGCTTACAGCGACCTGCATCCTTCCGGGATATTCCGTAGCTTCGGCGGCTTACACATCCTTAGGGACCATCGGCGCATTACAAACGTTCCCGGCCCGTTTCTAGCACCTACAGTGTGCTGCGGAACATTCTGGGTCTTGACTTGAGTTGAGTCCGTCAGCTCTAGCCGCTCTGAACTTAAGCTCTAGAACTTTCCATGTAGAAAGGCACTAGATCCTTTAGGCAACCATTTATTTGGATTTTTTAGGGACAATTTGGGCGGGACGTGACACCTGCCACATTTAAGTTCGCACCGCCACCGTCGCGCCCAGCTTGAGACACTACCGATGTCATCTTTGAAGCGCACAAAGATTCCTCGGGTTCGGCCATTTCTTCATTCGAGGCGTTCTTCCATTTGACCAGTATTCCACATAACTTGATGCATACTTTCGTCGGATCGAGCGATCATGAGTGAGTCCAGCTTCTTTGTTGAAGGAGGTTTACTGGCTGTGGTAGGCGCCACTCTTGGATTCTCCACTATATGTCTTCCTTATCTCCGTGAAAGGATTTTAGCATGCTTACATGTGAAAAACGAGGATAGATTTTAAGCCGGAGGAGTTGTAGCTTATATGACACCTTCTGAGCTTTCTTGGGGACGGAAATGGTCCCGATATTTCATGACAACCCTTATGAACCTTCAGAAAGGTCTTGAATTGTTAGGGCAATAGTTTGATAAGGACTAGATCTCGCTACGAAATTCGACCATCCTTCTTTTCTTGTTACATTTCTTTCATCTTCTTAGATGCCATATGCGAATAAGCTCGGGCCAAGCTCCAGCTTTGACATTCGTACCACGCCTTGAAAAACTTGGCCGGTGGGCTCTTTCCTTCGTAACTCGTGGCAGGCATGAGGAGTCATGGGTTCTTTGCCCAATGACAATCTCGAAGGGACTCTTGTGATAGACTCGACTTCTTTGTAGATTATATGAGGGTGGGCTACGTCCGACGGCTGATCCCGTTGATTGGCGACAACAAAGTGCCTAAGATACGGTTTCAACGCGTTAGCGCGCTCCGTTTGTCCATCGCTTTGTGGATGAAAGCTTGTGGAGAAATTCAAGTCGGTCCCACGACGGCTTGAATAATTCCTCCAAAATTTCCCCGTGAATCGTGGGTGCCGATCACTCACGATATTGGAAGGGAATTCCCCGTGCTTACCTGACATTCTTGAGGGCTAGACCGGAGTCTCATCTGCCGTGCGGTCCAGGATTGAGCGGTATGAATGTTGCGTGTTCTTTGAAACGGTCGATGATGACAATAATACGCGAATCCCTCGAGATTTTTGGCAGCAAGTGATGAAGTCCGTATGAGACCTTCTCGCGGTCTGCGGAATGGGCGGCGGCTCTAGCAGGACCTTTCCGGTGTATCTTGCTTTGTCTTCCCTTTCGACTCGGCGCATCGGTCGCCGTGCTTCACGGCGTGACTACGATTTTCCCGCACGGCCGGGGCTGCGTTAATGGTGGTGCTTGTGTCGAGCTCCGACTCGACTTCGTAGTTCACCTCACTCGCTTGGAGGTAGCAGTTTGGGTGAGGCGTACATGCATCACCATGGGACTTATGCAGGTTAGCTTGCTGGATTGGCAAGCTTGACACTGGTGACGACAACATCACCTTGTGGGACTTATGCAGGACGACTCGTCCGGTGAGAACCGCTTTGGCGACTCTCTCGTTGGACTCTTTTGAGATGGTCGGAAGCTATAACGTCCTCTTCAATCCGGCACTTTTTGATTTGAAGTGCAGAGAGCTTGGGTTGTGCGTTTGGTGGTCTGTCCGTCGGTGCCACGCAAGCCGATCCGTCCATGATGCACGTGGAGTTTGAGTATGGCACCGAAAGCTCTTACGGTCAGGCTCCGTCTTGAATACCGTGGTAGTCATCATATGGCCTTGGCGATAAGTCCGCGCGGTCCATTGCAGGCCCGACCGCCTTAACCAGCGAGCAAGCTCCGTGCAATGGCGGTCTTCTTGGGTCTTGCTTTGAAGAACCCGCCGTTGACATGGCCAGGAGTCTCTTTGCTTCCTCATTTGAAACAAAGTTATGAGACGCGCTGTGTCGACCAAGGCTTTGGCGACCTTCCCGTTGATGGTTGCATCTGCGTACGCTCGGGCACCTGGGGGTCTTGAGTCTCTGCGATGCACCCAGTAGGCGCAAAGAACCCGTCTTCGCACGCCCCGTCAGATTCCTCCATCTTGACCGTGTGTGGAGGCCCAAGACAGCCCGTGCCTTCGCCGGACATTCACGTGCCCCGTGCGGTCCGGTGCGCAAATGAAGCACGTTACACGGGGCTTTGAGGCATTAGATCCTCCTTTTCCTTCCACTTTGTCTCGTGGTTTGAATGAGGAGTTGCCTTTATGATTTTTGGAGCCACGACTTTTGGCGTGGCCTCGTTACTCTTCTACTCCCGCCCAAACTTCTTGTCGTGGCTTTGGAGCCCTCGCTTGTTTGTGGAGTAGTCAATGAAGCTTTACTGCGGTCGCGATGGCCAGAAGATAAGTCTTGGACACGCCGTCGCTTGAGCTCGAGGTTAGCCCGCGATTGGAGGCGTCGTGAGCAGGAATAAGGCATCCTTGTCGGTTGTGTCGGGGACTTGAGTAGCTTGAGGTTGTGAACTCGGCTTACGTAATCCACTTATCTTTGCCCGTCTGCTTTAACGTCGCGATCGGCCCGCACCTCACCTTCGAGCGTTTACGGGGAAGAAGCTGCATCTTGAACTCCTTTTGAAGTCTTGAAAGTGTCGGTGTGCAAACCCGCCGTTGCACGTCTCCGTGTCTCGTCTCGCGCAGCATCGCGGTGTCGGATAAGTACGTAGCTGCGATTACGATCTTCTTTGGCGTAGTCAGATTAGGCAGGTAGCACTCAGTATTGCTCACAGCCGCGTAGGAAGTTGTCCCTTCCGCCGGCGTTCCCTAACGCCGTTAAAGGTCTTGAGGCTTGGGAGCGATCCACCCTCTTGCCTCGTTGGCGGTGGTTGCCCAGTTCATGCGGCCGTAGCCACTACGTAGAGAGCTAGTACGCCGCTTATCCTCGTTCTATGCAATACGTTGGTGAGTTCTCTTTGGGCCGAGATCTCTTTACCTTGACAAGTTCCATTTCGACCGTCGATTTCTTGCCTTAGCCCGCGTCCCAGCTGGATTGAGCGACATCTTTACATTGCGTGGATCTCGCGTCCTCGGCACCGAGCCATTCTGTATTTCTCTGCAGAGTTGTCTACTCGGTGTGAAAACGACTCACTGTTGTCTGCTTGTGGCTCCCGACACGTCTTTAGCTAGAAAGTATGTCTTTTGACTTGGCTCGGGCTTAACGATGGTTCCAGGGTTCCTCACGTCCACGTTCCATAGGTGGAACATCAGCAGCAGGTAGATGGACAGCGTTAACTTCGTTATGCGAAGTAAGATTGCTTCGGCTAATGCTCGATACCAAGCGTATCGCGACACTTAATTTCTCAG
The DNA here is from genome assembly GCA_033030585.1 of Hippophae rhamnoides. NCBI lineage: Eukaryota > Viridiplantae > Streptophyta > Magnoliopsida > Rosales > Elaeagnaceae > Hippophae > Hippophae rhamnoides. The sequence goes on from CM065427.1 coordinate 74,560,114, forward strand.
TAAGCGATCGTGCGACAACTTGCTCGATCGGTCGTACTAAGCACTGCCTTTCAATCAGAAAATGGAACTCGAAGAGAATAGAAGAGAGTTTGCAAAGGATGCTTTGTATTATAGAGAGTTTATGATACAATTCTTAAGAATTCCCGGATTCTTGGAATTTCCCAGATGAATGCAAATGAAGACGAGTGGTCTGTTATGGGGTGAGCAAGCTGAGAATATCTTGTGCCACCACGTTCTAGATAATTCTATGCCTAGAATATCTGAGAAGGTTAGGTTTATGTACGATGTGCCTGCACAAGGCTCTGGGGCATACTTGTGAGCTCTAAGTGTACAGGTTTGTCTAGGCCTCAGCCGTGCACCTTAGGGATGTTTCGTAAGCTTGACCTACATCGCCAGGGATATTAAAATGGCTTAAATGACCTACGCATCGCCGGGACCATCAGTAGCGTTAAACGTTCGGCCATTCTGCGCTCTAGTGTGCTTTCCGGAACGTCCCAAGGGTCTTCGAGTGAGTTAGTCGTCCATTTCTGGCCGCTACAAACTATACAAGCGGCTAGAAACTTCCAGTGTAGAAAGGCACAGATCGCTTTTAGAATATTGTTATTTGGATTTTTAGGGACAATTTGGACGGGACGTGACACTTTTCTCTCTTTATGCGAAGGAGGAGAACATAAGACTTTCTCTTCTCTCTCACTTTCTTATCTCCTTTTTTTTATTTTTTTCCCTTTTATATTTCTTTCTTTCTTTCTTTTCGCACTTTCTCACACTAAAGTAATCTTTCTTTTCACACTTCCTCACACTAAAGTAATCTTTCTTTTCACATTTCCCTACTATTATTACCTATCACAATTTTAAATCATCCTACTTACTAATAATAATAATAATAATAATAATAATAATAATAATAATGTCTAAAATAGATATCATTTTTCCACTAATTGAATCTTCTCACGACCAAACTCTTTTTCTTCTTCCTTCTCTCATGGAACTCATGTTCTCTCTCGTGATTTTCTCTCTCTTCCTTAACTCCTCAACTTAGGTCTACCTTTTCTCCCCAAACCAATTCAATTTCCTCATGATTTCTCAAATTGCTCCTCTTCTTTCAACATCTACACAACAGCCATGAGATCTCCACAGCCAGCTCGAAACGGCGACACACCATCTCCTTCGCCGCACCGTCAATACCAACACGGAGTCACAACTCCTCCGTTTCACTCCACTGTTTCCGTCCAGAAGTTCAGGCGCTTCAATCTTCTCGTTCTCATCTTTCGACTTGCTTCCTTCTCATTCTCTCTTGCTTCTGCCGTTTTCATGCTCACCAATTCTCGTGGTTCCTCTTCCCCTCATTGGTACGATTTCGACGCTTTCAGGTTCGTGCTTCAATTCCTTTCCCCTAATTCTTTTACTTATTTTTTATTGCCCATTTCAAATTTCAAATTTCTTTGCATCTAAACTCAACTCACTCGTATGGAATTGAACAGTGTGCCTCTTTTCAGTTTTCATTCCTTTTTGTTTTTTTTTATTATTATAATTTTTTTGTAACTTTTGGCGCTGGTTAGTTTAAATATTTGCAAGTGCTTTAAAATTCATTATCTTGTGTTTCCTTTTCCCGCTTTCAATTTCCAGCAACTTATCAAAATTCAAGTTCAAATCTCAAAAACGAAATTTAATATTTTCTAACAACTTTGAATTGATCGGGCGAACTTGGGCAGATTTGTATTTGCAGCGAACGCGGTGGTGGCATTGTACTCTCTATTCGAAATGGTGGCTTCAGCTTGGGAAATATCGAAAGGAACCACTCTGTTTCCGGAAAGGTTACAGGTCTGGTTCGACTTCAGTCATGACCAGGTTCCACTGCTGCCTACTGTCTACACGCTTACTACTATCCCTTTTCTCCTCTTTTTAGAAGCTTTTGTCTTCTAATTTTTTTTTATTTTTTTTAATAAAAGAGGAGTAATGATCGTGTAGGCATTCGCGTACATGTTACTATCTGCGGACTCGGCTGGAGCGGCTCTTGCCAGAGTGCTGAAAGGAAGGAACACATGTACGGAAAATAACGCTTTCTGCATACAAGCCGACATCTCCATCGCCTTAGGATTTGCCGACTTCCTCTTCCTTGGTTTTGCATCTCTGCTATCGGGATTTCGGGTCTTCTGTTTCGTAATCAATGGATCTCGTTTCCATATTTAACTAGCAAGAGAAAGACGGGAGTGTTATCTCATGTGTTGTTTGCTTATCAAATGCTCTTGTATGGTGCATAGAAGTTTTTTTTTTTAAGCAAACTCACGATATAATGACAAAGATTGAAGAAATTTACAATTTTTAATGACTATATTGTGCATTTCACAGATCTTAAATCGTGTTTGGTAATAGATCATATTCTTGAACAAAGTAGAACTTAATCCAAAAAGTAAAGACTTCATCAACCCACGGGAAACCCTAACTCTATAATAGACAAATTGGAGCAAGGCAATATCAAACAGTCAATACTAAATCACACTCGATAAATGGAGTACACATGTGAAAACTAGAAGATATAGCAACAACAAAAAATGGCAAGCTTTCAATTAAATCAAGTATTAGTGTATATAATAACCCCAAAGAAATTTCAAGGTGAGATAATGTGAACTAAGCTTATATCCAATCAGTTAGGAATGAATATATCTGGTACTTCCCATACATAAAAACAATTCAGGTGCCTTATATTTGGGGTCCACCATCACATAATGGTAAGCAATCACCATCAAGAACATAAAAATGCCAAGAAAATTGGCAAAAACACCAAGCTCCTGATCATTAATCATCTGAAGAACAAAAAGATTATCAATAAACAATCACTGTATTCCAATATAATCACATCACATTTGTAACAGATACAAGATTATAGAAACGCCAAGTTTAGTCAAATATACACACGAAACAAATCGTTGCCTTCAACACAAGGTAATGATATAGAAGTAAAAAGCAGTATATTCTAAAACAAGTAAAACTAAAAACTGGAATCAACCACTAGCATACAGGCAATACACTAGTAGGAGACCTTGTAAACGAAGAGGAAACGTGACTATAATTTCATGTATTTCGGACCAGAACAAGTAAAATATGAAAATATTCAATCAGTGGAGACAGCGATATCAAGCTTTTTTGGGACTGGTTAGTGGTCTGCACGCGTGTTATGTATTCCAAAAATCTGGAGTACCTAACTATTAATCTCAAGCTAACAAGTAGCAAATCCCAAATTCTTTATGGACAAAGACACTACCGGTACATAAAACTCGGCCAAGTATGATAGGAAAAATAAAGTTTAGCTACATATGTGTCGAGAAAAATAAAAGTTCATGTAATTATGTGTTAAATCATATTTTTAATGAATAAAAAATCTGATTACTCAAAATGAGGTGGTCTGCCATGAAACAAGAATACCACTGCTATCTGAGTTGTCAAAACAAATACCGAACTAGAAAAAAGTGTTCCTGAATTCACTTTACTTTCACAAATTTGACACATTGATTACCTTACTTTAAACACATGCACTTTAGTCTCTTATTGTTATATTTTGGATATTTTAGTCTCTTTTCCATTTTTTTTTCATTTTTTCCCCTTTTTTCTTCAATTTTTTGAGACATGTTTTCATCATCAAACATCTACCCATCCTCTACTAATACGTTTCAAATAAATTATAATTTAGTTTTGTCCTCCAAAAAATTAGCTAAAAATTAAAATTGATAAAAAATTATTAAAATGTCCAAAAATATAACATTAATATGACTAAAGTTTACTAGTTTAAAGATAAGTGATTAAAGTGACTAGTTTAAAGATAAGTGAATTGCCCTAAGAAACTATTTCTCCAAATCCAAATCCAAATCCAAACCTCTAATGACGATAAAATCTATACAATCTACAATAAAAATTGCATGCTGCTTTTCAATTAATTGAAGCTTACTATACAATATACATCACCTACATATATTATTGAGATATAGGATGTATTGGGTTAAGACTCTTGTATCAAGAAGTAATAATAATGGATTTATTTTTGACATTATGTGTGAATTAGACTAATTAGCATGTAAATTTCTTGTGTTCTTGTTTCTTATTAATTTTTCATTTTGTATTCACTTTTATTAATTTGATTGATTTGTGCTACCTAACAACATTTTAATTTGTTATAGGAAGCAAGATCCTTATTAATTCAACTACCATATTCTTTATTTCTTTTAATTAAGGACTATCAACTAGTGAGTAGTGACACAGAAAGCAACGAGCATGAAAATTATTCTATAGGGTTTACATATCAATAAGCTAGAAAAGTCACAACGTTGATCCTCGAAATTTTGAAAATAACTTTGCTAGGGTTTCAACCCTCTTCCCAATCTCGATTGATTTCTTCCATTTCTCATTGTTTCACCATCTTGTTCGTGCTAATTCCTTGGTTTTACCCTTGTTTTTGTGATATGTGAGGTCTGATTTCGCTTGAAGGAGCTCAAGTTGAAGAATCCTATTCATCTAAGTTTATAGTTTTAGGTGCTGAAGAGTTCTTTTGCCTGATTCATTGTTGAAGTGGTCTCCTCCATCATATCTTGAAGAGCTCTATTATGTATGTCATTCTTGATCTCATTTGAAGAGCATCGTCGTGACTACCATAACCTCCTCAAGTGATTTTTGTCCTTCTGTTGTGGTTTCTTTCATCCATCTTTATTAGGTCCAATAATCTCTCTAGCCTTGGTGTTGTTCTGTCTATCCGAGAGGTGTTATTGTCTTCTCTAGTGCTTTCTTGCTTAGCAATTTTGCTGGTGTATTCAGTTGCTTGATTGGATTTGGTGCTCTCTTGTTAGTGTATGTAATTATGGAGGATATTCTAAATAGTATAGGTAATCTTGATTTCAGGATAGATATGAGGAATAGGATTCATGCGACTTGGTTCTAGTGGCTCATGTTGTTAATGAACGACTCATCACTTTAGACGCATTTTTCAAAGTACTTCAACGTGCATGGGCAAAAAAGAGTGGACTTAAGTTCAAGGCTATTGATCGAACAACATTCTTGTTCTACTTTGAAGTGGCTGATGACTTGGAGTATGCTCTCTATAAATCACCGAGGAACTTCAACATTTCTCTAGTGATAGTGAAGAAATTAGAAGCTAGAATTCAACCTTCACAAATAGATTTTATAGCTTCTCCTTTCTGGTTGCAAGTGCATAATCTGCGAAGGAAGACCTCTATTGTGACAAGGATTGTTGAAAGAGCTGGTAAATTGCTGGAGCTTCATCTGTAATCTTTAGATAATGTGTTTGTGAAATCTATGAGAGTCAAGGTTGAGCTCAATCTCAGAAAATCACTTGTGCCTGGTGTTAAAATTCCCATGTCTATTGGTGGAGGTAGCCCTAGAGTTGTGTGGATTGATTTTAGATATGAGAATTTGCCTAGATTATGTTATCACTGTGGCTTGATTACACATGAAACAAAGGTGTGTTTGTCTGGTAATGGTTTCAATTCAATGTGGGATTTGGGGGTAAACATACAAGGTTTGAGGATTGAGTGCACTGATTTAATCCTATGTACTCCTAAGCAAGCGAAGGGAATTATTTCTCCCTTTGGCAGTGTTGATGGTGATCCTGGTGCTAATCATAGCTCGGATGCTAGAGGTGTTTCAGATTTTGTGACTCTCGGTGCAGTTAAAAGCACAACTGGATGTGGTAATGGGACTACAATTGAGTTAGGTCTCACTATGGCTCAAACCAGGAAAACCAACCCTAGGATGGCTAGGAAAGAAAAGGATCCTCTATGGGCGGTGGTCAACTAATGGCCTTTAGTGGTAAACGACTACGTCGTGAGATTGAAGAATCCTCCAATCTTTCTTGTGATCCAGATACTACTGGCCAGATTTTTCCTCGTGATGTATCAATTTAGTAATTGCTGGAGTTTTGTTGTGGTTGGATTGGTCCTGCTCAGGTTTTGTTTTGTTCGTGTTTGTTTTAGTTTGAAGTTTGATTTGATTTTCCTTGATTGGTTGCTGATGTTCTTTGTTGTGGTTGGTGTACTCTTGTTAAGGTAGATGTACTTCGCTATTGTGTGTATAGGTGTCTACTGGATAGCGATACTTGTTTGATAGCTCAGGCTTTTACCTTAAAATATCCCTTATGATAACTTAGCTATTATGGGTAGGGTGTATTTTTGGTTGTATGCTGTTTTTTTTTCTTTCTGTTTTAGTTGTATGGTGTACCTGTTCTTTTGATTGAAAGCAATTCTATTCTTGAACAATAAATAAATAAGCTAGAGAAGTCAACTAGGAATCTAGGAAGTAGAAAGTAAACAAATTTAAGGGGAATGCCAAACGCATCACATGTAAGGAGAATAGGAATACATTTATAGTCATATTTCTGCAGTGGCTAAGCAATTGAAAATTCAAGCAACACGAGAGACCAAATTTCAAATTCTCCCATGAAACCAGAAAATAAAAAGGGAACGAGATTCTCGGTACAGTCTACTAAGCAATTGTGAACTCAAGCAACGACGATAAGGGACTAAATTCCAAATTCACTAACATCTAAATCCAATAACAGCCAAAATAATGCAACGTGATTCAATGGGTACGATCGCAGTGGGATTCGAACCCACGACCTTTAGATCCGGAGTCTAACGCGATATCCACTCCGCTATGCGATCATCTTATGAGACATTTATCGAATCTTTACTTAACTTGATAATCTTCTATTCGAGAGGAACAAATAAAACGAAATTGCGGGCGTTTACAGAACCAGTAAGCAACCAAAATAGAGAGATCTACCATGACCTAATTTTAGTTAGAGGGTCTAAAATCAAGAAAATAAGAAAATGCATTTTGCCGAAAATTTTTTTGAGGAAAAATACAAAGAAAAAAAATCATATGTAAACATCGACGATCTGCATATCATAAACTAAGAGATATAAAAATCAATACCTTGAGGTTGATCAGAAGCAGAAAACGCCGAAGCTTTAGGACCAGATCTCCAATGGCGATCGCAAACTCTTAAAAAATAAAAGTGGCGGGGACGAAATAACAAGTCTTAAGAAAGTTATTTGTTGGTGCTGCTTCTCAAATCTCAACTGGTTACTGTTGGGCCCATCCATATGACTGGGCTTTTGGTCCTTCCTCTATCTGTTAATGTTAATGGCCCACTTAAAAAGTTTATTGGTGCTGCTTTTCTTTTGCTACTATTGAAAAACAAATTTGATGAAATTTTATTTACAAGGAGAACAGAAGCATACAAACTCAAACACATGAGATGAAAACACAAACTAAATATAAAAATCTCTATCTCCATTTGTTTCAGCAACATAACTACTATTGATAATTTGATATTATTTTATTTTATATATACATCCAACACATAAACTTATGTGTTGAAACTCTTTCTAATTGAGTGAGTTATGTTTAGAATAAAATCTCTTATTTATAAGATTGTTAAGTTAGTCATTGAATTTTTCTTTATATTGTTACCACAAACACTTAGACGTGCAAGTAGTGGGTTGTTAATTTCCATTTTTTTTAGTTCTGTAAATTGCCTATTAAAAGGCTATTGTTGATTCAATAAAGTGGTAGATTTCCTTGATCATAATTTATCTCTACACGTGGTATCAAAGCACAACAAAGAAATCTGATTTATAATTTGACACTACGCAGTTCAATCGCAGGGTTCACGAAGTTAGGGAAAAGCTTCGAGAAAACGAGGAACAATGTTTGTTTTTTGAAAATGGCGCATGAAGGATAGAACCTGTTGAGTATTCCTAAATTTGATAACGATTACAATTATTGGAGTATGTTGATGGAGAATCTATTCCGATCCAAAGAAGGGTGGCATCTTGTGAAAAGTCGCTACATTGAGCCTGCCAAAGGGGAGGTGTTGACGGTTGCGCAAAAGACAACCCTAGCCTATTTGAAATTGAAAGAATTGAAGGTTAAAAATTTCCTCTTTCAAGCGATCGACAAATCAATTCTAAAGATTGTTCTTCAAAAGGATACTGCCAAACAATTGTGAAATTCGATGAAGAGGAAGTATTAAGGTAATGAAAGAATTCAGCGCGCTCAACTACAAACTCTTTAAAAAGAATTTGAGGTGTTGAAAATGAAGATTGGTGAGTTATTCAATGATTATCTCTCCAGAGTCATGTTAGTTGCAAATGGCATGCGAAACCTTGGATGAGATATGCAAGATGTCAAGATCCTGGAAAAAAATTTACGCACACTCATTGAAAAATTCAACTACATAATGTGTTCCATAGAAGAATCGAAAGACATCAATTGTCTTTATGTGGATGAGCTTCAGAGTTCTCTACTGGTACATGAAAAAATAATTCGAAAGCATTATAGAGGTGAAGAACAGGCTCTAAAAACTACAATTGAAACTGGAAATAGCATCGGAGATAGAGGATGTGCCAGGAGCAATTATAGAGGAAGAGGAAGACATAATTATCACCGTGCCACAATTGAATGCTTCAAATGTCATAAACTCGGTCATTATCAATATGAATGTCCATCAATGAGCAGAGAAGTAAACTTTGCATAATTTGATGAAGAAGAAGACTTATTGTTTATGTGTTGTGTTGAAATGGCAACTACACATAACGAAGAAGCTTGGTTTCTAGATTCTGGTTGCTCCAACCATATGACTGGAGAAAAATCATCAAAGAACTGGATGAAGCATTTCGACAGATGGTGAAACTTGGCAACAACATGAGAATGAATGTGCTTGGAAAAGGTAGTATAAGGCTAGATGTAAATGGAGTAAATCATGTAATACAAGATGTGTTTTATGTGCCTGAGCTCAAGAACAATCTCTTGAGTATAGGTCAACTACAGGAAAAAGGGTTTGGCTATTCTGATTCAATCAAGAATGTGCAGAATCTACCATCTACTTAAGGGACTGATCATTTAAACATAAATGACAACAAACAAAATGTTTGTTCTGCTTGCTCAAGCTCGAGAAAAGAAGGAAACTTGTTTCTAGGTCACTGCATCCAATCTAGCACATCTATGGCATTGTAGATATGCTCATCTCAGCCAACAAGGACTTAGAATACTTCAATCAGAGGGAATGGTTCGAGACCTACAACAACAACAATTGTATGTGAGAACTGTATGAAAGGCAAGCAACAACATGACCCAATTCCCAAGAAATTTTAGTGATGGGTTTCTCAAAAATTGCAGCTGATACACGCAGATATATGTGGTCCAATTACTCCAGCTTTAAACAGCCGAAAGAGGTACATCCTATGTTTTATAGATGATTATTCGAGAAAAGCATGAATATATTTCCTGTTAGAAAAATCAGAAGCATTTTATTACTTTCAAGTGCTTTAAAATGTTAGTTGAGAAGAAGAGTAGCCTACCTATTATGTGTCTTTGCACAGACACAGGAGGGGAGTTTAACTCTATAGAATTTGATGAATTTTGTAGAATGAGTGGGATAAAAAGACAATTGACTATGGCTTATACCCCACAGCAAAATGGGGTAGCCGAGCGCGAGAATAAAATTGTGATGAATCTGGTGAGATCGATCTTATCTGAAAAAAGGGTTCCTAAAACCTTTTGGCATGAGGCTATGAAATGGACGATACATGTGTTAAATAGATCTCCTACATTAGCTGTCAAAGAAATGACACCAGAAGAAGGATGGAATGGTGAGAAACTTTCTGTCAAACACTTTAAAGTGTTTGGGTGTGTGGGGCATGTTCATGTTTCAGATGCAAGGATAACGAAGCTTGAAAATAAGAGTGTAAGTTGTGTATTACTTGGATTTAGTGAAGAGCCTAAGGGTTACAAAATGTATGATCCAAATGCATAAAAAACATAATATGCAGGGATGTTGTGTTCGAAGAGAAATATTTGTGGAATTGGGATGAAAATCACCAAGAAGAAGTGATCATGAACTTAGATTTAGTAAATGAAGAAACTAGTACTAATGAGGAGCAAGAAGAAAGTGAATAAACAAAGGCTGCTGAAGAAGTTGACATTGACACATATCAAGAAGAAAATGACACTGACACAGTTCATACTGTCAATAGAGAAGGAAAAGAACGCAGAGTTAGAGCTCCACCAGCATGGATGGAGCATTATGTTTCAAGTGAAGGTCTTTCTGAAGATGAAGAAAATGTGAATATGGCATGTATGGACTCCAACGACCCAACTAGTTTTGAAGAGGTAGTAAAGAGTGCCAAATGGAGGCAAGCAATGGAGACTGAGATGACTACAATTGAAAAAAATCACACTTAGGAACTGACTAAATTGCCAATAAATGCAAAGAGAATTGGTGTCAAATGGATTTACAAGATGAAGTTGAATGAGTTTAGTAAAGTTGACAAATTTAAGGGACGACTAATGGAAAAGGGATATTCACAAGATCATGGGATAGACTATACAAAAGTATTTCCACCAGTGGCAAGAATGGACACAGTAAGAATGAAACTAGCTCTTGTTGCTCAATAAGGTTGGACAATATTCCAACTAGATGTTAAATTTGTATTTTTGTACGGGATCTTGAATGAAGATGTGTATGTCGATCAACCAAAGGGTTTTGAAAATAAGAGATGTGAGCAAATGGTCTATAAACTTCACAAAACCCTGTATGGTTTAAAATAGGCATCATAATCTTGGTTTAGCCGTATTGAGTCCTATTTTGTTAAAGAAGGGTTCGAGAAAAGCCAAAATGAACATACATTTTTCTTCAAAAGGAATGATGGAGGAAAAACACTCATCGTCAGTATATATGTTGATGGTCTTATTTACACTAGAAATGATGAGTTAATGATGAGAAACTTCAAGGAGTCAATGCAAAAGGAGTTTGATATGACAAATTTAGGAAAAATGAGGTTTTTCATAGAAATTGAAATGTTGCAAAGCCTTACCATGATTTTTATTTGTCAAAGGAAGTATGCCATGAAAATTTTGAAACGATTTGGCATGAAAGATAGTAACCCAGTTTGCAATCATATTATACCAGGCCACAAGTTAAATAAAGATGAAGGAGGAGTCAAGGTAAACGAAACACAATTCAACACAAATAGTTGGTAGTTTGATGTATATTATAGCCACTCGTCTTGATTTAATGTACGTGGTGAGCTTAATTGCTCGTTTCATGTCAAGTCCAACTGAATTACACAATCAGACTGTAAAAGAGGATTCTTAGGTATTTGAAAGAAACCATTAACTATGAAATTTTGTATAGAAATGAAGGAGTTAAAAAACTTGTAGACTTCACATATAGTGATTATGTTGGAGAATGGAAAGGAAGAAAGAGCACTTATGGATATATTTTTCTTATGAATAATGTTGTTGTTGCTTGGTCTTCAAAGAAACAATCAATTGTAACATTATCCACTATTGAAGCCGAATTTATTGCAGCAACTAGTTGTGCTTGCCAAGCAATTTGGATGAGAAGAATTTTAAAAGAAATAGGGTATGCACAAGAAGGAGGAACAACTATCATGTGTGATAATAGCTCAACCATAAAGCTTGCCAAGAATCCAGTGATGCACAAACGTAGCAAACATATTGATGCGAGGTTTCATTTTTTACGGGATTTGACCAATGAAAGTACTGTTAAAATGATGTACTATGGTACACATGATCAAATTACAGATGTGTTAACCAAGCCTTTGAAAGTGGAAGCTTTTCAACGTCTTCGTGAACAACTTGGTGTCTGTGAAACACTTATGTTACACTAAATTGCTAAAATAACATTTAGTTTAAGGGAGGGTTTGTTGAGACTCTCTCTAATTGAGTCAGTTATGTTTAGAATAAAATCCTTGATTTTAAGGGCTATTAAGTTAGTAATTGAATTTTTCTTTATGTTGTTACCACAAGCACTTAGACGTGCAGGGCTATTAATTTCCATTTTTTCAGTTATATAAATTTCCTATTAAAAAGCTATTATTGATTCAATAAAGTGATAAATTTTTTAGACCATAATTTATCTCTATCTTATGAACTATAATATTTTTTTACTATCATGCACAAATATTATTTAAAAAATAAAAATAATTATATAGTAACCACCAATAATACATAATAAAAGATTTTATCAATTTTATTAAATAACAAATATATGAACTCTAATAGTACATGTAATATATCTTTAAAAAAAAGTTATAAAATATAATTTTCCTTATAAAAGAAACTTTATACGGAGATTTGAGTTCGACAAAATCACCCTTCCATAAATATAAATACGTGGTAAATCAACCCTTATACGCATCACATTTTAAAAGTTCCCTTTTGTATGAGAGTTGTAATTGTATATTTATACTGTCATTTTACTTTAGGATAATATTATAACAATCGACATTAATAAGAGTGCAGTATATATAACTGAATTAAATAATTTGTAAGTTAATTTCATTAAAATTCTATACTTTAAGAATGATGATTAATTAACTTACATATGATTTATGACGTGATATATTACTATCTAAGTTGTTTTCATATATCACTCTCCAAAGATTTATGCTTCTTTTCTTGTTTTTCTTTTCCTTATTTTTCCTTGCCTAATCTGAAAGTATATATTATAGATGAAAAATATAAAATGTTCCATTTAACTCATAATAAAACTCATTATATTTAAAAATTTATCACATATTTTACCATTTAGATTTATGATGTATTGAGATGATATCAACATATTCTATTTACTTAAATCATTTCTAAATAGATATTTTTTCAATCTTTATAAATGGAAGTAAATAAATAAAAAAATAATTAATAAAACATAACATTTTATAGTAATTACTATTAGAAGTATAATTTAATTTTTTTTTAAATTATTGATTATCTAGTTACTTCATTCTTAATTATTTTATATTTTTATTTTTAAAAAAGATGCATCTTTATAGTTCAATGCATTGACAAATAAAGATATGTTCAATTAAGAAGCTTAAAAATATTATAATTTATGATTAATTTAGTATATTATTAGAAAATATTAATAGTCTAATTTATAAGAAAATTTATGGATTAAAATTTTCATTTTTTTTATAAAAAAACATATTTGTTTTATTAATGATTGTTTAGATTCTACTAAACATTTTTCACTCATTTTTATATATAAATTGTATTCACAAACTATTATGAATCGTTCAACATATCATTATAAATTTATTGAAGTCTAGTTTTTAGAAAATTTTAACATTTATGATTTTAATTTTTTTTATAAAAAATTATATTTATTTTATTAAAGATTAATAAGATTTTGATGAATATGTTTGACTCGTTTTTAAAATATAATTAATATTAATTTATAAAAAATTTATGGTTCATTCTATGTACAATGGAAAAGCTCTATATAAAAAGTTTAAGGAATTTTATGGTCTGTGCTTTTACGTTTTCACGAAAAATTATATTCATTTTCATATTTTATTGCATTTTAGTATTTTGGAATTAGTTTTTCAATACTAGTTTTATTTTTATTGAGATAACTTTTCATTTTGATTGCTAAATTATTTAAAATTATTTTATTGTGCATGTTATTAAAGAAAAAAAAGGAAATTTATATACTGTTTATGAAAAAAAATTATGTTATTAAAAAAAATCTTTTAACTTTTTTTCGTTTAGGGTATTATTTATATCATATTAATTAAAAAAGTATTTATGCATTATTTTTTAAAAAAAGAGAGTTTAAGTTGTTCAAAGAACAAAGAAAAAACAGCTCAATTATCATTAAAAAAATGAAGAGTAAAATAAAACTCATTTTAAATTAAATTTTAACCTTTATATATGGTAATACTTATCACATTTGAGTTGGAATAGGATGTGGTGAGTTATATTTGAGTTTAGACCATTAGAAATTAATTAAATGAAAATAGTATGAGGTGGGTAAGTAATTTGACATCTTTAATATATATATATATATATAATATTAAGTGTTAAGTAATTTAAATAATATCTTAATAGTAATAACCTATTATGTGTATTGGTCTATTGGATATAAAAATCAAGAAAAATTAAGAATAGAAAATAATAATAATGAGATAATCCAAATCTTGGATATGTATGAAATACATTATCCGAATATATTGGGTAGTGTATACATAATTTATTTTTAATATTATTTTAGAGATATATTCAATTCTTATTATTTGTTTTTTTCTTGTATGATTTAATGTTCTCTATGAAATTAAAGAGTGATTATATATATATAATATTAATATAGCATTAAAATCTATAAATTTTTAATTATTGATTATATATTAAGAGATAAATATTATATCAATCCATAATATTTAATTTCATTAACTTTTATGATAATTTAGTTTATTAATTTTAAAAAAATGACATTACAAGTTTAATTAATCAATTTTTAAGTTTTGATTTACTTTTTTAACTATATTTGAAAAATAAAATTTTACCATTAATAATCGTTAAACTGTATTTTTAAATAAAATTACGAAGAAATATAAATTTTGATCATTTAAACTTGTAATGTCAATTTTTTATGATTTAGAGATTATATTGGTTAAACAAATTATTAAATTTAAATAATATATTTCGAAAAACTAATTAAACTCTATCATCATTCTTATATTAAATTAAAATACAAAATTTTATAAATTTATTATACTTAAATAATATTCAATGGTGTATATGTGCACTGATCTCGTTAGAATGATAAAAATTTGATTAACATAATTCACATTGAAGAGATAGTAATCAGAAATAAAAAGTAATAAAAAGAATTGATTAATGAACCGTTTATATTATAAATCTCGGAGATGAAATTGTAGTTTAATCTTATTCTTTATTAGTTAGATTTATTTGCTCTAAAAAAATTTTAATTTTTTTTAAATAAATTTGAATTATGATTTTTTTAAATACATAAAAAATACATATTAAAAACTCATTATCTTCATATTCGTAGGTATTAAATATATTTTATCCATTGGTTTGTTAAAAAAAGTTATAATATATTTAAATTATGTATTTTCTAAATCAAATTTTTATTTGTACACTAAAAAAATTCTAATTTTTATTATATGTTAATATAATTTTTAAAAATAATTAATTATCATAGTTTAAAATCAATAAGTTCACTATATAACTAATTAGATATTTGCTTACAAATACATTTTGTATTATAAAAAAAAAATACATTTTTGTTATAAATAATACTCAATTTCAATAAATTTATATTAATCAGTGCAATTTAACAATTTTTATTAAATTTTAATTTAATAATTATAAAATTAAAATAATTATGAAAAAAATCAACACATTTTTCTTATAAAATTTATTTAATAATAATATTATAATAATAAAAATAAATGTTTATTATATCTATATTATTAATTAATTATATAAAATAAATTTTTTATTAATGAATTATTTTCTTTCCGATAACAATTTACATTTAACATTATCACATTATCAGTACGCATTTTCTTTATACATTATAATTTTTACAAATATGTAATTACTGTTTCGTCAAACCATCGCGAATTTCGGTCAAAATATTTTTGTACATACTTGTTCCGGTTGTTCTTCCTTACGAGATATAGATTAACACAAGATATACGTGTGTTTGCTTGAAATATCTCTTTCAATAATTTTCTTTGCAAATGTTAATCATTCTGCGCTTTTGAGTAGAAAGCAAAAAGCCTTACATTTTGACACTCCATTCTCTTCCTCATCGGTAAATTCTAACTACACAATTATCGATTTTATTTTTTGGAGGTTGATTTAGATTTGGAATTTTTGTGAGGCTTGTTTGAAGAGTCTATGAGTTGTATTCGCTAGATTCATATTTCAGATCTGAATTATGATTCAGTGTGGGGTCTATCATCATGGCAGCGAACTTTGATGACTTTTTACTTTTCGTATTGTTGAAGGATTTAGTGCCCTTCTCTCTCTAGTTGTTGGTACAATTTGGTGATCTTTTTTTCTAAATTTTATTTGTTTTTTCTATTATCAAGCTTCAATTTAAGCCCAGCCAGTTACATTTAAAAGGATCCTTAATCTGACACTATTAATACTTGTGCATAACAAAAACGCATATTGCATTTTGGGAATTGTTTTGATCGGTCAGGTGATTTGAACTTTAATTTGATTTCATAATCTGAACGTGACTTATTTTTTCCTTGCTAATCAGTTTCGCAGTTTCTAATAATAAAGTGCCTTTAACACTCTTTGG
Source organism: Hippophae rhamnoides (assembly GCA_033030585.1). NCBI lineage: Eukaryota > Viridiplantae > Streptophyta > Magnoliopsida > Rosales > Elaeagnaceae > Hippophae > Hippophae rhamnoides. Next base: position 74,576,270 of record CM065427.1, read on the forward strand.
ATTTTAAGTTCGTGTGTTTTCAACACTCTTTGGTATTTAATTTCGTTATTGATATAGTTTTAATACAAGGGAAGTGGTAAATTAGGATTTCTGAACTTTTTCCATGTTGAGAATCTTAGATCGACTTAGATTTTGCTATTCAATTAGGTGGAAAGTTTATAACTTCTGGGATTTTTGTTATGTTTAACTGTTAGTTGTTGATTATTTGGATTGGATTGCAGTAACTAAAGAAAGGTCTGAGCAATGGCAAAGGAAGCTTCGAATGGAGTTAACAATGCAACCACAAAACCACCTCCAACCCCTTCTCCATTGAGAAATGCCAAATTTTTTCAGGTTAGATCAGTTTCAGATATATATTTTTACCTTAGAATTCGTCTAGTCTGTTGATTTTGATCTATTAGCTGTCTCCTCCTTGTTAAATCTTATCCAGACGATCTGATTCTGTCTTTATTAATACGAGAATGATTTATCATAAACTCTGGCGGTAACGGGGACCCGGGGCTATATGCCCTGTTTTTCTGAGTAGAAGACTTACACGCTTTATTATTTATGGTGACAGGCCAATATGAGAATCTTGGTTACTGGAGGAGCTGGATTTATTGGTTCTCATCTGGTGGATAAATTGATGGAAAATGAAAAGAACGAGGTAAGCATGTGTCCTTTATTATTTTAGGCCAGTCTTTGTCCTAGAAGAGTTAGAAAGATGGCCTTCTCTTGTATATGCGAGCTGTTATTCTACTTCACTGTATATGTATACTGCACTTCACTGTCTGTTAAGTATACATGCTCCTGAAACGTATTGCATATTTATATATTTTTTCTCTGCAATTTAGGTTATTGTTGTGGATAACTACTTCACTGGTTCAAAGGACAACCTAAAGAGATGGATTGGCCACCCAAGGTTTGAGCTTATTCGTCATGGTACGTCTTTTTATTTGGTATTCTGGAGGCTGCACACCCAGTTACCTTATCTTTTGCGAGTGGCACCTAAGACTGCTGATCTGATAATGTAATCATTTAAGTGATTCAACATAAAGCTTTGCTGGCCTGCTGTAATCTAAATTTTTATCTATGTTTGGAAGTTCTAAGACGAGTTAATCTTAGATAAGTTTAAGTTACCTGGATGTTGTTTGTTTTTCCTTCTACCTTTGTACCTGATTGAATTCTATTAACCCATGTAAATTGTTCATCATTTATGGTCTCTCTCAAGCTAGAATAGTTTTTTGGTATTAATCTCCCTATTTCAGCTGCTGATCCTAAATTGTCTACAACTTTGACTCGGTATCTTTTTACTCTTTATCTGTCTGCATTTACATTTTCTTTTCCCTTAGCAGATGTCACAGAACCATTGCTAGTTGAAGTTGATCAAATATATCATCTTGCTTGCCCGGCTTCTCCAATCTTCTACAAACACAATCCTGTAAAGGTGTGTATAGGTGTATCTTATGTCTGTTTTATGTCACGAAGTGAGCATCTGTGGACTGTGGCTTGGTAAAATTTGGATAGCAATTGTATCTTTAGATCAATTAGTGATCATCACTCTCTTGTTATTACTCTTTTTACAAGAAGTCCTCCTAAATGGTTAATGAAACATGAACACTAGAGTTGCCATTATTGAGTAGTGGTCTAACTTAGAAGAGATGTATTGTGACAGACAATAAAGACAAACGTGATTGGTACATTGAATATGCTGGGACTTGCCAAGAGAGTTGGTGCAAGGTTGAAAGTCATTCTCTCTCTTTGAAATATTCATTTACCAACTAGTTGTGTTACTTATGGTGTGGAATTTTTTTGCAGAATTTTGCTTACCTCAACTTCAGAGGTCTATGGAGATCCTCTTGTGCATCCTCAGAAGGAAAGCTATTGGGGAAATGTCAACCCAATTGGTAATTTTATCACAAAACTGATAATGAAAACATGTGTATGACCTACATATTTGGGAAATGTGCATGCACAATAATTATCAAGTAAAGGGTTTTAGGAACTTGATAACTGTTTTGCTCTATTAACTATTTCTCTTATGCGGCTAACCTTCCAACCTGCTAAACTCTTAAGTTCTGATTCAGTACCACTGCAATTTATGTTTTGATGATTCTCTTCCTATTGGGATTATAATTTAATTGTTCTAAATAAAGGTGACGTGTCCAGAATTACAAGTAACTAAACATGTGATAAGTTACAGCAATAAGCTACCTGTGTCATTCACTTTGGTGCCTGCATATATGTTACAGGAGTCAGGAGTTGCTATGATGAGGGAAAACGAGTTGCTGAAACTTTGATGTTTGATTATCATAGGCAGCATGGGATTGGTAAGATGCCTGCTCTCCTTCCATTCTTACAAGATAAAGAAAACAGCTTGTTATTTTCTGGACAAGTTATCATTGTATTTTGCTGCACTTGTCAGAGATACGCATTGCTAGAATCTTCAACACCTATGGACCACGCATGAACATTGATGATGGTCGTGTGGTTAGCAATTTTATAGCCCAAGCTGTTCGGTAAAATTTTCACAGTAACTTTACACCAGCTATTAGTTGTCATTTTCCATCACCCTCACCCGATAAATTGCATTTGTATCATTCACTTAACTAATGTTCATCTTTAGACTGGGATTTAATTGTAATTTATTTATCCACACACTTTAAACTTTGTTGGTCAATTTTTGTCTCACCTATAGTTTTTTTTCCTGTGTAGTGGTGAGTCTTTGACAGTTCAATCACCGGGAACACAAACTAGGAGTTTCTGTTATGTCTCCGACATGGTAACCAAATTTTATTGCTTCCTCTTTTCTTGTTTTTTTTTGGGATGATTGATCCATCTGAAATTATGTGTTTTTAATTGGTTCTTTTAAATGTTAAAGGTTGACGGCCTTATGAGACTAATGGAAGGGAACCATACGGGACCAATTAACATTGGAAATCCAGGTTAATACATTTACTCCGAATTCTTGACACTACTAACCATGAGCTATTTTATTAACTTAGAACTCTACTTTAGGTGAGTTTACAATGCTTGAACTAGCAGAGACTGTTAAGGAGGTTAGTATTTCACTTGCCTCTTCCTTTTATCATCTATTCAACTAGAGGAACATTGATCCCTTGATCTAAGCATGACAGCTAAAATACTTTGATTTTTTTTTACCCACACAGCTTATCAATTCAGATGTGGAGATTATGTCCGTAGAGAACACACCAGATGATCCTCGCCAGAGGAAGCCTGACATCACAAAAGCAATGGAACTACTTGGTTGGGAACCAAAGATAAAGTTGCGTGATGGTCTTCCCCTCATGGAGGAGGATTTCCGTACAAGACTTGGAGTTCCCAGCAAAAACTAAACTGCCGGAGATGCAGTTATGTTCCCGCATGAATTATCGTGAAGTTATGAACAAGTGTTCAAATCCCTTGCGGTGCTTTTCTTCTGTTCCATATATTGGCGTTGAGTAAAAGAATAAACGATTTAGGATACATATTTTATTGTATTTTCCAAAACGAATAGAGAAAATACCTTATTTTGAATGAGTGCTTAGATAGTATTTGGTCTCTTATAGAGATTGCCTTTTTCCTGCGTTGTGTTCAGGTAAATTGTTTTGCGATTCTTTCATTATACAGTGAAGAAAATGTGATATCTTAAAATGTAGTTTATATAGTTATGTCTGGTACACGGTCAAATGCAACACAGCAATGTAATTGCTGCATTCTTATTCTGAAAGTAGATATTGCAAGTAAGCAATGTGATGTCTATCTTCAATAAGGAATAAGAAATAAGAGTGTATAAATGAGCAATTCATTGCAACTCAACTCATGAAGGTTGATTTTGATTTAATGAGTTGATAGGTTGAATCTAGAACAAAGAAATGAATTTTAAAACTGAATTGAATTACATAGTAGGATATTTATAGCGAAAAAAAACTACAAATTGATATTGTCTACAACTAATATCCATTATAATTAATATACGCTAACTATTATAACAAGGGAGAGTACAACTTATATACACAGTTGAACATCCTCCTTTTAAGATTATGGTCATCATAAATTGGTTTTCAAAGAATGAAACTTAAAGGTTTTAATCTCCAAAGAAACATGTTTTACTTGAAGTGTGCCAGCTTGTATTTAATCTCTTATAAAATGTCAGCCGATTTTCACATGTTTCTTGCATGAGTGAAGGATGTGATTTGTAGCCAATTGAGTAGAACTTAAGTTATTACACAACAACAATGGAACGTAAGCCACATGAACAACCAATTCTTAAAGAAGAAATTTTATTAAGATCAATTCTGCATAGGCAAGTACAAGGACCTATACTTGACTGTTGCACCACCTTTTGCTTAGCAACAACCTAAGATACCAATGAATCTTCAAGGAAGATGCCATAAGACCCAGTACTCCATTGATCATCAACACACCTAGACCAAATAGAGTTGTAGTAGCCAACAAGACTAAAATCTGAACTCTTGTACAAAGTGAGACCATGACAAAATCACTTTTAGTTATTTGAGGATTTTATTTACTGCAATTCAATGCTAATCAATGGGTTCATGGAGAAACTGATATAATTTGTTAGCAGAGAAAGCCACATCAGACCTAATAAGCATACAGTATTGGAGAACTCCAGTAAGACTTATGTAAGAATTAACATAAGCTAATACAACTCCATCCTTTTTTAGATTACATAGTTCCACCTTTTATAGGAGTTTTGGAAAGCTTATTTGACTATAAATCATGCTTGCTAAGAAGTTCCTTTAACATCATGAGTTCTAGAGATATCTACTCCTATAAAATAATACAAGTTATCAAGAACCTTGAAAATAGATTTACAGTTTAGTATATCGATGATCTAAATAAGAAAACATTATTACTACTAGTGAGTAGAATGTCATCGATATAAATAAACATTAATGAGATCAAAACTCGTCCTCTTGTACAACATATTAAGGCCTACCTTAGAATTCACAAAACCAAACTCAATGAGGAGAGTTTTTCATACCAAACTTATGGAGCCTATTTGAGGCCATACAAGGTTTTAGAGAGTTTACAAACCAGATGGGCTTAGAACCATCTTCAAAACCACGAGGTTGATGCATAAAAACAGTTTCATATTAGTCACCATTGAGGAAAACATTATTGACATCCAATTGTTTTATAGACCAAGATTTTGAGAATACAAGTGATAAGATAACCCTAATAGTCTATTGCTTGACAACAGGAGCAAAATTCTTTGAATAATCAATGCCTTCATGTTGATTGCACCATTTGGCAACCAATATAACCTTGTACTTGTTCAAGCTAATGATCAAATTTAAGTTTCACACTAATAACTCATTTGCATCCAATTGGTTCACGCTCTTGAAGACATTCCACTATCTTTTAGGTACCATTCCTTAAAAGAGCATCGACTTCTTATTTCATGGTCTTATGTCACTCAAGAATATTAAGAGTAGTTGATATTGACTAAGGAATATATATAAATGTCACGCGAATTGAACCAAAAGTTTATGAGTTAATTTTGACATGAAAGGCATAAGGCTTGAGCTTGAAAATACCAACTTTAGCTCTTGATGAGGAAGAAATGAATGGTAGTTTAACAATCGACTGAATCTCATGATAGATGATAATGAAATCGCAAGACCGACATTGCAAATATTGATCTTACAAAAATTACCCTTTTGTGGTTTTATTATTTGTAAAACTCTCGCAAATACACAAATCATTTTATAGAAAATGATAAATACACTCCCAAGGTCGATCTAAGGAAGGAATATATATGATTTTTAATTTATTATTTAAAATCTTAAAAACAAAATTAAATTCTAAACATTCTGTCACAATATTTTAGTTTGATTGTTTTCTAATCTAATAACATGAAAATAAATATAAACATAGATATAAATTTTATCATTCATAACAGTGGATTATTTAATGATATAATAATTAAGTTAATTATGCGTGCTCGTATTATTTAGATTATTAAATATATAAATTAATATTTGTTGATTTTCTCTTTTTGGTATGAAAGTGTCCTTAGGCGGGGCCTAAAATTTTTTTTGTTTAATATTAACTAACTAATATCCTTATATGTGACCTATTAATTAAATATGTTTTAGTTTTATTTTTAAGAAAATAGCAAACCATCTAATCACAGCTTTAGGTGAAGTCAAATAATTACACTTTATTCAAGGTGTCTAAATTAAATCTAAGAATTTAATTTTTCAAGTACTAATTAACTTTCAAGTTTTAAAAGCAATACTGAAAAATATGTTGTCAATACATTTTCGAATAATAGTTCTTATAAAAAAACTTTTGAAATAGAGTTTCACTCTAACTATAGGGCAATTATACCAAAAAATAAAAGAATACTACTCTAAATTAGACCGAATAATTAAACAATAAAATCTAATTTTCAGATTTAAGTTTGTAATGAAAAATAATATATTTCTCTCTAACATCATTAATATAAAATCTTGAATAAAAACAAAATCAATTTATTGTATAAAAATATTTTATCTATTTAATATTTTGCAAGCATAACAACATTATAATTATATCTTATTTACAAATAGTCGGTTATGTTAAATTTAATTACATATAAATTAAATATAACCTATAAGAATAAAACATAAAATGATAGTTGTAAAGAATCCATTGAAATAATACCTTAAAAGAATCCTTACAATAGTTTGATGTTAATTCTGTAATTGGAAAACCTCCAAACGGATTTACATATCTCCTTATTGAATCAAAAACTAAAAATTTATAAAAATATAACTAGTTTCTCTCAAAAAGAGAATAAATTTAAAAATAAAAACTAAAAAAAGAAAATTTTTTAGAGAGAGAAAGAGCTCATAAAATTATTGTGTGTTTTGGAATGGAGGTAGAGGGTCCTTTTATAGATAAGGAAAATGCCAAAAAATGGGGGAAAATATTTCAAAATTTGAATTTGGACCAATTGGTGTGCGTATGGGGTGCGGAAATCTTGCCAGACGAGCGACTGGCGCACACAAGACAAGGTGAGCAGTGAGCAGGCACGCGTAAGACAAGGCGAGCAGTGAGCAGGCACGCACGCGACACGATGCTGGATTCGACATGTGACTTGGCGTGGATCGGATGGTGCATGCAAAACTTGGCGTGATGGGTGGCTGTGTGCGTGGGCACGCGCAGGACTAGATGCGTTGTGCCCGTTTTTCAGCGCAGGATTAGGTGCGTTGTGTGCGTGCCATTTTTTCCTTTTTGACCCATTTTGTCCAATTTTTTCATATTTTTGACTTTTTCTCATTTATTTTCTCAATATATTTGTGATGTATTGCCTTCAGTATTTTTTTCTTCTAGTTTTTAAGTTATTTTTGAACTAAAATACCTAAAAAACAATAAAAAATACTCATGATTCTGAAAAGATAAATTTATATAAAAATATGATAAAATCATACAAATATAAATTTATTTAATCAATTAAAGTACATTAAATCATGGTAATTTTAGTGCTTTTTAAGCACTCATCATCTCATTTTGAGGATCAACTAATAAAGTCAGAGGATGAGGAAAAAGAGGAACTAAGACATGAGAAGAAGAGACAATAGCCAAAGGTCTAGAATAATGCATTGCTATACTAAAAGAGCTAGACCCAAGGACCCATATGGAGACAAAACATATACGGGAGCAACATATGATACATTATTTAGATGCGTAGACATAGTGGGAGACCTGACATGGAGAATCTAAGACATAGGATCAGGACAAGGAGGAACTAATAAAGTCATAAGACCAGAACAAGGAGGAACTAAGACATGATATATTAGTTAGAAGGCTAGACAGATGCAAGGCTATGCTAGAAGAGATAGATCCAGTAGAGGACTTATGTGGAGACAAAACATGTTCAGAAGCGATATGTGATACATTATTTAGAGGTGTAGGCACAATATGAGACCTGATAGATCTAGATGTGTCAAAAGATTAAACAGGCAAGGGAAAAATAAGTTGTATAGGTGTAGTAAGTAAACCAATTGTATTAGAAGACAAAACAAGAGTGTGTGACAACTTAGGACTAGGTGGAGTAACCAAGACAAATTGATATGATGTAATGCTATTAAAAGAAATAGAGTATGCAGAGTTTTTAAAAAGAAATGTGTGTTCATGAAATGTCACATGCCTACTTGTATACATTTGTTTGCTAGTTAAATCTAAGCAAAGATAACCAACTTGCTTAGGTGCATAGCTTAGAAGCAAACATATAAAAGAACGAGGAAGCAATTTGTGCTTGTTTTAATCACACAAACATGGAAAACAAAGGGAATCAAACATATTTAATACACTATAATATGGTAGTTTATGATAAATCATTTCATAGAGGCTTTTAAATTTGAGAGATTCATAAAGTAAACGATTAATATTATGAATAGTTGAATGAAAGGTATAAATCCAAAATTTTGTACACAATGAGGCTTGTAACAACAAAGTAAGTCCCTTAGTAACCACCTTCATATACTTGCACTCAACAACCCCATTTTTTTGGGATGTGTGAGGACATGTAATGCAATGTACAATGCCAACATCAAAAAGTACAGTGCTAAGAAAAGAAAATTATTTTCCTCCATCAAATTGCACATATTTGATTTTAGGGTCAAAATAACGTTCGACCATTTTAAGAAAGGATAGAAACATAGATTTAGCATCACTTTTGGCATTTATAAAGAAAATACATTGATATTGCTATGATAAACAACAAGCAAAAAATAGTGAGCACCAGTGTTAGCATCCATTGAAGAAACCCAAAGATCAACATGTAGCAGTTCAAAAGAAACTAAGGCTTATTGATGTTGAGACTTGAATGAAAACTTATGTGTCTTAATTATAGGAAAAATCTCACATAAACTAATATTGGAATTATAAGATACTTTAAGAAAAGAAAGAAAAACATCTCTTGAAGAATGTGAAAGTCTTGAATGTCAAAAGGAATCATAAGGAGTTTTAACAACATGATATATATCACTTGGAGTTTTATTTGATAGCATTTGTCCTTCAAGAGTGTATAGACCATGATTAACCTTACGTTGAACTATGACTTTCTTCGTGTGAACATCTTTAATAAAGAGATCAGAGGCATGAAAATCAACAAATTTATCATTATCAACACAGAATTTTTGCACTAATAGTAGATTGTGTGCGATGTGTGGTGTATGAAAAACAATATAAAGTTTTAAAGGATAATCATGAACCAAAAAAATTTCATGACCACATTTTGCAATTGAAAGAAAAAACCCATTATCTACTATGACATTATCAATCCTATAATATGGCGATGAATCTTGCAATGAGATTCAATCACTAGTTAAATGATGATAAGCACCAAAATCAAGAAGCCAAGAAGAAGTAGAACAAGAATTGTCGTTTCAATTATTTTGAGTTTTTGTAACCATAGCCCTAGGATTGGTACATCTACTAAGCAAAATATCCCTCAATTTATAGCATTGATTTATAGTATACCTTGGCTTAAATGCAAAAATGATATTGAACACGATTATCATAAGAATCTCAAGTGCTATTTCAATAAGGGCCATTGCTATCGTTCACGAACTTTTTGCCCATGTTATCTTTAGATTCTGAACTCTGTGATGAATTATAACCTTCATGTTGTTGAGACAATAATTCTTGTAAATTCTAGTTATTCTTATTAGAGCCATCATAATTGGAAGAAGAATTATTGTTAGAGTGATTCTTAGCCCATGAGTTCTTAGGATTTTTAAATTTGATATTAATTTCTCCAAATCTAGAATTATTTGCATTAAATATGATATTTTTAAATTGATGATCCAAAATCCTCTCATGTGCAAGAATATAATTATATAATTTATCAAAAGAGAAAAGGCTAGAACATAGAGTTATACCAAAAATAAAAGGATTTTAGTTGGAATAAATACCAATAAATGCATAGTAAACAAAGTCATGATCGGGCACTGAGTGACCAACAACAACTAGATGATCGTAAATCATCTTCATATGTAGGATATAATCCTCAATAGAAAATCTATTTTCTTGAAAGTCTGCTATTGAAACCTTAAATCCATAAATCCACCTCTAGAAGAAAAAAGATAAGATATTCTCTAATTTGCGTCACATTTCAACAGTTGTGTCAACATTAATTAGATTAGAGTTTATACTTGGGCTTAACGAACCGTAGATTCAACTTTTAATAAGTCCATTATATCGATTACATTGCACAAACACAGAATTCATATATATAGAATCAACAAGATAATGAGAAGGATGTGATACATATGCATTTATATATTTCTCTATGCTATAAGAGTAATGATTAAGAGCATTTGTCCTTTTTAAATTAAAAAAAATTGTACAATTTAGTTTGATTGTGAAAGTCAAATTAATTGGACCAAAATCACGGTAAGCTTGACTATAGATTTAACTTTTTCAATATTGTTTGTCATGGATGAAAGCTCAATGAACACTAGAGAAAACAATTGGAGAAGAAAGTAAGAGAAAGATCTTAGAAGTAAAAACCAAAAAAATTAACTTGTGCTTTGATATCATGCATAGAAAACAAATAAAATATAAAAACTAAATTGAAAGAATTGATAACTAAATTAGATAGTAGAAAATTTATAATGAAAAGAGTCTACAAACTATTGTTCTGTACAAATGATATCCATCATAACTAACATATGCTAACTATAATAATAATGAAGAGTATAACTTATATACACAGTACAACATTGAAAAATTTGAGCTCATTTAACTCATGAATTTAAATGAGTTATTTTGACTAGCAGCTAACAAGCTTATTTAACAAAATATTATTATTAATAAACTGTTATCTTTCTTTTCGATAGAAATTTGTTGATTAGTATATTGGATGCTAGTCCACCTTTCATAAAGTTGAAAAACATTTAAATTAGGCATGATTGTACACTTGAGTTTCAACAATGTCAACAACATTTGAACATTTGGATTCGATTTTCCTCAAAACATTAAGACTTTTTGGATCACATAATTTAAAAATAATTTTGTGTTTAAAAATAATTAATATATTTGATCATAATTTTTAAAAATTATATGAATTTAAAAACAAAAAATTGAAAACATCTAATGTATATTTTCACTTTTTTTTAAATACGGAAAACAAGTTTTCTGAAAGCCCAAACATTAATGCGAGAGCTTTTGTATATTACTGTAAGATGTGATATTATTCATATTAATTTATTGTTATTTTAATGGATATTAATATCAAAATACAATTTATTATTATTATAAAAATATTTTTTAATTATAATTTTATTTAATAATAATAAAATTAAAATATAATTGATATTAAAAATAAAATTAAAATATAATTGATATTAAAAATAAAATATATATTTTATATATTTTTATTATAATAATAACAAAAATTATTGAGATAATATTATTACACATTTAAATTTAACATCACTTTAAAAACCTTTATTTTTGTGACACTTATACATATATAATAATAAGATTTTAACTTACTTTATCTTATAATAATATTAATTTAATTAATTTAATTATGTATTTTATCTATTCATCAAACCAACTACAACTACAGTTCAAATTTGAATAAATCTTACATGTATTATCAAGTGATATCAAAAATTGACACATTGTTAATTATTTTAAGTATAACAATATCAAGATTTATCGTGGAATCATAAGTGATAAAAAATTGACACATTGTTAATTATTTTAACAATATCAAGATTTATCATGAAATCAAGTTTATTTCGCAACAAAATCAACTTAATATTATACCCATAACAAACTAAAATGCATAACCAATTATCAACGTTTATTTAATTTTAAAGAAAATATTTCTGAACTTAGACACCTTTTTTAAAATTTCTAAACATTGAACACAAATGGATCCAATTTTAGATAAAATATCATTAACATGAGATCCATATATAAAATTCTTAAATTAATGAAGAAACTAAAATACATAATAAAAAAACACGCTTTAAAATAAAATAGAGCAATTACTACACTGAAAAATTCGTAAGAAAAGAAAACACACATATAATATGTTATATTAATTTATATCAATTTCACAACTTATTAATTTTGAATCTATTTAACATTTATATTTTTCTAATTCATTAATAAGTACTTAAAATTATGGTAAAATATCATTGGAGAAAAAAAACTATAATGTAGATTTTAAATATAAATATTTTACACTTAAAACAATTCCTAAGAACAATTATACCAAACACGTTGAAAAATATGTTTTTATATTGTTTGTTTTTTAGAACATTTTTTTAAAACAATGACCAAACAAATCATTATTTTTTAAAATTGTAGAAAATTATTTTTTAGCAATGATTTAAAAACAATCTTTAAGAATTGTTTTCAAGTAAAATGGCCAAACAAGCCCTTAACATTTTCCCAAACATGATCATTTTTAAGAAGCTTCTACAGCCCGTTGATCCTTAGGTAATTTCTCCTTCCTTTTGACCTCCACCTTAACTGCTTCTGCCCCATTGTCTGCTTCCATTTGGTTTTCAATTCGTGCAAAAACTGGTTTAGGTTGAGCCATAATCTGACCACGCTTTAAACCGCCCCACTTTGTGCCACTCTATAATGCAATATTGATTATTAGTCCATAAAATCATAAGTGGACACCATGGAAGATAAAAAGGATACATTATGTGTTTCGGTGACAGAGTGTGTGTGTTTAAGAGAGAAATAGTTTTAGATTAGAGAGACCCATGTTGCTGCATCATACTGATCCTTGGAGTAACCAAGCTGCGCATATATTCTCCAGCATAAACTCGGTGTGACAGGTGATAATGAAATTGCTACAATCCTCATGGCTTCTAATATAATCACAAGGTCCTGCTCCAGAACAATAAAGGACGCGTCTTTCGACATTAAAGATTTGCCATGGATGGCTTTAAGTGATATACCAATCAACAAAACTGTGTTATTGATTCAGTTTAGGTAAGTACTAAACCGCAGAGAGATTATTTCAGAGCAAAAAAATGAAACATATTTTGCAAATGGTTAATGAAATAAAAAATGACCGTGCATTTCTATTTCAAGGATATACACTATTTTTTCTTCTTCATTTGAGATACCTTAGCAGCAGCTTCGGATGCAGCTCCACCTTGCTTAAAGAGAGACCAAGGTGCACGCTCATCCATGTATGAATTTCCAGCATTACCAATCTCAAGTACAGCCTCACAAGCTGATGATAAAGAGAGGTTTTCATAATGAACCCGAGCTTTTTCAACCTGCACTAGCATGAAAAAGATCAGGGCACTGCCTCTAGAAGTAAGCACATAGTTACAGAATAATAGATTACTATTGGTTCCGTAAATCAAGTAGTCTACTAATATTGTATATACTTTTTCACAAAGATCCTGCTGGTTGTGCTTCCCTGAAGTAGAATGTTTCCCGAACAACCTAACTAATAAATCAGGATTTGAACTAGGATCTTATTGAGATCCTCGAGAGCAATTTCGTCGAGAGAACCTTGAAAATAAACAATTGACCGTTACCCCTTGTTAAATGTGATTGTTAACAGATCCGGCATTGTTTTAATCCACTCCCTTGCCGGTTAAAACAAAAACAAACTTTTCTGAAGTCCTAAGTTTATATACTTTTTGTTCAAGCACAGAAAGTGAATGCTCACATTCTACATGCATAACAGGCTACACAGCGAGGCAGAGGTTTGGATATTTCAGCCAATGAGAAAGAGGAAAACAACATTAGAAAAAACAATATAAATAGTAAAATATGCTTGGAGAATCAACATACAAGGCTCTTAACTAATAAATAAAATTGTCCAGGACTAAAATGAAACCACAATTAAAAAAGGAATTTATGTTTGCAGATCAATATCAGCTCCTGCAGCATAGTTGATTAGTAATATGACACGGTTGGAAGATATATATTGTACTGCTTTCAGAAACTTTACCAACTTCTCCACAGTGTCCTTGAAAGTAGATCCAGTGGCGGCAATGCTTGAATCAACAACCAAAGTTGATTGGCAATTCTTTTTCAGAAGTCCTAGAGTACGGTTAAGAAGATTACCTGTAAGAGTACAAAGTTTCATAACCCATAGAAAATGTCATATCAACCCCTAGCATACACCAAGAAATAAAATTAGTGACAAGCTAGAAATACCAATTGTATTGGCAAGATGTGCATTGACAATATTTATGAAACGGTCTTCTGAGTAGTCCCCATCATTACCGAATTCCATCTCCCTCAGGAAGAAGTACCTGACTGCATCAGATCCAAATTTACTAACCAAGTCATTTGGTTCAATTGTATTTCCTAGTGATTTCCCCATCTTCACACCATCCTATATTATAAATAAAAGCATTGCTGCATGTAAGAAATTTTGTACATAAGATAAAAATTCACGAACTCCAAGAGCCGCACACAACTTATAACAAATTTTCAACACATGTTGAATACTTGAATGTGCCTCATGTTCTAGAAAGATATACTTGTTAAATATCTCATTCTTAAGTCATCCTAACCATATAATAAAATCAATTTAAGTACAAATAATAGAACATATTTATTTAAAAAATTTAATACATTTATAATGTCCAACTGTTTTTTAGCCAGCATTAATGTTCACATGAATCAAGAAAATCCATAAAATACATAAACAACCCATTAAATTGTCACAAAGATGCTTTGAATCATGACCCACATTGTCATGAAATTGTCAAAGTCCAATTAATCCCGCCTTTTCAACCTCCTATAGTCGAGTAACAAATTTACTATCATTTCCAGGTCATGTCTGAATTGAAAAGCAAAAACTCGTGTCTACTGGAATTGGAGGAATCAACATTGAAAGGTAAAAGGTTGACTTCGTGGTAGAGAAGAAACATGTAAACACACAGGCAACATCAAGGATATCAATCTTATATCTATTTCAGTTTCCCTCAAAAGTCCAAGGGACCAAGACTTGCCTAGGATTCCAGTTTGAATGGATCTCTTAAGATGGTGAGCATGAGATATAATTTTACAATTAATTCAAGAAGTAAACCATAAATTATATATCGGGTTCATGCACCTTTGTCAAGAATCCATGGCCAAAAACCATCTTAGGAAGGTTTATTCCGGCAGACATTAGCATAGCTGGCCAGTAAACTGCATGGAAGCGTAAAATATCCTGTAGAAGAATAAGAAAAGATAAATTATTCTAAAGTTTGTGAGCGGAAGAAAAGCATAAGAATATTGACACTTCAAGAAAACACCTGTGAGGCAGAGCGTTTCTATCTTTGGTAATGGCAAATAAGAAGAACAAGCAATAAAACTATAATCTCATTCCATAGCGCTCTTTGGTTACCCAACAACCGTTCAGGAATATATAGGTCGGTCCAGAATGAGGACAGAAGAAATGAGTCAAATGACACCCCAATATAATTAAAAAATTCTGACAAAGTAAATAACAAATTGCTGAATAAGTGCTAAATGAGTAGATTCTAAAAGGATTATGACACTAGAAAGCTATAACAAAAAATCTTATTAAGAAAGGAAATTTCCTGACCTTCCCTATCAAGTGTAATGCAGCAGGCCAACCTGACGAAACAGCTTTTTCAAGATTAGGTTCTTCTGTGTCCTCTGATAGTGATGATATATAACTGCTTTGACACAATATTAATGTATAAGCCAAAAAATTTCATCAAAATTCAAAAGCAATATTAATAAGAAAATGTTAATATGAATCTTCTATTTATTTTCTGCATAAAAAGAGCAACTAACTATTTCACTATTAGTCTACATTTTTGCCACAAGTTTGGAATTATATAGGAGATGTAGAGTTGAAGAAATTACCCTAATAAAGCATCAAACCAGACGTATATAGTTTGTTTGCTGTCATTGGGAACAGGAATGCCCCATTCAACTGATGATCGAGAGATGGAAAAATCTCTTAGCCCACTTTTAATCCAACTTTGCACCTTAAGAGAGGAAAACAAAATTTCAACTTCATGCGTGAAGCAATCAAAATGCAGAATTTCAAGACCAACTTCAAAGACATGGCCGCCTTTGCAATGCTCCTGAGAAACACTGAAATGTTAAATAGTTGACACTGCTAGACAACATTCCATATTCTGACCTCATTTAAACGAAATGATGGCTTTACGAATTCTGGGTTTTCTTTCAGAGTTTCTTCCAACAATTTTTGATACTTGGACAACGCAAAGAAGTAATTATCCTCTTTCCTTGGAACACACGGTTTTAGGTGCATAGGGCAACAGTTGTTATCAAGCAGCTCTTTCTCATCCTGCGGATCACATAGAGATATAAATATCATCATAGAATATATAGGCAGAAGCACCCTCTCAGATTGAACTTTTAAGAACAAAACATCCATTTGCACTTCTATTTGAGAGATGCATAATAGATTAAATTAAACAAGAAACTCAGAATCAATAATGCAAGAAAAATTATCATGTAAAGTAATCCAGGAAAGTTCCATGGATTATCCAAAGGTACTGGTTTACAAGCAGAGTAAATAGGCACTAGCAACAGATACAAAATACAAATAGATCCATAATAGAGACATCTCAGTTATTTCAAAGATAAGTTGGATTTATCTGGAAGGCCCCAAAATAACAACGCCAAAAAATACTTAAGGGCCATAAAGAAGATCATAATACATAGCCATGCCAAAAGACATAGCGCGAATGTACCAAAGAACCTTATATTCTTCACAGTTGATGCAATAAAGCCCTTCATAGTCTGCTAGGTAAATGTCACCATTAGCAAGAACTCTAGAGTAGAACTCCTTCACAATTGTTTCATGCTTGGGATCAGTAGTCCTTATAAATTTGTCATAGGCTATATCCAACTGCAAGTAGAAATTTAAAAACATGTAAAATAAAGACAACAATTTAAATATCCAATTATAGTACTTATATTCGATAGTAAGTTCCAATAATTGTAGAAACGTTACATCTTTCCAAAGTGTCTTATATTGTTGTGATATGACATCACAATGTTCAATAGGGCTGCGGTCATTTGCAGAAGCAGCAGTAGCAATCTTCTCTCCATGTTCATCCGTACCTGTAACAAACACTACTTTCTTTCCTAACAGTCTCTGCCTCACGGTACGCAAGCCAAATATTAGTTCTTCAAAATTTCAAAGCACCCAGAAATATAAATTATCGTATTTGAATGCAATTGAATTATTTGTCAAAAGCGCAAGGAAACAAATTATAACAATTGCAATGATAGGAAAAACTTATACAAGCCTTCAGCAACATCAATTATTGCCAAGACTCAATCTTACACAGAAAAGCTAAAATCTCTACTTTAAAATTGAGTGAAATTTTGTATATAAATTCTTTGGAATTAAAGATCAAATTTTTGAAATCCTTTTAAGAGAAAAATAAAAATAATACCTGAAAGCGGGCAATGGCATCAGCAGCTATGGTGGTATAAGCGCTGCCCAAGTGGGGAGGGGCATTAACGTAATAAAGAGGAGTGGTGAGGACAAAAGTTTCGGATGAGGCTCCATTAACGTCTTGATTATTGATAGAAGTGGAAGAAAATACGGCTTTGCCTGAAAGACAAAAGGGGCTTCTGTGAAAGTGAAGCTGAGTCTTGAGATGGGAAGCTTTGGAATGGAATGAATAGTGTAAAGGATTCAAGAAGCCGATTGTGTTTTGTACGGAGGAGCAGTTTATTCTCGCCGCGGCTGCTAATGCCATTTCAGTCAACAGAGTCTCTTAAGCTCTGGCTCGACCGAGTAGCGCAAATTTTGAAGCAAATCTTCAAGACTTAGAGAGAACTCTTCATGTTACTAACTTGAACTCGTCCTAGCTTTGTAGTTTGAATCTTTGATTATTTGAAGGTGTTGCTTTTTTACTTGTTCTTTTGGTTTTGGATAGCAATCCAATTACGAGACTCATGTGCTCATCGATCATCTCATGTCCACGTTACAATGGTATCGGAGGGTGAAAGTCTCTCTCTCTCTTAAAGTAAGGAAGTCTCTATTTTCCGCTTTTTTATGGCATTTTTAAATGGTTTTTTTTGGTATTATATAGTTTATTCGGAAGTATTTAAGTATTATAATTTTCTTTGGAAAATCAATTAAAAATAAATAATCCAGAATCTTATTAAATTTTAATTATGAATTTACCGTTTTTTCCACATACTTTTAATAGAATAAAAGCATAGATAAAGTATTTTTAAACCCGGAACATACACCATTAAGTCACGAAAAGAAAGAAAATTAGAGCTTGGAACTATAATCATCATATTAACTCGAATAAAAAAAAATTACCAACTTATTTTTCACCTCAATAGCATAAAACACCACATGAGCAAGACCTGAATAATTTAAAAAATATATATATCATCAAGCTACTATAAAAATGACATTTTTTTTTCACATTTAAATCTATATTTTTTAACAATGATAATTATTGATCCTGAATTAAACCATGACCCATGTATAAAATTTTCATTACTAGTCCATCCTCTCCTCCCGAAAACAACAGATTCCCGATGGGCGAAAATTCATTAAGCAATACGTCTTTCAACTCATAATCTACCTCGTGTCCGGTTAGAGACAATGGTAAAGTGAGAATATGATTTCCGAAAATTTCATCTCACTCTCGATAAATAAAAATTGCAATTCCTCGATAATATTGCAAATAGTAATAAAATAAGTTGTCATTAAAGAAAACTGCAATAGAAGGTCTGTTCGCATCAAGGCTTGCACTGAAGATTGTCAAGCCAGCATCAAATACGCAACAACTCGAATAAAGTTAAAGTTCCAAGTATAATACCAAGTTATAATGTAAGTTGCATCATACATCTAGCCAATAAGATGAGAATGGGGAAAACAGAAACAACTATATAGTTGATCTCTTCAACTTCCTTGTAATAGCAGAATTACCTACAACAATTATAAGAAACATGATTAAAAAAAAAAGACTAAAAACAATCAACTGCAAAGCACGCATGGCGATTTCAAAGCTCCTTATCACTGTTGATGCAAATATATAAATAAAAAGTAGCAATGTTGTACCATCACTTCACTTCCAAACAAAAACAATACCAAAAAACTCAAGTCTATGGAAAACATCTAAGGTGAAATTCCATAATCATCAAGTATGACATGCAAATGAAACAAATTTAAATTTCCATACATAGGACTAATTCTAGAGCAAGAACAAGAAGCTTCCACTCGTACATTAACTATGTTATCAGTAACAGTGTAACCATTGGATTCATAACCACGTACTTAGGATCCAACTCAATATGATGTTCATTGCCACCACATTCAGAACAATTTAGCATTCAAAGTCCTCACTGTAAAAATAAATTCAAAGATGAATAACCTCAGATCACTTTAATCTTCCAGGGAAGGAGTTACTATCATCAGCATCATCTCAAACTGTTGAAGAACATGAGATCCAACTGGTAACAACAAACACACCAGCTGAAAGCAGCCACCAACAAATACGATAGTAGCCTCCATAATCACGCTCTCCATAATCAGGTTTATTTTTAATTATTACAATTTTGCTTTTCAGAGTAACAGTTGAAACATTCGTTTATTCATCATCAATAAATCCATTTCTTACAGATCGTAGCTTGTAAACAATTCCCAGAAAATTCAGCTCATAGAAATTTTTTCCCATTTTTCTTCAATTTGTTTTTTTTTTCAAAACCAATTTCGATTCACAACATAATTTCAATTTCATCCCATCATATTATTCAGATTCATCCGAGCAATCTGCAATTAAAATCAAGCCAAAATAACTATCCACGTGCTCACACGCGCCTTGTTTAAACTCATCGACGTTCCACGCGCCTCACCGGAGACACACGCGCCAACACGCGCCAGCTGCTGAGGAAGACGACTCCAACGACACGTCGTTCGCTGACCGTCAAGCAAACGTACGCGCTGTTCACCCGGCTCGGCCCTTCATCCCATTCCCCGACCGGCTCGGTCTTCATCCGGCTCGTGGTTCCACCGTCAGCCCGCCGTTTCAACCATTCCAACCGCCGTTCACCTACTTTCCGACCGTTCTTCGGCCAAAATTTCCTGCCTCGTAATCCTTGACTCATTTTCTATAAGATAAAGCATATTTTGCCATTATTTATTTCATAAAATGGTCATTTTTGTCTAAACCACATTAAACCCTTTTCCATTTTTTCGAATTTTTCACTCAAAAATCATGTCTGAAACTACCAATGAAATTCATACACAATATTCTTACAAAAATTACCCGCAAATGAACTCACATCTCAAGTACAATCGATACAATAATATCGGCCACAATTTAAAAATTATCGAAGTCACCTTAAATGTGATTTCTCATGTCTCAATGGACACAATTATGAAAACCGCCGAAAACGCCTCAAATGTGATTTCGTGGTTTCAATGGACATTACATCAACACGTGTCTAAGAAAAGATCAATTCAAGATAAGAAAGATGCAACTTACGCTTTCTCCTCCAAAGCTCACCATACTAATCTTCAGAAAGCAATCAACACAAGGACACCATCCCACAACCTTACATACGCTCAATATCACGCAGCTTCTTACACTTCTCAATCAAGCCAAATCGTAGCAGTACGGTAAGACAAATGACTACTTCTTCAGGTAATATATCACGTATGCGAATGTTTTCCATTCGTAAACTCGTTGATTCTCGACACAGAGCAACTGATCACACGGTCTCCGTTTCTCAAAACCTTATAAGTTCTAGCATTCCACTACTAATCTAGTACGTACATTTACTCGACCATTCACTCGCCCCATGTCACACATATCACCGTACATTTTTCCAATAATTTCATACTCCATAATGTCTTACGTGGTTCCTCCTTCAAATTAAACTTGGTTTCAATAGCCAAACTAACTCAAACTACACTTTGTCATGTTACCTTCACTAATAATACGTGCCTTATTCAGACAAAATGCTCTGGGAAGACGATCACGTGGAACCGAGAAAGAAGGACTATACTACTCCGACTATTTCAAGGTCGAATGCTTCTCTATTTCAAATACTACTCCAACCAACCTTCATCTACGGCATCAACGACTGTCATCTATCTAATAACAAATATGGAGCTTTCTCTTTCCATTAACATACCTTTTGTTCTATTAGTGATTGTTCCATTTGCCCACTAGCTAAGCAAACTCGTAATCCATTTCCTTAAGTTCCATCAAAACAAAAGCACATTTTGAACTAATTCACGTTGATATTGGGGTGGTTATCACATTCTAGACTTAACGGAGCACGTTATTTCCTCACTATCATTACGATGACTACTCAAGACGCATACGGGTCTATCTCTTAAACACCAAATCCGATACACACACATTTCTCACCACCTTCATTAATCTTGTCAAACACAATTTGCATCCAGAGTTAAAATCATTCGAATGATAATGACCGGACTGCACTTTACGACCGAGTTGTTTTCTAGAAAAGGAATCCTCGCATCACACTACCAGGTTCTACCCCTCAACAAAACGGTGTTACTAACGCAAACATCGTCACCCTCTCAACGTGGCTCATGCATTACTTTTCCAAGCCAACCTCCCTAAACAATTCTCGTGGAGATGCCATTTTGCTGCCCACATACCTCATAAATCGTACTCCAACACCGCTCTCAAGGGAAAACACCATTTGAAATCCTTTTTCACAAAACTCCTGTGTATGAACATCTTCGTGTTTTTGGTTCCTTTGTTTCACAAGGTTCCGCACACTGTGATCAACTCACCAAGTTCACGCTAGGTCACATAAATGCATATTCATCGTATCCATCCTGGGATCAAAGGTTATCGTGTCTACAATCCGGGAAACAAGCAAGACTTTAAAGGTCTCCGTGATGTTATCTTTCGCGAACATGTATTTCCTTATTTCACTACTGGCCAACACTCCAACTCTATTTCCTCCATCGAAGATACTATTTATGACACATACCCAACATTCGTCAATCAATCAATCCAAATATATCACTTGATCATACACCATCTCGTCCTTCCAACAATCAACTCGTACACTCTTCATCTTCAAAATTCATCTCCGTAAACATCATCATCAACTTCTCCACCACACATAACTCCCCCAACACCAACCACACATAAGCTGTCGATCCACCAACGTTCCTAGCTACCTTCAAAAATATCATTTTAAGCTTCATTACCTTCTTTCATTCTTCCCTTCGTCTCACTCAAAGATCGTCCAAAGACAAAGGAACTTCTCATTCTTTATCTCACGTACTTACCTACGTAATTAATTATCACCGCACATCGTGCTTTGCTACTTCTATTTCCATTCTCGTGGAACCAACCACCTTGCCGAAGCTTTCAATGATCCAAAATGGCTGCTTCGCCATGAAACAAGAACTAGATGCCTTTGAAACTAACGGCACTTAGACGCTCAACAAAGCTCCTCCAAACAAGAAACCACTGGTTGTAAATGGGTCTACAAAATCAAGTATAATCCTCGATGGCTCTGCGGAACGATACAAGGCTCGACAAGGTACAAAAGATACAAATAATCAGCTCTTTGACTACCAAGAAACTTTTTGCACCAAGAGCCAAACTTGTCACCGCTCGCTTCTCCTCGTCAGGCCGTTTATTCAAAATGGACATCTTCGACAACTTGATGTCAACAATGTTTTTCTACGGTGATCTTCGCGAAGATGCCCACATGTCCCTTCCACCGATTCTGACGTAGCGGGAAAAACACTACGTAAGCTACATAAATCTTTGTACGGACTCAAACAAGCCTCACGATAGCTGGTTCATCAAGCTATCAACAACACTTAAGCTAATGGTTTTAACCAATCCAAGTACGATTCACTCATTGTCGTCTCAACCTGGTGGTAATTCCTTCACTCTTCTTTGCCTACGTAGATTTATATAATCATAATGCGAACAATATACAAGATCAATGAAGAAACTAAGAATCATCTCACGAGACAATTCAAGCTTAAAGATCTCTGAATTAAAGTATTTTTCGGGCATAGAAGTTTCATCGCTCCGGGGAAGGGAATTGTTTTGTCACAACACAAGTACGCACTTGAAATATCGGAGACACGGGTTATCTTCGTGCCAAATCACGCTAATTCACCTATGGAACAAAATTTATCCCTCGCCAGGTCAAGGGGAATTCATCAAGAATCCCACATCCTATCAAGACTATTGCCGAGAGATTAATATACTGACCATCACAAGGTTCTTACTTAAGACGCCGCACATTCTCACCAATATATGGATAAACCACGACATAACCACATTTCGAAGCAAATTGAACGAAAGTTAACGATATGTCAAGAACACACCAGTGCTAGGTCTCTTTTTTCTCAAAGAACTCAGTTCATTATAACTAAATGCTTTTTGACGCAGATCCGGCAAAAAATGCATATTACACGACGATCAACCACAGGATATCAGATGCTTTCGAAACTCGCTAATTTCGAAGACTAAGAAACAAAATACAGCTTCACGATCGTTGCGTATTAATACCGCTTCTACGACACAGATGTCATAAGAACTGTTACTTACGAGCATATTTTGATGATTTAGGTATCAAACACTCTCAACCAACCAAGTTATATCATGATAATCAAGCTCTTCACATCAGATCAAATCCAAGAGCCATTGCGAACCAAACACATGTAGATCGATTGCCATCTAGTAAGAGAAAAGATTCAAGTCAAATGATCAAAACTTATCATATCTCTACATTGTTAGCAACCAACGATATATTTACCAAATCCCCAGCTTTCCACAAGCTTCGTTACTTAACAAGTTAGGAATAATTAACATATATTCTAACTTCAAGTGGAATGTCGAAGAATACGAGATCCAATTTCATGGACAACCAACACACCACAGTTGTACCACCAACAAATATGAAGGATAGTCATTCAAGAACATGCCTCTCCATAATTGTGTTTATTTTTAATTATTACAATTTTGCTTTTCTTTTGTATAAATAGGTTGTAAACATTCGTTTATTCATCATCAATAAATCCATTTCTTACACAAACCAACGGCAAAGTCGTAAAAGATCATGATCACAATGTCAAAGTACTCATTCTCTGAGAATGCCATACATTATGCTTGCTCTATACAATCCATTAGCATATAGATTATGTAACAGTTGTACTTGGTGATCTCATCCATCGTTAGGGTCCAACAATCAGAATTGACCACAACACGTTTTTTCTTCATGGAACAGCTTACCAACACAATAACTTGGGTAGAAAAGTGATTTTCTTTAACCGGGGAATAAGATTTATAAAAAATAATATTATCATTTTTACCATATAAAACTATCCCATTAACCACAAATTCCAATAATGTAATCAGTCAGGTTTTAGTTTTCCATTATGATACCATTGTCCGAGCAAACATCACATGGCAAAATGATACAATTGCCAATCAAGTTGCAATCATATACAATTGCCAATCAAGTTGCAATCATATACAATTGCCAATCAAGTTGCAATCATAAACAAGTACAATCCGTCTACTTTAGAAGATGCGACCCAAATTCATCCAAAATCTACAAAAGGGATCCTCGTGCGTTTAAAACTCCCAAAACTAATTGACCAACATTTCCCATATTAGAAAAATGAGCATCCACATTCAACAAAATAATCTAACCCATATTAAAGTTTATAAATTAATCAGACAAGAGGAAATATTAAATTAATTTACAAATAACGACGAATTTAGAAATTAATCTTTAATTGTCGAAATTAAAATTAAAAAAATGAAATTAGGCATTGAGATTTTCAGAAACTTACTTCTTCTTGTGCCTCTGCACGAAGGGGGAATTCTTGGCGTCCTCCTCTGCAAATGGACAGTAAACATGGAAACAATCAGATCAAGGCTAAATCGAAGAGGAAAGGCCTGTTCAAAACATGTTAAATGCATTAAAAGAGATCAAGTACGTACCTGTGAGGCCGAGAGAGAACTTGGTAATTAAAGTGCCCGTGATGGCGAATCCAACTAGGAAAGGCCAGTTCCGGTTCCACTCGCGCTTGAAGAAGACTGGCCATGGATCGAACTTTCTCATATTTTCCTTTCTTTTGTAATCACTTTCCTTTTCTCTTTTTAAGTTTAACCAGTTGGAAAATTGCCGCAAACTTCTATACAATAACCCGGCCCTTCCCAAACACCGTTTTGTTTTGGTTTGGTTTCGCCAAATGATATAGTCGGGTAACCGGGAGCATCATTGATGAAAAAATAAAAAAAATACCATATCCCGATATCTCTACGAGAAAATCGATAAAAGATCTCTTCTAAAATTTCGATAATATCTGAATAACGGGAAAAATATCATAATTTTATAATTTTATTTTGTTATTGTATGTAATTTCATCAAAATTTTATAAATATCGATAAAAAATATATTAAAAAAAAGTTACACCAATCTTCTCAGTTAGAATATTCTTTTTTTCAATAATTTAATTATAATATTTTTTATTTTTATTTTTTATCAATTTTAATATTTATATATGATAATATTTTAAACTTTCTTACCCAATTTAATATATATATATAAATTTTTTTAGATGCTAAAGTACACAAGTCAGGCGATTAATTTTTATGTTATAGATTTAGTAAAGATAATTATATATTATTATGAAAACTAAAATCTAAAAATTTTGAAAAAATATTAGAGAAAAAAATCAAAACAAAATTATTATTATTTAATATATTACCGAGTTTTTTTTTATATTGATGTTCCTACGACTTTAGAATATAAGCAACCATGCATAGTTATTTTAATTAAATATTTATGTATACTTATATTACATATAACTTAATATATTTAAAATTATATTATATAATTTATATTTATATTTATTAAGTAAATATTCTATTTATATTTTTATATTATCATATATCCATTATATATGTTACATATATCCTAAATATAAAATTTTGATGAAAAATAGTTAAGGTAGTATTTTAATATTTTTTAAAACTTCATAAAATAATTTAAAATTTTTATAATAAATTTCATAGATTTTATAATTTTTTTCAAATATCCATTAACATCGATAATATCCTTTATATTTTCATAAAATTGAAGTTTCTATATTGCCTTTGTATCGATATTTTCATCCTTGAAAAACATGAATAAAATTGGAATATATTTTGATATATTCATAAAAATATGGATAAAATCACATCATGGATATCAACACTCGATATAGATCAATTTCATCCAAAATACTAATTTTTGTAACTTTATTTTGTTATTTTATGTAATGTCATCAATTTTTTAAAAATATAAGTAAAATATCTATAAATATTAAATAAAATGTATTAAAAAATGACAATATTTTTTGTGTTTATTTTAAATAATAACTGAAAATTATTAATTTTTATTAAAATTTTAATTATAGTATTATTTTTCATTTTCATTTTTTCATATATTTTGACATTTATATACAATGATGTTAACTTTTTTACTAAATTCAAAATAAAGAAAAACTACCTTAGATGTCAATAAAAACATATCATTTAAATATTTTAGACATGTAATTTTGCATGAGACAAATAAATCATTATAAATTTTAATTGAGACACTTAACTCACATGATTATAAAGTTATCTAACTAGAGTGTCTATTTTTATTATAAAAATGAACATTTTAATCATATAAATGTGAAATTATGTGACTAAATTGTTCAAATTTAATTTTTTTAGTTACTCGTGTATCACATACAAAATCTACATGATCAAAATATCTTAATAATATAAAATAAATAACTTTAAAATCTTGTCACTTATCAATATATATTTAAATATTTTTACTTATAGGCCCACAAATCATGCAAATAATTTTTTTATATTATTGATTTAGAAAAAAATAAGTTTATGTATTAATTATCATGAAAACATATATTTATCTTAAATAAAATGTTAAGAGTAAAAGATTATAGTAAACTTATTATTACTTAATTTCATGGTATGATTATTATATTTTTATTGATATTTTTATTTTCAAAACTTCATAATTTAAATCAATCAAGTAAAATTGTTTTAATTAAATATCTATATATATTTATATTGCATGTAATTTCATGTATTTAAAGTTGTGTTACATAATTTATATTTATTAAATAAATATAATATTTATGTTTTTTTATTATTATATGTCTATTATATATAATATAAATATGTCACTTTTCTTGTTATTGAGATCTATACTGATGACATTTAGATCATTCTTAATGTTATTAATATTCATGTTTTTGCGTTTGAGATTTTTTTGTATAATTATTACTTGTTGATTTTGAACAAACTTAGATAGTCTTAGATCTTTTATGGAATTCAAAATTTTTAATATCTTATTTAAGGTCAGATATGTAAATGTGCTGCTTATCTAAGCTATCATTTCTTAAAATTTCAATAATTCTTGGTTTTGATCAATAATTATTGTAGTTGTTCACCATTTTACTTTAATTTTGCTTTTTTCTCTCCCATAGGTTATTGAATTGAAGTAACACCAACTTTTACTTCATTTATATTAAGAGGAAACAAAACAAGTCATAAGATTATGATGTGGGAGGGTAAGAATTTGATCGAAATGAAATAATATTACTGTCTTGTTAAACTATTTATAAATTTATCAATATTTTAAAAATGAGCAACTTATGATTCTAATTTTAATAATTTATTATAATTTATGTCTACGCATATCAATGATATTATTGTGTAAAAAGTATCGCATCTTTTTGTTAAATTGTGAACATGTTAATCCTCTCACTCATTAAGTCATTTAAAGAAAATAATATAACATAGATTATTATTTAATTGATGATATATTCTTAAAATGATATAATTTTGTATAAAGTATTTACTATCTATATGGTTCGAAAAAAAACTTATCTATAATGAAGCAATAAGTATGTAAAAAAGATGTATTTAGAGTTCTTTTATAATTGTGTAAATATTAACATATTTTTTGAATAAAAATATATTATATTCTTTTATAATTGTGTAAATATTAACATATTTTTTGAATAAAAATATATTATATAATATAATGTTTACTTGTATTATTACAAGTAATCGAGGACAAACGTGATAACGTTAATGTAACAATTAAAGAATTAATAAAAGTATTAATTTTAAAAGTTGAGATTGCGGTAGATAAATAAATACCAAATTTTAAAAATTTATTACATAACGTAGGCAAATTAAAGATATATATATTAACATTGCAATTCAAATGTATTAATTAAATAATCATGGGATGAATATCATAATTAAAAAAATTAATATCTACCGTATATTTCTTTTATTATTATTTTAATTAAATATAAGGTTTAATTCATATAATAAATATAATATTATAATCAGTAGGTTTTTAATTTTTTTATAATATAATTTTTAAATTAATTATTAATTAATTAAATATAAAAATTATCAAAAAATTAATTACAAATAATACATAAAAAAAATATTTAATGTCGTGGTTTAAAAAAGAAAAAAAAATTGTAACTTTTATATTAAAATGACGAAAAAGTTGCACCGAAACAGTATAATAGATTGAATATGCTGTAATAAATTTTTACCGCCAACTGCCATGGATGGTTTAAGGGAGATTTTTTATTTTTTTATTTTTATAGTAACGTAATTATTTATTAGAACTGTGTAAAGTTTGAAAATATTTTAGGGAAAAAAGAAAAAAAGAAGGTTATTATACTTTTTTATTTATTTGAAGGATTATAATTATTTTAAAAAATATAAAAATAAATGTTTTATAAATAACAGTAACATGTGACACACTAAGTGATTTATTGTAAGAATAAATACAAAGTTATGTTTATGTAAAAAATGATATATAAAATTATTAAATAAAATAATAATTATATAACATTTACATAAAAAATAATTATTAAATATATATTACAACAAATATTTATGATTGATTTAATACTTGATATATAAAAATACATAATTTGCGAGAATCATATACATTAGTAACGAGTTAATGATGTTATTATTTGAGCAGTAGTATCTAATAAAAGGTCATTAAAGTTTCCTATGTCCAGTACAGGCCGATAGACACAAATAAAAAGCCCGCCAAAAGGAAAACATCCTAATCCGCGTGAAATCAATGGATGATCTAAACCTTTGATATACAACTCATCTACGTTCCAAAATCAATAAAAGCTTGAAACCCCGGATCGATCCTTACAGCCGTAGATTAGTTAAGATCCAAAGACTTAAATCAATCCGCCCATTTCGAAATCCTCCGTCCTTTCCCACTTTCATTCGAATCCTACTAACCATTATATAAAACGCTGCTACCGATTAAAGAAGATATCTTGAAATCTTTTACCACTTATCCTCTGTATCTCCAAGCATCCATACAAGAACGCAGAAAAAAATGTCAGGCCGTGGGAAGGGAGGCAAGGGTTTGGGAAAGGGAGGAGCAAAGAGGCATAGAAAGGTTCTAAGGGATAACATCCAAGGCATTACCAAACCAGCAATTCGAAGATTGGCTAGAAGAGGGGGAGTGAAGAGGATCAGTGGGCTGATATATGAGGAAACTAGAGGTGTATTGAAGATTTTCTTGGAAAATGTTATTCGCGATGCTGTTACTTACACTGAGCACGCAAGGAGAAAGACTGTGACCGCTATGGATGTGGTTTATGCGCTTAAAAGGCAGGGAAGGACATTGTATGGATTTGGGGGTTAAATGTTTTTGTTACTGTTTAGATCTGTTTAGGCTTTGGAACTGTGGATTTGGATTACTATCACTGTTGATTTCCATGTGTGAGGTTATGTAATTTACATATCCAGTGAATAATAAGGCGTGGGGTTGATAGGCTAGTAGTATCAATGTTTAGCCTTTGAATAGTGATCTGCTAATGAATATTAATTTGATAATTTGATAATTTGGAAATCTGTGGTCATAACTTTTTTATTTTCTTTTGTATTTTCACTAATTTAGGATATGTTTTGTTGTTATTGTTATGTTCCCTGTAACTATTTTTTCTTAAACTGGTAAATTTTCTTCATCTTCATATACATATTTTTTTCCCCAATAAATATTCATGAATGCGCTTAATATAATTAATTTTTGAATCTTTGCTTTTATTATTGGTTTCAATCTCTCTCTCTCTCTCTCTCTCTCTCTCTCTCTCTCTCTCTCTCTCTCGATAATTTCGACTCTATCAAAGTACCTAGCAACAGGCTAGTACCAAGTTACCTACTATCGACCTTCAATTATTCCAACCTTCATTCAAAAGATAATTATTTGAGTAAGTTTCCCTCTATTAACCTCAGAAGTTTACGAGCGAAGGGAAATGGAAATGTGCACATTAGAGAAGCGGGGCAATATCTTCATCCCATCGCTAACGGGCACAGGTGAAGTCCGACTAAATCCAACAGTTCTCGATGAAACTCAACAGGCCTTAAAACAAGTCCGATCTCAATGCTCTTCAGTCTTTGTTTCCACTGCTCCTGGGAATTTTTTCTGCGACGGTGACGATCTAAACTACGTACCAAACTCTGAATGTCGTGAGTAAAGCCTGATATTCATCTTCGTATTTCTTCTTGGTTTGTGGTTTTGTTTCGGAGCAAGATCAACTCGTCGATGGCTCGGCGCGAGGTGGTGATGGGAGCAACTAAAATTACGGCTGATGAAGCGGTCTAGTTGGGTATCTTGGACTCGGCTCATGATGGCGTGGAGGAGGAGGACGCTTGTGGCTGCAATAAGAATGGAAGGAATTGGAGTGGGAACGTGTACGGTCAGATATGTGTGGAGACGTTGTCGGATGTCTTGGAATCGATTCGTGCGAGTAGTAGTGGATCGTGGCTCCAGGCTCTTAGCTTTTTAGGAAGTGATTTTTTTTTGTTTTTTCCCCCTTTGAAAATGAAAATTAGAAGAATAAGCTTGTAGGTGTCCAAGTCATTTAGGCATATAATTATAATTTTCTTATACTTTAATATACCGTTATAATTGAGGAATATTTATTTAAATTTCATACTTTTTCATGGTTATTAATAGAAGTTTATTTAACCATATAATTTAAAAAATATATTTATTATTTAAATCATCAAAATTTATATTTTTTTAAATATAAATAAGACTACATGTTTTCTTTATACAAAAAATTAAAACAAGCTCAAAAAGGTTAACATTTTTCATTACCGCTTTATATTTTTTTTCACTCTCACCCTTTTTATCTCTTTTCCTTCTTTCTGCTCTTTAATATTTTATTGATAAAAAACAAAAAAATTAGAAGAAAAAAGAAGAGAAAATTATTATTATTATAAAATAATAGAATTAGTTGAAAAATATTTATAAAATAAATAACAGAAATAGAATATAGAGATCCACGTCAGAGTCCCGCTGAGCCCCAACAAAGAACATTAAGTTAGTTCCGAAA
This sequence comes from Hippophae rhamnoides, assembly GCA_033030585.1. Classification (NCBI taxonomy): domain Eukaryota; kingdom Viridiplantae; phylum Streptophyta; class Magnoliopsida; order Rosales; family Elaeagnaceae; genus Hippophae; species Hippophae rhamnoides. Next base: position 74,607,666 of record CM065427.1, read on the forward strand.
ATGCCCATAATTCCACTTAAAGTGACAAACACCACCGGAGCTATCTTTTTTTTTTATTTTTTTTGGTTTATTCGTTGGTATTTACTATGTCCCCCCTTTTTAGTTAATTGTCTAACGTTCAAATGCTCAATGTAGAGCGACACTTAGTTTCAGTGTCAGTACAAATTCATCTTGAATTTTGACGGTGAGATTTTGTTGCGAACCCATGTCTTCCAGTTATTACCCTTCAAGGAGCCCCGGGGCTGCTGGGAGTTCCATGTTTCAGTTGGGTGGAGCTGGTGGTATATCCAGGCTGCGATCTTCCGCTCACAAGAAGCCACCTGAGCCGCTCTGTCGAACGGTCGCCGATTGCCTTTCGTCATCGGCGGCTAGCTCTCACCTTGGGAACGCTTCCACTTCCTCGCTCATCTCCGAAGCTTCCAGGATTCTTCGGGTTCGTAATTCTGAATTTAGAATTTCGATTTTTGTTAGTTGTGTTTAGATATTCTTAATCGGTACAATTTTGTATTTGAATCATAGAATTAAAATCACCCGGTTGGCACCTGATGTGAAAATTTTAAGCTTGAATTTGAGATATGAACTCTGCTTACTAAACAATGGAACAACACCGGATCTTTTTCCCTCTCTTTTGTTCTTATACTCCTATCAGCTAATTCATTGCCTCGTTGTGAATTGATTTGCATTTCGGATAGAAGTGAATAATTATTTTAGCTTCAGTGGAGTGCAGCTATCAGAAAAAAAGAACAAAAACCGATACCGACGATATGTCTTTTTGTGACATTATGTTAAAGTTAGGGTGTGCTTTACTAGTGTACTAAATAATGTACAAGTCATGCGAATCAATTGCCAGATGATGTCTTTAAATTTTAGTTTGTTTTGACTTGGTGGGAGAGTTAAATGTCGTTTTCCCAATTTGAATTCTTGAGCAATTAATAAATAAATGTTGAATTCATTTCCTAAATTTATTAAATTTCACTCTTTCCTAATACTTAAGAGCTCTTCAAATTTCTTATTGATATTGGGAACTGAGGGAAGTAATTTGTTGTAGAATTTCAAATTTTCACTACTCACATTAGTTACCAATCGCTGACCTGTTGAGTTGTTTTGGTAACTGAGTTTTTCTGGATTGTTTACTGATATCTAGTTTATGTAGATTTGAAATTTTGGCTTTCATTGCATTATTTCTTTACAACTATGGAGTAGAGACTAGCATCACATTATACATAGCATCAACTATTAAAGTTCTTGAAGTTAAGGGTTGTCTAATCATTTAGATTTGGTGACTGATTCTTACGTGAAGTGGCATCCATGTGCTGAGAACTTATACACGTGACCTTTACTGCGCTGTTTGGAGATTCGTGATTGTCTTGACCACATTGCATTTGATTCATTAAAAACCATTATGATTTAGAATTTTGTTGCATCGTCATGATATCTTCAGATTGCTCTAACATGTTAGAGATTAACTTCTAGTATCGCAAATTAAACTTTTCTATTCAGGACTATTTATCGTGCCCGGCAACTATGGACTTGGCATACAATGTAATTCTAGAACATACAATTGCAGAGAGGGAGCGCAGGTGACTTCTTTGATTCCCATTACCGATGTGTCTGCCTCTCATCATTTTATTGGTTTCTTAGTTTATTTTTTTCACCAAGAAGTGTTTAGTTTGATTATTTGTGAATAGTGCGAGTTTAGGCACTAAAGGGTCTGTCTATATAAATTTTTATTGGCGAAACAAGAATGTTGGACCAAGTCTTATGATTTAATTTAATATCTGCAGAATGATTTCCCTGAAAATGAGCATCACCGTGCTCTTCTAAGATGGGAAAGGATCTTGTTAGTATTTTCTCCAAGATTCTATATGCATAATTATATCTATAACATAGTTTTAAATGATCTCCAGGAAACAAAAAATAATTTGAAAATACATGCACTTGGATATTTCAAGTAAATTTTGTGGAGCTATATGGTAAATAAAATGAGAAATTTTTAAGGTAGGAAATGGATGTGAGTATTGAACGATTGTCTATTTATTTTGTTTTCTTATTTCTCCCCCTGAATTCAAAGTATTATTTGTATGCCACTGAATAATATAGGAATATTGATTAAGGGATTGGGATTTATCAAAGTCTAAGTACTCAACTAAGTATTCAGAAGTTTTATCCGTTGTTATTGGATTCTCCCCGTAAGGAGAGGCCTTTCCATGGCAGGGGATGTGTTCAAAAAAGGTGATATTAAGACTGACAAATGTTATTTATGTTATTTTGTGAGACAGATCATAACATTTGTAATTTTTTTGAGTAACATAATATCCTAAGAAAACACGTTTGATAGCTCTTAGATCAAGTTTAGATCGATTTTGTAATGGTCGTAAATAAAAGAAGTACAACCAAATACCACGAGGGGTAGATTTGATTGCAAATGAGATGTGGAAAAGTCTTGTAATTTTGAAGTGGTGTTTTAAAAAAAAGAACACAACTAGGCATATGATTAATGAGGTGGGTTGAAGTAAGAATGTTATCTCCCTAGAATTGTTTTGGCATGTTGGTATTGAACAGTAAAGTTCGACCTACTTCAAGATGTCGATTCTTTCGTTCAATTATTCCATTTTGTTGGGGAGTATCAACACAAGAATTTTGATGCAATTAGCCATGGTGTTAAAGGTATTCTTGGTGGTTATAGTTGAAATATTCTGTCCTATTACCAGTGCAGATAATTTGAATGTGTGTGTGAAATTGATTTTGAATCATTTTTTGTGAAAACTAATGAAAAATTCCGAAAAATTAATTTTTTCTTTTAATAGGTAAAACCGGGTATGGTCATCAACAAAAGTCACAAATCATTTATTATGTGCATGATTAGAGATATGTGATAGATTCCATACATCATTGTGAATTAGAGTAAACAATTTTGATGGTTTATGTTGGTTTTGTGAAAAAGAATTTCGGTGATGTTTTGCATATTCACAAATTTCATAATAAAAATTGCACGTTTTATTATTCAAGAATAAGGATAGAAATAATTGTTTTAAATACTGATTGATGAGTTGTCCCATTCTATAATATCATAATAAAAGTTCACTACTTATAGGGTCAAAAGTAGAATCACAATTAGTAATTTGATAACACAAACTTACTTCAGCTTCAAAAAAATAGTTCAGATCTTCACACTTGTTTGCACGACTAATCTTCTTCCCCTTTACAGTTTTTGAAAGACACAATAGAATGGATTTTTTTTAGTATAATACTAAGATGTTTTTGTGATTTTACTAATGAAAATTAAATTGCACGACAAATGTGGTACATGAAGAACGGAATCCGAAGTTATAGAATCAGAGTTGAATAATCTTTTTTCTAACAATAGATGAGAGAGATCCATTTACAATTGTAACTTTAAAATTTCTAGCACAATGTGACTAAGTAGTAAATAAATGATAAGTATCAGTCATATGATTTGTTGTACAAAATCAATGATCCATGATATGTTATATTTAGAAGTGGTAACAAGAGCACTTGAAACATTACATTTGTAGACTAATGAGGTAGATGATACACTTGTGGATGGTTGACCAGATTTTTTAAAATAAAAAAAGCTTTTAGAATCGATCAATTTGTTCTGGATTAAAAACTCTCTCTATCTACTGATTCAATGAGGCTTCATGGTTTTTATCTCTCGGAGATTGAGGTCATATATTCTGAAAATCGTGTTCCGGGTTCAGTGACAAGCTCAGGCTGGCATGCAAAAGTGTCCTGTCGAAACTCTGTAGAAGAGCAGGTCATTGGCATAGTACCTGATCCTACATTAAAAGACTCAGCATTTGTCCAACTTAATGGTGGAAATATCTGCGAGTATGAATCAAAGTTGGGCATCTCCAGAGGAACTCAGAAGCACAATGAGTTGTTCTTCTCAACATCTTGTCCATGGATGAGTGCAGTTCCTGTTGAAAGCAGTGGTTCATCAAGCTTTTGCTTACAGATCTTGATGATATTGGTAGGTTGCATGCTAACGGGAAGATATTATGCAAAAACTGCAGCAGTTTCTCTTCTTATTCAAATTTGGATGACCAAGTGATCACACATTTAATTCTTACGACTAAACAAGATTTTCTTTTCATTGTGGACATAAATGATATATTGCTTGGTGAAACAGAAAAAAAAAATATGGGAACTTTGTTCCTGTTGGTAACAAACGTAGTGAGGAAGACAATATAAACTTCATAAATATATGGGAGAGAGGTGCCAAAATTGTGGGTGTCTTGCATGGAGATGAAGCTGCTGTCTTATTACAAACAACTTGGGGTAACCTAGAATGCATTTATCGGAGAAAATTGGTTTTAGCATCTATCTGCAATGCATTGGACCAACAGCACTTTAAAGATGCACTACTCATGGTGCTGCGGCATAGGATTGATTTCAATGTATTGTTGATCATTGTGAGTTGCAAGTGTTTCTCCAGTCAGCTTAACAGTTTGAACTACAGAACAAAGTTTGTCTGTTCCATAAAGAATGCAAATATTATGGAGACATTGTATAAAAAAATTACTTCTCTGCCATGCTCAAAAGAAGGCAAAGATCATCAAGCAAGATATTTCATTAATTCTGACGATACTACCAAGGTTGCATCTGTTCGCCTAGCCATAAGAAAGGCTCCTCTGGCACAGGTGCCAGAAAGTCCTGTAAGAGAACCCCCCCCCCCCCCCCCGCGGCACTTGAAGAGGCTCTGGAGAGAGTAAAAATTATCCGTGAAATGGAACTATCAGATTCTAAAGACCCAAAGAGATTGTCTTATCCCTCTGCTGAAGAGGCCTTGAAGCATCTGTTGTGGCTCTCTGATCCTGAGGCTGTTTATGAAGCTGCTTTGGGCCTTTATGATTTGAACCTTGCAGCTATTGTGGCTTTGAACTCCCAGCGGGACCCTAAAGTGTTTCTTCCTTTTCTTCAAGAACTCGAAGGCATGCCAGTCCTAGTAATGCATTACAATATTGACCTCAGGCTGCGTAGGTATGAGAAAGCTTTGAAGCACATTGTTTCTGCTGGGGATGCTTATCATGCAGATTGTATGGACCTAATTAAAAAAAAATCCTCAACTTTTTCCATCAGGACTTCAACTGATAACTGATAAATGATCCTACAAAAAGGAGGGAAATTCTTGAGGCCTGGGGAGATCATCTTAGTGATCGCAAATCATTTGAGGATGTTGCTACAACTTATTTGTGCTCCTCCACTTTTGAAAAAGCTTTGAAGTCATTAAGACTAATATTCCATCAAAAATTAAATATTTTAAGAGCCTTTTTGCCTTTCTTTTATTCTTCCATTAAAAGGAAATTATTAATATATATAATTTATTATTTTATACTAATATTATTTAAAAAATAAAATAAAATATATCACATATTTATAATACTTTTGATTTCTTTTTTAATTACAATTATTATAATAATAATGAATCTTTTGATTTTTTCTTTTTAAATTTTCACGAGAATTTATAAATTTTAATTTATATAGAATCAATTATTTTTAGATTTTTTTTTGTTTTCTCTTTTAATTATCTCACTAAAAGATCATTAATACATATAATTAATTATTTTTTAGACTAAATATAATTTAAAAAATAAATTTTTTACATATATTTAAGAGAATTTTGATTTTATTTTTTAATTCTATAATAATAAACAATTATTATAATATTTATGAATTTTTTTGACTTTTTTCGTAATTATAAATTTCATTATTTTTAACATATAATTAAATATCCCATAAAAATTTAAATATTTTATAAGTATTTTTGTTTTTTCATTATGTTATTCTAATGAAATAATAATTATTAATTAATATATATAATCAATAATGATTACCCTAATATAATTTATAAAATAAATTAACATTTAACACGTATTTAAAAGATTTTTATTTTTTTAATTTCATAATATTTTTTTAATTATTATAATGATTATAATTCTTTTAATTTTTATTTTATGAATTTTTACTAGAAGAGAATTTATAAATTTTAAACTAGAATCAATTATTTTAGGATTTTATTGATTTTTTCATTTATTTTTCCACTCAAAGACAACTAATACATATAATTAATTATTTTTACACTAAATATAATTTAAAAAATAAATTAACAAAAAATAAATTATAAATTTATCGTTACAAAGTATTTTTTAAAAGGAGTCAATTTAGAAAAGAAATAAAAAATTAACTATTAACTTATTAGTAATTTTAGAGCTGTTAAAATAATTTTTTGCTTTACAATCCGGCCAGATTTTTTTCTTCTAATAATACAATTATAGGTGACTATTTTGAAAAGGTGTAGTTTATGTAATAAGAAGATAAAAATTGAAAGCAGAAGTCATAGTAAAAACTAAATAAAGAAATAAAAGAATACACATTAAATTTAAATGAATTAAAAAGATAGATATATCATGAAAAAAAAAGAAGAAGAGAAAATCAATATCAGAAAGTATTAGAAAATGTTATATTTGTGAATCTTACAAGTTTCCTACTTGAAAGTCAAATTTCAGCATTAATTAACCCTTACATATATTATTTGTTATTTATTTAATAATATGATGTTAAAATTAATCATAGCATACTACGTCATTTGTGATGAGAATATTTATCTCTGTAAGAGCGAGGACAGTAGGGGTAACTAATAATCGAAACAGCGTCTGTAAAAGCTGCCTTAATGTGATTCTTTTCTTAGGCTAATAGCGAACAAATTATAACCTAACCCATAAACACGTGAATTAACATTATTTATAAATTTATGTTAAAAATATAAATCTTAACTCATAAATAATATTATTTTCAAATTTTTAATCGATATGAAATCTTACCTCGTAAATGATAAGTTAATTTATGTAATCGATAATAGTGGTTAAGTTTTTGGTACTTATAAGAAAACAAAAAAATTAATTTTAATATTACGTTACAAATTTAAGCTTAATTTATAATTAAAAATATAACTTGTTAATTATATGATTATTTAAACTTATAATTACTTACGGTTGTTAGAATACTATACTAATCTATCCGAAACTTATTTAACAGTTTATTTATTATTATTATTATTATTATTATTACGTGGATATCCAAAGCACCGAGCATAACATAGAGTGAGTGCAAGTTTAGAAGGGGAAAAGGACGATAAAGTCATTGACGGTAGAAAAGTCAGCAGCTTGTATTGGTGTAGTACAATCCATAAAAGAAAGGTCGTGCTAACTGCTCACGTGGAATGGTTTGGGTTAATGAATGGACAATGGGATTTGGACTTGGGGATTTAAGACGTATATATATATATATATTGAAATAGCAAGTAACGAATATTTTATATTTCACACTCAAATTAGTCAGTTTTGTGTACTTTCTATAATGACAATCTATCTATCTAGATTCAAGGCTGCCTAATTTCAATCCAGTCACAACAACTCTTAAAAAGTGAATGGTTACGGACTCATTTTCTAGAACACATATTACATATTTTACTTCGTATTTTTATTTTGTATACTGATGCCAACTTAACAATTTATTTAATTTTGGGTTCTAGTTTTTAGACCACATGTGTGCGTACAAACTAAAGATTATGGATTTTTAATCTTAATATATATTTATGAATTATATAATGTTATTTAGAAAAAAATAACATTAATGTTATTTTCTACTGATTAAATATATATATATATATATTATTTTAAATTTAAAAATATCTTATAATTAATTTAATTATTGTTAAAATTAATTAAATAATTATAGATATAATTAGATTATTTATTTTGATAATAGTTGAATAACCAAAATAAAATATATATTTAATTATAATATTATATTTTTTTTCATAAAATATTTCATTTAACGAAAATAAAATTTTATTTTATTTAAAAATAATAAATTTATGAGTAAATATATAATAAATTTATTTAAGATCGTAGAGTAGATTTAGCAGGAAATTTATTATCTTAGTAGTATCATGATTATATTTTTGGTATTTCTTTTTTACTCTTATTTTTAGAGTGTTATCTTAATGTTATTTTATTTAAAAAAATATTAATTTATTATTTAATTAATGATTTTTATATTTATAATAATACAATGTGATATTCAGATGTATTAATTGATTATTTAAAAATATATTCTGAATATCGCATATATTATTATATATATAAAAAATTTAATTAAATAAAAAATTATTTTAAATTAATACAATTTTTTAAATAAAATATCAATAAAATACAGATATTAAAAATAAAATTATGATATTATTAAAATAATGAATTCTTTAATGAGATTGGGATAAAAAGTATAATTTTTTAACTCAATAAAATTTTCTTTATCGAACTTTTACCATCGATAGGTTTTTTTTTCTTCATGTTATCCGTACCAATTGGAGAAAATTGGAAACACATTTTCATAGTAATTTAAGGAATGTTTTTATTATTGAAAATACAATAAAGTCATAAATATTAGTGGATATTGTAAAAAGCTTTATTGATAACAATGATCAAATCTTCCTCTCTCGTTTTTTTAGAGTAACTTGGGCGTGTTTGAAAATAAGGATATTTTTGTACGAGAGAGATAGAGTCACTCATAGTATGTACCTTTTATTTATTTATTTTATCTATCTTTGCAGCCTTTTATTAGATTTACTGTGTTTATCTATATCATAGTGATTTTTTTTATATAAATTATTATTATTATAAAATAAAAATATTAAAATATATTAATATTAAAAAATAAAAAATCTATTGAAAATAGAATAAATATTTTACATAATAATAAGAAAAATTATTATAAATAATTTCAATTAATGAATATTTGACATTTGACACAATTTTACACGAACCAAAATTTTCTTTCCCTTTTATTTTTTTTAAGAAGACAATTATTTAATTATTATATTTCCCTTAGCTTAGTTTATATTATTTTGAAGGTACTAGTTTTTTTTTAAATAATTTTATTTATTATATTGATGATATAATTTAATAATAAAATTATTCATTATAATTAATATCATTGTAATTAAAAAAATATTTATCAAGTATTTTAATTCTTTATAAAAATATAGATTATTATTAAAATTATACAGGAATATACCGTTAATATTTTACTTAATAAAAAGATACACTATTAAGTTTTTTTTAATGTTTAAAAAATATGAAATGAAATGTACGTGAAGATTGTCAATAATAAAATAATAAGTTTATTATTTAAAAAAAAACTTATTTACATTGGTCAAACTTCATTAAAATTGATAAAATTTGTATTTTTATAATATTTTGGACTAAATTATGACTATTTAAAAATAAAAAGATTTTTGATATACCTATAAAAATATAATAATTTTGTACATCTTTTTTAAAACTATGATATCACTTGGTACCCAATCCTAATTATAATTAACAATATAATTGAAAATTTTGAAATTAAAATTAATTTTTTTCTTAATTTTGTAATAGAATGACTATATTTGCAAGAATACATGACCAAATTGAATTTACAAATATTTATGTTATTTAATACTTCTTCTTGATTATCATGGCTATAACTTACATGCATTTAATTGAAATTGTGATTATTCATAAAAAAAATGATGATTTTTTTTGAAAATAATAATAACTAGAACTGTGATTAATCAAATATATATATATATATATATATATATTAATATTATTATTTTATATACATATAATTACATAAAAGATTATAATTTTAATAATAAAAATTACAATACTTTGTATAATTAGATTAAATTTTATTTATTCTTACTTTATATTTTATTTATTTTACTTAAAAAACATAGTTAAAAAATAAAAAATTAATATCAATTTTTTAAGTAATATACTAAAGTAAAAATTAAATTAACATTTAATTTTATAAATTAAATATATTTTTAAATAAATAATTTGTGGTATTAATCGAATGTATTCGAAAATGATTCGCGATGTTTATGGTTATTGACATAACTATACACGTCTCGTAACACACCCATTCATGCATATATTATTATAATTTTTACTTAAACTTTAAAATATGATAAATTTTCATAAATCTTACATTGATGATTTAAATCTTAATATTTAAACAATCTAAATTATATATACATATATTTAATTGAAAAATAACAACATATTTAAGTTTTTTTCTTTTCACAGATTTTCGTTTTTACACCATTTGAGTTGTAAGTTTTGCTTGGCATGTTTGGATTATTCCAAACCGAATAAAATAATAATAATAATAATAATAATAATACACGGAAAAGAAAAAGTTGAGAAGAAAATTAGATACAGATGGAGTATTAGAGGAAGTGTATTAATTGGTATAACTAGCTAAATCCAATTTCGACACTCTCATTGTAACCCATTTGAATTTCTCAACTACAAGTATATATAAAACCTAAATGATGGGTAAGTCAAGCTGTGATTTTATCTTGACCATTCAATTAAGAACTCAGCTTTCAAAATTTTTACCAAAAAAAAAAAAAAAACTGTGCATACCTTTAATTAAAAGGCAGAGCAAGAGAAATGTGAAAAAGGACGAAACAAAGAAAAAAAACAAGAAATAATCCGAAAAGACACTAACTTTATTCAGCTACTCGATTCGTGAATGATAATATATATATATATATTTTTTATTTATTCAAAAAATTATATTATATGTTTTTATTTTTTTATTTTAATTAGATAATGTTGGTTAAAAAGTTGACTTTTATAGATTGATTAATGTTTTAAATTAACATTTCTCATAAGATGTAAGCAACAAATTGGTGTGAATTTTTTAACAAATAAAAAGTTGTTATTAAATTTTCTGAAAATCCTTAAGAGAGATATTTCAGGTTTTCTTGACCCTTTACACGAATCAAATATCAAAATTAAACACTAAGACAAAATGTCTAATCGGCTTTTGAATTCATAAAGGGTCCATTTCAACCATTCAAAATTGTAATACACAATTCTCATCAAGCATTATTAATTAATTAATTAATTTTAACTTTCTTATAACATCATCCTTCGTCACGACGGGGCAAGAAAATAGAAAGAAGCAATTAAGCTAACATTTTAATTATCACGTTAAATACCCTTCTAGTAGTAGTTTGTGCTACAACTTAACTTAGAAGTCAAGTCTCTCGACTCAAAATTTCCTACTTGCATCAGTATGAGTTTTGTGGGACAATGACTCAAAATTATTGAGCAGTGGTAATTTTTTAGGTGGTTGCAACGGCAACTTATTTATTTAAAGTTAAACTTATTGAGTTATTATTAAAAAAGAAGAAGGCTAATTTCATTTATCCAATGGCTATAAATAATTTAATTAATCTAATTTATTAATAAGTCGTGACTTTATTTTTTTAAAAATAAAATTATAGATAATAATTATTAAACTATTAATACTAATAATATATTTGAAAGGTAATAAATTAATTTTTTTCCTTTTTTATTTTAGTTTTTTTTGTTTAATTTTTTTAAATTATAAATGAAAATTTATCATTTATAACTAGATTCGCATAAAGTTTATAACATGTATATTTATTAACAGATATGATATATATTAATAGTCCCCTTAAATTCAAGATGAATGTGAGACCAGCTTGAAGTTGTTAACAAAATTACCAGTGCATCTTTTAGGAAGTGCCTTGGTAAAGATATCTGCAAGTTCATCGTTGGAGGAGACAAGGAAAAACTTGAGAACATCATGGATAAGATGAGAAAAAATAAAGTGACAATCAATCTCGATGTGTGTAGTCTGTTCATGGAAGACATCATTATGAAAAATATGAATTGCACTCTAAAATGGAGTAGCAAAGGATGTAGACATATCCAAATCCTTAAGAAGCCATCGTAGTCAAATGAGTTCAGATGTGGTATTAGCAAGAGTATGATATTCTGCTTCAGTATTGAAGTGGGTCACAGAAGTTTGTTTCTTACTTCACCAAGAAATCAAAGAAGAACCAAGGAGAAAACAATAACCTGTAGTGGACCTACGATTAGTGGGATCTCTTGCCCAATCATCATCAAAGAATACACAGAGTACAAAAGGAGACTGAGCTGAGTAGAAAAGGCTTTGGAAGAGAATACCCTTCAAGTATCGTAGAATGCGCAAAATAAAAGTATAGTGAGTCGATCATAGAGTAGACAGATATTGGCTCACCTGATGAACAACATAAGAAATGTCCGGACGAGTAACTCTGAGATAAACCAGGCTGCCAACCAATCGTCTATAAAGAGAGGGATTATACAATGGTTTTCCTCCGAGGGTGTCATATGCGCATTAAGTTCAACTGGAGTGTCATCAGTCTTGCTGTCAGTGAGTCCATGTCGAGATAAAAGGTCAGATGCATACTTGGCTTGAGTAATTTAAAGACCATCTGTGGAACGAGGGATCTCAAGACCTAAGAAATAACTGAGATGTCCAAGGTCTTTCATCTCAAATTGTTGACTAAGAAAATCTTTGAGCTCTTGAATGCTATTGAGGTCATCACCAGTTATGATCATATCATCTATATATAGGAGAAGCAAAATGGTGCATTTATCATTGCAACGAAGAAATAAGGTAGAATCATAAGAACTGGCAGTGTAATCCAAATGAAAGATGGTGGAGTTAAACTTGGCAAACCACGCTCGTAGAGCATATTTATGGTCATAAAGTGCACATGGAAGGCGACAAACCTTGTTTGTTTCAATAGAAAGACTAGGAGGAGGTTCATATAGACTTTTTCATGTAGTCCCCATTAAGGAAGACATTTTTAATATCCATCTGAAAAAGGTCCTATTTACTAACAGCGGTAACAACTAAGCGGGCACGAACAAAGAATATACGGGCAACTAGAGTAAAAGTCTCTTCATAATCTCACATACTCTTGTGTAAAACCTATTGTAACAAGATGAGCTTTGTAGCGCTAGATGGACCCATCAGAGGGAGTCTTGATCTTATAGATCCACTTACAACTAACCACAGACTGATTAGGAGGGAGAGTAATCAGGTCCCAAGTATGATTTTTGGTTAATGCATCAATTTCCTCTTTCATTGCAATCTATCATAAAAGGGTTAGTAGATGCCTCATGATAGGTGTGAGGCTCATGGAGTGTAGCAAGGGCAGTGTAACAATGATAGTAAAGTAAATGTGCAAGAATGGTTCTTATCCAGGTTGAGTGGTGAGGTGGGATGTCTTGTGAAGGATCTTCAGACGGAGCAGGGGACCTAGGCTCAAGATGGGGTAGCTCGTCATCAACCTAACATCTACAACCTGTCTAGAAGAATTATAAAAAATATCTGAAGATTGAATATAGAATTCCAAAGAAGGATCAAGGATATCTGTATAAAGAACATGAGACTCATCTGGAAAGATTTCTAAAACAGAAGAGTTGGTTAAGGAAGAACAAAAGTGAGAAAATTCAACAAATAAGTGATGTTCTCAAAATACAACATTATGGGAAACACGAAGACAATGAGAGACATAATTATAGCACTTATACCCTTTTTGAGTATCACCATAACCAAGAAAAAACAAAGTCTAGATTGAGGCTCAAGTTTGTTTTGCTCATGAAGTTGAATAAGAACGAAACAGCCAAATTCGAAGGAGCAAAGGTAATGATAGTCAAGGGATGACCCAAAAAATCCCTCATACGGAGTCTAATTATGAATGACAGTTATTATAATGCGATTAATGGCATGAACAACATGAAGAGCGACTTCACCCCAAAATGGGGCAGGAACTTTGGCAGAAAGAAGAAGAGCACAAATAGTGTCAAGAATATGATGAAGTTTTCTTTCGACTCGACCATTTTGTTGAGAGGTACCTGGACAGGTTAGATAATGTAAAGTGCCATAGGAATGTAACAGGGCTTGAAAAGCATATTGAATATATTCAAGAGCATTATTAGATCGAAAAGTTTTGATATGTTTGGAGAATTGTGTTTCAACTATTTTTGCAAAGTTATTGTATATTGGTAAGATTTCAGAACGAGATTTCATAGGAAATATACAACTATAACGAGAATAATCATCAATAAAAGCAACAAAGTAACGAGATCTACCAATACTAGTAATAGGAGAAAGTCCTCAAACATTAGAATGAATTAACTCAAAAATAATATTAGATATAGATCCATTATTATTAAAAGGTAAAGTTGGTTGTTTTCCTAACTGGCATGAAGTACAATCAAAATTGTCTTTGAACACAGAACCCAACAGACCTTTATAAGCTAACTGTTGTACCCGGGTATATGGGGTATGACCAAGACGAGCATACCAAAGTGCGAGATAAGGTAAGGAAGAAACTACAGTAGCTGCAGTAACAACATAGATAGGAGCAACAAGTGGAAAATGAAGATTGTTCATGGGAAATATACACCTAACCTTAGGACCGGCCCCAAGCTCTTGCCCCATCCTCGGATCATACACAATACACCCATAATAGTAAAAAATAAGGAGATATCCTAGTTCAATTAATTGTTCCACATAGCACAAATTATAGGATAGGTCAAGTACATGGAAGACCCCAGGAACAGAGAGGTTAGAAGTCAAAACAAAACCTTGACTATTCTTATGCATGGTAGAACCATAAGCTATATGAATATTGAGAAGATGTGGTACAAGATCAAGTTTGGAGAATAAAGATGAGTGAGGTGTCATGTGATTACAATAGGTAGAATCAAAAAGTAAAGTTTGAGACTTACTGGGCAGAATTGAGAGAGCAGTGGAAAGAGATTCATTACCAGCCATATGAACAACCTGAGTTATAATCTTTTGTAGTTCAGTGGGGGATAGGTTGATAGTGGATCTAGAAGACTAGGACTCATTTGAAATGGAAGGCATCAACAGTGTAGGCTTAATATTAGTAACAACAATAATAGATTTGTTGCGATGGTAACAAGTTTAAATGGTATGACCAAGACACTTACAATAATTTCAAAACTTCTTGTTGGTCTGCTTACGATGATTGCTAGAGCCAGAGGAATCACCTGATTGTTGAGGTTGCTCAATGGTAGGAACAGAAAGACTAATCGCCAAAACATTAAACTTATTCTAGGCTTGAAGGGTTGCAAGCCGAGCTTTTTCTCTAACCAAATCGTTTATAGTAGTGTTAAGAGAGAGAGAAGGACTGCGATTGAGAAGCTGAACCCTAATGGGTTCAAAGTCTTTGTGAAGTGACATTAGGAACTCATAGAGACGAAATTCATCTATAATCACAGTATATTGCTAAGCATCCTTTGAATATGCCCAAATTGGATCACAAAGGTCAATTTGGTCACAAAGAAAGCGAAGCTGATCATAATAGTCATTGATGGATTGCCTTGGTTCTTGTTGAAATTGATGCAATTCAACTACTAATTGATATTTCATAAATTCATGAGTAGTGGAGTACCTTTTGGCCAACATATCCTATCTATATTTTGCATCATCAAAGCAACCCAATAGATTGGAGATAGAGGGAATAAAAGTATTCCAAATCCATGTGAGGATCATATGGTTGTGACTATCCCATTCAATCATGTGACCAAGGTTGGCAACATCTTCTTCATTTACTCCTTTGACAAGAATGGTAATTGCACTACTACAATAATGCAAGAGTATGTGACCCTTAAGAAAAATGCGCATAACTTGAGGCCAATATATGTAATTCTTGGTCCCCTTCAATACAGATTGATGGGGTGAGGAAGAAAAACATATTTTTTTTATCTATTTAGAAACACAATATGCAAAAACAAATTGTAAAAACGAGGTTTATGCGAAAAACTAGGTAGGGTGAACCTGATATGCAAAAAGTTAACCTTGTAAAAAAGTCAACGGTCAACAGTAAATGTTGGTCACCGGTCGACAATGATGTCAGTTACACGTGGTGATTACGTCAGTAGGACTTGAGCATGGCGTGTGAGGCGTATGAGGAAGAGGTGCAGTTTCTTTGTGCGGCACGTGAGGGCTCTTATGGATGCCGATAGTTGCAAGACTTCTATGGTTGTGTAGATCGGGGCGAGCCAATCACTTTGATACTTGTAAAAATTTTATCGGAGCAAGATGCACGGTGGAATGCGAGGGTGCGTGCTGACGCTGATGGTTACGAGACATCCACGATTATGTAGATCAGGGTAAGTCGATCACTGTAGTACCTATAAAAAAGTTATCAGAGCAAGATGCACGGTAAAGATAGTGATTGTAGTGGTCTATGTGGTGTTGGACTCCTCAACGATGACGAATGCAGGTCCGGAGCTCAAGGACAACAGCTAAAAAACGTCGAAGGTTCAACGGTTAGTGATTACACTGATGTTGTGATGACGGAAGCGATAAGGGAGAAATAACACCAGAAAAGGCAATACTGCTAAAAGAAATGGCAGAGTAATGACTTTGATACCAAGTTAGAAATACTTAATAATTGTATTATATTCTATATCTTAAGGAATATACATGGTACCTTTATATAAGATGTATAAGTAAATTAGATGTGTTTAAAACCCATAACATATATATCTATTAATATATATGATATACATTAACAATATATATATATATATTAAAAATATTAATATTTAATTTATTTTGTAATATGAATGATATAATTATTATTTCATATTAGACTTTTAATCCATTAATTTTTGGAGTTTTAATTTATTTATTATTTTGTTACTTATTGATGGTTAATTATATCTTTAAGAGAAGTGCATACTTTTTTTCAGGGAATTAGTTAGGATTTGTGAGAAAATTTAAAGAAATTCGATTCAAATTTTGTAATGCAATAGGTATATATGCGGTTACTGCAGCTTTATTTCTAAAACAATCGTCTTTACTTCTAAAAACGCACTTCATATATATGTATCTGCTATCTTATATTATAACAAAATTATGAAATTATTTAATAAAAACTTAAAACTTATAATAATAATGATAATATTTTAATAATATTAAACGAATTAAATTAAATAATGTTAAAAATTAAATAATTTTAAATATTTATATTTAAATTTAAATAATGATTAATTAGATTAAGTTTCAAATAAAATTATATGTCATATTTTTGTAATAATAAAAATTAAACGATAAAAACCTATAAATTTTTTATATAATATAATTTTTAAAAAATAAATTTTATAATTTTAACAAACAATTATCTCACATATTATTAATTGAGTTTGAGAAGAGTCTAATATAAAGGACATCCAAATTGGGTTTGAGAAGAGTCTAATATAAAGGACATATAGATGGATGCGTCTAATGTTGGCTTAATTTCTCTCTCTCTTAAATGCTATGAAGTTGTCATGTTATTTTATTTATTTTTTTCGCTAAAATTTGTCTAGTTAATTAGTTAGACAACAATGAACATACATGGCCAAGTCTTTTGCAAATGAAAAAAATATCATTATTTTATAATATCATAAATACAACTTACCTAAAATTTGGTAAAAAATTATATAAAATAAAATTCATTAAATTTATAATAATAAAAATAACATAAAATAATATTAAATTGAATAAGTTTAATCATAAACAAATCTATAATTTACAATTTAAGTATCAATATATTTTTAATTATTTTAAATAATATTTTTTTTGTTTTTTATCAAAATTAGTCATAGATGTCTTTTATGTCAAATTCAATAATGATAGGAAGAAAAAAAGAAAACAAAAAAAGAATAACAATTTTATATATTTTCCTCACTATAAACCATTGAATAAAGGATGAGACATAAATAAACTCTTTTAATAACATGTTATATAAATAATACTGATGCATCGAATTTAAAAATATAATTTTGTTATTATAAATTTTAAGATATATAACAAGTATTATTTTCACAACTTTTTTAATTGAGTACAACTTGATGAACCTAATAATACTATCTATTCACACTTTAACGCTTTAGTTAATTAAGCAAACTAGCTAGTGAAGCATGCCACCCATGCTTTTTGTTATGAAAGATCTAATTTTGCATATACAACATCATTAGTTCATCAGATGGCTATAAATTAAGTAATAATAACTAATTACACAAAGTAAATTAACTATATATTTTTGTCTTAGTTTTGACTACAAATTTAAATAAATTGAGAATTGAAATTGTGATAAACAACTTGTGAACAATTAGTTAATTGATTAAAAAAGATATACAGATAGCAACATTAAGAGATATTATAAAAAATAAAAAAATACGAGCCATTTAAAATGTTTTAAATTGCACGGCACTATATACATGACTTGGAAACTTTGATACCTTGTTTATTCTCTTCTAGACTATGACTTAAAGAAAAACTCTTACTCGTTTATCATTGACGTCTTAATAGAGGGCGTATTGTCACATCCCGATCGAATTGTCCCGCAAAATCCAAATAAATAGTACTTGTTTAAAAGATCTAGACCTTTTTACTTAGAAAAGTTCGAAAGCAATCTAAAAATGTCTAGAAAGGGCTAGAGTTGGGTGGACTCAACTCAAGCTTTGAAGACCCTAGAATGTTCTAGAGTACTTGAGGGTGCTAGAATGGACTGGAATATTCTAGAACGTGCCAAATGGTTCATGAAGGATATAGAAGCCGCTGGAAACTTACGGAACATCCCAAAACCTGCATGAAGGAGCTAAACAAACCTAAAAGACTCTAGAGTTGACTAGAAGGTCCTAGAACCTTGTGGCATATTGTAGATAAAACAAGAACTCTCTTGAATATTCTAGACCTAGAAGAATCTAGAAAGTGGTGGCATAGCCTTAAGCCACACTATAAATAGACCCATTGGTCTCCATTTGTAATCATCCTTGGGAATTCTTAGCATGTTGTAAAATAAACTCTCTCTAGAGCAATACAAAGCATTCTTTACAAACTCTCTTTAGAGTGTTTCATTCGGATTCAAAGGCAGGTTTAGTGCAACGGACGGTGCTAAGTGTTGCACGATCGCTACTTGAAATTTAAGGTCGTGATAGTATGCTATACTACTACAATTCTACAAGCTACCATATGACTTACATCATGAATACATTTAATTTTTTTCTTTTATTTTCATAAATTAAATTCTAATTGTTATTATATTTTACTACCATTAAAAAAAATATTGAAGTAATATCTTGTACATGTTTGTTGGAGAAATAGTTTATTTTTATTTAAGCTTAAATGTTGAAAATAAATTTAAATAATTTTTTTTTATTAAAACTATTTTTTCCAACGGACATAATCGTTATATTTATACTAAAAAATACGACCATTTTTTTCATAATTGTGTGAATTCTGTACATCTTTTTTCAACTATAAATATAAGACAATAACTCTCATTTTTTAAGACACAACTTATTAACTTAAAAAATAGTTCTATGGTTCTTCGTAGTAAAACCAAAGAAAAGAAAAATTTTAATTTTTTTCTTCAGTTTTCCGAGCAACATAAATATTTTAGAAGTGTAGCATTTTAGAATTTATCAGTGCATTGAAGCTATAAGATAGAAAAAAAATTCTAGACTATTTTATCTTGGGGACGATGAGGTTGTATTTGCTTGCACAAATTTAAGGAGAGTTACAAAACATTTTAAAGAGAACGACTTAGTCCGCGTCTTAACCCAAGTAGTATATTTAAATATATAGGTAACATTATTCTTACATTGTTTTTACATACTTGTGTTACAACAATTTTAAGACGTTTTATATTTGTTATGTCTACTGAAATGTTAACTGGTGAGTAAATATTTATCAAAACCTTCTTGTTACAACATTAAATAATACATATTTTTTTATATGATCAAATTATTTAAATAGTTTAATTTTTAACCACTCTAAAAAAAATTTATGTTATAAAAAACAATACATATATTCTATACTTTTAAATTTGTGAAAAATATATATGTTTTATGAGAAAAAACACACACATATATATATATATATATATATATATATATATATATTTTCTCTTATGAAATTCTATTTATTATTATATATAACATACAATTAAATTTAAATAATATCTTATTACATTCAAAATTATGACTTAAATAAGTGAAATAAGAATAATTCTTAGAGAAATTTAAATAATATCTTATTACATTCAAAATTATGACTAAAATAAGTGAAATAAGAATAATTCCTAGAGACTAGGAAACCATTAATGTACCTTTCATTGAATGCATTAGCAAATATACGATTATGTTTAGAATTATTATTTATTCTTCCTAATTTATGCAAATACCAAACATTATACCAATCAATTATCATTCATTTTTTGAGCTATATTTTCCACAAGTTGTGTAAAGAAAATGACGTAGATTAAGTTATTAGCGTGTGAAATTCTGTCACTTTATTTGATTTAAATGGATGGTGTAGTAATTGGTGTTGACTGTTGATTAACTAATTTAAAAAATAATGATTTATTAAATATTCGGCTTGTTTTTCTTTATTATTTATTTATTTATTTATTTATTTTTCGGTTTGGTTTCTTTGCTTTTGATCGATCAGATTATTTTTCTTTCTCCTTCAAGCTAGGTCACTCAAAAAGATCTCAAAATACGATCATTTAAATAATGGATTTTGTTTGTCTCATATAAGTGTATTACTGTACCATGGTAAATATATTAATATTTATTAAAATATATCAAATAAGAAATTAGTATGTCGTTAGATAGAAATGATGATATATTTATGACATATAAAATTAAAATATTTATAAAAAATGAATGATTTTTATTTTAAGTAAAAATGATACGAAATAGAGCAATTTGTAGTACAAATACTGAAAAAGCAAAAAAAAAAAAAAATATGAAAAATTAGTTTAGTGTATAATATGAAAAACATGATTTATTTTATTGTATTTAAAATATATAAATAAATATACCCCAAGGGCATGTCTATTTTACAAAAGGCAATATTGAACCAAAGGAAGGCCCTTCCCTAACTGAAGAACCTTAATGTCATTCTCTAAAGGAGTCAAATTGAGATCCAAAAACAGAACTCTTCTACCTGTGATATTTTCTGACGTCGTCGTTTTATTCACAACTGGTACTAATTTGGACGAAACAACATTAAGACCAAGAAATTGAGGAGTTGGTTGATTTTGAATCATGGAAGCTCTATGCCTTCTCATGTGACCACCCAAAGCCTGACCAATTGTAAATTCTAAGCCACAAATGCTACACTCATGCGTTTTAGGCTTGATCAGTACTGGACTAGACCCATCAAGTGTTTGATTATTAATATTACCACTATTTTCATCTGATGATCCATTCATTAACCTTGGCTTCTTGTGACTCGCTCTATGCCCACCAAGTGCTTGAAATGATTGAAATTGACGATTACATGTTTTGCATTCGAATACTCTGCTTGTTGGTGACGATGAAGATGAAGACGAATTAGAATTTGATGAAGAAGAATAATAAATATTCGAGTACTGATCGAAATCAATACTACTATTATGGTTTTGAAACATCGAATAATTTGCCATGTAATCGATACTTCTTTTCATCTTCGATCGATACTACTTCACAAAAAAAAGTTTGAAGGTTTAATTTAATTCGATGAAGTTACTGAACACTTTTTTTTTTTTTTTGTGTTAAGGGCTGTTTAATTTGCTATTTATAGCCATTAGTTTCGAACTTATTAATTCCCTAGTGTTAGTCAAGTCAATGATCATTAATCGTTTGATATTTACTTTTTTGTCCTTGCAACATTTAATTAATTATTAACAAGAGGTGAAAAAATAAAATGGGGATTTTAATTAGATGACTAAGAAGAATTAACGCAAGCATGACCAAATGGGTGACACAATGAAACAGAAACATAACTAATTATTTAGTCTGCAGACCATTAGCTGAGAGTTTGTTGGAAATTAACTTGGATTCTTCAATTATCTAGAAGAATCTCTTGTTTAATTGCTTTTAATTTCTCAGTATATTAATTATTAATATATTATTTTTAGTTTAATTAGTCTTAATATATTAAAGTAGTTTGTTTTTGTTTTCTTGTTTTAGACTGAAAAAGGAAACAACCGGGTGCGTCAATGCTGGATAATACCGATACCAGCTTCTCGTGACTTTTCTAGTTTCTTTCTATAATAATAAATTTTGGAAATAATTGTATTTTTTTAGATAATAAATAATTGACTTTTTTTTTTATTAAATAATCCTTGTTATTATTCGAACATTCTAGCTTTGAATCCATCTCATGTTAATTAATTCTCACAGAAAATACATTACAATCATTTTTTTTTGTTGAGATAATAAATAAATTATTTTCTCATCCAGTAAATAATACATATTCTTTATCTAAAGAAATATGTATATTTTTTAAAAAAATATAATTAAGTTTTAAAAATTCAAATGAATAAAAATCATAAAGTGAAAGTCTTAATTTCTGTGAAATTAACTAACATGAGACGGATTCCAAGCTAGAATGTTCGAATAATAACAAGGATTATTTAATAAATAAAACATTCAATTATTTATTATCTCAATAAATACAATTATTTCCAAAATTTATTATTACAGAAAGAAACTAGAAAAGTCACGAGAAACTAGAAAATACAATTATTTTCAAATTTACTAGAAATTATCTTACTAAGATAATTTTAAATTTACTTGACATGATTTTTTTTCCCTAACAAATAACAATTATAACTAAAACTAAATTACAATGGAAAAAGATATAGATAGGATATATTCCCCAACTAGTTAAGAAATTGTGTTAGATTAACAAAATAACGATGGTAATTACATTGAGTGGTATGAATTAAGATGTTTTGCTAACACATCATACAATCTATGAATTTCATATCATATATTACCTTCTTTTTTTGTTAAATTGAAATGATAATTGATTGTGTTATTATAATAAAGACTATTTAAGTAGTTATTTAAAATTATTATTTTCTTAAAATAACTTTTAACGAATTTTAAGTTCATATATTTATTAACCGACTTAAAAAATAACAAAAAATAGCATTGTTGGATGGTGATGTGTAAACCGACACTACACATGAGATATAGAGTTTATTATATACGTTAATCGACGCGAGTTCACGTATAGCGTCGGTGGTGCACATCAACTGACGTGTACATTCGATGCTACAGGTATACTTGTGTTGATTGACGTAGAAACTGGCGCATAATTTTAAGTCGGTTGATATAAGTCTATATGGGACAAAGTTATGGTATGTACAAACGAATACTAATAATTTAATAAATTTTACTATTGAATAATAAACCATGTATAATTGTTTTTTGTAGGTTCCACAACAACATAATTGAGTCATGTGTGGTTATTTTGTCATGAAATTTATGAGCAAAATTATCTCAAATATCAACATTTCAATTAAAGATTTGGTAATCTCTTTTACAAATATACTCTTTTAACATATATAAGTTATTTTTTTTATGAATTTATGTTATTACATTCTTATTTTGAATTTAAATACATGTAGTTCTTTTGTTACAACAAATCGGACTATGACATGTAAATTTTTAATGATTTACGAGAATAATGAATATAACACATGCTTGAAATTATAAGATCATAAAAAAATATGAACAAAAAATTGATAATATTGAATAACATATGTATCTTGCAATATTTAATGATATTGTAATGAAGTTAAATATATATATATATATATATATATATAATAGATAAATTATATATATATTGTATAATGGAATGTATTTAAAACTCTTTTTAAACATATTTTGATATTTTTTACCGTTACGTGATCTAAAAATATGCGGTGAGACTAGTAGAAAATAAATTAAAATATGTTTAAAAAGAGTTATAGAATTTTAAGTTAGTTCTATGATTGAAATGACTTAAAATTTTAAATCGATTTACATATATGATTAACTTTAAATTTAAAGTCGATTCATATGTATGACCATCTTAAAATTTAAAGTCGCTTCTACCCGTAAATCGACTTTAAGTTTAAAGTCGATTCTACCCCTGAATTGATTTTAAATTTTAAGTCTTCTCATTTTAAATCGGTTAACTCAATCGACTTTAAATTCCTTTTAAGTCGATTATTAACGGACTTAAAAGCTTTTATTTGTAATAGTGTTGATACATGATAGGATATTCCATTTTTATCAAATAAATTTAGATGAAATAAGTAAAATTAAAAAAATAAGAATGTAAAAATAATAATTAGATGAAATGATTACAAATTTTAGGATAATTTGTAAAAATATACTTGTTAATTTATCCAATTTCTTATCATACTACCTTTATTAAAAACTGATAGAATACATATCATAAAAGAAAGACTCGTAACATGTAGCTTTAGTCATATATATATAAATAAAATTTCTCAGGCTTTTCTAGCCAGTAATCTTCGAAGTACTTAAAGTGTTGCGTAGTATAGTACTCATAACATGGTTTAGAAAAAAGGAAAAAAAAAAAAAAACTACCCACATAACACATGTCAGGAAATTTAAGTATATGATATATGTCCAGAGTTCACACACAAATCAAAAGAAAAGTATAATGTCCACATGGACCACACTTTAGTTAGCTTTCATTGGAACTTCCTATGATAATTTTTAAGGGAACCGCCTCTTTCCTACTCCTGCTTTTATTATAGAAGAAAGAGTCAATTATTGTATTTGATAATGATTTTTTTATTTAATTTTTAGTCAAACTTGTTTGATAATGAGTTATTATTTAGATTTTTAATGAATCATTATTAAGATATAAGATGATTATTAAAATCGATTTTAAATGTTAATTTGATAACTTTATGCCCGTTTCATTACGTTTTAGCAAAAAAATATTTTTTTTATCAGATTTAGACGTATGTTTAATGCTTTTGTTTAGATATTTATACAGTTTTGAAGATTCATATAATCTTGTATTTAAGTTTACCCCAGTCTAATGCTTTATTATCTTTGGTTTCAAATTTAACCCAATTTTATGATTAATTTCATTTCTGACCCTCCTATGCATTGATGTTTAATTCCTTTTTTATGTAATTTTTGACTACTTTATCATATATATATATATATATTTTATTTTTTTATATTGATATATTTTCATAAATATAGATATAAAAAAATTTCATAACATAAAATAAACGTTAATAAAATGCAATAAATATATATTCAAAATGTTATAAAAATTTAACATATATAATAACATCTTACAAATTTAAACTAATGTTAAGAATGAGATTAAAATGTAATTATATCTCATAAACTGGTTATAGTAAATCTTATTATTATTATTATTATTATTATTATTATTATTATTATTATTATTATTATTATTATTATTATTATTATTATTATTAACATTATTGTAGTTAACATTAGTATTGGAAATTATAATAGCCTTAATATTTTACATAACTTTTTATAATTTATCAATATCTGAACGGTTCAAATTTAATAATGAGTTATAAAGACAAAATTGATACTTCAAATATTAATAGATGAAAAATGAAAATGTAAAATTTGAATAAATTTTTATAACTAATTATCATATCCCTATTATTATTCTTCCTCTTCTTATTATTATTATGATTTAATTGTTTTTTTATAAATCAAATAATTCATATTTAAAAATTAAAACCATTATATATTACAAGTGCATTATCATCCAGAAGGTGTTGTCTTTGTTTATTTACGTGTCAAACACACACACACACACACATATATATATATATATATATATATATGCATAGTCACTATAGCTAACTATGTCATCCTTCTTACGTAGGTATAGCTAGGTAGATCCGTGAGTTTCACACCAATTTGCATTTACACATATAGGTGGCCGGGATAACAGGATGAGAAATTCTATTTATTTTTATTATAAGCTACATAATAATAATTAGGTGGTAATAATACGTCTATATAATTTATTCAATGACTGCCATTTAGGTTAATAATTTCATCATAAATTAAAATAATTAGAAATTTCTTGTCAGTATTCATATTTCCATAGCTATAATTGCTTGAGTTTGAAGCCAAGACTATTGTATGTTTCGTGTCAAAGATCATCAACTTGGATATGTGCTCATATCCACTGACCCAAAAAACTGATGGATTGGGAGAATATATATATATATATATTTTGTAAAATCTCAATAATATATATATATATTTTTTTAATTAGTAAAATATTAAATCCCATCGGTTAAGACCTCAAATACTAAATTTACTCAAAAATATATAGAATAAATGAAATAAAATAAAGTACTATTTTTTTATGTAGTAAAAACAATTAAAATTACTTGAATTTATTACTAAATTTTCAAAGTTCAATTTAATAAATCTGATAAAAAAACAAGCTGTATTTTGTAGCTTTTAAAGTATATTTTATATAAATTAAATTGAAGTTTTTAGGTTTTTAGATGAGTTTTAAAGTTTTATTTTTATTGAGATTTATATTACTTTTAAAAGCCTACATGAACACATTAAATAAGAAGATATATATTTAATAAAAAATAATCATTATTATATTTTAATTTTTTTAAAAAATATATTGTGTGGGATCACTTGCCCCCCAAATGCCGTTGTGTGAGTTCGTCAACACTATCAACTTTATATATTTTTCTTGGAAATTCAAGGGATCGTATAATTTTTTTTTTTGGACCAACTTAGCTGCTGTTTTTTTTTCTTTTTCTATAGTTTGGTTGTCTTCAATTTTTATTTTGGTAAAAAATAAAATAAAAATTCAATTTTTGTGGCATTTAAGGATTTATATTTATTTTTTCAACAAATCTAAATGAAAAATATAACCATGTCTCATTCAATTTCATATAATATGTATTATTTTTAGGAGAATTTTTTAAATACTCCAAAATTATGTGTAAGTAAGTACTTTTCATGAGAGTTATAAATTCATAATTTCATATTCACCCTACTAATTTTATATTCTTCCTACTCCTACCTACTTTTTACATATTTGTTTCTATTTCAATCTAAAGGAGTACATGTACTTTTGAAGTACTGAAAAAAAAATATTTTTTTGTTAGTTTAGTTAACAGAATGAATAAAATTAAAAAAAAGTCTTTAAATGTAAAAAAATATTACTGGTTGGGTATATATTATAAAAAAATAAAAAAAATTAGGACCAAATTTGAAATAATATTAAAAGGTTGGTACATAATAAATACCTAATTTGAAATTTATTTTAGATGGAAAGTTGTTCTTCAACTAAATTTTTTATTTTCTTATTTTAAAATAAAAATCAGACGAAGTTTCCTGATAAACTAAATAAAAGATATTTAAAACCAGTTGGCAGATGGTGATTCAAGTCAATTATTACACCTTATTTTCATCGAGCTTTCATTTAGGAATGTGCAAAAGATAGATACGTATTTTTAAAATTAAAGTCATAAATACGTATTTAAAATTATTTAAAAATTATTATAATTTAAAGACGATTTATATCCGTGGATAACGAGATGTAACAAGTAATAAATAATATCTAATTTTTTTTAATGAAGAAGTAAATTAGTAATATTAAACATTAATATATGAGTAAGAGATTTAAATATTAAATATCTAAAAATTAATTAATTTTTATTAATTTAATAAATATATAAATTAATTAATTAAATATAATATATATTGATTACGGATAATTACAAATATCACTTAATTATATCCGTTAATAAATACTACTTCGTGATAGAATAATTACTGAAATCGTTATCGTCTTTAAAATTTAAGGGATAAAAACTTAAAAGACGATTACTGTAACAATATATATCTGAATCCACAGTTAAAACAACAATTAGTAATTCCATTTACGTCAACTTATTGCATTGCGTTTAAATTTTGTCAAATACAGTATATATATATATATATATGAGTTCATAAAATTTAATTCTGAGCACTAGTGTTTATAATAAATTAATTTTG
Source organism: Hippophae rhamnoides (assembly GCA_033030585.1). Classification (NCBI taxonomy): domain Eukaryota; kingdom Viridiplantae; phylum Streptophyta; class Magnoliopsida; order Rosales; family Elaeagnaceae; genus Hippophae; species Hippophae rhamnoides. The sequence goes on from CM065427.1 coordinate 74,635,472, forward strand.
TTAATAAACATTTCTAATAATATGAGAAATTAAGGTAGGATGAAAATCTAATAATTTTATTTTTCATTAATTTTATTTTCAACTAATATATGTTGTTAACAAGTATGACATTTTAATCATTTTGATTATTATTATTTTTTTAGAGAAAAAACTTAGTGTAGTCATTTTAACCTTAATGAGTGGTTATTTTTTTATGTTTGATTTCTTTTTCTTTTTTTTTTGTCAAAATATTCAAACTAATTGTTGAAAGTAAAATACTAAAATTTCCTATAATGACTAAAAATGGAAAAAAGAAAAGAACTTAAATTTTCAACTTGTACATAATAAAATCACTAAAATTTAATAGTTTAAAATGAAATTAATAAATTGTTAAAAAATATAATATACATGTAAATTGAGCAATCTAACACATCAGTTGAAATGAAAGTGTTCGATGCCATGGCTCAAATAGAAGCTGTTAAGTCTAATGAAAATGAAGCATTGAAAAGGTTCTAGAGGCAACACAAAAGAAAATTGAGGAATGAAGGATGTTCTGTGAAATTGCTTTCATGTGAGGAGGGATAATTCGAGTGAGGAAAGGGTAATGGTGATGATGAGTTCAAATGAGAATAGGACAATTAGAATGTAATCAAGGTTACGACGAGTCCAATTCAGATATGGGCTAAAAAGTTTTTAAAGTTAACACATAAAATGCTCATGTGATTTATTATTAATCCTTGTTACTTATTTGAAGTATATAATATATTTGTAACACTCAGAAAAATTTAATGAAAAATACGATAATGTTTTCGTAACATCCTCAAAAATTCAGTGGTAAAAAAAAAAAATCTATTTCCTCCAAATGAAATCATGAATGTGCCTTGCGGTTTAAAAGTTTCAGACACTCTGCAGTAGCCCTACCTCCCTGTCTCTCTTGAAATTGCTTTTAGCTTTTCAACGAGTTTACTCGGAAAGCCACTAAAGATTGGTCATATTTTCATTAACAACTATTATAAGTTTTACTGAGAAATTAACACAAGTCAGATAACTTACTAGGGAAAACAATTAGTAAGTTTTCTCTAAGACGCCATTTTATATCTGAAAATGAGTACACCCATTTCGTTACATCATACATCGAATACTCCATACGAGTTCATAAGCAATTAACCTTATGATTTGAAAGAGAATTCAAATCACACGTAGGAACACAACAGTTACTTGCTTGATCTAGCAATAAAAAGTTCAGTTTATATGAGATTGGCCTTTGTTGTTCCCATTGTTCGTTCAAATAAATCAGTTGGCTCTGATATAGCAAGTCAACAATAATAACCAGTTGGCAAAACCTGCAAGAATTTTCCTTGTTTCTGGGAAAATTCTTAACAAAGCTTGATTACCCCGATTGGGTTTCAGATAGAGGATGCCGAGCATCCAAACAGCATTTATACCATTTAAATGTCTCAAATGACCATCAATACACTGTTTAAACAAATCCTGAATAGTAAGAAATAGATTGGCATCACATCTCAGAAGTAAAACGAATAGGCTAGCAGCAAATTTAATACGAAACTTAATGATCATAATTTAGAGCAACATAAGGGAACACCAAGGCTTTTTCTTCGTAAAAAAGAATATACCTGCTTATCTATCTACATCAATAAACGCAGCCATTGACAACGCCTTCACGAAATAGAGCACAGAGGAAAGTAACAGTCATGTCATCAATTCCACAAATTCAATGGAACAATAGAATAAGGAACTACTTTTATACTATGGCTAGAAGCCTAGAAGCTGGGAAAAAAGAGAGGATAAACTCATTTATGGAGGTCAAATTTTGTTTTACAACCTGCAGAACCTTCCCCCCTCTCCCTATATAACTTTCATATTCGCACTAACCACAGCAAGCTGACTTAGGTGCGGCTTGACCACTACTGCCGGCTTGGTCCAGCTGGTTAATCTTTATTGTCTGAGGCTGGAATCAACAAACAGAACAAAGCCTCAGTAACACTTTTGGAATAAAATCAATAGAAATGTATGCAAGAGATTACTGGTGTACTACTACTACGTATGGAAGAATCATATGCTTCAGAAAAGCATAAAAGAATGGAGCAAATAAAAAGGCTGACAAAGGTTTTTCTTTTCATACACACCTCAACACCCCTTGAATCAGATTCGGCAAGTCTTTGTTTAATATCCCTTGCTATTGAAAAGAAAACTTCTTCCACGTTCATATTTGTTTTTGCACTCTGCAGGACATCGTTAGTAAACACATTTATAGCAAATATGATTCATTGTATGTCAATCTTGAGACATAGTTTTACTTACAGTTTCAAAGAACTTGATGCCATACTCATCAGCAAGAGCTTGACCTTTGGAGGTAGGTACGGCCTATGAAAAGAGCATAATTTTAAAGGTGTACAGAAAGCATGAAACTGATAGAAACTAAAACAAAGATTTAACCAAGGAGATTTGACTCTAAAACCTCAATTCCAATGTAGATCTTAGATCCATCAAGAGTTCATCCTTCTCATATACAACGGGAAACAAATTAACAGAAACAAAAGGAGAACAGCCATTTACAGGTAGAGAAAGAGATAGAGCTTTGAAGGAGATCATGCCTAGAAATCTAACACTTTTTTTCAAACAAAAATCCAAATTTATCAACAAACTATGTCACATCATTGGATAACAGAAACAATGTTAGAACAAAAACTAAGCAGTAATTTCTGATAGTGAATGACATAGTAAATGACCTACCCTTTTGCTTTCATCCATATCAGCCTTGTTGCCCACCAAAATCTTGTTTACATTGTCAGAAGCATGTTGTTCAATGTTGCGAATCCAGTTTTTAATGTCTGCACATTAAGATAAATTAACTACAAGACTCACCACCATTATTGATTCTAGTAGTTTTAAGTCAGAGGTGTGAAAAGGAAGAATCAAATACACTTAATATCACTTGGCATTCCCAAAAATATAAGATAAAACACAAAACATGTTTTGGTGAAAAGTTCCATTGTTCCTACAGGTTTGACTGACTTGTTGATCCATGAAAATGTTAGGGGAGAAAAGCTAATTGAAAATTCAGATGTTTGGAGAAAGGAAAACTAAGGGTTTACTATTGAAAGAGGACTCGTCTGTAACATCATAAACCAGCAAAATTCCCATGGCTCCCCGATAGTAAGCTGCAAAGAAAAAGAAAAAAAGACCAAAAAAGATGAATAAGAGGGTAATGTATGCCAAAAATGATTAATATAATTTTAAAAATAAATAACCTAAACTATTTGGCATTTTCTATGCTAAAAATGTCTCAGGTAACATGTCTACTTGATAAAATCATCCCAACCATATGAAAATCTCCTCTTTCGATTCAAAGCTTCTGAGATATTTTTTTGTCTTAAAAATAACGTGAAACAAACTTTATGGGCTAAAACACTGTTTAGATTTTAATTCATGAGTTGAATGCAAGAATGCAACATTTTGTCACATTGGCATTGAAATGTCAACTGCAAAAAAAGAGGCCATCTGTCGAGCAATTAACAAGAACAGAAATAAATAAAAAGTTGTTAAAGCCTGAACTCATACCTGTCGTAATTGTTCGGAACCGTTCTTGACCAGCTGTATCCCAGATCTGCAGTTTGATCCTTTTGCCATCAAGCTCAATCGTTCTTATCTTGAAATCGATTCTGTAGAGAAGAGAAGACCCAGATAGGCATCTAACAAAGATCTAAAAGAAACTACTACAAGGCATAGGATCATTTTCACTGATGGTACATTATTACCCCAAAAAATAGTAGTTAGCAGCAACAGGACAAAATGACCATGTCCAAACTGATCACAGAGAATCATTTATTTAAGCCTTTTATCTGAACATATATGGTCGAACATAATACTTGAACTGTATAAAGATGGCATCAATATTTCCTATTTCAATAATATAAACAGATTACACTCATCTTATGACTGTTCCTATCTGAACAAACAGAAACATACCAAAAGAATTTCAAGACAAAGTTTTCAGAGTTGCAAAGGATACAAACCCAATAGTGGTAATAAAACTGGTTGTGAAAGAACCATCGGAGAAGCGCAAAAGCAGACAACTCTTCCCAACACCTGTTGGAGAAAAATGTAATGTTAATAAAAAGAACTGAAATTTTCAGCTCTGAAAACAAGCATACAACCCATATTCGGTTGAGGTCACAATGTTCCATTCATAGTTGACATAATCACAAACTGACAACCAGTTCTAATAATAAGGCTAAAGAGTTGAGTAGGAATGATAAACAAAAGGTAGCTGTGAATCAGAGTATTGTAAATCTAGACTTTTCCTTATTCCCAAATCCCAACTGAGTCGTTCCTTTCCACCTCTCATTTCAACTAATGCCAAAAACTCTATAGCACCAGACAGAATTAATATTTTTACGAACTAGTCCAGTGGCAATTGAAGTACCTAAACACTGCTCATCGAGTTGGTTACCCCGTATTAATAGACCAACTAGCAAACCAAGAAACAAACATTTTAGATCACAAACCCATGAGAAGAAAAACATAACCCAATACAAAAATTCAAACAAACTTAAATAAAACAAATTAGATCTCTAACTATTCAACTTCCATTTTCATTTCCATCACTTTCCCAAAAGCCAATCAAACAGACAGATAACTAACCACTGTCGCCGATAAGTAGAAGCTTGATAAGGTAATCATAATCGGCCCGAGCCCTTGCTGGTGGCGCAGCCATTAGCAATATCACCAACTCAAAATCACACGTCCACCAAATATCGATCCCTTTCTGTGCCCAAATTGAGAGAGAAGAAAGGGGGGGAGCAAAAAAATCAAATAAATAAAATGAAAGTGCATGAATTGAAGGATATCAGGTAGAGGGAAACAGAAAGTTTTACCTTTTGGGCTTTTGGAGAAGCTTAGCAAGTGGTCGGCGACATGGGAGAGATATTAGAATGCGATCCAATCAAACTGCTAGGAGTTTGGGGCTTTGGCTCTCAGCTTGTATTATACGTGGATCCGCCTCTACAGTACAGCAGCTCGCTTAAGTATACTCCTGGCTACACTATATTATTATATCAATTTATATTTTTACCGAAATAAAAAAATCATTACGTCAAAAAACAAAAAAATAAAATAAAATAAAATGCGTGGGGTGTATTACAAATCAAAATACGAATTATTTCACTTTATAACTTTTTAATCCTCTCGTCTCATGGATGGATAATTAAAAAGTAACATTCTGAAACTAAATGTAGTCATGTCATGTTAGTTAATTATTCCATAATTGATAACTAATAACTCCATTTTATTTACACGAATCCCATACTTTTTAGCTGATAAAAATATTATCAATTTTAAATATAAAATATTAATCACATCATTGTTTATACTTATTTTCATGAATATAAATTTTATTTTTTAAAAATTATGAGCAATAGTAATACTTAATATATGAAAATATTTTTATATATATAACTCTTTGTTGTTTTTTCTGTAATTTTGCGTCTCGTGAAATTTTGATTAAAAATAATAATATTTTCAATAATGTCATGTTTGTTACCTTTAATAATGAATTTTATTCAAGATTGTTGCTTACAGAGTTTTTAATTAACGAGCTTATAGGGTCCCTTCCTACCCACGCGGGGTGGTGGTTCTTTTTTTATTTTTTCTTTTTTGTTCAAATTGGACATTTATATTTAATGATTAATATGATCATTTTAAAATTGAGTAAATATAATCTAATTATAATTTTATTTTTTAAATAATAAAATTTGAAAAAATTATATAAAAATATTACTAAAATTTTAATACTTAAATGTACATGCCCACGTGCATTTAACTAATTGCTATTTAATACTTAAAAAGGAGAAAAAGGGTAAACATGCATGAACCTTAACTTTCATCGATTCTTCACTTTGTTTTTTTTTTAAATTAGGTAATTAATTTTTTAATTTTTATAAATCTAATTCAAAAATGGACTAAATGTATTAAATTTAAAAAGTTAAGAGACTAACTTACAAAGAAAAATAATAATTAAATTTGAATAATAATACAGTTAGATTTTATCAAATTTTTTACTTTTAGTCTAAGTTCGTTAAATTTGAAAAAATGGTGACTAAATCTTAAAAACAGAAGGAAAAAAAGAAAAGAAATAAAAGTGTAAACTAATAAAACATAGGAGACTACTAAACACACTCGTGTCTATTAGGACCATTACCACCTTTTCAAGCCTTAGAATGCTCTATTTTTTCTCCCTCCATCTTAGAATAATTATCAGTTATGTCTTGCCCTAATTTAAACTCAGATTCCATGGAATCAATAGCTTCTGGTGATAGTGGAATCAAAGATGAAGATGATGGCAACAAAGATGACAAAGTCGAAGAAGGTATACATCCAAGGGCTAAATCATGATTTTGGGAGCAAAATTTAGGGCAATTACAAATCTTTGGCAATGCCCACCCCGCTATAAAAATTCTTCTTTTTTTATTTTTACAGTGAAGAAACCAATTAATGAAGTACATGTCCATATATAATGTATTCCTTGTCAAGATAAAAGGTTTAGTTTGGCTTTAGAGTCATTCGTTTCCCTTTTTTTTCTTCTGATAATAGTCATTAGGCTCTTATGTGTGAATATTTGATATTTTGATTCTTCTTCGTTTATTTTCCTTCTGCAGTATCTTGACAGATACCTGCGGCCCTTTTTTTTTTTTAAGAATTTATATGTATAACGATTTCACGGTCATTCATGGGCAAACATTTACTAAATATTATCTAAAATAAACTTTAATTTATTACTTTTATTTTTTTAAGTTCATATCTTGATTAAAAATCAAAATCAAAATGTTCAAATCACGTATGCTATATTTAAAACTATAAAGATGTATTGTCAATAAAATAATAAACTTGCAATTTTTGGATTAAAGTTTTCAAATAAAATTTTTCATTACAGTCAAAATAGTTGATTAAAATATATTCTAATAATATAAATAGCCCAAGTAAAATTAAAAAATTCAACATTAGAACTTAAATTACTTAGATGACTGTTTGGCATTTATTTAATAGTGAATAATGTCATAGAAATAGAAATTATTTTAAGCATTTTAGTACTTTGGAAAACCAACACAATTTCGAGCTTCAAATATAAATATTAAATTAAGCATTTTTGTACTTATTAATTTATCATTTTATGTAATAAAGAAACTGAGTACATTTGAGTGATGACTCTAAAATTCTCAATAAAATTATATGAAAAAGGTCATTTGCTAGCGGCTTATGCAGAAAAACAAAATATTCTCAACAGGAAAACACTCATCAAAATCCCAAGGCAGGATCGTGCAAATAAACGACGAATGCAAGAGTGAAGCTACCTCGGTACCTCCCAAGGATGTGATGGAAGAACTTGATTTTTTAGAACCCTACAATCAATACTAAGAATGCAGATTTTTTGGGGAATCTGGCTAGAGATTTAATAGGGATGAGAAGAGAATACATACTACAGATTAAAAAGAGACAGCCGCAACAAAATAATGACAATTCATTTGAAGATTAATAAAATCCAACGAAATATAATAAAGCTGGAATGATTTTCAAACAAGCAGGGCAGCGAAAGAAACATCAGGTGATCATAGGAGAAAAACACAATTGCTGTCTTAAGAAATCGGAAAACTTAAATAAAGACTTGGGGAAAAAAACAGATGACTCAAAACAACATAACCTATGTATGTCCCAAATGCATAAAATATCTCATCAAAGAAAAATTCTCTCATATCTAGAAGCCTAATCTAGTAGAAGAAGCCAAGCACTTTACCACCCACATTCTTTCTTCGGGCCTCCTCGTGATCCATAATGCCAGCAGAAGTTGTCAGAACAATGTATCCAAACTACAAATATTCAACAATAGGCTATGAGCTTAATGATTATGAACTATAAAGGTATTGAAACAACAAAAACAATCAGCTTTGTCAGAACAATGTATCCAAAGACCTACAAGAAATGAAAACACTAGATTTTTACTGAAAATGTTTTAACAGTATTTTCAAAATCTACTTAGGTGTTTTAAAGAGACTAGTTGTGATGCTTATCTAGAGTTCATTGCCAACCTGTCTAGATGGAAGCAATCTAGCAGTCCAACCTTCAATCTCTTTGACACCTACATCAAAGCGAGGACTAATAACCCCACACTTATTAAGCCTTCCATTCAATTCAACAACAATCTTCCCGGCCCTGTGATCATCAACATACTCAAACTCGCCAATATATCCTATCAAACAAAAACACATCAACACATATCAACATGTTTATAAAGAATACAATACAATCACAATAAAACTATACCAAAGAACACAAGAAACAAATAAAGTTCGAAAGATTTAAAATAATACCATGCTTTTGCATCACTATAAGAAACTTGATAATCACTTTGGAAGAAGGTCTGATCAAGACTTGACGCTTCCCCCTTTTCTCAGCATTGTACATGCTCTTAAGAGCATCGTTTAAAACGCTAACTCTCACCATTGTTGCTGCTAAATTTTTACAAAGTAAAAAACAACAATCATTCAGATCATCAATGCCTGGCACTCAAACTAAAATAAGAGGGCAATGGAATATTTATACAAACTCTACTATCATATAAAATCATGACTTTTCGCATGTCTTGATCAGACCAGAAATACGCTTCGAAGTATTATAACTTGGTTGAAAACCCGTTCAGAAAAATCTAACCATTGCAATAGTAATGATGAGCACCTGAATGCCCTAAGCCAAAAAAGGACCCATACTTACAATAAGGTGCACGCACCCTATAACAGTGTACCCTTTATAGCATTAAACTAATAAATCTCTACCCAAATCCTTTTCTTCAACAATTTTTTTTCCCAGAGTGGTCATTAATCAAGAACCAAACAATACCAGAAAACATATTTGATTGGGGCATAAACTAAATATAAAATGTATTAAAAAAAAGCGAAAAAATAATTACTTGAATCAGACGCGAGGTATAACCATGGAATAGATCGAAGAAAGGATGAGGTCTGACCTTGTTACGTACCTGGTTCAACTTCGCAAAGGCGCCTCCTAGAGCTACTGTTGCTTAAGAGAGCTGGCGCCTTTCCGAGATTGTGAGGAGAAAGGATCGCAAAACCCTAGTTTGTATATATTGATTGGGACCGATTGCAAAATACTGTTTTACCCCTTTGGGCCAAGAACTCATTTTCTTTTTTATTCAGACTTCATGGTTCAGGCCCATCGAGCCAACATGTGATGTTGTGTAATATGATGAGTTCAACTAAGGAGTATTCTTCTTACATCCCACAAATCCCCCTATTATTATAAATCATTAAAAATATAATAAAAATAAGATTTATCATTCCCCAAATACATCCCACTTATTCTCTTCAAAATGAAAAAAAGTCCGAGGCATCAATTTTGTCTACTATTAGCACCACCAACACAGTATTCAATACTTTTTAATTATTTTAATATACAAAAATTAAATATTAAATACTTAAGAATAATAATTGAGAGATGTGTATTCCTCAATTTTTAAAAATTAAATATAATGATTTTTTAATAAGTTTAAATTTAAAAGTATGTATAAATAGATTCTCTGTTATGTGTGTAGAACCACTCTTTCAACTAAATTGTCACCTGTTTTAGTTTGGTTTATTCTAGCCCAAAACTTTTAGGGAATAACTCTATTTTCATTCTCTTTTTCAATTTTATAATGCATTAGAATACACTATTTTTAAAAATTTATATAATTCAACTATTTTTTAAAGTATTTGAAACAATTTATATAGTTGTAGTTACATGTTTTGTAAATAAATTTATTGAATTACTCAAAAAAAAACATTAATGAGATTGAAATGGGAAAGAAATATTTGCATTTTGCTTATAGTAAAGAAACTTTTAATTATTAAATTTATTCAATTAGGTAATCATTTATTGAATTTTTTTATATTTATTTATCAAATTTTACTGTATCCAATAACTTGAAACGATAAGAGTTTGAATTTTATTATTAGAATATTAAATAACTAATTTTTTAAGTCCATCAAAAATAAGATAGAGTGGTAAAAAAAAAAAGGTTGAGAAGATAGCTGGTATCACAATCCTCAACTCAACTCAGTCATTTATAGGAGGTCCACTTGTCATTATAACGTAGCTGTGCTAGTTAAGGAAAACACAGGCCGTTGACCTAATTAGTTTATTTATATAACTTATTTGAAATACATAACCAATCACTTAAAGCAACCAAAATAAATAAATTATTAATTAAAAAACAATCAATTGATATATAAAAACCTGGAGTACGAATGTACGATGTTAAGGTCGACCCTACTTATTAATATTATCTTTTAAAATAAAATTGTTTTAATTCAAATATTTAATTTAAAATAATGTAACAAGAATATTTAATTTAAAATAGTGGTACGAAAATATATATATATATATATATATATATATATTTGTGAATATATCTATTTCTTAGCGAGTACCCTTAAACTTCAGCAATAATTTACATATATTTTGAAAATACAAAGATGAAATAATTAAAGTTGCATGGTTACATTAGTCAACCCACACGAAAATATATATCAAAGCTTTGTGCATAAAAAAAATGTTACAGACTGAGACAAGCTACAAAAGCCATGCAATGGAAGACAAAGGGGAAAGCTCTCTCTCTCTCTCTCTCTCTCTCTATATATATATATATATATATATAATCTCAATATTACTATTAATAGGAATCAATTATAATAATTACAATAATAAGTATGCATTTCCTTCAAAATAACAAAATTCAAAATATTTTTAGTTTGTTGGTTAAATAAATGTATATTTTATTTTACATGTTTTCAAAATATATAAATATTAAAAATAAAAACTATTGATTTCTTATAATTATCATGTTTGCTCTCATATACGTATTTGATTGAACAGAGATTCCCAGCAAAACTTATCTGTTCTAACATTAGATAACAACTTACACTAACAAGTTGGTTCCACGTACAAAAAGTAAAGTCTATTTTTAATTTTTATCTTTATAATAATCATAAAAATTATAAGTCTCATAATACTAGAATTTATGATAATTATGAATCTCTTAATTTATTGGATATTTAAAATCTTTTAGAATTAAAATCTACTAAATTTTTATACTATATGCAGAAAATAAAATAAAAAGTCTCTATAAAAATAAACATAACTGAGACGCTTTTACAAATTTCTCCCCTTCTCAAAGGATAGAATTTGTATTCGTTTGGTTTGTATATAGAAATTTATATATGACATAATTATTTTTATTTTGTAGCAATTTATTTCATGACTTTGTCAAATTCATTGGTCTAAATCATATATAAACATTGTTGTTGTGAAAAGTATATAGAGATAAGAATAAAGAATGATTTAATGTCAGACGGCAAGGTTGTAACGCATACGTAGAACCCTATTTATGTGATCAGCAATGTGCAAGATGTCATAGCATGAACATACATGAAGACAAACGTAGTATGTTTGAAATAAATAAGCCAGAAGACAATAATACATGCAGAAGATGTTTTAGAAATTACAATATCAAATATAACTTAACATCCCCCTCAAACTCAAGGAGGAAGAGAAACAATCAACTCAGTTTGAAACTAATTTTGAAATCTACCTGGTAGATAAGATTTAAGTAAGATGTCACCGATTCATGCGAGGATATTGATTGAGACAAACAAGATTCAAGAACATGTCGACGAACAAAATGACAATCAATCTCGATATGTTTTGCTCGCTCATGAAATACATTATTGCGAAAGCAATCAATAAAGCACTGATTGTCACAACATAGATAGTTGCGCTGATCGGAGAACACCCATATCGCCAGTAACCAACGGAGCCAAAGAAGTTCTCGAAATGCGCCAAAGAGCACGATATTCACTGTCAAATTGGATCGAGAAGCCGAGAGATTGTTTCGCTTCGCTAAGATATAAGAGAGTTTCCAAGAAAGAAACAATATCCAAGGGTAGCGACGATCAATCGGGTCACCTGGCCCAATCAAGATCGTAAAGCAGGCTAAAAGAAGAAGATTAGACTTGTTGGAGAAATGGAGACCGTGAAACATGTTTTTGACGTAGCCAAGAATGCTAAGAACCTAATATAACGGGTGTACCGCGAGCCAGTATATGAATTGACTAACCGTGATGAACAAAGATGTACAATGTCGACGAGCGACCGTGTGAGATAAACAAGGCTACTAGTCATTCGTATAACGTGGCATCCGAGAATAGTACCATCTAAGCGGAGTAAGTTTGACATTGGTTTCTGTAGGTGTTGATGCGCTTTACAATCAAGAAGTGCCACCGATTAAGAATATCGAAAAAGAGTACTTTTGCTCGAGAGAGATAATATCCTCGAGAATCGACGAGATTTCTAGGCCCAAGAAGAGATTTACCAAGGTCTTTTCATTTCAAATCGATGACTCATAAACCGAGATCAATAATTCCATTAGAAGTCATTCCCGCCATGATCATATCATCTACATAAAGGAGTAAAAGTGTTACACCAGCAGCGAGTCTTCCGAATAAAGAGACCGAGTCATAAGAACTCGAAGTGAAACCAAAGTCAAGTAAGTTGGGTAGAGTCAATAACTTATAAACCAAGCTCGAGGAGCTGTTTCGAGTTGCCATGCAGCACGACGAAGTCTCGCATACTTGGCGAGTGAATGAAAGTGTATCCAAGGAGGTTTCATATAAACTTCCTCGCCATGCCTCCATTGAGAAAAGCATTTTTGACATCCATTTGAAACATGTTCCAATTTCTGGGAGCAAGAATAACAATGATACTTCGAACAGAAAGGAATGCTAGCCAGTGTGCAAAAGTTTCTTTATAGCTTCCATTCCATATTCCCGTGTAAAACCCTTTTGCAAACTGCATTTGTGCTTTATATCGTTCCACCGACCCATCCGAATGAGTTTTGATTTTGAAGATCCACTTACAACCAATCAAAGATTTATTAGATTTAAGATCAACAAGATCCATACGTACGTGCTTTTGTTAACGCCTCGTAATTCATTTGTCATAGCTGTCGCCAATAAGGGTTAACTAGCTTCTCTATAGTTTTCAGGGGTTCATAATGAGACAAAATAGTAGTAGAAACATTGGTAATCACGAAGATGAAAAGGAAGACTACTTACACGAGTGTAACGACGAAGTGATGACTCGACAATCGTAGTCAAGTCTTCGAAGATGTTGTTATGGTAGGATCAAGAAAAGGAGCGGACACATCGCAGGCCGTAGTAGACGACATTTGGCGAGGGTAAATGAGCAATGTCGTGAGGAAATAAATCAATAGTTGGGTCATTAAAAAATGATAGTAGGAGGTGCGAGATGAGACATGAAATGAAGAAATAGAGGAAAACATTTTACGTTCCCAAAAGATGACATGACGAGAGATGCGCAATCGTTGTAGATAGTGGTCCCAACAACGATAGCCTTTGTGTTCTATTCCATACCTTAAGAAACAACAAAGACGAGAACGAGGTTCTAATTTATTGTGTTCATGAGGGTGAAGAAGAACAAAACAGCACAACCAAACACTTTTGAAAGTAGTTCATAAGATGGAGTAAGTACTATAGAGACGCTCATGGGGTGGGATTGATTGTGAATAATAGGTACTGGAACACGATTGATGGTATAAACAACATAAAGAGTCAGTTTTCACCCCAAAAGCGTTCCAGACAAGAACTAGAAATGAGGGAGAAAGTACGAATAGTATTAAGAATATGTCAGTGTTTTCGTCCGCCTCTTCCATTTTGTCGAGATGTACGAGGACAAGAATATTGAGAAAGAGTCCCATTTTGTCGAAGAAAATTTAAAAAATTTGTTTCTTTATATTCCATAGCATTATCACTCTAAGCACTTTGATATTTTGAGAAAATTGGGTTTTAAATCCATTTGGGCAAAATCATAATAAAATTTGGGTAATTCGTATCTATGTTTCATGAGAAAAATCCACGTGAATCTTGAATAATCATCAATAAAAATGACAAAATAAACACATCCCCCCATAGTAGGACGCGGGGACGGACCCCAAACATCGAATGAATTAAGTCAAAAGAGGAGACATAAGTAGAATCACTTTATTAAAACATGTTGTGTTGTTTCCCAATTGACAAGTGCAAACAATTTACATTATCGAAATAGAAACAGATCCTAATTTACCAAGATGCTGGTGGATCTAAGACGTCTCTATGACGTACGCTGCCTGGGACGAGCATGCCATAGGTTGATAGGAGTGGTAGAAGCAAAGAACGGAAGTGCGAGGAGAATCGGGGTAGACGGCGTTGATAAGTTCAAATAATCGTCCAACCTTACGGCCTATCCCAAGGATCCGTCTGCCTCCTCAAGGATCCCGCACATGACAACCGTAAGAGGAAAAAGTAATAGTAAGACCAAGTTCACATAATCGACCAACAGAGATAAGATTTCTGTAGTAAGGTCGGGAATATGAAAGGTGTCGAAAGTGATATGTAAGATGTGAAAACTTGTCCTATAGCATTAACATGCATACGTGAACCATCGCGCTTGAATTAAAGGTTTGGAGATGGAAGATTGCGTGGGAGAGAAGATGCGAGTATCACGAGTCATATGGTTACAACAAGCGTAATCAAAATACCATAAAGATTTACCCGATGTAGACAAGGCAAGAGGAGAATTATTACTAGATCAGGAGAGAAGATGTTTAAGCAAGACCTTCAAGTTCTCGAGTAGAGAAAGTAAATTTGTCATGATTATCCTCTAAGTAGTAAGGTGATGACGAGTTACTATTTTTACCTCGAAGATGTCGAGAGGGATTCCGAGAGGAATACCGAGAGGATTTCGAGAGGAATGCCGAGAGGATTCCGCTGAGAACGCCGAGAGGATTCCGAAAGCAATCTCTATTAAAGTTGTCCTCGGACCCTTTCAGTGACAATATATACATACCCGAACGGGACATGTAAAGAAGCTCATGATCGGGGTCAGACAAGAGGCAAACTGATGCTCAAGTCCTCTTTAGAACCTCCTTGCATGGCGATAAAAGGTATGGCAAGAACATAATCAGATGATGAACTTTGAAAACCCCCATCCGAGTTTCTTCAGAGCGAAGCTCTGGCCACAACAAGATCTAAGGATGGAAAAGGACTCCGATGGAGAAGGAAGCTCCGAATAGGTTCAAATCGATCACAGAGCTACGAGAAAAATAATAAGACGCTGGTGATTACGGTAAGTTCAGAAACATCTCAAAGATCAATCTGCTCATTCAAGTTGGTTCAAAGAGCGAAGCCGATCCCAAATAGCATGCATTTCAGAGAGAAATTGGTTAATGGTTCGACTCCCCTTCGCGTTTGGTACGAAGAGTTGTTAAAAGTTGATATTGGTCAAGCAATCAGAGTAAAGTCGAGCCTCAAGAAATTCCCAAACTCTTTCGCGTTGTCAAACGACCAAATTCACCACGAATTGAGGGTAGCTGTGTTACTGAACCGTGTAATAATTTGACGATGTTTACTCTCCCGCCTTCAAGGCGATCAGAACAAGAGTTGCTTTCACAAGGTTTCTGACGTGTATGAGATATCACCAGCTATGAAACGCCATAGCTCGCGGCCCTTTCAAGAAACTTTTCATTGCTCAGGCCCTGTGCTAGGTAGTTAGTATCATCGCTGCGGTAGAGATTGGTTGTTTTAGGATATCATTTCTGGCCCATTTTAACGAAATAAATTGAGGAGATATAAAGCAAATATATGTAGACAGATAAAGGAGATATCCTTAAAAATGAAAAAAGCGAGTTGAAAACAAGCCCGGAACCGGGCCGAGTGAGCCGGCCGAGGAGCCGAGTCGAGGTGAGAGCCGAGCGGAGGCGAGCCGGCCGAGCCGAGCCGATTTCGAAATGGTAGCCGGGTTTAGAGCCGAGCCAAGTCGAGGCGAGCCTGCTCGGGAAACGAGCCGGGCCGAGTAGCTCTGCCGAGTGAGCCCTGCTCGAGCCGAGGAAGAGTAGGTAGAATTTTTGATAGAATTTTTTAGAGGTATACGGTAGGCTCGATACCACGTGGAAGAGATATAGAGCAAGGCTGTTAATGATTTAATGTGTATCAAGGGCGTGTTTTAGAACGTACATGTATAACCCTATTTATGTGATTTGTAACAAGTAAGACAAGCATAAGATGTGAAGTACAAGTGAAATAATGGTAGCATAAACGTAGCAGATGTCAAATAATGGAAGTCATAGCATGCGTGAAGCATGTCAAATAAATACAAGTGTAGTGACAATTAAATAATACAAACAGAAGACAATCAAGAAATTACAATATCAAATATAACTTAACAGCTGTAACACCAAAAAAGTTGTTAACGTGGGACAAATATAAACTCAATACCCACACTCATGTACAACGTCAGCCTGGATTCAAACCCAACATTGCCTGCCAAAGCCTATTTTAATATCATATATCAAATGGACTGGATCTCATTCTTAAAAGCTAACTCAAAAGAAGAGAGTGCCAAAATCACATATAAATGTTGCCACTGTCAATAATCTTCATACCCCTTTCATGACGATTAATAAAGGAGAAACGCAAGTACGTACCAATACCAACTGTATCAGAAAGTCATGTGGATTAAACTTAGCAGCTGGTTTACCAAATTGAGCTATTGGAAACTAAAAGAGTACAACACATTCAATCGTTACATTAAACCAGTCTTATCTGTCTTATATAGTAAAACCAGATATTATTTAAGGAAATTTAAACCAGATTGTTAGAGATTATATGCACTTAACACGAAACATTATAAAACATAAGCATTATTACGGAGAAAACCAATAGGAAGACAACACCTAAGTGTATTTTTGGTACGTCACCTTATATTTTTAATTACTTTTACTCGTGACATGCACACAATAACACATTAAATTTGACTTAAAAATAATCATACTTAAGTACAAAAGACCCACGAACACTTCTTATTTGCCTTGTTTGGATAGAGTAGTTGTTCTCGTACTTTTGATATAAGAAATCCCACTTTACACATGTTTAATTTATGTGGAAATTAATTCAAAATCTTACATTTATTTTCTTCATTATTGACTCCAACATAAAGGTTTTTCATTTTTAGATCAAAGATAGTTAGTTTTAAACTATTCAATTCAACTTACAATCTTTAATCAAATATTTGCATGCTCTAATTGATATATTGATCATTCTTCATAAAAATTGAAATCTTCATGATATTTAATACCGTATCTAGATACAAAAAACACAAACTTCATATCCATAAACATGACATAAATTATCGTAGAGAAAAAAATCCTAAAATTAGATCTAGGTAAAGAAATAATACAAAAAAATATTTTTATTTAAAATAACTAATATAAAGAAGAAAAATATAAACAAAAAGAGAGGAGCTCGTATAGAAAAAGATTCATCTATGATAAATAAAAAACAAATTAATTTCTCCAGGGGTTTACAAAAAAGATAAAAAAAACAAAAGTTTCTACATTTAGTTAACCTTAATGCATGAAAGAGCTATTATGTTAGCATATTTTTCAAAAAAAAAAAAAAGATTAATCGGTTCAAATTTTAAAACTAATTATTTTAATTTAAAGGTAATGTTATTTCATATTATTACAAATAATATAATAAAAGGTTTCTTTGACCTTTTTATTATGTTAAGTAACATGCACATGAACACTATTTACATTTACATTCCTATTTAAACCTATTCAAAATGATATTCATATTCATTAGGATAGCTCTATTGTTAGAGATATTTTTGCAAACGACAAAATAAAATTTTTATTTTTAAAAATATTTTAAGTATTAAATTATAAAAAAATAAATTTTAAATTATTCTGAAATTAAATGCTTTACTTCTTATTAATTAATCTCATCAACCTCTTTAAAAATTGACTAATTTTCCTGAACTTGTAATTAATAAACTACACATAATAAAAGCAAGTCAAATTAAGTGAAAGCGAAATGAAACAGATATGAGATAACTTACTAGTTTAAGAGCCGCCCCCCCTAGTAAAAGGTTCAAAGCCAATGAGTCATTTATACGTTTTATATTCTTCTCATGCATTAATAAATAATCTTGTGATTAGAGGACTCTCTCTGAAAGGAAAAATCCGTTGCTATACTCCAAGGAAACCAAGCAAAACGCATGCCCTGACTTCAATTTATATTCTCATACAGCACACAAATCCAAAGCCCTTCTATTTATTCCTTGTACATTTGATAACAAACCCTATACAGTTTTCAACCTGAGAAAAATAGCAAGCTGTACGTCTTCTGTTCTCTGCCTTTCTGGTGAGATATTCAATTTTTTTAATTACATTTTGATTATGAAATTTGGGCTTGAATTACAACATTGTTTCCCTTATTTTAACTTTTTTCCATATAGAATTTTATTTGGGTGTTAAATTTTAATCTCCATTTTCTTCTCAATCCTCTGTTTTAATCACTTTAATAATCATTTGGGTTGCAATATATTTACAACTTATTGACTCTTAGTGGAACAACAATGCCAAATATATAGATCAGTGTATCAATTTGAGTTAGCAATCTCTGGATTAAAAGTGAGAGCTTTGAGTGAAGCAGCTGCTGACCCAAAAGCACTACAGAATTCAAAGGCTTTTTTTTTTCCTGCAGATTTGGATAATTTAGCCCCAATGGAAAATGCTGTTCCTCCATTTATGTCTGCACAGCTTTACGACTTGGGTAGAAATCATATCTCTTTTGAAACCCAATTTTGTTCTTGAAACGACTAAACAATTTGACACTGAAATAATATTATTGTTTTAAGGGATTTCTTATTTATGTTTTATTATTGTCACAGGAAACAATGAAATGCAGATTCCAAATTGGGATATGTCTATGCAAGTGAATGACAAATTGTATGTATTCTTTCTCTTTCATAAACTGATATTAATTATCCCAAAGATATAATTTAGGATGAAAATCAAAAGTTTTCTTTAATTTAATTCCAAATGCCAACTGTTCATGCCCTCATGTGAAACATTCTGGGTAAAAGAATTGGAAAGCACAATATTATTTGTAATAGAATTAGACCATACTCTGTAGTCAAATTTTTTGTTGATTAGATATTAGCATCTTTTTTCATTAACGAATTACTGGAGCCTTATTATCATGGCTTATTATTATTATTATTATCATTTTTTAATGCAAGATGTTTATTTATGAAATTTATTTATTTGATTCCTGTTACTTTGACTCAAGCAAAGGTCAAGTATGTTTTTCAAAATATTTGAATGAATTAAATTAAATCAAATCAATAAATAAAATAGCTAGATAGGTACTTTTTAATAATATCTAATCCACTTACAAAATCTTTATTTAATTAAAAATGTTGATGATAGTGTGGAGTCTAAAGTATTTGAAAATGACAACCTGCTAAGAGCTGAGGGCTATTCCTTTCCTATTCAATCATCTCTAGATTCCTATCAATCAGGTTTGGTTCATTTCACTATCTGTTTTATATTTTGGGTACAGGTTTTCTCAACTTAGCCTAATCGTTTGGCTACTTTTTAGCTACCTTCTCTTTGAAAATTTGTACTTTAGTGCTTCGTGCGTCTTGATAACAACTAATATAATTCTATGTCACATCAGGTTTTGCCTCTCATAACTTGACCTGGGATAGCAATATTTTTTTACACCAGTCAAACTTGCTTGCTGCTGATAAGAAGTTCTTAGCTCCTTATTGTGAAGTAATATGTTCCATTCCCTCCTACTTTCTGTCATTTTGTTATAATTTTATCAAGTATTATAAATCATGTACAGGTATCACATCTGAACTTTTATGTATGTGATTTACGATTTAGTTAGGGAAAGTTTTAGTTTTTACCCTTTAAATTAATTTATGTTTAAAATTTAAAAATAAAGCTAAATTGGATAAATAATTAAAAATAATGTTTATGATTCAATTATTTTTTCTTTCTTTGAGACCTAATATGATTCGACAATTGTGTTGTAAACAGTAATTATTATAATCATGCAAACTTCAACTTAAAAAAAAAAGATATTAAGAGGTATAAATGAATTGTTAAATTTATCTTCAGTTTAAGTTTTTTTTAAATTTGTGTTTGATGCTTTTACATGACATCATAACAATAATCATTGTGATAACTTTTAAATTAATTAAATTTTGTAAAATAATAATAAAATTCAAGTCCAAATCTAAGTGACGCTATTTATACAAATAAAGTATCACACACTTAAAAAAGAATAATAAAAAATATAAATGAATTTTTATGTCTATCTATCATAATAAGAAGGAAAGAAATTATGTCAAATACTTCTCGTACCATTTTCATATTTCATGCCTTTTGTTTAGAGGTTTAAAAAGACTAATAGGTGATCCAATAGCATCATTGTTTGAGGTAAGATGATATTTGTATTTTTAAATGCTTGTAAGAAAAGAAGAAGATAAACACATTTTCAAAATTAATGCCATAGTCCAAAATGTTTAACTAGAAGCTCAACATGGTTCACCGATAGACCAATTACTCCCATGATAATGATTGATGTGTTCAAAACAGTAAGGGATCTAAATGAAAGGCCCCCCCTAGCTCTTTGAAGGAAAAGGTTCACCTTGGTTAATATTTTATTTCTCTACTTTATCAATGAAAACAACAATCTCCTAACTTATTTATTTTATTGGGCAGGATTTTCATCCAGAACTAAACGTGAGAAGAAAACGTTCGATTGAGTTTAATGATAACGACATCTTGCCCAAAAATAGACCGAGCCATGAAGTAATGGCTGATAACGACAAAGATTTGGGTGATTGGAGGACAAGTAAAAGAAATAAGGCAACAAAGTATGATGAACAACAATGTCACAATCATGTGGAAGAAGCATCAACCAACATCCAAGAGCATAGGGTATCAAATATTATAAACTTTTAAAGTGTTCAGTTAGGAAAATTTACCGCCATTATTTGTTATATTCTTTGGATTAGTTGATTGGTTAAGGTTTGGTTTCTCTTGCTTGCAGTTTCAGGTGCCTATAAGAAGAGGCCAAAAGTTCAGTGACAAGATCACAACCCTACAAAAACTAGTTTCTCCGTATGGAAAGGTTGAAAATAGCAAAAATAATAATAATAATATTAATATTAATAAATAAAAATAAAATAAAACAATATTAACTTTGAAAAATTCACAGAGATCTATTAGGTTAAATCTATAAATATTATTTACTCTTTTTAACGTTAATTTAAGTTTTTGAGAGAATTAAACTTACAACGTCTTATAATATAATATTAAAATTAAAAGTAAGTCCAATAACTCTAATTATTGAATTATAAGTGTTTAGTTTATCTGTTATATAAAAAATAAAGATTAAAAAATATATAAAAATATTGTTAACTCTTCTTACAGTGACTTAAATTTTTGTAATAGTTAATATTCAAAATATAACAACATCATCAATATATGAAAAAATCTATATATCTTAAATACAATATAAATATATACAATGTAAATATAGTTTGATGTTACAAATGTTATTAATAAATATATTGAGATTAATATAATTATGACTAATTTATGATAATCATTAATGCTATCAATGTATTCATAGAATGAATTTTTAATTAATTTATTAATTTTACTTCGCCAGACTGACACTGCCTCAGTTCTTCAAGAAGCTTCTTCTTACATCAAGCTCCTTCAAGTACAAATTCAGGTAATAAAAAAAAAGAAAAAGAACTTATGTATGTTACCTAATATTGACCACCCTTATTAGAAAATATATATATACACAACAGTGGCTGAATAGGGTTAATTGTATGTGAATTACCAGAGCTTATTTGGTATGCTGAGTAGTTCTTATGATAGTGCAAGAGCTATTCACTCATATTCACAGGTATATTTTGCACTGGTCTTTCTACATTTTCCTTAATTTATAACTTTATGAGAATAGAGAAATGCTTAGGAATTATATATTTGATCTTTAATTACCAGGAAATTGAAAGAAAAGAGCTTGACCTTGGAAGCAAAGGCCTCTGTTTAGTTCCAATATCTTTTACTCACAAGGTGACAATGGAAGGTCAGGTTGTTCCTTCAAGGCAAATCAACATTGAAAGACACTTTTGATGCCATATATCAACGACATCATAAGATCATCATCTTTACTTAGCTACAACTTTATTGCGCAACTTTCACATATTTATTTAGCCTCTTTATTATCAAACATATAATTATAAGATGAAATTTGTTTACTTATCATTAAATATTATTAAGTTATTATTTTGAATGGTTTATGAGTACATTTATATAATATAATCTAATTTATCCTCCTATTAATATAATCATTTTATATTCTAAACTTTATATATAATCAATAACAAACACTTCATTTTATGCTTATAATATTATTAAAAAAATTTAATAGTAACACAATTTACGCAATGAAAGCATAGTATTTGTAAGTTATAAACGATGATATTATCTTATTTATCTAAAAAAAAGCTAAGAGAAGAGAACTAAAGTGGCTCAACTACAAAATTAAA
Organism: Hippophae rhamnoides; assembly: GCA_033030585.1. NCBI lineage: Eukaryota > Viridiplantae > Streptophyta > Magnoliopsida > Rosales > Elaeagnaceae > Hippophae > Hippophae rhamnoides. Next base: position 74,657,999 of record CM065427.1, read on the forward strand.
TTGATAAAAAAAAATATCTAGGCAATAAAAAGGGTTACGTTGAGGATTCCACTCTAATCTAGCGATAGTTCTTCAAGAACACTCAGTCAAAAATGCATGCAAAACAGAAAATTAACAACTCAAGAAACTCTAAATAGAGTTAGAACAGCACACACAAGGTTGTTACATGATTCAGCATTGAATAAGCCTAGTCTATGGGAATTACCTCAGTTCCAAGCTACACTAATTCAATCAATTGTTACAAGGAGATACAAGAAGTGTGATCTTCTCTAAGAACCTATTTATGATCCTCTAAGTTTGCTAATACAATGAGTTACACGCATGATTCGTCTGTTGGAAAATTATGCAAATTCCCGATAAGTTAGATTTATGAGAAAGTAAGAATAAAAAAATAACAAATAAATTTAATAACAGAGTTCGATCAATCTTGTTTACATCTCTGGACCTGCTGCAGATCTTTTCACTAAAATAAGCTAGATTTATGAGAAACCAAGAATAGAAAAATAACACATAAATTTAATAACGGAGTTCGACCAATCTTGTTTACGTCTCCAGACCTGCTACATATCTTTTCACTAAAAGGGGAGAAACTACGTAAGGTGTTTACAACACTCACAACTCACAACCCGATTACACTCAAGGAAATTACTCTCAATTTTCTCTCACAAAAGCTTTTCTCTATAAGCTTTTCTCTCAAATTGGAATAAACACTTTTGGATGATTAATTCATTATAATTACACATCTATTTATAGGAAAATTCACTCCTTAAATTACTCCTTAAATTAATGGTTCCTTGAATTTCTCCATGTTTTACTCCTTGTTTTGCTTCTTAATTTATTCCTTAAATTAAGGAGCTTTATAACAATCTCCAACGTCACCATCTGCATATGCAGTTTTCTAAGTGTGTGTCACCATGCAATTGTTTGCTACACTCCATAAGTTGTTAACCCAAATTTCTTCATCTTTGTTCCTCAAAACCCATATCCTTAATGTCAAAATATTGTATTTCTCTGATAATTATCAGTATATTTCATTATATTTTCTATATATTCTGTACAATAGTTGAGATATATGTATAAAACGAAAATTAAACAATAACCATAATTCTTGCATATCCATGTTTTATGGATCCACTACCATTATTGTATGCTCCATGTTTTACTCCACTGAGTTATCAAGTGTCCGCCACAACAACACACACCAACACTTCTCCCTAAAGCTGGGCGATATACGTCTCTTATACGCCCAACTTGTCAAGTCGAGCTTGCGTGTAAGGTTCCTCGGCAGTACACTGCATTTTCAAGCGAAAGATATCACCCAATTGATCTTCCGATTTAACAAATGCTTAATAATCTTTTCTTCAAGATTCTGTTTGATTTAGTTCCGATCCACTTCAACGTGCTTCGTGCGATCATGTTGAACTCGATTGTGAGCGATGGCAATGGCCGCTTTGTTATCACAAAATAAGTTCATTTCGCAGTTGTGAGCAACACCAATCTCGCTAAGGTTTTTCAACCAAAGCGAGCTCACATATTCCCTCGACCATTCCTCGAAATTCAAATTTTTCAAGACTCTGGATAAGGCAACTACATTTTGCTTCTCGCTTTCTCCACGTAACAAGATTGCCCCCCACGAAAGTAAAGTACTCAAGAAGAGATTTCCTATCCTTCATATTCCCCCGCCCACCGAATCAGATATCCAAGGACTTCCAATCGACCATTCTTTGAAAACATAAGTCCTTTCCCAGGAGGATTTTAAGTAACGAAGCATTCGTACGACCGCATCCATACGGTCTTCACTGCGCTGTACATGAACCGATTCACGACACTCACAAAGATACGCAATATCGTCGAGTACGAGATAAATATATGAGTTTACCTACTAACCGTTGATATCTCCGTTTATCCGATGGTACTGGTCCACATATTCTCCGAGTTTACGATTTTGAACCATGTGAATATCGATGTGTTTACAATCTAGTAGTCCCCGCCTCCGCTAGTAGGGCCCGCAGTATATTTCTGGGAAAGACATACGCTTTGTTTTGATCTTTACCTCAATACCTAAGAAGTATTTCGAGCCCTCCCAAGTTCTTCATTTCAAACTCCTTTCGACAGCTCTGTTCTCAAGCTTGCAGATTTCTTCTTTATCATCCCCCGTAATGATCATGTCGTCTACATAGACTATAAGTACGTTATCTTCCCTAATCGATGTTTTAGGAAAAGAGTACGATCGTAGCTTGCTTTCGTTGAACCCATATTTCTTCATTGCTAAACTCAACCTACCAAACCACGCCGAGGCGATTCGTTTTACCCATACAACGCTCGTTGTAATCTACATGCAGCTGCTTTCTCGATGTAACAAGATATCCCTCAAAGGGATATCCACGTAGATCTCTTCTTCAAGGTCACCACGAAGGCTGGCATTCTTCACATCAAGTGCAATGGCCAATCTAAATTTGTCAAGTAAAGAGATAACAAAACTCTCACAGCTTTTAGTTTAGCCACAGGGAGAAGGTTTCTTGATAATCTATCCCATGTTTCGTGTATATCCTTTGCTACAAGCCTCGCCTCTGTAACGATCAACTAACCCATACGCTTTATACTTAATGGAGAAAATCCACTTGCATCCTACCATCTTCTCCTCCTCGAGGCAACTCGCTTAACACCCACGCGGTTATTCTTCTCGCAATGCCTCAAATTCCTCTTTTATACCGAGCCCATTTTGGATCGATAAGGCTTCTTCAATGCTACTCGGAATTTGACACGATTTACGAGTTGTTTCAGGCGACCCCCTCGACAGTTCCTGGATAATCTTCGAAGAGATACACATTTGCTATGGATACTGGGGTTGTCGCTCTTCTCTTTCCTGTGAGTATCGATTTGGAGATTTACCCTCGATTGTGTCTCGAAAGGTAAAACATAACCAACAGTGTATCTATAGCATTAGTTTGTAAAGGTGTGATGTGATAGCTTACCTCACCAGGTTCTCAAGAGAGGATCATCGGGTACTGTAGAATGGAGTGGTACATCAACCACTTCATCTTCTCGGAGATTCAATTACTACTTCGTCAGCTTGGAAGTTCAAGCTCGGGTCTAGATACTGCTCCTCCATATTATTGGCACGATCCGAGTATGTTGACTAGTGTCTAATATTTCAACATCAAGCCAATTTTCGTTCTTCACCATAACTCTCCTCCCGAAGAGTGTAATCAGATACCTAGCGATGGAAAAACATTCTCGATTCAAGGAAAGTGACATCCATGGTAGTATAGTTTCTTTTAGTAATTGATCATAACATTTCCAGATTTTTTTGTACACCATACCCCAAGAATACACATCGGACAAAGACATGGATCCAACTTAGTTCGTTGATTTTTACGAGGTGGACAAAAGCAACACATCCAAAATTCTTGGGCTAAGCATTAAAATAGTAGGTAAGGGAAGATGATCGGATAACACCTTTAATAGAGTCCGAAATTGTAAGGTCTTTAAGGGCATTCGATTCAAGAGATACACAAATGTAGAGTAACAAAGATCACTCCAAAAGATTTATTAGGCATATTGCACCGATTAGTAAGTGCCCGAGCCATTTCTAAAATATGCCTATTCTTCCTCTCCGCAAATCCCCATTCGTCATGGGGCTCAGGAACACGAGGTTTCATGGAGAATACCATGGTTGTCCAAGTATGTCCCGAATTGTTGACAACATACTCCCTCCATTATCGTACTCCAAGTATCTTAATTTTTTCTAAAATCGGGTCCGAATCACAAGTGAAACAGTGAAATGTAGCAAATACTTCATCTTTATGTTTCGGTATAGGTAAAGCCATGTCATTCGTGTACAATCATCAACAAAAATAACAAACCAACGATGACCACGACGTAATAACCGGGAAGCGTCCCCAAACATCGAATGTACCAAAGCAAAAGCGAGTCATACTTTTATTCACGCCATAGATAAGACGCCCTATGACTTTTTGCTAGATACAAGTATCACATTTGAAATCCGAATGTGTGATATTTGAAAATAAACCAGTGAGCAGGCCTTAAATACCCGAACGATGCATGCCCAAATCTACGACGACATAGCCAACATATGTCGTTCCTTGTTACCAACAAAGATGTCGTACGTGATCGGCTCTTCCCGAACCGAGGTCATCCACATAATATAGCCCTCCTCTCCTAGTACCACGCCCAATGATCTCCTCGCGAGAATATCCCGTAAGGCAAAAAGTGTATCACATTAATACTACACAATTAAGGTCTCAAGGACTCGACTTACGTACATTAGCCGGTTTGATGTAGATGGTACAAGCAAAGTATTAGATAATGATAATGCAGGAGATAAGTGTCACCGGTTCCAGCCTCGTAATCGGATAAGTGACCCCATTTGCATTGGCGACACCCGCTCCGCCTTCGGGCCGGGTCAGACAAGAGATCGTTCGTGGGTAAAATGTCACGTGATCCGTAGCCTCCGCAGTCCGTAATCCAATCCTCTTTATCACTACGAGTGTAGATGTGAAATGCTTTACTTGAAATACCTCGATCCCGGGAAGATTCACCGGGGAAGTAAGCGGATACAGGCATTATCGTAGCCGCAATCGCTCGTCATGCGTGTCCCGTTTCTTCCACGTCAAGATCATTCCACCATTCCGATACCCACGAGTTTGAAGCCTCACGGTGTGTTTGGAGTTTCCGCAACGGCCACATTTCATGTCAAGAGATGGCTGGATTTCCCGAGGATTTCGCTACCCAGAGGTTCCGTTGCTGGCATATGATTACGTGTCCTCGACCCCTTTAAAAGTCATAACCGCTCCAGTGTGTCGTATCTACACTCGTGATCATCACGGTTCCGTTTCCGACCTCTTCCCGACTCGACCTAATCCACAGCTTGTTCCACCGCAGGGAATGGTTTGATTTCAAGCACATCACTTCGAGTTTTGTCGAGTTCCGTCATCAAGTCCATCACGAAGGTATACACTGATCTTCCCCGTACGACGGAGTTGTATTTTTGTATGTCATTTGCACACTCCATTGGATTGTAGACGACGAAAATCAATTTCTCGCCACAACCCTCAAGGTCATTGTAGTATTTTTCAATGGATCCACCCGTCTGCTTCATACGAGTAACTCGACGGCGAAGATCATACACTCGAGACGTGTCCTCGTCCCATCATGGGCGCGGTAGCACAGCTAATCCCAAACTTGTTTCGGCATTGGAATCGAATAAAATTTGCAATCAAGGAGGGTCCATCGAATTGATCAACCATCCTTTAACAATGGCATTTTTAGTGCCAAGCCATCTCTCCGAATGCAGTGGCCTGGCTTCAACCAAAGGCCGAGGAAAATCCCCATTAATATATCCTGGCATTGTTTTTGCCGAGATATACATCTCCACCACCCGGGACCACAAGGCATAGTTGATCCTCCCAACTTCGATACTAACGGGGGCAAGGCCGACGTCAGCTGGCCGACAGTAGGTCATGAGCCGATCTCGAGGTCTAGTGAAAACTTCCGTCATTTTCGCGTCAAATCTTCCAACATGAAATCGTAGTTAAATCTCTAGATTCCGCCATGAAATCTAATTTTTTTTTTACAAAGCCCTACTATATAAATGACACAAACAAAAACCCTTATAACCCTAACCCTAACTGCCGTTTTCGCACCGCCTTTCTTCCGCGCGATTTCGCAGATTGGTCGCGTTAGCTTCGCGTTTCTCAAGACAGCTCCGTCTCTGCGTTCTCGTCATAGCCACCGCGTTCTCGACCAAAGATCTTCTGCTGCTCCAAACCCTAAGCAGGTTCTAAACTCGCACCATTTCTTCTCAGCCAAAAATCTCGCAGCCATCTTCTTCTCCTCTTCTCTCAGATTCTTTCGCAGCGGCGCTCTTCTTCACAAATGCCTCTTCTCCTTCACCGTCGAAATGGTAGTTTCAACCACACAAAGACCACCTATTCTCCGTTATATCGAAATCGCATCAATCTGTCGTGAGTACTTCGTTTCCTGGGTCCGACCTTCTTTCAATGGTTCTTCGCTAATCCCTCGACTCAGAGTTGTATGCCGATATATATATATATATTTTAAGGTGTAACCCGTAATCTTCTATTGAATTTCTCAACAAATAAACGTGAAATAACTATCTTGCTTTCTATTTCTCCGGAAATACCGCACATGTTCGATGTTTGAAACTACAGTAAATCGAAATCGAATCAAGAACTCGCAAATTTGCAAATCAAAGAATCAAAAAATGGTTTCATGGCTTACATAAATCAAATAGGTAGTTCATTAGCAATATCCTCGTTTCGATACCATATCAAAATATCAGTATTTCTCGATAATTATCAAGATATTTCATTATATTTTCTATATATTACATGCATAATACAGATATACGTATAAAACGAAAATTAAACAATAATCATAATTCCCGTATATCCATGTTTTATTGATCCACTATCATTATCAGATGCCTCCATGCTTTACTCCATCGAAGCTTATCGCGTCCGACATAACAACACACACCAACACTTAATTCCTCTAAATGGTGATCCAAACATGCAATAGTATTTTCCACATTTAAAGAACTATAAAATGAGCCACCAGACCCAGAAAGAAGAGAACCTCTCAAAGTTGTAAACTTTTCATATTCTATATCAAATGCCAGTAATGAACACTTTTCAGAATATATACTCCAAAACAGAGTACCACTGCAAAGATTCAACTACTTGATCATTAATCTCTATTTTTCTCCAAGATTCAACTACTTGATCATTAATCTCTATTTTTCTCCAAGATTCAACTGCACCAACTGTGTAGATTGGAGCAATTAATGAAAATGTTTTGAAATTAATACAAGTTGACCTAATGTTGACAATCTTATAATCATCTGAAGAAGAAGAGTAACCAAATCCCAAAGCGTGAGTAAAACCACCAGTACCAGAAGGGTTTGCAAAGATTAATACAATAACCACATGGCATTAGATCAATTACTAATATTAAACCGTGGCTGCTTGATAACCCATTATAACATACTAAAATATCGATTTTTTCTGTACCTCGAATTGATCACCTAATCCAACTTAAATTTTTCACCACAGTAGTACTCATAATTAAATAACATTTTTTTTATTGAAAATCCTTAAATTTAGAACTTCCAAGGAAGCTATACCAGAATTTGGATGTATATTTTTTAGCCCAATGATGGACTTTATTAGTAGTTTGCTGATGATGAATCATATTCTAATCTAAAACTAAATCTATCGGAAGATGTTCAAGTCCTTTGTTGTCTTCTTCATCTTCCGGTGTCTTACTATTCTTCTGTTCTTTTAATTGCTCTGTTTATATATATATATATAAGAAGAGGCCGATAATTCTAAAAAATAAAAAAAATGTATATTTGTTTTTCTAACTAGAAAAATAACGAGTTATATTCTAGGATAGATTTATATTACTTAAAAGTGACGATTTTCACAAATCATTTGTTATAATATGAAAATAACACTAATTAAATTTAGTTTATCCAATAAGATTGTATCACATATTTATTCAATTAAAATTAAATAGTTTGTTTAATTATTTAAAATTTATTAATAACAATCGATTAAAATTAAATTGAATATCTCAAATGATACTTCCAAATTTCACTAAACTATTTTTTGTGTGAATATATATCACATTAGATTTATATTTATTTTTTCCATATTAATTAATTAATTAATTTATTTATTTTAATAAAGAATTACATTAGATGTCCAAAATTTAATTTTTTTTGGGCACATTCTATCTTATATATACAATAGATTTAATGTATTTTGTCATTATTCTTCTTTTCAAATTCATCTAATCTACAAAATTTAATTTTAAAAAAGATGTTTTATATTGGGTAGCATTATTGTTAGAGAATTTATTTTTGCTACTATTAGAGTATTAATTTTATTTTTTAAAAATTCTAAAAATATTGATTTATTAAATAAAATATTTAAATATTTAAATATTAGTATTTTTCCAATGAAAATAATATTTTCTTTTATTATAATAACCACTCTACTCAAGAAGAAATGGTGATGGATGCACAGAGAAAATAGATTTTTTATGACCAAACTTTAGAATTGTTATAAAGATACTATCAAATTTTGATTTATTAATTTTATACAGTTGAACTTCATAAATATTATAAAAATATCATTATATTTTTTTATTATTTTCATATTATTGAATTTTATAAATGTAACAAAAATATCATTAACATAAGTGTAACTTGTTGTTAACCGATCAACATTGATGAATTTTTTGTAAAATTTAATAGTATGAAAATAATAATAATAATACATTTGATGATATTTATGTAATAATTATAAAATTTAATAATATGAAAATAATAAATCAAAGTTTAATAATATTTTTGTAATAATTTTTAAAATTTGATCATAAAAAATATATTTACTTGGATATATATGTAATTTATTTGATATCTAACACTCACAAAATTATTTATTACTATAAAAAGTTATTTTTATATAATTTTTAATATTAATTAAAATTTAGATAAAATGAGATAAGAAAATCAAAATAATATAAAGATATGTACGTATTAATTATACCATCATTTTTGTTAAAATATTTGTATTATTATTATTATTTTTTAAAATCACTAAAATAACTAACTTATTCGTATTATATAATATAATTTTTATGGTTTTTTTACGTGATTATATGCTAGGATATGATAAAAGTATTATCAATATATTAAATATATATAAGGAAAATCCTAAATTAATTCCAAAGAAAATGTATTTTTACATTTGACAACTCAATTGCACAATCAATTGGAGTAACCCACGTGGGTTGTTAGGAATGAAGACTCCGTAACATTTATATCAATAATCCTAGTATTCGTGATAATTAGTATGTGTTGTTAACATGGTTGGTGATATACTTTTGACATTTTTGTTTTTAACTAAAATTAAATGTGATTCTCATTAAAAGGAAAGATGGACCCAATTGAATGCATCTGGAAATGTATTGCCTTTATTCGTACCTTTTCTTAAATATGTTTTTTATTTAATCTGTTGTGTTACAAGGAGCACATAACAAGCTCAACGCTAGTGAGCTTGCCTCTAGTGAGAAAAGTGTCAAAAATTAATTGGTTCAATCCTTGTCTATGCAGCACTCACCGTACGTTTAACAAGACTCACCAAATTCGATTGCGCCCCTAGAGAAAATTATTTTTTCTATTTATTTTTGGTTTTGGTTCAATCAAACCATCAAGACGAGCAACGATTTTTTCATAAATATTTATTGTTATTGTTTTAATAATAATAGTAAAATTAAAATATAATTAAAAATATTATTTCATAAATTTTCATTATATTATAAATAAAATCACAAAAATAAATAAAATTTGATGATATTTTAAAAACATGATTAAGTATTAATATATACCATTTTTATTAAATAAATTGGTTATCAATAAAATATAATAATATTTTTACAATATAAGTTGTTATTATCCCAAGATTATTTAATTAGTAAAATTTTTATTTAATAGTAATGACACAAATGTATTTTTAATATTATAAATAAAATAGGGATTTTATGTATTTTTAATGGGAAAATAACAAAAGTTAAATTATTATTATAATAATCATCTAGTTTATAAAATGACCCACTTATTCAACTATTTAAATTTTAACTCTCATCGGTAAAAAAAAATATTTATTTTTTTATAACACAAAAACATATTCGTTTAAGTTGTAAGAAAAATAAATATATCTTTTATTCTCTTGATAAGGTTAAAAATAAAATTTGATGTACAAAGAGTTATGCTACGTAATTAAACCTTGTTAAGTATCCTACAGGTAGTTGGTACAAGACTATAATAACTTAATGTACCTCGCTCGATAGAAGACTTGATATCTCTAACAACTCTTATATATCAACCTGTCATAGTTAAGCAATGGATCCAGTCCTATGTAGAGAACCTTGGATATACTCTGCTTCAAGCGACCTGAACAATAAGACCTCGCGACCTAACAAGCAAGATCCAACTAGCTATTGATATCGGGTTCGCGCGAGTTGGTGACAATCCGATTGACATTGATGTTGTGCGACTTAGTGTTGTTTCTCGTTTACTATGTTAGTCTGTACAAGAGGTATCCCATATGACCTACTATTAACAAATTGATATTTAGTGTGAAATTATTATATTTAAGTTAACCTTTACATTTTGAATAGAGTGTCTACCTATGTAACACTAATATCTACCTCTTATATACATATATATATATATATCTCACTGATGAGATAAATAAAGGATATGAGTATTATCTTCTCTCTAATATTTCACTAAAACCCCTAACACACAAACAATTATTTAAATGTTAATTTTAACAATATTATTAATTACTAATTAATATAATAATTATTAAATAATTTAGTTATCAATAATATATAATGATATTTTTATGATATAATTGTTATTACCATGAGGTTATTTAATTAATAAAAATTGTATTCAATAGTAATACCACAAATGTATTTTTAATATTATGAATAAAATAGAGATTTTATATATTTTTATGTGACAATAATAAAAGTTAAATTATTATTATAATAATCATTCATTGCATAAGTGAGTCACTTGTTCAATTGATTTAAATTTTAACTCTTTTTAACAAAAAAATATATGTTTATTTTCTTACAATAAAAAAAACATTTTTGTTTAAGTTATAAGGGAAGTGAATATATATTTTATTCTCCCGATAAGGTTAAAAATAAAATTTGATGTACAAAAAATCCTTAAATTTAGTTCTTTCTCTGTTCCAATTGAGTTATATTTGAGGAAAAAATGATAATGAATAATCCTACAATATGTTTGTTTATGATGTGCCAAATAATTATAAATAAGTAGAAATTGAAATAGGACAAAATGAGATAAACGAGGATGCTAGAGAAGAATATAATAATAGATTCGATGATTATGATCACCTTAAGACACTACTCATGGAAGATATTAATGTTGATAATGTAAAGCTTAGTCTTAATATGGCATTCTCAAGTGTAGAAGTGCTAAGCAATGCTATAAAATATTATAATAATATTGGACATGGAAGGAAAATGAAATGTGTCAAAAATAATAAGATCAAAATTATAGCCAAGCACATGAATGATAAATGTATTTGAAAAATGAGAACAAAGAAGCTCAAATCAAACAATGTGTTCATGATAAGGAGTTTTCATAGAAAAGATCAACATAAGTGTCAAATGAATTATGAGATTAGATATATTAACAGCAATTTTATAGCCGAAAAAATCTTACAATACTTAAAAGGACAATCTTAAAGTTAACTTAAAAGTGATACAAGATTGTGTAAGATAAAATGTTCACGTAGATGTTAGTGAAAAACAAGTCCAAAGGGCAAAAAGCAAAGCTAAGGCTTTGATAAATGGAAGTTTTGAAGAACAATGTCACAAGCTTACAGATTATGTAAATGAGTTGAAAATGACAAATCCAAACACTATAATAGAATGGATGACTAAGCTAGATGATGAAAGAGTTGAGAGGTAATTTAATTTTATCTTACATAGGCTATATTATAACATGTTTAATAGGATTTAGGACTAATGTGAGACAATATCATTAATAAATGCAATTTTGACAAATTTTATGTATAATGTTGAAAATTAGAGTTGAAAATACCAAGGTAAAAGGCCAAGGCCTAAAGGCCTTACCAAATAAAACAAGCTCTCTCAAAGTTATATTATTTCTTTCATATATTTTCATTACAATTCTATAACTATATATAAAGAGATTTAATCCTTGAATTACTCTTTAAAGTATACATTCCTTAATTTACTCCTTGAATTAAGGATTCTTTGTTTTACTCATTGAATTAAGGATTTCTTGTTTTTCTCCTTAAATGAAGGATGACAACTCCTTGATTTACTCATTGATTTAAGGTTCTTGATTTACTCCTTGATTTAAGGTTCTTGATTTACTCTATGAATTAAGCAGTTGACACTCCTTAATTTACTCTTTAAATTTATCTCCAATACTTTCCTTCAAGATGGATCCATAAGGTTTATGGATCTAAGCTTGCATAAAATTTGTTGAAACTGATGAGAAGCTAAGACAACACAGGTAAAACTAACAAAAAATGATAATTACCATAGCAATATATATATATTGTTGTCGATGTGAGACCTTTCCTTTTACCACAATACTACCCCTCCACATCGTGCAGGTAAGAACTGCAGGAGAGATTTAATTCATCATCGCTAAGAGCTTGGTTTCAATATGGGATATTTTCTTTTACCACAATACTCCTCCTTTACATCAGGTAGGTAGAAGCTGTAGAAGAGATTTAATCTATCATCGCCAAGTGCTTGGTTTCAATGTGAGACATTTCCTTTTACAATAATACTCCTCCTCCACATCAAGTAGGTAAAAGTTGCATGAGAAAATTAATCCATCATCGCCAAGAAATTTGGTTTGAAAAAATAAAATTTTGAACAAGAAATCACTCTGATAGAGTGCCAAATGCATTTTAAGACATCACAGACTTTGCTGTTGAAAATAGAGATAAAATTACATGAGCTACAAGTATATGATGTTTCGGTAGTAGAATAACAATTTTTTTCACAAAGATCAACTTGCTCTGATACCATGTTGAAAATTGGTGTAGAAAACGCCAAGGCCTAAAGGCCTTACCAAATAAAACAAGCTCTCTTAAGGTTGTATTATTTCTTTTATATTTTCATTACAATTCTATAGCTATATATAAGGATATTTACTCCTTAAATTACTCTTTGAATTAAACATTTCTTGATTTACTTCTTGAATTAAGGATTCCTTATTTTTCTCCTTGAATTAAGGATTACTTGTTTTTCTCCTTGAATTAATCCTTAAATTAAGGAGTAAATCAAGGAGTTGTCATCTTTAATTTAAGGATTAATTCAAGGAAAAAACAAGTAATTCTTAATTTAAAGAGAAAAACAAGGAATTTTTAATTCAATGAGTAAATCAAGAAATATTTAATTCAAAGAGTAATTTAAGGAGTAAATCTTCTTATATAGTTATAGAATTGTAACAAAAATATAAAAGAAATAATACAACCTTAAGAGAGCTTGTTTTATTTGGTAAGACCTTTAGGTCTTGTCCTTTGACCTTGGTGTTTTCTACACCAATTTTTAACATATACATTGGTGCACTTAAAGAAAACCTTGGTGTTTTCTACACCAATTTTTAACATATACATTGGTGCAGTTAAAGAAAGACTTTTAATAGGTTATAAGAGCTTCATAGGATTAGATGGATGCTTTCTTAAAGGACCTCACAAGGGCCAATTCTTATGCGTCGTTGGAACAGAAGTCAATAGCGTCATCTTTCTAATTGCACATGCAGTTGTTGAGAGTGAGACTACAGATACATGGGGTTGGTTTATTAACATCCTTAAATCTGATTTGGAGATTCAAGATGGATAGGGATGGACAATAATGTCGATGAATACCTAGCTATCATAAGCTCAATGAACAAGTTATTACCTATATATGCTAGAATCCTCCAAAATTTCAAAAAATATAATAAGGATTCAACTGCTGACTTATCTCACTTTTTTTGACAATGTGCCTAATCCACATCCGAGGGAGAACAGAAAAAAATACACAATTTCTTAAAAAGAAGATGAAAAAGTACATAATTGGTTGTTTAAAAAGAAAGCAAAACATTAGAGCGAAACTTTCTACAGGTAAATGATTTTAGTTATGAAATCATAATTTGAATTTTCTTTTAAAGAAGTAACTTATGTGTATATATCTAGTTCTATGTAACTGTGAATCAGTTATAACTAACCAAATGAAAATTTTATGTAAGAGTTTTATTGAACAACTTCTCAAAGCAAGAGGAGAGTTAATATTTAACTAGCTTGAGTTTATTAGAAAATATATAAGTGATAAATAGTGAGAGAAAGTTTGCAAATGGAGTAACGAAGTGGCTATACATAAAAAACGATTTTTAAAGTTGATTCATTGATGACTTAGAAATATAAAATAGATTCAACGCTATAAATTACGTAAATAACATCGGTTTTTCAATAAGCTTACTTTAAATCTAATTTAAATGATTACTTTTATAGTAGTGTGAAAAAAAAGACATGAAACATCTATATTAATAATAAGGATAAACCCATTAATTATCAAGCTTATTATAAAAGTGGTTATAAATTTTAGATACTTACTAAAAGATTAAAATTATTGGTGTTGAAATTAATACTAAGAGTTATACTTATAAAATTCGTGTCATTAAAACAATTATAGCATGAATTTCATAATTAAATCATTATAAAAAAATTGGTGTTACATTTATAAAGACTCAAAGTCCACTCCATGATAGCATATAAACTCAAGTAAGCCAAAGCGAAGCCTTCCAATCTGAAAATATTGACGAAGCAAGAACTCATCTAAGATAAATGTGTAAAATAAATAGTAAGAAGAATTGCTACATGCATCCACCGATTGATAAACTTTTCATGGATCTTGTTTTATCAATCATGTTGATGAATCTTGTTTTGTAAACATTACGAATACAAATATTTGGTCATATAAGATAAATGGATTTATTATTTTGTGAACATTTGATGCTCCAACGGTATTATGAGTAAGATGATAATATTCTACAATGGTGTAAGATTTTTTAATTTAGGTTCAATTAATTTATAAAATAAAATATAAAGCATGAAAAAAAAGAGAGAATGAAAAAATTTGCCAGAATCATGAGCTTAACATTAATTCTTTAGTACGAATAAATGTGAAAATAACTTTTTAGATTAAATAATTAAAATTAGAAATGAAAGTAAATATTGAACACCAAAATATTAGTAACGAAGGAGTTCAGTACTAATTCTTTAGTATGAATGAGGGAGCTAGGAAAGTTTTAATGCGAGGAGCGTTAATGAATGAGTTTATATTAAGTGTGTCTTTTTTATAAATTAATATAAAATATGTAGTTTTTGAAAAAAAATATTTAAAGATAATTGAAATATTAATATTTGAATTAAAGTGTTCAAGAAAAAAGAGATTAAAATATTTATTTAAAAAAGAAGAAGGAAGAATTAAAGCGTGTATTTTTACTAAAAAAGTTGCAGTCCTCACGGAGAGTCTTACCTTTATCATTTCTCTACCCCCTATCTCGGAGCTCTAAATTTTCTCACTTTGTACTAATTTTCGCTAAAATGGTGAGCATCTTGACTACTCTATCCTCTATTTTTCTAGGGCTTTACTTTTGATTCGTTTTCTAAGATTTTATAGTCTTTTTTTTTTTAATTTAAAAATGTTGTGATTGGTATTCGATCTATGAAATATCTTGGATGAAAATTATCGTTAGGCTATGAATTGTTGATGGATCTGATTTGATTTCCGGCGCAGGGTGTTTCAATCTGAAGAATTTTTGTCTTGTCTTTTTGTATCATTAATTGAATTACCCTGACATGGTGTCCTTAATCATTACGTTGTGCTCTTTTTCGTAAAATTAGTTTTGCATACTGTAACTAGGCAGCTTATATTCCCTTCAAAATAGAAGTTAACTTGATTTATTGCTTGTCAGCTTAATTGGTGTTTTGGGCTCTTAATTTGCGAGTGGCATATACTTGGTTTCAGTGTATCTAAGGGAATTGGATCATCTAGTTCTGCTTTTTCTTTTGTCTGATTTTAAATAATGCAGAAATATTTCAAATAATGCTTCCTATTAAATAACCTTAAATTCACCTTATTCATTGGAAGTAAAAATATATGGCTGAGATTAAAAAACAAGTAGAGGATCTTGATCTGCATCTAAGATGTTATTTAGATGGTTCTTTTTGAATCAGGATCCTCTAATTGGCTTTGCCTTTTTTAAATCTCAACCATCGTATAAACATTTAATGCATGTGGTGCATTTGAAATATTTCCTTAAACACTCGCATTATATTACAACTTAGATGATACATGGTTAAGATTAGACAAGCAAAACAAAAAAGTAGGGAATAAAAAGTCGAGGATTCTATTTATTTATTTAGGTCCAATATATTTTGCGAATAATTTTTTTATCACAAAGGGACATAAAATGGATGCCTATCTGAGTAGATTAGGATGTATCCTAGAAGGGTAAATATTTATGAATTTATAAGATACTTTTCGGATCTCAGATTACAGTTAGTTCAAAAGCATCAAGAATGACATTTGGAGACTTTGGAGTTGAAAACAACATTTTTGGAGGTTTGGTGGAGAAATTCTGATGTTTTTGTAAATTTTGGTAGAAGCATTTGATAGCCCTTATAAGGAAAAGTTATGGTAATGTTTGGGTTCAGAATTGGGTTTGATTTGTTTGATATTTGATGCTTCTTTCCCTATACTTTTCCCTTTCCTACATTCCAGGCAAATGCAGCGTCAGGTATGGCTGTGCATGATGATTGCAAGCTTAAGTTTCTAGAGTTGAAGGCAAAAAGAACTTACCGCTTCATAGTCTTCAAGATTGAGGAAAAGCAGAAGCAGGTTATTGTGGACAAGCTTGGTGAAGCAGCTGGTAGCTATGAGGACTTTGCTGCCAGCCTCCCTGCTGATGAGTGTCGATACGCTGTGTATGATTTTGATTATGTGACCGAAGAGAACTGTCAGAAGAGCAGGATCTTTTTCATTGCCTGGTATTATTAAAGTTTTAGGATTTCAACCATTTTTACTTTCATATTCTTTGCTTCAATAGGACGTTTTAAGATTAATTGAGTCTTTTACTTGTATGTGAAGGTGTCCTGACTCATCAAAGGTTAGAAGCAAGATGATCTACGCAAGTTCCAAAGACAGGTTTAAGAGAGAGTTGGATGGTATTCAGGTGGAGTTGCAAGCTACTGATCCTACTGAGATGGGTCTTGATGTTATGAGAAGCCGTTCCAACTAATGTCAAGTGTCAATCATGCAATGGAGAGTTATCCTTTACATCTGGGTTTTATGTGAAAAGTTTATAGCTTATGAGACATGAATTTTATTTACTATGATATTGGTTTTCATGACATGATTTGTAATTTGTGGATTTAATGGTACCTCATTTTGGTGTGATATACAAAACTAATACGGTGTTTTATTGGGAATTAAGATATCACCTATTATTATTCAGTTTATAGAGGGTAAGCCTTGTTTCAGGCAGTAACATGTAATCGCCATTCACATGCAATTAAATTCCCCATGAGCAGCATCATTTGCTTCTCGGAAACAATAAATTATTCATTGCTCTTGATGATGTGACAGGTCAATTGTTTGCGGTTTGCGCTTTATATTGATGATTTTTTATTTTTTAGATCTAGTGAAAAATGTCCAAAAATTTGATTACAAAACTTTCTCATCTATACTTTTAAAACTTTCTCCTGACAATGATCGTTATAAATGATAAAACTTTTATGTGAAAACAAGAATTAAACAAAGATGTGCACGTTTATAAGCAAAATTGTACGTTCGAGACAGAACTATTTCAAAAGAGTTATCCCGGTGAGCAGGACTAACGAACTTAACTGGGAAAGATAAGTAGATTCATGGTTCTACATCGACCATATCTATTTGTAAGGACAGAGGTTTTTCTGAGAAGGCAACCTTCCAAATAAGTATAAAGAGAGATTCTCTCTAAAAATAGAGGCGTACTTATCAGAAGATTCACAAGTTTGCCGCTTATAACCCAAATCGTGTTGACAAGACAATGTCATTTCTTCTTGCATCTCATCACCCATATCAATAACTATATTGTGTAGAATACAACAAACAAGAATAATCCTTGGCAGTTTATTCTTATAAGGCTTCCACATAACTCTCTGAATTATCTTCCACATCTCCTTTAATCTTGCTAATGCCCTTTGTCCCACCATTATTGTCGCATAATCTTGCTAATGCTCTTTGTCCCACCATTAGTGTGGCATAGAGCCTTTTATTGAATTCAACTTGAATATTTGATTGGTCTTTTTTGAAATAAGGAATAAGAAGCCATGGTAATAGAGGAAACCCTGCATCTCCTACAATATATTCCCTTGACTTTGTTCCTTTAGAGAGAAGGAACTCCACCCCATTCAACCTCGTCCCTTGTTCGGACATTTTGAAAAAACCTGAACTTTGTAGCACAAGGGCATCATGTTGAAAATCAACACCAAAATAATAATTGAAGAGGTAGAGAAATAAATGAAGTAGTTGAAGGTTGTAGAAATAAATGAAGTGGTTGAAGGTTGTAGAAATAAATGAAGTAGTTGAAGGTTGTAGAAATAAATGAAGTAGTTGAAGGTTGTAGAAATAAATGAAGTGGTTGAAGGTTGTAGAAAAGAGAAGTGTGTAGATAAGATTTGTATGGCTAGGATTATTTCTTAGTTTTATATTTGTGTGGTGTAGATTGCATGGTGAGGACTATAAATAGCCTACCTTGCATTTGGTTTAATCATTCCATCAAAAACAAATAAGTCTTTGTATTCTTAGTTTGAGTGTGAGTTGAGAGCTTTCTCTTTGAGTGTTTGTATTTCTCTTCAATTTGTGAGTTGCATTTGAAAGGTGTTATAGTGAGTATAATACAAATAGTTTGTTTACTTGTTTGGATCTAATATTAGTAAATTTAGAGTTGTTCATTCTAAATTTTACTCAATACATCACTCAAACTTCCTGGCCATCCAGTAATTATGTTAAGGAATCTCATTTCTGAATCAACAATTGCCTGCAAGATCATGCTGCAATTCTTCTCATAGTCAAGCCACACATCGTTTTCTTTATCCGTTGTAGGAAGAGTCATCATGATGTGTGTAGTTTCAATTGCACCACAACAATTTGTGTAGTTTTAATAATATTAGGTACGGTTAGAAATTAGAAATAAGTTGTTCTACGACAGTGATAAATGTTTTACCAAAATCTATAAAAAATACAAAACACTTTTAGAAGTAAAACATTACGTAATAATTAAAACTGATATAAAAAGAAATATATGATTTTTTTTTGTAGAAATGGAATTTCTTAATTAAAAAAAAGGTTTAGGTACACCATAATGAAACGTAAATTACATGATATGATAGAAAAAAATATTTAATAAAGTGGAATTGAGACTAAATTTGGTTATATGAAAACTGAATTTACTTTTTTAGCCACCCAATTTACTGCTTTGTTTGCTTGTCTTTTGATATGTTTTATTTACACTTCTTCGAATTTGTTCAACATCTATCTTGTAAACTCCATCACAAGACTTATCTTTCTATCTATAAGATAATTCAACTATTATCATTAAATAAAGTTAGAGTTGAATCCTTTTTATACCTAGAAACTTAATTCCCTAAATAGCTCTATATTCTTCCACTTTGATGACTAAAGATACAAGAAAAACTGAATGTGTACTCTATGATAGGAAATTTGGATCAAATGGTATAATCACAAATTTTCCCTCCCAAGATACTCTTTAGTATAATATCAAATAACAGAGAAATAAAGAATACACAATACAAAAATTATAGTAGAAACTTCAAATTGTAGAAAAACCACTTTCGTTGTCAAAAGACAATTAGAGAAAAGTTCATTATGTGAAAAATTGTTACAACCACACTCTTAATGATTTTCTCACACACCTAAAAAAGACAAGAACAATTAGAAGCCCAAGAGAATTTTCTTACAAAATTCTCTCACTCAAAAACTTCTTATATAAGTTTTTCTCTATTTTTGGGATGATTAACAATGAAGCAATGAAGTCATATTTATAACCTTTAAGTTCTCATTTCATATGCCAAGCATTCTTCATTTAACAAAATTAAGTAGCCTAATTTTTCCTATTCTTTATTCAAACAAGGTTAGGTACCTCTATCTTTGACAATATGTTAAGATACCTTTCATGAATTTTCTTCTAAATTAGGCACCTCCTATTTTGATTAACAAACCTAATATTATTTTTAATCAATTGTTAAATGTACCCCTATCATAATACCATTTACATCTCTGACGCTTTTAAGTCTATTAAATTTTGTTGATTAGAGTAGTGACACTAACATCCAACTATTCATTTCATCAAACATTTAAACCACAATCCGTATATATCTCAAATGTCGTCTACCATGGCCCTCGTCATTTAGGTTTTAATTAAACACAAGAATTCTCGATGAAATCAAGACAGATAGTCTCATAGTGATCAGAATGTATAAGATTGTCCAATAACCTATATATTCCAACAAGATATAGTCATTCAAAGGGAAGGTTGAGTGGTCTAGAAGCCCCCTTCTTTTTTTTATTGCATGATTCCTCGAGTAAAGCCATAGGGACTCCAACCAAGTTAGCTTTGTTTATTTCCACCGTTTGCACCTCATTCAAGCGCTTACCAGGTGATTTGTATGATTTGTAGTGATACTTATCCTTCTCTTTGTTCTTAATAATCTTTAATTTCCCTTCCTTTTAAGACGCTTCTTAGTATTTTTTCAATCTCATATTGAACCTCTTGTAAATTCCCCTTGCCCTCGTCACGTGAGTGTGGAATATATTTGTAACTGTCTTCAACTGTTTCCTCTCTTTCATGAATTACAATTTTGGCACTTTGTTGTCGTTGTTATGGGATAAGGGTTTGTCAGTTTCAACTGCTTCATGTGTTTTGTGTCAATTATGATAGGATGTGATTATCTCACCCTCAATTTCTTAGCCTACTGAACTCACCACCTTTAGCTTGGATGTTGCATAAACATAATTAAAGTGTTTGATTTGCGATAAATACAAAACTTATAAGGTGAAACGATGTGTAGTACAATGGTGTACTCTTTCTCTTGCTAAACAAGAGTCATGGGCTCATCTCTCACGTGAAATAATTTGCTGCACGCCTTTAAAAATAGGGTAGTTAGTGGTGGTTTAAACAAGTATTCGACTTGCTAAATTCTCTTGATTTATAACAAAAAATAATACAATACTCGTAAGTTGTAAGTTACTATAAAGTCATTATTTTTTTTATTTTTTATAAAAAAAAAAGAATTAATATTTTATAACATTTACAACAACATTATAAATTCATTATCTTGATTCCTCAACTTTAATCGATTCGTAAGTTTTGAATTTTGTCGTTTCTAAACCCACACCTAATAAGTTGCATCAGGACCGTAGAGGGCTTCGATCTCATCCAAGCACCATCGTTATCAATCGTCTGATCAATCATTATCTCTGACCCGTTGACCACTACAGACTCCCCTAAACTTTGCAACCCATCAAAACTTGAAGGCTCTGGACTCAAATTCACAGTACCACAACCATTCCCTACATGATCTTTATTTGTAGCCTTATCATCGGTCTGTGTCGAGACATTGTTGGTTTTTTCAATAAGGTCTCCGGTATTTATAGTCTTGTAGACTTGATATTGACGAAGTTCATCATGTGAGCTCCATGATTGGTTTTTTCTTCTAATTATGATTGGATCACTTTTAATGGAATCCTCAGACTCAGAGTTGAAACTACCTTTTGTTTCTCCAAAAAGTATGGAAGCTTTTGATGATGATAACGACACTCTTTCATTGTAAGAACGAAAGCTTAAAGAAGATTCAAGGAGTTTTGATCCTTTTAGAATGTAATCGTGGTCTCGACACGGTTGTATTATGTCCTCCTTTGTTAAATCTTCCCATACAAACCCCATTTTGTAGCTCCTGAGGTGTTAAAAATTTTATTTAAGAAAATAAAAGCTCTGAAAAAAAAAGCGAAAAGGGAGATTAATGGACACGAAAACAAGGGTCTATTAGATGTGCTTATTTTAAAAGTGATTAAAGGATTACTTCCTTTTCTAAAAGTAGATGCTTCTCAACATTTTAAAACCCATTTTTCATGAGGTTAAAAGTGCTTTAAGCCACAACCAGAAGAGAAGCACTTTCAAACGTAATTTTAGATTTATGGAAAAAACCATATAATTAACAGCAATGAGAAAAAAAGTGTACTACCTTTTTGAAGACCAAGAATAGAGAGTGGCAATGCCCTTTCCTCTGAGAAAAACCAATCTACTTATTACATCTGAGAGAAAGTACAACAATATAAAGTACTCTAGCTATAATTATCAATATCAATTTTTCTACTTTTTATTTTATTTACTATTTACAGTATTTACCATTAAGATAGAGTCCTCGGGGACATGACAGAGGGACCTCCATGAAATGAGGGTGTTCAAGCTGACCGTTAATGGAAAGATAGTAAATTACTGGGACAACCCTCTGAACACTTCTCTTTGGTAAAGCTTCTTCTTCCTTGCATATCTTGTGCGTTTCAGGACTAGCAATCTCTCTGTCTTGCCAATTTTCTTCAGTATTATTAGTACCTAAAGTGACCATTTTTATACCCCCTGACTGAAAACAGAAGGATTGAAATGGGGAAAGAGAGTATAAAGCAGAAATGTTAAGTTTTTCCAAATGGGTTTCTAGTAAGAAGGGATTAATATTCAGGTTATGTAAGTTTAGAAAGAAGCAACAACATAGAGGAAAGAATAGGATTTACGTTACTTTATATACAAGAAAACAGATTGAATAAGAATAATCAATCTCTCTGTCTTGCATTTTGTGATGCAATGTTATTGAAAAATGATTCATTACCCGACCGGAATCAGTTACCGGCCTATGTGATCCAATTAAATTATTTTTATTTTTATTTTTATTTTTTCAAATGTTAACAATAATATTAATGAATGATATAAGAAATGGTCGGGACTATCGGGAAACAATTACAGTCGGTCAATATAGCACTGCTCAATGTTATTGTTATAATTTGAATACAAAACTAGTAAATTATAATTTAGATATATTTATGATATATATATGACAATAACAAATTTAAAAACCAATTAGCTCACGGACCAAAGTGGAGTTAGGACAGAAGTTTCATTTTTAATACACAAGTCAGACTTATGTCACGTCCCGCCCAAACTGTCCCTAAAAATCTAAATAATACCGGCCAGCCGATTCAAGACATACGAAAGTTTGTAGCTGTAGTAGTGTTTGTAGCGCCAGAAGGGACGACCAACTCAAGCTCAAGACCCTGAATGTTCTAGAGTACGCCGGAGAGCTGACCACTTGAACGTTTAGAATCGCCTGATGGTTTTGTCACGAAGCTTACTTTAACGTCCTGCTGGACGTAGGTTTACCGAAGTGACTTTAACATCCCGAAGGACGTAGGACCGGAAGTTTACTAACATCCCTAAGGTGCAATACGGGCGAGCTAGACAAACCTAGAAGACTCTAGAATCGGCTAGAAGGTCCCAGAGCTCACAAGACATCAGTACATAAATCTAGAATACCCCTTGTACATTCTAGACTATAATATTTCAGAAAGCCATGGCACGCTCTTAAGCTTAGAAATTAACACATATAACACCAACTCTGGTCTTCATTTTCATTCATCTCTGGGAAATCTTGAAATCTTGGGAAATTCCTCACATCTTGGAAATCCTTGGGAATTCTTAGCAATTGTATCATAAACTCTCTCTAGTGCAATACAAAGCATTCTTTGCACACTCTCTATCTATTCTCTTTGGTGTTATATTTCGGTTGAAAGGCGTGCTTAGTGCAACTGATTCGGCAAGCAAGGCCGCACGATCGCTACTGAGAAATTAAGGTCGTGACACTGGTATCGTAGCTTTAGGTTGGAAGCAATCTTACTCTTGGCATAATGAAGAACGCGTCCATCTACTCCAAGCGCTGATGTTCCACCTATGGAACGTGGACGTGAGGAAACCCGGAAACCATCAAAGGAATCTCGAGGCCAAGTCGAAGACTTGCTTTCTACCTGGAAGCAGCCGGGAGGCGCAGACTGTGGGAGTCTGTTTGATCGGGTTGACAACTTGTATAGCGCTAAATGGCTCGAGGCCGAGGATGTGGAACTATCCACGCAATGTTAAGATGTCACTTAACGAGCCAGACGGGATCGAGGCAAGAGATCACGGGTTAAAGGCGAACTTGCTGCAAGGTAAGGGATCTTGTCCAAAGAGAACTTGCTAATGTATTGCATAGAATGAAGGATACGGGTGGTGATCTAGTCCTACGTAGCGTCATGCACGCGGGAACTAGTACAACCACCGTAATTGAGGCTAAGAGGGTGGACGTTCCCAAGCCCAAGACCTTCAACGGCGTTAGGGAACGCTGGGGGAAGTCGAGAACTTCCTACGGGCTAGAACAATACTACACGAGGCTATCGCACACCCGTGGCCAAAGAAGATCCGAATCGATGCTATGTATTTGTCCGACACCGCTACGCTCAGGCGAGGCGGAGACACGGAGACGTGCAACGCAGGGTACGCACAATTGACACCTTTCGATGACTTCTGAGCGAGTTCAAGACGCAGCTTCTTTCCGTAAATGCAGAGTGAGGCAAAGGGGCCGATTGCGACGGATTGGGCAGCAAACGGTAGCATAAGATTGATTACAAGGTGAAGGAGTTCACAACCTTGCCGCCAAGCCCCCGACACATCCGACAAGGATGCCCTATTCTGCTCACGGACGTCTCCAATCGTGGGCCAACCTTCGAGCTCAAGCCGACGTGGTGTCCAAGACTTATCTTCTAGCCATTGCGACCGCAGAAAGCTTTATCGACTACCCACAAACAAGCGAGGGCTCCAAAGCCACGTATAAGAATTTTGGTGGAGAGAAGAGTAATCGAGGCCATGCCAAAAGTCGTGGTTCCAAACCACAAAGTGCAACTCCTCAATCAAGCCACGGGACAAAGGGAAGGAAAAGGAGGATCGGAATGCCTCAAAGCCCTGTGTAACGTGCTTCATTTGCGACGGACCGCATTGGACACGTGAAAGACCGAAGAGGGAAGGCCTGAAGTGTTTTGGCTTGCTTCCACTCATGCACCTGTGATGGAAGCGAATCGAACGTACGTGCGAAGACGGGTTCTTTCATGCCTACTTGCGCACCAGAAAGCGTCTCCAGCACCCCTAAAGGCTTAAATGCACGTGATGCCACCATTAACGGGAAGGTCGCCAAAGCATTGGTCGACACAGGAGCATCTCACAACTTTGTTTCGGTGGAAGAAGAAAAGCGACTCGGCCTGACGTTTGTCAATGGAAGAGGTAGGCAGTTAACTCAGCAGCACTACCATTACATGGAGTCGCATGCGGAGTTAAGGTCGGCCTGTTGCATGGACCGGCTGCCGGACTTATCGCGCCATAGATGACTACTAATTAACGGTATTCGGACGGAGTTTCGGGACCAAAGAGCTTTCGTGCCATATACCAAACTCCACAGGCATCATGGATGGTTCAAAGGCTTGCGCGGTACCGACGGGACAGGCCACTAACAAGACAACCCAAGCTCTCTCGGCACATCAAACTGCGGATTGAAGCAAGGACGCAGAGGGGTTACCCGACCATCTCAAAAGAGTACGAGGAGAGTCGCCAAGCCAAGCTTGCCGACCCGGGCGGCAAGTTGCATTAGATAAGTCCCATGAGGTGATGTTTGAGGCGTCACCAGCCAGCTTCTTGCCGACCGGCGGCAAGTCGCTTCAGATAAGCCCCATGAGGTGATGTTTGAGAAGGCCACCAAAGCCGAGCTTTCCGACGGACGCAAGTGCTGCCCCGCATAAGTCTCATAAGGTGATGTTCGAGGTGTCACCAAAGTCAAGCTTGCCAACGGAAGTGCAAGCTACCCCGTGATAAATCCCACGGGTGATGCACTCGTGGCCTTACTCCAAACGGTTACCTCCAAGGAGGGAGTGAACCATGAAGTCGGGTCGAGCTCGACACAAGACCACCAATAACGAGCCCAGCCGTGGAAAAATCAGTAGGCCGGCAAATGGAAGTACGGTGACCGATGCTACCGAGTCGAAAGGAAGACAAAGCAAAGATACACCCGAGGTCTCAGAGCCGCCGCCCATTCCGTAGACCATGAGAGTGTCTCTATGGATTTCATCACTTGCATGCCAAAATCGAAGGCTTTGGTAGCATTATCAGGTGGATTGATCGCTCAAAGAAATACGCGGATATTCATATCTCGCTCAACGATCGCACGGCGTATGAGACGGTATGTTTGCTCCTCAAGAATTTTGTGAAGCACGGGATCCCGTCTAATATCAGGAGTGACCAAGACCCACGATTCACGGGGGAAATTTTGGACCGAACTATTCAAGCTATCGGGATCGACTTGAATTTCTCTACCGCTTCCACCCCCAAAGTCGACGCAAACGAACATTGCCAATGCGTTGGCGAGTTGTATCTTAGGCACTTTGTCGCCAATCGCGTGATTGGGCTGTTGTCGATGTAGCCCAATTTTTCCTACAATTTGCAAAGGAAACAGTCTACCCCAAGAGTCCCTTCGAGATCGTCCACGGGAAGAACTCTACGACTCCTCATACCACGCCACAAGTTATGGCGGGAAGAGTCTGGCGCCTTCACGTTTTCCAAGGCGTGGCATGAACAAGTGGAGTCGCCCAAGCCTATTTGCATATGGCATCTAAGAAGATGAAAAGCTAACAAGAAAAGAAGGATGGTCGAATTATGAAGGAGATCTAGTCCTTGTCAAACTATTGCCCCAACAATTGAAGACCTTGAAGGCTCATAAGCGGGTTATTGGCAGTAAATACGAGGACCATTTCCCGTCCTTAAGAAAGTCGGTAAGGTGTCATATAAGCTGCAACTCCCTCCAAAGCTTAAATTCTATCCTGTTTTTCATGTAAGCATGCTAAAATCCTTTCATGAAAATAAGGAAGACATAAGTAGGGGAGAATCCAAGAGGGCGCCTACCGCGACAGAAACCTCCTTCAACAAAGAAGAGGACTC
The DNA here is from genome assembly GCA_033030585.1 of Hippophae rhamnoides. NCBI lineage: Eukaryota > Viridiplantae > Streptophyta > Magnoliopsida > Rosales > Elaeagnaceae > Hippophae > Hippophae rhamnoides. Next base: position 74,684,748 of record CM065427.1, read on the forward strand.
AATTTGGGCGGACCGCTTGATCCGACGGAGGGGCGTACCAAGTTATGGGGAATACTTGGTCAAATGGAAAATGCCCCACAGAAGAGACAAGTTTCGGGAACCCGAGGATTCCTCAGTGGCAATTCAAAAATGCTATGTAGAGAGGTTTCAATCTCTGAAGGCGCGACGAGGGCGTCGCGAACTCGAGCGTGGGGATGTGTCACGTCCCGCCCAAACCGCCTAAAAATCCAAATATTGGCCGCCAAAGGATCTAAGACATATGGAAAGTTCTAGAGTCAGCCTAGAAGTTTGCAGAAGCGGCTAGAGTCGGGACGGACTCAACTCAAGCTTCAAGACTCTAGAATGTTCTAGAGCACGCCGAGAGTGCTAGAAATGGCCGGAACGTTCTAATGCGCCGATGGTTCTGGGAAGTCGCCGGAAGCTTACGGAACGTCCCCGGAAGTTGACGCAGGCCGCCGAAGCTTACCAACATCCCTAAGGATGTGTGGCCGGAAGTTTACTAAACATCCCTGAAGGTGCACGGCGGAGTCTAGACAAACCTAGAAGACTCTAGAGTCACAAGGTCCTGAGCCTCAGGGCACATTGTACATAAATCTAGAATACCCTTGTACATTCTAGACTAGGAAGACTCTAGAAAGTGGTGGCATGCTCTTAAGCTTAGAGCCACACTATAAATAGACCACTTGGTCTTCATTTTCATTCATCTTGGGAAATCTTGGGAAATCTTGGGAAATTCCTCACATCTTGGAAATCCTTGGGAATTCTTAGCAATTGTATCATAAACTCTCTCTAGAGCAATACAAAGCATTATTTGCAAACTCTCTTTCTATTCTCTTTGGAGTTATATTTCGGTTGAAAGGCAGGCTTAGTGCAACGGACGGTGCTAAGTGCCGCACGATCGCTACTTGAGAAATTAAGGTCGTGACACTTAGCCCCGTGAGATGAGACCATGTACTCAAATCAAGGAAACAATTTGACAAATTTCATCATCTTCCAGCCATCACATTTCACGAGATGCATGAAATTAAGGCACTGCCTATTACAATTTTGCTCCTACTTCTGTTTGATTTCCATATCGGTTTTGATACTAATTTTTGTTGAAAAAAATTGAAGGTTTTAAAGAAATACATTCTAAACATCTATGATAATTTCTCAAATTAAAATAGAATAAAAATGATACCAAAATTTTTACATGAAAAAACCTTTTAAAATAAAAGTAACAACCACAGTATCCGTAGGCCACTTAAACTTTCACTATAATAAGATGGGATTACACACTTCACCTTCAGGTGGATCTCTCACAAAAATACAACAAATATGTATTTTAAATTTGTGGATAAAACTTCATAAATTAGCTCTCTTAATTTCTCTCTCAAAATCTCTCTCAAAAAACTCTCTGTTTCCTTTCCTTCTCTTCCGCTTCTGATATGCTAATTTGAGATTGAAGCTAAGACTTTATAAAGCCAAAAACTCCATCCTTCTCTCCGGATTATACGGAGAGATTTTTGACCTTATTTTCCTTTTTCTTCTTTTCTTCCTTTTCTTTCGACGCCAGAGTGTTTCCTTACCTTTTTCTTCTTCCTTTTTTTTCTTTGTTGCTGGCCCACATCAGTTGGACCAACAAATCTCCCCATCCACCTTATGTGGGACATGGCTCTTCCATACCTACAATCTTTCTACATATAACAAGTTTTTCTCTAGTCACGGTCTTTGTAATCATATCTGCCCCGTTATCATTGGTATGAACCTTTTTAACATCCAGTAGTTTATGTTCCAACACATCACGAATCCAATGATACCTTACGTCGATGTGTTTGGACCTTGAGTGGAAGGTTGGGTTCTTGCTAAGATGAATTGCACTCTGACTGTCGCAATAAAGAGCATAGTTTTCTTGGTTTTGATGCAATTCTTGTAGGAACTTTTTCATCCACAGGATCTCCTTACAACCTTCAGTGATTGCAATGTATTATGCTTCTGTGGTACTTAAGGCAATACACTTTTGTAATCGTGATTGCCATGAAACAACTCCCCCTCTAAATGTTATTAGGTACCCGGATATAGATTTTCTCATATCTACGTCACCAGCCATATCTGAATCTATATATCCTTCTAATATAGGTTTATTATTACCAAAGCATAAACAATGAATGGAGGTTCCTCTGAGATACCTGAGTATCCATTTGACAACTGCACAATGTTCCTTTCCAGGATTTGATAGGAATCGGCTCACAACGCCAACAGCATGTGCAATGTCTGTCTGAGTGCATACCATATCATACATTAGGCGCCTTGCCGTCGTAAGGCACCTTTCTAAATCTACGATTTCTCCTCGCAAGCAGGGACGTTGACTCACATTAAGTTTGAAATGTCTTGTAAGTGGGCAATGACTAACAGGTTTAGCTTTGCTCGTGTGAATCTTTGAGAACACTTTTCAACATCTTGTTTTTGAGAAAGCCATATCTTTTGCTTCACCTGTTGCGGGTGTCGCCGTAGTGCCAAGAATCTGCTGGCGGTCTAAGAATCGCTTCATTGCAAAGACTTGCTCGACTCCTTCTTTTAACTTGTTAATCTTGTCAATATTTTGACCCAAATTAACATATCATCAACGTAAAGCAAAAGAATAATAAAGTCACCATCGAGAGAATTTCTTGATGAAGACGTAGTGATCAGCCGTCGTTCTCTTGTATTATTTTTCTCCGTGAATAGGTCGAACTTTTGTACCAACCTTGCCTTGGTGCTTGCTTGAGACCATACAAGCTTTTTTTTAGTCTACATACCAACTTCTCTTTGCTTTTGACTTGAAACCTTCTGCTTTCCATATAGATTTCCTCATCAAGATCACATTATAAGAATGCGTATTTACATCAAGTTGTTCAACCTCAGGATTAAGACTAGGCGCGAACCAAGAACAACTCGGATTGAAGACATTTTAACCACAGGTGAGAATATTTCATCGAAGTCAATGCCTTTCTTCTACTCGAATCCTTTCACAACTAATATTTCTTTATAGCGTGGTTACGAGCTGCCTTCTTCACTTTTGATTCTGTACACCCACTTGTTCTTGAGAACTTTTCTTTCCTATGGTAGTTTCATCAGGTCAAATGTGTGGTTCTCATGCAGAGACTTCATTTCTTCCTGCATGGCTTTAAGCCACTCAGTCTTATGTTGATCAGTGATAGCTTCGTCATAACTCTCTGGTTCTCCCCTTCAGTGAGCATCACATACTCGTTAGGAGAATATATACGACTAAGTTTTCGTACTCGGGTGGATTTCCTTGTCTATACTTCTGGTTGGACTTGTTCAGAAACTTGTTTTGGTTCTGAACTGCCAGCTGGTGGATTGACATCATCAGTATCTGGTGTGACTCCCCCGTCATTAGGATTTATTGGTGGAGAGACTAGGTCCAGATTAACTGGAATTTCATCTGACTGTGGTTTCTCGGATTTCTCAAAATCCTCGATTGTTTGGTCTTCAAGAAATACCACGTCTCTACTTCCGACAATCCTTTTGTTAATAGGATCCCAAAGTCTATAGCCAAATTCTTCATGGGCATATCCCATAAAGATACATTGTTTCGCTTTTCCATCCAACTTGGACCGCTCATCTCTTGGGATGTGAGAAAATGCTCTATAGCCGAATACTTTCAAGTGTTTGTAAGAAACGTCTCTCCACAAATTGTCTCTCTTAATTTCTCTTTCAAAATCTCTCTCAGAAAACTCTGTTTCCTTTCCTTTTCTTTCACTTCTGATATGTCAATTTGAGATTGAAGCTAAGGCTTTATAAAACCAAAAACTACATCCTTCTCTCCAGATTATACGGATAGATTTTTGAACTTCTTTTCCTTTTTCTTCTTTTTCTTTTCTTCTTTTCTTCCCACGTATTTCTTACCTTTTTCTTCTTTGTTGCTGGCCCATCAGTTGTACCAACAATTTTATATATGAGATATAGAAGCAATGCACTGACGAAGTCCAATTTGGGCTCTAAATTATGCTTTTTAAATGTTTGAGTGAAAATATGAATGAATATGGGGCCTCAAAACAACAAACTCTTCTTTTTGACCTGTAGATGATTTTCCCAAGAGAAAAACGAGATGGGTTTAATCAATTAGAAAAAATTACAAAAATATCCTACTCTTTCAAACACTCTCACAAAACATTTTTTGTGTTCATCGAACAAAATTTCAAAAGATCTAGTAGTTAGAGATTTTCATTTTTTAGCATGTTCTGCCAAGCAACTACTCTGAAACAATACTGGCGAAAAGAACGTTTTCCATACATTTGTGTTTAATAAGAAATATAATGTATAAACAATCATTAGAACTTTTTGTTCATGCTTAAATTGCATTAGAGTCAGCAGATACAGTAGCTTTCTTCTTTGGACAGTCATAAGAAAGATCGCCCTTCTCTCCGCATTCATAGCATGTTCTCCTCCTCAGCTTCCAGCTGCTGATGCCCAAACCAGTATCAGCAGCTGCTGCATCTACGGTTCCGGCCACAGGTTTTGTTTGAATCCCTCCTCCTTCGTAGGAACTGCATATCTTATCTTGACAGGTCTCCCACGTAAGCTTTTTGATCTAATTTCAATGACATTGTTAGTGAGAGTGTTGAAAATTGGTATTGAAAAGCGCCTTCACAAATAAAATAAATATTTTTAAAATTGTATTATTTTTTTCATGTTTTCATTAAAATTGTATAATTATATATAAGAAGATTTACTCTTTGAATTAAATATTTTTTGTTTTATTTCTTGAATTAAAGATTTTTTTTGAATTAAAGATTCTTTTTTTTCCTTTAATTAAGGATAACACTTTCTTAATTTATTCGAATTAAGGTTCTGGATTTATTTTTTGAATTAAGAAATTGATACTCTTTAATTTATTCTTTGATTTATTCTTTAAATTTATGTCCAATAGAGAGAATATCGAAGACACTCGGAATTGGCCTGTTTCCTTGTCCATACCAAATCTGATGGATGATATTTTGCAATCTGAAAAAAGCTTCTTAAGTTCTTCCTCAGTAACATCACAGGGCAAGTTTCCAATATAGATTCTATTGTAGCCCTCTACAATTTCTGGCGCAAAGTCAGAACATTTAGTGGTTCTATTGGCCTTGTAAGGACGAATTTTCAAAAACAGCCCACCTCTGTGATGTCAAGAAGTACACTTTACATGATGTAGGCATATGCAATAGCAATATGTAGAAGTGTAATTGAGGAGAATGTAGTATATATTTACATGTCAACTCCATCAAAAGCCAAGGCTCTTTTAGCTGCAGCTTCAGTCTCCAATAAACAGAAATCGTGAAATCAGTGCAAACATGTTCATCTAAGTCTAGGAAAAGGCATAAATTAGCATAAATTTTTCATTTTTGGTTACTATTTAATTCAAATTTTGATTTAGCTTAAAACCATTGATTTTTGATATCTAAGCAGTCTATTTTTTATCATCTAACCTCTATATCTTGGGTTGACTTCATTATAAATAACTGACATCGAGTTTAGATGGCATAACCAAAACAACAGCAATAATGCATCACTATGATCAAGCAAGGGTGAGAGCAAAAGATGGTTATAAGTCAGGGGCTTCTCAGATCTGCTCTTCACTTTAGCATACTTATTTTTGAAATCATGCAAAATAATTTTTTACACCGCGATAACAGAATGTTAAGAACAGAGATTCACTAATTCTCATGGTTTAAAACAGCACAGAAGTGAATACAACCTTCAAGATTCGAGATTGCAACTTTTGACAAGCAACATGTCCAACATCCTCTATTTTGAAAGAAACAGATTGAAATAGACTGGCCAATTTGCGTATAATATTACTCATGATCAATGAAGCATGCAAAATTTCTTATTTGGCATCACATCACTAAAATCCTATAGCAAGTTAACTATCCAATCTTGAGATTTCACAGGGACCCCTTATAAGTTCTAAATTTAAAGAGGGACTAGACAAAACCCAGATATAGTTACAACGTTACCCTTACATATTTTATTAGCAAAGATCATATCACTACTAAGTACTAGCCTTGAAGCTAATAATGGAAATTCCTCTAAATTTTCCTCTCTCTGGAAACTTCATGCAATCAATATACAGTGCGAGAATCATGCTGATGATATATATATATATATATACCACATGTCACTTTATGGAATGAAGAGTGAGAATCCAGGTATACATCCACCCATTAAATAAAAATCTATAAAAATCTTAAAAAAAATTAAAAAAATTAACATTTTTTCAATAAATATATAATAAATATTTTTAGTTAATTATAATAACAAAATATACATAAATACGAAAGAATTAATATAAAAAATATGTATAAAATATCATTTATCAATTTTTTTTCATGAACAATTGTCGCTAGCATGGTGGTAGATATCGGTAGATGTTAACTCCTTGGATGGTTGGATTGACGGATGAAGATGGGGTTGCTTTAGTTGGTATTTGTGCAGTTTCGTATGGGTTTAGGATTCTACTTTTCTTATTTGGTTTTATAATGAAATTTACTTTTTCTTCTAAAATCATATATATATTATTTTGTTAAGTAGTATAACGTCTCGTTTTAACAAATTACTTTACAAGTAATTCTTGAAACACAAATTATAAAAATAAAATAAAATTAATAGACTAAAATAATGATACAAAAAATTTAACGTAATTCACTCTTTAATTTGAGTTATGTTTACGCGATAAACTCCAAAAAATATTTCTTTCACTAATAAAATTAATGGGTACAAAGTAAGAGATAATACAACAAATTAAGATAAATCTAAAATAGTAACACATAAATTTTCTCAAACTCACTATTTTGTCACTATCATTTTAAAATATCCTAAATATTTTTCTAAAATATTCTTTCTCACTCTCTCACACAGACACTATTTTTCATTAAAATGAAATTGTTCATTTAACTTTGCTTTGATTCTCTTCTCTCTTTTTTTGTTTTTCTAAGGTAAAAACATTGACTATTTATAGCCACGTAACTGGCTAAATTTTAGCCATAAAATATATTTATTTATTTTTATTTGATAAATTTAACAAATGTGTTTGCACCTAAAATTTTTATTTTCTTCCCAGGCGAAACCTATAAATCTCTTCCTCTTGACTACACGGAGGGCTCAACCCATCCAACAGTTAAATGACAGTATTCAAAATTCTATCTTGAAAGAATTTTAATCAACATGTCTTATCTATTTTCCTCTATATGGATCTTCTCAAGTTGTAGTAGCTTCTTCTTCATTATATCCCTAATCCAATGATATCTCACATCAATATTTTTTTTTATCTCAAATGAAGTGAGGCATTCTTTCCAAGGTGGATAACACTTTGACTATCACAAAATAACTGGTAACTGTCTTGCTACAACCCAAGTTCTTTCAAGAAATTTTTCATCCATAACAACTCTTTACATGCTTTCCTTATTGTTATAAACTCTACTTCTGTAGCAGACAATACAACATATTTTTATAACTTTGACTGTTATGACACAACTCCCTCTGCAAATGTTATCAGCTAACCTGAGTGGATTTTTTGGAATTCACATTGCCAGCCATATCTGCATCTGTGTATCCAAATAACACATGTTTGTCATTTTCAAAACATAAGCATATTTTGGAAGAACCTCAAATATGCTTGAAAATCTATTTCACTGGAGCCCAATATTAATTTCCAAGATTTGAAAGGAATCTACTCATAACTCCAACTACATAAGAAATATCTAACAATGTAGAAACCATTACATACATCATACTTCCAATTGCTGAAGAAGCATATGGAACCCTTTTCCATCTCTTCCTTATCTTTGTCTGTAGAAGGGCTTTTACTTAGAGTTTAGCTTAAAGTGATTAGCAAGAGGATAACTAATCGTTTTAGCCTTTTCCATATGAAATCTTTGAAGTACTTTCTTAATGCACTTCTCCTGTGATAATCATAATTTCTTGGCACCTCTGTCTTTAATAATACTCATGCCAAGAATTTGCTTTGTTGGCTCCAATTCTTTCATGGAAAAAGACTTACTCAATTGTTTTTTCAAGTAATTGATTCTAGAAATATTCCAGCCAACAATCAACATATCATCCACATAAAGTAAAAGAATAATAAAATCATCATCAAAGAATTTTTACACAAAAACACAATAGTTTGAAGTAGTCTTTTTGTAGCCTTACTCCCCCATAAAAGATTTAAACTTCTTGTACCATTATCTCGGTGCATGTTTTAAGCCATAAAGGTTTTTCTTCAATTTGCAAACATAATCCTCTTTTCTCTTTTGCTTGAAACCCTCGAATGCTCCATGTATATCTCTTATTTCAAGTCACCGTGTAGAAAGATAGTTTTGACATCCATTTGCTCAACCTCCAGGTTAGGACATATTTCTAACCCCAACTTAGTACGGATGGATGTCATTTTCACAACTGGTGAGAAAATCTCATCAAATTCAACTTCTTTTCTTTGGTTGAATCCCTTGACAACAAGTTTGGCTTTGTATTACAGAATAGAACTATGTTCTTCATGATTTACCCTTAATACCTATTTATTTTTCAAAGCCTTCTTCCCATTAGGTAGCTTCATCAACTCAAAAGTTTTATTCTCATGCAAAGACTTCATCTCATCTTACATGGCTTCAATCCATTTTTGTTTGGATTCGTCATCCTTGGCTTTTTCATAACATTCAGGTTCTCCTCCATCATTTAAATTTACATACTCATATGGAGGATATGTGGTATAAGGTCGTCTCAGTCTACCACTTCTTCTTAGTGGAACAAGAGAACTTGCAGGTATTAGTGCTGGATAATGAACATCATCATCTCCCTCATCTTCATAACCAACTTTTATGGAAGTATCATCTTCATCATGTGGATAGACTTGGTCTTCATCTCCAACTTGTCTTGGCATTGATGTTAAAGGAATTAATTCCAAATATAATGAGTCACCATTTGAATTGGGAACATCCATCTCCATTTTGACAATATCTTTAATGATCTCATTTTCAACAAATATAGCATCACGACTTCTTACAATTATCTTTGCAACCAGATCAATCTTGACCATAGCTAATAAAAATACACTATCTTATCTTGGCATCAAGTCTGGATCTCTCATCCTTGGGATATGAACAAATGCTTTGTAGCCAAACACTCATAAATGATCATAGGAAACATCATTTCCTAACCATACTTTATTTGAAACATCCATCTTGAGAGAAGTACAGGGTGAAAGATTCAACACATATGCAACTGTGAGTATGGCTTCACTCGATAACTTTTTAGGAAAATTTGCATGTGATAGTAGACATCTGACTCTTTTCATCAAAGTTCTGTTCATCCTTTTAGCTAAGCCATTCAACAGCGGTGTCTATGGAGGTGTCATCTAATTCTGAATACCATACTTTTTGCAGTAAGCATAAAAAGGTCATGTGTATTCTCCATCATTGTCTATCCGAATGTACTTTAGCTTTTTCTCAGTCTGTCTCTCAACTAAGGCATGAAATTATTTGAAGATATATAGCACATGATCTTTTGTCTTCAAAAGATATACCAACGTCTTCCTTAAATGATCATTAATGAAAGTCACAAAGTATTGAGCATCACCAAGTGAATTTGGCATTGGTCCATACAAATCTGAATGAATCAGATCTAAAATATTATTCATTTTGGATTGAGGGGAACTTTTGAAAACAACTCTATTTTTCTTTCCTGCTAAACAATCAACACATTTCACTAAATGTACTTCATCTATTTTGGGCAATACCTTCTTCCTGGATGGACTTGTCATACTTTTTTTACCTATATGACTGAGCCTCTTATGCCATAATTCAGCTACATTATCTTTCTCCATGGTATTTACTATGTCGATGGAGAGCTTCACTTGCATTATATATAGATTTGTATGCTTCTCACCTCTAGCCACTACTAAAAAGTCTTTTATAAGTTTCCATTTGTCATAAATGAAGGAACTATAATATCCTTTATTTGCAAGTTTGCGTATAGAGATCAAATTCAAGTGCATATCTAGAATATGCCTAACATCCTTTAGAAATAGTATGGTTTCATTCTCTATTTCCAAACAAACATCTCATTTACCAACAACCTTTGACAAGCCTTCATTTCCCATTTTAACAACACCAAAATTTGCAGGTGTTTATGATGAGAAAAATTCTCTACTCATTGTAGCACCACTATCAATCACCCAACTGGTCTTGTGTGATGCAAGATTGACAAAATATTCATCATAAACGATATTGAACTTGTTTATGGTATTCATTTTCTCATAATCATTATTGTCATCTTTCTTCATTATTTTGCCTTTGTTTGTTTCCTATTCCTTCTTGAACACCCAGAAAAATTTCTTGATGTGATCCTTCCTCTTATAGTGATGGCATTCAACATTGGAATATTTGTTTGGTTTGCCTCTGCTCTTGCCTCTGGGTTTATATTCTCTATACTGTCTCTTTCATTTGAACTCTGTGATAAAGGCTTGTGCTTCTGAATCTCTCTCATTGTTCAGTTTCTCATATGACAATAGGGCTTCTACAACAACTTCAAACTATATCTTGTCTTTCGCATAATTCAGAGTTGTTGTGAGATGATTATATGATGAGGGTAGTGATGCCGGCAATATCATAGCTTTTTTTTTATCGTCGAAACTCACATTGAATCTTGCTAAGTGAGAAATCTTGCTATTGAAATCGCTAGAATGCTACATCATGCTCACATTATCTTCCTTCCTCATCTAATATAGCTCCTTCCACAAATAAAATTTATTGGCATGGTTCTTTGACATGTACACGTTTTCTAAAGTCTACTATGTTTTTTTTGCAGTCTTGTAATTTTTTTATTCAATATTTTGCAAGACACTGTCTGAGAGATTTAGACAGATTGTATTGGTTGCAATCTCATCTATCTCCTCCCATTATTCCTCAGTGACGGTTACTGGCTTCTTTACTTTTCCTAGTAACGCTTTATGGACTTTCTATTGAACGAGAATATCCTTCATCATCCTTTGTCATAAAGAGAAATTATTATTGCCATCAAATTTCTCGATATATACCTTCTGACTTGACATTTTTTTTCGTTATGTTTCTTTTTCTACAAATAAATACGCCTTGAACTTAATAAAATCTTTTCTAATGTGGCAGGTCAGTCTATGCTACAACCACAAAGCATAATAAAAAATTTACTAAACCAACTCCGACACTAGTTGTTGGGGCACAGCGAGTAAAAATAAAATAAATTCAATAGAGTAAAATAATGATACCAGATATTTAACATGATTCATCATTTAATTTGGGCTTCGTCTACGAGATAAATTTCGATAAATATTTCTTTCACTAATAAAATTAATGGGTACAAAGCGAGAAACAATACAATAAATTGAGATAAATCTAAAATAGTAACACATCAATGTTTCCCAAACTCACTATTTTGTCACTCCATTGTTTGAAAAATATCTCAAAAAATTTCTTTCATTCTGTCACACACAAATTAAACACTATTTTTCATCGAAAGAAATTGTTTATTTGGCTTTACTTTGTTTATCTTCTTTTGGTGTATCTCTCTCGAGTAAAAACATTGACTATTTATAGACAAAATGATATATCACTTATATGGCCAAAAATTGGCCATGTAATTAGCCAAATTTTAGTTACAATTTTTTTATTTTTTTTTATGAATTTATCAAATAGTTGCACTTAAATTTTTTTTTCCTTACATATGTGCAAGACCTACAATCCCATAAATTTAAAGATATGAACGTTAACATATTTAAAAATTAAAATTTTAATTTTTTTTTTAAATTAATGAAAATATTAAGTTGAGATAAAATGAATTATTAGATTGGGCTAATTCATCCAGTGAAATGATTTGTTGAATATATTTGTTTGATAGACAGGTAAATGTCTTTATCACCGTAAATGTAGTTAAAATGTATAAGCACTAAGTCAACGAACCCCATGTTGTTATTCCTAATTTGATTGCAAGAAATTAATGGAATATATATATATCAACTCTAGCAGTAGCAGCTCAAATATTACCAAACTAACCTCAAGCTCTTCTTAAACTCTTTTTTCTTACCCTACCTTTAAACTTTGAAATCTAAACTCCTGTATAGAGATTCAATGGAGGAAAATAGAGATAATCTGTTTAGTAATTTACCAGATGAAATCCTTTGCCACATCATTTCTTTTCTTCCTTCTGATACTGCTCTTGAAACTATCTTAGTTTCAACTAGGTGGAGACACCTATGGAACTTGGTTTTAATCCAACAAGGAACTTTAGAATGCATTCTCAATGCATTTACTCATTTCTTAACCCAATTTCAAAAATTTGATCCATTAAGACATCCCCGGCACCTTCAATTTCATTTCGGCGAAAGTAGAATCTTTTTAGCTACCATTGCACCCAACAACAAAGTTCAATTGGAGTTCACAACTGAAGAGAAAGGCTTGCCTATGCATTTTGAATGGAAGTTGCTTCTAAATGACCAAAATGTTGTTACCCACAAGCCATGTCATTCTACTTTCTTTGTCAAATCTCTACATCTAAAATCAGTTTGTTATCTCACCAAAGATTCAGTTTCTTCTATAGTTTCAAATTTGCAGTTTCTTGAAACTTTGAAAATTGTTGAATGTAAAGGTTTGCAATCTTTACATGTTGAGTCAAGTCCAAAGCTTTTAAATTTGGTCATTTTCAACTGTCCAGATTTAAAATCTATCTGCTTAAGATGTTTTAAGCTTCGATCATTTCGATATAGAGGTCAGCTCCCAAAGATTTTGCCTGAATATCATTTTAATCTGACAGATGCCATGTTTGTTTTTAGGCAAGATCCTAGCCAGAACTGCTGTATTAATAGTCATGAGTTTGATCCTACTCTATTAACTATAAAAAATACTCAAGTTCTTACATTATGCAGGTGGATTTTTGAGGTATGTTTCATGAAATTTGTAGCTATGAATTAAAAATTTTGAATTTGTTTCTTGTTAGATTATTATAAAAGTTTTATCTTTTATATTAATTGTTGCAGGTACTAATTTGGCCTTCAATTTTACCTTTAGAAGAGACCTTCAGATTCTATAAGCTTAAAGAGTTATGGTGGATTGACAATCTTAAGGAAGATGGATCTTACAACTCTAATGCTTTATTTTCCTTGTTAAAGATATGTCCTGCCTTAGAACATCTATTTTTAACTGTAGGTTACTTTCACTAAATTATATGAACTTTATTTTCTCCTTTTTCAGACCTGTTTGGATGTGCTTTCTTAGAATTGAATTTCAGATAAGTATTTTGATGTTTGATTTAAAATTATTATAAGTGATTTTGCTTTAGTAATTATTTGAGAATGAAACATGCATTCAAAACTATTTCTTCAATATTTTTCAAAATTCTAAAAGCACTTCTCTTAAAAATTGGCATAGATAATCGAAAGTGTTTTGACTCATTTTAGAGCACTTTCAACAAAAGAGATGCAATTATAACAAGGTCCAATATCTCAATTATTTTTGCTGAGTTTATCTATTAATATATAATCCTTAAAATCTTAAAGAATATAACTTTTGTATCTGTCAACTTAATGCAGATTGATCCTGAAAGCTACTTCATGCCAAGCATAAGTACCGACATCAAGAGAGTAAGCAAATCTACAAAACTAGAACATCTCAAATTGGTTAAGTTTGAGGGATTTACAAAACTAGAGGATAGAATTTCACTGCTAAAACATATGAGAGAGCTATTTAAAGGAGAGCCTGTTATCATAGAGGCATCAAATGGGACATGCCTGCTAAGTTTTGTCAACAAACCAGCATATACTTCGCAAGAAAAGAAGAATTTAGATTATATCTTCAGAGAAGTGGGATATATCAAAGAAAAATTTCCTAAACATTCTTCAATTTTCCTCTCTTGATTCTAATGTACATACACTAAAATGCTCGATGAATAAAGTAAATTTTATGGTTCATCTTATAGTTTTGTAATAAGAGTAACTTATCGTTGGATCAAATCGTAAGTTAAAGTTACACTAATATATTTTATCTACACTTTATAGCACATGTGACAAAATTTTATTAAAATTTCATTGAGTTGAATTGTGACATATAATCATTACTTGAAAAATATTTTAAAAAAAGTTCAAAGTCCACGTAATATGTAGAGATTATATTCTAGAAAACGTAAACTTCAAAAGCTTTATTCGTTTAAATAAAAAAAATTGTAGTAAGATATTGTGCGATAATCAATTTTGTAAGTTTTTAGTTTTGATATTAATAATTGGTATAAAGTGACTAAAATATATATCTTATCAAATTAAAATATAGGTTAAATTTATGATACAATAAATTTTTTTTAATCTATCAATATTGCTTTAGGTGCTTAAAAGTTATGATTGTTCTCGTTATTATAAATAACCAACAGAATTAAAAGATGTGAATTTTTTCATGTGTTAATTAACACGTGAACATAATAAATTTAACAACTCACAAACACACAAAATGAACACATACAGCATGACCCCATTGGCACCCTTGTTTGAGGATCACATCATGTGAAAGGAAAAGAAATATAATGATTAGGATTACATAGAGAAAATTTCCAATAGGAAATTGAAATAGAAGAAAATTCCACTAATTTTTTAGAAAGACAATATATCTAGCTCTTTCTATTCCAAAACAATTGAAACAATTACAACAAAAGTATAAGTTAAAAAGATTTAAAAGTCATTTCTGGCAAGAGGTACATTATCACTCTCACCAATGAAGATAGTTTCATAGACAATTGCTGCAATGGCAGCTCCAATGAAAGGACCAGTCCACTAGACCCAATGGTGGCCAACCAACCGGCTTCATAGATGCACAGAAGTACCAAACGAGACCTCCAGGTTCATAGATGCACCTTCAAAAGCACCATCAGCCAAGATGTTGGCACCAACTATGTTACCAACTGCAATTGGGACAGTTAAGCTTACATTCCCCTTCTTTGGATCCACTGTTGTGGCATATGCTGTGTAGACTAGTCCAAGTGTCATTACTATTTTAGTGCATTAATTCCATACTGACACTGCTCAGGATAATGCAAATGCTGAAGTTTCCTGCATTTATCACTTGACAAACTTAGTCAATTGGATGTATTTTACATTTGATTATTTTTAAGTTGAAATTTTGGTTAGATTGTTTTAATGTGTAGAGTTGGTCAAATTATATTATGTTTTAGAGTTAAAGTGTCAAATGTAAATTGTATTTTCTAGAAGCTTTTCTTCTTACCGATCCACCGGTGGCAAAGTTAAGTAGAAGACAAGCAACAATAGGACAAGAATCTTGTTTGATCTGTCATGGCAGGTACATGTAAAAGTATTGATCCAGGTACATGTTATTTTTGTCTTAAATTTAATTCATTGTTATAATAACCATGCTCTTGGTTGTCCGTAGGTGTCACCGTTAGACTTTTAAGTGGGTTTTTCTTTGATTAATGAAAAACTTTATTCATAGTAAAAAAAAAAAAATTTACTAACAGAGTGAATAAGATTTGTTTTTTATTTGATAACATATTTACACATTTTAATTTTTTATAATTAAAATTATAATTATTTTTATAAATTTGATATTTTTTTATAAAAATAATCTTAATCGATAAAACATCTATAGATAATATTTATTATAATATAAAAGATGTAGTTGACTATTAATATTATTATTATATATAAGTATAATTATATATAAAATTATACTTTTAATAATAAAATATAAAATACTTAAAATAATTAGGTTAAATTTTTAATTATATTGTAATTTTATATTAATATTAAAAATTAAAAATTAATATTGATATTTTAAATAAGAATTATATTAAAATTTATTTTTTTAAAATTAAATATATTTTATTAAAAATAAGAATACTGTTTAAAGTATGTATTTTATTATCAAAATATATTTAAAATTAATATAAAATGATTACCGACTCCTGGGTGACCTTACAACTAACAATTCTAGAAAGAGATGCCACGTGTGTGGATCTGATTAATTAAGCAAAGCGATAAAGAGAAGATTTAAGATTACGAACCTAGGTGAGGTTTATTGGGATGAAATTAAACATGAAATGATTAGTTGTACCAAAATTCTTTGGGAATTGTAATGCGCTTATGAAAAAAAAAGTGTAAATATCATTATTACACCTTCCCTATTTACTGATTACTTTTTTTTTTAATTTCTCAACAATATATATATATATATATATATGTGTATGTGTGAGAAAAAAAATGTAAACATCATTACACCTCCTCTCATACAGAAGCTTTGCAGCCTACTTCCTGATTACATTTTTTTTTAATATATATATTCATAATCTAGTATTATCATAAAATATATTTTATTTTATTTAATTCTAATCTTAAAGCAAACATTACAATAATAATTTCTATTTTTATTATTAATGGAAAACAAATACACTAATAATAACAATTTTTTTATTTAATTCAATTATAATTATAATTTTATTATTTTTTTATTTCACTAACAAACATGCACTAATTCAATTCACTTTGATTGATGGATTAATAACATTTCATATCTATTTTTATTATTTTATATCCAATTAATTAAATTATAACATTTAATACATACAAAATATAAAAATCAAAAATCAAAATCAAAATCAAAATTAATCGAAAATAAAATACTATTACGTAAGTTACTAAATCAAATGCAAAATTGATACTTATGTCTATTAATTAAGTTTATTTAATTTGATTCTTATACAAAATTTTCATTAAATTTTTAATATTAAATTTGATTCAAAATCATGTATTCTTTTTAAAATTTCCTACCAGTCAAATTTTCATATATATACAAGTGTATCAATTTTCCTTTTAGACAATTTTATCAAACTTTTTTTTTTTTGCTTTAATTAAACAATCACTTTTCCAGAATTCATTTTCCATGAGTTTATCAAACTTTTTTACTTTAATTAAACTGACACTCTTCCAGAAGTTAACATAAAAAAAATTAAATCATTAATTTTATCATATTATGAATTCTTTTATAAATAATACTCTTATAATCTTAATTTATATATTTCAAACATAAAAAAATTATGAACACAATAATTCTTATTATTTTTAGAATTCTAATCAATTTATTTTAATGATTTAATATTTTAATCAATGTTTTATTAACCTATTAATCATATAAGTGTCATAATTTTATTTTTATTTACATAAATAACAAAATGATTAAAAATTAATCAATAATTTTATGGTACATAAACACTCATAGTAATTTATTATTGTGTGTAAAATAAATGTGTAAAAAATAAACTCTAATTTATTGATTGTAAACTATATTCCTCTAATTCATAATTTCATTAGAATTCTTCATTTTAAAAAATATATGTAATATTATATATATATTATAAATGGTTTATACAAATAATTTTATGAAATGATTTCAACTTTTAAATAAACACAAACTAATTACATATGTACAATAGTTAAAAGTAAGATATGTTTTTTTTTTCAAAATATTTATGTTTGAAAGTTAAAAGTTTTATTAAATTAACATAATTGGTCAATCTTGAGACAGTCCAATTAGAATGAGATAAATGGAAATGAGTAATGTTACCTTGTTGGGATTTGAAACATAAGACAATGCGCCTCAATGTCGAGCTTTCAAGTGAGACTCTCTCAACTTGCTTGGGATGAATATATCTCTTATAGTCAATAAAATGGGGAGGATGTGGAAATATTTTTTTTAAATCCATGTAATTGCTATTCATTGAATATAATTTTTTAAATTTTCATCGATTAGAGTTTCAAAACCTAGATACTTATCATCAAATGAGAATGAAAAATATTATACTTATTTATTTTCAAGAATTTTTAAAATTATTTTTACAGGAATAAAGTTAACAAAATGTTTATAAAATTAGTTCTTGTAATTTTATTCTTGAAAAAGTTTCTACTAATAATATCATTATGTGTTCAAATGTTGGTAGTCATTATTACTATGTATTTACTTCTTATAATATACTTTGAATATATATTTTATTTTCATTAATATTTATTAATATTAAATTTAAACATTATCACATTATTTGTTTCAATTTATTTATATGAGTGTAAATTTTATTTCTATTAAGTTAAAGAGTAACAAAATTAACAATACCCTCAAATATGAAAATATTTACAAATATAGAATTCTGTATTGTCTTATTTGTGATTTGTTCTCTTTTAAAAGTTTGATTCAAATGAACAATATTTTTAACACTATTAATGTTTATTATCCTTTTATATTAAATTTTATTCTATATTATTACTTAAAAAGTTTTTTCAAATATAATTTTGTATTTTTTTTCTTTCTATTTTTTAATTGATAATTTTTTTATAGGAATTAATATATATAGTCACTGCGAACTAAAATATGATTTTATATTCAAATTTTTATATAACTGAAATAAAAGATGATTGAAATTTAAAAATTACATGTATGTGTGTGCATTTAACTACTTTACATACATACACCTATATATTGATCACCCAAAACTGCTATTTTTTTTCTTTCTAATTTTAGGTAACTTGTTTCTATTTTTTTTTATTTAATTAAAATTAAAAGAATTTTTATTTAAAAATAAATAAATATTAAGAAACGAATGCATTTGTTACATTTTAAGGTTTTTTTTATGTTGCCTTTTTTAATATTTTATAGCAACTAAATATTCTTCTTCTTTCACTCAAACATAACGTAAAAATTAATTAGTAAAATTTATACTTTTTTTTCTTATTTTAATTAAAAAATATTGATATTTGTTAAAAAAAAATCATTAATCAAAGTTTCTTCTAATATTATTTTGAAAAAAAATAATGCAAAAAATTGCACTGTTAACTTTTTTTAAAAGGATAAGTGATATGCACCAATGACACATTTTATCATGTATTGTAATTTAACTTATAATTTAGCCAATAAATTCTCACAGCACGCTTTATATCTGTCAATTTATAATGATGCATTTGAACGAACTGAATTCTTCAAATAGAATCAATACTTTTTTTATTTTTCTTATAATAATTCAAATTAACAAGTAGCAACAACTAAATAAATAATTGAGGAATTAATCCTTAAAAAGTAATGTAATAATCTTAACATAAATAATAAACACTGATCAATTGTTAACATAAAGAGGTGAGGGATTTTATTGCTTATGGACAGGTGTTGAACATTCAAAATAAGGCAAGGAAAATTAGGGATTCGGATTCCAGCCCAGCAAACAAATTGGGGTTAGAAATCCAGCTACTTGACAACCCTCTAGTGGATGGACAAGCACCTAGTGAAAACATGTGTAATCGGCCTAACTCAATTGAGAACGAGCAACCAAGCTGAAACACACAACACTTGCACTTCCTAACACATTAGCCTTCATCAGGTGCCCAATGTGAAGTTTACTAAGCCTAATAAGTAATAATATAATATGTCCTTGAGGGAAGGAATCATGGGACAATGTTAAATTATGTACAGATGATATTTATTGAAAATGAATACATTTCTGAAAGGGTGCAGACCCCAAACAGCCCTTGACTGAATGAGAATGTTGGTTAGGTGAAAAAATACTAGCTTAAAAAAACTCATATTGACTAGCTGAAAGAAAGAGATAATAACTCAATATTTTTTCACAATAAATTCACCCAACAAACAATGCTGCAAGATAATTATTGTTGGTTTAAAGGACATTGGTGGAGTGCGGCATATAGATCAGGAGAGTTTGGGTGGTATAGTAGTTGACTACATTACAAAACTCTTGAACTCCTCAATGGTAGAAAGCTATGACTCTATTCTACGATGTGTTCCTAATCGTATGATAGATGCATAAAATGTCCACCTCACCAAACTTGTTATTGATGTTAAGTCTTTGTTATTTTTTAAAAAAATAATAGCACATTTTTTCTAATGATATAGTATATGTTGTAAAGTGTTTTTTAGATATAGCACATTGGTAATTATTATGAATTATAGTTATATTATTTTACTGTCCAAAGTTACTAACCTAAGAATCATGTTTAGACTTATATCAATTAGTCTTTTAATGTTCTATACAAAATAATTGTCAAAATATTAACTAAATGGTTGAGTGTAGTTATTTCTTATGTGATTGGTACTATATAAAGTGCTTTTGTTTCGCGTGGACTTATAACTGATAATATCCTAATAGCCCATGAGTTAATACATGCCTTGGTTTAAGTTAATACATGCCTTGGAAAACCGTAAAAGGAGTAATCAATAATTTATGACCATATAAGTAATACTTATGACAAGGTTGAATAGACTTTATTTAAATTATGATACAAAAACTTGAATTTAGTGATTGCTAGATCATATGGGTGATGACTTGTGTTTCTACCGTGTCATATTAGTGCATAATCAATGGTAAGCCAACTAGTTTCTTCAGGCTTAAGAGAAGACTACAACAAGGTGATCCATTATCGTCGTTTTTTTTTCTCATTTATGCCGATTTCTTTTCATGTCTTTTGTAGGAGGAGGAGATAATTTATTAGTAGGCTAAAAGTATGTAGGTCAAGCCCATCTATTTCTCATTTTTTATTTCCAGATGATTCCCTAATTTTTTGCAAGGGTTCTATAGATGAGGTAGAATGATTAAAAAATGTCCTCCATGAATATGAAATTATATCTGGTCATATGATTAACTTTGTAAAATCAAATATTTTTTCCAGCTCTAATACCATAATAGCTAATAAAAATTTGATTCAAATTTATCTAGGCATTGGAGTCACCCTGGATTCGACAGATATTTAGGGCTTCCCACTTTGTATAGAAGAGAGAAGTGGGTTCAAATTAATTATATTATGAACAAAGTACATCAAAAGTTTTATAATTAGTCTTCTCGATTAATCTTTCTCTAATAAAGAGGTCCTTTTAAAGTCGAACGCATATGTTATGCCCAACTATGTCATGCAATGTTTTGTTTTGTGTCTGGTCTATGTGTTGATATTGAGAATGCTATGTAGAATTTCTAGTTAGGGTCATTACCTAGCTCTAGGAAGATTCACTAATTGTCTTGGAAGATCTATATGTTTTCAACCTAGACATCGTAGCTAAATAGTGTTGGCGAATTCTCTTGTACTATGACTTTCTATTAGCTAGGATTTATAAAAGTTGATATTATCGCTTTGGGACATTCCTTTCTGTTGGTGGGCTCCTCCCCTTCATGAGCTTGACGTAGATTTTTGGAGGCCCGACAGGTGTTTGGAGAAAGTCTTAGATATAAGGTTCATTCTGATCGTGTCATAAATGTTTGGGAAGAAACTTGGATCCCTAGCATCCTAGGGTACCAACCATATTTTCCCCATGCTCTTTGTGTAAATTAGGTCAGTGGTCTCTTGTTGGAACATAGCAGGAAATCAAATGAAGCTAAGATACGTCTGGTTTTTCCAACTGATATAACTAATTGTATTCTAACTACACTAGTGGTGGGGACCAGTGTGGCATTTCTCTTTAGTGGAGTCTACTTTGTTCACTCTACTTATGCATCTACTTGTGCGATGGTGGGATGGCCACTTTTGAACACTCATAATGCTAATTCTTTCGATCAATGTCTTTGGAAATCAGTGTGAAAAATAAGTATGGCCCTTAAGGTTTGACACTTTGTCTAAAGGTGTCTTCATAAAGCAATTGTTGTGCAATGGTCCCTTATGTAATGATGGTGTTTTCTTGAGGTAGAGCCCTACCCCTTGTGTAGCTCATATGTGAAAATTATGACACATCTATTAGTTAGTTGTCCTTGTGTGAGCATTATCTTACTTGCATAGTGCTCGTCTTTTTCCTTTGGCCAATGAGATCATAGCATGTAGGGCTGAACATCGGTTCGAAACTACTTATTTTAAGGTAATCTAAATCTGAATCCGATACACTGTAAATGTCAATCAAAACAAATCTGAATCCGAATTCGATCAGATTGATCGGATCGGATAGGGTTAAAATCATAATTTCAACTTATAAAATGAAAAAATTAAAAAAAATCATATAACTTTATAATATGATTAAAAATAGTTCAATAAAAATAATTCAAAAGAAAAAAAACTAAATACCATTTACATCATTTAACTCCAAATATCTATAATAATAATTTAACTCCAAAAAATTTGATATTAATTACATAATTTAATTTTCTCTCAAGTATGTTTCAAAGCCTAAAATGTAAAATCTAGCAGCAAAGTCCATGTATTCTTTAGAAGACTTGAAAGTTTCAATGGCATCTTTAGGAGCATCCTTAAACTCATCAATTAATTTCTAAATAATGATTTTCTTTTCAGTTACACGAGTTTTTAATGAGTTAGAATCATGCATTGCCTTTTCTATACTTTCTTTAAAGGTTCAGATAAGCAGTCTGATCCAAAGATACCTTCCATTTCAGTTTCTTGTTGACACAAAAAAAAAATAACTTACTAACACAAACCTTCAACTTCAGATTTCAATACATCAACAATGAAAGCAAAGGAAGCACAAGTGGAGTTTAGCTTCTAAGAAAATTCAACAGGACACTCAAGAATTAGCTTCTCTACACAAGGCTTAATCTTTGCTACGTTCGGATTTGAAATATTTTTGATCTTCTTCAAATTTAGAGTTGAATTTGATACGTCTTTTTCATGACCTTTGTCCAATTTTCTCTTGATTGTCATCTTCTAACCTAAACATACATGTTTAACTAATCAATGCCTTGAACAACTTGTGTCAATAAGTTATAAACTTCAATGAAATATAAAACCAAGACCTGGAATTGAGTTACAGATAGGCGAAGAGAAATATAAACTTTGATGAAATATAAGCAGCCTGATAATGTGAAAGTAAACATAATGCTTCTGGCGAGTAATCCAACATGATTTTCAACTAAGGTAACATTAGATGATATATAATAATAACAAAGTAAAGCTTGCATACACTGTGACAATGGTGGAGTAATACGAACAATGTTGCTATTATCTGAATCAACGACAAAGAGTTCCCCATCTTCAGAAATGCGAATTTTACGAGGAACAACTCCAATGTCATTTCCTTCAACTACAGTCTCAACCAAGTATCCATCCTCAAATTGGAGATAATTCCCATCTGCAGGTCAACATAGGAGACAAACGCTACTAAGTCCAATAGGCATTGCCTCAAAAAAAAAAAGTGTAAAAGATTAAGCAAATGCAAAGTTAGGGAAATTACAAAACAAAAAAGAAAATAATTATCAAAAATTACCTGAATCTTGGAGGCTGACCTGGTCCATTTAAGAAGATAAGACAAGTGCTTTATCAATTGTCCTGAGCAATCAAAATTGGTTGTAAAACAATCAAATGGATTAAAATTAGTGTGGAATGAAAAATTCCCACCAATTAAACAGAAAGCAGGAACCAAAAACTAATCAACACAAAATCCTTAACAGAGAGAAAACCCTTTTGGATTATAACAGTATGAGGAATAAGAATCTACGCAAAAGTGGTGACATAATCGCATATACAAGAAGTTGAACCACGATAACTGGAGAAAATTTTCAAAAAAATAAACATGCCCATCACCTAAAAGTCAAAAACAGATCAATAGATTCAACTCCCTGGAGAAAGTGGAGATAAATAGAGGTAAAGAACAAGGTGAAAGGTACCTGCAACGGCGTGAGCTTGAGAGAGTGTTGCGACGTCGAGTCGATTATGAGAGAGAGAGAGAGGGGGGCCTGAAACTTTCAGTAGATTAAGGTTTGTTATTTGTATCGTGAGACTGAGAGACAGAGCTCTGAAATGTAATATAATATGTTTAATATATTATATTATATTATTATATATATTTTTAAATAATATATTAAATATATGAAATTTTATTGAATTTAAATATTTTTAATCTGAATTTAAATATGATATACCTATTATCAAAAAGCTATTTCATTTCTTTGAATTTAATCAGATTTTTTAATTTGATTAGTGTTGATTTTCTTCTTATTTGAAGGAACTCAAGTGAAATCTACATGGTTTAACAGCATATGGAGTAAAAAGAGGATAATTATGTTATTTCATTGATTCATTAATAAATTCATTTAAGATTTGCTATAAGTAAAAATTAGCAGATAGAAAAACATGTGCAACAAAACAACAGCTACACCAGAAAAATTGAGAGCAGTTTTTCAGTTTTTCAGTTTTTCAGTTTTTTAGTTTTTCAGTTTATCCTTCTTCAACAAATCTTTATCAAATGTTCCGATTGAAGATCGTTTATGGTTCGATTAAGTTGAAATTTTATAGGCAGGTTCACAACTCAAGACTCGTTAATCTATACGGTGGGATTTCTTCATTGGCTCATCGGTTTCGGAAAATCTGGGCTTCAACAAATCTTTATCAAATGTTCCAATTGAAGGTCGTTTGTGGTTCGATTAAGTTGAAATTTTATAGGCATGTTCACAACTCAAGACTCGTTAATCTGTACGGTGGGATTTCTTCATTAGCTCATCGGTTTCGGAAAATCTGGGCCATGAACAGTGACTACGAAATTGGGTTAGATTTCTCCATTTTTTCTCTAAATAATTGTTAATTTTCAAGAAGTGTATTCTTGATGATGTTGTTGATTGTTTGCCTCTAATTTTACCTAGAGAGAACTGTTTATAAAATTGTTTCTTGATAGTGAAAGTTTTGGAGACAAGTATCGTGGTTGTTTCTTTCTTACACCAAGAAAGTTTTTCCACGTAAATTGATTGTGTTAATTTTGTGCATATTTTTCATTTTAAACTCTATTTATTTGTTTCTAAAAAGATTCACACAAAGAAGGAGAATAGATTTAATTCCATTATTTAGAACTTGATTAAGTTTATATTGAAATTGTGATTCTTCGGACAATTAGATATTTTGTCCAATCTTAATAAATAACACGTTTATATTTTAAAAAAAATTCTTTAAGTGGTGACAATTTGTTAGCTTAAGTGATCCTATTATTTTACATTTGGAAGGAGCAAAATGTTTTCTTCTTTTATAGAGTAGTGTTTGATCCATGTTCTAGTTTGGATTCGACATAATTAATGATTAGTTCTTAAAGCTTTTTGGTAACATATTGGTTGTCTTAGTTGTTGAAGTATTAATGACCCGTTTGGTTTTATTGCTACGTTATTATTGAATTATGTGATTGAAGTCATAATACTCTTTGTAATGATATACACTTTTTTTTTATGATTCATTAATAAAATCAATACTCCCTAGTTTGATTAAACAAAAAAAAACAATCGATTAGCTTCGACCAATTACACTCCTTGTACCCTGTCTTTTGGGACTTTAACAAAAATGCCATAAATGAGATTTGACATGTGAGGCAGACAAATAGAATTGCTTTCGTTCAAACAAGAAAACAAAAAATAAATCAATTTTACAAATAACATATCTGCTTTAATACAGTGATAATTAATGTAATAAATACTTATAATTAAAATAATATAATTTATTTTTTATTTGTATAATTAAATATCATATCTGATAATATTATAATTTTAATAAATAAACTTTTTCTTTTACAAAACACCAAAAAAATTCTTCTTTAAAAAATTTCGAAAAATGGAATTGCTTTCATTCGAACAAAAATTTATAAGATGTTAAAAACTGAATCCTCGACCATTATAATTTTTAATACACTTTAAAAAAGTCAATATCTTGCCCCAAATAAGTTAGTAAATGCTTCATTTGTTCTAGGAATCCATTTGTTCATTATTATTATTTTATAGTTTTACAAAACATTGAATTAAAAAAAATAAAAACTAAAAAACCAATGAAATCTATATGCCCGCAGGCAAATCAAGGAGCAATTACAAAATATCAGTGTAAAAGTGTATAAGAAACTAGTTATCTAAAGCCGAACCCTTCTCAACAAAAAGCGACTTCGATATTTTAGTAATAAATTTATTAAACAAAAAATATATATTATAAAATTAATAACCCTTATATTTGATAACATATATTTAGTAATTTTCAGATTTTTTTTAAATTAAACTAATTTATAGAATAACAATTTTATTTTTATAAAAATATTTATTATTTTATATTTTTTATCCATTTTATGAGAAAAACTATATCTACCTTCGCAATCATATGAACGTACTCTTTCACTATCATCTCATTTTTTTCTTCCACTGATCATTCTTAATTGTTTGTTTGTTAAGTAAAATTCAAAAATATAATTTTTATTGAAATTAAAATTAGACAATTATCAACTCATTTAAAATATAATAGCTTACTGTATAAGCCCATTTTCTCCCATCTTCTTCACTCTTTTATATTTTTTCAACCAACTTTTGTTAGATCAAAATCACTTTAACTTAAAATTTAATCAAATATATGACCTAATAATAATCTCAATTAAAGACACAGATGAATACTTAAAATGAATTGATAACAACATATTCAATAAAATAAAACAATTTTTTATTGTTTTGCAACAAATAATAAAACTTAATGATCGACATGAAAATAAAACGATATTATAATACATAGAAAATGACGAAGATTGACGATAATTATTAGAATAATATATTTGTTTTCGTAATGAAATGAACAAATAACAAATATTTTCATAAAGATAAAATTATCATTTTATAATTTTTTTAAAATTAGACTATGGGTGTATATTTTATTAAATGTTTTTTTAAATTAGACTATTGGTGTATATTTTATTAAATGTAGAAGCCACTAAAAATAAATATAAGCCGTAGCACATTCAACAACTCACCAAACAGGCAAAAATGAATACCCTTAAATAATTTCACCCTTCATATATTTACTACAGTTTTAAACCATCCCTTCTTTTTCCTCGTTTCGGCATTCTACAGAGTCAACGGAACCTGCACCAAGTAAATTTTTTTCGTCCTCCATATTGTTGACAGAATGAAGTCAGACAAGCTGCACTAAGATCTTTAGAACGAAATCCACCCCACCAGTCAGATTTCGAGTAAGTCCCCCCACCTTCTTTCTGATCGAAAAATGAAATGGATACAACATAGGGACAAGCACGTGCTAAGCTCATGCATGCCCCGAAAGAATAAGCAACTAGCCCAGACAGAATGGCCTCAAAGGACTGCCACCCAAATCCTACTCCTACATCCTATTGTCTGAACAATAGAACTGTTACAGCCTCTACATTCCTACCACTTACCTCACCGTATAAAGACCTTCATAAAGGTCATCAGTTTCATTCACCCGTCCCCTTGGAAATCCTCATCGGCAGATATGAAAGGATACCGCCACATGATCAAGAAAAGTCCAGCATTTCAGGATGGGAGAATGAGAACTATAAAAATGAGCCAAACATTAGTTCAAAAAATATGTACTCATCCTACATAAGTCGATGCCGCAAGCCCTTCGAGAAGTTAGGTTGCATCAACCTGACATATAGACCATTCTTTGCCACCAAAGAATCGTGGGTTCCCTCCTCCACAATTCGCCCTCCATTAAGAACCACGATATTGTCAACATGCTTCATCATCGCAGCTCTATGGGCTATCAAAATGGTTGTTTTGTTCCCCATGATCAGTGTATCAAGGGCCTCCTGTATGACACGGCTCGACTCAGACTCAATAGATGAGCTTGCTTCATCCAATAATAGAATAGGTGCATTTTTCAGCACAACACGAGCAATTGCAATTCTCTGCTTCTGTCCAGGAGTCAGGTCTACACCCCTCATGCCCACATGTGTGTCATAACCATGAGGCAAGCTGCTGATAAAATGGTGGGCATTTGCAATTCTTGCGGCCTCCTTCATCTCTGCTTCACTAGCATTATGCCGTGCATATATGATATTTTCCCTTATGGTGGTTGAGAAAATAATCGGTTCCTGCTGGACAATACCAAGATGGTTCCTCAACCATCTCAAATTATAAAGTTTCAAATCTCTCCCATCCAGTAAAACCTGACCAGCAACTGGATCAAAGAATCTCTCAATCAAAGATATTATAGTGCTCTTTCCTGATCCTGAAACTCCAACCACAGCAACAGTTTGTCCCCCATTAACTTTGAGACTGAAATTGCTCAATACCAACACTTCTGGCCGAGTTGGATAACAGAAATCAACATTCTTCAACTCAATGGTGCCATAAACATTGAGTGGCTTCATTGCTGAATTATCATCTGGATCAATCTTAGGCACTCGATCAATAATTTCGAACACTGAAACAAGAGATTTCCTGCGCTTAAGAATATAAGGAGCCAATCCAAAAGGCTCCACCAGGGCAAATGTTGCGAAAGAAAAAACCATATATTCCTGGAGAGCAGTAGGTAGATCCATATACCTATTTTTTACCAAGACGGCAGTGTACCATAGAAGAAGGGCATTGCAGGCAAAAAGAAGAAACTGTGAAAAGCCAAATGCAAAGCCAATAGCCATTCCATGAAAAAAACTCTGCTTAAATATTTTCTTCAGCTGCAATCTGTAGAGCTCCATTACCTTGTTACCCGCACAGAATGCCACCACAGTATATATATTTCTAACAGCATCCTCAAGAACCAAAGATGCCTTTCTATGCATTTCTTGGATGCCTTTTGAAAATCCAGCTAGCCAAAGTTTCTGCAAAATTTATGTCAAAGTAAGATGAGTTTTTTTGTTTGGGGGGGGGGATTCCAAAATGCATGCACCAACGTCAACAATAAAACCATAAAATACCCAATTTCTGTTCCCTGGAAGATTAAAAAAAAAAGTCATTCGATGCAAGGCGAGAAGTTGAAAATATAAATTCACCCATATTCTATTTACTTCAGCCATCACAAGGATTAATAAGGTTATGTAACAACAAAATTAAACGTCTAGAAGCGACAATATCACCAAGATGTCCTGCAGCATCTGAAAAGCACAAAGTTATAACTGTTTCCTATTATACTACCCATTTTCCCATAACTGGTAAAGGTTACTATAAACTCGAACCTTGTAAAGACTAGTCAAAGTTTTAACACAAGTTACCAGGCAAGGCAAGCATAGTTTTTCCTTTTGATCTCTAGAGACAAAAATCAGAATGCTTCACTTACTGCCATCAGACAGGGCAATGGAACGGTTCCAAGTTTGTAAAGGTATATAGAGATTGATTCATCAGAGTGTAAGAACAAATAAGCACCAGAACTTGATTCTCAGAAGAATATGAGTAAATTATCTTCAAAACCAAGTAGACAAGATAAAAAACCTGTGCAATTGCAGATATAGTTAGAACTGGAATGGTTGCTAAAGCCACAAGTGCCAATCGCCATTGCAGCAACATCCCAATTAGAACAGCCACAACCACGGCAGTACTGTCCTGTATAAATATGGACAGCCGGTTACTAAAAGCAGCTCTCACAAATGTGGCATCATTTGCCAAGCGCATGGATAACGTGTCAGCACTATTTTCCTCTTCATCGAACCATCCAACTTCATTGTGCAACATTGCTGTCATATCATGGAAGTAAACACGATAAATCGCTAGACAGAAAATTTCAGAAAACTGCAAAGAAGTTAAAAAAAATAGCCATGCACCTGAGAACATCATTCTACGAATCCGTTCGGTCATTTTTTCCCCCATAATACCAAAATAGAAGTGCTGCAAGAAGTTGGCAACAACTGTCACTATACCCATGCAAGCAATGATCAGGCACCATTTATCTACTTCCTGCTTTAAATGATGATCTTCATCGACTCTATAGTATGTTGTCACTATCAGAGCAATAACATAAGCAAGAAGAGGGTTAAAAGATCCAAAAATAGCAGCACCAATGCTGCCCAACACAGCATAAAGCCATTCTGCAAAACTAAGCTGTGTTAGCCTCCATAGTGATGGTGGCTTCTTATGCTGTGAATCCTTTGCTTCAATCATTTTCATGGGAACATCATCAGACATGCTATGAAGTCGGCTAAAAGTCTGTGAATGAGAACGTTCATTTTTTGGATCAGATGTCAGAAGGGGTGAGATGGGAGATTCCGGATCTGAACCATTTGATTTTTGTTGTTGTGCAGACTGGACATCAATTTTGGGCAGTTCAGGTAATCTCGTTTCAAAATTATTCTGACTTCTTATTGTTGTTTCCTTATCTGCTGCATCCAAGGAATGAACATTTTCCGCAATTTTTTCAGGTGGTGGACTCTGAGCTTTTGGCGATTCCTGTGAGCCTAAGTTCATATCTGTAGGCCGGAATATGCCTGGAACTCTCTGAAGGGAGGATGATTTAACCATTTTTGGAGATGATGGTTCTTGGAAACTGTAGCTTACTGAACTATCCCTCTCAATTTGGAAGGCTGTGGTCTCCTTGTAGCTTCTCACAGGCATCCTACATGAAGAGAAGATCCAACATAAATGACTAGTTAACAAAAAAACTGGAACTTGGATCTCAGAGAGAGTGAGAGGAAATAATATTCCAGCAATACTAAAATTTAAGCCCCTAGAGTGAAACAGTTGTTTAAACCAGACCTCCGAGGAAGTTTAGCAGCTTCTTCACATTTGAGGAGCTCAGCATAAAGACCATCAAGATTCAGTAACTCATCATGGGTACCCATTTCAACAAGTTGGCCTTCCTCCATGACAGCTATGAAATCAGCGTTCCTAATAAGACTAAGCCGTCGAGCAATTATTATAGTTGAGCGTCCCAACATGAGTACATCCAGAGCCTCTTGAACAGCTCTCTCAGCTTCAAAGTCAAGTCCACCAGTGACCTCATCGAGCAGAAGGATTGATGGATTTAAAAGCACTGCTCTAGCAATTGAAAGTTTTATTTTTTGCTCTTCTGTCAAGGGTAAACCTGCACTTCCCACCTGTAATGCAGGCAAATAATGTTAAAACTTAAATAGAAAATAAGAAAAGATACCATTCGGGACATAGTGTGCATGTTATTTTCAAGTTCAAGCTTGACCTGTGTCTCATATCCATTCTCAAGTGAGCTAATAAATGTATGTGCATGAGCTATCTTAGCAGCTTCTTCAATTTGATCTGCTGTGGCATCCCGTCCATAAGCAATATTATCTCTTATACTCAAACTTAGTAACGCAGGCTCCTGGGTGACCAGCCCTATCTGGCTTCTAAGCCATTCCAGTTTCATGTTTTTAATATTTTCTCCATCCAAAAGAACTTCCCCTGCACCAAAAATTGTAAACTATTAGAATCTGCAAGCACAAGTTATACCTGATTGTCTCACTGGAACCTTCAATGCCATGGCATACATAAAT
The DNA here is from genome assembly GCA_033030585.1 of Hippophae rhamnoides. Classification (NCBI taxonomy): domain Eukaryota; kingdom Viridiplantae; phylum Streptophyta; class Magnoliopsida; order Rosales; family Elaeagnaceae; genus Hippophae; species Hippophae rhamnoides. Next base: position 74,715,914 of record CM065427.1, read on the forward strand.
ATACAATGGGGAGAAAATATGACTGACATACCTAATGTAGGATCATAAAACCGCTCCATAAGCGGTATGATGCTGCTTTTTCCAGAACCATTTCTGCCAACAAGAGCCACAGCTTTCTTAGCAGGTATAGTGAGGTAAAATCCACTCAAAATAGGGATCTCAGGACGAGAAAGGTAACTGAAATATACATTCCGAAACTCAATATTTCCTTGAACAGATGGTAAAGTAGTTCCCTCATGATCAACCGTAGAAGATGATCTGCTTATCATCTCAAAAAGTCTGTAAGCAGCGATCCGCCCTTGATCAAAAGAATAGAAATTTGTCGCCGCTTGATTGAGCCCACTTTATAGGTGAAAAAACAACAAGGAAAAACGTAAAAATGGTGATCTTGGCCACACAAAAAGAATAAAGAACAGTGATAAAGATACTTACAGTCCGCTTAGGATTATAGCAAACAGGGCTGTTATAATTTCACCACCATGAGCTTGTCCATGTATAATAAGGAACCTACCAACCCACAATTGTAAGGCACAAGAACATATAGCAAGCCCATACGTAAACCCAAGTCCAAGTCCTTGCACAAGGCTTATTAATATGCCATATCTCAGAGTTGCTTGGAGAGATGTTGCATAAGAGTATTTGGCCAACGTTTCATTTGTATATGCATACAATGTCCTAATGTAAGAGACAGCCTGCATATTTGATGAATAAGTGGCATTCAGCAAGATTGGGGTTCACCTCTAGGCCCTAAAAGTGAAAGACTAATTATAGTCATAATTATTTGGTAAACTTTAAGTCATCTGCAAGCTATTACACAAATGAAACGCTCACATGAGCAAAAATGTGGTCAACAGATGCATGAGAAAAGTATATCATTTCCTTCTGGGGCTAGTTGCAACACATTCAAATTCAATACAAGGTAAACCTAAAAACATTTGGACACACTATTCCATAAATAGATACTGTCAATATGTAAATTGAGAAAATAATGAGGAAAATGCAAATAATAACAATCTGCAGTTATATCGAATATAAAGAACACACAAGCCTAACAAAGAGTAGGTACCACTTTTTATGTCAACTAAAAAAGTACATAGCAAGCCATGTATCTATGTGTAAAAAAATTCTAATCTATGAATGTGTAGCAACTTTTTTGAACTCTTCCATGCACAATCTTTTTCTAATACATGAGTATGTCAACATCATCAAGGGAAAAGGAAGAGCATCAATTTCCCTCCAATAAGTGGTCTTAGCAGGAATATTTTTAGTTCAAAAAATGGAGTGTTTAGTAATGTAAGTCTCGTTGTACTTTTATCTATGTGTTAGTTTTCCGTGTACAAAATACGGTATCTGTTTTCTCTTTACTTAGTGCATTTGCCTTCCTCTGTGTAAGGTTGATTATTGTAGATTAATAATTCACACATGCACATAGTTAAGTACACTTTGTATGCGAGTATGTTTACACAAACCACGGGGTTGGTTTTTGTAGTGTGCATGCTAATTGAAATGTTAGTTTTTAACAAACGAGTGTGCGAGTGACCCAATATTATGGATTCGCATTGATTTCATGCTTTTGCTTAGGGTGTTGTGGCTTCTTTTCATCATGTTGTGCCTCTTATCCATGGTTCACCCATTTCTTTAACCTCGATTAGACCTCGCCTTACTAGTTCCAAAGGCCATCTATACTCTAGTACTTCTTCTTTTGGCCAGTTGTTCTCCACGATTTCTTTGTTTGGTAGAGATGATGACATTGTTTCCTCTGAACCCGACCATTCCTTTTGAACAATTATCTACCATTGTTCTTAATCTTCAATCTACTTCACCACCTTCTACCCCTACCTTTGTTAGACAGTCTTCTTGCTATAATTTTCTTGGGAACGTTGTTGCAAAAAAGAAAGAACTTCTTTTATTTTCCTTGTTACTTTAGTTTGTTTCAATTGTCTTTAAAAATTCGTAAAATATTGTTTACTTAATGAGAATGAGTTTGTTGTGTTCCTTACTCTCAATTCGTCTATTCTCACATGTTTTGTACAGTTTATTTGCTTCCCTCTTTCTATATTACTTGTTTTCTACTGTAAGTAGATGCTTCTGTTTTGGGGAAGTTTTGAAAATAGGATGCATAACATGTTTATTACCTCACATGCATACTTTGAGGGGAAGAGGTGTATGTCATTTGCATGGTGTCAGGGGGAGTCCTCTGTGTGTTTAGCATCCTTTTTATATGTTTTATTAATGAGTTTATATTATGTTGTTGTGTTCTTGTGATGCTCCCTTCTTCTTTACATCACTTTATATAAACCATGCATAAATAGGATTGTTAGCATGACTTGTTGTATGCATTATTTACAATCTCTTGTTTCACGTGCCTTCCTATTTGTTTACCTGCATCCCTATTATAGTGAGTAATTGCATGTTTATTGCTTGTAGTTGATAGCCTAGTAAGTCGTTGGAATGCATGACACATGTTTATGTCTTTCCGTATGTATACATAGTATGGGGTGAGGTTATAGAATTGAATACACCCGAGTGTTGTTGGAGGAAGATAGTTGAATAACTAGGAGTGTGTCAACTTGGAAGATAGTTTGACTTCTATTCAACGTCTTCTTACATATTCGTTGACACATTTAAGTGGCGTTGATGTTTGGGGGAAGATTGTTAAGTCTCTAGGAGTGTGACAACTTGGAAGATAGTTAGACTCCTAGTCAACATCTTCTTACATATTCGTTGACACATTTATGTGTCATTGATGTTTGACCACCCATCCTGTCAATATGGTATATGCATGTTGCAAAGCCATTTATGCCCTCCCATAACACGTATAGATGTGGGGCTCTATACTATGTATCGCCTTAGGGAGGTATTTTCTGTCTGCACTACTCTTGACTTGTTTATGCATTTAAGTTATTGTTTGTTACATGCTTTTACCTTACTATTGTCTCCGTGTTATTCTTTGTATTTCTCGTTTACCTGCATGTGTTGTTTCTTTTTGTGTTTGTTTTAATCTTCTCTGTTGTATTGCATGAGTGTTAGGATTATTGCATTTTTGTTTGACTTTTCTCCTTCATATAGGAGTGCAGTATGTTGCATACCTATGTGTACTTCCTTTAACTTTCCATGTCAAAAAGGAGGATAAATGTGCACAATTTGTGTTTGTTTATGCATTGTGTTTGCTGGTTAATATGCTATTTGTTGCATGGGATAATGAGTATAGTATACACTGCATTGTGTTTAACTTATATGCATACACTTAGGATAGTGTTGTATACGTTCAGGGGAAGTTTTCATGTTTGTGTTGCATATAGATTGTGAAGTATGCATATTTGTGTTGCATGTAGATTGTGTTTGTTGTACTACGTGTTAAATGTGTTTGTGCCTATTGTTGCATACCCGTGTAGGGGACAACACGATAGCATGTGGTTTAACTACACATTCCTGCATGATATGTTTACGGACTATGTGTTTGTTTAGTGTGTACAGGTTACAGGTGTAGAGTAAAGTCTTCGTGCTTGAGATGTGTTATGTGCTATAGCCGAGAATCCTATGAGGATTGGATGAGTTGATTCATGAAGTTGGATAAAACACTCAAGATGAATGCACTTCGTGTAGGTGAATCTTTTGGGTTTTAATGTGTCATTGTCTTGTTCATGAAAACAAACAACTTTAAGACATCTTCGTGATCATTTCATGGTTGATGAGTTTATGTATTTAATTGTGCAGTGTTTTGACATGGAAAGCCAAAGAGGGAGATTGTAAGTCCTGTTGTACTTGTATCAGTGTGTTAGCTTCCCGTGTACAAAACATTATGTCTATTTTCTTTTTACTTAGTATATTTGTCTTCCTCTTGTAAGGTTGGTTACTGTAGATCAATAATTCACACACGCACATAGTTAGGTATACTTTGTAAGCAAGCGGACGAGCGACCCAACGGGGTTGGTTTTCGTAGCTTGCATGCTTAATAAAGTGTCGGTTTTTTTACGAGCGAGCAAACAAGCAACCCGACGTTGTCACTTTTGTTTTTGGTTTATTTCAAGTGCAGGTATTTATGGAAAATACTCGGTAACTTTTGAAACCAAAAAATGTGACTCTTTAACACCTTACCACCAAACTCACCACCACCCTTGGCGAGGTGGTTAACGAGGTAGTTGACGAGGTAACAAATTCAAATTTTATAAATACCCCAATTTCTTCTTATTTGGTATCTAGAAAAGATGTAACGGATCTCTGCCAAATTATTATCTCGCTTTTCTGTTTTCATATCACTAATACCTTGTGTTGTTCGGTATTAGTAATTCGTGACTGTGTAAGCAAAAATGCGATTGTGAGTGGTGAGTACTCAAGACGATGTTTGCGAGTAGGTTGTACGTGAGCAGTGTGTCGGTTGGTGGTTGCCTTCATACAACTTTTCCTTTTTCACTTTACACGTTACTAGTCTTTAGTTACTGATCACACCATTTTAAGTAGTGTTGGCTTTGGAGAAAACGGGTTCGTGGGCCGAACAGGGTCATTGCGGAAGCAGCAAGCAAGAGCAACAATAGATAGTTCAGACAACGGTCCCAAAGGATAGAGATAATAATGGTTTTATTTTTTTCAAAGTTGTAACTGATTTATTATTTAGTAGATTGTTTGTTGCTGAGTAGTTACCTTAAACAATCCAAAGATGTTACTACATAGATGGGGTTTCTATATAGGTTTACCTCATTATATTTGTTGTTATGCATGATATGATATTGTGTCAGTATAATCTGAATTTCTATCATGTATGTTCCATCATATTAGATTTAGACTCAAATGTGAAAGATTATTATTTGTTTTGGTTAGTTACATGCTTTCTTTTCTTCCCTTATATCATGCCTATAGCTTTCTAATTATTATTTTTGCTTTTTGAAGATGCATTTTTGGTTTGAATCTCTAAGGAGTGTATCTCCTTACTCTGTTAATGTACCACGTGTTGGACTCTTTATGATGTGTTCTATAATGTATGATTGCATGCTATGAAAGTACAATCATCATGTATCGATTATGTTCCCACATATAAGGTCTTAAAGAGATTGAAAATCCCTTATAATCAATATGTATAACTGTCTTGCATGTTGTATGATGTTTGATTTGTTTATGCATGCCTAAATAGGAGCCTGTGAGACACCATCACTAATACGTTTATTGCAGTTTTTTTCTTTCTTACTACAAGTTGTTTTTGTTGTGTGTTGACTTGAGAGTGCTATTTTGTACTTCTACTGTGTTAATTGCTCAATTCACGTTGTGAGGTCTGTTTGACCGAATTAATATAAAACTTACAAAAAGATTCCATGGTTGGCATTTTTACCCCTTATTTAAGTCACAGTTACTTATTTGAATTGAAAGAACAATTAATCTTCATATAATTGTTACTACGTATGAAATCTTCAAGTAACTTTGGAAAATATGAGTCAGAAACAAACCTGTTCAGCAATGCTAGCTGCTTCAGCATACGCATCTTGAATATTCTCTGCTAGTCTATGGAGAAATATGTTAGAAATTCCTCCAGCAGCAACAATAAATGGACCAGTGGCCAATGTTATCAATGCAATCTGCCAACAGTTGACAAATCCAATAACAAGGCCAGTGAAAAATGTAGCCATATTGTGAATATAGTTTCCAACCTGTACTAGGAAAAAAAAACCATGGAGATTAGATTACACAAGCATCGATAGGTTTATAGAGAACCAGTTAATATTCTGAAGGAATAGAAGTTATCAAGTTACAAAAATATAACTTGATCAGCTGAAGCATACCTTTTCACTAAGAGCAGACTGAATGAGCAGCACATCACTCAATACTTGGCTCACTATGTCTCCATTGTTCCCGTAGGTATCAAAGAAACTCATATCTTGGTTAAGTAATACTTGAACGTATTTTGACCTGATGACAGCAGTCTGCCGCTCTCCAGTCAATATCCAGCATGAGACCTCTATTTCATACTCAAGTTAGTACTGGAGGATGAGAAATAAATCATGAATGATGCAATGTCAGGAAGACAACAACGATATTAAATTCAATATTACCAATCCAACCAGCACAAAAAACAGCCACCGCAATATGGAGCATGGTTAAAGCAAGCTGCCAAGAAAACAGAACACATTATTTCAAATAGGCTTATAAAAGATCATGTTATATTAAAAACAACCACCCCGATATGGAGCATGGTTAAAGCAAGCTGCCAAGAAAACAGTATAACACATTATTTCAAATAGGCTTATAAAAGATAATTTTATATAATGCAGATAATTTTATATAATGCCAAGGTATTCAATACAAAGTATCAACAAAGGGGGGGGAGAAAGAAAGAGATGCTTCTAACTTGATAGCATAAATTTTACGAAGCTTTCATAATACTATAATGCCACGCATCTGTCATTAGATCTAATTCTACCCTAAACTAATGATAGCACATGATATATTTTAATATACAATTATAAAATGAACGCGCCTTAATTGAGAATTTGACATACAATTCTTTCCTTCGACAAGGATATCAAAATTTTATGCTACTTGCTATGCAAAGTTTTACTTTGTCGTTGACGGACAGTAGCTCAAGAAAATACAAATTTCTAAGTTCGAGCATCAGATAATGTATCAAGACATTTTCATAATGCTCCATCCCCCTATAGTTTTTTTTTTCTTTTACTTTTTTTTTCTTTCTACCAACCCTGTTCCGGATCCCAGGAAGATATGTTCATCTGCTCCAGTATTTGTTTTTAATTTACATCAAACTTCCACATATTTCCCTCAGTGAATTAATGATACAAGTACCATAATCACGTCATCGAAAATTGGAAATAAACCAACTCTAAGCCAATTAAGCTGGTGAATAGTGATCATAAGTACAAGCATTTCTAATAAATTTCTTCCAGGGATTCTATATAACTTCTGTCCAAGAATTCAAGGATGAAACCAAAGTGGATGAGCTTATAGGTATAAATTAAGATGAGATACTAATGAAATTCATATTACTATCCATTAATTTTTAAAACACATCTCATCTTATCTCACTTAATTTTATTGAGGTGAGATAGTAATGAAACAATATAAATTGAGATATCTCATTTGTCATTAATGGGTCTAAATAAAACAAATAAGAATACAAAAATATATATATATGATATATAATTATTTATAATATAAGTTTAATAAAAATGATATAATATATGTTTAAAATTAAACTCAAAAGACTACCATCTAAATGAGATGGAATAAAATAAAATGAGAGAATACTATACCGTGAATCCATTTAGGACACTAAATGTGTCATGAAATAAGATGAGATGAGACACTCCCTGAGTGAGCTCATGTACATAGAACAACATAGTAACTTACTTCATTCTATAAGGATCCTACTCTAAGATTCATCCTGGTAAATAGTGATTCTTGCAATTAAAAAATGTTAGCAAAAACGGAGAGTTCACGATTCAACAACTCACAATAACATAAACTAAGCAGAAAGTAATATAAACCGCAATCCATATAGCAGGTTCTGTGCACATACAGGGGAGGACCTATTTAAGGGGTTAGGAGAGGCTATAACCCTGTCCAAAATTTTGCTAAAAATTTGAGTAGTACTAATCTTAATCTAAATATTTATAAAATAACACTTACTCGATCAAGTTATTTTCCAGTTTGACCAATTTAGTATTCAACTTCTCCAACTTGACTAATCTAGGATCCTAACTTTTTTAATTTAATCAATTTAGTACCCAAAAAATATTTAGCTTAATCAAATTCAAGAAGTCAAATAAATCAAATTGAAAAACTTGTAATACCAAGTTAGTCAAATAGAGAAATTAAAGTATTAAATTAGTCAAATTAATTTTTTAGTACTAACTCAGTCAGGTTACAAAAAATTGGGAGTAAATTGACCATTCAATCTATAATTATTATATCTCACTTTAAACATTTTTGTAGGTTTATATTAGATCCTGGAAAAAAATATACCATACTTTTTTTTAGAAAAACATTAAAACTTTAAAAAATAATGAAATTTTGTGATTTAATTTTTTAACAAAAATGTGATACTCTGTTTATGAACTTTCAATATATGTTGAAAAATGTAAGTTTATATTGTTTTAGATTTGTTCATTTTTTCAATTAGAAATATGAATATGCGATTTAATTTGTTTAACTATTAAAATTTAAATTATTTTTTAAATTAATGTTAGACTTATAAAAATTTATTATATTCTTAGACTTAAGCGAAAAAATGATAGTATATGTATCTATAGATATGATACCTAGAAAGAATTATTAAATAACATAAACATTTAGGATCGATTTGGTTTCTTATTATCTTATAATATTAGTTATTTTGGTATAAAATTAAGAAAAGAAATTACCTTTAGTTATAAAATTGCTAATTACAATCAAATTGATCATGATAAGCAATATTATTGTTAAATTATATCAAAAATTATACATGTAGTGATTTTGAATTAAAATTACCCATAAATTTAAGGGTGGGATGACACTAAGGTCACTAAATTTGTGTCTTTAAGACACTTTAGTCTCTGAATTTTTAATTAATATATTTTATTTCTTAAATTTTATTAAGATATGACACTTTATTCATTAAATATGATTCTTATAAAAAAATCCTTAAATATGGTCTCATCTTAGTAAAGTTTTGGAACTAAAGAGCCCCAAAGACATAAGTTTAGGCACTTTTTTTGTATATGATGTCCTAAATGTTTAAAGTATAAGTATTAAAACCTATCAATTAATAATTTAGGGAATAAATTATCCCCAAGACATAAATTTAAGGACCAAAGTATACTTTTTCCTAAATTTAAAACTTTCTATCAAGTTTACCAAACTAAAATGCAAGAGAATACAATAAAAACTTATCCAAAATCAAGATGTTAAATTTATCAAATATTTTAAGTACAATATAATAGCTAAGTAGTTAGCCCCTCCTAAAAAAATTCATATTCCTTCACCGTAAACGTGTTAAAATGAAATACCTATTAAAAATTAAGGTTTGAAGCATATCACGACATTGAAACGTGATATTTATATCTTTTAAGGACCAATAGAATATTTTTTCTTAGAATAACGTTAAAATATTGATGAAAGTCAACAAAAATCAAATGTACATGTAAAATGAGGTTGATTGATCATAGTATATTAAGAAAAATTATCTATTTATAATAATTAATATAATTAAATAATCTATTTAATTACTTCCAAATTTTTTAAGTTTTAATTACTTATTCTATTAAAAACAATATATTTTATTGTTTTAATAAATTGGTATAAATATAAATATTATAAGTATTTAAAAATATATTTATTAAATAAAAGTAATTAGTTGATTTGATGTTTTTTAAATTTTATAAAAAAATTCTATAATTTATCTTTAATAATTAAGTAAAAATTACATCTATGTATCCTTACCGATACCTTAAATATTGTCTGCCACAAACAATCAAATAGAACAGAACACAATGTGTTTAACAGCAAACTCTTATCCCCAGTCCCCACAACAGGTATTCTTTTGACAAGTAACAAGCTACTTCGGCGAAAGCAACTAAAGGAAAATCAACATCAAACACGGCACAGAACTAGATATTGTGAGCTCGTTATACGGAAATTGAACTTGTCATTCCCTCAAACCATTGAAAAACTAAAGAAGAAACCACCTAAATTTCCAGGATTGCTCCGACAACCAAACAGAACACAAACACAACTCCAACTCACCAAAACGAAAACGAAACCTCCCACTACATAGGGTTTGTAATAAAATGAGAGCGAGACAACTTACATCAGTATATTTATCATACTGCTGCTGAAGGTGATCATCGATCAAGCTTCCAGGAGGCTCCCCATGTGGACCTCGACCAATCGAAAGGACCTGAATGATCTTAGCGAAGTAATGCAAGTAAACAACAAGTGCCGCACCGTGAGCCGCAGCAGCAAACGATCCAATAAACATGAGAGCCCAATCAAACCGGTCAGCACAAGCAAAGAGTCGCGAGAACGGTACAGCTGCTGGCGGAGGTTCGACCTCCTCGAGCTCTTCGAGCTCTTCCTCCTGCTCCATGGGTGGAATCGTCGTATCCGCGCTCGCATCCAAGTACGGCGATGGAGATTCCGGCGGTTCCGATACCTCCGACACCGGAGTCAATGGTTGTATGTGCGGCGGGGACCATCCAAACAGTCCCCGAGAGACCATCATAATATTTCCCCCCCTCTCTCTCTCTCTCTCTCCCGAAAAGGAAATATCACACTAACTCTTCTCTTTAAACAGAATACACAATCTTCACTAAATGTGAAAAGCCCTAAATATAAATTTGGCGGATCTTCTAATTTGGAACTCAAGTGCCAAATTTCTCCCGACAAGGTAAAAGCAAAAACCGAAGAATCACAGAAACGCAAAGCAAATTACTCCTTAAATTTTTTTAAGGTAATTATGTAGATTAAAGTGTTTTTATTGTCTTTATTTTTCTTTTCTTTTTTTATATTGCTTCCAAAAGTTCAGAGGGAATTGGGTCGTCGAATGTGGGTGGGCTGAGTCAAACAAGGCGCGAGAGAGAGGAAATATCAACTCATACCCTGTTAACCGATGAACAAAAGTTGGTGGTACTTTTATTTATATATATATATTAAAAATATTAAAATCTGAAATCTAATATTTACTAACGTAATCTCCAAACCTATAATAATTTTAAAATATATAATTAATAAATTAATATTTTTCTTTTTATTTTGAAATATATCTTTTAATTAATAACCTTATATTTTTATTTATTTTGTTTTTATTTATAAATAACCTATATCAATCCTAAGCTTTATTAACAATGAGACGAGACAGATTTCACATCTCATCTCCTATTAAATGTTTGTGAGCATGGTAGCATTCTCCAATCAGAGAATTTGTAGAGATACGGAACTTTTCCTTAACAAATAATAAAGAAAAAAAGATAATAATAGTCCACCAATAAAGATAAAAATGCAGAAAAGTTAACTAATTTTTTAGAATGATATTATAAATACAATAATTATTAAAAATGATACTAGATGGTTAGGGTAGATGATGTTTGATTTTTGTTATTTTTTACTTAAAATATTAATAAATCAATAAATATTGATTTCTTTTAAAAATCAAAATCGAATTATGAAATGTTGATTAAAGAATATTTGATCAATTTATTTATCTTAATTTAATAGGTTTGATTTGAGATTTAGACATATTTATATTTAAGTAAATTTAAAAAAAATATTTTATTTTAATGTTAAATAAATAAAATTTATTATTTAATCAATAATTTAATTAAAATATTATATATTAACATTTATATTATAATTGTGCACGTAGATAATAACTTTTAATAACGAATAATTTTTTTACAACAAAAAATAATTTAAATTTTTTATTAGTTATACTATTTTTTTTTAAAAAATAAACATAAAAGATAAATAATATAAATTATTTCACCTATTCAAATGATATAAAAATTTACTTAAAATTAAATGATTATAGACATAAATGATATATGTGCTATAAATGTATAAAATTTAAAAATAAATGTGTATTAATATTATATAAATTTATTCGTTAAAGCATTAGTTTCAAATTTTAAAAACTTAACTCACCCAACACATTGATTTTTGCATTTTAAAAACCAAAACAATGTATTTAAACATATAAAACTTTAAAACTTTAAAAATTGATGGACTTTGAATACACTGTGCATTGTCATTTTTAATAATTATTGTATTTTTAATATCTTATTTAAAATTTAATAAATTTTTGTATACTTTAATCATAATTATTAAATAATTTTTACCTTTTATTTTAATATAAATTTAATTATATATTTTATCTTTTAAATTAAGAAATTTTATGTTAAAAAATAAAATTATATTTAATATAGTGTATAAATTATAGTTGTAATTAAATTATTTATTTTGTTAAATAATTAACATAAAATGTATATTTAATTATAATATATTTTTTAAATAAATACATAAAAAATATGAAATTGTAAAAAATTTGTGTAGGAGATTTAATGGGATGAAGAGTATAATTTCATAAAAGAAATAAAACACTTCATTTTTATGTTATGGCGTTGGATTTAGTTAACGATTAAATGCTGGCATGCGATCTTTAACCGGAGAGGAGATGACTCATGACTTCAAATCTTTTATGGTGACATCAATACGTAGTAAACAAGTCCCCTAAAAAAAATTTTTTTATTATTTTCAAGTTATTTTGCTTGCCTTTTTAATATATATTAAGATTTGGGTATACTTGGCCCATATAATCTTCTTTTTTTTTTTTGTTGGCCCAAGCTCATTATCATATTGCAGCCTTAACTATACCTTCATTGTTTATTTTGAGAGGCAGAGTCTTGAGAATCTCCACACATTTCCTTATCTTTCTTTCCAGTTTCACATCATCTGTAATAGTTTTATCTCCTTTGACCCAAATTTTTTTGTTTTTTTTTTTGTTTTTGCAAATTTCATTCATATTAAACTATGATATATTCAATCATTTTTACCCTCGTAAATGTTATATACGCAATATTTTGAGACCCATTATGGAGCTCCAAAGAATGAGTCTAGAGTTTAAGACATTCGATATCTTCTTCAGGCAATCACCTCGAGCGAAAAGCTTAGATTGGTCCGATGATGATGACCCCACCGTGCGAATAAAATAATACACATTCCCAAATATAGTTAGGAGACATCTGAGCCCTTGTCCAACTAGATGATGGCAATATTAAAAGCTCGTTACTTGTCAGACGCCCAATCAAAGGAAATATCATTGAATCTGGGATGCTCAACCATCCCTTCAGGGAAAAGGACCTCGATTGACAGGCTTTGACCAAGCCGATTGTGCCCTTATTGTGAGAAGAAACTAACTCACAACCCCAATTGGAGCAAAGAGGCATCCAAGTCTCATATGGAAGATCGTTAAGCCTATTATCTAATTTATATCTTATTTTCATTGGATTTTTCTTAAAATTTATGCTACTTGTCTCAGGGTGGCACGGAAAGTCGTTGAACCTCTTTTCTGATTTATTAACTCCTTTTTTATTAATATATTTTGAAGTTTTAGCTACGTGTTTTGGCATAGTACATAAGACCATTGAGCCTCTTTTTAGATTTATTAATTATCTCACTATTACAAAACTAATTATTTGTGTTGTTTTTAAAAATGATATGACACAAAGTATACTTAAAGCCACTTTTCGATAGAACGGTAGAAATTGAAATTGGGTTTTAATGGGTGTGCGGGAGATAATGAATGGAATTATCCCATTTTTAGTTGGAGTGAATGGAATAGAATCAGAATTGATTCCTTCTATTTTGTGTGTTTGGTTGTACGTAATTGAGGACGGAATGGAATCTGATTACTAAAAAAGAAGGAATTATAATTCCTTCTCCCACCTTTGGTAATCATTATTCCATTCCCATCAAAACTTTTTTTTCTAATTTTGCCCTCACCTAAAATATAACCTTAAATTCAAATCCCAAATTCTAAAACCCTAAATCCTAAACCCAAAATTTCAAAACCCTAAATCTAAATCCTAAAACCTTAAACCCTAAACCCTAAATCCTAAATCCCAAATTCTAAATCCTAAAACCCTAAATCTTAAACCTCAAATCCCTAAACCCTAAACCTTAAAACATAAATCCCAAAACCTTAAAACATAAATCCTAAACCCTAAACCCTAAATCCCAAATTTCAAATCCTAGACCCTAAATCTCTAAATTCCCAAATCCCTAAACCATAAACCCTAAATCACAAATCCCTATACCCTAAACCTTAAAACATAAAACTCAAAACCCTAAAACATAAATCCCAAAACCCTAAACCCTAAATTCCAAATCCTAAAACCCTAAACCCCAAATCCCTAAACCCTAAACTTTAATCCCTAAACCCCAAATCTCTAAATCTTTAAACCCTAAACCTTAAAACATAAATCCCAAAACCCAAAACCCTAAAACATAAATCACAAAATCCTAAACCCCAAATTCCAAATCCTAAAACCATAAACCCTAAACCTTAAAACCCTAAAACCCTAAACCCTAAATCCAAAATTCTAAAACCATAAACTATTTTTAGAAAAATAATAATTTTAACCCTAAACCTTAACCTACAAATATAACCCCAAATCTTAAATTTCGAAACCCTAAATCACACATCCCAAACCTCAAAACCCTAAACCCTATTTAGAAAAATAATAATTTTAATAATATATTTCTTTTTAATTAAGTAATACTTATTTAGAAAAATAATAATTTCAATAATATATTTTTTCTGACGAAAAATAGTAATTAAAACGACATTATTTTGAACTTTCTGACGTAAGCAAGGATTAAGGTCATTTATAGCTTTTTCATTACATTCCAGTGACAAACCAAACACTATAATCCTTATTCTGAGCTTGATTCCAGTGATCAAACCAAACAAAATTGTTTCCTTTCCATTCCATTTCATTCCATTCCGATTCCGATTTCGATTTCATTCCACGAACCAAACGCCACCTTAAGGATTAGTTGGTTTTTTTATTAACTTATATTTTTAAAATGTGATAATGTGCTCCGTATATGACAACTTTAAGAAAAATAATAATGATCAATTGTTAACTTAAAACTTTGTCCATATTTTAAAAAAAAAATTATGCACCATTATTTAATAATTATATGATTTTTATATATTTATTAAAAACTATATCATGTTTAAAATTCTTTAATCAAATATTTATAAAATATTGACAGTGTTTACTCTGTAATTATTATTTATTTATTACAAAGTTATCAATTAATATAGTCACTGAGAAGGGTAAGATTTACAAATTATTGATAAAAGTGTAAGACTACTTTTACAAGTGCATTCATAACTCTTAAAATCAGCTAACTTTTTGGAATTTATGTTATACTTACTCAACCTCCGTCTCTTTATTTATGTTTTTGCTGTTTATTAATTTTTATTTTAATTATTATTATTAAAATATAATAAAAATTAAATTTATAATATTTATAATCATAAAAATAACATCCAACTTATATATTTTTATTTTAAAAAAATATTATAAATCATTTCACATTGAATATTATCGAAATTAAATTACATATATTTAAACACGTTTAGTATTAAATAATATTCAATACATCAAATAAAATATATCCAATATTATTAATATACTATTTTTATTACTATAAAATTTAACTAGTTATTTTTAAAAAAAAATCAAATATTTATTATATTTTATTTTGTCCTCAAACTAATTTAATATACTATCCATAAATAAATTTTCATCTATTATATATTCATTAACTAAATGAAATAATATCAACATATATAATTAATTGATGATTATTTTTAAATAATATTTATATATTTATATATTTATATATTTAAAAAAATTGTAATTTTTTTTATGTTTTTAGACTTTTTTTTAATTATATTTTATTTTTATATATACTAACTATTCATTTCATAGTATTCGTATATTTTTCATAACCCAAAAAAAAAAGGTCATCTATGAAAAATTTACAATTTCAATTAAAAATTACTCTTTTTTTCTTAACTTATTTTTCGTAAATATTTTATAAATTATAAACTATTTTATAAAATATGGATATTTTGATTAATGTAAAACACTAGTTAAATTAGAAATGACTGTGAGACATGTGAGATTTATATTAATTTTGGGTATATTCATATAATAATTATTGGTTATAAGTGTATAGTTTTTTCACAATTTAATCATGTTTCTTATTTTTTAATATATATTTAAAAATATATTTAATTTAAAAAAATTAAATGTTAACATAATTATTACTCTACTACATTACTTAAAATATTGATATCAATTTTTATTCGTTAAATTATTTAACATGTGTCTCTTAATAAAATAAAAAAATAAAATAAGAATAATTTAATTTAAATCTAAATATTCAAAATATTGTATGTTTTATTATTAAAAGTATATTTTTATATATAATTATACGTATATAAAAAATAATATTAATATATATTCTATTTTGGTTAATTAGAATTTCAATATTATAATAATCATTTTCGTTCGACATTTTATTGGTTACAGTTATTTTAAAAAAAATCATGAATTTAAAATAAAACTACAAGTTCAATTATACACAGTTAAAATATTCATCCCCAAATAAAATACATGCACGTTACACATAGTTTTTAATCATTATAAAAATTCAACAACATTAGTATAAACTAAAATATACAAATGTTATTTTACATAAAAAAAATAATTTCATAA
This sequence comes from Hippophae rhamnoides, assembly GCA_033030585.1. Classification (NCBI taxonomy): domain Eukaryota; kingdom Viridiplantae; phylum Streptophyta; class Magnoliopsida; order Rosales; family Elaeagnaceae; genus Hippophae; species Hippophae rhamnoides. Next base: position 74,732,188 of record CM065427.1, read on the forward strand.
ATATAAATAATCATTCAAATTTTATATACCAACTAATAACACATTAACATGTTTTCAAAATGTATGAAATGCAAGGCAAAAATTAACATTACACCAGCCAATATATTATTAAAATTGTTTTTAAATTTATAAATAATTTTAAATATTTTAAATAAATAAAGTAAATTTTAGTATAATTCGGTCTTAATTGGGATATTAAAATAAAATAAAAAGAAATTAATTTATAGTTCAACAAAATATTTTTTTAATACAATTATATTATTACTAATTGAATAGATAAAATAAAAATATTCCTCGGAAAGTATAGAGTTGAAAAACAAATTTTTATTTTACTCTTATATATATATAATTACATATTTAAGAAATGTAAACATAGATAAGTTCAAAATTTTAATAATTTTAAATAAAATTTAGAAGGTATCCGGTAGACTCGTATAGACAGTAAAAAAAAAGATAAATTTTATAACATTAATTACTTGTTTACATTACTCGAAGGTCTTTTATTTCTTCAACCAAAATATCTAAAATGTATATTTACTTAAACATAAAAAATAAATTATTATAATGGATTGTATATATGTGTGAATATCAGACAGATTTGTTGTACATTTAATATTATTTTTCTATTTAACTTTAAATAATAAAAGCTTACCGGTTAACAAATTATATTTGATAAAAATTATTTAAATCAGTGAGATATCATATATATATATATATATATAATAGGAAAACTATTAGATTATATTGGTAAGCATCAATATAATATCATGTAAAAGAAGAAGATAAATACTGTAGAAGTAAGATTATCGTCAAATAAAATGGAAATATTTATTAAAATATAACAACCGAAATTCAAAAATAAATAAATAAATAAAGTATAAAAATCAATGAGAACAAAGTTATTATCTAATTGATAATCCACTTCAAATATAAAAATTGTTTTAAAAAGAAAATAAACAAAAATAAAGACAATATTACAAGCATATACACGCGAGTTATAGATATCTTATTAAAATTATAAATCAATTAGTTTTCTATTTAACTTATTACATAGTGTCCTATATCTATTATATATTGATAATGCCTAGTTTCATGGAAAGCAAATTAGATAAAATTGTCTAAAATATTGATTAATAAGGATAAAATTGTCAAAAATAAAAAAATTACCCATATATATATATAGTAATGTTGGAGTCCAACATCGTCCAGAGAAGCCATCAATGTGTTGTTTATAAGTCTGGGCAGCCTATTTCCTGATAAGCACGTTTTGAGGGAAACATTTGGTAGTTCAGCTTTCAATTTGGTATCAGAGCTGATCCTGGGGTCTCGATGTGCCCGCTCCCCGCTCTGTTCCCTGTGGGTTTAACAGTCGGTTGCGGTGTTCCCGTCCGATGTGAGGGGGAGTGTTGGAGTCCCACATTGATGGCTTCTCTAGGCGATGTGGGACTCCAACACTCCCCCTCACATCGGACGAGAACACCGCAACCAACTGTGAAACCCGTAGGGAACAAAGCGGGGAGCGCGCACATTGGGACCCTAAGATCAGCTCTGATACCAAATTGAAAGTTTATCAGGAAAAGGGCTGCCCAGACTTATAATCAGCACATTGCTGGCTTCTCTGGGCGATGTGGGACTCCAACACTCCCCCTCACATCGGACGGGAACACCGCAACCAACTGTCAAACCCGTAGGGAACAGAGCGGAGAGCGGGCACATTGGGACCCCAAGATCAGCTCTGATACCAAATTGAAAGTTTATCAGGAAATGGGCTGCCCAAACTTATAACCAGCACATTGCTAGCTTCTCTGGGCGATGTGGGACTCCAACACTCCCCCTCACATCGGACAGGAACACCGTAACCGACTGTCAAACCCGTAGGGAACATAGCGGGGAGCGGACACATCGGGACCCCAGGATCAGCTCTGATACCAAATTGAAAGCTGAACAGCCCAATATTTCTCTCAAAATGTGCTTATCAGTAAAGGGGCTGCCCAGACTTATAACCATCACATTGCTGATTTCTCTGGACGATTTGGGACTCAAACAAGTAATAAGATTGGTTTTCAAAAAAAATCACAAGTGACCTATAATTTTAAGACTTAAAAACGGTTTATGTTTTATATACTAACATATAGTTTTATTTTTAAAATATTATCTATATTTTGCAAGTCTATATTTTAATTGTGCTTGATATTTTAAACCGACTATATTTTAATTGTGCTTTATATTTTAAACATTACATATTAACGGGAAAAGTAAAATTGATTTACTTTGCTTATATGTAAAAATTAATTAATAGAAAATCATTAACGATATCGGAACTATTGGTCATGCATAACATAGATTCGAGTTTAGTAATAATTAAAAAAAATTATTAGTGGTAATGTCAAGATAATTCGTTCATTATTATCTATTATGATATTATTATTTTTCTTGAACTACTATATAGTACATGTTAAAAATATATGTTTTGTAAGTTTATTTTCATTTTTTCATTGTTTAATTTCTAAAACAGGTTTAAATTTACGAAAATAACAAATAAAGAATCACTATAAATGTTTGGGCCAATTAGATATAAGCTATAAAAAGTCAATCATATAATATGTTTATTAGGAAAATACATTGCTTAATTAATTTTAAAAAATTAAAGTTGTTTGACTTAATTTTGATTTTTAAAATTTAAAATAAAATATAAAGAAAAATATGTTTCATTAATTTAATAAGGATATTTTTAATTAAAATTAATCTTTATATTATTTAAATTTTTATATTATATTATATTATATATATATAGACTTGTTTCGATTAGATAAATATATAAATTCAATTTAAGAAATAATTCATAAAATTAAAGAAAATATTTAATTATAATTAAAAATATATATATAGTTAGATTATGTTTATTCAAAAATTAAGATAATACGATACAAATATTTTTTTAAACTATTTGTATCGAAAATTATCGTCATATACATTAACATGTGATTTGCACTTAATTTATTGTATATGATTTATTAAAATGTTAAAATTAATTTTCTATTAAATTTTTATGTTATTATTATCCTAAAAACAGAATAAACGTTTATATTTATATTTTAAATAGCTTTTAAAATGTGTTAAATATTTTAAATATTAATAAATTATTAATGAATTGATAAAAAAATAATTTAATTAAACTATATAATAATTAAAATTAATGATAGTAATTAATATATTATATGTGTAATTTTATTTGAAATTTCATATGATATTATTTATATTTTTATATATGGTATAGATAGTTATAGACAGTTATGAAAATTTAATGGATAATATCGATTATAACTTATTTATATAATACTGTGAAAAAATTAATAAAAGTTGGTAAAACTTTTACAGCTTTTTATATATGTTTTGAAATACATTTGTTAATATATTTTAATATAATTACTTACACCTAATTAATACGTGAAAGAAGTTGAATGATTAATCACTCCACTTGAAGCTTTTTAATGATTTTTTAGAGTTATATTTGATAGTTGTTTTCATCCTTTATTTTTCCTTTTTACATAATCATCCCAAAAATCTGAACAATATTAATAGAGCATATTCGGTTTACAAAATTAAAAATATGGATGATTATGCATACCAGTACATAAGAAGATAATATTAATAATAGAAATCGTAATTCCTATTAATTTGGTAGTTTACAATGTAATAATAATAAACTAACTAATTTTTTGTTATAGTTTTTACAAAATATCCTTCCACCTCTCTTTTTTTTTTAAAGAAATTAATATTTCATTTATTTAAACCAAAAATATCTTCTCATCTTTAACAATAAAGACACTTTGGTTAACAATTAAGAGGTATTTTGTAAAAATATAAGAATCATAATACATGAATAATTATTGTTGTTATTTAAGGAGAAATTCATACTCATTCTCATAAATGAATTTCTAATATTAAGTTACAAAAGATAAAAAAAAAATTATTCAATTTCTTTTTCAGTTATCACCATCAAACTCAAAAGTCTATTAATCCTTAAATAAGGAAGACATGCTCCTTTTATATATTGAGTTAAAGAATTAATGTTATTTCGAAAAATATTTAGTTTTTGTTGTCTACAGAATTTGATTGTTAATTATGGTTTTTTTAATAGTACCGAAGGTTGTCCCTGGCATTTAAATTTAATAAATATTTAATTTATTTGTTTTCTTTGATTTCAAAGGTGCAACAACTTTGATAAGCTTATATTAGATAGAAAATTTTAATTATAATAAATTTGAGTTAAATTATAAATAATATAAAAAAATATTATTTATAAATACAATTAAATTTATATAATTAAATTTAATAAAAAATTACATTAATTATTATTGTAATATAATTATTATATATAAGATCACTATTATTAGTTAATCCAAAAAAATATCAATGTTAACGTCTTTAGAGATATTGTACCTAAATGACCCTTGGTATAAGGATGACATCTTTTTCAAATTTAATTTAATTGTTAAAAATTGTGAAACAAAATCTGTTAACGTGTATACGATGATACCTATTTTAACTAAAAATTGGGACTATAAATGTGTCCGTCGAGACCCGAATTATTGGTAGAAATATGTTCATTTTTTTATTTTAAAGATGACGAAGATCGATAATGTATTCTTAATAGATGCCCATAAAATTTTGATAGTGTCATCTTGGTCCTTTAACCATATGTTTCTTGTATGATTCCTAAGAAGATGGTCTTCAATGAGTGTCCTTTTTAGATTCATGTCAAAAGTCTACCGTTTATTTTTATTTCTCAAAAAAATGTTGGAAAATTGGTAAAAGATTGAGTACGAGATGTGTATTTATTGTTATCCATTGGCCTTGTTCTAAAAGGTGAAAAGGTGATGGTGGTTTTGAATATTTCGAAACCACTTTTGTAACGGATGTGGTTGGGCAAGAAAGATTTGGAACCTGTTTAGTTAGATTTTTGATATTAGAAATTGTCTATGATGTGTTTTTGATATGGGGTGATCGACCATGACACAAGAAGTTGTAAACACAAGAAAGATGGAGTTGTAAATGATGTCCAGCTTTTTAGAAACTAGATGAAGGTGGAAGATAGAAGAAGTATGCCTTTGAAGGTTAAGCAATGGTTCTTCAATAACTTAAATTTAAAAGAGGATGGTGATGTAGGGGTGGCTAATGGTAAAGCTAGGGTTTCTAATAGTGCTTTGTTAGTGGTAAAAAAAGATTCAAAGATATTAATGTCGACTTCTAGGGTTATTAGTATATCTTCATCTATTTATACATATAGTCCTTTAGAAGCTATAAAGGATGATGTTGGGACTATAGATTTGGTAAATAATGACACTCTAGTTGTAGGGATTAATGATCCAATTATTGTCAAGAAGACAAAAATGGGTTGTGATGGGAATGTTTTAGTTGTGAATATGGATGCAGTTGTAGAGAATTTGGCCTTGAACATGGATGATATCACTCACTTATTGTGCCCTTTGATTATGATTGAAGTAAGATGTGAGAATGTTTATTTTAATAGCGAGACTAAAAAGGCTTATAGTTGCACCAATAAATGAAACTCATGGGTTATTAATGCGACTCTAAAACTAAAAGGATATATTAGCAAAAGAAGAATAAGATGCGTGAAATTGGTAATAAACTTTTTCTAGAAGTTTCCTACAATTTTAATCCTATACGAGTGGAATTTATGGATGGTGTGCCCAACTCGAACCAACATGTGATGGGACTATAGATTAGCTCCGTCATGAGTAATGATATTTCCTAGTTAGAATACTAGAAGGCTTGGGAACCCTGTAGTGCTAAGACGATTAATTGAAATTCAAATTCCCAGTCTTGTCTTCTTAATGGAAACGATGCTTAAAGCTGGTAATGGTGTAGAGATTTGAATTCAATTGGGTTTTGATGGGATTCTTGAAGTTTTCGTAAGAGTACTTAGTAATGGTTTATTATTACTTTGGCATAACATATTTGATGTATTTGTTCGATCCTTCAATGTGGGGCATATTGATATCTTAATGAGGGCTATTGATTTTGAACATTTGAGAGTTATGGGTTTTATGGAAACCTAGTTTATAGTCAATGATGTCATTCTTTGTAGTTGTTAAGAAGATTGGCTCATGAGAATCAACTATCGGGGATCATTTTAGGCAATTTCTATGAGATTATTGTGCAAGATGAGTAATTAGGATATAATTGGTGATCTGAAAGTAAAATTGACTCTTTCAAATATGTGATCAAGTAATGTAGCTTGGTAGACTTAGAGTTTAAAAGCTTTAAGCTCACGTGGAGTAGAAGGACAAGGGATGGTGATAATACTTAAGCGAGATTTGATAAAGCTTTTATCAACACTCTGTGGCTTACTTTCTTTGGAGCAATTACATTGAAATATGTTAAGAGTTTAATGTCTGATCATATGGTTATACTTATGCCAATTGCCAAGCTTGGTGGTACTCTAGCTGTAATTAAGAGAGTTATAAGTTTTAAATTTTGAAAATTTTGGTTGAAAATGGATGTATGCTTGATGAGTCACAAGATCGGCATTGCGATGCTCATCTTGCAGAATAATTTTTTTATATATAATTTTTAAAAAACTCGCAAGTGTACAAATCATTTTATATCAAATAATAAGTATGCTCCCAAGGTCGGTCTAAGAAAGGAATATATGTGGTTTTTAATTTATTATTAAAAATCTTAAAAAAGAAATTAAATTCTAAACATCGTGTCACGATATTTTAATTTTTGTGTTATAATCTAATGACATAATACAAATAAACATAGATATAGATTCAATAAACAATAATGCAAATATTTATCATTTATAACAGTAGAGTATTTAAGGATATAATAAGTAAGTTAATTATACTTGCTTATATTATTTAGGTTATTAAAGATATACACTGATATTTATTGATTCTCTCTTTTTATATGAATACAACCTTTTCTAATATTAGATATTCTTTGTTAATTAAACAAATTAATTACCACATATGGGTGAGATCTATAACTAATTTAATTAATTAAATTAATTCATTTTTTCCAAGATATTGAAAATGAACCATTTAAATGACACATTTGGTGGGATTAGATATTTTAAATTTTATTCAATGTGTCTAAATTAAACCTAAGAATTTAATTATATAAGTACTAACTTTCAAGTTTTAAAACCATTATTGAAAATATGTTGTCAATACATTTTCAAATAATAATTATTATAAAAACTTTTGAAATAAAACTTCACTCTAACTACCTGGTGATTGTACCAACAAATAAAATAACACTACTCTAAATCAGACCGGATAATTAAGTCTTATAATCTAATTTTTAAATTTAAGTTTGTAATGAAAAATAATATATTTCTTATCGGGTTCTTGCTAGTCCCTTAGAAGAAAAGCAATAAAAACTAAAAATTAAACTATCCTAAATCACTTCCTTAGATCTACGTTGGGAGTATACTTATCATTTTCTATGAAATGATTTGTGCACTTACAAGAGTTTTACAAATAATAAAATCAAAGTATCCATAAGATCGATATTGTCGATCTTATGCTCATCAAGTTTTTGGCATCGTTCTTGAAGACTTGATGTCATTCTCATCAATATGTGTGCTTTTCTACTCTATCAACTTGATATCAATATGCTATGGTCTTTGTTGAAAGAAGATCGAGCAAGTTAAAGGATAAACTTAAGTAAACCTCAAAGCTGAATTTTCAAATAATTGATATAGGGAAAGTTAAGGATTTGAAAAAAGAGATTAAGTCCCTCCTATAATGGAATGAAATGATGTGGAAAAAAGGTCAAAATAGGACTGCTCAAACATAAGGATCGAAATTCAAGATTTTTTTCATGAAATGGCTAGTTAAAGGAAGAAAAGAAATAATGTTATTGGCATGTTTGACGAGAATGACAATTGGATGACATCAAGTGAAGATATTCATAAAATCTTTCAAATATTTTATTTGCAACAGTTTCCTAATGATGGTATTTCAAATGCTCAGTATTTTTATTCATATATCCTTCCTAAAGTCAATGATTGGATGAATGAGTTGTTTCTTATGTCTTTTACTAAGCTTGATATTGAGAGTGCACTTGCTCAGATGCACCTTACCAAGGCTCTTGGGCCTGATAAAATGCCTGCACTTTTTATCAAGAGTTTTAAAGCATTATGGGTGATTATGTTTCTCAAGCGTACCTCGAGGTGTTAAATGAAGGCAATGATTTATTTTAGCAAAACAATAATTTGATTTCTAGGGTAGATGACTTCAGGCCTATAAACTTATGCAATGTTTTATATAAGTTGGTGGTAAAATGTATAATCAATAAAATGAAACCTATTTTACATGTTATCATTTTAGAGAGTCGGAGTGCTATTATTTCAAGTAGATTAATTTTAGGCGATACAATGGTGGCTTTTGAAATGCTTTACTCAATCAAAAAAATTCTCAAGAGCAAAAAGGGAAGATTACTTATCAAATTGGACAAGTATAAAGTTATGATAGAGTTGAGTGGGAGTTATCAGAATATATGTTAATCATTTTGGGTTTTGTTCAGAGATTGAGGGATTTAAATGTTAATTGTGTGAAGTCAATTTCCTACTCACTTTTGGTTAACGGACTTAAATTGCAATCATTTCGACCACACAGAGGATTAAGGTAGGGAAATCTTTTGTCCCCTTACGTATTCACCATTTATGCTAAGGGTTTGATTGGTTTACTTAAGGGGGCTGAAAGTAATGATATGCTAAAATATATGAATGTCGCAAGGAACAGCTTAAAAGTGTCCCATTTATTTTTGCTAATGACAACTTTTTCTTTTTGGGACTATCTAAGGAAAATTGTGAAGACATCAGGCAAGTACATTCCTTGTATGAACAAGTAAAAAGTGAATATTATGAAGTCTGTAATGTATTATAGCTTTAATACTTCTGAAGATTATAGGAAGATCTCCTAAGAGATATTGGCTAGACCTACTGTGAATTGTCATAAATGCTACCTTAGACTACCCGTTATCATTGGAAGGAATAAGATGAGGTTATTTGGGTAATTAAAAGATAGGGTGTGAAGAAAATTGAAAAGTTTGAAGGAAAAAACACTCCCTAAGACTGGGAATGAGGTACTTTTAAAGTCAACTGTATAATCTATTTCTACATACTCAATGAGTTGTTTCAAATTGTCTAGCTTTGTAATGAATTGCAAAGTCTAATGGTTAAGTTTTGGTAGAGATATGACTTGAAAAAGAAACCATACATTGGATGGCATGGGATAAACTTTGGGTAGAATGAGTTTCAAGAATTTGTTTTCTTTTAACTAACCTTTGGTTTCTAAGCATAGTCAGAGATTATTATAGAATCAGAATTCTCTAACTTGGAATATGTTTAAAGGTAAATATTGTTCGATTGGTAATTTTATGGATGCTAAGGTTCTCACTTATGCATCATACATGTGAAAGAGTATAATCTATGACATAGAGCTTTATAAAGAAGGTATGAGATGGAAGGTTGGTAATGGTAAAAATATTATAATATATAGAGACCAATGGGTTACCTTATATTGGTTCCGACAAAACATATTCCCCATTCAAACTAAATGCTAAGGCATGTGTTTCTGATCTAATAAATGATATTAGGTTGTGGAAGGAAAGTGTTATTTGGGAAAACTTCTTAACGAACGAGGCTAATACTATTTTGTAAATTCTCTTATGTGCATCTCATGTTGAAGATAAGTTGATTTAGGGTAAATCTCATAATGAATTATTTTTTGTTAAGAGTAGTTATTGATTGAACTAAAGCTTGAGAATGTCAAGAATGGGAATAGAATGTGGAGCTAGGTATAGTAGAAATGGTGGCTCAAATTGGTGGAACAAAATATGAAGCCTTATCTTCCCTAATAAAGTGAAGATGCATGTTTATTTAGCGTGCATGTAATGATATTCTTTTTGTACAGACTTAATTAGTGGTAAAGAGAATATTTGTTCATTCTTGGTGTTGCCTCTACGATGTTGGTGTTGAAGATTAGTTTCGTGATATTTTGGGGTGTGAAAATGCTAAATATGTTTGGAAGCCTTTGATTTTTAAATTAGAGAAGATTATAGGATGATTATCTGTAGATTTATGAAATATCTTATGGTTACAATGTTCTAAAGAGGATGCACTTGCTTTTCTTGTCTTGCATGAATTGTTGACATAATAAAAATGAGATATTATACGTAAGAAAATGAAATAAACCAATGATATCGTTTATTGGCCAAACATGTTCCAAGAAGATTTTGTGAAGAATTATTCTCAAAATAATGTCATTAATAAACAACAAAAATGACTTAAATGAAATTACTATCAAGTATGAGCTACAACCTTTTAAAAAAATCAAAGTAAATATAGATGATGCACTTTTTTTATTTTTGAGAAAAGAATTGATATTGGGTATATTACTAGAGATAATATAGTTAAATCAATTAGTATTTTCTTTTTGTTGTTTGGGAATAATTTTTTTTTATCCCTTAGATTTTGTATATTATTGAATAATGACGGTGAGATTTGTCAATTTTAAGTCTTTTTTACATTTTGTTTGTTTTGAGTATAAATAGTAATTTTGCCCCTAAGGTAAGGAGATTTGAAAATTGTGTGAAGATAGAAACTTTTTGTTTTGGTTTAAATTATAGAAGATAATGCAGTGGTATATGTAGTTGCTAGTTTGTTTCTTATAATCTTTTAAGGATTTGAATTTTATAAGTGAGAATTTTGGTACGGTTAGAAGATTTTTATTTTTGGATGTAAATTATAAAGATTGTTATGACGTAACAACTTAAGTTTAAATGGGATGTAAGTGTTTTAATAAGGAAATATATATTGGTGAGCGATCCTATGGCCCCACTTTCACTTGTTGTTTTGCAAGACGTCAAATACAAATTTTCACATTCACTGTTGTAGAGCACTAAGATGATTGCGTACACACAAGAAACTCGATGCGAGCATTCAGAAACTAGACTTAATGTCGTCCATGTTCATTTATGAACCCTACTGTTTTAAAATAAATTTGTTGATTCAAAATAAAAATATATTTATAATATTTAAATTAAAAAAAAATTAAATTATTAAAATTATCGTAAAAATCTATATATATATCTATATAAAAATAAATTAACATTCTTAAAATTTATAAAAATAAAAATAATGTATATTAATAATATTAAATAAATTTAATTAAATAATGATTTAATATTACATATCTATAAATAATTATAATTCAATTTAATAATAAATAATTGGATGATATTTAATGTAAAATAGTTATATTTTTTAATAATAATAATATATTAACTAACATAATTATAGTAATACTGGTGCAGGATAATCTACTATGTATAGGTAAAAACAAATGAATATTTAAAAAAAAACCAGAATAAAGTTTTTTCAACAAAATTTTTGGTGATTCACCCAAATAAATAGTCACACTTATGAATGAATTTATATACTAAAAATCCACTCTCTAACCATTATTATTATTATTATTATTATTTTGCTCTTCAATTATTTACCAGTCCCAAATAATATTATACATCAAAGCAATTATTTGGTAGTTCTTTTTAGTCTTGAGGAAGGTTGTAAAAAAAAAAGAAGAAGAAGAAGAAGAAGGCTGTGTGCGTCTTGATTAGAGACTGAGCAATGGGAATGACGTACTTTCTTTCTAAAGTAGCAATATGTGAGAGAACTCGTTTAAAGATCTAAATTTACACGCATTTTCAGACATATATTATTTAAATTTTATTACATATTAATATTATATAAAAAAAATTAATCATTTATATAATTTTCAAAATAACTATTATACATTATATGATATAAGTATTATATATATCAAAATATTTATAAAAAATTTAAAATAATTATAATATATTACATGATATAATATTACGTACATCAAAGTATCTATAAAATTAAATAATATTGATATTTTTCTTTTGTGGAAAGTACTTCCCCTTCTAAACCAGTTGCATCTGATTTCCTATACTATAATATTAGTAAATTTTATTAATAATATCTCCGATACTAATAAATTATATTATATCATTTAAAATTATTTATTTATATATTTTTTATTTTTAATAAAATTTAAAAATATTTTTTTAAGTTATAAAAAAACACATATACATAGTTTTTTAAAATATATATTTTTATATTATATAAAAAATATGTGCATTATTTGAAATAAATTAAAAATAAAATTTTATTATTAAAAAGAATTATACTATATAAAATAAATTTAAAAAAAATGACAAAGTGTATGTACGTAAAAAAAATATGTGCATTATTCTATCAATACGTTGCTTATTAACATGGTTTATAAAAGATATTTTTGAATCTATTTATTTGTAAAATATGTATAGTATAAAAATAAAGTTAATTTTTATATAATTTTTAGTTAAATATAAATAAATAATACACACGTAACATTTATAATGTATTCTTGGATAAGTATATAAGGAAACAAATTATTATTTAATTAAAAATTACTCAAATATTTTAAGAAATTATTTTCTTTAAAATTTAAACAAATTTTTTATTGATTAATATTGAAAATCACAAATTAAAATATGAAAATTTTGTTTAAATTTAATAAAAAAATTGAATAATTATTAATTAAAATTTATTTATACGTATATATCTATGAAAAATATAGACATGTATATAATATATATGTTATTCTATTTTATTTAATAAATAAATAAATTTATCTTTACGTAACATCTTTTTCATAAACGAAAAAAATTTAAAAATAAATTTTCTAAACTCAATTACTAAATACCCTATAAACTTAAACAAACAAACTTATACCATATTTTTCTTAAAAATAATAATATTATAATAATCCTATTTTGTCAAACAACTAGTTGATAGTCACTGACTAATAATAATAATATTTTTATATATCAATTTATTTATATTTATTTATATTTTATTATTTAATTAATTAAAATTATTTATTTTATATTTAATAAAAAATATTTACTTTTTATATTTTTAATTTTTATGAATTTTTTTATTTTTACGTAATAAATTAATTAACTTAAAAAAATGAGTAGATATATTTTGCATATTATATTATACTTTTAACTCACAATAATACCAAATTTTTTAGTTATATTATGATTTGATTTTTATATCTTATAAATACAAAATAATACTATATAAAATAAGAAAGAATGTAAGAATAAATATTCAGAAACAAATCATAAAAAATACACAATTTATATAATTGAATTGGATATAAGAATTAACAATAAGATTCAAGAGTCAATCAATCAAAATGAATATCAAAATTAAAAACATCTATTCTAAGATTTATTCTCCTTTTTTTAGTGTGTTCATGAATAATAATATTAATTTATTGTTTCAATTTTATAATTAACAATAATAATAATATTTTTATATATTAATTAATTTATATTTATATATATTATTATTATTTCAATTAGTTAAAATTATTTATTTTGTATTTAATAAAAAAATTATTGACTTTTTAGATTCTTAAGATTTTTTTTTTGAGATTTTTATGGATTTTTTTATTTTTATGTAATAAATGGATTAACTTAAAAAATGAGTAGATATATTTTGCACCTTTTATTATTATTTTAACCTATAAAAATATCAACAATCTTAGTTATATCTTGATTTTATTTTTATCTCTTATAAATAAAAAATAACACTATATAAAATAGGGAAGAACGTGGGAATAAAGATTCAAAGAAAAATCATAAAAAATACACAATTTATAAAATTAAACTTAAAATAAGAATTAACAATAAGATTTAAGAGGGAATTAAAAAGTGAATATCAAAATTAAAGACATCAATCCTAAGATTTATTCTCCTTTTTTTTATGGTGTTCGTGAATAATATTATTAATTTATTGTTTTTCATGAATATCTAATTTTATAATTGATTACGGATGATTTTAAAACCTTAGGCATAGATAATAATATTTAATAATATTTTTAATATTATTTTTAATTATGTATTAATTCTCAATTTTAATATTTCAATGATTTTATTTTATTATTTAAGTATATAATTAAATAATCAAATTAATTTATTATTAATCAATTTAATTGATTGAGTACTTAATCATTTGATCAATTTAAATAATTAGTGATAAATTACTTATAATGAGAATTAATATTCAAAATAATTAACACATATGTGTTTAACCTTTATCCAATTTACTTTTTAAAATTCAACGTTTTTGATAGATTAAATTTATATAACTTATTTTAAGTTATATATTAAAAAATATTAAATTAAGAGTTTGTTTAATTCAATGATTATGTAAAAAGAGGTGAAGATTTTTACACGTAAAAGAATATGAGAATATAATATGATTTTGTTTATTTATAATACATGTTAGTAGTAAATAATGATCATGCAATCGTTCTTTTATTATAATTTATCATAGTTTTTTTATTTTGTTTTTATTTTTATCGATCTTTAGTTTTTAAATTTAATTTTGAGTTATAAAACCAAAAATCTCTTTTATTAATTTTAATTAATTTACTAATTAAGAATAGATATTGTTACTAATTCTCGTATGTACAATAATTTTTATTTTTATAATTACTTATCGCTTATACATTATTATGTATATTTATGTGTTTTTAATTGTGTTAATAAATAAGTGAGTATAGAATAAATAGATTATTTTATCATTGAATTTTGAGGTTATAAAATAATATTAACCTTGATTTATTATATCTATAATTTTAAATTTATAAATATTATAAAAATATTATTGAATTATTTTTGTTACTTATATATTATTAAATTTTATAAATGTAAAAAATATTATTAATATATGTCTATATTATTTTTAATATTTAATTAAAATTTAATGTTATAAAAATAATAAATAATAAATCAAAGTTAATAATATTTTCATAAAAGTCAAATTTTATGGTTAAATTTCAAATCAAAAACAAAGCCAACGTTAGTTAACTCTTAAATTACCCAATCGAATCAATTAAATAAATGTCTCTACGATTATATAAACATTGTCAAATAAGTTATCTTCTTTAACCTCTTACTCATTTCAACCCGTCTATATATTATTTGATTAATAGGTTTCATTTACTTTTTTCTTATTTGTTTTCTATAAAGTGGACCACCATCAGAAATAAGTAAACAACACCCTCTGGTAATCATATTCGATATCGAGAAACAGAGGAAGGGGATCTCTTTTCTCAACCACGAGCCTCGGGTTATGGTATTGTGGGCTTGATTTTGATTTTGACTTTGATTTTTTGCTTACAGTATATGATTCCATGACCCGACGTTGCGTATGGAGATAACGTACGCATCCCCCAGCTATTCCAATCTCTCAGACGGTGCATCCATGCCTACATCAACCATTCGACCCGTCAAGATCATCCCCTTGCAACACCCCTCTACGACGTCGTCTTCATCCTCTTCCTCCTCTGTATTTGAGGCTCTCTTTTCCCGCTGGATTTTCAAGTTTAAGCGAATGACATGGATCCAATGGCTTGAGTTTTTCCTTCCTTGTTCTCGTTGGATTAGAACCTATAAATGGCGCGAGTATTTCCAGATCGATCTTATGGCTGGTATAACAGTCGGTGTTATGCTTGTTCCTCAGGTAATTCTATTTATTTTGGAAAATTGTTATGTTTGTTTCTTAGGAAACTTAGCAAGAAAATAATTAAACAAAAATTGTTAAAAGAAAGAAAAAAAAGTAATGATATTTCTAGTTAGCTAGTAACAAATGAAGAAGCCACGTGCTCGGTTAAGTCTAAAATTAAGTGGACGTTGACAATTGAAGATTTAAGAACGTTGACAATTGAAGATTTAAGATCGGTTTATTTATTATATTTGGTTTAATTAAGTAGCGTACACTTATTATATGATTTAAACTCCTTTCATATATTTTATTTTTATATAATGTAAAAGAAAATATATTTTTGGATGTACGTATTTTTTTTATAATATACACAACATATGTTTCTTTACTGAGTTTAAAAATGACATAATGGAAATACCTGTGTCATATACTAGAACGGATTATATTTTATTAGACTCTGTAAATTGTCGTTGACTGTTTTTTGTAAATGGCCAGGCAATGTCTTACGCAAAATTGGCAGGGCTTAAACCAATATACGGACTTTGTAAGTTTTTCATCCCTAACATCCTTATTTAGGAATTATAATTTCTCTGTATATTGATAGAAAAACAATAATTTTATTATAGTTTAATTGTTGTTGCACTAATGCCGCAATGAAGAATAATCGGTAAGTTATTGTGTACCTTTATTGACATAAACTGATGTAATTCTGTATATATATATATATATATTAAAATTCCTAGTGGTAATGATTTTTACAGTTCAGTTTATCCTTTAAGGGTATTCCCAGTTGTATTTGATTTTTACAACTTTGCCTTTTGAAATGAATATTTTATATTTCCAATGTGTGGTATATTTTCTTTTGGTACTCCTTGTAAGTCAATAGTTTTCTCAATTCATATAGTGGTTTATTACATTGTCTGATTTTACAAGGCAGATTCTGGTTTTGTGCCTTTGTTTATCTATGCCATATTTGGGTCATCTCGTCAGCTAGCTGTTGGTCCAGTAGCATTGGTTTCTCTCCTGGTCTCTAATGTTCTGAGCGGAATTGTGGATTCTTCTGATGAATTATATACAGAGATGGCAATACTATTAGCACTCATGGTTGGCATACTGGAGTGCATTATGGGGCTTTTGAGGTACTACATTTGTCTATTACCAAAAAAAAAAAAATATTTGTTGTAATTGGATGCATTATAATAAAAAAAATGTGTATATGAACCTTCAATGTTTTATTTGTCATACAAGTGAAATTTTGAATTTTCGGATACTTTTCCTTGATGCAGATTCTAGGGGTGTTCATCGGATCGAAACCGTTGATTTTACTGTCATCCGATCCGATCCGACCATCCGCTCGGATTGAAACATCCTAATCCGCAACCCATCCCATCACTTCACACATCCGCTCAATCCGATCCAGAAACTATTCGGATGACATGCGATCAATTCGACCAATAAATTTAATTAACTCTATTTTTTATATTTTTAAATAATTTTTTTAAATTTTTACATAAATCATAACATAAAATTATTTGATTTAAAAAAAACATTAAAAAATTAAATAAATATATATTAATTATTTATATATATTTAATTTAATAAATATATATAATTAATTTCGGTCGGATCGGATCGGATCGGATGAAACGTAATGAAATCCGCAATTCGATCCGCACTTAACGGATGAAAAAAATCTCCATCCGATCCGACCATCGGATTGGATCGGATCGGATGAAAAATCAACGGATCGGATTGATCGGATGATCGGATTTTTTGAACACTCCTAGCAGATTCAAACACTAGCATCAATTAGTAGAAAAATAGTTCATCATGTATAAGAGTCTTTCTACCGAGCTCCAAAAGAAAGAACTCCGGTTTTACTGTCAAATTATTATAATATCCTGCATACCAATCACTTAGCATCTCCTTATCTTTTCACTTGATGGATTTATATATATATATATTCATAACTATCGATGATCACCTTGGTATTTGTCTTTGGTTTTTAACTTAAACATATTTCTGTCCATCAGGCTTGGATGGCTTCTTCGTTTCATAAGTCACTCAGTAATTTCTGGATTTACAAGCGCTTCGGCTATTGTAATTGCATTATCTCAAGCAAAATACTTTTTGGGATATAGTATAGTACGAAGTAGCAAGATTGTGCCACTAGTCAAGAGCATTATAGCTGGAGCCAGTAAGGTACAGTTTGTATGCCGAGTGGTATCTTTTTTCTTATATCGTGCTTGCATGTGAACGTGTTAGACTTATTCAAATATGAGTTTTGAAATTGTAATAAGATGGAGTCTCGAATCCATACAACTAAAACCCACCTTTGAATTTATGGCTTTTTGACAGTATAACTCAAGTGACGTCAATTAACAACAGTACCTTACCTGTTTGAAATTGTTGGTGGCACTATCTTGACAGTTATTAATATCATATTTTCAAAGCCTAATATTCTCATAACTAACTATTCTCATGTGTTTGGTCCATATTGTTAAGTTTGACTCATTTATAGTTATATTTTAATCACTCTGCATCTTTTCGTCTACTTCATATATTGATTACTGCATAATTGCATCTTGCTTATAGATTCCTTTTCTTAACCACTGGTGGTTTTTCCTTTTGTAGTTTTCGTGGCCCCCTTTTGTAATGGGATCAGTTATTCTTACGATACTTTTGGTGATGAAACACTTGGTATGAACTCAATCTTGTCTCTCTCTCTCTCTCTCTTTTCTTTCTTTTTTTTGGGTGGAATACATAACTTCTGTGTAATGATGATTGTAATTTGATGAGCCACATTCAGGGGAAAACAAGGAAACACTTGCGGTTCCTGAGAGCAGCGGGTCCTCTCACGGCAGTCGTTGTGGGCACGGTTTTTGTGAAAATATATAATCCATCTTCAATATCTCTGGTAAGATTTATATATGTCGGTGTCACTTTAATTTATTATATTATCCAGACAATAAATAACATTTTACTTTTCATCATGCTTGAGTGAACAAATTCCATCTTCTGCTTATTGTTCTGGCACCACTTTTGGTATTGTAAAATTTATATTCGGCTGCACCTAGCTGGAAGTTCTAAATACGGAAATCTGGACGTGTTCTATGCAGAGTATGTCATTGTACTACCATCTTTAAGTCATGCTAGGACTTGTAAGATACTTGTGGTTATGGACAAGATGTAAACACATTCTTTACCAGCCTAGAATCAACAAAACACAGTTTCAGAAAGCACACATAGAGTATAAATTCACCTTCGGACATGCTGTATGCATCCAAATACTAAGTAAATGAAGTGTAGCATGGAAATTATTAGGCTCAATTGAAGAAAATGACATTGTAGTGTAAAGCTTTCTGATTTATTTGGTAGATGTAATGCATTGTGACCAAAATGTGTTAACAAATGAAAGAAAAGATAACTCGATTTTTCTGATGCCTTTGCATACTAATGTTTCTTCTGGTCTTATGTCTCCATTAAAATTTCGTCTTAATGGATTAACCTCTTTGTGATTAATAATATAACTGGACCTGATAAGGTACTAATCTGTTTAGGTAGGAGAAATACCTCAGGGCCTCCCAAAATTTTCTATTCCTAAAGAATTCAAATATGCTGTGTCTTTGATTCCAACTGCACTTCTCATTACTGGTGTAGCTATATTGGTAAGTTATGTAGGTCATAGAAATTTTACTCTTCCTTTTCAAATAATTTTTTAGTTGTATCTGTAGCCTGATGTTATGTTCTGAATTTCAGGAATCAGTGGGTATTGCAAAAGCATTAGCAGCGAAAAATGGATATGAATTAGACTCAAATCAAGAGGTATGCTTTTGGCTAAGCTGTGTTGATTAGCCTCCTTACTCACCATACTTTGATGATTGCCTTATGATGGTTAGGACCTGAGACCTGAAACATGATGTTTTCTGTGCTGTTTAGTGTGAAGATAAGCATAATGTTTCTAGACATGTTTTCAAACAGTACTTCCTATTTCCTGGTTTCCAGTTATTCAAATCTTTTCGTGTAGTTCAAACCATGTTTTCATCTTCATAAGCAGGGATAAGTTTTCTTTAATCATTGCCTTAAGCATGTCTCCTAGTTTCTATGCATTTCAATTGGCTCATGAACTTCTGTTAGTACGTTATCCAAATATTCTCATGCGGTTAATAAAGTCCAGTTAGCAGACCAGAAAACTGCTACTTATAATCTAACAAATTTCTATTTTCTTCTTTTAACAGTTGGTTGGTCTTGGTGTTTCCAATATATTTGGTTCATTCTTTTCAGCCTATCCAACAACAGGTGGGCATCTATGAGGTTCTAAGAGCTGCAGGCTGCATCCATGAAATTGAAATTTGAATGTTGATCCACTTATATAGTTTCACACTATTGTTTCCCTTTATATCATGAATTATTTCAAGTACATTGATTGTTTCATATGGTTTAGGCTCATTTTCCAGATCAGCTGTGAATCATGAAAGTGGAGCGAAAACAGGCTTAGCAGGAATTGTAACAGGAATCATAATGGGCTGTGCACTTTTATTTCTGACTCCTCTGTTTGAATACATACCCCAGGTTTCTTTCATGTTCATAAATTATTTTAATTCTTTAAACTGGAACTTGAATGTTACCTCTTTCAATAGTGCAGCAACCATAGCCTGTCTTTGGCATTCATGGTTAAAGCTGCGTGTTCTTTTTCTTTTGTTAACAATGCATCATATTATTCATGAGTTGTCATGGCCAGTTGCAAACTATTAATATTATGATATAGTGCTGCCTTTTCTATTTACTCTCCATTTCATATATTCTTCTATACATGTATACATTAACTCCAAATTTTGGATACTGCCTATATTTGGAAGGCTAACTATGGGAGTTCTGATCTTTTGTCTTTCAGTGTGCTCTTGCTGCCATTGTGATCTCTGCTGTTATGGGATTAGTGAGTATGCCAAAGTCCAATTTGTAATTTTTTTATTTGTTTATGTTTTTTGGGTAAGAAACCATGTATATAGCTAACTCACATGCTACATTTGCACTTGCATTCTATAGAAACATTTCTTGGCTCACAGTCATTAATTATTCTGATGTATGACCTTTTTATCCCTTCTTATTGAACTCCAGGTGGATTATCATGAGGCTATCTTTTTGTGGCGGGTGGACAAAAAGGATTTTCTTCTTTGGACTGTTACCAGCACAACAACATTATTCCTTGGTATTGAAATTGGTGTTCTTGTTGGGGTGAGTTCTTGATATAGTGTGCAGAAGATCTGGATAACATGTAGGTGACATGAGTATATCTGCAAGTTTGATAGACTTGAAGCAAGTGATTTTTTATTATAATGTGTTTGATGTTACAGGTTGGTGTTTCACTAGCGTTTGTTATCCATGAGTCAGCAAACCCACATATTGGTAAGTCATAAGTGGACTGAATCTAATAAATTAGCCTAGGCCAATAGCTAGATGAGGAATAAGTTAATTCATTGCTACTGTATAATAAAAGAATTTTCGGTGCATACTTTTCAATTGGATTTATTCCTTTGGAACATTCTGACGTGTATCTTCTGATCTTATTATCTAATGAATATTGCAGCTGTCTTGGGGCGTCTTCCGGGCACCACTATCTACAGAAATATTGAACAATATCCAGAAGCATACACATACAATGGAATTGTAATTGTTCGAATTGATGCGCCTATTTATTTTGCAAACATCAGTTACATAAAGGACAGGTAAAGTCATGCTGTTCATAATAATGAATTTGAAAGAAAATTGACTCCTCATTCGTAACATTATTTATTATCAAAGACCTTTGCTCACTTGCTCATTTTCCAATAAAATGTAACGGTCATCGAGTTCTTTGCAGGCTTCGTGAATTTGAAGTAGATGTTGATAGATCCACAAAACGTGGACCAGAAGTTGAGAGAATTTATTTCGTGATATTAGAGATGGCTCGTAAGTCTAATTGATCTTGGCCTATAATTCGTGCAATTCATTCTAGTGAGCATTTAGGCTCGAGCATTACAACATTCTTATTTGAAAGTACATACCAATTGATTTCTTCTGCATATAAAAATAACTGCTAGCAGCAGGCATGGATTTCTTGGTCTCATGGTTGTTGGAGATTGTTATAAAGCTCCTTAATTTAAGGAGCAAAACATGGAGCAATTCATGGAGCAAAACAAGGAGCTTAATTCAAGGAACAATTTAAGGAACCATTAATTTAAGAAGTAATTCAAGGAGTGAATTTTCCTATAAATAGATGTGTAATTGTAATGAATTAATCATCCAAAGTGTTCATTCCAATTGAGAGAAAAACTTTTGTGAGAAAAAATTGAGTAATTTTCTTGGGTGTAATTGGGTTGTGAGTTGTGAGTGTTGTAAACACCTTGTGTAATTTCTCCCTTTCGGTAAAAAGATCTGCGGTCAGGACGTAAGCAAGATTGGCTGACCTAGTTATCAAATTTTTGTGTTATTTTTCTATTCTTGCTTCTCGCCATAACCGCTTATCGGGAATTTGCGTTATTTCCCAACAACTGGTATTAGAGCTATTGGTGGTGATTTCTGTCAATTTTCTACAAGGTTACTATTTACGTGAATAGTGAATTACATGAATAGTGAAATTTTGTTGACGATATTTGTTCGTTGACGGAGGTGTTCTAATAGACGATAATTTACAGAAATAGTCAGAAACGATCCAGAGGAAGTCAGATTTTAGTAGGAGCAATGGCCGCAGATGAAGGAAGGGTGAAACTCTAGAAATTTGATGGCACATATTTTGGTTTTTGGAAAATACAGATAGATGATTATCTGTATCAAAAAAATCTATATCAACCTCTCTCAGGGAAGAAACCAGAAGCTATGAAGGAAGAAGATTGGAATCTTCTAGACAGACAAGCCCTCGGAGTTATTCGATTGACGCTATCCTCAGTTGCCTTCAACATAATAGCAGGAAAAAACCACGGCGGGTCTTGTGGCGGCTCTCCAATATGTATGAGAAGCCGTCACTCGAAACAAAGTGCAACTTGATGAGGCGTTTGTTCCAATTTTGCGGATGAATGAAGGCGCGGCCGGTAACTCAACATCTCAATGACTCGGCACAGTCCACAACCCAGTTGAGTTTAGTGGAAATTGAATTCGGCGAAGAAGTACGAGCATTAATACTTTTATCTTGTCTGCGAAAGTTGGAATGCCATGCGCGGTTGTGATGGCATCGAAGAAAGCAATAAGTCAAATTTGACGACAAGTTCGTGATGCGGTTCTCGGTGAAGAGATCCGGAGCGTAGAGTCGAGGTGAATCGTCAACTTCTTCGGCTTTGCATACGAGTCGAGGAAGAAATTCAACCAAAGCGGAATGGACGTGGCGGAACGGACTGCAGAGGTAGATCGAAAAGGGAGGTCCAATCCAGGAATCACTAATAATTCCGCCTCGAAGACTATCGAGTGTTGGAATCGCGGAAGAATCGGAGCACTACAAAAATCGGTGCAAGAGTCTTATAGAAGGACAAACAAAGTGAAGCGAGAGGCAAATGTTACTTCCAATTGTGAGGAGACGATGCATTGATATGCTTTCTTTGGAGAGCGAAGAATCTTGGTGTTAGACTGCGGAAAGCATCGTTCCGCTACTTCACAAAAAGAATTCTTCGAGAAATATGTCTAGGAAACCTTGGAAAGGTATATCTTGGTGATGATCACCATATGCTATTATTGGTAGGTGTAGTGAAGATTAAGTTGAACCGGATCTATTTCGGTTCGGCGAAGGATGTTAGGCGTATTCCCCGATCTCGAAGGAACTTAATACGAGTGAAAGTCGGTTGGCTGAAGACTACACTACGATCTTCCATGCGATGATTGGAAGATTTCAAAGGGTGCTGTGTGAGTTGCTCGAGGCAAGTAAGAAAAAGCGGCACTCTTTACATGACAACAAACGCGTTTTTCAATCACAATTACGGCGGGCAATGAAACACCAAATCTGTGGCACCAGACTAGCCACATAAGCGAGAAAGGGATAAAGATTATGCCTCTCTAAGGGAAAACTTGAGGTCTACGGTCTACGGAGATAGACATGTGCGAAGATTGCATACTTGTAAAGCAAAGAGAGTCGGCTTTCGGACAAGTCAGTAGAATCCAAAAGAAGGAAAGACTAGAGCTTATTCAACTCGATGTTTGACAACCAACGGCCGTCTCGTATCGGTGGGAAACACTACTGCGTGACTTTTATCGATGATCACTCTCGGAAGGTATGGGTTTACTTTCTAAAGCATAAGTACGAAGTATTTGAGGCTTTTTAGAAGATGGAAAGCTATGGTGGAAAATGAGACGGGTTTAAAGATCAAAAAGCTTAGGAACCGATAATGGTGGTGGTGAATATGAAGACACCAGATTCAAAAATTTCTACGCTATGAGTACGAGATCGTAATGGAAAGAAGCTGCTGGCACGCCCAACACAATGGTGTAGGCGAGCGTATGAGCCGAACGTTCGACAGAAAAAGCCGTAAGTATTCGTATACGGTCAGTCTATCGGCCAGCTTCAACGGGCGAAGCCAACACACGGCAGCCTTACTTGATCGACCGAGACTCATCTATTCCATTGGAGCATAGAATTCGAGAGGAGGTATGGAGTGGAAAAGAGGTGAAACTATCACATCTAAAAGTTTCTGGGTCGTGTAGCATTTGTGCGTATCGGTGATCAAGGCGGAACAAGCTTGATCCCAAATCCAAGAAATGCACATTCATTGGCTATGCGAGGATGAGTTTGGCGACCGCATCTTGGGATGATGAAAGAAGAAAGTTATCCATACAGAGATGTGATTTTCAACGAAAGGGTGATGTATGAAGGACGTACGTAAAATAGACGCCCGATGACTCAGGAAGCGAGAATGAGTCGGTATTTGCGTACGCAGATGATGTCCCGTATACTCCTCCAGCAATGTAACCAATTGTAACAAGTCCTCGGCCCCGGAGGAACTTGTTGGACAAAGCAAGACACAACATTCGACACACCACAACCTCTTACTCCCACTCCTGCGAGAAGGTCTTGACCTCATGTGCCTAACAGAGATACGAACTATAAGTCATTGTGATGGAGGGAGCCTAAATGCTATGATAAGCTTGTCGACTCGAGATTCCAACAAGTGGGGAGCTTTATGAAAGAAGAAATGAAATCTCTCATCTCCAACTGTATAATGGGAACTAGGCGAGTTACTTATGGGAAAGAAGGCACTTATGACAAATGGGTGTACCGGGGTGAAAGAGGGCGTGATGGTTCCAAGAGATACAAAGCCGCCTAGTTGTCAAAGGGTTTCAAATGTAAGGAAGGAGTTGACTACACCGACATTTTCGCTCGTTGCTTAATACTATCGACGAGTCGGTATTGAGTATTGCCCATCGAAGATCTTCATCTTGAGCAGTTGGATGTGAAGATTTGTATTCCTTCATGGAGATTTAGATGAAGAGATATACATGTACCACCGAGGTTTCTCGAGAAAGAGGAAGAAAAGCATGGTGTGCCGACTTAAGAAGAGTTTGTATGGCCTGAAACAAGCCCCGAGACAATGGTACAGAATGTTTGATAGCTTCATGCACAAGAAAGGTTTCCAGAAGTGCAATGCTGATTATTGTTGCTACTTGAAGAGATATAGGTCCAGTTATATCATTTTACTACTTTATGTTGATGATATGTTAGTAGCAGGTTCAGATATGGATGATATTAAAAGGTTGAAGCATCAATTGTCAAAGGAATTTGACATGAAAGACTTGAGTCTAGCAAAAAAGATTCTTGGAATGCAAATCACAAGAAATAAGAAGAAAGGATCCTTGCAGTTATCTCAGGCAGAGTACATCAATCGTGTTTTGCAAAGATTCAACATGGGCAATGCCAAGCCAGTTAGCACACCCCCAGCTACCATTTTCGCTTATCCGAATCGGTCACTCTCGGACGAGGAGAGAGAGAGAGAATTCATGGCTAAGGTTCCTTATGCCTCGGCCATTGGAAGTTTGATGTACGCAACGGTTCATTTGCGAGACGTAACGTTGGCCGTGCGAGTGGGAGTTGTTAGCGGTTATGTCAAATCCAGAAAAACTCATTGGGAAGCAATCAAGTAGATTTTGAGGTATCTCATGTAGCACCATGTAGAAAAGTGCTTGTACTTTAGTAAAGGAGAGTTTAAAGTACAAGCGTGGTAGAGACTTTGGAGGTGAAGTTGATCACCGCTAGAAGAAGCACCACCGATTATATATTTTTGAACTACAATGGTTAGTTTTGACGTCACAAAATCTGAAAAATTGTCACTCATCCACTTCTGAAGTCGAGTATGTAGCGAATCAAGCCAATAAAGAGATGATATGAAGCGAGGTTTGTTAATCGAAATGGGATTCAAGCAAAGAAAATAATGTTACTGCGTAGTGATAGTCAAAGTTGCAATACACTTGGCGAAGAATTCAACATTTCATTTTAGAACAAAGCATATCGACTTCTCGTTATCACTTCATCGATCTCTATTGGAAGATGATGTGTTAATATTGGAGAAGATTCAAGGAAGCAAAATCCGGCAGATATGATAACAAAGGTGGTGACTATTGACAAGCGAAGTCAGGTTTCAACTTCGGTTGTCTCTAGAGTAGTAAAAGACTAGAAAAGCTGCTGCATTGATCAAGGTGTGAAGATAGATTGAAATCAGTCTTCAAGTGGGAGATTGTTATAAAGCTCCTTAATTTAAGGAGCAAAACATGGAGTAAAACAAGGAGCAAAACAAAGAGTAAAACAAGGAGCAAAACAAGGAGCAAAACAAGGAGCTTAATTCAAGGAGCAAAACAAGGAGCTTAATTCAAGGAGCAATTTAAGGAACCATTAATTTAAGGAGTAATTCAAGGAGTGAATTTTCCTATAAATAGATGTGTAATTGTAATGAATTAATCATCCAAAATGTTCATTCCAATTGAGAGAAAAGCTTTTGTGAGAGAAAATTGAGAGTAATTTTCTTGAGTGTAATTGGGTTGTGAGTTATGTAATTGAGTTGTGAGTTGTGAGTGTTATAAACACCTTGTGTAATTTCTCTCATTTCAATAAAAAGATCTGCAGCAGGTCCGGAGACGTAAGCAAGATTGGTCGAACTCCGTTATCAAATTTTGTGTGCTATTTTTCTATTCTTGCTTTCTCATAAATCTGACTTATCGAAAATTTGCGTTATTTTCCAACAATGGTCTGCTCTATCATGTAATTGCAGTGGTTGGAATGTGTAATATGTATGTTGAAGTTACTATTTCATGTATCATGTCTTAATCTGCACATTCAGGAATGCGTATGGATGTATGCATATAATGTCTTACTACTATTGTCGTAGTCAGTATCACTGAAGGGGCATTCTAAAACCTCTTCATGTTGACAGATTTTTTTTTTCATAACGTTGACAAGACATTTAAGCTAGACGCCTGTTGCCTATGAGCTGGAACATTATAATGCATGGCTAGTTCAAGTGACCAAAGAATAAGATAAAGTTTTACTGGATTTTCTCTACATTTTTGTTATGGCGATGAGAGAATTATTGGATAGTGATAACTTCTCTCCTTTTTTATTACAAAATTTTCATTTCTCCATTGCAGCTGTTACATATATAGACTCCAGCGCTGTTCAAGCATTAAAGGACCTGCACCAGGAGTACAAAATGCGGGACATCCAGGTTGATTGTTCTTTCTGAATAAAAATCTCAAATCCGAGGACCATATGAAATAGTTTGTTGAAACCTTTCTAGTTCTTTGTAGATTGCAATTTCCAATCCCAACCGAGAAGTTCTGCTAACCTTATCAAGATCTGGCGTTGTAGACATGATTGGTAAGGAGTGGTACTTTGTGAGAGTGCATGATGCTGTTCAAATTTGTCTTCAACACGTTCAGGGCTTCAAAGAGGTACCAAAGACAGCTGAACCTCAAGAAGAGGACAAACCAAGTTTCCTCCAGAGGTTGTTGAAACAAAGAGCAGATGACTCATCAATTGAGCAGTTGGAGTCTGGAGACAGAAATCCATCAATTAAGGACTCAGACCCTCAATTGGAGCCACTGTTGCATCGTAAGTCTTAAAATTTGCTAAATATTTTTACAACTGCAATGATGCCGATGTTTTTAACAAGGCTATTTGATTTATATGCTGTGCCTAACTCTCTTCTAGCTAGGCATGATTCTTTCAAGGTTGTTAGTCTTCATTGTTGTAAAATGTAATGTAATCAATTAAAATACTCTCATTTTTATGTATACTAATAAAAAACACATGCGTTGCATGTCGTTTATTAAAATGTTAAAAATAATTATCACTAAATTTTATTATTATCATCTATAAAAATTTAGCCTATATTATGTTAATATTAAAAAAAACAACAAAAATAACATTTTTAAAAAACTTGTAATGTTTTATGTTTAATTTATATATTTTTATTATTAAAATAATTTAGTCATTATTTGACATTAAATATTGTTTGAATTGAACTACAAATATTTAGATTCGTTTAATGTTAAATTCTGTCCAATTACATCTCATTCAATATTATCAAGTTATTTTTGTTATAAAATTTAAGAGTTATTTTTATATAATTTCTTAATTTTAAATAACCTTTAAGATTATCGTCATTATTTTAATAATTTATTACTTAATTGATAAAAATAAGAGTTCTAAATAAATTATAGAGATCAATGATAATAATAGTTGTTATTTTATTTATTGTTTCGAGAATATGTGATGACGTGATAGTTAAGTTCGATAAAATTCAAAATTAGTTTAACATTTTAAAAAAAAAAGCAAGTAACTAATAGAAGGTAGAGACAGCAAAGATATTTTAACAATAAAAAATAATACTTAAGTTATTTGCTTTGCTAAATGTGTGATAAGGGATAAAAATGTAAGCTCGTCCTATTTTATACGAGGCATGTTGTCATGTATCTTTTAGAGAGTAAATTCATGAATGGCCCCAATTAACATGTTTAAATAAGAGGACCGCTAGGATCGAATTTCACTTTGATTATTACCCTCAAAATGAAGAAATTAAATCTCACAAATCTCATTTCTTTGCTCACCCAAAAAGTGTGTTTATCGATTAAAATAAAAAAAACTGTAATTTGGATAAGCATGAATATGAAAGGCATGAGAAATAGATATGAAGGAGCGATCAGCTGGAAAACTTGCCTTAAAACTAATGACCATGGAAATCAAAGCAAGGGGTGAGCGTCGCTCGCCGCGCCAGACACATTTGTCCGCATGAATTTGTTGAGGGGTTATAAGCTGGTCCAGTGTTTACGCCTTCTTAAAGATGTAATTTTTACAAAAATATTATTGTTTTTGATATAAATTTTAAGAAAAAAATAAGAAAATTATCAAATTTTATCAAAGAATTTTTTTTAAAAAACATTTAAAACATTAAAATAACCAATTACTCTATTTTAAAATAATTTTTTATTTAATATATGTATTTTTAAATAATAAATAATATCTATATGATAAATAAATTAATTAAAATATTATATAATAATTTTTTTTTGCAAAAAAAATTCTAAAATAAATAGTTAAAATATTTAAAATAATTAAGTATATTATTTTATTATATTAATTATTATAATTATAAATAGATAAATTTCTTTGTTACGATACTATTACCAATCAAATTCATATTATATGTAAAGTAAATATTTCTTGATTGTTGTTGATATTTTAATAATATTTTATAAATAATATCTATAATTTAGGATGTTTTAACAAAATAAAAAAAAACGTTTTATGACAATTTAACAATAACGACTATTAAAAGATAATTAGATGATATCTCAATAATTTTGAGATAATTTGTTTAAAAGATATAAATATCACGTTTCAATATAAGATATGATATACATTAAGAATGATTTGTGACAACTCTTAAGAAACCTACATTCTCAATCCTATTCATATTAGCATATGGTGATGATTGAGGTTCTCAAATCCTATTCATATTAGCATATGAGTTGATGATTGAGGTTCTCAATCCTATTTTATTTATATTACCATATGAGGTATCAGATTGAGGAACTAAATTAAGTTGATGGAAGACTAGGATGTATATACTTGGAAGTATGGAGTATCACATATCATACCTCAATTTTAGATAAATAAATTTTAAAATTAATGTGATATTTATGAAACTATAGATAAATTATATGTATAAAATAGAAATATGAACTTATCTAAATTTTAAATTTTAAACTTTTAACACAATGTTTCGTAAAAATTCAATAATTTAAACATATTTTTATTAATGATATACATATAATATCATTTTTTAATTAAAAATATGTAATAACTGAGAAATAACTAATTTTATTTTTTATTGTGTATATAGTATCTTTAATATGAAAATAAATTAAATTAATGATATTGATGCTATTGGTAGAGAAATAGAGGAGTTTTTCTTTGATGAGCTTGTTGAAGAGTTTGTTAGGACAAACAATGTCTAAGTAGATATTGTATGGTTTTGATGTAACAAGATTCTGTTGTGGGCGGAAGCAATAAATAGCGATATATGAATATATCAAAGCGATAAAATGAATACACAGAATTTACGTGGTTCTAATTACGCCAGTCCACTAGCAAAGCAGATATTATTCAATCAGTAGAAATATACGTAATTACATGATTCTCACTAATAATATCTCTCAAGTGTTTCCCAAAAACTCACAAGTATTTTCTCTCTTGAGCTGCTTATACTCTCTCGATTTTTTCTCGATTTTTGCCTTGTTCTTCAATGCATTAACTCTTCCCTATTTATAGATTTAAGAAAGGCCTCTTTTTCCTAAATCAGGCTATTACAATTTAAGCCTTAAATTAGGCCACCAATTTCCTTAAATTATGTCACTATTTTCCTTAAATCATGCCACAATTAGGCCACAAATTAGGCCACTAATTTTCCTAAATTATGCCACTAATTTGTTACTTTTAGAGCCAATATTCAAATAATTCCACCGACAGGAATAATCGACAGATCAAGGTTCATTGGTTCGTAATTTGAAATGAAAGATTCGAGAAGCTAAGAAAATTTGGGAAGGAAATCACAAGAGATGAGTCAGTAATAGCCGTCTGACACGTACTCAAGACTCAAGAAAGCAGCACATAAAGTGGAGATTGATGAAAAAACCAAACCAGTTAGTCATTGCCACTCACTTTCACAAGCGTATTAACGTCACCTAGCACCACCGATGAAAAGAAGAACGTGTTCCATATGTCGCCGCATCTGATGTACGCAATGAAACCAGATTGCACTGCACTGATATTTCCACGCTGCGTTAGTATGCGAGCTACATGCATAATCCGGTAGCACACCGGCAAGGAGTTGATTCTACGACATCTACGCGATTGGCTCAGTTTATATAGACAAGATCGAAGGTAAAACCTAGTCGATACGTGGATTCCACACGAGATTCGATAGCCGCCGATCTACAATCGGGTTATGTGTTCACAATGGCAGAGGATCCATTTATCGAGATCAACATCAGAGTCAAATGTAGTTTGTCTACTACAGCAGAGTATACGGATGTAACGGTACATTCAAAGAAGCCATATGACTTCTCTGGCCGAGTAAGGATTCGGGGTATTGTCTCAAGAACGGAGGTTTTCATGACAAATGTAGTTGCCATTTGTTCGCAAAGAACCAAGTTCATAACGTTGTCGCAGAAAACCTCCACGTTCTTCTGAACAATACCCAAATCCTTACTCAACCCTAGAAGCCATATAGCTTCTTTGAATGCTTCACATGCCCATATACTGGGCCAGAAGAGACAAAGCTACGCTTGACCGCAATGTTGATCTCCAACAAACCGGTCCTCCCGCCATTGTGAACACATAACCAAATAGATCGACGCTATCCAGATCTCCAAGAGATAGTCGAATCCACATATCCAACTAGGTTTTTACCTTCGCCTTGTCTCTCTCAAACTTCAAACCAATATCCACACAAGACTACGATGTACCGTAGAATCCACTTCACCGTCACAAATGGTCCTTTACTCCTGACATGCACGTACCGACTCACCATACTAACAAATAGTGGGAAATATCGTGTCTCAAGTGCAAACCATTGCATACATCAAGGCACCAACGATTTGCATACGTGGAACACGTTCCATTTCCGCTTCTTCTCACCTACGGTGCTAGGTGACATTAATGCACTTAATTGAAAGCGAGAGCAAGCGTGTACTTACCGGTTTGGTTTTTTTCATCAATGTCAAACCTTTGTAGTACTTTCTTTTTCAGACATCGAGTCCGTGTCGACAGATCAGACAGAACTCTATCTCTCAGGATTTCCATCCCAAGAATTTTCTTAGCTTCTCTAAGATCTTTCATTTCAAATTCTCGAACTCAATAGAGCCTTCAACTGTTCGATCTCCACCTTCATCTTAGATGCAATCAACATATCATCAACATATAAGAGCAAATAAACGAAGGTACCGTCTCGAGTTTCCGAAAGTATACACAATGATCAAACCGACTACGTGTGTACTTTTGCTCTCTCACGAAGCTTATGTGCCGCTGTACCATTGTCGCGGTGATTGCTTCAAACCGTAAATTGACTTGCTCATCTTGCAAGCCCACTCTCTCGTCCGGAATTTGAAGCCATCCTATTGAGACATGTAGATTTCTTCGTTCAAAGTACCAATGGAGAAAAATTTTTTCGACATCGAAAGCTAACTCGAGATCAAATTGCTACCAAAGCCAATAGTATCCGAATAGATGAATGCTTAACAACAGTGAGAATACCTCATCAGAATATTCCTTCTTTCGAGCATAGCCTACAATACCGGCCCTTTGTATCCGATGTTGTCTTTACCAGTGAGCACTTTCCCTTCGCATGTAATCTACTCCAGAACCAATAGTTTTCTTTCCTTTTGGAAAGTCAACCAACTCCCAAGTTCGATTTTTGATGTGTAGACTTCATCTCTTCATCCATTGCCATTTTCCACTTCATACTATCAACTCTTTGCACGCTTTCTCTATGTTGCACGACATCATCATCACCATTACCGGAAGCGCGAATGCTACCATGTTTCAGGTATCCGATAGGCTTCCTAATCTCTTCTGGCCGAGTAAAGGGCACAGATTCCCGGCCGACATCCATTAATTCCAGGCGATGTGGCGGTAGAACCTCCACCTCAACCGAGATCTCTTCTCGATCATCAATTTCATCTTCACCACACCCTGTGAATCGTGCAATCTTTCTCGGATCTTCCAAAGTCTCAAGCATCACCTTAGAAAGAGTATTTGGACTTTCAT
Source organism: Hippophae rhamnoides (assembly GCA_033030585.1). Lineage (NCBI taxonomy): Eukaryota > Viridiplantae > Streptophyta > Magnoliopsida > Rosales > Elaeagnaceae > Hippophae > Hippophae rhamnoides. The sequence continues at coordinate 74,765,094 of CM065427.1, forward strand.
TCTCTCTCTCCGACTTTGTTTGTCTCAAAGATAACAGTACTCATTAAATGTAACATCTCTACACATTTAATGATCTTCGGATTCACCACACCAAAGTCGAAATCCTTTAACTCCTTCCTTAAAGCCCAAGAAAACAGCTTTCGCTTTCCTCGATCCAAGCTTTGGATTCACTAACATGAAAATATGCAAGACATCCAAATATTCGCAATGAATCATAATCAAGAAGGCAGACCATACCTCTGTGAGTTTTTCCATCTAATGCAGTCACAGAAGTCTCGACTATACGAGTTGTATATGACAAAGCCTCAAATTTCAAAATGCCTTGCTCAATTTGGAATGAGATAGCATACATCGAACTTTCTCAACCAAAGTACGATTCATTCGTTCCGCAACTCCATTCTGTCAGGGTGTACGAGGAATTGAAAATGTCTCGATTATCCTTTCATCTTGACAAACTTTAAAGAAAGGATCTCGATTTATACTCGCCACCATTATCATATCTCGAGCCTTTTAATCTTCCCCCGTCATTCGAGTCTCGATCATTTTCTTCCATTTAAGAAAGATATCCAGTAACTTCATCTTTAAGCGACTCATAAGGTATATCCGCACATATCTAGAGAAATCATCAATAAAAGTCAAAAACCAACGTTTACCTCCAAGTTGAAGCATTCTTGGAAGGTCCCCAAACATCCGTGCGAATATAATCAAGAGATCCCTTAGTACGATGAACGGCAAGGCCGAACTCGACTCTTTGCTTTTCCCATTACACAATGCCGCAGAATCAAACTTTCTAGTCTTCGCACCTTTCAAAATACCTTGCTTCATTAAGCCTTGCAAAGCCTTTTCACCGACATACGCCCTAAGCGTACGTGCTACAAAGTGCGGGAAGAATCATTTGCCTTTTCTTCGTAACTACTCGGCATACCGGCTCTTCTTCAGAATCGTACACCCATTTAGGAAATACAAGTTCGCCTTCCGAGTACCTCTTCATTGCTACAAATGCACCTCATACAACTTTCAAGACTCCATTTTCCAATGTTACCTCAGAACCATCGGGACCTAGAACACCTAAAGAAATAAGGTTTTTCTTTAGGTCGGAATATACCTTACATTTGTAAGTCGTTTCGATTGTACCATCGTGCATCTTTAGTCGTATTGTTCCGATCCCTTTTGTTCGACAGTATCAATTGGCTGCCGCTTCATAAGCACAACTCTTCCATCGAGCTCTTCAAAACTCTAAACCAATGTTCCGTTGGGACACATATACGATAAGAACATCCAATCAAGGATCCACTTATCTCGATTCTTCATCTTCATCGCCTCTACGCAACATTTGCATTTGACTTGTCCTCGTTTGACAATCTTTCTTCCAAGGCCCTTTCTCGGGTGACAATAGGCACACTGCCCTTCGCAGTGACGTCTCTCTCGGATGACTCTCCTCCGACTTTGATCTAGATTTCCCCTATTATTTTGATCCGCCGCATTTTTGTCGCTAGTCCTACCTCTCGTCGCCGTCAATGCTTCCGATATCGAGTCTCTCGTGATCACGCTGATCCTTCTTCCCAGACTCGTTATTTACCAAAGCATTTGAAACATCTACGAACTTAACCTCATCCTTTACATAAATATGTCATAGGGGTTAAACGCTCATACTCTCGTGTAATGAATTCAACAACAACAAAGCTTTATTTTCATCGATAATTTTCAACATCTAAATTTTTGCATCGGCCAAAATTTTATTGAAATTATCTAAGCGCTCAATCATAAGACCTTTCGTACCTAAACTAAAGTTTCTTCTTCAAGTGTAGTCTATTCTCAATACTTTTCGTCATGTATTTGTCCTCTAGTTTCTTCCAGAATCGCGGCTACATTCTCTTTCATGACAAAGACTTCCGATCTTTCCTGCCAAGCCGACCAGAAGGCCACAAACTGGCTTCTGCTGACATAATTCCAATCTTCATTTGAATAATATCCTGGCCTAGTCTCCAAGGCTATTTTAGATCCTTCTCGTAACAATAGATCTAATACTTCACATTGCCACATGCCAAAGTTATTTCAGGTCGTCGAATTTCTCCACCTCAAACTTTGTGTTTGACAACATAGTTCTTCGAGTAGAACTTGGTTTGCCATAAATTCTATGGTCAACTTGTTCACCTTCTTCGATCTCTCCTTTATCGCCCATAAGTACAAACCGATACCGTAAATTTTGCACTTACAATTTAAAACAAGAGCTTTTCCAAATTTTATACCTTATTTGAAAAAATGGAGTCCGTAGTTGAATTTGGAATGGTCCAATTAGCTAGAATAGATCCAACTCAATTAAAACGGATGAAAAATAGACCAACTCTGGCTCCAAATATCACTAGTGACCTAGCTGACCACTGGCTGCAGACTCCTGCAGCTCGGCGGATTCTGACTGGAGCCTGAAAGCGATTCTTTCACCGCTATGCTCAGTATCGTCGAGTAGCTTCGATTTGATATATAATACCGCTATATTTGGCTTTGATAACCAATTGTTGCGGCGAAAGTTAATAAATGTTTATATACGAATATATCAAAGTCGATAAACGAACACATGTAATTTACGCGTTTCTACACTACCGCCTTGCGTCCACTTTGCAAAGATATATTATTTTGAATCGAAGTAGGAATATACGTAATACGATACGTATTTCTCACTAATAATATCTCTCAAACATTTCCCAAAACTCACAAAGATTTTCAGCTCGAAATTTTATACTCTCTCCCGATTTTTTCTCGATTTTTACTGTTTCTTCAACGATTAACTCTTCCCTATACGGTTATACGGTTAAGAAATGCCCTTTTCCCACCGCGCATAATTTAAGCCTTAAATTAGGCCACCAATATCCTTAAATTATGACACTATTTTCCTTAAATCATGACACAAATTATGCCACTAATTTGTTACTTTTAGAGCCAATATTCAACATATTCAATCTTAAAACATAAAGGTAGCACTTACAATAATGAAAATTTTCATTCATATTCAGATATTTAAAAATACATCAATTAAAAATATTGTACATACATAAGCTAAAACATCGAAATTAAGTTAATCAAGAGCTAAGAATGCATTGAATAGCAGTGCGTCTTCATTTTATTATATGAAGGCCATTAATTACATGGTATATCATAATGTCGTCTTTGAAATTATGATGTCATTTTGAGCTTTCAATTGGGCTTCAAATCTTGAATTTCCTGAGGCGACTCTCTCATTTAGCCAATTGATTATGTCTTCAAATACAATTTTGATATTCTCTTCAGTCTCCCCATAAAGTAGACCATGCCACATTCCTGGATACAACTTTAAGGTCCTATCTTGACTTGAAGCTACGTCGTATAGAAGTTTGCTGACTGATTTATCAGTAACTTTATCTTCCTCCCCGTGAACAACTATGAATGGCAATGATACCTAATCATGCATATTCAAACACTAAACTTGTTACTTTGAATATACACAAGGCTTACTTTGAGTATAGGTTTATATTTATTTTCAAGAGTACCTATTTTTAAAGAGTATTTTAATAAGATAGAAAACTATACCTCCGGAAGCATTTGTTCAATAGCTGTACTAATTCTCAGAAGTTCATAGCCAGTTTTCAAGCGAGGACGTCCTTTGTAACAATACGGATTCTCCCTAATCTGTCACACCATGACACGTTAATACATATATGTTCATCAATTTACATCCTAAAAGCAATTATATTTTTAAATTATAATTTATAAAAAAGATAAAAAAAATATATGTTTATGTTTAATTTGTTGTCCCTTTGGGCAAGTAAATAAAAAAATAAATACATTCAACGATGAAGGTTGAGAATGCAGTGACAAGGAGAAAAAAAAATCAAATATGTGTACTTTTTGTTCATGTAAAATCTATCTTGTATGATTTAAGGGATTGATGATTTGGTTCTATTAAAATCATGACATCAATCTTAATATATATTAAGTTGAGAGAAAGAAAATTATATCGAACAGAGAATAAAAAGAGTTTTCTAAAAAGAAAAATTAAGAATCAATTTATAAAATTTTATTTATAAATTAAATATATATATTTATTGTATCTTTGTGAGATATCTATTTAAAAGGTAAAATTTGTAATCTTATTGTATTATAACAAAAGTTTTTAAGTTTTATGGATTCTATGGTTATTATTTTTATTTTAAAATGTTTTTTCATGCTAAAAAATTTTAATATTATTTTTATTATATTTTGATTTGAAAAATTATCGTATATGATTTGTTAGAATTTATTTCTTGTAAATTTTTTCGAACATAATTAACAATTAGAAGAGAATTAGACTAGTTGATACCTGTTTTCTTACTTCTGGAACTTTAAAAGCAAAGTCAATAACATCATTTGTGGGGATTAGTTTCCAAGTTGGAATTATTTTGCAAAGCTTTGTCAAAATATTAATCACCAATTGAGGCGGCCTCATCTCTTCCGCTATCTGCATATATTTTTAAGTCAACAATCAACATCTCTAAAATAACTCCAGAGTTATAATCTTAATGTCGTCAAATAATTAGTTAAAAAAAATTCCATTGTAGGACCCACGATTAATATTTTTTTAATGGCTAAAGTCATAGAGCCGATATTGGTATAGGAATTAAACTTGTGTATTGCTTTGGTGGAAAATATTCAGGGCATGTGGGAAAGTGAAAAAGGGTAGGGAAAAAAAAATCATGTTCAAGATTTGATCAAGATGCATAAAAAATAATAATAGAAAATTATTTTTAAATTAAGTTATTTGTATAATTTTTTAAAAATGATATAAAAAATAATTAAAGTTAAATTATATTATTTTAATAATTTTTTTTGAAAAATTAAATAAGATTAAAACATGATTTTTTAATTACGATAAAGTGATAATTAATACGAGAAAAATTGATAAAATATTAGTTCTTATATTTTTGATTTTCACGGTTTTATTTTAATATCTATTCATTTTTAATTTTATTAAAATTAAAATATACATTTAAATAATTTTCTATTTGAATATTATTATTATGAATTTTATTCTTAAACATTTCTTTATTAATTTCAATTTTTTTCTTATTTAAGATTTGCATTTTAAGTTTTAAAAAAAAATTAGTTAAATAATATAATTTTTTTTTCATAACTTATGCATTAAATATTAAATGATTGTAATTTATAATCTAAGAGATTAAACAATATAAATGAATTAATATAAAAAACATTTACCACAACACATAGTAAAATTATATCAATTTATTTATCATACTAATTTCAATTTATATATCATGCGAATCTCTCTTATTCTATTCTACTCAAATGAAGTAGTGCACCACCCCCTAAAATGGTGACCGTTAACTATTGACTTTTCCATAATTGGACTTTAGAAAAAAGATAAAAAGTAAAAGGCCCAAAATAGTCATTTGGCTGGTCCCATGAAAACAAGGGGGTCCTTAACACTAACTTATATGGCCGAGTTTTAGAGAAAAAATAACCTCAAATTATGGTTATGATTAAGACTCTTGACCTGTTCTAAACTTAAAGATAAGATGCATATTTTTTTTATTTAAAGCCACCTAATTTAGTTTATATATTTAAATATATAAGTAACGTATGCAGGTTGAATAGCTAATAAAAATCATTTGTTTTTTTAACTATTTAAATGTCATTCAACTCAAATAAAATTTTTAAATTTGATTCCATAACTAATCAATACAAATAAATTGAATGACAACCTAAGATTAAATAAAGTTAAGTTTATATTATAATTTATTTATTAATTATCATTATATATAAAACATGAATACATAATACTTAAAATTTAAATTATTGTTAATAAAATTTATTATTTATAGTTATAATTAAAAAATTTAAAAGAATAAAAAATATATTCGAATACTTATTAAATTATTATAAAAATTTAACATTTATATTTATTTATTAAATTAAATTAATAATTTAATGTAATTATGTTTTTATAATAGTTAAATATAATTTTTATAATAATTTTATCCATTTAATACGGAATATTATAAAATCTATAAATTTAAAATTTTATACTCTTAAATACAAATCCAATTACATTATTTCTCAAATTGGATTAAAATTCAATAAATACTAAAGGAATTTTTAATTTAAATAAATTTATAGAATAATCTATTCAAGGATGCTCAAACCCACATACCCCATTTTATAAATAATATAATGTTTTTTAATTACTAACATAACAAATAAAAAGAACACACGTGGTCAGCTGTTATACCATAGGAGTAAAAAATAAAAATAAAAACAAGCAAATAAAACCGTACCTTACACATTGGAGCAACCAAAATAGTACCATCCCAGTACTTTGGATTCTTCCTGTGTATAAGCAGAGCCACAGCTCCTCCCATGGACTCTCCCATCAAATATCTTAATTTTCCTTTATTTTCACTCTTTTCTGAATTTAAATAAAAACCCATTTCAGATATCCACAAAGAATACTTGAATATCAAGTAAAATATTTTTATTTTTATTTTTATTTTTATTTTTATTAAAAAAGAAGAAGAGCATAATCGATTTTGCAGTAATTACAAAAGAACTAAAAGTGGGAAAACTATACCAAAAACAGAAACTTATTATAAAACATTAATCACTGCAATTATTATTTTTTAATTACTAAAGTTTTCGGAAACAAATAATGAGTAGAATTCCAATTAAAATTAAAATAATAAGATGGAAAGATACACCTGAATCACAAGAGATATTGTAAAAGCTCCATAATAATGTTGAAGATAACAGAGTTAAAAAAAAAAAAAAAACTAACCACATATGCTTGTAAAGTAATCAGAGCAATCATCTACAACTTTGTCAAAGCTATCAACATATCCCAATAAACCATCAGATTTACCATGACCTTCATAATCAATCCCATAAATTGCAAAACCTGCTTTAGCCAACCTTGTTGCTGTACCTGGAATTGAATGAAATCATTACTTTTTTTTTATTAGCTTTAATTTATTTTGTATTTATTAATTTTTAGAAATAAAAAAACAGAGTGTTAGTACTTACTGTTCATTGTGATGCTACATTCCATAGCATAACCATGACAAAGAAAGATCAAAGCTTTTGGGTCTTGATTTTCAGTAACCCAATTGCAAGTGAACAGCTTCATTCCTCTAGAGTTTTCAACGTATCCCTGTTTAAAATATAAAGAAGATAGATTCCTTAATTTGTTAACGAAAAAAGACAAAAAAAAAATATATGTTTCTAAATGATTTATTTCTGAAAACAAAGAAACAGATTCCAAAAATAGAATTGAAATTGGAACTAAGCTTACTTCTCCATATACGACATGCTCTGTTTCGGCCGCCTGCATGAAGAAAAAAAAATTAAAACATATTTTAGAGAAAGACAGAGGAGATAGAGAGAGGGAGTGAATGACAAATTAACCATTAGAAACAGATTTCCGAAAATTGAATAAGGGCTTGTTCTGGTAAAGTAAGAGGTCTGAGTTCGACTTTTTGGGGTGTTATTTGCGCTTTGCAAATGAATAAACTGTTTTTTATCTGCAGAGTAAAACTTGGAGTTGGGAGGCTGCTATTGAGTTGCAGAGCTCCCTCTCTAGTTTCTATAAATAAATCGTCAAGCTTACACATTCGAAATTACAATTAAAATAATTTTAAATAAAAGTACTCATATATTTTAAGATAAAAACATATTTTATTTTAAACTAAAAAAAAACTAAATACATTAAATAAAAGGGTGATGTTTCGTAAAAATTAAAACTGTTATCATTTACTTAATTAATTTTATAAAAATGGATAAATTAAAAAATAAAGAATAATAAAATTCAAATAAATACATATTTAATATATATTTTAATTTTTTTTAATAAAAATTAAAAATTAATACACATTAATATAAACCAGTGACAACTAATAAATATTTTTTGATTTTTTAGTATTAATTGTAACTTTAATATCATTAAAAATTTCTGTTTTAATATCATTTAATAACTTTATAAGAATTAAAAAAAATTATTAAACTTAATTTTAATTGATTTTTCTTATAAAATTATGATAATAAATGATAATTTTTCTAATTTAAAGGATTAAATAAGATAAATGTTTTAATATAAATAATTTTTATTATATTTTTCTCTAAATAAATTTTTTTTTATAATATTGATAATTATATTTTTAATTAAATGTTTCATCTTTATATTTTTATTTAAAATTTATTAAAAAATATTAACATATTTATTTTTATATGCAAAGTAAGCTTCTAGTTACATATGTTTTAACGATAATAAATCTCCGAATGATTTAAAAACATGTACAAATTAATAATAGATTTTCTTTTCAAATTAGAAAAACTTTAAAGGCATCAATCATAGATAATTAAAAGCATGATTACTACAATAATGATTTGAAATTAAGATAATAATAAAAAAAAAGACACTTGGATATATTGGATGAATGATTATTTTGTCGGAAGATCTTTTCACATTTTCTCTCTATCTTGATCGACCTTTTCTCATCTCCGGTCTTCCTAACTTTCTTTCCAACTCAGTCGAGTAATACAAAGTTATCTAAATATTAGGTTTTTTTAATATATATTTTTAACTTTTACATACTATCCACCATTTTACGTAAGTTAAATACTTTTTATATTAGATAAATATATTTAATTATTTTTTACAATTTATAAATTATTATACATATTTTATATTTTATAAAGTAAATTAAATATGAAATTCTAAGTATATAATCAGATAGATAGTTTTTTTTATTATCATTTTGATTTCTTTGTATTTATCGAAGAAATCAAAGATTATTGTCGTGGTTATTATTTAATATTGTTACATTTTAATTTCTTATATTGTATAAATATAAAAATTGGTTATGATAAAAATGGATATTTTAATTACGAGTTTGTATATTGTGATTTTTTGTACTTTTTATTCAATTTTTTTCGATTAATTTTGAGAATAAATAAGATTTCGAATATTATCAAATCATTAAGTAACAATTTCAGAGTAATTATAATTATATTGTTATCTATATTCACTTATATTCAATATATATTATATTTATTAAATTAATATATATATTTATTAAAATGTTTTTGATTTCGGATATTATTTATTATCCCTCTCATTCTGTTTCATCCAGATAAAAATAGTTTTTAAATTGTAACGATTTTTAGATAATTTTAAATATAAATTTTAAAATTTAATTCGAAATAATTATATCAAATTTTATCATGTTATATGCCCATTTTTAACTATAAGAAATGATATTATCATAAAATATAAAAATATTTAATAATAGTAAAGTAGAATTAATTTTAAAAATAAAATAAGTATTTGAAATATTTTTATTAAACTTATTATAATAATAATAAAAAATTATTTTAAAATACCTTTATTTTATTTATAATTATAATAGTGTTAATTATAAAAAATAAAAAAAAACCGCTGGACTCGTGTGGACCTCAGAGATCGTATTCCTAAAGTCTTGGTTTGCTGCGGTGAAGTTATCTCTCTCTCTCCCTTTTTTTAGTAGAAGTTGGAAATAAAAAATTAACACGTTTTTTCCCTTCTAACAAACAACGAAAAAGGTAAAAAAAAAAAAAAAGTTTAATAGCATTTTATAACTATTTTACTACTATCATTTTTAAATCAATTTTAGTTAAAATTGAATCAAAGTAAGTCTTTCACAACTTGTCAAATATAACGCCAATCATATATGTATACGATATTGTGTTTGATACTTGTTGGTACAAGTCATATGATTATGTCATATTGCTTTTTTATTTTATATTTTTAAATCTTGATTATATTATAAGATATGATATAATGAAGATTAATATGATAAATTTTTATTATCTGAAATAATATAATTTATTTATTTTTATTTATAATTAACCGTTGATTAGCTTATAAATAGTTAAAATATTAATAAAATTTTACAATGTTAATGTAAGAAAAATAGTTAAAATTGGTGAAATTTGTAAGGAATATATATATATATATAAATATAAAAGATACAATTTCATAGTATTTTACGTAGAAAAATAGATACAATTTCATAGTAAAATAGATACAATTTCATAATCCTTTAAATAAAAAAATAAGTTTTATTGATTTAAAATAAAAATGCATGATAATATTTAAATAAAAAATAAAAAAATATATTAAATTAATTATTGAAATTATCATAACAACCATAACAACAATTATATAGTTTAAAGAATAATTTTTTTCTAACATTCTTCTTTAGTTATTTTTAGTTTTCATCTATACTTGATTGTTCTTATTGAAAATATGATTAATTTTCAATAAAATTTAATTTTTAATGTCACAAATTCTTTAATTTTCAAACAGTAACGAAATTTTAATTAATAATACTATATTTAGATTTAAATATAAGAAAACTTGATAAAATATAGAAGAAAAAACATGTCTAATATCACACGTAAATCAAAATTATGGTGAAGAAATTGAAAAAATCTTATACAGCATGTTGTATACCTATTATCAATATCAGTCGTTTGATATCATATTTCTATGTAATATATATTACTATTCCATATATCTAAATATATATGGAATAAAAAAAATTACATAATAATTTTTTGTAATATTTATTTAAAAAGTAAGAGTAAGTAATGATAAATTTATCAAAGAATTTTTTTCTATGTAAAATGAATTTTTCCTCTAATAAGAAATACGGAATAAATAAATAAAAGAATGAAAACGGTTAGGTTTTTTAAAAGAGAAAAAATAGTGAGAAAATAAAATTTCAATCACACTTTTGCAATAACTTAAACAATGGAAACTCACGGTTCAAAGGTCCATTTTTCTAATTGGCCTGTTTACGAATTACTTTATTGGGGATTGCAACTTTTGGAAGCTTGTTTTTTGCTTTCATTATTTTGTCAAAAGTAAAAATAAAAATAAAAATAAAAAATGCTTGATTATAATATATTATAGTATTATCTATAAATATAATGTTAGGTCTTTAACATTGAATCGATTCGGTTTAACTTATGTTACTCAATTTTTTTTTTATTGTTATTTGGTTGCCTGAAGTTCATAAATTATAAAACTGATATATGATAGTTTAGATCGATTTTTAATAATAATTTTTTTTTATAAAAATTAATTAAATCTATATTTATATTATATTTATTTATTTATGTTTAATATAATCATTTTATTAATAATAATAAAACTAATAATTTTATAAATTTAACGACCATTCTTTTTTAATTAACCTTTAAGTTTATATAATGTCTATTCTCAGTTTCTTATAAATACATGTAATGTTATTATTTATTACTTATATTAAGTATTTATTTAGGTATGTAATTATATTTAAATTAATATGAAATTAAATAATAAATATTTGTGTTTATTTTTCTATTTAGAGTATAATTTAGAATTATAGTACATTATTTTTTTAATTATTTATTATTTGTAAAAAGTTAAAAATATTTTTAAATCTTAATTTTAATAAATTATTAAAATATAAAATTTAATATATTAATTGTTTAATTATTAAAAATAAATATTTAAAAACAATTGATGTTTCTAATAAACCTAAAACCCAAAACACAAGAATCAATCTAACAAATTGAATCTAGACCAATCCAAAGTCTTTTTTTTTATAAATAATATTTATAATATATAAGAGCATTCTTTTCCTTTTTTTCTTTTGGCAAATTAATGAAAAAACGGAACAAGGGCCTGCTATTGCGCAGCATTTTACCTGTGAATCACTTTTAATTTAGAAAGTGCCGAACAAAGTGTTCTTTTTTTCTTTATATATAATTGGATAGGCTTCAACTAGGTAGTCCATAGTCCGGTCCGGTCCGGTTTTTTTTTTTAAATCTAACCAGATCGAACCGTTCATATTACTAGAACCGGATCGGACCGTTTGAAACGGTTTTAAAAAATAAAAATCGGACCGGACCGTTTGATTTATAAAACCGTTCGGTTCGGTTTATTTTCCGGTTTGGTTCGATTTTTTTATAATTTAATGAAGTAAAATGTGAAATTTTTAATATATTATTAAACCGGTCCGGTCCGGTTTTACGGTTTGGTCTGATCCAATCCGGTTTTTGGACACCCCTAACTGCAACTGCTATATTTTCCTAAATTTTAAAGATTTAAGAATTTCTCTTGTCAAGAAATATAACAAAAAATTACATAATTATTTTATGTTACTTTTATTAATATAATGAACAAAAATTATATAAAATTTCTTAAATATAGATGAATCATAAGTTATTGGCTCTTTTTTTAACAATTTAAAAGTTAATTAACATAACTATATCTAATGAAATTGTATTAAATATGTAAATATATTTTAAAATACACAAACATTGTTAATTAATAATTAAAATAAGAGTCAATGAACTCTAAGCTTAAATGCTTAAGAGAAAGACGAAGATAATTTTTTAATTGAATTTGAAAGACTATAACAATTCTCTGGATACAATCAACAAAAAATTCTAACTAACTTTAGATCTCTAATCAACCTATATATATACACACACGTATGCACATCATGAGTGAAAGCTGTCATGTAAAGCCATCACTCGCATGGGTGGTTGGTTGCTAACAACATTTATTTATACACCCACAATTATCATATTGCATGTCGTCCCTTACAAGCATTATTACAACGAAAATAGCTTGCATCAGATCCTCCATCTTTAAAAGAATTCATCTTCGAATTCACATGTTTGACGATAGCATCCTTTAGTGGGTGATAGGCAAGAAGATTAGAGATATTGAAATTGTTTTTAGATGTTCCAATAAACTGGGAGGTCCATAACATATGTGTTGGCATTGATTTTCTTAACAATGGAAAAAGGGTCAAAAAATTTGGGTTGTAACTTAGTGCAATAACTTGGTGGAAGCTTGTGTTTGTTGAAGTGCACCATTATTAATTCCCCCTATAAATTTTTTTAATTCTTTGATATTTGTGAACATTTTTTATAATTGTCATTTATGGTTTTTATATATTCATTAATCTATTAATTAAAATGTTGATAATCTTGTGTTCATGAACTAGCAAGTTTGTTCTTTGAGTTAGGTAAAACAAATTAAATAGATCCATTATCAGATTAGAAACCTTTGTGTACACAATAAGGAAAGGCGATGCTCCTGTAATCCTATTGGGTATGTTGTTAAGTACAAAATATGTCTAAAGAATAAAAAATTCCACTATTTTGAATGCTCTTGAACTAGACATCTAACATGCTATCCACTGATCTATTGATCACTTCTATTTACCCATCTAACTGTGAATGATAGACATTAGCGAAGTTTATGGTCGTGTCTAATTTTTTCTATAATTCCTTTTAAAAATGACTTATAAATTTCACATCCTTGTCTGAAATAATGGTCTTTAGAACCCCATGTAGCCTTGCTACCTCGCAAAAAAAAATGGAAGTTATATGACTAGCATAATATTATTTTTTTTTTGCAAGGTAGAAAATATTACATTTTGAAAATTTTGTTATCACTACTAGGATAGAGTCTACATTCTATGAAGTATTGGGCAAGCTTAGGATAAAATCCATGCTTAGCTCTTTGTGAACTACCCTTGAAACTAACAATGGTAGATAGACTCCAATGTTAAATACCCATCTTTTAGAACTTTGATAGGCACATTACTTATCTTCCTTATTTAAAACCTCTATTATGGCCAGTAGTACCTTTCTTATATTAAGAAGATGTGTTATCCTTTACAGAATGAGCCATCAGGCCTCCACTATAGATGTCATAAAATATGTGATATCTTAAGGATGTTTTGGGGATGTATAATCTGTTTCCCTTGGACAAATAACTTTCCTACACATGAAACTCTCTAGTTTCTTCTTTCTTATGGCATTCTTTTCACATGATTGCAAAATCTTCATCAAAAGGATATATCTCAAGTAGGCTATCAAAGCTCGTAACTATATTGGTTAGTGTCAATAGCAAGTCATGGCATCTGATTAGTGCATCGTCCACTCGATTTTGTTGGCCTACCTTATGTATGAAAACATAAGTGAATTTTTGTAGGTAGATTACCTACATAGCATGTATCTTTGAGATGTTCTTTTGAAAGCTAAGTCATTTCAAGGCTTGGTGGTCATCGGAGGATAAATTCTTTTTGAATAAGATAATATTCTCAATGTTGTAGAGCTCTTTGAATGACAAAGAATTCTTAATCATAAATGGACCATTTTTGCCTAGTCTTACTTAATTTTTTACTAAAAAATTAAATGGATCTTCCATTCTGTGATAGGACTGCTCCTATGCCCATTATGGAGGTATCTGTTTCTACTTCAAATGCCTTATCAAAATCAGATAGTGTCAAAATAGGTTATATACATAATCTTTCTTTAATTGTAATGAAACAGTCTTTTTATTCTTACCTCCAATAAAACTGTCATTTCTTAAAATAATTGGTGATAAGTATCATAATTAAGTTAGATCCTTACACGAACCTTTTATAGAATGTAGCCAGGAAACTCCTATTGTCATAAATGATTTTAAGAGTTGTCCACTATTTGATTACTTCAAATTTGTCTTCATCTATTGAGAGTCTATCAATCCCCCCATCTTTAACCTAAGAAATAAAGTTGTGTAGTAAGAAACTCACACTTTTTGGGATTGTAAGACTACCCTTAGGTGCTCTATATGTTCTTTTTGGCTTTTTCTAAACATAAAGATGTTATCAAAGTATACCACCACATTTGTTCCATTAAAAAGGTTTTAGAACTTGATTCATAAGTCTTATGAATATGTTAGGAGCATTATAAAGTCCAAATGACATGACTAGCTACTCATAAAGTCCATCTTTTGTTTTGAAAACAATTTTTCACTCATCATATTACCTTATCCTAATCTAATGATACCTATTATTTAGATCTAATTTAGAAAAGAATTGAGCCCCATGTAATTTGTCTAACATGTCTTCTAATCTTGGAATGAAAAACCTGTATTTTATGGTCATTTTGTTGATAACTCTACTATTAATACACATCCTCATTGTATTATCATTCTTTGGCACCAAGAATGCAGGGATTGTATAAGGACTCTTGTTGTCTTGGATTAGGTTCTTTTGTAGTAGGTTCTCTACTGTTTTTTGAAGAATCGTGTGTTCACTATGACCCATCTTATAATAAGGTAGATTGGGGAGACTAGACCCTGGTACAAAATCAACAACATGCTACACGTTTTTCATGGATGTAGTTTACTAGGTAGGTCATTGGGTGATAAATCTGCATATTCAGTGAGTAAAGAGGTAATAACTAGTGGGATGATAGTCTTTGACTCTTATTGCTCTTATGTGGAAAAGGCCATAATAAATTTGTTTCCTTAAACTTCCTTCACAAAATGCGTTGAACTTGTGCTAAGTGAATTGTAAATTGTTGAATTGTTGAAGAGAATTGCAAAGGTCTTGTGATACTTCATAAATTCTTTTCTCGACTTTGTTTTCCAAAACACCTATGGCAATCCAAAGCTCCTTAGTATCTCAAAGGTTTTCAGAGGATCGCGAATGTCTATTGCATGGAATAGTCATTAGCATTAGGAAAAGCCTCAAACTCTTGTACCAATTTTGACCTAAGAGTCAATGAACTCTAAGCTCAACTGCCTTAGAGGAAGACAAGACAATTCTTTGATTGAATTCAAAATATTACAACAATTCTTTAGAGTTACACAATACGATCAACAAAAAGATTCTAACTAACTCTGGACCACTATTCACTCTAGATACACGAACACACATAGTGAGTGAAAGCTACCATACCAAAGCCATCACACACATGGGCGGTTGGTTGCTAACATCATTCCTTGATATACCCGTAATTACCATATGATATGTCTTCCTTTACAAGCGTTATTATAATGACAATAGAAATATAAGCGAAGAAAAATATTATAATAATCTCTAAAGGTTATATTGCTATCAACAAGAATAGAAGACTAATGCTACTCATCATTAATTGTTTTAAATTGATAATAAAATTTGAACTCACGTCTTAAAAAAATCACTTTTATCACCTTTATAGAATCTTAACTTTTCTTGTTTCATATAAAGTCTTAATATTTTTGGTATACATAATTTGAAAATTAATGTTTTACCTTTTAATTGTAAATCATAATAAAGTATTATTTATTCACTTATTTTATTCAAATAAATAAATAAACAAATAATACTTTATTGTGATTTTAATAGTTAGCATATTACAATGGGCTAAATGAACTTGGATACTATCAACCATTTTCGTGGATGGGAATATAAACCAACTTTGTTTTATATATCACCTATCTCAAATTTAGCCGAGCTCAGCATAAGCCCAACGCGTTAGTAGCAACTTAAGTTCAAATAGTCCACTTATGCCACTAGGGTGTATATATGGTGTTTAGGGTTTCGTATTGATAGATTTGCTGACGGACGGGAGGCAGCGACGTTTCAAAACAAGCAGCAATGGGTATAGAAAAAACTTCCCTTTTTGATTCGTTTTCTGTATTTCACCAATTAATTAGAATGATATAATCCTGAAATTTGGTGTTCTATGTTTTGTGTTATGGAAAATGTGTTTCAGCTAGAGTCAAGGTCCACGAATTGAGACAAAAATCCAAACCGGAGCTGTTGAATCAGCTCAAGGATCTCAAGGCCGAGTTGGCTCTCCTCCGCGTAGCCAAAGTTACTGGAGGCGCACCCAATAAGCTCTCTAAAATGTAAGTATTTTCTATACATGTTCTTTTACTCTGTTTTAGTTGTTGCGTTTCAGTTAAAAGATTTAGTAATTTGAAATAAATTCCTTGTTTTGGTTGTTGAGTTGTATTATTTTGAAGGGTTTCTTAAAATTATGATTTTCGCTTGGCTGGGTGGTGTTTGGATGTTACAGCAAGGTCGTTAGGCTATCAGTCGCTCAGGTGTTGACGGTGATGTCACAAAAGCAAAAGGCTGCACTTAGAGAAGCCTACAAGAACAAGAAGTTTTTGCCGCTTGATCTGCGTCCTAAGAAAACCAGAGCTATCCGCAGAAGGCTTACCAAGCACCAGGTAGATTTATTATTGTTTCTTACATTCCTATATCATTTTCTGTTGCGTTTAGTAGCGTAATTTATACAATTTATTGCCTTTTCATTTTTGGTTTGATTCATTTGTTTGCAATTTTAATATAAGATTGGTATTTGTTATTTGGGTTTTAGTTTTACTTGTCTATTTGGGTGAGAATTAAATTTTAAAAGCAAGGATTAGGAGTTCCACTCCGTTGGTTTAACAGCATTTGACTATTTGCTTTGTGGAATCACTTCATTGAGATGCTAATTTTTAACATGGTATGCATGAACACTTGTTTATTTCATTCCTGCCTAGAACTAGAACCTTAAAATTTGGTAACTAATTAGCTCTTTGTTGCTAGATATTTTCATCTTTTATTTTTTAGTTTGAATATTGTATTATTAAAGCTAAATTGCTTAGGGCTTGTTTAGTAAATGTTTTTTGTTTTCAAGTTCCTGTTTTTGAATACAAGTTATCAAAATGAGTATTGTATGGTAATTAAAACCATTTTTCTAGTTACAAGTTTAATTTTCCTTTCATTAGTTAACTTTATGTTTCTTTATTACACCTTAAGAAAAAATGAAACAAGAAAACATAACTTTTTACCAAATGAATTAGAAAACTAGTTTCAAAAACAAGGAAACACAACTTAAAAAAAGAACTTTTTGATCTACATGAATACCATTTCTTTTCTTTTTTACATTTAGTAAAAGTATTTATATTCGTTTTAGGCAATTTGTTTGTTATAGTTACTGTAAATTTGTAATGCAGTGGTGACATCATTTTTATTTATACGTATTTAACATTGATGTGTAGTTTTTTAAAGAGTCATAAATTACATTGGTGGTGTGTTTGTTTAC
Organism: Hippophae rhamnoides; assembly: GCA_033030585.1. Taxonomy (NCBI): domain Eukaryota; kingdom Viridiplantae; phylum Streptophyta; class Magnoliopsida; order Rosales; family Elaeagnaceae; genus Hippophae; species Hippophae rhamnoides. The sequence continues at coordinate 74,783,010 of CM065427.1, forward strand.
ACAGGCTTCTTTAAAGACTGAGAGACAGAAGAAGAAAGAGATGTATTTCCCCGTGAGAAAATACGCAATCAAGGTTTAGGCGTTTTTAGGTCATCAATATTCAACAGTATCTTTTTATACGTTTTGTTCTTCTCCCTCTATTGTTCTGTTAACTCAACCTTTTGTTTGGAGCTGAATTTTGGTATTTGTAGTCCGGGAAGACGATTTGCCCTCAGGGAAGCTAATTTAGATCTTTTTGAATATGATATTTGAGATTTCTATTTCTATTAAGAGTCTTTTACATGATTTAATTGTTAATGTGATTACAAAAATGAGTCAAGGGAATATAAAAATAGAATAACCCATTTTCATATATAAATATCTGAAATTTTTCATTAAAATATCTAGATATTGTTTTGAAAATGCACCTATTTTTTCTAAAATAATTTAGGATATTTGTTAGAATAATTTATTAAAGATATTTAATAGAGAATTATAGATCATCTTAACTATTAATTGAGGAGGTGAATGCTTGTAGATAGAATTAAAGACTTCATTTGTAACATTTTTAAAAATCAATCAACAAACCAACAAACTTAATATTTTCTCATACTTTCGATTAAAATTGTATAAGTATATTTTCTCAAGTATTCATCTTTTTTACCAACGTCTCAAATACCTACTATGATGAAAATTTCGTAATAATTATTGTTTAAATTTTAATTATATTGAAAAACAGCTAGTTTAAAAATAATTGTAAAAGAAAATAAATAAAAATGTGTTAAAAAAAGTGAAAATCAAAGTATAATTCTTATATTTATTCTAAAAATAATACATAAATCTTATATTAATCTTTTATGACAATTTAGTCTTATTATTATATTGACTAATTCAATTAATATTTTTTTATATTTATTTAATTTTTTCTTCTATTCTTTTAATTACAGTTTATTTAAATTAAAATAATTTTTATCTAATTTAGTTTAAAAAATTTTAAATATTACTTTATTTTTATATTAAATTTATAATAACAATAAAATTAAATTATTATAAAAACAAATATAAGAATATAAAAAAATTTATCTAAAAAAATTTCAAATAAAATTAACTATACTTTTATATAAAAGTATAAAATTATTAAATATGATATTAAAAAAAGTGAAGACATGTTCGACATGAAAAGCACCAAATAAAATAAAATAATTAAAGAAATAGACAAAGGTTAGACTTATTTACAAGCACAGAAAGAAAAGGTAAAAATATTTACTATTCATAATTTTATTCTTTAATATTAATTTAATAGAAGGTTTTAAATACTAATATAATCCATAATCAATCCGAATAGATGTGTTTTTAACGATAAAATAAGATTCAATTAATATTAAAATTTATTTATAAATTGTTATCATATATAAAATATGATAAGCATAATATTTAAATTTTAAATTTGTATATTTATAACAAAATTTATTATTTATAATAAGGAATACGAAAACTAAAAGTATAAAAAATAAATCTGGATAATTATTAAATTATTAAAAATATTTAATATTTATATTTATTTTTAAGTTAAAATAATAATTTAATATAATTATAAAATATATAATATTTAATTATATCATATATAATATTTAATTATAACATATTAAATAAATATGTATTTATTTATAACTTAATAATAATTTGGTTTGAATCGAATTAAAGTAATTGTATTATAAAATCTATCGATCTAAATTCGATTCAAATCTAAACAGATTATAAACTCTTCAATTTGAATGAAAATTCAATCCGATTTAAATTCGATAGATTATATCATATTTATTAATTTAAATAAATTGATAAAATTATTTATTCCTTTGTATAAAAATAACAATATCAAACTTGAAAACAACATTTTTGTACATAACCATAAACATATCTATATACAAATGCACGTAAAGTTTCTTAGTTATATCACTTAAAAATAATCCAATCTCTTAAATATTTTTTATAATAATTTAATAATTTAATTAAAAAAATGATAAAATAATAAAAATTAATTAAATTTTAAATTTGTTTTTAATTTTTTGTATCAATAATAATTTATGTAATTGATACGTTAATAATAGTTAAAAATACGAGAAAAATAACTTACTTTTAAAAATATATAAATTTTTAAATAAGTTAAAACATCACGTAAATTTACGATGGTAAATTACTAACTCCCATATATATATATATATATGATTATACATGTTATTGGACTAGAAAACTCCATGTGGCGCTGCGGCGAAACATTGGTACAACTTCGATGTCTCCCATCATTATTTGTTCTTTAATTTTTCAATTAAATTAAATGGCGAACTAAAAGAAGAAAGAAAAACCGAGTTAGTCCGAAAATAGTGTTATTACTTCTTGTTTCGCGTGAGGGATAGGAAGATTTCATAATTTTTATAAAATAAGTATATATTTTAGCCTTATTATTTTTTTGTTAAAGTATTTTAGTTTTATAATTTTAAAAAAGTATACTTTATTTTTAAAAATTTAAAATTATAAGATTTATATATCTTTTTTAGAATAAAATATTTCAATTAAAAGTTATGAAATTAATATATTTTTTATTTAATATTATAAAATTATTGGTACATTTCTCTATTTTTTTAATTCAAAAGAGAATAATGTTATTCTATATTAACAAAAAAGGAAAAAAAGAAAAAAAAGAATAGTGTTATTATATTAAACTACAAGATAATAAACATAATTAGGTATTCTCATAAATATATCAATTTAATGGAATGTGTTATCATAATAAATATATTTTTCAAAAATAATAATTATAAGGATAAGTTAAAGTTAGAAAATCAATTATAAGAAACAATTTTATTTTTTTAAAATAATAAAAACAGCATTATTAATTTCAAAATAACATATTTATATTTTTTTTATTATCTAAAAAATATTTAACTTATTATTTTAAATTGAATATTATTCAACTAGACGACGTTTAAGTTAAACTAAATTCATTTAGATCCGTTTAATATTAAATTTGAATAAATTTATTCAATATTATTAAGTGTTATTTTAATTGTTAAAATTTTAAGAATGTTATTTTTATAATTTTATTATATATATTTAAAAGCCCTTTATGGTTTATTGCTATTGAGATATTTAAATTACCTTCTATAATTAGAATTTAACATGAATTTAGGGATGTAAATTCAAATTAATCATATTAGTCCGAGCTTCGAACTTTGAATTCATATTGAGTTCGGATCGAATATTGTTGAACCATATATATTTTTCATTTGATAGGATTGGGTTTTTCATATTAAATACAAGTCCAATTTGAGTGGGTTTTTACTTTTGAACTTTAAATTGATTTAAGTTAAGATCTAAATTTAAATTATTTAAAAAATTATAAAATAATGCTCTAAAATATTCAAATGTATATATATTTTATAAATTTTAAATTTAATTTATTTTTTGGGACACTCATAATATAAATGTTTGGTTCTAAATACGGTCTTAAAATGTTTAGGTAGGGTCTGATTGAACTTAATAAGACTTTAGTGAGTCATACTAAATCAAATTATTCTAACTTTAATCGAATTGTTATAAATTAACATTCAATTTACATGCTTATAAGGCTACAAGTGTACACCAATATAAAAATTAATGAAAATATTAAGTTATCTTTTGAGTTGTTTCAATATTTGTTTCACATAATAAAAATATCACGTGAATTATATTTTAATAATGAAATTGAATTAAGTATGAATTTATTATTGATATGTTTGAAAAAAATAATCTTTAAAAGAAAATAAAAGTAAAAAATAATATTTATTATGTTTAAATCAATAGATATGGTTGAAAACATAAGAAACAAATACAAGAAATACAATAAATGTAACATTGGAAAGTATTTCATTGGTTAGTGAATGTAAAAAAATATGATTAATAATTGAAATAATATTATAATTTTTAAAAATGTATGGTTTGTTAACTTATTGATTGATATAACTAAGATTAGTATATTAATTATAATAAATGTGCATTTTAGTATAATAATTTTATTGTTAACTAAACTAATTACACTAACTTCATAAAAGTTTCAAAAGTTGAAAAATGTAGTGTCTTTATTCCGATTAACTAAAAATTATTATACTAAACTATATTTTTATTATAGTTAATATATCAATCTTATATATATCAATTATTTTTTGAGACTTTTACAAGTTAGTATCTTTATTTTACTTAACTAAAAAAATATATTATATTAAAGTGTAACTCTACTAAACTTATAATACTATTTATACAACAACAAAAAAAAAAAACCATAATTGTGTTACATTATATTTGCATCCATCAAAATGTATTTCTTTCCTCACAAAAAGATTGCCAAAATGTATGGAATAATTGAAAGAATTGTAACTGTGTAATCAAGAACAATATAAAACAAATCTTGATTGAAGCAAGAAAGTAGTGCACACTTAGAATCAGAGAAGAAAAGAAAAGATGGAGAGAAAGAAAAGGAAAGAGAAAGAGATAAAACTATTTACTGGATCATTATTTTTTTATACATTCTGTTAGTATGCATATATAGTCACACAGACCATATTCATTGCATGATACAAATGATAGCCTGGTTGTCTAACTAAAAACAGTTACAGGTAACAAATTAAACAGCATTAATCCACTACATAACACCACACAATACTACATTAAAACTTGACACATCAATAACTGACTCATCCTCAGTCTTTTCTACACTGCCCTCAAACTGTGTGGTATTGGAATAACAGTCAGTTTGCAATTAAAATGGTCATGAGATGGGGCAGGCAAAGCTTAAGCTTTTGTGAGTACATCAGCAATTTGGACACGAGAAGGAAGATGTTGCACTGTCAAAGTCTTTTTTAGAACTTTATCTCTAAAAGAATTGGCTGTAAGCGCTACATAACTTAAGTTGTTATAACATATTATAGGCGACCTTGTAAGAGGATGATTTAACTCAGATAAGAGGGACTTTGTACACAAAATTTCAGAAGTTGCTCCAACCACACTAAGATAATTAGCTTCAGTGCTGGATTATGATATATTGTGTTGCTTCTTAGCTGGCCACAAGATAGAATTAGGTGCAAGATAAGTGCATACACCAGATGTAGAACGCCTATCATCAGGTGAGGATGCCCAATCCACATCAACAAAAAATATGATAGATAAATCACACCCTTTGTAAAATAAAAAAACCATGATCCAAAGTACCTTTAAGATATCGAAGAATACACTTCATTGCAGGCAAATGAAAATCTTTAGACTGGGACATAAATTGACACTCTTTGTGATGGGACATAAAATGACGCACTTATTCACACTAAAGGCCAAATCAGGTCTAGTTAAAGTATCATATTGCAACCATTCATTGGAGGGAGATTATGCAAAATAGGTGTAGGCAATCTATTAGCTAGATAGACTCCGTAAACAAAGCCTCATCCCAATACTTAATGGGTAAAGAAGCTTGAGTCAAGAGAGTGAGGCCCATTTCTACTATTTGTCTTTGCTTCCTCTCAGCTAATTCATTTTGATGAGGTATAAGAATAAAAGACTTATTTCATAATTCCAAACATTAAGAATATAATTTAATCCTAGTACTTTCCACCACCATGACATTGAAGAACTTTAACTTTGAAATTAGTGAGGAAGTTTAACCTAGGACTTAAATAAAAGAAATGATTCTTTTACTGAATTCTTTTGTTTCAAAAAATATATCCAAGTAAATCTTGCGCATTCATCATCGAATCCAACATACCATTTAAAGCCTCCTGAAGACAAGATTAGGGTTAGTCCCTATAAGCAACATCATGGAAGCAATGCATCATTATTAATCTTGTCATGTTTTTTCTACGTTTCTCATGATTGGGTAACATTGCAGTAATTTCTTTAATAAAAATTGATTCAGATCTCCCTGGCACACTTGCTCGAATAATATCATAATCTTTGTCCACTCCTATTAAAATTGCATGAACTTGATCCTTAATTATCACTCACATTATATCCAAATGCTGATAATTACCTAACAAGGTATTTAATCTTTATAGTGCATTCAGTAATGGACATGTTGATGTAGCACGAATTTACAAACTTAGCCTTTAGTTATTTTCTTTTCTGTTTTGGTATTTTGTCGTTTTCTGTAACCGACGTTACTTTTGTTATTCTGTTTTTTACGTTTTAGTATTTGAAGGAAAATGAAAGAAGAAAAAGGAGACGATTGTTTTACCCTAAGAATTGGTTGAGTCTCTCGTAGTTTCATCTTGTTAATTTTCTCTCTAGAATCTGATTCGAGCAATCAGATTCATCACAACCGGAGAATCAATTCCGGAAGGTTCTTAGATACGTCTTCGTCAAGCTGGTATCAAAGCCACGGGTTCCCAGTTTCCCTTTGGTTTCGAATGGCTAGAGATGGAGAAGGTCGCCGCGCCCGACGATGATCGTGGTGTGCGAGGCTTTGCGGGCGGTAGTCGGTAGCTTGGAGGCGCGTTTTGACACCACCTACGGTGGAGATTCGCCAAGCTTCAGTGCCGCAGGCGAACGCATGCAACTTGACCAAATTAATGGGCGAGATGTAGCTTGCAATCGTTTGGGAATTGGCGAGAACAACATCAACGCCACCAATTGGAATCGGATAGCGAAGAGGAAGGCTGAGCGGGTATTTGGTGGTCCACAATTTGACGGAATCGAGAGAGGTAACAAAGGTTATAATTTCAAGCGAATCTTGATTTTTCTCCTTTTGATGGCCATCTTTATATTGAAGATTTTCTTGGTGGATTAGATTACGTATGGAAAATTATTTTGATGGTATAGAAGTACGAAGAGAAGCGAGGTTAAGGTAGTTTCCTATAAGGCGAGGGAAGGTGCCTCTTCTTGGTGGGAACAATTACAAAATCATGAGGCGTAGAGAAGGAAAACAACCCGTTCGTACTTGGGTTAGGATGAAACAATTGCTTAGGGCTGGGTTTCTTCACGAGGATTATGAACGAATGTTGTTTCGGCGGTACGACAATGTCGACGGAATGGGCCGAAACATTTCGAGAATATGTTGAAGAGTTTTATCGATTAAACTCTCGGGTAGATTTAAAGAGCGACAATGTACTAGTAGCTCGGTTCCTGGGTGGGTTACAAGAAAGGTACCAAACTCATCTCGATCTTGACCGTTTGGAGTCTCGATCAAGCGTGAATCTAGCTTTGAAATTGGAAACTAGTTTCATGAAACGTTCTAGGAATTTTCCGGCGGGGAAGGTTTCCATGAGAAGGTCGTATTGAGGAAGGACTCGACGGGAAGAGTGTTGGTCCCGGCAATCCAACTAGACAACGAACGGAACGGCGGGGATTACATCAGCTCCGCTTCAATCCAACACGAGAACAACCTTTATGCGAAGCCTTTACCGAGACGCTGCTATCGATGCAACCAGAGACATCGCTCAATGAATGTCCTCGGCGTGTTCGGCGAGACCAATCTAGTGGAGGAATTCAACTTGACGGTGGCGGGTATACGGTAGAAGGAATGTGGAGAGGAGGAAGATGAAATAGAGTTGGTTTCGGGAGACGAAGGAGACTCGGCGGTTTGTATCCCGGTCGACGGAGTGCTTTCTCCCCGAAAACAACCTCTTGACTCGAGGAAATGCCTTATTCTGTTCAAGATGTCTTGTGAACAAAAAGGTGTGTGATATCATTATTGACGGTGGTAGTATGGAGGAACATTGTGTCCAAATCTCTAGTAAAGGCTCTAGCACTACCCGTTAAACCTCGGCTCTAAACCTTCAAGGTGGATGGATTAAGAAGGGTTTGGAGTCAATAGTCAGCGAAGTATGTGGAAATTTGTCCTTTTCCATTGGTAAGCATAAGGATGAATTATTATATGATGTAGTAGATATGGATGCATGTCATGTGCTACTTGGACGACCATGGCGGTTTGTAGTAAAGTAACCCGTGATGGTGAGGCAAACACCTTTCTTTCCCATTTGTGAGGAGAAAGATTGTACTACTTGCCATCACGCCTCAGAGCGACAAATATAATGTTAAGTAGGAATCACTACCTTACTCACTGTGACTAGATCCCGATTCGGCGGGAAGTCAAAAAAACTAAGATGTTGTTGATGGTGGTATTGCGGGAACAATCTGAACTAGGCAAAACAATCCCTTAATCAATTCAAAAACTATGGCGAGTTCAAAGATGTTGTCACGATGAGCTTGGAACCACGCACCTCTGTGTGACCACGTCTGACATTGTATTGACCTCGTCACTGGTGCAGAGTCTACCCCCGACTTGCCACACTTGAATGAGGTCAGAGAACAAACCATTTTGCAATCCCAAGTAGATGATTTGTTACAGAAACAACTCATTCGTGTTAGTTTAAGCCCATGTGTTGTGCCTGCATTATTGGTTCCAAAGAAGGATGGCTCGTGGAGGATGTGTGTGGATAGTCGAGCAATAAATAAAATCACAGTAAAGTATCGCTTTCCTATCCCTCGTTTGGAGGATATGTTAGATAAATTAGAGGGAGCTAAGATCTTTTCCCGTATGGATTTGCGGAGTGGTTACCATCAAATTAGAATTAGACATGGGGACGAATGGAAAACAGCTTTTAAGACACGGGAGGGGCTGTATGAATGGATGGTTATGCCATTTGGACTTAGCAACACACCTTGTACTTTCATGTGCCTCATGAATGAAGTCCTCAAGCCGTATATTGGACAATTTACTGTGGTTTATTTTGATGACATCCTTGTGTATAGCAAGGATATCAAGTCTCATTTACAACATTTGAGTTCAATTTTGTAGGTCCTGTGGGAGAACCAATTGTATCTAAATCTTAAGAAGTGTGAATTTTTGAGTAGCCAGTTGCTATTTCTTGGTTTTGTTGTGGGATCTGATGGTATTCAGGTTGATGAAAGGAAGGTTCAAACCATTCGTGAATGGCCACGGCTCCCAATCGATCCGTGAGGTCGAAGTTTCCATGGTTTGGCTACGTTCTATTGACGTTTCATCAAAGAAATTCGGTACTATTGTGGCACCCTCCTGTTGAGTGTATGAACGGGGAAGGTTCCATTGGAACGAAGCGGACGAAACCGGTTTCAACGACATCAAGGGCATTTAACCCTTGCTTTCTAGTTTTGGCATTACCAAACTTTGATAAAGTGTTTGAAGTAGAGGCCGATGCATCATGTTGGGTATTGGAGCTATGCTTATTCAAGAAGAGGCGACCACTAGAATTTTTTCGGTGAGAAGCTCGATGATGCACGGTAGAAATGGACAACATGTTGAGGAATTGTATCTTTGTCATGTAAGAGCATTTCAACATTGGGAACATTATTTGATCCGTAATGTGAGTTTGTACTCCATTGTGATCTGCAACATTGAAGTATATTAACTCTCGAGAACGCGCATAATGCATGCCCGATGGGTCTTATTCTTACAACGAGTCACTTTTGTTTTCAAACACCGAGTAGGATTCCAAAATAGGGTAGCTGATGCTCTTACTGAGACGAGGGTGCTTGCTACGACATTAGGACGAGAAGTGATTGGTTTTGACAATCTCAAAGAATTGTATCTTGAAGATGATGATTTTAGGGTGATATGGAAGAAGTGCTTGAACTATGAACCAGTGGGCAATTACCGTATTCACGGAGGATTCCTTTTTATGGAAATCGGTTTTGCATACCTCGCACTCCTTACGTGAACTTATAGTTCGTGAAGCCGTCGAGTGGTTTAGCGGCACGTACTGACGAGGACAGACCATTTTGGTCATTGAAGAACAATTTTTTTGGTCTCGTCTTAAGAAGGAAGTTGGACGTTTTGTGGAACGTTGTCAGTGTGTGTCAAGTACGCAAAGGTAAGTCTCGAAATCTTGGTTTGTATACTCACTGCCCAGTGCTTGCAAACATTTGGGAAGATTTGTCAATGGATTTTGTTCTCGATCTTCCCCGGGACTCAGCGCCATGTGGATTACGTGTTTTGTAGTTGTTGGACGGGTTCTAAGATGGCCCATTTTATCCCTTATGTAAACGGACGATAGATGCAAGCAACGTAGCCAACCTATTCTTTAGAGAGGTAGTTAAAGCGTGGCATTCCACATTAGTACGGCGATCGGGATGTAAAATTCATCGGTCGCTTTTGGAAAGTTTGTGGAAACGTTTTGACCGCTTCCTTTCGGTTTAGTAGCGCTATCATCCACGGTGATGGTCGGACATGAGTAGTTAACGGGGTATGGGTACAATGATTCGATGTATTCTTTGGAAGCCCAGGCCAACCCGATAGGATTTGCTTCTTCCTCGGTGAATTTGCTTTTAATAGCATGGTAAATCGTTCTACTTAGGAAAGGCTCCATTTGCTATAGTTTATACTAAGGTGCCGAGCTCATTCCCTCGACCTCGTCACCCTCACCAAGACACGAAGTCGGGGACAGTGCTTTGCTCTTTACGATCAAATAGTCCCGGTGCGTCACGGGTCGAACGAGTACTAGAAGGAGGCCAACGCCAAGCTATAAAGGCTGCGTGATGTTCATCGACGCCGCAGGTTTTGCGAAGGTGATTTGGTTATGATCCACCTTCGCGAAAAGGTTTCCTCTTGGAACATCTGACAAGTTGAAGGCTAGAAGTTGGGCCACTTTTTGCATCGAAACACGAGATTAGTGACAATGCTTATGTGATCGATCTTATAGATTTGCGGATTTCATCCACTTTCAATGTCTCGATCTCTGTAAGTATTTCCCTCACGATGATGCCCTGCCATTCTTGAAAACTCGAGAGCGAGTTCTTTCCAATTTGGGGGAATTGATGTATGCAATTTACAAACTTACCCTTTAGTTATTTTCTTTTCTGTTTTGGTATTTTGTCGTTTTCTGTAACCGATGTTACTTTTGTTATTCTATTTTTACGTTTTAATATTGAAGGAAAATGAAAGAAGAAAAGGAGACGATTGTTTGCCCTAAGAAATTGGTTGAGTCTCTCGTAGCTTCATCTTGTTAATTTTCTCTCTAGAATCTGATTCGAGCAATCAGATTCATCACAACCGGAGAATCAATTCCAGAAGGTTCTTAGATCGGCTTTATCACATGTTGTTGGAGATTGCTATTAAGCTTCTTAATTTAAGGATTAAATTAAGCAACAAAACATGAAGCAAAACATGGAGCAAAACAAAGAGCAAGACATGGAGCAAAACAAAGAGCTTAATTCAAGGAGCAATTTAAGAAACCATTAATTTAAGGAGTAATTTAAGGAGTGAATTTTCCTATAAATAGATGTGTAATTGTAATGAATTAATCATCCAAAGTGTTCATTCCAATTGAGAGAAAAACTTAGAGAGAAAAGATTTTGTAAGAGAAAATTGAGAGCAATTTTCTTGGGTATAATTGGGTTGTGCGTTGTGAGTTGTGAGTATTATAAACACCTTGTGTAATTTCTCCCATTTCAGAAAAAAAGATCTGCAGTAGGCCCGGAGACGTAAACAAGATTGGCCGAACTCCGTTATCAAATTTGTGTGTTATTTTGTCTATTTTGCTTTCTCATAAATCTGGCTTATCGAAAATTTGCGTAATTTTCCAACAACTTGTATCAAAGCTTTTAGTGGTGATTTCTATCAATTTCCTACAATAGTAAAATTTTGTCGATGATATTTTTTCGTTGACGGAGGTGTTCTAATACACGATGGTTTGTAGAAATAGTCAGAAATGATTCGGAAGAAGTCAAATTTGAGTGGGAGCAATGGCCGCAGATGATGGAAGGGTGAAACTTGAGAAATATGATGGCAGAGATTTTGGGTTTTGGAAAATGTAGATAGAGGATTATCTGTATCAAAGAAATCTATATCAACCTCTCTCAGGGAAGAAGCCAGAGGTTATGAAGGAATAAGATTGGAATATTCTAGATAGATAAGCCCTAGGAGTTATTCGATTGACGATATCCCGTAATGTTGCTTTCAACATAGCAAAGGAAAAGACCACAAAGGGTCTTATGGAAACTCTCTCCAATATGTATGAGAAGCAATCAACCTCAAACAAAGTGCACTTGATGAGGCGTCTGTTCAATTTGCGGATGAATGAAGGCGCATCGGTAGCTCAACATCTCAATGAACTCAACACAGTCACAACCCAGTTGAGTTCAGTGGAAATTGAATTCGATAAAGAAGTACGAGCATTGATACTTTTTTCTTCTTTACCAGAAAGCTGGAATGCTATTGTCACGGCTATGAGTAGCTCATCAGGAAGCAATAAGTTAAAATTTGATGATGTTCGTGATTTGATTCTCAATGAAGAGATCCGACGTAGAGAGTCGGGTGAATCGTCAACCTCTTCAGTTTTGCATATAGAGTCAAGAGGAAGAGATTCAACCAAAGGGAATGGACGTGGCAGAACAGACTACCAAGGTAGATCAAAGGATAGGAGGTCCAAATCTAGGAATCCTAATAATTCCCATAGCTCGAAGACTATCGAGTGTTGGAATTGTGGAAGAACCGGGCACTACAAAAATCAGTGCAAAAGTGCACCGAACGAAAAACAAGTGAAGGCAGAGGCAAATGTTACTTCCACCTCAAGAAGAGATGATGCATTGATATGCTCTTTGGAGAGTAAGGAAGAATCTTAGGTGTTAGACTCTGGATCATCATTCCATGCTACTTCACAGAAAGAATTTTTCGAGAAATATGTCCCAGGAAACCTTGGAAAGGTATATCTTAGTGATGATCAACCATGTGCTATTATTGGCAAAGGTGTAGTGAAGATAAAGTTGAACGAGTCTGTTTGGGAGCTGAAGGATGTCATGCATATTCTCGATCTCATAAGGAACTTAATCTCAGTAGGGCAGTTGGCTAGTGAAGACTACACTATGATTTTCCATGGTGATGATTGGAAGATTTCAAAGGGTGCAATGACGAGGCAAGAAAAATGGCACTCTTTACATGACAATAGAGGCATGTTGTTCAATCATAGTTGTAGCAGGCAATGAAACACCAAATCTGTGGCACCAGAGACTAGGCCACATGAGTGAGAAAGGGATGAAGATTATGCACTCAAAGGGAAAACTTTCAGGTCTTCAATCTATGGAGATAGACATGTGCGAAGATTGCATACTTGGAATGCAAAAGAGAGTCAGCTTTCAAACAAGTTGTAGAAACCCAAAGAAGGAAAGGCTAGAGGTTATTCACTCTGATGTTTGGGGACCAACGACCACCTCATCTATTGGTACGAAACACTACTTCGTGACTTTCATCGATGATCATTCTTGGAAGGTATGGGTTTGCTATCTAAAGCATAAGTCTAAATTATTTGAGGCTTTCAAAAGATGGAAAGCTATGGTGGAAAATAAGACGGGTTTAAAGATCAAAAAAACTCAGAACCGATAATGGTGGTGAATATGAAGACACCATATTCAAAAATTTATGCTATGAGCATGGGATCAAAATGGAAAAAACTATGCCAGGCACGCCTCAACAAAATGGTGTAGTTGAGCGTATGAACCGAATGTTGATAGAAAGATCCAGAAGCATTTGTATACAGTCAGGTCTACCGAAGTAGTTCTGGGTAGAAGCAATCAACACGGCAGCTTACTTGATCAATCGAGGCCCATCTGTTCTAATGGATCATAGAATACCAGATGAGGTATGGAGCGGAAAAGAGGTGAAACTATCACATCTAAAAGTTTTCGGCTGTGTAGCATTTGTGCATATCAGTGATCAAGACAAGAATAAGCTTGATCCTAAATCCACGAAATGCATATTCATCCGCTATGGTGAGGATGAGTTTGGATACTGCATTTGGGATGACGAAAACAAGAAAGTTATCCGTAACAGAGATGTGATTTTCAACGAAAGGGTGATGTATAAGAACATGCATAAAATAGACGCTAATGACTCAGAACAGAATGAGTCAGTATTTACAGATATAGATCATGTCCCAAATAGTTCCGCAATAGAACCAATTGAAACAAGTCCTCAGCCAGAAAAAATTGTTGGACAAAGCAGTACACAACATTTCGATACACCACAACCTCTTACTCCAGCTCCTGTATTGAGAAGGTCTTCTCGACCTCATGTGCCTAACAGGAGATACATGAACTATATGTTGTTGACTGATGGAGGGGAGCCTAAATGCTATGATGTAGCTTATCAGACTCGAGATTCTAACAAGTGGGAGCTTGCCATGAAAGATGAAATGAAATCTCTCATCTCCAACCAGACATGGGAACTAGCTGAGTTACCTATGGGAAAGAAGGCACTTCACAACATATGGGTGTACCGGGTGAAAGAGGAGCATGATGGTTCCAAAAGATACATAGCCCGCCTAGTTGTCAAAGGATTTCAACAAAAGGAAGGAGTTGACTACACTGATATGAAGCTCAATACTATCAGATCAGTGTTGAGTATTGTAGCCATTGAAGATCTTCATCTTGAAGAGTTGGATGTGAAGAATGCATTCCTTCACGGAGATTTAGACGAAGAGATTTACATGTACCAACCAGAAGGTTTCTTAGAAAGAGGGAAGAAGAACATGGTGTGCAAACTTAAGAAGAGTTTGTATACCCTGAAACAAGCCCCAAGACAATGGTACAAAAAGTTTGACAACTTCATGCACAAGAAAGGTTTCCAGAAGTGCAATGTCGACCACTATTGCTACTTTAAGAGATATAGGTCCAGTTATATCATTTTACTACTTTATGTTGATGATATGTTAGTAGCGGGTTCCCTATGGATGATATCAGAAGATTGAAGCATCAATTGTTAAAGGAGTTTGACATGAAAGACTTGGGTCTAGCGCAAAAGATTCTTGGAATGCAAATCACAAGAAATAAGAAGAAAGGATCCTTGCAGTTATCTCATGCAGAGTACATCAATCGTGTTTTACAGAGATTCAACAGGGGCGACGCCAAACCAGTTAGCACACCCTTGGCCAGTCATTTTCGCCTATCCAAGGATCAGTCCCCTCAGACAGAGGAAGAAAAAGAATTCATGGCTAAGGTTCCTTATGCCTCAACCATTGGAAGTTTGATGTACGCAATGGTCTGTACAAGACCATACATTGGCCATGCAGTGGGAGTTGTTAGCATATTTATGTCAAACCCAGGGAAAACTCATTGGGAAGCAGTCAAGTGGATTTTGAGGTATCTGCGAGGCACCATAGAAAAGTGCTTGTACTTTAGTAAATGAGAGTTAAAAGTACAAGAGTACGTAGACACATACTTTGGAGGTGGCGTTGATCACCGAAGAAGCACCACTGGTTATATATTTACTGTTGGAACTACATCTGTTAGTTGGATGTCACAAATACAAAAAATTGTCACTTTATCCACTACAGAGGCTGAGTATGTAGCAGTGACTGAAGCCAGTAAAGAGATTATATGGCTTCAAGGTTTGTTAACTGAGTTGGGATTCAAACAAAAAAAGAATGTTCTACACAGTGATAGTCAAAGTGCAATACACTTGGCGAAAAATTTAACATTTCATTCTAGAACCAAGCATATTGGACTTCGTTATCACTTCATCAGATCCCTATTGGAAGATGATGTGTTAATACTAGAGAAGATTCAATGAAGCAAAAATCCAACGGATATGTTAACAAATGTGGTGACCATTGACCAACTGAAGTTGTGCTCAACTTTAGTTGGTCTGCTAGAGTAACAAGACTAGAAAAACTGTTGCATTGATCGAGATGTGAAGACAGATTGGAATTAGTCTTCAAGTGGGAGATTGTTGGAGATTGCTATAAAGCTCCTTAATTTAAAGAGCAAAACATGGAACAAAACAAAGAGCTTAATTCAAATAGCAATTTAAGAAATCATTAATTTAAGGAGTGAATTTTCCTATAAATAGATGTGTAACTATAATGAATTAATCATCCAAAGTGTTCATTCCAATTGAGAGAAAAAACTTAGAGAGAAAAGCTTTTGTGAGAGAAAATTGAGAGTAATTTTCTTAGGTGTAATTTGGTTGTGAGTTGTGAGTTGTGAGTTGTGTTATTTCTTTTCTTTCAGTAAAAAGATATGCAAGAGATCTGGAGACATAAACAATATTGGCCAAACTTCGTTATTAAATTTGTGTGTTATTTTATCTATTTTATTTTCTCACAAATCTGATTTATCAGAAATTTACGTAATTTTTCAACACATGTTACATTTTGTAACGTTGATGAGTTCAGATTTATATTGAATGACCTAAGCACGTGAATGAGAGACTGAAGAATCTTCCAATGCTTTCCATATCTCAGCAGTACTTTCTACATTTGAAACTTCTGTCATCATCTCCCCATTCATACAAGTTATCATCCATGAGCAGATCATTTGATCCTGCTGCATCCAGTAATCAAACTTAGAATTAACGCTGCTTCTGCTATTCAATCTTGAAGGACATTTCTTGATTCCAAGAATGAAATCCTCCAACTAATAACTCCTCAACACTCTCAACAACTGCCTTTTCCAGGTTACATAATTTGTTCCATCAAATTCAATTGATGCAACTTGATTCTGAAAAGTAATAAAAAAAACGATCTGTTGAATCAACCAGACCTAATTGATCTTGCACCTTAACAGTCTTTGAATTGTCATTTTTCATTTTTATGCAGACAAAAAATCAACTATAAGTCTTGAGTTTTGATACTATGAAAGAATTGTAACTGTATAATTAAGAATAATATAAAAAAAAATCATGATTGAAGTAAGAAAGTAGTGCACATTTAGAATCAGAGAAGAAAAGAAAAGATTGAGATAAAGAAAATGAGAGAGAGAGAGAGAACTATTTAATGAATCATTATTTTTGTATATATTTCTGATACATTATGTTAGTGTGCATATATATACAGTCACAAAGACCATATTGACTACATAATATAAATAACAGCCTGATTATCTAACTAAAAACAGTTACAAATAACAAATTACACAGCACTAATTCACCATGTAACACTACACAATAATGCATTAGAACTTGTCACATAAACAAGTTAAATTATCCTCATTCTTATCTAAAATAACTTCATGCTAAAAAGCCTCTCCTGTTTTGTTTGGTATTGTAAGTAGGAGGTATTATTTATTGTTTTTAAAACATATTATTCACTAATTATATTATTTTATCTTTTTATATTTTATTAGATATTTATTTTAAAAAATATATATTAATCTTAGTAATTTATATAGTAAATAGTATTTATAAAGAGGAGACTGCGAGTCAATGAATCACCCGTGTGGAAAAAACAAATGTGGATATGAATCTTGATTCCTGCCCAATCTCTTCTTCTCTTTACTTAAATGACGTGGAAAAAGGTCCTCACATGGTAAAATCCAAAACCAAAAACTTTTTTAATCATAGAATTCATATAATATTAGCTTAGGCTGCTTAGCTAACCAACTTGTGCATTTTCCAAGCACCTTCCTTGCTTTGTCTTCTTCGTCTTAGCCCTATATTCGTTCTTCATATTCACTCTTTCTTCTCACACTCAGCTTCACTTCCAATATCATATAACTTTACAAAATTAAACAGTCAACCACCCTTTTTCATCTCATGGCTCCCCGCGTTGAAGATGGTACTTTCTTACTCTTTCACTTCCTATCTCTTTTGTTTGTTTTTGTATTTATTTATCAATTGGGTTTTGTTTTTCTAAGATTCATAATCATATTTATCAAACTGTACAGTTAAAATGAAAAATAGAGCAACAAACATAAGATTCTTAATAAACCTGCCCATCTGGATTGTATTATACGTACAGTTGTGATTTTGATTTATTTGATTTTCTTCTAAATTATAAGCAAATTGGTAGTAGATAAACAGTTGAAACTAAATTTTGATGGAATTAAACGAACAATTTTGCGACTGAATCTGTAGGAGTTGGCACAGGTTTAGAGCAAGAATTGATTTTGATGACTCCTACAACACCGCAGAGTCAAAATCCTCCGACGGAACCACCTTCGCCATCTCCATCGCCGTCCTCAACCTCGACAGCGCCGGCTCTGGTGTTGTCTAACTCCGGCAAGAGGATCGATCAGGCAAGGAAAAAGATGTACGTGAAGCAGGTGACGGGTCGGCACAACGACACCGAACTTCATTTAGCTGCTCAGCGCGGAGATCTAGCCGCCGTTAAGAAGATTCTGGATGACATCGATTCACAGATTGTGGGTACTGTTAGTGGTGATGACTTGGATTCAGAGGTGGCTGAGGTTCGAGCCGCGGTGGTGAATGAGGTGAATGAGCTTGAAGAGACTGCTCTGTTCACGGCTTCGGAGAAGGGACATCTTGATGTTGTTAAGGAATTGCTCAAGTATTCGAATAAAGAGACTTTGACTAAGAAGAATCGATCTGGGTTTGATGCACTTCATATTGCTGCGAGTCAGGGACACCATGGTAATGTTCTCCGATTAGTTTTCTTATTCATTACTTTAATTTTGTTTAGGAAATTGGGGATTTGGAGCTCTACTGGTAATTATGATGTTATTGAATTTGGGTATGTAGAAAATTATATCTGTTGTTTGTTTCAAAACGTTGTGTGAATAGGTTAAAGAATGTTTAACTCTATTGATCATATCTGGTTAAAAGATAGGTCTAGAAGACTGGATATCTTCGTATATTCAAGATTACATAAATTTGATAGAGGAACCCCTCATGGTTGCTTCTTTCCCGTATATTTTTGTGCATATTGCACGATGAATGATCTGGTAAAGAAAGCTCCAATCACAAGTCCATAATGGCTAATTTCTTTTCTGGTTATTCAGAATAGTAGTTTTCCATTTTGTCTTCTAGGGTTACCATTTTGATCTTTGTGTCAGATGAATCTTTTACACTAACTCAGTACTTTCTTGCAGCTATTGTTCAGGTGCTACTGGATCACGAACCCGGATTGAGCAAAACAATTGGCCAATCAAATGCAACCCCACTCATATCTGCGGCATCGAGAGGTCATACAGCTGTTGTTAATGAGTTGCTGTCCCAGGATTGTAGCTTGTTGGAGATATCTAAATCTAACGGGAAAAATGCTCTGCATCTAGCTGCTAGACAGGGACATGTCGAAATCGTGAGGGGATTACTAAGTAAGGATCCACAACTGGCTAGAAGGATTGACAAGAAAGGCCAAACTGCATTGCATATGGCAGTCAAAGGCCAAAGCTGTGAAGTGGTCAAATTGCTTCTTGAGGCAGATGCTGCTATAGTGATGCTTCCTGACAAATTTTGTAACACGGCATTACATGTGGCTACCAGAAAGAAGCGGGCAGAGGTATTTTATCATCATCTAAGGATGTCAATCGTGTCATGCTAACCATGTTCAGATTGTGTTTGTGACATGTGGTGTGTGTTTGTGTCATGTTTTGGGTCCAAATTCACATAATTTTTTAAGATTATGGAAAAATTTTAATTATAGTATTGTGCATTCCTCCATTGTTTTCTTCACAAATTTCCATCTGAAGATCACTGCAGTTCATAAATTTATAAGCAACTGTAACGTATTCATGCTCATCACATACTAACTTTATTTATTATCTGTTCTTTCCTTCTCCATGCAGATAGTAGATTTGTTGTTATCGCTCCGTGATATGAATGTTAATGCCCTAACTAGAGACCACAAAACTGCTCTTGACATTGCTGAAGGGCTTCCTCTTTCTCAAGAATCAACAGAAATAAGGGAATCTCTGACTCGCTGTGGTGCTGTTAGAGCTAATGAGCTGAACCAACCAAGGGATGAATTGAGGAAAACTGTTACTCAAATCAAGATGGATGTTCATAATCAGCTAGAACAAACAAAGAAAACGAACAAAAATGTTTCTAACATTTCTAAAGAGCTCAGAAAGCTTCACAGGGAAGGAATCAATAATGCAACCAACTCAGTAACTGTGGTGGCTGTACTATTTGCAACGGTTGCCTTTGCTGCGATATTTACTGTTCCTGGTGGTGACAACAATGACGGGAGAGCTGTAGCTGTAAACACTGCTCCCTTCAAAATCTTCTTCATATTCAACGCCATTGCGCTTTTTACATCATTGGCTGTTGTGGTTGTGCAAATCACATTAGTAAGAGGTGAGACAACGGCAGAGAAAAGGGTAGTGGAAGTGATTAATAAATTGATGTGGTTGGCTTCAGTGTGCACTTCAGTCGCTTTTATGGCTTCCTCATACATAGTGGTAGGCAGGAGACACCGATGGGCTGCCATTTTAATAACAGTTGTTGGGGGAGTGATTATGGCTGCAGTTCTTGGTACAATGACATATTATGTGGTGAAGTCGAAGAGGAGCAAACGACGATCCATGAGGAAGAGGGAGAAATATGCTAGGAGGAGTGGTTCCAACTCATGGCATCACTCAGACTTCTCCAATTCCGAAATTGATCAGCATATTTATGCTCTATAGTCTGTTACTGTGTTCATGACATGGGAAATTTACGCAGCTGGTCAAGACCCGAAAACTATGGTCTCGATCAGGTGCTATCTGCTCTTTGTTTGAGTGTTTTTAAATGCCCAAGCCACTTGATAGTGGTTTAATATCTTGTAAATAACTAAGAAACAGTCAAGATGGCGTTGAGTATGAGATCTCAGATTAAATTGAGTTCAATCGAAATGTTGTGAGCTATGAGATGTATTTATTTGACATCTGCTTCAAATCATTCAAAGGCCATTGAGCTTTAGCCTGAATATCAAGGGAGTTGTATATATCCAAAAATAATTTGCTTTAAACAAAAGTGAGCTTACTATTGTAATATATATGATATTCGCTTCAATTTCTATCGTTCTGTTTTGAATTTTGATCAGCTAACCTTATAAAAGACCAACATTTAAAATTCATTCATCATCATCCAATTGAAAATTCATCAAGGTTGTTAAAGAATAATATTCAAATTTAAATTACAAATTTTAAGTATAATTAAATTATTAGTTTAAAAATTATTATAATAATTTATGTTTCATTTATTATATATCAATAATTTATAATTAAAATATTTATTTATTGATAAAAATATTATTTTTATCGATATTTGTTTTATTTTGATATAAAAAATGGGGTTTAAAAATTAATAAAATAGAAATGATAATTTTCAACCTTATCACGTCAATTTGATAGTATTTACTAATAATTTATAATAATTAGAATAACTAGAAAATATGTTATTTTAAAATGTCAGGTAAACATACGAAATAAAAAATAAATTATACCTTACAAAACTATCCCCGTAAATAAATTATTATGTATATTTGATTTCTAATTGATATGTTAGTTTTATTTTAAAAATAATAATTAATATAATAATATTTATAATTTTAATTAAAAATTATTTTTTCTTAATTTATTATATTTTCTATTAAAATTAAATAATAAAAATTTAGTTAATGTATTGAGTTGAAAAGATAAGTCGAGTAAATGTATATTTTTTTGTGTTAGTTTAATTTTAAATAATATTATTAAAATATTATATTTTTTTAAAGAATAAAATTATCTCAAAATTTATAATAAAAAATAAGTAAGAAAGTGAAACAATCTTAAAGAAAAAATTTGTAAATGAGAGAGAATTTTAAAAATCATTCAATTTTCCTTTTACTTTCCTACGTATTTTTTTTTTCAAATAAACATAAGCAAGGGAATTATTATCTTTCTTTTTTACTTTTCCATTCCCAATTAATAAACACATTTAAAATTAGAGTTCTTTTAAAAGAAATTTGATCTGTAGTTACAAAAAAAAATCTTATTTAATGGATGAAATAACAATAATTATAAATATAATATTTATTTATTGTATATTATAAATATAATATAACTTTAAATTAATAATATGCACGGTACGGATAGGAATAATTTTTGATATAATTATTTTTAAACTAAAATATAAAACTTATATTTAAAATTATTCAAAAATCGTTATAATTTAAAAAAATTATTCAAAAATCGTTATAATTTAAAAATAGTTGTTATATATAGGACAAAATAGATAATAAATAATATTTAAAAATAAAATTATTTTAATAAATATATAAATTAATTAAATAAATATAATCAATCTTAACAAAATAAATAAATAAAACAATAAATTGCATAATCACGTATATCTAAACTCCAGTCATTTTGTCCATGCAGTAAATCTTTATAGTTTTTAATTCAAAAATAAAATCAAACTATAAATCTTTATAATTATTATATATTATAATATATAACAAATATATATTATATTTATAATTATAATTATAATTATAATTATTTCACCTATTAAATGAAATAATTTCCCTTAGCTCCGTAATGTTTCGGCACTTGCCCTATTGATTGATAGCTCTTTACTCTCTCAAATCTCAATGTCCAGAGTCCCTACTTTGTGCGTTAAATGGTTAGAATTCACGCAAAGTACGGCGACGGCTCCGATCAGAAAGAATTCCTCCTTGAATGTTCAAGCGCCGCAAGAGTTGACGAAATTACCCTAGAACTCTCTCGAATTTCCAATTTCCAGTCCAAGATTAATGCCCTAGCTCAAGACCTCGAACCTCGTCTCGCACCCCTCCATGAAAACCCAAAAGGTTTATTTTTCTACCTCTATGCCCAAAAAAACAGTTTTTCTTTCTCTTTTTATTACCCTTATTTCCCTCTTTTTATTCAAGGAGCTAACTCTTTCTAATTCGTCATATTGCTCGTTTGCAGCTATTCCTCTAATCAGAGCTTTATTCGAAGCAAAATCATATACTTCGAAGGTGAATTTGACGCCCTTTGTTTATGTCTATTTATTGAAAGATAACATTCTGAAACTTGCGGGTCTACTTTGCAGGATCAGGTCATTCATGGTAGGCCTGTGTTGTATAATGCCCTACGAAACCACTTTCACTCCGTTGAGAAGGAGCTAATGTCGGTTTCTCAGTTATTAAGCGTATCGGATTCCGATCAGCTTCAGCAAAGCTTAACAGGTTCTCTGAATTTTTATTCTCACTTTGTCAAATTTTAGTTCTTGTCAGCAATGGCTTTTATGATGAAGTGTGATGATACATTTCATTTGAGAAAGAAGCGATCTTGGTTAACATGTTGATAAATTTGTTTGAATGATGCCTTTGTTTTAATTTTTACCTGCTTTTGGATTGGGATTGTAATATAGAATCCATGTTTGAAAATTTCAGACTTGGAATTGCTTAAAGAGGATAGAACCCAACTTTTGTGGGCAGGGAAAGTTTTAGACAAAAATAAGCGGCTTAGTGATTATATTGGTATAAATGAGAAAACTAAGGTACTTTTTCATTTCTTGAATGTTTGAAATTGTGTTAATGAGAAAAGACTTATCTTGATCTTTGTTTGACCATGTTAATGGCAGATTGTTGTCAAGCTGCTCTCACATAAATAGAGGTTTGAATTTTTCAAAATTGATTCAGAGATTGTGACATTCTTATCCTGGTGGCTAAAAAAGATCAAACCTTGAATATTTGATGTCTGCTCTGCTCTCAAAACAGGACATGATGTACAACTCCTCCGTGATTTTGTCAATTGATTTACGTCTGTTTTTCCTAATGCCAGTTAAGGAATGAAACATGAATTCCTTAAGTGGCCTTCGAATCTTGATTCAGATTCTGCCAGCATGCCTCAAGAAGTATAGAAATCATCTGCTTGCATGATAGAGAATGCTTGTTCTATTTTTATATGTTTTTGGTTTAAGGAGCAAAATGGGTAAATATCAATTATCAGATGAATTTTTTTGAACAAATGATATTTTGTATGATTTGAACCGTGACTTAAAACGGATAAGTTTTAGCACCAAATAACTAAGTAAATCACAATTATCAGTTTGGCTCTCAAATTAAAAATAATTAGTCTACAAAATATTAATTTTCAGGGGTGGACTGATAGTTCTTTGATATTTTGCAAAGCTTTGGATATATGATTAATAGAAAACATTACTTTTAGGGTCGGATTGATAATTGAAAAATACATAAGCATAAACGGGGAGGTGGAAGAGGGAATTTCAGATGATAATGTTATTGATCTTAATAGGTATTTAAGGTGGGATTTTATCAAAAATGAACACGTTTATTGGTTGTTCAATTAGTAATCAATTTAATCGAATTTGATTAATTTTGATCGAAAATCGAATATGGTTGAATTTTGACGAGTTTGACCATATGATATTCAACCAAAACCGACTACTTTTAGGCCTATAGGTGCTAATTAGCCAAGACTCTTCCTCTTGCACTTGTGGCAAATTCTAAACAACTAAATATTTGTAATGCAATGGGCAGTCATATGCTCTCCAATCTCATTTTATACTTTTCATAAACCCAGATCACACACTCAAACTTCTGCAATATGTAATGTGACATCAGCTACAGCTAAAATAAATAATGGTAAGCATCTATGATTTTAACCTTATTCCATACACTCTCTTGAAAGCCAAATGGAGTACTTTTTTGTTTCGTCGCAACTCGCAATTAATATGGCTTTTATCATATTATATATTATTTTTTAACAAAAGAAAAACTAATATGTATAAGTTATCAAATTGCTAGAAGGCTCTTGTTAACATCATGCTATTTGGGTGGAGAAAAAGTGTTGGAAGTAGATTTTATCTCTATTAGCCTTTTATAGTGATATTGGATCTAGTTAACCTTTTTTATTTTTTATTTTTTGCTATGATGATGTCCAATTTCTACTTGACATTTTCACTTTAACTAAGGTTTAGTACACCCACTAATAAAACTAAATTATTTAAATGTACACAGCCACCTTAAAATTTTGTATTTTCTTTACCTTCAAATATCTCTTAATATTTTATTGTTGCTTATTTTTCATTTGCTAACTGAAAAAGGCTGTCATAGATAACTTTTTCATAGATTCTTTTATATAAATATATTTATTATAGTATTTTATATAGATATTAATAATATTTATTTAAAATTATCAAAACATCATATATTAATTCATATGTGATCTGACTCATGTAAAGTTTATATATAGTTGGGGGGGGGGGGGGGGTAGGGGGGGAATAAAAGAGGTTCAATTTTGTGATCCACCAATCATTGTTTCTTTGCAAGTTGATAATATATCAAATTAGAACTTTGCCCCATATTTGCTCTTAAGAGGCAGACAAGTGGGTTTTGCCAGCCATTATTAAACCCGATGATTTACAAATTACATGACTTGTTAGTTGATAGTGATTTACTCAATATTTTAGGAAGATATTTCCAGAATATTTGATGTTAGAATTTGTTTAACATTATTTATATTTCTTAAAATTTATTCATTTTATTATTATATTTTTATACACATTATTTATTTCTTAATAATTTTTATTTTTTAAAAAAAACTTAAACTTAATTTAATTGAACCTTACTAGTAAGTAAATGATAGATATTTGATGAGAAAATTGTTTCAAAAATTTAAAAAGGAGTGAAAAATGATGTTATTAAAATCACTAAGATCGACCTATTAAAGTATATACAAATATAAAAATATGAATTAAAATGTATCCAATTTTAATTTTTTTTTACTCATACGACAATTAATTCTAAAAGATATAATAATATAATAAATATAATGGATTAGTATCACGAGTTCTTTAGTTACGATAAAAAGAATAATTAGTCCATTTTTTTATATTTTATAGCAATTTAATTCATTTATTATAAAAAAATGGCATCATAAAAATAAATTATCAATTTTTTTTATTTTGTTTTTATTTTTCCTCGTATTGTTTCAATTTTTCCTCGTATTGTTTCAACTATTATTGAAATATCAATTTCATAAATGTTTTTTAATATTAAAAAATAATTAATGTAAAATTGATTAAAATATAAAATAAAAATATTTTAAAATTTAATTAACTACTATTTCTTTTCATAATAAAATAAATAAATTGTAAAAACAAAAGTAAAATAATAATAAATAAATTATATTGCTATAGCTAATACATCTATCTCATAAAATATTTAATTTCTAGTCATGTTTGGAATGATAGATAGCTTCTATGGTTCCGTGTTTTCTGGCATAAGTAAGATATTGTCATGGAAAATACTCTTTACATCAAAGTATACGTTATAAATTTGTAATCCAATCATATTTTGACACTACTTATTTGGGGGGTAATCCCAACATAAAGATGATTAGCTGTTATTTTTATTATATCAGTTAATTTCAAAAGTAGCTAGTTTCCATCGCTCAGGTGTTATATAACAATATTGTAAAGCAGACGCTCTATCTATTACTTCATTATCTTGTATTTCAACTTTCTTACAAAATCTACCTGACCAACAACCTAACCAATTTGTCTTAAACTAGTGCAAATATCCAAGTAAAATTTTCTAAAGCTCTATTGAAACGTTGTGACAGCACTACAACTTTGTAAAACAGCAAGGCAATAAGACAATAACTCATTGGTCAAAATCAATTAAGCAAAGCAAGTTTTTATTTACTCAACAACAAATGAACTGCACTTTAGTCCTTATAATAAAAAAAAATGATGAGATATAAGTGTCACTCTAGTCCTTATAATAAAAAAAAATGATGAGATATAAGTGTCATCGTTAGAATCTGAAGCTTCTAAAATGTAGATGCAACTCTATGAACACTGGATGTATATATTGGATTAGGTTGTATTATTCATAATCAAGGATCAAATCGTTGGAAATGAATTTTAATAAAAATAAATTATAAGATATAAGTGTCAAATTTTAACTTCTTAAAATTTTGTTTCACATTATTATTTTACATCATTCTAAAGATGAATAAATAAAAAATGATTGATTATTAGTTTTGTACCCTAAAGAGCACCCATTTTTGTGTAAAGGAAGAGAGTCTACGCAAATATAATTTCACGCGCGTGCGTGTCGTCATCGGTCGAGCCATGTGTGTGGCATTTTATGTTAGAGATTGCTATAAAGCTCTTTAATTTAATGAGCAAAACAATAAGTTTAATTCAATGAATAATTCAAGGAACCATTAATTTAAAGAATAATTCGAGAAGTGAATTTTCCTATAAATAGATGTATAATTGTAATGTATTAATCAACAAGTGTTCATCCCAATTGAGATAAAAGCTTTTGTGAGAGAAAATTGAGAGTAATTTTTTTGGGTATAATTTGATTGTGGGTTGTGAGTTGTAAGTGTTATAAACAACTTGTATAATTTCTACCATTTCAGTAAAAAGATCTGCAACAGTTTTGGGTTTGGTGAAGTAAGCAAGATTGGTCTAACTCTGTTATCAATTGTGTATTATTTTTTTATTCTTATTTTCTCATAAATATAACTTAACAAAAATTTGTATAATTTCCTAACATTTTATTTTTAAAAAAATCTTCTTTTAATTAAAATTATTTTTTCACCCAAATATGATCGTTACTTTTCTATCTAGATATAACCGTTATATTTTCATCCAGATATGACGGTTATTTATTCACTTAGATATGATCGTTATTTATCATAATTATCACATATTTTATCAAACTATAAACAGAGTATCTCAGTTCTCTCTTTATGTAAATCATTTTGAAAATAACTTTTTCAAATTAAAGAAGATGTTAAATTATTTTTTAAATTTTTCAAATAATATAAACTTTAGAGGTGTAACATTCCGAATTTAATAAGTGCAATGAAATTACAAGATTAAAAACAAAGATTATGGATTGTTTTATCTTAACGACGTTCCAAGACTGAAAATAAAGATTATAGATTGTTTTATCACAACAATGATAATTATCACAACAATGATATAATGTGTATCATTAAATTTCAATATACCTCACCAAGATGTGGGTGTGTGTTAGCGGAATTATGGGCTATTTGTTTTGTAATTTAACTATATTCAGACTGTTTAAAACATTAAAGTGTTAATCTCAGATATTATCTCTTTCTCTTGTTTTTATTGTCCTAGAATGACTAATTTTGCTGCCTATAACCTGGCTAAATATGACCTTAATTGTACGGATTATATTAACGGGATGAAAACCAATTTGCCTTGCTTCGCTCTGTTCAAACAAATGATGTTATAGCAAATCGATTAAATAAAGCTTACATTTCTTAAAAAAAAAAAACCTGTTCTTGAGAATAACCCAATTCAACACTGATTGTTATAATAATTCCGACAAATCTATTTGGGTGTTTTCAAGCTTTAATAGAACGATCTGCTTCAATAGTGTAGAAGAAACATGCATGATTCTAAATTTAGTTGTGACTCAAAGCATACTTCTTTTTACTAAAATTTATGAAAGCAAGAGAAAAATGAAACACATTAATTCACCAAAGATTCAAAAGTTTTTACTTTGCTCATTTTTCCTCTCTCCCTTTCTCTCTCATCCCCTGCAAAGCTCTGGTTTTTCTTGCTCCTCAAGAGCACTAAACTTAGAACCAGCCAAAGCATAGAACCCAACTTCACTTTTAGTCTTTCTTGAACGAAACAATTGCTGAGACTGCTTGCAATATGCAATTGCTCCTTGAATTGAACTTTCAATTTCAGACCTTGTACTACTACATCTCTTTAATAACTGTAGCTCATTAGTACCATTTGAATCATTTGAACTTGATTTTGATGAAGACCCAGATGATAATGATGATGATGATGATGATGAAGTTGAAGACATATTTGCCGTTGAATGTCTTCCAATAACCATTGAAAACGATCTTCTATGTCGATAACTACCATCTTCAGTGATATTTGTGTCTCTCACAGAAGATGGTTTTGGGCATTTGTCTTTTTGACTTTGCCCGGTTGGGTTTTTCTTAGATTTCAAAGCTGATCCTTCATCTGCAACTTTAGTAGCAGCTGTACTAGACTCATGTGAGCAACCAGATTTTCCAAACCAAGACTTAAGGTAAGCCCTTGAAGCTTTGAGCTTTGACCCTATTGAAGATTTCTTGAGCTTTTTAGTCCAAGAGTACTTTTTTGGGTTTTCATTGATAAAATCACTCAATTCTGTTGAAAATTCATACCTATACTCATCTGGGTTTAGCTCTCTGCTTACTCTACAAGATTCTGAAGGTGAAATATTGCAGGATTCAAATGGAGTGTTGTTTGTAGTTGGTGTTGGGACAGTAGTAGCGATTGGGGTACTATAAAATTCTTCAAAGTTCATATCTTTTCTGGTATCAAAAACAGAGTTAGAGTTTTGGAGTAGTTTTTCAACCATTTGTAAACGTGGTGGTAAATGAAGAGGGAGTAACTTTCCTTTGTAAAATAGTTCATCGGCTGGTGAAGTTGTGGGCTCTTTTTCTTGAGGAATTGAAGACATTTGAAATTCAAATTCTCTGGGATTTGGAGAAGAGATTTTAGAGTTGCAATGGAAGGTTGGGTAGGAACTTACTTCAATATCAATATAGTCATCCTCTGCATTTTCACAATATTGGCGTTCTAATGCCATTTTTACTAGCTTATGTTGTTGTAGTTTAAGAAATGTTGAGCGTTGTGAGAGGAATTGAAGAGACTTAAAAAGGTAGAAATAGACAGTGCCGTTTTTTGAAAGATTTGAAAGCTTTCAAGTATTAAATAACATTTTGAGAGTTTTCTAAGCAATACAAGTTTATTTGGCTTTCTTTATTCACCCAATGATTAATAAATTGTAGCTCTCCTTTGTTTTTTAGTCTCATTTGAAAAAGTTGATTAAAATATTGTTGTTAATTAGAGCATTACTAGTACACCACTAAAATTGCTGGGCCTTTGTGCCATTTTTTAAAGTGAATAATTAAATACTATACAAGTTATCGCATGCATAAGATGGACTGTTAATTTCCAATGTCTTTGACATCTCGAATCCTGGCTTTTCCTTGAAAACTTGATAAAATAAAATACTTGGAAAATGCTCTTCTAATCAATAGAATGATAGTACACGAAGAAGCTAAACCATCATTTTCTACTTAACCTGCCATCTTTCCCTTTACTGGATTCCGGGGGTCTGTTTTTAACTTTCTTCTATACAAGAACATAGCTTACTTTTTCTATTATTTTTCTTTTAAGATAGAAAGTAGAGATTTAATCGTATTCTTAGTAAATTATCTGTTACCATAATAGTATATGCCTGCGTGAAATTAAATAATAGAGTTTTGAGGTATATTTAATGTAAAAAAGATAACGCTTTCAGTATGTGTATTTTCTCTCATATAACATCTTGCAAATATACATATTAGTGGTGGTCTAACATATGATATATATTTCCCTATGGCAGTATTTTTCTTTCTTTTTTTAGGTATGAAACAGTGTTTAATTAAATATAATCGTATAAAATTCTAATAATTATTGATTCTATTAATTATTAAAAAGTAAACTAGAAGTTAAATATCTCAAAAAATAACATAAATAAAACATTGAATATATATATATATATACATATTTTTTAAGTTATTATATGTTAAAATCTATTCAAACTCATATTTTTAAAATTATAATTAAGTTAAAATTTTCAAGTAACAACTCAATATGCATGTGTTCATGTGTTATATTTTTAACTTTTTTTCAAGTATAAAGTTTTTCTTAACCTAATTTTATTCTAGTATATATAAACTGATAGAACCTTTATCATCTACTCTTTTCAAAAATAAAAAAAATCATAATTGTTAGTTGCCTTTGTAAATTTTAATGTTTTAACCTTTTTTTTATCCAAAAATATTACATAGAAATTGATAGTTGTTGAGTAGAGAAAAGGAGTAGTTCAAATTATAAAAAGGAGGGAGCACATGATCCGACACTTTGTGGTGGAAGAAGGGAAATTCCGGATGGTATGCATACGTAGCTCGATACCATTGTTTTGTCTTCTCCTTTTAACACACTCCCCACGTTTAACTCCTCTTTCTCTCTTTCTTTTAGTTTTTAACCACTAAAAATGACATTAGCATTGAGATTCTCTCCTTTTCCAAAATTAGAACATTTTCGTTTTGTCGCCATTTGTGTTTTTATGCCAAATATTTACTTCTCATCATTTAATATTTTTTCTTTTTTCCCACGACAAAATCTCTATTTAATTTACTGTTATATATTACAATCTCAACTAACGTTATAATTTTTTATATATGATACATTTATATAAATATAAGTATAATTATTAGTAATATTCTTGTCACATCATTTGAAAAAAATAAATGAGTCTTTTTTTTTCTATTCAAAGCATTAATATGTGTGATGTTTATGTGTAAGGTATTATCCTATTTACATGAATTACATTCGTAATTATAAGTGATAATGTTTAACACGATACGATAATATGAACACGATTAGTATAACATAATTATCATCTTTATTCATAAGATACAAGTTTAACTATAGTAGATATTAATAGTAAAATATAACCATTTTAATTTTAAACTTTTGTATAAATATTTAATATTTTTATAAAAATAATTACAAGAAAATATAAGGAATGGGTGGATGGAGACACATTTCTATATAAAAAAGGAAAACGAGGGATGGAGCTACTCTCGACAAAACAAAAAAGAAAAACATTCCCCAGGAGCATTCTTAAATTGTGCCCAAACTAAACATACTAGATGTAGTTTAAAGCACATGTGTCTTCAAATAAAACGGGTGGATTTTATCCACAGCACATAATCAATCACAAAATGGTAAAATTGACTAGGGCTGAAACTTACACTAAACCTCCACCCATCTAAACCTCATGTTCTCAGTGGGCAACGACATTGCCTTTTTTTCCTTCTTTATTTAGAAGGAACATCCTCTATTTTCTTATTGTATGATTAAAGCATGACGCACTCAACAATAATAATTATGAAAATATTCGAATTAAATGGACCGATCAGATGATATATTCCGCTGGGCCAAAATTTGTCTTAGAAACACAAGAACAAAACAAAAGCATAGCTAGCAAAGTCTACCCATTCTTGTGGCCTGGAAAATCACCCAAAATGAAGAAAATCCGTATCCAAATGCTGTGTCCAAATCTGGATCATTAACATGTCCAGCCTCGTTGGTTCAGATTGACAAGGGGGCTCCAATGTTGGTTTATCCTACGAGCACCACACATAAAATGCAATCTGCAATTCTTCTATTCGTCATTTTTGAAGACTCAGCTTTCTAAGAGATTTTGAGTGGAGATGTTCCCACCCACTAGCTTCTGTGCCCTCAACCCGTTATAGCATAGATGACCCTTCATAATTATGATGTTCTTTAATAGATAACAAATTTCAACTTCAACATCTCAAAACCTTTAACCTATTTAAAAACAAAGATACCAAACCCCACACTCTCCCCTAGGTTCCTCCATTTTTCAGTGTGAAATATTAGGGACCCCCTTCAAAGAGAATGTGGCCAATTGGCCATCCCTCATTACCAACAAAGGAAGCAATTACAGCCACATTTAGACCCATATCAGGTCTTCAACCACTAGATTTTCATAGCAAAGTGGTCCAAGACACTGTTTTAAGTTCAACAACTGCACCCAAATACCTTGGTTTCATATTTCCACATTACAACATACAAGTTCAGGAATTTACAGAAGAATCAAATAATCAATTTTTGGGAGGTGAGCTTACAGATTTATAGTTTATATCCTGCTGATTTAGATAATTAAATACACATAATAAATGTTTGCAGAATAGCCCAGTGGTTTACTTGCTTGGAGTAGAATCACCAGACCTCAGTTCCCTTTCAAGCTCGTCAAATTCCCAGTCACCAATCTCCTCGGCTGAGTAGTCTTGGCCCACCTTTCCAAACTCTGACTCCAGCTTTGCTAGCTCAGCCTCAGTGTCTAGCACCTGCTCTACCTTGGCTGCAGGTGATCTGACATGTTCACTCCTCTCGGCTTTATACACTCCAATATCCTCTTTTAGAGGTTCGGATGAACCACTCTGAACGCTTTCACTAGGTGTAGTTTCTGCCTTTGGGCTTGGAGTCTCTGTTTCTAGGTTAGGTCTCTCAACAGATTCAAATTCCTCGCGCAACTTCTGAATATCATCAAATAGCGCCTTAAGCTTTGGGTCATCTTTCCTGATCAAGGAAAATAATTTCCTTTAAATTTAATAGAACAAGCACAAGAAAAGATAAATTTATTATCAATACAATTGCAAAGTCGTACTTAGAAGTTTTGGCTTCTTGAAGGTAAAATTGTTCTTTCATATTGTCCACCACACTGAAGGTGGTAATAATCTGAAACAATAAAATATTATCAATGCGAAAAAGCAAGTCAATAATAAATATTAAACACCCAATGCACTTGTATTGTACACCAAACATTAAAGGCTAGGAGATATACAATTTCAAGAAATGATCATGCTTTGAAGCTTTAAGCTGATAAAAGAAACTTGTACTCACGTCTATGCTAGTTTTTAATGTGCATAAAAGGCTCCTATTTGCATGCATGATTAGTTGTGTTTGTATTTGTGTGCATTATCAAGGCATCTCTACGTGTGTATAATGCATAGGTAAAGCTGAGAAAAGCTTCCCATGGTGGTTCATAAGTAAATTGGTATATATATGCATTACATATGATGTTGCCTTTATTCAAATCCAAAGTTATTAAAGAAGGTATGTACCTTGGCTTCATAATCCAAATATTCCTCCTCAAGATTTTTACTGGGGTTTAACATTTTTGAGTCATTATTATCTGCAGAAGATGCAACCTCCAACCTATATTAAAGAGAAAAAAATGTTAAGGATGGGGTCAAAGAAGGAAAAATATTATTAACCAAACAAATACATAGATAACATTACCCGTCACTTAATTTCTTCAAGTTTTTGACCAATGCAGCAATATGACCGATAGAAGGCTCCAACTCTTTCTGCAGAGCAAGTAAAACCATGAAGAACACAAGAGGGAGATCAAATCATAAAATTTGTAACAGATCTCCACAAACTCTTCAGAAGAACATCACCAATACCTTGTAATTGGAGAGAAGATGAATGGCCAAATTCACAAAATAGCTCTCATGTCTTTCAAATTCCTCACTTGGAATACAAACAAGTGATATAATTTAAGAAACAATGCAAAGTTTGCCGCAACATATAGAACTGATACTTGCATAACCTTTTGATTTAGAAGATTAGATGAAAACATATATATCAAAATGAATATCAAGTTCAAGTACATACATGACTTGCTTATCCTTCATTTCTACATACGAGCACTGAAGAATCCAAGTGTCTTCAAGAAAATTAATCCATGTACTCAAAATGTCTGCTTCTACGTTACACGATGAAATAGACTTTGATAGCTCATCCTCCTGTCAACCAATCAACAGAAAAAATAAAGATGTGTTGACCTAGATTGTCTTGAGCATGCCGATAAATGTACAGTTTTGATTTCATTTATTACAGCCCAAGCAAAACCAAATAGAAATGAATTAAAACCTTTGTTTTCAAGTGCTCAACAATCTGGTTGTTAGCTTCTTCAAAATGGTCTCTCTCTTCCCTAATATTGCGGCGGCGAGCATTAGCAGCAGTCAATGAGATATTAACCTACATCACATGGCCTTTCAGCTGTTTGTTCAGAAAGATTGTAACATCCCATTTTACATAATTACATAGCATACAACCTTTTTCAGTTGAGCCTCAAGATCATCCCTTTGTCTTTCAAGCAATGCAATCTCCAAATCTATATCCTGAGAATAAGTAATTGAACCAAAGAAATCATATTCTGCTCTTAAAACAAATGACAGAACAAATAATGACAGAACATATTGAAAAGTACATTGTCTTTCTACTCATATATAATCTAAAGGAATATTGTGAAGTTTTAAGAGAGGAATGGCATACAATTTATATTAGGGAAGACAAATGATAGAAACAAAATTTTAACATATGCAACTTAGATAATTTATTTTTCTATCATAGAAAAGGAATATTATTAAAATAACCCTTTAAAATCTAGCAATTAACATCACCATTAAAAATTGTTTACTAGATAGTTCTATGTTACAAATTATACCTGTCAACCAAATACTGTTCCACAAACAATTGATAGAAAAGAACTGTTACTTCCAGACATAACCAAGCGAGCGAGAATGAGTGATCATGGAGTTGAAATTTGTTATAAGAATTTTCACATCAAATTCATAAACATTGGCAATCAGCAACATTTTTTATCATAAACTTCCAAGTACGAATGAATTTCAACCCAACTGCACCAAATAAAAAACCTCTTTTCTGGTCCATAGTAATATGGTAAGAAATACCAAATAAATAAAATTACCTTTTCTCTTTCACTCACTTCACTGATTTTGGCTACACGAACTTTTATAGCTTCCTCTTTCTGCTGTCTGCCCATAGAAACAAAAAATGCCTCAGGAAAATGCACTATGTACAATAGTAGATTGCTTGTTTCTTGTTATATTAATGCAGGAGTTCATAAATCCACCTCTGTTTACGCACATAAAAACAATTGCTTTTACTTTTTGACTGCTTCAAAGCAAAGGCCAGAAACCAGCAGGAATTGCAAAGTCTGAGCTCATACCTGTGATCTAAAATTCGCTTCTCAGCCTTCCCAGAAGAGCTAGCAAGAGATTCAGATAAAACCCTCAACTTGTCAACCTGCATGTACAACCAAATAGAGAGTGACAATCTTTAACATTTGTCCTAAATTCCTAAGAATTGTCCAAGAGATGTTTGGTAAAATTGAATATTGCCTTACCTACAGGCTACAGAGAATGCATTTCTAGGAAGTTTACGGAGAAAAATGCTTATCAAAATGAAACCCACCAAAAAACAAACAATTTCAGTCCATCAGTCATAAATACTAACAATTACATTAGTCAGATGTGTGCACATACTCGAGTATAGTAAACAAAAGTAAAAATCAATCAACCTACATTAGAGTGTAGAACAAGAGTAAGGTAGAGATATCACATGCCTGAGTTCTAGATTCTTCAACTTCTGGTAAGAGATACCAAGCTATATATTTAAACATCACCACCATATTTTTAACCAACCAACTAAGACCATGTATACAAGTGGCCATAATTCCAAATATGGAAATTTCGTTTTAGCAACAAGCTTTTCATTAATGTTAAAACTAGTCATCATATTTCCAACGTTTTTCCCAGAAATGGTTGATGTTGGGTTCAACATACGATTCAGAAACATAGTAAAACTGGAAGTATAATACAGTATGTGCGTCTTACCTGGAAGTTTAGAGTGAATAAACTAAAGCTCTAGTTACACACAAGATGACAGTCAAAATCAAATACATTAAAACACCATGAACAAAAAGCAAGATGCCATGCACACTTATGAAAGGATGCTTCATTAGAGGAATAAATAAATGATAAAGCAATCAAAGAGAAACAAACCTTTTGAGCATGGATCTCTGGAGAGTCTCCATTGCTTAGAAGTTTCTTCCTCAGTAGAAGTCCTTCCAATCTGGAGCAAACTCGAATTTGTGTAAGTGCTTGTTTCAATGCCTTCAACAAAGATAGGACAAATAAATCATGTAAGTTTCCACTAACAAGAAAGTTGAGAAATTTTGCACTGCCATTGTTCTGGGTCTAACTGCATAGAACATTACGGATATTTTACAGGAGATTTTACCATACTGGTCAGCGTTAGAAAGTTCAAGGCCTTCTAATGCCAACTTGTAAAACTTATTTTTCTAGTTCTATGCAAACATAGAAAAAATTAAAATTTTTGGACCCAAAATGAAATTGTAAAAAAAAAATTAAAAATGGAAAAATTAAGCATATTGATAATTACAATGAAAAAAAAGGGGAATAAAACGAGCACTTGTAGCCCAAGCAATTAGTCGATTACTAGCATTGTGCCTTTAGCCACACCTGGTTATAAACAATAATAATCATACTCACCTCTATTCCTTCTGATGCTTTGTCATGAACTTCATCGGAAGGGTCCAGGAAAATTGTCATCTCATCCAATTTTTTCCTTAAACTAGATGCTTCAGCATCTATTCTGTGACCGAAAATATAGAGGTAATAAACAGCCAACTATGGAAAAAATGAGGACATTGATGTATTAAAGTTAAGCTAAAATGGCCAAAGCAAGATACAACCCACTTGTACATATGTGCTCCATGACCATAGCCTCAGATAACTTTCTTATAGAACGAAATCAAATGTATAAACAGTAGCCAATTGACAAGACCTTGATGACATAATTATTATGAACACCAGCTCCCTACCTAATTCATCCGGTTAAGTCCCCTTTTTGCTCAAGAAGAATTTCCTTTCCCTCATTTCTTTCAAAATCTCAGCAAATTTCCTTTCACTTTCCTAAATTTTTTTGTTATATAAACTCAAGCATGCCAATCCTATAAAATATAAATAAGGATATAAAAATGAAAAATAATATGAGAGACAACTTTTAGCCCACCTTATGAGATCAGCATTAATCTTCAGCCCTGTAATGGCTCCTTGGGCAAATTGAATCAATTCCTCTCTCTTCACCTGAACTCAAGTATAAAAGCAAAGAAATTAGCTTCTTTTTTCACTTCATGCTACTACTTAATAGAGAGAAAAATAAATGCAAATATATATATATATATATATATATATATATATTTATATTTGTTTTCCTTCCCCACATAATTTAAGCAAGAATTTTAGGGATTCTTAGAATTTTTAACATTTAAGCAAATGACCTAGTTTGCAGTGGTTATACCAATACTTCATCCTGGTAGAATGAAAATGATTTTGCGAGGTCCTGTATGCTGCTCACTACTGCATTATGAACTTCTTTTCCACCGGTAAGACAAACCCTGCATGCAATGATTTGAATTTAAAAACATTCCAAGAGCAACTGCAACTAATGAATGATAACAAATCATTTTATAATTAGCTGATCACCAGCTTTGCCTACATAAGAAACCACGAATCATTTTCACCAAGCAAGCCCCTAAAATGTGGTGGCAGTTTATACACTAGACAGGCATTAAACACAAATTGGCTGTTCAACAAGCAGAGAAAAGATAGCTTATTTCTTGTGTTTGACTCACCCAAACATCTCCAGTAGCACGGAAACTTCTTCCTCATTTGGCGCTTCAATAATCTGGGACATGAAATAGTTAACGACACAATTACCTTATAAGCACTTATGAGACAGAAAGAGAGAGAAACCTTTAAATCATCGAGTAATGGTGATAGCTAAGTTTCTTTCAATCTAAAGGAATATTTCCTTTATTCCAATTTTATTTGACAACCCTATAAAGCAAAAGAATAAACAAAAAGCTATGTTCGGTCACTGTAAATATTGTTGCAACTTTATTTTGACTGATTATGTTCAAAATTGAACTCCCCATCGTGCTTTGGTTAAGTCCAACTACCAATTACCAAATATATATTTTAATATCCATTTAACTTTTCTTTAAATCTAAACCCTAACATATACCTGTAGAGTACGCTGAAACAAATAATAAGAAGAATTAAACTGACATACTGAGTCTGTTGACATAGCATAATGTATGCTGCTTCCAGCGATGATTGCATCTTTTTATGGAAAATAAAAGGGTGAAAGGTCAATTTGGTCCCTTTACTTGTACAAAAGGGTGTCATTTAATCCTCTAAGTTAGAAATGTGTTATTTAGTCTTTTTTTGTTTTAGAAAAGTGCCAAAAAAAAACAATTAGTAATTTTAAAATTATTTTATTAAAAAAAGAAATTATCAGGGGTATCCACCCTCATTTCACTGTTCAATAATACCGTCAACGTTATTTCCTTTGCAAAGTTTTATCAATAAAATATTTATTAATCATACTAAAAGTCTTTATGTGGCTCCTTTTTTATAAGTAGAATCACTAATAAGTACATTTTTTATATGTAAAAGAACTAATAATCACTTTTCTTAGTTTAGAAGATTAAATAACACTTTTACTCAAAAAAAAAAAAAAACCCCCAAGACATTTATCTTGAAATAAAACTATCGCAAATAAATGGTACCTTCTAATCAAAATAAATAATTAAATTATAAATTAAATGTTTGAATTCTTTCAAAAGGGGCACAGAGAAAGGAAGAAGAGGGGGTGAAAGAGAGAGAAAGAGAGCTCTATCTGACAAGCAAGGAAGTATCAAGTGTATCTAATAGCCAAGCAAAATCTGATCCTCGACCCTACCTAAAGTTTTCTCTCCACATCAATAGGCAAAGTCAATTCTATGAGAATGAATAAAAAGATGATTTTACTCAACTTAACCATGTCATACGAGGTTCCAACAGTCATCCCTTTTAGTTTTAATAAGTTAGCCTTCAGTCATCCCTTTTAGTTTTAATAAGTTAGCCTTGGCATTGATAATGGTCTTGAATCATGGAGGTACAAGAAATCAACTAATGAATATCTTACTCTCAATTGATTAAAGGTTGCATGTCATTAATTTTAAACCTATTATCAACTTTGGGAGATTGACAATTTTACCCTGCAATTCCATATTATATTTACAGAGATTTTCATTGAGCTCATTACTGTATAAATCATCTGTCCTATAGTTATTGAACTATTTTCATGCTTTTTAGCTAAGGCCAGCACATAAATCATTGCCAACCTAATACTTTGCTTCAAAAGAATGTTGTAATAAATGTTACACATGCTTTTCATGAGTCCTTTGCAGGTGACCTTGTTAACAATGAGTTATAAATAATTAATATGCAAGATACAAGGTACATTGGTAGCATGTCATAGAAACTATTTGCAAACAGCTGAGGTTGTTTTATCGTACCATAGACAAAGTGACGCCCTCTAGAGCCTGACTTCGAAGGAAAACCTCAAGAAAGTTCATTGGTGGGCCTCCCATGTCAGAGTCAGAATAAAGAACCTATACAGAGCAATGAAAGGTTAGAACAACCAATTCAAGTAGAATAGAAAGGTATGCATTGCTTTTCTTTTTCTTATTTTATCAGCGTTTTTTCTTCTTCCATTTTTAGGAATTTTGGAAGTCAATTTCACATAGGACTGCCAACTATTTCATGAGAGTATTTTCATAGCCCACTTTTAAAGGTTACCTTGTGAGACTTCAAGAGAATGCAACAAATGGAGTTATATTCACACGTCAGCAAAGCCTAATCAAAATTCAAATGAAAGGATGTGACAGGGAGGCATTTAGATTTTGTGCTCTTAATGGATCTAAGGCCCAAAAATAGCATTTTCAGAGTTTAATTCTATCCAAAATAGTATACCAGCTTGTCCATTAAAAACATATACATTAGTTTTAATTACAGATTGAAGAGAGTGGACATTATTTTATGCATGGAGTGTACATTTGTGATATGTACAACATGCACCTATTATTTTGGAGCCAATGTTAGCAAACTTTCTATGTACGTGCTATTTAAGACCCAGACGGCTCTTAACGAAACCAAAATCCCTTTAATTCAAAAGTTAATGCATTTCTTGTTAAGATTTATTATTTATTTATTTAGATTTGGTAGCTTAATTTGTCCTAGTCTTTAGGGATTTAATTAGTTAAAAGGATTGTTATTTTGTGGCCGTAGAAAATGTTTTTTTAATTGTCCTATTTTATAGGAGTTTAAATTAGTGGTTAGTTAATTTGTTATTTCTTTATCTATGTAATGCCTATTTATAGGCTAATTTCATCAATAAAAATGAAGAATAACTTTTTCAACAATATTTTACTTCCTTTTTAACAGTGGTATCAGAGCCAAACAAAAAAAAAATTTGTACAAACAATGGCTTCAGAAACAAATTTTGTGCAACCAGCAATTCCACGTTTTGATGGTCATTATGACCATTGGAGTATGCTAATGGAGAATTTTCTACGGTCAAAAGAGTATTGGCCGATTGTTGAATCTGGAATTGAAGAACCAACACCAAATATTGTTTTGACAGACGTCCAGAAAACAGAGTTAGAAGCGAGAAAGTTAAAAGATTTGAAGGCAAAAAATTACCTTTTTCAGGCAATTAATCGTCCCATCTTGGAAACAATTCTTTGCAAAGAAACTTCCAAAGATATTTGGGATTCTATGAAAAAAAAATATCAAGGCTCTGCTAGAGTGAAGCGTGCACAGCTTCAAGCTTTGAGAAGCGATTTTGAGACTTTACAAATGAAGAATGAGGAATCTGTCACCAGCTACTGTGCCAGAACTATGGAAATAAGCAACAAAATGCGTTTTCATGGTGAGAAGATGGACGATGTCAAAATCGTGGAGAAGATATTGCGTACCCTAACACCAACATTTAATTATGTCGTGTGCTCCATTGAAGAATCTAAAGACATAGATACATTCTCTCTTGATGAGCTACAAAGCTCTTTGCTGGTCCATGAACAGAAGATGAACCGAAGTTCACCTTCAGAAGAGCAAGCTTTAAAAGCCTCTATCTCTACACATTTCTCAAACTTTAGAGGAAGGGGTAGAGGTAGAAGTGGAGGAAGGGGAGATCGAGGCAATAGAGATGGCAGCAGGTATGATCAAGATAGGAGGAAGCGACCATTTGACAAATCCAATGTAGAATGCTTTAGATGTCATAAATTTGGTCATTATCGTTCCGAATGTTATACTAAACTGCCTAACAAGAGAGAAGAAGGAGAGACATCAAATTTTGCAGAAAATAAGGAAGTTGAAACTTCACTAATGGCTTATCATGTCAATGAGGAACACGAATTAGATGTTTGGTATGTGGATACGAGGTTGTGGCAACCACGTGGCGTGGAAGTAAGTCTTTGTTTTCTTATTTAAATGAAGACTTTCATTCTACTGTTAGTTTTGGTGATTCTTCTAAAGTAGAAGTAATGGGAAAAGGTGAAATAAATATTAGAACCAAGAATGGTTTTGTTGAAACAATTTCCAATGTTTTTTATGTTCCTGACTTGAAGAGCAATTTGTTAAGTGCTGGTCAGTTGCAAGAAAAAGGTTATGTGATAACTATTCAAAATGGTGCTTGTGAGATATATGATCCTTCAAGAGGAGCAATTGCTATTGTTCAGATGAGTTCAAACAGGTTGTTTCCTTTGAAGATTAGAACAACTCAACAGAGCTTAATGACTGAAGTAAAAGACCCTTCATGGCTTTGGCATTTTCGCTATGGCCATTTGAATTTTGGTGGATTAAAGACTCTCCAACAAAAAGATATGGTAACGGGACTCCCTCAAATTCATATACCTTCTCAAGTTTGTGAAGAATGTGTTGTTAGCAAACAACATCGTTCTCAATTCCCTCAAGGAAAGTCGTGGAGAGCAAAACATGTCCTAGAGCTGGTACATTCTGACATTTGTGGACCGATAAATCCAACTTCTAATGGGGGTAAAAAATATTTAATTACCTTCATTGATGATTATACTAGAAAAACATGGGTTTATTTTTTGCAAAAAAAATCAGAAGCTTTTACTGCATTTAAAAGCTTCAAGGCACGAGTTGAAAATGAAGCAGGAAAAGCCATTAAAACTTTTCGTACTGATCGTGGTGGAGAATACAACTCTAAAGAATTTGAAGGTTTTTGTGACGATCAAGGTATTCGAAGGGAATTCACAGCTGCTTATACACCACAACAGAATGGTGTATCAGAGAGGAAAAATAGAACTATCCTCAACATGGTGAGAAGCTTGCTAGCAAGAGGGAACATTCCAAAGAATTTTTGGCCAGAGGCAGTAAATTGGAGCATTCATGTGTTGAATAGAAGTCCAACCTTTTATGTTCAAAACATGACACCTGAGGAGGCTTGGAGTGGGCGAAAACCAGCTGTAGATCACTTCAGAATTTTTGGTTTCATTGCTTATGCACATGTCCCCGATGAGAAAAGGAAGAAGGTTGATGATAAGGGTGAAAAATGTGTTTTTCTTGGAATAAGTGAAGCTTCCAAGGCTTACAAATTGTTCAATCCACTCACAAAAAGGATCGTGACCAGCAGAGATGTCATTTTTGATGAGAATAACACTTGGAATTGGAGTAAAAATTGTCTACGCTACGGCCCTAATACGGCCTTTTTGATGGAGAGAATGAAGAAGAAAGCGGCGACGAAATTTTTACAACAACAAAATTCGGCGGCTAATGTCACGAAAATTCACCGGTGGCTCACTCGCCACCAACAACCGGTCTCGATGAATCACGTCTACGTCGTGTTCGAAAGAGGCCCGGATGGATGACAGATTTTGAGGTACCCGGAATTGACCAATTAGAGGATCCAATTACTTACTTAGCTCTTTTTTCAGATTGTGATCCTACAAATTTTGAAGATGCTGTCAAAGATTCAAAATGGCGAAAGGCGATGGATGATGAAATTTCCGCTATTGAAAAGAACAACACTTGGAAGTTGACTGATCTTCCAAAAGGTCACAAGACTATTGGTGCGAAGTGGGTTTATAAGACAAAATTGAAGGAAAATGGAGAAGTTGATAAGTACAAGGCTCGACTCGTTGCAAAGGGGTACAAACAAGAATTTGGCATTGACTACAAAGAAGTGTTCGCTCCAGTAGCAAGGCTTGACACTATTCGATTGGTGTTATCTACTGCTGCCCAAAACTCATGGCCTATCTACCAGCTTGATGTAAAGTCAGCATTTTTGCATGGGGAATTGGAAGAAGAGGTGTATATAGATCAACCTCCGGGATACATGAAGCAAGGTCACGAAAACAAGGTATACAAGCTAAAAAAGGCATTATATGGACTAAAACAAGCACCTAGAGCTTGGTATAGTCGTATTAATGCTTACTTTGCTAAAGAAGGTTTTCTTAAATGTCATAATGTCCTTGAACACACA
This sequence comes from Hippophae rhamnoides, assembly GCA_033030585.1. NCBI lineage: Eukaryota > Viridiplantae > Streptophyta > Magnoliopsida > Rosales > Elaeagnaceae > Hippophae > Hippophae rhamnoides. The sequence goes on from CM065427.1 coordinate 74,826,517, forward strand.
CCATATTAAATTTGGAGCAGATGGGAAGATAATTATTGTATGTTTATATGTTGATGACCTTATTTATGTTAGTAATGATGGAGTCATGCTAGCTGATTTTAAGAAATCTATGATGAATGAATTTGAAATGTCAGATTTGGGGTTGATGCACTATTTTCTTGGCATCGAAGTAGTGCAATCTCATGCTGGTATATTTATTTCACAAAAGAAATATGTCTTGGAAATTTTAGATAGGTTCCAAATGAAGGATTGCAATCCAGTTTTAACTCCATCTGAACTTGGTCTGAAACTCACAAGATATGGAACAGAAAAAAAGGTGAATGCCCACTCTTTACAAGCAAATTGTTGGGAGCCTATTAAATGTATTTAACGTCAACAAGACCGGATATTATGCGTCTTTGTTGGTATAATCGGTCGATACATGGAGAATCCAAGCAAGTTCATCTCTTATCAAGAAAGAGAATTTTTCGTTATTTGAAAGGTACTATGAGACTTTGGAATATTTTGTAAAAATGGTGGAAAATCAAGGTTGATTGGTTTTTCAGACAGTGACTATGCTGGAGATATTGAAGATCGAAAAAGTACTTCTGGTTTTGTTTTTACGATGAGTTGCGAGGTCATGTCGTAGTCAGTGAAGAAACAACAAATTGTGACTTTGTCAACTACGTATTTATTTGTCATACTGCTTCATCCTCGTGTCGAAGCCTATCTGGTTGAGAGATTGCTTGAAACAACTTCAAAGTCAATGACAAGGTCCAATGACAATCCATTGTGATAACATTTATTGATAAAAATTTCAAAAATCCAGGTTTTGCATGGAAGGAGTAAGCATATTGATGTTAGATACCATTTTTTACGTAATCTTTGCAATGATGGTATAATTGATTTGGTGATACGTAAAAGTGAAAATCAGGTGGCTGATATTATGACTAAACCACTTAAGCAAGCCGACTTTGTGAAATTTCGAAGAATGCTTGGGATATGCTCTTCAAAGGATGTTGTTCAAGGGACTTAATAAAATTGCTAAAATTTGTTTATTCTTAAACTGATCTCTGTAGATATCAGTTTAAGGGAGGGTGTTAAGATTTATTATTTATTTATTTAGATTTGGTAGCTTAATTTGTCCTAGTCTTTAGGGATTTAATTAGTTAAAAGGATTGTGATTTTGTGGCCGTAGAAAATGTTTTTTTAATTGTCCTATTTTATAGGAGTTTAAATTAGTGGTTAGTTAATTTGTTATTTCTTTATCTATGTAATGCCTATTTATAGGCTAATTTCATCAATAAAAATGAAGAGTAACTTTTTCAACAATATTTTACTTCCTTTTTAACATTTCTCCATCAAAGCCTATAAAGAGATCATAGGCACAACCATCTTTACAAGGTAGGAGATCACTTTCCAAGCCTAATAATCACTAAATAAATCTAGCTTCCGGACCATGGAGCCTTTCCAGAAATGTTCATGAAATTCACACTGAATTAAGTATATTTTGAAAAGGAACGCAGGTTTCACTCACCAAGGATGAATTTCTTGGACCATCTTTTGAGTCATCAGCAGCAAGATGCTGCTCGAGCGTTTTCTTTTCATCAATGGAACCCTGAGACAATTTTTTGATCTCTTTGAGCACAGACAACCATCTTCTGAGTAACTGGGCTCTTTCAGGACCCCTACAAGAGACAGCTGCTTCTTCTAGTCTTTTTATAGTCTGTCTCACACTTCTGATATTTCGAGCACCCTGCATATGCATGAAATTCAAATAACTTCCACTATAGAGCATCAATTAACTAAAATGGGAATCTCACAGCATTTCAGTATGCAAAGTAATAATGATGGGAATCAATAATAAATAAATTAGGAGAATTATATTTAGATATTGTTAAAAATATTAGAATTTCAAAATCAAATTTGAAATTCTAACTTATTCCTGACAATATCTAAATAATCATAATTATCCTAATTTATTTATTATCGATTCCCATCACAATTACTCCCTTATTCCTGTTTTTATTACAATATTCTCCCCTAAATTTATTTACTTTTGTTTGATGTTTTTGCAAGTACATCTCTTGCAAAAGTCTAAAACGGCAACAGAAAAAGGCTTCTGATTTCTATTTTTCAAACTTTGTGGAATTTTTTTGTTGTTTCAGAAACCTAAAAGAGGTATTTGTAATTGGCTTTGGCCCTCCCTAGTTTTTCACTGTTCTTCCATGTATGTTCCATCTAAAAAATTACAATGCTTCTAGTTCCTTGACTTGTTTACTATCAACTTTCAAGGCACCACTTTAGGGGGGAATCCTCGGCTGCCAATATTTCTCTCATATGTGTACAAGTAATAGAAAATCTCAAACACCAATTAAATATTGAATAGACAATTAACATTATCAATATTAGCACATTAAAAACTGCAACCCAAGATCAATTTTTAGGTAAATAAATCCATGTTGTAAAACCGAGGAAAATCATTAAATATTTTTATCAATGGAACACCAAAACTGATTAGGTTACTATACAAACACCATTTAGTTCACTCAAAAAATTAAACACATAAAATTTAATACACATAAAGCTGACTATGTTCATAAGGAAGTACCTTATAAAGCAATTAAGTAATTTCAGCAAATTCTTTGGCATAATGTAGCAAAAGCTGTGAATTAGGATAGGATGTTCTATTAGTCAATGGTGCACAACCTATGAGTTTTGTGAGTCCTTACCATCTTATCCCACTTATTATTTGATGGGTTGGAATGAAAATGAGGTACATAATGGGATGTTTCATATGTCCCTAATGCACTTAAATGGGATAAGTAAAATTAAAAAACAATGAAAAAATGAAACATAATTATCTATAATAATCATGAGTCCATTAGAGATAACTTTAAACGTGATATGATGGGGTGAGGTTTAAATAAGATGAGATAAATTTAGCTCAACCCATTAGTAACATTAAATGGAACATGGAATGATACAACCCATTTGACATCTCTAAATGTACCGAATCAAAAACACACAATGTGAAGCTATAGCAAATTGCAGAATCGAATAATGATAGCCAACTAAAACACAAGCTAAAAACATAAAATATCAACTAGAAATTTAACGAATATGTTGAGATTTTTTAGGGTAACGTAAAACAAGATATTTGAGCGGAAAATGAAAAATTACAATGCGATCTTGAAGGATTTTGGTGCCTTCAGCAACGGCATGGCCAGCGTGTTGGACGACCGTGTCGGCATAGTTCTTTACGGTACGAGTGAGATTGTTCTTGTTCCCGACCTCCACAGCTTTGTTTACAGCCGATCTCAGCCACGACATTTTCTGAGACGTTTGAAAGCACAAAACCCAATATTGAGAAATTAGGTGCAAGATGAAGAATAATTAAGAACAAAAATAATATGCAAGAAATAGAGATTGGAGTGGTGATCGTGCAAAGCAATGAGTTTTGGGAGCTCGTTTGAAAGGAACATTGACAATGTAGAAGAAGATGACGAGGCGGTCAGCGTGAACAAGCCACCCTTCGGTTGCGTTAAAGCCACGCCGTTCTTATTTTTTTATTTTTTTATTTTTTGTTCCCTCACAAACAAACACGGATCAAGCCAAAATTAACAGCCCACTGGTTCACATTTTTCTAACTTTACACGTTTTTAATAAGTCGATTGATCAATGTTTATAACTTTGACAGTATGTTTATCGGATAGAATTAATTTAATTTAATTGAATGAAACTAATTAGAATTGATTTTCGGGATGAAAAATAAGAATGAAAAAAAATAGATTTATATAGGAAATGAATTAGAATTTCTTATATTACTTGAATTATCATGATTTTATTTTTATTTCAAATTGTTTTTTTAATTTTATTACAATCTCAAATATAACTCAGAATCTTAAATCTTAAAACACTAAATCATAAATTTTAAATCTCAAATTTCAAAACCTTAAACCATATTTAAAAAAATAATAATTTTAACCCTAAACATTAACCCACAAATATAACCCTAAACCCTAAATCACATTTAAGAAAATAATAATTTTAATCATAAACTTTAACCCACAAATATATCCCTAAACTTTAAACTCTAAATCTTAAATGTTAAATCCCAAATCCATAAACACTAATACCCAAATCCCAAATCTTAAACTTTATTTAAAAAAATAATAATTTTAATCCTAAATCTCAACTCTAAAACCTCAAAATCCTAAACCTTATTTAAAAAAATAATATATTTAATAATATATTTTTTAAATAATAATTATTTAAAAAAATAATGATTTCAATAATGTATTTTGTATTATGAAAAAATAATAATTAAAACATATTATTTAAAATTTACTGAATATAGAAATATTAAGGTAATATACATTGTTTTATATTTCATTTCATTACACTTGTAAACCAAACATTATAATATTGATTCTTTCTTTAATTCTAGTGGTCAAACCAAATAAAAATGTTTTCTTTTCATTTCATTCCATTTTCATTCACATTTTGATTTTGATTTCATTCCATAAATCAAACGTAAACTTATAATTATAAAACTATCAAAAATAAAAATAATCAACTATTATTATATAAATACATTTTACTTTTATAAGTATAATAGTTGGCTAGTAAAAAGATATAACATATATACCTACGTAATTATATAATATAAATTTTAAATTTTAAATTTTTTATAATATTTAATATTTATAAATAAAATACAATATTTTAATCACATATATATTTGGAGTCAAGAAAAATAAAAAGTAAATCTATAAGTTAATTTAAATAATTTATTTTTGGATAATTATTCAATAAAATTGTTTTATATTTATTTCATAGTTATAATTTTATAATAATATAATAAATAAAGTGTGTTCTGAATAAAATATAAATTTAAATCTCGATATTATTATTATACATATTATATTTAAAAAATTAATTTTTTAAATTTATAATATAAATTTAAGAGTAGTAATATTATTATTGTGTACAAATAATATAAAATCTAATTTTAAAATTTATTAGCTTAAAAATGAGGATCGCAATGAAGCCAAATTACTACATTTAACAATTATTCATAATATAAAATTAAAAATTTTAATATTATTATCGTGTACAAATAGTATTTTAAAATTTTAATTTTTGACACTTATAACAAAAATTTATTTTTTAATGATAGAAAAGATTAATTCGAATATAATTAAATTAATGTATAAATTAAATATAAAATTTATAACTTTATAACGATATGATAAATGTATAGTGTTTTATATCAAACAAATTTTAAGTCTTTATATTGTTATCATACAAGTTTTATTTATTAAATATTGATACGTGAGAAAGTAAAAAAAATGAAAGAAGTCAACAAATATAATGAAAATAAAAATTATTTAAGTACTCATTAAATAAAAATTATTTAGGTGTAATTTATAACTAAGTGATAAATATAATACATTTAAAAGTATAAACTCAAATCTTCGTATTGTTATTATACACATTATATTTAAAAATTTAATTTTAAAATTCATAATATAAATTTAAAAGCATTAATATTGTACAAATCATGCTTAAAAAGAAGAAACATGATTGACAATGACTTAAAATACATAAAAAGTTTACTATAGAAAAAAACTTAATCATAATTCATAATTAATTTGTAAGAGTAAAATATCACCTTTAAAATCATAAATTAAAGTCTTAATATCATGATACATAATTTTAAATTGTTATTAAGTATATTTTTATTAAAAAGTGGTGATTTGAATCCACTGTGAATATGAAGTGAACTATATGCAAAAATTAAAAAATATATACTATTATTATAATACATGATTTTGATCATGTTATTATATGTATTTATACTTTAAAAATCAACTTTTTCACGTTATAATTAAAAAAATTGTAATTTAAATTCACTGATGAGTGTAAAATAACTTATATAGAAAACGAAAAAATTCAAATATTATGATTATTATAATATATAGTTTTGATATTATTATTATATTTATTCGTATTTTAAAAATATATTTTTTAAATTACTCTGAATTTGATATTATAATAAAAAGTTAAAGAAAAAAAACTTGACATGATAAAAAAAAGCGGTGATTTAATCCGCTAGGTGAAAAGTGTATAATACAAAAAATAAAAATTTAAATATTAATATTTTTACGATATATAATTTTGATATTATTATTATTATTTATATTTTTTATTAAAAAATAGTACTATAAAAATCTATTGATAAATGTAAAGTAATGTATGTATTATCATGTTACATCATTTTGATATTATTTATAAATAAGTAAATAAATGGCATAATCATATTACATAATCTCATAATAAGTGTAGGTTTTTATATAAAAAAAGCAAAAGTTTAAATATTGATAGTACTATAATACATAAATTTAATATTATTAACATACGTTAGTTTTATTAAGAAGTGATATTTAAAATTTAAAAATTTTATATTATAATATAAACTTGATTTTATAAGTAAAAAGATAACCAATTATGATGATAAAAACAAAACTTTATTGAAAATAAACCTCAGCTTTTTATATATTATAGATATTTATACACGTTAATTAATATATTTATCATATTTTTTATTTTTCCTAATTTCTAACTTTTCAACTTCAATATGTTTATGTATATGTTTATGCAGTCAATTTCTAATACTAACGAGCATAGTTGGTAAAGTATATTTGGCGCCTAAATGTTTTAAATAATATCAAAATTTTCGTACGAAAAAACTTATAATGAGATTCTATCTAAATACATAAATTTGTTTTAAATAGTCGAGAGTCATCAAGAGTGTCCAATTTATGAATAATTGTTAGGGATGGTCACAACATTTGCAGGAAAGGATTTTGATATAATCGTACCGAATCGAATTATAATAAATATATTTGAAATTATTTGAAAATCGTTACAATTCAGAGACAGTTTTTTACTTATGTCAAATGTTTCGAGACGATTATTTAAAAAAAATGAAAAATTAATAAATATTTCATATTACGTTTCCTTGTTTGTATTGCAAATTATAATGCTTTTAATGGCATTCAAATTTTTTTAAATCTATACTATATCTCAAATATTGGGTTTATTATTCATCATATTGTAACTGGAAAAAGCAAGAATGAGATTAAAATTAACAGTCAGCGAGTAGAGTTATGAATGAAGTTGTTAGTTTCATTATGTTCTATGTTTTAAACTTTAAGTACTTTCAACAAAATCATCAAAATCAATAACAAATTATTACAATCATATACATAAAATCCATTAACCATTACCCTTTCCTTAACGGCAAGATCAGTAACAAAATATGCCAATTTTATACATAAAACTCATTACTTTCCTTTGCTACAAATTCGAAAACAAAATGTGCCATCCTAACATCCAATTGCATTATCTCTTACTAAAAACCATACTTGAGTTACATTTTCTCAATACTTAACCTCATTTATTAAAATCACTTATAGTATTAGATTGTTACCACTGAAATCATCTCAGTAAAATTTGTAACAAGATTTACCAGTAACTCAACTGCTACCACTGAAATCGCACCACCTATTGCTACCACAGAATCATAGAGTTGAGAGTTATGACTAAGGGAACTGATAATAGAAAGAAGAAGAAGAAAGTAAGAAATTCAGGAGGACTAAACAAGGGGAGAGCTGAGCACCAGAGAGCTGAGAGCGACCGAGGTAGAAGAAAAAGGGTAAAGTGTTGATAACTAAGATTGACAGGATAAACAATAGAGAGATGGAAAAGGCGGACAACGAAGACGGACGACGAAGGCGAGACTGAGAGTTTGAGAGCTGCGATTCTGAAAACAACGAAGCAAAAGGATAATAAAAAAACCCTAAACAACGCGTGATACTTATATATTTTTTAATTTATTAAATATATAAATTAATTAATTAAATATAATTAATTTCGTGTACGAGTGGGTACGATTTTCAGTATAACCGTCCTCGAATCGTACCCGTTGATTCACGTTTGGTTTTTAATTGAAACCGTATCCGTCATTGAAATTTATCGGATAAAAACCGAACCATCGGTTCGAATAACAGTGTATAATTAAATTCGTAATTTTTTTCCCATTCTACTTATATGCATCGTATTTAAAAATTTAACTTTTAAATTTATAAATTAAAAAAAATCATGAACGAAAATGAAATTATAATGGCTCTGCTAAAGATAAACCCTGCTTATATTTTGTAGATAGTTGCACTAGCATACGACTATGTAGCTTTACGTTGAACACTTTTGTTACAAGCAACACGAAATAATAAAAATGAGATAATGCGTGTAAAAAAATAAAATAATTATAATTATATTCTTGGTTGCTCTAATATGTTTGATCCGAGAAAAGCTAATATGTTTGTTATTGACATGTTATCTACAAATAAGCTTTAGTTAATTAACTTTTTCTATGATTTTGTTGGAAGTGACTCATTTGGACGTAATTTGACATCAAATGATATAATGAATGTAGCCTAAAAAAAACTTTGTATAAAATTTATTATAATAGTAATAATTAGCCAACGAAACCTAGTCGTACTCTCTTCCATCCTTAAGAAAATCCAATAATGTATCTCATCATATCGTGGGAGTTATATTCATTATATAATATATATATATATATATTTATTTATTTAGTTTACTAAAGTAGTTAAAATCCCAAGAGAAATTATTTAAATTAATAAATGTAAACGCTGATAATTTTATAGTTGGTTTGGTTAAATATGATGCGATTATATGTTATATTCTTAAAGCTATTAATTAATTTAAAATTTTAAATTATAATATTATTTATATTATTAATTTAATAATTAAAATGATTGATTAATTTTTTTTGTTAAGATAATACTTAAATATATGCATTATATTTTAATATCATACTAAAAAAATTGAATCAAATGTCATTTTATATTCTATTATTATATTCCAATATATTAATTTTAAGCTTCGTTATCTTAATAGTATTACGATTTTATTATTAATATCATTTATATATATATATATATTAATGATGTTTTAATAGTATTAATTTTAAAAAATATATCAATTTAATATAATTTATCATTTAATTGAAGATTTTTCACATGTGATATTTAGAGAACATTTTAGATAATCAGTTAATTGATTACTTAAAAATATTTTTAGAATATTATTTAATTAATTAATTATACAAAAATGTTATTTGAATATCACACATGTATTATCATACATGTAAAAAATCTATAATTAAATGACAAATTACATTAAATTGATACGTTTTTTAAATAAATATCACTAAAGTATCACTTCAAAAATATGAATAAAAATAAACGTGGTATTATTAAGATAACGAGTACTTTTAAGTATATTTTTTGCATTTTTTTGGGCTTGCTATCTTAATAGTATCACAATTTTATTTTTGATATATTTTTTACCTATATTTTTAAAGTGATATTTTAGTGATGTCCTATTTTAAAAAATATTAATTTAATGTAATTTGTTATTTAATTAATTTTTCACATATGTAATAATATATGTGCGATTTTTAAAGAGAATTTTCAGATAATTAATTAATCAATATTCAAAGAATATTTTTGTATAATCAATGAATTGATTATTTGAAAATGTATTATAAATATCGCACATATATTACTATATATGTGAAATAAAATTAATTAAATGATAAATTATACAAAATTAATACATTTTTTAAATGAGATAACACTTCGAACATTTGAGTAAAAAATATATCAAAAATAGAATTGTAGTACTATTAAAAATACTACTAAAATAATAAACTCTTTTTTTTAAATTAACTCATAAAATTAAAGAGAAAATCAAGTTAAACATAAATATATATGTATCATATACAAATTTAAATCAATTGTTTAAAATATTTATATAAATTATTTTTTGAGAATTTAATTGTTTTTTTTATATTTATGTATAATATTCAATGTTTTAATAATATTGAATGTTTTAAATGATTGAATTTTCATGTTATGTGATATGTAAAACTCAGCTAAAAGAAGAATATAGTATAAAAGTTTACTGTCACGTTTAACTCTCACCATAATTTAATGAATTTTTAAATATCAATGTATATTCATTAACATGAATTACAATGTATTTTTTATTTCAAATTTTTGTAATTTTGAATTTTGTCAAATTTAAAGTTAAAACGAGTAGGGACATATGTAAATATAATTAGCAAAATACTGAATAAGTATTGTCTGAGTAAAAGTACCTATGAATATTTTATGTTTTTATTATTATAATATTATGTTAATAAATTTTGACAACACAGATTTAAAAGACTACATGTTTTGAATACAATCGAATAAACATATAATCAAAACTCATTTTTTTTACCGTTTAACAACATAAAAATATATATTATTATCAGTCTCAAACATTATAAATAAATTTTGATGAAATTCAAAAACTTAAATAAATTTAAATAATTATTTATATTTAATATCATATAAAAATAAACTGTAGCAAATAAAAAAATTAATATATCAGAAAAAAACCTAAAAACTTTGTAAAAACATTTGAAAAAAAGTAACGATAAATTAGAAAAAAAGAAACATAATTATTTTTTAAATTTAAAGAATTAAATGATACCGTTTATAATTTAAAAAATTAAAGAATATAAATAGTTTAGTTTAAAAAAATTATGTTATATATATTTTATTTTATTTTATGTATGAATCCGTACAAGGATAGAAAACTAGATGATAACAAATAGACGATTTTGATTTAATGATATAACAATAGAAATCATATTGCTGTTATTTCAATAAAAAATTTAGAAGGAAAAAAATAGTCACATGAAAAAGAAAACCGCCAAAGCCCCCTGTGTATGTATATATTCGATTCCCCGTACCCTAACTTCGTTTTCTCTCTTTCCCACACAACACTGGTCATCACGTATCCTCCAACTCTATCGCCGTCGGCCAATAATCTCCACAGTCCAGTCTTCCACTCCTTTGCCGGTGAAGTATTCCGTTTCGTTGTTGTTTAGTCTGTAATAGGTAATCACTCTGCCTTATCTTGATTTATTTGTGTAAGTTTTATTCTTTATGGTTAAAATTGCCGACCTTTGTATATATGGTACTGTGATATTTGCTAGTTTAGTGATCTGATATGATGATTTATGTATCGTTTCAATAATTCAAATGTGTTATTCTAAACTTCTTATTAAATTTAAAGGGCATCACAGAATTTCGAGCCCCCCTGGTATCTACATTCCCATCTCCCACCCTATCGTCGTTCTCCTTCTTCATTAATATGTAAGATACCTCTCTTAGACTCAATTTTCGATTCTCTTATTTGGGTTACTTGGTGGTTGTTTCGTTTGAAATACTTTATTTGCTCTAAAGATAGGTTTGTTTCATGATTGTTGCAAATCAAACAAAACATCTCTCAGTTTCATTTAGGTTGATCTCAAACTTGTGTCATAGGTTTGTAGCGTTGGACGTTATGCTTGATTGGCTTTTAATAATAGGTAATGTATGTAACTGGGCTTTGTCGTGTCATGAAGGTTTTGATTTAATGGTGTCAGTTTTATTCTTCATGTTTTAGAATTGCTGACCTGGTACGAACTTTGATTTAGCTAGTTTAGTGATTGACATGATACTTTATGTACTGTTGAATCATTCTAAACTGTTATGATGATATTTTCAATACATTTAATGGTTTTCTTTTTCCTAGTTTTGTTGAATGCTTAAAATAGTACTTTTGAAAAATTGAAATATCTTTCTCAATTTCCCTCTTACTTTTCATTCTTGAAAAGAAGTTAATTGTCAGAAAATTGAATATAAAGGTAAAAAAAGTAACAAATAAATAACAATAAAATTCGCTATAAATTTAATTACCAATGGCATAGTTATTTATCCAAAAAATAATATATTTTGTAGTGTTTATTTCTTTATATTTAGATTGCCAACCTCCTTCTACTAAGGTACAATTTGTTTAGTAAAAGTAAATTTTATTTGGATTTGGATAGATTTAGATTAGAATATTTTTTAATTCTTACTTTTAGTAAGATTAACAGTAACTTTTAATAATATATGTAATTCTAATTAATAAGGGCATCAATTTTGATTGTGGCTTAGGGCCTCACAAACTCTTGAGCCACCACTGGTGGAAGATAATGAGGAGGTCAAGTCGTTTAAGGAGTTGGGAATATGTGATCAGTTGGTTGAGGCTTGTGATAAGTTGAGTTGGAAAACCCCCTCCAAAATACAAGCCGAAGCTATTCCACATGCACTTGATGGTCTGTTTCTCCTCTTATTTTCTCTCTCTCTCTCTCCCTCTCTCTCTCTTCCCCGGATATGAACTACATGAATAGAATTTTAACTGCCCCACCTATGTAATTTACTGCATGCCAAGATTTAACTTATAGATACCAATCAAATTTGGGAATTTGTGATATGCTTCATCTGAGTTTGTGAGCAAATGGAAAAGAGCAAATGTTAGTTTTTTTCCTAACAACTCTCATTTTTTTGGGCTTAAATAGAAGCATTTAATGAATGATGATTAGCTTGTTTAATAAAATTTATCATTTACAAAACTGTATCAAATTTATCTTTTTTCAAAGTGTGATTTTAGAATGCTTATGTTATTTATCCATAAGTACTTGACTATCGATGTGCAAACATCACTAGATAGAATGAGTATGATACAAACCAGCTTCTTTATCAGGATGGCATATTTGTGGCCAATGGACTTGTCAAATGATATATTTTCTTATTTTCTGTTGGCTTACTACGAACACATATCTCACTCTTCTTTTTACTGTCAATAAAATATCTTTGTACTACTTTCTTGGCTTTTCCTGATTGATTTATGTTTTCAGCATATGATTAACCTATAAGGAAAAATATTGGTTACTTATTTTTCCTACATATAGTCAATCAAATGGAGTCTGAAGTTTTTGAGTGATTTTTTTTCTTTTTTTATTAATCTTGTCCTATTATATCAATTAAATCTTGTAGGCAAAGATCTTATTGGACTTGCACAAACTGGATCTGGTAAGACTGGAGCTTTTGCTCTTCCAATACTACAAGCCCTTATAGGATCTCCGCAAGCTTTCTTTGCTTGTGTGCTTTCCCCAACAAGGTAAGATAACCTTTTTCTTAGTTTACTGTCAAGGGGGCTTTCCATTTTGTGAAATGTGTCTTAGGTGATATTTTATTTGTCATTTGTTTGGCATCTAATTTTTTGCCTTCTCTCCAGGGAGCTTGCCATCCAAATTGCTGAGCAATTTGAAGCCTTGGGATGTGAAATTGGTGTCAGATGTGCAGTGGTGATTATTTTGTTTAATTACATTGTATATAGAAACATATTGATCGTTATTATGATTCTCAATTTTATGGTTAGACTGTTTTAATTACCATATACCTATCAGCATCAAGTATAGCCTCATTCACTTCCAATGTGTTCCTTTGCGTATTGAATATTTATTTAAGATAAAATGCTTGTTAGCCTCATGGATTTTATGTAAAAAATATTTGAGTTCTCATTTCTGTTTACTATATGTTTGTGGCAGATTTTGTGTGAATGACTAATTATCTTAAGGCTGCTCTTTTTTCTGTATTTGTTATATCTAATTTTTAATTTTTTGCATAATGTACTAATACTGCTACCTGGATTCCATTAGTAAAGATTCACAATTAAGTTTGTCCTGTGACATCCACGTATGTTTTTGTGATCCTAGGGCTAGTCATTTTTAATAATTCTCCATTTAGTGTCTAATTCGAGGTAATTGTTAAAAAAAATTGAACAAAACATTTAATATCTTATACTTGTTCTTGATCGTGCGCATGTCAGGATAGTTACACAATCAAACCACATGCATTCAGTAAAATGTTCTTTTTATGTTGTGTAAGAACATATGCTAAATCTGAATTCTGAAGTTTTTATGCAGTGATGTTCTTGAAGATACTATGTTTTATTTTCTTAAACATTGATTTTTTGTCTTGGCATCTTTTATTTTCTGCAGCTTGTTGGAGGGATAGACATGGTGCAGCAGGCTAGAGAACTTGCAAAGCGTCCACACGTTATTGTAAGTTTTCATTTTACTAGTTTAGCCAAAAAATACCCATTTTATTAATGAGATAAACACCATATAACTCATATAAGCTTAACCAAAAGTGCACTTTAGTCCCTTTTATTTAAACAGGTGCACTTTGGTCCCATAAATTAAATAGAAAATACACCTCAAGTCTTATTTTGGATTGTGATGAAAAAAAGTCTTATTTGGATGGAAAAGTAAACATGACAGGCTTCTGACCTCATTTTAAATTTTTAGTCCCTTTCGACCATTATGCAATAATTAATTAATTTGGGATATTTTATTAAATAAAGTTAAATAGATGAGACCGAAAAAAAATTTATTTCAAAAATAGTTTTCTTAATTTTGTTGAGAAAATTAACTGTAAAACTAATTTTTTTTGCATAATGGTGGAAAGTGGCTAAAATAACTTAAACCACCCTTAATGGAGATCACATGATGGTGTCAATGTTTTATCCCAAAAAGGACTTGAGATGCACCTTTTATATAATCTAGGGGACCAAAGTACCCCAGGAGTAAACTCTACTTTTGCACAAAGCCACAAAGTAATAGGGCTATTCAAGTACCTCGCTCTTCTACTAATTTGGTGAACTTTCTTTTCCGTAAATTGACCTTTGTATAATGTGGCTTTGATTAATATAATTCAACATGTATATATTGACTGGTAATATAAGCATTTTGGGCTCAAGATCGGTAGTTTGAAAGTCTTGTACTTGAGTGGTCAAGTAATAATTGTTGTTTACCCTCCTAGTGACAGAATTTAGCATAAACAACCATGCATTTTCTGATACTTAACAACTAGTCTTTGGGTTTTAATCTATGACTCTTCATATTATGTCGTGAACACCAGAGATGGGTGTTCTTTTAGCTATTATCATCTTGAGCTGAACCCACATTATCAGGTTTTTTCCATCTAGTCTTTCTGAAGTACTAGGAATAACTATTGCCTTATTTACCTGTAGTGGACTGTTTCCCAATCTTTGGCACTACTTGCTCAATCCATTTTTATTCAACCTTTTTTTCTTGTAGGTTTGTACTCCTGGACGTCTTGTTGATCATTTAACCAATACTAAGGGTTTCTCTCTCCGCACAGCAAAATATCTGGTATGATTTTTGTTTGACCTCTATTTTTCCATTCATTGCTCTCATGTATGTATTTACTTCTGTTTGTGTACATTGAAGTGTCTCTCACCTTATTTATCTGTTACTTTGGGTCATTATATGGCTCTCTAAGGCTAAGCAAGTATTGATTTCAATAAGGGCTACTTATTTTTGGAATGCAAGTTCACAATAAAATTTTACTTTAACGGGAAGGAGTAAAATATGTAGAGAAATTCTTCAATATCCACCAAAAAGCCTATATGATCATGAAAAAAGTATATCATAGGGGTGTCTAAAGAAACCGTAAAACCGGACCAAATTGGAAAACTAGACCGGTCCGGTCTGGACCGGATGGTTTGTTATTTTGTATCACCATACATTCTGGTCCAGTTAGATGGAAATCGTAGCTGTTCAAGCCGAACTTGACTGTTTAACTGGAATATATATGATTTTTGTAAAAATATGTACATATATATGTAGTGGTCTAGCCGTGAAGTCTCATGCTTTCAAAGTTCGAATTTTGATGTAAGCATAATGTTTTTGGTTGAAACAGTGTTCAAATACCAAAAATAATATCAGCATTTGAACACGAGAACTGGAGGATAGAGTCAGCGAGCTCCAACTGCTGGGCCACTGGCAGAATACGTAAATTTTCAAGCAAAACTTATATATATTATATTGTTTTATCTCCAATGAAACCGAAATGGATCAAACTGTACGATTTTTCCTGTTCGATTTTGAATTTTTGAATAAATGGACTGGACCATGGACATCCCCTGTAGATCAGAGCATTTTAACTGGATTCCTGTGCAATGTTTCTTAATTTGGATCCTATCCATTTTTTGAAAATTCAATTAAGCTTTTGACTAAGAACATAGCTTTTGCTTTTTCATGATCTAGAAAATTCTCTGCTATATTTATATATTTAAGTAAGATGTGTCAAGAAGCTTTTCTACCTTCCTGTTCTGGTACCTTTACTTGTACTGCTATAAATATGTGATTATTGTCATAATATCCTTAGTGGGAGCTTTTGCAACACTTACTCATATGTAGGCCATGTTTATTGTCTCGTACAGAAGACATTACTAATTTATCGTAATAATGTGTCAAATTCTGAGGCCCTGATAAAATAATGTTGAGGTAACATTGATAATAATGTTGTGCCTACAATGCTTTACTCAACATTATGTCTTACTAATTCATGACTCATTTACATGGATTTGTGGTTGTCTGAGTTTTGAACTTGCTGTAAGTATCAAAAGGAGACCCTAGTGTAAGGATAATTTTTTGCCCCTTCCTGTTCAGTCAATAATATGATCTGTGTGCGCACTGGGCAGGTTTTGGATGAGGCAGACAGGTTACTTAACGAGGACTTTGAGAAAACGCTTGATGAGATTCTTAATGTTATTCCTCAAGAACGAAGAACTTATTTATTCTCTGCTACTATGACGAAAAAGGTAACCTATCTTCAAATTTCTCCATTTTTGTTCCCTATGGTAACTTTTTTTTTGGCATATACTGCTGGTGGCCCCCTCCTTAGTTCTGGATGCCTAATGTAATATGTTGTTCAAGATTTCTATTGCATTAAATGTTTTATAACAGTTCTAGTGAAATCTCTTCTAATATTGTACAACAAACTTAACTACCTGCATCTTGAAACACATTAAATGGTTCTAATGTTTTTCAAGCATGACACCCTTAAATTGATGTTTCACCAAAAATAAGAGAAATTAAATGAGGAAGTCTTGATTATTCTAATTCATGTTTAGATGCATATCTTTGTAGAGTCCAGGATCAGCTTTTAGTAGCTGGTACACCCTATGCAAGTTGCAATGCTACTTCTGGTTAACATCTTCTCTGCCATGCCTATTTATTGAGTAGATACATGAGGTATCATGTACAGCGGTTAATGTGTGTGATTGTTGATTGAGATGCTGATTTATAGTCAAATATAGGGTTTCACCGAAAATTTAGTTCTTTGCTTTTTCTTTTTAATCATAATGTGTCATTTGAATCAATATTCAAATATTGAGGTTAAGTGTGTTTTAAATAGGCCTCATAAATTAGGTTGTTAATATATATATATATATATATATATATATATTACTACTGAGAATGTTAGCCTGTTATTCGCTCTTCCTCCTACCTTGTCCTTGCTACTTTGTACATGTCTGTTCTATTTGTACATATCCTCTGTTAGTGTTTGGTTTAAGTTATCAGTCATCAGTGGTAAAGATAGGTTGTCATTCATAGGTTGCTATTTTAGAATCTGTCAATTTTTCTGCTCAAAGAATGGTTTCTGCTCGAATGGTTCAAGTATCTTCCTATTATATGCTTTTGTTTTTTTGACTGGTATACTACTGTATGCTTTTGATTTTTGATATGGATGTGGAATTTTGTTTTCAACTTTATGTACTGCTTATTTGCATGAACATCCACATTATGTGTATTACTTTTCAGGTTAAGAAGCTTCAGAGGGCTTGTCTAAGGAATCCTGTCAAGGTAAAATAAAGGATAGTACTTGATATCCCCCATCTATTTCAGGGGGAAATATTTACAAAGCACCTTAACTTCTCTTTATAATGATCTACTCTGAGGCAATATTTTTGCTAAACCTTCACGTTTATTTTAGAAAACAAACTGCTGGACCCTGAAAAGGTCCTATCTTACCAATTTACAATCAGGATAGTATTGATTACCCTATTATGACAAGGCTCAGTGGATGCTAATTGATATTTTATTCTCTCTTATATTTATACTACCCCTCCCTTATTGAGAGGATCACTGTGAGTTTTGTCAAGAAAAAATGGGATTTTTTTTGTGGGGGGGGGGGTTTGGAATACGATTGTTAAGAGCACCAGCAACCCTACTTTGCATCATATTTGTTCTTAATGATATCTAGTTGACTTGTTGCATTGTTTTGAATTATTTCAGATAGAAGCAGCTTCTAAATATTCCACTGTTGATTCACTAAAGCAGCAGTACCGTTTTGTGCCTGCCAAATACAAGGTTTCTTATCACCTTGATACATGACTTTTTTTCCTATTATTATAGATTTTCAAGTAATTGGATCCATTAGTCAAGACTGGCTGTTGATGATTGTTGATAGACTGTTCATACAGACAATGTGGATACTGACAATTATTTTCTTAAGATGATAACTAAGAAAGAAACCTCTTCAAATTGATGTTTTTATATTGTTTCACTACCCTTTGTTATGTTCTTACAGGAGTGCTATCTGGTCTATATTCTGACTGAAATGTCAGGATCTACATCAATGGTTTTCACTCGTACTTGTGAGGGAACGCGCCTTCTTGCTTTACTGCTTCGAAATCTTGGCATGCGTGCCACTCCGATTAGTGGTCAAATGTGCCAGGTATAATAAACATGTATTCACCTATAATTACCTTTCTGCTCTATTGATTTGTTGCATGCCATTTGGAACATCAAACTTTTTGTGGTGTCTCTCTGGCAGTCGAAGAGACTTGGAGCTTTGAATATGTTCAAGTCTGGGCAGAGTAATATCCTTATCTGCACCGACGTTGCAAGTAGAGGTTTGGATATTCCATCTGTTGATATGGTTATAAATTATGACATTCCCTCAAACTCTAAGGTCAGTCTTTTCTTTTTGATTACCTCACCTCAGTGTGGGACTATATCTACTTTAAGGTATATCATGCACTACCTTGGAATATCTTATGAAATTATGAATAAATCTAAATCTAACTTATAACTGTAGATGCTATTTGATTTAGGGTTAGTATCACCATTCAATGAGTATCTAATCATCTTTAGTTCTGGCTCAAATAATGATTTTTTTAATCAATATTGAAAAGAAAAGAGAAAAATATCGATATTTCTAAATATATTGTAACTTTAATTTTACATAATTGAAGATATTATCAATGTTGTTGGAATTTTTTAAAATTTTTGTAGTATGGAGATTTTTTTTATATCAATATCCGTCCATAAGTGAGTGTATTATTTTTTTGTGGCCATATTTTGAACCTTGCGTAGCAATCATAATGTTGTTTCTTATGAAGCCAGTCAGATTAATCAGTTGGTAGCAATCCCATCTTTTCATGTATCTGCGATATATGCAGACAATTAAGTGTTTGCTGAGCCTTTTGGTCGTCTTGTTCATGAGAAATCAGACAAGTGGCTTCTTAGCGATGTTCCATAATTTTCAATGTAGGAGAAGAATTCTTCTTAATAACTTTCCAGCATTCTAGATTCACAACTCGGTAATTGGTCTCTATTAAAAAACATAAAAAAATTAGTTATTATTTAAATTTGGTTTCCTAAATAATAGTTTTAGAAATTTTTCATTTTAGGGGGTTTTAAATTTTATGAGTGAATTTCGAAGTTCTTCCCACTCTGATTTCAAGTTTCTTTTTACACTATTGGCTCATTGACGGTGCCATATTCAAAATTTTTGCTTATGTAGCAGCAATCTAGTTGTTAAAATCATGCATGCTCTATTGGTACATGAGCATTAGAGCTTTATCTATCCTATTTATTTTGTTGTACACCTTTGTTCTGAACTTTGAAACTACCCCAGGATTACATACACCGGGTAGGGAGGACTGCTCGGGCAGGACGATCTGGAGTTGCAATCTCCTTGGTGAATCAGTATGAGTTGGAGTGGTATATACAGATCGAGAAGCTTATTGGTAAGTAATCTCTATAATATCTTTATCACTCCTCAGGCGCCAAAATCAGGTAATCTTAAAGAGACTAAAATTTTATATTATTTAGGTAAAAAGCTAGCTGAGTTTTCTGCTGAAGAGGAGGAAGTGTTGCTACTGTTAGAACGTGTAATGGAAGCCAAAAGAATCTCTGTGATGAAAATGAAAGAAAGTGGAGGCAAAAAGAGGAGAAGAGGTGGAGATGCTGATGATAATGATGATGACATTGACCAGTACTTGGGTCCTAAGAAAGGAAAATTCTCCAAGAAATCAAAGAAAAATTGAGCTTAGGTTTCTTGGAATGTATTTGGGCCGGTAAATTTTGTTTTACGACATTATTTCTTCAGTTAATGTAAGAGTCGTTTAGTCGGTAGCAAGTGGTAATTAGCTAAAAAAAAAAGAGAAAAAAAAGGAAGATATTTGGGATTACTCTCTCATCTAGTAAAGAAAATGAACATGCGTTAGATTTTACTCAATCAACAATTTTGAGTAGTTTGTTGAAAGTAACCCCCATGAGTTTATTTTCAGCATTGTTTGTGTTAATTTCACCATACATGTGTTTAAATGAAGTTCTTTTCCAGCATTGTTTGTCTTTTTATTTATCAAATTTTATAGTCTAGCTAAAATTTAAAGGTACATTGACTTATTCTAGAAGAAGCGAATGATTTTTTTCCTGTAAGCATCAGTGGCCTCCTTAAAACAACCAAACTTTGAAAACAGAGTCTAATTCATTTGTTTTTATACATGCATTTTTTTACATTATTATTTTGTTGTTATTGGAAATAAATAAAATTTATAATTTGAGATTAGACTACAACTTTTCCAAAAATATATATGGAATTTTAGTTTATGCATTTAAACATGAGTGGAGCCACCCTTTATTTAGTGGGCTACTCGACCTTTTTTTTAGATCTCCCGTGTTGTATTTAAAAATGTCCTTTTATTTTGAATAAATACATACTATCTTTTCAAATTTGATTCAATTTCTCCCAAGTGTAACTAATAATGTCTTTCTATTTTGAATCATCCAAAAACACACATTTAAGCATGGAGCAATAGTTGCTCAATCTGCAAAAAGCATTGCAAATTTTAACCACATGACACGCGATGGATGCATTTGTCTTTTTTATTTCAAACTAAGAAGTAACTTAGCAGGTCAAATTAAACAAAAGATCTAGATTGGAACTAAATGGGTCCAACATTAGGAACAAACTTGTAAACTAAATTGTTTCATATGAAAAAATTAGATTGTTCCAATTTGAAAATAATGTTAAATAGTGAGATTACTAAAGAACCAAGAAAACATGCAATAACCACCTTAACCAGTATTCTCAACACTTTACTAAAAATTAATTGTTTTTATGATACAAGAAATGTATGAGATAATTGCACCCAGTAGTCGTTACTAGTTATCTCAAGCCATTATCAGGTTTTGACATTTTCTCACCGAAGCTTCGTTCAATACTCGATCCCTTCTTAATATTGGTCGAAAAAGAAGGGAGAAAAAAAAGACTCGAGCTTCGCATCCATCAGAATCTAGAATATGGTACATGAAAATGCCTTTCCAATTATACGCTTGTGACTAATCTCTATCGTGTTACATGAACTGTTCTAAGTGACATTGAATCCAACAGACCAGTTCCAGACTTCCCGCTTTTGTTGTACACCAAATTGAGGAGTAACAAGTTTTTCAATAGAGTTCCATTTAGTCTTCTCAGAAGAAGAATACAGTCAAAAATGGTCATAAGGGTGTTCTTGTAAAAAAATCATTAACTGCAAGATTAGCGTCTCCATGAGCCACAGCATCTTCTGGCTCTGGCATGTAAAGACTTGAAGAGGTAGGCTGCAGTTTAAATAACCAAATTTAGTTCCCAATTAATATACAATTTTTCATAATCTACATTACCTTCATAGCATATAATGTTAGCCGAGGATATAAAAAGATGGGGAAAAATAAAGATGCTAATGAAATCCATCTGAACCAACAACAAATTCAATAATTGAATCGACATTTAAAAAGTATGTTAAAATGCATGCATGATTATGCATTAACGTGTATGTCCATCATCTTTTCTTTAAAATGCTGGAAGTAGTACATAGGTGAAATAAAGTGGCAACGTTGAACAAACCTTTGTGTCAAGCTGCATCTCTCCATTGTTATCTGTGATAAGGCATGCACCATGTGCTTTCAACCACTCAACGCATTCCTCAATTCCATATAAATCCTTGTCCTCGCTATCTTCATTTGCAAGCAGCATGGTAGTGAAACCCAAAACACGAGCAATGTATGAAACAGGTACTGTAGGACGATATGACCGAGACATACAGCTCACTGCCTTAAATCTCATCTTCTCGACATAAAGATCTGCAGAAAATGACAAAATATAAAATTGAAAATATACATATGTAAATACATTTTTAATTAAAGACAGATTATCAGATTTCATCGGCACTCTTGTTAAATCTATAAGCAAAATGAAGATAATTCATCATAAAATACCCACCCAAAAGGCAAGGACTCAAGTTTGGAGCTATCTTGTAAAGTCTGAAAAACATGACATAATTTCCTGAAGTGACAGCTGCACGAACTGCAAGAGCATGCTTAACAGCTTCATCCCTTTTTGCTTCATCTGACAACCTATTGTTGACAAGAGGACATCTTACATCAAGAGCATAGGATATGTCACATTGTTATCCATTAGAAATTTTACACACGCAACACAAACTAAACTACAGGAGCTCTACAGAGCTTTACAATACTGCATCCGTTAAGGCATCAGAAAAAATTTAACTGCACAGATCCAAGGATTTCTGGCAAAACAGAGCTGGAATAGCCAATATTTCAGTATCTTCCCTCCCTCTTTGGACAATAATTCGAATCAAATCTTTTTGAACGTTTTTTCATAAGATAATCCTTTTGAATATGGCCACCATTCATTATGATATATAGACTTTTTGTGTTTTGTAATGTACTAGATCTTTAGCTTTTATAATATAAATTTTATTAAAATTAATAATAATGGTACAAGTCATCCTGGTAATTTTTATTTAAAAGCAGGGGATGAACAAACAGTAGAGCTTAGACCTTTGAGCTGACCATGGAATGCATTCAATTAAATGACAATGCTATAAATGAAAATAGGACATGCTGGAAAAATGTAATATCAATAAAAATAAATTCATCATTCTATTAGTATATCATACCTTGACATTAATGATAAAAGATCCCTGTTGCTATTCGAGTGAAGAATAACACAAAGTAAGCTGTATGCAGCAAATTCCATATGACAACCCTCAATTCCTTCACTGTACAGGGATTTCAACCGAGATTGGCACTGAAACCACAAAAGAGAAGAAAAGTACATTATACTTGTAATTTTTTTATAAGATCGTTATACCTGTAATTAAAAAGGACCCATACAAAGTTTCAACAATTTTTGGTCAAAAAAGGCATTCATCACAGCCACAAGAACTAAAGACCACTACATGATTACAGTGTAAAAATTACAGGCAGTTGCACTACACAATCCCTGCAATTTGTGGTATATTTCTCATGCAGAAAAAGTGTGTACATGGTAATGAAGAGGCAGCTGTTTGTTTGGCATGAAAACAGAAAGAGAAGGAAAAAAGAAAATTTTATTCTTCAAAAAGTTTATTCATAAAGGCAACCTGGTTATACTCAGGCAAGTCTCCAGCTTCCAAAGCTAGCCGAGCATGAGTTTCATACACCTGAAAATTAAGTGAGAGTTAGGGGGACAGAAAGAAAAGTCATCTTGCAGTACTACTTCAGCCTTCTCAGCCAGACAGAAGGTGGAAGAATTTCAGAGACATGATAAAAATGTATTGCTACAAGTGAACATCCAAGAATTTTAAATATATATAACACTCAATTTTTAATTTTAAAAGATAAGTGCCGAGTTTTAGATTGCACCTACATCAAAGTTCAAGAACACTTGTTCTAATTGAAATTTAAAAAGAAAACATACATTTGTTAAAATTGGTATAAGAGTAGCATCAATCTTTGCTTTCACTAAACAATTGAATTGAATGGAACAACAATTAACTAGAGATTAACAGACATAACTTGTTTACTCTAGACATAATATAACATTTATATTAAGTTAAATATACTACTTCATTAAACTAATCAATTCAAATTTCAAACTATAGTCACAACAAAATGCATCATATATTCTACGTATCAATGTCACAAAAAAGAATATGACTTAAATTATTTATGTGAGGACATTCCAGAAAGAAAGGGATAAAAAAACAATATTTAACAACCAAATTCTTAACTTGTATAAATCTTTATATTCTAGATATATGGGTAAATATACAAAAAGAAGTGCAAAATGTCCAAAACAAACCTTCACTGTCAGCTGATTGAGAATTCTTTGCACAGTTAAATCTTGGCGAATAGATTTCAACTGATCGCATTTATATAGATAATTCTTGTGAGAATTTTGAACCATAAGCAAAGCTTTTTCCAGGACTTCTTCCGGTCTTACCTGTACAGTATAAAGGATTTATAGCTGACTAAAATAAGTGGAAAAATTCCATCTTAAGAATAAACCCAAAAAAAAAAAGCTGCGAACAAAGGTAATGATAAATACAGTGGCTGGATCAGGTGCAGAAGTTAGGCGCAAATATCTTTTCTCTATTTCCTGGCACGTTCCCTTGACAGTAAGAGCATCCCAGTCAATGTCTTCAACAGCCCTGCTACCACCATCTTCAAACTTTTTGCTAAGAACCAAGGCACTACTAGCCCTTCTAGTGTACAAGTTACCAGCTCTCGCAATTTTGGTCTTTAAGTTATTAGCTTTTGCTTGATGTCCTCGCCCTTTATCAAAACGCTTGGACCGGCTTTCACGTCTCTTCCTTTCCTCTGGTGAATTCGCGAGTGCCATTGCTCCCAAGTAATATGCTGTTAAATTTTGTTCCTTATCACTGTCACTCGAGACATCATCATTATCAGCAGTATTTAGTCCATCAACTAGCCGCTGCTTTTTAAAAGGTTTCTGTCTCATATTGCTTTCAGCTTTCTGCTCTGATGAAGAGAATCTTTTATTATTTATGTAAATATCTTTGCCTCCGTTGCTCCCCATTACCATTTGCATCTGCAGACAGTTTGCTCAGAGAAGCAAATTTAAAAAATAGAAACAAGCATATTTATCAACTTTTTTCTTTCTTTCCAGATTTGCTCCCTTTATGAAGAATTTCTATTATCGGACAAGCCAACTTTTAAGTAAATAACAAATACTATAATCAACCCCTTTCCGCCTCACAAGAAAAAAACAGCATGATGAAAAATAGCGAGGAATGATGAATAATGTGCATTTATGCCCTAACTTGTATTAGTTTATTAAATACAAATAATTAAAAACTTTTAGCTTTAGGAGTACCTTTTTGTCTCTTTCATTATGGTTAATCCAACCAGGATATTTTACAGAACCACTGCTGACAATTGCTGGTTTTTCAGCTGGTTTCTCCTCCGGCAAAGGCTCCCATCTACTTTTGGATCGTTTAGTTGGACTCTTATTGAACTTAGGCAGTGAAGAAATAGGAGTTGAATTCTGCAAGCTGTTGCACGGTTTAAAGGAGGGGGGAGTAAATAAAACCTCAAACCTTAAAATCAAATAATCATGAAAATAAACCTTAGCATGATTAGTCCTATTTTTTAATCAAGTCCGGCAGTTAAAAATATCAGAAAGTACGTTCACAAAATAAAATTCAGCAACAAGACGGTCTGTATCAGCTGCTGTAGTTGTCAATTCAAAACTAAGGAAGCAGGATTCCCAACCAAAGGAAAAAGTAGCATTATGTAATGATTAGTATGAGAATGTACTAAAAAGCATAACTATAGATCATGATATCATGCTATTATTTCATCAGGTATATATTTTAATTTGTAAGATATGAAGGGGATAGAATATAAACAACAATAAGAAATGGAATTTACACACAAGGAACTAAGCTCCAATCCCTCCCACATTCATAATAAACTCCATATCATATACAACAAGTTCCAACAAAGGTACTTGTACAGACATAAATAACTACAATAATACATTGCATGCATGTGTTTGTAATTCCATGCACTTTAACTAGAATTCCTCGAGCATGTTTACATGTTCATCCATGAAAAAAAAGAAAGAGAAGGAAGAAGAAGGAGGGAGAGGGGGAGAGGGGGAGGGGGAGGGGAGGGGGGGGGGGGGGGGGAGTACTCTTTATTAGAGGCATCTGGCAATGGAAAAAGAGGCTCAATATCCCAGTTGCGCGTGTAAAGTGTACCATCAGCTGTTGCCTTTGTGATCATCTGACAGAGAAGTGAAATCTTACATCAGTATTTGCATTTTTAGAATTACCTTAGTATGTGTCTCCATGTATCATGTAAACATATGTGTCTGTATTAAAGCTGTGTACATCTGTCATCTGCATACATTAAGTATAATAACAAAGTATAGCATAGACCGAAACTCAAGTCTTTGAACTTGGTATATAATTAAGCAGAAACTGGATAAAAGTATACGTCAAACTTCGTATAGTTGGTTTGTATTATTTTTTTTCTTGCATACATCCCTGCCCTCTAATTGCAATCTGTATCATGTTTTCAGTAATCAAACTTTTGTTTCTTATCCACAGAAAAAAGTGTAGGTCAATTTAAAATCAAAGTTAGTGATATTCATAACTTAAGGACCACAACATACTATTGCTGAAAGTCAAGAATGTTAACATATATGCATGCACTAGTAGGATAATATGTACTACCCAAACAAAACTCATGAACTTGAAAGTATTGTTGAATGCTTTATATTGGAACTCAGCCCAGAGAATAAGAATCAAAACAAACTTCCTTATATAAGTGCTAAATCACAATTATACCAGAGGCACATCCCAAAACTTCTGGAACGGGAGCTTGTTTACAAACTTATAGGTTATTTGGATTTCTCAAGCAGAAAGAAGACTTTAGTAAAATCAATAAGGCTAGGATGATTACTATAATCCAAAAGAAATCATGTCTTTCATATGGAGAAAATATCATAAGCAAATGATTCACAATTAACCATTTATAAGCATAACCATCAACAGAAAAGCATCAAACTATTAAGCTTGCCTCCTTCATAATAGCTTGACATGCAGCCATTTGTATATCATCTTTGCAGCGAGCCAAAGCCCTTTCAACATAACCACGCAGTGACTTGGGGAACGTACCAATTCCAGGCTGCAATCAAGTAAAACATAGAAAATTAACAGGAATTACTGCTAGAATTTAGTAGAAGAATATATCATAGATGTGATGAAGATAAAAGGAGATGCTAATTCAAGTTGTTATGTTGCTAAATCTGATGGGCAATAAAAACATGTGATAAATAAAAAATATTAAAAATGGCAAAACATAATTTATGGATAAGTAAATGGCTGAATTCACATCTACTTTCCTGTAAATTTAAAAAATGTTAAAAAATATGTATATTGCTAAAGAGTGTCTGTCTCCCAATTTAATGCTTTAGGTTCTTGATATTTCTAGAAAAATAATGACAACTTCATCAAGAGACCCACATCATAACACAAAAGCTCACCACAAGCGACTGACAATATAAAGCTAAATCAATTTTAAGAATGCAAGAGGTAGTTTTCTTTACGGTAATAGGTGTCATTGAACTATACTCATTTTATGATAAAAAAAACTTTAGAATCAAGTGTCTTCTAATGCGAAAATCAGACTATAGCTATTGTCTGTAGGAGAATAGAGTTTAAAATAGAAGAATATATTCATAGTACAGATACAGAGTTAGCAGGCATTAGAGCTCCATA
This sequence comes from Hippophae rhamnoides, assembly GCA_033030585.1. Taxonomy (NCBI): domain Eukaryota; kingdom Viridiplantae; phylum Streptophyta; class Magnoliopsida; order Rosales; family Elaeagnaceae; genus Hippophae; species Hippophae rhamnoides. The sequence continues at coordinate 74,854,192 of CM065427.1, forward strand.
TGAGGCATTCTAGATGCCACTTGCAGATAGGAATGACCATTATTTTATTTTATTTTTAATTATTTTGCTTTGAGGAAATTATATCCAAAAGTTGAAAAGGATCAATAAGTGACAGGTCAAACAAAGATTTCATACAAGCACAAAAACAATTAATCGGAATTCTCACCTTAAGCATGGAATCTGTATCAGCATTTGGAGGAGTCGTGTCATCAGACTTTGGCAGTGAAACACTGATATAAGCAGGTTTTGTTGCATTGGCTGAAGAGCTTTCCTTGTCAGCTTTTGGTAAACCGAACGTCAAATTTGAAGCAATTCTAGGGTTTGTTGGAATCTGCAGTTTGCTTACCCTTCGTGTGTCTATAGGTGGATCAGTTTGTGAGAGTGATTGATAATTCTGCACTGTCTGGGTAACCTGGGATGTCTGGGGTTCCTGATGAGAAGGATACTGTAAAACAGGTCCTTGTGGGTATGTACTTTTCTGTTGATCCTGAAGGCTATCATAGGGAGGGTTCTGATCCAAAGGTTTTGAAAATTGAGGATGCAAGGAACTAGAATGGGGCATTTGATATGTAGAAGCGCCATGTTTCCAGTAACCGTCTTGAAAACCACTAATTACAGCACCGTACTGACCCGGGGGAGGGAAAAGGAAAAACTATTGTTATTGTTTTACTAATTAAACATTGTTGCATGATGGCACATGCAAAAGATGACCTTAAATTTGCCACAATATAATCTTAAAGTAAGAAAATTCAAAAATATATTTGAAACAAGAAATAAAAATATTTCTTTTATATATAATAAAAATATTAGCACTGATAACAATTATTTGGGGAGCGAGGGGAAAGAATGAAGCAAGTTGAGCTAATATTTGATAAAGCATGGGATGTACTGTCATTGAGTCAAAGTATATTCCATAATCCGCAAGTGATGCATACTATGAAAGTCATCATAGATTATTAGATTATTTTTTATGAGGCATAAACAACATAAGATATGCATTTAGCAAAGTAGTAAAACATGGAACTTAAAGGACTAACAAGGATATGTCAAGATTTGAGACTACATAAAGGCAAACCTGCACCGGTGGCAGTTCTGTTGAATTAGATTCCGGTCTCCAAGATGGGGTGTATGGAGGTGGTTGCTGGCTGTTAGAAGTTGGATACCCAGTGATAGCACTTGGTTGCTGACTGTTCAATGTTGAATACCCAGTGCTAACACTAGGAACTGCACCTCCGTAATTGGATGTACTAGGGACAGACAAGTTCTCTGTCCCAGGAGCACAGCTGACTTCTGTCTGACTGTAGTAATCAGCCCATTGCTTGTAATGCTGCTGATAATTTTCTGTAGTTGCAGTTGCAGTGCCAGAACTATATACAGAAGTTGCATCTGGAGCGTATTGCGGATACTGATGAGAAGAACTATAATTTGCATAAGTGCCACCATTCCACTGAGTAGTCTGATTATTGTAACTGCTACTTGGGTAACCTCCAGCTGTCTGATAATCACCAGGATTGTAATAAGTGCTTGAATAAGTTGTAGACCCAGCATAAGATCCACTATTCTGAAATGAGGAAATAGGCTGATAAGGAGCACCTGTGTTTTGATATGCTCCTATGGGTTGTGAGTAGGAACTGCTAGACTGTTGCTGGTAGTTGTTATAGTAACCTGAATATCCTGTACTTCCAGAACCATAGGGATCGGTAGTATTCGGGTACGATGCATAGCCATTGTAACCTTGTGGTGCATTTGCTATTCCCAGACTTGAACTATTTACAGGGGGTTGCATATGTTGATGATAATGGTAATCTGAGTTTGAAATAGATCCATTTTCAGTGGAGATGTTATCCACCCTGTGCATGGTCCATGCTGAGGCTTCAGATCCGGCTGTTGAGGGAAGATAGGAAGATGCCTGCCCTTGACTTTCAGTTACTATATGATGATTCTACAAAAAACAATAATGCAAACAATGTAGGTCAACTTTGGTTCTGCAAAACTTGAAGCCAAGTACCATAAAAGTTTTTATATGTTTCCCGACTTAATTGAATTCAATGCCCCCCCCCCCTCCAAAAAAAAAAAAAAGTTGTGAGTTTCTGGACACCTATCAATCAAGACCACTTAAATGAAAATTGGTTTCCTGTGGAAAAAAACAACCAGCACTTTACAAAAATATATATCTTAGTTACTACCTGAATTTGAACTAGGAGGAGCACACACTAATATGACGTAATTTATATGCAAATATAAGAACTCTAACATTCTTAGATTACACATTCCTAAGTATATCTTCAAATTTTAGAAACATCAATTTTCAGAGCTAATAAGAAGTCAAATTTTAAGAATATTCCTAGCATAAATAATTACTTAAAGACAAACTCAGTTATGTCTAATTTCCATATGGCTGAAGAGAGAAAGTGGACGACCTCCCAGATTATAGTGAGCAAAGCCTCTCAATAAGCCATACATCTGACTATAAAGCAAGACACTCGTTTAAGGATTCAAACAATATAACGACATGTGTCAGAAGTTACCTCGAGCAAATTGGAATCAACTAAGGTATCAGAGTTAATTCCTTGATTCGTCATTGCATCAACATCCTGGTACATAGCAACAACAAAAATTGATAATCTACATTAAGTTACTTGATTTGATAAATTACGCATCAATTCACAGACAAGCAAACAAAAACCCTAATTAATTAAATCAACGCAAATCTAATCGATACTAACCTTTAGAAACTTTTTAAGAGTCCGAAATCGCAAGATAAGCACCGACTTTGTCGACGTTGATTCGGAAGGATCAAAGGCGGAGTCGGATAAAAAAAATACCCAGACAACAAATAACGAGAATAATAAAACCCAGGAAAAAATAAAAATTGCAAAATATTAATAATAATAATCTAATTGAGAAAGTAATATCTACGAATTAATTCACAACAAATAACAGAAATAAAAAAAGGGGATGGAGCAATCATTGAAGGGAATCTAGAGGTAAAGTCGAGAGGAAGAGTGATACAAGGACTAGAAATTAAATTGGGGTTCAAACGGGGTCTAAGATTGGGGCTTGTTCGTTTGAGAGTAGAAATAAATTGCGAAACTTGGCGGTAGACGAAGACTGATGTTCGTAAATTGGAGCTGTTGAAGGAGGTTCCGCTTACATATGTTACCAAACTAACCCTTTCAGAAAACTAATCAATAAATATGAAGAAAAAAATCATTAAACGTTGAAGGATATAAATAGTTATTAAATTTAATTTTTATTAATTTAAAATTTTAAGAGAATTTATATGTTACATTCTTATAAAAACTAACCCATCTCCCTTCTTTTTTTTTCTTTCAAATTATTTTTATACTTTAATTATAGGATAAATTATAGTTTTTATTTTTAAATATATTTACTCAACATCTTTTAATATCTTTGAAAATAAAAGTGATACAAATTCCAATACAATCAAAACTCTAATAGGGGTAAAAGTAGTATGTAATTGAAATTAAATTCTTATAATTTTATATTTAGTCATATTATAAATTAAAAATAAAATAAAATTAATTTTTAAAGGAGAAAAAATCATGATTTTATCTTCCAATTAAGAATCGTGATTTTATCATAATATTAAATTTTAATTTTAATTTTATCTCAACCCTAAATATAATTCTAAAGCTTATATCCAAAATCTCAAAACTCTAAACCCTAAAACCAAAATTTTATTTTAAAAAAATAATAATTTTAACCCACAAATATAACCTTAAATCTCAATACCCTAAATTTTAAAACATAAAATCCAAAACCCTATTTTAAAAAACAATCAACCTTAAACCTTAAATTCTAAATCCTAATCCAAAACTTCAAACCTAAACCTTAACATCTAAATCCTATCCTATATACCTTAAACCCTACATCCTATTTAGAAAAATAATAATTTTAATAATATATTTTATTTTAAGTAATAATTATTTAAAAAAATAACGATTTTAATAATTTATTTTAAGTAATAATTAAATGATATTATTTAAATTTTGTTGAATATAAGAGTATACAGATAATATAAAGTATTTTTCATTCTATTCTAATTGTAAATCAAACATTATAATACTGATTTCTTCTTTGATTCCAGATATCAAACTAAACAATATAATAGCAATACGGTTTCTTTTTCATTTCATTTTTATTTTCATTCTCATTCCAATTTCATTATATAAACCAAACATCACCTAAATGTATTTGTTATATATTGTAATACATGAAACGATATATTATATTACTATCTTATAAAAATTTCATTTGATACTAGCACATTTAACGTGGATAAAACTTTTTCCTTAAAATAAATAATAAATGTCACTATTTTTAAATTAAGAATATTTTTGTTAAAAATATATATATTATTTGAATACGTTTTTTATATATAATATAAATATATACCATCCATGAATCATTAAAAGATGTAAGTAATTTTGAGTTGTTAACTTTTTAAAATTAATTACAACTATAAAAATTAAATGAATAACCATCAAACCACATCTAGGTGGAAAGTGAATGCAACGTAATAAAACAAGTTAAAATTTTATAAACAAATACTAATATGTATCAATTCAGTTAAATTTGCTACAACGTTGATAGATGTGAGAATGTAAGTTCAAGCATTATCTTGAACGATGATCTAAGATTTAATCATTTCATGCAAGTAACAATAGCACTTCTATCATGCTTCTCTTTATAACTATGGAGGAAAAGTTTGATAGGTACGTAACAAATTATATTTTAATATCAATAATTATTATACTATGAACACTTATTCTAATCAAATTTTAGTTTGATAAGAAAAAAAAAAGCACAAATAGAGTAACATATTGGATGATAACAAGACCGCATAAATATTATTGGTACCCATTCTAATGTAATATCAAATGAACTTAAAATGTTACTCGATAAATGCAAGAGAAAATTAAGTTTTTAAAATTGAAAAAACAATACAACTTTTAAGTTATATTACAATGTCATTTTTTATATATTACAATCCAATATGAAAATTTAGATGGGTTTTCGGAAAGATTGAACTAACTTAAGCCAAAAATTTCAATTCAATGCAGGCTTGAACTGTGTATTGTCAAGTTATGTATATTTTTAAGTCAAGTTGAATCGATTTTTTAAAATTAAATGTAAGCTAAAGCCTAACTCTAAAATACTAGAGTAGGTTAGAACCGAATTTTTTAACTTGAATTCATAAAGAATTTTAAATTACATAATAAATTATAAAATAACAACATCCAATATTTAAATATACACATGTTTTATAAAATTTTAATTTAACTCATATTTCAAGTTGCTTCGAGTTGGATTTGGACTAAGCTTGTAGTATAAATATTTGGGCCTAAATTTAGCCTTAAAGTTATTCAAATAAGATTGAGTCAGTCTTATTCATGGAAGCAAACATGAAATGAGAGAAATGATGAATATACTTCATTGAGAAAGAAATATGTGAGGGTTACTAGTTCACTCAAAATATCTCTTAACAAACTAATAATTAACACATATGTTACATGTGTACACACCAATTCCAATGATAACTAACTCCAACAAATTCTAGTATTTTCCCTCAAACAAAGGGTTTATACAAGACACTTAATTTGCTACAAAGAGCTATGAAAATGGAGGAAGACAGTGGCTTTGTCATCACATCTTCCACTTGATCTTACATGTTAACATGCCTGATCTCTACCTTAGAATCAGCTATTTACTATCTTACAAAATATAAATAAATTTCAATGCGTTTAGTATGTTAATATTGGACTAGATTTTTAACAATGTATTTAGCATAAACATTATAACACAGAACAACTTATTTGGTGTGCAATTCAACACTCAACTCCTCTAACAACTGCTTTAATCACAATAATTCAACTATGTCTTGAGTAATAACTTGATATTCAGATTCTGCACTACTTCTTGACACTATCTTTTGTTTGTTGGATTTCTAAGAGATGTGACTATTCCATAAGAACGCACAAAAGGAATTGGTACTGTGTTATCATATGTGCATGATGCCTAATCTGTATTAGAGAAAACAATGAACTCTATGTGTGAACTTTTATACAATAACTCCATAACTTGAGGTACCTTTAAGTAGCATAGAAGTCTCTTAGTTTCAACCCAATGATATGTAGTTGCAGTTTGCAAAAACTGACATAACTTGTTGACAACAAAGGCTATGTCAAGTTTGTTAATGGTATAATAATGTATTGCCCCTACTAGAATGTGATAAGTAGATAGATCTTCTAACAAAGCATCATCAGTTTTGGACATTATTCCTCCTAAAACCATAGTTGTGTTTGCATGCTTGGATTGAGAAAGACTAAACTTTTCAAGAAGACCGTGAACATACTTGATTTGACACAAGTGCAATACATTAGTTGTCTTACAAATTTTGATACCAAGGAAAAACTTCAAATCCTCTAAATATTTCATAGCAAAAGAGTTATGAAGTTGATCCACAAAAGTTTATAGTTTCGAAGGATCATTTCCAATCACAATTATGTCATCTACATAAACTAAAATGTAAATGATAGTGCCACCTTGATTGTATACAAACAAGGATGAATCCAATTTAGAGTTGACAAACCCCAAGAATTAAGAAAAATATTAAGTTTATAGAACCATGCCCAAAAGGCTTGTTTCAATCCATACAAAGCCTTATCAAGTTTACACACATAATTGGGATGCTAAGAATTAATAGACCCTTTAGGTTATTGCATATAAACATCCTCAAAAAGAGTGTCATTCAAGAAGGCATTATTGACATACAATTGCCTCAAAGACCAGCTAGTTAAAAGTGATAGATTTAACACAATTTGAACTATAACAGGTTTAATGATTAGGTTGAAAATGTCAAAGTAATCTACATTATGTGTTTGAGTGAAACCTTGAGCAACCAACATAGACTTTATCTTATCCAAAGAGACATCTTACTTCTCTTTAACTCTATAAACCCAAATATAACCAACAATCCTTTGATTTTATAGTGAAGGAATCAAGTTCTAAGTACCATTATCCAATAGTATGTCATATTTCAATTATATGGATTGTCACCACTTAGGATCCTATATAGCCTACATGAAAGAAATAGGAGTGGAAAGCAAGGCAGATTGACAAGCAAGAAAAACCATAGGATTGACAATACCACTATTAGCTCTCGTTTGCATAACATGAGTATTAGCAATATTTGGAACAGTACCAACATGATGAGTGATAAGAGAATAGACTGATGGAAGAAATGATGGGTGTAGATGGAAAATAAGATGAAGCAATGAGAGCATATAATATGAGATATGTGATTGCTCACAAAAGATGAAGCCTAAGAAGAAGCAACATAACAAGATGAGCTTTTAGAGGACACACGATGAGGAATAACTAAGTGATTAACATAATTAGAAGAGGAACAAGTAGAAGAGGTAAACCTAAGGACTGAAAAGGGAAAATGGGATTAATTAAAAACAACATGTCGACTTGTGTAGATATGACCAATTGGCACACCTAAGCACAAAAATCTTGTTTTCTTAAGAGTATAACCAAAAAACACGTATGACAAAGCTCGAGACTGTAACTTGTGTTGATTATATAGCCTAAGATAAGGAAAATACTCACAACCAAATACCGTAAGAAGAGTATAATCAAAGGTAATGGAGTACAATAGTTCATAAGAAGAATGAAAAGAATGAATAGAAGTACATAACCTATTTAATAGATAAACAAAAGTATGAAATGCATATGGCCAATAATCCAATGGAATAACAACATGTGTAAGCAGTGTTAAACCAATTTCAACAACTCTCATATGCTTAGATTCTACTACACCGTTTTGTTTAGAGGTGTAAAGACAAGTGAAGCGATAGAGAATGCTTAAGGAGTCAAGAAACTCCTCAAGAGACTTAAATTCACCACCATTATCGGATTGAATAGATTTCACAATTGTGCCATATTGCCTTTCAATCATACGAAGAAAACTTATGAAAATGAGTTTAACCTAATTCTTAGTGTGGAGAAAATAACACCACATGAATCATGAGTAATCATCAATAACTAGAAAATCATATTTTGCACCAATACAACTGATGACAAGTGAAATCAACAAATAAACATATAACAACTTAAATGGAAAAAAACATTACGAGAATACCTTGAAACAAAAAACAACTTATGTGAATTATACATTGTAAAGAGAGTACAAAAATCTTTATTGGAACTAAAATATGTAATATTGACACAGTCTAACACCTTAGCTACAATGGGATAAGAATGATGTCCCAACTTGAAATGCTAGAGATTCAAGGAGATAGAAAGAGCACAAGCTGAAGGAAGAGAGCTAAAATAGTCTTGTTTACTGTTAATCTTGTAAAGACCATTGTGAGACTGACCTTGTAGGAGAATTATCTTCATTGCTTGGTCTTTGACAAAAAAATGAGAAAGATGAAACTCCACAGAAGCATTGTTATTAGTGCACAATTTGTGGACAGATAACATATTGCAAGAAATAGAATTAACATGTCATAAATCATTCAAATGCAAGACACTATAAGGAAACTTAAAAATAGAATGATCTGCATGCTTAATAGAAAGATGTGAGCCACTACCTATTTGCACTTCCCTAGATGGATGAACAACTTGACTCAGGAAAGGAGTTACATGATGAGTTACTCCTAAATTTAGCACCTATTAAGAAAGAGGTCCTTAAGCTAAACCAGATAGAGACTGTCCTATATGGAAATTAGAATAAAAAAATGTGAATGCAAAAGGTAAACTAGAAGGATTGAAACATTAATTAGGCCATAATGGTAAGGTTCAAGCAAACATAACTGTGCCAAAATTATTTAAAGAGCCTAAGTGACCTTGCCAATCTTGAGCATCTCTACCTCTACTCATGTCTAAAGGTGCACTAATAAGCAAATCTTGAAGTTGAAAACAAATATGTGCATTATGATCATTTTTACCACATATTTGACATTGAATATTTTTTTTTCTTACCAACCATTAGCATTGTTTTTACCACAACCTGGAGCAAGATTTGATGTGTTATGAAGAAAATTATGAACATCGAACTTGCTACCTTATTATTTAGTAGAACCATCGGAATGATTTTGAAGAGATGAACCGCTAAACTTGAACTACATCTTAGCAATATTTTCTTGCATTACATATAGATCTATAGATTTGGTATGTTTCTCTAACATGTGTTCATATGACAAAATACCTTTTTGATGGTTAAATCAACAACATTAACTGTGGAATTCAAGTTCATAGAAGCTACACACAGATTGAACTATAATCCTACACCTCGAAAGATACACTAACAGCTACAATTTGATCACCAATGTTCTTAGCTATAAGAACAAAATCAATTATCAACATGTCTCTTTTCTAGAGAGATTGCAATCGTAATTTCAATTCCATAATGCAAGCTTTAGAAATAGATGCATAATATCATTCAAAAGAGAACAACATATCTAAGAATTTTTTGTTCTTTCCCATGATATGAGGCATCATATACTAAAAGACTGAGCTAAACAGCTAGCTCTTAAGCAAATTATTAATCTTATACCAAGATTCATACTCAAGAGTAATTTCATCATTAAGAAATTGAGAAGGAACTTTAACTTTACCATTAATGAACTTGTTGAAGCCAAAGGTAATAATCAAGCTCTCAAGATGAATTTTCCTAATCATATAGTTCTTGTGATCGAATTTTGCCGCAAAAGGAAATGTTATTGGGTGATTTCCTAGACTTGCTGAAGAGCAAAAAAACAATCACCAAAATACTTGCGTCGAACATCAGAATCACCTTCAACATGAGATTGATCATCTTTATCGCTAGTTTTTACCATGAAATTGTTATTCCAAGAAAAAGAAAACAATAATTCAACATTGTGATTCAAAAAAAAAACTGTAATCAAACAAGTAAAGAAGAAACACAAGAAAATAAAAATGCAGAATCAATGATAAAAAAGGATGAACAATCTACTAGCAAAACAACAAAAACGATAGAAAAATTGAAACAAAACCATGAGTTTGCCATATGTTGCTTTGATACCATAGAAAAAAACATAAAATGGGAGAAATGATGATAATACTTCATTGAGAAAGAAATGTGTGAGAGATACATAATTTATATTAATTATGTCAAAAATATCTCTGAACAAACTAACAATTAAACCATACAAACTATTACACGTACACATCAATCTCAATGACAACTAACCCTAACAAACTCTAGTAACTCGAGTGTAGTTGGGGTTCATACTTGTTCAGATCATATTAATCATTTGGACCTTAATAAATAATTATACTAATAGAAAATAATATTATTTTGTAAACTATATGAAATCTATTTCATCGTATAAAAAACCTAAGATTGGAATTCAGTTACGATTAATAAATAATATAATTATTTTATAATATGTATTTTTCATTTTTATTGTTTAGCTCCAGCTTTGCTTGCTTCGCGGTATTGCGTGAAAGTGTTTGGCGCGCACAGCGCGGTATAAGGGCGGTGGGTTTTAGTGGGCATAGGTTGTAGTTCCTTTTCCAGGAAGAGAATTCATCATCAGATGAAAGATCCGGACCTGTAGTTAGCTTAGCGCTTGACGGCACTCCCGATGAACTCTAACTACACAATTCGTGTAGCGAAAGCCTCAGCTTCCTTTTTAATTCATATGAAAGAAGAATTCCAACACGATACGGATGTGGAATCCTATGCCTAAGCATGCTTGCTTACATTTGGGAAGAAGAAGTCCACGATAAAGGGTCACATTAAAGAGGTCATCGGTGGGTGGAATTTCGTTCTCGGCTTGCACAACTGCTGTTTTGTGAGTCTCGATTGGAACGACTCCCGAGAATTGACTCTGCAGCCAACGTGAAAGGACGTTTTGCGATATCGTATATCCGATCGAAATGTGATAGAAGGGGAAAGCGCTTGGGCGAGTGATTTTCTGTGTTGTAAAAAATATGTATAAAACGTGGTGACTCTGTGATCGAGCGTTTGACACGCGATACTCACCAAAGATAGCGGAGGGCCTCCAGTACCACTTTTTTTTAGGTTAGAAAGGAACTCTTTCTATCTTTACCCCTTACTCAGACAAGGGAACTTTCACTGACAAATCGAACGTTTTCTCGGCCAAATGACCTGGGACCTCGATCTGACCCCTCGGTCTCGAAAACTTGACATGGATGGATAGATGCCATACGGCGTTAGCTATTAAGTATTTCGTATATAGCGGAGGCGTGACCCTCACTCCGACCCCGATCCATTACTTCACTTTAAAAAAAACTCCTTGCTCGAGTTGTATGGCAGAAGTAGATCGAGAGAAGGACGATGCCCGGAACATATTTGACCCGATGTCAAACGGAAAGGCTCGGAGAATGAAGCAGTCGGGGATCGATGACTTGGGTGGTGATCATCGTGCGAAGAGACGGCTTTACGTGGTCGGAAAACTCCCATGGCGTGTCGTCAAGTTAGGTTAGGCCAACCTCGGAACTAGATGTGGTCACGCCTTTCGATCTAACACCACGAGACGATGGCCGGGGATCGCTCCGTACGGAAAGCTTTGGGAAGAATCTAGACGGTTTGGAAGCATCCTTGACTTTGTTGTTCCACGATGTAGCAGCTTGCCAGTGGGGAGAATGAGGACGGTCGGATCGAGGGCATGAAGGTATAACGTAGAGTTGGAGGCCTTATTTACGGGACATCCGAGAAAAGCCATCCCACGTTCGAGAAGCCACTGCTTATACCCATTGCTCAAGCCCCATCCTTGATGGATCAATTGAACAACTTCTGCATTTCTGTGGAATTCCAGGGAACCGGCCGAGCGAATGACTTGATCGCGAACTAGAGTCTTTGTTTGTTCGGCGGCCAGGCTCGAATCGATTAGGCTTCGTTCGGGTAGTGTTTAGTCGTCGCTTTGTCTGCTTTGGGTCTTCATCATGCGCTTTCGTTCTCCTTTCCACCGGCTCGTTTCGGTTCGACAATTTCACACGCGCCCGCTCTCCGGGCGGCGGATAGATACTAGAGAAGCCAGAACGTCTCACGATTTCATTAGGTTAGCTAAATTTCTCTACGAGCAATTCACGTATCACTTGAGTAGTAGTACGAAACCTTAAGAAAAGGTGATCTACTAGTTGATTCAGGAGGATCCGTTGAAGAGTATCTGTTGTCTCGGTAGGGAAGAGTACTTTTCCAGCACCGGTGCAATATGAAAGAGTCCTTTAGGGGTCGTTAGAATACGAATGAGATCAAAAACGCTACTGCTTAGAGGCTCGAGTAGAAGAAGAGGTACTTTTCGGAGGGCCGTGGAAGTAGGGTCGTGGAAGTGTTTGAGCTTTACTAATAGATAAGGGTGGCAAGCTTTAGAGAGTAGGGCGAGAGGTCCCCATGTACGTAAGGCCGTAGCGGTGGCTCGACGGAGATGGTTCGAATCAAGCGAAACCAAAGGCATTCGTTGGCACGAGATGCTGGGATCGAAGACTTTTGGGACATGGAACAATACTTTAAGGCGTTCGTGCCCGCTTGACGACCCAGTCACAATGGCAACAATGTATCTCTCTGGGATGTGGTTGTGGTGGCGGACGCGATATGAGGACGTCTTTGGAGGAGGCGTTGCGAGATCGGCCGCACAGGGGAACTAAATAGGGAGCTCGAGGAAAAGGAGCGGTTCCTTCACAGGGAAGGTTGCATGGCTCACGGGGAGAGTCCACAATGTCTGGGGCCGAATCACCTTTGTTCGATAAAATAAAGCAGGACACGGGGGCCCGGCCGAGCTATAGACAAGAAGGACTTTGATAGATAGAATAAGGCCTTTCGGGCATCGAAAGACTCTTACCTTATGAATGAGAACATATGAATTGAAACTAATGCGACGGGTGTCGATTACCAAAACGACTCGACCACGAGCTCGGTCCGCGGGTAACACTGGTAGAAGATGGATGCGAAGAATATTTGAAACCAACTTTCTCGAACCATCGCACGGATTCGATACAGCTGCTATCGATAGAAGCATTCTAGCCTATTTTGATTTAGGAACGATTCCTCGTACGAGAGCAGCCGTTCACCTTATTCCTCCCCATTTTAAAAGAGCGATTGAGAATCTCGATAACCTAAACAAAAATGCGAGAAGTGAGCCACAACACCATTTTGAACCTTGGATGAGTCAAGCAAAAAGATGAGAAATAGAAGGAAAGGAAATCGAGAAAGATACGCGGACGACTTGACTATAGTATAGGTCGGATGTTTTCGTGAGCCGATGGCAAGATCCCCCCTTATTTTGGGAAAATTTGGTGGCGCGCGTGTGAATTCTTTCAACGCGCGGCGGCCACGATTCGACATTGTTTTTACTACGATCCGGTCGAGGTGGTTTTCGTTTACCCGGCGCGTAGGTGGTCTAACTTCTATATGGCCGAGTCTTTCGGCCCCTGAACATCTTTTCTTAATGTATTAAGAAGGGCCTCTACAGCAGGTGAAAAGTGGTGGGTGTCCACTTAACGGCCATTCTGGCTCGGCTACGATAACCACCCGGGAGTAGTCGGTGGTTAGATGTCTTGGATCCATCGGACTGGAGAACGTGTAACGGGGTCGGGGTTTGGTGAACCAACCAGTCGCTCCTCCCAGTTGAAGTATCAGACCGCTTTTCGTTGCCTAGGTTACACGCTTCGGAATACCCAGAAGGGAATTTGGCTCTACTTCCTCGATCTTCACTTTCGCCACGCCACTCTCGCCATCGTAAATGGGCGTGGAATTAGACCAAGGGGAATCTCCAGGAACTAGTCCCTCGGATTTCGCACGTAGGAGATCGAGACATAGCCCCGGGGGGGAAAGATGTAGATCGATCGCCACAGATAGACAACGTAGAGGGTCTCTACATGATCTATATATTCTTTGATTTCGTTCCCATGAGATCAATATCCTGACCAATGAGGTCTGTGAGTTTCACATCTAAGTAATACCCGTCCGATAGTTTACGATATAGATAGATATCTATTTAACAACAACATTCTAAGAAAGGATATTTTTTAGATATCGGTAGTTGTCGTCGTACCCGAAACGGTAATATTCCGGAGGAAATGCACCAAGATCAAATATTTCGGCCAGTGGAAAATTCGGACTTTCTTTTGATGCTGCGATCACATAAAACATAAACTTTGAGGTTCAATAGCTAAATACGCATGCAATTGGAATCATAGTAGAGATCATAAAAAAGCGTCTTGCCCGAGTAGGAAGTGGAATTAATACAATGGATTCAAAAGCGTCAAAGCCTCTCTTGTTCGAAAGAATCAAAACACATCGAAATGGTACAGTAGTACTTAATAATAGAAGGATTTGTGAGAAATATGTAAAATTGTCCCTCACAAAAGATTATTAGAATAAATGGGCAATAGTTAGGAGAGGTGCGCGGCAGAAGCGGAAGCAGGTTATTAGATACCTCGGGAAAGCAGACGGAGCCACGCGTGCAAGTTTCCACTGCGTGGCTCGTCCGTGATAACCCGGATTGCGTGAACTAGCGGACCGTCACTTGCAGTGGGGATGCTCCCTCCCGGCGTGAGCGAACCTTTTCGGGCGGTTAGGAATGGGCGCGGCCCATCGAAGCCGGATCCGGCCGGGTTCTATTGATCATGTCCGCTTCCCAGCAGTTGTACCTTGTCTTAGGGCTTGGCTTTACGAGAGAAAGCCCATTTGGAGAAAAAGTCTTTCTCTTCCCGTCCGGATCATATTCCGGTGCGTCCTGAGAAGAAAATCGCAATGCATCTTGCTCGGCGGGCGTGACTTGGAGTGGGAGTGTAGCGTGGGTAAGGTAAGGAAAGTGGTGCCGAGAGGAAGCCAGAACCGGCGCATTAAGCGCGGTAGCGGAGAAAGCAGTGCGGGAGGTAAGCTCTGTCGGCCGGAGCATTGATTCCCCATGCCGAATAGGCTAGCTCGGTGCACATCCGTGTTCGAAGGTCCCCAGGTTCCTCGGCCTCGAGGTGCGTTTGAATTGTCTTACGTGATACTCGGGATATTCCTCGGCTCCCGTGGCATGGCACCTTTCGCGCGTCCATTCGCCGCCCGTCCGGACGCGGCGCCGCACTCATTATCATCTACGCCGCTTTCTTTCCTCCCGGCTATTCACGCGCATGAAGATCGTCGTATATATGCTCTCGGTTCTTAGGTCTTGTAGGTAGGAGTACATTATGGCGAGGATCGATCACTAGGCAAACCAACCCTCACTCCGAGAAGAATTGTGCTATGCCCCGATCCCCTGTGGAGCGAAAGAGGCACTGGTGATCCCCAGGTTGCGGCACGTCCAGGTCGTTAACTCCTCGCTCCCTACCTGCCGTTTCTAGGACCAGCGACGCCTCGCTGCACGGTACCTACGTAGTTTAGTGTCGGTCGCACATTCAACATGCCGCGTTCGGACTCGTGTGCCTTCGAGAACCGGGGGTCTTCAAGCTGCTGCGTACGATTAGCCGGCCTTGCGGCTGAGATTAGACGTCCACTCCCGTACTACGGTTCCTGCGGTCGGAACCGGTGCCGCGTTAGGTTCAAGGCGAGGCGATAATAGCTCTCCGCATCCCAAAGCGCGGCCTCCAAGCGCGCGCTTAAATAAACCAAAGCCAACCCATTACTTACTAACGGTGGATAATCATATTTCTTAGAGGTACTAAATACAACTCCATGAATGAGCAAAATGAAGGTTGCATTAATAATAAAGATCTCTGGGGAAACCGCTAAAAAAAGATTGAACATGTGGGAGGATCCGAACGAATTCTGCATTAATATTTTGTTTGACTTTTAAAAGAAAATAGTTGTATAGAAAAAATAAAGTTTTGTATTACCATGCTATGAAACGAAAACATTGTGAGAAATGTTATACATATATAAAAATTTGTATATTGTTAGTGTTTTATGTTTATTGTTGTAATGTAAGTATTGCATAATTATTGCACTTAATGTTATCAATTATTATATATATAAAAGTTTAACTATCATAAATTTGTGATGTGTGTCAAATAATATACTAAAATTTAATTGAACAATATTATTGGGTCTATAAAATTATATCAAATAAAATTGTACTAAATCAATTATGTTTATGATATTTTTGTAATATATAACAATATTCTTAATATTATTATTTTTGTCAAAAAGTAGTGCTCTTATGTATCTATTTACTATAAAAGATGAGTTTGCTCTTGTAAGAGTCTAAAATACGCCTGTCTATAATAATAATAATATAATAATAAGACAATTTTCTTCTCTATGACCATTTGACGTGATTTTGTCATTAGTTTAATTTTAACTATTATTTAAAATTATATTATTAAATTTATTGTTTCTCTTTGAAATAAAAGTGCAATTACTTTTTTAACCAGTATGTTAAATAATTAGAATATCGTAAAGTAGATATTATCATTACATTTAATTAAAAAATAATGGATACTAATTTATTTTAAAAAAGGAAAAAATAAACAATACTTTATGATTAATTATGTAAAGAGGACCAAAATGAAATCATATTAAGAATTTTAATTTCAGCCTCGATTAACTTGCTTATGTTTAACTTAACAAGTAATAACATAATGATTTTTTGCTTTGTAACTATATATCACAAATAAATTCAAATTATAAATTTATATTTAAATAAAATAATTAAAGAATAATGAAATTATCACAATTTAAAATTATTCTATAATAAAAATACATGAATTAATTTTTAAGTTTTATAATTAATTATGCTTTAATACCAATATTATTAAAGGAGGTTATCATTTTTCCAATTCTCCAAATTAAATTGCAAGATATATATTCTTAAAATTTGTTGCTATAACATAACATTTAATATAATATTCTGATATTTTACTTGTATATTTTCTTCAAATTATATTTTACGTTTTTCACCGTATGTATAAGAATTTAAGTGTAGAGACCTCGTCATTTTCAAAATTAACATGATTCTTTTTTCAAACAAATCATATGGTGTTAGGAAATTTGGATAAAATGGTATAATCACAAATTCTCCCTCCCAAGATCTTCCTTAGTAGAATATCAAATAACAGAAAAATAGATAATGCACAATACAAGAATTATAGTGGAAACTCCAAATTAGAGAAAAACCACTTTCGTTGTCAAAAGACAACCAGAGAAGAATTCACTATGTGGAAAATTGTTACAACCACACTCTCAGTAATTTTCTCACACACCCAAAAGACAAGAGCAATTACAAGCCCTAGAGAACTTTCCCACAAAATTCTCTCACTTAAGAACTTCTCATATAAGCTTTTCTCTATTTTTTGGATGATTATCAATGAAGAAATGAAGCCATATTTATAGCCTTCAAGTTCTCATTTCATATGCCAAACATTTCTTCATTCAACAAAATTAGGCTACCTAATTTTCCTATTATTTATTCAAACAAGATTAGGCACCTACATCTTTGACAATATGGTAAGTCACCTTCCATGAATTTTCTTCTAAATTAGTCACCTCCTATTTTGACTAACAAACCTAATATTATTTTTAATCAATCATAACATATGGTTGGTATCAAAATAATGTTAAAAAAACAAATCATATGGCTGGTATCAAAATAATGTTAAAACAAACAAATCATATGGCTGGTATCAAAATAACGTTAAAACAAACAAATCATATGACTTGTATCAATTCAATATAATTGAAGAAATCTTGCAAAATTTATTGAATGTAAAGGTGGTATTACATACCCCCAAATTTGAATCTTTATTCCTGTAATTTATCATATATATAGATTGTATATATTAGGATTTTTTTTTCCTGTTGTTATGTCTTATTTAATTATTTTTTTGTTTTTTTAATCCCATATTCCTCTCAATCACCCATGAAAAATCAAAACCATTCCTCTCTTTTTTCTTAAGAAATTAATTATCTATCATATATTCTTTTTTGACCTTAATATCAAGGATTAATTTTGTTTTGGTGCCTTTATAATATGTCTAATTTCTAATATAGAATAATTAAGTTAAAAAGTGTCAATTTTATTGTCGATGCTTTTAGAAAATGGTCTTTGATTGTCGATGCTTTTAAGTTTCGTTGAACTTACCTTAATTGTTAATTTTAATGCAACTTTTTTCTTTCAAGATTGTGGTAGGGAGAGTAATAGTATTTTTCTAAAAAGAAAAGAATTTAATTCAATTTATATTTCAATTAGAATTAATCAAGAAAATATAATTAATATTAGTAAAATAAAATTACATAATATAATTTCTCTTTCCAACGTTATTATAGTTAATTTGTTAATTTCTCTTAACTTTTAATTAAACCTCATTATTGGTAGAAAATATGATTTTTAAGTGGTTAACTCGACTAAAAGACTAATAACACTTATGAATTATATACTTATTATATACTTAATATCAAAGCGTCACTTTCATACTTTAATCTTATATAATAGATCTTAATAGATAATATTTTATACAAATTTTAAATTTATTACAATCTCTTTTTGCTATTAAAAAAAATAAAAAATAATAAACCCTACTGGCAATGGTTTGGGAATTAATTTCGCAATTGAATATGAATTTTAACGAGTTTGTTATTTTATTAGTACCCTTATTTGAATAAAAGTTATGTATATTGATTTATATTTTTATGAAAATATATTAATAATTTATATATTTAATTTTAAATAAATCAATAATTTTAAATTAAAATTTAATTATAAATTTTAATATTTGATATATATAAGGGAAAAAATGATGGCATCATGCATAGATCTTATTTTTTTTACTTAAATATGTTGTGTATTTTAATCTCACTTAGCGAAATTTTCAAACAATATTTATATATTCATAATATTTTTTCTAACAATATTTTTGAATAATATGTTTGTTGGGGCATATAAAAATTTATATAAGCACAATCACAGTAATTATATGTTAAATCGTTATTTAAAAGGGTGAAAGGTTTTTTACAAAATGTGATATTTAATTTCTTAATTTTAAAAAGTTGATATTTAGTCATTTTAATTATAAAAATTATGTTAAAAAGATATATTTAATAATTTTAAATTTATTTTAAAAATAAAATTATCAAGAGTATTTAGTCATAGGATGTAAATAAAAAATATAATACCCTTACCAACTATGTTTGTAAATTTTTTGTTTGATAAGATGAGAATAAATGAAAAAAATATCATCACTAATTAATATTATTTTTATCAATAAAAGCCTTTTTGTAAAATAAATAATGAATACTTTTTTATAAGAGCTATGACTAATGAATATATTTTTAAAACTAAAAGATTAAATAACATTTTTATTAAAAAAAAACTCTCATGGAGCGTTTTTCCTTAAAAAAATATAAGTGCGTGTAAATTTTTTAAGGAAGTAGGTGAACCAAAAAGGCATTGGATACCAAATTTAATATATCTTAAATTTTTCAGTTTTAAATTATGTTTGTTGTATTTTTTTTAATCTTAAATTAAAAATATTATTTTTATTGTTAAGATATAAAAAATTAAATAATAAATTAAATAATGACTTTAATAAATATTTTGATAGTTATTTAAAATAAAATAAATATTATTTTAAATATAAATTATTTTACTATATCATTTTATTTTTTATCCAACTAAACCTATGCTAATAGTAAGTATACGTTGTACATGTTATATAAATTAGCCTAATTTTTCCATTCTATTTTGATTTGTTATTAATAATGTCACTAATAACCGGCACATAAGTAAGTAAAATTGGGTAAAAAATGAATAAAATTTGGAAACAAATGTTTAAAGTTCGAAGTATGGGTCAACGAAGCAAAAATATAATATTGTTGTTGATGAAATGATATTTCCTTTCTATTAAATTTTTTTACATATATTAATTTTTAATGTAAAATGACTTTGTTTATTATCTATTGATTTCTTACTAGTTTCTACAAACATCTATTAATTAAAATGAACAAAATATTTATATGAAAAAAATCAAAGTATTTTAACTACACTAAACTTGATTTTTTCTTATAAATTTTTTTCCCTTTATATTCAACATAAAACAGAGAGGTGGAACGGGTTTATGGATAAAAAATATAATTATTTAACGTAAAAATTAAAAGAAAAAAATATGTATATATGATAACTTTTTACTCAAGTAATATATATATATATATATAGCTGTTGCCCATCAGTCCTCACAAAAGCAGCTGGCAGCAAAAGACTATTAACTTCTTTTCTGAGAGTGACAATATTTAAAGCCATACCATACATTTTCTGGCAAAAATCTTCTAAAATAAAACACATAAGATGCTTGCACAAGACGAGTAGAAGCACCACTCTTCTGATAAACCTTCACCCAACCAGGTCTCCAATTATCTGAGCCAAGTTTCTTAAGGTAAAGAGAGCAAACCTTGCCAGTCATGCAAGGTCCATTTGCCTCAAACATGTCAATAACACATTTTCCAAACCCACCATAAGCTCTACCTCTTTTCTTCAATCCATTTTTTGGAGCATACAACAACTTGGGATTTTTCAGATGCTTCACTATGACCAAATTTCCGATCGAGTCACTAAATCGAATGCTGACTCGGTCTTGGGTATCAGCAGATGGTGCGCATGTTGTCTCAATCTCAATAGAGTATGAGCAAGTCTTTTGGGATTCTTGAAAGCCATGATTGGTGGATTGGGTGTCATTGACTGGTATACAAAGGATGAAGGCCAATGCAAAAAGGGTTAAAATGCTTACTCTTTTCATTTTTAGTCTCTGTGTACCTGTCGAGTTGGATTGGAAGTTGATGGTGTTTTGCTTGTTTTGAAGACAATGAAGCATATCTGATGTATATAAATATAATGCAAAAGTTAGTTGGGGTAAGATATGATTCTCTGAGGATATAAAGAAAAGAGACATGTTACTTTGAGAAAGAAAGAGATTCCACGTTTAAAATAGTACATAAAAATTAAATATATTAATAACGTTATTTTAAATTGATTCAAATGAATCACTCAAAGTTAGATATTTTAATCCTTTTAAATCAGTTTTAATTATTTTAATCAATTTATTTTACATTTTATAACTTTTGATATATTATCCTCTTCAAAAATATACTAAATTTTATTATCGAGATTAAAATCAATTCAACTTAGGTTTTTTAAATAAAAAATTATTCAAAAAATTAAAATCGATAAAAAAATAATTAAGTTGTCCAAAAGTATAACAAGTAATAAAAATACAATAATTTTAATAAAGATAACTAATTTATCTTAGAACGAAAGATTGATTGAGTCTCTTATCTTTAACAAAAATATATTTTAAACATATAGTGTTATAACATAAATCTATTATCTTTATAAAAAAATTATATAAATTCATTTCATAAAGATAGAAAATTTATACTATTCTTCTTTATTCATTAATTTTAGAAAATAGATTTTTATAACGTAAGACTAAAATATACTTTGAATAAAATGAAAAAAAAAATCATCTCTGTTATTTTTACCTCTTATAAATTTTTATTATACCGAGTAATAAATTAACATATACTTTTACTTAAAGTTGCAAAATTTAACTACTATTTTTCCTTTACCCAATTTGTTAAAATAAAATGAAAAAAATTTGATCTTTTATCTTTTTCCCTCTTACAAATGGTTACCCATAACTTTGTATATTGGTGAGCTTCAATTAGATTTACCGAACATCTTTACGACATTTTCTTGAAATTTGTTGTCTTTTAACAAATCAAATGCTTTGTTATGAACAAATCTTTAACAAAGCAAAGGCTAATCTTAGCCTAGAAATATGTCCTTTTGATTCTTTTCTCCAATATTTAATCAGTTTAATCTGAAAATAATAATTATCAAAAACACTGAGGTTTAACAAAATTATAAAATTTCCGTCCACATTGCAAAAAGTTTAGTTTTTGACTTTGATTCAAGGTAAATAAGTAAATTTCTTAATAATTTAAAAATAAATTTAGTTTTAAATATTAAAAGTTTAAGATTTTATAATATTCCAAATTACACTCGTCCTTCGCAGGACGTCTTTTGGATGAATCTCCTCTAGACTTTGATCTAGATTTCCCCCTATTATTTGATCCGCCAGATTTTTTTTTGTTAGTCCTACCTCTGGCTGCCATCAATGCTTTTGATATTGAGTCTCTATGATCATGTTGATCCTTCTTCCGGTACTTGTTATTTACCAAAGAATTTGAAACATCTACGAACTTAACCTCATCCTTACCCAACTAAATAAAAATGTGTCAAATAATTTTAGAGGGCAATTTAGTCTTTTAAGCTTACAATAGGTCAAACTGTCAATTAAATCAAAGGGACCTAATATTGTATTTCCAAAATGTGTAGGAGAAATTCGTAATTACGTAAAACACTGAGGGTATGATTCGTAATTACTCATGCAAAAATTTGTTTATTTCTCGTCAACCCATTTTCAGAATTTTCTTCAGTCATGAGATGCCCATCAAATTTGCAAAGCGATTCTAAAAACAGGCTTTGCTTTCTAGTGAGAAGAACAGGTTTGGCTCAGTCTACAAGAAGACCATCTTAACAAGTATGACATTTAGCAAAAACCAATATTTAACAAATGATATTAATTTTTTACACATTATACACTTTAATCCTATTTTTTTAATTTAATCTATTTATTTTTTGATACTCACACATTTCTACTAAATATTATGACGAACTAGAAATTAAACTTCAAAAGTATAAAAAAGAAAGGACAAAAGCGTAAAAAATTAAAAATAAAGGGAAAAAATACATGAATCAAAGTGTAAAAATATAAGAGACTAAACCATAAGAAAAAATAACGAGAAAAATGTGTCAAATGTTGAAAAATTTAGAAACCTTGATCCACTAAAAAGAATATTTGAGCTGTTGATCTCAACTATTTGTGATACTTAGAAGTGAAAATGGATGGCTCTCATTGAAAGGGAGGCACCAACTCATGTACATAAGTCTCTCTTAAACAATTTGAGCGCACAAATTACATAAAATTTTAAAATCATTTATCTAAACAAATCAATAAAAAAAATTAACCTAGAAATGACTAAAAAAACATGAAGAGTATGGATCACAAACTCGAAATATGGTTATTGTCGATTCATCGGATATTGTAATTTGAGATCATCTTGAAAAGAAAAAAAAACTATACCAGTAATCAAGCAGCAGTATATTTAAGCAACAAGATATATTGAACATCAAATGCACAATAAGAGCTCAACAAGAATCCGGTGCCCTTGGTAAGAGTATACAACAAAGACACCATCTTGAATATCACAGAGATGCGGATTTCCAAAAGTCAACAGGCTTCCGATGCTGAAATTAGAAATATAAATATAGTGAAAAGGAAAAAAATAATATGAATGACTCGACAGCAATAACTAAAGAACTAAAAGAAATAGAAATTATCAGTAACGCATTGCATGATATAATGATCAAACAATGCTTATGAAGCAAATGAAAGGTTGGGATATTGATTTATATGTTTTTGGTTGGATTAGATGAGTTTGGATCAAGTTAGTAGTCAACTTTGAGCTACTTCTCCATTGCCAAGCCTATTCACAAGTTGGATAGACCACCATGGGTGTTGGGGATCACCTTGAGACCTCATGTATATCCATAATGGTACAAACTTAAGCAAGTTGGAAGGAAAAAGAAATGTGCAGACTTTGCTGCTGCTGACACTACCTCTAAGCTTATCCTAATAAATTATTGGAAAGCTTTTTGACTCGCAGAATTCTACTAGCATATTATTTACACGTTAATAACTTGTTTATTTAAAGTCAAAAGAAATTTTAGGACAGCGGGTGATTGGCAGGATATTTGGCATATTTCATTTTCTATACTAGATTCTACAAAAGCTCACCTTGGAAATTGGCATCTTTGTCCTCACCGAATCAATCAATGAGACATCAATATCAGCCACCGTTATCCCTGTTGAAGTACGATCTGTAACAGAACCATAATGTGACCATCAGTTGCTACAGTTGAAGCTATGCTGTATGTGGGCTAAACTACTAGGTCTGAGAATAAACACGAAGGAGCAGGGTAGCAGTTTCCATAGGAAGGTCGATGAATTCTTCTCTGTAAACTGATAAATTTATTTATTCTTGAAAAAGAGAAAGTAATCCAAGGGTCAAGATATCATCCTTGACTTTATGGATATGATATGACTGCAATAATGTTGAACTGACTAATGAGGTATTGGAGCATTGGACAATGATCATCACAACAAACAAAAATGTTAGCAGAAATATATTTCATTGATCTGCTCACTTCTCCTAAAGATCTAGTCAAGAGAAGGGGGTGTAAGAAAAATAAATTTTCTTTTTAAATCTCGGGTCTGGTCATCTCTTCATTATTAAGAAGAAGAAGGCTAACCACACCCAAATACCCATTGCTAGTTAGCTTGCACCCAGCCATTGCTTCAAAAGGGTACATACATGACAAAGGCTAACGCTCTGCAACTAAAACTGCTGAAAACGGAACCTACATATTAAACTATATGAACCAAATTTTCAGTTAAACATCATTTATAGCACAGCAGCACCAGCATTCAAACTTTGAGCTAGTGTTACTAATGCCATAACCATCTCATTGGATAAGTGGTGCATCTATTAGCCATACTAGCTGGATAATGACGAAGACCAGAAAAATAAACGGAGTCAATTCTATGGCAGCTTTTGCTCAAGTAAAAGAGCTTAATGGTTGCCTCAATAAGGTATGATGACACTGATTTACTTGTAAGAAGTAAAAGGAACTTACCAGGTGGTCTAGCAACTATGGTTCCCCACGGATCAATAATTAAAGTGTCACCATAACTTTCTCGTTTCTCATTATGTTTTCCACCTTGTGCAGCAGCAATGACCTAATTGCATTTTTCTTTATCACATCATTCCGAGAAATGAAGAGGGGAGCAAGATAGCATACAATATGATGAACTTACTAGTACTACTATTGTTTCCTCTAAATATGTAGTAAGAAAGAAAATTAAATGAAAAGGAAAAAGATAATTTTTGCAAATGCAGAATAAAAAGAATGCTTACGTAGCACTGAGTTTCAATTGCACGAGCGCGAAGAAGAACCTCCCAGTGTGCTTGACCTGTTACCAATGTGAAAGCCGCAGGTACCAACAAAATCTAAGAATGTATTGAAGAAGGCAACTTTAGATTCCAAGTAAATCCCTGCACAGCAAAACTTAGAAATGCACTAAACTGCTAATACCTGTGCTCCATGTTGGAACCTGAGCTGCTGATAAAGCTCTGGAAATCTAAGATCATAACAAACTGTCAGACCCAATCGTCCAAAAGGGCTATCTGTTGTGACAATATCCTTTCCTGTTAAGATAACAAATTTAATTTTCTCAAAGACAAGCAAACAATATCAGAAAACAAGGATTGATATACAGGTTTCCTTAAAGAAATTTGAAAGCAAGATAGGAGCTACTAGTGTCTGAAGGATTTACCTATACAGTTTTACGTAATCTAGCTAATAAATAGTATCAAAAATAATAAAATGAAAACAGCAAATAAGATTTTAGAAACTTTATAGAACAGAAATCAAATTGGTGCCCATCACTAAAGAACTTACCTGCATTTGTAAAACTGCTTTCCTTGTATGCTCTTCCACCAGGAATATCTACATCAAACCTTCAAAATAGAATGGGATTTTTTGTTGAGGATAGCAATTCAAGATAAACTACTTGGAGAAACAATGCAACATGTCTGCAATAATCCAATACCAACTGGTTTGCCCTAACCCAAGCTTTAAAACAGTCATCAACTTTAATGAGGTTCGATTAGGAACAATGCACTAAGACTATAAAATTGTACAATAATGAACTATTAAAGGGCTCACTTTAAACATGAGATCCAAAAGAAAAGGAAGCCATGAAATCTTACAAGTGTATCTTCCGATATGTGCTCCTGATGCTCCCAGTATCATCAATGACAACATGGGTGTTGTACAAGTGCTCATCATCTCGCCCTTTTTCTTGGAAACCTCCAAGGGACAGCCAAATGTTAGACTCTCTGCAATACAAGATGGACTCTCTGTAAGTAATAAGAAAACTGAATAAGTCACTTCTATAGCAATACCTTTTTGATTCATAAAACAAGAGGAAAGATACTGTAAGCAACAAAAAGAAGAAAATACAACAAAGTATGTCAACAGAAAATATGGAATGAAGGTATAACATTTAAGATAAAAGTAGAGCAACAAGATTTTAAAAAGTCCCTCTAAACGTAATACACAAGCACATAATTAAAGAGTGACAATGAAAAAAGAATAAAATGTTATTGTTTTAACACCTAGCCAAGGAGCAGTATTGTTGCATGATTGGTCCATCCAAAGGTTCTGCTATTTTAAGACTATCCCCATCCTTGGCACCAACAAAAGAGAAGTTTTCAGGAAAGCACACCAATTTTGCCCCGGCTGAAACCGCTTCCTTCATCATTGTAAACTCCCATAAACATGGTACCAATTGTACAAAAAATCATATATAATACACACAATTACAAGCACATCATAAGTTTACATTTGTCTTTGCATGCATCAGTCAGGTGGTCAACTTTCTTTTCATTAATAGTTGCTAGCAATTAGTACAAATAAACGTAATATAAACAATCAAAATATTAATACAATTAAAGAGAATTCATAGCTTTTGTAAAGAGAGAAAAATGGGAAAAAAATTTTGCACTTAGCAGCTAGCCTTATCCAGCACCCAGCATTGAGGCACTTGAAGAGATTAAAACGTAGCCAAAAAAATGTCAAAACAATTTAATTCGCTAATTGGACACCAGCTTTTCAGAAAGCCAAACCTAACCAATCAATACAGTGAAATTAATTCAAGGTCCTGCATATTAAAATGTAAAATGGAAAATGGGGAAAAAGCGAAGAACAAGTATCTGAACCAAAATCGCAATAAAGTTTTCTAGGATCCCAAAGTGTCAGAATATTAAGAATGAAACTTCAACTATCGATCAGCCAGAGAGAGAGTTACTTTGACGATACGGGAGCAAGTAGATAAGTTAGAAGCGACGTCGTTGATGGAGGTCATCTGAGCGGCGGCGACTCTGGCTAGATTCACGGCCATGGCTGAGTCTGAATCGGCCACGTTGACTCGTGTGGATTGTGGAATAATCGGATGAGCGTTTCGGTGGCTCAATTTAATTGGTTTGCTGACACTGTTAGGTATAGGCGAAAGGAAGGGTGCGATACAGGGAAATACCATAACATCTCTTCTTCTTTTTTCTCTCGTCCGGAAAATACTATTTAGGCTTTAGAAATTATCCGCTAAGTAACGGAGATGTAAAATTAATGCAATATAATAATATTTTTAAAAAACAAAAATATTCTTGAAAATGAAAATTACTTAATCTTATAACTTTTAAGTGATATATTTTAATTAAAAAATGTGCATAAATTTTTTGAAATTTTAAAATTAAAATACATATTTTTTAAAAATTATGATATTAAAATATTTTAATTAATAATAACATGATTAAAATATTTATTTTATAAAAAACATGAAAGCTTTAAAAAAACATGAATATTGATTATAAGATAAATTGTGATAAAATCTTTTAATATATGTCCTTCAGATATTTTGAAACTTTTATATAGAATAATTAAGTCACAAAAACTTTTAAACTATGACACATAAATTACTTAATTTTATTTTTAACATGTAAAACTCACACTTATAAAATTTTAAAGAAAAATTTAGAATTTTAGAAAAATTAATAGAAGAATTCTATAAAATAAATTCAATATGGATAGAAGAAAGGAAAAAAAAAGAAAGATATTCATTATTTAAAAGAAAATTGTCCATTATTTGATTATTTATGTCATGAAAGCACAACAATTTAACAAATAGAATTCTATAAAATTAAAACGGATGATTTTTAGCTAGAAAATAAATATAAAGGGTATGTAGAAAGAAAGTAATAAGAATAGCATAGCATACCCGTATATACAATCAAAAATGGAGATAACCAATCTGGCAATATAATAATAATAGAGATAAAAGATATTTTTACCTCAATTATAATTTTTAGCAAGAATATGAAAAAAAGAAGAAAAAAAGATAAAAGACTTGTAGAAAGGTAGCAATAAAAAGAGCATGCCAAACACAAACTATCATAAAAATGGAGCGTACCAATATGGGTAGATGGTAATATCAAAGGAAAACATGTTAAAAAACATATTTAATTAAATATGATTATTTAATGGATGATGATTGGTTTTAATAATAAAATATTATTTAATCCGTTAACAAAATTCATTATGTATTATAATTTAAAGTTTTTAAAAACCTAAGTATATCATGTAAAAATTACGATATCAAAATATATTAATGACACAAATAAAATAATCTTAATAATTAATTATTTTTTATTATACAATAAATAAATAAAATAATATAATTAGTTTTAGAAAAATATAATTAACCTTCGAAGATAATGAATAAAACACAATTTAAGTTTAACGTTTGGAATGAAACTTTCACGAGTACAAACGATTATGCCAATAATTATAACTATTTGATTATATTTGTATAATAGTTATCAATTAGTAATTTAATTATATTTTTTATTTTTTTTAATATTTATTTTATTTTTAAAAAATAAATATTGAAATAATTTTTATTCTATTATATTATTTAAAATATTTACATTAATTTTTTTTATTTTTAACTATTTAATATATATTTTTAAGTAAAATAAAATATAATTTAATTTAATTATTCAAAGCATTATATATTTTATTATTAAATTATTATTTTTATGTAACTAAATGAATATAATAAATAATATATATTATTTATTTTAATTAATTATAATTTCCATATTATAAAAAAAATTAATAAACTTTTATAAATTATTATAATTTTAATTACCAGTAATTAAAATATTGGTCCATAATTAGTGTTGTACGTTTACCGTTTGGAAGCTGGTGTGCTCGGAAAGTAGCGAGACTGCTTAGTAGCTTTTTATTATTGTTAATGCAAGGAAAATGCATATTGTTTATTAAGTATTTATAAAATATTAATATCATTTAATTTTATATATATATATATATTTTTATCATCATATATCATAATTATTTTATGAATTAAGATAATAATTTAATATTTTATATACTATGTAACAAAATCTAAATATCATAGCTAAAAAGATGACTATAAATTTATACATCCTTAATGTTCATCTATCTTCGAGAACTAGGGCTCTTAAGTACACATGAATTTACATAAAATTTTCACATATATTCTTTAAAATAGGTTGTTATAAGTGTTTTTTTATATTATGTTATTTGTATATTTTAATTCTATAGATTATAAATAATTTTATTTAATTGTTTAGTATGAAAAAATTGGATAAGTTAAAAATAAATTATACTATTTTAATAATTTTTGTATTAAAATATTATTATTTTTTATTAAGTAAATAAACATTATTAAAATAAGATTCTTTAAAAATATTAAAAATAAAATTTAAAATTAATTAATTTATGAAAAATAAATGATAATAATATTTAATTAAATATATATTTTAATTTTTTAATAAAATATTAAAATAAAATTTTAAAAATAAAATTTAAAATTAATTAATTTATGAAAAATAAATGATAATAATATTTAATTAAATATATATTTTAATTTTTTAATAAAATAGTGATAATTAACTAACGTTAAAATGAATATTTTTTAAATAAATTTATATTAATTATTATTTTATTATCATTGTTGAAGATTATTATTTTAATTAAGTTTATTTACTTGATATATAATAATAATATTTTAATAAAAAATTAATAATAATATAATTTATTTTTAATTGATATTCTTTTTATAACTTAGGAATTAATTAACATAGTTTTTAATACAAGAGATTAAATAATATTAGAATTTTTTATGATATTTTTTATTATTCATTGTAATATTATTATTAAAAAATAACAAACTTTTCAATGTTCAAATCAAAGTAACTTTAACATTAATATGATATAAGAAATTTGGGTATATGAAAAACTATATAATAAATGCGAACTAACATTTCTCTTACAATAAATGAAGTTATAGATAATCATATAATAATAATAGCACTTTACACGTGAGCAATTGAGAGTAAATGCCTTACTTCAATGGTTATTTATTCTCTTCTTTCATTGTTCTTCCTTTTCCTTCAATCATGCTCTAAAATAAACGGTTCGTTTTCAACAATCCTATAAAGTATAATACAAGGAAATAATTGAGTGGAAAGAAAAGTAAAAGACGTGTGATTGGTGATTGGTGATTGGTGATTGGTGATTGGTGATTGGTGATTGGTGATTGGTGATTGAATAAAGAAAATAGATTCTCAGGAAAACTATACAGAAACGATTAGAACATTTGAATTTATTTTTTTTAAATATGAAAAAATTGTTAATATATCTTTCATTTAAGAAAACCTATTCGATTCAAATTGTGATGAAATTTTAATTTATATTACAAGATGTGATTAAATGTTTAAAGTAATATTAATATTTTCATCCAATCAAATTTTATCAGGTAAATTAATATTATATTAGTAAAAATAAATACTTTTTCACACAACTATTTTTGCTTGCACACATGTGTAGCAAATCATATATCCTATCCTACCTAACTTAGTAACTGCACAACTATTAGTATTCAATTATACTAGAATTTTATAATTATAAAATAAAAATATATAAAAATTAGTAATTAAAAAAATATATTTATAAGATATTCACGAGTTGAATTTCATAACAAATGGTAAGAAAATTATATGTACTATCATCTTATTTTACAATTTTTATAAGATAGTTCTTTAAAAATGCTACCCTAAAGCATTTATCATTGTTATAAGGTAATTAATTATAATTATTAAATTTTATTTTATTTAAAAAATATACGTATTTAAAGAATCATAAAATTTAATCACCTTTATAAATTTTGAAGTATATTAATGATATTTTTAAAAATTTATACTTTTTTTTAAAGATAAATTTTATTATAAATCATAAATATAATTTAAATCATAAATTTTGAAATATATTAATGATATTTTTAAAAATTTATACTTCTTTTTAAAGATAAATTTTATTATAAATCAAAAATATAATTTAAATCAAAACTCATCTAACTAAATACATTAATAATCAAATTTAATAAGGTAAATCTAATAACATTAATAATATATAGGATATCTTTAAGAATAAATTGAAACATGATACTATCTTGTAACATATAAAATCTAATTTAAGAAAAAAATATATTAATTTTTATTCAAAGTAATAAAAATAAAAAGATGTTAGAAATTAATATAATGGTAGAATAAGATCAACTTATAGAAAATAAACTTTAAAAGAGGGAGAGAACATAACGATGTTTGGATTTTCTTAAGGATTACAATTTTAATAACCTCAAATCTTATTGGTGTAGTTTTTGATATTTGTTCTTGTATATAAATCTTAAAAAAAATTATATTTAATTACTAATAAAACCAACCTTAATTTAAGATACCCATATAATTAATAACACTAAGTAGAGAAAATCAAAGAAATAAAGTATAGATACAGTACATAAGGAGAGAGAAGAAAATGAGTTTATAAGGACACTGAAGGAGAGAGAAGAAGAATGGTAAGAAAACTTGTGTGGGAGTTGCAATTTAACATTTATAAACTAAATCACAAACAAACTCTATTTTTAAACTATAAATGGGATATGTCGAAAAAAATCCCAGTAAGAATCCAATGAAAAAACTTCGATGGAAAACTCGTACGCTCTTATCTGTTGTATCCAAAGTGACAGACAAAGCTTTACGTTCAAATGGAACCATCAACAGGAAACTTATCCGTTTATTAGATTTGAAATCCCCAACTTACCATTTTCGTGGTGTCAAATCCTCAGACCACATGATCGATTCCTCTCGCAATCTCTGGTTTCGTCTCTTCATGCCCACCTCTACTACTCTCACTAATTCCCTTCCCGTCATCGTCTTCTTCCACGGTGGCGGCTTTGCCTTTCTCAGCGCTTCTTCCTTCTTTTACGACGCCGTTTGCCGCGCCTTTGCTCGCAAATTCCCCGCCGTTATTATCTCCGTCAACTACCGTCTCTCCCCCGAACACCGTTACCCTTCCCAATACGACGACGGATTTGACGTACTCACCTTCCTTGATCAAAACAACTCCTCAGTCCTTCCTCCAATTGCCGATATCTCAAAGTGCTTCTTAGCTGGCGATAGCGCCGGTGCTAATCTAGCTCATAACTTGGCCGTCCGTACAGCGTCGTCATGCTTCCGGAAACTGAAACTAATCGGATTGATATCAATAATGCCTTTCTTTGGGGGAGAGGAGAGGACAGAATCGGAAATTCGCCTGCCGAAAGCGCCAATAGTTTCCGTTTCTCGAACGGATTGGTTATGGAACGCGGTTTTGCCTGAGGGTTGGACTAGGGACCACGAGGTGGTTAATGTGAGTGGGCCCAATGCAGTGGATTTGAGTGATTTAGAATATCCGGAGACAGTAGTGGTGATTGGAGGATTGGATCCGTTGCAGGACTGGCAAAGAAGGTACTACCAGTGGCTTAAGAGATCAGGGAAGAAGGTGGAGCTGATTGAATACCCAAATATGTTTCATGCATTTTATGTCTTCCCAGGATTGCCTGAGGCTGCTCAACTTATTACCCAACTTAAGCATTTCGTCGCCTATCGGATCTCTTCATCCACCGCTGAATAAGATTTGACTTCCGTTCAATGTTATAAAAAACAAGTCCGACTAAATTGAATTTAATTACGTATTGAAAATCAAAATCAACATAATAATTAAATACGTAGAAAAATAAATAAAATGTTTGAATAAATAGGGTGGTTAAAGATTGTAAAAAATAGAAATACGTAGATAATATTTGTGTAGTTATAATTATTTCTTAATTTTATATTTGTGTGGTATAGATTGCATTATGTAGACTATAAATAGTATTTGTTTTAATTATTTAATAAAAAAACAATTCTTTGTATTCTTAGTTTGAGTGTGAGTTGGTAGTTTTTTTTTTAGTATTTGTATTTTTTTTCAATTTATGAGTTGTATTTTAGATGTGTTATAGTGGGTATAATACAAGTAATTTATTTAATTATTTGGATATAATATTAATAAATTTAGAGTTATTTATTCTAAATATTTTTCAATATGTGAGATAATTTGTGTAATATATTTTTTTAAAATGCCATAGTTTTCATGTTATCTTAAAAATTACCATCTTTCTTACAATTTGTGTAATATTTTTTTTAAATATGTTAGTTTTCATGTTATCTTAAAAATGGTTATCTGTATTACAATTTGTGTAATATTTTTTTTTAAAATGTGTTAGTTTTCATGTTATCTTAAAATTAATGTGTCATACAATTTGTGTAATATAATTTTTTAAAAAATATGTTAGTTTTCATGTTATCTTAAAAATGGCTATTTTTTTTGTTTGAAAGAAAAAAAAATCATGTAAGAGTTACACTACGGTCACGTTAAAGTGTTATTATTTGTAAGTTTTACATTGAACTGTATGATTAAGTTGTAAATCATGTACTTTTTCATTTTTTAAAATAAAATGATTAATGTTGAATCTTTAAATATATTTTCGTGAAAAAAATATAAAATATCAAACATAGTAGTGTAAAAACGAGGAAAATATAAAATATCAAACATAGTATGTGTAAAAACAAGAAAAATATAAAATATGTAAGGAGATAAAATATCAAACAAGGTATGTGTGAAACCAAGAAAAATAGAAAATATGTAGGGAGATTACTAACTCGTGGTAAGTGGGAGTGTCCCACATGATCGTAAATTAGATGGAGACAAATTTGTCCCGCTTTCTTCAATAATGTAGTATGAAAAGCTATTTTAAAATCCCTTTTCAGATTTCCAAAGTTAAATTAGGCTTGATTGTAATTTAAAAAAAAAAAAAGGTTACAAGCCTGCAGCTACACATATGTTCATCATGCATGCAGTTAGAATTTATAAATTTAGCACCACCTCTAAGGCCATAACCCGCTTTGCAACTATAGTACTGCACAACTCCTTTTATTTTATTTTTTATTAGTAGTATATAACTATTGATATGGAAATAAGTTTATTTTTTTATTTTTCATGTAATTGCAAAAAAAAAAAAAAAGTTGAAAGTATATTTTTCACATGTAACATGGGATTGAATTGATTGATATAAATGTCATAATAATTGCAATTTTACTGGCACAACTAATAATGATATATGCAAAATTATACTATTATTTTTTGGTCTAGTATTGTTTTCATAAATATTAGTCAACTATAATGTACTGATTTTTTCGAAAAAATGAAGTATAAAATATGTCAAAATTTAGCCCACCTCCCAACGATTCACGAAGATAATATAAGAGATCAATTTTTGATGAAATTAAAATTAAAATTTTAAAATTTTTAGAATTGGATAATTAAATAGAGATCTAATTCCTTCTTTTGATGTATGTCTTGGTGAATTGTTGGGGGAGGAGTAAAGAATGATTACACAAATTATTATAGGTGCGTCCAAGGAAACATTTAAAGTTGTCAATATTATTTATACCACTCAAAGGAGGAATCGAGAAAAGGGACAAATACAGTGCTATTGTTACAAGGAGTTTGGACATATTGCAAGCAACTATGTCAAGAAATTTTGCAATTATTATAAGTAAAATGGACACATTTTGAAACTGCTATTACATCAACTAACATTATTGGTTTTACATCTACAACTGGTAACACAACTCAGCTTGTCGTTACTCCAAAATGATCTAATAGATGATTATTTCAGCATTTTTTGCTATTAGACTTTAGGACCAAGCTAAGACTGTTTCTCCTCCTTGATTTGTTGATTCTGGAGTATCCAACCATATGACTAGCTCCCCTGATTTGTTACATAATCTACGAAAATATATTGGTACAGAAAATATTCATGTTACTAATGGAAGTAATCTTTCAATTGTAGCCATTGGTGATATTGGACCTTCTTTTTGTCATGTATTTGTCTCTCATCGGTTATCTATTAGTTTAATTTCTTTTGGTCAGATTGTGGATAATAACTATGATGTACATTTCTCTCATGGTGGTTGTGTTGTGTAGGATCGGATATCGGGGAAGGTGATCGCGAAGGGGCCTAAAGTGTGAAGATTATTTCTGTTACAATTTACTATTCCTCAAACTTTGTCTTTAGCTTTTATTACTATTGAAAATAAAGCTAACGTTTGGCATAGACGATTAGGTCATCCAAATAATATGATTTTGTCTAATTTGATGGAACATGATTTTCTTAGTAATAAAGATCAGTGTTATACTCATCAGTTTCTTTTTGATTGCTTTACTTGTAAACCAGGGAAAAGTAAAGTTTTACCTTTCCCTACTTATGGTGGTCATGCTGATACATGTTTTAAGATTATACACAGTGATGTTTTGGGTATTATTCCTCTCATTTCACATACATAGTATAAATATTTTGTAACGTTCATTGATGACTATAGCCATGTCACATGGATATATTTTATGCGTTCAAAATCTTAGATGTTAACTATTTTTCAAACTTTTGTGGCTTATATCGAGACATAATTTTCCACTTGTATTAAGGTTTTACGATCTGATAATAGTGGCGAATATATATCGTATGAATTTCAAGTCTTTTTGCAACAGAAAGTCATTGTATCTCAACGATCATGTCCTTATACACCTCAACGAAATAGGGTGGATGAACGTAAAAATCATCACTTATTGGATATGGTTTGAACGTTACTCTTGGAGTCTTCCATTCTGCCTAAAATTTTGGGTGGAAACTTTGTCCACTGTAGTCTATCTAATTAATCGTTTTCCTTCTTAACAATTGAATTTTGATAATCCTTACTATCGTCTTTTTGGTATGCCTCCTCATGAGCATCACAAGCTTACAAATCAATCAGTACAATGTGCTTTTATGGGTTATAGCATAGCTCACAAGGGATTTTTATGTTATGATGTTGTTACTAATCGTTTGCGTACTTTTAGAAATGCGATTTTCTTTGATCATGAGTACTATTTTCAACAACATGTTTCCCCTTCTAACGGTGTACTTCTTCCTAGCTTTAATGATATCTCTCCATCAATTAAGCGTTTTAAACCCGATATTGTCTATCAACAACGACGACCCCAATCATCACAAATCCTTCCCAACCCTAATCCGATGCCTACTTCAGTGGATCCTCTGAGAACTTCCCGTACTATTCGTCCTCTCAATAGGTATGGTTTCTCTACCACTTTAGCCAATGCTACAGTTCCTACCTCTTATTCTCAAGTAGCTAAACATACATGTTTGGTGAAAAGCTATACAAGAAGAACTTTAAGCTCTTCAGGAGAATCATACTTGGGATATTGTTCCATTTCCTTCTAGTGTTAAGCCCATTGGTTGTAAATGGGTATATTCCATTAAGATGCAATCTAATGGCTTACTTGACAGATATAAGGCACGATTGGTGGCACTCGGTAATCGACATGAGTATGGCACTCAGTAATCGACATGAGTAGTGGGTCGATTATGAGGAGACATTTTCCACTATAGTAAATATGATGATAGTGCGATTTTTCTTGCTATTGTTGCATCCAAGGACTGGTTATTGCAACAAATGGATGTTAAGAATGCCTTTTTGCATGGGGACCTTAAGGAAGAAATTTTTATGACTCCATCATTAGAGTTGTTATTTTACATCCTCTACTGATGTTTGTAAGCTAAAACGATCACTCTATGGTTTAAAATATGCTTCACATGCTTGGTTTGATAAGTTTCGATCTATGTTTCTTAGCTTCTTCTTTATTCAAAGTCAGTATGATTCCTCTTTGTTTAATACGGATAATAATAGTGCTATTCAAATTGTTGTTAACCTAGTATTTCATGAGCGCACTAAGCACATTGAAGTGCGTTGTCACTCTATGTGGTGTATTGATTGGAAACAAGTGATGTTATTGATCATTGAGGTCAAACTCTTGGATTGGACAAGTAAGGTTATTCGTATATTCAAAATGAAGTTGTGAGCTTACCATAATGAATGAAGTGAATTTCCTTATGATATAGGTTCTTTCTCTAGGGATGTAAGATATAAGGTCTTAAATGCCAACTATGAATTAGAAAGATTTAAGGCTCCATAATGGGCGCCAATTGTTTGAAAAAATGCTAATGTGTTAAGGGTTATAGTGAGATGTTAGAGAGAAGATAATATTCGAATCATTTATTCATCTCATTAATGATATATATATGTATATAAGATATATGTTTCAACGTTACATTAGTAGGTACTCCGTTTAAGTTGTCATTGTCGACTAAACATGGTATCTTACAACAATAACCAATTTACCGAAGTCAGGTAAGTCATTGTCCCAACGATCAGGTCGCTAGAGTTATACATCTCTTGTACGGATGTAGGATATAAACATCGAAAGCTACTAAGTTATTCTATCCTATTATCCATAAGGCCAAGTTAGTAGGTAAATGTAAAGCTTTAAAAGGACTTAAACGATTTGTTGTTCATCAGTGTCAGGTCATTAAGTTTGCACACCCCTTTACACGTAACATATCTAACAAGTTTCATTAGATATAAATTCAAAAGTACATTCAGATAAATTAAATATATATATATATATATATATATATATATAATTTATAATAACGAACTTATATTTACTTCATACATTTTTATTATTAAAAAATATTAAACAATATCTAATTGAATACTTTTCTAATTGAATTATGATCATTTTGATATATTCAATGTTGAATGACGTTACACGGTTAAATATTTGTAGAAATATTATTTTTATTATTATAAATTTTAGGGTGTTATTTTTTATAATTTATCAATATTTTTTAATTATAAAAAAATAATACTCAAAACTTATAAGAGCAAAATAACGCTGAACGATGTTCAATATTAAAATAATAAAAACAACTTTAATTTAATTAAAACAATGTTTAATGTGAAATGATATACTATACGTTTTTTAAATAATAAAAATGTATGAATTGAATGTTATGAAAATATTTAATTTTATAATTATAAATTTTAAATAATTTATTTTTATTATTTGTGTATTTTTTTCAATACTATAATAATTAAAGAGAACGAGTATATCATATTAGAGAACTAAATTTAAATACTTCTGGCCTAATTATATCATTCAGTTTTCTTCCACTTTTCTCTCGCCGAGCCCAATCAACCCTAATATCTTTTTCGATACAGGTAGTATGTATGCATAAATTATTTACTAAAATTTCAGCTCATATTTTATTGAAATTTTGATATTTAATCTTTACCATAATCTTTCTTCTCTTAGCAAATAAAAGTAGGAAAATGTTGTAATGTCTTGAAGAAATAATCACTAAAATGGGAAAAAAAAGTAACCAACTTTTCTTTAAATTTTGTTATAAAGCACTTATATCTATAGTTATAATTAATATAGATTATAATTATACGAAATTTAATTGTAGTTATTAATAGTATTGTGAGACATAAATTATCATTTGTTTTCGAGCCAATACTAGTATACTATATTTAGAGGAAGGGATGATTAGCAAAAGTTGCCTAAAATGGTGGTTTGTTACAGGTAAAGTCAAAACCCCACCCCATAAATTAGATAAACCAAAACAAGTAATCGAACCTCAACGCCAAGCTACTCTCTTTCCTTCCATATGATGCGTTTGGGTTTCATGCCAAAGCGTGCATAATCAATTTCTTTCAACACACAAAAGACAACTCTCTATAGATCTGCCCCTTTCAACGTTCTGACGAATTTGTTTGTCAGAATTTAATAAAAAATCACTTCTATTGATTTCAACCCAATTCATACTAAGTGGGTTTCTAATCTCTGGTTGTGATTGAAACTTAACGGGTAGTCAAGTCCTCTAAGCTATAGAACGCAAGGTATGCGTGTTTAATTGTTTTTGTTCTTAGTGTTGTTCGTTTTGCAGCTTAAATTTTTTTTTTACTGATGATTGAATTTCATTTGCTTATTTTCGTCTCGAGCTAAAATTTGAATTAAGCCACTGAGTTATGCGATCCTTAGATACGTTTCCGAATTTTTAAAGCTTTTACTTTGATTTTCTCGAAATCTTGAAGTTTTGAAGATATTCTTATGAGTTTGATCAGTTTTAGGTTTTGTATTTTAGTTATCCATTTGATAGAAAGTTATGTTTTTTTAATTGGCCAAGGAGGTTTTAGGGTTTGCACTTTGATCTTTTTTCTTATTCTCATGCAGGCTCTGCCTATACCCCGCCCTTAATGTGTTAAAACCGTACATATTCATGTTGTATTTATCAATCTATGAGTGTTTGATTCCTAGACCTTGTGGCTCAGCTTTTGTATTTGTGGAGAAATTAGAGCAAATAATAGATTTCAATATCGTTGTTATCACTTGTTTGATGAATGATTCAATTGCTGGGTCATTTGGGTGAAATGTAAAGGATGGTTTCAGCTACATTAACGAGGATTATGTCACCCTGTTGGCGAGCTTCTTCTGTATTGGGAGAGAATTCCAATAGAGGTGGGGATATGAATGGTCGAGCTGATGGGCTATTATGGTACAAAGATTCAGGGCACCATGTTTCTGGAGAATTCTCAATGGCAGTAGTTCAAGCAAACAATTTACTGGAGGACCATAGCCAACTTGAATCTGGTCCAATGGGCTCAGTCAAATCAGGTCCTCTTGGAACATTTGTTGGAATCTATGATGGTCATGGAGGTCCAGAGGCAGCCCGGTTTGTAAAAGATCGCCTGTTCAAAAATCTACAGAGTAAGCTATTTTTATTTCTCCTGTCTTTACTTTTTCACTTTCTTTTACTTTAATCAGAGGAACGCGTGAGCAGAAGTTGAAATTCTTAGTCTCTCCCCAATAGCTTATTTCCGTTGCAAAATTATGCATCTGCTGCGTGATTTGAGATTTGAAGTTGTTGGGTTTATAAAATTTAAAAGTTTTAGAATTGTAAACACATTGAAAGCATTAAGAAGAATGTTCCCATCAATGTTGTGCATGATAAAAGAAGAAGAAAAATACAGAAGATGAGGGGCACTAGAGAATTTGAACTAAATTGATCGAACGGTAGCAGCGAGATCTAATCTTTTAACCTCTGATCACTTGCTTGCCACGTTTTATCACTTTCTTGGACAAAATTTCCAGTATTTGTTAGTTATAAAACCTACAAGTATTCATAAATCACAAACAAAAGTTTTAGTAATAATTGACAGCAGATAGTGTATTCACCGTTATTATTTTTTATCATTATTTATTGCTTTAGCATGTTGTTTGTTTTGATATTTAGATAGCTAATGTTTACTTTTACTGACTTTACAGCTTGTCAACGTGCAGAATTTGCATCAGAGAATCAGGGAATGTCAGCTGATGTTATCAACAAAGCATTTTTAGAAACTGAAGAGGAATTCCTCTCGCTAGTAAAGAAGCAGTGGTCAATTAAGCCAATGCTTGCTTCTGTTGGTTCATGTTGTTTGGTAGGTGTTGTATGTAGTGGGTTGCTATACATTGCAAATGCAGGGGACTCTCGGGTAGTGTTAGGAAGGCTAGAAAAGACCGCTAAACAGGTTGAAGCTGTTCAATTATCAATTGAGCACAATGCGAGTAGGGAATTTGTCAGAGAAGAATTGCGCTTGTTGCATCCGGATGATCCAAAGATAGTGGTTTTGAAGCACAAGGTGTGGCGCGTGAAGGGTTTGATACAGGTAATATACTAGAAGCTATGTCAAATGTGATCATGACCATCTTTTCATTCTTGCATAACTTCTCTTGTAAGTTGATATATGCTTTGATACTACTAATGTCCGATGTATATTTGCTTTCATTCTTTAACTTTTGGAACGTTTCTTTTTAACGTGTGCAAGAGTGACTACTTCAATTGTCTGCTTCATGTATCTAGAATGTGTTATTTCGATATAGTCTGGTTACTTAATGTTACTGTTAATTGTTTCCTTTCATCTCCCTTCAACTTAAACATTTCATCTCAAATTCCTTACCTTTCAAATTGTTTGAATCTTCTGAAAAGACTAAATTTTCTGTGATACTGAAGGCTTTGTTCATCTTGGCTTGGTTGTTCACTGACCTACCTGATTTGATTGCTACTACAGAAAACCGTTCTTCCATTGTTAATCTTACAGCTCTCTCTATTTTTCTTTTCCTTGCCTATCCTCACACTAAAACTCACATCTTTATGTAGTTTACTTGATGGTTGATGACTTCTAAATATTTTCTTATGGTGTTGCCTTTTGGCTCACATTCTGGGCATCTTTATATACATTTGTAATAAAATATTACTGCTGTCATGCGTGGACTAATCAAGAAATTATTCACCAACATAAAATTCTTCAATGAACAAATTCCTTCCTGTTTTGCAGGTTTCCAGGTCCATTGGTGATGCCTATCTCAAGAAGGCAGAGTTTAATAGGGAACCTCTACTCTCAAAGTTCCGACTACCAGAACCTTTTGACAGACCAATCCTTAAAGCCGAACCAACAATATCAGTACAAAAAGTCTGCCCAGAAGATCAGTTTCTTATATTTGCATCGGATGGTTTATGGGAGCACTTGACTAATCAGGAGGCAGTTGACATTGTTC
Organism: Hippophae rhamnoides; assembly: GCA_033030585.1. NCBI lineage: Eukaryota > Viridiplantae > Streptophyta > Magnoliopsida > Rosales > Elaeagnaceae > Hippophae > Hippophae rhamnoides. The sequence goes on from CM065427.1 coordinate 74,895,837, forward strand.
ACAATTATCCACGTAATGTAGGACATCTAAAAGTTTTGGCATTACTATTTTGTTGTGCTTGTGTTGCCGTTGCTACATTTGATAGTTGTAAACAATTTGATGAAAAGATGTTCATGACATCTATCAGAATGGCAGTTTTTTCTCTTTTTTCTTTTCCTTATTTATATAGACTGAAATAAGAGCCAGTTACAGTGTCCACTTCTCAACTTTTGTTATCCCTCTTACCCATCCCTTTTTCCGTGCTTGTGAGAAGTTTTTACAGTGCTTAAGCATGCCTTATAAATGTTTCTCTTGTAAAAATCAGGCTGTATATATGCCTCTTAAATGAGACTATACTTCCTATTCCCCATTTCACTTATCACAATGCTAATTTGAGTGTCACCAAACCCCTAACAATTAACTTTCATTTTTTTGACAATAATTAACTTGTTCATTTAAATGCTAGTTTATGAGCAAGTTGCTGGTTAACGATCTTTAATCTTTTCCCAATTATGCAGGGTGCTGCAAGGAAACTCGTCAAGACTGCTCTTCATGAAGCTGCAAAGAAGAGAGAAATGAGATACTCTGATTTGAAAAAGATTGATCGAGGGGTGAGGAGACATTTTCATGACGACATAACAGTCATAGTTCTGTTTCTTGACTCACATTTGGTCAGTCGCAACTCCTGGCATGGGCCCTCTCTTTCTATCAAAGCAGGTGGTGGAATCTGTGCAAATACCTAATTCAAAAGGTTCAAACACTACATCACTTTAACCTATTTTCTATGTTTGTTGTAACAAGAATAATTTATTCTCTGTTTTTAAAGAAAAAGGTAGAAGGAAGCTCCTCTTTGTCTGTACCCAACCAAATTCATCAAGCTTTCCCTTTACCTCTTCAATCCCTCCATCCCCCAACCCAAAAAAAATGCCCTTTCTCACTCACATCCATGGATGTCTGTACCCAACCTAATTCATGGACTCCAAGAAACCTAGGTAGAAACCCCCCATTGTTTTAATTTCCCTGCATTATTTTTTATGGAATTCCTTTTTTAGCTTACTGTTTTTCTCGTCTTACCCTCTTTTAGATATGATAAAGTGCTCGGTTTGCAATTCTGTGTCTGTGGAAATACAAGGGTTTAGATGCATTACATTGCTTAATTGTCCCTCTCTTGTTGGTTGAAGAAGGCTGTAAGTGGTGATAGGCATTGTTCATTATTGTTCTCTTCCTCTTTCTATTTCTTTTATCTGGAGGGAATACTGCACCAGCTACTTGGTTATTTTTAATTATGTGATTTATGTGAGACCGAAGCTAGATAATTTATCTTTAGGTTTGAGTTCGTATATTTAATAGTTATGGTCAACAATTTATTTACTACGTTTATTTCTTATTCTTTTCTTCTTCTTTTTCACTAAGAGTTCAAAGTTAGCTTTGGAGTATGTGAGCCAGTTCTCTATTTAGTCAATTAGTGCAACTTTTGTTCAATACAATGTGTAAGTGCATTGAACTTTAATATTTGTTTGCAATCCTTTTTTTTTTCATCGTATATTTCTCTTTCTTTTACATGTTAATTAGTTGAAATTAGTTTCTAATTAAGATATGTATTTGATCATATTGCAGAGATCTGTCCAAGGTAGTGTGAGAAGTACCAAGGGCTTGACCTTTTTGTGGATTGATTTAGATGTGAGTAAGCGGTAGGAAGAAGTGATCAGTGGTTTATTGAGATCTCTTGAGAGGATGACACAAAGATGAAGCAATTAAAAAAGATGCTAAAGGTATCTCTGTGGCTTTGGCTCTTCTGATTGTTACAAGATTTAATGTTTATATCAGCGGACTTGGTGGTGAACAGATTTTTGTTCTATTGTGTTGGATATACCTCTTTTGTTTTGTGTATATATTTTGTGGCCAAGTCTAGAATTAGAAAGAGGAGCATAAATTTTGCCTTTTTCTGATTTGTAAAGTCATGTAATGTAGTAAAAGCATTGTGATTTGAGCATTTGGTACCTTCGATGCCAAATGTGGAAAATATTTCATCTTCATATATAGTTTATCTTCTTTTCTCTAGTGACAATACAATTCGTCGTAATGATTCTGATTTTTGATTAATCAATATAGTGATTTTTTGTTCAATTTGTAAATAACACTTAATGATTTCTATTTTTTTCCCCAAAAACATAAATAACTAAGAAAGTTTTTGGTCAGGGAATCACTATTGTTAATAAAGATTTGACTTTATGATTTATTCAAGGAAATAATAAAATTTTCTTTTGGAAGATTTAGCTGGATTTAGCTCAGAGTTATGGAAAATTTCTTTAGATAAAGTCAAATCTTCATTTGCCATATTTATTTATTTTTGGTATATTATTTATATATTTTATGTGTTGGAACAAATATGTGAAAAACTATGTAAGAACAATATTACCGATAACTTGAAATGAATTGCTTGGGTTGAGTCGCGATGCGCCTCTTTAAGACGTTTTATTCAAACTTGTAAGTAAACACACTGCCATCTCCAGGATAAAATAGCTTTATAATCTTTTTTAAATAACTTCATTTTTTGATGAAGTAGAATACACTTAAATATTTATGTTGCTTGGAAATCTGAGAAAATAATTTTGAATTTTTTTCCTTTGATTTTACTATGAAAAACCAGAAATTGAGGGATATTGCTCCTATTTATAGTTGAAAAAATATGTGAATTAAAATTAAAAATGGGTATCAAATAAATTTAATTAATAAATAATGTTCAAAAATAATAATTATTAAAATAACGATCATAAAAATAACTATTTATTGAGATTATGAAAATCGGTGGGTTAATTTATGAAATCAAATAAATGATAAAAAATATATATTTTTTATTTAAATTCATTTCTAACAACGTCCCCACTTGAATTTTAAATAAAAATAGTTTTTCCTTTCGAGGTTTTTGAAAATCTTTGTAATTTATTCGTGTGATTGGTGAATTTATTCTTCAATTTAAATGGAAACTTTGTTCATAGTAGTCAACATCATTTGATTCTATAACTATGATTATTTAAGCCATAGAATTTATAAGCTTTACTATTCACAACATATCCTATGAATACACATTCGTATGTTCTACAAGTAAGTTTTATTTCTTTTAAGTATGAGGGATCCTAACATAGACTGAACAATCTCAAGTTTTAAAATAAGTTAAGTTTCTTATTTTTTCAACATTTCAAATGGTCAAATTTTACTAGTAGATTTAGGCATTCTATTTAGCACATAGCAAACAATTAATAAAATTTCTCCCCACCAATGGGAAGCAACACCAGAGTTTAATAAAATTGCAACAACTAATTTAGTAAAAGTTATATTTTTTTTCAGCTTTGCCATTCATTTCAGGAGAATAAGGTGCAGTTTTTTCATGAATGATTCCATGAGTTTTATAAAAATCATTGAAGATATTAGAATCATACCCAGTGCCTGTATTACTTTGAAACCTTTTATTTTCCTATTAAGTTGATTTTCAATCTCAGTCATAAATATTTTAAACATATCAAACGCTTCACTTTTATTTTTCATTAGATATACATAAGTATAATCTGAACAATCATATATAAAAGTTATAAAATAGAGTTTTCCATTTCTTGTTAAATTTTCATCAAGTTCACATATGTGAGAATGTATTAAGTCTATAGGTTAAGATTCTATAACTATTGACTTATGTGATTTTTTTGTTATTTTAGCTTGACTACAAAATTTATATTTTCCAAAATCATTCAAAGATAGTTTAGGAATTAGTTCTAAGCTAATCATGTTCTTGATTATGCGTTTATTAACATGACAAAGTCTAGTATGCCAAATATTAAAAGAACTCAACATTCAATTTAAACATGCCATTAATGGCGTACCATTTCCCAAAAAATATTATTTTTAGTTATTGTATATAAATCAGCCCCTATAGTTTGAGTAAACCCAGCTTTGTAAAAAAGATATCGTGAAACTAAGTTCTTTCTCATCTCTGGAGTATACAAGACATCTTTCAAGATGATAGTCTTTCCAGAGGTAAACTTTAATTCCACCTATAAAGTACTCAACTTTGGTGGGTGAGAGTCACCAACTGACACTTTCTTATCCTCAAACTTAGAGTAGGACTTGAACATGTCTCGATTATAGCGAACATGGCGAGAAGTACCAATGTCCACCCACCACTCCTCAGATCCATCAACAAAATTGATTTTAGATATCATAGCAATACGTTGATCTTCGGTAAGGTTCGCCTGCAGGGCAGGACGATTCCTGTTCCGACAATTCCTAGCCAAGTGGCCAAGTCTGTTACAACTATAACACACGAATGTGTTATTCCTTAAGAGGGGTTAAGGTCCATTCTAGGGAGGATAGTTTTTGTTTCTATTTTGGTGGTTATAAGACTTTCTAAAAAAAATTCCTTAGTTTTATGTCTAAGTGTATTCTTAAAGTCTTTCTAAGTATGGGATAATTTATCTATAATAACAACTACTTGAAATTGTTCAATTAAAGTCATACCTTCAGAAGTTATTTCGTGTGCTATCTTCTGCAGTTTGTGTGATTGAGCTTTCACAGATTTGTCATCAATCATTTGATACTTCATGTATCTACTGACATCATACTTTTTAGTTCTAGCTTTCTCAGTATCATACTTCTTTTGAAGTGCTTCCTAAATTTTCTTAGCAGACGATATTAGAGTTATAATAATCATACAAGTCATCAACTAATCCATTAAGAATAAAAAAAATTGCATAGAAAATAATTTTCTATCAAGGTGTTTAAATCCTTTATTGTAGCTTCAGTGTGAAAATTAGGTAGTGTTGGTTTTTCAATAATAAAAATAAAAGCGATATTTTACATGGTTAAGAAGAATAACAATTTTTTTTGTCTCCATTTTTAAAGTGTAGTTCTTCAAAACGAAATGGTTTGTTAAGATCAGCAGTTAACATTTCAGTAGACATGGAAGATAGAATTCGTCTTAAAATTGTTGGAACAAATATGTGAAAAACTATGTAAGAACAATATTACCGATAACTTGAAATGAATTGCTTGGGTTGAGTCGCGGACTAGGTCGCTCTCTTTAAGATGTTTCGCGGTTCTGCCCAAACTTGTGCAAGCAAACACAACCTCGTCGTTCCCAGGATAAAACAGCCCAGAATCTTTTTTTTTTCTCGAAACTTCACTGCACTGATGAAGTCCGGAATACTACACCTCTTAAATATTTATGTTGTTCGGAATTCTGAGAAAATAATTCTGAATTTTCTTTCCTTTGATTTTGCTATGAAAAACCATAGAACTATTTTTAAGTTGTTAAATTATGTTCTAAACTGAGAGATATTGCCCATATTTATAGTTGAAAAAATATGTGTAACGGTCATATAATTATGAAAATGACGGACACATAATTATGAAAATAAGTCATAAAAGTAACGGTCGCATAATCATGAAAATAACGGTAAAAAATAACGGACACATAATTATGAAAATAATGGTCATAAAAGTAACGGTCACATAATTATGAAAATAACGATCATAAAAATAACGACCATATAATTATGAAAATGACGGACACATAATTATGAAAATAATAGTCATAAAAGTAACGGTCGCATAATCATGAAAATAACGGTAAAAAATAACGGACACATAATTATGAAAATAATGGTCATAAAAGTAACGGTCACATAATTATGAAAATAACGATCATAAAAATAACGACCATATAATTATGAAAATGACGGACACATAATTATGAAAATAATAGTCATAAAAATGTGATCAATAATCATGAAAATAACGGTAAAAAATAACGGACACATAATTATGAAAATAATGGTCATAAAAGTAACAGTCACATAATTATGAAAATAACGATCATAAAAATAACGACCATATAATTATGAAAATGACATTTACATAATTTATGTAATAACGGTTATAAAATAATAAAAAATATTTTTTATTTAAATTCATTTCTAACATTATGTTTTTAATTATTTTTTTAATTATTTTTTAAAGTAGGAAACATGTTTGGTGATAAAAAAATTAATTAAATTTTTTTTCTTTTTAAAACTTATGAATGCTTTCATATTTTTGCATTTATTTTATGAATTAATATTTTAATAATTTTAAATTTTATTTTAAATTTTTTAATATAAAAATTTTAATATTTTTTTAATAGTTTCGTTCATTTTTTCACTATTACAAAACCGATTTATTTCATTGATTCAAGAAGACATACAATAAGCGCAAATAAAAATATATTTGTATTTGTTTATCTTTTATTTTTAACAATATATATTTTTAAATATTCTTAAGTTTAAAATCTTAAGTAAAATCTTATTCTTTATATTTTAATATATTTATTTTAATTTTAATTTTTAACATTTATATATATATATATATATATGATATTGATATTTATTAAATAACTTTTATTATAAGTTAAGATATATAACTTTATATCTTTCTATTAACATAACATAAAAAAAATTAATTGAGAAGAGCCTACCATAATTTCTAATATTTTATTATGATATATTTTTACTCTTAAATATTTAAATATAATTTTTTATTTTATATAAAATATATATATATATTTCAACTCCTTCAAATTATTTTTATAAACGTACCCTCGTATGCCCCAACTATTTCATGTTATACGATATTGATCAATCATGTATTCACGTTATATGTTACTTATTAGTCTATTACAATCAAATGTTAGGAATACATTTTTTTTAATTATTTTTATTTTTATTAAATAAATAAAATATTACGTGTCAAATTTGAATTTAAGTTTATGATATTAAAAATCTTTAAAAAAAAAAAATACTAAAGTTTTATTTTTATTAAATAAATAAAATATTATATGAATAAAATGCAAACTTTTACCGATATAATGACGTTAGAAATCATATCATCTGAATCACAGATAAATCTCATACAATTAAATACCCAACTATTTTATAATAATAATGCATAATTAAAAATCATTTACATATTAGCCTTGTCAGTGACCCAAATGGGATAAGAGAGTGCATAAATCCTTTCCCATTTCTCGTATTTTATTTAAAATTTATCTTCTATTTTTAGAAGAATAAAAATTTAAGTAGTATATTAAATACTATTGTTAAAGTTTTTTAATATATTTTTACTCTAAAGTAAAAACTACTTAAAAAAATAACAAGTCAATGATAAATATTTTATGATAAAAGTAAAAAGAAAATTTATAGCTACTAAATAATTAAAAAAATAAATAATATTTATATAATAAAAAAAATATAACAATAAGTACACAATTTTAACAATTTTGATTAAATTATAAATACTTATAACATTTTACAATTTTAAAATTTAAGTAAATTAATTATTATATATATAAAAATGAATAAAAAGATAACTAAAAATATAAAATAAAATATACGTAATATATTACATAAAAATAATTTTTGTTTCAATATAACTAAATTCATAAAAAAATAGAAAATATAAATAAATATACATATTTATTTAAAATAAAATATATAGTTTTGAGTAATGGAACGAAAAATGTCATCACCGTTTTTACCCAACTTCGTATGTTAAAATGTGGATTCCATTCTCCATTTGTTGTCTGACCTAGGTTGTTGTTGTAATATAATGGTAAATATTTTTGCTTATAATGCGGATGATCCAAGTTCGATCTCTAACAACGGTGTCAAAAATTTAATACAACCTAAAATGATACTTCAAAAATTAAAATTATTTTAATAAAGAATATGTACGTAGTAATATTGTTCAAGTATATGATCAATAACTATTCTACTTCTAATTACTAATTTGTTAGGGGGAATAATTTAAGTTAACAATATAAGGTTTTGAGTTGATTGTGAAAAAAGATTAAAAAAACATAAAAATAATGAAAACACAATTTTTGAGAAAAGATAATAAAAGATATGTGATCAATTTATGGATCAAATTCATAATGTAATTAAAATAATTAAAATTAGTTTATGAAATCCTAAATCAAATTCATAATGTAAAATTTTTATTGAATTCTTAATAACTTTAAAATTCTAGTTACACTTAAGAACTCATTTCTTTTAGTGTAATTAATTAACAATTTAATTATTAATTAACTTAAATTCTAAACAAATAAGAATTATATTTAATTCATTTATCAAATTATGGTATAGAAATATAATAACTAATTTAGTGAAGATTAAATCCGCTAATAACTTTTAGCGTAAATATTTAATCATATTTGTAATAAAAATCACAACGTGTTATTTTGTATATGAATATTAACAATTATAAATCAATGTCTTAAATTAACAATAAATATATTCATGTTATAAATTAATTGATTACTTTAATTTAAACATACATATTTTTGACATATAAACATATAATTGAACACATCAAGAATTTGTTAAATTAAAAATAAAATAATATCTGATTATATTAAATTAATTAAATCATAGTATCAAAATAAATTAATTAAGTAAATATAGAATTTATCGAATCTATAAAATAATTAAATAATTCATAATAAAAAAAAAGACAAAAATATGATTTTATTGATTAACAATTGAAGCTAAATGAATTAAATGTGCAAATATTTATTCTTTTGCTTGAATCTCCGTTCAAAAATATTAGCACTAAATCTAAATTTTCTCTCAATTTGTATGTAATTTTATTAACGTGTTTTTAGAAAGTGCTTTTTAGGTATTTATATGAAAAAATTAAGATTTTTGACTCCGATTAAATCGAGATTGTTGGATAAAAATTAGATGCAGAGTCACTTGCCACACGTCATGAAAAGAAAAAAAGTAAGTAAAATAATCAAAATGCATTTAGAACTTGTTTAGCAAGCCAAACAGATGGCGCAAGTAGTGATACGGTTCACGTGCCTGGCATGGCGCTTTGGTAGCTTGCAATGCATTACACGCATGGCTTGGGCGAGTTTCAGCGAGAGTGAGGCACGAAATGGACTTTGATGAATGATGTGGTGCCACGTATCATAACGATATGGCTTACAAATGGCACGCAAAGAAAACAGAACTTGACTTTTGTATAAACATTAACGGACTTTTCAAAGTAAATCCACCTAATCTAAAAAGTTCATAAAAAATAACAAAAAATCCAAAAATAATAATCTATATCTTAATAAATATAAAATAAAATTTTGAAAAAAATTATAACAATAAAATATGTATAAATGTAAAAGAATTTTTATCTAAAAATATATAAAATAACATTTATCATTGTACACGATCTTATATAACCCTAACAATTACTAAGATAAATAATATAAGGGCATTAGATTTTTTAATAATCTCTCGTCCTCAGACACATATATATTCAAAAGTAGCATTGTGCCAAACTGAAAACTTATAAATTACCCATAAAATAAAGAGCGTATCATATTCTTTTGAGAACTTCTACATGTTTAACATGGGATTTTATGTTGAGTTAAGAATTGAATTAACAAATTTGTGCTTTTTTTCTCAATATTAAGTACACTTTTTTTTTAAATTTAACATATTTAGTTCAAATTTAAAAACACCCTTTTATATATTAAACTTTTAATTATACAACTAAATTCACTACTAATCCCTAATAAAAAAATAATTTCATTTTCTTCCAACATTAAAAATATATATTTATTTACTTTACAAAAAAAATTAACATTTTTTTAATAGATTTTAAAAATAAAACTTTATATATAAAAAAGATTATCATACAATTAAACTATTTAAAAATTAGATTAAATCGAACTATAACAATTAAAATTAATGTGTTTAAAAATTTTATTTTTACATTATTTAATCCTTTAACTTTTAAAATTTAACATATACAATCTATTATATTTAAATTTAGACTAAAAGTAAAATTTAAAAATATAAGACATAACATTTAAAAAAAAATTAAGAAACCAAAATCGGATAAAGTATAAAGAACGACAATGTCAACCTACATATTTTAAGCACGTTTAATTAACATTAAAAATAATTAAATTAGCCGCAATAATTACCTTTCATTTGTTTACTTATAAAATAAGTACTTAAAGAATTAGCACCACAAGTTACTAAGTTACCCTTAAGACAGTACAAAATTAAATTCCTACATAGAAATACAAAACTTACCTTCCTATATTAACCTTTTAAAAAATAATTATTATTACAATAACAAGACAATTTAGTAAAAGTACAATCAAAAGCAATTAAATTTCAATTCGCTTTTCGAATTATCTCAATTTTCAATTTTCAATTCACTTTTTACTATTCCTTTCAAAGAAGAGGATGTTACTCTATTTGCTGAGTAGTTCCAACCCAGTACTAGGCAACTAAATTATTGCTCACATCGTCCAATTTACACTGAATACATGCGAATTTCCAAAGGGATTTATAGCAAAAAATTACCTAAATGAAAGTATTGATATGTATAGGGAAGCTCTTCATCTATATGCATCTCATTGCCCCCTGTTTCAAAATAAATTAATTGTTTTAAGAATAAATACAGTGAGACCGTTAAGAAGGCGGTGTTACTACCACCAAATGAGACAATTCATGTTTAAATCACCATAAATGATAAGTTAACTCCCGTCAAAATCTTTTCTCCTCTGATATTTGAGGAATGCTCCCCCAGTGTGTGAAAAACAAAGGATCATTATTCTTTGCCCTTCGTGTGAGACTGGCCATCTCAATGTTGGAAGATGGTCATTAAGACATATAACACTCAAAAAACCGAAGCTCAGGATGGATCATGTATATCTTGGAGAATGCAAAGAGCATAATTTGTCACTACTTCAGCAATACTTTCCATATCTTGCCCAAATATACCACCAAGGACCAAAAAGTAAGTCCAGCTGAAATATAAAGCAAAAGAATGCCCAATCCTACCAAAACCGCAGGTGCTCCAAGACTACTCAATTGAGAGGAGGGGGAAAAAAACAGTACCATCAGATGACTAAAATATGTCACCGACAAATATGCTAAAGAGAACACATAATCTTTACTGGCAATAAGAAAGAAAATTGTATTCTATAAAATCAAAGGAATGAGGCACTGAACCTGCTATCTCGTGTTGCAAGGAGAATAGTTAGAGCAGTCATCTGTGTGGCCGTTTTCCACTTTCCCAAGTTATTCACAGCCACAGCCTGGAATAGCAGCCTATTAGTTTACTTACAACGTATGTAATGTTTACTCTTTTAAGTTTCTAAGATGAAAGAGCAGTTAATTGAGTTATGACTTGAGGGGATATCAAACCTCCAAAAGCTTGCTATTCTGAGAAGCAGCCCATTCTCTAACAGCAGACATTGTTATCTACACATAAGTTGCAAACAGATTTGTAAGAAAGTTTTGAAGAATTCCAGTGAAATCCATAGTTCAGCAATGATAACTATCACCAACCAAGGAGATAACGGAAGAAAAGTGATATACCGATGCAGAGATCAGTCAGTCAATTAGGTTTTATGATGCATCAGACAAGCATTTTTGACCAAGAGGACAAAAATGAGGATGATATAAATCACCTCATCAATGACTAGCAAGATATAAAAAATAAAAAAGAAGAAGAAAGATACAAGAAAACAAATATAGCTACATTACCTCTCTACCGATGATAATAAGTGAAGGTACAGTGAGTAGCCATGGTACTTGACCAAATATAGCGACATCCAGAGGTTTGGTACATAACAAGACCAATGTCGCAGCAACCATGAGCTACATCAAGCAAGCATGACAAACAAATTACGACTGGCAAGGTTTAACAACTAAGTAAACATAGAATGACTGCAGGGAAGTCCGTTACTTTGAGTCAAGTGGGTCAAAATAAGAGTTAAAAGTTATTTGAGAAGAAATAGCACACCTTATCAGCAACAGGATCTAAAAAGGCACCGAAAGCAGATCCTAATTTCATCTGAAATTTATGATATCCATAAGAAATCAATATGATGTAGCAAAGATAATAAATATTAACTATGAATGTCCACAAGTTATTTACTCAAAAGGAATCTAACGGACAAAGAAACTGGATACCTTCCGGGCAATATATCCATCAAGCCAATCAGTAATTGCTGCAGCAATGAAAATGCTTGTTGTAGCAGCTGCTCCCCAGCTACTATCTGTATAAAAAGCTGGAATGAAAGGCCCGCGAGTTAGTCAACTAAATCTAAGAGCTTTATAATAACCTTGCTGTTAGTAAGCTACTCATAAAAAGAAAGAAGAAGTTCTACAGTCATTCAAAGTGGCAAAAAAACGTCTAAATTATAAAAGAAATAAATCGGCAACGATACAAAGATGCAAAATTATAATTAATGCAATTGATTATTAGCCAAAATGACATAAAATTCAAAACTTGTATTAATGATAGCATCATCAAATATTTCGCAAAGCACCGATCTATGTTTGTTCCTCAAAACAACCGTCAAATTATGCAACACTGACTCAAACTTTTAAACATCGCCGGCATAAATACTTATGAGTCAGAGGCGAAAGCATGAATACTTATTGTACATACAAATCTCAGATACACATCACAAGATCTTTGAATCAAAATCAATAAGATACATAATCAATATCAACAATACTAACCCAATTTCAACAAATTCAAATCCCGACAAAAACAAAAGAAAATATAGAAAATGAGGGGAAATCGAACATACTACAAACGAGAAGAGGCACAGAAGCAACTCGACCAAGAGTTAAGATGGTGGGCAATGTGAGTAATTTAGAGGACTGATTTCTCTGCTTATGTTGATGTTGGTCTTCATTCTCAGAACCCATATCGGCCAAAATCCCACCTTTCAAATCAGAAGAAGGCCCACTATATTCAGACAAGCCTAACCCACCTTCGGGGCGACTGCTAAACCTACAAGAAGAGGAAGAAGAAGAAGAGAGGGATTTGACATGGCCATGAAATGGAAACCCTAGATTTTGGAGATGATCAGAAGGCGGGCAAGGGGTTACCCTCCAACCATCTTGGTCTTTGGAAAAAACAGGTGAATAATCTCTGGTACGGAAGTGGTTGTGAAGGGTATTGTTAATATTTATAGGGGAAAAGGAGAAATTAGGTTTAGAGTGTAATGGTCTGAGAATGGGGAGAGAAGAGGTCTGTGGAGGAGAGCTGGAGGAGATGGTTCGAACCCAAATCCATATCGGAGTGTATTTAGAAGTCGCCGTACTAAGCTTCACAAAGAGGTCTGACATTGTGTGGGCTCAACTCAATTTCGTACTTCATCAAACCATCGTTTTATGTCTGGATTCGGTGTAACCTCCCGTCATGGCATCTCTCTCATCTCGTCTTGGTATGCCTTTGCCCCTGCTTTTGATGCAATCTCTCTCTCGGTGTGAATGCTTATTATTAAGGCTCAAAAATTTTGGACACAATTTGTACAAATATCTTTGTATAAATTTTTTAAAATAAAAAATTAAAAGATAATACTTTATATAAGTTACCACTGTATTATATAATTTTATTATTAAAAATTATTTCATATTTAATATTTTTAATTAAATTAATTATTTAATATTAAATTTCATTATTAAATCGTTATAAATTTTTAAAATATTATTTTTATAATTTTTCAATAAAAAACCCATAAATCTAAATATAATAACTATATTCTTTATTCTCACGGTTTTTTAAATTCTTCTATCAAAGTATTAAGTAAGATTAATAAAAATTATAAATTTTTAAAAAATATTATAATCAAATAATAATAGAAGATATATAATTAAGTATTTTCTAAAATTAAAAATATTAAAAGATTATGTACTAATTTTTCTTATTATTAATTTATTATTAAATAATGCTAAAAATATTATTAAAAATATGATATATTTTTTTAATTTTTTAATTTTTTAACATCATTTTAATTTAACATCATTTTAATTTTAATTAGAAAATTAATTACTATTGAACATTTATTATTTTAAGGTTTCAATAAAATTCTATTTTTTAATTCTAAATCTTTTTTATACCGATGATATATACGAGCATTTAAAGTGGTCAATTTTTTTTAAATAATAAAAATAATATTTTAAAATTTATAAACATAAATATAATATTATTTATTATCAATTTATATTTTTTATTAAAAAAATTATATTACATCCTTTCACGTCAATTAAACATCGTTCAATATAATTTAAATGTTATTTTTATTGTTATAAGTTTTAGATATTATTTTTTATTATTTCAATTTTTTCATTCAAATTTACTAAAAGTGGTAAAACTTATTTTTATGTATCTTACATTTTTTTGGGATATAAAATGAAAGATTTTATTCAAACGTTTGAAATAAAACAAAAATATAGATTAAAAACCATATTTTCAAATACAATAAAAATTCAGCTGATGAATTAAGATTAAACGAAAATTATACTTTATCTATGAGGTAATATTTTAGAACCTTCTTTATACACTGTATATTCGTTATTGTCCTAGTGCTTGAATGAATTGTACAATGATTTTTCAAAAAATACAAAAATATAATATTTGTAGTAACTCTTTGATATAATAAAAGTGAAATCTTCGTTTCGTATCCAACTATTTATTTATAAAAATATTATTTTTTTATTAGGTTCACTTGTATATTTGTATAATGTTATTAATATCATCAATATAATCATAAATAGTATTAAAATAACTTTACCTTAATCTCACCCAACCAAAAATTATATCTTCATGATCAAAATCATCATCCACACCTTTCTGCATTCCATTACACCTTTAATTGAGAATTAGTTCAAGATGAGAAAACAAACTATAAAAAATTTCAAAGAAAATTACAAACAAAAAGTAGGTGAAAAACTTTAGAAGTATGTGATAATTTTGGAAGTAAAAATTTTACTATCAAACTGTTATAGACCTTCATGTAAAGAGGAGAAGTATCCATAGTTTTGGAAAAAAAATATTTATGTTTGTTTATTATTATTATTTTGATATAAAAGTAAGATAAGTAACAAATATGAGTTACAATTTATTTATTTTTATTACAATAAAGAATTAATTATAAAATTAAGAATAACATTCACCCCGACATTTTAAAAATCTATAAAGAGATACACTTAGTCATGTAAGTTTCATGATTGTGACAGATTAATCTAAAATACAATTGCATATAACCAATGCATCCTTAAAACTCTAATAATGAAAAGCATGATGTTATTTTAACACTTGCTTGCAAAGGTTGGAAATCCAACATCAAAACAAGTAAAAAATCAATAACAAAATGCAACTCACAAAATAAAAATTTTAAAAACATATAGTTATTGGATAACAACTTTACGACAAATAATTTAATCCAAAATCTGATTACTTTTTATTAAAAAGAAAGACAAAAAAAAATTACAAATTTATTATTACACACAAATTAAAAGAAAAAATTCAAAATAAACACCTAGATATATAATCCAGAGAGCTTTCTAGGGTATATCCAAACATATTATATATGTTGGGAGAGAAAGATAAAAAAGAACCTAGGTTTAGGATATCAAAAACCCTGCAACAAAATATTAAATTTAACGTGATGAATAGTATTACGTTGAATTCAATGCGATATTATTTATCGTATAAATATTGTTCATGATTTTTATTTTTTAAAGAAAAAATTTAATTTTTATTATATATAAGAAATTAAAATTATCTATATGATATAAAATTTAATAAAAATAAATAAATATAATTTTTGATATAACAAAATAAATATTCTATTTTATAAAAAAAAATATTTTTTAATATAATATTTAGTATAATTGATGAAAGAATATAAATTTTTTGATATAATTTTTGATACAAACAATAAGATTTAATATAAAACAGGATCAAAGTGTTAGATATTATTGTTATAAAGCTCCTTAATTTAAGTAGCAAATTAAGGAGTAAAACATGGAACAAAACAAGGAGTAAAACATTGAGCAAAACATGGAACAAAACAAGGAGTAAAACATGGAGCTTAATTTTAGGAGCAATTCAAGGAACCATTAATTTAAGGAGTAATTCAAGGAATGAATTTTCCTATAAATAGATGTGTAATTGTAATGAATTAACCATCCAAAGTGTTCATTCCAATTGAAAGAAAAGCTTAGAGAAAAAAGCTTTTGTGAGAGAAAATTGAGAGTAATTTTCTTGGGTGTAATTGGGTTGTGAGTTGTGAGTGTTGTAACAACTTGTGTAATTTCTCCTTTCGTAAAAAGATCTGCAGGTCAGGAGGCGTAAGCGAAGATTATTAACTCCGTTATCAAATCTTACGTGTTATTGTTTCTATTCTTGCTTTCTCATAAATCTAGCTTATCGGAAATTTGCGTTATTTCCAACACAAAGATGATGTTTGAGGAAGAAAAAAAAAAGCAAATAGAGTCTCCAAAGATATTTTTGGTAATTATTATGTTAACTTCAAACAGTTTAGTTACGGGTTGAAATAAATCAATAATGAAAAAAAAAAGTTGATCGTTATTATTTTGTCTATCGACTCGTGAGTCGTGGCATTGAGGATATTTTTCACCAACGCAACGCATTTGATTTGCTCGTTGTTACGCCTACTAAATGGAGTGCATGAGCTGTCCATTATTGATTTCTCAACTCGATCAGCCAAATTGATGTAAAAAGGCAGATTACTCAAAGTGCTTTTTGTTTATATAATCACAAAAACAAAATCCAGTTATTGTTTCCACCGACAACTTCGTTTTTACTTTTTATGAGTTTTTTTTTTTACATTAACACAATGTATATTATTATTATTATTATCATAATAATATTTTATTAATAATATTAAAATATAATTAATAATATTTAATGTAATTAAATCTAACCTATATCTACTTAAAATATTAACTGAATTAAATTAAAAATTAAAATACATCAATAAAATATTAGTTAACCAACTTATTTACGTAAGTTTATTAAATTGAATATGAAATTTAAATCTAATTTAAATAATTTTATTTTATATTAATATTAAATTAATAAATAAAATTTATTATTTAATCAATAATATATTTTTTTATAATTAAAAAATTATATATTAATATTTACATTATAATTATAATTAAACGTCAATTTTTAATTACATAATAAATTTTAAAAATTAATAAATTTTTTGGAATAAAAAATAATTTAAATTTTTTATCGACTATAATAATTAAAAAAAAACTAACATAAAGGAATAATAATATAAGTTGTTTCACACTTTAAAATAATATAAAATTTAACTAAAATTAAATTATTAAAAAATATATGGTATATGAACTATAAATATATGAAATTAAAAATAATTGTACATTTATAATATATAGGTCGATTTTCTTAAGTACACATTTGTAAAATTCAAAACCTTAACGTTAAAATTTGTCTTTTTTTGCATTTTCAAAACCAACATATTTAGACATATAAAACATAAAATTTAATTAGATTTAAAGCAATATATACTAGTTTATCGATTATTATGTCCATAATTATATGTAATTAATATTATATATAAAAATATATATTTTATATATTTTTACTACTATAAAAACAAAACTTATTGTAATAATATAATTGTTACTATTTTCTTTTTCTTCGTGAACAGAGATGTACACATTTGTTTTCATAAGAAATGATATTTTTTCTTTCAAAAAATTAAATTACTTTTAAAAACATTAAAATAATAATAAAAAATACTCTTAAATTTTATAATTATAAAAATAATATTTTTTTTATATACAACTCATGTATATTTACTATTATAAAAAAATATATCACATTATTTGAAATTAAACGTGACCCAAATAAATTCGTTTAATATTATTAAGTTATTATTTTTATGGTAATAAATTTTAAAAATATTATTTTTATAATTTTTAATAATATTTTATTAATTAAATAAATTATTATAAATCATAGAATCTATTAAAAAACACAAATAATTAGTAAACATACTGATGCACAATGTTCTTAATCATTTGTGAGGAAAACTAAAATACTCCCCTCTTTATGACATTTATTTTGTTGATGCATATTGTTTTTCATGTCCTCAATTAATTATATTATTTTTGACATTTAACGAAATATACTCTCTGCCTCAAGATCGAAAGATTGCAAAAATATAATATAATGTTTGAACAAATTTATTGAAGTCTATGCTATGAATATACTAATATGGAAAATATTAAAAAAATATAAATTTATATTTTATTTTATACTTATATTATTTAAAAAATAATATATAATAAAATTATCTTAAAAAATAAAAATGAGATTTATTTTTTAAATAATTATGTAATATAATATAAATAATGTAAGTGTAAAAGTGGTTGATTTCTCAGTTAAGCTAAATTGCATGTTAAATCTTGGGACGATTAATGAGATTTGAAGTTAAACTTCTTTATTGGGTATAAAACTCCGTGCTAAGGAAAAACGGCAAATGTAATATTATAGATACGTAAATAATTATTTATTAAATATAGCTATATATATTTATAAAAAGGAAAAACTTTTGTAGTTGTTGTATAGTTAGGTAGTGTAAGATAATAATTTTAAGAATATATAATGAATAATATTATAAAGATATAAATTTTTATTATGATTAAATTTTTTATTAATGATAATTTTATTTAATAGTAATGATATTAAAATATAATTAATTATAAAAATAAAATAAATATTAATAATAATAAAAATAAAAATTATTATGATAAATAATTATAATTTTATTTATTAATGATATTATAATATAATTTAATTTTAAATAATAAAATTATTATTTTATATTATCATTAAACAATAAATGTAGGATTGTTAACATGGATTATTCATTATTTTTAAAATAAATAAATTATTAAATATTTTTAAAAAATATTACAGTATTATTATAATAAAAAAAAATTTAATGATAATTTTATTTATTAATAATGATATTATAATGTAATTAATTTTAAAAATATAATAAATATTTTATATATTTTTAGTATATTAATAATAAAATTGATTATGAAAATTTAAATTCTATTAATATAAAATAACATACTCGACGTTAATGAATAATTTCTCATCCACATGAGCATTTTCCAAATAATGCTACGCTAATCTCGCTCTTTTGCATGTGATTTTGTTCTGCTCATTACTCTTCTTCTGTCTACTAAATTACTACAGCAAAACAATAGCCCACATCTTTCTCAATATATCTACAGAGACAAAGTGAGAGATTTGAGCGTGAGAAGACGAAATTCACTTGCAGATAAAAGAAAAGTGGGCGAGTCCAACTGAATCTTAGCTGTTCTCGACCGCCTAATCCGATCATAAATGAAAGCTTCGCTTAATCAGCTCATCGCCGTCGAGCATAAGAGGTACTCTTTCTCCATTCGACTTACTTCCTTTCTCAAACCCTTGACTCCCTCTTTCTCTTTGATCCGTCAAGTTTCAGTTCCTTTTTGGATTAGTTTCTTTGACTGAATGGTCGATCGATACAGTAGTTTGGGTTTCGATTCAGCGCTGATTGAGTCTGAGCGACTTGGTTCGACTCTTTGAATTGTCGGTACTACTTTGAATTGATTGAAATTTCGTAGGATTTGGGAGTTCGGTGTTTTTTTTTTGGTTCTCTGAAGAGTTAGTGTGAATGTGGTGTGGCTTGTAGTATACTGACTTTACTATGACAATGCTGAGAGCTGTGAAATGTATAGCCGAGGTTTTGGCAGATTGTATTAATATTGTTGTCAAGCCTGAGTCGGCAATCTATGGAGACCGATTGAAGGTACCACATGTTATTCGGATTTGTTGAATTGAAATCCCATTTTTTAATTAGATCGTTTCGCGCGGGCCCGCGTTTGGGTTGCTTGTACTGTTGGTCGTGATTGTGAACTTGCTTTGAGCATCAATAGATTAAGAAAAAGTTTGTGTCGACTAGGAAACTAATGGACTTTTATGCTGTGTGCAGGGACGCTTATGGTTTTGCTGTGAGACCTCAGCACGTACAGAGATACCAGGAATATGCTTACATCTATGAGGTTTTCTTCTACCTGTCTTCCTTTTCTTTGTATATTTCACGCATGTCTTCATTTGTATGCTGGGAATGTACTGTGAGATTGATAAAGAAGGGTAGATGTTCTGTTTTTTATGCTTACTGATGTATGATTTTGTTAAAAAAAACCGTAAACACTTGATAGTTAAAGAGTTAAGAGAGATTGTCCGGTTCCATGGCTTATGTTTCTGATTTTGGTGACGTGAAATGGAAATTTTAAGATTCAACTTTTGATCCTTGTGCTTTAACACTTCAGGAAGAAGAGGAGGAAAGATCAGACAGGTGGAAAGCTTTTCTCGAAAGACAAGCAAACTATGTTCAATTTCTTGTTAATGGGGTTTCTGGCAAAGAAAATAAAACTCCCTTGCATACTGAAGCTTCTGGACAAAAAGTAGATGCTAATTTGGAGAAAGAAGTTGAAGGAGATAATTCTAGTGAGCAGAAGCCCTGTTCCAATGATTCAACTGTGAATGCTTGTAGTCAGGAGGAATCAGCCACTGAAGAGACAAAAGCTCATGGAATCCAAATATGGACCGAGATCAGACCAACCCTTCGAGCTATTGAGGACATGATGAGTGTTCGTGTAAAAAAGAAAAGCAACTTTTCAAGAGAAGAAAATGGCACGAGAATTAGAACGTCACTTCTTACCACTGAAGAGGCTGGATCCTTGGAAAGAGTGTCTGAGGAGGATTCTGATGATGAGTTCTATGATGTGGAGAGATCAGATCCGATTCATGATGTCCCTTCAAGTGAAGGTGTCAATGCTCCTGCTGCAGGTGTTTCTTCTATGCTACCTACAGAACTTGTATTTCCTTGGAAAGAAGAGTTGGAGGTTCTTGTTCGTGGGGGTGTGCCTATGGCTCTTCGAGGAGAGGTGCATTTTACATTCTTGAGCTATCTTTATAACACAAATTATTATTGGTTCAATAGTCCTTCTATTCCAAAATTCCAGCTATGGCAAGCCTTTGTTGGTGTGAAGGCACGCCGTGTGGAGAAGTATTACCAAGATCTGCTAACAAAAAACAATTCTAGCAATATTGTGGAAAAATGTTGCTCAGTCTTGGACAATAATTCCAAAGGTTCAGTTATAGATTCTATAAATTTACCTGAGAAATGGAAAGGGCAAATTGAGAAGGTTATTGATTTCATCCATTTTTTCCCTCCATACATCAATATAAGTTTGAGATTTTAGACTAAGGTAAAATGGTTTTAAATGCAGGATTTGCCTCGAACATTCCCTGGTCATCCTGCTCTTGATGTGGATGGTAGAAATGCTTTACGGCATTTGCTTACAGCATATGCTCGACACAATCCCTCCGTTGGGTATTGTCAGGTTATTGGTCTTGATTATCTTGAAACACGCTGTGTGGTCTAATTGGTCAAATTTTATGGCCTATTTTATGCTTCTCTATATTGTAATTTGTTAGTGTTGATTTTGTATGCAGGCCATGAACTTCTTTGCTGGATTGTTGCTACTTCTTATGCCCGAAGAGAATGCATTTTGGTAAATACAAAATTTCATTAAGTCGGTATAACTCATGAAAAATTATTGGTTTTTTTCCTTAGCTAATGTCTTGTGTTTAAGGCATGATTTCATATCTTGTAACATGATAAATCTATTGATTTTTTTCTATAAAATTCATTTATTCTAAGCAATTACACGAGTGTTTGTAGTTCATACTTGACATTCCATTTTTTATCATTATATATCTTGGCTATACTTGAATAGAAATTTGTAAAACCAGGACTTTAATGGGCATTATTGATGACTATTTTGATGGCTATTACTCTGAGGAAATGATAGAGTCCCAGGTAACATTTTTTGTTTTCTATTTTCTATTTTGATTGTCTATGTTTGTCTTTTTGCACTTTCCTCAAGGCAGCACATGTAAGCACAAATTTTTTGTTTTCTATTTTCTATTTTGATTGTTTATGTTTGTCTTTTTGCACTTTCCTCAAGGCAGCACATGTAAGCACAAGAGTACCCTATTGAACTGTTGCATTTTTTCAGGTGGATCAACTTGTTTTTGAGGAGTTGGTACGGGAGAGATTTCCTAAATTATGTATGTATATATTGGTACTTTGTTAGTGTTTTTCTTTGAGCGGAATTTGAATTTTGATGAGAAGTTACTAATGTCATCATAACCCTCAAGTGCAGCCAATCATCTAGATTACCTGGGAGTTCAGGTGGCCTGGTTTACTGGACCGTGGTTCCTTTCAATTTTTATAAATATGCTTCCTTGGGAAAGTGGTCAGGTTTTATATGTATCTTTAGCAATTAAAATTTATTGTTATCTAACAATGCATCTTAGCATTTATTACACATGCATAATATTTGATTATTTATTATTATTTTCTAGCTCTTTTAATCTAGAATCCTATATTAGTAGTATTTTCATAAAAACTTTCAATAATTTTGATGTCTTCCTACTGGATTCAGTTCTACGTGTGTGGGATGTGCTGCTTTTCGAAGGAAACCGTGTCATGCTCTTCAAAACAACACTTGCTATAATGGATTTATATGGTACATGACAAAAGAATTTTGAGTTTTTCTTTACTGAGCACTTCAATATAGAATAGGAAATACAATATGGATATAGGTGTTATGAAACTTAATGTTTGCTGGTAATTTGTAGGCCATGCATTAATAACAACAAAAGATGCTGGAGATGCAGTCACCTTGCTGCAGTCACTGGCTGGATCAACATTTGACAGCAGTCAATTAGTCTTAACTGCATGCATGGGTTACCAAAATGTAAATGAGACCAGATTACAAGAATTGAGAGACAAGCATCGACCTGCTGTAATAACGGCAATTGAGGAAAGATCAATGGGACTTCGAGCATGGAGAGATTCGCAAGGTCTGGCATCTAAACTGTATAATTTTAAGCAAGATCCCAAATCAATCATAGAACAAACAAAGAAAGCAGACCAATTGAATGACACAGAGGCGAATCAAAAAATTTCTCATTCCGAATCTGGGTCCTTTAATGCAAACGATGTTCTAATTAGCTTGACTGGGGATGGGGAGACAGACTATCTCCCAAATATTAAAGAACAGGTCACATATACTTTTGGATTCCATCATATCACTGTTCTCTGTCCTTTATTTAATTGAGTAGTTATGCATTATATTTTTCTTCTTTTTGTGCCTTCATACTGTATATAAATAAAGGTGTGTTTACAAATTACCAGTTTATCAACCACATAGTCTTTATTTAATAGAATAGTGATGTAGCGTATCCTTTTGTGATGTCCCTTGCCAACTGTCTAATTGAGTAATTGGCTTCATGAAATAAACTCTAATTAATTTGGTTATTCCGTTTTAGACCTCTGAACTGAATGTGATAATGATGAAAAATAATATTACTAACAGTGAGATCTCCCATATTTTGAATGGGAACTTCAGTTGAGGTTAAAAAACACTGGAAGATGATGGACGGAAATGGGTTATATTTTATATTCTGATATCATGATATGCTCTTCTGATCGTCATTTTGGTGTCTAGATAAATTGCTCGGGAAACAGGACCTGTTGGTCATTTTGTCCATGGCATATTAAAAACTGCCTAAGTTAGTTTAGTATTCCTTTGTTAGAACGTGGAAACTGAAGGTTGATTGTGGCACATTCCTCTTGATCTCAAAACTCAATATATGAAGTAATGCAGGCGGTCTGGTTAAAGGTTGAAATGTGCAGGCTTCTAGAGGAAAAAAGATCTGCTGAACTCAGGTTAATATTTTTATTTTGGTAAAAGATTTTCTAACTAAATAGTGATTATTTTCATCTATGAACCAAAATAAATAAATAAATCCTTTTGGTTGTTTTTTATGACCAATATAATCTGGTATGCTGCCAATGCATTTGATCCGTCTGTTTTTGGATGGCTGATGGTAGTATACCATGTAAGTGCATGAGTAGATGGGATGAAGACACATTTTGAGAGTTATATATGCTCTACTTTGTGTTAAATCGTATTTTACATTATTACTCTCCACCTCACCCTTTCCCTCTCCCTCCCCATATTTCTTTTTTTCTTTTACTAAAGAAACCCTTGAAGCCATATCTTAACCAATACCACTTTTGTATTTGGTTTTTGCGTGCAAACTATAATAAGCTTTCATCTTCAGTCTTCTAGACCATGTCGGTTGATATTTTTAGAAGAGATATATTGCATAATTAGCAACTGGAACTCATGCAGGTTGGTTTATGTGATGGAAAGAAACTTGACAGCCTCATTTAGAGCTTTTATTTATGTCATTTACATTGCACTATAGAGACTTGTTCACATTGCCTTCTCTGCTTCCTTGCCCTATCTTTCTTCCACTTCCATTCAGAAATTATTTAGAATGGAGTTTGATATTAACTTGACTGGAACATTGCACATTTTCTCTGTTATTATATTAAGTTTTTTTTCTTCATTTAAATATCATTTTTTTGTCTTTATTCATTAAAAGTTATCAAACAAAATATTTTCTTTCTGAATTCCATATATTACATAACTAAGAATACCAATTAATCCTAGTCACTAGTTTTTATTATGGACTTAATCATCATGCTATGAACCTTTTAAAATATTTATTCATATGATCTTGATATTAAATTCTGTTATTTCTTACCTTTGTCAGAGCTGAGGAGCTGGAGACAGCTTTAATGGAGATGGTCAAACAGGATAATAGACGGCAATTGAATGCCAGGGTAAAATTCATTTTTCATATAGCAGTCTTTCTGTCTTCTGATGATAGACTTGGTAGTAATATGGTCTACTTGCCATGTGAAGTTGCACTCATGAAATTGTTTAAGTAATTGATGATTTATATGATACCCTCTTTGTTCTCTTTAATTAGCTTCTTAAATGCTAAGAAAAAGCATGAGTTATTAAAATATAGATATGTTTCTTGTTAACAGCAATTCCTGTAATTTGCTTGTGTTCTGAAGAATACTCTATTTTTAGCCATTCCCGATTAAAGGGTTAAAATTTTGCATCTTTGTAATTTCCACCGGTCTG
This sequence comes from Hippophae rhamnoides, assembly GCA_033030585.1. NCBI lineage: Eukaryota > Viridiplantae > Streptophyta > Magnoliopsida > Rosales > Elaeagnaceae > Hippophae > Hippophae rhamnoides. Next base: position 74,920,796 of record CM065427.1, read on the forward strand.
CTGTAATAATCATATGGGTGTATTTAGATTGCTGTAGATTTGATGGCAAAATGACAGCTATTTTACTGTAAAGTTCGGCATTGTTATGCTTCTTCTAACCCTTACTAAATTAAATAGATAGTTTAATTGAATTCTTATGCTTTCTTTTCACTTGCCCAAACCTCTTATAAATATTTCATCACAAGTCCTTGTTCTTCTCTTTAGGTGGAACAGTTAGAACAAGAGGTTGCTGAGCTTCGTCGAGCTCTTTCTGAGAAGCAGAAACAAGAAAATGCCATGCTCCAGGTTTTAGTTTTTATTCCTTGCTAGTGCTCTTTGGTTTTTTTCCACTTTTCTTAGTTAAGATTGGCTTATCATGTTAATGTTAGAGATTATTGTTATAAAGCTCCTTAATTTAAGGAGCAAATTAAGGAGCAAAACATGGAACAAAACAAGGAGTAAAACATGGAGCAAAACATGGAACAAAACAAGGAGTAAAACATGGAGCTTAATTCTAGGAAGCGGTTCAGGAACAATTAATTTAAGGAGTAATTCGAGGAGTAGAATTTTCCTATAAATAGGCGATGTAATTGTAATGAGTTAACCGTCAAAGAATTTCATTGCAATTGAGGGAAAAGCTTAGAGAGCAGAGCTTTTGTGAGAGAAAATTGAGAGTAATTTTCTGGAGTGTAGTTGGGTTGTGGGTTGTGCGGGTTGTGATCACCTTGTGTAATGTCTACTCTTTTCGGTAAAAAGATCTGTGAGTCAGGAGGACGTAAGCAAGATTAGTAGAACTCCGTTATCAAATTTGTGTGTTATTTTATATTCTTGCTTTCTCGTAAGTTTGGCTTATCGGGAATTTGCGTTATTTCCCGACAAGTGGTATCGGTATGTGGTAGTGATTTACTGTCAATTTTACGCAGAAATAATCATAAAACGATCCGGAGGAAGTCGGATTTTAGTGGGGCTTGATGGCCGCGGATGAAGGAAGGGTGAAACTCGAGAAATTTGATGGCACGGTTCGGGTTTTGGAAAATGCGAGATAGAGGATTATACGTATCGAAGAAATCTATATCAACTCTCTTAGGGAAGAAGCGGGAGGTATGAAGAAAAGATTGGAATCTTACAGGCAGAATGACCACCGGAGTTATTCGATTGACGTTATCCGTAATGTTGCTTTCAACGTAGCAAAGGAAAAAGACCACGGCGGGTCTTATGGAAGCTCTACTCGATATGTATGAGAAGCCGTGACCCTCGAAACAAAGTGCACTTGATGGTGACATTGTTATTGCGGATGACGGAAGGCGCGTCGGTAGCTCGACATCTCGATAGACTCGACACGGTTACAGCCCGGTTGAGTTCGGTGGAAATTGGTCGATGAAGAAGTACGAGCATTGATACTTTTGTCTTCTGCACGGAGAAATTTGGAATCTTCTTGTCACGGTTGTGAGTAGCTCGTCGGGAAGCGATAAGTTGGGGAAATTTGACGATGTTCGTGATTTGGTTCTCGGTGAAGAGATCCAGAGCGTAGAGAGACGGGTGAATCGTCGGCCTCTTCGGTTTTTGCATATAGAGTCGAGGAAGAAATTCGCCAAAGGAAATGGACGTGGTAGAGGCGGACTGAGGTAGATCGAAAGACGGGGAGGTTCGAATCCGGGGAATCTAATAATTCCCGCTGGCTCGAAGACTATCGAGTGTTGGAATTGTGGAAGAAGCCGAGAACCTTCTAAAAATCGGTGCGAGAATGCAGAAGGAGACAACAAGTGAAGGCGAGGCAAATGTTACTTCCGCCTCGGGGAGGAGATGATGCATTGATATGCTTTCTTTGGAGAGCGAGGAAGAATCTTGGGTGTTAGACTACGGAGCGTCGTTCCGTACTCTTCCTGAAGGAATTCTTCGAGAAATGTCCTCGGAAACCTTGGAAAGGTATATCTTGGTGATGATCAACCATGTCTTGTGTATTAGCGAAGGTGTAGTGAAGATTAAGTTGAGCAGTTTGTTTGGGAAGCGAAGGATGTCGGGCGTATTCCGTCTCGGAAGGAACTTAATCTCGGTGGGGCGGTTGACGATGAAGGCTACTACGATCTTCATGGTGATGATTGGAAGATTTCAAAGGGTGTAATGACGGTTGCTCGAGGCGAGAAAAGTGGCCTTTCTTTACATGACACGGAGGCACGTTGTTCAATTACGATTGCGGCCAACAATGAAACACGAATCTGTGGCAGGAGACTAGGCCGTATGAGTGAGAAGGGGATGAAGATTATGCCTCAAAGGGGAAAACTTACGGTGCGATGCGGAGATAGACATGTGCGAAAGTGCGTACTTGGAAAGCGAAAGAGTCGAACTTTCGGACGAGTTGCGAGAATCCCCAAAGAAGGAAAGGCTATAGCTTATTCAACTCGATGTTTGGGGACCCCGGCCGAGTCTAATCTATTGGTAGGAAACTTTGTGACTTTCGATGGTCGCTCTCGGAAGGTATGGGTTTACTTTCTAAAGCGTAAGTACGGAAGTATTTGAGGCTTTCGAGAAGATGGAAAGCTATGGTGGAAAATGAGACGGGTTTAAAGATCAAGCTCAGGCAGATAATGGTGGTGAATATGAAGACACGGATTCAAAAATTTACTGTTTATGAGCACGGGATTAGAATGGAAAGGGAATTGTGCCAGGCACGCCTCGGCCTGATGGTGTGGGCGGGCTTATGAGCCGAACGTTGACGGAAAGAGCGAAGCATTCGTATACGATCGAGTGCAAAACATTGCAGGCGAGAGAAAGCGGTGACACGGCGGCTTACTTGATCAGCGAGGCCCGTACGTTCCATTTGGAGCGTAGAATACGGAGGAGGTATGGAGGCGGAAAAAGAGGTGAAACTATCACGTCTAAAAGTTTTCGGTTGTGTAGCATTTGTGCGTATCGGTGATCGAGGCGGGAATAAGCTTGATCCCCAATCCAAGAAATGCACGTTCATTGGCTATGGTGAGGATGAGTTTGGCTACCGCGTTTGGGATGACGAAAAGAAAGAAAGTTATCGAAGTAAGCGAGAGATGTGATTTTCAACGAAGGGTGATGTATAAGGACGTACGTAAAATGAACGTCCCGATGACTCGGGCGAGAATGAGTCGGTATTTGCGGTGCTGAGATGATGTCCCAGATACTTCCTCGACAGAACCAATTGTAACGAGTCCTCGGGGAACTTGTTGGACAAAGCGATACCACGTCATTCGAGCCACGCGCGACCTCTTATAAAACACTTGTATTGAGAGGCCTACCGATCTCGTATGCCCTAACGGAGATCATGAAGCTATATGTTCTTTGATTGATGGAGGGGAGCACGAATGCTATGATGAAGCTTGTCGGACTCGAGATTCCAACAGTGGGAAGCTGTATGAAAGAAGAAATGAAATCTCGTCTCCCGACGGACATGGGAGCCCTAGGTGAGTTACCTATGGGAAAGAAGGCAACTTCCTGACAAATGGGTGTCTTAGGGTGAAAGAGGAGGCGTGATGGTTCCAGAGATCTGGCCAGCCGCTGGTTGTCGAAGGGTTTCAACGGAAGGGAAGGAGTTGACTCTGTGACATTTTTGCTCCCGTTGTGAAGCTTAATACTATCGGATCGGTATTGAGCATTGTAGCCATCGAGATCTTAAATCTTGAAGCAGTTGGATGTGAAGAGCGCATTCCTTCGTGGAGATTTAGATGAAGAGATATACATGTATGCCCAGGAGAAGGTTTCTCGAGAAAGAGGGAAGAAGAACGTAGTGTAATATGCGAGACTTAAGAAGAGTTTGTATGGCACTGAAAGCAAGCCCCACAAAGACAATGAGTACGAGAGAAAGTTTGATAACCATTACCTGAGAGGTTTCAGAAGTGCAATCTTGACCATTGTTGCTAATTCAAGAGATATGGAATCAGTTATATCATTTTACTACTTTATGTTGATGATATGTTAGTAGCGAGGTTCGGATATGGATGATATCGAGAAGATTGAAGCATCGGTGTTAAAGGAGTTTGACATGAAAGACTTGGGTCGGCAAAAAAGATTCTTGGAATGCAAATCACGAGAAATAAGAAGAAAGGATCATTGCAGTTATCTCGGTGATACATCGATCGTGTTTTGCATAGATTCAGCATGAGCGATGCAAACCGGTTAACTTGCCGCCGGCTGAGTCATTTTCGCCTATCCGAGGATCGGTCTACTCAGACGAGGAAAGAGAGAGGTCGTGGCTAAGGTTCCTTATGCCTCGGCCATTGGAAGTTTGATGTACGCGATAGTGCATGCAAGACCCGGACATTGGTGGCGTACGGTGGGAGTTGTTAAGCGGTTATGTCAAATCAGGGAAAACTCATTGGGGAAGCGATCAAGTGGATTTTTGAGGTATGCGAGGCACGCGAGAAAAGTGTTTGTACTTTAGTAAAGGAGAGTTAAAAGTACAAGGATACGTAGAATCTGGACTTTGGAGGTGAAGTTGATCATAGAAGAAGCTACTTGGTTATATATTCTTGTTGGAACGGTGTTAGTTGGATGTCACCAATCTGAGAAAATTGTCACTCTATCACTACGGTGAGTATGTAGCGATGGCGAAGCTAGTAAAGAGATGATATGGCTTGAGGTTTGTTAAGCGAGTTGGGATTCAAACGAGAAGAATGTTACTGCGTAGTGATAGTCGAAAGTCTGATACAACTTGGCGAAGAATTGACATTTCATTCTAGAACCAAGCATATTGGACTTCGTTATCACTTCATCCAGATCTACATTGGAAGATGAGGTGTTAATACTGGAGAAGATTCAAGGAAGCAAAAATCCAGCAGATATGTTAACAAAGGTGGTGACTATTGACAAACCGAAGTTGTGCTCAACTTCAGTTGGTCTGCTAGAGTAACAAAGACTAGAAAATTCTAGGAGCAATTCAAGGAACCATTAATTTAATGAGTAATTCAAGGAGTGAATTTTCCTATAAATAGACGTGTAATTGTAATGAATTAACCATCCAAAGTTTTCATTCCAATTGAGAGAAAAGCTTAGAGAGCAAAGCTTTTGTGAGAGAAAATTGAGAGTAATTTTCTTGAGTGTAATTGGGTTAATGGGTTGTGGCGTTGTAAAGCTTGTGTAATTTCTACTCTTTCGGTAAAAGATCTGCGGACGGTCAGGAGGCGGCCATGAATTGGCGAACTCAGGTTATCAAATTTGTGTGTTATTTTATATTCTTGCTTTCTCATAAGTTTGGCTTATCGGGAATTTGCGTTATTTCCCAACAGTTAATTATTTAATTGTTTGTTAAATGGCTTAGGTCTTGATGAGGGTAGAGCAAGAGCAGAGGTTAACGGAGGATGCCCGCAGATTTGCCGAGCAAGATGCTGCAGCCCAAAGATATGCCACTCAAGTGCTTCAGGTTGAATTTAGGCTATCTCGGGGCAGTTATTATTTTAGATGCTTGCTTTATAGAACTGTGGAACTGAATGTTGCCTTCAACATAAATATATTTTCACTGTGAGAAGTTCAACTTTTCTTGAGTTTTAAATTTTTGCTGGATAGAGAAATTGCCCTTATTTGCCTTGAAGACTATTATTTTTTTATTTAGTCACACTCACATCCCTATTTTCGACTGTCCCTTATCTTATACAGGAAAAGTATGAAGAAGCCACAGTTGTACTACCTGAAATGGAAAAGAGAGCAGTTATGGCAGAGTCAATGCTGGAGGCTACTCTGCAATATCAATCTGGACAACTTAAATCACAACCTTCTCCACGGTGGGTATATTGGCAATTTCTTTAATTACTTTCTTTATTAATTAATGAATATATTGACATATATTCATTTATTAATAATGTAAATTAATCCAGAATCTTCTATTTATTTGGTTTGATTACTTTTTTACCGTCAAAATTTGTTCTATTAGTGACTTTCATGTGTCCTATTTTTTAGAGTTATTTTTTTCCTTCATTTTTTTTTTTTGCTATATTAATTTATTATAATTTGTGACAGTTGTTTTTTTGCTTACGAGATTCTGTATCTGTTAAAGAAAATTATTTGCTTGTACTCGTCAGTTTTCTTTTTCAAGCATCAGTGAAGGAAATATGTGCTTCTGTATAGTAGCACGTGTAAGATGTGATTGTAGGCATTTATTGATATGCAAGCATAAAGATTGAAACAATCAGGTTATTCTGTATGTAGATTGATTGAGGCTCTGCACTAGAGGTGGTTTTTATTTAAATAAAAGTAATATTGTGCAGATATCTGAATTCTGATTCACCCGTACGAAGTAAGCCAGAGCCTACTCAAGAGCTTCCTGTAAGGAAGATTAGTCTGTTGTCTCGACCATTTGGACTCAGTTGGGGAGACCGCAACAAGGTTGGTGTCTGATTGCTTCTTAAACTCAACTATGGTGGTTTTCGTTAGTAAATTTAATTGTTTGAGAGAAAACTATCTACTTTTAGAAATATTTAGGACTAATCTAGTTAAATGATGGGTTCTCAACAAAGTATATTATGGAATGTGGACTGTCATAGGATTTTTTCCTTCTCCCTAGTTATGGCTCGCACTTGATAAGTCTCTGAAACAGGTCACACTTTTCAATAGTTATATCGTATATTCTAAATTTTAATCGTACACTTTGTAGTTGATATCTGATCTCCCTTGAATATATTAACAGATATTATTATCTTCTGCCCTTTTGTTGTTGGTACGTATTGCCTGTTTATCCATTTCTGTGATATCATATGATACAAGAATTACCTTTTTGTGGCTACTGCGATTGTTATATTCGAAGCTCTAGCTCTAAGGACAGGGCTCGTAAACAGAAAATTATGCTTTACAACTTATGAACAACGTTACCTATGGTTCTGTGTTTTATATGTATTCAAGATTCTTATGCCAAATTTGCACGATTCTCCAGGGAAAATCCACAAATGGTGAGGAGCCAAATGATGTAAAGTCTACCAATCGTGAACAAGATCTCAACATGGAACAGAAAGACACGAATGACCATCAAGTTCAAGATAAAGATAAAGAGTAGTAAAAAGGCAAGTCATTGTAACTTCTGTAGATGTAAACTTTTTTTTTCCCTTCCTTCCAATAGCGCATCAGTTTTATCCACCCATTATTTCGTCATTTGTTCGTAGTAATAATAGTAGCATAGGGCAGGAAGAGATTTTAGGAAATATGTTAATATTATTTACAAGTGTATAATCTTTTGTGTTAGCAGAACTCTTCTATAAACGCAAATAGTTATTGGCAGTCACCTCTAAAACTTGGAGGACAAATAAGTTACAATGTTAGTTTTACTTGAAGCATGTTTCTTATTCTGTTACCCTGAGCCATGCATTTGTGTAACACTTCTTATTTCATTTGTAATATATTGCCCTTATCAGTAGCTTATTTTTTCAAATCAGATGGGATTGGGGTAACATGATGTGAATTTTCCTTGATTTCTTATATTTCAACATTCGTTCTCTCAACTCAACATTCTTATATTGAAATTCTTTGTATGATTTTTTTACATTTATGGAAATAATAGGTATTCTTACCAAAAATAATGGAAATAATGGGTATTTTTATTCATCTCTCCTGTTAGTGGTAAAAATGAAAGTCACTCATGAGCCTCTCCATTGGGATTGGACAACCCATGGAGTTTATAACTCAACAAAATTGAAATCTCCTTCCCTTCTGCTCAATTGTACATGAAGAATCTTACACAATGTGGGAAGTTGAAAGCAAAATATGGAATAGAGGGAAGAAAGAGAATGCTTCTTCCAAAGCACAATTGAAAAATGACATTACACATACCACCGAAGTGTGCAAAATTTGATCATCAGGCACCAGTATATTTACAGCTAAGAATTGAACACTGCTAAAGTCCATTCAGAGCACTGAATACATTCGGTGCCAAGAAAAGCATCTCTAAGCCACATGCATAGGCATGGCAACCATGATTAGGTTGAAAATTGTGTCAGTGTCCTAATTGAAGAATCTCGGATATCTCTTATGGCTCTGGGAATGGATTCCAGGCTAGAGCCCAGGGTAGGTGCTGTTTCAGGATCATAGCTTTTGGGAAGCAAGGTATGAAAGAGCTGTGACCACATCAGCTATAAAAGGCCTCATATCAGGCTGTTCCTGAACACACATTGCTGCAACAGCAAGTGCTTGGTACATACCCCTAACTGGATACTGGCCTTCGAGCATAGGATCAGCCATCTGAACAAATTTTCTGTGATCTTTGAAGAGAGGCACGGCCTGCATCATAGAGATATGTCTAGATTATTTCAAACATTCTTTCATTTGTACAAACAAGCTTTTCATTTATTTTACCCTTTTTATATAGTAGTAGATAAAAAGAATATACTATATGCTTTTACAAACAAGCATGAGAGTGCTTTCTCTCTTTTGCTTTTGGTGGGATACTTCCTGAGCTGAACGTATACATGCCCAAGTTACACTATGACGATGTAAATAGTGGTTGAATTTCAAAGGAACCAAGGGAAATCACATTAGTTTCATTAATGATGTCCAAAGTTAAAGCAACTAACAGTTGCAAATACGCACCAGCTTAAAGATGATGAAAATGATGCATTCATGAAAGAGTCATTGTCCAAATCAATGTTCTGAAGTAACGCTCAACCAGACTCAAGACAGAGAATGGAGTAAAAGACCATTTATCGGAAGGGGGGGGGGGGAATTAGCAACTATCTTGAACAGAACAACTCCATGCAAAAGTAGAGCAGAAGATATTATTTCCTTACCCATGCAACTAGATCCTGTTCCCCTACAGCCCTTGAATCGTCAAATGCCCTTCTACCCGTAATAATCTCAAGCAGAACAACTCCAAAGCTATACACGTCTGATTTCAATGTGAGCTGACCAGTCATTGCATATTCAGGTGCACAGTATCCATAGGTTCCCATTACCCTGGTAGACACATGGGTATTGTCTCCCACAGGACCCAACTTTGCCAAACCGAAGTCAGATAGCTTGGGATGATAGTCTTCATCAAGTAAAATGTTTGAGCATTTCAAATCACGATATATGACAGGGGGATTTGCTTTGTCATGCAAGTGCTCCAAACCCTTTGCAACACCTGCAGCTATTTTCATTCTTGTCTTCCAGTTCAATCGTTTTCTATCTAGGGGTAGATCTGGAACATACCAAACATTTGAGGTCAAGGTTTAGTGTACGCAATGTGAATTGCAGGTAACAATTAGTTATTCATCTGACAAGCTACTATGTTTAAAATAATATAGCACATTAACAGCTTACCATATGGCATTTCTATACCTCATAAAGTGCATGATTGGAAGATGGGGAATCATCTTTTTAATATCTTTAAGAGGTAGAAAAGCATCGAGACTTCAAGAGGCCCTATAAATAAAACATTTTAAACATGGAGAATCTGATGCTGTACGTACCATGTAGGTGGTCTTCTAGAGAACCCAAAGGCATGTATTCATAAACTAACAGTCTCTGATTCCCATCGGCACAGTAGCCAATTAAAGTCACAAGATTAGGATGATGTAATAGACTTAGCATCAATACTTCAACAAGAAATTCCCTGTTTCCTTGAAGACCGTTACCATCAAGTTTCTTGATAGCTACAACCTACGTGAAATAATATAGCCATGTTAAGGTCTAATTGCAAGCCTATCATGCGGTTCAAGGTTCGTGTTACATGAAAATATTGTTAATTTCTGTCACTAAACGTTTAAATGATTTTAAGATGATTACAAATTGCAGCACCGACAAAAAGTCTTAAGATGATTAAGCCAATCAATGATCCCATGTAACTGGTATGAGTAAAAAGCACATATTTTTGATGCATATAAATTCTGTAAAACCTAGTCCGAAAAGAGAAATGAAGAAACCTGATTTGTACTCTCCAATCTTCCTTTATATACTCGACCAAAACCTCCCTCGCCCAAATGGCAATCTGCACTGAAGTTTTTGGTGGCCACTGCCAATTCACGAAATGTAAATGTATGTGCTGCAATGTAATTAGACTCCCCATCCTTTACGACTTCATTTTTACCATCTAATGCTGACTTCAGCTTCGATTTTTCTTTTAATTGAAAAAAAAAAAACACGAGTACCATTCAATAAAATTGAATGAAAAAAATGAAAAGTAACAGCTTTGTTTCATAATAGTTCAAAAGAAAATTGAATGTTATTATTGAGGTTCTCATTTCCACGAGTCTGAGTTAGTTCAATAATTCTAACACAATAATAGAAGCAATCTATATAGTAAAATTAGAGATGTCAAATGAGTTGTGCCGACTCAACTTGTTAGGGTCTAACTCATCTAATTTTTAAACGAGTTGAGCTGGATTGAACTTATTTTCATTTATTTGTGATGAGTTGCTCATGGGCTCATTTAATTTTTTTATTAAGGCTTTTTTGAAATAAATCGACTTATTTAATTTTTTTATTAAGACTTTTTTGAAATAAATCGACTTATTTAATTTTTTTTATTAAATATTCGATGAGTTGAGTTTTACTAAGCAACTGTTTTGAAGCTTCTAATCAGAACCAACTATAGCTTCCATTAATAGCATTCAATACATAGCCTAGCATACTTCAAATTTAGAAATATTTAACTCGGTCTTTCAAGAGAAGTGTAACTCAACAAAATTGATGTACAAATAAAGTATTTCATTACAAAAGAGAATAGTTGGAACTTAATTTTAATATTAAAATAAAAAATTCAAAAACAAAAAAGAACAGTTATGAATTATGATGATCTATGAGACAGATTATCCACACACACACACACACAAAAACTAATAATCAAAATTTGAAGAAAATTTAGTAAACAATTAATCCGATAAAAATCAACTTAGAAACTATTTGCTTTTAGAATGAATCAAATTGACTTAATAAATAAATTATTGCCAGAGAGCTATCATCTGTAATTACACAGTTTATATATATAAGATCATAATTAAAGATATAAAACAAAACCACGTTATCTTTCCATCAGAAACAAACATGCTCAAATGTGAAAAAAAATAAGCCTTTACTCTAGCATTTTTAATAAATTCACTATCAGATCGAAAACAAAATACAAACCCCGAAAAAAAAAATGATTCCTACGATATTCAAAATGAAACTTCTCATTAATCCAACGCAAAACAAAAGATTAATTTTAACCAAAGAGGAAGATCGAAAGTAGGGTATTCAAGTAAAATTCCACCTAATAGGAGAGCCATAATGTTTACAAAATTTGCTTAGCGCCGTTTATAAATATACCTGAAATTGATGAGATCTGATCTTCTGACTTCTCCTTCTTCTTCTTCGCATTTTTGTTTGATTTTCTGAAACATGGGAACAAACCCATGGCTGGTTCTCTCTCTTACCTCGACGAGCACCACTGTGAAGAGAAAGAGAGAGAATTCAGACCAGGCGATTCAATTTTCCTACTATTCTAGTGTATATGTATTCATCCTTGGTTTGTTATGTTTACTTCATCGTATAATTACATGATTTGTATATTTTACTATTATAATTTTTTAATTAAATTTATAATTTATAAATTTATTTAATTAAGTTAAAATTATTAAAAATAAAATAATAATTATATATTTTATTAATAAAAAAATTATTTTTCTTCTCTCTTTGCTCTTTTTCTTTCTTTTTTCTCTTATAATTATTTTATTAATAAAAAATAAAAATAAAATTAAGAGAGAATGATGGAGGAGAAGAGATGACCGAGTGAGAATAAAAAATAAATGGAGAGAGAATAGAAGAAAACTATGGTTTTTTAAAATTTTTTATTAATAAAATATATAATTTTTATTTTATCTTTAAAAAATTAATTTAATTAATTGTAGTATTAAATTATATGACTAATAAAAGGTTACTTAAAAAATTATAAAATTAAAATGAATAAATCACGTAATTATAAAATCTAAATGTTCAATTCCTAGAGTTGGACACGTTTCGTTTAGATCCAAATTTAAAAAATAATTATTAAAATGATGTTGAATTGTTTATGCTTATTAAAATGGAGCAGACCAAACCAATAATATCATAATAGTTTAATCTGATTACATTTAAATTATTAAATATATAGTTAAAAATAAATAATTATTTATTCAATAAATATATCATGAAATTTATAGTATGTTTTATTTTGTTCTATTATATCAAATTCATTATGGATTTGACACTTATCAAACATAATTTTGTCTATTTTTTATGTTTTTGCTTCAATAGAATAGTAAAAAAAACATAATACTTAAGACTTGAACTAGATATAAAGATGTTGTGTATGCTTCCTCTTTCCAACGAGTTATATTATATATCATGTAAGTAATAATGGTTTTGTACATACATTGGTCGATCTAATTTAAAAAAATCTTAAATTTTGTAAACTTGATCAAATTAAAATTAGTAAAAAATTAGACTGAATTATAAGGTATAATCCATTTTTTCAATTCGATCTAATTTACCAATTTATTTGTCCATCTTTACAATTTCCTCTCATTTACTAAGATAATCATTTTTTATTATAAATTACAACATAATCCTTTACTCTTCAAGGATTAGGGTCTAAATAATAATGTAATTCTTTGATAACGACGTTTTAATCGTCTTTCTTTTAAAATAGGTAGATTTAGTCGTGTAATTTTTAAATAGAGTTAATTTAGTCCAAGTTTTTAAGAAATGCAATTTTTCAAATGGTAAAATTAGATTTCACTTAAAAAACAAAAATAAAATTATACCACATTTTTAAAAATATAATTTTTCTCTCTCATCTCAATTTGTCTCATTTTCTCTCATATTAGTCTCTCTATGATCTTATTCTCTAAGTGTCATCTCAACTTATCTCATTTTTTCTACACTTAATCTCTCTATATTCTTATTCTCTATGTGTCATATCTTTCTTTCTTGTCTTATTCTATTTACATATTTCTAATTTGTTTATATTGATATTATAAATTTTATTTTTATTTTTAAAATTATTTGAATTTACAAATTATAAGATAAAAAAATAGTATTTTTTAACAAAAAAAAATAGATAGATTAAGAGATACCCGATAGAAAATAAATTATTTATGTTCGAGAACAAAGCAAGAAAAGTGTTTATTTTTTAATTTTTTATACTATTTTTAAAAGTATTATAAATAAAATATCATTTTTAATAAAAACTTAATTTTATCCTTGAAAAAAATTAAATTTATTAAAATTTTGAACAAATTGATTATATTTAAAAATTATAGAACTAAACCTACCTATTTTAAAAGAAAAAAAGATTAAATTTCCCTTAAGAAAGAATTACAAGACTATTTGAACTTTAACTCTCTCTTTTTTCTTCAAAAAGAGAATGACAATTTATTGATCAGACATTATTAATTTTATTATTATAAAAAATAGGTATTTTTAGTTCCATTATTATTAAAATAAGTGTTATGAATGCATCAAAAAATTAAAATAAATAATTATAATCTTACAAATAAAATTAATTTTATATTATAGTACCTAATTTTTGTAATAACGATATTAGAAATACCAAACACTAAATTATAAAATTAAAATTCATTTAGATACATTAACACAAATATTGTGAACTTTTTCCCTTATAGTTTCACACTTGGTTTAGATACAACCAACTTACAAAATCCTAAATATCAAAAAAATAAAGGTTATATTATTCATTTTATTTATATAAAATATCTTATTTAATTCTTTAAATTTAAAAATGTGATATTTAATCTATTTATTTATAAAAATGATATTAAAAAGAGACATTTAATAATTTTATTTTTATTTTTAAAAATAAAATTATCAAGGATATTCATGTCATAATGTGAGAGTAAAAAATGATAATACATTTATCAGTTATGTTGTAATTTTTTGTTTGATAAGGTGAAGATAAATAACAAAAATATTCTCACTAATATATATTAAATTTTTTTATTAATAAATTTTTTTTTGTGATTTCTTTTATAATAAAAGAAATAATATGTATGTTTTTATAAGTAAAAATACTAATACACATATTTTTCAAGTTAAATTACTAAACGATAACTTTACTAAAAAAAACCAATGATATTTGAAAAAAAATCGGTAATTATAACTTATAAACTATCGCTATTATATATATATATATATATATATATATATATATATATATATATATATATATATATATATATATATATATATATATACATTCAAATGCATCTTTTAAAAGTCACTGCAATGAATGTAATTCTTACTTTTAAAATTGTATTTTTATTATTTTAATAAACATGAATACAAGCATTTCCAATTGATTCATAAAAAATAGTGAATGATAATAACTTTTTTAGAAATGATAAAAAATTAGATTTTTTTTTCTCAAAAGACGTGCTCGATTATTTTTAACATCTCAACTTAAATAGTTTCCGAAGTTAAAAAAGTAGGTATGATGTATGTATCAACTAAATTATTTAGTGGCTTGTAAATAATTTTTTTTTGTTATCCTCTTAAGGTATTTTAAATTGTTAAAAAATAATACAAAATAACAACTCAATAATATTAAATAATATTTATAATTAAACAAATCTAAATAAATATGATTTAATTTAAACAATCTTCAAAATGTTTAAAATAAATAATATATTATATTTTTTAATAATAAAAATATATAAATTAGATATAAAAATAATAATATTTTTATTGTTTTTTTTTTATTTTTTTTAACTTAGAGAAGGTTTAGACGTCTAAATACACATTCGAAGAGATAAATGATAGAATATACAAATTAATATATCATAACGCCTCCTGACTCTCCAGATAATCTTCTTACACATATCCGAAGCCCAATGCAAACATGGGGAAAACTATGCTATGTACTTACTTCAACAGTTAGCTAATTTTATTGAATAATGACAAATTTCTTCTTCATTTTGACAATATAATTGATGCCCACGTGCATCTCCAACGTGCAAAGAATGAACTAACTTGCCTAGTGTGTATTATATATATAGTACATAATCCTAGAATTTCATGCAGCTTCAGACAGTTCATGACGGTCTTCTAGATTCAGAGCTTGAAGCAGCTTAGGCCAAGATTCTGGTATTCTTCCTGGAAGATCAAATTCCAACAATTTTCCACGGCTACGATAGTACTCCTCCAGCGGTTGGCTCTGCATTTAAGAAAACGTTGATATCGCAGCAACGAATCATTACTCAAACCAATGAATCACTAATGGGATAAGTATAACAGCCTCCTTATGCACAATTGATAAAGCATAACATAATGCAATTCATGTGTCACACAGTCAAAAAATCTGATTTTCCAATTAGGAGAATTCCTAGAGGCTAGAATGCAACTGGCAGCGTATTATTCGAGTGTGTTAATTTAAAAAAAAAATAGTTTTATAAGATAGTAAATTGAATAGTTTAAATTATAGGAAAGTAAAGTTCTTAATTTTGGAGCAAATACCATCTCACTGTACATGCGGAGTCGTTCTTTAACAACTTCTTCAGTATCATCAGCACGCGTTATGAGCTTTGATGCACAATGAGAAGGGGGAAGAAGTGGAGGCATGTACATATCAGTGTTCCCATTCTTGCCCTTAAATTCAATGCAAGCAACGTTAAAATTTACACCACAATCACTGCAGATTCTTCTACCGAGGCATTTTGCAACTAAAGCATCTTCCCGAAGCTTGAGATTAACTACCAAGTCAATTTCCATTACTCCATCTAAAATTTCCTGCATAATTGAAAAGAACATTAAGCTAGAGATCAGCATAAATTAAGAAATCTAACAAGAAAGTACCATGTCAGATATTAAACAAAAAATAAAATAACCAAGTACCATGGGAACAAATCAAGACCATCATTGAATCTTCACAATTTATTAAAAAACTGCAGCCACTTTGAGAGGATTGAAAGAGGGAGACATTGCGACTTCTTGGAAAATTAGTTTCCTTCACTTAATGGTTTATTTAGACACACATCAAATACCATTTGATCTAAAGAAAACTCTACTAAAAGTAGATCTACAAGTGTAGTGAGATCTATACAATCAACCACCTGAGGGCATTTCGAGGAAAAAAAATACTACATGAGGACTTCATATTAGGAAGGGGAGGGACCACAAGCAATCCCAACAATGTATCAAAAATATTAAAAGTATGTAACCAACTGACATCCCAACCAAATTAATTACATCTAAGAGATTTATTTTGTGCCAGTAAACTATCTGGAGAGTATTATAGAAGTGGTTCTTATGCAGTTATGATATCTCATTTTCTATATTAACTCTCTAGTCATTTTAGTGTTTCACACAACCACCAGAGCCCACCTCACAATGCAATCTCAGAGTATATTATTCTGCAGACATTATGATCTATCAAAAGATCAAAGTCAAAGACACAAATTTTTGCCGCTCTTAAAATACATAGGAATACTTAAAATTTGACCAAACACACGTGTATAGTATCCTCAACATAACATCTATGATTGGATCTTTTTGAAATTTTCTTCAATGAACAGTGTATAAATACTACAGAACGCACAAAACAATACAAATGGAATTTTGTCTCTTATGCATGCGTACTTGTAAAACCCCTTTAACTTTAAGGTGCCAATTTAGTGAGATATCACCATGCATGACTAGGGGAAAAAAATCAATGGATCGTGCCTATCTGTAATGATACACACCAATCACAACAAGGCATTACAATAATCATCAGTTTTTACTTCAAGAATTTTCTTCCATTGAATAAGGCTTAGCTAACAAATGTAAATTACATATAAGAAACTAAGAAAGCATACACCAAATAGAACGTCTGATTCTTAAACATTCATGAACTAATAAACTTTCATTTACTTCCTATTATAGCCGAACAACGTTTACATTGTCTGATTGTCATTTTATAAAAACGTAATAAAATCAGAATTCAAGAATGTATTTTAAATATTTGTTACCCAAAATCACATCTCACCGCTTGTCCTATGGTTCTAGGGAAGCCATCCAGAATAAACCCAGATTCACCTTTAGCTGAACTAGCTTCAAGACGTTTGGACAATAATCTTATTACAATTTCATCCGAAACCAATTTTCCTTGGTTGACAACCTCTGCAAGCTGCAAATTTCATAGCAGTACAAAAAAGAAGAAGAAAGACGAGATTAAACTCAAGATAGCTACACAACAAAAGGATAAACTTAATTACATTAAAATTAAGCTTAACATTTGGTCCAAAAAGCAATTTACAGAAAAATTCGAAACGCCCAATTGAAAAATGTTATTAACTATAAAATATAAATCTCCCTGCAGAGCATGATGCTCAAATTGAAAATCACGCAAATGCAATTGAGAGTGAAAATTCTGAGACCTAAGTAATTCATAAATACCGAGAAGAGAGGGGAGTGGAGGAAGAACATTAAAGGGACCTGAGAAGCGAGAGGACCAGAGGAAGAGAGCTCGTCACGGACAAGATCGCCGGTGGCGATGTGAGGAACACCGAGAAGAGAAGAGAGGCGAGAAGCATAGGTACCTTTCCCCACACCTGGGCACCCCAAAAACACCCATTGTACATTCCTGTCTTTCGTTTGATTCGACATATAAAGGCCCTTTTGGTTCTGGTTTGGTCCCAAAAATGATGTCGTTTTGAGATCAATTCCTGAAGAAGAAGAGCTGCTTAAGCTCCGCATTATAGAAGAAACGGAACAGAGAGTCGATGAGCGTCTAGCTCTGAAAATGCGGTAATTCAACACTGCCATCTGAGTAAAGTTCGATATTTTTCTTTCTTTCAAGGCAGTTATCGCAGTTCTATTTTTGGGGCTTCCAAGGAAAAGCTACGACTGAGTACGAATGTAATCTAGGGTTTGTTCTCCTTAATTGAGCAGACGCATGTTGCGTGCATACGTCAAATATAATTATATTTAACTAAATTATTTTATAACAATTTATATAATATAATTAAATAAAATTAATAAAAAAACTTATATTTTAAATAAAATTTAATTTATTTTTTTTATTTTAAAATAAAAAAATTTATTTTTTAATTTAAAATACATAATTTTAAAATTAAAATTTCAAACAAATTACAATTCAAACTAACACTCAATATTATTATTAAATTCATACATAATCATATGACACTTTATATAAAAATATATTATTATATAAAAATTATACTATCATATCTGTAATCAATCTCCTTCAGTAACTAAGTACCGGTAGGCGATAGCGTCACGAGAAAATCTTTCTTTTCTTTTCTTTTTTGTCACATTTAGCACGAACCGTGTAACACATAATCAAAGCTTTCCACAATGATCTCCAGCCAAAAATGTCTTTTAACAAAAAAAAAACACTCATACAAAGATAGTGTAATCTGCAATCTACAAATCTTCTTTAAAACAATGATTTTAATTTCAAGATTATGCCTTTCAAGCATAAAATACTGATTGATGATAAAAGAGTGGAATTTTGAAAAGAAAAAAAAATCAAGTGGCCAAAAAAAAAATGACAATAAAATGTATTAGTTGACCTCTAACTTCATAACCTCATTAAATTTCATTTTAAGAATAAATAGGGAAAGCACTTTGCAAAAGGTTCAACATAAACAAGTAAATAAACTGAAAAGGAAGAGGAAAAGGAAGAGGAAAAGCCACTCAAAACAAACTACACACTAATAACATCAGAATACGTGTGATCTTGCATCAACTCACTAGCCTCGTTTGTTAATCACGGATGCATAAAATGTAAAAATACAAACTAAAATACACGTGCAGTAACAACGAGAATGTCACCAGTCAACTACATATGGTCAGATCTACTATCTTCCTCACTGGAACCATCCCCTGCATGCCTGCAAGCAAAGCCAGAAGATTGGCTTAGAACGACATTCATACAAATCCGAGTATGTATATGCATTTAGTAAACTTGAATGCTAATACAGAATAAATTAACATTAAAATCCTAATTCCGCACATAATCTCTATCATGAATGAAGATCACAACCACCAATTTCATCCGGAACTGGAAGCAAATATCAACCAATCCTTCATGTGAAATCGCATACCAGCAAAGATTTTTGTTAACTGACTGCTGAGCCTTCCTATACTTTATAGAATTGTACTTCAATAGACTGCTACAAGTTGAAAGAATTTTTCCACATCCTTAAAAAGGCAATTGGAACAACATGAATGCAGGTGCAAAAGCTACACTTAAGAATAGCTATTACGCACCACCTACTTGCAAGTACTGGCTCCAAGCCTCTTTACAACTCATTTTCCAATAGCGTATAAGGAGTTTGATAACCATCTCTATAAGAATGAATGATATATTTCCTTTACAAGACTTTCAACAACCATATTCAATTGACCCCTGATATCTCTTAATTTTACATTTTTTGCATATATTCAAACATCCAGAATAACTATAAAAAAAATATACATTAAGCAGTTAAAACAGAACACAATTACAAATGAGAAGGAAAAAAAAAGTATCTACATGAGTTAGGGGAAAAAATGGCATCAATAAGAAATTGTAAAACACAACAGAAAACAAAGTCAATATTTTTGATGTGACAGTTAACGAGATGAATTTGCAAATTTAAAGTTCCATGCAATCTAGGGGAATACACTGCTAGTATTCTTAAAACCAACCTTCCACAGGAAAACAGGGAATTCGTTCCAGTAAAAGGTCAAGTGTCCTAGAAACATAGTTCAATCACAGAGCACTAATATCTAAGGAGAAAGGAGGAATGCAAAATAATTTATAGTCAAACAGGTTCGGAACAAACCGCCAAGAGGAAGTTAGATTCCGAGCTTTTCTATCCAGCTGGAGATTTTCCAGAGCAGCTGAGGCTCGAATTACATCCTCTGGATGTTCATCGCTATCATATCTCCAGTTGTAGTCATCTTTCCTATAACTAGACATTGACGATCCGCCTCTCCGATCTGGATGCAACAATTCATTAGATGTTGCAAGAAGACAAAAGAAAAAATATATTGATCGAAGAAGAAAAATTAACAAAAAAAATAACTACATTACTTACCAGATGCTTGGGAAGCAGGAACAGCTCTGGCATAAGGAAGCCAATAAAGTAGAGATCATCAATTAAGGGTTAAAAGAAAAAAGAAAGGGCAAACTAAAATGAAACCAAATTGAGACCAAAAACAAAGCGGGGATCTGGTTTCAACCTTCCCAGCGGAGGCAAGCCCCCAGCAACAGATGATGAAGAAGGTCTTCGGGTGTTCCTAGACTCGAGATTAGATAAAGATTCTGCTTCTGAAGAGCTTAACCTCCTTCCAGTACCCCTTGCTTGGGACAAATTCTGTCAGGTGAAAATGAGGAGCCAAATCATGAGCAATAAATCAGAAGGCAAACAAAGAAAAATGACAGAACACATAATCAGCTAAAGCACAACACTTGCAGGTATCGTTCATTTACATACTGTCACATTTTGAATGTTGCCAATTTGGGAAATAAGCTACTGCAGCCATAATAAATAAACAAGTTCCACTAATCATAATCTATTAACAAACGTTGTACTACTGTACATCAAACTCAAATACAATAGTCCTACATTACAATTATTTGGAGCAAGTTACAGGAGTTATTCATCTCCATTGAGAAAACATATAATTCACAACCTTCCAGCAAATCCATGGCTGCTCTTTCCTCCTTTTCTAATGGCCAGGATGCCTTCAATTGGTTAGATACGTGTAAATGAGGAAGGGCAGGAACAACACTTCCTATCCATTTATCAATCTCATTCTATGACAAATCGACAAATTACTAAACCAGCATTCATCAAAAACAAAAGATATGTAAGATCAGATATAACAAACATTAACTTAGAGATCATCTGCCAAGAAGTCTTGCTTCTTACTAAGTGGTTTGTTTGGATAATCAACAAAAACAATTGAGATGAAGCCTTGCTTGGGTAATAATTCACAACAATAAACACATAACAATAATCTTGGCACACGAACATACACTTATCATGTAAAAAGTACATTCGTAAAGAAGGTTCATATTCATATAGACAAAAGTTAATTGGAATCAGATTCAAAAAGAAAGACAAAAAAAACCTCAAACTTTAAAAATCCTTCCAGCACATCCAAAAGCAAAGGAGCACTATCGCCATTTCTGTTAAGATCATAACCATTCTTGCTACTAAATTCTTTTAACTCAGCTTTCCAGGAATCCTTTTGCTGCAATTAAATAAAACTCAGACAATTGTTATTTGCAAAGAACACTTAAAAATGCCTAATTCGAAAAGAAACAATCTTTTTTTATCAAAATAACTTTTCTTGCATTTAAAGAGATTACCAGATTGCACTCTGGCAGATAAACTTTTAGAGTGTGGTTTAATTGTGCCCAGTCTAAGTATTCACATATTAGTGAAGTAAGCAGTCTTCCTGCAAGATGGAAATCTAGAAAGTATAACGTTGCCATACAAGACCTTGAAAAATGCATAAACAAATTTTAGAAAATTTTAGGACTGACATGTTCCATCTTTCACAGAGTAATAATTCAACCCACGACTATTAGTCATATAGAACTACGAATCAACTCAAATTAGGACCACATTGCACATCTTCTTAATGTACATTCAGAGTTTTGATTTCAAAGAGTAATCTCACTAACCAAGTTATCATTCAAAAGTCTAATAGCTGCTGGTACACAATAATCTGCAAAAGATAATGCGTGTAGCTAATAGATACCATAGCAACATCAAAACTCAACAGATAGCCTAATTTGAAAAGCACAGTACCAAATAAAACTTAAGCCAGAGAAGGAGATAAGAACCTGAAGGGGATGCATGCAGTTGTTTGGCACGATCATTGCAACTACCAAGTAATGCAGGTGGCAAGCCTTCCTCCTTCTCAACAACCCTATCCTCTTCTTCAATTGCCTCAAACACATTTGCTCTCAGCTCAGCCTAGCATTCACATTTTGAGTTAATCGTACATACTATACAAACATAACGCAGCTGGGGAAATCAAAGAAACCCTTCTGAGTTAAGCTACAACACACAAACACGCATATGCTATATGCATTTATATAATTAAAAAAATAAAATTTCCAATACATCAAGGAGCATTCCATTATTCAAATTAGAAGCTTCAATAATTCACAGCCAAAAAAACGCATTAGCATAATGTATTTTCTTCCCCCATTTTTTTCTTTCCCTTTCCTTTCTGCATTTCGACAACAAATTAAAACTGAGAAAACCCTAGATTTAAAATCAACTCCAACCCAGCACCGTCTCCCATCTAAGCATAACCAAAATTCCTAGCTCAGATCAAATGCAACAGAATAAAGGGGAAGATCCACCGAAAATCCCATGCGAGTAAGGGATTGAAATTGGAAATAAGAAGGGAGGAAAATGAAGGGTTCAAATAGGGAATTGTACCCGGATCTTGGCGAGGACGCCTTTCTTCTCAAGGGTGCGAGTGACAAGGGTTTTAAGGTCCATCATTTCCCTCGTGTAATCGTCCATATTCGCCAAGAAGTGTGAGAGCTTCGAGCTTCGAGCTTTTCTTCCTTGCCCCTTTCTTCTCACCCAATCTCTACTCTTACCTTTCGAAATAAATTTTTTTAGGAAACTTTCGAAATTAATTAAACTTAGAAACAATGCACGCTAGTACTTTAGTAACGTAACTTAAAAGAGTATTAGTCTTTTTATTATTATTTTTACCGATTTAATTTTTTTATTTTAAAAAAAATAACAGCATAAAATTAAATGAATAAATGATTAATTTTTCTAAAAAAAATTATTTTATTTTTTTTACAAATTTCTAATCATAAAGAAGATTTATAAATTTATATCTTCATGACACTTAAAAAAATAAAAAATAAAAATAAAAAAAACTAATCATTTATTTTTTTGTTATTATTTTTTAAAATAAAATATAATAAAAAATTAAATTATTTTTATTTACGTATTCAAGAGATTTATAAAATCCTCTACCTTTTAAATTTAAAAACTTAAATATATTCTTTTCCTTTTGCTTTTAGATGTTCTATTCAAAGAATTTTTTTTTCAATACTCCTAAAATATTAAGAAATATGTATTCTTAAAAGATATATAAACTCATAATTTAAATCTTATTGTTAATACTACTACTTTTTACTTTTATTTATTTATTTTTTATCTCCTTTTTAAGGGAATACATACAAATGAAAAAAATTATCTTGTTTGAAAAAGAAAGAGAGTTAAAAATTTGAGTATATAAAATCAAGAAGTGTTGTATATATTTTTATCATATTTTAGTATTAATGAATATGAAAAAATTAATATTGAAGAATAATAAAATCTTTAAAATATGAAAAATTATAGATAAATTATAATTAAATTTTTTTATCTATATAGTTTCATATTTATGATATTTTATATTGTAATATTAAACATTATCGTATTATTTTAAAGAAAGGTACGAGAGATAGTAGATAAATGCATTTGTCTATTTTAGATTCGATTAGAGGTTAAACAATTGTAAGTTGCATGGATCTATTAGACATAAACTTGTGTTTACTTAACACTTAAAAGACATGCTTTAATAAAAATGGTAGCATTGCAAAAAAGAGATAATTATATTTGAGAAAATTTAATAATATATCGTTAAATTATTTGTAAATTTTATCGCTTAACTTTTACAAAAATATAATCTTGTCATCATTTGATGAGATAGCATTTTAATGTTCTAAAACACATATAGAGTTTGTCAATTTGGCATCATTAATATGGTTTTAAGGAGATTTATGATGTATTCACAAGTATAATTTATGGGTTAAATATGTATAAAATGTGTATTAGGATTTATGGCAAATTTGGACACTCAAGTTGCGACATGAATTTTTGTCGGTTGCAACGGGCGTTGCTTTTTATTTATTCAAATGCAACCTGCGAGAACGGTGCTGCAATATGAAAAAGAATGGACCATAGTACGCACAAATCTTCATAAAACACAAGTAGACTCGAAAGACTTATGCCACAATATGAGTAATGTCTCGTTGCGGTGCGCATCGAAATCCCAGACTACCCAATTTGATCTTGAAAGTACATCGCTGTGGCACGACTAATGTCATATAATTTCTAAAATTTGATTATTTTGTTTGTTTCAACTTGTGTTAATTGTCAATAATTATCCCATTTTTACCTTTTTCTTGGTATTTGCCCGTAATTATTCTACAAACACTTTAACATACAAAATATATAAATATCTTTCATAACAAAATAAAAGTAAAATAGAAATAAGATAAATACTTAATGATATAATAAATAATACGTCAAAATAATGTTCATCATCATCCAATAAGAATGTCTTTCTCGATCAAATTAGATCAAATAAATTTCTTGGTATGACATGGATAATTGCTTGTTGTGATCAACACCTTTGACATAGAAAAGTAAATTGATGATTCTCTTCCTATTTTGCTCCAATTATGATTGGATATGGTAGAGTTAATCTAGATTTTGAGATCTGAAATCACATGAATGAAACGATCAAGTCATGGCTCTATAGCTTGATTGGTGTAAATCTTTTATCTCATTTGTCTTGCACTGGCACAATTGCTTAAATATGGAACACAACTGATAAGAAATCACATGGTTCTTTTCATGCATATGTTATGGACCTACTTTAGCAACTGCAAACAATACAAAAAGGCAATCAATCCATAGATGATTGATTACCTACAAAGAGTTAAAGAATTTTTAGATCACCTATTAGTTATTGGAGAGTTTGTTACTTATAAGAATCTGATACTTTATGTTATCAAGGGGTTAAACTCAAGGTATAGATCCTTCATAAGTTCTTTATCAATTCATAGAGGTACTGTTATTTTTGATGATCTTCGTAGCTTTCTTCTTAACCATGAGAAAATGTTAATCATGCTCATTTGTCTTGTGTGAGTGTTGGTGCTTTTAATGTGAATTCTTTTATTTCTAAAGCTTCATTTCTTACCAATTTTTCTTCTACATGAAGGTTAAATCCTCTTAAACCTCAATGGAGTTTTTAAGATTTTCTTCAACTAAGGGATTCAAAAACTAATCAGTCTAAGAAACCTGATACTAAGAACAACTATAACAGTTACAAAAATAAAAAAAGGTTCTTGCTTTAGAAATGTTATCAAATATAAAATATATGGAAAATTTGGACATGGAACTCAAAAAATGCTTTCAACTTCATGATTTGTTGTTAGGCAAGTTTGGTTCAACCTCTGCGTTTGTTGTTTGTGCTTCAGATGCTACACTTTCTCTTAAGCCTTCTTGATGGTTTATGGATTATGATAGAACTCATTATATTATAAATGATATTATGCATCTATATAGCTCAATTCCTTATACTAGCCATGAGGTTATGATAATAGGTTATGGCACTTCTTTGCATATTAAACATTTAGGGTCTATTGTTATGACTATTACTAACCATGCACTTAAACTTTCTTTTAAGCCTTCTTGCACACTTCAAATTTTCTTTCCAATATATTGTCTATGCATCATTTTTGTGTTGATAACAATATTATTATTGAGTTTAGTGCAAACTCAATTTTCTGTAAATAAGGGACAAACAAAGAAAATATTAACTTAAGGCAAAGTGAGAGAAGGTCTTCATAAGTTACAAGGTAGGTCATTTACTCATAATTCTTCTCGTATGGACTTTTGTTCTAATTCACTTAAAGTTTCTCTAGTAACATCACAATGTTTAACATACTAAAGCTAGCTCATCCTTCGAGTAAAGTGTATGAGATGTTAGTTAAATAGTCATTACTATCTCATTAATTACTACTATTTCTTATAAAAAGTTTCGTACGATTTTTCCTTTGGCTAAAGGTCACAAACTACCTTTTACTTATAAGCATTTAATGGTTACTAAGCCTTTTCATTTTATTTATATATATTTGTGGACTTTTCCAATACTTGCTTTCACTGGTGCGTGATATTTGTTGCTAATAGTTGATGACCATGTATATTTTATGTGGATATTTTTCTTGCATTTTAAAGATCAAGCTCATCAAATTTTTTTTTTGTCTTACATAAATATGGTTGGGAGGAATTTATCAATGACATTAAAATAAATACAAACTCATAGATGAATAGAGTTCAAATTTTTGGATACTCATTTTGGATCACTTGGTTTAATGCATAGAATGACTTGTCTTTTTATTTCGTAACAAAATGGAGTGATTGAGTCTAGAAATATAAGAGTTTTGGAGAAAAAGAGTTGGTTCTTTTTATTCAAGCTAGGTTACCTACTATTTTCTTGGTATATGTCTTTAGGGTAACTATTTTCAAAATAAACAAGCTCTTTAGTTTGGTTCTTAAGTCTCAATCACCTTATCAACATCTCTATGCCAAGAATGTTGATTTCTCTTTCTTAGTCTTTTAGCAGAGTGTGTTTCTTGTGTAAGAGCATTCAATCAACACAAACTCATTACTCGTTTAGTGTAATATGTTTTTCTAGGCTATAATCCTAATCATAGATGTTATTTTTGTTATCATCATGTTACCAAAAAGCTCTATACTAACCATTATGTTGTTTTTAATGAATAATTGTTTCCCTATAAAGTATATTCTACTCATCCTAATGCTTGTAATATTCAAATGTCTATGGTTAATTTTATTCATTTTTTGGTTATTAACCTATGATGTAGTCTTTTGTCCCTCAATCACATGACAACTTGGTTTCTTCACTTATTATCTTGTCTTGTTCTATCCTTGATATGTTTCCATCTCAACTCTCTTTGGTACCTTTTTTACCTAACATGCTTTCTTTGCCTAGGCATTCTCTTGACTATTCTCCATAGTCTTATATACCTTCATTAATTTTCAATGCTCTATTACATATGTCTTATATCAACCCATCTTCCACACACCGTTCTTTTCCAAATTCATTTCATTTTAAACTTTCTTCGCCTTCATTACCAGTTTATAATCAACACCTTATGATTACTCGATGCAAGTATGAAGTTTATAAGCCTAATTCTAAGTATTATATGGTTCTCTCTACCACTATTTCTACTTTTGTGATTCTTCTTGAGCTCTCTTATTATGAAGAAACTCAAGGTATCCTTGGGTGGGAATATGACATGAAAAAAGCGAGACTTTGATAAGAAATTATACATGTGAACTTGTCCCATTACCTTTTAGAAAGAAGACCATTGATTCCAAATGAGTGTTTAAAGTTAGACTATTACCTAATAACAATTTAGACAAATATAAGTTGAGAGCAGTTGCTAAGGGTTATCATCAAAAGTAAGGAATAGACTACTCAGAAAGTTTCTCATTTGTTATTAAGCAACAAACAATTAGGATGGTTTTAACTATTACCAACTCTTATTCTTGGGATATTAGACAAATTAATGTTAATAATGACTTATTCAATGGTGAACTAAGAAAGCAGTTTACATCGATCAACCTCTTAGTTTTGTAGACACCTTACAATCTCATTTTGTTTGTAAACTTACCATGGCACTTTATGGTTTGAAACAAGTTAAGAGCTTGGTTTTAAAAGTTCTATTCTACTTTTCTTGCGTTTGGATTTGTTAGTTTTAAGGTTGATAGTTCTATGTTTTCCTTTTTTACTTCCACAATAACAACTATTATTGTTTATATTGATGACATTGTAGTCATACGAAGTGATTCTAAATGCCCATGGGAGCTTATTTGTCTACTAAATTATAAGCTTCCTTTTAAGGAATAAGAAGCTTTCAACTATTTTTTTTGGCGTAGAGGTTAAAAGAACAAAAGCTGGTCTCCAATTGTCTCAACATAAATACATTTGTGATTTACTTAATAGAGCAGGTTTGAAGAGTGTCAAACTACTAAAAACACCATCGGCATCCGGTTTTGTTTTGTCTAAGGACTCTGGTGTACCTTTACATGATCCTACACTCTAAAGAAGTCTCACAAGTGCTTTGTAATACTATGTAATGACTCAACCATAGATTGTATATTCTGTCAATAGATTATGTCAATTTCTACATCAATCCACCAATGAACACATGAAAGTAACCAATAAAGTGTTGAGGTATCTCAAAGGAGTAACCACACATATGAGGTGTTTATAAAAATCAGATGTGTTAAGCCTGATTGTTTTTTTTTTTGAATTAGATTGAGATGTTGCCCTGATAATAGTAGAAGTATTAAAAGATATGAAAATTATTTTGGTGATAGCATAGTATATTGGATTGTACAAAAAAACAATGGCTAGATTTTTTAGAGAAGTTGATTATAGAACTTTAGCTCTAGCTTGCATCAAGGTATTATGGTTAGAGTCGCACGTAACTGAATTTAGAGTTCAAATAGCTTACATTCATATTCTATTTTTTGATAACATCAATGCTAAACACCTTTTTTCAATCTTGTTTTGCATGCTCATATGAAGTATATCAAATTGGGTTTCCTTTTTATTAAATAATAGGTAGTGGTTGGCACATTGGATATCAATTAAATTTCATTTGAAGATCAGTTAGCTGACAACCTTATTAAGCCACTTCCAGAGGACAAGTTTATTTCATCAAAAACTAAATTTATGGTGCTTCCACCCCATGAGTTTTTAAGGGGCTATTAAGGAATGAATGTATAAGAAGAGTATAGTTATAACTATGCAATATAGTTAGTTATAACGATCTTAACTCTTAATATATGGATGGTTGCATATATATATATGGGATTGTAATTAATTCATTAATTAGTAACAATTCTCATAATAATTTCCAAATTGTTGTACTTTTCACTTGAAACACCTTATTTTAATGTGTTTGTAATTTTGATCTTGGAGGGAAAAGGAAAAGAAAATGATATAGATAATAGACTTTAGATATTTGGTTTAAGGAAAAATTTAAATAACTAAAATGATGATAAAAATCATTGAAAAATGTTATGGAAGCGTGTTCTTTATATTTTTCCTCTAAATTGGGTAAAAATGAAATTTAGATTGTGTAATATTTTCCTCTATCATGAGTTACTTGTTATTTTCATTTTTCTCTACTTTAGTTTATGAACGTAATAATTTTACTTTTTATTTTTAAATTTTTTACTTAATACAAGTTGTGGTATGAACACAATTAATGTGATGTTGTATTATTGGTAAGTATAATCGGACTCACATAATTATATTAAATAAAAAACTATCATGTTAGTTATAATTATGATAAAATTGTGATGTATGTAAATTATTTTTTATTTTTTATACATAAATAAAAGATAAAACTCCTAAATCATCATAGTCTATTAACATTTAAACTTTTTAATGTTTATATTTTGAAAATTTTACTTAAAAAAATTATATTATAATTAAAATAAAATATACTTCTAAATTTATAAAAAAATGATAGGTTTTTAACTTTAATAAAAAATAAACTAATAATAAAACTCATTCATGTATTATAAATTGAGGTTGTGATTTACTTAGAACAATTTATGATTAATATAACTAATTTATTTATAGAAGTTGTTTTAGAGATAGTTCTTTAAAAGATGTATTTATTCTTTTGAAATTAATAAACAAACATTAATAAATGTTTTAGTTTTCTTTCACTCACTAATTATTTTCCTTTTAAATTCTTAACAATTTTCTTTCTTTCAAAAATCCTTACTCCAAAGAGAACCTTAAAGGTTCACCCTTGAAATAAAATATATTAAACGGATTGTTCACATTATATAAACATACTTAGAACACAAGATAATTAATAGTAAACTATTCAAGTTTGGTCAACTCATTTGTATCTCAAATGTTTTAGAATCCATTAAACTATGAGACAAACACACTCTCTCTTAGATGCGTACTCAAAATAAGTGTCTATTTTTCATTTGGTATTGTTAATAAAAAGTGTGTTGGGTTGGGTTTTCATTTAAAATTGACATTTTTACTTTTGTTGCTTATTCATTTCAATTTTGTATCCATTAAATGAATTAATGCATAAACACATCTTTATAGTATCACTTGCAACTAAATGGCAATCCTATATGCTAAAAAAACTCCAATCACCTGATTTTAAGTCACATAATCCTAATAATTTTATACGTATGTATTTGGATGATTTATTAAATGAAATCAAAATTAGTTATAACATGTAACCAAACTTTTTAAACGTAAATAATCATTCATGACTATAGACAGAGCACTCAGCCTTCTCAAATCATAAGTATTTACTGACCAAATTAACATGATGATGCCTATTAATTAGCATGAGTAAAGAGGTAAAAGTAAAAAAAAAAAAATATTTATATTTCTCATTAATTATTTGTAATATTTTAAGTGTTATTATTTATTACTTTAAAAATATATTTTTCATTAATCATATTATTTTTTTATCTTTATCAAGTATTGAGTATTTTTTTAAATTATATTAATTTTAAATTTCATTAGTTAAAAATATCACGTGATCACTTACTCTAAAATAATGAATAATTTCTTAGGTTCTAATAACTATGAATGAACGTATTATTGTATCATTACCAAATAAATTTTCCCAAAGACAATTAACAATGAACACTTGTGGATAGCTTATATACGACATATTTATTACACAATATTACAAATTTTAATTGTATAATTTTTATACAGTCGTATATTTGACTGTAAAATCATATTATATCGTATAATATAAAAATAATATAATTATGTAAAAAATTAGTAAGATTAGGGAGTTTAAATCTAAACCGTACTAAATACTTAACTTAATTTGTCCAAATTTTCAATTATAAAATTATGTGTCTTCGTTTTTTTATATCAAATTAAAAATAAGGTTTTGTATTTTAAAATATAATAATAAATAAAATATCGATTTGAATGAATTTTAGAATAATATAAATTATTTTATTAAAATATTTATAATTAATTTATTCCAAATATATTATATAATTTATTATTAAAAACTATAAAAAGTAACTAGAATACAATTTAATATAGCTATATATAACATATTCAATATTATGTATCGATAATAAAAGCATAACTAAGGTTATCAATTTATTAAGATCGTTATTAAGCAAAATCATTCGATCAAAATACTTAGATATTAAAATTATTTATCAATAAATTTGAATTATATTAGCAGTGATTCGCTAGTTTATCTAATGATAATATATTTTTTTCCGTTTAAATTCATATATTTGAATCAACGTACAAATATCTTTTATATTAGAAAAAAAAACAAATGTAGTGATTTTTTAAATTCTAGATCAATTTAAAAAAGAAGGGTTAAGGAATCACAAAGAGTCGTGACAAAGAAGGGAGATAGTGGAGAGATCTCTAACGAGATTTTTGAAATATTGGAATATGAATCGTTGGAGATTGTGGAGAATAAAAGCTTTGGGGGCGGCAAATTTAAAAAAGCCACCTGCATTGATTAAGATATGACAAAAATAAATATAAAATTCTTCACTTACTTTAATATAACTGCCATATGAAATGGAACAACATGAGTTCGTAATAAAAAGTTGGGAAGAATGTGGTGTATGGAATTAATTAATCTATTTTCACTTTTTAAGTTTTTTTTTAAATTATATTATTTATACTTTATTAATTTTACTCAAATTGTAAACATTTTATATATACAAATAAATTATATAAAGTTAAACTACAAAATAATTATACACTTTCACTTTTGTGTTACACACTTAAAACTCTATATCACCAATTAATTATAATTATAATCACAATGTTTCACATTATTATTTTTATTATTATGTAGTGATATATGAAAACAAACACATAATATTGATTAAAATATTCATAATATTCTCAATACATATATAATATTTATAATTAGGTAAATTATAAATAACTTTTTTTAATTTTTTTTAAAATAATAAAAAAACCTTACATATTTGAAAAATAACAAATACAGTTATTATTATCAATATTTTTACTTTTTAGAAGATGTTATTGTAAATAATTAATAAAAATTAATAAATTTAATAGAAGATATTATAATAAAATAATAATAATAAAATAAATAAAGTTGTCTATTAACCAAACTCCAGTAGTTTTTTAAAACCTCAAGTAATTTTATAGTAAATTTTCCTTTATACTTTTATCGACATATGTTATAAAAAATATTTGTATATAAATTTAATAATTTTTATAAATACTTATATTAATATTAATAATATATTTAATATTTAATCAATATTTTTATAAAATTGAATTATAAAATCATATTTTAATTATAAATAATATTATATGTAGTAAATTGTTATATGTGTTAAATAATACATTGGTTGTGTATCAAATATAAAATTAAAGATGTAAGATACTAAAGTAATTGTGTGATTAAATTGTGATATTTGAATTAATCATGTATATATATAACTATATTAAAAAAATAATAAAAATAATATTTTTAAAATTTTTATTCACATAAATAAATCGCTTATAAAAAGCTTACATATTTTCACAATTTAAAACACCTTACACATAGTTTTATATTAAATACTTATTGCATTTAACTACTGTTATTTAGATTAATTTAATATTATTGAATTATTATTTTTATTGTTATAAATATTAAAAATGTTATTTTTTATAATTTTTTAAAATATTTGATAAAACAACAAAAATAATATCTTAAAACTTGTAATTATAAAAATAACACCATTATATATAATTATTTCATATATTTTCACTATTAAAAGAAAATTTTTAAAAATTATTTTACTTTAAATGACATATAATTTAAAATCGCTCGAATTAAATTATAAAAATTTAAATTTATTTAATATTAAATCTTGTATAATTAAATATCGTCTAATATTATTAAAATATTATTTATAATAAAATTAATTACGTTCAAAATTTATAAAATAACTTATAAAAATATCCAAAATATTTAATTTATTGTAAATATAATCATAACGTATAATTAATGATAAAAACATAACAAATTTTGAACATAATTGTATTATTATTTATACCTTACAAGTATAATTATGATTTTAAAAATAAATATTATTAGTCATATTTTTAATTTTATCTAAATATTATTAATATAATTATAGTAAAATAAATATTTTTATAAATTATAACTCGTAATTATTGTTTTTTATTATTATATATTAAAAAAATTAAAAGTTATATTCTCATAACATTTTTCTTTATTCCTTTGTCGAGAACAACTTTTGTGCTTGTAGCATGAGAAATCTTTGACATTACATCTTCTCCCTCCAAATTTTAATTTTTTTTTGGTCAAAATATCCCTCCAACGTTTTTTTAAAGAGCAGAAACAGAAGGGAAAAATAAATAAATGCGCAGAGCACATTATAAGCACGAATCCCAATCACTTTTCCCTCAATTTTGACCGAAACGTTCCTCAATAACCCAAAATCCGATCAACTCTCCGGCGAAAACCCTAACCCTAAAACTATCAATGGCGCCCGTTGACCCACACTCATTCACCGATTCATCTCACCCTTTCACAACCCACATTTCTCTTTCCCTTTATTTCGATTTCCCATCCTCAACCATCCACGGCTCCGCTCTCTTGACCCTTCCAAGCCCTCACTCAGGTCCTCTCTCGCTTGACACTCGTTCACTCACTATCCACTCTGTGCTCGACCAACTATCCAGTACCCCACTTCCTTTCTCTCTCTCCCCATCTGACCCAATCAAAGGCTGTCACCTCACCGTCTCCCTCTCCAACCATTCTTCTGTCCTCGTCATCTACTCCACAAGTCCATCTTCCTCAGCCCTCCAATGGCTCACACCCCCTCAAACCTTCAACAAAACCCACCCATTTGTCTACACTCAGTGCCAGGCCATTCATGCCCGTGCGGTTTTCCCGTGTCAGGACACCCCAGCTGCGCGTGTGTGTTACACTGCCCGCCTGAACGTCCCCCGCCAACTTTCGGCAGTTATGGCAGCAAGGCACATCGAGCGGCGAAGTCCGAGCGGTGGTGAGGGTGTGGCGTTAACCTGCGGTGATTCAATGTGGTGTGCCGAGGGAAGGGCTGTTGAGGAGTTTGTGATGGAACAACCTGTGCCTCCTTACTTGTTTGCATTTGCCGTTGGGGAACTGGGATTCAGAGAAGTTGGGCCGAGGACGAGGGTTTATGCCGAGGCAGTGCCGAGTGTGCTCGATTTGGCCGCAAGGGAGTTTTCAGGGACTGAGGACATGATCAGGCAAGGTGAGAAGCTGTTTGGACCATATGACTGGGAAAGGTTCGATTTATTGGTGTTGCCGCCAAGTTTTCCTTACGGTGGAATGGAGAATCCAAGAATGGTGTTCTTGACGCCGACTGTTATTAAGGGCGACGCCACAGGGGCACAGGTGGTAGCGCATGAGCTTGCGCATAGCTGGACTGGGAATTTGATCACTAATAAGACTAATGATCACTTTTGGTTGAACGAGGTATGTGTTAATTGATAGGTTTCTGTATTAGAGCGCGTTTGAACTTTGTTAATGTGCGTTGGTTATTTGGTTTCGTGGAATTTTATTTTCTTGGGTGTGTTTTACTTCAACTTTAGTATATATTCGATAGTCAGCAAAAGAAAGTAAATGATCTGTGTTTTGGTTTATGTTGTTCTTTTCTGCTTGCTTACGAGAGAAGGTTAATTCGTGTTTTACTTTATGGTTGTGTTCTCAATGATTAATCATAGCATGAAAGGATCAGTTTTACTTTTAAGAATTATAGCAATTGCGTGTGAGGTTTATCCATGCAATCAGAGATGATAGTTGGTGATGAAATGTTGAAAATGTTAAGGATTTTTGTGGTGGTGAGATGACTATAATTCTCTGTTTGATTTTGGATAATTGCATTATTTTAGGGTTTCACTACATATGCGGAGAGGAGAATTGTTGAGGCTGTACAGGGGGAGGATATAGCTGCCTTGAATATTGGCATTGGCTGGAGGGGTTTGAATGATGAAATGGAGAGATTCAAGGACAATATGGAGTTTACCAAGCTTAAACAAAATCAAGAAGGTGTTGATCCAGATGATGTATATTCTCAGGTTCCTTATGAGAAAGGTTTTCAGTTTTTATGGCGCATAGAACGTCAGGTTGGTCGATTATTCGTATTTACTATTGAATCTATAATTGGAATACACTTATCTGGTTTTGATTTTATCACTTTTGGAATGATTAGGTTGGAAGGCCTGCCTTTGATGAATTCATCAAGAAATACATTGCCACTTTTAAGTTCAAGTCTATTGACACTGATACCTTTCTTGATTTTCTGAAAGCAAACATTCCTGGCATAGAAAAAGAGATTGATTTAGTTTTATGGACTGAGGGTACTGGTATCCCTCCGGATGCTTATGAACCAATTTCCAATTTGTATACAAAGATTGTATCATTGGCAAGTGAATTTAAGTTGGGTAGAATGCCCAGAGAGGATGAAATTGCTGATTGGCACGGGCAAGAGTGGGAGCTTTACTTGGAAAATTTGCCAAAATGCTTTGAAGCTTCACAGGTACATTTTGCATACATTTCCTATCGAATTCTCCTTTTTGCCTATTTATTTTACTTGACTATGAAGGATTTGGTTTGAAATCGATTTTTCTATTTGCTATAATTCCTTGTGTGTGTGGACTACATTTTCACAAACCATAAATAGTATAAAAGATGTGGAGATTGTTTGGTAGCTGTTGATAAGTGAGCATGCTGGGAGTTCTTCCCTTTTATTTTGATACACTTTTCATGAAATATCCACGATCCCAATGGGTATGTTTGGAGCCATCTTTAGTAGATATGACTTATGAGCTATTTTGAAAAAATTATCCAAAATACTTGATTTTGGGCATGGTTTCATTTTTTTTACCAAAATCACTCGGAGGTAAAGCGTAACTGTTGTGGTAAGGCATCATCTTGTCGTGGTAAGCCTTACCATAACATTGAATGCCATTGGTAATCCTTCCCACATCATTCTAATGATAAGATATGGTGGTAAGATATGCTTGTTGCTTTTAGTGATAGTGTGATAGGAAGATGCTTAATCTGATACCTTAGAGTAAATAAGTAGTTCTTACATCAGCATATTCCCCCATTTATGTCAACCTGTTATTCCTTAGTGATTTGTTATTCTTTTATGTCTAAAAATATAGTTATAAGTCAGCATCTCATTACAGTTGTTTTATCATATAATATGCCGTTCATTCTATAGATTTTAGCTTTGGATGCCCGTTACCGGCTGTCAGAATCTAAAGACTATGAAGTAAAAGTGGCATTTCTTCAGCTGGCCATATCTTCCAAATGCAGAGATTACTATGTTGAGGTGGAAAAAA
Organism: Hippophae rhamnoides; assembly: GCA_033030585.1. NCBI lineage: Eukaryota > Viridiplantae > Streptophyta > Magnoliopsida > Rosales > Elaeagnaceae > Hippophae > Hippophae rhamnoides. The sequence continues at coordinate 74,956,943 of CM065427.1, forward strand.
CTTTAAAGGAAGTTGGGAGGATGAAGTACCTTCGACCACTCTATACTGCTCTTGTAATGGGCAATGGAAAGGAAGAAGAAAAGATTTTTGCGAAAAGAGTGTTTGCAGAGGCTCGTGACACTTATCATCCTATTGCTCAAGGTGTTGTTGAGTCAATCTTTAGCAAGCACCTATAGAGAATGGTGCTTGTCTGTAAATAAAATTTGAACCTAAACTCCTTAGTTAAATGTTGATGTTTTATTGGAGGTCAGGTCAATCTCTGAAACTGTGTACTGATTTTTGAAATGCTGATATGAACATTTGCATCTGACCATATGTCATTTGAGCATGAGCATTTTATATGATTGAAGCTCATTTTTGTTATCCTTATAAGAAGCCGGCTCTTTTAGCTCAATGCTTTGTTTGTTTGGAGGGAATGAAAAGGAATCAGAATTTATTCTTTCCATTTGTGTGTTTGATTGGACTGAAAAATGAGTCAGGATTCTTAAAGGAAAAAGAATCACAATTTTTTTCCTCCTTTAAGAATTATGATTCCATTCTCATCTCAATTTTTTTTTTCAATTTTACATCACCCTAAACTCAAATCCAAAATCCAAAATCCAAAATCACAAAATCCAAAATCTCTAAACCCTAAATCCCAAATCTTAAAACCCTAAAACCTAAATCCAAACACTTTAAACCTTAAACTCCAAATCCCAAAATATTAAACCCAAAATCCTAAAACCTAAATCCCAAAACCCAAAACCCTAAACTCCAAATCCTAAAATATTAAACCCAAAATCTTAAATCCTAAAACCTAAATCCCAAAACCCTAAACCCTAAGCCTTAAATTCTAAATCCAAAATCTCAAATCCTAAAACCCTAAACCTTAAATTCAAAATCTTAAATCTTAAAACCCTAAACAATATTTAGAAAAATAATAATTTTAACCCTAAATCTTAACCCATAAATATAATCCTAAACTTTAAATTACAAACCTCAAAACCCTAAATCACATTTAAAAAAAATTTAATAATATATTTTCTTTTTAAGTAATAATTATTTAAAAAAAATAATGATTTCAATAATGTATTTTGTCTGACGAAAAATTAATAATTAAATGATATTATTTAAACTTTATTGAATACAGAGGTATTAAGGTAATTTATAGTTTTTTTTATTCCATTTTAGTGTCAAACCAAACACTTTAATATTGATTCATTCTTTGATTCCAATGGTCAAATCAAACAACATTGTTTCTTTTCCATTTTTATTCCCATTTTTATTTTTATTCTCATTCCGATTTTGATTATATTTTTTGAACCAAACGTTACCTTAGAGTTATAACTATTTATTTTCCATTTTAAGCTCTAGTTGGAAGCTCAAAAAATAAATTAACAGAACATGATAGGTTTGTTTGCTTGTGCTTTAGTCGAACGTGGTTTTAAGGAAAAGTGCTTTCATGATGCACATAAGTTGTGCTTCAGATATGAACAAAAAAAAGTGTTTTTTCAACCTGAAAGCACTTTTACTGAAACAATTTCTGTTTGATTGAGAAGCATTTATTTTTACTATTCGAAGCACTTTTACAGTATTTCAAAGCAATTTTTATCACCTTATGTATTATTATTATTTTCCTTATTAGAAATCTAAATGTATCTATTACAATAGTGCCTGATATAAAAGTGAGGCTTAATGCTTCTGATGAGGGAAATCTATAAGTTGTGAACACCACAACAGCAGAAGGCATTGTGGTAATGATATCGGAAGGCAAAGAGCTGGAAAGGATTTGAGCCATCAAACCTGCAATCAGCTACACCTACAGTTCGTTTATTACCCCTGCCTCCAAAAACAGTGAGGCATTTCCCTGTACTGCGAGACACCCAGAACCGTAATTCTCGGTGATTTAGTTTTTGTGGTGGATTGTATGATTTCCATTCGGCCTCTGCTAAGCTTTCCAATGATGTCAATGGACGAAGGCTCACTTTCCCATGCTTGTCTACTGTAAGATAGCGTTCTCCTCCTGAGCATTTGTCCATGTAGTTGCTAAACCTGCGTAGTACAGGTTAGAGGTTGATTAGTTAGTAATTGAAGCAGTTCTGCTGAAATGCCATGTCTATGTTGCATGTATGTGCATCTCATACGTGTTTGATTTGGCCTCAGGAAACATAAGGTTCAGGCTTCAGAGAGTAGGTTAAATTGAAATAACATATGTTTGAATGAAGGTGGCAAATACAATTACTACCTGTAATAACCAGAAGCGGAACCAGAGGTAGATTTCCAGCCATAATAAGAATTATATTCTTTAGATTGACCTCCTAGGATATTAGGTACTGAGTAAACTCCCTTGTCGTTGAAATCTACGAAGTCAGATTGTAAAGCACCAGCAATAAGGGTATCGTCATAAGTTGTCATATGAGGAAATGCTTCACTTGGTGGGCAGTTTTTTGAATCACATTTTGAACACTGCTGGCAAAGTTTTTCACTTTTCAACTTCAACTCTACAACACCATCTGTTACAAGGAAATTTGTTATGGTTATTATTGACAGAACAAGCAGGCACAAAGAGACGTATTTTTTAACCATTTGAGGTCGATATCTTGCTTCCCCTTTCTATTTGTTGATCAATGTTGATTGAGCTCTTATTGCTTTATTATTATTATTATTATTATTATTATTATTATTATTATTATATATATACATCTTCCAAGTTCTTGATTTTAACGACTCTTTATTTTATATAATTATGAGTTTGGAATTTGGACGGTTTATTTATTACAACGAGAATAAATGGTATGTATATTCCTAGTACTTACCAACAAGAATAAATAATAATTTCTCTTAGAATTGGATGGTTGATTCTCATTTAGGTTGTATTTTCTTATTATGTGTATTTGTTTTTTTTAAGGATAAATTTACATTAATTTTGAATTTTATTGATGTGGAATAACACGTAATCACATACTATAATAATTTCTCCATTTTCTTGTGACAAATATATATATATATATATATTCCGTTATAATTGTATTGAGGTAGGAGATAAGTTGTCCTTTTGTGGTTTGGGAATAATTTGCGGGTTGCATTTGCAACTTTGTAATTGCAGTTATTCTGTTCCTCGTTGGCAAAGATATTGTTCGTTGTTCTTGCTTTGTAGTTTCTGCTGACTTATTTGTGATAATATTACGTTTACTATACAAGAGAAGCAGACGTCGAACATAATGCTGTGTCTGTAACTTACACTTTCTTGGCCAACTGTGTAATATATTTAATTAATCTAGAATCAACACAGACGGAATCAGAATTTTAAATTAAAATTAAATTAATGAAAAAAAAACAAAACCAAATCTTCATACTGTATTAAAAAGAAGAAAAACTAATTAAATAACCAATTAAGAATAATTAACAGGGAGCAAATTATAGAGAGTATTTTTAATAGTTAATTTTTATTTTCTAGTAATCCTGACGATATCATAATTCCTAGAAGTTGCAAATACTACTTTTTGCTTCTTCATTTCAAATTTCTTTTGAACAAATGTATGATAGTGTATTTATCTCTTTAAATAATGACACAAATTACATTCAAAGATTCATTTGATGAAAAAATATGACATTTTTAAAAAAGTTATCATTACCTGGTGACTAAATATTAATAAAAATTATTTATCTATATACTACTACTTGTAATTTTTTTTGGGTGACAGAGCACTTCGAGCAACAAAAATAATATTTTAAAACCCATAATAATAAAATTTAACATGTTATACTTATCTCATATTATTTATCGATAAACATATTAAATCGAATTATATCTACTAAGTATTATTTTTTATTGTTATAAATTTTATTAGTGTTATTTTATGTATTTTAAAAAAATAGTATATAAAGCATTGAATTATGGAAAAAAAAAACATTAGTGAGATTTTGGATTGTGCGTAAGTTTGATGTATTCGTTAGAGAGAGAGGATAAATCTGATTGGCATTAGATTTTATTACATATAAATCAAACAAGGAGTAATTCTATCGGGCAACGTGGATAAACATATAACTATTAATTAAATTTTTGGGTGATGTGTTATTAGTTATAACTAAGATTATAATTTTTTTTCTTTTATGCAGAGACGGATCATCTCACCAGCTATACAGAGCTCTAATCCCGATTATATATATATATATATTTATATTTTAATATTAAATAAATACATTTATTTAGAGTAATATATTGCTTTTGATTTTTTTTATACACAATTTTATTAATGTGTATATATAGTCCTTTAGACAGCGTATCAATATATAACTTTCGATAATGTTGCGATAACAGATATAAAATTTCGTGTAAATATGATCCATTTAGAAGAAGTTTATATTCATAGTTTTAATAAAGATTGGTCTCTTAAAAGGAGATTTGATCTTCTTATCATCAAATTCTTGAATGAGGAGATGAGCTTATATATATAATTTTAAAAGTATTAATAATTTTTTTAATTATTTTTAAAAATAATTAGAAATTTGATTAATATTTTTAAATTTATTTAAAAATAAAAAATAAAAAAAGATTTATTACGTTGTTTAGTAAAATTAATTTAAAAAAAAATCTACAGAAATTATTTAATATTAAATTGATTCGTATCATTCACTAATGAATATGGTTGTAAACAGGTGGGAGTACTGTTCTTTATATTTGTAAAATAAGTTGAGTTAATGATTCTTACATTCAGACTATTTTAAGTTGGGTATAATTAAAATAATTTTGATTTGAATAGTTTATCTTATATATCATTTTAAAAAATAAATAAAAAATTTAAAATTTAAAAATATTATATTTATATAAATGATTAAAAAAATAAAAATAATCTAATTTAAATACAATATTTAATAATGATATTATTTAATTATAAAAATGTTATAATTTATTAAATGATTTTATAATTTGTTCACGATCGAATGCTAATTAATTTAAACTCATGAGTTAAATGAATGATTATTTTTTAATTAATGAGTTTATTAGTAGTAGGAGTTGGTATCATTATTTTTGGTGTAAAAAATATAAAAATTAAAATTATGACTAAGTATAATTTAAAGTTTTTTAAATTAAAGTTTAAATGTTTTCATAAAATAAAAAATTGCATAATAAATTTTTATATTTTTATTGGTTTTAATATAAAGATAAATAATTTAGGGTTATGTTACGTTTATTTTATTATTATAATAATAATAATAATAATATTTAAATATAATTAATTATAAAAACATAATAAATAACGTTTTTACTATAAAAATAATTGTGATGTAACCGTTATCTTGATTTTATTAAATAAGGGAACAAATGTATATTTTTCGTATAAAATTACATATAATAGTAAAATTTTATAAAAACTAGGAGGTCGTGATGTGGTTTATTACAGTCACATAGTCGTGAATGTTTTAATTTTATAAATTATGTAAAAAAAAAAAATTTCTTCATATTTTTTATTTATAATAACAAAAAATAATGGGCCATTGCATATAAAAACTATGAATTTGAAGGAAAAACATGCTAATGTGATAATTCGTTATGTATATATAACTCGAAGAAAAGAAACAATTTTGGTATAAAAGGTATTATTTTAATTTTTTTGTTAAAAAAAAAGGACGAAATTTTTAATTGAAGGGAAAAAGATTGCTGGCTGGGTGACATTATTCATATCCTCAGGGTCATTTCTGAAAATTGAAATAAATCTCATTTTCTTTCGTCTCTCACATAAACCCCACAAAAAAAAAAAAAAATCCTATCTTACCTTATTTTCTTCTTTCTCAGCTCTTCTGAAATGGAAGCCACTCTCCTCAGCTTCCCTTCGACTAGATGTTCGCCACCTTCCCAAACTTTAACCCTAACCAGACCCAACAACCCATTGATCTCCTTTCTCAATCCAAAACCCTCCCATGTCCGAACTCGCATTCTTGCAACTACCATTCGATGCGCAATTTCTCGCACCAAAAAGGAAGAGACAGTCGAATCCGTGAAGAAGAATCTAGAGAATTGTTACCTAATTGCAGGAATCAACTACAAGGGTTTCACTGTTAAGCAATTCCAAGACCTCCGTAGAAATCTACCGGATAACACCAAGCTTATTGTGGCAAAGAACACTTTGGTTTACAAGGCCATAGAAGGTACTCCTTGGGAAGCTTTGAAGCCTTGTATGACTGGAATGAATGTTTGGCTTTTTGTTCACACTGAGGAAATCCCATCTGCAATTAAACCTTATAGAGATTTTCAGAGAGAGAGGAAATTAGATACGAATGATTTTAGTGGGGCTGTATTTGAGGGAAAATTTTATGGGCCTGAGAATTTTAAGGACTTGGAAACAATGCCCACTAGAGCTGAGATTTATGCCAAGTTATTGGTTACTCTTCAAGGCCCAGCTTCGAAATTAGTGGGAACTATTCAAGCTCCGGCTAGAGAATTGGTGATGCTTTTGAAAGCTTATGTGAATAAATTGGAACAGGAAGAGGGCGGTGGTGGTCAATAACCACTTATTGGTTGCTATATAAGGGGTTTTCTTGAAGCTCTGTAAATCTTGAAAAACCCATTTTCTTTAATTCTGATTTTTTTTGGGGTGGTGTTGTAGCATAATTCGTTTTGTATTTATTTTTGAATTCATGGCATGAACAAGTTGTAAAATTTATGGAAAATCTGAGAAATTGTTGAATTATGTGTTATAGTCGTTCCTTAATGCTGAACTATAACTATCTTATCCCTGTTATGCTCTTGCGTTTAGTATTTTAATCATTGAGGTGGCGTTTGGTTCGTGGAATGGAATCGGAATCGGAATGGGAATTGGAATGGAATGGAATGGAAAGGAAACAATTTTGTTTGGTTACCACCTAATCAAACTCTAATTGTGATTACTGTTTGGTTTCAATGGAATGAAAAAACAGAAACGACCTTAATACCCCTACACGTCAGAAAGCTCAAATAACGTCATTTAATTACTATTTTTTTCACAAACAAAATACATTATCAAATCATTATTTTTCTAAATAATTATTACTTAATTAAAAATAAATATATTATTAAAATTATTATTTTTTAAATAGTGTTTAGGGTTTTGAGGTTTGGGATGTGGGATTTGTTAGGGTTTAGGGATTTAGGATTTGGGGTTATATTTGTAGGTTAAGGTTTAGGGTTAAAATTATTATTTTCCCTAAAAATGGTTTAGGGTTTTAGAATTTTGGATTTGGGGTTTAGGGTTTTAGGATTTGGAATTTGGGGTTTAGGGTTTTGGGTTTTGGGATTTATGTTTTAAGGTTTAGGGTTTAGGGATTTAGGGATTTGGGGTTTATGGTTTTAGGATTTGGAATTTGGGGTTTAGGGTTTAGGGTTTTGGGATTTATGTTTTAAGGTTTAGGGTTTAAGAATTTTGGGTTTAGGGATTTGGGGATTTGGGATTTAGGGTTTTAGGGTTTAGGGATTTAGGGTTTAGGGCTTTATGATTTGAAATTTGGGGTTTAGGGTTTAGGGTTTTGGGATTTATGTTTTAGGGTTTTAGGTTTTGGGATTTATGTTTTAAGGTTTAGGGTTTAAGGATTTGGGGTTTAGGGATTTAGGGTTTAGGGTTTTGAAATTTTGGATTTAGGGTTTTGAAATTTTGGATTTAGGGTTTAGGGTTTAGCGTTTTGGAATTTTGGGTTTGAGAATTTGGGATTTGAGTTTAAGGTTATATTTTAAGTGAGGGTAAAATTGGAAGAAAAAAAGTTTAGGTGGGAATGGAATTATGATTACCAAGGTGGGGAGAAGGAATTGTGATTCCTTCTCTTTTAGTAATCCGATTCCATTCCATCCTTCATTCCGTCCAACCAAACACACAAAATGGAAGGAATCGATTCTGATTCCATTCCATTCCCTCCAACCAAACGTGGGGTGAATACAAATAATATTGAATTGCTTAAGAGTAAGTTTCCATCTGCATAGCTTATAAAGAAGTTTATAATTAGGGCACGTAGGTTTTGGTCTTTTTGGATTATCGGAAAATAATGGCCAGTGAGACACGAGGTTTGTTGTCATGTAAGTAATATATTAGACAAAAGTAGACAATAATGAAAGAATTATGTCATATAATCAGACAAGAGTAATAATAGAAATTAATATTGTTATAATTTGTTACCTTTCAGTTTTCTTTTGTATACAAATACTATACATTTGTATATAAATATTAGAACAGAAATAATATGAAAATATATCTGATAATTATCAATAAACACAATTATTGACATGGCATCAAAGCAAGGTACGAAATTACCTACTATGCTGTTTTCTGTTCTCAGAAAATTTGATTTCTAATTTCTAGTGTGACCATTTTGGTTTACACTTACCTTAAATAGAAATGAACAAAGAAGAAGAAGGAAAGACAGAGAGGAGCATCCAGCAATACCTGTTTTCCAGAGAAAACTATCATTTTGCAAAAGAATTAGAATGCAACTCAGATTTTTTTGCTAGAGCTCGCAGGGAAACATAACGTTGAGGTCACAGTTTGTAGCTATGTTCATTGGCTGATGTACGAACTATCACAGAGACGCAGAGGGAGGACCAGGTGGGTGAGTAAAACTGTCTGAACCTCTGGTTGCACCATTTTCAGTAAATCTGATAGGAGAGGAAAGCTGATCGATTCGCACAAGGAATCAGAAGGAAAATGGAGCCGCTGCACCAAGGAACACATAAGAAGTTGCACAGAGGAAACTGCGTGAGGAAACTGCTCGACCATCTTGCTGAAATCGCGCAAGAAGAGGAAAGGCGCCGCTTGCGAGAAGGGAAATTAGGGTTAGGGTTACAAGTTGTTTTTTTTTCATTTATATAGTGGCTGTTTTGTAAAAAAAAAAGGAAAAAAGGAAGAATTTTTTTTTAGATTTCATGGCAAAATCTAGAGATTTAACTACCAATTTCATATTGGAAGATTTGACGGCGAAAATGACGGAAGTTTTAACTAGAGCTCAGATCGGCTCACAACCTCCGCCAACTGAAGCGTCGACTGCTCCCATTAGTATCAAGTTGGGATGATCCAACTATGCCTTATGGTCCCAGGTGGTGGAGATGTATAACTCTGGCAAAGATAAACTGGGATATATTAATGGGGACTTTCCTCAACCTGTTGAAACCGATCCTTCATTTAGGAAATGGCGTACTGAAAATGCCATTGTCAAAGAATGGTTGATTAATTTGATGAACCCTTCTTTAATTGCAAATTTTATCCGATTCCCAACTGCAAAATAGGTTTGGGATTCGGTGGCTACCACTTACTATGATGGGACAGACACGTCTCAAGTTTATGATCTTCGCCGTCAAGTTACTCGTACGAAGCAAGCGGGTGGATCCATTGAAAAATACTACAATGACCTTCAAGGGTTGTGGCGTGAAATTGATTTCGTCGTCCTAATCCAATGGAGTGTGCGATTGATATACAAAAATACAACTACATCGTACAGGAAGATCGAGTGTATACCTTCCTCGATGGACTTGATGATAGATTGGATAAAACTCAAAGTGATGTGCTTCAGATCAAACCATTCCCTATGGTGGAACAAGCCTATGGATTCGTCCGTAGGGAAGATGTCAAGCAGACCGTGATGATCACAGGTGTAGATACGACACCCGGAGCAGTTATGGCTTTTAAAGGGGTCAAGGGACACCATAATCTAATGCCACCAAAAATAGGAACTTCCTTGGGTAGCAAGAAATCCACGGGAAATCCACCATCTCTTGACATGAAATGTGGCCATTGCGGAAACTCCAAACACATCCATGAAAACTGCTTCAAACTACATAGGTATCTAGAATGGTGGAATGATCTTCAAGCACGGAAGAAACGGGACACCACTGGGCGAGCCGCTATGGCTACCAATAATGCCTCACTATCCCTTACTTCTCAGGTCGAATCTTCCCAGGATCCAGGTATTTCAAGTAAAGCATTTCACATCTCTACTCGTAGTGATAAGGAGGATTGGATTCTGGACTCTGGAGCTACAAATCACATGACATTTTACCCAAACGATCTCTCCAAAACAACCCAGCCAAGGCGGAGTCGTGTTGCCAATGCAAATTGGGTCACTTATCCAGTTACAGGAGTTGGAACAGTGACCTTATCTCCTTCATTATCATTATCTAATACTTTACTTGTACCCTCTTTGTCAAACCGACTAATGTTTGTAAGTCAGGTCACTTCAGATCTTAACTGTGTAGTATTGATGTATTATACTTTTTGCCTTTTACAGGATATTCTCACCAAGGAGATCATTGGGCATGGTACTAGGAGAGGATGGCTATATTATGTGGATGACCTCAGTTCAGGAAGAGCCAATCATATGCAAAACATTGTTGGTAACAAGGAATGACAGATTTGGCTATGTCATCGTAGATTTGGGCATCCATTATTCGGGTATTTAAAGCACCTACTCCCAGTTTATTTTCAAATATCACACATTCAGATTTCAAATGTGATACTTGTATCCTAGCAAAAAGTCATAGGGCGTCTTATCCTATGAGCATGAATAAAAGTATGACTCATTTTGCTTTAGTACATTTTGATGTTTGGGGACCTTCCCCGGTCATTACGTCATCGGGTTATCGTTGGTTTGTTATTTTTGTTGATGATTGTATAGGAATGACATGGCTTTACCTTCTCAAACATAGATGAAGTATTTGCTACATTTCACTTGTTTCACACCATGGTTTAGACACAATTTTCTGAAAAAATTAAGATACTTAGGTCTGATAATAGACGGGAGTATGTTAATCAACAATTCCGGACATACTTGGACAACCATGGTATTCTCCATGAAACCTCGTGTTCACAAACACCACAACAGAATGGGACTGCGGAGAGGAATAATCGGCATATTTTAGAAACGACTCGGGCCTTACTAATTGGTGCACATATACCTAATAAATACTGGAGTGATGCTATTACTACAGTGGTGTATCTACTGAATCGTATGCCCACAAAAACCTTACAATTTCAGACTCCATTAAAGGTCTGATCATCTTCCCTTGCCTACTATTTTGATACTTCCACCCCGAATTTTTGGATGTGTTGCTTTTGTCCACCTCCATAAAAATCAATGAACTAAGTTGGATCCATGTGCTGTCCGTTGTGTGTTCTTGGGGTATGGCATACAAAAAAGGGTTATCGATGCTATGATCCAATTACTAAAAGAACCTATATTACCATGGATGTCACTTTCCTCGAATCAGAATGTTTTTTCCCATCACCGGTATCCAATTCCACTCTTCAGGAGGAGAGTTATGGTGAAGAACGAAATTGGCTTGATGTTGAAATATTAGACACTAGTCCAACATACTCGGATCATGCCAATCATATGGAGGAGCCAATATCTAGACCCGAGCTTGAACTTCCAAGAACTGAAGCTGAAGTAGTAATTGAATCTCCAGAAGATGAAGTGATTGATGTATCCCTCCACTCCCTAGTACCCAATGATCCTCCTGCTGAGAATACTCCTGAGGTAAGCTATCCTATCACACCTTTACAAACTAATGCTATAGATACATCTGTTGGTTGTGTTTTACCTTTCAGACACAATCGAGGCAAACCTTCAAATCGATACTCCCTAGAAAGAGAAGAACGACAATCCAAGTATCTAATAGCAAATTATGTATCTACTCAAAGGTTATCAGAACCTATCAGGGCATTTGCACAAACACTCTCCTCGTGTCAAATTCCAAGTAGCATTGAAGAAGCCTTATCTGATCCAAAATGGGCTCAAGCTATAAAAGAGGAATTTGAGGCATTGCAGAAGAATAACACATGGGTGTTAAGCGAGTTGCCTCAAGGGAGGAAGATGGTAGGATGCAAGTGGATTTTCTCCATTAAATATAAAGCAGATGGGTTAGTTGATCGATACAAGGCGAGACTTGTAGCAAAAGGATATACACAGAAACACGGGATAGATTATCAAGAAACCTTCTCACCTGTGGCTAAACTAAAAACCGTTAGAGTCTTGTTATCTCTTACGGAAAATTTAGATTGGCCATTGCACCAACTTGACGTAAAAAATTCCTTCCTTCATGTTGATCTTGAGGAAGAGATTTATATGGATATCCCACTAGGATATACTATTACAACAAGAAAAGAAACTGCATGTAGATTACAACGAGCATTGTATGGACTAAAACAATCACCTCGAGCATGGTTTGGTAGGTTGAGTTCAACAATGAAGAAATATGGGTTCCAACAAAGCAACTCTGATCATACTCTTTTCCTAAAACACCGATTAGGGAAGATAACAGCCCTTATAGTCTATGTAGACGACATGATCATTACAAGAGATGATAAAGAAGAAATATCTAAGCTTCAAGAACAACTATCAAATGAGTTTGAAATGAAGAATTTGGGAGGGCTCAAATACTTCTTAGGTATTGAGGTAACAAGATCAAAACAAGGCATATGTCTTTCCCAAAGGAAATATACTCTGGACCTACTGGCAGAGGCAGGACTACTAGATTGTAAACCTGTCGATATTCCAATGGTTCAAAATCATAAACTCGGAGAATATGTGGACCAAGTACCAACAGATAAACATAGATATCAACGGTTAGTAGGTAAACTCATATATTTATCTCATACTCGACCTGATATTGCTTATGCTGTGAGTGTCGTGAGTCAGTTCATGCACTGCCCAAGTGAAGACCATATAGATGCGATCATGGGAATACTTCGTTATTTAAAGTCCTCCCTTGGGAAATGACTTATGTTTTCAAAGAATGGTCAATTAGAAATCCTTGGATATACAGATTCAGACTAGACAGGAAATATGAATGATATGAAATCTACTACTGGGTACTTCACTTTTGTGGGGGGCAATCTTGTTACATGGAAGAGTAAGAAGCAAAAGGTAGTTGCCTTATCTAGTGCTGAAGCTGAATTTCGAGGAATGATCAAGGGAATATGTGAACTCCTATGGTTGAAAAAACTTCTAATTGAGATTAGTGTTACCCTTAACTCTGAAATGAACTTATTTTGTGATAACAAAGCAACCATTGCCATCTCTCACATTCCAGTTCAACATGATCGCACGAAGCACGTTGAAGTGGATCGGAACTTCATCAAACAGAATCTTGAAGAAAAGATTATTAAGCTTCCATATGTTAAGTCAGAAGATCAATTGATTTATATACTCACAAAATCTGTGTCTACAAAGAACTTTTATAACTCACTTGACAAGTTGAGCATAAGAGATATATGCACCAACTTAAGGGGGAGTGTTGGCATGTGAGTAATATGACACAACAAGAAGACAACAATGCATGAATTATGGCAGATAATCAACAGACAAGAATAATAATGGAAATTAATATTGTTATAATTTGTTTACTTTCAATTTTCTTTTGTATACAAATACTATACATTTGTACAGAAATATTAGAACAGAAATAATGCGAAAATATATCTGATAATTATCAGTAAACACAATTGTTTACAAGGTTTACCCCTTTTTTTATAAAGTAAACATCCACATTGCAATGATTGTATCAGTACGTCGAATGCCCTATTTAATAATGAACACCATCAGCACTGGAGAGGAGTTGTTTACAATGCCTTTTGCCATATTTTTCCTGCTTATGGAAGTAGACTAATCTGGGAATGTCAGGACACATAAATTTAAACACACCATTTAGACTTTACTACGTGCAAGTATTATAAAAAAAATTAATCATTTTTACAATTTTCAAAATAATTGTGAGACATGACAGGATATAAAGGTTATAGGTGTAAAAATGTATGCAAAATTCGATGATATTAGTTATTTATTAATCTTGTTTGGGAAACGATGCTGAAGGTAACTTTCTTCTTTTCCTACATATGTTTCGAAAATTGACATTAATCTAAGACGTTGATAAAAACGTGTTAACAGAAGACATCAAGAAAGTGGTCGAATAAATTGGCAATGCCAATTCACGACCATCTTAACAAGAAGAATAACGATAACTTTTGATTAAAATCGATTTTTTTTTTGGGCTAATCGAACAAAAGCATTTGATAGAACTTCCTTACATCTTTCCTTGGAAAGTTTGAGAAGGGACCTAAAAGTTGCAATCGGGGATGGTCCATTGTTAAGCTTTCAAGTCATAATAAGTTGCAACAACCATAATAGTAAGACAAAGGTGAGAAACATTTGCACTAATAATATGAAATAGCACGTAAAATATTCTTTATTTTCCCTCCAATTTTCTCTTTAATTCCTGTGTTATGGCCGAAGACCTAAAAGCATGGTAAAAAAGTACAGGAACTATGAAGCGCACTCCCTTTTCAGAACATAATCTATCGCCTCTTCTACGGTATCAACTACCTGCACAAAATAATGCAAATCTTTCAATCGGCAATAGACCTCATCACCTCAACACCCTTTGAGCTTTTTCACAGCCCCCAAAAATTAAAAAAAAACGAAAGACTCTTCCATCACCCTTGCAATTTTGATTTGCACTCACCAAATCTGCTGGAAACTTTGTATGATTGTATTTCCCCTTAAATACACCTGTTCTTGTCAAAATAGAAAACCAAGGATGTCCCGCCTGATAATAATAATAAAAAAGCCTTAACACATTCGATGACAAAAAAATTCTAGTAAAATACACTTTATGATTGTAGAAAAGGACAGACCTGCTGTGCACCTCTGATATCAACTGAAGGGTTGTCACCAATCATATAGAGGGTTTTGAAGGGTTGTGATGTTCCAGACTTCGTATTAGTTATATGTTGTAGTTGACTTAATATGGATTCTGCATTCTTGAATACAAATGAATTTGGTTTTCCATAACACACATATTCCAGAGATTTATGATGAATTCTGCACAGCAAAGGCACATATGAAAGATCTATATACACAGGTTTGTATCATGGACTTGCAGCTACATGTCTACAATGCTTTTAAAAGGTTAATAAGAATCCCCTTTTGTTTGATATATTTTCTACAACTTGAAAGCAGCAGCTAGTTGGCAACAAATGCCGATTACCTACCTTCATAATATATGGAATGAACTGAATGGAAACCAAAGAGGTTAATAACAAGCCTAATTTCCAAAACCGATATAAAAGTGATTATAGCTCATGCACTGTATTGTTAAGAAGGTGATTCAAGGACCAACTACTCAATCAAGTATATCCATTCTAATGAAAATGACAAGACTTTTATAGTTCTGAACATGACTTACTTGTTGAAAATGCTTTCTAATGCGATTCTGAATGCCCCCATACCAAGTCGTTCTGAAGCAAATGCAGCCTATATTATTGATAGGCAACTATCAGAATTGCATAGAACTTGAGACTATAAAAATGAAGTTTGTATCAAGGATGAAGGTAAGAGTATTCAACAATTAAATGTAGACACTGTGGTAGACATAAATCAAATATAACAATTTCATGAGTATGAAGCCATGTTTTTGCTTCCCTGGGACACAATTCATAAACCCACTCACTGAAAAGTGAGGATATTCATACTCAATAAAAGAAGATCCTATGATATGCATGAATAATGCTTAAACTTTTGGCCTGTACCAACTGACATCTCGAATAGTGATAAAGGATCGGTACTTTTTTGAGAATACCTGGTTCAAATCCCCCTCCCCAATCATCAGAAGGTCAAAAAAACTTATGGCCTCCGCACTAATCAATGCTTCGTGATTTCTAAATTTCAGTTGGATCTGGAGATAATTTACTGAACAAGTACAGTACTGTTTCTTACTATATGTATTTTTCAGGTCCCAGTTTAACAAACATTTATAGACAGCAACATAAAAAACCTGATATTCAAGATCATCTGCAGCAAAATATAATGAAGGTTGACTCCCATTCACTTCTCCAGGAAGCCCTCCCGATCTCAAAATGTCACATAGAACCTAATAATTTATCAATCAGCTCAAAGCTTTTGCAGGGATACAGAAAAATCAAGTAATCTTCAATAATACATATACACAGATGAATAAATAAAATTTAACTATCATTCGACTGACATAAGATCATGACAAATTTATGCAAGTTGGCTTTTAAAACAATTGTATTAACAGAATCTAAGGGATTCATTCATATTACTTACAAATATGCTCAAGTTATAAACTTCACTCCTAAATGATAAAAATCAATAGGTACCTGAATGTCCCGGCCCCAGTCGACAGGATCACTGACAACAAATGCTGCCTTAACCCTATCAAAGAGAACATTATGCCTCGACACCAATCTGTTGGAGTGGCTAATTCTATCTAATGCCTGATCTGTTGTCCAATTCTTGTACTGAGACACAGGATCAATGTTCTTGAAATAGGATGCATATTCTTCTAGAGAGACAACATTTCTGGCAATCAAAGACCAATTTAGACATATTTGGTTCTTCAAAATCTCAATCTTAGCATACCAGAAGAAGTAATTCTTGCATGACTAGAAAAATCAAGATGATTAAGAAAAATTACGAAAGGAAGGGGAAAAAACATACTTGAAACCGTATTCAGACATTACAAGAGCTGGTTTTCCTTTTCCAGTAGCAATAATCAATTCATTTTCATATCTGAAGAGAACGATTGAAACAAAACATTAAAAACGCATTTGCTTTGGAGGCAATTTATACAAAACATGTTAAGGAAAGAAAAATCCTATTAACAAACTCATAAGCCAATTGTAAGAAACGGCTTAAAAGATCAACATTTACCTGTTCAACAGATTTTTAAAAGGTGTATGACCTTGTACAACCTGCACCAGCATATTGCAAAGGAAACAGCTATACAAAGCTTTCATTAGTAAATTGATAGTAAAATACATCATCACTTCAATCACATTTTCTGTTCATAATATAAAGTAGAAAACAATACCTGAGAAGGTAAAATATTAACTCCAAGAAGTTCACCAAGCTCAATGGCTCGTCTTGATTCTGGGATACCACCTCCTGTTAAAGAGTGTAGTAGTCATCAGTATTTCTCCATCTCGTGAGAAAGAGAAAACATCAACAGAGAGCCCCTGAGGTTTGCCTAAATAACAAACTTCCCCACATATTTGAAAAATAACAAATAAACCAATTACACGAACTTAACACTATCTTTTGGAACAATTTAATTTTAAATCAGTGGAATTAATTTCACAATTTGCAATTTGCTCTAAGAAAAATGCTATCAATTGTTCTAAAAGTAAAGTCACATACATATTTGCACAATATAGATATACTATTAAAGAAGATTTGGCTTTGTCAGAGGAAATAATTTTATATTTGGAAGATTTAGCTAACACTTCTGGAAAATTTCCTTAGATAAAACCAAATATTCCTTGACAATAGTCATTCCTTATCTACCAGTAAGAACATTTTAATAATCATATTAGGGTATAAATTCCAAATACGCATATTACTGCTGCAAACATTTCTATCATTTAGTTGTGTCAACTGCTTGATGGAAATCCAGAAAAGGAAAAATAAGACACTGGTGAGCTTAGATTTTCCCCCTTTTCCTTTCTAACATTTTTTGGGGCATGCACTTTTAAAAGCATCTTGCTAGAGATTTAATGTTTGAAGTCCAAACCCGGCATCCTCGTACATTTCTTAGCTCAGTAGTTGCATTTATAAAGTTTCTTACAGAAACAAAAAAGAATACAGTCATTAGCTCCTGAAAATAGTAAACATTTCACAATCACAAAGAGAAAGGACTACAAACCTCACATTAAGACTACTTACCGTTGGTCAATAACAGAAAAGGAACTCTTAAAGCTCCTGCAAAGATGTAACAATCAGTTAGTTTGAAGGGGGCGCCCGAAAAGTGCACATTAACTAGGTCACTGTTTATGATTGAAATACCAAAGCTCAAGTATCTATTTCTAGTAAGTAGTAATACACGACAAAAGACATAAGAGAATATCATGCTAATTGCTAAGATTATACTAAGATAAGAATGTACGAACCAGAATCTTTATATAGCCTTCTTAAAGCTTGAGAAGATCCTCCGATTGGATCACGGCCACGAAGAATTACTCCATCAATGTCAAACGCAATTCCAAAAGAAGAGCTGCATACAACATAATTTTTCAACCAGTACGTAACTTATAATCCTTTACTTTATCATTCTTAGTTGTGAACGCTAAATAAAATAATTAAATTTTTATATATATGTATTATATAGATGGAACTGAAGTTTTGAACTAACCGTTTAGGCTTGGACTGAATCTGAGAGTACGAACAAAAAGCTTGACAGTGATACAGTAATGGAGCTATGTTTTTGCTCTGAGAAACTATAAAAACTGTACGGGATCTCATATCTATCTTTTTCCTCTTATGGTCCAGCTTTTTCTGTGCTGGTGATTGGTTATGGTTATAGGAACCGCACCTTTTTGTTTTCATCTTTTTCTTTCTTTCTCTAAATAGAGTGATTATTGTGGAATAAAAAAGGTCTTCTCAATTGACTGTAGTACCCCTAGATATATTTGGATTTCACCGTCCTGGCTTATTCATCAAAGGCCAAAGGACGTGTAGAACAATTTTGGTGAAATAAAACATTTCCCCTCATACACTTCTCTCTCGTTTACAACAACGCTGTTAAATCCTTCCTAGAACGATCCCTGAGTCCCTGACTAATCATCTCAAAACCCTAATCACATTCCGACTTATTTGCATTTCATTCAATTCTGCAATTCTAGTTATTTTTATTCAATTTCGAAGTTAAATATTAGAATTTTTTTACGTTTTGATTATTTTGGGTGTGAAAATTGTTGCTTTTTGACACTAAGTAGCTATGCCGCCGAAGTAGCAAACGAAAACCGATTTGGCTAAGAAGCAGAAGGTTCTGGAGGATAAGACCTTTGGGCTCAAGAATAAGAACAGGAGTAAAAGTGTCCAGAAGTACGTGCAGAACCTCAAACAATCTGTTGAGCCGAAACTCGACGCCAAAGTCGCTGCTAAGGTTCATTAAGTGTTATACCGATCCTTTATTTTAGTGATATTTTTGTGCTATGTTTATTTACGAGATTCTGTTTCTTTTAGTGGAAAATGGGTCTTGTGTAATTTCTCCATAAAAAGGATTTGGATATTTTTGTGTTCGTTCTTTTCCCTTTATTGAAGTTCTGTTTTCCTTTTGGGCTTATTAGGACATGATGTTAAGTGGAAAAGTGTTTTTGGAGTAATTTTCAATATATGAAGATGGGCTGACTGAGAATGAATGATTGCATGGCAGAAAAAGAAGGAGGAAGAGAAAGCTAAAGAGAAGGAGCTGAATGAATTGTTCAAGGTTGCTGTGAGTCAACCTAAAGTTCCACCTGGTATGCTTTATGAACTTTAACCTCTACTTTATACGTGTTTGGGCATGCTTGTTGGTTTTATAATTTCGATTTTGACGTATATTTTAAAGTCTTAAATGTGATTTGGGAACTTAAATAGGTGTTGATCCCAAGTCTATAGTATGTGAATTTTACAAAGCCGGACAATGCGCTAAGGGTTTTAAATGCAAGTTCTCGCATGATTTGAATGTGGCTAGGAAGGGTGAAAAGATTGATATGTACAGTGATAAGCGTGATGAAGGTGAGTGAAAAAATATGTATCTTTAATTCAATCATTGATTTCACTCTTCTCGCAAAAAAGTTACTGATTTCATTTTATGTGTGTGATCGATTAATATTTACACGTCTTTATTTCTGTCTTTGGTGAATTTTCTATTTCAATAGAAACTATGGAGGACTGGGATCAAGAGACATTAGAGAAGGTGGTGGAGTTAAAGAACAAATAATATAACCAGAATAAACCTACTGATATTGTAGGTTTATTCTCCGGTCCTTGATTCTTTTCTTGTCAAATAATGTACATATTTGAGGTCTAAGTATTGTAACTTGTGCATAATGGATGATGTTCTTTCTCTATCCATGGATATGGATTTCTTCTGAGCACACAATTATATCTGTTATTGGCTTAAACATGTTTTGTTTATTCCAGGTCTTGGTTCTCTTATTCTCATCATATATAGAAGATTAGCATTCAGTAGTGAAATTTGTTTGTTAAAGACCTTGCTCTTCCCTTACATGTATGTTGTAGCATGGAAGCATCTTAATAGACCCAGTCATATGTTACGTGCATCTGTTATTTAAAGTTATGCTTTTGACTCAAAAATGTTTTGTGATATGCTGGCTGAGAATACCCCTTTTACTTGGGATTAGTTGTAAACAAAATAGGGTAGTATCTGGATTCATCTTGAGTAGGTAGATTCGACACTTAAACAACACAATTGCATACCACAACTGTTTTATCTTTATGATAAAATATCTGGTTTTAAATCTTGTGAACTTTTTATAGGTTTGCAAATACTTTTTGGAGGCTGTTGAAAAGAAACAGTATGGTTGGTTCTGGGTTTGTCCAAATGGGGGCAAGGATTGTCACTACAGGCATGCTCTTCCCCCGGGCTATGTTTTAAAATCTCAAATGAAGGCACTTCTTGAGGAGGAGAGTAACAAGATTCCAATTGAGGAAGAGATTGAAAACCAGGTAATAATTCTATCTTCTAGAGTCCATTTCATCCTTTTTGTTGTGTTCGATTTTTGTTTTTGTTGTGAGTAATCTTCTATCCTCTGTGCTGCATTTTGCCTTTGCCTTGTGAACCTTTTCCAGCGTGCAAAAGTAACAGCCACAACTCCTATGACTCCTGAGCTCTTCTTTCAATGGAAGAAGAAAAAGATAGATGAAATAGAAGCTAGTATGGCTGCCCAACGAGCAGATAGGGCTAAAAATGATCGCATGAGGTATTTTTATTGAATGCATGCTGCATTCTGTCAATTTATATCATGTAGCATGGTACTGATTTAGCTTTCATGTTTTCAGTGGCCGAGAGTTGTTTCTTTCAGATGCTAGCTTGTTTGTGGATGATGCTGAGGCATATGAAAAATACCAAAAAGAAGAACAACCTGATGTTCCAGAAGAAAAGGCAATCCTGCTTCTCCCGAAATATATGTGATATGTGCAGATTTTAGAAAAAAAACTTATACATGTGTAAAATATGAGAGGTAAAAAAAAAGATGGAAGATAAGTTCAAAAAATTTCAAGCAAATTAGTTTGAACTCTTTTATTCATTATTTTCTTTTTATTCTTTAAACCTAATATTTTCCTCACCCTTTTTTTTTGCCATACAAATCTATGATCCAAACATAACCTTAACGAGAGTAGGGTCATAATAATCCTATAATCTTTTAATAAAGGTATTTTATTCTTTTTATTTTTAAGTTAATTAAGCTTAATTTAGTAAATTTTAGACAGAATCAATCTAATATAACTTTTTCAAAAGTAATATTTTTAGGGATAAAATTGATTTTTTTAAAAAATAATATATTTTTTATAATATTTATCAAAAATAACATTTAAATCCAAAAGTTTTGCTCTCTTCCTCCTTTCTTTTTCAAATAAAAATAATTTACCTAATTTGAGTATCTCCTAATCTCTCATTTATAAGTTTATCTGCTTCTTTTTATTAAAAAATGCTATTTTTTTATCTCTCTTAATTTATAAATTTAAATAATTTTATAATTAAAAATAAACTTTATAAATGAATAGATTTACACAACTAGAAGAGGAGAGATATTGAAATTGATTAAGATGATGAGAGAGAGAAAATATTTTTTATTGGAAAGGAAGAGATAAATTTTTTGTTTTTATTTTTATTTTTAAAATTTTTAAAATTTTTCCTTTAAAAATTAACAGTTTTTTAAAAAATTAATTAAATATATTTTACTTAAAAAAAATAATGTACTAAATATATTTTACTTTAAAAAAAAATAAGAATAAAGTTTCTCATTGAATAGTTTAATGATTAATGTGACTCTAATTCCTTACATAATAGTCATAAAAAATTTGATTGGGGTTCAGGACATTTTTGAAAAGTGAAGTAGCAGGCAAATTATTTGAATAAGTTCGTGAAAATCAACTTGACATTTTTTATTTTTATTTTTTATAATCAACTTGTTATTATTATTATTATTGTTATTATTATTATTATTATTATTATTATTATTGTTATTATTATTATTATTATTATTATTATTATTATTATTATTATTATTTTGGAAAAGAAAAACTTATTATTTCTTTTTGTAGCAGAAGTGTCTCGCATTGAGGGATCGTTTGAAGTCTCAATATATAAGTTTCTCGATGGACGTAGCCATCAATTATAATTTAGAGGAGACCCTGTGTAAATTAAATTATCGACTATAAATCCAATAAGTCAAAGTTACATTTTACTCTTAATTTCTTTACGTAATTAAAATATATATATATATATATATAAAAGAAAATGACAAAATTATAATTTGTGAACAAACATTGTCATAAAATATAAAATACAACCCAAATTTATCAATAAAAGAAAAAATAATATTTTTTATGGTTTTAGTATTAAGCACAAGATGGGACACATTTTTTTATTTTATCAATATATTTATGATATGAGATTCTAACTAATTAAATTATGAAAAACGAGTCTATTAAAAATAAAACCAAAGCAAAATAAGAGAAAATAAAATCGAAAATTGTGAAACAAAAGTAGATTTGAATAAGAGAAATATAATAGTTGATTTTATATATAAAAAACTAACTATTAATATGAGATTCCGTTATACAAAAGTAATAATATATATTAAAAAAAATTAAATTAGTTGATATCATCTAGTATATAAATTCAAAATTAAAAATAAAATAACAACTTTATTTATCTAAAACTATATGACATTATTTTATATCTTCCACATATAAGAACTTAAAATTTAAAAAGCATAAATTAATATAAATAAACATAAAAACTCAACAAAACTTAAATTATGTTACAAATTCGAGATAAAAATATATATTTTAGCAGGGATCTAAAACAATCTCATCAAAACATGACTATTGAAAAATATTTACCCGAGAAGTAAGTTACTCCGTCCATTAGTTTATGAAATTAATCTTTACCACATCGAGTTAAAATTGAATAATTTTTTTTATTTTAAAAAAGATGATTTTAATATACTTTTTAAAAAGGGAAATTTTTTTTGTTTCTTTTGAGCTTATCCCCGCTCAAATATATTTGATTAGAGTCAAATTTAAAGTTTGATGTAAAGATTGAAAACATTTGCATGAGTTATTATAATTTTTGATATAATTATTTTTGAATTAAATTATAAAATCTATAACCGAACTCGTTCGAAAATTATTATAATTTGTGAATGGTTGTTACCTGCATATAACTGTTTGATACGATTATTAAAAATAAAAGAAAATATTTTTTCTAAACATACTAATTTAAATCCTAATTAATTTTAAACATATTAATTTAATAAATATATAATTAAATTTAATATAATTAATTAATTTAAGTACGAGCGAATACGGTTACCAATATAATTATATCTGAATCATACACGTTGTTTCATATTCGATTAATATATAAAAATGTATTTATCCCCAAAATTTATAGAATAAAAACCGAATAAATATTCGAAGTTATAATTTTTTTTATTTATAGTGTGAACAACCTGTCATCTTTTTATATAGAAAAAATTATATTTTATTAATAAATATAAGATATAATTTATATCAAAACTAATCATTGGTTTTATTTAATATTTTAAAATTAATTACTTAATTGTTTAGATTAATATATTTAATATTTTTTAAAAATAATTAAATCTTAATATAATTTTGTAACTTTTAAGTTTTAAATACATCTAAATAAATATCCAAATTCTAACAAAACACAATCCAATGTTGATGATCATTGCCAAACATATTTTTGTTCGATCACGTCAGTTTTTATTAAAATTGATATCTCAATTAATCTCAATCATTTTGACAAAAAAAAAAGCAATTATTCTCAAGCATGAATGACTATAGTAAACGATGTGAACGGGATCATGATTTCTAAATGACAAAGTTTGGTGGGTTACTGTATATTTTGATTTTTTGATTATAGTTAAATGACATGTAATAAATTTTATTTATTGATTAAAAATGTTAATTTAATCTAAAATAAATCGATTATGTAAGAATTATAGGATTTAGTATCCTATAATAAATATTATTTATTCAAAAAAAAATAATAAAAAGATAGTTGGTGTTTTGAAGATGACGTAGAATTACGAGCATAAATCCTATAATTTTTAAAAAAATTTATTGATATTAAATTAACTATAATTTTTAAAAAATTTTATTGATATTAAATTAATAATTTATATTTTTTAAAATAATTATATGCTTGATATATGATAAAATTTTAAGAGATATTTTTAAAATTATAAATTAATAAAAAATAAGTTAATTTTTAATATTAATATGGCTACAAGAGTAAAGATTAATTTATAATTAATATGTATATTAAAAAAAATTATAAAACTTGTATTTACCATTTTGATAGTTATATATAATTTTTTACATCTTTATTGAAAATTATTAAACTCCTAATAAATAGAGCGTGATTAGACAAGTTTTGTATATATTTTAAAAATAACACATAGTTTTTATATTTATTTTTTATGAAAATTTAGTTATCTTATTATTAAAAAGTGATTGCATAATGAGAAATAATATTTTTTTATTTTTATTTAATTTTTTCTTTAATTTTTATAAATACAACTTATTTAACTTAAAATAATCTTTATATAACGTAATTTAAAAAATTAATTTTTTTATCATTTTTTAATAATAATATAAATAAACTATCATAAAATATAAATACATTATATAAATGTTCATGCTATAACATTTTAAAAAGATAACTCTTGACCCAAACGTAAAATCAAATAAAAAGATAACTCTTGACCCAAACGTAAAATCAAATGATTTTAAGAAAATTATGAAAAATTATTTTTAAAATTTATAATAATAAAATATCATTTTAATAATATTAATAAAAATTTAATTAAACATCATTTAAATAATCATAATTTAATAAATATAATTTAAATTGATATCGTTTAAAGTAAAATTGTGTATCATAAAAAATAATGAAAATATTTAAATTAATCACGAATAATATTATTTTTGTATAATTTTCATAATTTAAATGATTCTACGTTGTATGATTAATCCAAACATAATATATTTGTGTTACGGAGTATCAAGATGATACTATGGTTTGTTTTGGATTTGGTTTTAAATTTAAATTTATAAAGTTAATTTTTTAAAAAATAATAGCCCACTTAATTTAATAAAAAATTGTAAAGTTAATTCAGTTCAATCAATTTTTCAAATAAATTGAATGGATTAAATTTTTTTCTAACCGTTAATTTTTCTAATTGTTAAATACCCTATTACACAATATTTTTATATTTTAAGTGAAGATTAAGTTTATAACATTTTATCACCACAAATCATGTACATCGATTCTATGCTTTAGAAGTATAAATTAAAATAGAAGTTTATTATTTAAACGTAAATTTAAATATAAATTATTGGTATCAAAATATTTAATCTAAATAATAATTATATAATTAAATAAATACTAATATAATTATATGATACATCTAAGCCGAATTCAATATATTTATGTGCTACATCCAAGTCAAATTCAATAAGTCATCTAAAGATCGAGATAAAATGATCATACTTTATTTTTTATTCTTATTTAGTAAAGTTATAATATAAAAAAATATTATTAATATATTTCTTTCCGATATTAAAATCTGATCCAAGAAACCTTGTATTTTGGATAAAAATATGTAATTATATTTTAAATTAATTACATATCTTATCATTTATATTTTATTTTAAAAAAATTAAGTTAATCACATTAAATAAAAAATATTATCATGTTATGATTTTTCTTAACTTAATAGAAAAAATGAAGATGTTAAAACCATATATAAATTCATCTATTTTTTTAGTGTATTATTTTATGTGTCATTAATTATTGATAAATAAGTGAATAATAAAATTTTATTTTATGTAATAATGATAGTATTTTTAATCACTTTTATCTATGTGTTTATTGGTGAAATATATAAAAACATCGTACTAAAAATAAATAAAAAAATTAACTCAATTAAAAATATTTATCATATTTATTACGATTTTAGTTAACAAGTTTTATAATAATTAATATTTATTTATTTATTATTAGTTACATTTTAAATATATTGTATAAACTAAACAAAATATAACTTTTTAAAAAAATACTGTACGTTTTATCTATTTAATGAAGTATGATAAATAATAAATAAATATAAAAATAATAAGTTTATAATTTATAATTATAAAATTAATGTTAATATATTAAATTATATTATAAATTTTATGATATTATTTTATATATTTTTTTAAAAAATAACTCATTATTATTAGCAAAAGAATTGTTTTTTAAACAAATGAGCTAGTTTAGTAGGTTATAAAAAAGAGGAGGAAAAAAAAAAGTTTGCGTGTGCATTTCATTAATACATACGGCAGCGTTTGATAGTCTCGAACCAGGGCATCCGAACATGAGCACACAGATCCGAGTCGGTTGATTCTCGTTTCGAGAATTCTGATTTCTTCATAACTTAGCCCGAATCCTTGCCACTCCATAGTTATTGTCTGTGATATTCACTGTATTCGTCACTTTCTCGGCGAACAGTCGGTGTTTATCATCCGCTCAGGTTAGTCTGCTATGCCTTTTTCTCCGCTTATAGACAAACTCACTTGCGGATGTTTTCGTTGTTTTAAGCAAGTCAGATCTTTTTTACTTTTTATTGAACGTAACTATTGTCAATACATTTACACTTTTTTTTAATTCATTTTTTTGGTGAATCAAATTATCTCTGTTATGCGTGGTTTCGTCTTTATTTTGTTTGGGATTGTTGCAATTCAAGCTTGACAAAGATAATATTTGTCCGACAATGTAGTTGGGTGAATTAGAATGGAACTGATATTTCAGATTAAGTAGGAAATTATATGCTGTCTATTTAATAGAGATTTTAAATTTAGGTTGGATTACTGGTCTATTTTAACTATTTCAACTCTCCTAATCACGTTTTGTTTCTCCTTTTCCCCTAGTTTCTTAGTTTCCCATTTTTCATACTCTTAGTTACGTACTATAGATTCCACTCATCCTGTATTGAACTTTGTATGATTGGTAATCGTTATTTCCCTTTTTTCTATTGTTGCGTAGCAAAAAAAAAAAGATTATATTCACATTAATTATCATGACTGGGAATATTTGTTGGTGGATTGCTTGTCTATGCTGTTCATGAACTATCCTTTATCTTTGAAAGTGTCACTCCAGTGAATCTACATGCATCTTTGTTCTTTTAGTTGTCAGTGGAAAAATTATTCACTGGTTTCTTGTTACATGCATGTCTACAGTCAGAAGCAATGAATCGATGGTATGTATATATTGAAACCTATACATTATTTATGTAATCCAAATGACACATGTTTGTGCTACCATGGAAATTTCTCGAGATATGGGGGTTTGATGTATTGATTTTATTGTTCTAATGATCCATGAAAGGAAGTTCTTCAAGTACTTTGAAGCTTGATCTTTTAGGAGGTTGAGTAAATAGGTTCCTCACTCAGTAGGTTTAGGTCCAATGCATTGACTTTGTTGTAGCTGTCCTAGGCCAGAGTTCTATATTTGGATTCATGAAAGATTTCAAAATCATTTCATCTTGTATTTGGTTTTCTTCTTTGCGTGTTTGGTGCTAATATTTGCCAATCTACTCTTCCACCATTTGTAATCTAGGTGGTCATCTGTGAATGAGAAATGGAACACTACGAGGGTGAGTCTCGTGTTGGAGGTGAACATCATGGGAAGCATGAAGATGAGGTAGTGAGATGAGAACTCTTGATGTATGAATTTTTTGCTAAGCTTGCTGTGAATATTTTTCTTTTTGTTTGTTGGGGTGTCTGCGAAGGTTTGTTTTAGCATGTGATTAAAAGTTAATAAGTAGAGTCCCCAATTTCTTGTTTGATCATTCACTAACAGTTTTGTTTTTTTCACTATAGGAAGCTACTGCTCGTCTTGAGGGGATAAACAAATCAATTGAATCAAAAATGGCTCTTCGTCAGAGCAATTTGAATCCTGAAAGGCCTGGTTAGTTACTTGGCAGAATTTCATAGTTTCACAATGGAAAGTATAATTGATTGCTGGCAGGGGCCAAGGGGGGCATAGACCCCTATTTGGTCCTCTTAAAGATTCCTTTTATTCATTATTTTTCAATTAATAGAACAGATAGTGTTCTTGAAATGGTTGTGCCCCCTCTGAACTCAGATTTTTTCGGCCCAATATATTAACCCAAACACCCATAAGTGGTATACTTGTCTCTCATAAAAGGATAAAAATAACTTTATTTAAGTCAGAATAAGAAATCTTGTATGATTATTGTAGATAACATTAAATTTGGCAGTTAATTTGACTTTCAAAGCTTATATATGGGTGTGCACATAAATGTTTATTTCTTTTGATATCTTTGATTGGTATTTACAGTGCTCCTCTCAACAAGGTTTCTGGGTCCATTCCTTTAATTGACCATGTTAGATTGTTGGCATTTTTTAAGTGGATGATTAGTCTTCTGATTTGGACTCTGATGGTGGAAGGCAATATTTATTTTAACTTGTTATTCTTCTTGCGAGTATCACTAAAGTACATGTTTAATACCTGCTTAGATAAAGACAGGGGAGAATGGCCAGATTGATAATTGGTTAATTTAGATTTTTAGATTGCTCAGAATCTGAAATATATCAGGATGCACCTATAGTGACCGTTAGAGAACAAAAGTACATTTTCATAATTCTACTCATAAGGATGAGATTAGAACCTAGCATGTATTATGCAAATTACAATTTCATGAAGAGACTATACAGTTTTCTTGGTTACTAGGCCTTCTTGTTTCTGCCTTTGTAATAAACATAATCTTAGTGATGGATAGCTCATAAAGCTATCCAATTCTATGCTTAATGCATTTTCAAGGTATTATTTCTGACTAAAACAGAGTATTTGGAATTGGAAATTAAAGTGATTCCATTTGCTTGATCTTTAAGATGGACAACTACATGACTTTATGTATACAAAATCAAAAAATCCCATATGGTTAAGCTAAACTATATTTTGCCATTGCTTTCCTCTTTTTTCAGATTCGGGATTCTTCAGAACATTGGATTCTAGCATTAAGCGGAATACAGCAGTTATAAAAAAACTGAAGCAGATAAATGAAGAGCAGCGAGAGGGGCTGATGGATGAATTGAGAAATGTCAATCTTAGCAAGTTTGTTACTGAAGCTGTGGCTTCTATTTGTGAGGCCAAGCTTAGAACTTCAGACATACAAGCAGCAGTCAAGGTAATTTTTATGTATTTGAATGGAAAACTTCTGTAATATATATCCTTGTAGGTGTTTTATATGCTGTTCTATTTTTTATATCTGACTCTCCTTTATTTTTCAAAGATATGCTCGTTGCTTCATCAAAGATATAAAGATTTCTCACCAAGCCTGACTCAGGGGCTTTTGAAAGTCTTCTTCCCTGCAAAGTCTGGGGATGACTCGGATGCTGACAAGAACCTGAAGGCCATGAAAAAGCGCAGCACTCTGAAACTTCTTTTAGAACTTTACGTTGTTGGAGTAATAGAAGAAAGTGGTATCTTTGTAAACATTATTAAGGATCTTACAAGCATTGAACACTTAAAGGATCGGGACTCTACTCAGACAAATTTGACTCTTCTTGCTAGTTTTGCCAGGCAGGGGAGAATATTTCTTGGATTACCACTCTCTAGCCAAGAAATTCATGAAGCGGTACACTTTCTTTTGGTTTTCATGCAATTCCATTTTCTTGCTTTTATGGTTGCTGGTAACACAATATTTTATTTTGGTTGTCATGAAAACATGTTAGAGTTATTTTCTGCTTGTAACTGTTGCATTATTTTGTCGCTTTTGGTGGCTTTATTTCTTTACAGAGCTGACATTATGTATTTTCTTTTTCCACGATTTCCTTATTTTATATACTGGATGCTAACCTTTTTGCTACAGTTTTTTAAAAGTCTGAATATCACAGCAGAACGAAGAAAGTTTTTCAGGAAGGCATTTCATTCATATTATGAAGCTGCTGCAGAATTACTCCAGTCCGAGCACACTGTAAGTACTGCTGCTGCCGTTAGGGCTTCAATTTATTATACTCCTGTTCGTTTGTTTTGGCTGGGGGATTCAATTTTTTAGCTTAACTGTACAATTGGTCCCTAAACTCTGATCTCCTTCACATATAAGTCCCCAAACTTTTATTACTTTCTATTGTTTCCTTCGTTTTCTGTTTCAGACGGATCCATGCTCAAGAAACCTGTATATTTCTGTGACTAATTATTTTCCTTCTGCATCTTGGTAGTCGCTCCGCCAAATGGAGCATGAAAATGGAAAAATTCTGTACGCCAAGGGAGAGCTCAATGATGAAAATGTTTCTTCATATGAAAAGCTCCGGAAATCTTTTGATAATCTGTACCGCAATGTCTCATCGTAAGTTCCTCAATTATGTAACCTTGTAATTGCGTCAATTATTCTGTTGATTGAACAACATAATTGACCTATTTAGCTTTCTAAACTACTGTAGTCAGCCTGTTGTAGAAGGAAGCATCATAATAATCATACTGTGCCATGAAACACTAAGCCTTGTAATCCATCTTAAATTGAAGAGTTTATATTTTGATCCAAACATATCATGCTTAAGCATATTGATTGCTAACATTTTGAGACTTTTCTCAAGATGCTTAGATTGCATTGACTTCGAGAGTATTGTTGGCCTCAAATGCCCAGTGTTCTTACACATTGCATAGGAGGGTATCAAATCTTCTCTCTTTTGATATAAACAATTTGAAATGTTTGAAAAGAACAAAAAAAGAGAGAATGAATTATTAAATTGCATCCAGACAAACAAAAAGTAGCCTAATTTTTATAGAAGCATTTGATTATAGAATATTGGAGTAAGATGATTTGCCGACTTTTCTCATTATGAGTTCAAGATGGGTATAGTGTATGCTCTAGCTTTTTTGGGTGCTAACTTACTTAGTTGATCTAAATTGGAAAGTAATTTTATTTTTGTAAGTTTGAGTAATGGTTTTGTTGTGGTCATAGAGACTACCAGAAAATTGTTATGGACATGAAATGATTGCAATGTGGCAAAATAACCTCTTTGGGCTGTCGAAACTGTGATATGTTATATCCCTTTAGCAGAAGTGCAGAACTAGAGCTCGCTGATAGTGGCTATTAAAGTCCATAAATTCAAGCTTAGGATTTGGTCTTGTTCTAGTGGTTGTGACATTCTATGCTATTTAACTGCTGGTAGGATTGAAATGGGAACTCTTGTAGACTTCACGTGACAAATATGTAAATGTAATTACTGATTTTGGTTCATTTCTGAAACTTTTATCTATTTTCTTTTATATTTGCAGCTTAGCAGAAGCACTTGACATGCAACCTCCTGTAATGCCAGAGGATGGTCACACAACTAGGGTTACCACTGGAGAAGATGTTTTATCTCCTGCTGCTGGGAAGGATTCTTCTGTTCTGGAAGCCATATGGGATGATGAAGATACAAGGGCATTTTATGAATGCTTGCCAGATCTTAGGTTTGTTTACAGATTATATTTTGAGAAGTCAAAAGGGTAAAATGTTTCAATTAATGTTTGTATATGACAGTCTCTATAAATGTTTTAAAGTTATTGAATTGGTGTCATTTATTAAAGAACAGAAGGATGTGTTTTTTGGTCCTGTTTCTATGATTCTTTATACATATTTTCAGAGCATTTGTTCCAGCAGTATTGTTAGGGGAAGCAGAGACCAAAACAAGTGAGCAGACTGTAAAGACACAGGATCAACCAACTGTAAGTAAAAACTCACAGTTATAAATGTGGCATGCTTTAACCATATTGTGATCGCAGTTGCTATGTCCTTAGAAAGGATGTATAGCTATAGCGAAGTGTGGCTCTCTACATTATATAGCTCCTTTTATTTGAATTTTTCTATTCTATCAAATCGGAAACATGTATGACCCTGCGGTGAATATATTTCCATGTAACTTTTTCTATGTAATGTATGCAAAAGCCTAGTATTAATATTTTCTTTGGTCCTTTAATTATCTTGTGACAATATAGTTTTGGTGTACCTACTCTGCTTGAGATTGGAATGGAGTTCCTTGTTGATAAACATTCTTTATGCCCCTTTCTTTGAAGGAACCTTCACCTGATTCAGACCAAGGTCAACAGGTCACACAAGATATTGTAGAAGATTTTGCTGGTTCTGCTACTTCCCAGGATGACAAAAGCATAGAGAAAACAAAGGAAAACGAAAAAGAAAAAGAAAAGAGTAAAGATCCTGAAAAAGAGAAAGGGAAAGAAAAAGATCTAGACAGAAAAGGAGAGAGTGAAAAGGAGAAAATTAAAAGTATTGACGTGACAAACTTGGATGCTTTATTGCAGAGACTTTCGAGTTGTGTGAGCCGTGATCTTATCGATCAATTAACTGTAATAATATATCTTAAGCTCACTCTTAATTTTTTTTCTTTTTCTTGTCCTTGTTCTCTCCCTCAGCTGCTTTAACCTCTGGTATTTAAAGCTCTTTCTAGCTGAAGGCCTTACAGACTGTTATGTCTATCCAGGTAGAATTTTGTTACTTAAATTCAAAGGCAAACAGAAAAAAGCTTGTCAAGGCATTGTTTAATGTCCCCAGGACATCACTGGAACTACTGACGTACTATTCACGCATGGTTGCTACCCTGTCAACTTGTATGAAGGATATCTCTTCCTTGCTCCTGCAGATGCTGGAGGAGGAGTTTAACTTTTTAATTAATAAAAAGGTCGGATTGGAATTCCATGCCTGTTAGCTTATTTTCTCCTTTTCTTTCAAGTATTCAAATTTTCTTTCTGAACTTTCTGCAGGATCAAATGAATATTGAAACAAAGATCCGGAATATTAGGTTTATTGGGGAACTTTGCAAGTTTAAAATTGCACCACCTGGCCTTGTTTTTAGCTGTTTGAAGGTATAATATTCAAGTAGACCAATAATTACATTTTAGTATAGATGTTTTTTTTCTTTTTGACATATTCCTTGGTCCTTTTGAAAATGAATAATAGTTGTCTGTGTTGTTAATTAAGATTGAGATATTCCTCATTTTGATTGGTTGCTTTAGTTCATGGACCGTTCATTTTAAGATTAGTGTATGATTCAAACAGGCTTGCCTAGATGACTTCACTCACCATAACATTGATGTTGCTTGCAACCTTCTTGAGACATGTGGTCGTTTTCTATACCGCTCTCCTGAAACTACTGTTCGGATGACTAACATGCTGGAAATATTGATGCGTCTGAAAAATGTCAAAAATTTGGATCCTCGGCACAGCACCCTTGTAGAAAATGCTTACTACCTGTGCAAACCACCTGAGAGATCTGCACGTGTTGCAAAAATCCGTCCTCCATTGCATCAGGTGTGTATCATTTTTTAGGCTTACTATATGTGCCAAATTATGCAAGTCATCAATTTTTCGTCTTAATGCACTTGTCTACCTATTTGCAGTATATTAGAAAATTGCTATTTTCGGATCTTGACAAGTCAAGTGTTGAGCACGTGTTGCAGCAACTTCGTAAACTACCATGGAGCGAATGTGAGCAATATCTTCTAAAGTGCTTCATGAAGGTTCACAAAGGGAAGTATGGCCAGATTCATTTGATTGCTTGCCTCACTGCTGGTTTAAGTCGCCATCATGATGAATTTGCGGTTGCCGTTGTTGATGAGGTTGTTCCTTCCCAAAAACTTTGTATATATTTCAGCTTTCCCTTATAAAAATGATCTTTTATTACTTTGGGAACCATTATTACCTCTTTTTCTATGGCTATTTCTTCTTAACTGTGTGTAGTTAAACATTTAATCTGTTACCATATGCTATTGTGTTAGCTCTACCTACTCCCTAGGATGTTGTAGTCACAACAATTTGATTTTTAAACTAGAGTTGTAACATAAAATGAGAGTATGATGAGACATAACTTGCTGTTTTTAACATGATTGCTGCTTGTATTCTGCAGTTATTTTTTGTCTATTGACATTGTTTCACTGATAGGCATGATTCTAATTTTCCGGAAGAATGCTTTTTGTGGCCTTTTCTGTTTCTTCCCAAGTCCTAAATCCAACGTATATGCTCCAATGACTTGCGGAAGCGTCATCATGAAGATATTCTAGTTTCATGTGACACTTTATTTACATATATATTGATTTTGTAATGAAAATGGTTTTGAGATGTGGTTCTTGTTTAGATTTTTGTGTTCATAACGGTAAATATGGATTAATCTCACTGGGTTTTGCTTAAGAGGAGCAATATTAGATGTTGCATCTTCCTTTATTGAATGAGTCATATTCTTGACCACTTTTATTCTAGCAGTAAGTAACGTAATAAAGCTTTCCAACTTATCAGCATATCGCTTATGTTATTATATCTATTTAATGCAATTTTTGGAGGTAATTAAGTAGGCGGTGGAGTCTTGGAGTTTCATGTTCAATGCAAGTAGTGGTAGTCTGGTTGAATGTTGATTTGTTTTTTGTGTAATTCTTCTGATCTGTCTACACTATGCAACACCTATACGATTTTAGGCTCTAAACCAGCCAAAACGTACACTTATCTATAATTTATATACATTTATACGTACAGATCATGCTAAGTCATTGAAAATTCAACTTCACTCAATAAGTTTGCAATCAGCTTTTTATTCATATGCCACCCACGGGCTCATCCAGTCACCTATGGGAGATTGATAATGACTAAAAGATAGCTTTTCTTTACATGTCAGAGATTAATCTGCATCTGTACAAAGTTTTTTTTTTTTGTATTTTGGTTTCTGTCAAATTTATAAAGTTGCACCCCAACATATAGGTGTTGGAAGAGATTCGGGTTGGGTTAGAATCAAACGACTACGGGATGCAGCAGAGACGCATTGCTCATATGCGGTTTTTAGGAGAGCTGTACAACTACAAGCATGTCAATTCATCTGTTATTTTTGAAACACTCTATCTGATTCTTGTATTTGGCCACGGTACACCAGAGGTATGAAATTCACTTGATTTTCTTGGTGTAATTTTACTGGTCCTTTCTGGGCACAAGGTATAGTGCTTAAGCCCATTGACAAGGCTTTGCGTTTGTACTATCCAGGCTTGAAAAGTGATGTTTGTTTTTCTCCTCATAGGAAGCTTTTTTTTTCCCCTTGAATCATTTTTTAATCCATATGGTGATGGAAAGTAGTTTCAGTGCTACAATGTCATAATGGATATGCAAATGCAAGATTTCTTTAAATGTCTGATACTATTCAGTGTTGAATCTCAGACTGTATCCTATTAATTAGCAGCTAGATTCGTACTTTCAGGTATATTCTTATAGAGATTATGTCCCATCCCATGCTTAGGAGTTTTTTCTTTAATCATTGAACTGAGGTAAATTTGGTGAGATTAAAAAGTTAAAGTGGTATTGGTAGCATTCTAGACATTTAAATTTTACTTTCAAATTGATTATATATGTAGAAGGCATTGGGTACAAAACCTTTTTGATAGAATATTTTTTTCTTTGCTTGTTTGTTTGATGCTCATTTATTTATTATTTTGATTTTTTAAAAACATTTAGCTAATTAGATTTAAAATTAACGTGTTATAAAGAAAAATATACAGATAATGTCGCAAGTACTAGTTTGCATTGTTGATGTTGCTATTTTAGATACAATGCTATAGGTTAAAGCTTGGATCAAGAAGATATTCTACTGCTCTATGGATCAAGAAGAGACTCTGCTGCTTTATGGATCATGCCTTTGATGGGTCCACCATTGTGATTCTTTATGTATTTATGTCTGGCTGCTTAATTTATAGTATGCAATTATGTGTGTAAGAATGCATTGGTACACAATATACGTAATCAAATTGGATAATTTTGGTGGGTATGTTTGAATTTATTGCATTTCTTGCATAATATGAAACTTGTGTTATGGCATTAATGGATTTGATGTTTTCTATGCTATAGCAAGATATATTGGATGCACCAGAAGATTGCTGTTGCATTAGGATGGTTATTACTCTTCTTGAAACCTGTGGACACTACTTTGGTCGAGGGTCTTCCAAGAGGAAACTTGATCGATTTTTAATACACTTCCAAAGATATGTACTCAGTAAAGGTGCACTGCCACTTGATATTGAATTTGACTTGCAGGTTCTAATGCTATATTTCTTTTTTCCTCTGCGCTGTCTCTCATATTGTTGAACTTTTTTCATTACTTTTCTGAAAATGTTGTTGACCTGAAGGTAGTTTGAAACTTGCTGACAATTAGCTGTTGGACCTTTAGGGGAATTTTTTCATGTTAATCTTTAGATTTCTCTTCATCCAACTGCAGATAATAATATATATTAAAAAGGATGGAGATGTTGGTGTTACTTGAATATACCTCAGAGGATCTTGTCTATACTTTCATGTTAACTGGCATATAACCTGAAGGTAGTTTGAAAGTGGCATTTATTGACAAGAAGGGTAAGAAAGAATTTAAGCTATCGTAAAGGTAGGAGCAAAGATTTATAAGTAAAGAACATATGCGGATGTACCCTGAAGATGGAGGAACTGGCTCTTTAATTTTGTTATTTTTGATATTAAAGCTCATGTGTGTTCCTGTAACTCCGTATAGCTGTCTTGTTGTTTTAGCAAACCCAGAGGGGTTATTTGTAATTGACCTGAATTTTGATGGCCGTCTGAATTTGTTGTTTCAAACAAAGAATATTGATTACGAATCAAACATGATTTCCTTTATACACTGATAGTTTGAAGTTTGATTTGGAAGTCAATATTCATTTGTTCCAACTTCTGAGTTTGTGGTCCAGCTTGTGGTGAACTTCAAAAGGAGTTGTTCCCATTTCAAGTCCATTTGGAATTGTGAAATTTTCAATTATAAAGATGCCTCTCGAAGTAAAGCTATTGTAAATAACATATCGTGTTATTTTTTTTTGTAGCTAAGAAACTATCCTTGAGAAATGGTGAACATCCTAAACAAACTGAATGTCAAAACAGTTGGTCAGACTCTTTGATACTATGGTAGAGTTTGGTTGGAGATTGACTTCCCTAATCCCTATTAGGTGTAGCACGGAGCAGCCCTTTCTTGCTTGAACTCTCATTTCTGTCATGATGAATTTGGACCTCCATTGTTATTGTTATCATTGAGTATAGAGTTTCTATGGATATGCCTAACAAGAGTAAAACGTAACATCACTAAAATTGCTTGAACCATATAACTGGTAGAAGTGTTTTTTTCCCTCCCTACCCTCCAAGTTGCAGTCTACTTTGTCTTTACTTCAGTATGCTTTTCCAATAACCTTGTTTGTAAAGCATTTGGGCATCTTTTTTAATACCAGAGACTCATGTACTAAACGATTTTTTCAGGACTTATTTGCAGAATTATGTCCCAACATGATTCGGTACTCATCAATTGAAGAAGTGAATGCGGCTCTGGTGGAACTTGAAGAGCAAGACCGTATTATTTCAACTGACGGGGCAAGCAGTGAAAAACACACTGACTCTGAAAAGCCATCAAGTAGTAGTTCCAAAACTATTTCAGCAAATGGACTGAGTGTCTTGAATGGTACCGAGGAAAATGGTAGAGCACACAATGCGGAGAATGATAGTGATTCAGGGAGCGACACCATTGATCAAGATAGACAGTACGAGGAAGATTTGGATGAAGAGAATCATGAAGATGGGTCTGATAGTGAGGATGAAGACAATGATCATGATGGGGGTGGAACTGCTTCTGATGATGATGATGAAGTGCATGTCAGACAGAAGATGACCGAGGTTGACCCTCAAGAAGAAGCAAATTTTGAACAAGAGCTGAGGGCTCTTATGCAGGCAAGAGTTTTTTATTATTTTTTGTGTTTTCCTATGGTAGTACTTGGCAGTACCCTCTATGCATGATGTCGTCTTGAATCAATATAATGTTTGGATAAAGATTTGAATGGACAATTATTCTGATCACTAAATCCTATACATTGCTGGGAAATGGTCTTATATGCACTATGAAGTATGGTTCAATTTGTAGTAACACCCATAACTTAAATTTTATGCACAGGAGAGCATGGAGCAACGCAGACAAGAGATTCGGGGCCGACCAACCCTAAATATGACGGTTCCTTTGAATGTGTTTGAGGGATCTGCCAAAGATCATCATGGAAGGGGTATTAATGGGGATAGTGGAGATGAGGTATTGGATGAGGAGACCGGAGGAAAGGAGATTCAGGTAAAAGTTCTGGTGAAGCGTGGGAACAAGCAACAAACAAAGCAGATGTACATCCCTCGGGATTGCACGCTTGTGCAGAGCACAAAGGAGAAAGAAGCAGCTGAACTTGAAGAGAAACAAGACATCAAGAGGCTTGTCTTGGAATATAATGATAGAGAAGAGGAGGAACTTTATGGATCGGGGACCCAAACTTTTAACCATCCTGCTGGCGGCAACAGATCATCCAGCCGAAGTAACTATTGGGAAGGAATGGGTGGAAGGGG
The DNA here is from genome assembly GCA_033030585.1 of Hippophae rhamnoides. Lineage (NCBI taxonomy): Eukaryota > Viridiplantae > Streptophyta > Magnoliopsida > Rosales > Elaeagnaceae > Hippophae > Hippophae rhamnoides. Next base: position 74,995,402 of record CM065427.1, read on the forward strand.
TGGTGGAACGCACCATCATTATCACAGTAGTGGAGGCTATTACAGCAGAAAAAGGTGAAATATATTGGCACTACAATGGTAGGAAACCGATATCATTTCCACCAGGTTTTCCCTTCTGTTGAATAGAGTCCATGTTGAAATATTGAGGTGAGGTCAACCTCCATCTCACGAAATGCCTCTATGTAAATGATAGGTGGTACCTTTTTGTGCAGCTGTCTTGGACAGCTTCATTCTTGAGGTTAGAAGAAAGTTGAGTTCGTCTGGAGTAAAGAATAAATGTGAATTTTGACATAGGGAAAGAGATGGTTAGTTGATATGATGTTTGATTATGAAGTGCTGAGATGCAAATATCCTCTGGGAGTGTAATGGAACTGGGCTCCCTACCTGCCCTGTGTATTTGTCAATAAGAATAAAAATGTGAAGGGAAAATTGCATTGAGTTTCTATCTTGAAGATGTATTTGGGGCTAGGTATTTAATGTAAATCACACGTCCATACCCACAGAATCCTCTAAAGCTTGACAATTATGTTTGCGTTGGGTTATATTTGTTATTTGCTATGGTTCTGATGAGTTTCTAAAGCAATGAAATAAAACCTATTATGATGGCTTAATTTAGCAGTGCCGTCAGCATTAGTGAAACGTTCAAGTTTATTTGTTTGAACGGCCTGAGGAGTCTGATGGGAATAATAACAATTCTGAAAGGTAATATTAAGTGTGCCTGTGTTCCTTAATTCGGTTCGTTTAGACACTGTAGAAGAAACCCGCTTTTGTATTTTGTTTTGAGTCGTACAAACTGATTTTATGCCAGGTTGGAAATGGTATTAAAGATGTTGTTCTACCTTAATAGGGAGGCATTTTTCTTGGATCTCATCAATCTCATCTAGGAGTTCTTGTTTGTGCTTTGTGGTGTTCGTTTTTATCATTTGTCTTTGTTTTGTTTTGAAAGTCCTACCTTCCACTTTGAACTAGAAGTTTGCAGGCTACTAGTGACGGCCTTTTTGAATGTAGAGAAATGCACACATTTGTAGTTATCTACCTTTGTCATGTGTCAAAATTTTCTTGAATAATTAATAATTTTTTTCAATTTTATTTTAACACATGATACATTATAATTTGTGTGAGTGTAAATTTATGTATAATTATCATTTCCCTTTGAATATATATCCAGTTTTTTTTTAAGAAAGATAATGTAATAACATCATTTATCATATTCAAGTTCATCGAGAAGGCTAAATCTAGCCCATTTCAATATTCGTTTTATTTTATTTTCTATTTTTCGCTTCCATTAAGAAATATTGACTTGTCTATGGGTGGGTTTGGGAAGAAATTCTTAAATATAATTTATTGTATGTTTTGATTTCATCTTTATTCCTTTCATCTATATTGTTGTGGGCGGAAGCAATAAATAGCGGTATATGAATATATCAAAGCAATAAAATGAGCAACAATTTACGTGTGGCTTAATGATTCGCCAGTCGCGGGAGTAAGCGGCGAATATTATTTGAGCGAAGTAGGAAATATACGAATACGACATGTGATTCATATTAATAATATCTCGAGTGTTCCCAAAACTCACAAGTATTTTCTCTCTTTGAGTTTTTATACTCTCTCGATTTTTCTCGATTTTTGCCTTGTTCTTGATCATGAACTCTTCCCTGTTATAGATGAAGAAAGGCTCACTTTCCTAAGTGCTGCCATAATTTAAGCCTTAAATTAGGCCACCAATTTCCTTAAATTATGCCACTAATTTCCTTAAATCATGCCATAATCATGAATTTAGACACTAATTTCCTAAATTATGCCAATTAATTTGTTACTTTTAGAGCCTAATATTCAACAATCTCCACCTTGGCGAAAAAAGTTCATACTTATTACTCAAATGCGCCACAAGCGCGCTAAGCTTCGAGAGATGTTGATCAAGTTGGCGGTGTTGAAACTTGATCCACTGTAACCACCTTTGTAAGCATATCTGCGGGGTTATGCCGATTCGACTTTACGGAGTATAACATTCCCTTCATCAACGATTTCGAACAAAATGAAATCGAACATCGATGTGCTTTGCGACTACGATGAACTTGGTTCTTTGCCAAACAAATGGCACTACGGTCGCGCGAGAAAACCTCAGCGTTCTTCCGAACAATACCCAAATCCTTAGTCAACCCAGAAGCCGTATATGCTTCTTTGAATGTACATTACCATGCCCATATACTCTGTGGTAGTAAAGCTACGATTGACCGCAATGTTGATCTCCAACAAACCTGGTCCCTCACTGCCATTGTGAACACATAACCAGTTGTAGATCGACGCTTATCCGGTCTCGGCATAGTCGGAATCCACGTATCAACTAGGTGTTTACCTTGATCTTGTCTCTCTCAACTTCAAAGCCAATATCCACACCGGTTACGTAGATAATGCAGTAGAATCCACTTCCGCTGCTTGCCGCGATTGTCCTGCCGGATTATGCATGCCCATACATCTTAACGGCGTGGGAAATATCGAGTGCAGTGCGCAAACCATTGCATACATCAAGACTAACGGCATTTGCATATGGAACACGTTCCATTTGCTTCTTCTCATCGGTTGTGCTAGGTGACATTAATGCCTTAGCGAAAGCCATGAGGAAGCGGCGGTGTACTTCTTGGTTTGGTTTTTCATCAATGTCGAACGCTTTGTAGTACTTTCTTGAGATCGTAGTCCGTCGAGACGTACTTGCGCTACATCTCTTGTGATTTCCGTCCCAAAAGAATTTTCTTAGCTTTCTCCAAGATCTTTCATTTCAAATTAAACTCAACCAGAGCCTTGATACGCCGATCTCGCACTTGCTCTTAGATGCAATCAACATATCATCAACGTATAAGAGCAAATAAATGAAGGTACCGTCTTGGAGTTTCCGAAAGTATACACTGATGATCAAGCGACTACGTGTGTACTTCGCTCTCGATGAAGCTATCAAAGCGCTTGTACCATTGTCGCGGTGATTGCTTCAAACCGTAAATTGACTTACTCGGCTTGCAAGCCCGATTCTCTCGTCCCGGAATTTTAAAGCCATCCCGGTTGAGACATGTAGATTTCTTCGTTCAAAGTACCGTGGAGAAAAGGCTGTTTGACATCGAGTTGAGCTAACTCGAGATCAAAGCTGTGCTACCAAAAGCCAATAGTATCAGAATAGATGAATGCTTAACAACGGGTGAGAATACCTCGTTGTAGTCTATTCCTTCTTTGACGTAAGCCTTTTGCTACCGGTCGGCTTTGTATCGATGTTGTCTTTACCGGGAGCACGCCATGCTGGCAGCGTAGACCATTACTGCAACCAATAGTTTTCTTTCCTTTGGGAAGTTGAACCAAGCTCCGAGTCGATTCGATGTAGAGACTTCATCTCTTCATCCGTTGCCATTTTCCACTTCATACTATCAACTCTTTTGCCGGCTTCTGCAGCAAGTGCATGGGACATCATCGTCGTGCGGAAGTGCGAGATGCTACCATGTGCATTATGCGGTAGGCTTAATCTCCCTTCTCGGTCGAGTAGTGGCAATAGATTACAGGCTGGCGATTAATCGGTAGTGATGGTGAGAGAACCTCGCCTCAATGAGATCTCTTCGATCATCAATTTCATCTTCACCACGATCGGTAATTGGTGCAATCTTTTCTGGATCTTCCGAAGTCTCAAGCATCACCTTAGAAAGAGTATTTGGACTTTCATTCTCTTTCTCTGAATTTGTTTGTCTCGGGCGTAAAGTCGAATGTAACATCTCGGCTTAAGACGATCTTCTTGGATTCGCCACCAAAGTCGAAATCCTTTAACTCGTACCCTTAAAGCCCAAGCGGCTTTCTTTTCTTTCTCGGATCCGATTGGGATTCACTAACATGAAAATATGCAGGACATCCAAATATTCGCAATGAATCATAATCGTAGCGAGGTTGTCCAGACCATTACCTCTTTAGGAGTTTTTCCATCTAATGCGATCGCGGGAAGTCCGTGACTATATGAGTTGCATATGACAAAGCCTCAAAATGCCTTGCTCGATTTGGAATGAGATAGCATACATCGAACTTTCTCAACCAAAGAAGTACGATTCATCTGTTCTACTGACTCCCGTTCTTGGCACGTGGTGTACGAGGGCTGAAAAATGTCTCGATTATCCTTCATCTTGACAAACTTTAAAGAAAGGATCTGATTTATACTACTTTCGCCACCATTATCGGATTCTGAGCCTTTTAATCTTCCCCGCACATGTCGAGTCTCGATCATTTTCTTCCATTTAAGAAAGATATCCGGAACTTCATCTTTGTGACTCATGTGTATATCCGGACATATCTAGAGAAATCATCAATAAAAGTCACAAACCAACGTTTACCTCCAATTGAAGCATTCTTGAGAGGTCCCCAAACATCCGTGTGAATATAATCAAGAGATCCCTTAGTACGATGAATGGCGGTGCGAACTTGACTCTTGTTTGTTTTCCCGTTACCGCAATGCTCGCAGTAAATCAAACTTTCCGGTCTTGGCACCTTTCAAAAGACCTTGCTTCATTAAGCCTTGCAAAGCCTTTTCAAACCGTACACGTTCCCGCGACGTACAGTGGAAGAATCATTTGCCTTTTCTTGAACTACTTGAGACAAATTTGTCCTTCCCATGCTGTACACCCGTCTAAGAAATACAAGTTAGCGCTTCCGAGTACCGCCATCTTGCTACAAATGCACCTCGTACAACTTTCAAGACTCCATTTTCCAATGTTACCTTGTAACGAGAATCTAGAACACCTAAAGAAATAAGGTTTTTCTTTAGGTCGAATATACCTTACATTTGTAAGTCGTTTGATTGTACCATCGATGCATCTTTAGTCGTATTGTTAGATCCGCTTTGCATGACAGCATTGTCGTTGCCCATGCGCCGACTCATCATCGAGCTCTTCAAAACTCGAAAACCAATGTCTGTTTGGACACGTATGATAAGAACATCCGAGAATCAAGGATCACATATCCAGTAGGTTTTGATGATGAAACCGAAAAAGGCTGATTCTTCGTCTTCGCCTACGTGCTGACATTTGCATTTGACTTGTCCTTGTTTGGACAATCTTTCTTCCGATGCCGCTTTCTGGTGACAATAGCACGCTCGTCCTTCGCGGGGCGTCTTCACGGATGACTCTCCTGCGGGCTTTGATCTAGATTTCCCCCTATTATTTGATCCGCCGATTTTTTGTTGTAGTTTACCTCATTTGCCGTCAATGCTTACGATATTGAGTCTGTGATCATGTTGATCCCTTAACTTCCGATTTTCGTTATTTACCAAAGCATTTGAAACATCTACGAACTTAACCTAAATCCTTTCCATATAAATGTGGGTTGTGGTTAAATACGCTTCATACCAGGTAATGAATTCAACAACAACAAGCTTATCTTCATCGATAATTTCAACATCTAAATTTTGCGGATCGGCCAAAATTTTATTGAGATCTATCTAAGTGCTCAATCGTAGGGGGTACCTTTCTTGTATCTTGGAAACGGAAAAGTTTCTTCTTCAAGTAGAGTTTGTTCTCAATACTTTTCGTCATGTATTTGTCCTCTAGTTTCTTCCAGGAGAATCACATTCTCTTTCATGACAAAGTACTTTTGATCTTTTCCTAAGCATCGAATTGTGCCGCAAGCTTGTCGGTTGACATAATTCCAATCTTCATTTGAATAATCTCCTGGCCTAGTCTCCAAGGCTATATTAGATCCTTCTCGAAGAATAGATCTAATACTTCCATTCGTTGCATGCGAAGTTATTTGTGCGAGTCGAATTTCTCCACTCACTTTGCGTTGACATGACATAGTTCTTCGAGTAGAACTTGGTTTGCCATAAATTCTATGATCAACTTGTTCACGCTTCTTCGATCTCTCCTTTATCGGCCATAGTACAAGCGATACTTGAAATTTTGCACTTACAACTTAAAAGCAGTGTTTTTCCAAAATTTTATACCTTATTTGAAAAAACGAGTCCAGTAGTTGAATTTGGAATGGTCCAATTAGCTAAGAATAGATCCAACTCAGTTGAAAACGGATGAAAAACGGAGACCAACTCGGTCCAAATATCACTAGTGAGCCGAGTTGACTCGGTCCCAACTCGGCGAGTTGACTCGATTCTTTGACGGGATTCGGCAGCTTCGCGGTGATTCGACTTCCGATTTGAGGCGATTCTTTCACCGTTGCGTTCGTATCGTCAAGAGCTTCGATTTGATATATAATACTTGCTATATTTGGCTCGATACCAATTTGTTGTGGGCGGAAGCAATAAATAGCGGTATATGAATATATCAAAGCAATAAAATGAACACACGTAATTTACGTGGTTCGGCAATTCGCCTAGGTCCACGGGAGGCGGCGGATATTATTTGGGCGAGTAGGAAATATATACGAGACATGTCTGATTTTCACTAATAATATCTCTCAAGTGTTTCCCAAAACTCACAAGTATTTTCTCTCTTTGAGTTTGCTTATACTCTCTCTGATTTTTTCTGATTTTTGCCTTGTTCTTCAATGCATGAACTCTTCCCTATTTATAGATGAAGAAAGGGTCCCTTTCTCTAAAGAGTGCTATAAGTTAAGCCTTAAATTAGGCCACCAATTTCCTTAAATTATGCCACTAATTTCCTTAAATCATGCCACAAATCATGCCACAAATTAGGACACTAATTTCCCTAAATTATGCCACTAATTTGTTACTTTTAGAGCCAATATTCAACATATATTTTATAACCCTTATTTCTTTCTTTTATTAATAATAGTAAAGGATTGAGAGGAACTCGTTTTTATCATGTATTAATGTCCCAATATGATTTGGGGAAAACTTATTATTTTATTTTATTTTAATTTGTGAAATTTGGTATTTCCTAAAGGGCGTTTCTCCAAAATTTTAGCATTGTTTAGCTAAAGTTTGTGAGATTACATTTTTTTCCCAATTCTTATAAATGCTACGAATAACTATACAGATATTAATAAACAAAAATAAATCTCTTAGTTTTAAAATTATATTTTACCAAACAAACAACCAACCAACTTATTATTATTATTATTATTATTATTATGGCTGATTTTTCAGCAACACAAGTACAATTTATTATGGGTTTGATATAAAATTTGCATAGTATTAAAATTCACAATATTAGTTTACTCTTAAGATTATCATCGTATAGAATCTCATTTAATTCAATCCAATCTAATAATTTGATTAGATTTTAAAATTTTCATCGTCCATTCAAATATTTTCATTTGATCTAATTCAATTAGTTAATTGAACAATCAAATCAGATCAATTCAATAATCGAATCTCATTTAATTCAATCTAATTCAATTCAATAATCTTATTAGATTTTAAAATTTTCATTATCCATTCAAATGTTTTCGTTTGATATAATTTAATTAGTTAATTGAACAGTCAAATCCTATCAATTCAATAATCGAATTTCATTGAATTCAATTCAATTCAATTCAATCCAATCCAATAATCTTATTAGATTTTAAAATTTTCATCATCCATTCAAATGTTTTCATTTGATTTAATTCAATTAGTTAATTTAACAGTCAAATCGAATCAATTCAATTTATAATATATTTTATACTTAAGTTATTTTTGATTATATACTGTAAGTTTTATCAACCATTAATATATAAGTGTTTTACTTATAATAAAGTCAAATATTGTAAGAATCATAAAAAAAAGTGACATGTACAAAATATAAAAAATATTTAATGTTGATCGATTGAGGTCAAATTGTAATGGATATTAGATTGTTCAATCCACCAATAGGTTGATCTTAAAATAAATATAATTTTTTCATTCAATTCAATCTAATATGTTAGAAAAAATAAAAATCTCACATTAATAAAAGATAATATTATGATATAGTTTATAAGAAACAATGATGTTTTTACTCATTAGGTCAAGCTTTTGAGTTCGTAAGGCTCATGGTTCTTATGTAATTTGGCTTGAAATCATAGCTTTAATCAATAAGGCAAAAAAAAAAAACTTATAAGCCTCTTAAAAAATATATGACCTTGTAGAAATAAAATGATAAATAATTGAAATTGAAATAGAATATAATAAAATAGATTAAAAATACAAAGTGTTGGACCAATTGACACACACTTTGAACGAGAATGTTAGAGAAAATAAAAGTCACATAATAAAAAATAATAATACAATAAAGTTTATAAGAAATAAGGGTATCTCTACTCATTGTATTAACATTTTAAGATTGTAAGGTTTATTATTCTTATAGACTTTGATATAATAATTGGTTTGAAACCACTCAAAATTTAATGCATTAGTTCGGATTTATTAAATTCATCGGATGATTAAATCTTTTTCACATATCTAATTACAATTATTTGAATCAATATGATCTATTGTATATACAAATTGGTTCAAATCATTTTGCACAATTTGTTAGATAATATTTTTCATTACGATATTTTTAATAAAATATTACGAAAACTACAAATCTACACAACTATAATATATTATAATATATTATAATTGTTTAAAATAATTATCAATTAACTTTAAGAATAAATATAAATTTTTTATACAATTTAATTCGAACATAACATAAATATAATCCACAAATTTTTAAATACAAATAAATTTTATATATTGATCGAATAAATATATATTTTATACTCTTTTACAATTATTTTTTACCAACCACAACAATTCGTCAGTGGCCTTGTATATTCACAGACAAAGTAGAATTCTTTTTAAGGTATCAACGTACTCGGAGAAACACTAATCATATTACTTTAAAACGAGACATATTTGTCGTTATGTTATGAGATAATTTAGTTTAATTTATCATATTTTAAATCAAATGTTTATTATTTTAATATTTTATAATCCTAAGTTTCTTTTAACAAAATTTAAAAGTATACTATTTGACATCTTTAATAGTGGAAAGGCTAAAGAAAAGGGTGAGAAGAAGTTAAAATGACAAATAACATTGTTTTAAATTTTGTTAAAATTTATTTAACATTATAAAATATTAAAACAATGAGCTTATAATTTAAAATATGATTAATTTGATTAAATTGTCTACTATTGTAATAATAGAGAAATAATCATGTCTTAATTTAAAACAACGTGAAAAATATATTTAAAATAATTAATGAACTTTATTTTTTTCTTGAGTAAAGTTCTTAAATCTATATAGTTCATATAATTTGGGTTGATCTTATACTATTATTGGACATTTTTGTCATGATCTAATACTAAGTGTTGGTATTAAACATACTATTTTATATATAGCTTTTAGTTACTTATTTCTGTTTAGTCAAGTTAATGTAGTGTTCTCATTAGTATAGTAGTAGCCAATTACATTGCTGATGTGGATATGTTGTAACTAACTAATCATAACAAATTTTGTATGGATTGCTGCACAAACGTGTGCTCACACCCAACTTTAGCAATGCATTGCCTGCACTTGCTTAGGCATTGTGTTCACACTTAGCTTTACCAGCTTGTGTATATAAGGACATATAGCTCCTGAAATCAATATAATGCAATATACATTTTCACAACAATTTCTCTCTTTATTAGTTTACTTGTATGGTACCAAAGCAAGCGATTTTTAGGAGGCTGCACATTCAGCTACATATCGTGGTGTAGTTAATTCACTTGCCTCCATTCCTATAGTTCTTGATTCAAATACCAACTCACTTCCATCAAACTTGAATTCTTCTTTTATTGATATTCCCGTTAATAATATTTCTTTCATATTTCATGTAAATGTTAGCCTCAATCAAACTTGATCAAACAAACTATCTCATCTGTTTGAATAAATAAAAAGCTTGATTACCACATATGGTCTTAAAGGATTTATTAATGGATCGATCTTACCTCCATCGTGATTTTCTTATCTTGACCAAACAATGTTGAATCCTCGCTATGAAAATTGGAATAGATTTCAATAATATGATCAAAAATTGGATATATTATTCAGTATTTACCACCATAAACACTTATATTTCTGACAAAGGCACTTCCTATGATCAGTGGAGATCTCTTGAAGATAAATTTGCTTCTAATGCTCAATCATGCATCCTTAACTTGTATTCTCATTGGCAAACTTTGAGGAAAGAAATCATTTTTGTTCATAATTATATTTCCTAAACTCGTACTATTTCTAACCATCTTGTTGCCATTGGAGAGCCTATTTCAAATCGTGATTTAGTAATGTATACTCTTGGTAGCCTCAATAGAAATTCTTGTTATAATCTTTTTGTTACCTTCATTAATATGATAGTTTAGAAAACTACATAGCCAATTGAAGACATATGAACATATGATTGTTCAACAATCAAGAACCGACGAAGAAAGAGTATTTCATATTAATCTTGCCTCTGCCTCTCATTTTGGTCCTTCTTAGAAACCAAAATCTATTTTCTCTAAGTCTAATTCTTGGAATTTATGAGGTTTTGTGAAAAATCCTTCTTCTCCTTCTTTAAAACTTATTTCTTCATCTCGTCCTCCAAATAACTCTTTTAGTTCATTCAATTATGATACTTCTTAGTCTATTTGGTGAATGCCATGGTTGTCAAATCTATGAGAAAATTAGCCACAAGGCTTCTCGATATATTTTTTTTGAGGGATTTTCTCAACAAGACTTACAAAGGAGATTTACCTCATCATTCTAATCATCAAATCTTTTCTGTTAATGTTGCTTCTTCTTAAAATCTTTTCTGTTAATGTTGCTTCTTCTTAAAATCCTATCTCTTAAGATAAATTTTGGCTGCTAGATAATGGTGCGAGTCACCATGTAACCTTTGATGGTGCAAATGTTCCTCAATATATTCCTTACAATGGAAGTGAAGGTGTTATATTAGGTAATGGTCACATTACCTATTCATTGTGTTGGACATAATTCATTCACTAATAATCATTACAAATGCTTTCTTGCACTAAATCACATCTTGCATACACCTCATGCTACTCATAATTTGTTATTTGTCCATAAATGTTGTGATAATAATGTATTTGTGGTATTTCATACAAATATGTTTTGCATAAAGGATATTATCATAAAGAAAGTGTTTGTGCAAGGAGTATCAGATGAGGGGTCTCTGCATGTTCAAAGGAACTGTTTCTATCACTTATTTGCCTACCGATGCCAATGTCTTAAGTCTTTTTATAGTTTAATGGCATTCACAGCTTGAACATCCTTATTTTGATATTATTCGAGAGCTTGTACACAAATGATCTATTGTCGCTACTAGTGTACATAAGAATGATTTGTTTTATGTTTATTGTCAAACTTTTAAATCTCATAAATTTCCCTTTTTCATAGAATGAAAAGGAGTTTTCATATATTTGATTTATTGTTCTTAAATCTTTGTGTTTTTCTTGTTATTCGTGTAAAGGTGATCAATATTTCATTTTAATTGTTTATGATTGTAGTAGATTTAATTGGCTCTTTTCTACTTAATCTAAGTCTCAAATCCTTACCAATTTTTTGTCTTTTATTGTCATGATTAAAACACAATTCAATGTTGTTATCAAAAGTATTCAAATGAATAGGGAGGAGAATTTTTTGCACTCCATTCCTTGCTCCAATTTCATGGCATTATTCATAGATATGAATGTCCTCACACCTTGAAACGAAATAGTATGATGGAATCTCGTTATCATCACATTGTATAAAAGGATTGCTACAAAGTCTTTAAACAAATTGTCTCCTTGTGAGTTTCTATTTCAAAAACCTTTGGCTCTCAATGTTTTACTTGTCTTCAATCTTATGCAATTTTCTATTCACTTGTTATGCATCCAATTATCATGGTTACTTTTTCTTGAACTTTTTCTCTTGAAGAATTTATATTAGGAGACATGTAACTTTCAATGAAAGCATTTTTCCTTTAGTAAAAACTACCATTACATCTACTCCTTCATCTAATTCCGCTTATGTACTTCATATTCCTCTTTCAATTCCACCACCATATGTTTTGTCTCCTATTCCTACATTACCAATTGTTGATCCCATTATCCCACTAATTTAGCATGTTTTTTTTCTAGTTCTTCCACCAATTTCTCAAATTGTTTCAGCTCCATCTATTAACTATCATCCAATGATCACTAGGGCCAATAATGGAATTCACAAGCCTAAACTCCTTCATGCTAAGATTGACATTCTTCTTATTCCTAAATCTTGAAAAACTACAATCAAAATTACTGAATGGAAAGACTCCAAACAAAAAGAATATGATGCATATTTAAAAAACGGGGTTTAGGAATAGGTTTCCTAACCTATTAATCAGTTAATTATCGGGTGTAAATAGGTTTTTAGGATTAAAATCCTCAGTTCTAGGTAGACTTTTATGAGACTTTTAAGCATGTTGCTAAACTAGCCACTATACGTGTGGTTCTTTACCTTACATTGGCTTTCAATTGCAAGTTAAGACAGGTTGTTGTTAACAATACATTTCTTCGTAATAATTTGGTTAATATTTTCTATGTGAAACAACCCCTAATTTCGAGAAGGGTATTGGTTTAATATGCAAGTTAAACAAGACATTATATAGCCTTAAACTCATGCTTTGTTTCATAAGTTGAGTTTATTTGTTTTAGTTCATGGTTTTGTGACTTCTAAAATAGATGCTAGTTTGTTCATTCTTAGTGATAACTTAGTGATGTTGCTAGTCCTCATTTTATGTTGATGATATTATCATCACAAATAATCAACATTCTTTAATAAACAGGTTGATTTTCTAAATTAAATGCTCAATTTTCTTTAAAGGATGTGGATAGCTTGAACTAGTTTCTAGGCATGGAAGTTCTTTATGGCAATTAAACATTGCATTTTAGCCACACACAAAAATCCCTATAAATATCGAAGTGTTGTTGGCAAATAGCTAACATCCAATGGTTTTTGGCAAATAGTTGAGTAAATATGATGGTATTTTTTTGAAAAATCCTTATAAATATCGAAGTGTTGTTGATGTCCTTCAATATATAATACTCACACAACCTAAAATTTTTTTATTCTCAATAAATTGTGTCAATTTATAGCTTGTCTCACATATAACCATTGGCTAGGTGTCAAAAGGCTTCTTCGTTACATCGATGAAACTTTATCTTATGGTTTTCTTCTTAGAAAATCTTACTTTTTGGACCTTATCGCCTTGAGTGATGGTGGACTTGATGTTTTAATAACAACAAAAACAATTATGTTTTTTTTATATTTTTTGTCAATAATTTTATTTTATGGAAACATGGAAGGTTGTTTCAAGATCTTCTACTAATATTAAAAATGTGATTTTAGGTGCAATAACGAATGATCTAATGTGGCTTCAATCAGTACTCTATGAATTATGTGTAATTTTATTTCTTTATCCTTAATATTGTGTGAAAACGTAAATGTTAAATACTAATATCACACTCATGTTATTCATTTTCGTATTAAAAATATCAAAATTTGAACATCTAGCTTTTAGTTATTTCTGTTAAGTCGTTTTCTCATTAGTGTAGTATTAGTAAATTACTTTGATGATGTGGATATGTTGTAACTAACTAATCATTACAAACTTTGCATGGATTGATGCACCAAAGTGTGTTCACACTCAAATTTAGCAATGGATTGCTTGCACTTGCTTAGGCATTGTGTTCCCACTTAGCTCTAGCAGGTTATGTACATGACATATAGCTCATGAAATCAATATAATACTTAGCTTTAGCAGCTTGTGTATATGACATATAGCTCCTGAAATCGATATAAGGCAATATACATTTTCACAACAGTTTCTCTCTTTCTCGGTTTGCTTGTATTGGGTACGATATGGGACCCGCCAACCATGGACATTAATTTCATCATAATTTCTTAATCATGAATTGAAATTATTGTGTTATAACGGTAAATATTTTTAATAAAATTATGTAAGTTATAAAATAATATTTAATAAATTTAAATAATTTTAATTTAATTTAAACAGTATTTAATATAAAATGATGTGTTAGATTATTTTTAATAATAAAAATATATGAATTAATCATAAAATATATTATTATTATAATTACAAATTTTAAAAAATTTTAAAAATGTTATTTTATTTCATTTTTTATGATTTTAGAATAAAAGAATGTAAAGCTATGCAAAAGTTAGTCAACTCAATGCAGCTAGCCGAAAACATATGACAGGTTTTTTTATTTTTTATTTTTTAAATATTAAATTTCTTTTTTTAATTAAATCAATAAATAATTACATGAAGTAATTTGAATTTGATCTTTAATAATCAGAGTGAATATTTATACTAATTGGATCACAATATAATGACTATCAAATATTATAATTTTCTATGAAGAAGAACAATCTCAATTTTTAATTTGTAAATTTAAAGTGACGTTATTACTTACCTTACAACTTATTACTTAAAGTGAATAATTAATTAAGCCTAAACACAAATAAAAATGCTTAAGTTTTCTATCAATTATTTCAATTGCATTGTGATTTTCTGCATTTTTCTACTCCTTTCATCGTCGATCGACTAAAGGTTATTACTTACCTTACAACTTATTTGTTACTAATACTCATATTGCAATATAATGTTACTTTTATTTTAATTTAATACTTTTACTCTTTTTCATTGATATGATACTGATTCCTTAAAAAAAAAATTTTAATATCATTTTCGTTCCTTATATTTTTAATTTGCTTTAATACTTTTTCAAACACTATAATTGAAAGTGGCTCAAAACTCAAAAACTACGTATAGAGTTATATCTATATATATTTTTAAAAAAAAAATAAAATTTGAGGAGTTATATCGGAAATAATTCACTTAAAGAGAAATGAACTTTAATTATTAGAGTATATATATATATATATATTCATAAATATGTATATTGTATGTAATTTATTAAAACATTAAAAATAATTGTTATTAAAATTTATTTTAATTTTAATTATAAAATTGTTATTATTATCTAAAATTTAGGCATACCTTTAATATTTGAAAAGATAATAATCAGTATTTAAAATAATGATATTTTTTTACTTAATTAAATTATACAATAAATAAGGATTTAAAGAAAACAGTTGCATTACACTGAAATATGTAAAAAAAAAATAACCAATTTTTTTATAGCTTATATGTGATTTAAATCTTTATTTATAATTTAGATAAATACATATTTAAATTTTCTCTCTCCAGCCCATTTATATCTCTTCAAATAACTCTTTCGGACAAAAATAATCACTCTAATAAGGTTTATATATATATAATATGCATTTTTAATATGCATGGCTTGTATAATAAAATGAAAAATAAATTAAAAATTAACCATAATTTTTTGAGTCAATTCATTATTGTAAACTTTTTTAACAAAAAGAATACATAAATATCAAAGATTAATATGATAAATATTATTAATTAAACTCTATTAATATAAAAAAAATTTGATATAATAAGCATTTTTAATTAAATTCTTTTAATATTGAAACTGTTTTTAATGTATGCATGCATTTTTTGTGATAAATTCTAAAAAACAAATTATAAGAATGAGATGTGATTATGCAAATAAACTCTTTAATATTATAAAAGTATTTTTATTTAAGATGCTTAACTTAAAATTTTTTTAAATTTTAAAAATGTATGTTATTATTTTAAAATATAAGAATATTTTTATGCATTGCTAAAAAAGGAACATTTTTATGCAAAATTATTTTGGGGGTAATTTAAACTACTTTAACCCTAATTTCTTCTTTCCAAAATCTTACTAAGCCCAAAGTTTAAAAAAAATGATTTAAGAATCAATCTTTTTTTTCTTCTAATAATAAGAATAAGTATGTAGATTTCTAAATTATTGTAATTATTTTGGGTTAGTTAAAAAAATTGATTTTAAGAATCGGTCATTTTTTTTCTTATAATAATAAGTCTCGGCAGAATTCTAAACTATTGTTGTTGCCTTCGGTTAGTTTTGTTAATTTATGTTTGGACGCATGATATAGAATAATCTGTAAAAAAGTTTAAAAGGTTTGATTTATTGTAATTCTACCCACGATAAAAATATGTTTAATAACATGTATTTTAAAATTATAATTATATTCAAAACATATAAATAATAATACAATTATATTAAATTGAACACATTTTTTTATCGTTATCTATATATCGTTTACGTAATTATAACAAAGTAAATGTTATAAATAACTTTACAAATTATACATCTTTATAAACATAAAACATAATTAATTTGTTTTGGATAATTTGTTTTTTTGAGTGACATGTTCAGGTTGATGGTTTAAAGGATATTTACTCAACAATTATACAGTTACGACCAATTTACCAATTTCATTTATACAAAATATATTTTCATTAAATATAATGAGTTTAAGTTATTATTCAACTTATTTTTAATATGTAAAATTATAAGAAATTTTTAAATGCTAGTTTTGGATCCAGCACGAATTGGTACATAAAATATAATTATATTAATAAATTTATTTATGTTATTTAAATTTAATAAATATAAATTAGTGTTAATTATGGAAAAATATTTCATATTATTAGGAAATTCTTAATTTTTAAAAAAAGTTTTTAAACACGATTTTTCAAATTTGTTAAATATATAGGAATATTTTGATATTTAAAAAGAATATAGAGAATAACCAATAAACAATAAAAAATAGTTAAAATAAAAAAAAATAAAGGAGACATAAATGTATGTTAATATTTGATTGTATATTAAAAAATAGATAGAACTAAAAAAATGGAAAATAATCAACATAGTATACAATAAAACTAGCAGAACAACTATTTATGAAATGTGTATTCATTTTAAAGACATTTTAATATTTATTTTGTGTAAAAAAAAGTAATGGAATAGTAGAGTGTGAGAATATCCAATGTAATGATTATTAGTTATTCCTGTTTTTATTTATAATTATAATTTTTTTATATATTTAAGAATATTTTGGTGTTTATTTGTGTATATAAATAAAAAAATTATTTATTTTAAGAATATTTTTATATTTATTTGTGTGTATAAATAAAAATATATATTTATTTTAAGAATATTTTTGTATTTATTTATTTGTGAAAAAAATAGTAGAACAATGGCGTGAAAAAATAACCAATGTATTGTTCATTAATTATTTATGTTTTTTATACATAGTAATAGTAATAAACAATTATAAAAAATTTATTTATTTTAAATATGTTTGGGTATTTATTTGTGTATATTTATTTACGAACATTTTGATATTTATTTGTTTAGGAAAAAGTACCATATAGTGAAACAAGTGAATAATCAATGCATTATTTATTAGTTATTCTAAGTCTTTTATATATAGTAATAAATAATTGTAAAAGTCGTATATATTTTAAAAATATTTTTGTATTTATTTATATATAAAAAAAGAATACTTAAATAATGGAGCGAAATAATAACCAATATAATTTTCATTTGTTATTAACACTTTTTATAAATAGTGTTAGATAGTTATAAAAAAATGTATTTATTTTATGTATATTTTGGTATTTATTTTAGCAATATTTTAATATTTATTTGTATATATAAATAAAAATTATATTTATTTTAAAGATATTTTAGTATTTATTTGTGTGTAAAAAGTAACAAAAAAGTAAATTTTGAGACTAATAAATTTAAATAGATTATAAAAAAAATGATTAAATTAAAGCTAAAAAATAGTAAAAGAAAATAAATAGATGAAGCAAAAGGAGAGAGAAATGTATTTATTTTATAAATATTTTAATATTTATTTATATGTACAGAATATTGGAGCTAGAGAATAAGTAATGAACGGTATTCTTTATATAAATAATAATAATAATAATAATAATAATATTGATAATAAAAAAATGTATTCGAATATTTTGATATTTATTTTTATTTATAAATAAAAAGTGTATTTATTTTATAAATATTTTAATATTTATTTATGCGTAAAAAACGTTAATAACTTTAGACCCGGAGAATAATTAATACATTATTTATTATTCTTTTTATAAATATAGTATTAGATTATTATGAAAAAAAATATTTATTTTAGAGAGATCTTGATATTTATTTACATGTATAAATAAAAAATGTATTTATTTTAAACAGATCTTGATATTTATTTACGTGTATAAATAAAAAATATATATTTATTTTAAGATATTTTGATATTTATTTAATTTTAAGGATATTTGATATTTATTTGTGTATATAAATAAAAATAACGAAACAATGAAGCACGAAAGTAACTAATGTAATGTTAATTGGTTATTATTCTTTTTATATATAGTAATAAATAATTATAAAAAATATTCTTTTAAAGATATTTTGATATTTATTTATATGTATAAATAAAAATATATTTATTTGTCTTAAAAAAAATTGAAAAAAAAAAGAAAAAACCGTCGTTCACCAAAGAAAAGAAAAAGGTTAGATAACTATCAAACATGAAGGTTTTTAATATATAAAGATATTTAGAATTACTCATTAATTATTAAATATTTTTTTTAGGTTGGGCTGAAAGTAGAAAATTTACCATATCCCATAAATTTTAGTGTTGTATTATTTTTTCAATTTGTTTTCGCTCTTATTTTCATATGATACAATTATTTGTATGATATTGTTTATATTTTTTTAAAAGATATATATTATATAAAAAAATATTCATTATATTTTTAAACATACAAAAAATATATTATTATTATATTAATAAAAAATATATGTATTATATAAATAAAAATATTAAAATTAAAACTCAGAATTATACTATCTAATTAAATATTTTTTTTGTTATTTGAGTGTTTGTTTCGCTTATGTTGCTTTATGATTATTTTTACTTTTCCTTTTCCTTTTGCCGTATAACATTAATTATTATTATATTCTTCTAAAACAATTATTATATCAGTTTTTAATCAATTTCTTACTTTATGTTTTCTATTTAATTTTATTCCCTAAACAAATAAAAAGCATAAAATAGCAATTGTATCTTCTATATGTTAAAAATATGACACATTTACATTAATTTTAACTTGTATTTTTCTTTTTCTATGTTATTTGCCTATTTTATTATTAATATTAATTACCAATTATAAACCAAAAAGGAAAATCGAAAAGTAGTAGTATTTCACGAAAGTGAAAAATTTAATAATAAATAAAGGGAACTAATATTTTTAGAGCTGAAAAAATTAATATTAAAATAAATAAATATTTTACCTTTGATTTCTAAATATGAAAAGAATCTGTTTTGAAAATATTTATTTTAAATAAATTGCTTTTATGTCGGCATGTAGATGTATCTACTGTTGAGTTTTGAGTACTATTCTACTTCATTATGCTCTATGACACTAGGCTTATTATGCGAATAAGGATAAATATATTTTAATTAAAATATCATTATTATTTTCTGTTTTATTTAATTAATTAATCATGTAAAACTAATTAAGGTACTAACTCACTCTACTAGAATATGAATGATATAAGATTAATTATCACTCATTTTGTTGCTTATAACAAAGGATTAAAGTCTCCGTGAATGACGCCTCACTTTTTAAAATATATAATTTATTAAAATATATACTTAAAATTTATAATTTATATTATAAAAAATATATGTGCTCTATTTTTAAATATAATTTTTTATAATATTTTTAAATTTAAGGGTTTAATTCAAAAAAATAATAATTTAATATCATTTAAATATATTTTTTTTCGTTATAAAAAAAAATTAAAATTAAATCTTAAAAATATATTAATCTCACTGATGTATTAGAACACAAACAATAAATCAATAACATAACTGATACAATCATAGTTTATCAAATCTATTGAATCTAATACCAAGAAAGTCAAGTCATTAGATAAAATAATACTTACAATATTGTTTAGATTTTCTTTTTACAACTCTTATGAAAATAATATTAATGGATAAGCCTCACGATAGTTCTCTACGTTGAGTAGAAGAGTGTGCTATTCATATATTTATAAAGAGTCATTATAGTTATAACTATCACAAAATCAATAAGAAGGTGTACCTATTACATATACAACAACATAAGAAATATGATTAGAAAAGTTTAATGATAAAAAGTAACAATTATCGTATTAATTATAAACGTTACATTAATATCTTCCTTAATAGATATATAATTTTTTTATATAATAATATTTTCTCAAAGTGTGAAATTGTTTGACCAACATTCTATATTTGAATCACTTTTTCTATACTTTTATAAGTTTTATGTATTTTTTATTTTTAGTATTTTACGTGGAAGATCGTTTTTTCTTAACTCATTGATCGAATGAAACTCTAATATAATATAAAATTTATATAATGTATAAATAATAATAGTCCCATTCTAAAAGATTAACTCTATATAAAGATATTAATGTTGATTTTTATTAACACTAGATAAGAATATCATTAGTGGATTTGCAAATTGAAACAAACTATTAGTCTTCTAATGTTTAAATCAATAATGCATGAGATGATAAAACTAGAGAAGATTTAGGTCTTGATCTGTAAGTAAGAAAAAAAAATATTTTGCTATAATTCTCAATAATAAAACATAACTTATATGTAAATATAATAAATAATAGTCCATATAGATAGATTTGTGAGTTCTACTCTCCTAATTATCTTTGTAGGTCAATTAGAAGATAATTAAAAATAGATTATCATATGATCATATTTATCTAATGATTCATTATTAGACTTGACCAATAAGATTTTATTAAAAAGGGTTACTTTCTACTCGTTATGTGAGATAAAATAAATTAACGTAATAAAATACAAATTTTATACTAATAATAAATATTGTAATAGTATTTTTCTTAAAATATGATATAATATTTTTAGACACAAATTTGACATAAAATAAATTTATTTTGAATTTATATTACAATAATTATATAAATTTTAGACAAATTTCATATCTATATGTTAAAGCAATCAAAAGATGACACATGTAAAGAAATATATTTTTGTTAAGGTCGGTTCTGGCTCGGACCGGATCCGAGAAAATGATAAACAAATTGATGAATTTACATGGTTTAATCTTAATTATCAATTCGGAATCATTAAATATTTAACAAATTCGGACATATAGATAAGATTTTTTTACTCACTTTTAATGACATTATTAATTATCAAGAAAAAGAATTTATAAAATACATGTGTACATATAAATAATATATATCTTAAAAAAATTTAAAACATCATTATTTGAGTTTTAATTAAATCGAAATGAAAAATGCTTACAGTTTCAAGAGAGACTCAATAACAATTAACATTTCAATATATTATTTACCCCTGTTATTAGTAGCTTCCACCAACTTAACTTTTTATCTTCCTCCTCATTTGAAGTTAGTGAATTAATTTGCAAGTTACATTGTGACATGTAATAGTCCCCAGTTAAAACTGAATTTTAATATGCAAAGAAGTGAAAATTGAAACATATCCTCCATAATATAAAAAAAATTTAAAAAATAATAATAATAATATTTTTAAAATTTATAACAATAAAAATATTATTTTTAATATTAAATTAATATATTTTTACTATTAAAAAAAATCAAATATATTATTTTGCATCGAACGTTATCTAATTAAAAGTCGTTCAAATTGAATTACAACATTTTGACATATTTAATGTTAAACACTATCTAATTAAATTCATTTAATTTATTATTTATTAGAGTTAACTACGTTTTATGTCTACAACGTATGAGGTGAGTTACAAAAATTCTTAATTATTTATAATTATATACAGAACGTTATGTATAACGATAAAAATATACTTAATCGATAATTGTCATTTAATTTTTTTACAAAGTTATATTATGTGTGTTCCATGTATATTTTCTTAAAGTTATTATGATAAAACTTTAACCGGTTTAATTATGTACCTTTGATGCTCATAACGTATAGAACGAGTCATAAAAATACTCAAAATATTTAAGTAGTTATAATTATTTATACAAAAAAATGCACGTGGAATACACGTGATATAAATATGTTAAAAAATTAATTATGGTTATCAGTTATCATGTATTTATCGTTAGATATAACGTTTTGTGTATAATTACAATTACTTGAACATTTTTGATATTTTAAGATTCAACCCATATAAT
This sequence comes from Hippophae rhamnoides, assembly GCA_033030585.1. Lineage (NCBI taxonomy): Eukaryota > Viridiplantae > Streptophyta > Magnoliopsida > Rosales > Elaeagnaceae > Hippophae > Hippophae rhamnoides. The sequence goes on from CM065427.1 coordinate 75,017,510, forward strand.
TTAGACATAAAACATAATTAAAAGTATCTATTATTATAAGTTTTGATAAGTTACTTCTTTTTCTTTTTTTCCCAAAAAAATTTCAAGCTATCACAGTGAGAGTAAGAACAATCCTTGATAAGTGTAAAAACAATCATGTCGTTGGCGAAAGAGTTAAAGCGATGATTGCTGCACTGCAATTAAATAAAGAAAGGAATACAACATTTTAAGAAGAGAATTAATCACAAATGCATAGCAAATATACATTCATCAATTAACAAAATAAAATAATAAAAATATTTGCTTTACAAATTATCGAAGGAGTGTGATATAACTACGTACCGTTTGGTTATTCTGAAAAAAAGGGAGAAATAAATTAAAAACAATAAGATTGTTTAAAACTCTTTAATTTACTCATTAAATTATTTCTTAATTTTATCTCTAATAACGATATATTCACGCAGACGATTATTAATTTTTATTAATTTTTAATAGTTGGAATTAATAGGAAAAGTTGCAGTGATTCTTGAAGATAAGATGTGCTGACTAATAGCATTCAAAGTTTTATCACGAAAAGAAGATAATTAGCACCTTCCATGCATGAGATCAAATATCAGAAGCTAATAATACCATGATCAAAACAAACCATGTTATATCACGAGTAGAAACTACCTTGAGATTTGAGAGAGATTATATTAGTTATAATTAATTTTTTTTAAAGTAATATTTATTGTGAAACAGTACAATAAGTATTCAAAGAAACTCGTAATTATGGTTTAATATATATGAATTATCTTATTATGAACGAGTGCAAATTCTGTTTTAAATATTTTAATAACATAAATCCAAAACCATGTTCGTCTATAATTATATATCGTAAGTTGTAAAAAATTATTTAAAAGTGATTTTTTTTTAAATAATATTTATATGTGTACATATAATTGGTGTATAAAAAACACATATTATTATTATAACTATTATTTAAAAACTAAATTATTGGTTACTGTTATTAAAAATAATATTATAATAAACTGGAACTTACTATAAATGGTAATCTCCGTGGAAAATGTCATGATCAGATATGTACCTTTTATCACCATCAATTTAAAAGGAATATTAATAATTAAAGTTGGGGTAGATTTGAATTTGGATAGGAAAGCTGTTACAATATTTGAAGGAACAAGGATTGCCCTGAGTAGAAAGGTCATAATTGAGTGGGTATGAAAGATTCTCGCGTTTCTGTGTCATGTTCAACCAATCATACTTACCTTCTAAATACATATTTTTTATTAATCACTCTTAGTTTCTAAATACATACATATTTTTTTAGAGTATAGAGTATTTATTTCTGAAGCTATGTCCAACAAAAAATCTCTGTTTACAATAGTAAAAAATCATTATTATTTTATCAGTACTTTAATAATTCACTTAATTTTATACTTTTAGTTTTTTAATTTAGGCCTTTAATTTCCTTGATATTATCTATTGACAAAAGATGTAGGCATTACATCTTTATTTCTCTTTCTCATTTTCTACCAACATTCCTTTTGATGACGTAGATAGTAACATAGATTCATTTTCTTGATCTCTAAAGCAATAAATACATTTGTGATCCTTAGTGGTTCTCTTGAAGTAAAAATAATGAATGTTTAAAAAACATTAAATATACTGTTAAAATAAATTTTCATTTACATATATATCATCTTTTTAGCAAATTTATCTTTTAAAATCGTATATATATTTTATTATGTTTCAAATATTTTTAACTTCAAAATAATTTAACTAATCAATATTCATAGAAAAGTACTTAAAAACACTACATTATAGCATTGAAACATAAACAATAAATATATGTAAGATTTACTTATGTTCCAAACTAATGTAAATGGTGTAATTTAAAATAGACTTTTAGAAGTTCAGAGGAACTCCGACTCTATAATGATATTTTGTGTGCCGCAACATAGAATTGGTGGATTGAACAGTAATGCTTCGCTTAGCGTGGAATAGATGTGCGTGTGACCAATTTACATGATTCACATTTCTCTCATTTTTTTGACTTATAAGATAGACTCTTAAACCCTAATTACAATCATCATTAAGCTTCATTTCTAGTTAAATTTCTTAGTTTTTCTCTATTTTTTTTCTTATTATAGTTTTAATGTTTTTCTCTCAACATGAGAGTTGAACATAGTTTATGTAGTAGTTTTCTTTTCAATTTATTAAACCATTTTGGCAATTTTGTTTGGTAGTTTTCCAAAAAAATGATATTGAAGTTCTATAAGGATGTAGTTGAGGTATAAATTAATTGTATTCTTTTCAAATTAACTTTATGTACTTTTTTGAATACTATATTTAATTTATTAATTATTTATTGAATTAAGTATATCTGACTGAAAAAATACTTTGAGATATTAATGATGTTATTATACTTGTGAAATATTAAAGTAGGTAAAACATTTTTATTAAATGAAATAAATTTTATTTCTTTATCAAGATTTAAACAAAGTTTGTAAAAGAAAAATATATTAATGTAGTAATTTTCATAATAAATAAGAAAGTTAGATTTCTGATTTAATTATTTAAATCTGATTTAGAGTAGTGCTATTAAATCTTTGATTTATATCAATTGTATAGTTAGAGTAAAAACTATATTTCAAAGATTTTAACAATAATTGCTATTTAAAAGTATATCGATAATATATTTTTAATAGTAGTTTTAAAATCTAAAAGTTCATTTACAAATACTTAAATCATTAACCTAACTTAAACAACTTGATGAAAATTTAAATTATTAGTTCCACCAAAGTGATAATTAAATGATTTGTTCATATCTTAGAAAAAAAACATGATTCAATTAAGAATTAATATTCGGCCCCTTATAGGTGTCAAGTTAATGTTTAAGTAATAAAGATCTTATCATTTCATTAAGATACTTTCTTATAAAAAATGGAGAATCAATAATCTGAATTTATATTTTTAATAACCTAATTTATATTGATTACGTATAATTAACTAACTAATTTATTTCATAAATTATTCATTTATTGTAAATATTTATTTGCTTATTGTTTGTTGAATCTATCTTTATTTTTATATTTTGATAGAATCTTTAGGTTTAATTTTCATTTTTAAGAAATTGTTGAATTATTTTAAAACCATTTGATTCCTCTTTAGACCGACCTTTGAATTATACCTATCATTTCTTACAAAGTGATTCATACTCTTATGAACAATTTATAAATACAAAACTTGAGCAAAAAATACAAAACTTCTTTCTTATTTTTTTGACCAAAATTTAGATTATTATTGTCAAAATTTGTTTCAACCTTTGATTTTTTTTTATGATTTTCTTCAATGAGAGCTATATTGTTATGGATAGTGATTATAACTTTATTAGTCGAATAATTTATCTTGAATTTAGAAAAATTATCAATTTTTTTGATTCCAAAATAAATTTGACTTATTATCTATCATCTTAGAATACAAAGTTTATCTGTATTGAATTTATTTTCTAAAAGTGCCATTAGTTTTGGTATTTTTCTATTAGTGTTAAAAATCCCTAATATGATAGAATGATAGAGACTAAAATAACCTTCTTCATCCCAATCCATAAGGGAACTAAAAAATCGAAGATAGATACGCTTATCACGTGTTCTGATCTTCTTCTTGAAATTCTAGATAGCCTTCTTAAAATTTTCAAGAAAATAATTTAAATAATTTAAATAATTTAGAAAAATTCCTAGATATATGTTCCTAATTAAACCTACATGAAAGCTTTATAAAAGAAAATTGGATCGACTCTTTCAAGAATATGAAATTTACTACCTGTAGGGAATTTTTTTCCATAGTATAAAATTTCATATCTTTGATATATTGGTGAGTGGATTTTATGGCTAAGTTATATAGACTCATATATTGTAGTTTACTTAAATTCTTGTACTGCTATTTTTCATCTTCAATGACCAATGTATTCCTAGTATTTCTGGTTGTATGATTTTTATTGTCTTGATGAGAGACATTTTTTTGAATAGTACTAGTGGTCGTATTATCCTTTCTAGGATCTTCAACCTACTTAGTGGTGATGATTGTTGTTGTAATATTACGTATTGATTTTAAGCTATATATTCTAGAGTTATTAGTTTTGGTACTCTATAGTTGGCATAACTACCTTCAACTTATATTATATTAGTGAGAGTTATGTGTGTTATTCCACCAATTCCATTAATATCTTTACTTGCTTTAGGTCAATTGTTGTAAATTCTTAATTCTTGACCAATATACAATATAAGTCTTTTAATGGTCTCTTTATTCTGCTTCTTCAACCGAACTTAGTTTTTCCTTTTTCTTTTCAAAGGTGTTATTCTCTTTTGAATTGTTAGGTTTTTCCTTCTCATTTTTAAGTCATTCTTTAAAGGTTTTACCTTCCTTATAATGAACTTATGAGGTGGATTTATGTTTAGAGTTTTTAGAATTTAATGTTGGTTTTGAACCATTAAGCTCTTCCTATTTAATTCCTGTCTTTAAAAGAGATTTGTTTAGCTATAAAACCTTGAGTTATTTCTGAAGAAATCTTATCTCCTTTTCCTTTATCTTGATATTAAGATATTTCATTCCTAAAATAACAAAAATAGTTAAAGATGATAATTCCTTGATAAGAGTATTTTCTAAACTTTTCTTATTTTTGGAAATATGTTCGACGTCAAAATTGTAGTAGTTAAATCACTTTTGTCATCTGATTAATCTTTCTTATTTTTAACAATTAAGTATTATTTTTCATTGCTGTGATAATTTAATTATGGATCATGAAAAGATAATGATGGATATCTATAAAGATATTTATCTTTTTATCTACTGTTACTTTTAAATTGCTCCCTAATATTTAATGAAACATCCTTTTCAATTATCATTTTATTATCTTGACCTATATGACATTAAATTTGTAAATTTTTTACATGTACTTTTATCTTATCTATGTACAAGGTATCTTGTTCAGTCTATTTCCAAACATGATCATTTTTCAATTTTGTTTGTAAAGATTTTAGTATTTTTGCAAGTTTCTTGATATTGATTTTTGTGTTTTAATTCATTAGGAAATCCTTGAATATGATTTGACATATAGGGTTATAGATTATATTTTTCATCTTCAATTTCTAATTCTAAATACCTAATTTTTTGTTAACAATCATTGTTTTTTTCTTAAAAAGTACAATGCATTCTTTCCTAGATTCTTGTAGAATATTAATAATATCCAAATAATTTTTATTTAATTCATTTCTTAAAATAAAAATATTATTTATGTAAATACAATAAATATTTTGTAATTTCTTAAAGATGTTATATGTATACCTTTGAAAGATAATTAGTGCTTTTTTTTTAATTCAAATGGTACAATAATCTATTGGAATTATCCGTGGGCAACCAAATGTTGTTAATCTTCAAAAAATTTCATCTAATCTTATTTTCCAAAATCTACTTTTATAATCAAAACTTAAAAAATATTGATCTTCTTTTATTAATGGTAATAATTTTTTTTAATAAAGTATTTATCATCGATGATTTTTTTATTCAATACTTTGAAGTTTATTACCATTCTCTTGTGTTTCTCTTATTTGTTTAGTTTCTTTTTTGACTAAAAATATTGGACTAGAGTATGGTGAATTGCTTGGTGTTATAACTTTTAGGTCTAAAAGTTCTTGAATTTATTTTTCAAGCTCAATCATGTCTTCTAGATTATAAATCTTATATTTTACTCTAATGAATTTATTAAGCTCTATTAGTTTTATGTTAACAATCATTTTAGATTTATTTATGTTTAGATCTAAACGATTTTCTTAACTTACATTTTTTTTATTTTTTTGATACCGATTTTATCTTACTGAATTTCATTAAGAATCCTGATATTAAAAGAGACTTCGAGGTACTAGGACTTCGACGAGCAGCGCAGAAGTAAGACCCAAGAGAGGCAGTGGTAAGACGCATGAGACTTTGTCTGATCCTATTAAGGTATTCTCTGATCTTTTGCAATGGCAGGATTAGTAAGATCATTCTCTAAAACCTCTACTTCTTCATCCTCCAGCACTAGCTCTACTTCAACTACAGCTAGATCTGCAAAAAATAAAGAAGTAATAAATATAGAAAATATTGAACAAGATTTATTATTGAGATTACTCACTATAAATCTACTACTACCTTTTTCCAACTTAGATGGCTCTGATACCAAATCGGACCAGGATCTGCTAAGTTATATAAAGAGTATATAAATGTTAAAGAAGATTGATAATATATGAACTTTTGTTTATTAATATGGATATATTACAGAGGATACTAGCGGAATTTAGAATATGGAAAATATATGAAATTCTTCGGATGCCTTTTCTTAGAAATCTAAGAGCCTTATATAGATAAAGAGGCTCATTTGCAAACAAATTACAATAATTCACAAGATAAGTCTAGTAAGACTTTTTTCAAAAAGCAGATGCTCTCCCATGTGAAGAAAGTGGTCCCTTTCTTCTCATGCGGCGTGTCCCTATTAAATTTTGGAGTCGTTTGTCTGCACGTTTCTGTGGTCCCTTCGATGTCGGCCACTTTCTTTAAGGTGGTTGCCTTGTCTTTTAGTTCAAGTCACCATCTCAGAATCACTTTCGGTAGGCTCTAGGTCTAATTTTTCATTAGAATTTGTGAGCTCTGTCTTCTTCTTCAGAAAGCATAATTTCTCTAATTTTTTAGATATATTCGCCACTTTTCCCCCTTTTCTTTAGGGTTTCTATAACAATTTCTACTTTAGTTTTTCCTGAAAGTGACTTAGGTTCATTAATTTCTTTCACTTTGAGTGCTTGGAATAATTCAATAATTTTAATATTATCAAATTGTTCTAGCCGAGTTTTATCCCACCATCTTCCCCATGATCGCCTTATAAGACAATAAATTTCATCCCAATTGGATACCGCATAATCCCATTTCCATATCCATTGACTTTGTATAATGCAAAGAAAACATTAATGAATGGTCTTCTTTTTTAGTAGAGTTTAGATTAAACTCTTCGAATAAGGTAAAAACTTCTAAAACCTTTTGAGGAAATATATCTTTCTGGTTGGTCCGAAAAATGAGAACCAATCCTCGAACCAAGTAGGAAAATCATTAAATGCATAATAATCTCCTCGTTAAGAATCGGATAAACCACGTACTGGGTTTTCTTTTGAACTTTGATAAAAAGCGTGTTTTCCACGCACGTATGTAATCAAAGTAGTCATACGAGACTGGATTCATTCGTTTGTTTTTAAATCTTTTCTCTAACAAATAAGTTAGAGTTCCAATCTGGATTTAGATAAAATATTTTTTACTTTAAAGGTCGAGTAAGCGATTTCATGAGAATTTCTCATGTTATGGATTATGTCAACCGAATTAGTTTCTTTTAAGATTAATTCATAATATTCCCTAGATTTAGGGTAGTATTGGCCGGGTAAATTATCTTTAAGATATATATTAGCTACCCGATCAGTGATTGGCCATATCTTCATCTTCTACCGAGATGATAGATCCGTGTGTAATCTTATGCCATTCGCACTTTCGGCGAGCCTTTTCTTCTTTAGTGCCTCAAGATAATTTGTTTTCTTCACGTCTCCGTAAGTATTCCCCGCGAGGAAATCGGGAGCCGAAGTTCTCTTCCTCTTAATATATTCTGACATCGAATCGAATATAGATAAAATGGCTCACACCAGCAAAATCTGCTTGATGTGATTTCTTGACGCTTTTCAAGTACTTTTAGCACTCTTGCAATCAACTCTAAGTAAGAACTTTGCTTGTAAGGTCGTCTTGGAATTTAGTAATGCCTTAACAATAGCCAATATTTCTTTCTTAATGGTGGAATAATTTTTCCGAAATGGTTTCAGCTGCCTGGCAAGTATGTCTTACTAAGACTTCTTTTATAGGCGTTTTTTGTTTTAATGCCTCCATAACCTATTCCAAGCATCACTCCACTACTTTTGAGCTTCTGGATCGATAAAGCTAGGTACGGAATTTTATGTACCAAGCTTGATTTTTTGACAAATTGTCAGGTAAGTATCCATTCCTGAGGATTCTTTTTAATCTTTTGAAATAATGGTTGCCGTTTGTCAGGCAAGATTTTTATAAAAAATCGCAATATAATTAAGACTCCCTAGAAATCTTTTGCAATGCTTTTTTGTCTTTTATTTCATCCGAAATTTTTCTCCGCAGACTATAGATCTTCGATAGACTTATAAGTCCATTTTCTATGTTACGTGGCCCAAGAATCTTACTGGGTCCGAAATAACTTCATCTTTTTAGATGACACAACAAGCCCATCGACTTGACTGCTTTAAAAACACCTCTAAGTTGTTTCCAAATGGCTGGGTCTCACCGAATTTGAGTATTGACATCGTCTACGTAGACAATAGTGAACCCTAAATAAGGTTAAAAATGTCATTCATAATCTTCCTCGTATTCACTGGGGCATTCTTTGAGTCCAAATGGCATAACATTCCACTCGTAAAGCCCAAATGGAACAAGAATGCCGTTTTGTAGCGATCTTTTTCTCGCTACTTCAGACCGCCAATATCCACTTTTCATATCGAATTTAGAGAATACCAAAGCCTCATTTAGTCGACTAAGTAAGTCTTTTTTGTTGGTAACGGATATCTTATCCATCTAAGTACTTTATTTGTGGCTTATAATTAATTACGAGTCGAGGAACTCCCTTTCTATTTCAAGACTGCTCTCCACATAAAATGTCACGTCAGACCACAGAAAGTACTGGGCCTTATTAACTTCTTTTTGTAGGTCTTCTATTTCTCGCTACATACGAGTGTGTTGTCTTTCATTCATTTGAACGGGCCTGCCTTTGTATTGATTGGGCCTCTCGTAGTTAGGTTCATATGGCAATTCAACCATATGTTTCTTTCTTTCCCAAAATGCACTAGGGATTTCAAAGACATATTTCTTTTTCAAATTTCTCTTTCGAGAGATTGGATTTTCTCTTGTATTTCTTGTATAAGATCTTTTGTCAATTGTTTTGTAATTCATTTCTTCCTTTAAGGAAAAAAGAAACTTTTCTTTTCGCAATCTTACCTTGAGGTAATTTACTTCATGTATCTCGAGGTTCTTTTCTGTGAACTCAAGATAATGTGATATCCATCAATTTTTGTTTTGATCCCTTAGTAGGGTTTTGAAAGGATATAAGCAGCGATGAACAGGCCTAGAATTACCATTCTTGATAACTCTTTACTTAATAAAATGTAGTTTCTAGCATACTCCATTATTACATACAACAACATTCGAAAGTGCTTATAATGTATAGGCATTCTTCCACCATTAGCAAAGATTAATATTCGAGTTGGTTTTGTAAAATACCCGGTAGGTACAATGCCTTCACTAATGCAGCTTAGACTGCCTCCCGTATCTATTAGTATTTCGCTTTGAAAGAATATTCTTTGCTGATCACAATGGTCACTTTTCAGTACCATTATCAGGGTTTACGACTGGCCTAACGAGTCGACAAAGCACATGCCAGAAATTCGAGCGAGAATCCTCTTCCTCATCGAGGATTTCTTTCTTCTTATCGTAGGAATTTTGGGACTTCTTTAAGAGATTATCAAAATCTTCTTCTTTATTATCTATCTCATTTTCGCAGATGAGGGTGTCTGGACACATTGTTGTAGTTCAAGGATTCCGAACCCTTGTTTTTGTGTCTTTAAGATCTCTTTTAGTTCGATTAATCTTTGTCCGAGATCACTTACCGTTGGTTCCCGATTTCAGAAGAGTATTCCTAATCCTTTTGAAAGTATTTCATCAAGGAATATTGTCTTGATGTCGCCGTATTTCGAGCTTGTAATCCCTTTTGATTTTTTCTTTCGAGTGACTTCTTCTTTAGCAACTTCTATGTATTTTGCTAAGGTTTTTCTTTCTTCTCGATCTTGAATTTTGTCTATAATATCCGTAATGAAGTTTTCTTTCTTTGTTAAGACATTTAAGTCCAAACCATTCATTTTAATGATGGCTTTATAAGTAATCGATTCACGCTTTCGATCCGTTTCATCTTCGAGATGAAGACGACAGTGATCTACTATAATCTTTCTTCATTATCTTCTTCTTCGTAAGATTGCTCATAAGAGTATTTGTAGAAACTCGTTTTTAAGTTTCTCGTCAATATTTAATTCATTGACCTTTTGACTCGACAATTGGGCACTATAAAGTGTCTCGCTTCCACACTTATAACAAGTTGGTATTTTACCTTTAGTGAATCTAAGCTTCATTATCGGGGCTTTTAGTCCAATTAAATTTCTTAGATTTTTTTCTTCTTTTAAGGATAAGTTCTTTGATTCTTTAAACCAAGGTTTTTTATAAGCCTTTGAGGTTTACGGTCCTTCTTTTTCGAGATAATCCTTTAAGTGATATTTTCGATATCCATACTGCTCACAAAGTCTCCTAGGCTTGTTTACTTTGGATTCTTTTCTTTATCCACTTGTCTTTTCGAAAGCTTCATATCAAGCATGCACGCTAATCCTTCCGCCACTATTTCACGGCTAATTCTCCAAATGTATACATACCGTACGGTATGGAACCACCATGCTTGGCCTGAGTCTTGGCGCTAATTTTATCAAAATGTAGGTATGTAACCCGCAATAAATTTTTCTTTCCGTAAGTCGCTATTAGAGTCTTCTCAGAAGACTTTATAAGAAAACGTCCTTATACCATTTAAAATGTGACATGGTAGGACATCTTAAGCTTATAAGTCGCTCACGACTGCCTTCACGAAGTTGTACTTCCCACAAAGGCAACAATATCGTGTGCACTACAGCGTTGATCTGTGTCTTCTCTATCCGGAGAACATCACCATTTTCATTTACTTCTTGTTTAATCGAGCTAAGAATTGTAATGACGTTCTGAGACCTAAGGAAGTTGTCCCACCAACCTTGTAATCGACCGACAAAGCGCCTATTATTGCTAATGCCGCTCGCTTATCCGAGTTCCCTTGAAACTTCGATTGCCGTTGCATACATAAGCATATTTTTAATTACCCTAACGACTTGATATTCGTATAGTCCGTCAATACTCCATTCTTGGAACGGGTACTACCGAATATACATCGTTCGCTAGGGTAATTCTTCTTCGACTAGATCGACCGAGATTGCCTAGGATAATAAGGCTTTGTTTTGTATATTGGAACGGGTTTTTCCAATTTATTTATTTCTACAGTAATCATTTGTGTAAGATTCCTTTAGATATTGATAGATTTCATCTACTTCTTTTTCGAGATCTCATTTAGATCTTCTTCGAAAGCATTCTTACAGCATTTTCCTTTATCCGTCACGTGTCTAATTTAGACATTTTTTCTAGTAATTCTTTTAAGAATTCTCGAGTTATCTTCCTTAATTTAAAATCTGGGATAGGTTTAAAGTTAAGGTCAGGTTTTACTTCTTTCTTAGAAGAGATGGCAAACTTTCTACATTGCTTCGGATTGATTTTTCAATTCTGTTAACTCGATTTCCAACTGCCGTTCGTAAGAATAAGTTCAGTAGTTTCCTTTGTTCTATAATCCTTGATTCATTGCATTCATCCGTGGCTTGTAACTCGTTTTGTTGAAGCCTTTGTAAGCGAATCGCCACTTTCTTCTTCGATATCTTAATGACCGCTTCTGGGACGATTTAGTGCCATTATTTTCTCTCGCATTCTAAGGTGTATTGCCTGATGGACCTTTTCAAGGTCAGAACTTCGTGAATTATGATTCCATTCTTTTCTAATATTTGATGATAAAGTCAAGAAATTTAATTCTCCTTCTATTCTTTCCTTTCTCGCATACTTTAAGAATGCTTTATATTTTTCATAGAACATTTTTTGGTTGCTTCTATTTAGAGAATAAAATATTTTTTCTTTTCTAATTTTTTTTATCATAAAACATCTCTTTTAGAGATTCATTAAAGGAAAGTTTTTGTAGCATCATAACATTCTCGAATCTAGTATTTGATTCGTATCCCATATCGTAGAAGCGTTTGGACTCTGGTCTTTCCATCTCTTTGGATCTATTAGATCTTTCTTCAATTGCTTCAGATCTTTTAGATCCATTATTTTGATAAACCGGTAAGTTTATTCCTATAGAAGCCTCTCGAGTTCCTTCAAAATCGCTTTCTTTTCCTCTCAAAGAATTTATAGAAACATTTGAAAATCTTTCCGAAACATTCAGAATCTGGGCAGCCAGAATACGGTCTCGACTTATATTCTTACTTTTCTTGCTGAGTCAAACACATGATTTCTAACCGAGCCATCTTCATGTTCTATTATTTGATCGACTTCAAGATTTTCGAGGATCTTAACCTTTTCAGTTCTTGTATTAACCACCTTTCTCGGAAGTATTTGTCCCATGCTAACCTTTTAGGTAGCCTAACTGTTTTTCACTATTTGTTTGAAATAGCAGGTTTCTCCTTTTTTATCTCTAACGAGAGATTTTAAGTTGATGTCCGCGTATAGTATTCAGCGACTTTGAAATATACTCTATATATAAGAGCAATATTATTTGCCGGGTTCCTTCTTCCATGTCAAAACCACGTGTCCGTACATCTACCTTTAAACATTTTAAAACATTTGCATCTTTAATGCACACAGAGAAATTAGTGGAAACAATTAAAATATATGGTCCCGAACTTAAGGACGATTCAATACATCCTAACATCGAATCTTTAATCCGATTGTGTCTTTTATCTCTAACACAAATAAGGATCAATTATTAAGTCCTTCTCTAAAGGGAGAGGTTTAATCACAATTTGTACTAGACCAATACGCAGATAATTATACTTTTCTCTATATCGTCTATAAGACCTTTGAGATAATAAACTTAAGTCTAATGATTCTTTAGCTAAAGGATATGTCTCTTTCTAATGCTTTTATTATATAGTTAGATTTAAAGAGAAAAACTACCCTTATTATAGACTCGTGAAGTTCCTACTTTAGGAACATTCCAATTAGCTAAATCTTGTTCAATATTTTCTATATTTATTACTTCTTTATTTTTTGCGCATCTAGTAGTCAAGTAGAGCTAGTGCTTATGATGAAGAAGTAGAGGTTTTAGAGAATGATCTTACTAATCCCGCCATTACAAAAGATCGAGAATACCTTAATAGGATCGACAAAGTCTCACGTGCCTTACCACCGCTCTCGGGTCTTATCATACGCTCGTCGGTCCTGTCCCAAGACTTCAAGTCTCTTTTAATATCAGGATTATTGAGATTACTCACTATAAATCTACTACTACCTTTTTCCAACTTAGATGGCTCTGATACCAAATCGGACCAGGATCTGCTAAGTTATATAAAGAGTATATAAATGTTAAAGAAGATTGATAATATATGAACTTTTGTTTATTAATAGGATCAGACAAAGTCACTTTATGGTTTGAAGCAATCACCATAACAGTAGTACAAGCACTTTGATAACTTTATCAGAGAGCAAAAGTACACACGTAGCCAGTTTGATCACGGTGTATACTTTTGGAAACTCTAAGATGGTACTTTCATTTATTTGCTCTTTTATATTGATAATATGTTGATCAGATCTAAGAAAGCAAGGTGTAGATCTACATACTAAAGACTCGTTTCATTAAAATTTGAAATGAAAGATCTGGAGTAAGCTAAGAAAATTATTCGGGATGGAAATCATAAGAGATAGAGTTGCATAAGCACAACAGGTGACATATACTGATCTAAAGAAAGTACTACAAAGGTTTGACATTGATGAGAAAACCAAACCAATAAGTACATTTGTGCTTCTTCATTTTCAATCTGGACAAAGATTCGACATGTTAGGATGTATCAATCGCCCTTAAGTTCGTGACCGATATATTTTAATTGTTTCCCTAATTTCTCTATGCATTAAAGATGCAAATGTTTTAAAATGTTTAAAGGTAGATGTACGTATTACACGGTTTTGACATGGAAGAAGGAACCAAAGAATATTGCTCTTATATATGAGTATATTTCAAAGTCATGAATACTATCTCGCCCCAGCATATCAACTTAAAATCTCTCATTAGAGATAAAAAGGAGAAACCACGCTATTTCAAACAAATAGTGAAAAACCAGATCGCTACACCTAAAAGGTTAGTAATGGGACAAAATTACCCTTCCGTAAAGTCAAGTTAATACAACAAGAACCTGGAAAAGGTTAAGATCCCTCAAAATACCGAAGTCGATCAAATAATAGTAACACAAGATGGCTCAAGAGGAAATCACTGTTTGACTCACCAAGAAAAGTAAGAATATCTGAGTCAAGACCATCAACTACAAGCAAGCGATTCTCAAATGTTTCGGAAAGATTTTCAAATGTTTCTATAAATTCTTTGCAGGAAAAGAAACTGATTTTCAAGGAACTCGTAGGCTTCCTACGTGGAATAAACTTACCAGCTTATCAAAATAATGGATCTAAAAGATCTTAAAACAAGTAAGAAAGATCTAATAGATCCAAGAAAGTATGGAAAGACCAACGAGTCCAACACTGATACGGGATACGAATCAAATACTAGATTCCGCACGTTACGCGATGCTACAAAACTTTCCTTTAATGAATCTCTAAAAGAGATGTTTTATGATAAAAAATTCGAAAAGAAAAAATATTTTATTCTCTAAATGAGAACAACAAAAATGTTCTATGAAAAATATAAAGCATTCTTAAAGTACGCAGAAGGAATAGAGAAGGAGAATTAAATTTCTTCGACTTTATCATCAAATATTCGAAAAGAATGGAATCATAATTCCCGAAGTTCACAACCTTGAAAAGGTCCATCGACATACACCTTAGAATTGGAGAGAAAATAATGGCACTCATCCCCCGTAAGGGCCATTAAGATATCGTAGAAGGTACAAGCAGCTCTTTACAAAGGAAACTCAACAAAACCGTAGTTACAAGCCACGTATGAATCCGTCAGAATCAAGTTATAACAAGGAAACTACACCAACTTATTCTTACAGTACGCTTGGAAATCGCTAACAAGAATTGAAAAATCAATCCAAGCAACCGAAAGTTTGCCATCTACTTCTAAGAAAGAAGTAAACCAAATTTCTTCTTAAACCTATCCCGCATTTTAAATTAAAAAAGGAAGATAACCTCAGAATTCTTAAAAGAATTACTAGAAAAAAATGTCTAAATTAGACACCTACGTATAAAGGAAAATCAGAAGAATGCTCAAGATCTAAATGAGATCTCTCGAAAAGAAGTAGGATGAAATCTATCAATATCTAAAGGAATCTTACACAAATGATTCTCAGAGAAATAAATAAATTGGAAAACCCATTCCAATATACAAAACAAAGCCTTATTATCCTCAGTAACTTCCGATCTACAAATCGAAGAAGAATTACCTACAGTAACGTATATTCTCGGGTAAGTACCATTCAAGAA
Organism: Hippophae rhamnoides; assembly: GCA_033030585.1. Taxonomy (NCBI): domain Eukaryota; kingdom Viridiplantae; phylum Streptophyta; class Magnoliopsida; order Rosales; family Elaeagnaceae; genus Hippophae; species Hippophae rhamnoides. Next base: position 75,032,891 of record CM065427.1, read on the forward strand.
TGGAGTATTGACGACTATCCGAATATCAAGTCATTAGGGTAATTAAAAATACGCTTACGTATGCAACAAAGAATCAAGTTTCAAGGGAACTCAGATACAGCAAACATTAGCAATAATATGGGCTTTTTGGCCGGGCCATAAGGCCATGGACACTCACTTAGGTCCTCAAGAACGCCATACAATTCTTAGCTCAATTAAGCATGAAGTAAATGAAAATGGTGACGATGTTCTCTGGGATAAGACACAACAACACACCGGTCTACACGATATTGTTGCACTTTTGTGGGAAGCACAACTTTGCAAGAAGACAAAGAGTCACGAATGTCAAATTATAAGCTTAAGATGTCCTACCATGTCACATTTTAAATGGTATATGATCGTTTCTTCTCTAAAGTCTTCACAAGAGACTTAATAATAGCGACTGGAAAGAAAAATTTATCACAGTGGTTACCTACCCTATTTGTGATAAAATTGCCAAGAAGACCTCGAGCCAAGACGGTGGTTCCATACCATACCAGATGTATACATTTCGAGAATTAGTCACAAATAAGTACGTAAGGATTAGCATTCTCAGACCGATACGAAGCTCAAAAGACAAGCTGGATAAAGAAAGAATCCAAAGTAAACAAGCCTGTGAGACTTTTACAACAAGATGGATATCAAAATATCCTTAAAGGATTATCTCAAAAGAAGGACCATAAACCTCAAAAGGCTTATAAAAAACCTTGGTTTAAAGAATCAAGAACTTATCCTTCTAAAAGAAGAAAAAAATCTAAGAAATTTAATTGGACTAAAAAGCCCAATAATGAAGCCCGATTCACTAAAGGTAAAATATTTTGCTATAATTCTCAATAATAAGACCTAACTTATATGTAAATATAATAAATAATAGTCCATATAGATAGATTTGTGAGTTCTACTCTCCTAATGATCTTTTTAGGTCAATTAGAAGATAATTAAAAATAGATTATCATATGATCATATTTATCTAATGATTCATTATTAGACTTGACCAATAAGATTTTATTAAAAAGGGTTACTTTCTACTCGTTATGTGAGATAAAATAAATTAACGCAATAAAATACAAATTTTATACTAATAATAAATATTGTAATAGTATTTTTCTTAAAATATGATATAATCTTTTTAGACACAAATTTGACATAAAGTAAATTTATTTTGAATTTATATTACAATAATTATATAAATTTTAGACAAATTTCATATCTATATGTTAAAGCAATCAAAAGATGACACATGTAAAGAAATATATTTTTGTTAAGGTCGGTTCTGGCTCGGACCGGATCCGAGAAAATGATAAACAAATTGATGAATTTACATGGTTTAATCTTAATTATCAATTCGGAATCATTAAATATTTAACAAATTCGGACATATAGATAAGATTTTTTTACTCACTTTTAATGACATTATTAATTATCAAGAAAAAGAATTTATAAAATACATGTGTACATATAAATAATATATATCTTAAAAAATTTAAAACATCATTATTTGAGTTTTAATTAAATCGAAATGAAAAATGCTTACAGTTTCAAGAGAGACTCAATAACAATTAACATTTCAATATATTATTTACCCCTGTTATTAGTAGCTTCCACCAACTTAACTTTTTATCTTCCTCCTCATTTGAAGTTAGTGAATTAATTTGCAAGTTACATTGTGACATGTAATAGTCCCCAGTTAAAACTGAATTTTAATATGCAAAGAAGTGAAAATTGAAACATATCCTCCATAATATAAAAAAAATTTAAATAATAATAATAATAATATTTTTAAAATTTATAACAATAAAAATATTATTTTTAATATTAAATTAATATATTTTTAATATTAAAAAAAATCAAATATATTATTTTGCATCGAACGTTATCTAATTAAAAGTCGTTCAAATTGAATTACAACATTTTGACATATTTAATGTTAAACACTATCTAATTAAATTCATTTAATTTATTATTTATTAGAGTTAACTACGTTTTATGTCTACAACGTATGAGGTGAGTTACAAAAATTCTTAATTATTTATAATTATATACAGAACGTTATGTATAACGATAAAAATATACTTAATCGATAATTGTCATTTAATTTTTTTACAAAGTTATATTATGTGTGTTCCATGTATATTTTCTTAAAGTTATTATGATAAAACTTTAACCGGTTTAATTATGTACCTTTGATGCTCATAACGTATAGAACGAGTCATAAAAATACTCAAAATATTTAAGTAGTTATAATTATTTATACAAAAAAATGCACGTGGAATACACGTGATATAAATATGTTAAAAAATTAATTATGGTTATCAGTTATCATGTATTTATCGTTAGATATAACGTTTTGTGTATAATTACAATTACTTGAACGTTTTTGATATTTTAAGATTCAACCCATATAATTTAGACATAAAACATAATTAAAAGTATCTATTATTATAAGTTTTGATAAGTTACTTCTTTTTCTTTTTTTCCCAAAAAAATTTCAAGCTATCACAGTGAGAGTAAGAACAATCCTTGATAAGTGTAAAAACAATCATGTCGTTGGCGAAAGAGTTAAAGCGATGATTGCTGCACTGCAATTAAATAAAGAAAGTAATACAACATTTTAAGAAGAGAATTAATCACAAATGCATAGCAAATATACATTCATCAATTAACAAAATAAAATAATAAAAATATTTGCTTTACAAATTATCGAAGGAGTGTGATATAACTACGTACCGTTTGGTTATTCTGAAAAAAGGGAGAAATAAATTAAAAACAATAAGATTGTTTAAAACTCTTTAATTTACTCATTAAATTATTTCTTAATTTTATCTCTAATAATTTATATATTCACGCAGACGATTATTAATTTTTATTAATTTTTAATAGTTGGAATTAATAGGAAAAGTTGCAGTGATTCTTGAAGATAAGATGTGCTGACTAATAGCATTCAAAGTTTTATCACGAAAAGAAGATAATTAGCACCTTCCATGCATGAGATCAAATATCAGAAGCTAATAATACCATGATCAAAACAAACCATGTTATATCACGAGTAGAAACTACCTTGAGATTTGAGAGAGATTATATTAGTTATAATTAATTTTTTTTAAAGTAATATTTATTGTGAAACAGTACAATAAGTATTCAAAGAAACTCGTAATTATGGTTTAATATATATGAATTATCTTATTATGAACGAGTGCAAATTCTGTTTTAAATATTTTAATAACATAAATCCAAAACCATGTTCGTCTATAATTATATATCGTAAGTTGTAAAAAATTATTTAAAAGTGATTTTTTTTAAATAATATTTATATGTGTACATATAATTGGTGTATAAAAAACACATATTATTATTATAACTATTATTTAAAAACTAAATTATTGGTTACTGTTATTAAAAATAATATTATAATAAACTGTAACTTACTAGAAATGGTAATCTCCGTGGAAAATGTCATGATCAGATATGTACCTTTTATCACCATCAATTTAAAAGGAATATTAATAATTAAATTTGGGGTAGATTTGAATTTGGATAGGAAAGCTGTTACAATATTTGAAGGAACAAGGATTGCCCTGAGTAGAAAGGTCATAATTGAGTGGGTATGAAAGATTCTCGCGTTTCTGTGTCATGTTCAACCAATCATACTTACTTTCTAAATACATATTTTTTATTAATCACTCTTAGTTTCTAAATACATAATTTTTAGAGCATAGAGTTGTTATTTTTGAAGCTATGTCCAACAAAAAATCTCTATTTACAATAGTAAAAAATCATTATTATTTTATCAATACTTTAATAATTCACTTAATTTTATACTTTTAGCTTTTTAATTTAGGCCTTTCATTTCCTTGATATTATCTATTGACAAAAGATGTAGGCATTACATCTTTATTTCTCTTTCTCATTTTCTACCAACATTCCTTTTGATGACGTAGATAGTAACATAGATTCATTTTCTTGATTTCTAAAGCAATAAATGCATTTGTGATCCTTAGTGGTTCTCTTGAAGTAAAAATAATGAATGTTTAAAAAACATTAAATATAATGTTAAAATAAATTTTCATTTACATATATATCATCTTTTTAGCAAATTTATCTTTTAAAATCGTATATATGTTTTATTATGTTTCAAATATTTTTAACTTCAAAATAATTTAACTAATCAATATTCATAGAAAAGTACTTAAAAGCACTACATTATAGCATTGAAACATAAAAGATAAATATATGTAAGATTTACATATGTTCCAAACTAATGTAAATGGTGTAATTTAAAATAGACTTTTAGAAGTTCAGAGGAACTCCGACTCTATAATGATATTTTGTGTGCCGCAACATAGAATTGGTGGATTGAACAATAATGCTTCCCTTAACGTGGAATAGATGTGTGCCGCGGCAACCAATTACATGATTCACATTTCTCTCATTTTTTTGACTTATAAGATAGACTCTTAAACCCTAATTACAATCATCATTAAGCTTCATTTCTAGTTAAATTTCTTAGTTTTTCTCTATTTTTTTTCTTATTATAGTTTTAATGTTTTTTCTCTCAACATGAGAGTTGAACATAGTTTATGTAATAGTTTTCTTTTCAATTTAATAATGGCAATTTTTTTAGAGGTTTTCAAAAATAGAAATTATCTTGAAGTTCTATAAGGATATATTTGAGGTATAATTTAAATGTATTTTTTTAGATTTACTTTATGTACTTTTTTGAATACTATATTTAATTTATTAATTATTTATTGAATTAAGTATATCTGACTGAAAAAATACTTTGAGATATTAATGATGTTATTATACTTGTGAAATATTAAAGTAGGTAAAACATTTTTATTAAATGAAATAAATTTTATTTCTTTATCAAGATTTAAACAAAGTTTGTAAAAGAAAAATATATTAATGTAGTAATTTTCATAATAAATAAGAAAGTTAGATTTCTGATTTAATTATTTAAATCTGATTTAGAGTAGTGCTATTAAATCTTTGATTTATATCAATTGTATAGTTAGAGTAAAAACTATATTTCAAAGATTTTAACAATAATTGCTATTTAAAAATATATCAATAATATATTTTTAATAGTAGTTTTAAAATCTAAAAGTTCATTTACAAATACTTAAATCATTAACCTAACTTAAACACCTTGATGAAAATTTAAATTATTAGTTCCACCAAAGTGATAATTAAATGATTTGTTCATATCTTAGAAAAAAAACATGATTCAATTAAGAATTAATATTCGGCCCCTTATAGGTGTCAAGTTAATGTTTAAGTAATAAAGATCTTATCATTTCATTAAGATACTTTCTTATAAAAAATGGAGAATCAATAATCTGAATTTATATTTTTAATAACCTAATTTATATTAATTACGTATAATTAACTAACTAATTTATCTCATAAATTCTTCATTTATTGTAAATATTTATTTGCTTATTGTTTGTTGAATCTATCTTTATTTTTATATTTTGATAGAATCTTTAGGTTTAATTTTCATTTTTAAGAAATTGTTGAATTATTTTAAAACCATTTGATTCCTCTTTAGACCGACCTTTGAATTACACCTATCATTTCTTACAAAGTGATTCATACTCTTATGAACGATTTATAAATACAAAACTTGAGCAAAAAATACAAAACTTCTTTCTTATTTTTTTGACCAAAATTTAGATTATTATTGTCAAAATTTGTTTCAACCTTTGATTTTTTTATGGTTTTCTTCAATGAGAGCTATATTGTTATGGGTAGTGATTATAACTTTATTAGTCGAATAATTTATCTTGAATTTAGAAAAATTATCAATTTTTTTGATTCCAAAATAAATTTGACTTATTATCTATCATCTTAGAATACAGAGTTTATCTGTATTGAATTCATTTTCTAAAAGTGCCATTAGTTTTGGTATTTTTCTATTAGTGTTAAAAATCCCTAATATGATAGAATGATAGAGACTAAAATAACCTTCTTCATCCCAATCCATAAGGGAACTAAAAAATCCAAGATAGATACGCTTATCACGTGTTCTGATCTTCTTCTTGAAATTCTAGATAGCCTTCTTAAAATTTTCAAGAAAATAATTTAAATAATTTAGAAAAATTCCTAGATATATGTTCCTAATTAAACCTACATGAAAGCTTTATAAAAGAAAATTGGATCGACTCTTTCAAGAATATGAAATTTACTACCTGTAGGGAATTTTTTTCCATAGCATAAAATTTCATATCTTTGATATATTGGTGAGTGGATTTTATAGCTAAGTTATAGATACTCATATATTGTAGTTTACTTAAATTCTTGTACTGTTATTTTTCATCTTCAATGACCAATGTATTCCTAGATGATGTTTCATGGAATAGTATTTCTGGTTGTATGATTTTTATTGTATTGATGAGAGACATTTTTTTGAATAGTACTAGTGGTAGTATTATCCTTTCTAGGGTCTTCAACCTACTTAGTGGTGATGATTTTTGTTTTAATATTCCGTATTGATTTTAAACTATATATTCTAGAGTTATTAGTTTTGGTACTCTATAGTTGGCATAACTGCCTTCAACTTCTATTATATCATTGAGAGTTCTGTGTGTTATTCCACCAATTCCATTAATATCTTTACTTGCTTTAGGTCAATTGTTGTAAATTCTTAATTCTTTACCAATATACAATATAAGTCTTTTAATGGTCTCTTTATTCTGCTTCTTCAACCGAACTGAGTTTTTCCTTTTTCTTTTCAAAGGTGTTATTCTCTTTTGAATTGTTAGGTTTTTCCTTCTCATTTTTAAGTCATTCTTTAAAGGTTTTACCTTCCTTATAATGAACTTATGAGGTGGATTTATGTTTAGAGTTTTTAGAATTTAATGTTGGTTTTGAACCATTAAGCTCTTCCTATTTAATTCTTGTATTTAAAAGAGATTTTTTTAGGTATAAAACCTTGAGTTGTTTCTGAAGAAATCTTATCTCCTTTTCCTTTATCTTGATATTAAGATATTTCATTCCTAAAATAAAAAAAATAGTTAAAGATGATAATTCCTTGATAAGAGTATTTTCTAAACTTTTCTTATTTTTGGAAATATGTTCGACGTCAAAATTGTAGTAGTTAAATCACTTTTGTCATCTGATTAATCTTTCTTATTTTTAAAAATTAAGTATTATTTTTCATTATTGTGATAATTTAATTATGGATCATGAAAAGATAATGATGGATATCTATAAAGATATTTATCTTTTTATCTACTATTACTTTTAAATTGCTCCCTAATATTTAATGAAACATCTTTTTCAATTATCATTTTATTATCTTGACCTATATGACATTAAATTTGTAAATTTTTTACATGTACTTTTATCTTATCTATGTACAAGGTATCTTGCTCAGTCTATTTCTAAACATGGTCATTTTTCAATTTTGTTTGTAAAGATTTTAGTATTTTTGCAAGTTTCTTGATGTTGATTTTTGTGTTTTAATTCATTAGGAAATCCTTGAATATGATTTGACATATAGGGTTATAGATTATATTTTTCATCTTCAATTTCTAATTCTAAATACTTGATTTTTTTGTTAACAATCATTGTTTTTTTCTTAAAAAGTACAATGCATTCTTTCCTAGATTCTTGTAGAATACTAATAATATCCAAATAATTTTTATTTAATTCATTACTTAAAATCAAAATATTATTTATGTAAATACAATAAATATTTTGTAATTTCTTAAAGATGTTATATGTATACCTTTGAAAGATAATTAGTGCTTTTTTTTAATTCAAATGGTACAATAATCTATTGGAATTATCCGTGGGCAACCAAATGTTGTTAATCTTCAAAAAATTTCATCTAATCTTATTTTCCAAAATCTACTTTTATAATCAAAACTTAAAAAATATTGATCTTCTTTTATTAATGGTAATAAATTTTTTTAATAAAGTATTTATCATCGATGATTTTTTTATTCAATACTTTGAAGTTTATTACCATTCTCTTGTTTTCTCTTATTTGTTTAGTTTCTATTTTGACTAAAAATATTGGACTAGAGTATGGTGAATTGCTTGGTGTTATAACTTTTAGGTCTAAAAGTTCTTGAATTTATTTTTCAAGCTCAATCATGTCTTCTAGATTATAAATCTTATATTTTACTCTAATGAATTTATTAAGCTCTATTAGTTTTATGTTAACAATCATTTTAGATTTATTTATTTTTAGATCTAAACGATTTTCTTAACTTACATTTTTTTTATTTTTTTGATACCGATTTTATCTTACTGAATTTCATTAAGAGAAAAGTTTTATTTCTCTTCTATATCTATTAAAATATTTTTCTAAATAATGTTTTGTTGTTGTTTTGTGTCTATCTTATCATATTTTCACTTTTTATACAGTTGCATAACAGTTGAGTTTGATACAGTCGAAGTTTTTCTTATTTTTGAATAGTTTTACCATTTAGTGTTGTTAGACTTATTTTATCTAAATATTATGTAAAATGTTGATATAAGTTTAGAAAATTATTTCCTATTAATAAATTAACTCATGTTTCTTGTGAATATATGGTAAGAATATGAAATTTCTCTCATCTTCTCATTATATATATATATATATCTTTTAAGATTTTATTAAGATTTATTGTAGTATTATTAATAATTCTTACAATTAGATCTTTTGGTGCTTGTTTTCAAAGTTTTTATGTGACTATATATTTACTAGTTACACATATACTAGTGTTGTTTGAATTTAACTTATGTAATCTCTAAATTTAAATCCTACTTTAATACAAGTGCTTTTTGAATTTGTAATATTATATAAATCATTCATCTTTTAATTAAAAGTATTTATATTTTGAGTCATTTATTTTTGTCCTAGTTTCTTCTAATAGATAAATATATATATCCGATTCTTCTAGTGGTTCTAATTTCATCTTAAAAGTTTCTTATAGGATATTTACTTTTTGAGGAAAAAAATTTTAATTTTAATTTTTTATTTTTAAACTTGTTAGGGTATTCATTAGCATATTGTCATTCTCTATTATAGATTCAACATCTGTATTTCTTTTTATCGGATAGGCAATAATTTTTATTTTGGGTGGTTTATACTTTTTTTCCTAAAATATATTTTCTTATAAGGTGCTCTGTTATTCCTTCTCCTATATTTTTGAAAGTTTTGTTTTTTAAATTTATATATTTTGAATGTTTTATATTTTTTAATTTTTCTGCTTGTAAAATTTTATGTTACATCTATATTTTCTTGATATTTAAATTTTCTTATATTACAGTAGATTTTATTATTTTCTCTTATTTGTTTATATTAATGTATTTCTTAACATTTAATGATTATCTAATTTTTAAGAATTGTTCTTCCTCCTAAGGTGTCTAATATAGTTTTTATATTTCTTTTATTTCATTATTCTATTATAGTTTTATGTAATGTTTCAAGTAATTTCTGAAAAAAATATTTCAATATAAGTTTCTTGCATGTAGTGTGGTAACTTATGATAGTATATTTCATATTTATAAATAAAATAATGTATATAACACATGTCACGTATTTTTATATTTGTTAAATGACATTTATTTTCTTTGCATAATTTATTTACTAAAGTTATTCTTTTTTTTTAGAAAATTAGCTATGTTTTTGTAGATTTCTAGTTTTTGATTCAATAAATAGGAATACAAATCTGTTTGAAAGTTTTCTAGAAATCAAATTAGGATCAAAGTTTTGTAAAGATTTTTTGAAGGTATAATTTTAAAATAAATTCTTTATAGTTATTTTTATATTTTATTTTTATATGTTATATTTAATTTGTTTGTGATTAAATTTAACATGTCTGACTGTTTATAAATATGATATAATAATAACGATATTATGTTTGCAAAATATTAAATAGGTAAAACATTTCTATAAAATAAATTGATTTTGTTTTTATTTTTGTATTTCTTTAAATTTATTTTTTATTTGTCATTTTTTGTAAGAAACATTCTAAGATTTATTGTATTTCTATTTTTATTATTTCTTGGTTTTCTATTATTTTGACCATTTTTATGTATAAAATATTATTATATATTTCTATTAACTTTAACTTCAGTTAAAATTGGGAGTATTTGTGATATTTTTAAAATCTTAGAAATATATGTGATATTTTTTAAAAACTCAGAGTTATTATTGATATTATCCCACATTAAAGCTACTGTAATTATGCATCAATTTTTATCAGAGAATAACTTTAGAAAATAAGTAAATTGTCAATGATAAAAAAATTATTTAAATTTTTTATTAGTTATAATAATTTTTTTTAAAAACGAACATGAGAAAATAATAATATAAGTTGTTTCATCTTCGTAAATAATATAAAAATTAGATTATTACAAACATATATAATATATGTAATATAAATATATAAAATAAAAAATAAATATGTATATTAATAATATGTAAGTCCACTCAATTAAAGACTAGTTTGTAAATTTTAAAACATTAAACGACTCGACATGCATTGATTTTTGCATTTTTAAAACTAAAACGAACCTATTGGGACTTATAAAACATAAAACTAAATTCATTTTGGCTTGATTTAGATTACGTGGGTTAATTTATCATGTTGTTAATTTAACTAAAGTGTATTATCGTTCCTTAAATTTTATTTAAATTCACATATAAGTTTTCAAGCTTTTAAATGTATGATTTGATCTCTAAGCTTTTAAAACTTCGTACATAAATATTTAAACTTTTAAATCTTAGAATTTAGTCCCCATTTACTTCAAATTTACGTATATTTTAACTTAGTTACTAAAATACATATTTATGAATTAAAAATTAAAAATTTATATGTGAATTTTTGAAAATTTGGGGACTAAATTGTATCATTTAAAATTTATAAATTTATGTGTAAAGTTTTGAAATTTTAAAAACCAAATCGTATATTTTAAAATTTTAAAACATATGTGTTAATTTAATTAATCATTTATTAATTTCTTATTTATAAATCAAAAATTAATTTTTTTAATTTTACTTCTTTTATAATTTTATAAATTTTATTTCAATATTTTAAATATTTTGATTATATTAATCGAATAAATATAGTCATAATAATACTATTCTAATTAATTTAATTTTTATTACCGTTACCATACTTTTTATGTTTTCATTGCGATAATCAAACATATCCTAAGTTTCTAATTAAAAAAATATTAATATGAGTTATTGATTATTATTGTATTATATTTTATACCAATCAAATTACTTATTTTTATAATCAACTATTTGATATTTATATTTTTTTAAATTTATTACATTAATCTTACCTTTTGTTCATTCGGAATACTGTATAATTATTTATTCCAAGAAAAATCAAGAATTTCTTTTACATCAATTAGAGAATCTATATATTGCAAGCATTTTTTTAAATGTGTTGTAATTTAAATTAAAAATTAAAAATAATATAATTAGTAAAATATACGACATAAAGTAGCAATAAATAATTCTCCTAATAATTCATTGAAAAAATTATTTATCTATATGCAGTGAAGTTGACGTGTTGTCGTACAAGCTAATAACATGCGATAAACAATAATAAAAGATATATTATTATATCTCTTATTGCTATTTATTCTTTATTTTTATTAGTCTAAAAGTATATTATTATATTAACTCGATATGAAATTAGAGACAAATATCAGATTTACTAACAATTATAGTTAAAGCACTTAGGTTTAGTAGTTTTTTTTTTTTGATAATTTAGTACAAAATTTTTTTAAAAGTGACAATTTTAATTGTTATATTCAAATTTTAAGTTTTTTTAAAATTCAATTTTTTTTAAATTTAGTATTAAAATTTACTTAAGTATTTTTTTAAATAAAATTTTAAAAAAGAATAAAAATAAATAAAAACATAAAATTAAATATTTTGATATATATTATCACTTTTATAAAACTAGTGGATTAAATTATCAATAAAGAAGTTATTAGATCTAAGTAACCAATTCTAAAAATTTAGTGGACAATATTTTCTCTATGTCTCTCTATAAATAATACTTTATCGTTGTTTTATTATTGTTAAATTATTGTTAAATTGGTCATATGTCTTGCTTCAAGTAGGGATGGTAAAAAGATGTATTGGATCGAAATTTCTTGAATGTTTGTTCAATGTGATTCATTTTGAATCAGATTAAACAAATCATTTTAAGGTCATATCGAATTATAATCCTCGTACAAGAATTGATCTATGGATTCAGTCAAATTAGATCGATCAAAATTTAAATATTTTTAAAACTATAATGTTAGAACTAGAATCTTTCCTAAATACTTCCTTAATTCTTATAATTATTTTTTTGAAAAATTTACATTATTAATATTCATTTTAAAAATTAATATTTCTTATATTTTTTATAAATTTAATTTTTTATCTCTTAAAATTTTCATAAATCTATTTATCATTGTTCCATAAATTAACGATAATACGTGATCTATGAATATCCATTGATTTACGAATAAATACTTGATTCGATTTATTTGATCTATAAATTAAAACAAATTAGATTAAAGATTTGATATTTCAAACAACAAATCAAATTAGATCCTATATATTATCTTCTTTGATTCCAAAAACCTCATTGCTAATTGAAATATTATTCTTTTTTGGTAAAAAAAAATATTACTACTTATTAAGGAAGTCATGGCAACTATAATCCTATACCTTATTATTTAAATAGTGTAAAAATTAATAGAAAATTGTTTCAATTTAGTAACATAATTTATACAAAAAATTATATAATGAAGAGTATTATGTTAAATTTAATACTACATTATTCACACATAATATATTTATTTAAAAAGAATTCTCAAGATATTGTTAAATTTTGTATAAAATATAATAAATTAAAATTGAGTATATGATATAAAATTAATAAAAAATTACTAAATATAACATAGAGTTAATATATAATATAGATTAAAATAACAATTTAATGATCACTTAAATCATTTATGAATACTTCAATATTGTTAAAATATTGATAAAAATACAAGTATTATTTTGAGATCATCTACCTTGACTTTAATATTTCTCTATTTATTGTTTACATCCATCCATAAGTAGTTTTAATTATATTTTTTAATTAAATGTAATGCTTAATTCATAGTTTAATTCATATAATAAATATAATATTTTAGTTAGTAAATTTTTATTTATTTTTAAATATAATTATTAATTAATTAATAATATATATATATATAATTAATTGATTGATTATAATAATTGTTAAGGAATTAATTAAAATAAGAAATAAATATTTTATTTTATAAAATAGTATAATTTTTAATATAATATTTGATTTTGTAGATTTAAAATGATAAAATTTTAATATAATTTTTATATTATAATAATATAAAATGATACTAGAGATGGTAACAGGGTCTTGGAAAAAACAAACATACATGCATCAAAAATGTAATTTACACAGATGAACAATGAATAATAAAGCATAACAAATAAAAAATGAAACTATGTGTCCAAATATAGTAAAGTGTGTCTTTTTTTAAATAAAAAAATAAAATAATATCCAGTGAGTTGGCTCTTGCCAAGAGCCTTTTGGTTCAAAGGAAGAGGTCAAACAAAACAACAACCTGTGCTTTCTAATCACGGGTAAGCTCACCATGTGCTATCTGGCAACCAAGCATAGCTTAAAATTATTTATTTATTGCATGCAATAAATAAAATAATTAAATCTTTTAGAAAATTTCGGAAACTCATTCTAAAAAAATAAAAATCGATAATATATATATATGATGTGTTTGACTATTCTATTATTTATTATTTATTGAAGGATAATGATGTGATATATATGATGTGTCTGACTATTCTATTATTTATTATTTGTTGAATGATAATTATTTATTATATTAATTTAATTTTTAAAGTTTATTGTTTGAATTTTAAAGTTTAAATATTAAGATTTAATGTTTTATGATTTAAGATTAAGATTTACTATTTAGGTTTATACAAGATTATATAATTATTGTCCAATAAATATATATAGTTTAAATATTAAGATTTAAAGTATAATTTTATACAAGATTATATATATTAGATATATTTAATGATTAAATTTTGATAAATATATAATAATAATATTAATTGTTATGATTTAAATTTTTTTATTTTACAAAGTAAAATAAAAAAATAATTCATTTGATAAATATATATAGTAGTATTAATTATTAATTATTAATTGTTATTGTTTTAAATTCTTTATTTTATAAAAGAATAAAAAAGTAAGTTTTTAAATTTTTTTTATTATAATTAAAAAATTGATATTAAAGTATTTTATAAGGTAATTCATAGAAATATTATTAAAATAAATATTTAATTAATTTATTATTTTAACGGTAAATGAATATATAATAATAATTATTTTATGATTAGTATATTGATAATAATTGTAAAATTTTATTTAATAAATAATTTAAATATAATATAATAATATATGAATTTATTTAATTAATATTTTTACTATTTAAGAAGTTAATATTTCATAAATAATAATATTTTTTAATAATAATTTATATTAGTTGAATATATATATGATATTGATGTTAAAATTATTAGTTATATTAAAACATAATCCTTTTATAAGTGAATTGGTCGAATGCTTATTAAATGGATAATTTTAAATTGTATAAATTTTTCATTAATGTAATAAAAATAATTAAATCATTTAAAATAAATATTCATAAAAATATATTTATTGTAGGAACATTTTGGTACTTATGGTTGTATGTATTATCACTATTAATCTAATAAAAATAATTATTATAAAAATTTATTTATCATGTAAACATTTTGATATATATTATTATGAAATTTATGAACTGCCACCTACAAAACGAATATAAAATACTAAACGAATATAAAATACTATCGGAGCCAAACCAATTACCATGAAACAGAAGCTGTGTTTTTCTGCCGTTAAAAAAAAAACTAAATTTTTAGACCCCTTTTCCCCTAAAAAAAAGGGTAAATATTTTAAATAGAGACGATATTTTAATAGTTTCATAATTTTCAACAGAAATATTATTTTAATCTTTTTTTTCATTTTTCTTTAAACAACTTTTTTTAGGACTTACAAAATAGATTTTATATAATTAATTTATAGGATCTAAGTGTATAGACAAATAATTAAAATGCATATTTAGTATAAGATATTATAATAGTGAAAACAACAACTTTAGGTGGTGTAAGTCTGTAGCTGATTTATTGAATCTGTATATATAGTAGCTGTTGGGGACCATATAATAATAATAGAAATAATATATATTTTTAAAATTAGAGGGTGGTCCTTTCTCTTCATAGATATTAGAAAATGTCCATTATAAGGTATAGTTCAACGTTTAATGCAAAGTTATAGTTCAACGTCGTCATGCAAGCATAGATCGAGATCTGGCTATGATATTCTGTCCATTTTTGTGGCTCTTGAAAAGCCATATCAATAATAGAACTGTCACAATCAATTTTATTGAATTTAATTATATTTATTAATAAAATAATAACACGTGATTTTAGATTTATTTTAAATTTTAGATAAATATATTTTTTAATGTTTATATATTTATGTTAATTGGAACTGAATTCACACACGCAGATGACTGTCTGTCCAAGTATTGTTTTGGTTGAAATGTCCAGCTATTATTATGGCTTTGAATTCAATAACTTTTAATTTAAAAAAAATTACACAAATGATTTCTTAAAAAAAAAAAAGCATTTCCTTTGAAATGAAAGGTATATGAATATGGATATGAGTGACATTTGAGTTAATATATAAGTTTTAAATTTATCATTTTTCTTATTTAATTGCAAATTCTAGTTGAGTTGAAATATATATTTTTAATTAAAATAATAAATATCTATTTTAAATGTGAGATGTCAATCTACTGAATTGATATTAAACTTTTGATAAAGGTACATCACACTTATTTAAAAAAAAAAATTGTATTTGTTAATCATATATCTAATTAATTTAATAGTTTTAAAATATAAAAAATAATTTTTTAAAATGATTTATATGTAATGTAAATCTTAAAATCTTACTTTTTTCACTATATAATGAAAAAAACTTTGATAAAAATGATAAAATTTAATGATCTTCTAATATTATTATATTTTATTTAAATAAAAAATCATAAATTAAATTTATTTAATTATTCTTTTAAATTTTTTAGTAGATTAGTCCATAACGTGTCTCCCTCTCCGTCTTATCTTTGTTTTTTTTTGTCCTTTTGAATTTCCCATCTTATTTATTTTGAGAACTATTATTTGGTTTACTTTTTATTTATTTAAAGTAACACATTCAAATTACATTAAACCTTATTTATTTAAAATATTCTAATTTTAATTAATATTTTTTATTATTTATTATTTTGTATATCCAATTTTATTTATCAATTAACACATTATTATATTTCCTAATAATAAAGATAATATGTGACTATATGACAACTTTGGACACAATATCTTTTTAACTCTGACTCTTTCCTGATAAAAAATTAAAATAAAAGTCAGAGTCTCATAATCAATTACTAATATCTCTCGCTTTCTCACTCTCTCTCTCTCTCCTTTTTTTTTCCTTTATTGTGTATCTTATTTTTCTTCTCTCTCTGTTCTTGTCCCCATCTTTACTCCCCTCATAGAGCCTGTTGGAGGCCACCCTTCACCACTTTGCAATTTCCTCTTCCTCAATCCTTTTGGAATGGTCTTTCAGTGAAGGGTTCATATAATCTATCCTTCAAAGTTCTCACCTTTTTGAGATTTTAGCTTATTTTCTTTTCTTAAAATTCAATTATTAAAACTGGGTTTTTCTCATCAAAGATTCTAAGCTATGCAAAAACTGATCTTTCTTGAAGATCAACAGTAAATAAGGAAGAAAAAAAAGGAAAAAAAAAACAGAGACGTTTACACAAAGAGAAATAAACATGTTGGATCTTAATGTTAATATCACCACCGGTACTGATTCTAGCTGTGATGAGGAGGTTGAAAAAGTACTCACTCAAGGTTTAAAAACCCAAATGGAGGATTCAGAAACCTCAAGCTCCTCTGTTGTAAATGCTGAAGAAGTTCCATCTCCAATCAATAGTGTAAGATATGAAGGCTCCTCCAACTATTCCTCTGCACTCATTTTTGATATCTTGAAGAGTGGAAAAAAAGATAGTATTAGTTCAACCAACAAGGATAAAGTTGAAAATCCATCACCAGAATTTTTCACGATGTCCCTTTTTCCAGTGACCGGAGATGAAGAAGACAAAGAAGAACAGTTTGATTTAGGAATATCAGCAAGGCCTCAGTGTTTAAACTTATCATTTGCTGGCTCAGAAAGGCAGGCTGCAGCAGAGACGAGACTTATACAACAGAAGCTGCAGCAGCAGCCGGCGAGGAAAGGTAGGCGGGGACCGAGGTCCCGGAGCTCGCAGTATCGTGGCGTTACGTTTTACCGGAGAACTGGCCGGTGGGAATCACACATATGGTATGTCACATAGCATACAATTAGCCTTCTTGTTTTGATATTTTTTTTTATAAATAATTTAAAAAATCTAATTTTACTTTTTGTATGTGTTGCATAGGGATTGTGGGAAACAAGTATATTTAGGTAAGTGTATGATCATTTAACAATTTTAGTTCATGTCATATAATTTTTGGAAATTGGTTAAATAGTTTTATGATTATGATTTGGATTTGATTTTGTAGGTGGATTTGACACCGATCATGCTGCAGCTAGGTGAGTTAACTAAATCAATAATAATATACTTGTTTCAGTGAATTAAGATATTGTATTTAGCTTAGCTTGAATTTGCTAAAATGGGATCTGATGATTTATACAGAGCATATGATAGAGCTGCAATTAAATTCAGAGGAGTTGATGCTGATATCAATTTTATTGTAACAGATTACGAGGAAGACATAAAAAATGTATGTTTTTTTTTTAATTTGGGTTAGTTATCGTTAGAAGTTGTTAGGAAATAAATTATTTTAAAAGTACAAGTTATTAGATAAATAACAATATTCTATTAGATAAATAACAATATTCTTATATATTTAATATTATTTTAAATGTGTTTGCTCTATACAACATGCATTAACAAAAATTTGTAATTTAATAATTGAGTTTATTCGATTTTAAAAATAAAATCTTTAGTTTTGATATTATATTAAAATTTGTTTGAAAAACAAATAAAAAGTGTGCCGCGGAACAAACTAACTCTTATGAAAACTTAAATTGTTAGGAGAGTGTGAAGAATCATTTTATATATCTTTTACAAGTGGTAGATATATGCATCATGTAGCTTAACCACTTAAAAATTCAATGATTGAATTTATGAGGCTTTAAACACAGAATTTTGAGCTATAATACTATGTCGAAAGATGTTGATATGTAATTCTCCTAAAACTTTAAGTTATTAGTAAAATGATCAACAATATTTTATTAAATCTATCATCGTATATGTATGTATGTTTTTAATATGATACTTGTACGTTATTTTCTATTTATACTTGTTTAAAATTGAAACTAATTTGAACTTTTTAAAATTTTTCTTGAAAGCATAGCATGCTTTATTAGTTTTCATTGATTTCTTGAACGACTTACATAAATAATATATTTTTGAATATTTGTTCCAAGTAATGTGAGGATTAAAAATGAAAGCAAAGTATTATCTCATGCAATATTGTCACTTGCTCGTTGTATATGATTGATTATATTTTCAGATTAAGAATCTGACAAAAGAAGAATTTGTGCAAACATTTCGTCGCCATAGCAACGGATTCTCTCGGGGGAACTCAAAATATAGAAGTTTTACATCATTGCAGAAATGTGGCCTATGGGAAGCTCAAACTGGACAATTTCTTGGTAACAAGTGAGACAATCCAATCCTTCTTAACTAAAATTCATAATTCTGCAATGTATATTTTATCCAACACAATGATCTGTCTTACTGTCTAATATTTTTCTTTTCCTGATAGCAGAGGAGTTACTAGCTTTGAGTCAAAAATTTATCAAGGAGAGAGAGTTTCAGATAACAACAATACTGAAGGTAATATTTAGAAGGATGATGGGCTGTAAAAGTATGTTATATTTAATAACATTTTATACCTATATTTATTAGATGAGTATGTTACTTTTAAAAAAGATATTACAGAAATCTATTTTGTAAGATAATAGACTTGTGTACCATTATTTTTTTGTAAAAATAACGAATTATTGTTACCTTTTTTAAACTTGTATTAACTGTATAAGATTAAAATATACTTTCGTTTAAATTAATTGACTTAAATTATCATTTTTTTGATCCATTGTTTATCTTTCAACTTTGAGCTTTCAGTTTACATAGAAGAAAAGTTAATTATTTACATAAGATTTTACTGTTATTTGCAAAATGTAGGTAGTGGACACAATCTTGATCTGGGCCTAGGTATATTTATGCCCTCTAATGGCTCAAAGAGGAACAACCCACGTGTTTGGAAGGCTTGTGAAATACCTAACAGAGTAGTGAGACCAAAGGTATATCTATCTAATAAATGTTTCAGTGTGTTATTTGATCTTGTTCTTTACACGGGGACCAAGAATATGTGGACCGTAAATGTATATGTATAGTGTTATTATTGATTAAAAATAATATTACGTTTGTTAGTAAAAATAGTAGGTAATTAATTTAGAAGAAAATTCATGAAAATTGGCTTATCATATTGTCAAAGATGGAGGTGACTAACATTGTTTGAATAAAGAATAGGAAAATTAGGTAGCCTAATTTTGTTAAATAAAGAAATGTTTGGCATATGAAATGAGAACTTGAAGGCTATAAATATGGCTTCATTTCTTCATTGATAATCATCCAAAAAATAGAGAAAAACTTGTATGAGAAGTTCTTGAGTGAGAGAATTTTGTGTGAAAATTCTCTTGGGCTTGTAATTGCTCTTGTCTTTTGGCTGTGTGAGAAAATTACTGAGAGTGGTTGTAACAATTTTACACATAGTAAATTTTTCTCTGGTTGTCTTTTGACAACGAAAATAGTTTTTCTCTAATTTAAAGTTTCCACTATAATTCTTGTGTTGTGTATTATCTATTTCTCTGTTATTTGATATTTTTCAAAGGAAGATCTTGGGAGGGAGAATTTGTGATTATACCATTTTATACAAATTTACTAACAGATAACGTATAAGTGTGTATGTATTATTGGCAACTACTAGTACTTTTCGTTTTGACATAATACTTATTCTAATAACCTTAATAATTGGTTCATACTTTTACAGGTCGTAAATAACTCTGCTTCTGATTTTGGACAATTTTCAATTGTTTCAACCGTGTCTTCCAAATATCCCACTGGCTTATGTCCTGCTGGTTTCTTCACCAAACATGAGGTACTGCTAGTCATTATATATTTTCAAGCACAATTAATATACTTTTCAAAATCGTTAAAGCACACGCACATAATAACTTCTCTTGCTATTTAGTACTACTCTTTTTATTTTAGCTTGAAGTATTTACAAGTGCTATTTTAACTCGAAATTTGATATATATTATTCCTATGAAAAATAATATTTAAGAAATTTGAATAAAATTATTTAAATGTATAGATTTTAATAAATATAAAAATTTAAATTAATTAATTATAATTATAAATACATATATCATTAGAATGTGTTTATTCAAAAATCGAGATTATTTGGTAAAAATATTTATATAAACCATTTATATTGGGAATGATTGTTTTGTATATATATATATAGGTAAAATAACAAACATATCATTTAATTTTATCGAACGATAAAAATAACATTCAATTGTAATTAGAGGAATGATAAAAATAACACTCAATTGTAATTAGAGGTATAAATGCACCATTATGTTGTTTTTTTTTATAATTATATTATATTTTAGATGATAGATTATTATCATTTTTATAGCTACATATAAGTAGATTGTATGTTTATAATTTTCACTGGCAATTGGGTGGTATATATATAAAGTTGATCAGCTAACTCTAAGTCTAACCAATTTTTTGGATATAGGAGAAGGCTTCAGAGAAGAGAGTAGAAGCTCTTTCATCACCAACATTCTCGAACTGGGCAAGGCAAGTGCAGAATAATGCTGTTCCCATGCCTATGCTCTCAATAGCAGCATCATCAGGATTCTCTTCTTGCAATACAATTACTGTTCCACAGCCGGACCTTCCATTAAACCACCAGAGCAGTAGTTTTAGCCACAATTTCTCCTTTCCCACTGACAATTTTCATTCTTTTTACAAGCACTGAAATTTTGACCAAAATTCTCAAGTAAGATTCCCAATTAGGGAGAGACACTTCAGTGGTCTCATAGTTTGGGAAGAAAAAGCATAATAGTACTGTATCAGTTAAACGCTGTAATCGCGTAATTTAAAAAAAAAAACTGAACTTTATTAACAAAAAAAAAATGCATTTTAGTTCCAAAAAGAATGCTTTTGAGTCATATAGCTTTACTTTTTAAGACCAGAGACATAATTTTTCAAAATTAAGTATTCAAATTGAAAACTACAAGCTTAAAGCATTTGTTACTCATCCAAAAAATTATGTTTTGAAGCCTTGGTGTGCTAAACTAAAGGCACCATTTTAGAGGTGCCGATCACAAACAAGAGGTTGATCTGGTGTTATGAGTTTAACCCTTCCTTTTTAACTTGTACATAAGCTTTCAATCACTACTCCATGGAGGCTTAAGTAAATGGAATTGCAATTTATCACATCGTATGAAATGAGATATTTATGTGAATTATATCCCATAATTAAATACTAAGAATGAAAAGAACATTTAATATATTTTTAGGATGAGTGTATCGACACTTTTTTTTTTGGCACCACATTTAAATGTCAATTTTACAAATTGAAAAAAATATTTATGGAAGTAATTTATTTAGTAAGAATATATATATTAAAAATAAAATAATATTTTTGTGGATTTAAACTATTGATATTATATATACCTTCAAAAGAATAAAAAAAGTTAACTTCGTTATATTTTTATTGAAAAATTAAATGTCTTATAGTTATTTAATTTAAGTGTTTTAATATCATAATTATTTTATTGAAAGTTTCATAATTTTTAAATTAAATATATATTATCTTTCAATTTATAAAAGTTATATATTATAAATATATATTTATAATATTAAAAATATTTATTTTTAATAACAACATGATTAATAATAATTTTCTTTTATAATAACAATATTAATAATATTTTCTTTTTATAAAAATTATAAACCTCTTGAACTTTTTACCTATTTTCGATAATAATATAATTAAATATAACATATAGTTACCCTATGGTTTAAGATATTTTATAAATTTGTGAAGAGTAAGTGAAGATTTTTTCAATTTTGGTAAATTGTGAGGATATGTCAACTTCAACCTATTCAAGTTCCCAACAAAAAGAAATTAAAAAAATTCAACTTGTTCAAGTTGCAAGGCGCCGTAAAATGTGTAGGTGGGTTCTGATGCCCAACCTTTAATCCATACCCAAAAATCAACGTTTCTAATTGTTTTCTACAGCTATGTTCTAGCAAAGATCATGGTTTGTAATTTTGTTCAAAAAAAAAAAATTATGGTTTTAAATTGTATTCATAAGATTCTGCTCTGTAAATCCCTATTAACATCTCGTTCGATAGATTTTTAAGCTTTGATCCTTTAAGGCGAATGAAGAAGACGATGAAAAAAAAAACAATTATAACAATGTATAACGATAGCAAGTTATAAAGACCATGATTTTAAACTAAATGAATCTAATGGTTTAGATGTGTTAGGGATCAAATCCATCCCCAAATTATAAAGACCATGGTTTTCCTTTGCCTCTGTTTTTTATTCATTTTTTTGGTCAAACGAGTTGATGCCGCTGTTTTCGGCTCACTGTAACAAATAGAGATTTTTAAAAAAGATTCATTGCGCCTTTTAATGTTGGCATCTGAATTATTTCGATTCGTTTTCTCTTTGATAGTGCAGAGAGCTTCCGGAGACAGAAATTTCGCCGTGAGATTAAGGGCTTCATAATAAGAGTTCTGCGATGAGCTCAAGATTCTTGTTCACCAATGGCGTCGTTTCTCGCGCCTCTGACACACCTCCAGTCTCAACTTTCCTCGAAAGCCATCCAGGTATCTTATTATCCTTTCTTTTTCGCCTTTCAATTCTCGTTCAACTACAAGTAAGAGTTTTTTGAACGAAGAAGTTCAGTTTTGGAATTATGGTTTTTACTTAACCAGGGGCATATACGACAACTCGTTCTCAAAATAATGGTTCTAGCTTGTTGTTTTGGGAAAGACACATGAAACGACTTTGCGATTCAATCCGAATCCTCTCGAATTCGAATCCTCAACTTTTCTTCGATCACCAAGAATCTGCGCAGTCAATTCCTTTTCCATTTTTGTCGCTGAAATGTCCTGAATCAACGGTTTGGGAGATTGTTAATGATTCAATGAAGAAACTGTGGCCTATTGTTCTGAAAGAGAGGAATACTGGGGAGGAATTTTCTGTGACAACTCTAGTTAGTGGGAATTTGGAGAAAATGAATAATGAGAAATGGGGTTCAGAGCTAGTTGCTGAGGCTCTTGATGTGTATGTCTACATTGGAAGCTATGTGCCTCCCAAGTTTGGTATTGCCGGAAATGGTGCAAATTTGGCCGTTGTGGGTCGTGGGAGGGACGTTGCCAAAGCGAAGTATTCAGATTGGGTAAGGTAGGAACTCATAATGAGAATTCTGGATAGATTACTGGGTTTTCTTTTATTTGTTCATTTAAACTCAATCTGGGTTTTCTTAGTCAAGCTTTTTACTTCAATTTGGAAGTTGGTTTCTCTTGTTATACAGGATAAGAAAGCTTTTGGAGAAGTTGAGACCTCCCTCAGCTACTGAATTATTGTTATCAAATGATGGTGATCATATACTTGAAGGCAGTGTTTCCAACTTCTTTGTTGTGTGCCTCAAGGTGAGTGATCGGGGTTGAGAGTAGAGTGTTAACATGACCAACTTGCTTGTTTTGTTGTCTGTAGTCTACATCTACAACCTAAGGTGAGAACCGCCTTGTCTTACTGTTGTCCTCCTATCATGAAGCTCAGTTCTATTGAAACTTGTGCGTATAACTCAAACTGCACCTGAAACTACTACTTTAGAAGATTCTTTCTTACATATGCAATTGGTTATGTGGAATTTTACCATGAAATCAGCAAATTTATGGACTTAACCTACCCTTACTGATCTTATAATAAGTTAATACTTACAAAGACCTCCAAGCATATTAAGTTGGCATTATTGATCTTCCACAGTGACATATAAACTAAATGATGACTGACAAGTTTTGATTGTGATGTGTGCTTTGTTTTATTGTTTATAATATAGTGCTGTATGATGCATTTGTGCTTATAGGACAAAACTGACGCCATGGAGAAAAGCTTGGGTGTCAGTCACAGTTTCGATTGTTTTGAAGTTCAAACAGCATCCATCGGTGATGGCATCCTTCCAGGAATCATACGCCAACTAGTTAGAGAGTGAGTCTGTATATTCTTCCACTAAATGTTGATTCTTAATATGATTGTACTCTACATTGGCCTTCTCGTATTATTGCAACTTTTTGCATTTTGTCATGAGAATTTTTTTAGGACCTATAAAGTTAACTGCATTTGTCCCTATTTTTGAATTTGTGCAGAATATGCTTGACGAAGGGAATATCCTTTCGAGAAGTGGCACCATCATGGTCAGAGCATGAAACATGGGAAGAGGCATTCATCACAAGTAAATCAATTTCCTTGTTACTTCTGTAGTAATCTAACTTGATAATCAGTATAGTGGGGAATGAGAAGCTGTTCCATGCAATGTCACTTTTAGATGTAAAACATAAGTTTCTTCTTTGTTTCTTATTAATAAAGTTTATACTTTTGTGGTAACTTGATTCTGTTGCTTAGATCATGCAAAGAAATGGTATTCTCATAGCCAATTCCATCACGATATAAAATTTATTTCTTGTGCAGATAGTTTGAGACTCCTGCAGCATGTTGAAGCAATTTGTATTCCAAGCTCTTGGGATTCACTAGAATCTAGGTCTTTGGAGGATATTACATGGGATAATAAGCAATTCAAGGTGTGTAAATTTCTTGTTAGTTCTACTTTAATCAGCAACTTTGATATCCTGCATATATATCTTCTCATTTGTTCTTACTCCTGTTCTATTATGAATTATCACCAGGAAGGGCCTGGGTTGATCACAACAATAATCCAGGTAATGGTTCAATTCCTTGTTTATCCTCTAATCCATTAGGATTGAGTTTTATAGGCTAAGCTGTTGCTTTCTTATTGAAATAACTCCATTAAATTGCTGCTTAAATGAACATTCAAGCCATATCTCTGAGTCTCTCAAATATATATAGCAATAATGATAGCTAATCCTTTGTTAATCTTCAAAACTTATCTATTGAACAGAGAGAGCTCACGGAGAGAGCAAATACAGAAGGTTACTTAGTAAGTAACTTTGTATAAAAGGAGAAGGTTCGTTCCTTATTCTACAATTTCAAACTGATGCATAATATGCCATTGATTTTGAGCAGCATCAGATGTATTCGCCTGTTGTCATGCGTTTGTATCCATATATTTTGCCTATTCCTGATGCTGAATAAGTTCAATTACGGGGAAATATTTTTCATTTAACTGGAAAGTTTTCTTTTGTAAATTTGCCCACACTCATAGTTAAGATGGTAATGTAATTGGACTTGGAATAATTCTATACAGTGAGTGAACCTTGTCTATAAGTTTAATGTTTGTCAATATAGTCATTTTCTAAGTTTGCTTTTGAATGTGTATAATAAGGTCCCTTTTTATTGTAAGGCTGCCAAATAATGAAGAAAAGGAGTCTCCTACTTATTTTATGCTTTGTTTCCTAAACTTTTAGTTTAGAGAAATTATACATTTATCATGGACATCATCTGCTCCATGTTAATGGGGGAAAGATAAATTCTAATAATAATTTTTTTTTTTGAAAAAAAGCACAACTATCCATTACTTTTATAGATGAACAATCATTAATATTTGTGAGTAGCAACACATCATTTACTCTGTAGTAATATATAATCTCTCTTTAGTTGAATTGCTTTTTGGGAAATCATGTCTTATGGTCTTGTTACATCAGGAACATTTGTCGGCGAGTTGATAATTTATTTATTTTTGTAAAGGACACTTTAATTCTAAACTTCTTGAATGGTGCTCATTTTTGAAAATTCTGAAGACATCTAAAAAGTTACTTTTGGGACATCCCATTTATTCTTATGGGAGTGAAACCACCAAATCACCCCTAAACATCACATTCGCTAATACATCAATCATCTCACTCACATCCCTCTTCCCCAACCCAAATATTAATCACCATCTTTCCTTAAAATTTGAATTTTTAAATTTTCCAAACTCAAAAATTTCTATATATACAAAGTTCCATTAAAAATCAAGTGAATTAAATATTAAAAAAAAAAAACATGTTGGACGCAAAATATTTTTTCTACAAATTGCAAAATTTTAGATAGGCCTTATTTATTCTCTAATAGAAGGTTTGGTAGTGAGATGCAAAGGATGTCTAATGGTTATACATGGGGAAATTATCACAAATATTTTTGAGTTTTTATTTTTTATCATATATACTTTGCATTCTTAAAATGTCACAAATAATTTTAATGTTAAAATTGTTAAAATTATCACAAATATCTTTAAAAAAATCATCTTTATTCACATCTGTCCCAAAATGTGACAAAAATATGAAAATTTATGGATAAATTTGATAATTTTTCGTTAGATTGGTAACTCACTAGGATTTAGTAAAATTTGATTTTTTTTTAAATAGCATGATGTAGATAAACTATGCAGTACATTATGAGATGTATCTAAAATTTCCTCCCATTTACTCTATCAACTCTTGTAAAATTGCACGTTTAATGCATTTCTTATTCAAAATTTGACTTAAAAAGTTGACTAATGAAAGGTGAGGGAATATGTTTTATGAAGAAATTACATAAAATAATTTCTAGAAATTATAACAATAAAAGATAACATATTTTCACAACCATAACAGATACAATCATCTGGTTTTGAAATATTTTAATATGAATATTTGTTTGCTTATGCATTTATTTTAGGGATACAGAATGTTATTTTGACTAAACATAAAATCTCCTTAAAAAATTAACTAATGAAAATTTCAAGGTAAATAAAAAAAGAAGAAGGTGATTATGATTATAAAAAAATTATATTTATTTTTAAAACAATATTTAAGTTTTAATCATATTATTATTAAAAAGTAACCTTATAATAACAAAACAATCATTTTTTTAAATATCTTAGTTTAATTTTTTGAATTATAACTTATTCAAATTAAAACATTGATTGAAAAAAAAAATGAAATGAATAAAAATAACTTTGTATTAGATAAACACTCTTTAATAATAATATAACTAAATTATCATAAAAAATAATTACATAACTTAAATATCATTTTTTTTCAATAAATAAACAACCCTATCATATATTTCTCGTAAAAAATTACTACTATAAATAAAAATATAATAGAGTTTTAGAACATAAATATTTATCAAGTATATAAGAGTATTATGATATCATAAATTCAATTTAATGATAACAAGAATGATTTAACTTATTAATATAATTGGTTTGATGTTAACGTCAAATGAAATATAAAGTATTTTTATAGTATCGATTTTTTTTATTCCTCTCATAATTCTCAAGAATACATTTAATGTTTTATTTTTCTTACACATATATATAATTATTTTTAACATTTTTTCTAATTTAAAAATACAAAAATTTATTTTTAATTTTATTTCATTTATAATTTTTATAAATTTTACTCCAATAATTATTTTTATTTTTATACTGTTAAATAAACATACAAATAATAATATTATTTTATTTAAATTTAATTTCTATTATCAGTTTCACTACGTTTTCACGGACCTAACACGACTTATGGGAAAATACTAAAGCGGCGGAATAAAAACAAAGGAAAGGAACCAACGGTGGTGATAAGCATAAAGCCAACAGAATTGTTCGTTCTCTTCCTCTCCGAGCGTCAGATTTCTCGCTTTTCGTTAATATTAATAATTGGCTTAACCTCTTACCAACACTTGTGCCAATCTCCTCCCTCATCCATCGCGTGCCAATTTGTATAAAGTAAATTTGGCGCTCTCTTTATTCTTCTCTCTCTTCATTTTTTTGGTTGATTCTCTCTCCAAAATAATCAACGGCGGCTAAGCCTTTGCCTTTTAATTTTCGCCATTGGATACTTCGAAATCATGCATGGCGGATGAAATTTTTGAAATTATTCGCTTTGTTTGTGTAGTTCGTGTATATGGCTTCTAATCCATGATTCGACAATTTTTGAAATTCTAGGGTTTGAAATTATCGATCATGGCTGATGCCCCGACGAGTCCGGCCGGTGGGAGCCACGAGAGCGGTGGCGAACAGAGTCCACATGCCGGAACTGGAGGAGGAGTCGTCCGAGAGCAAGATAGATACCTTCCGATCGCCAATATTAGCCGAATTATGAAGAAGGGTTTGCCAGCCAATGGCAAGATCGCCAAGGATGCAAAGGATACTGTTCAGGAGTGTGTCTCTGAATTTATCAGCTTTATCACCAGCGAGTATAACTTCTCTTCCTTTTATCTGATTCCTTCATTTTATTTATTTATTTATTATTATTATTAGAAATCCATGGTTATAGTATTACGATTTGAAGTTTTTTTTGTGTTTTGTTTTACATTGGTATCAAAAGGGCTAGCGATAAGTGCCAGAAGGAGAAGAGAAAGACAATCAATGGCGATGATATATTGTGGGCAATGTCTACGTTGGGCTTTGAGGATTATATCGTTCCACTTAGGTTATATCTAACTAGATATCGGGAGGTAATTATCCCTTCTCTAATCTTTGGTCTTTTGTATTTTCCCTCACCTTTTAATTTGTTTGATTTTCTTTCACCAGAAGGCTGATTTATTATGTAAAATCTGTATAGCCTCAGCTACTGTATAATCAACCACCAATTTATAAAATTTTAAAAGAGACCTAAAACTTTGACCATAATGTCTTCTACTCATTTATATTATCTGATGCGCAATCTAATATCATAGCCACCATGAGACGAGCGTTCAAGAGATTTAGTATTTAAAATCTAAAAGAGTCTTCTTTAGATTATTAAATATACTTATGCCGTTTTATTCCATGCAAAAGTCTTATCTAATTATTCTTTCCCCTGTCTTTCTCTTGCATTGATTTTATTCGGATGATTGTGCCACCACAGTTGGAGGTAATTAAAGCCTTTTTTCTTTTCCTGAAAAAGGTTTCCTTTTTGAAAATTTGGTGTTGAATGAATTTTTGAGGAACTGTAAACTTGACAGGGTGACACAAAGGGCTCAGCTAGGGGTGGAGATTCTTCTGCTAAAAGAGAAGCTGTTCCAGCAGGGACTGGTCATAATAGACAGGTCTGATTGTCCAACCCATACCTAAATTTTGTTTCATACTTTTAAATACTAGTACAAGTATCATAGTGTTAATTTTTAGAGAAAAAGTGTCATAGAGGCCACCTAGATTAGGTTATTTGTGTCATTTGTTTCCTTAGATTATAAGTGATGTCATTTAGTCATTTAACTTTGGGAAAATTGGTTAATTAAGGAAAAACTACATTATTTTTGTGTTTTTTATATTAAAATGTTATTTAAAAAGTAATATTTTAATAAAAATAGTGAACTAAGTGGCACTAATTTTAATCTAAATGACTAAACGACAACAATGGCCTAATATAAGAGACCTCTATGATCTTGCTCCCCAATTTTTATCTTACAATAGTAATTTACCATTTCTTCCCCGTTTTATTTTTCTTGGGAGAATAACTACAGCAGTTTGTTCATCAAGGGGCATTGAGCTATATGAATTCCCAAGTAACTTTCTCTCTCTCTCTCTCCCCCCCTTCTTTCTTTCACACACACACACACTTAAAAGTTGTAAACATTTCACAGCTGGTTGTTTAAAATTCAAAGTGTTTGTTTTCACCATATTTTATGGTATGTAAGTTTCCTTTTTCTGGGACAGATTTAGATATAATTGTTTTGTCCTATTCTGGAATAACCCCTCCCAAAAATTATACATTTTGGTTCCTGGCATCCACCATGCCACTCTTTATATTAGTCTTATAGGATCATTATGCCTCGGAGCAACATTATGTTTAATGTTTATAGGGTTTTCTTATTGCCGGACCTTGGAACAGATTAATATTGCAAAATAAGCACGTCTATTTCTCTCATATGTTTTTCAGCTAGAATTGGAGTGGAGTCTTAGTTGCTTCCATATGTAGTAGATACCTATTTCCTGACATTATCATCTTTCTAGAAGTTCGTTCTCAAAACTATTGTTTAAATTTGGAGAATGGATACAGGTTAAAGTATTTTTATTCTAAGAAAAGGGTTATCATTATTGGAGATTAGCAATGTTTGGTAGTTGAGGATTCAAAACATTAACAGGATAGAAAAACAAGCAGTTGAATATTTGAATAGGGTAACTATGCACATTCTCTATACCGTTTTAATGCCACGAACTGGGGATCTGATTACCAGCATGCCTTTTTCAATACATACCCGTTCAAATATATTGTTTTAGTCTTAAAAGTTAAATGCCGTTTTGAAAAGTTATAGATGCTATGCCAAATAAACTTTTAAATCTCGTATTATCTTTGTGTTTTCCTTAGTATAGCAATTGCAGTGGTTTATTTTTTATGTTGTCTTTCTGACTTGGTCAAACTGATAATGCACTTATGAAGTTCATGGACCTAATGAATTATGTTTTATTTTTAACTTGGTTAACTAAAAGAAATTGATATAGATGCATTTGAATCCTTAATACTGTATTCTTGGAGGTTGAAATGTGTGCTTTGCATAATGTGAGGTGTTATTCATTACTCTTAGAGTACATTCCTCATCAATAATATTGCTTACTCTCTATGCATAATGGGTACTTGTGTTTTTTTCAAAAAAATAGTTGCACGAATTTTATATTTCATTAGGCTGGAGTATCACATCATCAGTTACACCAAAAACAATGAATAATTTCTTGTGGAATGGAGAAAATGGTGTTTTGTTTTGTCTGTGTTGGGGAGCTCATTGTACTGTTTCCTGTGGTGCAGGCTCAGCATATGATAGTTCCTTCCATGCAGGGAAATGACCAGGAGTTTTTGGCTTCTGATGATTAATTACTTTTATAAATTCTTAGGGCAGGTAATTTTTTTTTTAAAGCTAATGGGGCTTGTAAGTTGTACTATCGTTAATGTCATATTTGTTTTTTATTTTAAAAAAGCTGTTCTTATTTGGGTAAGGGAATTTTTGTCCCTGTAGACCAGTTGTTTATGTTAGTCAGGTAGTAGTCGGCTCCTTTTCTCAGTTTAGCTGCCTCAGATGGAGAAGCAATGACAGCGTTACTGTACGTAACCGATGGAGCATTTAGATAGATGGTAAATTATATAGACGTTATCATTTTATACTGCATTATTATCACTCATTTATATATATTTTTAGGATGAAAAGACGTTTTTATTTGAAGATAAACTTAAGACTCAAAGCATAGATTTGTCTTAACACTTCACTATATTAGAATAGAAAATATTAACTACTCTGAGTGTTCCCATAACACTCTTTTAAGGAGTTTTAAATGTGATAGTACTGCTGACGTGATATTTACTATGACTCGATCTTTTGCAAATGTTCGACTTGATTCAAATTTAATCAAATCTATGGTTTTTGATGAAGAGTTCCTCCTAAGGGGACATTCGTAAAAGTCACAGTTTGTCCAAACAAAATCAATCTTTGAGAGCTTAGGAGTAAAGTTTATATTTTTACTCGTTTGGAAGAAATGGATCTAAGCAGATTTAAGATTTTAACATCTATTAAACACTTGCATTTTAATGAAATATCAAATATATTATCTTTAAAGTTAACTTTAAATATTTGTACGAATATTATGATTACTATTTCTTATGAAATTATGAATTTATTTATGTAGAACAATAATATAAACAGACAGCTAATAGTGTATTATTTGGCAAATATACAAATCTATACAATTTACTATTAATGGCATTTTATTAAATACTATTTATCACTCACTCTAATTTTTTTTAACAACTTTCATTACCATTTTCTCACGTTGTTATGATAACTTCAACACTTTCTCGATAATTTTCCCCATTAAAATTAATATTAGAACTTCTTAAATGTCAATATTTGTCCACTACTTTAATAACATTTTCAGCCATTTTAATTTTTGTACCATATCAATTGCATCATAGAATTGTGACGAAATTTTTCATTGTTAAATAGATAATTATTGATTTAAATAATATAATTTATTTTTTAATTGTCACATCCGTATAACTTGATGTGTTAATACCACAACCTTTCTTAGATAGACTTTTTTTTTAAATTCTAGTCTTAGTTTAATTTATCCAATCCGTGTTTTGAGGTGTTCAGCTCACTCAACATTCCACAAAGATCCTTCATTGATGCCTTTGCATGCGTTGTTTATTATTATAAATTTTTTTTTTAGTTGTCACCATTTAATCAAAATCTTTTGGTTGGGACTTGGGACAACGTTATCCTTACTTCCGCTTCCCATCACTGACTGGCTCTGATTCGGTCCAAAACTCATTTAGTTCATTTTACCAAAATACCTCTTTATTTTGCTAAACAGTGGGCCACGTTATAATCCAGAGAGTACTTGTATGGAGATTTATTTTAGGGATTCTCAGTTCTTCAAGTGGTCTTTTTTTGTTTTAATACCGTAAATAAATAAAAGGATTTTATTAATTTTAATTTTTAATAGATTACACTTAAAAGGCCCAAAGAGTAATATATACTTTGGACAATAACTAGAACCATGAACACAACAATAATAACTGCATACTGCAACAGAAAAAGAAATTACACTTAAAAACATCTTTCAAAACATGTAATTAGATACACAAAACAACAAAAAAGGAGAGCCACGTATCAACTATTGATCCAAGTTGAGCAATAGTTACTGAGGAACAACTACAAACCCTCCATCAAGATGTACTTGGACATTGATATTGTCGCAGAGAACCATTCTAGGTGTTAAGCTGCACCCAAAATCTCCACGCTTGAATAGCACACAAATCACCCACGCACAAACCATCCCAATGAGAGGGTACACATCCAAAGCCTCAACTAACTTTAGAACAAAACTATCAATCATACAACCAACAATGTCTTTAGTACAATCCATTGCCCAATCAAATGTTCATTCAGAACTTTTTATAAACACATTGTAAGCACCATCAAAACACAAGACAAACATGTTGAGTAAAATTTAGAATAAATAACTCTAAATTTACTAATATTAGATTCAAACAAGTAAACAAACTAGTTGTATTATACTTACTAAAACACCTTTTAAAGGCAACTTACAAATTGAAGAGAAATACAAACACTCAAAGAGAAATTTCTTAACTCATACTCAAACTAAGAATACAAAGACTTATTTGTTTTTTTGATGGAATGATTAAACTAAATGCAAGATAGGCTATTTATAGTCCTCACTATGCAATCTACACTACATAAATATAAAACTAAGAAATAATCCTAGTCACACAAATATTATTTACACACTTTTCTTTTTTACAACCTTCAACCACCCTATTTATTCATCATTCAAGCACTTCATTTATTTCTCTACATCCTTCAACCACTTCATTTATTTCTCTACATCTTTTTAAATGTACTGATGAAATATTCGATATTCCCTTAGGTATTGAGAGAACTCGCTTGAGCTATATTCTTCGTCGTTGTATATGCGCAGCAACAGATCTTCTTTCAAACTTCTCTTTCAGTTGACTCTCTAAACTCTTTAAACTTTGAGAATACGTCAGATTTTTTTTTCATAAAGAAAACCCACACGTACCTTGAGAAGTCGTCAATGAATGTCATCATATATCGCATACCTCCAATTGATGGTTGCTTAACAGGATCGAATACATCAAAGTGAACTAACTCCAATGGTTCTTTTACTTTAAACTTTGATTTCTCATATGGAAATTGGTGAGCTTTACCATATTGGCACACATCGTGTCTATTTGCACGTCTAGTTGAGGAAGCCCTTTAAGCATCGATTTATTCACCATCACTCTTAGCTTGGAATAGCTAACGTGACCTAATCGCATATGCCATAGATCTGTTGTCTCATTTCTTCTTGTCTTGTTGATGAACGAAAACTGACATCGCCGATTCTCGCAAATACTTTGGTTTTAATATTTATAAAACTCTCGCAAGTGCACGAATCATTTCATAGAAAATGATAAGTATACTCCCAAGGTCGATCTAAGGAAGGAATGTATGTGGTTTTTAATTTATTATTCAAACTTTTAAAAACGAAATTAAATCCTAAACATCCTGTCACGATATTTTGGGGTTTTGTGTTTTTAATCTAATTACAGAAAATTAAACATAGATTCAATAAACATTCATGCAAATTTTATCTTTTATAAATAGTGGAGTATTTATGGATATAATAACTAAGTTAATTATGCTTGCTCGTATTATCTAGGTTATTAAAGATATGAATTGATATTTATTGATTCTTCCTTTTTTGTATGAATACCACCTTTGGTGGGGTTAGATATTCTTTGTTAACTAAACAAATCAATTAACACCTATGGGTGAGGTTGATAACTAATTTGGTTAATTAAATTAATTCCCTTTTCTAAGAGATTGAAAATGAACCATTTAAATGCCACCTTTGGTGGGGTTAGACAGTTTAAACTTTATTCAAGGTGTCCAAATTAAACCTAAGAATTTAGTTATCCGAGTACTAACTTTCAAGTTTTAAAACCACTACTGAAAACATGTTGTCAATACATTTTTAGATAATAATTCTTATAAAAACTTTTGAAATAGAGCTTCACTCTAACTACCGAACGATTGTACCAACAAATAAAAGAAAACTACTCTAAATTAGACCGGATAACTAAACCTTAAAATCTAATTTTCAAATTTAAGTTTGTAATGAAAAATAATATATTTCTCTCTAACATTCTTAATATAAAATCTTGAATAAAAATAAAATCAATTCATTTTAGAGATTTTTACCTATTTAATATTTCGCAAGCATAACAACGTTATTATTATATCATGTTTACAAATAGCTAGCACAGTTAAATTTAATCACAGACAAATTAAATATAACATGTAAGAATAAAGCATAAAAACAACTGTAAAGAAAATAAAATCCTTACAGAACTTCGACGCTATTCCCGTTGCTAGAAAAACTCCAAGCGGAATTTGCACTCCCATTTATTGAATCAAAGAGCTAAAATATTACAAAAACATAACTAGTTCTTCCCAAAAAGGGAAGAACTCTAAATCTAAGAGAAATTAACTAAGAAAAACTAAAACATAAGAAAACATAAGAAAAACTAAAAAATCCTAAAAATCTAAGAAAAGAGAGAAAAGAATGTATTTGGAGGTGTTTTTAGGTGTATTTTGAAGTGAAGGGAAGGGGGGTATTTATAGGTGAGGATGGAGAGAAAAAAATGAGTAAAAAATGTTAAAAAAAATGTAAAAACGCGTAATGGAAATGATGACGTCATGGGGCGGCTGCACGTGAAAAATGAGTGTCGGCGCGCGCGGATGAACAAGAACTCCGCACGCGTTACTGCGCACATGAGCAGAATGTCCGCGCCGCGCGCGCATGAATGATAACCCGCCAGGCATTGGGCGGTCAAGTGTTAGGCCATGCGCTTTTTCTCCTTTTTGACATTTTTGACATTTTTGACCCATTTTTTCCAATTTTTCCATATTTTTCGACCTTTACGCATTTATTTATTAATATATTTGTGATGTATTGCTTCCAGTATTCCTCTTTGAGTCTTTAAATTGCATTTTTAAGCCAAAATACCTGAAAAACAATAAAAATACCCGTGATTCCGAAAAAGACAAATTTATATAAATATATGATAAAACATATAAATATATATTTTTAATCAATTAATTTGCATAAAATCATGGTTATTTTAGTGCTTTTTGAGCACTCATCACTTGTCTACATATGCAGATTTTGCTGACATTACGTAGACTGATTCCAATCGTTGCCCTTCCATTGTCGGTGTTTCTGAGATTTTGAGATCATGATACACCTTCACGTCTCTGGGACCGAACAAGACATAGTGCCCTGATGATGTTAATTGAGTCATAGATAAAAAAAATTCTTCATTTCTGGGACATGATGAACATCTTGAAGTGGTACATGGTTAGTACTATATCGAGGCGTAACTATCATTTTACTGATGTGGGCTATTGGTAACCTTGAGTTATCAACTGTCACCACTACACGACCTCCCTTGTACTCAGGCATGCTTTCCAACTTCTGTTTATCACTTGTCATTTGATTTGAGCAACTGAAGCTACAATCCAGTCATTCTTGTAGTCATTTTGTTTTGATGTTGTCACCATAATAGCTAATTCTTCTTCCTCTATAGCGAATAATGCTTCGGTATCCCAACCATCTTCGTTATACTCCTTAGAACTGGAAGTTGCTATATTGCTTTCAACATGCTTTTTCTTACTCCAACAATCTTTTTCCATATGACCCATCTTCACGCAGTTGTAACATTCACCGTCAAATTTTCTATTGTTATTGTGGTTCTTCCAAGCTCCCCCTAGACGAAAGCCTCCCTTTCCTTGAGGATTTTTTCCTTTGTTGCCATCATTTTTATATCCATTTCTATTGTATCGATTGAAAGTGCCTTTGCTTTTGCTAGTGTAGAGCGCTTCTTCTTCACCTTTTAGCAAGACTTCTCCCATTTGCTTAGCCATAGCTTCTTGACCGGTCAACAAATTCTCAAACTCAACAAGAAATGGTTGTGTCGACCATCCTTGTATAGCGGTAATAAACCTTCGATATTCGAGTCTCAAACCATGAATAATTATTCTCTTTATCCTCATTTCCCCAATAGGAGCTTTTGGATCTAACTTTGAAATTTTACGACATAATGACTTTACCTTGTAAAAGTATTGGGAAATCGTCATATCACGTTGCGCCATCGATAGTAACTCGTTCTCCAGAAGTTGCAATCTTGTATCATTCTTTTTTGAAAAGAGTGTAACAAGAGTGTCCCATGCTTCCTTTGGTGTTTTTGCATCCCGAATGTGCTCCAACATTTCTTCTTCAACTATGATCTTCAAAGCAAACATCGTTTTGCCTGCTCTAATTTCCCACTTCCGTAAGATGCCATTTGCATCTTCCACTGTTGATTGTGTAACTTCATAACCACCAAAAACCTCCCACAAGTCTTGACCTTGTAGGTAAGACTCCATACATGTTGCCCATGTGTTATAGTTTTTGTTGTTGAGCTTTTTGATTCCTCCAACTACTTGAAGATCACCCATCGTGTCGGCAAGACTTCGACTATACCGAACAGGCTTGACTAATAAACTTACAGAGCACCAATTGTTGAGTAAAATTTAGAATAAATAACTCTAAATTTACTAATATTATATCCAAACAAGTAAACAAACTACTTGTATTATACCCATTAAAATACCTTTTAAAGTCAACTCACAAATTGAAGAGAAATACAAACACTTAAAGAGAAAACTCTCAACTCACACTCAAACTAAGAATACAAAGACTTATTTGTTTTAGATGGAATGATTAAACCAAATACAAGGTAGGTTATTTATAGCCCTCACCATGCAATATACACCACACAAATATAAAACTAAGAAATAATCCTAGTCACACAAATATTATTTACACACTTCTCTTTTTTACAAACTTTAACCACTATATTCATTCATCATTCAAGCACTTCATTTATTTCTCTATATCTTTCAACCATTTTATTTATTTCTCTATTTCCTTTGACTACTTCATTTATTTCTCTACATCTTTAATTATTATATTGGTGTTGATTTTTAACAATAACTTAAAAAAATGGAAACAAAAGCTCTCCAACAAAGGATCGATGAGTTAATAATATAGAAAAAAATAAAGAAAATAATAATAATAAGAAGAAGACCGTAGGAGGGAGAAAATTTCTTTAAAAAAGAGAATTTCTCCTTCCGATGAAGAAGAGATCTGTATGGGCTAAAACAATAAATTCCAATGATTACCTCCTGCAGTTTCTTACGCCGCTCTTTTGATTCCCCAGGAAAGCGTTGCAACATCAAAAAGAGTCTGTAGAAGGAAATAATCATGAAAGGATGACCCCTGTGTAAGCTATATGTCAAAACTAAGTTTTATATCATATGTACACATGTTGTATCTACATGTGAATGGTTTTAGTAGATGAGACAACAGAAATACCAATTCATGGACAGAAGACATGTAATGAAAGATTTTAAATTAAAAAACACAAGTGTCTTTAGTACTAAACGTTTGGTTCATGCAATCAGGTTGAGGCACAAAGTGCCACCCCTAGACCTATTCATAGCAAATTGATTCAGAACCTTAACAATTAAAAATAGAGCTATGTGCGAGAGCAAACTAACAATATCTTGCAATGACTAATAAATATTCAAGCAGTATCAAAGGATGGGGCTCTTCCATTCTTGAAACTGATGCTTATGATATGACAATTTAGGATGCAAAGACCTGATATTTGATTGTATATAAACTCAGGCACAGTCATAAAGTTGCCATTCTTATGATGCAGGGGCATAACTGTCTTTATGCTTGATATCTACATTCATTATTTCTTTGCTTCTTTATCGTTTACTTTAATAATCGTTAAATGCTATTTTATTAGTTATTGCTTTTTTGTTATGGAATAGTTAATGGAGGGTGCATTTCTTGTCATGAGTTTGCTTCTAAATAATATTTAACGGGTTAATAATATAGAGATCTTAAAATAATTATAAAATATAAATTTATTTGTAAAATTATAAAAAAATAATACTCATAAATTTATAATAAAAAAATAATGCGTAAATATTAAAAAAATTTAAATTATCGTAATTTAATTTAAATAATCTATAATTAAAAGACGTTTAATTTAAAATGATATGTTAGATTTTTTTTAATAATAAAAATATATTAAATAAATATAATAAATATTATTTTTATGGTTGTAAATTTTAAAATTATTATTTTTATCATTTTTTAATTTTTTAATTTTTTTTTAAAATAGGATCATAATTAATATGACGTAAATATGTGAATAAATTTATAGATATTCAACATTTGCCTTCCACCTAATAGCTTCACCTCAGTTTTATCAAACATTAATTTAAAGCCAGGTTGTAAATGAATTTAAATTCATTTTAGCTTGAATTTAAAGCCGTTAAATTCGTAATTGAATAAATGGAAACTTATGAACAAGTATGCAGAAATTAAGACTTGCCAATTAGTAGTTTGAATTTGAAGCTAAAATAATCAACGGAGAATTAAGCAAGTCTTTATTTTCTTTAAGGGATTCCTTAAGTATTATATTTTTGAAATATAATATGTTAAGATATATTCGTGTGTCTCGTACTCTACCGTGTGAGGATCCATAGATTCTATCTCCAATCTGAGGTACGTTAGCGAGTTTATTCTCTAAGCCTCGAACCTGAGACCTAGTCCTTAAGTACCTTAGATTTTTAGAAGTTGGTACTAATTGAGACGTTAGTATATGCTCGTGGGTCCCGTACTTTACCGTGGGAGGGTACATAGACTACATCTCCAATTTGAGGTACATTAACGAGTTCTTTTCGCGTCTTAGTTGGTATCAACCTTTAAGAACCTGAGGTACTTAAAGACTAGGTCCCATATTCGAAGCTTGGAGAAGGCAAAAGAAACTCGTTAACGTACTTCGTATTGGAGATGAAGTCTATGCACCCTCTCATGGAAAAGTACGGGGCACACGAGTATATCCTAACATTAAAAGAGTATCTTAATTGATTTCAACCTTTAAGAACTTGAGGTACTTAAGGATTAGGTCACAGGTTCGAGGCTTGGAGAAGGTGAAAAGAATTTCTTAACGTACCTCGGATTGGAGATGAGTTTACGAATACTCCAATGTTAGAATAGGGAGTAAACGCGTATATCCCAACATAATATATAATATAAAATAATTGAATAAACTCATTTAGAGCATACGATAACATTTTAAAAAATTGAATTTTCAATTTCAAAATTTTTAAGAAAAGAATAAAGTTTGATAACTAATTTTTAGTTTTAATTTTAAAAAGTAAATTTTTTAAATTAGATGTGATTATTTGATAATTAATTTTTAACTTTTTAACTTTTTAACTTTTTAAACTCCAAAATATAATTTCAACCTTATTTTTAATAATATTTTATTAATTTTTGACTCTATAATTATTTTGAGTAAGGTTAATTATGATTTGAGTATTAATTTTTAGTGTTAAGAATAAAAATAAAAATTTAATTCCATAACTGTTTTTTTTTGCCAAGTTTTAAAACTTAAAAAAAATTGAAAATAAATTATTAGATATATTTAATTTAAAATTAAGAATTATGAATTAAAATGTTTTACAAATGAGTTATTATATATTTATTTATTTAATTTTCAAAATCTCAATAAATATTCACATATATATATGTGTGTGTGATATTTAAATTTATAATCCAGAAATAAGAATGTTACCACATGAATAACAATTAATACATATTTTGAAAACATATTAAGTAAATTTAAAATTAAAGTATTAAATAAATGAGCGTCGTTAGCATTTGTAGTGAATTTTTTTTTTAAACTTCTTATGAGTTGAAAGTTGTGACTTGTGACGGATTTACCATATTAGTAGTGTATGATATTTAATTTTATTTCAGAGTTAAAAAAGATTTAAACTTATTTTTATTTTTATGTATTTAAAAAAAATTAAAAAATTAAATTTTAAGTTCATATTTTATTTTATTAGTTAACTATTTTTTGAATTAAAAGTGAATAAAATAAAAAAAACATGATTTTTTTATAAGTAATATTTTTCTTTTAAATGAATTAAAAAATATAAAATTAATTTTAAATAAAACTTAAAACAAAATTCGTTACAAAATACAACATCGTTCTTCTATTTTTTAAATTATAAAATTAGAATATTATTTAAATTATTATTCTAATAAAATAGTTTCATTTACTTGTCTTGAACTCATTATTCTTTGTTCTATGTGATAAATATTATTTTTTTACTCTAAACATTTTTCTTATTTTTTTAAGATAATCTCTATAAGACTTAACATTGAATGTCAGGATTTTTATATTTTAATGAAGAGTTATATATTTATTTTTCATTTGATTAGATTAAATGATTTAAATGGAAATAAATATTATTTGCATTTCTTCGTTCATGCATTATTTCTATTAATAAAAGAGATATATTTAAGATTTTCTATACAAATATAAATAGAAAAGTCAAATATTAATCACTCATCTTATCATATAAAAAAATATACAATCTATACATGAGTACACTCTCTAAAGAAACATATTCTCTTATATAAAAAAAGATAATATAAAAGAAAAAAAATGAATAGTATAATCTATATACTAGGACAAAAAAAAGCCTAAAGAAGTCGGTGCAAAAGAAAATATAGGATGTAATTTCCTAAAAACTCATTCCATTTTCCTACATTTTTTAAATGGCATATTATTTGATATTTTTATTTGATGAATTTGATTGATGCATGAAAGTAATGTATAATATTTTATAAATCCTTACATTTGATTACTTTTATTAAATCAACATTAAAATAACAATTTGAACATTTCTTCTTTATACATATGCGAACATATTAGTTCATTTCTATACATAAACTTTTTCGTATATAAACTAGTATGAGTGTTTGAACATGTAGGATTTAATGTTTTTGAGAGTATTGACTTGTGAGGATAAAATCAAAGCGAATTCAAATTTCTGACATTAAATTTAGGTGAAATTAAATTAATATATATTTTTATATAAAATATGAAAATAATTTTCAACTAATTATATTAATAAATCATAAATATTTAAGAAGTTGATATAATCTATGCTTAAGATTTTAATTATAAAATCTAAAAGAGATTATAAGCATAATATATTTTTATATTTCGTTTCTTTATTTTATTTTAATCCTTTTACTTTATTTTAAATTTTAATCAATTTCTTATTTTATTTGTTTTCATTTTTTGTTATTGTTCATGAATATTATCATTGAAAATATTCATTAGACTTAAATTCGTCCACTATGATAACATATGAATTTAAAAGTGTATGCAAACATATGAATTTAAAAGCTTGTTACATACGCTAAATGTAATTGTATTAATCAACGTAAATAATTTAAGATAATTTAATTTTTAATTTTTATTACTTCTCTTACTAAAGTATTAACAGAAAGTTTTTGGGTATTCTCACTCTTAATTGATCCATAACTTTATTATATCAACTGAACAACAATGTTTTGAGCACAAAATATTTATTTCTAAGTGTTTTGTACCGTATTTGTAAATAAATATAATTCTAAGTATGATAGGATATATATTTATACTAAAATTCCATTGATTACTCAAATTTAATTGTAATTAACGAACGTAATAATTAACCTAAAAACTAATTTAGGTTATGTCTAAGAATCATAGTATCTTACACCCAATATTTGCTAGGTTATGTCTGAATCTAGTTTCTTTATTGTGTTTTGGTTTTTAATTTTATTGAGTCTATTTCGTAAAAGTTTTGAAAGAATGGAAAAGAAAAAAAAAATTTGTGTGGAATTTGAGTTCATTTTTCATACTCCATATCGCTGCTAGCTCTGTTGCTAAAAGTTTGGATTCCTTTGGTTCCTATTTGGCCTGCTGGGATCTATCGCTAGGTAGTCAGTCAATTTGGTCATATTTTCCTGGTTTTCTCATTTTCCAGTTTTGCTTGAACAGAGTCATGGTTTAGAAGGTATGATTTTTGGTTTATATTTGCTCTACTTGTAACCAATGAGACAAGTAAAAAGAAAAGAAAAGAAAAAAGTTGAAATTAAGTAAGGATACATAATACATTAGGCAATGAAAGAGATACTTAGGAACAACAACAAAAAACAAAGCAATGAAAGATATATTCGATATCTAAAAACAAAATTTGGTCAACCACAAAGCTTTTATTATCAAATTCATATACTACAAGGCCAGGGAAGAAAAGAAAAGAAAAGAAAAGAAAAACTAGGAAACAAGTATATATATTGCGTAGATAATTCCTGGTATATATCCCAATATGGTCAACAACAAATCTATCCAGAACTCCACCTGCACATTATTCAACGATCAATAGAGAATCGAACAATAAAAGAGTATTAAAAAAGACAAAAAAAATAAAAAAGAAGAAGAATAAGGAAAGAACTAAAAACTAATGAGCAAAACAGGTATTACCCCAAGGCCATAACGAAGAAAAACTCCAACAGGTGGGAGGAGTATTGCCAATATTATTTCCACAAAAGTTGCTGAACCCATAATCAAAGATGGTGGTGCCAGTCAAGAACTTAGAAGAATATGCTTTGCTCAATTTAGCTCTGAAATTGTGCTTATAGGGAACACAAGCAAAATCAGCATTAATTTGCTTGTTTTTTTCTTTTTCTTTTTTTAATCATCATAAGAAAGGCATTAGTTACACATGTCAAGATGCTATGTCTTGAATGACACCTGTATTGAAAGATATACACGTGCCAAGTTGCAACCTTATTTATCTATTTTCTTTGAAAATTTGGCTCTGGTTGGTTTGGCTTGTGCTGATTAAACACCTACAGCTCATCATTTCAATGCAGATTCAACTTGAATGTTGGAGGTTGCCTTGAGATATTAGGAACTTTTTTTTTTTTTTTTTTAATTTTTGGCTTATAATTACGGTAATTGGAGCATAAATTTTTAATATTTAGTTGCTCGAGCCCTGAATTCGTTTAGGTGTCCAACTCGGGTTAGGGTTTCTATTGTTGCAATTAGTGGTGGAACATGATGTGGCAACACGGAGCAGAAGCTCAAAAAATTAATTACATATATATATATATATA
This sequence comes from Hippophae rhamnoides, assembly GCA_033030585.1. Lineage (NCBI taxonomy): Eukaryota > Viridiplantae > Streptophyta > Magnoliopsida > Rosales > Elaeagnaceae > Hippophae > Hippophae rhamnoides. The sequence continues at coordinate 75,076,972 of CM065427.1, forward strand.
TATATATATATATATATCTTTAATATTAAATAAATATTTTATTTATAATTATATATTGTTTCTAACATATTTTAGTAAGTTAAATAACTAAACTTTGAATAGTAACATTAACACAAAATAACATCAAAATCAAAATTGGATAGTAAATGAGGAAAATATATTTAATCAAACACAATACTATAGCTAGCTAGCTAGCTAGCTCCCAAGAAAAGGTCTAAAACTCAGCAAAGTAATGAACGAAACATGCCTTGTGATGGTGCACGCTGTTAAGAAGAAAGGTGTAATCACCAGCAAGCTTAACATTTTGCTGAATATAAGAGCCATTCATCAATATGGAATTCTTCCTAAACTATTCACTGACATATTCTCTGAAATGCCTTAGCAGCTTGCAATATTTCACTACTCATATTTAACTGTTTTGTCAAATTTTTTTCTTTCTCGCTCTATAATTATCAATTACTTCGATCTTCGAGTAGTTATTTTCATGGATAAAAAACGATAACAAAAATTTACATACTAAAATGTAAAAATATTTATCAAAATAAATCGAATATCAAAACCTATAAAAGTTGAATAATTTAATCTCAAAACGTTTACTCTAAAAAAATATTTATCTCCTTCTGAAAAATTATACTTTTATAAAGAAAAATTATCTACTAAGAGGGATGCATAGTCAATAATGACAAGACACATCAAGAATCGATTATACCAATTGTCAAACTTTTTAGGTTTCCTAGCTTTTCAAACGATTACACTGAAGCAAAACATGAACGAAAATGCAAATACTGTTTTAACATTGGGGATAAATAGATATGTCAATATCTATTACCTATGTTAATCGACCCATTATAATTTTACTTTACATAATAATAATAAATGATATAATATTAATAGTTATAATTCGTAGTAAGTATATTTACGTGTTATTTAATTTAACGTAGTTAGTAAAATTAAAATTTAAAAAATTCCCCCAAAAAAAAAAAACAAAAACCATATTTTACCATAAAAAAAATGGCCCCAAAAACGCAGTAGATCGCCGAGTAGAGTTCAGATCTCTGCCATCGAATCAAGCTATCTAAGAAGAGAGGCCATGTCGCGGGAGAGATCTAAAAGGCACACTCTGCCTCCGGCCGAAGAGGTACGCTTACCATTTCTTGTTCTAGCTTCGTTGCCAAAAACTTGGAGGGAAATTCGCAATAAACAAACAAATTGGAGGAAAAACCAAAAAAAAAAGAAAAAGAAAAAGAACTCCAATATGTTGCAAGTTTTGAGAAATGATTGATTTAGAGGAGCAAACGGCGAGTTAAATAAGATCTTGATTGTTTTTGTTGCACGACATTATATGCACGAAATTTTTACGATTCTAAAACCTGATATGGTTCGTTTTCTCTTTTTTTTAATAAAAAATTACACCAAAATTGCTGCCAAAGGGCTATAGTCACTAGAATTAATATTAGATTGAATTTGATCAGTGTTCTTTTTTTTCCATTATGAAATTGATACACTGCGTGTTATTTATGATGTAGTCGACTAAAGTGAAGACATGATAATCTTATTTTATTGTTTCTGCTTCAAATTTTGTGATACTGAGGTTATACATGATAATCTTATTTTATTGTTTCTGCTTCAAATTTTGTGATACTGAGGTTATATTTCATATTTTAAATTACTTTTTTTTTCTGCATTACCGAATGTGGTATAAGTTATGAGATGTTATACGAGTTGTCCCATCCTTCTTACGTTTCATTTAAATCTCTAATTGTTTACTGAGTTAAAGTTCTCTCCTTTCATCTAAATCCCATCAAATCTTATTTAAAGTTATATCTAATGGGATTATTGTTATTATAGATTTTTTTTCATTATTTTTGTAATTTTATGTCTTATTTAGACCCATTTGGGACAAATAATATATCACATGTATCATCCTAATCCACCAAAAAATAAGTGGGATAAAATATGATGAACTTATAAAATTCATGAATTATATTCTAGAATTGTTGAAAATAATGTGAATTTAAATAAAAAAATGATGAGAATAAGCACTAAATTTTACTCTTTTAAAATTTTGTCTCACATTGTTAGTTTATATCTCTTAGTAGGTGTTTAAATGGAGAAATATTACAATTAATATTTGCTTCCAAGAGACACCCACTTTTATTGAAGAGAAGAGGACACGGGCAATTGTGGTTCCACGAGATGACATTTTATTTTTGAAATTTTTTTCATTATTAAAATTATTTTTTTCAACAGTCAAAAATTACGTTCTTATCCAAAGTACGTCACCCATGATGTGACCGTTATTTAAGATACAACTCAAAAAACACTACTCGTCGTAGCAAACCTAAGAAAAAAAATTTAAAATTGTTTTTTCAGTTTTCCGAGCAATATAAATACTTTGGAGGTGTAGCATTCTGGACTTTATTTGTGCAGTGAAGCTCCAAGACAAAAAAAGAAGATTTTGGACTGTTTTATCCTAAAGACAACGAGTTTATGTTTGCTTGCACAAATTTGAACAGAGTTACAAAACATTTTAAAGAGAGTGATTTAATCCGGAACTCAAACTAAGTAGTATATTTCAATATGTTGATAATATTGTTCTTATCTTATTTTAACGAAACTAAAACAACAAGAAAAATAGGACATCTTTTCCCAATTCAAACTGTCTAACTTTCGATAACGTGATATGTAGCGTTTAATGCGTTTACACGCGAATTCTTAATTTTTTTATTTTATCTAACATAAAAGAATTAACAACCGGATTGACGCAATAGAATCTCTGTACCTTCTTATCGCTGTTGAATTATTAATGTAATGGATTTCCTATCAGCTATCAGTCATCCTTGGCTGGATGATAGAGGTATGATGATTTTCAATTGTGATACCATCTCTTTCCTTCTGGTGCAGACTATCAATAAATTAAAGAAAGTCATAAAAGAGGGTAATCACTATGGAGCTCAACAAATGTACAAAACTACAAGTACAAGGTATAATAATCACTAGCTTTGACTGTAGCTTTTCCTTGTATTGAAGTCAACCACGTATTTTCAAGCTAAACAAGAGCAAGAGGAACACAACCATATGCTCTATGAAATAAATAACTCACGTATATTCAATAATTCTGCATGCTCTACTAGTATCCACATTGGTGTATATGCTTTCTATGTGGTAACGTATCCAGTATAAATGCTTTCCTCATGGGTTACTTTTTCTTCTATCACATAACAAACTATTCTTTATTATTGATTCCGGTATAAATGCTGATAAATATGCCTCCTATATTGCAGGTATGTCTCTGCTCAGAGGTATTCTGAAGCTGTGGATATTCTTCATCCAGGTGTTTGCATCCAGCTGGGACATGGAAAGGTCATGCTCTTACATGATGCTTATACCCATGAACATATATGTGCACAATACCTTCACCTTAGTTGAGATAAATTTCACTTTTTACTCAAATGTAGTCATTGCAGATGATCTGGAGTAGGGCTTGTGTTTTAGTCGAAATTGAGGATTCTGTAATTTGAATTGAAGTTAATATCTTTTGGTTTGTCACTTGTCTTATTAGTTTTATGGAGAAGATAAGCTGAAGTGTTATGATATTTGCATTTCAAAGAGTGTTGTAAACTTCTACAGTTTTTTCCTCAATGCACTTTTTATTTGTGCAAAATCAATGACTTGAAATGAAAGTACTTTCAGCTTACTTGTGGGGGCAGAGTTGGCTGTGATTTTCGTGGACACACTTGTCAAAGGAAAAGTTCCCTGCAATGGTGAAAGTGTTGGTCAGATTTTATTTAGTGATTTGATATTAGATATTTATCAATTTTCAAATGGTTGATCGACAGGTTTTCCTGTGATTCTATTTGATTTTCCGTGCTTTATATTCAAATCTCTTTAGGATTTATATTTGATTTTTTCATTAACCATCATGATTATGATGAATATATTTCTTAGATCATGTCAGGACAATTTACAAGAAGTTTCCACAGATTCCAGTCCCCCAACGTTTAGAGGATGACGATGATGATGATATGCAAAAGCTTTCTGAAGCACTTGGAGAAGCAATAACACGTGTAGAAGGCTGCTCATCATTTTTGAAAGCTGCTATTAAGTGAGAATTCCTTCTTTTACTAATTCCCGAAAATAAAAATCTCTATTCTATTTGAGCTTGTTATTCTAGAATTCCTTAGATAGTTAGGCATTGTTTGTCAGAATAGGCTTCCATTTTTCATCTTTATCTTTGAGTGTCTGACATTTTTTGAAGCATATGCCTTCCCCGTTGCTGTATGAGTTATTTGCAAATTGTTTTGGGTAGATACTGTTTCTTTTGCCTTGCACCAGTTGTTAAGGTCAAACTTTCACTTGTATTGTGGGTATTTGACAGAAAAAGTTTCTGGTTACTACTGCAATGGGTGGACAACTAGGGATAGAGTCAGTGGTTCTTTTATAAGAGTTATCACGTTTGCTGATGATGAAGTGGACTGGAGCTGTACATTGTATGGTGCTCAAAGTTATAAATTTAAGGGAAAAATACCCTAGCAGCCTTGTTCTTATTGCAAATAGCTCACTTTAATCCTTATTTTTCTTATCAATTTTTCCGCTTTTTTTATTGCAAACATTGCACTATAGTCCCTTTCTTATTATGCTTTTCAACATTCTGGGATGTTCTTTCCTCCACATGAAGCAGTACCTCATGGTGATGTTTACACACGTTTTCAGGAGAATAAGCATAACTTAGCAACTTCTTTTACTCATCCTGAGACAGAGACACTTAGGCACTGCTGTCTTATGAATATGTCACTGGAAGTGATGTAGGAGATTTTAGAGGTGAGACCAAGAATTGCGAGGGAAAGGAGGAATTGCTGAACAAATGTTGGAAGGGTAATCTGAGAACTATGTTCTCAACTCATATTCAATTCATCAAAAGTTCCTTACTACACAAAAACTAAGAGTATTTATGGTAACCTAATGGGCCATAAGTTCATGGCTATGAAGCATTCCACAATAAAATAACAATAAGGCAAATAGGTTAAATTAATAAACTCCATCAATACTAGTTCCTATGTCAAGAAGTGATGTTCTACATGTATTTTACCGAAATCAAATATAAGCATAAAGTAGCATTGATGCACATCTAACTGCCCTTTTCATCTCTGCAGGTGGTCTGCAGAGTTTGGAGCTCCCAAGTATGGTTATCCAGAATTACATGTTATGCTGGCTGAATACATATATTCTGAATCTCCAGAGGTGGTAGGTTTAAAGAGAAATTTTGAGGTTCAAGTATGATTTTTCTTTCTCTCCCTTTCAATGAAATGATTGTGTGTTACCAGATTTCCCATACTCAACCCTTTGAAATGTATTAGGTAACACTAACTATAAAGTTGCTAATGTTATCTTATACTCCAGTTGTACTTATAAAATAGAAAAAATGCCGCACATGTCCTTTACATTAAGCTAAAGAGGTCACTTAGTTGCATAGGAAAAAAATGTGTAATTTTGTTCTTTATTTTTGTAAAAAAGGCTAAAGGACAAAAACTATTTTTTATTTTGAATAAAATAATATTATTTTTTTAATATTTTATTTTAGTGGTAAATAAAGAAAGGATAAAAATGATTTTTTGTTATGGTATTTTATCATAATGATTATTAAAATATTGAATAAATAGTTAATTTTTTATCATTAAACTATTAAAATTTGAATGAACAATAAAATTTGTCTACTTTTACAAAATATAAGGGATTAAATGATATATTTAAAATAAGGGACTAATTGGCACAAATCTAGCAACCTTTACATAAATATAAAGTATTATTTTCGTATGTTATTATGGCTTCTAAAGGCTCATTAAATTTCCTGCCTATTGCATCATGCCAGATTGGACTTTATGTTGATAGATTAAAATTCAGTTCAAGTTCCACTGACATTTTGTATAACTAAATGCTTTCTTTTTAAGGATTCACATCTTTGGCGCACCAAGTGCTCAATAATTGCAATTTTGCTAATAATATGTAGGAACAGAAGTTTTTGCCGGGTATCCAATGCTTGTTTATTTTATTTTTTAACACGGTATATGGTGGTTGTTTGATACTTCTAATTAGAGAAAGCTACCAGTAAGCTTTATAAAACCACTACAGTTCTTAAGCTTGTTATTTTTAATAGGCTTATCTATCCATTTGGTTCCTAACTTATTTAAAATATTACAATTTAGTTCATAATATTTCAATTCATATAATTTAATCCCTAATATTTTTAAATTTGACAAATTTAATCCAAAATTTTAATATTTGTTAAATTGATTTAACGACATTATAATTATGACGAAACTTGATTTTTTAATTCATTTGGTCTACAAACTATTTCAAAAAGCATAATTTAATCCTTAATTTATAACAAAATTTATAACTTGGTCCTCAACTTTTCAATTATATTATTGTTAAATATAATACCATTAAATTAATTTGATATAAATTGAAATTTTGGACTAAATTTTTGACTAATTTTCAATTATATAGGTTAGAGATCAGATGTGTCGATAAACCTTATGGTTAATATATATGATCTTATTGTTTGTTCCACAAGCACCTATATCTCAAGCATTATCTCCAGTTTCCTAGCATAGATATGTTGGAGTTTATGATTCTCACAGTCAGTTATGTTTCTCCGAGTCTGCTCCCTGTGAATTCATATCCTTGATTAATTTGGGAGTAAATCAGACAGTTTTTATCTTGTCCCAACTGTAGCAGATATTGTTTCTATGGTTACCTTCATTTTAATGATAGAATCATTTTCTTTAATTTTTGCGAGGTGTTATTTTGTGCATTAAAACTTTGAACATTTGCTAGCCTTAATTTATTTTGTAGGTCTTGCATGTCTTTGAAACAGTTTATCACTCACCTATTCGTTGAGGTCCACCACCTTTTGCCTAGATTTACTGTTGGATTTCTTATTCCTAGTGTCGACAAAACACTAATGAGTTGCTTGTCTGTTCTGCAGGACATTGCCAGAGTATCATACCATTTTGTAAGAGGAAATGACGCACAGAAATTTGTTTCCGTTGTAGTAAATTTTATGGGGAAGGTTAACATCATTCTAGCTTATTCTTCAGAATTTATGCTGCTCGGTTTCTTGAATCAAATAATTGATTCAATTCTTGCAGCAGTCTTATCATAGATGCTTTTTTTCTACCTTTTTTTTTATGGTGCTAGTGTACCTACCACACATGATCCTTTTTTCTAGAAAGTTTGTAAGATAACAATACATGATGGTGCAGTGCTATCCAGGAGAAGATGATTTGGCCATTTCTCATGCAATCTTATTGTAAGATCACATACAAACTATAACCTTATGCAGAATTTTGGTATTTTGTTCACCATGCAACAATATGTTTATTTTATATCATACAAACGCAGCTGATATTCATAATACCATAATCAGTTAGACTGTTCTTTTTTCTTAAGTTTCTGTTCTATGTGCACATTTCTAAGCTCCTATCAATAAATACATAAGCTATCCTTCATTACTTTGAGACCTTGAACACCCTCTAAGGAAAAATAGCTAAAATAGAAAATGGAAGAGGTACCTAATGCTCCTTTCGAAATCCTTCTCCCTTTAGTATTACTGTTACATCATTACATGTTGTGCAATAAATTAATTTTTTTTCTTTAGGTATTTATCTTTAGGTAATCGGAGAGATGCTAATCAATTCTTGGATGAAATAACCAAGCAAGTTGATCAGCAACAGCTTGAATTTCCACGAACAGATTTAATGCAATTCATCATTTATCTTCTGCCAACGTAAGTTTCATCTTTACATTTTTGTTAGTAATTTTATTTTCATTTAGAGAATACAACACTCGACCAACAAATGCACATACACTTGTACTTTTTACTTCACATCCCTTAATAGTTGCCACTTTTGCAACCGGGCTTAATTTGGCAGATATTAGCTGATTAACTCTGACATCTTGTTTCATTATTATCCCTTTGGAAAATTGGACTCTAATAGTTTAAATTTTATGCAATGTGGGATTTTCCACATATTATTCAATACAGGATGCAGAGAAATTCTTTGCCTCTTTTTAACATGTTGAGAGCAATTTATAAAGCAGCTCTAGACAGAGAACCTGCATTCCATGAGGTTTGCACTTTTGCTGTTTGTCAAAATATACTTGTTAATTTAAACCTCTTTAACTAGGCCCTGTTTTATTATGTTTATTACCAAAAAAAAAACCTTTGGCTGGACGAGTGGCATCTTTTCTAAGTTCTGACTGGGCTTAGGCTACTACTGTGTTGATTATTTGTCTTTTGCATGTATATATTCTATCATAATGATCATATTTTAGTTGCTAGAAGAAACTGCGGAGAAATTCTATGATGTGCGGCGTAGAAATCCCTTGCAAGGAATATTTTGAGATGTGTTTCAGGTGATTATGCATTACCTATTCAATGAAGGAATGAAATGAGATGATGTCTTAATATCTATTTTCACCATATATGTTCCTTTAAACATGGAATGAAGGTCTGATTCTGATTTTTCTCCTCTGAAACAAAAATAAGCCTTACATGGATTCGTTTTTTGTTGTGCAGATAGCGGGATGAAATGCATTAGCAATTAAAGTTGCTTCCAAAATCCACAGATCCGGTAATGCTGCTTTTGTTCCGCTTTTTCTATGGAACTTCTTCCATTTTTATTTATTTGGATCATCATTTTAAATGTTTATCAGAATTATCTCTTCCATTTATTCCTCTCTGTTTTGAGGATAGCTATAAGCTAGCTCAACAAAGGGCTGGATTTCTTTCTCATCTCTTTTATTTTACCAAGCTATGAGTCCTACACGATTCGATAGTAGAACTCATGTTTGAAAACCAATGAAAATAGACACTTTTAATGTTTTACTGCCCCATACCCTCAAAGTCACTCTGAAAAGGTACAATGTTTACTTCAAATTCTTTTTATTTATTTATTTTATTTCCATTCTAATTAAACCAACCATAATAATCCTCAGTCCGTTATTAGCTATGGCTGTAAATACAATTAGTTATGGAATTTTGTAGAAAGAAGTTTGAAATCAATGTTTTTTATTTCAAGAGTCAGCAATTAATTGAGTAAAATTACTTAAATAAGGTATATTGCTATGACATTTTCTTATATATATATAAAAGGACATTTTAAATGTACATGCAATAGACACAATTAGAATATCAATTGTCCATTATTCTTCCCTCTCTAATCTCTCTTGTTGTAACTCTTTGCGTGTGTAGTGGAGCAGGAAAAGGACAGACAACAATGCATAGTGGAGCAGTGAAGTATGGGTGTGCAGCAGCACCCATGTTGACGCAGGGAAGCATGGGTGTGCTGCACCACCCATGTGTACAACACTACTACGCTTAGTTTTGTTTCTTTTTCTTAGTATAGATATACGATCACTTGTATAGAAATAGAGGAACAAAAAAGATGAAATAAACACAATATTTGTCATGGTATTAGAACAAAGTTATTGTTGGCCTAATGAAATGAAATGAAACAAGCTACCTGTTATGTTGATTTTTGTTATTCTCGACACTAGGTCGATCTGGTGTGTTGGTTTGGTCGATCTGGTGGTATCAGATCGAGTTTTTTTTAAATAAGCTACCTACTATGCGGTTTTTTGTTCTTGGTAAAAATGATTCTGGTCAATTAGAAGTACCTTCAAGTTCTGTTTTTGAATTTTTTGGGATAGCTTTAGGAGCAGATTTTACATGTGCTATTAGGAGAAAAAAATGGTTGTTGGTTTTGCTAGGATCTGAGTTGGCAAATTTGGGTTACTCATTGGAACCGCACCGTCCTAGCTGCTCCTCCATTCTAGTTGCTCGTTGGGGTTATCGTAATCTCTCTGCGTTCCAGTTTTAATGATGCTCGCTCGTTGAAGCCGCACTGTTCTAACTGCTCTTCCGTTCTAGTTGCTCGTGGGGTCATCGCAGTCTCTCTACGTTCCACTTCTAACGCCGCTTGCTCGTTGAAGCCGTATCATTCTAGCTGCCATTGTGGGCAATTCTCTATCCTCGGAGAAACTTGAAACGTAGCGATGAACAGCACCGTGCCATGGCTCTCACAAACCTGAAGTAAAAATCCTTTAGGCGAGAGACTCTGTTAGGTTGTAGGTTGTTTTTTTTAATCTGCATGTAAGGTCACATATTGGTATATTTGTTTATTTATTTGGATGGTGTACGGACGCTCAACAAATTGATTAATATGTGGGTAGTTGATAGATCTTATGGCAGAATCTAGAGATTTAACCACCAACTTCATATTGAACGATCTGACTACAAAAATGATCGAGCTTCTAGTTAGAGCTCAGACCGCCTCACAACCTCTGCTAATTGAAGTGTCGACTGCTCTCATTAATATCAAGTTGGGAGGATCCAACTATGCCTTATGGTCTCAAGTGGTGGAGATGTATATCTCTGGCAAGGATAAACTGGGATATATTAATGGGGATTTTCCTCAACCTGATGAAATCGACCCCTCATTCAGGAGATGGCGCAATGAAAATGCCATTGTCAAGGGATGGTTGATCAATTCGATGGACTCTTCCTTGATTGCAAACTTTATCTGATTCCCAACTGCAAAACAAGTTTGAGATTTTGCTGTTACAACCTACTTTGATGGGACAGACATGTCTCAAGTGTATAATCTTCGTCGTCAAGTTACTCGGATGAAACAGACGGGTGAATCCATTGAAAAATACTACAATGACCTTCAAGGGTTTTGACGAGAAATTGATTTTCGTCGTCCTAATCCAATGGAGTGTGCGATTAATATACAAAAATACAACTCCATCGTACATGAAGATCGAGTTTATACCTTCCTCGATGGACTTGATGACAGACTAGATAAGACTCGAAGTGATATGCTTCAAATCAAACCATTCCCTACGGTGGAACAAGCCTATGGCTTTGTCCTTAGGAAAGAGGTCAGGCAGACCGTAATGATCACGGGTGCAGATACGACTCCCGCATCAGTTATGGCTTTTAAAGGGACCAAGGGATACTATAATCCGATGCCACAAAAACCAGGAACTCTTGTTTTGGGTAGCAAGAAATCCATGGGAAATCCACCTTCTATTGACATAAAATGTGGCCATTGCGGAAACTCCAAACACACTCGTGAAAACTGTTTCAAACTACATGAGTATCCAGAGTGGTGGAATGATCTTCAAGCACGGAAGAAACGGGAAACCACTGGCAGAGCTGTTGTGGCTACCAATAATGCATCACTATCCCTTATTCTTTAGGCTAAATCTTTACAAGATCCAGGTATTTCAAGTAAAGCATTTCACATATCTACTCGTTGTGATAATGAGGATTGGATTCTAGACTCTGGAGCTACAGATCATATGACATTTGACCTAAAAGATCTCTCCAATACAACCCAGCTGAGACGGAGCCGTGTTGCCAATGGGGTCACTTATCCAGTTACAGGGGATGAAACAGCGACTTTATATCCTTCATTATCATTATCTAATACATTACTTGTACCCTCTCTTTCAAACAGACTAATGTATGTAAGTCAAGTTACTTCAGATCTTAACTATGTGTTATTGATGTATTCTACATTTTGTCTTCTACATGATATTCTCACCAAGGAGATCATTGGGCATTCATCATTTGGGTATTTAAAGCATTTACTACCTAGTTTATTTTCAAATGTTACACACTCACATTTCAAATGTGATACTTGTATCTTGTTATAGGGCATCTTATCCTATGAGCATGCATAAAAGTGTGATTCATTTTGCTTTAGTACATTCTGATGTTTGTGGACCTTCCTCGGTCACTACGTCGTTGGGTCATCGTTGGTTTATAATTTTTGTTGATGATTGTACACAAATGACATGGCTTTACCTTTTCAAACATAAAGATGAAGTATTTTCTATGTTTCACTTGTTTTACACCATGATTCAGACATAATTTTCTAAAAAAATCAAGATCCTTAGGTCTGATAATGGGGGGGAGTATGTTAATCAACAATTTTGAACATACTTAGACAACTATGGTATTCTCCATGAAACCTCATGTTCACAAACTTCACAACAGAATGGGACTATAGAGAGGAAGAATAGGCATATTTTAGAAACTGTTTGGGTCTTACTAATCAGTGCATATATACCTAGTAGATACTGGTGTGATGTTGTTACTACAGTTGTGTATCTACTGAACTGTATGCCCACAAAACCTTACAATTTCAGACTCCATTACAGGTGCTATCTGATCATATTCTCTTGCCTACTATTTTGATGCTTTCGCCCCAAATTTTTGGATGTGTTGTTTTTGTCCACCTCTATAAAAATTAACGAACTAAGTTGGATCCATATGTTGTTCAATGTGTATTCTTGGGGTATGATGTACAAAAAAAGGGATACTGATGCTACGATCTTATTACTAAAAGAACCTACATTACCATGGATGTCATTTTTCTAGAATTTGAATGGTTTTCCCATCACCAGTATCCAATTACCCTCTTCAGAGGGAAAATTATGGTGAAGAACGAAATTGGCTTGATGTTGAAGTATTAAACAATAGTAACAATCCAACATACTTGGATAATGCCAACAATATGGATGATACAGTACCTAGACCTGAACTTGAACTTCTAAGAACTGAATTTGAACTAGTGACTGAATCTCTAGAAGATGCAGCGGTTGATGCACATCTCCACTCTCTAGTACCCAATGATCATCCTACTGAGAATACTCCTGAGCTAAGCCATCCTATCACACATTTACAAACTAATGCTATAGATACACCTGTTGGTTATGTTCTACCTTTCAGGCATTGAGGTAACACGATCAAAACAAGGCATATTTCTTTTCCAAAGGAAATATACTCTAGACCTACTAGCAGAAGCAGGATTACTAGATTGTAAACCTGTCGATTTCCAATGGTCTAAAATCATAAACTTGGAGAATATGTGGACCAAGTACCAACAGATAAACAGAGATATCAACGGTTAGTGGGTAAACTCATATATTTATCTCATACTCGACTTGGTATTGCTTATGCTGTGAGTGTCTTGAGTCAGTTCATGCATTGCCCAAGTGAATACCATATGGATGTCGCCATGCGAATACTTCAGTATTTAAAATCCTCCCCTGAGAAAGGACTTATGTTTTCAAAGAATGGTCAATTGGAAGTCGCTGGATATACAGATTCGGATTGGGCAGGGAATATCAAGGATAGAAAATCTACTACTGGGTACTTTACTTTTGTGGGGAGCAATCTTGTTACATGGAGGAGTAAGAAGCAAAAGGTAGTTACCTTATCTGGTGTTGAAGCTGAATTTCGAGGAATGGTCATGAGAATATTTGAGCTTCTTTGGTTGAAAAAACTTCTAACAGGGATTGGTGTTGCTCCTAACTCTGAAATGAACTTATTTTGTGATAACAAGGCATCCATTGTCATTTCCTACAATCCAGTTCAACATGATCGCACAAAGCACGTCGAAGTGGATCAGAACTTTATGAAACAGAATCTTGAAGAAAAAATTATTCAACTTTTATTTGTTAAATCAGAAGATCAATTGGTTGATATATTCACAAAATCTATGTCAAAAAATTATTCAACTTTTATTTGTTAAATCAGAAGATAAATTGGTTGATATACTCATAAAATCTGTGTCTGCAAAGAACTTCTATAACTCACTTGACAAGTTGGACATAAGAGACATATATGCACCAACTTGAGGGAGAGTGTTGACGTGTGTAGTGGAGCAAGGAAAGGGCAGACAACAATGGGTAGTAGAGCAGTGAAGTATGGGTGTGCAGCAGCACCCATGTTGGCGTAGGAAAGCATGGGTGTATTGCAGCACCCATATGTGCAGCACTGTTAGGCTTAGTTTTGTTTCTTTTTCTTAGTATAGATATACGATCACTTGTACAGAGGAATAAAAAAGATGAAATAAACACAATATTTGTCAGTATCTATATTTTATAACTCGATCTAGTATCCTATATTGGTTTTGATTTTGGGTTAATTATATTTTCATGACTTCATTACGTTGGTTTGTTTTAAACATATACGTAGTGTTTATGAAGTTACAACTTACAAATATATTCATAACGTATTTAAAATTTTAGAATTAGTATTAAATATACTTATAATTTTAGAATTTTAAATATGTTATAGTTACGAAACTTTAAAAATATTATGGATATATTTATTATAACAAAGTTACTACGTTTTGCGTTTAAAATATAATTAATCTTTTTGATTTTTCAAAAGAATAGAAGTAAGCATTATTTGAATTTTATTATCATCCTCTTATTATTATCAATAATACTCCATGGCTTTTTCCTTCATCATTTCAATTTCATCTTACAAATCATCAAACGACAGTCATTTACAGTTTGGTTGGAAATAAAAAGAATGAAAACGTACGCTTACAGAGTTACAGTGTTCTACTTTCCTTCAAATTTACTTTAAATGCTTGTTGGTACATTCAGTAGGAAGAACAATATCAAATTTCACTAATCTAATTTTCATTTTCTTGAAAGTCTTTTAGCCATAGAAAAAGAAAAAAGGAAAAGGTAAATACTGCTCCTTGATGTTTGATGTTTGATGTAAAACCCACCAGCAAACCGCAGAAGCTCATATACGTTTTACTTTTTTTCTTTTTCTTCAAATAATCCTATACTCTTCAAATTACTTCCTGTAATAATGGTTGCGAAACCAAACTTTTTGGATTGTGATAGTTTTTGTTGACTCTTGATTTTATAATTTGATTAAATGTAAAAGCTCCTCCACCTTTAAAAAGCTTGATATAATATTGTAATTGTTCAATAAAAAGTTCATTTTCTTCTTTATATATGATCTGATTCTGATATGTTTTCATGTTCATTATTATGTATAGAAAAGCATGTTATTTTTTTTTTCTTTTTTTAATCAATACAATTTACTTAATAACTGATTAATTAAATTAAAGTATATAGAGAGGAAGTTCAAAAAGAATATGGGTATTACTTTTCTACTAAGTTATACGGAATCGTGATATAGATGATTTTTATGATAATTTAATATATTTTTATTTTATTGATTTAATCGTTGTTATAATTTTCGTTTAAATGAATAAAATGTTAATTAATAATGTTTTTATTAAAAAAAAGTTACTTCTAACAAAAATAATTTAAAACTTTAAAAATATCAAAACTCTTTATATTAGAAAAATCATATAAATGTATTTTTTATATGTGTCAATATTAATTTAAAAAAATATAAAAAAATGGTTAGTTTCTTTTTGAAGATAATTTTAATAAATGTTATGATATAAAAAAAAAGACTCTAAACGTATAAATTTATATATGATTTAGCATTATTTTAATATAATTACCGTGTTGCTTACTTTGAAAGTTACTATTATTTATGTCCTTTTGGAGGGGCCAGGTTGAAGATATTTGGGGTAATGATAGGATAGCTAGATATGATGAGTTGATGCAAAATTAATGTACTTGACACCATGGGAAGCAAACTATAAGAATCTAAATTAATTATTATTATTATTATTATTATTATTGCATTATCAAATAAATGCTATAACAATTGGTTGAATTAATTTTTGAATAAGGTGACCCACTTGGAGCCTTTTTCCAATAGAGCTATGGATCGCTAAATATATATATATTCTTGTCTCCAATGTTGTTACCAAGACACCCATCTCTTTTTCCCTTATATCCCCTACCTATCATTTCTCTTGTCCCCTTTTAAATTAAAATTTATATTTTTTACAAGGTAATTTAGCTTCGTTATTTTTAATTTTAATGTTTTAATATCTTAATTTTGAAAAAAAAAATACACTCTTTAATCTTAAAATTTTAAAACTAAAGGTATTTTAATTTTTCATAAACATCACTTAAAACTTAAATCATATGATTAAAAAAATTATTAATAAAATGTCATCAAAAATAAAGTTGCTAGGAGTAAAAGTTTAATTGCAGTTTATTTATTATAAAACATAATGTTAAAAATAATTATTATTTTTTTTTACTGAATATTGCAAATATGGAGACTTATAATATTTAAAATTAAAACAATATATTTATTTTTATAATTAAATTAATTTTTACCTAGAATATATATAATTTATATACATTTTATTTAAACGAATTTAGGTCATATGCTATGAAGAAATTATAAGTTATTATTTTTTAAAGTGAATTCTACTATTTACACCTTATCCGTTCTTGAATTCAAATATTTTTTATGTTTTTTCGATAATATTAATTATTAATTTCACTTTTTTTTTACTTAAGATTCTTTTAATTAAGTGGCTGTTTGTCATATGCCATTAATTATCAAAATCTGTCATGTATCATAAAGGAAAATTTTAAATTTAAACATATAATTTCTAAATTTTTAAAATGTATATTTTATTTTTAAAATTTGAAAATTTAATATTTAAATCTATAAACTTTTAAATCTTTATATCTAATCCTAAAAATTTTAAAATTTTATATATATAATTGAAGATTTATATGTTAATATTTTAAAATATATATTAACTTAACTATTAAAAATTAAAATTTTAAGAATTTAAAAATAAAATTATAATATTTAAAAATTTATATGTAAATTTACGTGTAAATTAAATTAAAATTTTACTAGTAACGGAAATAATAACGGAAATAATAACGAGGAACCCGTGTGTGAAAGCCCATAAAACCAAGTCTAACAAAGCAGCGACATGTGGACCTTCACCGTTGAAATTTTAGTGTAAAAATATGGAGTAAAGTTTGTCATATTTCCTCTAAGTCCACCACTATTACTAACATGGGTCCGGACTTATATGCTCATATTTCATGATTATCTTTTTTACATAATTATTAATTAAAATAATAAAAAATTTAATTTATAATTAACTATTTTATACTATAATTTATAATAAATAGATTTTTTTTTCATTAACCTAAGATTAACAATTAACACAACTAATTTTATTATTTTCATAATATATGTAAAAGAAATATTTATTTTATTTTTATAATTAATTATTTATATATTATTATCATTATTGTTTTCTAATTATCATTAAATTAAATAATTGTGATAATAACAAATGGTAATAAGAAAAAAAAATTGTTTATTAATCTTAAATAAGCTTGATATGTTATACAGTCTAATTAAAAGAAGAAGAAAAAGAGAGTAAAAGATCAGTAACATATAATATTTTTTTTCCCACATTTTTGTTCTACGGATTAATGCAATATTACACCCTTTGTCGCCATCACTAGTCGTACACTCGTACCAGCACGAGTAAATCACTATATCCAGACCAATTTAATTTTCATATATTATCAAAATTAAACATTTTTTTAAGTCTGATTAAAAATTGTTTAAGCATATGTAGTCGGGCTAGATATATTAAATAAATTTAAATTTAAATACATACATACATACATTTATATATATATATATGTTAGACTTTTCTTAAAAAATAAGTAATTTTTATATCTTTAAACAGTAAATAAATTTTTTTATCATCTAATTTTACGGTTATTATAAAAGTATTATCGAATTTTTATTTATTACTATTATGTCATTAAATTTTAATATATTATAAAAATATCATCAAATTTTTAAAAAAATATAAAAAATAATATCTTAAAACTTATAGTAACAAAAATAACACTAATCGTATTGATCGAGATTTAATTGAATAGAATTTAACATTAAATATATCTAAATAATTTTAATTTAATTTGAACATCATCTAATTAAATTACGTTCAAAATGAAATAATATATAAGAATTATTTTAATAATAAAAATATATAACGTGAACACAAAGGGTATAGTTTTTATAGTTACAAGTTTTTAGAATTATATTTTTCTTATTTTTTCAAATCTATTTATTCTATTTTAAATTTTTAACGAAAATACATTTTAGATTTATACCTACGAGGTGAAGTAATATATACAAGTATGATACCTTTAAAAAAATATTCCATAAGTTTATTTTGTAAATTTAATAGATTTATGTTATATTGTGAAGTCTGTTTTCTTTACAAAATAAACTTTTATAATTTTTGTTATAAAGATAACAAATTTATACCATCATACTTAATAAATAAGACATTAAAATATATTTTTATTAAAGATAAATATTTTTTTCATTAATTAATTTATTATATATATAAATTTATGTGCATATATTTGCTTGAAATAAAGTAATTAGTGCCATAACAAGAGGCAACCGCTTTTAAACACAAAACAAAATGAAAACGTGATCTCGTTTGTTTTCGTTAAATCAATTTTTTTTTTTTTGGTAAGTCTTAAGTAACACTCCACTTAGTTGTCCCAGCCAATCAAGGTTTTATGAATTGGTATTAGCATCAGCTGCTTGCCTGTGCTATTAATTAGGGTTTGCATGTTGCAAATTAATATTTTTTGAATTTTGTTAAGGATATGAGTTTCTTTCCAAAAAAAAAACGGTAATTTTTACTGTGCTTGGTCATGGATGTAAAGTTTTGGAGGCAAATATTACAGTTGATTATGACCATTAGTTGAAAGCCAACGAAAGTTTTCAGAGATTGATGCATATTTCGAAAGAGTTTTAATAATTTTGCATATGGAAGTCTTTTAATATTTGTGGGATCCACGAGTGTAAATATATATATAAAAAAATGATATGCATGTTCAATTTAAAATACAATAACATGATTGGTATTATTATTAAATATAATTAAATTTATTAAATTATGGTAAATAAAAAACTGTTACATACTATAATATATTTTTAATATATAATATCTCTTTGTAAAAAAACATTATTTTTTTAGGAGTGATGCTAGGTACCATAACTTAACGAGTAGTAACTCTATCATTCTTTAAGTATAAGATTGTAATTAAATAAAGTATTCATTCGGTTAAATGTGGTCCAAAACCAATATAGCCCAAAGCCCAAATAGTTAATTAAACCCTTACCCTATTTCCCTTACTATATATATAATTTCCTGCGTGAATACTTGTAGCTACTAGAGTTTTTGCAGCTGACCGAAAGAAATCTGCGATTCAGAAGAGAAAAGCTATAGAGTTGTAGCAACAAAACTTCAACAGAGCAGAGAAAAGAAAAGCTGGAGAAGAGATATAGCAAAACAATTTGGGAAGAAGAAGAAGCTATTTTTCTTCCATAGTTTCATGTCTTCTTCTTTAATTATATTCCATCTCATTTGTACGGTAATATTTGATTTAATAGCAAGTTTGTTAATTTATCTTGCTATATATATTACCAGTAAATTAGAGGGGATATTTTGTGGATTGATTTTAGATTTTAGTATAATTTGTGAAGCTCTCTGGAAATTGGTGTTTGTATCTCCATAATGATTATTAGTGGATTTTTCCTCGGTGTGCCGTCGTCAGTGGAGTAGACTTTTCACATTGAAAAGTTGAACCACTTAAATCATTGTGTGCCATTTAATTTCTTACTGCTTATTTATTTTGCTGTTACCCATAATTATTAATTTGTGCAACCAAAATTGGACCTGATATTCGCTTCCACAAGAGCCAATTCGTAACACATTCTATATACACTAATCATTAAATATATCACATATTCCAATAACATATATTTCATAATTATTTAAAAAAAAGCAAGATAGAGTGATATGTACACAGAAATGGATCAGAATATGATTATCAAAATTTATTGTGTGAAGTCAACTATTGGTTTTAAACATGGTTAATGAGACGCATTTGATTGAACACGCGATATTTTCAATCTTGTAAAGAACAATGAATATTTTACACTAAAATCTTAGAGGGTATCGAAACCTTCTAATTATAAGGGTTTTTAAAAAACCTTGGTTATTTAAGTTCCCATAAGAGTAGTTCTGATGAAAATATGCTTAGAAAAAGACAATGGTGATAGAATAAAAAATAAGGTTTTTCTAATAGTATTTTTGAAGTATTTCGTAGAGGTTTGTTCGGTGGTTTATTATTATTATGGAAGAGTGAGGTAGATATCAATATAAGATTTTTCTCTCCTCATCATAGTGAATGTATATTAAGATGTGATGCTTTAGAGACTTTTAAGTTCATTGGATTTTATGAAAATCTTAACAAAACTTGAGTTTTGAGTCTTGGAATCTTTTGAAAAGATTGCTAATGGTAATTATCGCGGCTATTAATAGGAGACTTCAATGAGATAACTGTCAAACATGAACAATATGGAGTGGATCTTAGACCTAGATGGTAGATAGATGATTTTAAAGAGGTGATCGACCATTGCGGCCTAATCGATTACAGTTTGCATGGTTTTAAATTCACTTGGAGTATTAGAAAAGTTTCAGGTGTTATTATTAAGGTTAGACTAGATAGAGCCTTTATCAACTAGTTATGGGGTAATAATTTTTGTATTAATAAAGTTAAGCAACAAAATATCTCTATGTCTGATCATTTTGCTATTATCTTTCCATTGTAAAAATTGTGCATAGGAAAGGTGAAAGGAAAAAAGAAAATAACCTTTTGTTTTGAAGAGTTTTGGATTAAAATGAATGGTTATGAATAGATAATTAGAAACATTTGAGATTTACCATTTAGAGGTGTCTATGCTTTTGAGAGGGTTACTAATAAAATATAAAAATGTTCCTTTGATGTGAAGGATTGAAATTGAAACACAATAGGTCATGCTCAAAGAAGATTAACTAATCTTGAGGATAGGCAAAAGGAAGCTTTTGATTCAAGTAAAGTTTATGGCTTAGAAAAGGGATATTAATTTGTTACTAGAGCTTAATGAAATTATGTGGCGCTAGAGATCCATGCAACTTTGACTTAAATATGTGGATCAAAACTCGTGTTTTTTCTTCTTCATACGAATGCCAATCTTAGACAAAAGAGGAACAATGTTTCTAGTTTGCTTGATGATCAATCCAACTAGAACAACTCTGTGAAAGGTATCCAATTTATTTTTTAGTAATTTTATTCAAATTTATTTACAAGTGAAAGAGTTGTAGACCTAGAGATTTTTAAGGTTTGTATCGAACATCAAGTTTCTAATAATCATAATTTTCTATTATTAATACCTTTTGGTAAGGTGAAGATTGAGTTTGCTTTGAAGCATATGTTTCTGGTTAAGGCACATAGCCTATCTTTTGATTCTTTTTTATCAAAAAAATTGGCCAATTATTGGGGATGGTACCATAAGTGCTATTTTAGGTGTCCTAAATAAGGGTGAAGAACTTTGAAACTTTAATTATATTTGCATTTCTTTGATTACAAGGTTGATGCACCCATTAAGGTTCATATATTTAGACCTATAAGCTTATACAATGTATATTTTTAAATAAGTGATAATTTATACAAATTATAATCATTATTTTCTCTACATTTATGCTTCTTTTATTATTCACATGTATTAAAATTATTTATTTTATATTTTATGAGAAAATGAGTTTTTATAATATTTGGGATTATTTAATGAATTTTATTGAACAAGTCGTTGTACTTAAAATGAAAAAACGAATATATATAGCATTATAGATATATTTAGAAGAGACACAAATTTACTTAGCAAAAAAGCTCCTAAGATGAGACCCTTTTGAAGAGTCGCAACCCACGTTATGTTTCCCCGTAGCATTGTTTCCACCATATACGTTCCAAACGATATGTCATTTGGGCCAATCTTTAATTCCATCAAATAGGCACCTCGTTTGGCCAAAAGTCCCTTTTTCACACCTATTTTAGAATCTTGACATGTGGTACAATTTGGTGCTTCCATTAGATTCCATTTGACATTCTATACTTAATATGACTATAAAATCTAAAATAGAACTCCTATAAATACCCATAAAATTTCATTTTAAGGAGATTAATGATAGGAATTCAAAAAAATTAGATAGAAAAATTAAAAAATAATTCTATGCAACACATTGAAGAATATTTGAAAAAATAATCAAGAACAAGTTTAGAGATTAGTTTATTAGTTTCACTTTCTTATCAAAATAAATAAATTCTTTTATCTTATTTCTCTTTGTGTTATAAATTATTTAGTTATCTTATTATATACATTAAATTTAATATCTAACTAAATAATTTATCGTGATTATGGATAATTTTAAGTCCTAAATTATGATTTCATATATATGAATTATGTTATGATATGAATAAAGTTTCAACTATTAATTTTGTTATGTATTTAATTTCATACTTAAATGTCAAAGATGTTAATTCTTGAACTAGATATACAATTAATTTGATATTTAGTTATTTTTATCGTTAGATTATGAAGTTTGTACTAAATTGCTAATAAATTTAAGATTTAAAAACAGAATAGATCGTAACATAATAAATTTAATTTTAATCTAGTAGGAAAAAAATCCTATAATCAAATGTTTCTCTTATTAATTTAAAATTTTGTACTTTTCATTATGTTCTTATTCCTAAATGTTATTTTATATTTTTGTAAAAATATTTAAAAATCTCTTATTTATTTTATTTGTGATATTTAGAATTTGATTTTTTAAACTAGTAATTAATAAATAAATTTTCTCAATCATATGTAAATAATGACATTTACTTGTAATTATACTTATAACAACATAATTTTAAAAAGTGTAAAAATAAGATTAAATATTTGATTATATAATTTAAACATCGTAAAAATTTTGGCACATATGTCAATGATCAAACCCGAGATACCCGCGTGACAAGCGAGAATACTTACCAATATACTTGTTTGCTTGATGATCAATCCAACTAGATGAGCTCTGTGAAAGGTATCCAATTTATTTTTCAAAAATTTTATTCAAATTTATTTACAAGTGAAAGAGTTGTAGACCTAAAGATTTTTGAGGGTTGTATTGAACATCGAGTTTCTAATAATCATAATTTCCTATTGTTAATACATTTTGCTAAGGTGGATATTGAGTTTTCTTTGAAACAAATACATCTCGTAAAGGCACCTAGGCCAGATGGGATGGTAGTTTTTTTTATCAAAATGTTTGGCCAATTATTAGGGATGATGTCACAATGCTATTTAAGTGTTCTAAATAAAAGTTAAGAACTTTGGAACGTTAATTATACTTGCATTTCTTTGATTCCCAAGGTTGATGTGCCTACTAAGGTTTATGAATTTAGACTTATAAGCTTATGCAATATGTTTTATAAAATAGTTGCTAAGTGTATCACTAATATGTTGCAGAATATGTTGCCTCAAGTAACTTCTATGAGCTAAAGTGTGTTTGTTCTTGTAAGACTCATTTTTTACAACTTCATGATTGCTTTTGAGACTCTTTATTCCATTAAAAGAGTTCTTAAGGGTAAGAAAGGAAAAACGACCATCAAATTAGATATATGAAGGCATATAACCATGTTGAATAGAAATTTATGTAGTTCATAGTTGGGTGAAACTTATAATGAACTATGGTGCCTTAATTTCATACTCACTTATCATTAACAACGTGAAAACTTGACCTCTTTAGACCAACTAGAGATTTAAGATAGATTTAAGATAAGGGGATCCAATTTCTCTTTATCTCTTCATTATAGTAGTTGAAGGTCTTTATGGAATTCTATGATGAGCTAAAAGAATGAATTTAATCAGGGGTTAGAATAGCCAAAAGTTATCCTAGAATCTCTCATATATTATTTCTAGATGATAGTTTTATCTTCTTGGAGCTTAATGAGATGGGAAGTAGAAATTTGAAATTGATTCTTAAGCAATATGAGATTGCCTCAAAAAAATAATTAATTTAACAAAATCAATTATATTCTTCAATATCAATACTAATTAATCTTTGAACTTATAAGCCCAAAATATACTTTGTATTCCTACTGTTAACTCACCATATACTGGATGGCTTAGGATAAGTTCTGTAAACTCAAGGCTTTGGGAGATATTGGTTTTAGGAATATATTTTCTTTCGACCAAGCCTTAGTCTCTATGGTCTTGTAAAGCAAGTATTTTCATAACTTATATTTCCTCCTTGCAAAGGTACCTAATTTTTCTTCTTATTTGTGGAGAAGTGTTGCTTGGGAAGAGATTTATGTGTGAAATTTTGATGTAGAGAGTTGGTAATGAAGGAGTATCCAACTTTGTGGAGATGGTTGGCTTCCCGACTCTCATACTCATAAAGTCACCTACTCAAAGAGTTTAGGGACTAACACTTTGGTGTCTGCACTTATTGATAATGTTGGTCTCTAGTGAGAATTTTATCAGGGAAAATTTCTTCTCTTTGGATGTTAAGGTTATTAAAAGTACTTTTCTTTATGGACCTCATTATATTAATAGGTTGATTTGGAACAAATGTGATAATAGGTATTTTCAATTAAGAATGCATATTGCATAATTAAAGAACAATGATATGTATGTATTAAAGGTGATTATGGAGTCACCCGAGGCTCCTTATCAAAACAATTTTGATGGAGAAAGATTTGGTGTTTAAATGTCTCTGACAAGATAATTGTTTATTTGAAGAACCTGTTATAATATTTTGCCTATGAAGGTCAATTTGTTTCATAAGAAAATTGTTAGTGGTCCCTAGTGTATTCTTTGTAATGGATGTGGTGATAGCATCACTCGTACACTTTAAGAATGCAAGGATGTTAGGAGGTATAGGAACTGTTTATTTTAATGTCATTACTCCTTAAATAGAATTGCATGTTGTTTGTAGACATGTGAAATTATATTAAGTAAACTTGTACTGATTTTAAGCTTAACCAATTTAATTATATTTAGTTGGTCGATTTGACATTGTAGAACTCAAAAAACTCATGGAAATAATGGTAGAAATGCAAAGATGACTCTTACGTGGATCAAGATGATGCATGAGAAATTTTCCAAAAATTTGAGTAAGCTTTCACATGTTGCCTCTACTGAGACTATGGATCGTGTTACTAAATGGTAAACTCCCGTATGCGATTTTAAAAAAATTAATAATGATGCAAGGTTAAATAGTAAATATGAAATAATTAGCATGAGTTTGATGGTAAGAGATGAGAACATAAAAATAAATTTTATTGCTACAAGCCTCAAGATAGAGGTATGTTCTGCCTTACGTATTAAGTTACAAGTGTTGTTATAATCTATCAACATTGCTTGTACTTTTGGATGAAAATAATATATATATATTTAGAGAAGATCGAGATAGCTCCAAACGACTTTCACGGCATTCCCACGTTGAATGGTCCCAATTTTTCCAACTACAGGAAAACAATGTCATGTTTGGGTCTTAAAAATGAAAAAAAAAATCATAAAGAATTGTTTATAAAAAGAAAACCTTACTTACCGTATGCATATTTTATTAATATAAATTAATTTCGTTTTTATTCTTATATTTTATTGCATGTTCATGTCTACGAAAGATTCTCTTTATTTATATTTTTGCTTGAACATTGGGTCAAGCATGTATTACAGTATTAGCTAATACTCAAAATTTGAAGTAAGATAGCGAGCGAACTATGGATACCTAGGAATCATAGATAACGAAAAATGTATAAATGAAACTTTCAAATTATTACTCAACTTTTTCTTTTAACATTTTAAATAGTTATGATTTATAAATAAGATAAAAGAAATTTACGAAAGACATAATGATCTGTACATTAATTCGAAGAGAGGTTCTATGAAATAAACATGTCTATAAAGATATAAATTACCAGCATTTAAATAGAAAGATCTTATGAAACTTTACTGTTTTCCGAGATCATATCTGTTTTAGGGCTTTCATGCTCAGCTTAAAAAAATTAGCTAATATATATACACTAGAATTCCACAACCATTGCCTACGGTTTTATAATCTAGTTGATAAAAATACTGTGTTTTTGGTTAAATCTTGAATGTGCTGTTTAGTTAAGATTAGGCACCAAGCAAACATGCATTCAATATTTTGACGTATAATCTTGGGTAAATTGTGGGCACCATAGTAATAAGACAATATACACTGGACTCAATTGGTGCACTTAAATGCAATAACTATTTTTATGGGTCTAGAATTGGTTCTTTTCCTATTAATTTTTATTTAATTTTAAATTTCAGCATTTAAAATATATTTAATGGCACATATCAATCTATATTGTTAAAAAAATTATTCTAAATAAAAAAAATCATAGATTGATAAATATCAGTAGAAAACAAAATTAATAAAGGATCTACTCTCGTTTTTTTTAATATATTAATAACTTATTTTTAATAAGTGACACTACTACAAACAAAGTGCAAATCTTCAAAAAAATTATTTTTTATTTTTAAAATTATTTATATTAAAACTTGATTTTTTAAATACAATGAAAAAAATAGCTACTTCACATAAGTGCAATGATGGATTTAAATCAAGTAGATAAAGATTAAAAGCTAAAAGATGTAGATGAATTTGTGATTTTGTGGATTTAACTTAGATACATAGAATGTCATAAATTTGAGTATATTTTGGATATATTCTTAGTATAATTATTAAAAGATAGTTAACTAGTTTAATAATAAAGAGAAATTTATTTATTATAAGTTTTTTATAAATTATAAATAATATATTATAATATTATCCATAAATATAATCAAATTAATATATTTATATCTACTAAAAATATATTTTACTATTAATATCTAAATTATGTACTTTGAAGATTTAAAGATATAAACTCTGATCCAGATGTCATTTATTAATTGTAAAACGTATTACATCTTCGGTAAGTACAAGGATAATCGGTCTAAGTCACGGTTTTACGTTCTCCTAAGTCCACGGAGCAAAAGAGTTGGCATGTAAGTGAATCGTAGATAATTGTCATATCTTATCACATTTAGGTATATTGAAAATTATTTTAATAAATTTATATTTATTATAATTAATTATATTCTTTCATTCTTTCTTAATTTTAATTACCTAATTATACCTATTTAAAATAAATAAAATTACATCATATATTACCATATTATTATCTACTTATTAAAAAAATAAATGTAAGAATATGATACGAACGCAAGAAATTTATTGATTATGTTTAGGGATGAATCTATTTGGAAGTATAAAACAGTATATAATCTACCTACAAATTAAATATTTATAAAATTATAAATAATTACATACATAAAACAAATTTATCTTAATTTTAAATTTTAAGTTTTTAACAAATAATAATTTAAAAAATGAATAATTTTAAAATATTTTTATTAAAATTATATATATATATATATATATATATATAACATATTTTTTTAATTAAAAAGTAACAAATATTATTTTTAACAATGAATATAATGCCTATACTCTATATAAATCATAAATCCACCATTAATGGTTCACTAATGAGATATTTTATCTCAATTGATACTTCTAAGTATCAATTTTTAAAAAATAAAAAACAAATCTAAAATCAATAAATTTAAAAAATTAATCCAACACAAACCAATACTTGTTGATTTGGCTTGGTTCGGTTCAAGAAGTTTTAAGAACCAAAAAAATTCATGTTTACTATTAAATTTTGTTTATTAATCTTTTTAAATTATTGTATTATAATTTCTAATTTTTAAATATTAATTTCATTTTAATTCAATTTATATTTCAATCACTTATATAATTTTTTAAAGTTTAAAAATTAAAATATATTTCTAAATACTTTAGAGAAAAAAGAAGATTGACAGATAATATATTTTTTTATCAGTCATAAAATGTAAAAAAAAATTAAAAATAAGTCAAATAGATAATAAAGAGTCGTAACAACTTACTTGATAAAATTTACTAATTCTCGTATCTAAGTCATCCCAAATGATGTTCATGCAATGTAAATTAATCTCTTACTTATACTAAAGATGTAATTACAATGGATAAATCTTATAGAATTAGTGTTTCATGTGGGAAAAAATCAAAAATACTCCTAAGGTTTTCAATATTTTTAGAAATATCCTTAACGTTTACAAAAAAAGTTACAATACCTTTTAGATTTAAGATATCTTCAAAAATGCTCTTATTATTTAATAGAATCATCAAAAACCCATGAAAAATCACATCAATAACTGAAAAAATCTTTTCTACCCCTACCTATATAGTTTTTTGAATGTTACCGTTGAGAATATTATCGCAAATACCCTTGAGGTTTTGCTTTTTTTCAAAAATATCTCAACTATTATAAATAGATTAACTTTATCAAAAATACTCCTACTATAATATTTAATTTAACTTCATCAAAAATACCCATACTATAATAATTAATTTGACTTCATCAAAAATACTTCTATTACAATATTTAATTTATCTTCATCAACAATACATCTACTTCTTAATAACATGATATAAATATTTTTCAAAAATACCCTTACTCAATAACCTGCTATGAATAATCATGAAAAACATCCTTGATCAATAATAAGCTATAAATATTCATCAAAAATACCCCTAACCTGCTCAATAATAGTATATTATTCAATACATATCATACATATACATTCACAGTCTATATTACAAATCATACATCCATATCCAATTCTCATTTTCATACCATATCAACCTACTCAAGGTGATATTCACATATTACGTTCACATCTACATCTATATTCACATTTCATACTAACCCGCTTAATAACAGTTTACATCCACATTCACAGTCTATATTACAATCTAAATTCTTACAAGAAAGGACACCATAAATGAGTTTAAATGCACAAAAAGCTACAAAGTTCATGTCATGTCCCCCAAAACCTGGTGTGTACATGAACTTTGAGTTACAAAAGATTTTCTTCCAAATGATATTCAATATCTCATTTACTTACATATTTTAAAATAAAAATTAAAGAACAAATCAAAGTCTCATTTTAGAAGGCTCACTTTAACTTGTTGATTCTCTCATCTTCTGCTTCTTGTTGATTGTATTACCACTATCTATCACCTAATTTATGAACAATAAATTAATTTATGGTATAAAAAGTAATGCATAATGAATATGTTATACAATACATTACCTGAGTTTGATTAGTTCTTTTGTTTTGCTTTTTCTTGATCACCTTCTTTGAAATTATTTCCTACAAACAATTTAAAGTTAAATATAATCAACCAAATATATTTGATAAATGAATAGTTATAATTTTACCTAAGTTTCAATAGTTGTATTCTTTAACTTTTTCCTACATGTCCTCTGATTATGACCAAATTGATTGCAATACCCACATTTCAATCCTTACAACCTCTTGTGTTTCTCTGGTTCAGTAGCTTTCCTATGTCTATCATTTGGTGGTCTTCCTTTCTTTGGTTTATAAATTGGTGGAAGTATTTGTTGCTCACCAAGCATCACAACCCACTCCTTTCAGATGGAACAGGGTGAATCAAAGAGAAATATGTCTTCAAATACGAAGCCTTTGTAAAATATGGATGTACATAGTCTGCAATCTTATACCTTATATCCATAATACAAGTAATACCATGTTTACAAGGTAAGCCACTCAATTTCCACCCATAACAACTACATGTCTACTTATTTAAATTAACTAACATGTTGCAACCATCCAATACTTCAAATATTCCATCTCCAGCATACAAGACCTTTAAAACTCTTCATTTCTCTTATCTTTGAAGAATGTATTTCATTACATTTGGTGGAAAAGGAGTAATTTATTTCAAAGCCTCTTCATTCCTTTTCACTATTAGCATCATCAACTTTCTTCTAACCTCTTCAAATAAATTCACAATAGCTCTAGACCTCACTCTTTTCAACCAATTGTTAAAACTTTCAGTCATGTGTATTGGTCACATGCTCAACCTTTATATCACTATCAAAAACATGTCTACTCCAATGTGAAGCTTGAATCTTAATTAAATATTCACGTGTTTTAGGCTCTTCTTTCTTAATTTCATTCATCACATCATTAAATTCAATTGTTCTAGTTGCTTTAGATGCTACCCAAAACAATGATCTCATTTTCATGCTTGGATTCTTACATTTCAAGTTGGCATAAATATGCCTAACATAAAATCTGACACGTGAAGTTGGGAAAAACTTATTGATTATTGCAACAAGGCCTTTTTGTCTATCAAACATGAAGCACATCCTTCTATTTTCAAACTCCTCAATATGTTGGTCTAATAAAGCCATGAACCACATCCAAGTTTCACTATTTTCGGTTTCAGCCTAAGCAAGGGCAATTGGAAACAAACCTTCATTAACATCCAATCCAACAACAACCATCAAGACACCTTTATATGGATCCTTTAAAAAACATCCATATAAACCAAGGAAAGGCTTTCATCCACTTAAATACCCTTGTTTTGAAAAGGATAAGCTAATGAAACATCTCCTAAAACAAGGGTTGGCATTTGGTATTAGAATATGAGTATCCATAATTGTCTTATTTTTCAAAAATTACCAATATGGTCACCCAATTTTCCATCACAAGCAATTTTTCTTGCCCTATACAATGTCAAGTCATGTACAAATATACCCCATCTTCTTTTACATTCAACATCCAATACAAGGATACTTACATTAGGTTTCACATGACTAAGTCCTTTAATTGAGAAGCTAACCAAGAGGATGTTGCAGATCTTTCTTTTTGAACTTTTTGACAACTATATCTCCATTTATTATCTGCTGGCTCAAGTGTCTTAACCATAATTTTTTTCTTATCAATTCCAACAGAAGCGTGTATCCTCCAACCACAATCAAGTGCTTTACACCTTACAGTTACTCGGGTTTTGTCAACTTTAACCTTTTCACACTGAAACCCAACTTGAACAATGTACTCTTGTAAGATAGCTTTAAATTCTTTAACATCCTTAAATATATCTCCAACTTTGAAGTTAATGCTACCATTACTTCGTTTCTTAAATTCCCTATCTTCATATTGGCAAATAAATTTTTTAGCACTTTTTCCTTGACAATCTTCTAAGTTAGTATCACTAATATGATGGGCAGTTTCATCCCCTAAGTCCTAAAAACTATCATCAGTATCATAAATTTTATCATCATCTTCATAATTTCTTGTAATTTCATAATGCCAATTAGGATCCTTCTCATCACTGCTCCAAAAAAATTTCCCATCTCCATTGAAATGTTCATCAATGTCAAAGTGAGGTGGTTCATTTGTTGGTTCAAAAGGTGGTTCATTTTGTGATTGGTTAGGTAATATAGCTCGTGTTCCCTTGAAACTCAAATATTCTAACATGGGAGGTGAGAAAACCACTTCCAAAGGATTAAATTCTACAAACAAATCTAGCATTTGCTTTTTATTATTCCTATAATCCTTCATAAATTCTTGTAATTCATTATCGGTTTTTAATACACTTTGTTCAACACTATCAACTTTATTTGCTCCAATCCTAAAGTCTTCTTTTTTAAGCGTCAACCCCTCATTCATAATAGCCCTTTTAGCATCATGGAAGCAACAAATGAGACTATATTCATCAGCAGGTATATGACCAACTCATCTGACTTCACCAAATAGATATACATACATACTGGCCCATTCATTCATTTTTATCGCCCTATATTACAAACAAAAGTATTTTCAAAAAATCCATTACTCATGAACATTAACACACAATATCAAACATATGATCATAAACTTGATACAAAACAAAGCACACAATATCAAACATAGTTTTGTTTATAAACATTATTATGTTAAATCATAATTGTTGAAAATATCTTCATCGAAATCTGATTTTTTTAATATATCATCTCAAAACAAAGCACACAAAAGATAAACCCTAAACAATATTATGGTCATAAATCTGTAATATTATCGCAAATACCCTTGAGGTTTTGTTTTTCTTCAAAATTACCCTTAGGTTCTTCAAAATCACATAAACGATCAACTAGTTCACAAAAAAACATTACAACTAGAGTATCAGAGCAAACTATCATACAATGGGTTCTGAAATATAGATTAAAAACCAGATTATACATTATCAATACAAGCAGGATATTATCAAATAATGGATTCTAAAAAACAAATTCAAAGAAGACGAAATACATAATCAAATATGGTGAAATACTATTCTGCTCCAATATATCCAAGTGTGCTTAAAAACCATATTTTTATCCAAACAAACCAAATACATAATATATATGAAATAATAAGAAATCAATCAGCTTATACCTGTTATATTGGAACAATGGGTCGTATTAGGGAAACAGGTGACACGTTGTATTTTCGCGTGAGGATGGGTTCCGTAATGGATATGATGAAAGATGGATTCGTGTCCGGTAAGGATAAGGGTGAAATGATGGGTTCGTGAAGGTGGTTCATATGGGTATTTTTGATAACGGTGAGGGAGTTCATGAGTGGAAGGATATATGTGAGGTTTAGGGAATAAGTGATTGGAATGAGTCATCTGGTGAGGGAGTGGGTGACTGGAACAAGCAACTGGAAAGGTTGGAAGTGTGGCAGTGAGATTGAGAGACAAGGAAATGAGGAAACGAGCTTGAATGAAGAAGAAGAGAAAGGTTTTTGCAAGGAAGAGAGTGACGTGTTAGTGATATATGTATAGAGGGAGATTATCTTTTTACCCCTAATGTTAAACAGAGATATAACACTGATAATGTTGGAGGATAATTTTGATATTAAATAAAGCTCAGGGGTAATTTTGAACAAAAACAAAACCTTAAGAGTAATTTGAAGAAAAACAAAACCTTAGGGATAATTTTAAAGAAAAAAATCTGAGGGGTATTTACGATAATAATCTATTCCATGTGTATATAAGAAGGAAAAGAATAAAAAGTACTTAATCTAAAAGTTTTTGCATGAATTATGTTTTAAATCCAAACTTTAACATCAAAAATATGTTAAACTTGGAATAAAAGATGATATATTGGGTATTTATTTCTAACAATAAAAATGACACAATATAGCATGTTTAATAATTAAAGAGTACAGTATATATATATATATATATATATAGTTTAAATTTTATAATTTTAAATTTAACTAGTTTAAGGTTTAGTATTTAAAATTTAGAATTTAGATTTAAGGTTTAGGATTTAATTATCAATAAAGGGTATTATTTGTAAGCTATTTTTTTATTTTATTTAAAATGTGCCTTTTAATTACTAAAAACCTATTTTTATCTATTTTTTTATTTAGTATAAATAATACATATATTATTTCCAAACTTGTGAAGGGTTGTATCAGACTAACAAGCTAGAAGAAAAAAACTCTAAAATATTATCATGAATAATTGAAAAAAAAAATTTTCTTAGATAGAACTAGAAACATAACAAAAAAAATATAAATTAAAACATATTTTTTTTTCTAAATAAAATAGAGTGGGGAAGAAAACCCTAAGTAAAATAAAAAATAAATGTATGTGTTAGAAACTCAGGCCTAACTCAACCCAATAAGATCTCATTAAGTTAAGGGTTGCCCAAGCTTATAAACAGCTTTGCTGCCTTGTTCCTAGTCGATGTGGGACAAGGATACTTAATGTACTCCACACACGGGACAAAGGTGGGACATTAGCACGATGAGCGTGGTAATTAGTTCAAGACATGGTAGGCCCAACTTTGATACCATGTTAGAAACTCATGCCTAACTCAACCCAATAAGATCGCATTAAGTTAAGGGTTTCCCAAGCTTATAAACAGCTTTGCTGCCTTGTTCTTAGTCGATGTGGGACAAGAATACTTAACAGTATAAATATAAAAATTAAAAAAAATAATATTAATAATATATGTGAGTTGGTTCGATTCTTATAATATTTTAGGAAATAAGAATCGAATCAACCCAATATAAATCGGTTATATAAAAAAAGAAGAATCTTAAAATTAAAAATGTTGGATTAATTTAATTCCAATAATATGATTAGATTGTTTCTAGTAAATTTTGTATA
Organism: Hippophae rhamnoides; assembly: GCA_033030585.1. Classification (NCBI taxonomy): domain Eukaryota; kingdom Viridiplantae; phylum Streptophyta; class Magnoliopsida; order Rosales; family Elaeagnaceae; genus Hippophae; species Hippophae rhamnoides. Next base: position 75,110,742 of record CM065427.1, read on the forward strand.
ACCCTACTTCAATGTAAACCGCATAAGCTACGTACTAAATCTGTTGTAAAAATGATATATGTGCCGACCATGTAAGATACACCATCTTATATGTTAGCTTTTATTGGTTTTTTTATTATTATATAATTTTATATAAATTGAGAGATATTTTATTAACATTTAGATCTTAAAAATACAACAAAATGATCATTTATTCACGTTAAGCTCATTAATATATATTTAAAAATTAAATAACAAAATATATATACACAAGACGCTGATATTATATTTAAAAACTAAATACTAAAACATACATTAATATTATCCTAGATTCACTACTGATTGATATATATACATGCTTGTTCATCTGTATTGAAATTATTGGAGGATTAAACACGTTATGCTCATAATTTAATATACAGAATACAGCTTCTTCTTTTTTTGGGTCAAGATATATATATATATTGAGTATAGTTAAAGCAATTAATATTATAGGCCAGTAGAAAATAAATTCAAAATAAATCCATCCTTAATTATGTGGGAAAAGACAGGGTTATATATATATATATATATATATCTTTGAATTTGAATCCAAAAATTCATAACTATAAATGCCAACCATCAGTAAAGTCATGTTAAGTTAAAAGAAAAATGAAAGATTACTTCATAAACAAATTAGTTCTAGAAATCTTGGTATGTTTTCATACTGTACATGAACCAATTTTATTCATAAACACATTATGTTTATTCAAAATATGAAGTAGTACGTGTCATAATATCCGATATTTATGTATATTCAAAGAACGTAAAATTAGTAAAGTTAATAAAGGGTTTGGGAAACACGTTATACTGTGTTTGCATAAGGCGGCTGCGACTTGCAAAACCCTCCCTCTCACATATAGGCATAAATAGGACGTGTGATTTCTTTGTTTGCTTAAGAGTAAGGTGAGAAGTAGCTACCAACTTGTCTTTGGATTAACATTTATCACATGCATTTAATTTTTATAATTTAAAGTTGTTTGAAGATGTAATTTCAAAACATATCAAGGAAAATTATTACGATAAGATAACTAAATGAAACATAAAAATAACATATATATTTGGTATTTTTAAATATATAAAAAAACATATATTCTTTATATTATACTAAAAAAAATGTTCATGAAATGATAAACAATTAAATTATAATTTTTTTAAAAAATAATTGCATTATTTTGATGCCCGTAATTGAGACTTAAACTAAGAATTTTCACATATCAATTACACCCCTGTAATTAAGAACTTAAATCCAGATTTTTTTTTATTTGTCTAAATACATTACATATCATTAAGAAACAAACTTTTAGTTCATACAATTATATATATCATAATTAATTCACTACTCTTACGGTACACTAATTTAGGGAAAATTAAAGTAAGAGACTAATTAATTGTGTATACAAAAATGTCTCAGCACTCACATGAGCCAAATAGATAGTTTCTTCTTTACTCTCCTAACATGTTTTGCAATCAAACAGTCACAATCACATCATAGTGAGAAGGTAGTTTTAGTATTTTTATCTTGAATAGTGAGTAAGATTACTTAGATTTATTCCAAAGGTTAAAAATGTAATATGTGTTTACATAGAGAAGATACATATATTTTTTAATCAACTTATTATATTTTTAATATATTTTACTTAGATTTTTAACATCTTAGAATAGAGTTGTACCAAAGAAGTATTATTGTTAATTGCTTCTAGAATATACTGCTTATTATAGATTATCTTTCTTTTTTTTTATTTTCTATTATATTAATTTTAAATTTTATTAACTTAAAATTTTATTTACGAATTATAACACCTGTTATAATTTTGTTAAGGATTAGTTTAATACAACGTGTTAAATGCACTGTTTTTTGGTGGATGATGTACGAATTCATTGAACAGAGAAAAAAACCTGCAAAGGGTACTGTATATATTATGTATATTCATCATCTAACATTTTGACCTTTTTTTTTTTGGCTTAATAAAAGTTTGACCGAATGAATTAATAGTTGAAGTTTTTATACAAATAAATTCATTAAGGAAAAAAAAATAATAACACATACGTATAATAGTTATTAGCTTCGACTAGGTAGCCAAGTAGATGTGCTATAAGAGGGTGAATATATTTCTCATACTTCTCAATTTATTTATATATCTATGGATGAAGCTCAAGTATTGTATATGTTCATCTTCTCTTTTAAAAAACCGTCGTAAAAGTTTCTCATTTTACTAAAAGTATTCCCATTATTCTCATTTACATAAAGTTAAATTTTACTCTATTATGAAAAAATTAATATCGATAAAATAATTATTTTTTCGTATTTATAAAAAACCCTATTATCATTACAAATTTATATTTAAGTTTTACAACTATATCATTTATATAATTATGTAAAAAAAATGAATTATTTTATCATTTTATAAGATAATTATGTCATTTATTACTATACAAGTAACGTGATTGTAATTAAAAACATGTTTAAATTTTTGAGTTTTTAGTATTTTTTTTATTTTGTTAAATAACAATAAATATTCTTTATTAAATACACTGTGATAAAATTGTAAGAAATTAAATATATTTTGTAATTTTTTTATAAATAAAATATTAAAAATTATATTACCTAAAAATAAATAAATTAAAATGTATATTTTTACAAAATAAAATAAAAATCTAGGCAACAGACACGACACACCCTTCTTTTTAAGCAATCTTTCTTGTGCATGCTGTTTACGGGTGGAAAAAAAAAGTCTTTGTACATGCGTAACTGAATGACATCATGTATGCTCGTACATTTGATGTATATAGTTATATAAATTAAATAATACATAAAATATTTAATATAATACTTTATAGCATAAAATTCAACAAGCAAATCATTTGATCCATAAGTAATAGAAAGTAAAAAAGTTAAAATTTGTTAATGAGTAGTCAATAGTTCAGATAATTATCATTTAAAATAATAAAATTATTTGTTATAAATTTATGATAAATAAATTTTTATAATAATTAACCATACGGTGTAAACTATTATTACCACAAAAACATCATGATAATTTTATTTAATAATAAAAATAAAATAGATATCTTATATATAAAATTAAGAATTATCCTGATAATATATCATTAAATTATTTTTTTCTCACTTTAAAAAAAGTCGCCGAACCAAATTGGAAAAAATAACAAACTAATGGCAACATTTCAATGACACAATAATAAACTTTTCCCTCCCTCTCTATATATACACTTACTCTGTTTTTTTGTTTTCTTTCTTTCTAAAACTAACTCATCATCATCTACAAAAATCTCTTTAGAACAAAAGATTAGACAACCAAAATCCTAATTAAGATGGAAATGAATGCGAAAACTACAACTACACCACCAGGAATCTCAATTCCCATTCAATTTTGTAATAATACTTTTATTACTCCTTCTTCCTCTTATTCTCCAACACCTTCAATGTCCACACCATCTTCATTTACATCTTCCCCAAATAAAAAATTAATTAGTATTAATCCATCAACTCCTTCTCATAATGTTGTTCAAAGTCCATGCGCTGCCTGCAAAATTCTTCGCCGACGATGTGTTGAAAAGTGTGTATTAGCTCCGTATTTTCCCCCAACTGATCCCCTCAAATTTACCATTGCTCATAGGGTCTTTGGAGCTGCCAATATCATCAAATTCTTGCAGGTACTGCATTTTTCCTATATTCTTCTTCATTAGATCTCTAGGTTAAGTGTAATATCTCACGAGACACGCTAATTAATATTATTTTTTTTTTCGTTTTTTTTTAAATCACATAAACTAACGACTCTTAATACTTATAACAATACAAGCAGGAAATAGCAGAGGATCAAAGAGCAGATGCAGTGAGCAGCATGGTATATGAAGCAAATGCAAGAATAAGAGACCCTGTTTATGGAAGTGCTGGTGCTATTTGTCAACTTCAAAAACAAATAAGTGACCTTCAAGCCCAATTGGCGAAGACTCAAGCTGAGCTTCTCAACATTCAACAATACAATTCTAATTTGATCAGTCTTCTCTGTACGGATGTGACTACTACTCAACAATCCAATTCCCAGCTACTTCCTTATATTGACATTGACACTTGTTTTCTTGACGATTTCGACACCAGTTGGGAACAACCTCTTTGGACTTGAAATCAATCTTGCTCTTCCTTCACCTTTCTAGACACTTAGTGGAAAATATATTTTACTTTTAATTTTATTCACACACATTAAAATATATATATATATATATATATTAAATAGATGTGATTCATGATATTGTATTAATATATAGTACTGTTCTGTTAAAGAGATGATCCCTTTTGAAATTATATAATTTTAATGGACTAATTTGTTAGTCTTTTTGTGTAATATGAAGAATTATAGATGACAATTACAAGAAAATTAGTGGGTGTATTTTGACAGAGGAGCTAATGTCGTATTCAAATTATGCATTGATTCTCCAATCAGAACCACTTTCATAATCGTAACCCATATTTTTTGTTTTTAATCATCAAAAAATTAACATAAAAATTAAATTAACATAAAAATTAAATGATATTCAATTAAATATTATCTAAAATTTAAATTTAATTTAAATAATTTTTAATATAAAATAATGAGTTAAATTTTTTTAATAATACAAATATATTAAACGGATTAAAAAATATTTTTATTATTTTATCTCGTTCAACAAAATTGTATAATTGTTCCAAAAATAAATAAAAACTTGTAGCTTCTGTTTACCATAAAGTCCCTAATTGATCAAACTGTACCATACAATTACACAAACATAATCCACTAATAAAATTAGCTTTTTAGATGATAAGAAGCAAATAATTAATCACATGGAAAATTACGTGCCATTACATTACCACTCTCATATATGAGTCATAATTAAAAAAAAAAAAAGGGAAAAAGTGAACCCATTTCACCATAAAATGATTCTCTTCTTTATTAGCAAGCAAATGTAACTCATTTAAAGTTGCTAATTTTTTAAGACTTTAAATCATTAATATTATTTTCATTATGTTTCATAAAAATTTGATAAATAGGTAAATAAAATATTTTTTATATATATTTATGACACATATAATTTATAAATAAATAAAAATAGCCTAGCCCCGTCATACACTCAACACTGTGCGTATCAAACACACACTTTTAAAGTCTCGATTTTTTTATTTATTTATTATACGAAACAAGTGCATGCATATGTGGTATATATTAATATTTTTTAAAAATTATTATTTATGATTTAATTAAAATATGTCTGATATCAATTAAGTCTGAAGCGAAAATGTCTTTCATCTTTCTTTTACCCAAATGAGATCGAATATTGGGTTGACAAAGTCGCTCGTGGTAAAACGTACATCAATCTAATCAGAATCACCATAAAATAATATTATATTTAGTTTTTTTTTATTATTATGATTAAATATCCATGTTTAATATTAAACAGTAAGGTCGATTACCAAATTTTGTGCCAGTCCTATACTTTTCCAATTACAATTTATTTAAAACATTATTAAGAAATTTTGCATTTTTTTAATAAGAAGCTACCAGCAAACTTTTTGTAATTTTTTATTTAAGGGCTGGTTTGTTTGTGTTTTTAAAAGTGATTTTGTGAGAAGTAATTTAAAATAAAAATGATTTAACAACGAGCACTAAAACAAAAAGGGAAGAACAAAATTATGGAGTTAGGACTTAGGAATGAAAATTTATTAAATATTTTAAAAATAAAATAAAATCATTTACATATTTTTCTTAAAATTAATAATATTTTGTCTTAAAGTTTTAGAACTACTTCTCATATCTCATGATATCATCAAATATTACCAAAAAGTATTTTAGTATTATTTCAAAACAATTTTATTTTAAGAATTTTTATGTATCATTTTATAATTATTAATAATTGACAATTGACAATTATATAGACAAAATATCAACCTTTGAAGTTTAAAAAAAAATCAAATTTTTTACTGCTTGTAATTATTAATAAACATAGATAAGGTTGTGGAATCTTTGAAATCATTAGACTTATTAAATTTGCATTAACAGTTATATATATATATATATATATATATATATATATATATATATTTGTATTGACTTCAAATATTTTTATATATTTTTAAAGATTCTATGTAGATTTTTGAAAAAGTCTTTAGAAAATGTTGAAGGAAAAAAAATCTTGAAAATCTTTGAATGTTTTTTAATTTGTATTTTTAACTCGAAAGTTGGGTCTATAAAAATTTGAGATTTTCTAAACTCTTTTAATACACCTTTGTTTTTAAAGATTTATATAAAATTTAAAAATCCTAATTGAATATCAATTAAGTTTAAACCTCTTTTAAAATCATTAAAGTCATAAACATGAAAAATACTAACTTTCATATATCTTGTATCTTTGCTACTGTGTATGCTGGGTAGTTAAAAAAATAAGCATTTTATTTTATAAATAAATTCAATCGGTTATATTTAATTAATTAAATTCAAAAGTTTAAGGTAGATATATATTTTAGAAGAAAAAAAAATGATACTTAAAATTCGTTATGTTTAATGAAAAATATAATTTAATTACAATAAGATGAAATAAAGATTGTTTAGACTTATGAATAGCATTGTTTTCTTATTCTTGACCGATGTTGACCGATGTGGGATCGAAGAAAACTTAAGAGTTCCCTACACATGGACAATGGTGGTCTCACAAAAGTCACGGTAAAACTATTATGGACGAAGTTTAAGTCACCGATCAAGTCAAGCCCAGCTCTAATGTCATGTTAAAAACTCAGGTTTAATTTAACCTAATAAGATCTCGTTGAATTAAGAATTGTTCAGATTTAATAATAGTATTGTTGTTTGGTTATTTATCGGCGTGAGTGAGTTCGAAGAAAATTTAATAACATTTATAAAATAAACATTTATGATTATTTTTATAAAAATAATAATTTTATGTTACTCTAACTAATAATAAATTACGAATACTATCATTTTAGTGATCCTGCAGGTCTGTATCCTACCGTCTTGGAGAGAGCATGCTACGACTGGGTCGTTTTTGTTACCCTTACTATTCTATTCTGTAAGTACTCTTCAATTTCATTGTCAGTGTAAAAGTCAAATATATAGGACCATGTGAGTAATATTTCCGTCTCCAAAAATTAACTCAAGTAAAGATAACTTATAACTCTCATAAATCATATGATAATATTATGATTAATTAAATAACGATAGTATCTCTAACAAATATATAGCAATAAAAATCCATTATTTATGTCGCTTAATTTTTGTAATTTTTTTTTTACTAACTACGTTATTAAGATACATATTATTAACTAGGATAATAAGACTCAAATAACAAACATTTAATTTACACGTGTAAATAAAATTCATGTCAGCTACAACTGATTTTGGTTATTTCACTTATATTATAACGTGAAGAAAAAGTGTACATGTAGAGAAAAACATCACATAGCTGGCATATTTAATTATGATCTTAATTAAGTAAGAGAATAAGTGAAAGCCACGTTTTGAACATAAAAATCCCACAAATATTATTTACAGAATATTTAAAATCTTAAATCAAATGATTAGTCAATAACATGGTTTCAAACTAGCTAATTAAATATAAAAAAAATATTTAAGTATATGTTTAAATTTGATTCTAAATAAAAATCCAATTTAATTTGATTAAAAATCTACATAAAAATCCTTTATTATAGTAATATAATTTTAGCTTGAAAATTAATTTATTACGTTGACTGAAACTCACAATTAAAGGATCAGATTACAAAATTGAGTCCATACTTTCCAGTCTATACATAGAAGAAGAAGAAGAAGAAGAAGAAGAAGAAGAAGATGGTCGGATCATATTTTCTAAAACGTGAAAACGTGATATAACGACTAGACTTTGAATTTGCAATCTTGGCTTTAACTTCCATAGACTTGTATTGATCTTGAATTACAAAGACTAAAATGGTTGGATCATATTTTCTAAAAGAAAGACCATATATAAACAAAATATCATCGACTCATTCTGATGTATGCATGTTTTATATATATAATGTACGCTTGATCTTTAGATAAAATACGAAATGTACGTTAAGGAATATTTTATTCATATTAATCATCAAAGTGAATCTTATAATGTATTAAGTATATTCCTCCTAAATTTGATCACACCTTCCTGTCAACGATGTTACATGAGTCTGCAACTGAGTAGAAATTATTATATGTTATGAATTTAGTATATCCAAATCATATTATAATTTTTTTTTCTTCTCTTAGCATTTTTCACATAATATTGCTAGTATTAATATCTTTATGTCCAAATTATCGAAAAAATACTTTAAAAAATAACAAAAATAAGTTAAATAACATCTTCAAAAATTATAATTATAAAAATAATTATCTCTTATATATAATCCGTTCATGTATTTTAATATAAAAGAAAATTTGATTTATCATTTTGCGTTAAACGTTCTTAAATTGAATTGAACTATAATTATTTAATAAATTTGTTTAATATTAAATATCTTTCAATTGTATTATATTCAATGTTATTAGAGTTTTTATTTTTACTGTTATAAGTTTTATGTATGTTATTTTATATTATTGACAAAAAAAATGTGAAAAATATTCATACTTTAAAATATATAAAAATATTTATTATATACTAATAATATTTTGAAAAATTACAAAAAATAATATCATAAATTTATAATAACAAAAATAGTACTCAACAATATTAAATGATGTTTAATTAGATGACGTTCAATATTAAACAAATTTAAATAACTATAATTTAATGTAAAATGATGTGTTAATTTTTTTTTAATAGTAAAAATGTATGACTTTTTTATAATTAAAATGTACTATTTTTGTGATTATAAATTATAATAGTGTTATTTTTGTTGTTTTTTAGTATTTTTTTTCAAATAATAATAAATAAAAAATATTTTTTGAATAATAATTTTCATTCATAAACTTTTTATAGTTATTAATTTTAGAATGTAACAACTTATTATAGTAGCAATGACCAATTATTATATTTTTACGAATCAAAAGTATATTTCATGATTTAATTCTCAAGAGATATAATGGATAAACTAATCATTACAAAGTAAGTACACGAGGAAGTAAAATTATATTACATAATAAAATATAGTAATTTTAATCAAGATTTAGTTTTATAGTAATTTTGTAATTAACTGTCAATTTATATTAGATATAATAAATTGTGTAATAGATTAAATGATTTTATTATTGAACTTCATATTTATGTAAATTAACCAACTATATTAACATATCATGTAAATCAAAGTGGTACAATGTTAGTAAACCGTGGTGACGGTTCGATTCGTCAGCGTAAAGTCGGTTAGAAAAGAATGAGGTTAACGATGGAAGAACTTTAATAAAGTATCGGGTTCTCTCTTATTAGCTGTAACAATTGATTACCGTGATACTTCTCGAGAGAATAAGTGTGAGAAAGCGGGTGAAAGCATCGAGAAAATCATTGGAATTCATTGTAAGTGCTAAATTTGATCAATGGCAGGAGGTATGTTTTCAATCCAATTTTGTTTCCGCTGCATTTAAATTATGAGTTCATATGGTTTTATGAATGTTTCTGGATTGAATTGAGTATCTAACATTCTATTTTGCTCTGTTTCACGAGAACTGAAATTTTGGGTTTTTTATTTTGATTGTTTTTGATGCATATGGAAATTATAAAGTGTTTCAATATTGATTTTTGAGTGATTCTGTAAAATTAAACTTGAAAAACAATGAAGAAAATAAATCCAATTTGCCGTGGGTATTTATTTTCTTCATTAATTAACTTTTTGTTTAAAATGAAGTTTTTACTTAAAATTAAGATCATGAATCACCCAGAAATTGAATCCTGAGAATTTTGATAAAAAGAACGTTGAATTCCGTCACCGGAATAGAAAGATACGACCGGATATCCGTTAGTGTAAAAACGGGTCGTATTGACCCGGCTAAAGGTTGAAGATAAAGGTAAAAAAAAAATCTTGCTTTGCCGAGGAATCAAACCCAGTTTACACTACTAAGTTTTCAATAAACTATACACTTGACCACTGAGGCCATTCTATTATTTTATGTAACAGAATATATTTATAGAGTCAAAAGTTAGTTTTATTAAAAATTCAAACGTTTGGATTGTCTGGGACTTGAACCTTGGTCTCAAGACAATGAATTCACAAGCCAAACCAACAGGCTACAACACAATATATGTTATTAATGTATAATATTTTATATATATTAAATATTTAATTTTTATTAAAACAAAACAAATATATATGTATAAAATAATTCTGAATATAATTTTAATTTATGTTTATCACATGTATAATATTTATTATACATGTTATATTTATTTAAATAATTTTTGGGAACATTAAAATTTTATTTAAATACATTATGCTTAAATTATTTGTTTTTGGTATTTATATGTATAAATTTTGTAATTAATTATACATATAAAATTGAGTTAAATAATTTATGTATAATGAAATGAATTTTTAATGGCTCTTATGGATTTAATTAGTGCTTTATATTATTTAATTTTGCTTGTATAATTTATTGTCATATATGCAATTTAAGATAAATAATATTTACACATTTGATATTAAATTAATATTGCTTATGGTTTATGCAATAATTGAGCATAAGAATTTAATTAATATTTAAGTTATTCATATAGTTTGATTAATTAGGAGTAATAGCGGCATCTTTAATTAATTAAAATTATAATAAAGTTTATTTATGATCACATTTAGAAAATAAATATTAATTGTAATTAATCGTATGTGATATAATAAATCTTATCCCATGGAATTTTATTATATTTTGTGTGATTAATTAGGATATAATATCAAATTATATTTTCTAATTTACGCGAGGATTAGGAAAAGAACGTAATTTGATAGTTTTATCGTAAAGTTATGATGAATTTAATTGAATTAAAACTTTTTAGAACGAGCCAAGTTTATGTCGTAGATTGATATTATTCATGATTTACATTGGTAAAGAATGATTATAGTTTATGCCTCAAATTTTTAATAAGCGTATAATCTTTAATTGCGGAAACTTCTACCACTGTAAATTTCTTTGATATCCATTTGTGATATTCTCGATCTGAAAGGAGATAACTATAAAATATGGAAGAAAATAATTCTCCTTGATTAGGGTGGATGGATATTGATTATGATATTAGGAAAAAGCGAACCACGCTAAAACTACTCAAACTAGTACTCAGAGAATATCATGCTTTATGAACAATGGGAACGATCTAATCGCCTTAGTATGATGTTCATTAAGACTAAAATCTCTGTGAAATTATTCGTGGTTCAGTTGATCAACATACCAATGTTCAAGACTTCTTGAAGGCCGTTGATGATCAATTCGTCACTTGAGATAAGGCTTTAGCAAGCACCCTTATTATGAAGTTCTCTTCTTTAAGACTTCAGCGATTGTGAAAGGTGTGCGCGAGCACATTATGCAAATGAGGGACATTGCGGCTCAACTTAAGCATCTCGAGGTTGAGATGTGAATCCTTCTGGTGCACTATATCCTTAACACTCTCCCGCGCGGTCACGGGCCATTCAAAATCTCGTACTGATACACGTAAAGATAAATGGTCAATCAATGAACTAATGACCGTATGTGTTCGAGGAAGGGAGGGTTGTTATGGAATTTGGTGAAAATGCAATGTTGGCTAGCATTACGAGAAAGGAAAATCTCGATACAAGCGTAAAGGAAAGGAATAATTCCACCTCGGTGATATTAAGAAAGAATCCAAGTGTTTCTTTTGTAAAAATAAGGGACACGTGAAGAAGGATTGTATCGAGATTCGAGAAATGGCTTAAGAATAAAGGTAATCCAACCTCGTTTGTTTGTTATGAATCTAATATGGTTAATGTTAATATTAACTTACACTGGTGGATTGATTACGGATCTACAATCCATGTTGCAAATTCCTTACGGGGTATGCAAAATCTAAGGAAGCAGTGGGAAGTGAGAAATACATATTATCCGTGAAGATGAAATTTCGCGTGTGGAGGTGGTAGGGGCAATGTAGTTTGATTTTAAGTAGTGGTTTTATTTTAAAATTAGAAAAGACCTTTTATGTTCCAAGTTTCTCTAGAAACTTGATTTCAATTTCAAGACTTGTACCTTATGGTTATTCCTTTCACTTTTGAAACATCTTTCAATTTATTTAATAAATATGATTGTGTTGGGAATGGTATTTTTCGATGGTCTTTCTGCATTAATTTACAAAATAATGCCACCCATGCTATGCGTGTTCAAGTGGCATTAAAAGGTGTATTATTGATGATGACTCTTCTACATTATGGCATAGGAGATTAGGACATATCTCCGTAGAAAGAATTAAAAGATTAGTTAAAGATGGGGTACTTAGTACTCACAGATTTTCTTGATTTTTGAGAACATGTGTGGGTGCGTTAAGGAAGCGGACTAACAAGTCAAAAGGTGCCAATAGAAGTTCAAACATATTAGAAATCATATATACGGATATATGTTGTCCAACATGGACATTCAAGGTCAAAAATATTTTATCACCTTTATTGATGATTTTTCTCGATATATGTATCTCTATATGCTTCGTAATAAAAGCGAAGCATTGGATGCCTTCAAAAGCTTTAAAGTTGAAGTAGAGAAACAATGTGGAAAGCAAATAAAGATCGTGAGATCGGATAGAGGTGAGTGAATATTATGGTAGATACACGAGAATGGAATGGCCTTTGGTTCGTTTGCTAAATTTCTTGAGAACACGGGATAGTTACTTGATACTTATGCAGTTCCCAGACGAATGGTGTAGCGAGAAAGAAAGCAGGAACACTTTTGGACATGGTGCGGAGTATGTAGCAACTCCAATCTTCCTAAATCCTTGTGGATTGAAGCTTTAAAGGCAGTGTGTATATATTAAGCAGGAGTTCCAACTAAGAATTTGTCTCCAAAGACACCATTTGAATTATGGAAAGGTTGGAAGCAGGAGTTTGCAACATATGCACGTTTGGGGATGCACATGTCTGAAGTGAGGATATATAATCCTGAGAGAAAAATTTGGACCCAGGACCATTAGTGGGTATTTCATTGGATATGCGGAGCAGTCTAAAAGTTATAGATTTTATTGTCCATTCTCCTGACATGCTAGATTTATGGAATCAAGAAATGCAAAATTTCTTGAGAATTGCTTGATTAGTGGGAGCGATCGATCCCAGGGCATGGGTTCTGAGAAAAATCATTCAGCTGCTCAATGTACCACTTCAAGTAATGGACGGATCATTATTGTTAACAACACGCCTCGAGTACTGGAACACGTGTTGAAGAACCGGATCTTGGAAGCACCCTGAAGTTGTTGATCTGATCTAGTAGATGTTGAAGTTCGGCAGGATGCCTGTTGTTGAACAACTAGTTGAACAACATGGTCCTGCTCCTCAGGAGAATGTTGATGCAACATTAAGAAGATATACATGATCCTGAGACGTTTTCACAGGCCATGAGTTCTGAGGTTTCGAGCTTATGGTACAATGCCATGAAAGAAGAGATGGATTCTATGGCGTCTAGCAGTGCGGGATCTCGTCGAGTTGCACGATGGTGTGAAAGCCATTGGATGTAAATGGGTCTTCAAAACAAAGAAAAGACTCACAAGGAAACATTGAGAGACGTAAGGTAAGACTTCGTTGCCAAAGGATTCAGCTCGAAGGGGAAGGGAATCGACTACGTAGAGACATTTTCTCTGTATCAGAAAGATTCACTTCGTGTGGTCATGTCATTGGTTGCCCATTTTGATTTGGATTTGCAACAAATGGATGTGAAAAACTTTCCTTAATGGTAACCTAGAGGGAAGAGGTTTATATGAAACAACTTTGAAGGATTCTTCTAGTGATGGTGAGCATTTGGTTTGTAAGCTTAATAAATCCATATATGGATTAAAGCAAGCCTCACGTCAATGGTATTTGAAATTCCATAACGTCATCACTTCATTTGGTTTTGAAGAGAATGTCATGGATCAATGGATATACCAGAAAGTTAGTGGGAGTAAGATTTGTTTCTTGGTGGTATATGCGGATGATATTTTGCTTACTGACTAATGATAGGGGTTTGCTACGTGAGGTAAAACAATTCCTCTCTAAAAATTTTGATATGAAAGATATGGGTGAGGCATCTTATGTCATTGGCATTAAGATCGTAGAGATAGACTTCGAGGTGTCTTGGGTTTGTCTCCCAGGAAACCTATATCAATAAAGTTTTAGAGATTTCGGATGAAGGATTGTTCGCAAGTGTTGCTCCCGTTGTGAAGGGTGATAAGTTCAATTTGGACCAATGCCCGAAGAATGATTTTGAAAGACAGGATGAAAACCATTCCATATGCTTCGGTGTTGGAAGCACGATGCTTTCAGTGCGCACGGACGACATTGCATTTGTTGTTGGGATCTTAGGGAGATATCGAGTAATCCGGTGTTGACCATTGGAAAAGGCTGCAAAGAAAGTGATGAGGTACCTACGAGGAACCAAGGATTATATGCTACGTATAGACGAGCCAGGTGAGCTAGAAGTAATTGGCTCTTTCCGTCTGAGACTTTGTTGGTGTATTGATTCCACGAAAATCAACGTACGGTTACATTTTCATGCTTACCGGTGGAGGCTGTGTCTTGGAGGAGTGCGAAAACGCATTGTTGCTACTTATGGAGGTCGAGTTCGTATCATGTTTTGAAATACACGTCGCATAGTGTATGGTTAAAGAGTTTCATTTAGGGCTTAGAGTAGTTGACTCTGTTTCTAGGCAATTAAGATTATATTGTGACAACTCGGTAATTCTGTATTTATGGCTAAGAACAACAAAAGTGATAGTCGTAGTAACCGCATCCGACATCAGTACTTGGCCGTAAGAGAGCGTGTTAAGGAAAAAGAAAGTGGTCATTGAGCAATGTGAGTTAATGATTGCGATCCTTTGACTAAAGGCGTACCGATGAAATTCAAGGATCATGTAGAGAAAATGGGAATTAGTTCAACTTTGTAAATGTATATATACAATTAATTAATGAAACTCTTATATATTGTGATATTTTCTAGTATTATTAATGTAACACTTTAATTTATTTGAGAATATATATATATTTTATTGGACCCGAGAATAAATATAGGATTTATTCATTAAGTTTGAATTCTGCACGTAAAGTATAGTACTTGAGAAACTAAATACATTTATGTAATACGTAGGAAGATAATACTACATTTCTTGAGGACTATCAGCTATGATTCATGTGTTTTGTTACTCGAAGAATTTCGATTAACGTTTGCACCAAGTGGGAGAATGTAAATCAAAGTGGTGCAATTTTAATGCAGTGGTGACGGTTCGGTTTCGTTAGGCAAATGCGTCGATTCAGCGAAACAAGGTTCTTGATGGAAGAACCTTAATAAAGTATCGGGTCACTCATTTTATTAGCTGGCATGCCAATTCAAATTACAGTAATCTGTGAGAGAATAAGTGTGAGAAACCAGTGAAAGCATCGAACAGAAAATCCATTAAAATTCTCGTGTAAGTGCTGAAATTTGATCAATGGCAGGAGGTATGTTTTCAATCCAATTTTGTTTCCACTGCATTTAAATTATGAGTTCATATGGTTTTATGAATGTTTCTGGATTGAATTGAGTATCTAACATATCATTCATACTTTATAACATCATGTAAACTAAAAACAAAATTTAAATATTTTTCTTATAATAATATATTTATTATCAATTATTTTTTATTTTAAAATTAGATGAATTATACTTACATTGAAATATTTTAATACTTTTATTGTGTCTATATTTTAGATTGAATTTTTTAAAATATTTTTATACAAAAAAAATTATATATGTATGTACTTGTTGTTAGAGATTATTGTTATAAAGCTCCTTAATTTAAGGAGCAAATTAATGAGCAAAACATGGAACAAAACAAGGAGTAAAACATAGAGCTTAATTCAAGGAGCAATTCAAGGAACCATTAATTTAAGGAGTAATTCAAGGAGTGAATTTTCCTATAAATAGATGTGTAATTGTAATGAATTAACTATCCAAAGTTTTCATTCCAATTGAGAGAAAAGCTTAAAGAGCAAAGCTTTTGTGAGAGAAAATTGAGAGTAATTTTCTTGAGTGTAATTGGGTTGTGGGTTGTGAGCATTGTAAACACCTTGTGTAATTTCTACTCTTTCAGTAAAAAGATCTGCAGCAGGTCCGGAGACGTAAGCAAGATTGGCCGAACTCCGTTATCAAATTTGTGTTATTTTATATTCTTGCTTTCTCATAAGTTTGGCTTATCGGGAATTTGCGTTATTTCCCAACACTTGTGAAAATCGTTCATGCCACCATAAAATGATTTCGTTGTTTTCATTTTAAAAAAAATATATTTGATATTAATAAACATGATATGTACATTTAATAGCCACAATATATATATCTAACCATGGTCCTGTATTAATCCTCTTTAATTGTCTTTTTCGTATAATTTTAAAACAAGCTAAATGTAAACTTCTACTTTCACAGAATTAAGTAGATTTAAACCATTAAATAAAAGTAGCATCATTATCAAATCTTAAAGGAGTTCTATATTTCAAATATTACCTCCCAAAACATCTGATTCAAAGTATAATAAAGCAGGAGCCTAAATATTTAATCAAATTAACTTATCGAAGCCACCTAACTTAATCATTAATTGCAAATATAAATGATGTTATTTAGGAATACATAATTTAAAAAATACAGTTAGTCCAAATCATTAATTGCAAATATATATATATATATATATATATAGATTTTAAATATGTTCTTTTTACATGGTTAAAAATAAAATTATGTTAGGAATTAGATAGATGAATGTATTTAATTAAGAAATTAGGCTACTTGAAAAACATTTTGAATTTATATTATTATTAATTTAATTACGAAGATTTTCAAGATTAATAACGGTCAAATAATTTTTTAAAAGTTAATATTGTGTGTCAAAGTTTATAAAAATTATGATATTTTTAATTTTAAAACGTTAATTCAATGCGTAAAGACACTCATAATTTTTATAAACTTTATAATAATACTGTAACAAATATATTAATAATTTTTATAAATTTTACAATAATATTACACTTAAAAGATATGATACGTGTTCTTATTTTGATAATTCAATTGATAAAATTAAGAAACTCTTTACCAAAAATTAAAGGTTCAATTCAAAACCTTTACTCCCCATATTTAAAATAGATGTTTGTCATTTGAATTATAAAAAAATTAAATAAAAAAATTGAAATAAAATATTACTTTTAACATTACGTAAAGCTTAGGATTTTATTTATAATAAAGTACAATCTTTTATATTTTTGACTCATTATATTTTTTCTTTTCTTTTCTTTTCTTTTGTTTTGCAACAATTCCTATTTTACATTTTTCTTTAAAGTGAAGCTCAAGATTTTATTTTTTATTTTTTGCAAAATTTTTGATAATATCAAAATAACAAAATAGGTACCTTTAAGTAAAGATATAAAATAGGTTATTTCATATCATTTTATATCTTATTTAATGTTATTAATAAATTTATGATATGATATTGACTCATTTTATTTTATATTATTTAAATTATAGTCATAATAAACCTAAAATTAAATATATATTGTATAATTTTTAATTAAATTTACACTATAAATAATTATGCATAATATTTTTTTTATTTTTATATTCTTATTTATCTCGTTTAAATATATTATAAATAAATAAGATGTATATATTAATATTACTTTATTAAAAATTAAGGGAGAAGATTAATTACTAATGTCATAACTACGTCCAAGTAGTTGATGGGCCAAATTAACCATCCACTTGATTAGCTCCAAATATTTTATGTATGGGCTTAAGACTGTATCCACAGGTTCAATCCAAAGCCCAAAAAGAAAGGTATCGAAACTACACAGCCATGGCAAGCCAAACACTAGGCAAGGATGCAAAAACAAGAGAGCCTATGATAAATAGGCGTGTTCAGTTGGGGTCTCAGGTTTTTGGCGATAGAGAAAATGAGCGGAACGGTGAAGAAAGTGACAGATGTTGCCTTCAAGGCATCGAAGAACATTGATTGGGATGGCATGGCCAAACTTATAGTCTCCGATGAGGCTCGCAAAGAGTTCGCCACTCTTCGCCGTGCATTCGATGAGGTTAACTCTACTCTCCAAACCAAGTTCAGCCAGGTCAGTACACCCTTCTTTTTTTCTGATTAGTTTTTCCGTAATGTTTTTGATGATAATTTTGTATTATCTTGCTAGATCTTTGTCATTGAGGCTGAGTTTTTTTTATTTAATAATTTTATTGCTACCCTGGCTTCGATAAAAACTTTAACCTTGATAAATGACGGATATGTTAGTGGATTTCCTGCTTGTCTTTGGTTGATTACTATGACTTCGATTTATCATTTTTTTATTATTATTGGGTTTTCGAAATATTATTTTGAAAATCTAGCATTGAAGATTGATTTTACCGATGCTCTCGTGGAATTTTCGAAAATGTAGGATTCGTTTGGTAATACTTTGTGAGTTTCCTTCCTAATTTGTGTAGGTTGACGATAGAATGTTGCAAACATTACATCAGAATTATGTTTACTCATAAATAAATCTACATTAATAGTTAGATGGGTTAATTTTTTTTTTTTTTTTTTTTTTGGGGGGGGGGATTTTCGCAATAGAATAGAGGCGTGTTATGTTCTTCTAGTTTCTGGAGTTTGGTTAAACCTTCACTAGGATCTATAGTGCTTTGCTTATTACCCCTCGTATCCTCACTTGGAAAGTATTAGTTCTAAGTTAAGGCAACTTAGTTTGGTTATTTTGAAGCCAAACATAGTTAATCAAAGGCCTAACTACTTGGAACTAACCCTTTCGGAGTTTGAAATCTTTAAATTTGGATGATATTTTGTTAAAGACTCGGTATAAGTTTCTAGTATTGGAAAATTTTATTTTTCAATGATATTTTGACCTTTAATCATGTTATTTGTCCACTCAACTCATCATAAGATAAACGAAGCCTTGATTTAAAAATTTAGGTTGCTTTCTGAAGAGTTTTTTTATGTTGTGGAACTGCTTTAGTTTTTCCACTTATCACGAAGATGTAATTTTGACTGTCATTTTGTACTTATGGCAGGAACCTGAACCTGTAGACTGGGAATACTACAGAAAAGGAATCGGATCTCCTTTGGTGGACATGTACAAAGAAGCTTATGATAGTATGTTTTCTGACATGTCAGTGTTGTCTTGCCATTTGTTAGTTGATGGATGGGGGATCTTCATGTTGTTGACTTGTTGTTAATGTTGCCTGACCCTTCTTGGCTCTCATTATTAAAGTTTGGTACTATAATGAAGAGTTATTAGTTGCTCAGCTCTGCTTTGTGGAGATTTATCATTATTTGCATCTTTACAAAAAAATACCATTTTTTTTAACCTTGTCAAACAACAGATAAATTTGGAGAATATGTTTTTGAAAACTACCATTTCATGTTCTATCGAGCCTCCAAAATTCAAAGTCTTGTTTGAGAATTGAGATCAAAAGATGTATGTCATTGTTGTGCTAGTTCAGGTAATGATATGATTTCTTTTTGCACTAAAGGACCAGCATAATTGATTAGTATTGAAATTTGGCAATTAGCAATTATAGGATTACTGGTGTTTTCATTTTCATGGATATAAACCTTAGATTTAAGTGTACTCTAGTTTTCATTCTGTCCAGTTAAATAAAACAGGAGAAATGATTTTATCAGTCTGGCGTGCTTTCCTGTTGTAGCAAAACAATCAGCAAAATAGATTTAATTATACTGATTGTCCTGCTTGCCGATCACATGCAGAAGCTTGAACTCTTAGTCACTTTTGGAGTAACCGTATTTTCCCTGTTACTTTTTACTCTGTTATTTTTTCGTTTTGAGATTGATTTTTCATAAATTTGTCTCATTCTTTGCTGCTGCAGGCATTGAAATTCCCAAATATGTCGATACAGTTACTCCTCAATATAAACCTAAATTTGATGCATTGGTGAGAAGCCATCCTCGTAGCTTTCTGTCACTATCTACAACCTCTCTCTCATAACCTCATTCAGTGCAAGATATGTTATTCTTTGGACATTTAACCTAAATTGATTCATGTATTGCTGTGGCTTACAGCTGGTGGAACTGAAAGAAGCAGAGCAGAAATCTCTTAAGGAGTCTGAGCGATTAGAGAAGGAGGTTGCTGAAGTTCAAGAGATGAAGGTAATTGAAACTAGATATATTACCTATAGCTATCGATAACTAATCTCAAACTGATGACTTCTAACAGCTTTTCATTTTTTGAAACAGAAAAAGATAAGCACCATGACGGCAAATGAATACTTTGAGAAACATCCTGAATTGAAGAAGAAATTTGATGATGAAATCCGGAATGATTACTGGGGCTACTGAGGAAATTTGCTTACTCTCTAGCACCAATTTTCACATCCTGAAGATATTTCCAGAACTTACAACTATGCCTGTTTGTTTTAATAATGAAAGCAAACAAATCATATTCCTTGTTATTTGGTGGATGTTTGTCCAAAAAAGATAAGTTTCTTCCAATCACCCCATAAATTTTTTTTCCCTTCAATTTAAGACCTTGCATTATTCGTTTACGAAATCTCTTGGTATTTTCTTGATTGTCTGATAAATACTGAAACTGCTTAAAAACGCATAGGGGATGAAGATATTGGAATTTTAACTTTTAGAAAATGACGCCATAGCCTTGATTTGAGTGTGAAGACGTGGGTAGAAAATGACATCAAAACCTTGCTTCTAGTTTGATATTTTCTGAAGTTTGCATATACATTATTGAACAGAAGTGATTTATTAGTTTGTCAACATGTGTAATGACACAAATGTTAAAATATTTTGCATCGTTGAATTCAATTGGTAAATATTTTTGAGAAAATCATAAAACTCATCTTAAAACTTATATAATAAAAATATCACTTTTTTAGTAGCGCATATCCCTCGTAATTATTAAAAATAATAATACTATTTTATGGTTTTGAAATGTAGAGGTGAATTTTTATGTAATTGTTCTGATATATTTTTGGTCAGTTAAGTTTCAGCTATTTTTGAAATATTGAAACCAAATTCAGACTAAATGTAAAAATGTAGAGAAAAATTAGACTGCAACGGATCTACAATCCTACAAATTTGTGGAGCATCCCTGCTGGTCCTTGGTTTTGCCCACTTATTCGTGTTTGTAAAAAATTAAATTTTCTTGTTATTATACCTCAAAAAAATTACAATGCTAGAAAATAATTTGACACTAATAACATGACATAAATATTTTGGAAAAACCCTAATGGATGCTCGTTCTTCTCTCCTCTTTCAAAGTCTTCTAAATAATTAGGATCTTCCTTTACAGAAGACCATCTCCTGTGGAATAACTTTTCTTATATTTTTTGTTTTTATTGCTTCGAATAAGTTTCTTCACCTAAATTTTATTTTATTTGAGTTTTTTATTTATTTTTATTAAAAGTCTAGATATTCATTTAAATTTATCGTATTTAAGATCTTAAAAGTTACAATATGATATAAAATTTCAATTGCTATTGAAGAAATTTTATATATCAATTGAATTAATCAAATACTCTTGATAGAGAGCCTTACAACACAACAAATGATAAAAACTAAGTTTTTTCAATGATTTTCTTTAGTTATGATTTATTAAATTTAATTATTGATATATTTAGATGAATAATTTTTTATTAAATTTTGTATTTGATTTTTATTATTAAAATTTTATTTTACTCATAAATATAAATATAGTCGACACAAAAATTGTGGCCATATGAAATGGACAAGGGTGCTCTTCCTATAAATAACTTGCATAGCATTGCTCATCTATAGTGTGGCTGGCACCGATCGGTATCATATTATCAACCAAACGATGATTTAAAGAAAAGTTGCCAAAAAATTGTTTTTGTGAAATTACTAATAAAACTTTAAATCAAAAAAGAAAGTTTTAAACATTTTGCACTGCCAACAGTGGCAACCGTTAAGTTCAAAAGCAAGAACTGTCAAAAATTACATGTCCAGAGAGATCGACGAATTGAAATTTCGAACAGGCACCGGTGGTACAAAATCCGGAAAAGGCTCAAAACTTTCCGGCAGCATAAGTTTTACATCAACAAAATGGAGGTTGCAATAAGTATTGGGATGATTCTTCAAAAATACCTTTACCCAGAACTAGATGCTCTCTCTTGAGGAAGTTGGTCACCTCCTATCTCCTCATTTCTGTCCATGGCCTTCTTTGCAAGCTCGTAACCTGCAAAATTCATGGCGCCCAAGGGTGCTATCCAAAAGAACCTAGGTAATGCCCCTTTAAATAATCCAAGGGCTCCCTCGTGCCGGAGTATGGAGAAGGCCACTATAGACATTGATACAGGCCGACCTTGTGGAGCAGTCATCATTCTAGTTTTCATCACATCAAATGGTGTTGTAACAACTGAAGCTAGACCACCAGATAAAGCCCCAACTAGAATTGTTTCCCACGGTTCTAATTCACGCTTCAAAAGTTGTTGTACGGCCTAAAAAAAAGTAAAGCAATATTACTGGTAAGCCTATATATAAAAAAGTCTAACAGTAACATGCATGTATAACAGGCATATTGAAGATTTCTTAGAGGGTAAGTAAGCAACACTAGGTCACGACAAAGCAACAAGTTTTGAGATTCTGACTAAATTTCGTACCTTTTTTGATTCAGCATAGAGTCCCATGCCAGCAACATAGAAAGGGACTTCCCTGCAAAGAGTGGCACCAGTCCCACGAAAAAAGCCCTTGAGACCATCTTGGTGCCAAGTCCCAATAATAGCCTCCCCTACATTGTCAAAAATACCAGCTTGCAACCGCTGCTTTAGTACCTCGCATGGGATCCTCACTGCCGTTCCCAAAACTGTACTACAGAATGATGCTAGAGATTGAACCTAGAAACAAGCCAAAATACATAACTATAGCGTCTAGATAGCACCATGTCAGACCCACAAATACATTAACATGAACAAGTTGTTATATATATTTTCTAAGATAAAGGGCGTCAGGGTCCTATGGCTTATAAGATTGAAACGCGCAAGTCACATAGCTTTTTAGTAGATCACATAGGTCACGCTGCTTTAATAAAATTAATATTAAGTCCTATTTAACCGTTGGTCGAGAAATTATGCTAAATTTTATCACGTGCTAATCATGTGATAAAATTTGTAAAGGTAAGTTCCAGTTATTTACCTTCCATGACTAATTTCATATTACTCGTTAGCAACTCTAATAACCTCAATAAAAATTTTATTTCAAAAATACTCTCACAAATTTGGCCACATAATCTTGTCAAATTTCTCAATTAATGATCAAAATAGGATTTTAGTGTTAATTTTATGAAAGCAACAAGACATACGTGGTCTACTAAAAAATTAAGGGATTTATGCGCTTCAATCATGTAAGCTACGGGACCCTCACACCCTTCACCCTGTTTTATAATTAATAGACTATTTAGCAATCAAACTATAAAGACCATGAGAGGACAACATCTCTTGGGTTATTTACACAGATACCACTTTAGATTGAAATGAACATAGACGTAGGTACTCGATATTCTATATTAATGAAAATTTACAAAAAAGTTGAGAAAAATGGGCATGTACAATACCAAACATGTATCCAAAAAAATTTGACACTAGTGCCCTGAGAGAGTCTATGTAGCATAAAATATGTATACTTAGTATAGCACTCGTACAAAGATGGGTACTGCAGGCCACATATGATGGTAATGGGAACCAGTGGCATTAACCTGAACAAAGTTGCATATCTCATGCTTAAATGGAAAATAATATCACAATCATTATTCATTATATAAGGGATTCATGCTGATAAGCCACTTATATAAGAAGTAGGCAGACAATACCAGAGAAAAAAACCAAAGCTCTACAAAATAGTATTAAAATGAGACCAGACCTGAATATCTGGGAGTGATGGAGCAAAATTTACTAAGACAAGTCTGCTCGCTTCAAATATTCCAGTTCGCAGGCCATGGCTAAAGTTTCAGAAGAAGAAATTATCCACAAATACACTACAATAATCAGTATCAAACAAAGAATATATATATTATTTTTCCATTTCTTTTGAGTGTTGCGGTACAGAAGGAACAAAACTAACCTCGAAAACTGCCCAAGAATTGCAGGAATTGAACCTCTGTATAACCCTTGCACTCCAATCTGTGGAATCTTTGCAATAATTTCAGGAAAGGATAGTGTTGATGCTTGTATCCGTGTCTGACGAAACAAAATAGAACAACTTTGAGAAGGCCTTGCTTCTAGATGATGCAAAAGAATGAACAAAAGAAATCCCTGACAAAACAATTAAGAGTGAATAATATATGAGAACACAATGCTAGGCAAAAGAATTTGCCTTGATGGTATCAATTGGGTGCATTAAAGAAGTAGATAGTGCACAGGATAAGCCCCCTGCCAGAGCAGATCTCAGTACACTTCCAGCAGGTATTTCCACAGGTGGTGGAACAGCAACGACCGTTGCAGCTTCAAACCAGATACTCCTGTATTTGTTAGAAAAGCAAGTTACTATAGACAGAAATTTCCTAGGAACTTATGATCTTTGGCATAACACAAGTAATCACAAGTGCGAGTGTGCAGGTGCATGTTCATGCCTGAATAATAGCTTCAACAAATGTACTAAGATTAAGAAAATATATCTTACCGAGGATCATCTTGAAGTCGATCAGAAGGAAGGAGTAGCATGAAATTTCGAAAATGTCCATAAGAAATAGACCCTTCTGAGTCTGCATTTAGAAATCGCATCATGGCAACAGCATTATCTTCATTAGATGGAAGCCCTGCATTTTTTAGGGATGACAATATTTCACTTTTCTGCAACGTCCCAGACTTGCTCAGACAGAGAGAAGTATATGCACGGAGAATAGTTGGTTCCTTCTGTTCCATTAAGGACAAAAATTGTTTCCAACCAATAGATTTTGAAAGTATGTGACTTCGAGTACGCCGCATGAAATCATTAGCATATCTTTTTGGTAATTTTCTCCTCCTCATTGCAACTTCAAGATCTTCTAGAGTTACTTGGCCATCGCCATCTCTATCCAGTTCCTCAAAGAACCTCATTCCTGTACCCACATGAAGCTTCAAATATTGTCATTAACTTTCTTTTGTAAAATAAAATAGAAAACTACACCAAGGAAAAAGCCTAAAACAGAAGGTAACTAAGAGGAATAGATTATATTCTTAAATTAGAAAAGGGAGGGAAGGCTCCATAAACAAGGCTATGAAGAAATGTGCCATACATTTGATGGTTTAACACCATTTTATTAGTATCTATTGACCTCAGAAAGAATTTTGGGCTCCCTAAAATGACAATCTATTTATCAAAAAGAAACTAACTTCTACTAAGACGACTAACCATTGAAAAAAATTCACAACGGGTTAAGCAAACTATATTCTGCTCCTTATATGCAAACAAGAACTATAACAACCAGTACTTTGGACGATTCAGACAAACATCTTTGTTGCAAAGTATGTGTTTCAGACATGTTAGTGCAATAATCCTACACCACTACCCTATCTGACTTTGGTCGGAGAGTCGAGAGGTATGCCGTATTGAAGATGGATCGATATATAGTCTAGTGATGTAAAGGCAAATGCATTAAATAACCCTTTCATGCCATGCGGTTAGAAGAACGAAAAATTAAGTGTAATTTGAAGCAAGCATTGCCCATATCTAGAACCAGCTAAGCTTCTGCATTGCAAAACATACCTTCACCCTCTGTGTATCTAAAGAAATCTTGAACAGAGATTAATTTCTTCTTATCTGGATGATCTTTAGATTGGCGACCCAGCTGAGGCAAAAGCTCAATTAGTTCTGTCAATGAAACTGTTGATAATGTGGACTTTAAACGCTCCACATTGGATAGAGGAATACTAAGTATACCACTAGCTAGCTTCTGCGGTGAACTCTCCCCTGCTTCTTCGCCGTTTCCCGCAGCACCCTCTTCATTAACTGATGAAGGAACACCAACAGTGCCAGAAGGCAGACCACCAACTCTAGCAAACCTCAGATTTCCCAGAAAAACATTTACATCAGCTTTTCGACCATTCAGAACACCCTGCACTGTCTTTAGGCAATCAAAATGAGAGGATGAAGAACTTGATTGTGAAGGAGTATCATAGTTCTTATTACCATCTTCTTGCACACCCTGATCAAACTTCTGAAAACTCTCAGTTAGTTTATCAAAAGCAAAACCTATTAAGCGTTCAAGTGATACATCTTTAGGATTAACACCTACATCCTGCACTGTTCTAAAAGATTGACTCTTAGACTCCCTTTGCTTGAAATCGCCTGAAATCTTCTGCTTTGAACACAAACATAATCTATCCTCTTCACTCACCTTCTGAATCCGCTTTTTACCTGACTTAAACGGACCTGGAAATGCCTGAACCAAACTATTAACAAACAAAGACCAAGTTACTACCAATTGCAAGCAATTGGTACAAGAACCATCCTCTTTAGCCAAATCTTTCTCTTTCAACCCACTATCTGTGGATTCAACTCGATGCCCATTTCCTGAATTCGGTGAAAACTTGGCGAATAAGGCCTTTATTGGTACTTTTATCAACAACCCTTTTTTCCTCTCATCGCTAACAAAAACACACTGACCATTTTTCTTCTTGGAACTACAGATCTGAGCTCCACCCTTCTTGCCACTTCCACTGAATTGGGTAACCAATTCTACACTATTTTCCTTCTTCTTAAACCCTCCCCAGCAACACTCAAAATCTTTCGCCGCTTTCTGAAAGCTCAATTCCAACGGCAAAAATACTCCTTTAACAACTTTAATCGAATTGAAAAAAGATTCCATTGGGTCATTAGCAGACACCATCACTGCAAACTTTTTAAAGGGTCTCTTACAATTATGTCTACGCTATTATGTACCGCTCTATCAAATTGAACAAGTTTCCAAAAAAATCAATGTACTGCTTTACGATATACAAAATCAAGATTCCAACTTTAAATGCATAAGCAAAAAATACTCAATCAAATATAACATACAATAAAAGACCTAAGCCAGGTGGATCAAGCGAAGAGATCCAAAATGAAAAGCGGTGCAAATATTCGAATCCGAAACCGAAAAGTTCCTAGCCGAACAGACCTGCAATCCTAGATGTTACATGTAACACGCATTTTGGGCTTCGAGAGACTCAAGAGAAATCCATAGGAACCAATACACTCAGAGCTCTGTTTTCCTCTAATCATTCGTTTTATTTTCAATTTCAGAGGGTCTTCTAGCTTGGTTTTCAAATTTTCGCTGATTTTTTTTTTTTTGTTAAGTTATATAGTGGAGAGAAAAATTTGGGTGGCAAAGAAGGAAGAAGTGGAGAACAGAGAATAAGTAGAAAAAAGGAAGGTTATTATTGTCTTTCGAACTATTCTGAATTATATCAAAATAAAAATGTAAAGTTATTTTAGTTGAATGGATAAAGGCTGACGTGTGTGCATTGTAGGACAGAGGAGAAGGCGATGAAAGTTTGTGTCTCGTGGTATCCGGTGAGGTTTCAAGGTTTATATTTTCTTGGATTTTGGATAACTATGCGATTTCTAAGGTTTTTGTTTTATTATTTATATTAACTTAATGGTGATAATAAGTAATTTAAATAAATATTATTAATAAATTAGAGTTGTTTTTTATAAAATTATTCAAAAATATAGATATTAAAAAATATATAGTAAATTAAATTAATAATTATTATTTAAAAGTTATCTTTATTTTATAATTATTTATAAAATTATCTTTATTTTATAATTATTTATAAAATTATCTTTATTTTTATTTTTAAAATAAAAAAAATATGTATTTAAATAATTTTATGTTCTGACATTATTATTTTTGTTTTCAAAATAATTTTATACTAAATTTTACATTTATAAGATAAATGATTCATATTTTATAGTATTTTTATTATTTGATAATAAAAAAATTATATTTTAATATTAAAATTATTAATATAATATTATTTATTTTTAATTAATTAACTTTTTCGAAGGATTATAAAACATCTTTTAAAAAATACGAAACTAAACAACAAAAATATTCATAATTTAAACGACTTTTTCAGCCACTCTTCCTAAATAAAATTTATCTTTTTTGTTTATCACCAAATTTTCCTACTATGAATAATAAGATCTATTATTATTAAAATATAAGGATATTTTTGTCCAAAATTACCCATATAATTTGAAGTAATATTTACTATTGTTCTTAGTTTCTTAGTTATTGGATAATTTATTCTTAGCTCTTATATCTAAATAAATTTAGACAAAAATACTCTTATATTTTTAAATAATTACATATCTTATCCTTCATATTTTATTTTTAAACTTTAGAAATAAAAAAAAAGAAAATTAAATAAAAAACTACAATAATATTAAAAAAATTACATTTCTAATAGATATATTATCCTTATTTTTCTTTCTTATATTTAGGAATTATTAAAAAAAATGTAAGAATTTTTTATAAAATAAGACACTTAAAATTCATAACAAAAAAAAAATACTTTTATCTTGTATAGAAAGATATATGAGTTAATATTAAATGTTGTTATTTTATTATTATAAATTTTATAGGTGTTAATTTATAACTTTTTTAAAATTATATGGATATGTTAAAAATAATTTCAAAATTTAAAGTATCAATACTTATCAAAACGAAAATAATATTTTATCTTATATTGAAATATGTGTATATGAGTTAGTGTTAAATGTTATTATTTTTTATTATTATTAGTTTTATGAATGTTAATTTATAACTTTTTAAAAAATATGTGAATATGTTAAAAATAATTACAAAATTTAAAGAATTAATACCTATTATATGTGGCTTTTAGCTAAAAAAAATTATAATAATGAATCTCTAATCAACTTAATAATATTATTATTTTTTATATTTATTTTATTGTCATTGTATAATTTAAATTTTAAAAATAACAGATCTAAAATTTATAACAAAAATAATACTCTTATCTTGTATCGAGAAATGTATGAATTAGTGTTAAAAATTGTTATTTTTATCATTATAAGTATTATGGGTATTAGTTTATAGTATCGCTTTTAGTTGAAAGAAATTATAATAATGAATCTCTAATTAAATTAAAAATATATTTATTTATTTATTTAATTGTGATTATATCAAATGATTTTTAAATATATTAGTAAAAATTAAACCAAAAAAATAAAACAATTCACGTTCTTCGCTGCTATAAATGCCTTAACTTATGTATAATTTTTATGCTTATTGTGACGCTTAGAGTGCTTAACCTTTCTCTAAAAAAAAAGAAGGTGATTAACCTAATCACAAGTTATTTTTAAATGTAAATATTAATCTCTACTACTTGGAAGTAGTCCCAAAAATCTTGCCCAATCTTATTATTTTTCTCTACTTTTTTTTTTTAATTTTATTTTCCATGTGTGATGATAAGAGGGAGTGCTTTCCTATAGTAGGAGTTTACTCTTTCTCCATATAGGTTTATTTTTAGTTATGTTTAATAAAATTATCATAATTTGTGATGTATTTTTTAATAAATTAATCTTAAATTAGGTGGATTTATTTATTATATACATTTATTCTAATACAATTTTTTTGCATACTTTTCATTCTAGATCTAGATCTATATTTGTTTATTTTTTATTGAATTTGTTGTTATCTTATAAATTAAATACATAAATTCAAATAGATTGATAATACTATTAATAACAATCCAAACAAATAAATAAAATTTCATGAAATAGGTGATTATTACCAACATTATCATCGGAACAATAAAAAGTGATATTTGTGTCTTAACATATTCCTCAATTTTTTTATATATTGTAATTAAATTCTCTTGTATATTATAATATTAATGAATTAATATAAATTCTCTTTAAAAATGTGATAATGCTTAAACCCAAATAATTATTAATGTTCCAAAATTTGTATGGATATATTAAATAAAATTTATATTTACAAAGAGAAACTACAATAAAATATGGTGAAAACTCTACATTGTTATTTTTTAATATAACTTAAACTCATATATTTATTATTTTATATATTTAAATTTGATTCGTACTATTAAAATATAATTCGTCGAAAAAAATTGATTAAAAGATCGAAAAGAAAAGATAATATATCTATATTTATATTATATATAAAAATTTAAATCAATTTTTAAATAATATTAGACAAAAATACGCTTATATTTTGAACATGTCTTTCCCTTTTTGTATTTTATTTTAAATTTTAAAAAAATATTAGTAATTTACCTACAATTTTAAAAAAATACTTATCACAATTGTTTATCATAATTATTTTTTATATGCATGTTTTAATTAACTTTAAAACTTAGATTCATTTCTTATTATTTATTTATTTATGATTGTATCATACAAAAATTTAACAATTAAAGATAGCTAAAAATAATTAAATATATATATATATATATAATCCAAATTCACCTGAATTATACTAGTAATAAAAAGAAATATTGATAAAATAATATATTCAATTAGTCATAAAAATTTATATATACATAAATGAAGTCTATATACTTTATTTTTATTGAACAGAAATAATAAAATTTATAATAAGCAAAAATAATTATATAAATTAAAATTCAGAAACATCATTCTCTCACTATACTAAAAAGAGTAAAGTATTAAAATATTTCATTTTTTTATGAGTTTGAAATTCATTGGTCATTTTGTTTTGAATATATGTTTTTTAACAAAAAAAAATTGACCTGTTAAATTTGTTCATATTGTGTTACATTTATTTTGTATTAACATATTAAATAATAATAACATATTAGTTAAACAAATTAATTATCATTTTTATGTAATATCTTATTTGATATATTTGTTAAATAAATTAGGTGTATATCTCACTTACTGTAATTAGAATTCAAATATATTAACTGAATTTAATATTATTTAAATTTTATGTCTTAATATTTAAAAAAAATTGAGTCATACTTTGTGAGGAGTAAGCAAAAGAAAAATTATTGTTTTTGTTTTTCACAATTAATTGAATATATTAATGTATCGGATATAATTTAATTGGTCACATATTAATAAATAATAAATAATCTCACAATTATTAATAAAGTAGGCAAATAATTTTGCAGTGCATTGACATTTAAAAGAAGAAGAAAAAAAAAACAGTAATATTCAAGTGTTTGCAGGGTAGAGAAAAATGTCGAATGCAGTGTACAGTACAAACCACAATATCGATACTGTTGAAATTTTAACTGACCTAGAGTATTTTAGAAATTAGAATTAAATTTTGTATTATCTTTTTTATTTTAAATGAATATTTTTATTTTTGAGATTTGACGTCATTATTTTACTAGATGTATTATATACTTGCTTGTCTTCTGTTTCTGATGCCATTTTGTGTCTCTCTTCCCCGAGGACACTTGTTCACAATATCATTCAATTATGTATAATTGACAAAAAAGCCCACTTGTATTTTAAATTATATGTACTGAGAAAAATAGCCAGATATTCAAATATAAATATATATATATATATATATATATATATATACCAAGATGGATGGAACAAATTAATTAAAGATGTATTACAATTCTTATCCAAGGCCTCACCAGTATCAATTCTTAATACGAAATATTCCAAGCCATTTGATGCTGGCTTTTGGAGATTACAAAGAGCAGATAGAGACCTACTCCTTCGTTCATAATTCATAATGGTCTTTTGTATACTCGTATAAAACTGCTTTTATTTGTAAAAATTCGGTGGCTCTCCTTCCCAAAATAACCATAATTAATGTTAGATATAATCATTATTTTAATGTCAAAAACATGGTTAATTCAAATCTTAATATTATTTTTTATATACATAATTAATGTTACATTTGAAGTCAGATAATTTTTTAAAAATTGTCATAATTTTTTATTAAATGAACATATGATCGTAACGAAAGACGTTTATTGCATTATTCGGAAGAAGAATGGGGAAGATAATATAACAATGATGATGAACATGATAATAATCATAACAACAACCACCCCTTTTTTATTCTCTCTTCCTCCACGCACGTCTTACAAACAATAGCAGTTGTAAAGAATTAAGATGATAAGTAAAAAATGACGTATCAAAATCCCCAAAATCCATGTTTCATTCAATCTTACTTCACATCAAAACCTATCTAACCTCACAATGCTTCTTGTTTTCTCACTCATGATTACTCCTCTATCAGAACACCGGTGTGCTTATTGGCACTAATATCAATCTTAGGAGGTCCCAGAGTGTCTTCTTGGAACAGAAGAGGAAGCAGAGAATGAGAGTCGTTTCTTCACATAATTTACTGATCCTTTCTTTGGTGTCGCATTCTTCTCTAGTCCAAGACAGCTTGGCTGTTTAGACCTGGTCGTAGCTGTCTTAGTTGATGCCATGTAACTTGGAGCACAAGGTGAACTTGAAAGGCTCCCATCATCTCTCAATGAAAATCCTGCCATGCTATGCCTTCGGTATCGCGCTGATTGGACACTGAAAATGCTTCTTGAATCCTCATTATCTACACACCAATGATTCCACTTTGGGGATTTCCCGGTTAATGATGAGGATGGTGGTGCCTTTGAAGTTGAAGTACAGTTAGCAAAGCGTATTGACATTTGAGAAGTTGGAGAAGGCTTATGACCATTGAGGTTAAGATCATGTCGATAGTAAGCTTTAGCAATTTCTCCAAATGACATCTTGTTTCTTGCTGGAGCACTCTTGGTAGAGGCACGTTCATTGTAGTCTATTAATGTGCTTCGAGCCTCCCATGGCCGAGCTGACATCCACCTCTCTAACCAACTCCAACCCCAGTGAGGATTGCTAGGATCCATGAATGTAGGATTAGCATACTTTGATGTGTTCCTCCATGTTTGCTGTTAAAAAGATCAACTTATCCTTAAAATGTCTATATATAGTCATATAGTATGTATAGAATTGGGGATGCATGGTGAGTCTCATACCTGATGAGAGAATGAATAAGCCAATGCTCTTTCTCTTCTCAAGGCAGCCTCTTGTTTGTTTTGTAGCCTTGCTTCAATTTGTTCCTTGGACTTTGGGCTATCATCCCATCTTTCTCCTATCTGTCACAAAAATGTTTATTAACAAGGAACAAGTACAAGTACACTATACTAATCATGATTTCCAAAATTCAGAGACGAACAGACGAAGATGGAGAGCAGACTATGTTTAAACAAACATTATATAAAATTGAAAACTTACTTTCCATTTTTCTAGCTCTTTCTCTCTTTTCCTTAAGATTTGTCGATGAAATGCCCGATTCTCCTCGGACATTCTGATTCTCCTAGATCGAATTTGAGACTGCACGCGAGTTAGAGTTTGCATGCATCTTAATGTTGTAGCAGCTTGCCTTCTAACAGACTGCCTCTGCAACAATGTTTTCAATCTAATCAACCCTTTCATTGCGCGCAATGCCCTCCTTACCTAAAAAACAAAAAAAGATGTTATAACTCAGTAACAGATAATTTTAAACAGTGATACATAACTTCATTTTCTTGCTTTGCAAATTGGGAAAACAATACCATTCCAGACAGTTAGTATAAGATTTTGAAACTTTTAAATTCACACATTTAAACTTTACAATCTAGGATATTCAAATTTTATGGCAAAACTAAGCATCTTAAAGAAATATAACTGGAGAGTAAGGAGAATTTAACTTCTAAACATACCAAGTATCCACGAAAAGCCGTCTGCATCTTGATAGCTGCTATTTCTTCCTTCGATTTACCAGGGTAACGTGACAAGGAAGAGAGACGAACAGCCTTTGCTACAGTATCAGCTGCCTCTGCAGCCATGGCTGGGGCAAGTGGCACAGAAAAGGCATGTTTGCTTTGTTCATTTTCTGCCTCAGTCAACTTCACATTTTCTACCTGAAGAGGCTGAGTTGGTGGAGGTGGAGATGGGAAAGTGGGAGGAGCCGCAGTAAGTGCTGCATATTTTCTATGTTTTCCAAAACATCCTTGATTTAACTTGCGCTTCTTCTTTAGATTAAAAATCCAAAAATGAATCACAAATACATAGAATTGCAAGAGGCAAGAAAATCAAATAAAGAAAACATTTATTCAAACCTGCTCTTTGTTTTCCTTAGAATCGGAGCTGACAGCTTTCCTTACAGCAGCAAACCAGCCCCCTTTCTTCCTCATCTTCTAATTTTTCATCTATGTCACACCAACAAAAAATAGTTAATGAAATTCAGACTCAGATAAGATCAAGTGAATAAATTTTAATTACATGAAATACAAATGAATCAAATGCGCAATGTCATGCCTTAGAAAATTCAGACACAAATTTACATAAACTAGGAAAGTTGATAACCTAATGAATTGTCCAAGTAAAAAACCACACAACCAATAAATAAACCTTGGAAAAGTCAGACAGCCAATAAACACCCTCCCTTTCACTTTTAACCTCCATCGAAAAAATACATATTTTTTACTTTATTAAAACAACATATCTGCATCATATGAAAGGTGTTCAAAATATACATATTTTTTACCTTATTAAAACAACATATGTACGAAAGATGTTAAAAATGAAACTTGCTATTAAAGCAAAACACAATTCAATAACTTGCTAAAATAAAAAGGGAAAAGAGAAAACAGAAAAGTAATAATGAAAAAGTTAGAAACGGCTTATGCAATGAATAAAGCTTGAAAAACTTTCTACCCTTTCATTAAACCAATTAACAAATTGTGAAATACCCAGATAACAAAATGTCATAATCTCTACAAATATCACACAAGTTTCCAAATAAAGCAATTTCAGAATCAAACCCAGTAAAGAACAAGGTCAGAGAACCCACAAAAACAAAAGAACCAAAAGAGAGTCAAATCAAAATAAAAGACATTTGAATACCTCTGCATGGAATTTCTGGATCTCAGAAGGCCAAGAAACTCCCTCTTCCCCCGGTGAGATTTCACAACGACCGAAACAAAAACATCTAACTCTAACTAACAACCATTGATGTTATCTTCTGTCCTTCCGTACCTGTACGGCTGTACCGGTAGCGGTTATTTTTACGGTTAATTACCCGCCTAATATTAATAGTTATACTCCGTTCACTCCATGTATGCCACGTAGGTGGATTTTTAACTATACCCAAAATCATCACAAAACCATCAATAATGTAAGTATTTTTTTTATTATTATTTTATTGGATAATTATGAGTGAATTATTATGAATTTCAATATAATTATTAATAATATTATGAAATTTCATTTAATATTTATCCAAGTATATAAATATGCTCCTATTTATTTAGGAGAGAACCGTATTTATTACAAATTTAAGTCAAATGAGATGACAGATATAACTTAAATATATTATACTCAATACTAATATAGCAAATTGTAACCATCAAGAGCTATATTTTTTTCCATAAGAACATGAATAAATATGAAATGCCTTTTTATTATTGCACAATGAAGTCATATGATCTCTGACTAGCTCTAGCCAAATCACATAAAGTTTATCAGTTTATCAGGCTATGTCAAAAGTTTGAAATTTATTTTATAATTATTATAATAAAATGAATTTATATTTTTATATGAAAATTACTATCATACCTTCAAATATAACATGTTAAATATTAATTCAAAAGTTGTACTTCAATTATCCATATTTTTCTGCTATATTCTAATTTAATTAGAAATTAATTTTAATTTACTTGTATTTTAAATTACATTTAATATATTAAGTATCTTTAAGGTAAAAAATTAGAAAGAAAAATCAAATAATTCATCAAATAATCGATTTTATCTTAATAGATATAAAATTTATAAATTTTTTCTTAATAGAAATTTTAAAAAGAAAAATAAAAAAGAATTACGAATATTATAATAACTTTTTATTATTACAAAAAATGAAAGAGGAAGTCAAAAATCTCTTAAATATGTGTAAGATTTTAATTTTATTTTTTAAATTACATTTAGAGTATATAAATAATTAATTTTATGTATTAATTATCTTTTAGTAATGAAATTAAATGAAAAAATAAAAAATAAATAAATAAATAATTGATTATATGTGAATTGATTTAAAATTTATAAATTCTCTTTTAGTAGAGATTTCAAAAGAAAAATCAAGTTTTTTAAATATGGGTTAAATTTAAATTTATTTTCTAAATAACATTGAGCGTAAAAAATAATTGATTCTATATATTAATTATTTTTAAGTTGGAGAATTAAAAAGAAAATCAAAACTCTTTAAATAATTGACTTTATATAAAAAAATTAAAATCTATAAATTTATAGTGAAAATTTAAAAAGTAAAAATAAAAAAATCATAAATATTATAATAATTTTCTGTTATTATGTAATTAAAAAATCAACGATCTATTAAATATACATTAAAACTTTAAATTATATTTAGTTTTAAAAATAACTATTCTATTTACTATTATATTTTAGGAAGAATTAAAACAAAGATAAAATAATTGATTATATGTTAAAGAATTAATGAAATTAAAAATATTTAAAATTACATTTTAAAAACTATAATCCAATTAACTATATTATATGTTACTTAAATAATCTACAATATATCATGCTGCTGTAATATTTTAAATTTAATTTTTTTAAGTATTTTTAAAAAAAATGATAATTCTTCACTTGTGGAAAAACAATTACGGTTGCAAATATTTCTTTTATTGAATTTTTCAAATATGAAGCTTGGTAACTTCTCATAATTAAAAAAAACAAACAAACAAAATTTACTTTCAGGTATCCGAAAAAGAAGGCCGATCACACATCTTTGCTGAAATATTCTATTCAGACATAAATTCCTGAATTATGTCAGTCTACTATGGAAGCAAACCAGAACAGAAACAACAAAGCCAAGTTGTAGACAACTAAATGGATATATAGAAAGAAGTAAAAAGTTGATATATTATCACATAAATGATGATAGTAGACCAACTTGTGGTTTGAAATACAGTCTACTGGAAAGACAATTAAACAGAATAAAGCTGTTGTTTGCAACACAAATTGGTGCCTAACTACTTCTTGAGACAAATAGCAATTGCCACTTTGATTACCCAAATGATTTCGTAAAAGGGAAAAAAATCACAGCTGATTCAATCCTAGGCAAACCGTGATACTCACATGCAGATATGTCAATAGGCTCAATGGATTTCGGTGACAGGTATTAGATTAGTTGCTATCAGCACCTCTCACACATTCTATACCGCTATGCATGATGATAATGATGCAGCTTGTATAACAAAACCTTTCCAGCAGCATTTCCGATTGCCATGAAGCCTCCCCCAGGACTAAAATCCAAACACCGGGGATAATGCAGTGTCCTGTTAGGCGAAGGCCAGTTAGAGAAAACAGTAAATGATGGTACATGTATCAACTTTAAGCTGTTCTTCTTCATGCTTGAGCAAATAGCCAATATTTGTGCATCGTTATTGAACTTCATGTAATCTACTTTAGTTGTGAGATTCTCAATTGTCTTAATAGGTTTTCTCTTGCCCCCTAAAAACTCCTCTCTGTTATAAACATTAACAATCCCACTGTCTGAACCAGCTGCAAACAACGTTCCATTTGGAGATGTACAGAGGGATGTACTATTAATGCAACCTTCATCAACGGACTTATGTAAGCAAGTCCTTGTTCGCAAATCCCAGTGGTAAACCTGACCATCCCCACCAGAGCTCAATAATTGCCTGCCATCATCAGCAAAAGATAAAGAGCGAACAGTTCCATTCATCTTTAGTGTCCCAATCAATTCTTTAGTTTTGGACGAGACCAACAAGATGTAACCCTCATTGCCCACAAAGGCAATTGTACTAGAATCGGGGGAAATCTCAAAAAGTTCCAAGCTCTTTTCTTCCCTACCAACTAGAGGACCTATTTTGTCAACTGTTGCTTTTACTAAATCAAAACTATAGAAAAAATTTCTCCTTCCTGAAACAATAACCTGAGAGCCATTGGGCATAAAAGACGCCTTCCGAATGGGACAATCTTCAAGAAAAATACTCTGTATTTTTGCATTCCTTTTTCCATCTATCTGAAAAAATCTGAGCTTTTTATCTAATCCTGCAGAAAGTAGCAACTGTGCATTTCTATGAAACTGCACGGAATTTATAGGACCATTAGAAGGCTCATGTATGTTTGCATCAACAAGTTTTGAGCATTCAAGAAGCCCAGGCAACAAATTTTTATTACTTTTCACAACAAGATCCTCATTTGCTCTGAGGAGATCATCAACAGCTTCAAAATCCTTGTAGCCATGAGCAAGTACGGTCCCATTCTCATCATCTGATGTTTCATCGTCAGAACATCTATCACTCCTCGCTCTTGAACCAAGTTGAGCCCATTCTGTGCCCGGATTCAGCTTAGCATGTTGAGCCCTCAATCTTGAGACATACTCAGAACCTGAGATCAATGCTTCATCCTCTTCTTGCCTTAACTTTCTCAATCTGTTAACTTTTGCAATATTTATGTTGGTTCTCTCCTCTTCTTCATCCTTCCAGACAGGCATCCTTATCTTAATTTCCTCTTCGTCGCTGCTTTCTTCCAATAAATCTTCACCCTCTTCAGAGGCAGAAAGAACACTCTTTGCAGAACCAGATCGGTTCATAAAAAATAAAGCCGAGGATTTATCCTCACCGTCATGGACACCTTTTTCATTCTCCTTCCCAAATTCAACTGGGGAATAAAGGGATCCAAATAAAAAGTTTTCCAGTTTCTTCATTTCACTTTCTTGCTCTACTGCTAGCTTTTCATCTTGCTCATGGCGTGCTCTTTTTGTCTTATTCATTTTCAAAGTACCTGGTTTGGATTCTTTTCCACCCTCAGCATCTTCAGCGCCTTGCAAATTTGAGTCCTCATCAATATCCATCCTCTTGGTTCTATTCATAGGAACAACATTTTGAGATATTAAACTCATCTTCGACAAGATATAGGCAGCTTCTGCAAAAGCATCAAACAGAACTTAAGCAACTGAAAGTTCAAGATGGCGGCTCTCTGAATAACATGCATTTATCTGAAGCATAATTTATTCTAAAAGCCTTCTATCAAAAAAAAAAACCCCCAAAAGCTAGAATGAGAACTACAAACTGACAATAGGCTTGTTCACAAACAAACAAGATCTTTAGTAATTAGAAACAATATTGACAAAAGTAAAGCATTACTGGAGAAGCAAGTATAAAGGTGATTAGTAAAAAGGTCAATAAGCTGCACCATCATTTTATTCGAACTAATGGGAAAATAAAATATCATATTCATAAACTTCATGTAAACTGCAAACGCCTAAGGAAGACACCTATGATAGATTATCTTAGTATACATTACAAGTAATGTCCAAAAGACATATAAATAAAAGCCACATCTGTTGATGTATTCTCCACCCTATAAACCTTGTTGGTTTTATTTATAGGGACAACATTTTGAGAGGTTAAACTCACATTGAATGAGATGTAGGCTGCTTCTGGAAAAGCATCAAACATAACGTAAACAACTGAACACATTTATCTGAAACATTATGTAATCTAAAAGCCTTCAATCAAAAATAAAAAATAGTTCTTAGAGTCCCTTATCTTTCAAAAAAGTGCACTTTAGTCGCTAATTTTTTAGAGGGTGAAGGGTAGCCATGGTCCTGTAGCTTTTGACAAAGGAACACAAAAATCCAGTAATTTTCAAGTGGTCCAGATAAGTCTTATAACCTTAAAAAAAAGCACAAAAGTAATGCATTGACTGTTTACCGCTTTTTTAAGGGCAATGTTGGAATTACCCAAAAAAAAACAATACTTTCTCCTCCCCAACCTCCAACTTGCGGGTAAATTCTTCAGAGAACCAAATCTCTTATTCAAATTAAGCTTATCTTCTTCATCCTCACCCTCCTCGAGAATGGTTTTGTAGCCTTCTTCCCAAGCCATCGAGCCAACACGGCTCATATATGCTTGGTCGAAGACAATGGATGAAAGGGTCATCGAGAAAAACTCCAAGGAGTAGAACTGGCGCTCTTGCTAGACCTCGAAGACTTCTCAAGGTATTGGGTAGGACTGAGGCTATAGAAAGGGAAGAAAGAGGACCGCTTTCCAAAAACGACATCGTTTCTTTATGAGGATTGTTGGTAGTGGTTGTAAGAGGAGTTGCGTGGTATATGGGGGTTTGAGGAGGGTAAATTGAGTCTCTTAGGGCATATAAGTTTAATTTTGGGGGCTTTGAGATTCAAACACGAAGAGGGTGAGGATGAAGAAGAAGGGGTGAATTTGGATAAGAGATTTGGGTTATCTAAAGAAGTTACCTGCAAGTTGAAGGTTGGGAACGATAAACTATTCCATTTTTTAAGTAATTTCAAAATTGACGTTAAAAAAAGTGATCAACAGTTAATGCAGTACCTTTGTACTATTTTTTTGAAAGTTACAAAGCTTATCAGGATCACTTGAAAATTACATAACTTTTGTGCTCCTTTGCTAAAAGTTACAGCCATTCATCCTTTTTTAAAAGATGTATTGTAAGTCTCTTACTTATCTTTAATATTCACATAAGGTTAATTTTAGAGTAATTATTTCAATTTAGCTACAATTAGACATCTAAAAGTGTCACCATAAACAAGAGATAAAATTATTATTATTGAAAATAATTAAAATTATTATATTGACAAATTTATGCTTATGTATGATGTCACATGACTTCTCCCTGTCTTAATAGTAGTCAAATTAAAATAATTAACCTAAAATGAACTTATGTAGACCCTTACAATAAATAAAAGACTTACAGTGCACCTTTTCAAAAACTAAAGGTCTCCAAGTGCATTAGACCCCACTACAAACTGACATTAAACTTGCACTCAAAAACAAACAAGTTCTTTAGTAACACTAAAGAACAATGGCAAAAACAAACCAATAATGGAAACAAAAGGCATACATTGGAGAAGAAAACCAAATTGAATAAAATTGAAACTTATATGGATGTAAATATGATTAGTAGAAAAGCATTAATTTCCTCTTCGTCACTGCTTTCTTCCAATAAGTTTTAACTTTGATGAAACCCAGAAAATCCTACAGCTTATGGCCAAATCATTTTGGAATATCTATCCTTAAATCAGAAAGTTGTAATTTTCAAACTGCTCTGCCACTCGACACTAAAAAATCAATATAAATTTTTGAACCATTCACCATAAAACGTCTAAAATCCTTCAAACTCATCAGGAACCAAACAGAAATAACTGGACAATGCATTACTAAAACCCTTGAATGATCTATCAGAAAACAAGCAGGCATCACCAAACCATCTCTCAAAACCAAGGGCGGCTCAATAGTTTGGGGCCCTAGGCCTCAATTAAAAACGATGCCCTTGAAAAGTATTGAAAAAACTGAGAATAACACATTTGAATGATTGAAAAGGTCATAAATCATCATATCAGAATACTAAACTGGTTAATTTCACAGTACCGTATATACAAGGTCGGTAATTCTAAGCATAGAGAATAAAATTGAAACCAATAAATCAAGATAACGCAGAGAGATTACCTAACACAAACTAAAATCCAACCAAGCAGAATACTTTACGGTATTGGCCGGCGACAATGGAGTTGGAGTATACTTTGACGGCAAGCGTAGTTGCGGAAAAAGGGAAGAGTTAAATTAGGGTATGTGGAATGGAATATATACACGGGACCTTTTCCAAATTTGTTTTTCATGTGCTTTTTCTTTTTCTTTTTTTCAGTTTTCCCCAATATTTTCCCTTTTTTCTACTTTTGCAATTTTTTTCAATTTTTTTACGGTTTTTTTCAATTTTTTATTCTACTAGTTTTAGTTTATTCTTTTATCTTATATTTTTTTCTATTTATTATAACTTATTTATATATATTTTTTAATAAAAATAAATATTTATTTATATTTTTTAAATTTAAATTTAATCATATGGCAATAATATATATAAATTATATAGATATTTATTCTTATGTTAAAAATATAGACACATACTTATTTTATTTATTAAATATATAAACATATATATATAATATGAAAAAATATTTTTATTAAATATATAAACATGTATATATAATATGAAGAAAAAAAATTTAACAAATATAATTGTACATATTTTTTAGTATATTTTTTAGTATAGATATTTTAATTATTTTAAATATTAAAATTTAGATAGGTTACGAGATTATTTTCGAAACTAATTAAATGAGTAGATCATTTCAAAAACAAAATGTAGTAATTTTTGTTTTTTTATTAAACTATTTAATTATATATGTATATTATGTTCAAGCAATTTTTAAAAAAATTGGTATTTTAACAAAGATAAATATTATAGTTATTACAATTACAAATTTAACCTCTTATATAAAAAAAATCTAAAAAGTATACGTTTTTCTTGTATTTATTATTATTGTAATTGATTCAGTTAGATTATAAGGTAATATTTTTTTTATAAATTTAATTATATAAAGATATCATATAAAATTTAAATTATATTAAAAATAAATATATATATATTAAACATATATTGAATTTATAATATTTGGTTAATAAATTTTAATTTTTTTCCTATCTTTATTATTTTCACTCTTAAAATTTTTCTACTTAAAAAAACTAGAAAACTTATATTGTTCAAACTTAAAGTTGAAAATACTTTGTTATTATTTATGGAAGTTTGACTCTTTATAAGTTTTTGGTGACTTTAAGTGTTATTTATAACTGTATTTCTAGTGTAAAAATTAATAAATCAATTTTTTAAAATAATTTAATTGTCAACTTCGATTTTTGATTAATTATTGATTTCTTGTTTGGATAAGAATAATAATAGAAGCACTATAAAATTATTAAGATTTAATTAATTTCATTTTAATATTTTTTTCTTAATTTCATCAATTCATGGTAAATTGTAGCTAATATTATGAAATATAGTAATTATACTTTTGAAAAAAATAATCATTTGAGTTTGACAATATTGTTTGAACTATGAAATAAATGATAAAACACTTTAGGTGTTATAATATATAAATATGCGCTTAATATTTATTGTCAAAATTGTCCACCTATATGTGTGTAATCAGTTAGTTATATAGATACATAACATAATTTTACTATAAGGGTATTTGGTAAAACAAAATTATTTTTTTAATTTTTAGAAATTATATTAATTTGTAAACATTATATACATAATAAAAAGATAATACAAAATAATCAAATTTTTTTATTTATTGCTTTAAAAAATCAATATACAAAAATAAAATAACTACTTATTAGATTTTTAACCATTAAATTCATGTAAACGAAAAACAGTTATAAAATGGAAATTTTTATTGCATTTTGTTTTAATTTATTCAAATACATATACATATGTATTATTTGTATCAAAACCTATTAGACTTTATATATTAATTTTGCCTTGGACTATAAATGGTGAACAAAGTTAAAAAAAACAATGTATAAAAAAAAATTGAAAAATAAAAATATAATATAAGTTATTGAGTTAGGTGCATGAAAAATATTAAAACAATATTGTATTAAATTAAAAAATAATAAAATTTAAAAAAAATCGTTATTAAAATTTAAAGGTTATTATGTGTGTGATCTTTATAGAAATAAAAGATTTTTATATTCAATAGTGGCATCTGATAATTTTATAATTGGAAAACAAACACTATAGATTGAAAATAATACCTACATGCTATCGTTGAAAATCTAAGCACTTTTTTATCTTTTAAATTAATTAATCATCTTAAATTAATCTAAAAAAATTAAATTTTAATAACTATATGCAATAATTAAAAATAAATCATTTTGTTTACAACGATCAAATCCAAAAATGGGTAGAAACAATAAAAATAAATACATTGAAAGAAGAAAAAATAATAATTATTATTTCAATAGATATAAATTTATTTAAGTGTTAAATCATATAAAGTTTGAAGAATATGTAAAGTATTAAATTTTCATAGATAAATCAAAAAAATAAAATACATAAGATATAGTTTGACAATTGGAAAAACTTGCTATGTTTATTTATACGTGGTTATAATTTAAAATAATAAAGGTTATAACAATAGGTCATGTAAGATGTATACGTTGATTAAGTCAATTTTTTTTTAAATTAATTTTACATATCGATTTAAATACATTTTTTGTATTAATAATACAAGATAATTTTTTTTCTATATTTTTAACTTAATTAAAAATATAATGGGAGCTTCACTTGCTAACAAAATAGCCATAGTTTTTTTTTCCTACTAACTTAACCCATGTTTTATTTATTTACACAAGTATTTTCACAATTTTTAGAAATAAATAAATAAGTTAATAATAAAAGTGACTTACTATTAATTATGATATATCACATTTTTATGTTCGTGCACATGTTTATAAAGCTTTTTAATAGGAGTATCATAAGTAAAATAATAAATAACAAATTTGAAGAGTATTTTTAGCTTTATCGTCGTATGTTCTTGTATATTTAAAACTCGTATTTTTTTAGTTTTTATAATTAAATTTATGAAATTTATTTTTTTATATATATTAAATGGGTAATAATATTGAAAACATAAAAAAAAGCTATAATAGTTTTTTAATTAAAAAAACTGCATACTCTCTATCTCTACGTGTAAAATAGTAATTAACAAATAATTAGATTTTGTATTTCTATTTTAAAACAACATTCATCTAAATGAA
Source organism: Hippophae rhamnoides (assembly GCA_033030585.1). NCBI lineage: Eukaryota > Viridiplantae > Streptophyta > Magnoliopsida > Rosales > Elaeagnaceae > Hippophae > Hippophae rhamnoides. The sequence goes on from CM065427.1 coordinate 75,155,561, forward strand.
AGTTAGTTTAGCATTATATTTTAAAAAATAAGTGTGGTTTAAAAGCGTTATTGCATTTTGCATTTCAGGTAGTGTTGTTAATAAGAATAATAACATTAAAATAAATGCGAATAATGTGAGTATAAATCGCTATAATTTATATTTTAATATTAATACTATTCAAAAACACGTAATTTACACGTAATTTATTAAAATATTAATATAATTACTACTAAATTTATTTTAGTTAAAATTATAATAATTGTATTATTATTTAAAAATGACCATACATTTTAGTTAATATTTTAAATAACTTTTAAGATAATTGTCATTATTTTAAATACTATAACTTATTATTTAATTGATAAAAAATAAAAATATTAAATAAATTATATAATAACCAGGTGACTAATAATTTAAATAGATTTGAACATAATTATCAATATTTTAAATATTAATAATTTATCATTCAATCTAAAATTTTTAAATAAATTATATAATCATTGAGAAAATAAGAATAATAGTAATTATTATTTTAAATATGTGTATATATTTTTATATATAATATAGATAAAAAAATTTATAAAAAATTATTTAGATTTTTTATATATAGTAGATATTATGATTTAATTAAATTAAGAAGATAAATAAATAAGGCATAAATCTTGTCATATGTAAAGGGTAAAATAAAAATTTGTGGATTTATTTAGTAAAGTTATAAGTTTCAATATATTTATAATTTATGTCTGATTATTAAAAGGTATATTAATTTTGAAAAATGCGTAATCAACGAAAAAAAGGCGAAGAAAAAAAATATTTTCTCTTTTAAAAACTGTTTAGGGAATAATTATTAGTATTTAAAAAAATCTCGAAAAACATATAAATAAAATCAAGTAAGGTGACAAGGTGGGTTCTTTAATTTTATTTATTTATTTTTTACTATTAACGACGTATTCAATTGAAATTTTAATCTTCATTAAGAACTTATAAATTTTAAAGAATTTTTCAATTTTTAAAGTATCAATTGGATCTTATATCATTATGGTCGGCTGAGGCTCGTAACAAGGCATAATGTCACGACCTTAATTTTTCAAGTATCGATCACATAAGATTTTAGACGGTCTCACACGTACCAAGATGTCTTTCAACCCGAAATCTAACTTCAAAGAGAATGTAAATAGAGTTTGCAAAGCAATGCTTTAGATTCGCTTGCATAGCTTTACGTTACAAATGCTAAGAATTCTCAAGATGATTATAAATTAAGACCAATAGATCTATTTATACAGGTCAACAAGCCTAAGAGAGTATGTCACATTTTTCTATATCCTTTTAACTCTAGAATATACAAGAGAGTTCTACGTACAATATGCCACAAGGTTCTAGGACCTTCTTTCCAACTCTGTAGTCTTCTAGGTTTGTCTAGTTCTTCATGCACGTTCCGGATGTTTCGTAGCTTCCCAAATGCTTCTACATCCTTCCCGAACCATCCAGATGTTTTAGAATATTCCAGTCATTTTAGAACTCTCCAAACGTTTCTGTAACATTCTAGTGGTCTTCAAGCTCGAGTCGAGTCCGTCCAACTCTAGCCCTTTCTGTACTTCTCTAGCAACTCTAGAACTTTCCACGTGTCTAGATCCTTTAGGCGTACCAACATTTTGATTTTTGAGACATTCTCGATGGACGTGACATCCTCCCCCACTCAAGTTCACGACGCCCTGTCGCGCCTTCAAGTCACATGCCATAAAGACTCCCTGTTCCCAAATTGTCTCTTCATCTGCATGGCGTTTTTCCATTCGACCAAGATTCCTTATAACTCGTACGCCCTTCGTCGATCGCCGGTCTCCCAAAATCGAGTCCACTTTGTCGGCTAAGGTTACTACTACGGTAGGCGCCCCTCTGGATTCTCCCCATACTCATGTCTTCCTTGTCTCCACGAAGCGGTTTCAAAGATACTCACATGAAAGATCGATAGATTTTAAGCTTTTGAGGAGTCAGAAGCCTAATGACACCTTGCCGACTTTCTTGAGGACAGGAAATGACCCTTCATACTTTCGCACCAACTCCTTATGAACCTTCCGCAAGGATAGTTTGATAAGGACTAAATCTCCTTCCTGGAATTCTATCATCCTTCTCTTCTTGTCAGTCCATTTCTTCATCTTTTTAGACACCTTATGCAAATAGTTCTCGCCTAACTCCGCTGTTTGCCACGCCAGTGCCTTGGCAAACTTCAAGTGCAGCAGGCTCTTCCTTCATAACTCGTGGCCAAGGCACCGGGAGTCAGCTGTTGCACGCCCACGACGATCTCAAAGTGGAATCTTACGCGGACTCGCTCCTTTGCAAATTATATGAAAATACATCCAACAACTTTGCCCAATCCTTTACCGACAAGCACTAACAAAGGCTTAAGATACACTCCAACAACGGGCCACGCTCCGTCATTCATCACTTTGAGGATGAAAGCTTGTAGAGAAGTTCAAGTCTGATCCCAATAACTTGAACAATTCCGTCCAAAATTTCCCTGTGAATCGTGGGTCTCGATCACTCACTATATTGGATGGAATCCCTTAATGCTTCACAACATGTTTAAGGAACAAGCGTGCCGTCTCATCTGCCGTGCAATCTGTTGAGGCAAGGATGAATGTTGCATACTTGCTGAAGCGATCAATCACCACCCATGGTCTCTGTAACGGGCAAATGGTTCAGTAACTGGTGCAATGCATACGCTCTATCTTGTCTTGTTGTCATACAAGGAAAGTCTTCACATAAGCTTTGATATCGTCCGACTCGAGGCCAATAAGAGATGGATTTGATCAAAGCAAGTGCGCCTCATTCCCGGGTGTCCACCCATAAGGAATCATGGCATTCCTTGATAAGCTCATTCCTTAAGCTTCCCCATTTTGGCACGAAGATACGATTCGCTTGGCACATGTAGAGGTCTCCGTCACCAGCCCAAAATCGTCTCGTCTTTCCTCTTCCTCGACGAGGGCAAGGAGATTTGGAGCAAGTGGCATCAGCTTAACCCTTCGATCCTTCAGTAGTGGTATTACTGCCTACTTGGGCTAGTACCGTCTTCGACTCAATGCATCACCACCACATTGGCCTTACCGGCTTATACTCCAACCTCGTAGTCAAACTCGCCAAGAAATCCCGCCATCGAGCTTGTTTGGGACTCAACTTCTTTCGAGTCCTGAAGTAGCTTGTTGCAACATTGTCCGTCATAATAACGAAATGAGAACCCAATCGCAGGTGTCGCCACACCCTTAGACAATGAATGGCGATTGTCATTTCCTTCTCTCGCACAAGTAGCCGCGTTCAATGTCGCTAAGCTTCGCGGCTCTCATAAGCTACTCCTGGACGCCCTTCCCGCATCAATACCTCCAATGGCAAAATCGATGCATCCGTACGCAGCTCGTACCTCTTGGAAGGGTCCGGTAGGCAAAGCACCTGCTCTTCACTAACGCCTTCTTCAAGTCTTTCAAACGAGGCTTCGCATTCACTTGTCCATTCCCAAGCCTTGTTCTTTTCGAAAGGTGTTGGCTTGAGTGAGGCCGTCGTCGAGTAGGACTTGATAAACCTTCTATAGTAGTTCACAAGTCCGAGAAAAGATCTTAACTCGGAACCTTGGCAGGAGGTTCCCATTCTCGGATGGCTTTCACCTTAGCTCCATCCATCATCGCTCTCATCCTTTATCCTATGCCCCTAGAACATCACCTCATCTCGGGGCAAAGGAACATTTCTCCTTCGACGTATAGATCATTTTCCCTAGACCTCGAACACCTTCTTCAAATGCTCTAGATGTTCTTCCACAAACTCCCATAAATCACAATGTCGTCAAGATATACTACCACGAACCCGAGGTAGTGGGATGGGAAATCTTGTTCATCAAAGTGCATGTGGCTAGTGCATTTGCGAAGGCCGAATGGCATAACAAGGAACTCATAGTGCACCATACTCCGGTCACCCAAGTAGTTCGAGCTCATCTCCTCGCTATGCATACTTGGTAGTATCCCGATTGCAAGTCCAATTTCCTTGTGAAGTATCTAGCATTCCCGCCTGATCAAACAAATCAACAATAAGGGATAGGATACTTGTTCTCGATCGCGATCTTATTTAGAGCTCGATAGTCTGCGACATTCGTAACGAGCCATCCTTCTTCTTTGAAAGAGCACCGGGCACCAAACGGGGCTTCGAGTGGCCTTATAAAGCCAAAGATTCCAAAGAATTTGTCGAAGCCGCTTCCTCAATTCTCGCCAACTCGAGTTTGCCATCTCGATACACGGCTCATCAGTGGCCCGGTGCCGGGTTCCAACTCTATTTCATGGTCTACCTCCCTCATCGAGGGTAACCATTCTGGGTAATGCTTCCCAGATTACATCTTGAACTTATCTAAGACAAATTGCACTTCCATTGGCAAGCTTGGCTTTCGTGACGTCTCATCATCGTCGTATTCTTTTAAGATGGCCACAAATAATCCTCTCGTCCTTCTTCAATCCCTTCGAATTGGAAGTTGCAGAGAGCTCGATAGTAGGCTCACGTCCTTCCATCGCATCACACACGCCTTCATACCATCCATGATACACACATGTAGCCCGAGTACGGCACCAAGAAATCTCTTACTCCGGTCCAAAAACTCCATGTCGAATACAACCGTGCTCATCTATAGCGCCACAGATAGTCCACTCGCCACCCACGACTAAGATCGACCTTAACTCCTCGAGCGACTCCATGTAATGGGTAGTGCCGTCTGAAGTTAACTACCTTCCCGAGATCCCTCCGTTGACAACCTTCGTGCCGAGCCCTTTGCTTCTTCCATTGAAACAAAGTAGAGATGCACCCGTGTCGACCAATACTTTGCACCTTCCCCGTTAATGGTGGCATCCACGTACATCAAACCTTTTTGTGGTCTTCGGCGTTTCACATCGCACCAAGTAAGCGCGAAAGAACCCATTCTGCACCGCGTCCGACTCCGCCTCCATCCCGGTCAGCGAGTGAAGCAACTAAGGCACTCAAGGCCTTTCTTTTCTGGACATTCACGTGCCCAATGCGGTCCGTCGCAAATGAAACACGTTGTACGGGGCTTTGAGGCACCACGATCCTCCTTTTCCTTCCCCTCGTCTCGTGGCTTGAATGCAGGAGCCGCTTTTATTATTTTTGAACCCCGACTTTGGCATGGCCTCCATTACTCTTCTCTCCACCAAACTTTTTATCCGAGGCTTTGGCTATCCTTGCTTGTGTAGTAGTCAATAAAGCTTCCGTTAGCTGTCCAAAAACAATTTTGGACACCACGTCGCTCGAGCCCAGACAGCCCATGACGGGAGCACTATCTATCAATGTTAATAGGCATCCTTTTCGTACGTGTCGAGACTTTCTAGCAACAAGTGTCGTGGAACTCCTTCACATAGTCCCTTACGCCACCTGCTTGCTTCAATCATCGCAATCGGCTCCCTTGCCTCCTCCTCAAGATTTACGGAAAGAACTCGCATTTTGAACTCCCTTTTGAAATCTTCAAAGGTGTCAATCAGGTAAACCCCTCGTTGTACATCTACATGCCTCTTTCTCCACCACAACATACGGTAATGTCACCAAGTACACGGTAGCCGGTTCGGATCTTGCCGGGTAACGGTCCGTTACGCCAGAGGCCCTCGAAATATTGTTCCAAATTTCCATAGGAAGTTCTCCACTTCCCTAGCATTCCTAACAGCATTGAAGGTCTTAGGCTTGGGAACATCCACCCTCTTAGCCATAGCCCAATTACATAGAGCTAGATCACCACCCATATCTTCAACTCTAAGCAAGACATTTGCGAGTTCTCTTTGGACGAGAGCTCTTACCTTGGTAAGTTCAGCTTTCAACCCTTCAATCTCTCTTCATTTTAGCCCACCATCTAGCCTCGTTGACAGTGACATCTTAATCGCTGTACGGATCTCCACATCCTCGGCCTCTAAGCCATTGCAACGCTCCTCTAAGTTGTCCACTCGGTCAAACAGCTCCCATAAGTTGTCCTGCGCACTCCCAACTCGTGCCTCCAAGCTAGAGAGCATGTCTTTCGACTTGGCTTGAGATTCCTTCGATGGTTTCCGAACTTCCTCACGTCCATGTTCCATAGGTGGAACATCAACGCTTGGTGCATATGGAGAAACGTTCTTCATTATGCCTAGAGTAAGATTGCTTCAACCGAAAGCTCCGATACCAACTGTCACGACCTTAATTTTTCAAGTATCGATCGTGCGGCACTTAGCACGGTCCGTTGCACTAAGCCTGCCTTTCAACCCGAAATGTAACTCCAAAGAGAATAGAAAGAGAGTTTGCAAAGAATGCTTTGTATTGCTCTAGAGAGAGTTTATGTTACAAATGCTAAGAATTCCCAAGATGATTATAAATTAAGACCAATAGATCTATTTATAGCGTGGCAACAAGCCTAAGAGTATGCCACATTTTTCTAGATCTTTTTAACTCTAGAATATACAAGAGAGTTCTATGTACAATATGCCACAAGGTTCTAGGACCTTCTTTCCAACTCTAGAGTCTTCTAGGTTTGTCTAGTTCCTTCATGCACGTTCCGGGATGTTTCGTAAGCTTCCAGCGGCTTCTACATCCTTCCCGAACCATCCGGCATGTTTTAGAATATTCCAGCCCATTTTAGAACTCTCCAGCGTGCTCTAGAACATTCTAGGGTCTTCAAGCTTGAGTTGAGTCCGTCCAACTCTAGCCCTTTCTAGACTTTTCTAGGCAACTCTAGAACTTTTTATGTGTCTAGATCCTTTAGGCAGCCAACATTTGGATTTTTAGGGACATTCTGAACGGGACGTGACAATAAGCTTACATGGAATATCAAAATATAATATATGTGTGTATATATATAAACAATAATTTTTAAAATTCTTATATTTTTAATATTTATAAATAAAATACAATATTTTATGTATATATATATATATAACGACTCAATAAAAATAAGAAATAAACTTGGGTGTTAATTTAAAAAATATACTTTTAGATAATTTTTAATAAAATTAATTATATTTTTAAATAATTATTTAATAAAATCATACAATTATAGATTTTAAATAATATTATAAATTATTTTAAAAAAATAAAATTATAAATTTTATTATAATATAATTTCTTTAATTATACATATAAAGTGTGTACATCATTCACATACTTGAGTCAAAAGTTAGGACCGTTTAAAGTTGCAACTCCAATTTATCAAATGTTTTTTTTTACTTCTGAATAGGAGCACTCATATTTTTTTTCTCTTTTTTTTGTAGTATCAAGAAATTATTTGTATGAAATTGAGAATCATTAGAATATATCTAAACATATTCTTAGTAGCACAACAATCTTCATTACAAATCTATGGAATAATACCGAAAGCAAGTATACTAGAAAATATGAGACAAAAATTTTAAACCCTCGGTAAGTGCTGTAAATGATGGAATTTGGGTTTGAAAATTGAAGTTCCTTAGCAAGGCATGTTGGAGTTATGGTAATCGATACGAGTTTTGATTTGATATATTATAATACTCATTCCTATGCTCGAATCAAAAGTTAGGACCGTTTAAAGTTGCCACTCCGATTTACCAAATGTTTTTTTAACTTTGAACAACATCACTCCTCGTTTTTCTCTTCTTATTTTTTTTAGTATCATGAAATTATTTGTATGATATTAAGAATCATTGGAATATATCTAAACATATTCTTTGTGTCACATCAATCTTCATTACAATTCTATTGAATAATACCGAAAGCAAGCAAAATAAACATTATTCGACAAAAACTTTAAACCTTCGTTAAGTGCTTTATATGATACAAATTTGGGTTTGAAAATTGAAGTTCTTTTGTAAGGTATGCTAGAATTATGGAAATTGATACGAGTTTCAAGTCGATATATTATAATAGTCATTCCAATACTCGAGTTAAAAGTTAGGACCGTTTAAAGTTTCAACTCCGATTTATCAAATGTTTTTTTTTTTACTTTTGAATAGGAGCACTCCTCTCTTTTTTTTCTCTTTTTTTGTAGTGTCAAGAAATTATTTTCATGAAATTGAGAATCATTAGAATATACATATTCTTAGTGGCACATCAATCTTCATTACAAATCTATGAAATAATGCCGAAAGCAAGCATACCAGAAAATATGCGACAAAAACTTTAAACCCTCTATAAGTGTCGTAAATTATGGAATTTGGGTTTGAAAATTGAAGTTATTTAGAAAGGAATGCTGGAGTTATGGGAATCAATACAAGTTTCGATTTGATATATTATAATAGTCATTCCTATGCTCGAATCAAAAGTTAGGACCGTTTTAAGTTGTCACTCCAATTTATCAAATGTTTTTTTTAACTCCGAACAACAACACTCCTCTTTTTTTTCTTCTTATTTTTTTGTAGTATCATGAAATTATTTGTATGATATTGAGAATCGTTGGAATATATCTAAACATATTCTTTGTAGCACATCAATCTTCGTTACAACTCTATTGAATAATACCGAAAGCAAGCAAAACAAAAAATATGTGACAAAAACTTTAAACCTTCATTAAGTGCTATAAATGATACAAATTTGGGTTTGAAAATTGAATTTCTTTTGTAAGGCATGCTAGAATCATGGAAATTGATACGAGTTTCGATTTGATATATAATAATAGCCATGCCTATATTCGAGTCAAAAGTTAGGACCATTTAAAGTTGCAACTCCGATTTATCAAATATTTTTTTTACTTCTGAATGTAGCACTCCTCTTTTTTTTCTTCTATTTTTTGTAGTATCAAGAAAGTATTTGTATGAAATTGGGAATCATTAGAATATATCTAAACATATTATTAGTGGCACATCAACTTCATTACAAATCTATGGAATAATACTGAAAACAAGCAAACAAGAAAATATGCAACAAAAACTTTAAACACTCGGTAAGTGCTATAAATGATGGAATTTGGGTTTGAAAATTGAAGTTACTTAGCAAGGCAAGTTGGAGTTATGGGAATCAATACGAGTTTCGATTTGATATATTATAATAGTCATTCCTATGCTCGAATCAAAAGTTAGGACCATTTCAAGTTGCAAGTCCGATTTATCAAATGTTTTTTTAACTCTGAACAACAACACTCCTCTTTTTTTTTCTTCTTATTTTTTTGTAGTATCATGAAATTATTTGTATGATATTGAGAATCATTGGAATATATCAAAACATATTCTTTGTGGCACATCAATCTTCATTACAACTCTATTGAATAATACCGAAAGCAAGCAAAATAGAAAATATGCGACAAAAACTTTTAACCTTCGTTAAGTGCTGTAAATGATACAAAGTTGGGTTTGAAAATTTAAGTTCTTTTGTAAGGCATGCTAGAATTATGGAAATTGATATTAGTTTTAATTTGATATATTATAATAGTCATTCCCCATACTCGAGTCAAAAGTTAGGACCGTTTAAAGCTGCAACTCTGATTTATCAAATGTTTTTTTTACTTCTGAATAGGAGCACTCCTCTTTTTTTTCTTATCTTTTTTTTTGTAGTATCAAGAAATTATTTGTATGAAATTGAGAATCATTAGAATATATCTAAACATATTCGTACTGGCACATCAATCTTCATTACAAATCTATGGAATAATACCGAAAGCAAGCAAACAAGAAAATATGCGACAAAAACTTTAAACCCTCGGTAAGTGCTATAAATGATGAAATTTGGGTTTGAAAATTGAAGTTCCTTGGCAAGTCATACTGGAGTTATGGGAATCTATACGAGTTTCGATTTGATATATTATAATAGTCATTCCCATACTCGAGTCAAAAGTTAGGACCGTTTAAAGTTGCAACTCTGATTTATCAAATATTTTTTTTACTTCTGAATAGGAGCACTCCTTTTTTTTGTAGTATCAAGAAATTATTTATATGAAATTGAGATTTTTGTTTAAGGTTTACCTTTAGGAATAACAACTGAATTGTTTGACTTCGCTTCACCTTTTGTTCTAAAGGTAGCTTTATCGTCCTTCCAAGTTGATTTTCATGGAGAACTAGAGGACGAACTAGATCTGAACCTTAATTTTGGACTTGATTAGCTTCTCCAATTTAATGGATTTATGTAGTAGTAATTCCATTTCTACGTAATGTTGCAATTCAACCATATCAACAATTTTTCTATTTAACCCCGCAATGAATTACCTTTTTGTTATTTTTCTATCAAGCACACTAGTTTACTCTTACACTACTTTATTTGGATTGAGGTCACTCATGGTACCAAAAGTTTACACTTTAACCAATCGAATTAAATTTTCACGTTGTTATAGAAAACTAGACTTTTGAAGATTTCTGGCTTAACTTGAGTATTCTCAATAATTCTTCATAATAGATTTGAGCACATAAATTTTCAAGAGATTTGATCTAGCGAACATTGTCATATCATCGGCATGGTGTAAATAGGATATGGTTGGACCATTTCTTGCTGGTTTAATTCCTAAAATGAAAGTATTATGTTCACCTCTTAGCAACATTCTTGGTAAGAATTCACCTAAAATGATAAATAAAAAGGGGGATAAAGGGTCCCCTTATCGTGCCAATGTTCTGGAATGATTTGACCATACGATGATCCATTTAGTAGAATGGCATAGGATACTCTAGAAAGGCAGCTTAAAATAAGTTCACCAAAATTAGAATTGAAACCCATTGCCTGTATAATCTCAATGAGAAAACTTCATTTAATTTTTTCATAAGCGTTTTGCATCTCAAACATGACTCGAACCAGCCCTTTTTTACACGATCATCTCTATTTAATAATTGTGGACAATTCTTAAGCAATAAAAGTGTTTCCAACAATACAATCACGTGGAATAAAAGCTGATTGAAATGGGCAAATGTGTTTTGGTAGTATAGCTCTCAGTCTTTTAATCAATATCTGATGAGTGCTCAAAAAGCACTAAAATAACCATGATTTTATGTACATTAATTGATTAAAAATATATATATATATATATATATGTTTTATCATATATTTATATAAATTTGTCTTTTTCAGAATCACGGGTATTTTTATTGTTTTTCAGGTATTTTGGCTTAAAAACGTAATTTAAAGACTCAAAGAGGAATACTTGAAGCAATACATCACAAATATATTAATAAATAAGGGAAAAGGTCAACAAACATGGAAAATTGGACAAAATGGGTTTAAAAGGTCAAAGATTCGGAAATCGCTACTGTGCTTCAATACAAGACGCTACTCTAAATACTTACCATACACGCCCAAATTACAGGTGTTTCAAATAAGAGCTGGCATCAAATACGCGCCAATACGATAATTTAACAATTTCTCCGCGTACAAATAACGCCATTTTCATTTTTCACGTGGTACCACCATATGACGCTACGCCGACATCATCAATGACCTCAAAGATTTCCATTATGTGTTTTTACATTTTTTAACATTTTTTTACTCATTTTTTCTCTCCATCCTCACCTATAAATAATTTCTTCACTTCACTTCAAAAACACACTCAAAACACACTTCTCTTTTCTTTCTTTTCTTTCCATTTCTTAGTTTTTAGTTTTTTTTTTAGTTTTTCTTACGTTTTAGCTAGCTTGTTTTAGAGTTCTTCCTCTTCGGGAAGAACTAGTTATGTTTTTTGTAATTTATTAGCTTTTTGATTCAATAAAATGGAAGCAAATTCCGCTGAGGTTTTCTAGCAACGGAATAGCAAGTTCTCGTAAGGATTTTATTTTCTTTACGCTTATTTTTATGCTTTATTCTTACATGTTATATTTAATTTGTCCGTGATTAAACTTAATCTGCTAGCTATTTGTAAACATGATATAATAATAACGTTGTTACATGCCATAAATATTAAATAGGTAAAAATCTATAAAATGAATTGATTTTATTTTTTATTCAAGATTTTATATTAAGAATGTTAGAGAGAAATATATTATTTTTTCATTACAAACTTAAATCAAAAATTAGATTTTAAGGTTTAGTTATCCGTCTAATTTAGAGTAGGTTTCTTATTTGTTGGTACAATCGCCCTAGTTAGAGAAGCCTATATTTCAAAAGTTTTTATAAGAATTATTATCCGAAAAATGTATCGACAACATGTTTTCAAGAAGGGTTTTAAAACTCGAAAGTTAGTACTTGACAACTAAATTTCAGTTTAATTTGGACACCTTGAATAAAATTTAAATCGGTTTCAACCTCACCAAAGGTGGCATTTAAAATGGTTCATTTTCAATCTCTTAGAAAAAGGAATTAATTTAATTAACCAAATTAGTTATCAACCCCACCTACGTGTTAATTGATTTGTTTAGTTAACAAAGAATATCTAACCCCACCAAAGTGGTATTCATACAAAAAGTGATAATCAATAAATATCAATTCATATCTTTAATAACCTAAATAATACTTGAGCAACCATAATTAACTTAGTTATTATATCCATAAATACTCCACTATTTATAAATGATAAAATTTGCATGAATGTTTATCAATCTATGTTTATTTTTATGTAAGTAGATTAAAACACAAAAAACCCAAAATATCGTGACAGATGTTTAGGATTTAATTTCGTTTAAAAGTTTGAATAATAAATTAAAAACCACATACATTCCTTCCTTAGATCGACTTTAGTATACTTATCATTTTCAGATTTAAATGTTTCGTGCACTTGCTAGAGTTTTATAAATATAAAACCAAAGTATTGGTAGAATACTGCCGTCATCAAGTTTTTGGTGCCGTTAAGGATGACTCGTCAGGGATGGAATCAAAATTTTTGGCAATCCCATTCTACTCATCAAGTTTTGGCGCCATTGCCGCGATGACTCGTCAATGGGATGGCATCAAAGTTTTTGGCAATCCCGAGCCGTTTCATCAATTTTGCGCTTATCGATGACTCTATCATGATGGTATCAAAATTTCGCAATCCCATTCTCGCCATCAAGTTTTCGCGTCACGGGGAAAGAATAGCGTTTTTAATTTATTTATCAAAATTTTAAAAATATTTTTGTGTTGTAAATAATTGTGATTTTTTTTGTTTTTGTAAAAATAAATAAAAAATTTAAAAAAATTAAAAATTAAAAAATTAAAAAAATAAAAAATAAAAAAAATAAAAAAAATAATAAAAAAAATAATAAAAAAAATATTTTTTTTTACTTAACTTAATTAACTTAGATTTTTTACTTCACTTAGCTTAATTAACTTAGTTTTTTTTTACTAACTTAATTAACTAAGATTGTTTTTTTAACTTAACTTAAGTAACTTAGTTTTTTTTTACTAACTTAATTAACTTAGACTTTTTTTAACTTAACTTAATTAACTTAGATTTTTTTTTACTTCACTTAACTTAATTAACCTTTTTTTAAAACTTAGATTTTTACTTAACTTAATTTAATTAACTTAATAGCATAAAAAGTAAAGATCTAATGGAGTTCTCTGTGAGATTAGTTCTCAAGCCTTTGCGCTACTCAGTTTTCCCGAACGTCATGTTTGCTCTGGTGAGGATGGTTTTTAAGGAGCCTTTGCACCACCATTCTTTCCTGGGAGCACTCTTTGTTAATACCGATTATGTTATTTAAAAAAACAAAAAAAACATAAATTTCAAACTACCTCCAAAATTTTAAAGTTTTAATTATAATTCTAAGGAGTTAGTTACTTTGTTTAATCAAGGTACAATTGTGTTTTTATGCCTTAATTATTTGATTTGTACCTAGACGTAGGTTATTTAAAAACTCAAAGTATGCCTCATTTTAAGTACATAAAGAAATCAAAATCAATAAAAGTACGATCGAAAAGTATAGGTAGACAACCTTGTCTTACCTACAGTTTGATTGACTCAACGATTTAGGACATCGAAGTTTACTTAAAATGCAATCCCCAAGTTACATCTTCATAAGACGTTAACTACAAGACTCAATGAGGCAACCCATCATTTTAGGTAATTTTCTTTTATTTCTTTATTTACTTAATTATTTCATTTTAATTACATGTGGAATAATTTTTAAATTGTTAAAACTAAAAATATTTGTTGAGATGTTAGAAGTTCACAAATATTTTCAGATACACTTTAATGATTTGAATATGATGGATGACCGCATTTTCCATTACTACTTGCACTTTCTCAAGAAATAGGTAATCTTTCTTCTTTTCTTCTTTATCTTTAATTTACGCTTGTTATACTGAGGACAATGTAAGTTTTAGGTCGGGTGGTGAAAAGTTACCATGCTTAATTAAAAAAGTTTTAATAATTTAAAAATAAAAAATAAAAAATAAAAAATATACTTTTTCATTTTTCAGGTGTGTTTGGTTTTATTTCTATTTTGTGTAATTTAGTAATTTTTGAAAAAATTTCTCACAAAATTATCATTTCTTTAAATCAAATTTAAGTAAATAGTTAAGTCTTTCAGATCGTTGGGATTAATTTTTGAAAACATATAATGAAATATTTTGTAATTATTTTTTGATAATTAGTTAGTTTTTGTCATAACTAGTATTTTCGATAAGATGTAGAAATTATATTAAACCTAAAATCGGTGTTTATGAATTTTTTAGCTTTATACTACTCATGTAGATATAATTAGGATAATTTCCTTTATTCAATGAAATATATTTTTTTTTTCTACTCCAAACACATTTCTTATTTCTTCAAATTTTTAGATGATCTCTATAGGTATTAGATTGAATGTATGAATTTTTTCTCATCTTAATAGAGTATATATTTTTTTATTATTTTCTTAGATTAAATGATTTGAGTAGAAATTGATAAGATATGCTATATCTCGCTCATGCATGACCTGCTACAAAAAAAAGACATATCCTGGGTTACCTAAACCAAGATCAAAACGTAAAGCCACAAAATTAACCACTCACCAAAATCCAAAAAACAATGTACAATCAATGGTCGACTCTCTAAAATACATATATCGAGAAATATCTTCTAAAAAATAGAGAGATAAAGAATATATAGTATAATCTACATATTATAACCCACATCACTTACAAAGTCATGTGAGTAAAGTTAATTACAAAAGAAAGATATAGGAAATAATTCCTAAAAAGTCATTGCACTCTCTTCGCTTGTAAAAGGCATATATATTGAAATTCTTTCTAATGGTTTTGATTTATGCATGAAAATAATTTTTATATATGATATCTTTATAATTTATACATTTGATTCCTTTCATGAGATCAATGTTAAAATAACACTTTGAGCCTTTATTCTTTATACATATGCGAACATATTAGTTCATTTCTATACATCAACTCTTTCGCATATAAAATAGTATGAGTGTTTGAACCCTACAGATTCTGTTTCGAGAAAGATTTACTTTGAGGAATAGAAGTCGGTTAATTTGATTCATGACACCTAAATTGGGTCAAATTAAATTGATACATTTTTGACATGAAATATGAAAATGATTTTCGACTAATTATTATAATAAATAATGATTGTTTAAAGAGATTAAAAATAACTTATGCTTCGAGATTTTAATTATGATCTTAAAGGAGATTAAAAAGTATGAGACATTTTTAGATGTTGTTAATTTGTGATTTTTTTGTAAATTTAATTTTTAAGTTGTTTGTTTTTATTGTTTCTTTTTGATTTTTACATTTAGTTCAACAATGTCATGGTATCATTATCAAAACCCTCACGAGACTCAAACTCGGCCCACCAGGGCAACTGTGCGGGTTTAAAGGCTTGTTGCATAGGCTAAATGCAACCGTCAATCTACCGGAAGTGATTTAGGATAGTTTAATTTTTAGTTTTTTATCGCTTCTCATAAGTGGACTAGCAAGCAGTTCGTTGTGATTTAGTGCTCAAAAAGCACTGTAACATGATTTTACGTACACACCGATCGGCTGATTAAAAATATATATATTTATATGTTTTATCATATATTTATAAATTTATCTTTTCCTGAATCATGGGTATTTTTATCAGTTTTCATTTTGGCTTAAAAACGCATTTAAAGACTCAAAGAGGAATACTTGAAGTAATACATCACAAATATATTAATAAATATGGGAAAAGGTTAACAAACATGGAAAAATTGGACAAAATGGGTCAAAAAGGTCAAAATGTCAAAAGACAAAATCGCTACTTAGCCGCTGTGCTACAATGCAAATTGCGCTTCTACGTCACATGGATCAGTCAAGCAATTGGCACTGTTCACGCCACAATAGTCACAAGAATGACAATTTCAAGAATTCTCCGCCTACTTCTAACGCTTATTTCACTTCCATTTTTTCCAATTTTTCCATGTTTGTTGACCTTTTTCCCACTTATTTATTAATATATTTGTGATGTATTGCTTCAAGTATTCCTCTTTGAGTCTTTAAATTGCATTTTTAAGCCAAAATACCTGAAAAACAATAAAAATACCCGTGATTCCGAAAAAGACAAATTTATATAAATATATGATAAAACATATAAATATATATATATATAATCAATTAATGTACATAAAATCATGGTTATTTTAGTGCTTTTTGAGCACTCATCAATATCCTGGAAATAGTTTTATAAATTACATTGCAAAGGTTGATAGTTCTAAAGTGATGAGCTATTCGAGGATTGGAAACTTAAATCAAAGAGATAAAGTTTTATTCCTTTGAGTTCGGATTCACTTGTTATAAAGATTTTTTGGACTTCGTATATGACATATGAAAGAGTCCACGACCTCGGAAACTACCAATGTAAGGAAGAACAGACTTCTAAAAGACTAGACCTTAACTCGCAAGAAGAAGGAAATAGGCATTAGAAATACAGAGAGTATAATATCAAAGGTAACTTAAGCAACAAATATTATATATCAAAATTAGAAAATAAGTAAACAACAAATGTATATAGTAACATATTAATGTATATATATGTGTTAATGTATATCTATTTACTTTAGACATATATATATATATATATCTAGTTTCTTTAGACATATCTAGTTTACTTGTAACTCCTATATAAAGGCACCATGTATATTCATTTAATTATAGAATATAATACAATCGTTAAGTATTTCTAACATGGTATCAGAGCTGGGCCTAGTCTCTATGTGCTTGGACCTAATTGGGCTCTACCACAGTCTCATCGTGGCGCTAATGTCCACCTTTGTTCATCATGTGTAGGGGGCTGTTAAGTATCCTTGTCCCACATCGACTAAGAACAAAGCAACTGTATTGCTTATAAGCTTGGGCAACCCTTAAATTTATAAGATCTTATTGGGTTGAGTTAGACTTGAGTTTCTAACATGGTATCAAAGCCACTATTCTTGTCTTTCTAGCAGTCTTGTCTTTTCGGGTGTTACTTAACCCTTATAGCTTTCACTGTCACAATAGCCGCTGTAATCATTCACCATTGAACCTCCAATGTCTTTCAGCTGTTGTCCTTAGGTTCTGGGACTACAGTCGTCGTTGTTAAGGAGTTCTGCACCACACAAACCACTACAATCACTGTCGTCGTCGTGCATATTATTCCAATATTTTTTTGCATATACCATTGTGATCAGCTCGACTTGATCTACACAACCATGGAAGTATCGTAACTATCGGACCCCGTACGCTCCCTCATATACCGCTCAAACGATCTGCATGTCCTTTCATGCGCTGCCGCCAAAACAAATCGCCACCTTGAATCTTAACCCGATGACCTATCTGCAGATACCACTGTGATCGCCGCGACCCAATCTACATAACCGTGGGAGTATCATAGTCATAAGCCTCTACACGTGGCCCGCACACTCCGATAATAGCAACCACATGTGGATCTGACGTGCCAAACACGCCACGCTCTACTTGTGACGTCATTAGTAACTTCTTAGGGTTGACGTCACAGAGCCCACTGCCCGTTGAACTTTGTGAGACCGTGCTTCCTGTTGACTTTGTTGCCCTATGGAAAACACCTCGATCCTATAAGTGATATAAGAGCTTAGTCACGTGTTGGGTAGGTGGGCTAGCACCATATTAACTACCGGTGCATGATGAAGGTTGTGGTAGCTAAGTCATATGGTGGGCTAGCATTATATCAATAAGTAGTGTGTGGCAAAGGTCAAGGGGTCGAGTTATATGGCGGGCTAGGTCTATATTAACTAGCAAGTAGGTTGGCACTGTGTTTATCTAATAGGTTTTCAGAGCTAAGATCATCCTGAATATATGTGTAAGCTATGGAAAACACTTTACAAATTGAAATAAACACTCAGGGCGTGGTATGGTAAGATTGCTAAATTTAACACAAAATGGTTATTCAGTAACACCTATAGATTCTAACTTGCTTGTCAAAGCCAATGAAGGAAAGCATATGTAAGTATTTAATTATAAAAAAATATAAAAAATAATAAAATAATTAATAAAAGAAACTATTGATTTAAATAATAATATTATAAAAATAAATTTAATTATAATTTAATTCATACATAAGTTGTATAAAAAAGATAATTATAACTTCCTAATAATATAATAAATATTGAGTATTCTATACGAAGTATATATTTAAATCTTGTTATTATCATTATAAACATCATATTTAAAAATTTAATTTTTTAAATTCATAATATATATTTAAGATTCTTGATATTATTATTGCGTATAAATGGTGCTTTAAAAATATAATTTTTAAATTTATTAACTTTAGAAAAATAGAACTAAGAAGACGAAACCAAACCAATACATTTACAAATTATACTTTTAATTAATTGTATAAATTTAAAAGTTTTTATATTATCATTGTGTATAAATAACGTTAATTTTTTAAATTTATTAATTTAAAAAATTTAGTCATAATTTTATTGTCAAAGTGTTAAGTATAGAGTATCTCATTCAAAAATAAATTAATCTTGATATTATTATTATATGTATTATATTTAAAAATTTAATTTTTTAAATTCATAATATAAATTTAAAAGTTATTATATTATATAAATTATTTTAAAAAAAAATTCATTTTTTAAATTTAGTAACTAAAAAAGGGTAAGTATAAAGGGTCATTATCAAGTAAGATTTCAAATCTTAGACATTGTCATTATAATCACTGCTTTTAAAAATCCAATTTTTCAAACTCATAATATAAATTTAAGAATCATATTCTTATCAAGTAAAAAAAAAAATCCAATTTTCTTTCTATAATCTCTTATTTATCTTTATTCTCTATTATTATATTTTCCATACCAACATGTAAAATTAGTAGGGCACTAATGAATAAGTTTTCTTGATCAACCTAGCTCTCCAAATTTTCATTTTTCATGTCATGTTGGCACTTTGACATGGACACCGGTTTAATCTTTTATCAATTAATTTCACACGTTAATAATCTTTATAATGACTTTAATCACCATATTATCTATTCAATATTTACGTACAAGAATTCATGTTCTTGTCGTGTAGTGTTGGTAACAATGAAATATGATATTAAACGTCACCAGCTAATTAATTTAATAAAAATGTATAAGTAATGTATTAGTAAGAATTCACCTAATAATCTCACGTTAAAATTCATATTCTCTTATTTTAAATTAGTGTTTCAAATTATATTAAAAATCATTAGATACAAAAAAAATACTTAAAGAAGTTGAATGGGACGAATAAATTAATAAAGTACATTAGTTTTAAAATGATTCTGAGTTTTTGACCCCACCGGCACTATATAGTATATAGTTGTATACTATTTTCTCCTTAACAATAATAGACAGTTGAAGTGATTTTCCAATTCCAAAACCAAAACCAAAACCAAGTTATTGATTTTGTGATCTCTTTTCGATTATAATTAATTAGGAATCAATTAGTCTTCCTGACACTTTTTTTTAAAGCAAAAAGTCTTTTCTATCGGTTATTTAAAAAATCCCATTATTTTATTAATTTGATTAATCTAATTTAATATGTTAATTTTTTTTTTTACATTTTAATCAAATCAAATGAATTTTTTTTTAATTCGTTAAAGTTCGTATGGTATCAGATGTTAGATTCATAAAGTATTTTTTTTTATCTTATTCATATTCTATTAAGGTTTATTTTAGTTAAAATAGGTTTATTATATGGAAAATTTAATTTTTTTATTCAAATATAAAATTAATTAAATTTATTATTCGAATAGATCGAATTCAACCAATCAAATCCGAATAAATTACAGATCGAATTGTACCAAATTTGAAAGATGATCAGATCAATTACAGATTATAATACTTTAATTCGATTAAAATATCGTATCAAATTAAATAAGTATCAAATTAATGATTTTGATCCGATACATACCTTTATATTATGATACTTTAATTCGATTGAAATATCATATCAAATTAAACGGGTATAAAGATATAAAATCAACGATTTTAATATAATACACAAAATTATTAAAAGAATACAAAAAATTGTGAATCAAATATTACGGACCAAACACGCACTCCCCTAAGAACAACTTTTACTATATGTTTTTATCTATCAATTTGATACACTCGTAAACCTCATACACGTTTCATTCAAAGGGATTCACCTTTATTTCAATTTCTTTTCCCTTTTAGCTTTGTGTTTCATCTTTGTACTTCCTTGTTATGTATCACATCCTACATATGTTGGAAAGGAGTAAATGTCATTGGATTCAAAATACACTATACACTATCCGTAATTGAAAAAAATTATAGTTCAAGTGATTAATTTGGATTTAAAAAAGGCTTATGTGATTAAGCATAACAAGGCTATTTTTCCCTTATCGTTAGTATAGTGGATTATTTTCTCTAAAATTTCATAAAAAATAAAAGTATATGATTTACGATTATTACAATGATTTTATATTTTTTTTAAGTTTTTTTTATTTATATGCTATCCATACATCTTTATTTTGAATCAATAAAACTTATTTTACCTAAAAAAAATATTAGGTAACCACACAAAGGAGTAAATGTCATTGGATTCAAAATAACAATTTGTTTATTTATTATACGAGAACAAAAGTTTGTCATGGGTGATCACTTGTCTTAAATGCAATGATATATATGTTATTTTATATTACTTTAAACGCATATATTTAAAATATGTTGGTACATGTGTGTCTATTTACCTCAATGTATAAATATTATTAAAAAAGAAATTTATCTTTAAGTGATAATTGCTAGACATTTTATGCTTTTATTTTTACTACTTTCTAAAATTTATTTATCCTAAATTTGCTTTTGATTGATTTTTCTCACAATGCATAATAAAATAGAGCCTAAGCACCGTCGTAAACTAGTCATTTTTGAATTATTGGCTTGCCTAGGAATTAGGAGGTATGAGACCAGCTATCAAGTAAGTAACAGAAAAAGTGGAAGATTGTGAAGAAGAGAACAACTTAAATCAGAAGATAAGTCATTAAGAAAGATCATCAGTATCATAGAAAAGAAAAAAAAAGTAATAATCAATTACTTATTCCAATATATAATTATCGACACAATGTATTCGAGTCCTCCTTCTACATATAAGTTTTTCCCATAAAAAGTTCAGAGAATATAAAATCAATCAAGCTCCTTTTAAATCTTCTCTTGAACTGCTGGCTGGAGCATGACAAGATGCAAAAGAAGAATCAGATCAAACCAAGAAAATATTACATACTATGCCCTATTTAGTATAATGGTTGATGTCGTCCCCATTTATTCTTTTACCATTTTTCAATTTTTATAAAAATGAACTACAATAAACTCGTTCTACCATGTCAATACCTACGTTTTTATGCAAGAATCTCTGGATCAAACCAGCTTCTCGGTCATTTAGGAGTCTGATATCAAAACTGTACAAGACTCGGTCTTGGCCAGCAGCCTGGTTAAAGTGTCTTTGTTACGGCATTTATAGGTTGACTTCTATACCCTAAACCTCTCAATAGCCTCCATAAACCCTTATCTGATCTCCTTTCGGTATTATTAGAATTGTCATCATAAGATGAAGAGAACATTGGTGATGGGAATCTCTTGCTCTGCCTCGACTTTATGTCTGTCAATTCCATTTCTATTGGAAACTTTCCCATCCCAAACAAAAACAAATACCATCTTGACTTTGTTGAAGAAGCTGATAAAGATACCTTATTTTCCCCTGAAAAAGTACCAAACATTTTTGAATCTCTCACTCCTTGTGGCTTTGAACAGTACTTATTGTTGCTCTGTTTTACACTTTTAGAGGAGTTCTGTTTTAATAATCTCTTGAAAGACAGAGACTTCCATTGAAATCTGCTGTTTTTCTTTGTGGGATTTTGCTTGTGAGGGATTTTAAAGTTCTGGGTTTTCTCTAGACCAGTTGGAAGTTCTGCTTTATAAGGAATGTATTTTCCACAAAAGATTACTTCTTTGCCTGATGGGTATGTAGAGGCTGTGAAATCTTCACTGAAGAACTCAAATACGTTATTATCTTCATCTGATGAATACCTTCCATCAAATTTATTTGAGAAATCGTCTTCCCATTTGAATGAATCACTGTGAATTGGAAGATCACAAAGAGAGAGTGTCTCTTCTGTTTCAAATGGGTCTTGCAAATCTGTGCTTTCTTCAACTGATGAATTTAAGGGTGATAATTCTTCATCAACCATTTTGGAGTACAAGAGACTAGATGATGAATTACAGAATTGAGATTGAGAAGGAATGAAAGTTGAATTGAAGAATGCTATTTATTAATCAAAGGAACAATTTGATGGAAGATCTAATTGTTTATTGGGTATTTGTGGTTTAATGGTGAGATAGAAAAGAGAAAGTGGGTTCAAATGTATATATAAAGAACGAATAGTAGAGAGAGATATCTTATGAGTTATGACTTATGTGGTTGATGGAGATGGGTTCTAGATGAAATTAAATTAACAAACAAAATAAGGGGGAAAGGGGTATCTTGCTAAGAAGGTCACAGTTTTTTTTTTAACGGAGAATTAATTTAAAAACTATATTATGTTATAAACAATTATTCATCATTTTTTATTAAATTTTAATGTTAGCAAGTATAAATAAGAATAAAAATAAAGAGTAATGATATAATTTTTAAAATAATTTTAACATATAATATTATATAAAAAATACGAATGTAAAAGTGATTTTTTACTTATAAATAAGAGAAAAAAATGACAAAATTGATATGTTTGCTTCTTTTTCCTATCCTATATCACCTTATGTTATTTACTTGGAATGAACTTGATTAATAATTAATAATTAATAAATAATAGAAAAAATGGCATCGAGATTATAAGAATTATGATTATTAGTTATTTTCGTAGACATAATATTTATCTGTAAATTTTTTTAAATCTGTTATCAAATCTATTAAGAAAAATAAACACAAATGCTCGAATTCTAGATATGTTTTCTTCTTTTTCCTATCCTATATAATCTTATGTTATTTACTTGGAATGAACTTGATTAATAATTAATAGATAATAGAAAAAATGTCATCGAGATTATAAAGATCATGAGTGTTGACTATTTTCGTAAATATAATATTTATCTGTAAATTTGTTTTTAAGTTTGCTATCAAGTCTATTAAGAAAAACCAAACAAATGTTCGAGTTTCAAATAATTGTATTTCAGATATATTTTTGATAACTACGACACTTATGATTACATTTATTCATTTAATAACACATGCTTATAAATCTGAAATTTTTTTAGTACTAAAATATGGAATAAGATATGCTAAAATATTAGATAAAATATACTCTAAATTATAGTTAGAATCTTTAGCATAAAAGATAACATAAAATTTATTTTAAAAGATATTAGATAAGATATACTCTAAATTATAGTTGAAATCTTTTACATAAAATCTATTTTAAAAAACTCTTATTTAAATAGGAGTCTTCTTAATTAATAAGTATTACTAATCTTAGTTGTAATAGAAAATATATTTATCAATCATATAAGAGTTTTCTTAATTAATAAGTATTACTAATCCTATTTGTAATAGAAAATATATTTATCAATTACATAGGATTAAGAGTTTTAATTTTTCCTATAAATAAAACTCATTATTTCAATCAATCATACAAGAGCATTATTCTATTATTCTTAAATTTTCTCTTTTGTTTTACAAATATAAGATCATAATTTTTTAAACTTTTTTATTTGGTTAATCTATCAAATATTGGTGGTTATGTTTGATTGATTAATAAACCTAATTATTTTATGATATTTTGATAATATGTTCTTATGGCTTCTTCTTTATTTTTGTTTTTAAATTATTAGATCAAATAATTGTTTTTGTCATATCATAATTATTTGATTTGATTATTAATCTTTAAAAAATTATTTTTATTGAACTTGTGTTTGATCCTTTTGCTCTAGGATTTACTAGTTGATTTGATTTAAGTGACATATATTTTGAATCGTCTAGTTAGGATTATTCATTATTAAATCTGTTATAAAACACACACAAGTACTTGTATTTTTTGTGCTAATTATTTTGCAGTTAATTCGGGAACGAATTGGATTGGTGGGAAGCTTATTGGAAGATTGGTTTGAAAATTGATCACACTAATATTGGAAACTATGAAAACAGAGTAGAGACTTATAAGTAAAGTATATTAGTACAGTATCCTAGAAAAAGTAACATAAAACTGAATTTGTATTTGAACATTTGATTTTTATAGTGAAAAGTTTGGTGGTCTAATAGACCGGTGATTTTACTCGTAAATCATAGTTGTGTCATAGGTTGTTTCCACTTAAAAATATCGTGTGTTATTCTTTTATTTTCGTATTTTATTTTTACACACGATTGTATGTCTGATCGTTTTATTTAGGCTATCAAGTTATAAATTAATAAAATTAAAAATAATCTATTTACCCATCTAGATTTTTATAAACTTTTAATTTTATTTTAAAAATAAGTTAATAATTTCATTTAATATTTTTTTTAAAATTACTTTGTTTCATTACTCATTTGAAAAGTGTTAATTAAGTATATAAATTATTATCATAATATATGATGTAAAAAATATTAATATTTTAAAATAAGATAATTTGGTGAAA
Source organism: Hippophae rhamnoides (assembly GCA_033030585.1). NCBI lineage: Eukaryota > Viridiplantae > Streptophyta > Magnoliopsida > Rosales > Elaeagnaceae > Hippophae > Hippophae rhamnoides. The sequence goes on from CM065427.1 coordinate 75,180,478, forward strand.
TAAGTTTGAAATACATATATTTATTAAAAATTTAACCATTCGGTTTTTTCGCGATTTGCTTCAAAGTAAATAAAAAAAAGATGAAGAAATAATCATAAAAAAATTAATAATAAAATATTATCTTAATAATACTATTTATCATCGTTTATCATTTCTTAAAAATAAAAATAAAAACAAATGGATTAATAAACATTTATTTTAAGCAAATAAAATAAACAATGCTAGTTGCATAATCTAAAAACTCATCTGCAATAGCATTTCTAGAAACAGCAGGTAGAGAAAATGAATGAGAGGTCGGGTTGATTAGAATAGACGATAATTCTAGATGGGTTGGTTGTTTCAACTCTCTCTCTCTCTCGTATTTGTTTTTGGCTTTTTTCAGATGTTTCTATTTCCCAGCTGATTAGGGATGTACGAGGATTTGTTTCCACGTGGTTATTCTTTTTGGCATTAGTATCATCTAATTATTTTCTCACTATTTATCGTTACTTATTTTTAAATATTAATTATTTATTTTATATATAATGACATTTTAAATTTATTAATAAAAATAATATTTTAATTCTCGAATTAAAAATATATAAATTAAAAAAGATAAATAAAATATCATGTTATTTCATTTTAAATTAATACATATAAAAACTAGAGTGTAATACATGGATTGGTTATATTTTATTGTATGAGTCGGGATCATGTGAATAAATTTTATGATATGAATTGATTATATTTTATTATATGAATTTTCATATTTAATTTAAGATAAAAATATATTTTACCACCAAAATGAGTATTAATTATACGTGGATTTAAATCAAATCATATCATAAATTATAATCTATGTCTATTAAATATAACAAATTTATGATAATGATACCTTATGATTAGTGTTAAAAAATAAATTTTTTAAAATATTTAAGTTATTAATAAATTGATAAAGTATAATTATATATATATATATATGTTGAATATTGGTTAAAAAGTGGTATGACATAATTTAGGAAATTAAGTGTCACAATTTGTGGCATGTTAATGGCATGATTTAAGGAAATTAGTGGCGTAATTTAAGGAAATTGGTGGCTAATTTAAGGCTTAAATTTATAACACTTTAGAAATGGAGCCTTTTTTCATCTATAAATAGGGAAGAGTTAATGCATTGAAAAAAAGCGAAAATCGAGAAAAAATCGAGAGAGTATAAGCGAAACTCAAAGAGAGAAAATCTTTGTGAGTTTTGAGAACACTTGAGAGATATTATTAGTGAAATCTGTATCTATATTACGTATATTCCTCTCGGTTCAAATAATATCTGCTCGCTACTTAATCAGACTGGCGGTGCGAAATACGTAAATTAAACGTGTTCGTTTTATTCTTTGATATATTCATCTATTATTTATTGCTTCCGCCCACAAAAAATTGGTATCAAAGCCAAATATAGCAGTATTTTATATCAAATCGAAGCTCTTGGACGTACGACGACATAGCGGTGAAAGAATCGCTCAAATCGGAAGTCGAATCACCGCCGGAAAATTTGGGAATCTGCTGCCGACAATCGAGTCAACTCGTAGAGTTAGATAGAGTCAACTGGGTCACTAGTGATATTTGGACCGATTTGGTCTGTTTTTCATCCGTTTCAACCCGAGTTGGATCTATTCTTAGCTAATTGGACCATTCCAAATTCAAGCTACGACTAGTTTTTCAAATAAGGTATAAAATTTGGAAAAACTTAACTGTTTTAAGTTGTAAGTGCAAAAATTTCGATGAGTTTGTACTTATGGCCGATAAAGGAGAGATCGAAGAAGGTGAGCAAAGTTGACCATAGAATTTATGGCAAACCCAAGTTCTACTCGAAGAACTATGTGTCTAAACGCAAAGTTTGAGGTGGAGAAATTGATGGCGGCACAAATAACTTTGGCATGTGGCGATGTGAAGTATTAGATCTATTGTTCAGAAGGATCTAATATAGCCTTGGAGACTAGGCCAGGAGATTATTCAAATGAAGATTGGAATTATGTCAAGCAATGACAATGTGCACCGATTCGGCGTGCTTAGGAAAAGATCAAGTACTTTGTCGTGAAGAGAATGTGTAGCCGATTCTGAAGAAAGCTAGAGACAAATACATGACGAAAAGTATTGAGAATGTACTCTACTTGAAGAAGAAACTTTTCCGTTTCGGTCAAGAAAGGTACCCTATGATTGAGCAACTTAGATAATTTCAATAAAATTTTGGCCGATCTCGAAAATTTAGATGTTGAAATTATCGATGAAGATAAAGCTTTGTTGTTGTTGAATTCATTACACGGGCTATGAGCATTTAACCCACCGTTATATGGAAAGGATGAGGTTAAGTTAAGTAGATGTTTCAAATGCTTTGGTAAATAAAAATCAGGAAGAAGGATCAACATGATCCGCTGAGACTGATATCGACGGAAGCATGTGGCCGGCAGTGACTAACAACAAAAAAATCCGCGGATCAAATAATAGGAAATCTAGATCAAAGTCCAGAGAGTCATCCGAGAAGGCGTCCTGCGAAGGGCGAGTGTACTATTGTCACCGAAAGTGGCACTTTGGAAGAAAGATTGTCCAAACAAGGACAAGTCAAATGCAAATGTTGCACGAGAAGGCGATGAAGATGAAGAATCGCCCTTTTCTTCATCATCAAAAACCTACTCGGATAAGTGGATCCTTGATTGGATGTTCTTATCATATGTGTCCCAAACAGACATTGGTTTTCGAGTTTTGAAGAGCTCGATGGAGGAGTTGCTTATGGCGGCAACCATGCACTGTCCAGACAAAGGGATCGGATCGGAACAATACGACTAAAGATGCGATGGTACAATTAACGACTTACAAATGTAAGGTATATTCTGACCTAAAGAAAACCTTATTTCTTTGGGTGTTCTGTATCTCAATATGGTTAAGGTAACATTGGAAAATGGAGTCTTGAAAGTTGTACGAGGTGCATTTGTAGCAATGAAGGGTACTCGGAAGGCGAACTTGGATTTCCTTTAGATGGGTGTACGATTCTGGGAAGGAGTACGGTATCTCGAGTAGTTACGAAGAAAAAAGGCAAATGATTCTTCCTACGCGTGGCACGTGCGCTTAGGGCGTGTCGGTGAAAAGAGCTTTGCAAGGCTTAATGAAGCAAGGTCTTTTGAAAGGTGCCAAGACCTGGAAAGTTTGATTTCTGCGAGCATTGTGTAATGGGAAAACAAACAGAGTCAAGTTCTAGAAGCCTTGCCATTCATCGTACTAAGGGATCTTGATTATATTCACACGGATGTTTGGGGACGCTTCCAAGAATGCTTCATTTGGAGGTAAACGTTGGTTTGTGACTTTTATTGATGATTTCTCTAGATATATGCGGATATACCTTGTGAGTCACAAAGATGAAGTTCGGATATCTTTCTTAAATGGAAGAAAATGATCGAGACTCGAGACGGTAGGAAGATTAAAAGGCTCGGATGCGATAATGGTGGCGAGTATAAATCGGATCCTTTTTTAAAGTTTGTCGAGATGAAGGGATAATCGAGACATTTTTCGGTTCCTCATACACCACAACAGAATGGAGTTGCGGAACGAATGAATCGTACTTTGGTTGAGAAAGTTCGATGTATGCTTTATCTCATTCCAAATTGAGCAAGGCATTTTGGTGAGGCTTTGTCATACGACTATTATAGTCGACGAGACTTCCTGCGATTGCATTAGATGGAAAAACTCCTAAGAGGTATGGTGGACAACTCTTCGATTATGATTCATTGCGAATATTTGGATGTCTGCGTATTTTCATGTTAGTGAATCCAAGAAATGGATCCGAGAGCAAAGCGAAAGCTATTTTCTTGGGCTTTAAGGAAGGAGTTAAAGGATTTCGACTTTGGTGTGGTGAATCGAAGAAGATCGTCTTAAAATAGAGATGTTACATTCGACGAATCTGTTATCTTTGAGACAAACAAATTCGAGAAAGAGAATGAAAGTCCAAATACTCTTTCTAAGGTGATGCTTGAGACTTCGGAAGATCCGAGAAAAGATTGCACCACCTGGATCGTGGTGAAGATGAAATTGATGATCAAGAAGAGATCTCGGTTGAGGTGGAGGTTACTCACCATCACTACCTGGATTAATCAGCCCGGAGAATCTATTGCCACTACTCGACCGAGAAGGGAGATTAGGAAGCCTACGGATACACACGGACATGGTAGCATTCGCACTTCCGTAATGGTGATGATGATGTCCCATGCACCACAAGAAGCCGTGCAAAGAGTTGATAGTATGAAGTGGAAAATGGCAATGGATGAAGAGATGAAGTCTCTACATCAGAATCAAACTTGGGAGTTGGTTCAACTTTCCAAAGGAAAGAAAACTATTGGTTGCAAATGGGTGCATGCCAAGAAGGAAGGTCTTTCTGGTAAAGACAACATCGGATACAAAGCTTAGATTTGTAGCAAGGCTATGCTCGAGAAAGAAGGAATAGGTACTACAACGAGGTATTCTCACCTTGTTGTTAAGCATTCATCTATTCGGATACTATTGGCTTTGGTAGCACGGTTTGATCTCGAGTTAGCTCAACTCGATGTCAAAACGACTTTTCTCCGTGGTACTTTGAGCGAAGAAATCTCGTATCTCAACCGGGATGGCTTTAAAATTCCAGGACGAGAGGTGGGCTTGCAAGCGCAAGTCAATTTACGGTTTGAAGCAATCACCGCGACAATGGTACAATGCGCTTTGATAGCTTCATCGAAAGCAGTACACACGTAGTCGGTTTGATCATTTGTGTATACTTTCGGAAACTCGAGACGGTACCTTCATTTATTTTCTCTTATATGTTGATGATATGTTGATTGCGTCTAAGAAGCGAGTGGAGATCGACGTATTGAAGGCTGTTGAGTTGAAATTTGAAATGAAAGATCTTGGAGAAGAGAAAATTCTTGGGATGGAAATCCACAAGAGATAGAGTTCTTCTGATACGGTCTGGACACAGTACATTATCTGAAGAAAGTACTACAAAGGTTTTGACATTGATGAAAAACCAAACCCGGTAAGTACACCGCTTGCTCCTCTTTCGGTTAAGTGCATTAATGTCACCTAGCACCACCGATGAGAAGAAGCAATGGGCGTGTTCCGTATGCAAATGCCGTTGGTGCCTTGATGTATGCAATGGTTTGCACCGGACACGATATTTCCCACGCCGTTAGTATGGTGAGTCGGTACATGCATAATCCAGGGTAAAGGACACCGTGACAGGTGAAGTGGATTCTACGGTACATACATGTCTTGTCGATATTGGTTTGAAGTTTGAGAGAAACAAGAGAAGGTAAACACACCTAGTTGGATATGTGGATTCGGTATCTTTGGAGATGCGGATAAGCGTTGATCTGTGGTTATGTGTTCTGATAGCGGGAGGACCGGTTTGTTGGAGATTGACATTGCCGTGTTGTAGGCTTTGTCACTCTGCAGTCGAGTATATGGGCATGTGAAGAAGCATTCAAAGAAGGCTATGTGGCTTACCGGGTTGCCGATTTGGGTATTGTTCGGGAAGAACGTGGAGGTTTTACTGTGACGGAGTGCCATTTGTTTGGCAAAGAACCAAGTTCATCGTGGTCGCGCGGCATCGATGTTCGATTTCATTTTGTTCGGAAAATCGTTGATGAAGGGAATGTTATACTCGAGAAAGTCGGAGCTGCGGATAACCGCAGGATATGCTTACAAGTGGTAGTTACTGGGGATCAAGTTTGTCCTTGCTTGAACTTGATCAACGTCTCGAGCTTAGAGGCGCTGGGAGACATTCGTTGGAGGCGGCATTATGAACTTTTTCGCCAAGGTGGAGATTGTTGAATATTGGCTCTAAAAGTAACAAATTAATTAGCGTAATTTAGGGGAAATTAGTGTCTAATTTGTGGCGTATTAAGGAAATTAGTGGCGTAATTTAAGGAAATTGGTGGCCTAATTTAAAGGCTTAAATTATGGCACACTTTAGGAAATGGGCTTTTTTTAAATCATAAATAGGGAAGAGTTAAATGCGTTGAAAAAAAGGCAAAAATCAGAAAAATCGAGAGAGTATAAGCAAACTCGAAATAGAAAATCTTGTGAGTTTTGGGAAAGCACTGAGAGATATTATTAGTGAGAAATCAGATCGTATTACGTATATTCTCTTCGCTCAAATAATATTCTGCTCCCTAAAATGGGCTGCGAATTATAGAAACCACGTAAATTTACGCATTGCTCGTTTATTCTTTGATATATTAAATACCTGCTATTTATTCTTTCCTATACGACAATATATATTATAAATTAAATATTTAAATTTTACTAATTGAATTTTTTGAATTATGAACTGAATGTTTTTAATTCTAATTATATGTTAAAAATTGTTTAAAAATTAAAGATAAAAAAAACTTAAGGTATTAATATAATGATTAAATATATTTTTATAAGTTATTAACTGACTTAATATTTCTTTATTAATCCAAATAATAATTATTATGATTTAAATTTATAATGCTAGAAAAAATATATTAACATCGAATCATCAAATAAACCCGCAAATTATAAAAAAAAAAATGAAAAACAGATGCAGCGAGTTTTTTTTTTTTTTTTTGCTAGTGAAAATGCAGCCGAGGATTGTGCTATGAAGCTGACACTGATCAGTTTGTGAGGTTGCTTGCTGCTGGCTGACAGTGACCGGTGAGATCGAAGGGCCTGCAGTTTTCCGCGTTGGACTTTTCTATATTTGCTGAATTTTATAAGTAGCTTGTTCCTATATTCTACAAGTCTACACCACATTTTAACTTTTTTTTAAGAATAAATATTTTTTTAATGTTTAATTAATTAACATAACATTTTTTATAAAATTTTAATTCTACCTTATTTTTATAACATATAATATATATATATTTTTATGAAAAAAATATATTTTTAAATATTAAAAATCAAATCAATTAAATAACTCTTTTATATAAATTATATATTTTTTTTAATGGGGGTACAGAGTTTAACAGTGGAGAGATGCAACACCCTTGCGTCAAATTTAATTGAATAACATAATGTTAAAGTCTTTTAAAAAAAACAAATTGTGAGGATCAAAGGAAAAAGAAAATTGCATGTAACGCGTAACAACGATTTTGTAAAATAATATTTTATTATAATTTTAATTTAATTATTTAATATATTTTTCAAAAATTTAATGATTAGATCAAGTAATAATATGAAATATGATTTTAAATTTACGTTTATTATCACTAATCTAAGAAAAATTATTGTTGCTATTAAAATATTAATGCTATCACAATGTGTTACTTTGATATATAAAATAAATGTAAAATAAATTGCATTGAAAGAAACAATAAGTCATTATGAAAATTAATTATATATTAATTTGATATATAAAATAAATGTAAAATAAATTATATTGAAAGAAACAATAAATCGTTATAAATATTAATTATATATAGAAGAAATTATTTATTATGTTTGGATTAAGTAAAAATGTTATATTTTAAATTAATATAATTTTTGTTTTTAATAAATATTTAATAGATGATGGAGAAAAAGAATACTTTTATTAATTGGAAATAAATTCAAACATAAATAAGAACTTAATTAACAATGATTGAAAGAAAAAAAAGCATAATCAATTTATATTTAAAATTAAACATATATTTAATAAATCATGGTAAAAAATAAAATAGATCATCCCATTTTTTATTTTATTTTCAGCTTCTTGATGATTTGTTTAACACAACGATTTTTCTTCACCTTGGAATGACCTCTGTTTGACTGACATGAAACCAAGACTCAAGTCATACATGGGTACTTTTGATGCTCTGAATATAGAAATAGCTTCAAACCAATCAAGTAAAAGAGAAAAAAAAAAGAAGTTACCTTATTATTTATTCCATTAATTAAGAAGCTATTTTTCGAATTAAGTGCATGTCATGCACACATCAAAGATGAATAAAATAAAAAAATATACTTACAATTCCATTAATTATATTTGAATAAAATAAAAAAATATATAAATAGTGTATCATTGATTACATTTAAAGTAAAAACAAAAAAATTAATTAAATTCTAATTAAATACATTTGACTTTAATGAATGTAATTTTATTTATAAATAAGTAATTTGGTTTATCGCTTTATACCCATTAATTTTATTATTAAGAGAAATATTTTTTGGAGTTTGTCTCGTTGACGTAACCTAAATTAAAAGGTGAATTATGTTAAATTATCATTGTCGTTATTTTATTATGTTGAATTTATTTTATTTTTACTCGTTGCGCCTCAACAATTGGTATCAGAGTTGGTTTAGTAAAATTCTTAGTATGCTCTATAGTTGCACCATAGACTAATCTGTCACATCAGAAAAGATTTTATTAGATCCAAGGTAAATTTATTTCCAGAAAAAGAAACATAATAAAAAAATGTCAAACCAGAAGGTAGATATTGAGAAATTTAATAGCAATAATAATTTCTCTTTATGCCAAATGATGATGAAGAATATTCCTATTTAACAGAAGATCTATAAGACGTTGTTAGGGAAAGAAAAGAAGACAACTGTTATTGAGGAAACAGTGAGATGAGATAAATGAGATTACAGCCAATACAATTAGTTTAAATCTTTCACAGTTTCTTGCAAAAATATTGAATAAAAAAAGTGCAAGACTATAAAAGAAACACGAGAGACTCTAGAAAACGTGTACATGTCAAACAACCTTACTAATAAATTTTATTTGTGGAAGAAAATGTATCATATGAGAAAGGAAGATAATGTGAGCATGATACAGCACGTTAACGATTTCAATAGCAAGCTTTCTCACTTAGCAAGATTCAACATGAGTTTCAACGATGAAGAGAAAGCTACGATGTTGTTGGCATCACTACCCTCATCATATAATCATCTCACAACAACTCTAACTTATGCGAAAGATTAGTTGTTGTAGAAGCCATGTTGTCATATGAGAAATAGAATATGGAGGAAGATTCAAAAACACAAGCTCTTATTATATAGTCCAAGGGAAGGAAACAGTACAGAGAACAGAAACCCAGAGGCAAGAACAGAGGCAAATTAAACAAATATGTCAATGTTGAATGCTATCACTGTAAGAGGAAGGGTCACATCAAGAAATTTTATCGGATGTTCAAGAAGGAATAATAAACAAACAAAGACAAAGTAGTGAAGAAAGACGACAATGGTGATGATGAGCAAACAAATACCATAGACCAGTTCAATATCGTTTATGATGAAGATTTTTCTAATCTTGCATCACACGATACCAATTGAGTGATTGATAGTATTGCTACAATCCTCGCTACATTGCATAGAGGATTTTTCTCATCATACACACCTTGAATTTTTGGTGTTGTTAGAATGAGAAATGAAGATCTCTCAAAGGTTGTTGGCAGAGAAGATGTTTGCTTGGAAACATAGAATAGAACCAAACTATTTCTGAAAGATGTCAAACATATTCTAGATATGCACTTGATTTGATATCTATACACAAACTTGCAAATGAAGAATATTATCGCTTCTTCATTTGTGACAAATGGAAAATTACAAAAGGTTCCTTAGTAGTGGCTAGAGGTGAAAAGCATACAACTCTATATATAATACAAGCGAAGCATTCCACCGACACAATAAATGTCGTGGAGAAAGATAGTGCAACTGAATTATGGCATAGGAGACTCAGTTTCATAGGTGGAAAAAGTATGACAAGTATAGCCAGGAAGAAGATACTGCCTAGAATGGATGAAGTACATATGGGAAATGTGTTGATTGTCTAGCAAGAAAGCAAAACAAAGTTACTTTCAAGAGTTTCCCTACTTTTAGAATGATTAATATTTTAAATCTAATTCATTCAGATTTATGTGATCCAATTCCAAAGTCATTTGGTGGTGCTTAATACTTTGTGACTTTCATTAATGATCCTTCAAGAAAGATGTGTGTATATCTTCTGAAGACAAGAGATCAAGTGCTAGATGTCTTCAAATAATTTCATGTCTCAGTTGAGAGACAGACTGAAAAGAATCTGAAGTGTATTCGAATAGACAATGATGGAGAATAAATAGGACCTTTTCATGCTTATTGCAAAAAACATGGTATTTAGTATCAGATGACACCTCCAAAGACACCACAGTTGAATGACTTAGCTGAGAGAATGAACATAACTTTGATGGAGAGAGTCAGATGTCTATTCTCACATGTAAGGTTGGCTAAAACTTTATGGGGTGAAGTCATATTCACAGTTGCATATGTGTTGAATCTTTCACCATGTACTCCTTTCAAGATGAATGTTCTATATAAAGTGTGGTCAGGAAAGGATGTTTCCTATGATCATTTGTGGGTGTTTGGTTGCAAAGCATTTATTCATATCCTAAGGATGAGAGATCCAAACTTGATTCTAAGAAAATATAATGTATTTTTATTGGCTACAGTCAAGATCAATTTAGCTATAGATTTTATAATCCGATTGTAAAGAGACTTGAGAGGAGCCATGATGCTGTATTTATTGAAGATGAGACCATTGAAGATATTGTCAGAATGAAGAATGATGTTCCTAATTCCAATAGTGACTCATTAGATTTGGAATTAATTCCTCCAACATCAATATCAAAACAAGTTAGAGATGAAGACTAGGTTTATCCATATGATGAAGATGATGCTCCCATAGAAGTTGGTTCTAAAGATGAGGGAGATGATGATGTTCATTATCCAGCAACAATACCTGTGGCTTCTCTTGTTCCAATGAGATGAAGTAATAGACTGAGATGACCCTCTATCACATATCCTTCATATAAGTATGTAACTTTCATTGATGAGGGAGAACCTGAGAGTTATGAAGAAACCATGGATGATGAATCTAAACAAAAATGGATTGAAGCCATGCAAGATGAGATGAAGCTCCCCATAGGGAAAAGGGCTTTGAAAAATAAATGAGTGTTCAAGATGAAGCATGAAAAACACATTTATTGTCCATAATACAAAGTCATACTAATTATCAAAGGATTCAATCAAAGAAAAGGAATTGACTTTGATGAGATTTTCTCACCAATTGTGAAAATGACATTTGTCCGTACTATGCTAGGGTTAGCAACAAGTCTTAACCTGGAGGTTGGACAAATAGATGTCAAAACTATCTTCCTACATGATGACTTGGAAGAAGATATATACATAGAGCAACCAGAGGGTTTCAAGCAAAAAGGAAAATAGGATTATGTTTACAAATTGAAGAAAAAGCCTCTATAACTTAAAACATGCACCTAAACAATGGTACAATAAGTTTGAGTCTATTATGGGGGAGTAAGACTACAAGAAGACTACTTCACACCATTGTGTTTTTGTGCAAAAATTCTTTGATGGTGATTTCATTATTGTTTTGCTTAATGTGGATGATATATTAATTGTTAGCTGGAATATTTCTAGAATCAATAACTTGAAAAAGCAACTGAGTAAGTCTTTTTCCATGAAAGAATTGAGGCCAGTAAAGTAGTTTCTTAGCATGACTATTATTAGAGACAGATGCGCTAAGAAATTATAGTTGTCAGAGGAGAATTACATTGAGAAAGTACTTCAGAGATTTCATATGGACAAGGATAAAATGATTAGTTATCCTCTTATTAATCATTTTAAGCTGAGTTCTAAGCAGAACCCTTCTACAGATAATGGAAATGAAGAGATGAAAAATATTTCATATACTTTAGCAGTTGGAAGTTTGATGTATGTCTTGGTTTGTACAAGGTCACATATCGCTCATGTAGTTGGAGTTGTTAGTAGATTCCTTTCAAATCCTGGAAAATGTACGTTGGTTGTAGTGAAATAGATTTTGAGGTATCTTCGAGATTCTTCCAAAATATGCCTATGTTTTGGAAATGACAAACTTGTGTTAGTTGGATACACAGATGTAGATATGGCTAGCGATGTAGATTCTAGAAAATCTACTTCAGGTTACCTAATTACATTTAAAGGGGGAGCTGTGTCATAGCAGTCAATGTTATAAAAATGTGTTGCACTATCCACTATAGAAGTAGAGTTTATAGTAGCAGCAGAAGCATATAAAAAGTTGATATGAATGAAAAAATTTCTTGAAAGAACTTGGGTTACAACAAGACAGTTACTAGTTATTTTGTGATAGTGAGAGTGTTATCCATGTTGGAAAGAATCCTCATTTCATTCAAGATCAAAATATATTGATGTGAGATATCATTGGATTAGGGATATAATGTATAATAAGCTACTACAGCTTGAGAAGATCCATACAGAGGAAAATGGATCAGGCATGTTGTCGAAAATTCTTTCAAGACAGAATTTTAAATAATGTCATTTAACTGTTGGATTGGTGGAGCCTTCCATGCAGTCGGGATGGAAAGATTTGTAGACCCGCTCACATGGAAGGGGAAGTAAAAAAAATGTAGGTGCAACCTCATTAATTACATTTGAAGAAAATAAATAAATTTAGGTGCAGTTTAATTAATTAAATTTGACTTTAGTGGCTGTAATTTTATATATAAATAAACAATGTTTTTGCCTTAGAAAGACACAATAAAAGCAAAGTAAAGCCAAATGGACAATTTCATTTGATAAAAAATAGTGTTGTGTGTGTGTGACAGAGTATCAGATAATACTTTAGAAAAATATTTAGAATATTTTTTCTAAAAAAGAATTGACAAAATAATGAGTTTATGAAACACTTGTGTATTACTATTTTAGGTTTATTTTAATTTGTTCTATCGTCTCTTACTTTATACTCATTAATTTTATTACTAGAAAAAAATATTTTTAAAAGTTTGTCCGGTGAACATATCCAAAATTAAAAAGATAAATTACGTTAAATTGTTGATATCATTATTTTATTCTGTTAAATTTATTTTATTTTTACTTATTGTGTTTCAACATTAAAATCATTTCTTATATTTATTTTCTTCTTTTTTATTAAAATTTATCATATTTATCCTATTAATTAAATTATAATACTTAGTACAAATATAAAAATAAATAAAGAAAATATAAGTATGTTAATCCAAAATCATAGATGTCTAGTTATGGGATATCGTAGTTTAAGGATTACGATCCTATATTTGTTTTTATGTATTTATTTATACATTTTTTAATCTTCAGCATCCATTTTTAATCTAATATTAAAAATATTGTTAAAAAATAAATTTTAATTTTTAAATTAACTATAGATGATTTATATTTGATAAATAAAAATAAAAATATGATATTATTATATAATTTAATAAAGAAAAAAAATATTTGTTTTCTAATTTGGTTAAAAGGTTCTATTCCTTTTTTTAGTATCTATTTTATTTTATTTTTTTAGAAAAAAAATATTATTTATTATAATTTATGACATTGTCACAAATAAATTTATAAAAAAATTATTCATTTCATTTTAATAAATAATGATTTATTATATTAAATATAATTATATTATAACTAATATACCATAAAGAATTACCATTTTTTTAAACATATGTGGTCTTCTTAATTGCTGACTCTTGGATGATTTTGACTACTTTTTCGTCGTGTCCTGAATTAACCTCCGAAGAAATTAAACCTCTCTGATAAATTTCAGTCAAATTTTGGGAAGGAAAGCGCGCCTTGCACAACACACCATTAACGTACCAAATGTGGTTGAATATCTATGTCCATGTTATTGACTATTGACTAATTGACAATTACTGGATCTTGCAGCCTCTTTTAATTTTCAAAAATTTCAAGGGTCGGTGGGACTAGATATACTACCGTTTAAAATGTGGATGTCATCTAAAACTTAAATATTATGAAAATGTCTGAAAATATTATTATTATCCACGAAAATTTGAATTTTTTTAAAATAAATTATAATAAACCCTATTAAAATTATGACATTCGTTTATAAGACTTCTTAAAACATTAAACAATCAATAATTTATAATAAGTTAATTAATTAATCAAAAATATTTTACTTTTTATCAACTATGATTAAAAATCTATTAAATTAGTTATAAAATTTAAAATATTAAATATGATGGAAAATTTTTATTTATGCACACCATTTTTTATAACATACATAAATAAATTAAATTAAAAAATTAATTTACATAATTTTTTTTATAAATATGATCAAGGATTTGAGCGTCTTCACGTATCAATTAATTATATATTTTTGAACCAATATTTTTTTTAATGCAATAGATTTAAGTTTTTAAAATATATCAAAAAACACAAAATACATGCATGCCTATTACCGTGTAGAAATTTACTTATTCTAAGTAATTTAATAATTTTATAATATATTTTTAATGCTTTTACCTAATAATAAATATTAAAATTACTTAGATTAATATTCATTTTGTAAGCAATTATAATAAAGATTATTATGGAAAATAACCGAAAGATTATCAATTAAAAAATAATTAAAATTAAAAATAATAATTTAGATTTAATATATGAGATATAAAATTAAATAAGATAAAAAGATGATCTACATTCAAAGGGATCAAGAATTCGAGTATAAAAAAAATTATTATTTAAACCATAAAGTATTTTCTTTGGATGAAAATATTTGTGATTCGTTAGGGTTATGATGATGTGAATAATCCTTTTTCATTTCAAATCATATTAAAATATTATTTGATCTAAACAAATTTATTTTTTTCAACTTTATTTGTAAGCATCAAATGTATTGTATATATATGGAAAAAAATATCATAAATGTGTTTTTCTTTTAATAAACATATTGTTTAGTTCTTTATCTTTAAAAATGTATTAATTAGTCATTTCACTTATTTAAAAAAGTTACAAAAAAACTTTTATCTATAAATTTTTTTAAATAAGTATTGATGAAATTATTTTCGTAATTTATTCTACCTTATCAAATCAAAAAAGTTACAAAATAAATGATGAATATTATCATCTTTTATCTCATTCTATGGTTGAAATAATCCTGATAATTTTTATTTATTTTTAAATAAATTTAAAATTATAAAATATCTCTTTTTGATACCATTTTTATAAATAAATAAACTAAATATCACATTCTCAAAATTAGAAAAATAAATGAGATATTTTATACAAGTTAATGTACTTATATAATCTTTCACTCTATATTTATTACAGAGTTTTGAACTTTTTAATCATTGTGAAATCAGTAGGACATTATTTAAAAATACAATGTTTTTAAAGATTATACTAGAAATCAGGTTGTTTTAAAATAGATACAATTTAATCTAAAATAACTATAAAAATACAAATTTGATTAAGTTTAACAAATATAACATAAATAAATAATTTATTTTTTTAAAAAATGTAAACTCATTATTTTGTCCTTTTCAATTTTCATGAACATTTCATTTTACATTTTTTAAATATTTTTTCAAAAGACTAATAGTATATTCTTTTATAAAATAAGATATAAATGATATTCCGTTGTATAATTTTGATACTAATATGTATTTTTTTTAAATTATGATACATGGTAAAATTTTACCCTATTAATATGTATTTTTTATTTATTATCAACATGATATATCATTAAATCAAGTGAAACTCATAATAATTAATAAAAGATTTAATTTATTTTTAAATGATAATCGAATGAATATATAATTGCTAGGATGTTTAGAGTTTTTTATTCTACTAAACATATTTACTATTTAGGTAACTTCATGTAACTTAGGACTTAAAATTATTAATTATTATTAGAATATATAATAAAATAATATTTAAAATTAATAAATTTTTAGTATTAATATAATTTAATTTTAAAAAAATATAAATGCTCAATATTTAATAGAAAAGAAGTTATATGATTGGTACGAGATATATTAAATGAATAATTATTGTTTTTATTTGTCAAATCTAAACCATATATTTTTAATGTATAAGTTAAAATATTAATTTTTTGTTAATGACAGTAAAATAGATAATTAAAATTTAAAAATAATTAAAAACATGTAGAGATCTTACTCCCTTCTCAACACCCTATTAATGTCATATATTTGGCTCTTTTCATGGATCATGTATTTTTATACTACTTATATTTTGACAAAATTTTTAAAAATTAATTACATTTTGAAATGATTTACATTTAATACATACAATGCATTTTAAGTTATATTTTTAAAATTTTAATTATCTTTTATTAGAATGTTATCAAATTTAACACTATTTAATACCATTATTCTTTGTCATAGTTTAAAAATGAATAAATTATAATTTTATAAATATTATATTCGTGTTTGATTTGTAAAATAAAAATATAATATAAATTAAAATAATAAAAGAAGTTAAATTCAATAAAAATATTATTATTATTATTATATTTGTATGAATAATAAAATAAATTTAAATTTATAAATTATTATTATTATGGTTGATTTTCTTTAAAATTGGTAAGGGTCCATACTTTTGATTCTGTAACTTAGAGCAACCAGTGGGCAAGCGTTCTTTATTCAAGTTGATCATTACTAGTTCCCCTTACTCAAAACTTTGAAATTTCTTATGCTTATCTGCTTGTTCTTTGTAACGAGCATTCATCTCCTCAATTTTTCTGACTTCCTGATGAAACTTTGTAGTCTTTAATCCAAGTACCAGCTGCCTTGCTAGTAGGTGATGGTAGAGTTAAAAGATCAACAGTGGAATTAGGTTGTTTGGTATAGACAGCAGAGAATGGGGTTTTACTAGTAGTACGATTAATAATACTATTCATGGCAAATTCTACTTGAGGAAGCACTGAACCCCACTGTTTAGGACTGTCACTTACTAGGTATCTCAACGTATTACCAACTGTTATGTTCATGATTTCAGTCTGGCCATCAGATTGTTAATGATATGCGTTGCTGAAATTTAGGGAAGTTCTAAATCTCTTACATAGTTCCCTCCAAAAATGGCTGACAAATTTGACATTCCTATCTGATATAATGGACTGTGGTATTCCATGTACTTTAACTATCTCCTTGAAAATCAAAGGGGCAATGTGACTTGCATCATTGATCTTTTTACAAGCTAATAGGGTGCATCTTGTAGAATCTATCAACCACCACTAGGATAGAGTCAACTCTTCTTTGAGTCACTGGGAGACAGTATGAAGTCTACTTAAGTCTTGCCACATTGTATGGGGAACAGGCAATGGTCTGTATAGCCCAGAATTGTTAGAGCCTCCTTTGGCACTTTGACCAGTGTGACACCTTTGTACTTATTTGGATACTTCTTTCTTAAGATGTGGCCAAAAATACCTTTCGTCTAGAAGAGATATAGTTTTATCCCTTCCTGCATGAGCTGCTAGACCACCTTCATGTAATTCTCTAATTAGGTTTAGTCGATATAAAGTATTAGGAATACATAGTTGCTCACCTTTGAACAGGTAACCCTTTAGGATATGAAATTCACCTGTTGGTTCAAAGTTTGTATACTTTTTCCAAATAGTATCAAAGTTCTTATCTTCTGTATATTGCTATGGTAGTTGTACAAAACTAGTGAGCTTAGTTCTGAGTACCATCAAGAGAGTGTCTCCTACTTAAGGCATCAGCTGCCTAGCTGTGTTGTACTGATTTGTGTTTGAAGACATAACAGAACCTTTGGAGGAATGTAACCCATCTAGCATACATTTTTGAAATGTTTTTTCTGGGAATTGAGAAACTTAAGAGCTTGGTGGTCACTGTGGAGTACAAACTCCTTTTGGATGAGGTAATGTTCCCACCTTCTGAATGCTCTCACTATAGCATACAATTCCTGTTCATAAACAGTCCATTTTTATCTTGTCTTGCTCAGTTTCTAATGCGAACCTAGAAGGTAGAAACCTTTGAACCCACGAACAAGATTGATTCAAACCCCAAAAAAGCTAAAATCTAGAATTGTGATAAGAACTCAACCCAATGGTTATAAGAGAGCCATGAACATAAGGTATAAGAGACACCACAAAGGAGAGAGCCAATCCTTAAGTCAGAGATTTGGATTTGGGGCCAAGAACCCTAAGTGAAACAACACTTATGAAACACTTCAATATCATTAATTATCCATTAGTCGGGCACCCTATGGGGGTATTTATAGCCTTTACATAACATATCCAAATGACTAAGATGATGATAAATCTAAATTGAAAACTAACAAATCTTTATTTCCTAACAAATTTAAAACCTAAGTGATAAACTAAGGACAATTCGTGCAAAATGATAAGCCTAACTAATTAAAATATTAATGGAATTATAAAGCAAATAAATCCTAAGCTAGAAGATAAGGATGACAATTTTTAAACCTAACAAACTCTAGCATATCCTTAGCCAAACTATCTTCTAGAAGATTACAATAAAATTTAGCAAATAAATTCAATTAATGAGCATGCATCCCACGACAATGATGTCGCATCCATGTCAGCTTCCACGGCCACAAGGGTGATGATGTGGCACAAATGTGGCATATTTCAAGAGTGCTTCAAATTTAAGTTTCTTAAATGCCAAGGCATCTTGGTTCCCATCATTTCCAAGTGTGGCTCCTTCAATAATCTATTCTCTGATACCATGTTAATTATCCAAATGCAAAATCAAAGAGAAAGACAAGAGAAGAGACAAAAGAGAGAAGGAGGAAGCTAGGGTTTCTTACAAAATGTGATTGTGAAATTCAAAATACTAGTTGGACCTTTTAAGGACCAAATAAAATAAAAGACTAAAATAACCTTACAATAAAATATTAATTACTCTAATAACTACCACATCGGGAGTATTGTCATTCAACTTCCGTTTTTTTTTTCATCTTCTTTAGACATCATTTCTCAAGTGAACCACGGGCTCTTATATGAAATCTGACACAGGAAGCAACTGAAACAATTCTAAAGTCAATTCAAGCGAGTACTAAGAAAGAGCTCATTGGCTCAATTCATTCTTACGAAGGAAAACTTAGCTCCAAAGAAGCTTTTACAAGAGAATCAAAATCATCCTTACATTTTCAATCCCACTTCCTCTGCCATATACCAGAATTGTTAGCTAACAAAATGAGAAAGTTATCAGCCAATCACCATGCAGCTCCTCCAACAGCCTTATGATCCAAATAAATAAAAGAGTAAACAACATTAGTTTTATGTAAACGACACTAAGGATAATAGTTCTATTGTAATGGAATAGCTCCTGCATCATGGTGTTTTCAGTATTTTACGCACATGTTTTATCGGCTTTTATCTGGATTTTGTCAAAGCCTATGTTCTTTCATGCAATTTTTTTACTCTGATATTTTTTATTTTTCTTTGATGTTACACATCGATCATGTTTTAGTTTGCATCATAGCGTGTATTTACTGGCTGTTATTAGTCAACTATCTATTTGATATTTAAATATTCGAGTTTATCTTGCTAATCTACGTTGTGTCTTAGTTTGTCACAGATCTGCAGTTAGTTCACCATTTCAGTTGAATTAGTTCCATATTTTGTTCTGTCAAATTTTTTTAGATTATGACAAGTATAATTTCTAAGTTCGAAGACTCTGAACTGTGACTCTTATACAGTTAATTTTCTAAAAGCTTTTTCTGTACAATATGAATACAATCAACTGTTTTTCTGTTTGTTTATTGAGCTAGATGAATACCGAGCATATTTCTTTGAAAATGTTTTGGCCATTTAGATTTCAGCAGTTTTCTCATATTTTTTCTACAGTTTTGTCTGACTTTATAATGGGTAAGGAAAAAGTTCACATCAACGTTGTCGTTATTGGCCATGTCGACTCTGGGAAGTCAACCACTACTGGCCATTTGATCTACATACTTGGTGGTATTGACAAGTGTGTTATTGAGAGGTTTGAGAAGGAAGCTGCTGAAATGAACAAAAGGTCGTTCAAGTAGACGTGGGTGCTTGACAAGCTTAATGCTGGGCGTGGTATTACCGTTGACATTGCTTTATGGAAGTTTGAGACCACCAAATATTACGGCACCGTCATTGATGCTCTGGGTCACCGTGATTTCATCAAGAACATGATTACTGGTACTTCTGGGTCCTTATTATTGACTCCACTACTGGAGGTTTTGAGGCTGGTATTTCCAAGGACGGAAAGACTCGTGAGCATGCACTCCTTGCCTTCACTCTCGGTGTCAAACAAATGATTTGCTGCTGTAACAAGGTATTTTAGTCTGTTAATTTTGTTTTTAGTTCTGTCTTGGTTCTGTATGAAATGATACAGGGATTTATATGGTCTGAATAACAGATGGATGCCACCACTCCTAAGTACTCCAAGGCAAGGTGTGATGAAATTGTTAAGGAAGTTTCTTCCTACCTTAAGAAGGTTGGTTACAACCCAGATAAAATTCCTTTTGTCCCTATCTCTGAATTCGAAGGTGATAACATGATTGAGAGGTCTACAAACCTTGACTGGTACAAGGGTCCGACCCTTCTTGAAGCTCTTGACCAGATCAATGAGCCCAAAAGACCCACAGACAAGCCCCTCTGCCTCCCCCTTCATGATGTCTATAAGATTGGAGGTATTGGAACTGTCCCTGTTGGAAGTGTGGAAACTGGTGTCTTCAAGCCTGGTATGGTTGTTACTTTTGGTCCTTGGTTTGACCACTGAAGTTAAATCTGTGGAGATGCACCATGGAGCTCTTCAGGAGGCTCTTCCTGGTGACAACGTTGGTTTCAACGTGAAGAATGTTGCAGTCAAGGATCTCAAGCGTGGGTATGTTGCCTCAAACTCCAAGGACGATCCTGCCAAGGAAGCAGCCAATTTCACTTCCCAAGTTATTATCATGAATCACACTGGTCAGATAGGAAGCGGCTATGCTCCTGTGCTAGATTGCCACATTTCCCACATTGCTGTCAAGTTTGCTGAGCTTTTGACAAAAATAGATAGGCAATCTGGTAAGGAGCTTGAGAAGGAACCCAAGTTTTTGAAGAATGGTGATGCTGTGTTTGTAAAGATGATTCCCACTAAGCCCATGGTGGTGGAAACCTTCTCCGGTTACCCTCCACTTGGACGATTTGCTGTTAGGGACATGCGTCAGACTAGCTGGGAATCATCAAGAGCGTTGAGAAGAGGGATCGAAGTGGGAGCCAAATCACCAAGTCTTTTGCCAAGAAAGGTGGCAAGTGAACCGTGCTGGTTTTTGGAGCATCTTCAGCTGAAGTTTGCCATTGTCATTACAATAAAGACTTTGGTATGTCAAGTATTTTTATTTTAAATACTTATGTTATGGATTTTATTTTCAATACTCAGCCATTTTCACAGAACTGGGTGCTTGATCGACGGTGGCACCACTGTTTTTTGCAGTCTGGTGTCTTTAAAAAGTGTGTAGTCGTATTTTTGTCCAAGCAGTTATGGAATTTTAGGTGTTTCCTAGCAGCTGGATATTTGTCGTCACAGTTTTATAATTTGATAATTTGATGTTCTGTTGCGTGTTTATATATCACCTTCGATATTGTTTTCTTTTAAAGCCGTTGATATAAAGGGCGATATAATTGTTGATTTTACTGTCTGGCTAAATGGGCAAGTCCGCTGGGGTAGTTCTCGGTCATCCATGACTATGGAAATGGCTGGCGTATTTTTTATATTTTTGGCTTGAATATGTGTGTTGCAACTTCTTTCAAAGGTGAACATTTTTAACTGAAATTATTGACGTATTTTTAATTTTTATGAATTTTACAACTTTTTGTCAATCAATAATATCTTATATTTATTCAATATTTGGCAAAATTCAAGTTTCAAATATCGTAATTATATTATTTTATTTCTTGTTAAATGGGTCATTTTAATACCCCAATGTGACCTTCAAAGTTAATATATTTTTAAGTAAAAAAGTTCTCAATTTAAAATGTAATTTAAAAATTAATAAATTATGTCGTAAATCTTCTCGATATATAAGTCTAAATGAAAGTACTTCGTGATAAAATTATATCCTCAAACAAGGAAAGAGTAGAGTAAAACAAATCAAGAGAGTATTGGAAAATTGAGATCGGTGGTCTTCATAGGATCTTGTCAATAACTGACAGAGGTCATTGAACAAGTACATGAGTTGGCATCAATTTAACAACAGTTAAAGTAAAATAAAAAGAAAAGAAATACACTGAGATACTAAGATTAGAAATAATTCCTAGGGTTTCAGTGGACCGAAAATGAAATGGGATCAAACGAAACAATCCAATCTCACAAGGAAAATTCACAAATGCCATCTTCACCAAATACTCAAGATTTGATGTCACTTTCTAGGAAATCAAGATTAGGCAAATTAGATATCAGGATAGAAAAAAACGAAAAACTGAGTAAAATTAACAGCGAAAATGGATCCTTTATTAAGCAGAAGTGACAAACCTGGGACTGGGAGGGTGGAGAGCTGCTTATACTGAGTTCAAGCCAGTTGAAGCAGAGCCGTTCTTGCCATTTTGCTCCTAGTTTCTTACATCCGCTGTGAAATGAAAGCTTTAATTAAAAGCGTTTCTTAAATAGCTTATGAATAATTATTAATAATATAAAAATAAATTATACGAATAGGCCCCAACAGCAGGGCATTTGGTCTAGTGGTATGATTCTCGCTTAGGGTGCGAGAGGTCCCGAGTTCAATTCTCGGAATGCCCCATTATTTATTTTTCACTTCGTCCATTTTTATCCGTTGTTTACCCAACCTTCTAGTAAGTCAAGGACGAATTGGCCTTGCAATTACCATTCTTTGTCGCTCTTTATTTTTCAATTCGTCGTTCCTCTTATAGAAGCCTAAACACCAAAGCAAGTAATCAACTAAACATCATCGGAAGCGGGAAGCATCCTATCTATAATTTGGGGGAAGAAAAAAAATCCCCTTCTGCCACACATATATACATACCCTCACTTAACATAATATTCTCAACTCAATCCAGATCTTGGTTTGACAAATATTTCTTTCATATTTTCTCTTTTATATCAGCATAATTACATCCTCACTGTATTTAATTATATCCATGGTTATGATTATGGAGAACAACGACCATACCAACAATTACTACAACCATCTACGAGACCTCGATGGATATTCTGAAGACGACGCACTTTTGTTTTGCGATCTTCCAATGAATAAAAAAGAAGAGTCCATGCTTTGCGTCTGCCCAGAAAACCAAAATATACAAAATCAAGACTTGTTCGAGTTCTTTTCCAACAATCCCAATTATTCAAAACCCAACCCACCCACTGAAACAGTCGTCTTTTGTGGAAAAACTATGCTTCCGAAGACAGTCCAAGAATTTCAAAGACACCCAAATAACGGTCTTTACATTCGGAGAGATTCTTTCAAGAGATGTCATAGTCTTCGATCTGAATCTTCTTTTGCTGAACCACCATCGATGATTTCGACCGCTGACCGTCCCAATTCATTCAGGATTGGTGGTTCTGTGTCTTCACCGGCAACGCGGAATACCCAGTACAATAACAGTGCATCTCAGAGGCATAAGGTTTTGATTGGATTAGTGAAAGTACAGTCAAAAATGGAGCTGAGTGAGATGAGAAAGAGGCAGAGTCGTAGATCTCCGGCTCCGATGTTCTCAGTTGCTGATGCCGGTAGATTGGCTCTTGTCGGTGATGATGTGGTGGTTGGAAAAAGAAGTCATTGGGGATTACTTGGACCTTTGCGCTGTAGGTCCCACCTTGTAAGCACGTTGGCTAAGTTCTCATTTGGTTGTATGCATCGTCATGTTTGAAAATTGAGATATACTGTTTCTTAGTTCTTACAAAATATATATATATATATATATATATATATATATATATATATTTTTTTTTTTTTTTCACTAGAGAAGTTGAGATAGTGATTCGAGATTGGTTCGGTAGGACTTTTAAGTCTTTGCACGCTGAAATCGATATATTCGTTTGTTTTTAATTTATTTCTTAATTTTATATATTTTTTTCACGTATGGCACGACCATTTTTTCCCCCTGTAATGCATACCTGTATTATTTTTAAGTGTTTGTTCATTCTTTTACTTTTAATGCATTTGTTAGGTAGATCGAAGAAGATCTACTATTTTCAAGTTATTTTTTTTTAAGTTCAAAAGGAGTAAACATGAAGTAAATAAACAATAAAGTCATCGATTTTATTCTTCGCCTTCTTATTCTCTTGTTCGTTCGTCGGATTTAGTTGATAACCTTAAAGTTTGTTTAGATGCAAGACTTGTTAAAAGATATTTCCATAAATCTCGTTTTATAATGTTTTATGAAAATTAAGAATGGTTAGCGTTATGGTAGAAATAATTATTAATATAATTATATTTGAATTAAATTATAAAATTTGTAATTTAAATTATCCGAAAAATGTTACAGTTTAGAGACTGTTTTTTATCTGGTGTAATTGTTTGAGATGGTTATTAAAAAATATTTGAAAAAAAATTATTGTTTGAATTTATTTTGAAATTTTTAATAAATTTTAATTATTAATTAATATATAAATTAATTAAATAAATATAATTAATATTATATAGAGATAGATAACTTAATTTTATATATATATTTTTTTACTCAAAATCCAAAATGAACCAATATTGGGGATAAATTAAACATGTAATTTTGTTTTTCTAATTAAAATTGATTTTAAGAAGTTGAGAGAGAGATAACAAAGAGGGGAAACAGGACGTATAGGAAATTATGAAAATTGAAAACAAATGAAAAGATTATTTAAAAAATATATGTGACAGAAGTGTGTGAAAAAATTAATGTATCATTAGTTAGTATTCGGTTGAATTATACAGATAATTTTTATATTTTTGTTTCATATTTTGCATTTCCATCTTTTTTATGATTTATTTTCTTATTTTTTAATTTTCATATATTTTAATTTAAAATTAAATTTTAAAAAATTGAAAAGATAAAAAAATTAAAGTGTAAAAATAAAAAAATAGATAAACTAATTATAAAAAAAGGAAAACAAAATTAAATTAAATTAAATAAATAAATTAAAGTGTTAAATGAAAAAAAAATGAAAAGAGTTTTTTAAGATTTATTCGGCTAGAATTAACGTGAGAGTTTATTTTTCTTGATATTTATGGTTGAGAAGTCGGGAAAAAAAAAACTCCCTGGACAGGTGTCTGTCTGTTGCACACACCGAAGTTTAAAAACGCAGAGCTGAAGTCAGTGAGTGGTCACCTTCCCACTCTCTCTCTCTCTACCAGTGAGTTGAGTTCCGTTTATCTCAGGTAAGCTCTCTCTCAAGTCCCTTTTCCTTTCCTAAGTTATTTTCTGCTTTCAATTTCTTCTAAAGATGAATCTCACTGTTTAACGATGATGAAAATTGTTTCATACCTGAATGCGATTTTTATGGAGTATTTTGCATCATTTTCCTGTTCCATTTGTATCCTGGGAAAGTGCCGCGAAATTAATCTGGACATGATGTTTTCTTTTCCTTCGTTTCTTATAATAATAATAATAATAATAATAATAATAATAATAATAATAATAATAATAATTATAATAATTTTGTATGGTTGGAGTTAGCTGCTATTATTGAAATAGTCACCAGTACAGCAGTTGTTTTTTTTAATGATTACATTATTATTTGTTTCTTCGATTCACTTCTAGCTGAAAGATCGGCTGTAGACTGTAGTGATAACAAATGTCGAATTTATTTGAGAATTTATGTTGACTTTGGGAGTATAGTCCAGAAGTGGCCGGAAACTAGGGTTTAATATATTATGGTTTTGCCAGTCTGTTGTTGTTGTTTCGAATTGAACAAGCATGAGTAATGGATTTCTGAACTCACATTGTAAACTCAGTGAGCTGTTTTCGTTTGATAATTATAAACTACTATTGCTTTCCTCTTGGGCTTGCTCTTAAATATTGATGAAGGAAAGAAAAAAAAGAAGAAGAAGCAAACAGGAGTCGTTCATGTTGCTTTGGCTTTTTAGGTTTCAGTTTACGTTCAGAAATTGCTACTCCTTCTCTTCCCCAGTCCATTAAGAAAGTCATGTAAGTAAAAATCTTATACAAATGTGTTTAATATAAAAATTGAATTTTAAAAGGTGAGGGGAACATCTGCTGATGGCATGTAAGCATCATTTCAAGGGGTTGCTTCCTAAGATGGTCTGTGTAAAGCGAACTCATAATCTCAAATTGTGTGTGTATGTGTGTGTGTTATTTTTAATAATATTACAAAAGCACTTTATATTGAACATTGGATAAAATCTGAACCAAATGACTTATAAACATAGAACTAGCTATCAATGGAGAATCAGAATCCAGATGCAAATCAGCTTCCTGAAGTGGATTCATTACCAGATGGGTTTGTTGATAGCTCTAGTGAACCTTTAGCCTCTTCGGCACCAAATTTTGAACAGGAGAAGGCCCTGGGTGATGGTAAGGAGGACCACGTTTCAAAAATTGATTGTCCAAGTGACCATGTACACGGGGTCTCAGCAAATGAATTTGATAAAAGCCACAATGAGACAGAGAAGACCCCTGAACTAAAAAAGTTTCCTGTTTCATTTTCTGAAAAATATAGTTTTGGTGGTTCTGAGGGCTTGGTAGAAATGCCCATAAAGGGCCACATGGACCAGGCAGAAGGCATGTTCATCACGCCAGTTTCAGGTGATTCTGTTTTAGAGGCTTCGGTCAGGGTATCAGAATGCTGTGAGGTAAAGGAACGAGCTGAAGCTAAATGTCAACATTCAGAGAGACGTAACTACTTCCCCTTGCAATATCCTGCCTTTTCATAACCAAAATATGTATGTAGTTATGAAATTCGTTGCTTTGAATCTTTACATTTGCTGATATGTGGTTTCATTTGCAGCCATCGAAGGAGGCTCAGGCGCACTGACAACCAATATGAAGGAATCATCTTCTGTGGAGGGTACTGATGATCTAAAGAATAGAAAAAATGTGAGTTCTTTCTTGGTTGGTTTTTATTAGTTGTTAACATAATGAATCTATCTTTTTTTTGGCTTATCCAGCTGTCAGGTTTGATTTCTGCTCTAACATCTTTCTTAAAATCTACTTCGTGCAACTGACCTATTTCTGTGAAATATTTTGAATAATGTGATTAGAGTAATTGGTAATTCATTACTTAGTTTTAGAAAACTGGACATCGGTATATTTTTTGACAAAGAGTTTTTTATTTTTATTTTTTGTGGCTAAAACTCCCATATGTTCAGGCAGAACTCTGTGTGAGACTCACTATATTTAGCACAAAGTAGCAGGTCCTGCATGTAATGCTCCTTTTGCAGGATAATGATTAAGGAGGGTTATGCTTATTTATTTAAATATTTAGCTTTTGTGGGTAAATCTTGTTGTTCGTTTCTTGCATGCTAGTTCACTTATTGTTTGATCTTTGCAGTTTTTTTCTTGATTACTGATATAATGTCAAAACATTCCATATATGATTTGTTTGTTTCCCTTGTCTTTGGTGAATGAGTTCTATGATTATGACCCAAAAGAAAAGAAAAAGATCACTTATAGTTTATTAGGTGTTTGCTTCTAGGTGTTATTGAGCTGTGATGTTTACAAGGTTTCATGTTTCTTTTTTTATCACAAAAGTTTAATATATCTTGTTTGACACAAAGGTCTACTTGTATTTTATTAAGTGACGTATGTAGTTATTCATTTTATACTGATATATTTTACTAGTTTGTATGTTCATAACAAGCAAACATATATTGCAAAGGAGACACAGATAAACAGAAGCACATATGTACACATGTTGCAATGGTCAGTTTAGTAAGGATTGTAACTTGACGCATTTTCCCCCAGGAAACTGCTAAAACCAGGCATAAAAATGTAAAACGTACTTTCAAATCAGAAAAGGAGTTCCTCGAGTTCATGCTGAAGTATCAACAAGTTCTTGCTGAGAGAGATTCAGGTAAATCAAAGTCATTATACTAATATGCCTCAACTCATTCACATGAAGATGCTGATGTTATCCCTTAACTGGAGATGCATGTCAAATCCGTTCCTATTCATATCTTTTAAATAGTTTGTTTTTGTAAGTGGTAATATTGTTTGGTAGTTTAGTTGATGCAAAAGGATGTTATGCTCCAAAATCGTGAATTTTCTAAATTAATGTTGTATTTGAAAGTACACTGTTATGATCCATTGGCTTTGTATTTATAATAATTATTAGCTACAAATGATGGTTTCGTAAGATGTAGGAGTTGATGTCCATTTTAATAAACCTCTCTGAAGATAAGTTTTCACCTAAAAATCTTGGTTTGTTGAGTGGCAATCATGACATGTTAGCATATTTGACAACATTTATGGCGAAGCAGTGTTTCTGGCAAATTGGTAATATTTTAATCAACTTCAGCCTCTTTTATTTTGTAGCCATTGTTGTTCGAGACAAGCTTGAGTCACTGTGTAGGGAGTTACAACGTCAAAACAAAGTGTTAATGGTAGGTGCCCTTTCAATTTCCTTCTTCTTGTAATGAATGTAGCTGGTTGATTAATTTGGATCCTCTGGCTGATAAAATAATTTGGATGTCTTGATCCTCCTTCTCTATGATAACCTGACCCAATCACGGTTTAATTTCTTTGGAACAACTTGAATTAAAGAATATCCATCCCAAGGTTACATTTAGAAAATCGAGAAGAGATTTTATTGATGATTGAAATATCCTACCATGCCTTTGATTTTCTGCTTAGTCGATCAGGGCTCAGGTACCCCTCTCTAAAATAAAAATAAATAAATAATACATTAAAGTCCTGTATTTGCTTTATGGCTTTCCAGCTATTATAGCTCTACTGGAATTATGATATCAGCATATGATTCAATGTTGAGAAGATTTGTGTCATTATAAACTGATGCAGACGTTATCTCTACTTTTCTTACTCTTGTTATATTTTTGTTATTATATGTTCTAAATTGGATTTGAACCCAAAATATGTATGTGATGGCCATTTAATTGATTTATCTGACAGGATGAGTGTAAAAGGGTATCGACAGAAGGGCAAACTTTGAGATTGGATTTATCTGCAAGGTTCCAAGATGCTATAAAGGTTTGATTGAGTTTTACTGCTCATGGCACATTGGATTGTATGGTTTAATTGGTTCCATTGCAAGCAAACTATGTGTCTAGGAGCTCCTCTCCTATGTAATGTTCTATGAAGCAGAAAATAATTATTATTGAAATTTTGCAAGTACATTCAATTATTCTAACTTTCTTTGAGAACGTTTAATGTGAAATCTCAAACCTGCTACGTATTTTTCCGTACTGGGAGGTTGAGTTTTCTTTTAACTGTAATTATTTTGAAAAAAAATATCATGATAAATATGTATAATTTTTATTTATAGGACACTAGCACAATAGTTTCCTCAATAGAGGCAAGTGTCCATGTAAAATGCGAGACCGCATCATGTTTTGCATGATGGGTATACAGTATATACTAGCATTGGATGCCTTGTGTTTTAAGCTAAACAATGATATGCAACATTGTTTTCAGCCTTGAACCAATAATGTTTAAATGTGAGAATTTCTTGGTTTGTAATTTTTTGTAGTAGTTCTTACTGCAGCAAGAAGCTTCCATTTCATCTTCTGTGTTGCATTCATTTCCTCTTTAAATAAGGTGTGTGAATTTAATTTTAGGTGCTAATCATTTAAACGATTTCTTATACATTTTCTTTGGTTTTAGGATGTGAGCAATAAACTGGAAGAGCAGAAAGATGAATGCATCTCTCAGTTTAAGGAGAATGAGATGTAAGACCACACATGTTCACAAAGGAATATTTGCTTATTTTATGTTCTCTTTCTCTGAAGACTGTTTGACTGTTTGACAACCCTCACCCCCACAATCCTAAAAAGTAGGAAAGTAAGAAAAAGAAAAACTCAGATTAGGACTGTGCCTTTATGAACTTTAATTTTAGTCACCTGTTGGTATCTGCATGACAATTGAATCAGATTAGGCCTGCGGAGTCCCTTCCTTTCCACGTATACATCAATGCGACCAAGCATGATTAATGTTTTATTCAGTGCAAGAGATAAACTTCTGAGATCTGAACATTACATTTCTTGCTAACTCTCCTGATTTCTATAGCCTTTTATTTTTCCATTTTATAAATGGTACATAGAAGGGGTTTTTAAAGAATTTGTTTTATTTTATTTGTACTTAGGTTAAGAAGTAAGCTGAAGGAGCTTGCTGATCAGTATGCTCTTTCAGAACAACAATTTGCACAAAAGGTAAATTATGCTCAATACTTACACAGGTCTGGTTGGTTAGCTAGCTTAGTATATTTTGTTCTATAAAGACCTTAATATTTTACATTCTGGTGCGCAGTTGAAGCAGAAGACTTTGGAACTTCAGATTGCTGATTTGAAGATCAAGCAACATGAGGAGAAATTAGTACAAGAACAGTCTCAGATGAAACTATATGCAAAGCAGGTGTCACAATTGCTACAAACTGAAAAGAATTTACGCTTGCAGTTGACAGCTGATGGAGAGAAGTTTCAACAATTCCAGGTCAGTTTTTTTCTCCGTGACAAAATTATTTCATTGCTGTTTTGTCAGAACTTAATGATTACAATGCAGAGAAATCTTTGCCAGACTTCTCTGTAGAGCTAGGGGTTCAGAATGGTTGTAAATTTATCCTGTTTTATTTTATGGGAGTGAATGCATATCCAGAAAAACAGGGGGAGTTGTCTCAGCATCACGCCATCAAACAATAATTAGTTTCTATTGTTGATTTTAGGATATAAATTCTGGATTAAAATGAAAAAAAGTTGACTAGTAAATATGGACCTGTTGCCTTAATTATTGTGTATGTATATATACCCTTGTTCTATGCACCATCTTTCTCATATGCTTTGACTTGGCAAGTTTCCAAGAGCTTAGCTACGTTAAAACGATGTTAAAGTGACAGTAAGAACCCTTTTGATCTGAAGACTGATCATTTTGTGTGCTCATCCTAACATCAATTGAATTGATTTTACTTCTGGAAATTGTAACTTATTGAGCCAAAATGCCAGAGAAACTCATTACTAATTGCATACTAATATCTTTATGCTTCAAATATATAAGTACACTTGCATATTGCCCTTAATTATTTTTTATAATTTTTTGGTAGGAGGCTTTGACAAAAAGCAATGAAGTTTTTGAAACATTTAAACAAGAAATTGAGAAGGTATGTCTTTTTCTTGTAATTTATGTTAAATTAAGGTGCCACTTTTCTGATGGTCCTTGCCATATCTTTACTTGCATGATGTGTTCGGTTGAAGATTACTATTCTTACTGTCATATATGTAAAATATAGATGACAAAATCTATCAAGGAACTCAAGAAGGAAAATTTATTCTTGAAAAGCAAAACTGAAAAATCAGATGTCACTCTTATACAACTTGTTGACGAGGTATGGCTTCCTTTGCTTGCATGCATGTCATACCTTTTGATGTTTTAATTACTTTATTCTCAAACGCACTAATGTAATAGACATTATGCCATTATGGTGTCATACTCTGGGAAGTGGGAATGATTTTATAAATGAGCGATCTTTCTTATCTAAAGATAAATTATCCTCTTTATTATCAGCATATTTATTTTAAAACTTGATATACTTTTTATGGGAAAAGGTTAATACGTTCATGATCTTTATCTGTGTAAACCATTAGTTCTCATTTAACTTCTATCCATTTAGTTCATATACAAGAAATTCATCCACTTTCGGCTTCAAATTGTTTCCAAATTATGTATGATATTTAAGACAGTAGTAAATGTGGACTAAATTACATGAAATTTTAATAATTTGAGTACAAAATAGGATGAATTGTTTGTATAGAAACTAAATTAGATAGAGGTCATGATTGGAGGACAGGTGGTGCATTTAGTCCGAAACACTAGAGAAGGACCATTTGCTTTGAAAACAATATAATTTTTGTTTGTCTAAGCAGCGAGAACGTTTGAAGAAACAGCTGGAGAAAACAAAGAATCAGAAAGAGAAGCTTGAATCATTGTGCCGTTCGCTTCAGGCAGAAAGGAAACAGAACTCTGCTGGAAGCAACAACCCTGAATCTGGTATGAATACATAAAAACTAGGTTGTGTGCTTTGAAAAAATAAATTATTTTTGGAACGACAGATTCTAATTTCACTCTGTCACATTCTGATATGGCCTTTTGTCAAGAAAATAAAGAGATTGCTATATTTTGATGTAACTACATGTCATGAGAATTTTAGACGTTGCTTCAACAATATCTTCTGTTAATCACTATAACTGTTTCATGTTATCCAATATTTGTTGGGATAATTTTTGTCATCAAATACATTGCCGTATAATTTTGAACAAGTCAATGCTTTGATTTCCTCTTATTTATCCTTCGAGAATAGGGATATAAGTGAATTTAGTGTTTAGAATGGATTTATGGTAATATTGTATTATTTCATTTAAATACCATCTTATGTTATTTTATTTCATTAGATTGTAGTCTTAATGAGTTTAACTTTAAACATATGGTATATATCATTTTTCTTATTAAATTTATATTATGAATTATCATTTATCATTTTTTTATTATTTTTTTGTTCTTACTTATCTCATTTAGTCCTATTAAGAATAAATAAAACGTCTAAATTAGTATTGTTTCGTTATCATCTCGTCTCATTAAAAATTAAATTAAACAATATTAAATAGGTTTTGAAAATTCATGTATTGTCTCAATTTACATCTCTAATTATGAAATATGATCTTGAGTTGTCCTTAGATTCCCATCCCTTCCGAAGAAGATGCTTAATGAATACTTGAGTTTGCAAAGTAGCCTAGATTGCATTAAAATTAATGCCCCACCATTGGTTATCCATGTCATCTCGTGAAAAAGGTTAAGGATACGCAACACTGGCAACAGGGTCGTACCCCTTCCTTTCCTTTCATTCTCCTGCAACTTCTCCCTGACAGAACACCACCATGTATTGTGGGATTTGATGTTAATTTGATGTTGCTAAACTATTTTTTTATCTTCTATATTTAATGTGTCAAATCAGTTAAGTTATTTTGTTTAGGTTTAGCTTTCACTTTGTTCATCGAAATTTAATTAACTTATCTTATTTTTAAACGAGTTGGATTAAACAGTTAATTAGCGGTATGTTAATTAAATCTACCAAAAAATAAAACAAAAAAAGGTTAAAAATTTAAAAAATATTATAATTTTGTTTTTAAACAAATTGGTAGTTTAAATATTATCTTTTTATTATATTTTTATAAAATAAAAAAATAAAATAGACGTATTTTTTATTTAGTATATTTCATAGTGGTATAAACTGTAATTGTAAAATTATTGGCAGTTATTTTATTAAGAATTTTTTTCCCTTTTTTTCTTCATCGTATAAGTTAATTAGATTAATTTTAAATAAATTGAATTGGGTTTAATTTTTAAGAAGGATTGTAGTAGGTAGCTACGTGGAGCTGGATGTTTCTTATTCGTCATATGGATTTCCGAGCTGTCATAAATATCAACTTATTTATTCTTGTCGGAATATGAAAGTAAATTCAAAATAGAACATATCATTTGAGAATTATCTCATTTGGTTATACTTTTCGAAAGAGAATAAAGATGATACTTATATTTAAAAATAAATGAGGGAGAAATTAAGTTTAATCATTTTAATTTTTAATTTTAGAATTTCTTTGAAATTTAGATATTGTTTTATAATCAATTCTTAGCTTTTAATTTTTAATGTTTTAATATTTAAAATTCAATTCTGTTATTATGTTGACCTCCGATTTTCTCTTTGTTTTCCCTTCTAAATTTTGTTTTTTCATGATCTCATCCATTGGTTCTCTGTTATCGTTCAAATATCAACAATTTGATTCTTTACACGGTTGCTATTAGTCCTGAAATTATTTTTTTATTACAACTCCTACATTTGCATTTTAATTTTCTTACGTAAATATATATACTTTGGTGTGGATTTACCATTAGTATAACTTGAATTGAACGAGTGTTTTATCCACCAAACTGCAAATTTAATCTAAAAGAGAAACTTCTTATCTTTTATTCTATCTTTTTTAACTTTATTAAGTACACAAAATCATGCTTAAAAGAAAAAGAAATTTGTTAATTTAATTATAACGCAATGTGTTTTTCTTAACACTTCAACAACATGATTTCAGATTTGGCCTATAACAATGTGTGAGACTTTAGGGTTCAATACTTATGCTCTCCGCATATTTAAATCCTTGGTTTACTGCAGTTGGAATGTAATATTTGAAAGCTTATTGGGAAGCATCAAGTCTTTCTCTCAGTATATCCCTCTTGTAGTAAGTGTGTGTTTTTCCTCTGGCATGCCATTCAAATCTGGTACTGTGGTTTTTACTTAATAGATTGTTGGGCTCTAAGAATGGTGGATTTTTTAGTGGATGTAGCAAGAAAATATGTATGATTGATATAGCGAGCATATAGAGTTGCGTGGATAATTGTTATTGGTATTCATTCAAGCTTTTTGTAAAACTTTTTTTTGCTTTAATTGCAATTTTTTTAAGAAGCAAAATGGAGGCTTGTACATCAATTATAACATTAAACCAATTAATTTATGGGGTTGGCTTTCTCCACCCACTTAAAGGGGCAAGTCCTGCAAATGTTTATGGATCATGTTGGTTACCTTCTTCATTACAATTTGTCTTTATTAGTTAAAAATCTTATTGTTCCTTTTTTTTTTTGACAATTGACTAGCCTCGTAACAAAATACAAGAACATAAACAAAGGAAAAACTACGAGGAAGAAGAAAAGGAAAGAAAATAACCTTAAAAAATTTAATGCCAAAATTCCCCAAATTTTTTTATCTTGTGCAACGTTGAAAAAAAATTTCCAAATTAAATAAAGATCTATTTCGATTTAACAATGTATGAATTATTTTACGAGATGATAGTATTAAATTAGAACAACATAATTAAAATTAATTATTAATCAATTAAAAAGGTTTTATTATATGTGTCGATTCAATTTGTTTAAATTTAATTCATTAATTTTTAAATAAATTAAGTTGTGTTTATTTTCATGTGAGGTAACTCAACAAAATCTTTTTATTAAATTATTTTAAAATATTTAAATAATTATTAAAAAATAATTATATTTATTCAATCAAGATATTGTTATAATTATAAAACAATATTAACTCTTAAATCATCTTGATTATGATTTTATTTTATATATATATATATATAATGATTATAATTTTTGTGATATATTTCTCTTAGAATGATATTTGGAGACCAAAAGTAAGAATAAATTAGAAACTCAATATATAGTTTATGTTTGCATTAAAAATATATAAAAAATAATGTTTTTTATTAATTAAAAATATATAAATAACTCTAATTTGGTTCATTCTTACTAAAAATTAATGCTAACCATTTAATATAAAAGAAAATTGAACTTAAAGTTATGTTACAAAAGGTTTACAAAAAAAAATATGTTTAACCAAAAAAATTAATTCATTAAAAAAATTATCAAATAAATTAATGAGTTAACATAAATTATACAATTAAGCTCATTAAAGTGATTCGTATTTTTTTAACTCATAAGTTTATTAAACCTACTTTAAACGAACTAAACTAAATTTAACAGCTCCCTAGATTGCATAAAGTCTTACACGTTGAATAGTACCACTTAGTATTATTAGTGTAAAATTTAGAAAAAATGGATTAAGATTTATATTCAATTAGAGAATCATAAAATAAAAATATTTACCGTATAAATTACTTACAACCGTTAATTAGATTTTTTAATTATATTATGAGATTAATAAATAGAATAAATTATTATAAAATCATATTTTTGTATTATATAATAACGTGTGGTATTACATGTTAATAAAATTTAAGATTAATAAAATTTTTTTAAAAAAATATTTAATAATAGTTGGAAAGAAAAATCAATATGATCGGTAAATATAAAAATTCTATTTGTCTTAAACAAAAAGAAATCTTAGTGAGGTGTTTGATTTTTACTGGATGAAGTTACAACTTCTAGTATTTCTTATAATTGTGTATGAAACAATAAGAACATTTGATAATGAAAAACAGTAAGGATAAATAATACAACTTTAAGTAATAAGAACTCATTTAATATTTAAACATTATTTATATTTATGTTGTTACCTAAAGTGTCAGTGTGTCACGACTCACACTACTTTTACAGGTGATCTAATTCCTCCGTATAAATAGACTCGGCCCACCATATAACCGTTTTGGCCCTTTGATTGGTTAAACACAAAAATGAAAGAAAGAAAAAAACTGTTGAGAGAAAATCTGAAAAACCGTTTCTTCCATATTATTTTATTTATTATTAATTTCTCTGGCGCAAATTCAATTCCCATATATCAGATACACTCTCTTTTGCTTTGTTCGTCACTTTCTCCTCTTCATCAGTGGTGCCAATGGAAGAGAAACAAAAACAAAACCAAAACTATGGCAACCAAACCAACAATAAAGCAGTGACTCAATGGAACTTGGAAACCAGCAAAGCCGAGAGAGCAGTGTGGCTCATGAAATGCCCTTCTGTGGTCTCTAGTTGCCTTCAACAACAACCTTCACTAGGTTCTTCTGATCCTTCTCGTCTTGTTGCTAAGGTTGTACTCTCCATCGATCCTCTGGCCAATGACGATTCTTCTTCTACTCAGGTACTCTTTTCTTTTTTTCCAAAATTCTTTGTCAAGAAATGGTTTTTACTGCATCTGTTCTTCTCGTCTCATTGCATGGCATGCTTTATTCAGATTCGAATCTTTACGGTCTCGATTCTAGGGTTTCATTTTTTTTTGGGCCCATGCATTGTCTATTTTTCCGATGTTCTTTATTTTGTTACACATTTTCTTGAATTTCTAGGGCTATGCATGCATTTGTTATTGGGCATGAAATGGCTCCTTTTCTGCTTTTGGTTGCGTACCCCCTTTGTTAATCTTCTTCACTGGTTCCTCCGTTGAAACTTATCTGAATTTTGTTTTTTGTGATTTTTATAGTTTTTCATTCGTCAACATTCATGATTCATCTTTAAGTGTTCTTTGGCTGTGCGTTTACTATCATTGTTCCGGATTTTCCTAAAATGTTGGTTCACGGGTCTCTCAGAATCTGATTAATAATGTAATTTTATATGTATAATTTTGTATTTTTCATATTTCACATGTGATGCATTAAACCCATATTTTAAATAGGTATAATGTTTTGAGCTTAAATTTTATGGTTATACTCATTAGGAATAAGAAGGTCCTTTTGTTAGGAATAAGAAGGTAGGAGTTCAGTTACTCCTAGCTGTAGTTGTGTTAGTTATTCACGCGTCATCTATACGAAGCTTTTAACGTAAGAAATTTAACTTTTCACAGTTTTTCTGCATTGACCAAAAAAAGTTTTTTTTTTTTTTTTTGAGTAAATTGTATACTTCCTCTTGGTGGGTTTACTAACCCAATGCCTTTATGTGATGATTTCCATGAGAGGAATATTCATTTATGATTTATGTTTGAATATCATTTAGTTCACCATGGAATTGGCTGGCACTGAATCAAGCAATACTCCTAGGTGCTTCTCTCTGGATATGTCTAAAGACTTAGTTCCTATGTCTGTATTTTCAGAATCACAGCAAGGTAAAGACACTTCAATTTATGTCTTGATGATTGATTTCTAGCTCACTTGAGTATCTACATTTAAATTTTATATTCACAATTTTTATTAAGACCCGGCTAATGCCTGGGCATTGTTAGCACTCGATCATGTCATATAGTGTATAACATCAACAAAGCCAGATGTGCTGGTTGTCTTAGTTTGATTGATTCTGATTTCTGACTGTCGGTTTTGGAAATTCAAATGAATAAGTGAGTTTTTTCCGTTACAGGAAAGTCATCTGTAGAAGGGAAAATTCTGAACAAATTTGACATGAAGCCTCATAATGAGAACATTGAGAGCTACGGGAAACTTTGTCGGGAACGGACTCAAAAATACATGATTAAAAATAGACAGATACAGGTTTCTAATAGTACTTCACAGTTTCTTTGTGAAGTCTAATAATTTGTCTTTCATCACTTATCTACTAATTTGGACAAATTCTCTTTTCAGGTGATCGGAAATGATAATGGGGCTCACATGAGGCCTATGCCAGGGATGATGGGTTTTACTGTTGCTCCAACCAGTGTACTTTTGGATTACCTATTTGTTGTGTATAATATGTTCTTTAATAACATTTTCAATTGACCCTAACTGTCTTGCTGAAGCACTTGCATTATCTGGCGATGTATGCGTGTCACCATTTTAATTTTAGCATCACTATCCTTAATTGTCCAATACTGAGTGTTAGGAGAACTTCTTCAAATAGGATAAGAAGAAAGCTGCTACTAAGGGATCGGAACTGAAAAGAACAAGGAGAGATCGTGGAGAAATGGAGGAGATTATGTTTAAGCTCTTTGAGAGGCAACCAAATTGGACATTAAGACAACTGGTCCAAGAGACTGACCAACCTGAAGTATGTCTATCTTCTGGTGAAGTTATACTTTAAGTATTCAAAATTTAAATGTCAAGGTGTGTTTTCCATCTGTTTAAATGAAGCATCGTGTTTCTTTCAGCTTTTCTCAGAATTAGTGACGAGCTTGCATTTTTAATTTCTAGAACTCTAAATAGTTGAAATTCCATTAGTCGTTTATCTGGCACTCTTCTAGCTCCCATATGTTAATGGCTGTTGTTCCTCAAACATGGGAACAAGTTAATGTCATTTTTGTATTCTGGTGAAGATTGGTTAGCCTTTGGTCCGTGTATCGAGTGACCTTACAAACTAGGCATGAAGGAGCTTGTTTTAAGAAAGAATAGCTCTTATACATCAGTAACATTCAGACACTAGAAGCATTGTCTTCATCACTTTGGCTTTTTGGCTAGTTTTGAAAGACAGTGGTGCATAAAGATACTGACAGACCAAGTAGAATCAATAAGAGCGAATTTTTCTTTATTTGTTATGGAGAAAAAAGTGTTAATTCCTTGTTTATCTTGATGTTTAATATGTCCCGCTGCAGCAATTTCTGAAAGACATACTGAAGAACCTTTGTGTCTATAACAACAAGGGAGCTAATCAAGGAACATACGAACTGAAACCAGAATACAGGAGATCAGGAGAGGATCCCTCACCAAAATAGGTTACGTCGTATTCACAAATTATACAAAATTTTGATGATTCTTGGTTTTATAAGAATACTTACTGACCTAATGCTTTCTTCTGCATTCTCAAGTTGAGCATGACAAGCTCTTTTTTCATTCATTTTGCTTTTCCTTTTTTGTGTATATCCTACCAATCTTTGGCTATATGATTCAAGAACATTAACAGCTCACGAAAGTCATATCTTTATCTTTTGGTACCTTGTCCAAGTAACAAGAATTTTGTAAATATTTTAGTATCTTGCTCCATAAGCACCTCTTTGTCAAATTATTACGACCCTACTTGTATCACACTGTTTAGTGTTTAGACTTTCTACCCGGAATGCCCTATTGGGCTATGGGTAGAACCATTGTGGGCCAAGCACTTCAGGGCCTACAAATTCTTTAGTTGTTGTAGACATGACACACCTTGGCCCAAGTTTTCACTTGGTACAAACGCCCAAAAACAAGGCATATGAGTGAGATAAATCATTCCTATTTTTGATGTGTTATTTTAGATTAATAAGATGCAAAGATAAATCAATTTTTTTATTGAAAAACATAATTGTCTAATATTTTATAAGAAATTATCCATTAATTTTGTGTATGGATACCGTACCAGTTCATACCAATTACATGTTTGTTTATTGCAAAAAATTTCTTGATAGTTGGGTAAGATATTTATAAAGTAAAATCTAATATACGTTATTTACTTCAAAACGATAAATGAAAAATAATTCTAACTATTATTATTATGGTACCAAAATAACTTACATGTATGACTTTTATGTTATTAATTGAGTTTTATTAAAATATAAAAGATCATTAGATATTAGATTATTGATATTGAGGTGAGGGATGCTATAAAGTTTTCTATGAATAATTTCCTATAATTTATTAACATAACAATTAATAATTATAAGATAAAGTAAGAATATCACATTATTTAATCCCATAATAATTTCTCCACTAGGCGAATTCGCGCTAATTAGATATTTGTCCATTTGAATAGGTGCCACATATTGACATTTCCAATGACGTTTAAATCACAATCACACACACAATATCGATTGATTATGGAACCTGATTTCTTTTATAAGAGGGAGCCGGAATATATATATATATATTTTTTTATAAAAGTAATGATATTATTATTATGTAAAATATTAAATTTATTTATAAAATTAATTATATTAGTTAAATAAAATTATCAATAATAAATATTATTATGAAATAAAATTTTGTTAGGTAAATATAGCTAAAAATATATATAGATTAGTCAAATATTACGAAGGAAAACAGCGTGTAAATCAGGCCAAGCAGCCTCCGCTGACTTTTTTTTTTCTCATTACAGAGAAAAATTCCAAGTTGGACAACTTATATTTCCAAAATCAATTGAAAGAGGCGTGTGCTAAACACGACGCCGTTTAGGTACCTTACAGTTTCCACCTCTACTTTAGACAGAAAATCATCGATTTCACCAAATTAGTTTCTTGCCTCACCAAATTATCGCTCAAGCTTATTCGTCTTTAGAGGTACGACGCCATGTTATTACGTGTCGGGGATCGTATTATGGTCCTAAATTATATCGCCTGTATTACTTTTATTTCATCCATTTGATTTTGGTGGTTTTTATCTTCTTTCATTCATGGAATGTAATAGCATTTAAGTTGCTTTAATCTTCGCTTTCAATTTTGGCTGCTTTAGTTTATTGTTACTTCGCTTTGTTTTCTTTACTTGACGAACACCTTGAGAAGTGGAATTGGGATTTTGCTTTATTTAATTTGGGAGTGTCTTTCAAGTTTTAGGAAGCGTGCTACGTGGGGTTTGCATTTTGTTTAACGCCTTAGAATTTGCAAATTATTAGTTTCTATTTTATTTCCTAAGGCTTCCTATTTTGTTTATGATGAACTTCTAACAACAAACAACTGTGAATCAGATTGTAATACTTGGATCCACGAACTTTAAAATTCAAAATATAAATCTTTCATTTAACATCATTTGGTTTGAAATGTTATTACTCTTTGAACCTCTTTAATATTTGTTCTTAAGTTTTGTTTCATGATGAGTTGTTCCATTGACCATGGATTTAGATCTAGTTAATAACATGATCGTGACATGCTGGTTGATGTTTATGAGCTTGCATTTTCTTATTCACAGCAGTACAGAAACACTTTTGTTTATACCGTTTTCTTTGTCCACCCTATGCAGGTTAACTTTGATCATAAACATGGATTCCTTTTTCAGAGACCCAAATGAGGTGTCCATGCCTTCTCACCTAGACATACTTCAATGTCCATTTCTAAGAAACATAAATGAACCTACCAATTTTTCCTTCTCATCATCCTTGCCTTTTCCAATGCCAGTAAGTTGTGTCTTTCTTCATTTTACCTTTGGAGTATTATTGTCTAAATTGCTGCATATTTTTCTTTCAATTGTCTTGTTACATCTCGTCTACTTTTATATCTAGCATTTGCTATTTCTTATTTTTACCAAGAGTAATGTCACCCTATATTGGATCCTAACGTGAAATCATGTGTAAATTCACTTATTTAGGGCATGAATCCTGAAATTATTTAATTAATACCCGGTATAATCTCTTTCACTTAAATCACGTATATATTGTCAATGAGGTTGACAGTTGGCTTTATGGTGCACATGTGCTGCCAAAATATGATCACTTTGTAATCAAATAAGTTACTAATATTTATCTCATGTTTAGGTGAGGGGAGCTAAAGGTCCAATTTTTGAAGATGGTCCTAATTTTGAAATGGCATTTAGGCTTTTCCATGGTCTTGATGGTGTGGTTCCTCTTTCTGGAAGATCATATGCTCCTGCTGAGAATGTTGAGCTTGAACCAACCCCAACTCAATTTAATCCATTGGCTGCAAAGGCAGCAACTATAAGTCTCTCGTCTTTTGGACTTGGAGGGCCATTTGGATTTGATTATTTCTCTGAGAAGTGGAAGAACCAGAAAAACAAATCCAAATCATCTAAGAAAGGATCTTCAAAGGTATATAATTGTGCAGCCTCAAATTGTGATTTTCTGAGTGTAGTATTTATGATATTGTAGTCAGTGTGCTTCTGCTTGATGAATAATATTATAAGGTGAAAACGTAACTGAAATCTTGGTCTATCCACTATAAGTCCATGTCCTTTCATATGCTCTTCAAAAACATTTAGAAATTGACCCCCCTTTTCTTTTCAGGGTGGAGAGCCAGGCCAGGAGGCATTGAGTAATGAGTGGCTGCAAACTGGAAAATGTCCGATTGCGAAGTCATACCAGGCAGTTAGTAATGTCCTTCCACTTGTTGCAAAGGTTTTCCAACCCCCTCCAGGCATGAAGTTCAAGTGTCCACAAGCAGTAATAGCAGCTCGAGCAGCTCTGGCAGGTACGGCCTTTGCCAGGAACGTCCGACCACAACCTTTTCCTGCAAAAGTACTCGTGATTGGAATGTTAGGTATGTCAGCCAATGTTCCTTTAGGGATATGGAGAGAACATACCAAGAAATTCTCTGTGTCTTGGTTTGCTGCAGTCCATGCAGCAGTCCCATTCATAGCTATGCTGAGGAAGTCTGTTTTGATGCCTAAGTCAGCAATGGCATTCACCATTGCTGCATCAATATTGGGACAGGTTATTGGTTCCAGGGCAGAAAGATATCGCCTGAAGGCAGTTGCTGCAAGAAAATTAGCTCTCATCGAAACTTCTGCGGGAGGCTCAAGCCAGTTGACAGCGGTAAAGGCAAACACCGGTCATTGTAGTGATGCTATTGTT
Organism: Hippophae rhamnoides; assembly: GCA_033030585.1. NCBI lineage: Eukaryota > Viridiplantae > Streptophyta > Magnoliopsida > Rosales > Elaeagnaceae > Hippophae > Hippophae rhamnoides. The sequence continues at coordinate 75,223,223 of CM065427.1, forward strand.
CTAGCAGTGGCGGGTTTGTCATCCAAGGATGTCTTATGTTAATTGTATTGTTTCGACTTTTAAGTATATCTTGTTTTAACAGGGCATTATCCTCTGTTTCGTTCATCCACTTCATGCTGTTCATTCTCTTCTGGATTGTTTGTCCTTTCAAAGATTTACTGGAATAAAAGAGGTATAAAATGAGAATAGCTGAGTGTGGTAAGAGTTGTTTTTTTACTTTTGATTATTTTTCCTTAAATAACAAAAATCCACAACTTAAAGTCACCTTGCCTCCACTTCTTAGTCTTCAATATCAGAAAGATGTGCAAGAAATGTACCTCTATAAGGCCTTTATGTGCAATCTGTTATAACCTGACTCTATTATGACCTTTTATGTTCTGTATTATCAACTTTTACCAAGTCTTCTTGGAAACCAAAAAAAAACGAAAAAAAGAAAACGTTGACAAAGTACCTCCAAACCCTACTCATCTTTCAACACAATTGCAGAAGGTGAACAAATTTTACTAATGCCACAAGAAAAAATATTAAAGTGTCGCCAATATTAGCAATGTGGCATTTCTCCAGGATTGAACCATACAATAAGACTCAGAGACCTAAAACTAATGTACGAATCTCTACCAGTTAGATGTCCAAGGTCAAAAGTGCCAAGAAAGAGGCAGAAAACGGACCAAACCCCATTTGCGCACATTATTCTTGTATTTTCATCAAACAAATAAACAGAAGCTGGACTAATACAACAATAGATATTTTATCAAAAGACGACATCTATCACCTATCCTTTCATTGAACAGTACAAAAACTATGATACAGGCTGTGGCAACGAAAGAAAACTATTTAGAGGATCTCCTTCAGGAGGACCTCTAACCACATCTACTATCTGCCAACATCTCCCTTACCTCCCCTCCAAGACTCATCATCTCTGATTATGCCTTTATCCTGACCACCAAACTGACTTCTTGCATAGTGCATTTTGATCGCTGCTACAGGATCTGACACTCCCGTGCATGAACCCCCAACAATAATCTCTCCCCTCCCTACAACATTCACTCCAACCATCCCACTTCCCTGTTGCTGTAAACCAGACTGAGTTTCGTACCCTTTATTATGTCTTTGCATTTCTGGAAGTACATCTGGGTGCTTCTTCACATCTACCACAAATGGTTTAGAACCATCTTGGCTCCTACACACCTGGTAATCGATCACTCCACTGCTGCCACTAATTTCCTGAGCTGGAAAAACTGATACACCATTCATACTCCAGTCATTACTCTTGACGGTTCCTTTCAACTGCTGATGTTCAATATTGGCAGAGGATGCAGGGTAATTACTGAAAGCAGCAGGATACTTGGCCAACAAGATTGCAGAATCAGGCAAAGATGAATAAGCATTCTGTCTCCTATTTGGAGACCAAAAGGTATAATTCCTTGATGGAATGTTCTCAAAACCCAGATAATCATTATGATCAAACTTCGAGATGCCAGAATTCCCATCCGAATTGTTAATAGTGAACTTTAGGTTGGAAGTCTTGTTACTTGTCTTGTGTCGATGTGTCTCTTCTTCCTCATTCGCATGGATGCTAGAATTTTCCATAGGCAAAGATGATGGATTGCTGAGTATCTGACCAAACAATTTGACATCACCAGTCCTGCTTGGTTTCTCTGAATCTGAAAAACTCTGGGAATGGGAGTTTAGAGGATTAATTGCATGTTCCATCTGTTGAGACTTAAGTGGAAAACTAATAAGCGAATGTTGAGGGTTAGAACTGTTACACTTTTGAAGATGGTAATTTTTTGTTACGAATTGACCATTGACATTTCTCTCAGTCTTTGGGAGGCTTTGAACATCAGGTAGATTTATGCAGCTGGTATCCCCATTTATCACTTTCTTAATTGGATTGTGCAATGGATATCCCCTGAGAACCTGGGAAGATTCGTTTACTAAAGCAGGACCACGGAGTTGAACAGAGCTGTATGTCCTGCCCCTGTGCTCCTGGAAGTCAAGTGTTGATGACAATTTATCGTCAGCAGGTGCTTCCTCGCACTGAGTAACTCCACAACCTTGCAACATGCAATTTGTAGTAGCAAGAGATGTGTCCTGAGGTAATAACGTGACACCAGGTTTTCCCAATGAATTCAACTCAACAGAAACCTTATGCTGGTAGTCAGATTCAAGACGTAAACCTGAACAAGAATTTATGTCGGCAGCCAAGCAGGAAGGACTCCCAGTTGAATTGGATTCATGAACCATTACTTTCAAACTTTGGCCACATGTACTAACATTCTGTTTATGATCTGATTGCTTCAATTTATTTTCAAATTCATTAGAAGATACTCCATCCACTGGTTTCATCCCTAGCAATGATTCAGGATTAAGTACTTCAAGATCATTTCCCTCACAGACTGGCATTGATTCTGGAACAAAAATTTCCTGTTCTGCTGCATCATCTCTTCCAGCATCTGCATTAGCAAAGATAACTTCACTCTTCTGCATGGGCAATGATTCAAACTGTTTATCTAAATCATTTATGGTGTTGCTGCCATGATCAGAAACTATTTTATTCTCACTCTGGTATGCATCTGAAGCCAAAGGGTCCAGAGTTCGTTCATCTTTATGGTCTATTTGTTTGGCTCCATGGATTTCATCAGATCTGCTAAAATTGGTAGATACCCCATCCACAGGTTTCATCCCTACAAATGATTCAGGATTAGGAACTTCAGGATCATTTCCCTCACAGACTGGCACTGATTCTGCAACAAAAATTATCTGTTCTGCTGCATTTTGTCTTCCCGCATCAGCATTAGCAAAGATAACTTCACTCTTCTGCACAGGCAATGATTCAAACTGTTTGTCCAAATCATTTATGATGTTACTGCCACCATCAGAAATTATCTTAGCCTGATCCTCGCACTGAAATGAATCCAAAGCCAGAGGTTCCAGAGTTCCTGCATCTTTATGGTCTATTTGTTTGCCTCCATGGATTTCATCAGACCTGCTAAGAGCAGTTTGCAGGTTCATGGGCCCTGCTGGATAAGATTCTACATGATTAATCTTCGTAATAGATGGCAAATCCTCATCCATTTTTGAGCCTAACTTATTGTTATAAATACATGATGCTGTCTCCAAAAGACAGCCATCTTCAGAACCACTTCCACCTCCATCAGTATCACCAGCAACAGATGCCCTTCCATTTATGGTTCCAGGCTGTAATGAATCAAGCCCAAGGCATTTCCGTGATTTACTAAAGAATACCTTGCACTGATCCCGGGACTTCGTTCTAATACATTGTGAGATCCTCTCAAAATCCCGGCCAAAGGAAGACACTGCCTGCATAAAAACAGACCTCTCCTCGTCTGTCCAATCAGTAGGATCCATTTCCCCACAACTCTCATCAGAACAAGTCTCATCATCAACATTGTCTGTAACTTCAGGCGTCAAAGGTCGTTTTGCTACAGAATCAACCTTCTGGCACTTCCAACCCTCCCCAGGAGCAGCAGAACTAGTGATACAAGAACTCATTGCCTCAGAAGACAGGGAGCCACATATACCTGCCAAAACATCAGCAGCAACTGTCTCTCTATCATTCCCAAGAACATTTGGATTACAAGGCTCATCTGCATTTCCATCATCATCCCGTGATTTTTTAGATTCCCTACACCCTCCCAAGAACAATCTTCTAGAATATGTCTGTCGATTTCTTATACTGTTACCAGCACGAGCCACCATAACTGAAGCTGTTCCGAGAATATCTAGGGAAGCAGCACTCATCTCCCTATTCCACCTTTTCCCAGAAGGTATTAAATAGATGTTATTAGAGGCCTTCCCTTGCTTATTGGTATTCAACTTCTTTGTTTTCTTGAAAGGCTCTGATTTGTGGTTTTTATAATAGAATTCAACACAATCAGCCGTTGCTTTGTGATCAAGAAAAGAAGCAATTTTCCTGAAGTCCTTCCCAAATGTGGCAAGCTTATCCATAAAAACATCTCTTTCTTCTTGTGTCCAGGGATTGATCATTGCCCTTTCCTTCTCAACTGCAAAAGGATCTTCTATTAATCCATTACTCGAAATAAACCTTGAGACCTCCTCATCCAAAATCTGAGATGGCATCCTCAATGTATTCCTGTAAAGCTTTGGTTCATAATCCAAAAGGAACTTCTTTGTACAATTAATGATTTCTGCAGTGGGGATGATACCAAGATTTCCTGCAGCAAAAATAAGCATTCAGATACAGTAAGAATTATAGTAAATTTTGGATTGAAGTTGTGTCCTATATAAATAGAAAAATGAACTATACCAACTGTGATGTAATAAATAACCCAAACAAAACCAGTTTTATAAAGTATAGGGGTAACTGATATTTTATTGCTTTTTTGTTGTTCTTTTAACGAGGTTCTTACCGACGGATGATAGCAGCCATTACAAATAAATCTCTGGAAATCACCCGATAAAGGTAGAGTTTAAAGCATTTTAGCAGAAATGTGGGCAACACACAGATTGCTAAAAATACTAGTTTTAATTTTAATAGACATACTCACTGAACAACACACTGAAATAAGTAGCATCAGCTGTGATCGTATATATACCAACACAATTATAACAAAAAAATCTAAAAGACCTCAGATGCATGAAAAGATGCATACCTAAAAGCAAAACCAAGAAGACTTCCCTTACAATTATACCATAGTGCAATAATTGGACTTTCTTTCTGTTTAGACTGTTTACCATCTACCACATGAACAGATCCATTACTTTAGTGTCCCTTTTAATCCACGGTATCAATATATTCACTAGATTATATTACCGCAAATCTAAGGAAGGGAATGACCTGACATAAAATCTATTTAAAAACAATGTAATGTAAAACTTAACAAAAAAAAATTGAGTAGAAAGGGTAGTGTTTAAGATGACCTTTGATACATTGGGAAGGAAAAGTTAAAAGGAACTCAAATCTTAACAAAATTATATTATGAAAAAGTATAAATGAATAGAAGCGCATTAATAAACACTTGTCTACAAAAACAGACCCTGCCAAAAGAAAATTAATGGAAGTATTTCAGTATTGTGGTCCAAATTAGACCGGAGGAAAAGGAAATAGATGAAAGAAACACTTCCTTACCAGGCAAAGGAGAACGAGTGCGAATGGAAGACCTATGCTTCTGATGTCCATTTTGCACAGTCCGTAAGCTCAACTCGAACTTCTTCTGAGATTTTGCTCGGTATTTCTTTATGGATAACAAGTGCATGTCTTCCTTCCAGAGATGCTGAAAAGCTTTGAACTTTAAGGTTATAACTCGCTCCTTAAACTTCAAAAGGTGCTTCCTCTTAGCAAACTTCTCTCTAATTAATGAATCATCCTGCCAGAATGAAGCATTGCTAACTCCAGATAATTCAGCCTTAAATTGATGCTGTGGCAATAGATTAATTAATAATTCATTTGCTTCATTTGCTGATTCCTTATTTGATGCTAGTATATTATCAACAATAATCTCTTCCCGGTCCTTAAATAAACTAGCACTAGAAAAATCAGCACATTTTCCACCATCTGTTTTCAAACTACCATCATCATAGGTAGACTGACATGTTTTTTCCCCTTCAGAAACAGGCATTAAGTATTTTTCTTCCCTTTTTGTCAGCTGAGTTGTTTCTAAATACCCTGCACCATGGTCCACACCTTCAGAAGAGCCTGTATTCATCATAGAAAGTGGCTCAACAAGCTTTGACGTCACGGTTCCAGGACTATCAATATCCTCAACCTTAGCATTAGAACACATATTTCCATGGTTTCCACTACATACAGCAATCTTCTCCGAAATTGTTTCACCAGAAGCATCAATTTGTAACGGAGCAGGACGAGACGCTGAATTGGTAACAAAATCTTGATTATTACGAAGTTTCCCATCGTCTCCTGCAGGCAAAGAACTGGAGGTAGCTGGAAGAGGACAGCTGCTACCAGTGTCAGAGCTCACTGACTTCAGTTCATTCTCAAGATAATCAATTTCAGCTTCAGTCACTTCCAATGCCTTCGTTATTTCACCCTTCCATAAAAGCAATTTATTTATTGCAGTAGACCTGACATAATCAGGCTCCAATGAACATTGCTCGTCAGATTGTAGCAATTCCATCAGTGAGGATCCAATGTTAGCCATTAAATCAAAATCTAACTTCTCTAATTTAAAAGGTGGCCCTTGAAAATGATTCTGGGACAAATGACCAGGTGAACCACATAAATTACTAATATCACTTTCCAGGATTTTTCCAAGCGATTTCTCCTCCATTCCTGAAAGTGAGGTTAAAGCTTAGAAGCAGAATTCAACATTTTTTTTTAAATTAGTCAAAAATAAATATACTTATAACAGTATAAAAAATTAATATGTAATGTTCATACAGGGGGATATTTTATACATTGATTACTTAAAGAATGTCCTTAGAAAATAAAGGACGTAAATTTCGGAATCATAGGCTACATGCAGATACATTGTTATCTTCTTACTCTTAAGCATAAGCCAGATATCAGAAACACGGTTCAGTTCTCCAGCAAAAGATAAACAAGGAGAGAAAATGATAACTGTATAGTTACTATAGGAATTCGGAAGTATATTTATTACAATCTATAATAGTTAACTCGATCATTTTTTGCATTTATTTATTCAATAACATTATATTGGACATTTTTCACAAATATCAAGAAATATTTCCAAAAATGCAACTTGGGTTCTATTTAAGTATTTTAAAAAAGGCAACAGATACACTGGGTTAAATAAAATAATGCATTGTTATTTTTTGTTCAGTTTTAAACTTTTAAATAACCTTAAAGAGTAATATTATATGAGTTAAAGGTAAAACTTAAACAAAATGAAATTCACACATCAAAGTTTTTAAAAGCCGCATAGAAAAAAAAATACAGGCAAATTTTTAACAAAAGAGCTTTACTAATCTGCTAGATGCCTAAGTTTGAAATGCGACTTTTGATGTAGGTTCAAAAACTTGCCGTCACAATCACAACAGGCTTCAAATGAGTTTGCTTCTAATTTGCTTTTAGGAAAATAAGGTATTAAAATAGAGGCTATACCGTGGATGATTGAATAGAAAACCAACCAGGCCGTAATAATAAGGGTCAAGTCTTAGCATATCAAAATTAAAATTTTAATATGCCAAACCAAATTCACACATTCAACTTGATTTAAATTATATATATGTGGGCTAAAGCAATCACTATAAGAAGAGGCTATATACCATGGATTGGATCTCAACAATAAATTATTCCTGAATATCCATTACCAGATACTCCACTAAGAATGTAAACCATTTGATATCCCAAACAAAGCTAAACAACCTATCAAAAGAAACTCATCCTGGGACAAACTTACTTCAAATGAATATTACCCTACTTCTCTCATGCCACCAACCAATAACACAAATAATATATGACCTGTCTTCATAATAGTCCTAATAGGGGTTGAAACATTGTGTCAATATGATGGATGACAACCTAATGCATGCAAATGTCTCCTAAGTTTCTGAGCAAAACAGCCATTGTATTGATTTGTTCGCACAAAAAGCTTTCATATCCCCCAAGCCTACATTTGGTTCCAAGTCAAATTCGCATTTTTAATCCTACTAATTATTCAAGGTAATTGATCATTGAAACATAAAACTCAATAAATTACCTGGTGAGAAGCTGCAGGCAACAGATGAAGGAGTTGCAGGAGACACACAATCTGGAAGACCCATAAGTGTGGGGCTTCTGTCAACCAAGGTTGAACCCACAGAATGGACAGGTTCATGGTTACTAAAAACAAAAACAGCCCCATCTTTGTTCAAGCTCACATCGGGGCCCTCAACTTTCGTTTTTTCAAACTTAGCCAATCCCTCACCCCATCCAAGTCTTGGCTTCTTTCTAGAAGTCACATCCTCTGATGGTGTAGCAGATGTCATACAAGCAGCAGCATCCACTGAAGGGGACTGTACAAGACTTTCTTTGTGGATCAGTAACTCAACTTTAGCTTCATTAGAATCTGTAGCCCCAATACTCTTTGAACTACTACAATGGCTGAAACCTGAGCCACGTGAAGACAAGCTTCCTGATCGGGTCCATTTGAGTGGCTTCCAATCATTAAAGCTCAGAGAGAGCTCTCTTTCAGATTTCTGGACTGTTTCAAACCCATTGCAGCCACCTAACTTATCATGCTGCTCCTTCAATTGAAGCTGATCACAAATGTTTCCAAAGTCAGTATTTGAATGAGATGAATATGTTGCAATATCTTCACGTGATCTCTGCTCATTGTTTACATCATGTGCCCTTGCCAGAGTGCTTGTAGACCCATTATTGTTCTCCCAAGAATGGCTTTTCCAATCTCTCTGGCAGTAAGACCCTCTATTATCCCTGCTGTGCCTGCCATATTTTCCTTCCACACGAGAAATAGAATGGAAACTATCATCTTCAGTCATCTTTTCACTGGAACGTGACCTGTATCCATGTCCAAACTCTTCTGGGAACAGGTGCCAACCACCCTGCTTACCATGACCTTCAGAAAATAATCCAAGAAAAAGGGAAAATGACAAAATCAAACACAAGCGAAGTGTATAACCTACAAAAGCTATAGCTTGGGGGGGGGAGTAGAATATTTTTCCCAAAAAAAATCGAGGATACCTGATATTTACAGAGTTATACATCCAATTCACAATTTTTAAAAAATATAAAAGCAACGACTTACAAAAAATTAGAATAACTCAGATCTAAAAGAAAACGAAGAAATTACAAAACCCAAAAAATAACAAATGACCAAACAGTACGTTCTTTGTGAGAACACGAAGCATTAGAAAGCAACTTAGTAGATGGTGGATAATATGGATAAAATCGAATCACTCAAACACGGATCCCGGTTCGTAGTTTGAAGACACAAAGATGGTGAAAGAAAATAAAAACCAAGAGCACAACAACAAAGCTAAAAACTAAATCTTGAAACCACATCACTTAAAGAGAGAAAAAACAATACATAACAAAGTCAAAGAGCGATTCAAAAACAACACACCTGGAGGTCTGCGATAATCAGGAGATCCCCACCGACCGAACTCGCGCGATCCGTGATGGGACGAGTCCCTCCATCGGTTCAGAGACCCAAGGGACTCCGACCTATCGGGCTTCCTCTCCCTGAAGAAGTCCTTCCTATCCCAAGGCAGTGGTTCTGGCGGCATGAAAACCAACACAATCGCATGGGCAACAACAGCCCTCTCTTTAGAAACCTAATTTACAAGAGCTGAACACGGCCTCCACACAATCTAACACCGCCGCTCAGAGCTTCCTAGCCCCTCCGCCCATCCCAGAACAAGCCCTATCCACCACTCAGCATCGACATCTAGAGCTTGCTAGTCCACAAACCAAAACGAAACAGAGCTCCAAAGCAGCAAGATGAAAGACAACGCACGGCAAACAATATAGGGCTTCTAGATAAGCCGAAACAGAAACAAAATCGTTGGCGAATAAAAAATGCACCTTTTGAACCCGAGCAACGAATGGGATGAATGAGATCCACGTCTATGGAGAAACATAATGGCACTGGGGCATGAAATTCTTGTGGTTCTATGGTTTGCCCTTCCTTATCTTCTTCGTTGTTCTGGCGGGATTTCTCTTCCCCCTCTCTCTCTGACAATAAATTAAAAGATAAAAAATTCCACACACACACTCTCTCTCTGAACTATGACGGTAAGAAAACGCCTGAATGGGTCGAGAAAGTGAGAACGTGAGTCGATATGGGACAAAGAAAGCCTTGAGGTACGGGAGAGGAGTGGTATCGGATTTCAACGCGTCTATTAAGCCATAATTGAATATGCCCTCTTGTCCGAAAAAATAAAAATAAATTATACAATAAAATCTTTGAAGTAATGATATTTTTATAATATAAATATATAAATACTCTATTTATCTCTATAATTATTATATTTTAATTTAATTTTTATTAAATAAAATTATCAATTAATAAAAAAATATTAAATTATAATAATATTATTGCACGTATTGTATAATATATCAATTTGATTTCATTGTTTTTTATATAAATAAGGATGAATAATTAATTTTATTTATTTATTTAAATAATAAATGTCATTTAATTTTTTAAGTTATCAAATATGATTTTGAATAATTTTATTCATAGAAAAAATGTTAAGAAAAGAACTAATATATTTAATTATTTTTTAATATTATTTTATAATTAAAAATGATAATAAAATATTCATTATAAATATTAAAAATCTTTGAGTAACATGTTTTTTATAAAAAAAATAATTAAATAATACAATTTATAATCTAAAAGATTAAATATTACGTTTCATCAAAATAAAATATTTTTCTATAAATAATTATACTTTTAATTTAAAAATAAATTTTTTACAACATAATAAAATATTACATCAATATGTAAAAATATATATTTATTATATCATAAAAAACATATACATACTAAATCTTATGAGATTACAAATATCCTATTAAATCTTTGATTTAAAACAATCAATATTTAAAATTTAATTGTGTAATCTTGAATTAGAATCTTTACCATGCTTCTTGTGTCAATAAGACGATGTGATGATTTTTTTTAGTTTAAAATTTAGAAAATCGAGGATATTGAGGGATCCCTAATAAGTAAATATATAAGCTTAGTTCCAGTTTATATGCTCATCATTTTATGTAAAATAGAAAGTTTATAATTTAAATCATTAAATATGAAATTTATAATATAATTATTATGCATAATTATATTATTTTATTTAATTAAAATAAAATATATTTTTATTTAAAATATTAAATTACATAAATAGTTTATAAATTTTTAAGAATTTTGAACTTTCATTTGTTTAGTTTTCTTTAATTTATTTTATTTTAATTTAATTTTAATATGTTTATTTACTAATTTTAAAATAAAAATTAACTTTAAATTATAAAATTAAGAAGAAAAAATTATTTTTTTAATATTCATCGTTCAAAAAAAATTAATAAAACTTTATTTCCTTGTGGTTAAAGAATATGAAAAAAAAGATTAATATTAAGATATATGAATTATTTTAAATAAATATATTTAATGAATAATAAGATACAAAATTAATTTTATTATTTTTTAATATATTTTTTATAAATAAATAAATTTAAACATGTATTTCTCAGACAAATGATTAAATAGAAATTTATCACTTTTTCCTATAATTATTGTGATTGCTTTCGTTGAATTACACATAAAATAAATACAATATATAAAAATTATATTACAAATAAAAAGTGATTTAAGTAGTATATATTATTATAATTACGTTATATCATATTGCTATATCGGTCAAAAGTGTGATTAAGTGACTGTTGGCACATTTATTACAATTGACTTGAAATGACAAACCATAATCTTAACAATAATATTTAATATTAATAAAAATAAGAATAAGAATATTTAATATATAAAAGGTATTATAGATATGAAAAAAAAACTAAAGATAGAGATGAGAATGACGAATAAAATTTTTTATTAATAGTAATTTAGAATTAAAAAATATTTAATTACTAAACTTTTAATTTAAAATACTATAAATTTAATTAAATTTTTTTATAATATTATAATATAAAGATAAATGTATCTTAATTTAAAATAACGCAACAAATATTCTAAATTGATAAAATTAAATAACTTATAAATTAATTTATATCTTAAATTTATTATTATCTTAATCAATAACACTTAATAATGTCATTTAGTGTATATATAATTTAATTTTTTAATTAATTTTATTTTTAATCTCTTAATAAAATAAATAAATATTTTTATAATTTTAAAAGATAAACATTTTATATATTTTTAAAGTAATTAAAAATAAAATTTTATATATAAAAAAATTATTCATACAACTAAACCTTAATAATATTAATTTTTTATTAACAATTTTTACAGCCCTATTTATTCATCAAATATTTTAATATTTGACATTTTTCAAAAGAATGGAATAAAACGAATATTTATAACATTTTAATATAATAAATATTTATATTTAAATATATATATTAAAAAAGTAAAATAACCTTAAATATAATTGATTTAAATCTTAGGATAATGATTTAAGATTTATAATTAAAATTTAGTGTTTAATATTTATGATTAATAATTTAATAATCAATAAAAACGTATTATTCATAAATTGATATTTTTTTATTTAAAATATGTTTTTTAATTATTGATCTATATTTTTATCAATTTTACTTTTGATTATAAATAATACTTATATCAATCACATACTCATAAAATGTTATATATGAGCAAAAAATCATCTTAGTCTAATACTTTCTTCTTTTGATTTTTCTTAGCTAAACATGAATATCACTTTTATTTACAAAAAATTATTATAATATTATAATTATTTATTAATTAAAATAATTATTTTTTTAGTTGATAGATAATTGATATATCTATTAAAAATGGTTTTAAATAGAATTTTTGTAAGATAAATATCAAAAATACCTTCAAGTTTTAAAATATCTTCAAAAATATTCCTAAAGTTTTAAAAAATTTAAAAATATTTCAAAATATATCAACGTAAATAGTAACATTTTATAAATATAATAGAATAAATGATAGATAGCCAAAAAAAACAAAGAATAATAGAGTTATAAATAAAATACATTTTAAGATTTTTTTCACAATAAATGATAATAAGTAAAAAGAAATTTAAAAAGAAAAATTAAATCTTCAAAAAAAGAAAATTTTAAATACCCATCATTTTCATCTTTAAAAAAATTATCCCCAATCAAATATATAATTTATTATGAAATAAGTAATGAATAAATAAACATTAATATCACATATATAAAAAATGTAAAATATATCATTAATTGACGAGAAAATTATATTGAATAAACTATCCAAAATTTTCTATAAGGATAAAGAAAAAAATTGATACATTTATTTAAAATGAATTCAAATATTAATATAGTTTCATTTCAGAAAAGAAATAGATACATCAATAAAAATAATATTACTATATAACAAAATAATAAATAGGAAAGATGCTTTATTAAGAATTATTCATAGTAACTTAAGATATCAAAAACTAAAATTTACAACATACTCCAAGTTTGTTATTAATATTCATGATAAATATTTAAACCAAATATTAAGTCTAGTTTATGAATTTGAAATAAGAGATTTAATGGAAGAATGAAATCATTCATTTTCAATACACTACCTAGTGGGATATTCTATAACAAACAAACATAATAGTTCAATATATGGACAAAAATGAATTTATAAAAATAGACAAAACTTTTTAGGAATTTAGACAAATAATAAAAACCAAAAATACTAAAAGAACCATTAATGAAAAATATATAATTTCAATTTAATGGAATATAGAAAATAATTAGAAGAACCATTAATGAACCCCAAAAACTAACTAATGAATAATTATAAGAACATTATAATGAAAAATTGTGTACAAAAAAAAATATGATATGACAATAATTAATGAGACGAATTATGAATTAGAAATTATGACCCTAAAAGGTCATATAAATCTAATTTTATTACCAATTTTTTACCAAGAAGAAATATCTTACCCTCATATGGAAGAAATAAATAAGCAAATATTAGGAGAGCTTGACACCATAGATAGAAGAAGACAACCACCTAAAATGGAAGAAAAATTACATTGGGGGACTAAAGGTAGTATCCTATCATAATTCAAACTTCGTGATAATTATAAATATGATATTTTATATCTAGATTGTATAAGAGATAGGAAAAAAAATTAGATGAACAAGCTAGTGGTATGAGTGTACTCATACAAACCTTCCAAGCAACGCAAACATGATAAGAAACGTTAAAGTCTGGTTTTCAAATTTAATAGACCAACAACATTTATTAATGCAAGTGAATACTCACATATGAAGAGAATACTTAGATATAGTAATAAATGAAATATACAAGAAATTTATTGGAGAAGATAAATGAAAAGCTATCACTGAATCTAATGAAAATGAAGTCAAACAACATCTAACAAATATGAAAATTTGTAACATGTGTTAAATATATTATTTTATTTGTGAATATGAAATGTATTACCATAAATTACTACCATTTATACAAACAACTTATAAGAAAATGTTTTTTCCAAAAATCATCTCGAATATTACATAAGACCTTGATAGAAAATTAGAATAAGAGAAATAATAGAATTATACCAAACACCATAGAAGGAATATAAAAAGCTTTAAAAACTATATAATTATTAAATGCCAAAAAAGAAAGGAATATGAATAAATAAGAGGAAATAATAAAATCTGTTGTGATAAAAGAGATTGTAGAATATTAAAAAAATATGAATGTAACATAAAATCATACAAACAAAAATACAAGAGATTTAAAAATATAAATTCAGAAAATAAGATTTTCAAAAATATAAAATAAAATCTAATAGGAAAACTTATAGGAAATGATATTTTAGAAAGAAGAGGTATAAACCTCTTGAAAATAATAATAATTACCCTGTATGGAAGAAAAATGCAGATGTTGGATCTATAATAAAGAAGTACATTATTCCAACGAATGTTCAAATAGGATTCAACATAGAAAAGAATTTAAAAAAGAATTTCCGCGTAAAGAACAAATTTTAAAAGAAGTTTTAAGATAGAATTATAACCAATCGAGGAATCTGATAAAGATGATACTTATAGTATTTATCTTGTTAGGAATTGGCACTTGCGGAAGCGAATATCAGGTCCAATTTTGGTTACACAAATTAATAATAATGGGTACGAAAGTAATAGCGATAAGAAATTAAATGGCACACTGATGATTTAAGTGGTTCCGACTTTTCAATGTGAAAAGTCTACTTCATTGACAATGCCTTAGAGGAAAAATCCACTTTAATCAAAATGGAGATACAAACACCAATTCCAGATAACTTCACAAATTATACCAAAATCCAAAATCGAGCTAAAATATCCTCTAATTTTGGTAATATATATGGCAAGATAAATTAACAAACTTGCTATTAAATCAAATATTACCGTACAAATGAGATGGAATAATTAGCAATCGCCGAGGACATGAAAATGTGGAAGGGAAAAACTTGACTTCTTCTTCTTCCAAATTCTGCTTATATCTCACTTGAGTTTTAACATTATGTTCTTCTTGTTTTTAAAATTTGTACTATTTTACGGAAACCTGTTGTTTTTAAGGCTTAATCACGCAGAAAGGGTAGTATATATATAAGCTAGGGTACAAGTTTGGAAACAATAGGTGGGCTTATGGGCTTAATTTGTTTAATGGGTTTGAGGCTATAAGTTTTGTTTTGGAGCGCGTTAACAAATCTCCACCTTGGTTCAAAACAGAAAACAAATTCTTCAAATGAAATTCGGATTACCAAATAACGTCGTCAAAGCCCAGAAGAGGTGATCATCTTTACAAATACCAATCAAGTCAATGCTTGAACTTATTAAATGGAAGCTGGTTTGGTTAACATATCGGTGGATTTTACGTAGTGGTATCTTATTATAATGATAGACTTGCAGGATACAATGTCACTGATCGAAATGATATCGACATCAATGTGTTTGGTTCTTTCATGATACATAGTATTCTTAGTCAAGTGTATCGCTATTTCGACTATCACAAAATACAAGCAAATATCTGCTGTAAACCCAAATCAGCAAACCAAACCTCTAAGCCAAATGGCTTTCACTACTTCGCCGTATATTGACTTACCGTCATGCGTGACAAAGTAAGCGTAGCACCGTAAAGTAGCCTTCCAACCGACTAATGGCCTGATGAAGAGTGAAAAGCATAACCTGTCAGAATCTTCTATCCAGATCAACAAAGATAATCTAATCCACATAACCAATAACACTGGCTGGTATTAGAACTTCCATCATATACCAAACAAAAAATTAGATGTACCTACCAAATACCGAAGTATCCATTTCCTTACGCGACAATGACTTACCAGGGATTACCCGTATATCTGTGACAACACTATGTGAAATGTAATGCGGGCGGTACAAACCATAGCATACATCAAACTCAGCCAACACTAGCATATGGAACCTGAGACATGTGCTCTTCTTCTTATTTGTGGTGACAAATCAAGAAACTTTGAAATCTTGTGACTAACGGTACTTCACGTTTAGAATCTTTCATGCCAAAACGTTGAACTTTTTCAATATAACTTTTCCGATGAAATAAAAGCTTGCCCGCATGTCATCCTGTAAATTTCCATGCCTAAAATTTTCTTGTGCACCAAATCTTTCATTTCAAACTCACCAATTAAGTGAGACTTTAATTTATGAATCTCGGACTTATTCTTAGAAGCGATAAGCGTGTCATCAACATAAGCAACAAATAAACTGATGAACCATCATGGAATCTTTTATGATAAACACTGACTATCATAATCACTGCAAAGTAACCGTGATCAATCATAAAAGAATCAAACCGTTTATACCAGCCTTGGAGATTCTTGACCAAATTTCATATAAAGACTTTTTTCAATAAACAACATGATCTTGTACCGGAACAACAAACCACTCGTTTGATGCATATATATTTGTTCCTCAAGCTACGCGTAAGAGAAGGTCTTGACATCAAGTGTTCTAATTCCATGTCAAACAATGCAACCCATGTAAGCGACACACGAATAGAGCTATGTTTCACAAACGGGAGAAAATACTTCATTAAGTCAATACCTTTCTTCGACAATATCCACTATGACGGCAGTCTTAACCTAGTAACTGACCTCGGGTATACCTTCCTTTCTTGAAGACCCGTTTTGTTTCCAACAATCTTTTGGCCTAGGCGGTTTCACCAATTCCCATGTATGATTCTTATGGTTGATTCAATCTCTTCGTTCATGCAGCACCAACCACGAACGGACTCATCCACAGTGGCCTTCACGATAACTAAGGTTCGTACCTCGATAGGCTACGCCACGGTACGATCTGCAAAAGCAAGTACGCACCTGCGTACCTACGAGGGCGTCTAATCTCTCTTCCCTTTACCGCTGCGTCGTGATGGTTGCTCGCCGCTCTTCTGGCTACATTATGACGAGAATCGTCTATCTCGTCCACGGATGGTTGATCCTGAAGTGCGCACCACCTCGACTAAAGCTCAGCTCTCAAGCTCGCACTAACACGCGTGGTCTTTATCCGCAACAATAATTTTTTCTTTTGCAACATAGAAGACTCATCAAACTTAACATCTCTGGCTAATCAAAAATTTAGGTGACTTGGGTTGACACCATAATCTATAACGCTTTCACCCGTAGAAGGATACCCCAAAAATATGCATTTCAACGCCTGAAGCTCAAGTTTACCATCATTAACATGGCGTAAGCGGACAACCAAAAACTTTCAAATCGAGAATAATTAGCGGGAGTACCAAAGAATACCTCCAGGCGGTCTTCAACTCAATCAGTTGATGGAGACGATTTACCAAATAGCGGCGTAGTTGACAAGCCGAAAGGATTTATCGAAGTCGGCTTGAAAGAAGCATACATCAAGCTCTTTCTAAGAAGTCACTATTCATAATGCTCGCTTACTCCATTTTGTTGTGGTGTATGGCCTTACGACAAGATTGTCCCTAACTATGCCATTTCTTTCCGCGAGCTACGTTAAACCGATCCCATGAAATTCCAAAACCATTATCGGTTCAAATGCTTGATTTTCTTGCTTGTTTGATTTTTTCTATACAAGCCTTGAATTTTACAAATTTTGAGAACGCGTCATTCTTATTCTTGAGAAAATACACCCGAAATACATGGCGAGAGAAGTCATCAATAAAAGTCAACGTATCTTTACCGCACCGCTGACACAACTGACTTGAAGGACCCCCGAGATGCGAATGAATATAATCAATACGCTTTTCGCTTTATGGACGGTCATCTTGAACTTGACCACTGTGATGCTTTCCACAACCTGATAAATCAAGCTTCCCGGTTTTACGACCACAAGCAAATCCGCTTTGCTGAAAATAGACATCCTGTCACTATACGCTCAACCCGCGCATATGCCATAATCGAGTAGTGTCGAATCTTGATCGCGAGGATGAAAGCGATATTCACCGCTAATAACAAGTGCTACCCTGAAGCATATAGAACGCGCGACAATTGCGGCTTTAATAACGAGAGCGAAACGCTAACTTTTAAAACTCCACCTTCACCAATTTCATACTTTTATAATTTTTGAATCAAAGATATCAAATTCTTTTTCAAATCAGAACGCATGGCGAACATCTTTTAAAGTCCTAACAATACCATCATGTATCTTAATTCGGACGGTACCAATACCAATAACCTTATGCAGGACGTATTGTTTCCCAGTCAAGACAACGCCTCATCGATAGGCGATAAGAAGCGACCAATCTCTGGAGACACGTATGGTAGTTAAGCGGCCAGAATCGAGAATCAAATCTCCGGTGAGAACCGATAGATCTTGATGGGAACATTTTCACCATCTGAACCATTATCTATGACACCAAATGACATCGTTAGTACTCTAAGGCGTTGTGGCAGATTTTTCCTTGCTTTGAGTTTCGGACAATTTACTTTCCTCAAGGTTCTTCCCGACGCGATAATTGCATTTATCTTTTCTTTTTCTAGATTTGGATCTAGACTTGCTGTCTATGTATTGCCTTTTTCTTGATTTCTACCTCGACAAATAAACCACCTATTATTTTCATTATTGCTTGTACACCTTTTTCTTCAACTCTCGAATTCAAAGCTCGCTTTGACATCTTCCAAAGAAATAGTATCTACGCCAAATAGCGTGGTATCAACAAAATGTTCAAATGAATAGGGTAAATAACATAATAGAACTAAGGCGATCCTCATCATCAATCTTAACACCATTTTTCGGATCACGAATAATTTTAGTAAATTCATCAAGATGATCGTCGCAGTGTACCTTCGACATTAGATATGTATCTACAACGCCGCTTCAAATATAACCGGTGGTCAAAGACTTGGTCATATCTACAAATTCTCCAATTTAAGCCGTAACCAATGAGGAGATTCATAAATACTTGACTCTGGCGTAATACCTACAAAGCATAAGGATAATCGAATTGAACTCAAAGCATTTTCCATCGATGCATCTTTTTCTTCATCGGGATCCAATTTTTTCCGGCAATTTATCCTTGCGCTTCAAGTGTGTCTTAACGAGCCGCCCTTCTTTAACTAATACCTCGCGTCTTCATACGCCATAAATCGAAATCATTTCTACCATTGAATTTCTCAATTTCATATTTTGTAATGGAAAACCCAATATTAAATAAGCAGTACTGACCGGAAAATATGAAACCAATCAGATAACGGAAACTCGAAAATAAATCCAAAAGAGCAAACTTGATCGATTCGATAAATACCCGAGAATAACCGATAAACTCGATGCAAATTGTTAGGAATTGGCAACTGCGAGAAGCGAATATCGGTCCGATTTTGGTTACACAAATTAATAATAATGGGTAACTAAAGTAATAGCGGTAAGAAATTAAATGACGCACTGATTTAAGTGGTTCGCTTTTCAATGTGAAAAGTCTACTTCGGCAATGACGACGCAGGAAAAATCCACTAATAATCAAAATGGAGATACAAACACCAATTCCGAGATAGCTTATGCAAATTATACCAAAATCCAAAATCAAACTCACAAAATATCCTCTAATTTCTTGGTAATATATAGCAAAGATAAATTAACAAACTTGCTATTAAATCAAATATTGCATACAAATGAGATGGAATAATTAGCAATCCTCGAGGGCGTGAAAATGTGGAAGGGGAAAAAGCGACTTCTTCTTCTTCCAAATTTCGCTATATCTCCTGCAGTTTTTCTTTATTATGTTCTTCTTGTTTTTAAAATTTGCTATTTTAAATTTCTTCATTGTTTTTACGGAGGCTTAATCCTCAGGAAAGGGGTAGTATATATATATAAGCTAGGGTACAAGCTGGGAAACAATAGGTGGGCTTATGGGCTTAATTTGTTTAATGGGTTTGGGCTTATAAGTTTTGTTTTGGGCCACAATTAACATATCTATTTGATAAAACTGAGAAGAAAATAATCGACTTAGAATATGAATATGCATATTATGATTACTCTTCATCAAAAGATAAATTATTTGTAGAGTATTATAAATCAAAATAGCACATATATTAAAGTAAGACTTAAATTTAAAGGTTATGCTAGTTATAATTTACATGTATATATAAATACAATAGCTAGTATGTGTGTAGCAAGTAAACATGTGTTTCCAAAAGAACATTAGGAACATGCACAAAAATATTTAATTATAAGAATTACTATTAATATTATAATAAGTATTAATAAAATTTTAAAAAATATAGATATAATGGTAGAAGAAAAAAATTTCATATTCCTACCCTATATCAATAGAAAACATGAGTTGATTTATTAATAAGATATAATTTTTTAAACTTATATTAATATTTCACATAATATTTAGACAAAATAAGTCTAACAACATTAGATGGTAATACCATTTATGTATCAAAAATAAGAAAAGTTTTGACTGTATCAAACCTGACATTTATGCAACAACATAAAAGGCCAAAACGTAGTTAGATAAAATAGCAAAAACCTTGTTTAGAAAATATCTCATTAGATATAGGAGAGAAACAAAATTATTTTATCAATAAAATATAGAAAATATAAAGCCCTAATAAATATCAGAAAAACATTAAAAATAGTAAGCTCATAAAATTCTTTAGATCCAAAAATAAATAAATCTAAGACGATTGTCAACATAAAATTTAGGGACCCTACCAAGGTCATAAAAGTAAAACCAATTATTTATTCTCTAGAAGACAGGATTGAATTTGAAAAATAAATTCAAGCACTTTTGAAATTGAAAGCCATAATACCAAGTAATTCACCCCACTCTATGAAAAAAAAGTTGGAAAAAGAATAATAAAAAACTTAAAAGTATTGAATAAAGAAACCATTGATAATAGATATTTTATTCTAAAGAAAAAAAATTATTATCATTAATAAAAGGAAAGAAATATTTCTTAAGTTTTGATTGCAAAAATGAATTTTAGTAAA
Organism: Hippophae rhamnoides; assembly: GCA_033030585.1. Taxonomy (NCBI): domain Eukaryota; kingdom Viridiplantae; phylum Streptophyta; class Magnoliopsida; order Rosales; family Elaeagnaceae; genus Hippophae; species Hippophae rhamnoides. The sequence continues at coordinate 75,244,305 of CM065427.1, forward strand.
TAAGACTAGATGAAAAATCTCAAAAATTAATGGCATTTAATTGCCCTCAAGGACAATTATAATGGACTGTAGTACCATTTTGATTAAAACAAGCTCTAAGTATCTTTCAAAGATATATTGATAATGTATTAAAAAAATTACAAAATATTTGTTGTGTCTATATAGATAATATTTTGGATTTTTAGTAATGAATTAAATAAATACTATTTGGATATTATTAATATTTACAAGAATGTAGGGAAAATGGCATTGTACTGTGAGAAAAGAAAGCAGTATTTGCTTAGTAGAAAATTAAGTATTTAAGGTTGGAAATTGAAGATGAAAAACATAATCTACAACCCTATATACTAAATAACATTCAGGATTTTTCTAGTGAATTAAAAGACAAAAACCAATTACAAAGAATTTTAGGATTTTTGACATATGCAGAAGCATATATCAATAAACAAAAATACGAAAACCTTTACAAGTAAAATTGAGAAAAACAAGATCTATAAATTGACAGAACAAGATACTCTATATATGGATAAAGTAAAAAAGCAAAGGTAAATTTTTTTTCAACTTTATACAATACATGACCAAATGATAAAATGATAATTAAAACAAATGTTTCAAAAGAATATTGATGAGTAGTTCTAAAAGCAAAAGTAGATAACAAATATGAATATATTTGTAGATATTCATCACGATATTTTGAAGGTCCAAAATTAAATTATTACAGTAATGAAAAAGAATATTTAGCAGTTAAAAGAGCTATTAAAAAATTTATAATATATGTTATAAGTTTTAGATTCATTGTTAGAATAAATAACAAGAATTTTGGTTATTTCTTGAAAAATAATATTGTAGGTGATTACAAACAAAGAAGATTAGTCAGGTTGTAACAATGGTTCAACCATTACAAATTTGATATTGAACATCTTCTAGGAAATAATAGTAGTTTAGCAGGTGCACTTACTAGAAAATTAGTACCTCTAACTATTTTTATGCTTTCAAGAATAGAAAATTTTGATATCAAGATAAAGATAAAGGAAAAGGAGATAAAAATCCTATAGGAATAACTCGAGCTGTTATACCTTGAGAAATCTCTTATGGAAATAGAAATAAACAAGAACTTGATTGTTCAAAACAACTCTTCATGTCTAGAAATTTAAAAGAGGAATATTCATTAAAAAATCAATCTAAAGAAGGTGAAAGTTCTAAATAAATAATTCAAAATAAAAAGGAAGAACTTAACAGTTCAAGAAAGAGTAAAATCTCTAAAACAAAAAAGCTCAATTTGACAGATGAAGCAAAAAAAGAAGAACAGAAAATGACTGATGTGGTTTATAATGCCCAAAACTAGGAATATATAACAACTAGGCAAAAAGTAATAAAACTATTATAGGGTTTAGTGGAGTAACTCATAGAGCCTTTACTAACATAACAGAAGCTGAAGATAGTTATGCTAATTACAAAACACCAAAACTAATAATTCCAGAGGAGATAGTAATAAATTATTATGCAGTATTACAACAATTAACAACACCAAGTAGGTTGACAACTCTAGAGAAAACAACAAGATATTTAGTACTATTTAGAGAGGCATCTCACTTAGGGACATCAAATACAGTAAAGCATTCAGTATTATTCAAAGAAACATCCCCTAAAAAATTATCAGTCATTAAATATGAAAAAGAACAATGTAAAAGCCTTAACAAATCATAATAGTTGAGTCTCTACAATTGATCAGAAAATCTACCCATAAACATATTGAAGATATGAAGTTCTACACTACAAATAACTACAAACAAGGAATTTCCTACATTAAGTAAATTCAATATCTTGAAAGAAATTGATCCAATATTTGTTTACAAAGCTTTCCACCTAGGACTAATAAAAAACATATATCCATGAGTTAATTTAAGTGACTTAAATTATTTTTCATAAAAATTTAAAAGAGAAATTAAGAGCTTCAAGAAAAAGATTAAAATAGGTAACAAACTTATTTATCTCAATTTTTTTAGTTCACTAATAGATTGGATTGAGGAAGGATGTATCAGTCCTTATCACTTTATTAAGATAGAGATTTTCAACACAAAAAGATAAGTTCCTGAATTCAACACAGAAGAACTATATGTATTAAGAGATCAAATGTTAAGCCAAATTTACAATGAATTCATAAAAATTGACAATTTTATTGAGATCAAAGTAAATTATTTAACTAATAAAGTCATCATTAGTTCTCATAGTAGTGTGTTTCTTTCAGAGAAAAATGATGAAAAAATTACCAAATATGAAACCAATTTTAATAGCAAAAATTTGAAAATTGGTCAAGAAACAAGGAAGGTATTATGTTTCCAAGCCAAAAAAAACCACCAAAGATCACAGATGTATTTAATGCATCAAAGATCGAGAAGACGAAGATGCATCATTGTCAACATCATCAAAAGGACTATCGGTAGAAAACGATAAAGAAGAATAAAAAGAGGACATGTCGGCAGAAGACGACAAAGAAAATAAAGATGTAATCCAATATCTTAATCTATAGCATGTACCAAGGAAAAAAGTAGTGGCTATCATTTAAAGCAAAAAAACAGATTAATTACTAAAGCAAGGAGAAAATAGTAATTTTTGTCTTATAAAATGGGATTTCTTGTGTTATAAAAGAAATCATTATTTTCATTTTAAGATAGAAAAACCATAGCACAATACTCTGGAAAAACTCATAAACTTTAGAATATAAATCCTCTCTATCTAGAAATCCAAAACCAGTAATGATGACCTAGTAATTATGAGCGGCTAAGAATCCCTTCAAGGTTCTTGGATTGGCCTTAAGTTTGTAATAATAATTATTTTAAGAATAAAATGGAGTTCAATTACTCTTTCCTAGTAAGTTAAAAATTAGACACCATTTGTGTATGAATGTAGAAGGTAAACCATTACGAGAAGGGTGTTGAGGTTTGAGTAAAATTGAGGCATAACTAGTGTAACAAAATAAGACGAATAAAAGGAAAGACCATGGTAGATCCATCAAATTCAGTTGTAATAATTATAAATTTAAGCTAATTAAGGATATTGAATGGTTAAATATTTGCTCGTACCAAGTGATAATACTGATAAATAAAAAATGAAGATAAAAACATGACGATATTATGATAAGAAAAAATAATTAACAAGAATTAATAAACATTAAACAATAATGAAAGATAAAAATATAATTTTATTAGAAAAATTTAATCAATGTCAACTATTAACCTTAAATGAATAATTTAAAGATGAGTATTATGAAATATGTCTTGAAAATTTTAAAATGTTTAACACTTTATTAATTATATATACATATTATATTAAAACTATTACAATCATAATAAATCATCATATATCAAGGATATTAAAAGACTATTTTAATAAAAAATATGTCTTCTTAAAAGAAACGAAGAGGAAAAAAGATAATTTAGTAAACTTATGTTTGGTTATTATTTTTTTAAAGATCATAGATATATTATATGTGCAAAAACATAAAATTGTATGGATTTACACACTTTATTTTAATAATTACGAAAATTAAGAAAATAAAAATTAAATTATCTTTAAAATTACAAGAATTAACAACTCATGTTGTGGTTGTATGGATTTACACACTCAATTTTAATAATTGTAAAAATTAAGTAAATAAAAATTAAATTATTTTTTAAATTATAAGAATTAATAATTAGTATTAAAAGAGTCAATCTTAAATTGGTATAAGAAACATAAGAGCATTAACAAAACATGAATGAAAAAGAAAATTATTAATTTTGAAATTATTAATGATATTAAACATAAAATTTAAAGATATTTTAAAATTATTTACAAATCTTATTAATGTAAGTGAAGATATGATAAATTTATAAATCTTAATAATATAAGTGAAGATATGATAAATTATTTTTACATGTATATATCCATTTTTGCAATCTTAAATCCGATAGAGTGAGACCGCATGCCGAAGTTAAAAAAGGAATAGGACCTACCACGTTGCCAAGCGAGAACATGATAACTTGTGTATGGCTCAAAACAATATCTGCCACAATCTATAGCTACATGGACGAATAACATAGGATATTTATATTTTATTAATAAAAACTAAAAATAATATATTTAATAATTAAAAAAAAACAGTTTAATAAAATAAATATATAAATATATTTATATTTATATTAAAAAATTAAAATAATATTAAATTTAATTTTTATTACATTACCATCAAACTTTCAACCAGATAAATTAATATTTATTTCTTATTTAAAATATATATTTTAATTATTAATTTTATATTTTTATCTGATTTACTTTTCATTATAAATAATATGCAGAACTCTTACATCGATGCTTACCCATCTTTGCCAGATTTTATTATTATTATTTTTTGGTACCTTTTGTTAAGTACCTATATTTCTACCAACATTTACTCTACGAAGGATAATCCAATTATTTTCTCCCAAGTGCAATAGAATGCATAGTTATTTACTATAATTTATAAAAAAAAAAGATACGGTGGATATCTATTTATTTTGCAATTTGGAGCCTTTAATATCATACTAGTTATATATAATTGAATTATTTTAAAATAATATATTTATTTGTACGTAGAGAGTATATATTTAAATTTTGTATAATTTGTCAAAATATGATATTTCTCTAATAATTATCAGTATATTTCATTATTATTTCTGTTATAATTTCTGTACAATAGTTGAGATATATATATAAAACGAAAATTAAACAATAACCATAATTCATGCATATCCATGTTTTATGGATCCAGTACCATTATTGTATGCTCCATGTTTTACTCCATCAGCTTATCGTGTCCGCCACAACAACACACACCAACACTTCCTTCTCAAGCCGACAGATATACGCTCTCTTACGCCTAACTTGTCGAGTCAGAACAGGCTTCCTCACAGACACGATTTTCATGAAAGATATCACCAATCGATCTTCTCGATTTAACAAAATGGAAGCCTTAATAATCTTTTCTTCAAGATTCCGTTTGATGAAAGTTCCGATCCACTTCAACGTGCTTCGTGCGATCATGTCAACCTGGATCGAAGGATACAATTGGCCGCTTTATCACAAAATAAGTTCATTTCGTAGCTAGGAAAGAACCCCAATCTCGGCCAGGTTTTTCAACCAAAGCGAGCCTCACATATTCCTCGACCATTCCTCGAAATTCACTTTCAAGATCGGATATGCAAGAACTACATTTTGGCTTTCGCTTCTCCACGTAACAAGATCGCTTCACGAAAGTAAAGTACCCAAAGAAGAGATTTCCTATCCTTCATATTCCCCCGCCCACCGAATCAGATATCCAAGGACTTCCAATCGACCATTCTTTCGAAAAAACATGCTCCTTTCCTCAAGTGGGAGGATTTTAAGTAACGAAGATTCACACGACCACATCCATATGGTCTTCACTGGGCAAAGGTACGCATTTAACCGACTCACGACACTCACAAAGATACGCAATATCGTCGAGTACGAGATAAATATACGAGTTTACCTACTAATCGTCGATATCTCCGTTTATCCGCCGGTACTATCCACATATTCTCCGAATGCATGATTTTGAACCATCGAATATTGACAAGCCTTTACAATCTAGTAGTCCCGCCGCTTAAGAGGCCCGCAGTATATTTTCTTGGGAAAGACATACGCTCTTGTTGATCTTGTTACCTCAATACCTAAGATTCGAGCCCTCCCAAGTTCTTCATTTCAAACTCATTCGACAACTGTTCTCAAGCTGTGAGATTTCTTTCTTTATCATCCCCCGTAATGATCATGTCGTCTACATGTAGACTATAAGGATGTTATATTCCCTAATCGATGTTTTAGGAAAAGAGTGATCGTACTGCTTTGTTGGAACCCATATTTCTTCTTCATTGCCGAACTCAACCTACCAAACCACGCCGAGGTGATTGTTTTAGTCCATACAATGCTCGTTGTAATCTACGTTAGCTGCTTTCCCGATGTAACAAGATATCCCTGGGATATCCATGTAAATCTCTTCTTCCAGTGTCACCACGGCGAAGGCATTCTTCACGTCAAGCTTTGCAATGGCCAATCTAAATTTGTCAGAAGAGATAACAAAACTCTCACAGCTTTTAGTTTAGCCACAAAGTGAGGCTGTTTCTTGATAATCTATCCCACGTTTCTGTATATCCTTTTGCCACAAGCCTCGCCTTGTAACGATCAACTAACCCATCTACTTTATACTTAACGAGAAAATCCACTCGCATCCTACCATCTTCCTCCTCGATAAGGCAACTCGCTAACACCCACTTGTTATTCTCTTCCGCAATGCCTCAAATTCCTCTTTATACTGAGCCCATTTTGGATCGTATAAGGCTTCTTCTACGCTACTCGGAATTTGACACGTACGAGAAAGTTGCTCAGGCGAATGCCCCGAGCAGGTTCCGATAATCTTCGAAAGAGATACATAATTTGCTATCGGGATACTGGGTTGTCACGTTCTTCTCTTCTCGAGTATCGATTTAGTGTTTACCTCGATCGTGTCCGAAAGGTAAAACATAACCAACAGTGCATTCTATAGCATTAGTTTGTAAAGTGTGATAGATAGCTTACCTCGCAGTTGTTTTCATGCCAGAGGATCATCGGGTACTGCAGAATTCGAGGGTACATCAACCACTTCATCTTCTCGGAGATTCAATTACTACTTCGCCTTCGCTCAAGTCTCAAGCTCTGCCCGTATACCGGCTCCTCCATATTATTTGCACGATCCGAGTACGCTGACTAGTGTCTAATATTTCAACATCAAGCCAATTTCTGCTTCTTCACCATAACTCTCCTCCCGAAGAGTGTAATTGGATACCGTGATGGGAAAAACATTCTGATTCAAGGAAAGTGACATCCATGTAGTATAGTTTCTTTAGCACTGGATCATAACATCTGCATTCCTTTTTTTCAGACACCATACCCCAAGAATACACATCGGACAAAGACATGGATCCAACTTAGTTCGTTGATTTTTACAGGTGGACAAAAGCAACACATCCAAAAATTCGCTAAGCATTAAAATAGTAGTAAGGGAAGACATGATCGATAACACCTTTAATTGAAGTCCGAAATTGTAAGGTCTTCGCTAAGGGCATTCGATTCAAGAGATACACACCGTAGTAACAACATCACTCCAAGATTTATTGGCATACGTGCACCGATTAGTAAGTGCCCGAGCCGTTTCTAAAATATGCCTATTCTTCCTCTCCGCAAATTCCATTCTCGTGTGGTTTCATGAATCACGAGGTTTCACGGAGATCACCACGGTCAGCTGTCCAAGTACGTCCGAATTGTTGATTAACATACTCCTCCATTATCACACCTAAGATCTTAATTTTTTCAAAATCGTCCGAATCATGCGTGAAACAACAGTGAAATGTAGCAAATACTTCATCTTTATGTTCGAGAAGGTAAAGCCATGTCATTCGTGGTACAATCATCAACAAAAATAACAAACCAACGATGACCCGACGACGTAATAACCTGGGAAGGTCCCCAAACATCGAATGTACCAAAGCAAAAGGAGTCATACTTTTATTCACGCTCATGGTGATAAAGACGCCCCATGACTTTTTGCTAGATACAAGTATCACATTTGAAATCTCAATGTGTGATATTTAAAAATAAACTAGTGGAAAGAGTGTCTTAAATACCCGAACGATTTGATGCCCAAATCTACAACGACATAGCCAACTGTCTGCTCGTTACCAACAAGATGTCGTACGTGATCGGCTCTTCCCGAACCGAGGTCATCCACATAATATAGCCCTCCTCTCCTAGACCACGCCCAATGATCTCCTCGCGAGAATATCCCCAGAAGCTGCAAAAAGTAGAATACATCAATACTACATGCTTAAGGTCTCAAGCGACTCGACTTACGTACATTAGCCTGCTTGGCTGCAGATGGTACAAAGCAAAGTATTAGATAATGATAATGCAGAGATAAGTGTCACCTGCTCCAGCCTCCCGTAACCGGGATAAGCGACCCCATTTGCATTGGCAACACTCGCTCCGTCTCGTCGGGTTATATCGAGCAGAGATCGTTCGTCAAATGTCACGTGATCCGTAGCCCGCAGTCCGTAATCAAATCCTCTTTATCACTACGAGTAGAGATGTGAAATGCTTTACTTGAAATACCCGGATCTCCGGGAAGATTCACCGGGGAAGTAAGCGGATAGCGAGGCATTATTTGCAGCCACAATCGCTCGTCTGCCGTGTCTCCGTTTCTTCCGTGTTCAAGATCATTCCACCACCGATACCCACGAGCCTGCCAGCCACGGTGTGTCGGGAGTTTCCGCAACGGCCACATTTCATGTCAAGAGACATGATTTCCCGAGGATTTCGCTACCCAAAGAGGTTCCCTGTTTTTGGGCGGTATCCGACATGGCGTGTCCTCGACTCCCTTTAAAAGTCATAACCGGCTCCGTGTGTCGTATCTACACCGTGATCATCACGGCCTCGCCCGACCTCTTCCCGACGACTAATCCACAGTTTGCTCCACCGTAGGGAATGGTTTGATTTCAAGCACATCACTTCGAGTTTTGTCTCTGTTATCAAGTCCATCAAGGAAGGTATACACTCGATCTTCCCTTCACTTACGGAGTTATATTTTTGTATGTCATTTGCACAACCCTCAAGCGTCATCAGTAGTATTTTTCAATGGATCCACCCGCCTCGTTTCATACGAGTAACTCGACGACGAAGATCATACACTCGAGACACGTACGTCTCCATCATGTGGGCGGTAGAAGCATCCCAAACTTGTTTCAGCTTCGAGAATCGAATAAAATTTGCAATCGCGAGGTCCATCGACCGATCAACCATCCTTTAACAATGGCATTTTCAGCGCGCCATCTCCCCGAACGAGTGGGCTCAAGCCAACAAAGCCGAGGAAAATCCCCATTAATATATCCCATTGTCAGCCTGCAGATATACATCTCCACCACCCTCAGACCACAAGGCATAGTGATCCTCCCAACTTGATACTAACGGCGCCGACGCTCACCGAGAGAGGCCGTAGCCGATCTCGAGCTCTGAAAACTTCCGTCATTTTCGCCGTCAAATCTTCCAACATGAAATTGGTAGTTAAATCTCTAGATTCCGCCACGAAATCTAAAATTTTTTTCCTTCTGTTTTTCCTTTTTTTTTACAATTCGTACACCACTATATAAAGAAAAATTTGTAACCCTAAACCTCCCTTTTCACATTCGCGCATCTGCTAACCCTAAAATTTCCCCCTTTTTTTCAAATTTTTCGCAGCTCCTTCTTCCTCCTTATTCTTCCTCAGCACAGATTCTTCCTTCCTCAGCGCAGCTCCTTCTACTGCGTTTCTCAACGTAGTTTCTTCTACTGTGGCTTCACGCAACTTCGTGCGCTCCTTCGTTCCACACGTAGATAAACCACAAAATATATGTTGTCGCTGCAGAGAAATCGCGATAATTCCACACCAACGAGAAATCACCACCGTTATCGCCAGAGTTCTCGTTTCTTTCGGCAGACAAGAACCCGACGGTGAAACCTACCACTCGTGAGGCAACCTGGGCCGTGAGCCAACCAATTAGACTCCCTAAGACGGCTTTCAACGAGTAAGTCGTAACAACCACATAGATCGAACCAAATGTCGAGAAATCAGTAAACCAAACCGGCCACCCTAATCGATTCGTAATGTGTTGTAAAACCGTAAATCAAAAATCAAAAGAGGGAAACGTAAATCAACAGAAATGTAAATCACCGAAATTAGAAATCACAGCAGAAATGTAAATTGGTCCGATCGCGAATCCTCGACTCTCAGAAGTCAGATGCCGATATATATATATATATTTTTAAATGTAACCCGTAATCTTCTATTGAATTTCTGAACAAATAATCGTGAAATAACTATCTTCGTTTTCATTTCTCGAGTCGCACATGTTCGTGTTTGAAACGGCCACAAAGAGCCGAATATAAACCAAATCGAACTCAAAAACCGAAAATCATAGCCTACAATTAAGTGAGCTACAATTTAAATCGAAATCGTAGATCAACAAATCAAAGAATCGCAAATTTGCAAATCAAAGAATCAAAACTCCAGAGTTCATTAGCAATATCCTGGCTCCGATACCATGTCAAAATACGCATTTTCTCGATAATTATCGCAAGATATTTCATTATTATTTCGTCATATAATTTCGCATACAAGTCGAGATATATGTATAAAACTAAAATTAAACAATAAACCATAATTCCTCGTGATATCCAATGCTTTTACTGATCCACTACCATTATCAGACGCCTCCATGCTTTACTCCACCGAAGTTATCAAGGCCTCTGCCACAACAACACACACCAACATAATTAACATATTATTTTAAAATTAATCTAATTATCTATGTACTATTTAAGGTTTGAACTCTTATTTTATAAAAAAAATTTACATTTAAAATTATGAATTCCAATCACACCAAATAATAAAGGTACGTATATTTTTCCAAAAATAATAAAACCTAACAAATCCAACACTAAACTCAAATTACATTTCTCTTATAGGTTTTTGTTCTCCATGAAATTTAGAAAATCGATCTAGTAAAGTTGGTTATATAATTTTATTTTATAAAATTGGCAAAAAATCAAACCAATTTTTTTTTATTATAAATATATTTTAATTTTTTTTATATTTATACACATTAATTGACAAATTTTTCATTTTTCATAACTTCTAATTTCTAAACCTACTCCCACGCCTAACACAAAGTATCAGTTTTACAAAAAATCTTTTACTGTCAAAGGAAAACAAAAATAATGGAAGTGAATATCAAAATTCAATACATATATAAACCCCATGGATGGAAATTGTTTTAGTGTGATTAGATTGTGAAAATATATACAGGAAAAGTCTTTAGAAAAACCAAACTTGCAAATTAAGTAAATCTTAGGCAAAAGTTTAAATTGTTCGATCAATAATATTAACTAAAATAATTTATAATTTAATTTTCTATATATTTATTTTAGAGTAAATATACTCTCTCTTTTTAACTTGTGTTCAATGGATGTACATGAATAGATACAATTCAATTCAACTCATTAAATATTATATAAATACTTTTTATTTAAAAAAAATTAAAATGTTTTGATAATTATTAAACAAAAGAAAATTGCAAAGTAATTATTGGTTTTTCTCTCTTAAAATACTCACTTTGGCTGTTAATAAAAGGAGAAAGACTTACAGAGAAAAAAGACATAGAAAAGAAGATAAATTTACACAAATATTTATTTTTCCACCCAAAACAAACAATGGCTTTTAACCTGTGAATTTGCAAGTTATAATTTTTTTACGTTGATTCTATTAAAAGCTTTAAGCATCTAAAACATTTAATGAAAAATCATATTCTTTTTTTTAGTAAAAGTTATTTCATAAACACAACCATGCAATTATTGTTATATTGTTTTGTATATTTTTTTTTACTACCAAGCTATGATAATAGTAACAGAAATATCATTCATTTTTAAATTGTTATAAAACTAACATCAAACTTTACATGTTGTTACATAAATAATATCATCCTTAAATATACAAAAAAAAAATAAAAATAATAACAACAAATATTTTAACAATTATAATATTTATGCTACTTTTTTAGAAATTTTGACAGTAATGATCTTATGTAACAACAACAATTTTTGGTGATAATTTTATAAAAAATTAAAATTGAATGATATTTGTAACAATTACCATAATTCAATGATAAAAAAAATCAATTTCTTCTTTATTTTAAGATATCATAGAAAATATTTATAACCCTCTCAACTTAGAAAAAAGATTAAGAGGTAAGTTGGATTTTTAGAATTCAAAAATCCCCTACATTTTTTTTATTAACACTACTATATATTAACATCTTATATACGAGATGTAATACACATACAATACATTTTCACAAACAATTCTATTAGTTAATTACATGATATTTATAAATTACATTAAAATATATGGTATTATTATACACTTAAATAGTTATCTTAAATTAATGAATATAACATAATCATTAGTTTGAAAAATATAGGTAGAAATTAAAAAACATTATAATAACGAGATAAAAAAATGAATCCACATTTTTATAGGTAATATCTAAAATCATTTTATATCAGAAACGATCCACTTTGGTGAAGTTAGTGAAAGAAAAACTGTATTGGTAGAGATATACTATTGATCATATTCTTCAAAAAAATCAAAGATAATAATATGACTTATAAGTGGAGTTTTTCACAAAAAATATTTTTACATTAGTGGACTTCTTTGACAATGAAACACTCGTAAGGAAACAAAGTTAACATTCTAAAAAATACATTACAAGAGTTTAAAAATTGAAACAAAAACATTCAACCTACCAATAGAGTTATGAACATGAGATTGTTCAAATATTGGCCGATAGTGATAACAATACATTTGTAAAAGTGTGCATAATATTGGTTGAAGAACTAAAAATGACACCGTATGAAATTGTCAAATTTTTTTATCACAATTTTCAAAGAATCAAGAGAAATAATTTGGCAATCTCTACATTGATTAGGATCCTTTTATATCAAAGAAAATTAAAGAACTTGAGGCCAAGAAACATGAAGATTGGGACGATAAGAAAGATGACAAATGGATAGCACCCACCATTGCCAACCCTGAGTACGACCAATGGAAGCCAAAGAAAATTAAGAATCCCAACTACATAGTAAGCACTAATGATTGATAACCCATAATTCAAAGATCACCTTCAATTCTTGGAAAGACAATAGAATATATCACCATAACTAGTGTTGGAGATTGCTATAAAGCTCCTTAATTTAAGGAGCAAATTAAGGAGCAAAACATGGAGTAAAATATAGATCAAAACAAGGAGTAAAACATAGAGCAATTCATGAAACAAAACAAAGAGCTTAATTCAATGAGCAATTTAAGGAACCATTAATTTAAGGAGTAATTCAATGAGTGAATTTTCCTATAAATAGATATGTAATTGTAATGAATTGATCATCCAGAGTGTTCATTCCAATTGAGAGAAAAACTTAGAGAGAAAAGCTTTTGTGAGAGAAAATTGAGAGTAATTTTCTTGGGTATAATTGAGTTGTGGGTTGTGAGTGTTGTAAACACCTTGTGTAATTTCTCCATTTTTCAGTAAAAATATCTGCAGTAGGTTCAGAGACGTAAGCAAGATTGGCCGAACTCCGTTATAAAATTTGTGTGTTATTTTTCTATTCTTGATTTCTCATAAATCTGGCTTATCGAGAATTTGCATAATTTCCCAAAAATTGGTATCAAAGCTTTTAGTGGTGATTTCTATTACACTGTGGTTTACAGAAATAGTCAGAAACGATTCGGAGGAAGTCAGATTTGAGTGGGAGCAATGACCGTAGATGAAGTAAGGGTGAAACTCGAGAAAATTGATGGCATAGATTTCAGGTTTTGGAAAATACAGATAGAGGATTATCTGTATCAAAGAAATCTATATCAACCTTTCTCAGGGAAGAAGCTAGAGGCTATGAAGGAAGAAGATTGGAATCTTCTAGACAGACAAGCCCTTAGAGTTATTCGATTGATATTATCCCATAATGTTGCTTTCAATATAGCAAAGGAAAAGACCATGACGGGTCTTATGGAAGCTCTCTCCAATATGTATGAGAAGCCATCAACCTCAAACAAAGTGCACTTGATGAGGTGTTTGTTCAATTTGCGAATGAATGAAGGCGCATCGGTAGCTTAACATCTCAATGAACTCAACACAGTCACAACCCAGTTGAGTTCAGTGGAAATTGAATTTGATGAAGAAGTACGAGCATTGATACTTTGTCTTCTTTACCAGAAAGTTGGAATGCTACTATCACGGTTGTGAGTAGCTCGTCAAGAGGCAATAAGTTGAAATTTGATGATGCTCGTGATCTGGTTCTTAATGAAGAGATCCGATGTAGAGAGTAAAATGAATCGTCAACTTCTTCAGTTTTGCATATAGAGTCAAGAGAAAGAAATCCAACCAAAGGGAATGGACGTGACATAACAGACTACTGAGGTAGATCAAAGGACAGGCAAATCCAAGAATCCTAATAATTCCCATAGCTCGAAGACTATCGTGTGTTGGAATTATGGAAGAACTGGGCATTACAAAAATCAGTGCAAGAGTGCACCGAAGGACAAACAAGTGAAGGCAGAGGCAAATGTTACTTCCATCTCAAGAGGAGATGATGCATTGATATGCTCTTTGGAGAGCAAGGAAGAATCTTGGGTGTTAGACTCTAGAGCATCGTTCCATGCTACTTCATAGAAAGAATACCAGAGGAGGTATGGAACGAAAAATAGGTGAAACTATCACATCTAAATTTTTTCGACTATGTAGCATTTGTGCATATCAGTGATCAAGGCAGGAATAAGCTTGATCCTAAATCCAAGAAATGCACATTCATTGGCTATGGTGAGGATGATTTTGGTTACCGCATTTGGGATGACGAAAACAAGAAATTTATCAGTAGCAAAGATGTGATTTTCAATAAAAGGGTGATGTATAATGACATGCATAAAATAGATGCCAATGACTCATAGCAGAATGAGTCAGTATTTGTAGATGCAGATGATGTCCTAGATAGTTCCGCAACAAAACCAATTGTAACAAGTCCTCAGCCAGAGGAACTTGTTGGACAGAGTAGTACACAACATTCCGACACACCATAACCTCTTACTCCAGCTCTTGTATTGAGAAGGTCTTCTCGACCTCATGTGCCTAACATGAGATACATGAACTATATGTTGCTGACTGATGGTGGGGAGCCTGAATACTATGATGAAGCTTGTCAGACTCGAGATTCTAGCAAGTGGGAGCTTTCCATGAAAGAAGAAATGAAATATCTCATCTCTAACTAGACATGGGAACTAGCTGAGTTACCTATGGGAAAGAAGGCACTTCACAACAAATGGGTGTACCAGGTGAAAGAGGAGCATGATGGTTCCAAAAGATGCAAAGCCTGCCAAGTTGTCAAAGGGTTTCAACAGAAGGAAAGAGTTGACTGCACTGATATTTTCGCTCCTGTTGTGGAGCTCAATACTATCAGATCAGTGTTGAGTATTGTAGCCATTGAAGATCTTCATCTTGAATAGTTGGATGTGAAGACTGCATTCCTTCACAGAGATTTAGATGAAGAGATTTACATGTACCAACCAGAAGGTTTCTTAGAAAGAGGGAAGAAGAACATGGTGTGCAAACTTAAGAAGAATTTGTATGGCCTGAAACAAGCCCAAAGACAATGGTACAAAAATTTTGATAGCTTCATGCACAAAAGAAGGTTTCCATAAGTGCAATGCCAAACACTGTTTCTAATTTAAGAGATATAGGTCCAATTATATCATTTTACTACTTTATGTTGATATGTTAATAGCAGGTTCAGATATGGATGATATCAGAAGGTTGAAGTATCAATTGTCAAAGGAGTTTGACATGAAAGACTTGGGTCCAACAAAGAAGATTCTTGGAATGCAAATCACAAGAAATAAGAAGAAAGGATCCTTGCAGTTATCTTAGGCAGAGTACATCAATCGTATTTTACAGAGATTCAACATGGGCGACACCAAAAGAGTTAGCACACCCTTGGCCAGTCACTTTCGCCTATCCAAGGATCAGTCCCCTCAGACAGAGGAAGAAAAAGAATTCATGGCTAAGGTTCCTTATGCCTCAGCCATTGAAAGTTTGATGTACGCAATGGCCTGTACAAGACCAGACATTGGCCATGCAGTGGGAGTTGTTAGTAGATTTATGTCAAACCCAAGGAAAACTTATTGGGAAGCAGTCAAGTGGATTTTGAGGTATCTGCGAGGCACCACAGAAAAGTGCTTGTACTTTAGGAAATGAAAGTTAAAAGTACAAGGGTACGTAGATGTAGACTTTAGAGGTGAAGTTGATCACCGAAGAAGCACCACCGGTTATATACTTACTGTTGGAACTACAACTGTTAGTTGGATGTCACAAATACAGAAAATTGTCACTCTATCTACTACAGAGGCTGAGTATATAGCAGTGACTGAAGCTAGTAAAAAGATGATATGGCTTTAAGGTTTGTTAGCTGAGTTGGGATTCAAACATGAGAAGAATGTTCTGCACAATGATAGTCAAAGTGCAATACACTTCGCGAAGAATTCAACATTTCATTCTATAACAAAACATATTGGACTTCGTTATCACTTCATCAGATCCCTATTGGAAGATGATGTGTTAATACTGGAGAAGATTCAAGGAAGCAAAAATCCAGCGGATATATTAACAAAGGTGGTGACTATTGATAAACTAAAGTTGTGCTCAACTTCAGTTAGTCTGCTAGAGTAACAATACTAGAAAAGCTGTTGCATTGATCGAGGTGTGAAGACAAATTGAAATTAGTCTTCAAGTGGAAGATTGTTGGAGATTGCTATAAAGCTCCTTAATTTAAGGAGCAAATTAAGGAACAAAACATGGAGCAATTCATGGAACAAAACAAGAAACTTAATTCAATGAGTAATTTAAGGAACTATTAATTTAAGGAGTAATTCAAGGAGTGAATTTTCCTATAAATAGATATGTAATTGTAATGAATTAATCATCCAAAATATTCATTCCAATTGAGAGAAAAACTTTGAGAGAAAAGTTTTTGTGAGAGAAAATTGAGAGTAATTTTCTTGGGTATAATTGGGTTGTGGGTTGTGAGTTGTGAGTGTTGTAAACACCTTGTGTAATTTCTCCCCTTTTAGTAAAAAGATCTGCAGCAAGTCCGGAGACGTAAGCAAGATTGGTCAAACTCTGTTATCAAATTTGTGTGTTATTTTTCTATTCTTGCTTTCTTATAAATCTAACTTATCGAGATTTTGTGTAATTTCCCAACAATTAAAACTACCAACAAAGAAAGATGGCAATTAAAATGAAGTGTGGCAATAGCTCTTGCCTTGCTATAATCAGCTTGTCCTTTACATGTAAAATTATAATTTCCTTTGCTCTTTCTCTTCGAAGAGCACCCATGAGCCATCAAAACTGTATAAACTGTTGAAAATCAACACCAAAATAATAATTAAAGAGGTAGAGAAATAAATGAAGTGGTTGAAGAGGTAGAGGAATAAATGAAATGGTTGAAGGTTGTAGAAATAAATGAAGTAGTTGAAGGTTGTAGAAATAAATGAAGTAGTTCAAGGTTGTAGAAAAATGAAGTAGTCAAGGTTGTAGAAATAAATGAAGTGGTTGAAGGTTGTAGAAAAGAAGAATGTATGTAGATAAGATTTGTATGGCTAGGATTATTTCTTAGTTTATATATTTGGTATAGATTGCGTAGCAGGACTATAAATAGCCTACCTTGCATTTGGTTTAATCATTCCATCAAAAACAAATAAGTCTTTGTATTCTTAGTTCGAGCGCGAGTGAGCCGAGAGCTTTTCTCTTTCGAAAGTGTTTGTATTTCTCTTCAATTTGTGAATTGCCTTTGAAAGGTGTTATAGTAAGTATAATACAAGTAGTTTGTTTAATTGTTTGGATATAATATCAATAAATTTAGAGTTATTTATTCTAAATTTTACTCAACAATTGGTATCAGAAATGCGGGACGGCCAGTGATCGTTCTAAGTGGAGTTATCTTCGAGTCACGAGGAGTTTGATACTGCAAGTTTATTAGTCGAGCTTGTTCGGTATAAGTTGAAGTCTCACGACACGATGGGTGATCTTCATGTAGTCGAGGAATCAAGAAGCTCAACAACAAAAACTATAACACACGGGCAACATGTATGGAGTCTTATCTACAAGGTCAAGACTTGTGGGAGGTCGTCAAGGCGGTGATGAAGTTACACAACCACGGAAGATGCAAACGGCATTCATGCGAAGTGGAAAATTAAAGCGAGGCAAAGCGATGCTCGCTTTGAAGACCACAATCGATTGTTAAGAAATACCGGAGCATATTTGGGATGCAAAAACACCAGGAAGTACGGACACTCTTGTTACGCTTCTTTTCAAAGAAGAATGATACAAGATTGCAACTTCGAGAATGAGTTACTATCGATGGTGCAACGCCTATACGACGATTTCCCAATACTTTCACAAGGTAAAGTCATTACGCCGCGAAATTTCGTAGTTAGATCCAAAAGCTCCTATTTGGGAAACGAGGATAAAGAGAATAATTATTCATGGTTTGAGACACGAATATCGAGGGTTTGTTATCGCTATACAAGGATGGCCGACACAACCATCTCTTGTTTCTGAGAATCATATGCCGGTCAAGAAGCTACGCTAAGCAAACGTGAGTGAGTCCAACCTGAAGGGCGAAGAAGAGCGGCTACACTAGCAAAAGCAAAGGCACTTTCAAGCGGTACAATGGAAATGGATATAAAAATGATGGAGATAAAGGAAAAATTCCTCAAGGAAAGTGGAGGCTTTCGTCCAGGTGGAGCTTGGAAGAACCGCGCAATAACAATAGGAAATTTGACGGTGAATGTTACAATCGCGAAAGATGGTCACATGGAAAAGATTGTTGGAGTAAGAAAAGCTCGTTGAAAGCAATACAATGCCTACTTCCGAGTTCTAAGGAGCATAGCGAAGATGGTCGATGCCGAAGCATTATTCGCTACGTATAAGAAGAATTGCTCTTACGGTGACAACATCAAAACAAATTGACTACAAGAATGACCTGGATCATAGATTCTTGCCGCTTCAAATCATATGACAGGTGATAAACAGTTGGAAAGCATGTCGAGTACAAGGAGGTTGTGCAGAAGTAACAGCCGACAACTCAAGGTTACCGATATACATCGGTAAGACGATAGTTACACCTCGATATAGTACTAACCAAGTACAACTTCAAGATGTGTTATCATGTCCCGGGAATGAAGGAAAATTTGCCGTCTCGTGGCTCAATTAACATCATCGTGCCACTATGTGCCTTGTTCGGTCCTCGAGACGTGAAGGTGTATCGTGATCTCAAAATCTCAAACACCGACAATGGAAGTAAACGATTGGAATCGCCTCACGTGATGTCAGACCGCATATGTAGACAAGACAAGAAAAAATGAGACAGCCAGATTCATGGCATACGCGGTTAGGTCACGTTAGCTATTCCAAGCTAAGCTGTGATGGTGAAGAAGTCGATGCTTAAAGGGCTTCCTCAACTAGACGTACCTACAAACACGGCCTCGTGCGGTGCCAATATGGTAAAGCTCACCAATTTCCATATGAGGAATCGAAGTTTAAAGCAAAAGAACCATGGAGTTAGTTCACTCCGATGTATTCGGTCCCGTTAAGCAACCATCAATCGGCAGATGCAATTTACGACATTCATCGACGACTTCTCAAGGTATGTGTGGGTTTTATTTATGAAAGAAAAATCTCGACGTATTATCAAAGTTTAAAGAGTTTAAAGAGTCAACCGGGAGAAGTTGGAAAGAAGATTCATTGTTTCGCGCGGTGACGGCGGAGAATATAGCTCGGGTGAGTTCTCTCAATACCTGAGGAATGTCGAATACGTCATCGCGACACTTCAGGCCTAACACGCCACAACAAAATGGTGTAGCAGAAAGAAAGAACCGACATCTTGCAAGTAAATTTGTCGGAGTACGCTACATGAAAAGAATGCATACGGGAGGTTTTGGGCCGAATCGACGAGGATCAGCCTTTGTCATCAATCGACTTCCTCAACCAAGGTTAGAATTTGTTTCACCCTTTCGAGAAACTATGGAACACGAACCTACGCTAGCTACTTTCGAGTATTTGGTCAGGTATGTTATGTATTTGTTCCTACGATCATTTACTTGAGCAAATTTGACAAGAAAGTCGTTAGATGTATCTTTGTGGGATACGACAACCAAAGAAAAGTGGTGGAAATGTCATGTGATCCAACGAGTGGAAGATGCTACACTTCACTAAACGCGTGTTCGACGAAGCATCTTCTCGGTGGTCCCTGCAGGCGAAGCATTGCCGCACTCAAGAGAATTTGGAGATAAGTCAAACAAAGACGAGGAGCATACTATTCAATTCCAACCAAGTTTAGATGAATCCGGAGATCCAGACGATGATGGCGCCGAACAAAGAGAGCTCGGAATCCTTGGCAACCGGCATATATCAACAACTAAATGAAGAAGAGCCTAGTGAAATAGAAGAATCAACTCCACAATCTCAACTACGTAGGTCAACAAGAACACGCGATACAATCCCAAATATGCCAACGTAGCCATAATTGAAAAGCAATAACCCGAGACGGCGTTTGACATCGCAAAGATCCGAAAGTGGACGACACGGCATGAGAGAAGAGATCGATGCACTTCAAAGAAAATCAAACTTGGGATCTCGGGCGAAAGCCAAGAGATGTGGAAACCCATATCCCGCAAATGGGTTTACAAGATAAAGCGTAGACTGGGATGGGTCAATCGAGAGATACAAGGCACGATTGGTAGCTCGTGGTTTCTCTCAACAAGATGGACTAGACTATGATGAAACATTTAGTCCAAGGGCAAAACTTACAACCTGCTCGAGTCCCTACTTGCGCACTCAAAGAAACAAAGATCGGGAAGTCGTGGCGTATGGACGTGAAGAATGCTTTTCTTCAGCTGGAGAGTTGGATCTGGGAGATCTCACATGATCCAACCAATGGGTTTTCATAGCCAAGATCATCACCGAATATGTGTGTAAGCTACGGAAAGCACTCTACGGATTAAAACAAGCACCCAGGGCATACGGTATGGTAAGATTACTGAATTTCTAACACAAAGTGGTTATTCAAGAACACGCACGATTCCAAATTGTTTGTTAAAGCCAATGAAGGAAAGCTAGCTATCATGTGCTAGTGTATGTGGATGACTTAATCATAACCTGGTGATAATGAGGCGTAAATTCTTCAACAAAGGAGAATTTGTCATCCGTTTCCAGGATGAAAAGAACTTGGCCAACTCAAGCACTTCCTCGTTTAGAGGTTGATCGCGACACAAGAAGGAATATTTCTTTGTCAACAAAAATATTCTAAAGATTTGATAAAACGGTTCTAATGCTTGAATGCAAACCAATTTCGACAATGACGGAGTTAAATGCCAACATGTGTGCACGTGAAGGAAAAAGATTTGGAAGATGTGACAATGTATCGAAAATTGGTAAAGGCCTGATCTACTTAACCTTAACTCCTACCGACATTTCTTATGCAAGCTTAGTGTAATGAGTCGGTACGCAAAATCCAAAGAAGCCACATTTGGAAGCCATTTCGACGAATATTGAGATACGCGAAGAGTACAATTGACTATGGTCTTTTGTACAAGAAAGGTGGAGACAACAAGCTATCGTTATCGATCGCAGACTACGCAGGAGATCACGACACTAGGAGATCAACAACCTGGTATATGTTTGTCGGTTCGAACAATTTCTTGGTGTAGCAAAAGACAACCAACAAGATCATTATCAACCATCGTTCAGTATCGAGCAACGGCGAACGGCATTTCAAGAAAGTGTACATGGTTACACACCAATGAATAATCTACATCAATCAAGAAATTATGCAAGATGCAAAGATTGTATTGTGACAATCAATCAAGAATTGCTTGGCGTAGAATCCGGTCTTCACGCAAGAACTACACGTGTTGAAATACACTATCACTTTATCGAGAAAAGCGTTCGCGTTAAGAAATTGGAAACAGACAAATCAAGACAGGATAATCAAGTTGCAGACTTGTTCACAAAAAGCAAGCGTTAAGCGCAAGTTCGAAATGTTTCTCTCCATCACTAACACGGTAAAAATAGTAAAGAAATAAGGTGTTGAGGGGGAGTGTTGAAAAAACACCAAAATAATAATTAAAGAGGTAGAGAAATAAATGAAGTGGTTGAAGAGGTAGAGGAATAAATGAAATGGTCAAGTTGTGAAATAAATGAAGTAGTTGAAGGTTGTAGAAATAAATGAAGTAGTTTAAGGTTGGTAGAAAATGAAGTAGTTGAAGGTTGTAGAAATAAATGAAGTCAAGGTTGTAGAAAAGAAAAGTGCGTAGATAAGATTTGTATGGCTAGGATTATTTCTTAGTTTTATATTTGTGTGAGACGTAGATTGCATGGTGAGACTATAAATACTACCTTGCATTTGGTTTAATCATTCCATCAAAAACAAATAAGTCTTTCAGATTCTTAGTTTCGAGCGTGAGTTGAGAGCTTTCTCTTTCAGTTGTTTGTATTTCTCTTCAATTTGTGAGTTGTCTTTGAAAGCGTGTTATAGTGAGTATAATACAAGTAGTTTGTTTACTGTTTGGATCTAATATTAGTAAATTTAGAGTTGTTCATTCTAAATTTTACTCAACAATTGGTATCGTGAATGACGGGATCATTGGTGATCGTCTAAGTGGAGTTATCTTCGAGTCGTGAGGAGTTTGGTACTGCAAGAAGTTTATTAGTCAAGCTTCGGTATAGTTGAAGTCTGGGCCGACACGACGGTGATCTTCTAGTCGGAGGAATCAGCTCAACAACAAAAACTATAACACATGGGCAACGTGTAATGAGTCTTATCTACAAGGTCAAGACTTGTAGGAGGTCACATGTGATGAGTTATTAATAACCACCGTGGAAGATGCAAAACGGCATTCATGCGGAAGTGGGAAAATTAAAGCAGAAGCGACGTTTGCTTTGACAGACCACAATTGAAGAAGAAATGCTGAGCATATTCGGGATGCAAAAACACGAAAGGCAGGGACAATTTTGTTACGCTCTTTTCAAAGAAGAATGATACAAGATCGCAACTTCTCGGAGAATGAGTTACTATCGATACAAGAACGCGACACGACGATTTCCCAATACTTTCACAAGGTAAAGTCATTACGTATGTGGTGTAGATTGTATGGTGACTATAAATAAATTTTACCTTGCATTGCTTAATCATTCCATCAAAAACAAATAAGTCTTTGTATTCTTAGAAGTGTGAGTTGAGAAATTTTCTTTGAGTGTTTGTATTTCTCTTCAATTTGTGAGTTGTCTTTGAAATGTGTTATAGTGAGTATAATACAAGTAGTTTGTTTACTTGTTTGGATCTAATATTAGTAAATTTAGAGTTGTTCATTCTAAATTTTACTTAACATAAACTTGGAAAGATTAGGTAGAGCAAGAAGAGCAAAGAAACAGACTCAGTAAGAAGTGATTGAACTAACATCTTCCATAGCATAAATTTAGTAAGAGAGATATAGTCTACTTTTTACTATTCATTAGTCATGAACAAAGGGGTTGAACAATGTCTTCATTTTTTATTTTTATTTTTGTGTGAAGTTCAATGATGTGTATCCTTTCTTGAGAGGACAATCAATTTTGATGAGTATTACTAAAAATCTATTTTCTTATATAGAATCGAGTTTAACTATGAAAATGAATACATAAACTTTTTTTTTCACGTTTTACATATCGTTTCATTATTTTTTTTAACTTTTATACTATTACTTTTCGTACCATTAAAGTTCCATTTTTAATTAATATTAAAATTTTAACTAAATATGTTAAAATTAATAATAAAAGAATTAAAAAAAAAACCATATAAAAATAAAGGGAGAAAAAAGAAAGAAAATCATTAAGACATAAATGAATAAAATAAATTTTTTAGATACCATTTATGAATTAATTGACTTTGCATATATCTCTCAAATTTCTCAATTCACACATGCTATTTTTTTACTTTTTACAAATCTCATTAGCATAAATTTATTGATTCTATCCTGTTATTTATTATATAGTATAAATTTTCATCTATATGCCAAGATTTTTATTCTATGATTGTACACATGTATATGATATTAATAACATTATCTAATATTTTTTTACAGGTAATAAATTTTTAAACAACAAATAAAATAACATATATACTATAAAAAGATTAAAATAAAATTTATTTATAAAAGGTAGTTATATTAGGTAACCAGATCATGTTTTATTTGTATCAAACCAATATTTTCTCCCCTAGATATCAATTCCCTTGTATTATGCAATTAATTTCATGGTCAACCATTAGATTTGATCCCAAAATATCCAAAGATTCCAAACTATACAAACCGTTACAGAAAATCTCATCACAGTAAAGTTAGCATTTTTCTTCCTTTTGTGTTGATGTGTTCCTTGTAGTGAACGAATACACGCTTCTTAAGCAAATATTTTTAATAGATTTCAGTTTTAGAAGAAAATGATTCACAGTAAGAAACAAAATAGAAAAAGGAAAATTTAAGAATTTTATGGAATTTATGGAACTTACCGTACGGGCCAACCTGCCGTTAATTTAATTATATGGGCCACAACACCATGACTCTTGCTCTGGACAGAGTAGGCTATCGACTATAAAATGACACATATTTGTGTATAATATGAGCTTCTCCTTCCATTATTGTAGCAGTTGGTTATATTTATCAGTAGTTTATTCTCTGAAATCTGTCACCGTCACACTGGCTTCCTCTCAAATGAGATTCGTTTAAAAGTGTTAGACTTTTTGGGCTTTTTTTAAATATATTTTTGTTTCATTCTATAAGCGGCAGAGAAGATTGAAAAGTCTGCAGTTAAACCCATGTGCGCTCTTATCTCTTCGGTTAATTGCATGATACTACAATTTTGATAGAGTCAATAGCAAGAAAGAGAGCATATTTTTCAACGCTTTGATTGGTGAAAACAACCATGAAAATGATATAACGAATCCATAGCTTCAAAAACTTCACACCTTATCACAATCATTTGGGATTGTGAATCAAGTGCCAAGTCTCTATATATGTCGGCGCATACATTCTTATTCTAGCTATTCTCTAATTTTGTTGCTCTTTCTTTATGATTATTTTCTTGGAAACCCAGAAAAATTGAGATCTGGGTTCAGTTAATTAATGTTTCAGTTGTTTCGTTAGTCCAATCTCTCAAGTTGTTGCTTTTAGTACCTTTTGGATTAATTCCTCGGGAAGTGAAACCATAACTATTTTGGGATTTGTGCTTCTGGATATCGCTTGTTTTTGTTGTACTTACATTGCTTTCTCTCTCTCTCTCTCTCTCTCTGAGACCTACTATTCAGAGCTTTGTGGCTAAATTGCTTGAAAACCCAGAAATCAACAGCCATTTGTCCATTTGGGCTTCGTTTGTACTTGTCGTTGGCACGTTGCCCGCAACTTTTGATCTATGGCTGCCAATTTGCTCTCATTTATTTGCCTTTTGTCCCTACTCTTGGGAACTAATTACGCTGCTACTCTTCGGACTCAAGTGAGAGATATGATCGGTGAGTTGCCCGGACAGCCAAAAAATGTGGACTTTAATCAGTACTCTGGTTATGTAACAGCCAATGAGCGAGCTGGAAGAGCATTGTTTTACTGGTTGATTGAGTCACCCGGGAGCCGAGGTCCTGAGTCAAGACCATTGGTGCTGTGGCTCAATGGTGGTCCTGGTTGTTCTTCTGTTGCCTACGGAGCAGCTGAAGAGATTGGACCATTTCATATTAGGCCCGATGGGAAGACCCTTTACTTGAATCCTTATTCGTGGAACAAATGTAAGTAGATCGATGAGATAAGCCATATAATATTTTCCTTGGTGACAGTGTTGTCTTTTTTCTATACTTGACAGTGTTGGATTTCACACATTATGTGCAGTGGCAAATTTGTTATTTCTTGAATCTCCAGCTGGTGTTGGTTTCTCATATACAAATACAACGTCGGATTTGTACACATCAGGTGACCAGAGAACAGGTATATCATTTATGTTATTGGTTCAAATTCAAAAAGCTGAGGACTTTTCCTCAATTTATAAATGCTTGGATCTGAAAACTTTATTTGTTTTTCTGTGTATACGATATCTTTTATATGCTTATGCCATTTGGTTGATAAATGACAATATTGGATATGGCTGTCTGCATTTGTAGCTGATGATGCACATACATTTCTTGTCAATTGGTTTGAGAGGTTCCCACAGTACAAGCACAGAGATTTCTACATTGCCGGAGAAAGTTATGCAGGTCTATTATAATTGCATTTGACCTCTTTCTCTATTTCCATTTTCTGTTTGGTGAAGTTTCCTTGCGTGATATAGAATGTTTGGCTCTGGTCTTGACAATATTTGTTTTTCTCTTTAGCTTGTAAGCTTTAATGCTATGACAGTGGACGTAATTACGGTTGAGTTAATTTTTAGATTTTTCTCTTTTCAGGTCACTATGTTCCTCAATTGTCTCAACTTATTTACCAAAGAAATGGGGGGATACAGAACCCAGTTATCAATTTTAAGGGGTTTTTGGTAAGAATGTAGGACTCTAGATAAATTTAGGATATAATGCAGATGAGAGGACTCAAGGAAGTTTGCTATAGCTGAATTCATCTTCCAATGCTATAGTAAACACAATCATTGATCAAAAGGTTGACTTTATTATGTTGATTTGTTCATCTTTCAGGTAGGAAATGCTGTGACTGATGATTACCATGACTATATTGGGACCTTTGAGTATTGGTGGACCCATGGTTTGATTTCTGATTTGACCTACCGAGTGCTGCGAAAAGTCTGCGATTCTGGATCCTCTCAGCATCCATCTGTTGTGTGCATGAGTGCTTTGAGGACTGCAGAGCTGGAGATGGGCAACATTGATCCATACAGTATTTTTACCCGTCCTTGCAATGATACTGCAGCACTCAGACGCAACTTAAGGGGTCATTATGTAAGCCCTTACTATTTCTTTCTTTGATCAAGTTACTGGAAATTTTTAACTTGTCACGAAATAGTAAACAAATAGATTTAGGGGCACTTCAATTAAATTTGAGGCATTGTTTGAAAATTATGTAGTTTGTATACAAATAAATATCTTGGTTCTGCAAGTCTATGTGCTCCGTGGCATTACAGACTTGGAAGTTCTTCACGGTCTCAATACAGATCTATAGAAGTCCTTCCACATTTACGTCTTTCATAGTACACTCTTGTGAGTTGTAAGTAGTGACCTCCCACTCATCATAATTATGAAGAAGTGGGAGTGTCAGCAGGCATTAGTTGATAGACTGACAACTTGCACATACTGTAGTCGTTCAATGCTTATCCTTAAAAAAGTGAAAAACATTTTTTTTTCCTGCAAGTCAAAATATTTTTTAAAGCGAGAGTCTCTCTTTCAATTGGCAGTCTACGATTCTTTGAAAATGAAACTGAGTTTTGTGAAAACTGTAGTGCCATATGTTTCTTTGGCTTTGCAATAACTGTTTGCTTATAAATAATTTGCTATGTCGTGACCTTTTCTAAAGCATCAACTTCCAAATATTTTTTTCTGAGTAGCTTGATTTGGTGTATCTTTCTTGAGTTACATTACTTACTCCTGACCTCAATTTTGTTCTCTCTTTTTCCCCTTTCTGTAATCCTCTGATTTGCACAATTTAATTCAGTAACTGTATAGCATATTTTTTAATCAATTTTTGAATTTCACGAATCATAATCACTTTATTAAGTTGCCTTCCAACCCTTTTGTCAACATAGGCCCGAAGTGGTAAAGGCATTGTTTGAACTGAACTCATTTTCTCACGAATTATTTAAAGGCTTGTTTTAGTAACTTTATTATGTTCAAACTCAGCCATGGATGTCTAGAGCATACGATCCTTGTACTGAGAGCTATAGTGATGTGTACTTCAATCGTCCAGAAGTTCAAAAGGCATTCCATGCTAATGTAACTGGAATTTCTTATCCATGGAAAGCATGCAGGTAGGTTTTGAATCTGGAAACGGGGATATTTTTCTTAACTTTTTGCATCAGTTCTATGAACATTTTCTTTCACTTCTCAGTGACGTGGTTGGAAACTACTGGGTTGATTCCCCACTCTCTATGCTTCCTATTTATCAAGAACTCGTTGCTGCTGGTCTCAGAATATGGGTATTCAGGTGGGTTTCCTTTTCTCCTCCCCCTCTATATTCTCCCACATTCTCTGAATTTTCTATTATTACTAGGCATTTAGCAGAATTATTTTGGAAATTGATGATTTAGGAGTATTTTTTTCGTTTTGTTAATGTGGCAACAAGCAAGTAGTGTATGTTCTCTTGATTCAGTTGCTTACAAGTCACTAAAACTGAACTAGCTTGGAGAAGTACCTTTCAGAACTTGGTACTGTCTAAATACACCTCGAATTGTCTTGATTACACTTGAATCCGAAACTTTTTGTCAAACATCAACTCGATGAACTAGAATCATAGATGTAGCACACACTTTTATTGGTGGGTGGTCATTTCTTTTGCATAAATCTAAGAAGTTGGGATACAATAAACAAAGTTTGTTTTATTTTGCCTGCATTACTCGCATAAAAAAGAACCTATAAAATATCGTTCCAAAAAAATTACCTTTAGAATATTTTAGTGTATTAATTTTTTGTTGCACAAAAATGAGCCAGTAACCTTTGCTCTTGGCTACACTTGAATGTTCCTTTTCCATTATTCATCATGCAATAATGCTTTCGGTTTTGGCCATCACCAATTGTGGCATGCTGATAACTGATACTGGGTAAGCGCGATAGCTGTATCTCTCATCTGAAATGTTGGATTTTTGACAAATATTTTTGGTTCAGTGGGGACACTGATGCAGTGGTTCCAGTGACTGCAACACGTTACTCCATTAATGCCTTGAAGCTACCAACTTTAACCAACTGGTACCCTTGGTATGACAATGGCAAGGTCTGTGCTCAGAAATTAGACATCTTTTGTATCTGAAAAGCTGGATTCATAATTTTATAATTTTAACCTTGCCTTCAACTGTTTTATCATGTTATTGATTAATATTGCAACTTCTGATAATCTCTTACTGTGTTTGTTGCATAGGTTGGTGGATGGAGCCAAGTGTACAAAG
The DNA here is from genome assembly GCA_033030585.1 of Hippophae rhamnoides. Classification (NCBI taxonomy): domain Eukaryota; kingdom Viridiplantae; phylum Streptophyta; class Magnoliopsida; order Rosales; family Elaeagnaceae; genus Hippophae; species Hippophae rhamnoides. Next base: position 75,273,113 of record CM065427.1, read on the forward strand.
GTCTGACATTCGTTACAGTAACCGGAGCAGGACATGAAGTTCCCCTCCATCGCCCTCGCCATGCTTTTATTCTTTTCAAATCATTTTTGGAGAACAAGGCTATGCCAAGTTGAACCTCGTTCAGTCTTATTCACCTATTCTTGATGAATAAATTGCAAATATAAGATTGCAAGTCTGCCACAATTGTACAGGGGTACACAAAAGAAGAAGAATAATAAAATAAGACAATCATTCCTCTCGATTGTTCCTTCATTCTTGCTCCAAAGCGTCATTTTTATGGTTTTTAGTTTGCCATTCTTTCTGGAAACCAACTTCTCCAGGAGAAAGCTGGGGAAAATTAAATTATTATTATTTAAATAAATAAAGTAGAGGAGTTATGGGAATATCAGTTTTTATAGGTTCTTGTTCAGTGAATTTGGCAAACTTATGACAATTTTTTTCCTGTAATATCAATTCTTTATGAAATTTCTGGAGTTGGTTGCCTTTTTGTGAAAGACACATGTACATCAAGTAAAGCAGCACTTTCATTTGAAAAATTGTCATGTCTGTTATGTAATTTAGTACCGTAAATTTTAAGGTAGGTAAGTTTAGTCCACTATTTTTTTTTCTTAAGAAAAATCGTAAATTTAGTCATATAAGCTACTCAAGCAGAGTATATGTTCTTATTCCAGATAATATACTCTGCTCTTTCAATGAGTAAGACATCATTCTCAAAGAATCACTTCTTTGCCACATAAATGGGTAATCCTTTTTGTTTCACTGCCTTTATATTTATCCTGAAAATCAAAACACAAATTGACACACACGAACAAAAAAAAATAAGGAAAGCAGTGCAATATAAATAATGAGCATTAGTTACAAAAAAGTCAAAAACAAGTAGAAAATTATTAGTCTATATAATTGAAGTGTCAGAAACCTCGGTGGAAATCCTTGGCATTAAGAAACCATATAGTGTTCTAATGGAGCTGAAAAGAGAATCAAAACAAAGCATTAAACTTGAAGTTGATGGGAAGACAAATTGACAAGAGATCAAGTCATATGCATCAGAAAGCACCCAAGTGGGGTCCATAATCTCAAAGCAACTCACTCAAACCACATTTTACAATTTACCATAATGCCCTTTATTATTTGCTTGCCTTGGGCAATTCATACATGCACCAGTCATCCTTCTCTTTGGTTGTGTTTTCATGGGGCGTTCTTGGTAATGATAACAAGCTTATATTAAATTGGAATAACTACATATCTGGAATCTTCTTCAAAACTTTGCTTGTGATGTTAAGTAGTAAGTAGAGTTGAATATTTGCTCCCAAATAATCAGCAATCTTAGGGACTGTTTGTTGGTGATTTTGGAATCCTAGGAAAGCGATTCTAATTACAAAATATAAAAAATATGTTTTGCTAAAAGTACTTTCAGACTCATAAAACACATGTTGTGCTTAATAACAAAAGCACAAGTTATTTGTACAGTATTTTCTCATAAAGTTATATTTAATTAAAACCACTTTAGACAGAAGAATACATATGCATACTCTTGCTTAATTTTTTTAATTTAATTCATACAATCCATTTTGAATATATACTTACTAATTATATAGACTACTAAAAGGAATATTCAAATCCATATCTAAAATGATATCAAATACTATATTTACCAACGGAAGGATAGGGTGATGACTCTTCTTGCTTAACTATTTGCTTTGTGGATTACAATGGTTTGGAGGGTATTTTAGTCAAAGTGCGAGTCCAAGCAAAGTTTCCTTAGTGACAAAGAAGAGTGTTATCTTTTTAGTCCTTATCGACATGATAAATAAAGTTGATATTGAATACTCTAATATAAGAAAGCAAAGTAGAGCAAGCAAAAGGGCACACAAATTTTGAATTATTCTACAAAAAGATTTTAGTAGGAAGGAAAGAAAAAAAAAATACCGCCCATTTAAAGAGAAAGAAAGATGAAGACATATATATATATAAACACTAGCACAAGAATAATAAAGAGAAACAACCAAAGAGACTAGAACAGAGCAAAAAACAGAGTAGTGAAAGAAACTAAGAAAGAACATGATGTCTCGTTTCAGTAACACAGCAATAGGGTTCTTGAATCTCGTCACTCTATTAGCATCAATACCAATTATAGGAGGAGCTTTATGGATGGCAAAAAGCAGTACCATTTGTGAGAATTTTCTCCAAACACCACTTCTAGTGGTTGGTTTTATTGTGCTGCTTATTTCACTAGCTGGGTTTGTTGGGGCTTGTTTTAATGTAAGTTGGGTACTTTGGTTCTACTTAGTAGTGATGTTGTTCCTTATTGCTACTCTAGCAGCTCTTACCCTTTTTGGGTTCGTGGTAACGGGAAAAGGTGGTGGAGTTGAAGTGCCTGGTAGGGTTTATAAGGAGTATCATCTTCAGAACTATTCAACATGGTTGAGAAAGAGAATAAATCATCCTCATAATTGGAATTCTATTAGTAGTTGTATTACAGAGTCTAAAACTTGTGCTAAGCTTGCTCTTTGGACACCTCTTGATTATACGAAGAGAGACATGTCTCCTATTCAGGTAATTAATTACTCATCTTCTTTTCTTCATTGAGGTGCTTGGTATGATGCTTTATGATCACATATGATCTACATCGGTTTATCTTTGCCTGTAAAAGTCTTCTTGACTAAACACGAAGAGAAATTATTATAAGTGCTTTCAAACTCATAAATCACAATTAATGCTTTCTTAACATAATAACAAATAATGTGTTTCTTGTTCAAAAAGCTTTCTCTAAAATCACTTTTGGTTATAATAACTTTTAATAAAAATACAAATAAATATGTATTTATATATTAGCTAGATCATTTATTTTACTTTTAATTAGTAGTCTAGGTCTACCATCATAGATCTAAGTTGGATAGGTAATAAAAAGAGAATTAAATAACTCTTAAAAAATGTATTAGCTAAAGAAATTCAAAGGAAAAGTATTTTAGGAAGGAGGAATAATTTGTGCCTAGGAAAACACAAAAGTGTATTTTGAAGTCTGAAAACACCAGAAGAAGAAGTTGTGTTTGATTGATAAGCACTTTTTATTATCATAAATGATTTTATAATATCTCAAAAGCTAAGCTAACTTACTAGTCCTTACATGTCATAGAGGTCACTTTGGAATTTCTTCTACATACCACTCATACTTTATTTGCTTTTCTCTTATTCGGAAAAGCTTATCTTTAACCCACAATGTAATTTTAATTCCTTAACTTGCTTTAAAAAAATGTAAGTATAAGGAGGGAGTGACAGGATTTACTCATGTTATAACCGTATCATTTATTCCATTTAATTTTAAAAATTAATTTTTAATCTGCATCTTTCAGAAAATTAATAATTTGAAGATAAATAATATTATCACGATGATTTATCTATTAATTAATTAAAATGCGATAAAATACAAGTTAATAACAAAAATAAAAATAAAATTTAATATAAAATTATTTAAAAATAATCAAAGAATAATAATATTCTAAGATAAAATTATTTAAATATATATTATTTTTTTAAATAAAATATTAAAATAAAAATAGTGATAGTAATGTAAAATTTTAAAATAAATATTTTGTGAATTTTTTTATATTAAATGTTATTTTACATAGTTAAATGATAAAATTTTAATAACTTGATAAAAAAAATATTTTAATAAAAAATTATTAAAATAATATTATTTATTATTTTTTGAAAATCAATAACTAAAAAATTAGTCTTTTAAAATCTTAAACTTATATAAAACTTAATAACTAAAAAATTAGTCTTTTAAAATCTTAAACTTGTATAAAACTTAATACGAGTTACTTGACTAACACTTTTCTTCGTATACTATATAATTGCAGTCTGGTTGTTGCAAACCACCAACAGCGTGTGACTACAATATGGCACCAACAGTGGTTCAAGATCAAGATTGCTACAGATGGAACAATGCACCAGAATCGCTCTGCTACGAGTGTGACTCATGCAAAGCTGGAGTGCTTGAACATATTAGAAAAGATTGGCACAAGCTCTCTGTTCTCAACATTGTAATGGTTGTCTTGCTTATTACAATTTATTCAATTGGTTGCTGTGCTTTTAGAAACACTCGAAGAGCTGAAACGGACCACCCATATGGTGAAAACCGCATGAAAAAAGTCCGACCCAGACGGGATCATTACTGGTACGTTAATTAGTTATACAGGTAATAACAACGTTTATTAGACTTTTCAAGCTAAGATCATGTCTGTTTCTTTTTGACTCAAAGCTGAGAATTTGCTCTTTTGATTTTGCTTTTGCTACAGGGAGAGATGGTGGTATGGGAATAGAGACCAACTTTATTAGCCGAAGAAGATACTAGATACTTTATCTTTGATCTGTCAATAGTCTTGTGTCTTTGATTGTGTTTGGGTGTTTTAACGATGGGACAGCTCTTGTTGTGTTTTCAGTGTATGTGGCATTGTGCACATCAAAGCTTTCTTTTCTTTCTTATACAGAGTTTTTCTCTGTTTTTGTAAAAAAAGAAGAAGTTAAATTGCCAATTCAAAGATGGATCCACCACTGTCTTTTTTCTTCTCCTAAGCTTTTGAGACTCACTTTAGCCATATGCCTTAAAGATTTATTTTAAAGTTATAAATTTTAATTTATTGTTCTGTGTTCACAACTTCGACCATGATTGCACCCTGTTTTTGGCTAGAAATGTATATTCGTAAGATTTAAGATAATAATACCAAAGAGGAAAAATAAATAATAGTATAGTATCGACCATATACCATTATACTTACAATGATCTCATACCATAGCTACTGATAATGGGAATTAACATTTGATCATTCTAGCTGCATTCAAGAATAGTGACATGAACTAAATTTTATGTTTAAACCAAGTAGCTTATTACCACCAATAATCCTGATAAATTATGATTGATGTGAGATTATTAGCATCTCAAAGTAATTCACCCGGGAGAATAAATATACAAATATGGATATATATGTAAAAAATAAATTATTAGATTAAATAACAGTAAGGAGGGAAGAATAGCAGTAAACAAAATAATTATTACTTTTTAGTTATTATTTGAAAAAAAGATGTTAATATGTATATGGTTTTAGTAAAAATATATTTAAATTGTTGTGTTTTTTTTAAGATTTAAAAACTTAAAATATAAAATTCGTCGCAATTTTATTTTATATATGTAATTTATTTATAATTTTATAAATATTAATACAAAGTTAATAAAATATCTCCACCAATTTTTATTTAAAAAAAAAACAAAAGTAGCGTAATTTTAAAGAGGTTTTATTAAATTTTTTTATCGGTACAATTTATATTGGAATAATTTGGAGGATGATAATTAAACACTTTAATAAACAAAAAATTACTTGATCGTACTCCTACCAAAATAAATAATTAGTTAAAAATACCACATTAAAAGAGATGCAGGCCTTGGTTAAAAATATAGAGACTGAGGCCCAGTACTCCGATCAAAAAACCCAGCCCAAGTCCAATCTATTCGGTTCCAGTGAGTCACTTACCCTAATTTCACTCTCCCTCTACGGCTCTCCCACACCAACGCCAACTGTCAAGAATCCTCCATTAGTGCAGTTCGCTAAGCTCCATGGCCGCCTCTCACTAAGCTTAGCGTTCGTCGCTCCCCTTCAGTCCATCTCCCTATTCTGTAATATGTAAGCTACCCCTCGTAGACTCAGTTTTTGTTTATTAAATATACGTTATTAGCTAGTGGAGCTCGAAATGATTTATTATTGGTTAGGTTTCATGATTCTTAGTTTCTTACAAAGAAAATAAAACTTCTTTCAGTTCCATTTTGATTAAAGTTACATTTCGGTCATCAGCTTGAGTGTTTTCGGTTTTCTGCTTGGTTGGCTTTTACTAATAGATTATGCGTGTCACTTGTCTCTGTCATGTCTTGAATTTTTGATTCAATGACTTCAGTTTTATACTTTATGTTTATTTTTCGGCCTTGTATGATGTGATATTATCTTCATTTAAAAAAAAAAAACAAGATTCTCTATGTACCTTTCGATCATTCAAAACTATTATTATGAACTTCTCAAAACATTTCAATTTTTTTCTTCTTCTGAATTTTTCGAATGCTTGAAACAATACTTCATGAATCTTTGAAAACTTGCTATTTCTCACACTAATCTTCCTTTTACAAAAAATTAATTTCCAAAAACATGGCATGCAAAGGTCAAGAAGTAATTAATAGTCATGATTAATTTAAAATTACTTACTAATGCTATAATTCTTATTTATCACAAAGTAGCTTTATTATAGTATTTTCATCATCATAATGGGATCGGTACTTTTTATTATTTTATATTGTAGTATTTTTTTTTTGTATTTAGATTAAATAAGCTTATTTTTAATGAATTTTTAATAACAATTAATACTCTAGTTAAAAAAAAAGGGTTAATACTAAATTAGAAATTAATCAGGCCTAGCGCCTCACACACTATTAACTCTTAAGCAACCCCTCGCGCCCTACTAATACTTAAAATTAAGGTTGCTTAACATGTTACAATCAGTAATTATGGCTCATCTTTACTTTGACTTGATAATTTCGTGTGCAAGCTTGTTAAGGTGAAATCGGCTAGTGGACCTCTTTTAGAAAGCACACATTGACCTTCTTTCAATCTTGTAGAATCCAATTGTCTCTTTTTGTACAATTGTCTCTTTCAGGCAAATGCCCTGTAGTTGTGCCATTGTTAAGACATAGTGCTGTTCCTGCTGTTTATTGTGCCATATCTGGACTATAGTTTTTAGTACTAAAATGAGATGTTTCCATTTAATTTACTTGTAATTTGAATTGAGCAGAGTTGTTCATGCTCAAGATCTGCAAATGATGATTTTTTTTCCATGATATTTACAGATGACTCGTCTATTGTGATTTCTACCAAAGCTGAGAATTAGTCATATATGCAGGCTCAACAGATCTTGTGTTTCTAATTGGCCACCTTCTTCCATATCACTTAAATTTTGCTGGAGACAATGCTGGTTGTGAAAGTGCTACCAAACCATTCCTCACCTCTCTCTTTCCCTTCAAAACTCCCCAAATCTACTAGCTTCACCTTTTCGCTACATAAATCTCTCAGGCAGAGATCATCTCCCACTTCTCTGTCAATTACTAACTCAGCCCAACATGACACACCCACCCCAGGTCAGCTCCGAGTTGATATCCTCTCCGAATCACTTCCCTTCATCCAAAAGTTCAGGGGCAAGACAGTAGTGGTCAAGTATGGAGGTGCAGCTATGAAATCCGAGTCTCTACAGGCCTCTGTTGTCAACGACCTGGTCTTGCTTTCCTGTGTGGGCCTCAGGCCTGTCTTGGTCCACGGTGGAGGGCCTGAGATCAACACTTGGCTCAAGCGGCTCAACATTGAGGTTAGCTTCCATGATGGTCTCCGAGTCACCGACGCCAAAACAATGGAGATAGTTTCCATGGTATTGGCTGGGAAAGTGAATAAGAATTTGGTGTCTTTGATAGACCAAGCAGGGGTCAGGGCTGTGGGATTATGTGGCTCGGACGGCCGTCTGTTGACGGCTCGGCCAGCACCTAATGCTGCTAAATTGGGATTTGTTGGTGAGGTGGCTCGGGTTGACCCTACGATTCTGTGGTCAATTGTGAATGATGGGCACATTCCAGTGATTGCGTCTGTTGCAGCAGATGAGTCAGGGCAGCAATACAATATCAATGCGGATACAGTGGCTGGTGAGTTGGCTGCAGCATTAAGTGCCGAGAAGTTGATTTTGCTGACAGATGTGGCTGGCATTTTGGAGGACCGTGAGGATCCAAATAGTTTGGTAAAGGAGATCGATATAAAGGGGGTGAAGAAGATGATGCAGGAGGGGAAGGTAGGAGGGGGGATGATTCCAAAAGTGAATTGTTGTGTAAGATCGCTTTCACAAGGTGTTAGAACTACTAGTATCATTGATGGCCGAGTACCACACTCTCTATTGCTCGAAATTATGACTGATGAAGGGGCTGGGACTATGATTACTGGGTAGTATTTTTGGGAAGAAATGAGAGAGAAAAAAAGAAGCAAGTTTGAGGCTGCTCTAAATTAAACACATCCCTTGGGGATTGGTTGTTTATGTAATATGATTATATTATCTAATAAATTGAGCTCCTGCATCATTTCTCGGTGACTATTTCAGCATGCAATAAAAATATTTCAGATAATGAAGCCAGTAACCTATATAAAAGAGAGTTTGAATGCCTAGATTTACTTTGATCATATAGTCCAGATTTCATGAGTTTAGTTTTTGGCGGGTAATTAGAGATTCTAGTACAGACCGTGACCGTGATGTTTGATTTCTAGAAATAGGAAAAATAATGAAAATGATTTTTTGTTGACGGGATTAGTAATAGTAACGAGAATGATTAAAGGTAATTGTTATTTTGAAATATAATGTAAGTTACTTCAATAGTATTAGAAATTGAATATGTTAGAATCTTATATTTGTTTTAGAATCTTATATTTGTTTTACATATTTATATAATTATTTATTATTTTATTATTTTATTTCATTTATAAATAAAAAAAATTATTTTTAGATTTTGTTTCATTTATAATATTATAAATTTTATTTTATACAGAGTTTAAATAAATATAGTAATAGTAATATCATTTTCATTTTCATTGAATTTTTATTATTATTCTTATTTATATTATGTCAAACATGATTTTAATTATGTTTTGTTGAAAGTAATATAAACAATAATGCTAATGATTTAATGTATCTGTATTTGATTTAATTGTTAATCTAAAATTGAATTTACTGCGTTTGAATAACAGTAGAAATGTTCATTCTTTCTGTACCCTTTAAGAATACGTTGAAATATTCTATTTTTTTAGATATTTTTATAATTATTTATTATTTATCTTATTTAAAAATAAAAAAACTCTTATTTTTTAATTTTATTTTATTTATAATTCTATTTTAATATTTATAATTATTTTAATTTTATTATCAAAATAAATATAATAATAATAATATTACTCCTATTATCGTTTCCATTCTCTTTTTTATTTTTTGAATTAAATATGATCTTAATCTTAGAATGAAGAGAGACACAAAAAAAAAATGATATTATTTATAAAAAAAAGGAAGGAAATGAATGTATAGCTTTTCAAAATTTATGATCAAATACTAATAATTATTAGAAGAATTTTAGAAACAATTCTATTAAAAAATTAAGTTATTAGAAGAAAAATTAAATATATATATATATATATATATATATATATATATATCTTTTCTAAGAATATTAACTCTATGTACCAATTAAATTAAATATTTTAATTAAATAATTAAGATTATTGTCCTTAAATATATAACATTTATAATAATATATCAATTCAACCAAAAAGTTTATACCGTATAAAAATAACCAACTATAATTTATATATTTATGAATTATGAGAGCCGAAATCATAAGATTTCCTTCCTCTAATCAAGTTTACTCTAAAGTCAATTACGTCATTCCTTATTATCTTTTTTCTTTTCTTGCATTGGCACATCTGTTTTCTTTTTTGATACTGCAGATCTGTGATGAAATTATATCGCAAATTAATTTATCTAATTTATGAGAAGGAAGATAATAGAAAGGAGTAACAAATGTATAATAATAACTTGTTTTATTTTTTAATTATCAACTTAACCTAGACGGATAATATTTGTGCCCCATAAGTTAGTGTAATATGGATTAAAATGGGTGAAATGCAACGTTATTATTAATGACTCATACGGTGAAACGTTTTTGCTGATAATGTACACAATTTGATAAATGCAGTCTCCTCTTTCTTATGTTCTTATAGTCTCTGACGAGCCAATGGAGTGGCTCATATCATAACTAGTTAAGTTTTAATTTAATTTAATTTTTTTTTTTAATTTTAGGGTGTGACTTTCCCTTAAAAACCTACAAGTTTATAGTTTTCAAATAAGTGGTAACTTTCTTTTAGAGTCTGGTAGGTCAATTAAGACTAAGAAGTTGTCTAAATATCTTCTTTATCTGCTGCTGCCTTCCTCCCATCGTTTTCGGCTTTCAGAGTTGTCAACTATCTGCAGGCATATTGTCAACTAGGGAAATTGACACAATCAGGCATCTTAAACACTGATAAGGTAAGAAATGGATTGGATGGGACTGATGAGTCGTCAAAGTCATCTTTAATTCCTTGACTCATCTACCTTTAAAAATCTACGTGGCTAGCCTTGCTGAAAAATATTGTTTTACACGTATAATATTTATTTTTCCTTCCCAATTTGTAATCAATACACTACAAAAATATAGTCTTTAATAATAACAATTGCCTCTTCTATCCAGACTAGATTCTCGCCTACATGGATTTTTTTTTTAATAATTAATTTTTTTAATTAATGTTATTATAACTATACCCGTTTTAAATCATAAATTCGATATATATTAATATTCATTTGAAATTTTTTTTAAAAAAAAACTAACCTTTTTCCTCGAAGTATATAGATATTAGTTATTGAGAATCAGTCTTACCTTGGCCACACGCCGTCATACCTTAGCCATACGTCGTCTTACCTTGGCCACTCACATCCTAGAACTTTCCTCCCATAAGCAGTAACACATAATTTTGGCTATTTATAATGGAAACTACTATATAAACACAACACATGCCTAGTTATAGTAAGAAACTATAAAATTCTGAGCAAGATGTTCTGCAACTATTTTTGAAGATTCTTTGATTCAATAAACAATATAGAAGAGAAACTCTGATGGCTAAAGCTAGTAACGAGCGTTCCTTAGAAGAAACATCAACATGGGCTGTTGCTGTAGTCTGCTTTGTGTTGGTTTTTATATCAATCCTTATTGAACATGCCATTCATCTTATTGGAAAAGTAAGGCCCATCTGCTTAAAAGTGATTGTGTTTTTACTTGTGCTTCTGGTAAAAGTGGTTGACAAAATTCCTGTTAGATTATAGATATATTATGTGCTTCCTACAAGAAACACAAAAATTTGCCTTTTCCTTTCTAGGCCTTTAAAGCAGTTCCGTTCCGACAAATAAAATTCTGCTTGGTTCAAATTAAGGACCTTTTACTGGGTCTCGAAAGCATAAGCAAACATACCACAGTTCTCAAATAACCAGATTTAATAGTTGGAGTTTTGATTTTCCTGGTTTAATAAGTTCAAGCAAAATTTGTTTCAAGGGATCATCACTAACATATTGTTGAAAAATTAGCGTGGAAACGTCAGGCTAAGGCCTAAAGGCCTTTCTAAATAAAACAAGCTCTCTTAAAGTTGTATTCTTTCTTTCATATTTTCATTACAATTCTATAGCTATATATAAGGAGATTTATTCCTTGAATTACTATTTGAATTAAACATTCCTTGATTTCTATCAATTAAGGAATCCTTTGCTTTACTCCTCAATTAAGGATTCTCAATTAAGCGATTCTCAATTAATCCTTAAATTAAGGATGATAACTCCTTGATTTACTCCTTAATTTATTCCTTAAATTACTCCTTAATTTTATCTCCAATACTCTCGTTTGGATCCATAAGGTTTATGAATCTGCTCGCAGTAATCGTTAAATCGATGTAGAAGGCAGAAATGTAAAACTAACAAAAAATGCTGATTACGATAGCAAAAAAAATATTATTGTTGTCGATACGTGACTTTTCCTTTTACCACAATACTTCCTCCACATCGCGGTAGAGAGCTTACGGTAGATTTAATCCATCATCGCCAAGCTTATTTTTAATGTGGGGCCTTTCCTTTTACTATAATACTCCTCCACATCGGTAGGTAGGTTGCAGAGAGATTTAATCCATCATCGCCAAGAAACGGTTTCAATGCGACCTTTCCTTTTACCACAATACTCCTCCTCCACATCAAATCGGTAGGTATAGGAGAGATTGTAATCCATCATCGCCAAGAACTTGGTTTCAATGTGACCTTTCCTTTTACCATAATACTCCTCCTCCATATCGTCGGTAGAAGTATAGGAGAGATTTAATCCATCATCGCCAAGAAATGGTTTGAAAAAACAAAAAGAATAAGAAATCGCTCGATAGAGTGTCAAACGCACTTTGAGCAAAAATAACAATTTTTTTAAGAAGATCGACTTTCGATACCAGTTGAAAATTAGTGTTGGAAACGTCAGGCCAAAGGCCACGCTGCCTAACCAAACGAAACAATTCTACCAAAGTTGTATTCTTTTTTTCATATTTTTATTACAATTCTATAGCTATATATAAGGAGATTTACTCCTTGAATTACTATTTGAATTAAACATTCCTTGATTTACTCCTTGAATTAAGGAATCCTTGTTTTACTCCTTGAATTAAGGATTCTTTGAATTAATCCTTAAATTAAGGATGATAACTCCTTGATTTACTCCTTAATTTATTCATTAAATCAAGAACCCTAATTTAAGGAGTAAATCAAGGAGTTATCATCCTTTATTGGAGATATCATCCTTTATTGGATCTCCAATAAAGGATGATAACTCCTTGATTTACTCCTTAATTTATTCCTTAAATTAAGGTTCTTGATTTACTCCTTAAATTAAGTAGTTAGCACTCCTTAATTTACTCCTTAAATTACTCGTTAAATTACTCCTTAATTTTATCTCCAATACATATACATACAGGAGGTTTCTCCCTTAAAAATGCATGCATCTATTTACTTTCCAGCTTAATAAACACATTTATTTTATGAGTTTCACCTGAGAATAATTGATGCTCTCCTTTTCGATCAGTGGTTAACAAATAAACACAAGAGCGCTCTTTATGAAGCACTTGAAAAGATTAAAGCAGGTAATCTCATATCTCTCGGATGATGTCTAATGAGATTTTCTTTTTGATTAGCTATTCTGTTAAAACTCTAACCATTATCTCATATATATTTTTTTGGTTTATCTTTGAAGAGCTTATGCTGTTGGGATTTATATCCCTTCTTCTGACAGTGGTACAAGAACATATTTCTGATATTTGTATACCAAAGGGAATTGCAGCCACTTGGCAGCCCTGTGATAAGAAGCCAAAAAGTGTTTCAGAGAAAGATTTTGAAGAACTTAATGGTCGTATGCTTCTTGAGTTTTCAGATTTTACTCCTCGAAGGAGTTTGGCCGCAAAAGGATATGACAAATGCACAGAGAAGGCAAGGAAAAAAAGATTGAACTTCTAACCTTTTCATTTCTAATGGTTGTGTTTATAAGTAGAAAATCTTTAAATTCTTAGCTTTTTGAGCAAAATAGAAAAATATATCTATTGGGTTTGAGAACACTTAACTAATAAGTGGATTGGTTTGTTTGAATACATTGTAGGGAAAAGTTGCCTTTGTGTCAGCATATGGGATTCACCAGCTTCACGTGTTCATCTTTGTACTAGCTGGTTTTCATGTGCTCTATTGTACCACCACCTTGGCTTTAGGAAGAACTAAAGTAATTACCTAGCAGCATATGCATAACCCACAACTCTTTTTTCTCTGCTTTCTCTTTCTCTATCTTACCTTCATTTTGTTTTGGATTGAAGATGAGAAAATGGAAGTCTTGGGAGAAGGAGACAGAGACAATTGACTATATGTACCAAAATGGTATGTACTTCACTACTTAAGAGTTGACTGGGAAAATCGACATGATAAATTTTTCCAATTTATAACTGTTTTTCTTTGAATAATAATATGTAGCAAACTCACTATTCTCTTTTATATTTTAACAAATATTATTTTATAATCCAAAGGTTGATATTCAGACTAAAAACATTTATGCAAGTTTCCTACAATCAAAATTTGTTTACGAGTAATTGAGTTAGATTGTATAAGATATGTTAACTTGTATTCTTTCGGTTTAAATTTTGAAATAATTGGTAACCAACATAAACAGTTTTTTTTACTAGAAATAGTAACATGGAGTTATGTGACATCGTTATCTTGATTTAGACTTTTGATTGCCTGCTATGCACTATGCAAGAAAATTATAGACATGAAGTGTTGTAAAAGTACGTGAAAATAATGTACGAATAATGTTGCCGATATATTAAAATATAATGTTTGGTTTGAGTTGTAGATTAGGTCGTTTTCTTTAAAACGTTTTGTATCTCTGTTCAAATTTGTACAAGTAAACACAGTCTCGTTGTCCTTAGGATAAAACAACCCATAATCTTTTTTTTATCTCGGAGCTTCATTGCACTGATGAAGTCTAAAATGCTACACATCCAAAATAATTATGTTACTTGAAAAACTGAATTTTTTTTTTGAATTTTCTTTTCTTTGGTTTTGATATGAAGAACCATAGTGAGTTGTTAAGTTGTCTCACAAAAAATAAGAGCTATTTTCCTTTATTTATAGTTGAAAAGAGATGTGTAAAGTTCACACAATTATGAAAATAAGTATCACTTTTCTGAGTGGATACATAACGGTCACGTCTATTGGGTGGATAAATAATGGACATATTTTAGTGGATAAATAACGCTCATGATTGTTGGAAATAATAGTTTTAATAATGATTTTTTTTTCAAAAAATAAAGTGCCACCTCACCTTACACACATACACTTAGGCTCAGCTCGGCACAACACGACCATTTAGTTGGACGGATGGTGGTGGTGGTGGCACACGCATGTGTGTGAAATCATAATTGCATACATTCTCTCCCCTTCCACAAAAGTGGGTACCCCTTGAGACCCAATCCTAATTGCAAATCCTTCTCTAGTTAAACCTCCCTAAGAGATGTAAATTAGCAATGTGGGATAAAATTTTAAGAAAGTAAAATTTAGTACTTATTCTCATTATCTGTTTTTTATTGAAATTCATTTTCAAAAATCCCCCACTTGAATTTTATATAAAAATATTTTTCATCGAATAACCGATCAATTAAAAGTATAAGATTGTGCATGAATAAAAGTTGTCTATCGATTAGAACCTTTGCATAGTTTTAATGCTTTAGAATATACTAGAGTAACTCATAGTTTTGAACTTTATCTCTAACAACATTACATACACAACATTTCCAAGGTGTAGTTCAAAAAACCTGTGCTTTACGGTCATGCACGTATATCCTAGTATATTTAATGATCTAGTAAATTTTTCCTAAAATTTTCATAAGAAGCAGCCACACTTTCACATTCACATAGGTGAGTCTATCAAGAGTACTCCTATAGCTATATACTCTACTCCACATAGAGTATATAACTCATTAAGAGTTAATAATTAACTCATCTGTCGCTTCAGGACTTTATGCTTATAACAATATAGAATGAGACTTCATAATGGCATGATTCATCTTATGTCACTTTATGATTTGTTATTACCCATTGAACTTATTTCTTAGGATCTCCAATCTATAAATTGGGTTACCATCATGAGTAACTTTTTCATTCTAAGGGCATTAGTCCCATTCCTTTCGAGGTTTTGAAAACCTTATATCTTGTTAATCCTTTCGTCAAAGGATCAACCAAATTTTCATAAGCACGTACATAATCCACTCTTACAACTCCTATAGAGAGAAATTCTCTAATAGTATTGTGCTTACGACATATTTGTCATCTCTTGCCGTTGTAATAATGGTTCTAAATTTTTGCAATATCTACGGTACTATCGTAGTGGATCAAGACAACTGGTATCAGTTTTAGCTAATAGACTTTTTAACAAACTTGCTTCTTCACTAGCAGTAGTTAGTGCTATCATTTTAGACTCTATCATATATTGAGCCAATATTGTCTGTTTCTTAGACTTTCAAGAAACAACTCCACCAACAATGCTAAATATATAGCTACTAGTTGCTTTGGAGTCTTCTAATAGAGTGTTCCAATCAACATTGTTTTATCCTTCTAGAATACTGGAAAACTTCTTATAATGTAATCTAAGGTTCATAGTTCTCTTAAGATATCTCATAACCCTTTCAATAGCATTCCAATGCTATATACTAGGTCTATTAGTAAACCTACATAGTATTCCCACAACATAAGCTATCTCTGATCTAGTGTAGTCAATAACTTAACGTAAACTACCAATGATGCTCACATACTCAGTTTGTCTAACACCATATACAATGTTCTTGAATAACTTTACACTAGGATCATAAGGAGTACATACAGGTTTGTAACTAAGGTAATTATATTTCTTTAAGATCTTCTCAATGTAATGAGATTGATATAGAGAAAATCCCTTTTTAGACCTAGTAATGTTTATACTAAGGATTACACTCGCTTCTCTAAGATCTTTCATGTCAAAGTTAGCATATTATTCATAATATGAATATTTGACCCAACAATAAGAATGTCATCCATATATAAACATATAATAGTGCAAATTTCATTTTTTGATTTATAATAAATGCATTTTTCATTTTCATTCATTTTGAATCCATGTGAGATAACTAGATTATCAAATTTTTCATGTTCTTGCTTAGGTTATTGTTTTAGATAATAAAGAGATTTATCTGGTTTACAAACTTTATTTTCTTACCCTGAGATAATAAATCTCTCAGGTTGGTCCATATAAATCTCTTCTTCTAAGTTACCCTATAAGAAGACAGTTTTAACATCAATTTGATGCATTACTAAATCATGGATAGCAACAAGAGAGAAAATCACACGTATAAAAGTTATTCGTGTGACTAGTGAAAAAGTATTAAAGAAATCTACAATTTCTCTTTGCTTATACCATTTGACTATAAGACGAGCTTTGTACTTTTCAATAGTATCATTGAGTTTTAATTTCTTCTTTAGTATCCATTTACATCCTAGGGTTTTGCAACCAGTAGGTAAGTCAACCAAATGCCAAGTTCTATTATATTCAAGAGAGACCATTTCATCATTTATGGCTTTTTCCCATAAGTTGGCATCTAAAAAGGATAAGGCTTCTTGAAGAGTTTAGGGATCTTCCTCTAAGGTATAAGCATAAAATTCAGACCCAAAATCCTTAGAGGTACGAGCTTGTTTACTTCTCCTAATTTCTGTGTCTATGTCCTCGTTTTGTTGACTAGTTCTAGTTATGAGTAAACTACTAGAAGACGAGCCCCCACTATTCTTCAATTTAAAAAGAAACACATGTTCATAGAAATCAACATGATTTGATTCTATAACTACATGATCATTTAAGTCATATAATTTATAAGCTTTACTATTCATATCATATACTATGAACACACATTTATATGCTTTAATATAAAGTTTATTTCTCTTAGGATAAGAGATCCTAACATAGACTAAACAAACTCAATTAATAAAATTTTACTAGTAGATTTAGGTAATCTATATAGCACATAGAAAACAATTAATAAAATTTCTCCCCACTAATGGGAAGCAGCACTAGTTTAATAAAATTGCAATAACTGATGCAGTAAAAGTTTTATTTTTTCTTTCAACTTTGTCATTCATTTTAGGAGAATCAGGTGTAGTTTCTTCATGTACGATTCCATGAGTTTTATGAAAAATATTGAAAATATTGGAATCATATTCAGTGTCTCTATCACTTCGAAATCTTTTTATGTATGAGGTAATTTATCTATAATAACAACAACTTGAAAGTATTCATCTAAAGCTAATTTATCTATAATAACAACAACTTGAAAGTATTCATCTAAAGCTATACTTTCAACAGTTATTTCATGTATTGTAGTTCATGTGATTGAGTTTTCAAATATATGTCATCAATTATTTGGTACTTCATGTATCTATTGACAACATATTTCTTTGTTCCAACTTACTCATTGTCATACTTCTTTTGAAGTATATCTCAAATTTCCTTATATTGGCCCTTGTAGAACAATTGTAGCTATATGCAGCTTTAGGAGAGTCAAATTCCGAATCCAATTGAAACATTAATTACTGTTAAATTTGGCCTCGTACACTTTAAACATGCACAACACTATCCACTCGATAGCTCTTTTGGGACACACTATATTGTTCTTGACCAGACAGATCACTAAATTGATTATCCTCTTGAAAATTAGAGTCGTACTGATCCATAAGATCCAAATACTCATCATCTTGTTCTCCACCATTAATCTAATTATTCTCATTCTTTAATGGATTTGTCAACAACCACGAATCAACCTCTTCCTCATCAATGATCTGTTGTTCATTTCTTTCTTATTGGGTCAGTCGTCTGAGGGCCATATGGGCAGTCGGGTATATGTTCCCATGGAACCCGGTGGTGCCAAATCGGCTTTGCTAATGAAAGTCGATGGAGCTTTCTCATAGGACTCGTAGGACTCGCAGAACCACACATACTCATGGCATAAAGCGAGTTGAATGGACACGTGGATTCGAGTATCACAGCTGATACATAAGAAGGCTGAGTCAACTCGATAATAGATTGTGAAAGTAGAAGAACGACACGTATGTTATAGTAGCGACCGTTGGATTGTTCATCACCAGACCACCATCAATGGTGGAACACGAGGTCTTTAAAACTCAGGTTAAACGACTTGAGGTGGCATGAAAAAACTTCCAGAGTTCAAAGTTGTAACTCGGTGACTTAGACTCATCGGCTTGTGAGAAAACGAATGAAGTAGAGCTTTTCAAGTCAAAATAGCTAGAGATGGGTTTGTCTGATCGAAATTGGTTTCAATGTAAAATCCTGATTTGTCTCGAGAATCAAATTGATCAAACTTCTTATCGAGGGTTTTGGGTTCTTCTTCACCGTCGTCTTCATTTCCATTATCTTCTCAATCTTCTTCGCTTTCATCCTCGTCATCAGATATTTGTGCATCATTGTATGTTAAGGTGCCATCATTTTGATCCTCCTCTACTTTTTCGTCCTTGAAAACTTGAATAATGCTGTTTGGTTTCTCTGGAGCTACAAAATTAACATACCTGAGAGAAGAAACATGATTTTCAATTTATGGTAAAGTTCTCCACGTACAAACTCCAAAGAGAATGCTTCTGCTTTTGAGGAAGAAATTGGATGCCGGCTTTAACATAGAAGACACAACGAAGAAATTTAGTCTTTGTTTACAAAATTTGTGAACCTTTGAATTTACTCAGTTACATGAGGTATTGGAAAAGAAACACCTTGTGGCGGTGCTACTCAGAAAGCGATGATGTTGGTTGTAGCTGATACTTTAGATTATTCATTCTCGGGAGCATCGTTTTCCCATATATGAATGTTTTGTTCATTCACGGTGGTGGGTGTCGAAGAATACTCATTTCACCTAAAGGTTTTGAGAAATCTTTACTTAGCTCAGTAATTAGCATTTTAGTAGACATGATAGCTATAAAATGTCTTAAAATTGTTCTTGTTGGAAAAAATGGATGGTTTTAAAGAGATAAATATTTCACACACCCAGGATAATTTCCCAAATCAAAATAGAATAAAAATGACACCAAGATTTTTGCGTGGAAAAACCTTTCAAAATGAAAGTAACAACCACGGGACCCGTAGGCCACTTAAACTTCCACTATAATAAGATGGGATTACAGCCACGCGGTGGATCTGCTTTACAAAATACAACAAATATGTATCTTGATTTGTGGATAAAACTTCCTAAATTGGCTTTCTCTTAATTTCTCTCTCAAAGTTTCTCATAAACTCTCTCTACCGCTCTCTTTTTGTTTTCTAGCTTGATCTGTTGAGATTGAAACTAAGGCTTTATATAGCCAAAAACTTCATCCTACTCTCCGGATTACACGGAGAGATTTTTGACTTTTTTTCTTTTCTTTCTTTTCTTCCTTTTCTTTCGGCGCAGAGACTTTCCTTTCTTCTTCCTCCTTTTTTTTTTTCTTTGTGGATGGCCCAGCATTAGTTGGACAACAAATCTCCTCCACTTTATGTGGGGCCAATGACTCTTCCATACACTGTGATCTTTCTACGAGATAACAAGTTTTTCTCTACAGTCGCGGTGCTTTGTCATCATATCTGCCTCGTTATCATTGGTATGAACCTTTTCAACTTTCGGTAGTTTATGTTCCAACGCATCACGAATCGATGATACCTTACGTCAATGTGTTTGGACCTTGAGTGGAAGGTTGGAGTTCTTCTTAAGATGAATTACCTTTCACGACTATCGCAATAAAGAACATAATTTTTCTTGGTTACGATGCAATTCTTGTAGGAACTTTTTCATCCACGGGATCTCGCTTACAACCTTCAGTGATTGCAATGTACTACTGCTTACGTGGTACTTAAGCGATACACTTTTATAATCGTGATTTCCATGAAATAGCTCCCTCCGAAATGTTATTAGGTACCCGGATATGAGATTTCCTCGTATCTATGTCGCCCGACAATATCTGAATACGTATATCCTTCTAATACCAGGTTTATTATTACCAAAGCGTAAGCGATAGTGGAGGTTCCTACCGAGATACGGTATCCATTTGTGACCTTGATGTTCCTTTCCGAGGATTTGATAGGAATCGGCTCACAGCGCCCAATAACGTGTGCGATGTACGGTCTGATACGTACCGCCAGCGTACATTAGGCGCAGTGACTCGATCGTCATGAGCCGCATGCTCGTCTCGATTTATCCTCACCGACTTGAGGGACATTGACTCACGTTAAGTTTGAAGTGGCTTGCAAGTGGACAACTACCAGTTTAGCTTTGCTACGTGTTGAATCTTTCAAGAACTTTTCAACATACCATTTTTGGGAAAGCCGGATCTTTTGCTTTTGCATGTTACGGTGTCACGTCGCAAGAATCTGTTTGGCGGGTCCTAAGTCGCCTTCATTGCAAAGGACTTGCTCGACTCCTTCTTTAACTTGTTAATCTTGTCAATATTTTGACCCACAATTAACATATCATCAACATAAAGCAAAAGAATAATAAAATCACCATCGAGAGAATTTCTTGATGAAGACGCGATGATCGGTAGTCATTCTGTTGTATTCATTTTCTCCCGTGAATGAGTCGAACTTTTTGTACCTTGCCTTGGTGCTTGTTTCGGACCATTACAAGCTTTTCTTTAGTCTGCGTACCAACGTTTCTTTGCTTTTGACTTGGAAACCTTGAGCTGCTCCATATAGATTTCTTCGTCAAGATCGCCATGTAAGAATGCGGTCTTTACATCGAGTTGTTCAACTTACAGATTAAGACTAGCTGCTCAAAACCAAGAACTCGGATTGAAGACATTTTTAACCACTGGTGAGAATATTTCATCGAAGTCGACGCCTTTCTTCGCACTCGAATCCTTTCCTGACCAATCTTACTTTATAAGCGTGGTTGCGAAATTTCTTCACTTTTGATTACGTACACCCATTTGTTCTTGAGAGCTTTTCTTCCACTGTGGTAGTTTCGTGGTCAAATGTGTGGTTCTCGTACGATTTCATTTCTTCTGCGTGGCTTTAAGCACTTTCGGTCTTATGTTGATCGGTGATAGCTTTTGTCATAAGTCTGCAGTTCTCCCCGCCGGTGAGAATCACGTACTCGTTAGGAGAATATATACGACTAGGTTGTCGTACTCGGGTAGATCTCGCTGCGTACTTCGGTTGGACTTGTTCGGAGACTTGCAGTTACGGTTAGAGCGCGGTGGGTGGATTGACATCATCGATGTCCCGGGTGTGACTCCCACGTCGTCGGGATTTATTGGTGGAGAGGCCGGGTCCAGGATGCTTGGAATTTCATCTCACCGTTTTGTGGTTTCTCGGTTCTCGAAGTCCTCGATTGGTGTTTGGTCTTGAAATATCATGTCTGCCTTACGACAATCCTTTTGTTAATAGGATCCACGAAGTACGTAGCCAAAATTCTTCGTGGGCGTATCTATAAAGATACATTGTTTAACTTTTCCATCCAACTTGGACCGCTGCGTCTCTTGGGATGTGAGCAAATGCTCTGTAGAATACTTTCAAGTGTTTGTAAGAAAGCGTGTCTCCCGAGTCCAAACTCTTTCCTGGAAGTGCGTCGTAGTTCGGTGGAAGCCCGATGGAGAAAGGTTGATTAAATGTTGTTGTCCGCATTGCCTCCCGAAAAGGTGTTTGGCGGTTTTGCATTTGAGAGCGTACATCGACTCTTTCCACGGATGGTTACCTGTTCATTCTGCTACGACCGTTGTGTTGAGGTGTCTTTAGTGCGATTTTTCCAACTTTGATGCCAAAACCTTACGCGATTACTCTTCCGAATGGTCCACGATACTCGCGTTATCTGCGTGTACACTGCAACCCAGGGCGTCTGCCGATTTCTCTCTCCCACTTTTACATGGAGCGCAGCAGAAAACTTCATGCGATCTTTAGTTTTCAAAGCAAAGTCCATACTTTTCTTGAATGGTCATCAATAAAGGTCACAAAATAGTGAGCACCTCACAATGACTTACAACTCGTTGTACGGACATCATGTGTATTAAATCTAGAATATTTTCCTTTCTAGATGGTGTGGGAACTACGAAATGCAACTACATGTTGTTTTCCCATGTCTGATCAACCTGAAGTTTGCGATGGTGTACCTTTCATTCTGTGCAAGACCTCATTTTTGGAAATAATTCTGAGACCTTTTTCACTCGTGAGCGTAGAGTCGACTTATGCCATAGCTCGGTAGAAACTTCTTTCCTTGTGGCATTTACTTCTCCTCTACACGGTTTGACTTCCGTGATGTAGAGTGATGTATCTTTCTTGCCTTTAGCTATTACCGGATTGCCTTTGGTGAGCTTCACTTTCCTCCACCAAAATAATTATTGTATCCGTCATCGAGCATACGGTAGAGATTAAATTGAGGCGGATATCGGGAACATGCCTCGCGTCTTTCGAGTAATGCGCATCAATTAGTCTCACAGATAAATATTTCCAATGCGACAATTTTTTGATGCATTATCATTTCCATCCTCGCATGTCCCGAAATCACCGAGTGTAGGTTGAGAAGAATTCCGTCGTGAGGTGACATGATGAGGAAGCGCTGAGTCGACTACCCAGTAGTGTCTTGGCGTACAAGATTGACATAATCGGCATCTCGAACGATGACAACTTAACCCGATGGCAGGTTGTGGTGTCGTTTGTTAGGGTTTCGCTTCCCCGATTTTTGGATTGTTCCACCTTTAACATACACATTCTCGAATGAAGTGTCCAGGCTTACATGATGATGACAACCGTGTCGCACTGATCTGAACTTAAATTGTCACCTTTTCGTCGAGACTCTTGGTTTAACATGCAGTCTTTTACCATATCCGTGGTAAGCTTACCGTCGGAGGCGGGTTAGCTTCGCCGGCATTCGAAGTATCCCGACTTTTGGTAGAGAACTCCACATCAATGACGCTTGTGGCTGGTATTACTACGGTCGTCTTAATAGAGTTGAGTTGATCTCTGATACCTTGAAACTCACTCGTATGTTACGTACGTCGCGTCAGTTGCTTTATTACGTGCGGTTGTCCCTTGCGTACATTTCTCCAACTTTTGCCAAAACATGCGTCGTGTTCATTACCAAAATTTTAAAAAATGCTTTTGTCGATCCGTTGTCTGATTTGAAAGCGACACTTTCGATTCGAGCGGCCCGTTCAATGTCTGCATCGGTTACTTAACTCCTTCGGCATTATAATTGGCTTCCGTAGATCTTTAATGTATAAAAAGATCCTCAGTCTTCGACTTCCAATTTCATAATTAAATGCGGTTAATTTTATCATATTACACCGTGCTTTCCTCCATTTGAATCGTCGATCCCGGGTTTAATAGAACTTGATACTTTTACGACAATGAATAGTACGTGAATAGTATCCGTGAATAGTACCCGTGAATAGTACAATACGGTATATATGAATAATCTTTGTATATGTGTCTGATCTCTTACTTAAAAATAACTTGGCTCGATACCACTTTGTTGGAAAAAAATGGATGGTTTTAAAGAGATAAATATTTCACACACCCAGGATAATTTCCCAGAATCAAAATAAGAATAAAAATGACACCAAGATTTTTGCGTGGAAAAACCTTTCAAAATGAAAGTAACAAACAGGGACCCGTGAAGCCAACTTAAACTTCCCTTATAATAAGATGGGATTACACACTTGAGGTGGATCTCTTACAAAAATACAACAAATATGTATCTTGATTTGTGGATAAAACTTCCTTGAAATTAGCTCTCTTAATTTCTCTCTCAAAGTTTCTCAGTAACTCTCTCTCACTCTCTTTTTGTTTTCTCTGCTTCTGATCTATTTGAGATTGAAGCTAAGGCTTTATATAGCCAAAAACTTCATCCTTCTCTCCGTATTACACGGAGAGATTTTTGACTTTTTTTTTTTCTTCTTTTCTTCTTTTCTTCCTTTTCTTCCTTTTCTTTCGGCGCCAGAGACTTTCCTTTCTTCTTCCCTCCTTTTTTTTTCTTTGTGGATGGCCCACATTAGTTGGACCAACATTTCTAATAAGTATGTGAAAAAAATGTACGAACAATGTTATGGATATATTGAAATATAATACTTAAGTTGAGTCGTAAATTAAATCGCTCTTTTTAAAACGTTTCGCGAATCTGGCCAAATTTGTGTAAGTAAATACAACATCGTCGTCCACAGGATAAAACAACTCATAATCTTTTTTCCTGTCTCGGAGCTTCACTGCACTGATAATGTCCAGAATGCTACACCTTTAAAATATTTATGTTGCTCGAAAAAATGAAAAAAAATTTCTTTTCTTTTCTTT
The DNA here is from genome assembly GCA_033030585.1 of Hippophae rhamnoides. Taxonomy (NCBI): domain Eukaryota; kingdom Viridiplantae; phylum Streptophyta; class Magnoliopsida; order Rosales; family Elaeagnaceae; genus Hippophae; species Hippophae rhamnoides. Next base: position 75,297,660 of record CM065427.1, read on the forward strand.
GGTTTTTCTATTAAGAATCGTAGTGAGTTGTTAAGTTGTCTCACAAAAAATGAGAGCTATTACCCTCTATTTATAGTTGAAAAAAGATATTTAAAGTTCACATAATTATGAAAATAATAGTTACATTTCTAAGTGGATATATATAACGGTCATAAAATAATGGTTTGGGTGGATAAATAATGTTCATGTCTGTTGAAAAGAATAGTTTTAATAATGAAAATTTTTCCAAAAAATAAAGTGTTATCTCACCTCTCATACACACGTATTCAAGCTCAACATAACTGATCAATCAAACAAACGAAGGGGGTGGAGGTATGCGTGTGTGTGGAATCACAATTTTCAAGGTCATCTTTCCTTCCGTAAAAGTGAGTGTCTTTTGAGGCCTAATCCCAATTATAAATTCTTCTCTAGTTAAACATCTCATAAGAGATATATATTAGTAATGCGAGACATAATTTTAAGAGAATAAATTCATCATTTGTTTTTTTATTGAAATTCATTTTCAATACGAAGCTATTTATAGATTACATTAAGTTTATCTATGTTGCAGATCCAAAAAGGTTTAGGTTTTTAAGAGATACGTCATTTGGTCAGAGACATTTGAACTTTTGGAGCAAGTCATCAATTTCACTTTGGATTGTACGTGGTAACATGGAATATGTTAGCCTTTCTTCACATTAAGTTATTATTTTGATTTTTCATTCACTTTATATATTAAGCATCAATCAATCATTGTAGAACTTTTGTTTGTATATGTGGATAAGAGGAATGCATAGACAATAACACTGTAAATACAACAAATGTTTCATGTCTGGGACATGATTAAAATACTTGAACAGTCTACCTGCTAGGGCTTGCATTTCATGCTATCAAAATTTGAAGGGTCTCTTGCCTTATAAACTTACCTTCTCTTTCTTATTAGGTGTGCTTTTTCAGACAATTCTTTGGCTCAGTCACGAAGGTTGATTACCTGGTGCTAAGGCGTGGATTTATCATGGTGTGTGTGTGTGTGTAAAATAATAACAGAAAAATCAATTTGATCTATGGATTTTCAGATTTGGAATTTAAACCTGATTTTTATTATTTCAGGCACATTTGCCACCAGAAAGTGAAACAAGATTTAATTTTCAGAAATACATTAAAAGATCACTTGAAGAAGACTTCAAAGTTGTAGTTGGGATTAGGTTGGTGATCATAATAATAAGCAAATAAATTCGTTAGTTTCTATGACTAATATTCTTTTATAGTTTTGACGCTTTCTTTCTTGATACATTACAGTCCAATCATATGGTTCTTTGCAGTCTTGTTTTTACTATTAAACATAAACGGTAAGTTAGATATTGATTACTTGTGCAAAAGCACTGTTAATTGACCTTTTCATTTCCAACTTGCCATGAGTTAACTAATCAAGATTAGATCACTAACTAATTTTTATTTCAGGAATTCACTCTTATTTATGGATTCCCTTTATCCCTTTAATTGTAAGCATTGTAAAAGAATATAACATTTCAAAGATTTAGAAATGTTAATTTTGATATTCAAATGTTTTTCAAAAGGAGACTAATTATAAACATTTTGTAGATAATCCTTTCGGTAGGAGCTAAACTACAAGTAATCATAACAAAGATGGGACTAAGGATTCAAGAGAGAGGATGTGTGGTAAAAGGTGTACCATTGGTTCAACCAGGCGATGATCTCTTCTGGTTTGGACGTCCTCGTTTCATGCTCTTTCTCATTCAATTTATTCTCTTTCAGGTGTTTCTATACATATTAAAAAAAAAAAACTGTTTTTTTTTTAATATTTCAATTCATTAAAGTTGACAGTGTTCTCACTTTGTCACAGTTTTGTACTCGTTTTAACTACTTATGTCACTTTTTTTTTTCTATTCTGCAGAATGCATTTCAATTAGCCTTTTTTGCTTGGAGTACCGTAAGTATTTCTACTTCAATATGTTAAACTGTATTGGTTTGAAAGCTTAATCTTCGTAACTAATTACATATTACATATGCTTAGTATTGAGTTCTAATTATTTATCTTTTTGATTTTTTTTTTCCCAATTCTAGTATGAGTTTGGCTTTAAATCTTGCTTTCACAAGCGCAATATAGATATTATCATCAGACTTTCAATGGGGTAAGATCGAAGAGACTTACTCATTCATATATTATACCAATATTTATCATCTTTACATGAACTTTATTTAAATATCCAATAAATTCAAGACTTAACTGATCCAAACCAATACTTAAATTGGAAATATCTTCAGGGTCATCATTCAATTTTTTTGCAGTTATGTGACTTTTCCCCTCTATGCTCTAGTCACACAGGTCAGAAAATACATATTCTCTTCGTGTTTTACTTATGCTTCTTTTTAGATTACATTTGAATGCAACTAGTTAAGTGAAATCATAAAACGCATAAATGGTAAGAGAAAATAGTTAATTTTGATTATTTCATGCCATAAATAGGGTAGGCCCATCAAGAATTGAAATTATGTAAAAGCGTTTCTATTATACCTTACAAGAAATCACATTTGAATCGAAAATGAAAAAAAAAATATCGCTAACATTTCATACTTTCTACCATAAACATAATATTATGTTCTTCCCGAAAATACTCTCTCCTAATATCACTTTAATAAAACCACTTTTAACATAAGCACAGACAGACCCTTCATATGCTATCAATTTCTTATGGTTTTTGGTTTCATCTCACAGATGGGATCGACCATGAGAGCTACTATTTTCGGCGATGGAGTGGCTAATGCACTAAAAAATTGGCAAAGATCAGCAAAGAAGAATAGAAAGCACAACACAAAGTCAGAAACAGATGCACCATTCTCAAGCAGGCCTGCAACTCCAACGCATGGCATGTCACCAGTTCATCTCTTGCAAAACCATAACAGCAGAGTTAATAGCTTCTACACCTCTCCAAGATCATCTAATTTTGAAAACGATCATTTTGAAGCCAAAGGGTTGCCTATAATGTATCCACAAAATGATGGGGCCAGTGAGATTCATAGACATGACAGTAATATCAACCAACAAGTAAGGTCATTCCAAGAACCAAACTCAATGTCACAAACTGCAATTCCTAGTACCCAACATGAAATTGAGATGGGCCCATCTGTCTTTTCTTTTGACAAGTAAATTAATTGGATTTGGAACTTGGAATATTGCTGTGTAGGCAATATTATTGCTGGCTAGCTTTCTTTTTTGGAGTACATTCACATGCTTGAAGAATACTTTAGGAGCAAGCTTTCTATCAGAGGGCAATACTGTTGTTTCAGTCGTTATTGGGCATCATCAAATAGTATTATTATTTATCTACATTTTAATTTTCTTTAAACTATATAATGTGGATATTGAAGAAAAAGGAGAGAGAAAGGGAGAAAAGGAGAAATGGGAAAATGTCCATATGAATTAGAATTAGAATTTAGTGATTTAATTAGTAAAAATTGAGAAAAGACAAACCTTAACAATGATAAAGAAAAATCTAGAGTCAAAATATAACACCCAACATTTTAAAAAAGATATTAACAATATCAATCCTAAATAACTAAATTACAAATTATTAATGAATAACTTATCTTTGAATAAAAAATATATTTAATTATAATTAAAAATATGTATCTCATTCGATTATATTTATTCAAATTTTGATATCATTTAATAAAAATATTTATTTAAATAATTTATATTATATTTAAAATAGTATATATATATATATATATATATATATTTGTGTATTTATTTCTTATAATAAATATAAATTTTATTTATAATAAGTTATTATTATCTATTAAGGGTGAATAAATAATCTAATAAATTTGTTTAAATTAATAAATTCGATCCGATTTATTGGATTCAAATTGAATTAGATTGATAAATTTTATAATTTGTTCATATTCAGATCATATTCGAATTAACAGATTTTATAATCTGTTGTATCCAATTCGAAATGATTTACTATTAAATTATAAATAAATACATATTTTATTTTATATTATGTTATATTTAAATATTATGTATACTATAATTATATTATATTATTATTTTAACTTAAAAAATAAATATAAATATTTATATTGATATTAATTTAATAACTATACATACATATTTTTTATTTTTTTTAATTGTAATTGTAATTAATAATATTTATTATAAAAATATAAATTTAAAATTAAAATTTGTGTATGTCGTGTTTTATATATATAAATAAATTTTAATATCAATATTTTATTATCTGATTTAAAAAAATCTAATCTATTTAAATTTATATTAATTCAGATTGATTATATCATCGAATCATATTTAGACTAAAAATCTTATATTTTTAATATGTTTTTCACCCTTTATATATAACATGTTAAAAAAGTTATAATATAATAAATTTGAAAGATATGTTACCCTTCTTAAATGGAAAAGAGGAGGGAGAGAAATATTATTCTGTCTTTTCTTCAATTTTTTAGATATATTTGTATTAATAGATACTAAATATTATAAAGTTTTTATGAAAAAATCACAAAAGAATAAATTAAATATTTTGGTTAAAAAATTGAGAATTAAATTTTTTATCAAAGAATTATCAAAACAATAAAATTTACTTGTAAAATTTAAACTTTAAATATTTTACTCTTATAATAAAAACTTAAAAATAAAATATGTGAGGATATTACATGTTAAATATAATACAAATTTTATAAAAAAAAATTATAAAATTTTACAATTTTTTTATATTTTTAATGAAGTCACGTTTACCTCATCACCACATCATCAAAGTCAGAAATCAGAAATTCTTTTGTTTCCCTGTTTTAGATAACAAGAATCCTCAACTTTTGTCCAAGAAAATAAGCTAAACTAAATAGATTAATTCCCATCTCTCTTTTTTTTTAAATTACTCATTAATATACTTTGTTCCCTTTAATTTATTCACATAACTTAGTTCGAATTTTTTTTAAAAAATTACATATTTAGTATAAATTTGAACAAAGATATCGAATACTTCAATAAATAAATTTTAACCCATTTATCCATGCTTTCGTAATAATAATCTTTAAATAGATCAAAACTATATTAAAAAAAATCAAAATCTATCGTATAAAAGCTCTAACAGCTATAACTAGGTAGATAATTTCATATTCTATTTATCATGTAATAAATAATATAATAAAATGAGTATAATCATATCTACGTAACTATATTCAATAAAAAAAATATTATTTTAATTATGATTATAATGAATAGAAATATTCTATTTAAAAAAAACCTTCAAAATTCTAAAAAAAAATATTTGGAACTCTTTCGAAAAAAATTAAATTTTAAGTGTATATTTTTTATAAAATATTAAATATCTTGATTATATAATTTTTGTATAATTGAAAATTTATTGGACACTTTATTTCATCTTTATAAAATTTTAATTCTAAAATTATGTATCTTGAATTTTTCTTTAATCTTAAATTAAAAACATATATTTTTATTTTAAAATATAATAAAAATAAATTAAATATAATAATAAAATTATTTAAAATGTATATATATATATATAATAAATTAAATATTATTTTAATACAATTTAATCAAATATAATTATATTTAAATTATATATCATGTAACAAATATATTATAAATACTGATAAATCATTATAATGAAATCTCAAATTATTCTCTCCCAAATAAGTAGAATTTTGTTATTCAATTGCCCCCGTTTAATTATTTTTCAGTAGAATAGATTATTTTTTAAAAATAATTATATTATTTATAAATTAATAATTAATACTCAAGTTTTAAATATTTTTCATATTTAAGTGAGATATGAAAAATAAAGTAGTACAAAAAATTCAAAATATATATTTTTAAATTTTATCTAAAAATAAGTTTTTTTTTCCTTTTCGAACATAAAAATAAGTTATTAATACTTTAAGATTATTATTATTTTCATATTAAAAAAAAGCTACTATTTAAACATTATCAACATTTATCACGAAGAGAAAAGCATTATCTTACATCATCCGAGTTCAATCACTCACCATCAAACCTCAAATCAAATCGTGGGTGCATTATCGACGACATCGTCTTTCACTAATTAACACATCATTACAACTCCAAAAATAAAATAAAATAAAGAACGCTCTACCGCCATTCCAACGAATTGCTTTTGACTGATTAAATCTCTGCTGTTGATTATCGTTCCATCGGATTGTGATTAACATGGAGGTCCGTCCTAATCCGACGGCTGATAACTCGTCGGATACGCCACATCATCTTCATCGTCGTACATCCACCGCTGCGGGGAAGCAACCCGCTGCTTCTCCAAATGCAGTCGACACTACCTCAGTTTCTCAGAGGTGAGCTCGTCATTTCCTTTTCTTTTTGTCTTGTTTGGTTCCTGAGAACACTCGGGATAAGTAAGGGGATAAGTAAGTGAAGATAGTGTTAATACAACTCCAGTCGAGTGTATACCTTCCTTGATAGACTTGATGACAGACTCGACAAAACTCGAAGTGATGTGTTTCAAATCAAATCATTCCATAAGGTGTAACAAGCCTATGGATTCGTCCGTCGGAAAGAGGTCAGGCAGACTGTGATGATCACAGGTGTAAATACGACACCGAGGCTTAGGTTATGGGCAAAGGGGTCGAGGACACCATAATCACGATGCCACCAAACAGAACCTCTTTGGGTAGCAAGAAATCCTCGGGAAATCCACCATCTCTTGACATGAAATGTGGCCGTTGCGAAACTCCAAACACACCCGTGAAAACCGCTTCAAACTCATGGGTATCACGAGAATGATGGAACGATCTTCGACCGGAAGAAAAGGACACCACCGACGGCATTTGTGGTACCAATAATCTTCACTATCCCTTACTTCCTGCGCCGAATCTTCCCAAAGATCCGGGTATTTCAAGTAAAGATTTCACGTCTACTACCGTGGTGATAAAGAGGATTGGATTCCGGGCTGCAGGTTACGAGATCGCACGACATTTGATCAAACGATCTCTCCAATACAACCCGCCCAAGACGAGCCGTGTTACCCAATGAATGGGGTCACTTATCCACATGACGGGGCTGAACAGTGACATATTTCCTCATTATCATTATCTAATACTTTGTGCACTATCTGCAGCCAAACCGACTAATGTACGTAAGTCGGGTCACTTCGGCACCTTAATCATAGTATTGATGTATTCTACTTTTGCCTTCTACAGGATATTCTCACCAAGAGATCATTGGGCGTGGTACTAGGAGAGGAGGGCTATATTATGTGGTGGATGACCTCGGTTCGGGAAGAGCTAATCACATGCAACATCTTGTTGGTAACAAGGAACGACAGATTTGGCTATGTCATCGTAGATTTGGGCATCCATCATTCGGGTATTTAAGACACCTCTCCCTAGTTTATTTTCAAATATCACACATTCAGATTTCAAATGTGATACTTGTATCCTAGCAAAAAGTCATAGCAGCGTCTTATCCTACGTGAGCATGAATAAAAGTAATGACTTTTTGCTTTGGTACATTCTCGATGTTTGGGACCTTCCCAAGTTATTGTCCATTCGGGTCATCGTTGGTTTGTTATTTTTTGTTGATTATTGTACACGAATGACATGGCTTTTACCAAACATAAAGATGAAGTATTTGCTACATTTCAATTGCTTCACACCATGATTCGGACCCAATTTTCCGAAAAATTAAGATCTTAGTCTCGATAATGGAGGGGAGTATGTTAATCAATAATTCCGGGACATACTTGGACAACCATGGTATTCTCCATGAAACCTCGTATTCACAAACCCCACAACAGAATGGGACTGGCGGAGAGGAAGAATAGGCATATTTTAGAAACGGTGCACTTACTAATCGGTGCACGTATGCTAATAAATGCGGGTGATCTTGTTACTACGGTGTGTATCTACCGAATCGAATGCCCACAAAGACCTTACAATTTCGTACTCCATTAAAGGTATTATCTCGATCATCTTCCACTTACCTCTTTATTTTGATGCTTTCCGCCCGAATTTTTGGATGTGTTGCTTTGTCCACCTCCATAAAAATCAACGAACTAAGTTGGATCCACGTGTCGTTCGATGTGTATTCTTGGGATATGGTGTACAAAAAAAGGGTACCGATGTTATGATCCAATTACTAAAAGAAACTATACTACCATGGATGTCACTTTCCTTGAATCGAATGTTTTCCCATCACTCCAGATCCAATTACACGCTCTTCGGAGGAGAGTTATGGTGAAGAATGAAATTGGCTTGATGTTGAAATATTAGACACTAGTCCAACATACTCCTGATCGTGCCAATAATATGGAGGAGCCCGTATCTAGACCCGAGCTTGAACTTCCAAGAATTTGAAGTAATAATTGAATCTCCAAGATGAAGTGGTTGATGTACCCTCCATTCTCTAAGTATCCAATGATCCTCCCTGCTGAGAACACTTCGAGGTAAGCTATCCTATCACACCTTTACAAACTAATGCTATAGATACACCCGTTGGTTATGTTTACCTTTCAGACACAATCGAGGTAAACCTCAAAATCGATACTCTCGTAGAAGAGAAGAACGACAACCCAAGTATCCAATAGCAAATTATGTATCTACTCAAAGATTATCGTAATCCCATCGGAAGCATCTGCACAGATACTCTCATCGTTTCAAATTCCGAGTAGCATTGAAGAAGCCTTATTTGATCCAAAATGCTCAAGCTATAAAGAGGAATTTGAGGCATTCTGAAGAATAACACGTGGGTGTTAAGCGAGTTACCTCAAGGGAGGAAGATGGTAGGATGCAAAGTGGATTTTCTCCATTAAGTATAAAGCGAGATGGGTTAGTTGATCGTTACGAGGCGAGGCTTGTAGCGAAAGGATATACACGAAACATGGGATAGATTATCAAGAAACCTTTTCACCGTGGCTAAACTAAAAACTGTGAGAGTTTTGTTATCTCTTGTAGCAAATTTAGATTGGCCGTATGCAGACCAACTTGACATGAAGAATGCCTTCCTTCATTGGTGACCTTGAAGAAGAGATTTCACGTGGATATCCCACCAGGATATCTTTGTTACATCGAAGCAGCTGCGTGTAGATTACAACGAGCATTGTATGGACTAAAACAATCACCTCGAGCGTGGTTTTGGTAGGTTGAGTTCGAATGAAGAAATATGGGTTCCAACAAAGCAACTCTAATCATACTCTTTTCCTAAAACATCGACAGGGAAGATAATGAAATATAGTCTATGTGACGACATGATCATTACGGGGATGATAAAGAAGAAATCTCTAGCTTCAAGAACAACTCACAACGAGTTTGAAATGAAGAAACTTGGGAGAACTCAAATACTTCTTAGGTATTGAGGTAACAAGATCAAAAGCAAGGCATATGTCTTTCCCAAAGGAAATATACCTGGACCTACTTAGCGTAGACGGGACTACTGGGATTGTAAACACACGTCGATATTCCAATGGTTCAAAATCATAAACTCTGAGAATACGTGGACCAAGTACCAGCGGATAAACGAGAGATATCAACGGTTAGTAGAGTGGCTTCATATTTATCTCATACTCGACTTGATATTGCGTATGTTGTGAGTGTGGAGTCGGTTACGACCTTGCCCAGTGAAGACCATATGGATGCGGTCGTACCGAATACTTCGTTGCCTTAAAATCCTCCCACGGGAAAGGACTTATGTTTTCAAAGAATGGTCAATTGGAAGTCCTTGATATACGTATCGGGCAGGGGAATATGAAGGATAGGAAATCTCACGGGTACTTTACTTTCGTGAGGGCAATCTTGTTACACTGGTAGCGAAGCAAAATGTAGTTGCCTTTATCCAAAGGTCTTTTTGAATTTCGAGGAATGGTCAAGGGAATATGTGAGCTCCTTTGGTTGAAAAACCTTCTAACCGAGATTGGTGTTGCTCACAACTCAAATGAACTTATTTTGTGATAAGCACAAATTGCCATCGCTATCGGCTTTCTACAATCCAGTTCAACATGATCGCACGAAGCACGTTGAAGTGGATCAACTTCATCAAACGTAATCTTGAAGAAAAGATTATTAAGCTTCCATTTGTTAAATCGGAGATCAATTGGGCGATATACTCATGAAAATGCGTGTGCAAGGAACTTACAACTCACTCGACAAGTTGGGCATAAGAGACATATATGCACCAACTCGGGAGAGATGTTGGTGTGTGTTGTGGCGGACACCAATAACTCAAATGGAGTAAAACATGGAGCATACAATAATGGTAGTGGATCCATAAAACATGGATATGCAGGAATTATGGTTATTGTTTAATTTTCGTTTTCTTTGTATACATATATCTCAACTATTGTACAGAAACAAGATAGAAATAATAATGAAATATACTGATAATTATTAGAGAAATACAATATTTTGACATGGGTTTTACTTTGAATTCTGCTTGATGCAGGCTACAGAAGGAATTGATGGCTCTAATGGTATATCCTCTGTCTTTTGTATCTGTTTTGTTTTGGTTGAAATCCCAATTGGTTCATCATTTCTTTTAGTTATATTGCCCAAAGACTTTAACTTGATACGTTTCTTGAAATGGGTGTTTTCTAGTTGGGGCAAATTGATTTGGCGACCATAAGCTGAAACATCAATGAGAAACTAGAAAGAGACAGTGGAGGGACTTTTCTTTTCTTTTTTGGCTACTTTCCTAGTTCTTGATAATTAGATGCTAATTTGGAATATAGTGCATTTCTATCTGTTATCATATCAAATTATTATTTTGTATTTAAATTTTATCTAAAAAATATCCCATAATTATAATTATTATCTTTTATATTATTTAATTATTTATTAAATGATTATTTAAGATAATATTTAGAAGATATTTTAAGAACAAATATCTCATAAATTATTAAGTTGTTAGTATTTAAGCAATGTTGATTATCAATAAAAATAAAGAGAATGAAATATTGATTGGGAGGCTTTAGTCCCTCAAAGATAAAAAACTTGGGAGGCTATGATTTCCTCTAAGAACCATAAATATATCAAATTTATTTTTTGTCGTTATAATAAAAGATAAAAAATGAGCTTGTATCACTATCGAATAGACAATTAGACCTGAGAACTGATTTTATTTGTTCCTTACCTGTTGTTGCCATGGGACTTCTTAGAAGGTTTTCCAGTTTGTTATCACCATAGGGTAGAATGTGCAGTGTATCAATGGGTTCATTTACAAGATCAGAAAGAACAATTAGGTTGCTCTTTGGGGTTGTCATGTCTAGAGTTAATTTTGGTCGTTTGGTGTGCAAAAGCTTTCGAGCTATAATGGAATTGGGGGTTAGATGTACTCATGTGACAAATTTCATATTTGATGTTCATTTACGTTGAATGGATTTAAAGGTGGGCCCTTAAGAGTACAGAGAGACATGAATATGATAACAGAACAATAGTAAGAAGTCATACTGATCAACCTTAGTGAGAAATAGAACGCCATAGGAACTTCACAGATAAATAACCAAGACATCATGTCGACCTTCTTTTGTATTAATTTTATATAACTGGTATTGAATTTAATTCAATATGACTATGCTTCTATATATAAGTGGAGGAGATCTGGGGGTATCGGCATTTCCTGAAGGTGAGAACATCTTTACATGGATTGGCACGATAGAGGGAGGAAAAGGAACTATGTACGAGGGTTTATCTTACAAGATTTCTCTGCGCTTTCCCCTGGATTATCCGTTCAAGCCACCACAAGTCAAGTTTGAGACAGTGTGCTTTCATCCAAATGTTGACCAATTTGGCAACATCTGTCTTGATATCTTGCAGGTAAGTTACACAAACTTTTTGATGCTAAGCTAAGCATGAAATTGGATAAATAGGCATCCGACTGCATAGGCCAGGATGCTTGTTCTAACCTCAATGTCATTAAATCTGAAAAAAGTTCCAAAATTTAATGAGGTGGAGATTTTATACTAGTTGAAATTGAAGAAGAAGATTTTATACTAGTTGAAATTGTTGCTGAAGTGGCAGTTTTGATACCAAGAGCATACCGACAAAAGAAGAGATATTTCTGTGTTGGACGTAACAAATTGTTCATTTGTCATGTTAATAGTTTTCATAAGCTGAGGTTATGTTTTGCCTATTTCTGCAGGACAAATGGTCTTCTGCGTATGATTGTAGAACTATTCTTCTATCCATTCAAAGCCTTCTTGGAGGTGTGTTCGTTCTTTCCTACTTGGGTTATCATTTTAATTCTATTCATGCTTGGTCTTATATTTTATAATTCAAATTCAGAGCCCAATCCAGATAGTCCTCTCAACAGTTACGCTGCAGCACTGTTGAATAACAAAGAAGGTCTCATACTTCACTTCTATCTGCCAGCCATTGGTGTTTTAATTTACCATCTAACCGTTACAACAGATTTTTGGCATTCGTTATAATGTTTGAAGAATTTATGATTGATTACAAGTGTGTCAATTGTTGTGTGGTTTTGCAACACACAGAAATCGTGTAAGTATACACGGTCACAAGTAATAAAGTTTTGTAAGTAAAGTATCGTTCCCACGGAGATTTGTTACTATAATTTGTTGAGTACTAAAATTATATCTCTCTGATTTTATCAAAAACAATCGTTCATTTAACAAAAAGGTAATAAAAGAAAACAATAGAACTCTAGGATTACAATTTTTCGCCAAACTAATCCACTCCAATCATATTATTTTCTTTGGATTTATATTTTTTAGTACATTTAATTTGTCAACCGAAAACTTCTTTTTTATTCATACATCTCTTCCGAGCTCCGTACAAACACACATCGTTAAATTAATTCATTATCTCTATGTGAAAATTAAATTCGCAAGATTCATTAAGTTCTAAGTTATAAAATGGCCACACATACAATGATTGGGGTATATTCCTATCCTTCGTAAATACGTATCATTACATTTACGAGCTTGATATCTGAAAATGCCTTTCTCAAGTTTATTTTTATACGCCACAAATCGTTTTAATAAAATTAAGTAAATAATCAAAAAGCATTAAGCACAAAATAGAATGAACAAATCAGCGTTTTATAAATCTTTCAAAAAATAGTTAAAATCAAAGCTTCATAAATTTAGATCAAATCTGTGACCCTGAAAAATTAAATTCTTACGTTAATTAAAAATTAAAATTACAACATATGCATAAAAATTAGAAGAAACAAAGAAGAAAAATTAAAACATCAAGTAACGAAAATATTTGTACTTGAGGAATACAAATAGCCAAAAAATGACCTGCGTGTTACGATCAAGCAAAACACCACAAAAATTCTAAACTAAAAAAAAAATTTAACTCTATCATAATATCACCTATTTATAGCCAAAAAAATACATCTAAAATATTACTTTTTTATTTTATTTTTTTATAAAAAACGCGTAATAATTTGTATCGAAAAACAAAAATCACGCGTATTGATTTTCGTATCGACAAATATTAATTAATTCCGTGTGAGGCAAGGCCGTGCATTTTTAATTCTTTATGCATGCCACGTGTCGGCGTACGTTCGGTCGAAACAAATAGTAGGACACGTGGCGCATCGTTCGTTGAAAGAAACGGGCGCGTGTTGAAGCGGAAGCACGGGATTGGGGACGCAGAAAGTGAGACAACCGATTTGGAGCGAGGACTTGATCTGTGCATTCACATTTATTGTAAATAGCCACGTGTTGAAACACGTGATTTGCTTAAATATTAGTGGGACCACGTGGCGATTCTTATTCTGTAAAAGCGAGGATGCCTGTGGCAGCTAACCCGCGTCGCACACGATTGTTACACGAACGGTTCGGTCTTGCGGCGAACGGTTCCACGCGCTTCCAATCGGGCCGTTGAGATCCAATCGGCGGTCGATGCTGCGTCGAGGGAAATCACAGAATGGCCAATGTGGGTCCCACTCGACGGCCGGCATAAGGCTCCGGCGGTGGGCCATTTACACGCCAGGAAAGTCGTATGACGAAGACTGTACTCCACTCTCCTTGGTCGGACTTGATGAACACACGCGAATACGGTAGTTGATTCTTTGATCGGATGGTCCACGTTGGGCGAGTGTGATCTTACGCGTGGACTTCATCTCTCCTGCGCGAAAATTAAACTTCCATTAATTGTATTTTGACCCACAAATTTAATCCAAATTACATTTTGCACTTTCTTAAATTACAGTTAAGCCCTTTGCTAATTTTAAATTAAATTTTTAAATTTTTAATAATTATAACTAAGCCCAAATTTAATTTAAATTATATTTTCAATTTTTATAAATTGTAATTAAGAAACTATATTATCATAAATTATATTTATGGACAGAAATATGAAACTAAGTACATTTTCGATACAAATTATTTAATTTTATTAAAAATGTATTTTTAGCACATAAAAGGAAAATATTAATTTATTTAACAAAAATTAACTAAATATTAAAAGAACATAACAATTATCATTACTAAAATTGATGAAAATAACTATATAAAATACAGTTATCATCAATGCTTTGCTTTCATTTCTCCTCTAAGATTACATAAAGATGGTCCACAAACAATACTATGCTGGAGAAGTAATTGAGAGCTAATTTCTAAGATTCTAAGTTTACAAGCGAGGAAGGAAAGTGCTTGTTCGATGTCAATTGATATGTATAGTCTTAAAGGGATAAAAGTTTGCAGTTTTCAAGTATAGTTTCTTATTCAACCACCATTTGAACTCGAGGAAACCGACCTATTTTCTTTGTCAATGCATTAATATTGCGACAAAAATATTTTAAGAGATTTCAAATAACTAACTGATAACTGTATTTTATATAGTTATTTTCTTCTATTTTATCAATTATAATTGCTATGTTCTTTATATTTTTTGTTAATTTTAGTTAAATAAATTAATATTCACCTTTTATAGGTTATGGAATACATTTTTTAGAAAATTAAATAATTTGTATCGAAAATGTACTTTAGTGCAAGTTTTTGTCCAAAAATATAATTTCAAATAAATGAGTGCTTAATTGCAATTTTTAAAAGTCAAAAATACAATTAAAATTAAAATTGGGCTTGATTGTAATTTAAGAAAGATTAAAATCTAATTTGAAATATATTTGTGGGTGAAAATGTAATTAATAAAAAATTGAATTTTCTGCGCAGGAGAAGAATGCCACTCGCATCATTCAACGCGTCCAACACATACCGTTCGATCAACAAATCAACGGTCCTGATGTAGCGAGTGCATTCCAGACGAAGTAGAAGCACATTCCAGTATTTCTCGCACGGCTCGGCGTGTCCGTGGGGCCCACCTACCGCGCAGGCCGGCGTGTAGAGTGGGACCCACATGTCGGCTGCGTAGAAATTCTCCCGAGGCGCATCGCTATCCGTTGGATCAGATGAACGGTCCAGATTGAAGCGCGTGGAATCAAGCTGTCGCGCACCGAACCGTTTGTCTAAAAATCGTGTGCGACACGATTCATTCAAGTTACGTGCACCATCAAGGTCTCCTGAATAAGAAGTAGCCACGTGTCTCCTTATTTTGAAGCCAACAATATTATGACACATGGTATTTTACAATGCGCGCGATCGCGCTGGATCATGCCCCGTTTGCAGCCATTGCCACTCTTTTCTCGGCGCCCCAATCCTGTGCTTCTGTTCTGCATGCGTCCGTTCCTTTCAACGAATGAGATGCGGCCACGTGTCCCACTATTTGTTTCAACGAATCAAACTCTGACACGTGGCATGCACTTTGATTTTAAAAAATGCAGAAACGGCGCCTGTCTACGCATGATTCTAATTTTGTCGATATCGAATTTCAAAACGCGTCGAAATTAGTTTCGAGGGAATATTTTTTTACACGTTTCTGAAAACAAAAAAAAATAAAATAAAAAAATATAATATTTCTGATGTATTTTTTCGGCTATAAATAGGTGATATTTTTGTGCCAAATATTTCGTTTCGTGATGTTTTAATTTTCTGTGTTCTTCATCTTAATTTCCTAGTTGTAATTTTTATTTTAAATTAATGAAGTAATTTAATTTTTCTAGGGTTGCATTTGATCTAAATTTATGAAGCTTTGATTTTAACTATTTTTGATAAATTTATAAGACGTTCGATTTGTTCACTCTATCTTGTGCTTAATGCTTTTTTGATTATTTACGAATTTTATCAAAATGATTTGTGGCATAAAAATAAACTTGAGAGAGGCATTTTTGTGTATATTGCTCGTAGATAGAATGACATGTATGATGAAGGATATGAATATACCCTAATTGTATATGTGTCCATTTGAGAACTTAGAACTTAATGAATCTTATTAAATTTAATTCTCATAGAGATATAGTGAATTAATTTAACGAGGTATGTTTATACGGAGCTCGGAAGAGATGTATGAATAAAAAAGAAGTTTTCGATTGACAAATTAAATGTACTAAAAAATATGAATCAAAAGAAAATAACATGATTTGAGTGGAATAATTTGGTGAAAAATTGCAATCTTAAAGTTCTCTTATTTTCTTTTTACCTTTTTCTCAATCAACGATTGTTTTTAATAAAATCAGAGAGATACAATTTTAGTACTCAACAAACTATAGTAACAAATCCTCATGGGAACGATACTTTACTTACAAATCTTTATTACTGGTGACCGTGTATACTTGCACGATTTATGTGTGTTCCAAAACACACAACACTAACGCGACACGTTTTCTTATCAAATGGACTCAGAATTCTCTCCTTTTATTTGACCTGATATGTGAGTTGGAATAGTGAAACGGTACTCAGAGAGTAAGAGAGATAACTAGTGTGTCTAAAAATGCAACAGTAAATAATTAAAGTGTATTAATTTTAAGAAAAGTAACTAATTTAGTTACATTAGAGTTGCAAGGAATAAGCAAACATTATCTGTTTCACATACGTTGGTTACCTATCTCAAAGTGTAGAGGTTAAGACTTATTCAAAAGCTTTGCTAAGGCAATAAATCATTTTAAGTTGATTGAGAGCAGACAAGGTTTGTTCCACCGAGATAAGTATCACAAATATATATATATTTACGGGAATTATTAATTATATACATTTTATAAAAGGTGTGCGAGTATTTCATTGTCCTTGTAAGCTATCCAATTGGGCAGGTGCCTTACATATGGGGCAGGCATTCTTCGTCAGCAGCCAATCCGTGATGCAGCCCACGTGGTAATCATGGCCACAGCTTTTCAATGTCCCAACTTGCACCTGGCTCTTGTACTCTTCCTGTAAATTTCAATCCCAAAGTGTAAAACAGTCAGGGCAATAGAACAAGGATTGTGTCTCACGTGTGTACAAATTGAGACTTTTGTTTCCACCTTAAGAATCGGATGGTAGCGGAGAGGTTAGGTCTTAAATGCTAAAATCTCAATGTGCGGGACAAGGAGGTGAAACATCTTCGTATCCGTTTGTTTAACATAAAATTTTGCTAACTGATTCTAGAAGGTGCTGAGGCATCTATGTAGTTGTCCTTTTCATTAAAAGAGGTGAACAGTTTAAACATTTTCAGTTTCTTCAATCTTTTCAAGAATTTAACTGAGACAGGCTATTAAATTGATTGTCTTAGATGCCATCTGATCACTATCTCACGTATTATAGTTATGAACCAAAATCAAGACTTGCATATCATAAGCAAGAAAGCACCTTTTAATCAGAGCAAGGCAGAGGCAATGTTTACTTACAAGACATATAGCACAGATTTCTTGATCTAAGTTATCATCTGATAAGAAGCATGTTTTCTCCGTCCAACACTTTGAAATCATATCAACAGATAATCCTGTGTTGACCTTCCCTATCCTTTCTCCTAAGGCAAGTAGTTCCTGTCCACAGCCATTTTTTTTCAGTAAACGCATGGGGAAATGGCAGAAAAGGAAATGAAGATCAACTAAATTGCAATAACCTCATATGTCATGTCGTCCACATCAAGCCGCATATCTCTATACTGATCAAACAAATCTATAGAACCATAAAAGGGTGATTGCCCAACCATCGTGAAAGCCTAAAGAAACATGACACGTCATATAAACAAATTAGGTAAGAAAATGGTATGGAAGCTATTTGTCAGCTTACATTAAGACTCAGACATGCAAATGTTCAGTTAGATGGGCATTTAGCTCAGATGCAGTTCACCCGAAGGACTTGTTGCACCAATCAAAAAGACCCTAAAGAGTGAAAGAATGCCAGAAATGCAATAACGAATCTATTAAAAGTAAGCCTCCGAAGGATATTCCAACATTCTTCTTTAGTATTCTTTTCCATCCACTGTAAAACCAATTATTAGTCTGCACTCTCCAAAAGCACATCGACAAGCATTAGCATAATGTTGGATACAACTCAAATCGTCTGGCAAATTATGATTGGATATTACATTTGGTTAACATAGTTCTATACAACAAAATTCCACCACGTTTACGGTAGATTTATAACATATAGTACTACTCAATTTAAAAGTCAGGTTAGATGGCTTCCTCAATCCTCACAAACGATGTACTTCTAATGCACACAATATATGGAAAAACTATCACAAAGTTAGAAACCCATCAAGCTAGAATTCATGTGTTATATTAAAAGATTCCACAATTTTGTGGCTTATGCTTATACAGAAACCACGGTATCACATTTAGAAACATTGTTTTGTCACGCACCTCGTATCCCTCAGTAGATAGCCTTGACCTTCCATCCCGGAAGTTATGATGCCCACCTCCAGCAGATGACGGCCTTGCATATCTGGAAAGATGCCTTTCAGGATGATAGTGCGGACTATTTTGTGAGGAAATTGTCTCACGACTGATAAGGGGTAAACTTAGACCAGCCCGATGTGGAGGAATAGACCTTCGGGAATAAGGATGGTTATTGTGGTCTTCCCTCCTTCTATGAGTTTGGAATCTATGATGGTACTGCTGAGGTAAAGCAGAACTTCTGGTCCATGTGGGATTATGGCGGCTGTCACCACTCTCTGTGGGACCTCCACCAATAAGAAGCTGATTCATCTCATGGCTCATGCGGTTGCTTTCTGCAAGTTTCAATCAAATCCTTCCTTAGCATAGTGGAAAAAAGAATGTACCAAGAACAATCTATTTAGAAATACCTGAACTTGAGAACCTTCCAGGTGTAGCAGATAATGGAATATAGTTCTGCTCATGACTGCGAGCAGTTCTTTCATTGCCAAAATTAGAAATGCCACCAGAATTATTTGTGAAAGAAGTTGTTGGATGATACTGATATGATGAAACGGTTGGTTGATAATTTCTTCTTGGTGCAGCTTCCAAAGCAAGTCTTGATCGGCTTCTGACATTTCTTTGAGAACTTTCGTCACAAATTGTGAGGCCATTACTGTGATGGTGAGGCAAGCTCACAGTATTTCGATAATTTTGGTAGGCTGGTGTAGGTTTCTCCAGAAGAGATTCAGGTAAACTGGAGGAACTTCCAGCAGTATAAGAAGTGCTAGTGGTGCCGGTGTCACCATTAACCAAACTTCTGGGAACTTTTCTTTTATGCACTCTATCAGGGTCAGACGCACGAATTGTTGACACACTACCAACATCATGAATACAGTGCTCGTTGTAGTGGCTTGTATACCCAGAGCCGCTGTTAGATCCTGTGGCCAGATAAGAATTTCCCACAACTTGGAAGTGTTGAGGGGAATCATAAGATGACCCCATTATGGGTGCCTGAAAATGAGGGCCTTCCAATCGAGTTCCCAATCTAGAATGTTCAACTGGCCTGAATTCCACGTTCCTTTGAGTAGCAGAGTATGCTCCTGTGATAACTGTATTCTCCATATGATAAGACACTGAGCCACTTCCCGAAGCAATGGTCCTTCCTGTATTACAATTTATGGAATAATCAAAATCTAAAAGTATATTGAGACATAGCAAAAGCTTGGATCTATCAAGTTTAAAAAAAATGGTGCGATATTTTTCTCTTTCGAAAAACATAGAATTGAGAAGATAAATAATGGATCTTCCATATAGAAGAGTTTATTAAGCACAGGTCAAGCTGAACTGAGGATCATAATTTGAAAAAATTAAATGAAAAGGAAAAAATTATGTTCTATGCCATTTCATTGTACTAGTTACTTGCTTTAAAATCGTGTTAAGATATCTAGAAAATTTTAGGAAAATTACAAAATATAACACCCTTAAAACATAGAATAACAAAAATAACACCCCATAGCGTTAAACGGGATCCAATTAAACGATGTTCAACATTTAATGAATCTAAATGGTTTTAGTTCAATTTAAAAGGCGTTCAAAATGAAATGATGTACTCGGCTTTTTTTTATAGTGATTTTTATAGTGAAAATGTATAAGGTGACTATAATGAGTGTTATTTTTATAGTTACAGGTTATAAGGATGCTATTTTTGTTATTTTTCCCAAATTCTATTTCTTTTACCTATATGAACATGAGACTGCCCAGCAGTTCCACCACTTTGATAATGATTATGGTCCATCTCAAACAGTTGCAACGATGTATTCAACAAGTGCCTATGTCCCATAAGAGAATTTACAAATTTTTTGGTAAGTGGAAAGGAAGAGAACCAATGTAAGTGGAAATAAAAAGCAGCTATCAAAGTTCAGTCAACAAAAAGCATCAAAATCAGAGGGAAAAAAAGCAGGGTATTCATTGAAGAATTGAATAAAGGAAGCATTTATTTTCGTGTATTAACATGCACATCTAAGCAGCTAAAAGTGATAATTACAACATAAAATACTGACAATTCCATATTTAGTCATATCAGGAACCATGTAAAATAACTCAATCAGAATGGAAAATAAAATAAAAAAATTCGAGCAACATTGGCAAAGGAACTACTGACCAGATCTCTCAAGAACTTATTCTACTGCCACCAGAGCTCTGCAAGTCTCAAGTGCATTCTTTATACAGGAAACTACTACTTCGAGGGTTACACTATACTAGTTCAATTCACAAGATAAATGCAATGTTGATGAATTTGAAAAGTTGAGCAACATGATTGTTACAACGGTGTCTCAAGCAAGACAAAAATTCTAAGGCTCTCCTGTATATTATGTAGCATGGTATCTAATGGAGGTGGCAGCCTGCTTTCTATAGAAAGCTACATTATGGCATAAAGTTGCAGCTGAAGTTATATAATGAAACTTGATCAGAGGATAGGACATCTAGATTGAATAAACTATACTGTTTTGCTTAAAACCCTTTAAACTATTTGAAGTTTAAAGCAATACTTCAGTGGCTTTATACAAATTTGTTTATTCTTACAAAATCTTAGAAAGCCTGTGGCTTATACATTCTATCCAGAACATCTTCAGATGAATTGAACCAGAAGACTGAGGATGGTATAGATAAGAAAAGCCAAGAGCCCAAGACTGATCTCAATATGAATTCTGCCAGCATAAAAATATTCCAGAGAAGTGAATACAGAATATAGAAGCGACGAAATAATCATAACAGAAATAGAAAGTAATTGTCAATGCAGGACATTGAAACTGTACTATTACATATGTAAGCTTTGTAGAGTATGAAGCAAGGAAGGGTAGGGAAAGATAGAGAGGGATCCATTTAATAATATCATTCTCTTAAATGAAATACCAATCACCAAGGAATGTCAACATCTTACAGTCTAATGATTGCAAGACAAAATTTCATTTGCTTGAACTCTATGGAAGTCATGTAAGACTACATCTGAGTGAGAAATTCACAATGGAAAATTTTGTGATTAATCCCAGCCATGTCTTCACAAAGCCATTAAAAGGATGGACTAATTGGCTTCAAGAGATCATTTCACAACAAGCCATAAGAAATCCCTGCAACAAAAGTAACTGCATAAACTATTCTGCTTGTTATTTTCTTTTTCAAAAAGCACAATATAGATGGGTAAGTAGACTGGTGATGATGACCTAGATCGAATACCAGAAAAACTTCCATTTATATTTTGTGGATGGAAGAATGGAAACGTCTATTCAAGATAACTCACTAGATAAAATCTACTCCATCTGATCAGAGATTCATTTGACCAGTAAAAGCACTCAAAAAGAACCTACAAAGCAAGATTGAAAGATGGATGCTGAAGAACAGAAGGTAAAGCTTTGCAAATCATTGAATACATTCAAGTGGCTGATTTATTTCTCAAAGGATTTATTCATTCAACAATATTAACCACTGTGACCAGATGACTGAATTGAACAAGTACTTTTTCACTTGATCTACTACTCCATAAAAGCTCATTAGTTGAACACTTGAACTGAATTCCTTTAATATAGTAAAGCATTGGGTTATTTTACTGGCTGACTGCTCTTCATATCAAGGTACAACTTCAAAGGGCTTTCACAATATTCTCCAGGTTGACTTTCACCAACACCGAGATTCGTTATGGAGAAATTTTTGACATCTACATACATTAATAATTGTACTTGTTTATAAACATATCAGACCTCTGCAACAATTAACCTATTTAAATATATATATATATATATATATATATATATATATATATATATTCATGCAGTTCTAGATATGAAGGATGTAAATAGTAAAATCCTGATATTCAGACCACTATGAACACATATATCAAAGGCGTCAGAACATTTGAAAGCAAATTAAATTCAATAAATAACTTTGGTGTTTTATCTCCTTTACGGAAGGACTTATGGCTGTTGAAGATTTTACAGTTTTAAGCGCTGTATAGCTCCTTTAAAACTTAAACCTAAACGGAGGAGGGTTCATCATCTTGTAGTTTTTGGCCTAAATGACACTACTTTTGATAAATTGATTAATTTTCCTTAACTAGCAACAACTCATCTCAAAACTCAGTTCTATATCAAATTACTCAACAAATAGACCAAAATACCCTTAGTTTATAATTTTAATAAAATGTGATAATTATAAGACCCTACTACATCTTTGGCAAACTCATTGGAGCTCCAGTCACCCCATCGACGACCACACCAAAGCTCTAGCAACCCTACGGTCGACCTCCTTAGAGCTCCAGTGACATCTTCCGAAATAGATGTAACATGTTACATATAAAGATAGAGTTGGATATAAAATGTTACATCTTCACTAGAGCTCTAATGATTCTGCTAGAAAAAGATGTAACATATTACATCCAAAAATAGAGGTAGATGTAATATATTACGTACAAATATAGAATTGGATTTATAAATTACAGAATTAAGTTAAATCAACGAACTTGTAGAGGTTAATGGAACATGTTACATGTAAACATACATATGGATGTAACAGATTATAAAGATTCAGGTAGATGTAAAATGTTAAATATAAAGATACAAGTGGATGTAATAGGTTAAATCCGGTGAGTCACTGGCAAAATTTGCGAAAATCTTGTGGGTCACTGGAACTTCGATGGGTGGGGCAATATTCTCCAATATCTAGCCCAACTATGGAGAGTGTAAAAAATAATGTAGCTTTTTGATGTAACTACTTGCATCAATTCATCTGGGCCACAGGAACTGTAAAAGTTTAGAAGAACAGCTATATGGGCGTGTGTTATGCTGATCCTCCTGGACATATGTGTGGGTTTAGAGAAAGATACGGCTGGATCTTTAGAATTGCAAAACAACATGCATATATACAGGCACACTAGCAGACCATAAAACAATAAGTTCTTCACAACTGAAACACTTATTAGCAAAAAGAAAAAAAAATTGATAGCGAAAGAACTGCTTCATGTAAGGGGCTCGATCAGACAAAAAAAACTACATAATTCAAAGATTTCACTCCAGAATGTTGACAAGTTCCGTGCAGCAGCTGCTTCTCCTACTTAGTAAGTCATTGAGAAAGAATTTTAAAGTCACTATCGACAGCAGGAAAAACAAAGAACAAAAGAAAAATGATGATTACCTCTTAACCAAAGATGAGGTCATATTCCCTGCTTTGTTTTTTTACATCGTTCATTTTCCCATATTTGAAGGTTCAAAGGTTAAATGATTGAGAGAGGTACAGATGGGGTTAACCAGTTGTCTTAAACTCAAATTTGAATTATATTTCCATGCTATTAAGTTAAACAATGTCACTGTTACTGCTTAAATTATTAGTGATCATATTAATAACTTGGATAAACATTTTATTTCATACTAAAAGTTTTGATTTACTTTTAATTTACTACTTTATTTTTTTTCCCCGATCAATGTGATATTTTATGTATTTAAATCTATATTAATTAGGTATTTTAGTTCATATTACGTTAAATTTGAACAAAATAAGTTACAAGATTGTCATGTAAAACTAATCCTTCCCTCCCCAATTCATTCGCTAGAAGTGATTTATCCCATCAAGATTTAATGACAATATCAACTAAAAGTACATAATTGATATAGATTGATAACATAAAGTACAAAATCGATAAGGAAAAAACAAAAGGTAGTGAATCAAAAGTAAGTTAAAATTTATGGTAGGAAATAAAACATTTACCCTAAAAGTTTAGACTGTCCCACTGAGAAGTCTTTACTCTCCACAAACCAAGGATTTCTAGCAATCAATAACACTAGGTCATATGTATCTCTTACAGTTCTTGAAGGAAAATTAGTGGCATGTTCACATTTGTGTGACATAGTATTTTGGTCAATATTCTTAAAATCATCTGCACGTGCCAAGATAAGCAATTGAGAGAGAAAAATATAAGAATAAGCTCACAATATAGAGCAAAGTTATATCAATATTTACAATCTAGCTTAGGTTATCCTTATTTCACAATATATCTTCAGTTACTATTCATCTTATTGTTCACAAATTTTTCCCCTCAATCTTGAATTCCACACAAATGTCACATACTTGTGTAAAACATCAACACACAAATAATCGTTACAAACGTGTGAGAAACTTCCACACAGGTATATGCTAGTTGTTTGGAAGTGAACATTGGGAAACATGAACAGTACCAAAACATATTGTAAAATAAAGCTAACCCAAACTCCTTTGTGAATTTCTCCAAAATTGGGCCCAAAGGGTGATTTTCAAATAATTGTGGTTCTAATTCACACAGGCAAACATAACACCCCTTTCTCCTTCTGGCCAAAGGATGCCATAGATGGAAAATCTGTTGTCGTTTATACAAGTCATGCATCTAAACCATTCTTCTGTAAATAAACATGACTACAAACAGTAATTGAATTTTTATTTATTTTTGGTTTGAACCGTAAGGAAGACTCCACAAGCTTTTACAATACAAGGCCTAATTGAGGACACTGACGACTGAAACACTAGACAGTGGGATGACCCCCAACAATTAAATGTTTTAGTTTGTGTGTGATAAAATGCAGACATAATACTCTCCTTGATTCTTTTCTGCCCAATTCCTTCCTGAAGGGACCTCTCGCTCTCTTCTTTATCAATGTACATAGTTGTTCATTTACTTTCCTTCTTATCTGCATATTTTTACAACTTCAAGCAATGTAGTTATTTTCACATTCTAATCCTGCAGACAGGTCTTTATTACTTTAACTTAATAATTTTCAGTAGAAGTGTAGAATCATTAGTTTTTTCACATTGATGAGAATGGAAGTTAATAATTATATCGGCAGAAAATAAAAGATCAAAACATTACATATCTTACTAAAAAACAGAACTTCTATAATCATTATAAGAAAAAGCTACAAATACAAAAACTAGAAAAGCTCCTCCTCAGATACATCTTTGGCTACAAAATTAGAAGAGTAAGAAAATAGGAATTTTGGTATAAATGAGAGAAGAAAAAGGGAAAATAATCAAATACATAACAAGTGTCTTGACGATAATAGCAGCCAAAAGTCAAAGAAACAAACCCCTCATGCGTTGAAGTAATTGAAGGCTTAAGGAAGACCTAACATAAAATTTGCAGCAATCCCTTCTTTCCTAATCCCAGCAAGCTTCTAATTTTTTTTTTTTTGGTAATTCTATGCCCTCAATAGAATGCTAGAGGTTCCACTACCAAAGAGTCATCAAAATCTGCGCAGACCGCCAATTCCAACAGGGCCAGATTTAGCAGACATATAAATAGGGTAGAACGCACTTAAAAATGACGTCTCGCATGAGTTTAAGCATTTAACCCCCGCTTCATCTCTTCACTATGGCATCTGATTCTGCTAAAGTTCTTTCATCATCACTCCCAAAATTTGAATCAAGTAAAGGACATAAATCTTAGAATATAAAGTAAATATGATTGATATTTATATTTCGAGTTATTTTGAACATGATCTCACAGGTAATAAGGTTTTAGGTCACAAAAACAGAATGTTCAATTTGTAAGTTCATATATCATGCAAAATCATATATAAACATCGGACGCTGATCAACCAGAAATCGGTGACCTTTATCCAGAAAACGATCAAAAACCAATTGGTTAAAAAATAACTTCTAAATCTAAAGAAAATATGAAAGTATCAATTTGACGCCTAACAAAATTAGTCCTAATGTAACAAGAAACGAATAGGCTGATAGTATTATGATATGCATAGGTTGATCCACCGATGAATGAATTGGAAAACCGTAAATATTTCGCCGGAGAACTTACCAAAAGAAGAAGGATCAAAAGTTGACTACCGACACGTCAAATATTCCGACGGCAAAGAAGAATTGCGGGAGAAAAAGAGAGAATCACAATTCACAAGTGGCTTATAAAGGAAACAAATTTGAGACTCTGATTACGTGCCAAAAGGAGTGGAGAGCTGTCTTATTATTTATACTCTTCTTGCCGTATTAAACAAAATTTCAGAAAAATAAAGTTTTATAAAAGCAAAAGTACTTATATCACAATTTGTTACATAGTAGTAATTTATGTGATTAGATACAACAATAAAGTTCATTCAAGAAGTCCATTTTTCACATTGCTTGTTATCGATAATAAGTTGGGATATTTAGTATTATTTTAAAAAAAAAAATATTCCAATACCGTGCACGTCTATGTGTGCTCTCTATTTATATGATATATTCGAAGAATTACTTTTGCTAATTTTACAAAATTTTAAGTAAAAATCATGAACTCTACTTGTTAAGTGGGAATAAAAAATTAAAATGTTATAATTTTATAAACATGTAACATACTATTTGAGAGCATATTTATATGCATTATACATTTATCTTTTTCAAAATAAACATCCAACTAAGAAATTTTCAATCCACGTGCCACAAATTTTTTTTCAGTAAAATGAAGATTGGATCAAGTATAAACTGCTCAATAAGTCAATATTATTGGTGATTTGATATGTCACCAACTTTTTTTTTTATTTTAGTTTTCAATTGGAACCACAATAATTATAGTTTTACCTAAAACTTTGGTCAAAAAACCACCCACCATAAATCATTATAATTTTTGTCCTTGTAAGCAAAATGGTTCTAAAATTAAATAATATAAATAATTTTTTAACAAAAACACTACTTCGCAGTAGCCAGGGAGAGAAAATTAAAAAAATAATCCAAATCCATGTTAAACAAAAATGGAAGTCCTATTGTATATCTAGGGCAACAGTATTTACGTATGATTGTGCCCGAAAGCATAAGAAAACTTCAGAGTTTCAATTGGTACAAATAAAAAATGTTAAAAAAATTCCATCCTCCAAATCCAGGGAAAAAATATCTCTTTCTAGATACAGTAGAACCTCTGAAATTGTTACAAAAAAATACACAAGTATTTGTCATTTGTATGCTTGATTTTGTGCTGTGAAGCATTCAAACACTGACTCTTCAGTACTCCGTGCTGCAGCCAACCTCTCAGCTACTAATCTTTCTTCCAAAGCACGAGCCCCCCTTTCCCTACAAAGAGCAGTTTGGATAGAACATGACCATGTTACCAATACTATCGTTGCTGCTCCTCTTATTACTCAAGTCAAAATTTAGGGTCTAATACATATCCATTGCAACACGATAAGTATGGGTGACCTGGAAGAAGCAAGAGCTTAGAAAATACCTTCTTCTAGTTGCTTCAATTGGGTCAGAACCGGAACATGGAGCACCTCCAACAGTGTGACCTTGACCGTCATTAGAAGCTTGACCTCTTCTAGGAAGCAGTCGATGTAATATAGATGCTATGGGGTCAATTACTGGTCTGATCAGCATGAAACATTGTCACAGAGAGAGAGAGATGGATGCATGCAAGATCTTGACAAATGCTAAATTTTAGAGCAGACAATCACCTTAGAAATTCAGGGAAGAATGTTGAAAATGCAAAATCATCACTGGGGTCACCCTTATGTTTTGTTTCTGGTTTCTTCTGCCAGAATCTTAGATAAATCCAGCCTATATATGTGCCAAATATTAGGGTTGGAAGATAGGTCGCTGCTTCATTTGTCAAGAAGCTTATAGCAATGGACAGTAACACCGATCTAGATGGAAACCACTGCATATAGATTGAAACATTACAAAGAGGACCTAAACAATTCATTCACCATAAAAGATTTTTAGGATGAAACTCAATGCTTAATACCTTTGCTTTGATTTTCAGTAAAGGCAACTCCTGATCAGGTACAATTTGCTTTATGCCAACCAAGAACCCCATGAAATCCAGAAAGAAGAATATAACTAGCAGAGAAAGAGAGGATCGATTCTAGGATTAATGAAGTTGATATTGTAATTGACAGATCATATGAACAAACGAACTATGCATACTATAATCATTGCAAATTATTTCAACATGAGAACATATAGGTACTAGGTGACCAGTTTGGCATCACATCATATATAGCAGAAAAAAAAATGTCAATACAACTAAAAGTTTGAGTTGACAAATATGTCAAAACATTGTGTTTTCTGATAATCATAAGATGTATTCCATTATTATTTCTGTTCTGTTTTACAAGAATTTACAATGTATATAAGGAAAAACGAAAAATTAAACAATCTCCAGGTTTTATGGCTCCACTAATATTTTTGTTTGCTCCATGTTTTATTCCATGGAGCATTTGTGTCTGCCACTGTTATAGCACACACCAACACTCCTCCTCAAGTTGGTGCATATATGTCTCTTATGCCCAACTTGTCAAGTGAGTTGTAAGTTCCTCACAGCATACGTATTTTGAGAGATATCGCCCAATCGATCTTCTCGATTTAACAAATGGAAGCTTAATAATCTTTTCTTCAAGATTCTCGTTTGATGAAGTTCCGATCCACTTCAACGTGCTTCAGGCGATCATGTTGAACCTGGATTGTGAGATATGGCAACGGTCGCTTTGTTATCACAAAATAAGTTCATTTCAGAGCCAGAGCAACACCAATTTCGCTAGGAAGTTTTTTTCAACCAAAGGAGCTCACATATTCCTCGACCATTCCTCGAAATTCAACAAAGACCGGATAAGGCAACTACATTTTGCTTCTTGCTTCTCCATGCGTGACAAGATTGCCCCCACGAAAGTAAAGTACCCAGCAGAGATTTCCTATCCTTCATATTCCCCTCGCCCAACCGAATCAGATATCCAAGGACTTCCAATCGACCATTCTTTGAAAAACATAAGTCCTTTCCCGTGGGAGGATTTTAAGTAACGAAGATTCGTACGATCCGTCTCCATATGGTCTTCACTGGGCAAGTTGCAATGAATCGACTCACGACACTCACAAAGATAAGCAATATCGGTGCCGAGTATGAGATAAATATATGAGTTTACCTACTAACCGTTGATATCTCTCGTTTATCCGCCGGTACTTGGTCCACATATTCTCCGAAGTTTACGATTTTGAACCATCGAATATCGACAAAGTTTACAATCTAGTAGTCCCGCCTCCGCTAGTAAGTCCAGAGTATATTTCCTTGGGAAAGACATATGCCTTGTTTTGATCTTGTTACCTCAATACCTAAAAAATATTTCGAGCCCTCCTAAGTTCTTCATTTCAAACTCATTTGACAGCTTGTTCTTGAAGCTTAGAGATTTCTTCTTTATCATCCCCTCGTAATGATCATGTCGTCTACATAGACTATGCTGGTCAAGATCTTCCCTAATCTATGTTTTAGGAAAAGAGTATGATCGCGAGTTCTTGTTGGAACCCATATTTCTTCATTGCCGAACTCAACCTACCAAACCACGCCGAGGTGATTGTTTTAGTCCATACAATGCTCGTTGTAATTTACATGCGCTTTTTTCCTCGATGTAACAAGATATCCCGCGGATATCCATATAAATCTCTTCTTCAAGGTCGCCATGGGGAAGGCATTCTTCACGTCAAGTTGGTGCAATGGCCAATCTAAATTTGCTGCAAGAGATAACAAAACTCTCACGCTTTTAGTTTAAAGCACAGGTGAGAAGGTTTCTTGATAATCTATCCCATGTTTCGTATATCCTTTTGCTACAAGCCTCGCCTCGTAACGATCAACTAACCCATCCGCTTTATACTTAATGGAGAAAATCCACTTGCATCCTACCATCTTCCTCCTCGAGGCAACTCGCTTAACACCCATGTGTTATTCTTCTCAGAAGTTGCCTCAAATTCCTCTTTATACTCGAGTCCATTTTGGATCGATAAAGCTTCTTCAATGCTACTCTGGAATTTGACACGGCGAGAAAGTGTGCAAATGCCCCGACAGGTTCCTTGGATAACCTCGAAAGAGGATACATAATTTGCTATTCGATACTGGGGTTGTCGTTCTTCTCTTCCTGTGAGTATCGATTCGAGGTTTACCTCGTGTCTCGAAAGGTAAAACATACCAATCAGTGTATCTATAAAGCATTAGTCCGTAGCGTGTGATAGATAGCTTACCTCAGTGTTCTCAAAGGCGAGGATCATCAAGTACTGTAGAATCTGAGGGTACATCAACCACTTCATCTTCTGAGATTCAAGTACTACTTCACTTCAATTTCGAAGTTCAAGCTCCTGGTCAGACACGGGCTCCTCCATATTATTGGCACGATCCGAGTACGTTGACTTCAGGTCTAATATTTCAACATCAAGCCACTGTTTCTTCACCATAACTCTCTCCCGAAGAAAGGAATTGATACCTCTGACGGGAAAAATATTCGATTCGAGGAAAGTGACATCCACAGAGTAAGATAGTTGTCTTTTAGTAATTGGATCATAACATCTAGTATTCTTTTTTGTACACCATACCCTAAGAATACACATCGGACAAGCACACCTGATCCAACTTAGTTCGTTGATTTTGCATGGAGGTGGACAAAAACCACACATCCAAAGATTCCTAAGCATCAAAATAGTAGCAAAGGAAGATGATTAGATAACACTTTTAATCGAGTCTCAAATTGTGTAAGGTCTTTGCTGGCATCTCGATTCAGAGATACACACGAAATTATAGTAACAAAGATCACCCAAAGCATTTATTAGGCATACGTGCACCGATTAGTAAGTGCCCGAGCCGTTTCTAAAATATGCCGATTTTTTTCTCTCAGCCCCATTCTGTTGCTCAGGAACACGAGTGTTTCGCCTGAGAATACCCATGGTTGTCAAAGTATGTCCGGAATTGTTGATTAACATATTCCCCTCCATTATCGCACCTAAGTATCTTAATTTTTCGTAAAATCGTCTGAACTACGGGTGTGAAATACGTGAAATGTAGCAAATACTTCATCTTTATGTTTCGAGAAGGTAAAGCCATGTCATTCGTGTACAATCATCAACAAAAATAACAAACCAACGATGACCACGACGTACGACGGAAGGTCCCCAAACATCGAATGTACCAAAGCAAAAAGCGAGCTACACTTTTATTCACGCCATAGATAAGACGCTCTACGACTTTTGCTACAGATACAAGTATCACATTTGAAATCCGAACGTGTGATATTTGAAAATAAACCTGGGAGCAGTGTTTAAATACCCGAACGATGGATGCCCAAATTCTACGACATAGCCAACTGCTGCTCCTCGTTACCAACAAAGATGTCAGAGCCACGTGATCGCTTTTTCCTCGAACCGAGGTCATCCACATAACATAGCCCTCCTCTCCTAGTACCACGCCCAATGATCTCCTCGAGAATATCCCCGTAGGCTGCAAAAAGTGAGACATCAATACTACTACGCTAAGGTCCAAGCTGGACCCGACTTACGTACATTAGCTTGGCTGGCTGCAGGTATGTACCAGCAAAGTATTAGATAATGATAACGAGAGATAAGGTCACCTGCTCCAGCCCCCAGTAATCGGATAAGCGACCCCATTTATTTCCGTATTGGCAACACGACTCCGTCTCGTCTCGTCGGGTCAGACGATGTGATCGTCGGGTCAAACGTCACGTGATCTCAGAGCTCCGCAGTCCGTAATCCAATCCTCTTTAGCACTACGGTGGAAGAGAGACGTGGAATGCTTTACTTGAAATACCCGGATCCCGGAAGATTCTACCGGAGGTTTGCGAGGAGCGAGGCATTATCGTAGCCACACACTGCCGCCCAACGGTGTCCCGTTTCTTCCGTGTCAAGATCATTCCACCATTCTCGATACCCACGTAGTTTGAAACAATTTTCACGGTGTGTTTCGAGCTTTCCGCAACGGCCACATTTCATGTCAAGAGCCATGGATTTCCCGTGATTTTCGCTACCCACAATGCTGTCCCGTTGGTGGCATTAGATTACAGGTGTCCTCGACCCCTTTAAAAGCCATAACCGCTCCCTGGCCGTATCTACACCGCGATCATCACCGTCCGCTCGACCTCTTCCCCGCGATGAATCCATAAAGCTTGTTCCACCGTAGGAAATGGTTTTATCTCGAAGCACATCACTTCGAGTTTTATCCAATCTATCATGCTCCATCGAGCGTATATACCCGATCTTCCCGTACGTACGGAGTTGTATTTTTGTATATCAATCGCACACCCATTGGATTGGACGACGGAAATCAATTTCACGCCACAACCCTCAAGCGTCATCGTAGTATTTTTTCAAATGGATCCACCCCTGGCTTGCATTTGAGTAACTCGACGGCCAAGATCATACACTCGAGACGTGTCTCGTACCATCACAAGAGGGTACCGCAGTAATCCCAAACTTGTCTCATAAATGGGAATCGAATAAAATTTGCAATCGGCTGAGTGGTCCATCGAATCGACAACCATCCTTTAACAATGGCATTTTCAACACACCATCTCCGAACGGCGGCCTGCTTCAGTGTCGAGGAAATTCCCCATCGATATATCCCTTATTTCGCTGCGAGATATACATCTCTACCACCCTGGGACCACAAGGCATGGGCCGGGGTCCTCCCAACTCGATACTAATCGGGGCATTCGACGCTCTGGCCACGAGGTCATGAGCCTGCCAGTTCGTTAGAACTTCCGTCATTTTCGTCGTCAAGTCTTCCAAAATGAAATTGGTAGTTAAATCTCTAGATTCCGCCATGAAATCTATATAAAACAGGCACTATATAAATTGAAGAAAAAACAATTCTTAACCCTAAACCTAATTTCCCTTCTCGCAGCGGCGCCTCTTCTCCTTCCTACGCGATTTCAGGAGATGGTCGAGCCGTTTCTCAAGGCCGAGCAGCCTTCCTTCACGGTTTCCTCTCCGCGTCATGTCCTCTTCGTTCCTCGACGCAAATGGGCGCCTCTTTTTCCTTCCGATTCTCGTGCGAATCGACCGCTCTCTCCCTATCGATTCACCGAAAATGGTGCATTCAACAAGTGCGTAACTGTGAGGTTCGTAAAGTTTTACTCTCGCTACATGTTTCCCCTCGCGGCTCTAGCCTAAAAAAACCCGAGTTGTATTCTCTCGTTTCTTTGCGAAATGATAGTTTTTCCCGGAAAATAGGTATCATGGAACGCTCCTCTCTCGTCTTCCTTCTTCTTCTTTCTTTGTTCGTTTCTATTCGATTTTAATATGGAAAACGTCTCTTTTTTCCCCTTTTTTCCAATATTGCAACTAATTGGTTTTTTTCCACCTATACACAAAAACAACGATTCACGCCAACGACTTCCTCGGCCCAAAACACCGACTTGATTTTTTTTCCGTAACCACTTCTACTAAGACAACACTATTAATCAATCTCTCGTGATTCATTTTTTCTTCGGCCGAGCCACACCGTAAATCGTAGATAAAACGAAGGTGCAAGTGTAAACCGTAATGGTTACACCGTAAATCGGGAAATCAAATTTTCTCGAGAAATCGTAAACCAAAGATAATAGGTAATTCCATACTCAAGCCTCGATACCATGTCAAAACATCAGTGGTTTTCTCGATAATCATAAGATGTATTCCATTATTATTTCTCGTCTGCTTACAAGAATTTACAATGTATATAAGGCTTAAAAACGAAATAAATTAACAATAACCATAAAACTCGACATCCAGTGTTTTATTCCACTAATATTTTTGTCATTGCTCCATGTTTTATTCCACGGAGCATTTCATGTTCACGCTAACGTTATAAAGACACACCAACAAAATATGCACCATTTATCTGTTAAAATATAAGTTTTGGGACCATTAATTTGGAGACCCTTGTATGAAGTATTCCAAAGTTTGAGGACCTTAGAAGCTACTTAGCCTTGTTATTATTTTCTTTTTCGCAAAATTAAAAATCAGTCCTATATTAATTTTATCAATTTCTCGTTAATAGTGTATGGGTAATTACAAGCAGCGAATGCACTTCTAGAGAGACAGCAAAAAAAAAAAGCTTCTAACTAAACTTATGATATTAAAACGACTTTGCAAGTAATGCATCCGAAGTAACATACAGTAAATTTGGATGCCATAAATCAAGAATACCAGAAGAATCATCAAAGTGAATATCAAGTGGGTTTTCCTCTCACTTTTTTTTTTCTCTCAGGAGGTTTTCCTCTCACTTGAGCAACAACATCGATGACCAAGAAAAACTTTGAGATGAAGCATGGAAAGAAGATGGAAGATGGCGAGAAGGAAAAAGGTAGGCTGAAGAACTGCAGAAGTAATTTAGCAAAATCAGATATAGAAAATAGACGTGAAAAGCAAAGTAAATGAAGACAGAGCAGGAGCCGAAAGAATGATGCAAAACTTAATCTGTATAAATAGAAGACTATTTGTGCACCCTATTTCAATCCTGCCAAATTAAATAGTGAATAAAAAAATCAATACACTCTAGTAGAATGGACAACTAAAGCAAAGGAAAAAAAGAAGTCATTATATTCTAAGATTAAATTGACAAATTGAACGGGACAGTAATTAAAAAGAAGCAAAATCAATAAACTAAAATTTAAATGGAACAGCATTAGCAGTTAGTAATACTCACAGGTAAGTTTCTAGCCCTGTAATATAGTACAATACAATAGCAGTAATGAAAATGAACACGTAAGTTAGAAGGTTAACAACAAAGATGAACTTCAAGAACTCCTTGGAACCCCATATGGGTTCAAGCAGCTTCCCAAGGATTAGAAGACCGATAGTGCTTACAATCACCTATTTAACAGGTAAAATCTCAGTACTACTCTGATAGAGTCAGAAGACACACAATTGAGGTAATATAACTTAAGAAGAAAAAAATCATACTATGAAGCACAGAAGCAGTGCCAAAGGACCAAAACTCTTACCCCATAGATTGATTGTTCAAAATAGCCAGCAGTGATGAGGTTCCAGGTAAAAGGAATTGTCCTATAAAATACCAGTTAGATGAGAAAAGATTCCGTGCATATGAAGTAACAATTTAGATGTAATTCTTTAAGTATATTTGGTTAAAAATTGAAATAAACTTATCAGTAAGAACATGCAGACATGTCTCCATTATGATAAAGTGTGTTTATCTAATGCCTTCAAGCACAATATCTCTGCAAAATCATAATAAGCAAAGGCAGACCGAAGCTAAGTCCTAACAAACCTAAAGGGATTATCATCTTAAAGTCAAAAATGATATGGGTGTTACAGTCACAATCTTTCTTCATTTTATAGTCAGATTTGTTGGGACAGCTAACCATACAATACCTTATAAAAATAGACTTGGAGAGAATGTAAGCAAAATTAATAAAAAGGACTAACAAAGCACAAGAGACCAGTAATATTTAAAATTTTCAGATGAAGGATAATGAAGCATTATTTCATCCTTCCTTAAAAACACAATGCATAAATGAAATCATGGACATCAAGAAATTTGGACGAACAATGGGCTGTACTGAAGCTTGGCAAAGACCTAGGATCAAGAACCACTGGAGACTCATCTAAAATATCTCTAAGTGCTGGATCTAAGTGAAAATTAAGCCTGCATAATCTACCCAAGTGGATATTTACATGTTATATATTACGTTTTCTGATTCAACTAAGTCAATGGAATTCCCAACCACCTGAACAAATAAAATTAAGTCCATATCGAAACCTAGACCGTTCTTTTTGGCCTCCCGTCATTAATAGGGCCGGCTGTACTGTGTATTAATCATCCATGAAAAAATCTGTGTAAACTTCACTGCTTCCCTCACACCGCATTAACTGCTTTAGCTTCCAGATCACAATGCCAAAATTGGTCACCGTGCTGGCCCTTCCAATTCTAACCAATGGGAGTTCCACATAATCCACAACTAGCCAACACAGATCATACAAATGTCTTCCTTTAACTTACTGTAAAAGTGCAAACACTAGTCTCATCAATGGGCAAATAGTGTGGCCGACAAATTAATCAAACCCACAAGTGTCAGCTTCCACTTCCGGATTGTAAACATAGTGCATCAGACACCCGAAAAAATCTCTAAATATACACGAGATCAATAACCCCCTCCCCAAAATAAACAGCTTATCAAAATTCATAGATTTACACAGCAAAACTAGAAACACCCAAAATGATATTACTATTTCAGTTTGAAGAGATTAAACACAAACATTAACATCGAGAATCTACATTTTTTAACCATGAGTCATAAAAATAAAAATAAAAAGGGATTGTAACACCAAAATACCTGGCCGGAATGAGAGCAAGGTAAGTAACGGCTTGAGAGAGAGCAACTCAGCAACGTTTTTAAGGCGCAAGGTACGTTGCGGTGACCGACCCCGTAAGAGTAGCCATAGCCGGAGTTGCAAAGTAATTTTCAGTACCTTTATTACAATTTTACAATTACTTCCGTAACATATTAGAAAAAAAATAATAATTAAATGGCATAATCTGATTTAAATTATAATTATTTTTCGTGATATTCTTATATAACAATAATGTTAAATGTTATTATTAATGAATAACATACAAATATGATTAATTATATGAATAGAATATAAATTAAATACGTTATTCTTACCCTAATCAAAAAATAGGTAGTTTTAACGTCTTTATCTTAATCAAATAATTAAGAAAAATTACATTGGAAACTAATTTGTATCTATAATTAGCACATTATTAGAATTATTTATTACTATTAGTATATTGGTGATATGATATTCTGATTAATAAAAGGCAAGAAACATGTAATTTTTTTCTTCTAAAAATCTAACTTTTCTATTACTTTTTTCAATAACCTAACAATTTAATTAATTTATATTACTAACTCAATGTATTCTAAAAATAATAATAAATAAGTCTGCACATTCTCACGTTATCACATTCC
This sequence comes from Hippophae rhamnoides, assembly GCA_033030585.1. Lineage (NCBI taxonomy): Eukaryota > Viridiplantae > Streptophyta > Magnoliopsida > Rosales > Elaeagnaceae > Hippophae > Hippophae rhamnoides. The sequence continues at coordinate 75,335,064 of CM065427.1, forward strand.
TAAAGCATGATCCAATAATTTTCCATGGATAAAAGAGAACAAAAAGGAGCATTTTGTTCCTAGATTTTATTCATTGATTCATCCATTAACGTTCGTGGCTAGTTTTCTACTGGTATTTCAAATATCTAATTTGGTGCGATTTACTACTCATATTTAACCCAAAAAATAAAGTACTTGTCAAGAAAGAATTGTAATCCTATTTAATTTGTAGATTTTTGCACATAAAAGTCATGCCATTGAAGGGTATTGGTTGTCTTTTTAACAATTAATTGCCCAAAAAAAAAAAATAGTTTCGGTTTACTGACACACTTATTTTTGTACTGGTACTACATTAGTTTTTATATTATTGATTTGGTGAGATTTTACTTCTCTTATTGGGTTCTTAACAACTGGTATTCTTTCCCCATGTTTTATTCGAAAAATTTGGGAGACACATTTAACCTTTCATAGTTGGTCAATTGATAAAAAATCACGAAGTAAACTATAATGAGGGAGCATTTGTTGAATATGGGTATCAAATTAATAATACAAGATATTTAGGGTACCAATAAGAACTGGCCACCAGTACACTACCTTTCCCAAAAGGCTCAACATATCAATTTTCTTTCGTAACATGGTTGGTCCAGAGTAAAGAAATTATGTAAGGAAAATCATTTTCATTTGAAGTTGTGAATCATTTTTATTTCACACAAAGATGGTCCTCTCTGTGGACATCTATAACCCAAGCAATCACAATGATGCCATTGACTCGACTAAGAGTCACCGGCCTGAGACAAAACCGATAAAAGACTAATATTTTGGATGGAAAAATTCTGCTTATATTCCCATACCGATTATTATGTGCTCCAAAAATAACTTGGAACAACGTTAATTACTATGACAAGGTAAGGATAAACACACACATTCATGTTTTTTGTTCAGGACATAATTACATCTGAGTGTGCAAAAAGCTAATCCTGTTCAATGGGGAATGTATACATTAAATTTGATGGCGTCCATATTGTTGAGGACCCTACAATACTGTTATTGATCTGCCTCAACTGAAACCTAAAGCTGTGTTCAAAACTTGCTTCATTAGGTTAACACGATGAATGACTGGTGAAGATGTGGCCTTGGATCCTAATGCAGTTGTGGCATCAGTAGACCACCCCTCAAGAAATTAACACAACACTTTTCCTGTCTGTCTGCCTGCTCCAGATTTTACAAACAACTTCACTGCTACAAAGACAAAGCCGGTATGAGTATCATGCACTGACGGCATACTGTTTGGAAGAAAAGGAAATTGGCCCTAAGTATGCTTCGGAAAGTGATACAAGGACACGGTGACAAGCTAAAGCTGATGCAGTGACAAACATTACAAATGAAGCACAGCAGAATCTCAGCAGCAAAATTGGATCTTTATTTGTTGACTTCAGCATACTTGAGAAGATCACCCTCAGCCGTTTATCTCTAATGATGGAATAATAACTACTGACGGCGGATGTAGGTAATTGGGATGATGACCCTAGTTCTCTGTTGTCAGTTACACGTGAACTGTACTGAGTGATTCTAATCCTTTCTCCAAATACATCAAAAATCCATTGCCATAATATGTCAGCAATCACCCTGCAAAATTGTTGCCTGAAGACTTTTGCCTCCTTTGACAATGACGCTCGGATCAATGATGCTCCATCCTATTCAAAAACAAAAAAAAAATGAAAAATGATTTTCAATCTCAAATTAAGATACAAATACTCATAGATAATGGGTCATAAAATTTCATGAATATTAACCCTCCATGTTCCTAAACGATACATCAAGACCTTGTGATAGATAAATAAAGCCACCAAATTACAAAGCCTTTGCGGAAGATAAAAACTTCAATAAATGAAGAACCTGTGCAAGTCCATAACTCCATATTGAGAGGGAACAAGTACGAATTCGTGACACTTGTGGAAACAGAAATTTTGAGGGTGCAGTTCCTTGTGGAAACAAAAATATGGAGGATGCAGCAAATATAATATCCCTAATATATACAAGGGAAGGGAAGGGAAGAAAAATAAGCTGAACAGCATTTTTTTGGGGGCAATAAGCTAAAAAGCACTTACTGCAGTCATCAAAAGTCTTCTCAGTACAAGACCATCTTTAGATGGTAAAAGCCTCAGAACCAAATTGGCAACATCAAAGACACCATTTGGGACATAACTGGAGGTAGAATCGACATTTGGTGCTATCACCCGATGCAAGCCTTTCCTGGACACAAATATTATAATCCAGCAAAACATATTTGTCATTATTAACACCCAAAAAATTAAAAAATGAATAATATATCAGAAATCATCAAGTTATTAGACAATTAACAGCATTGATCATTTACAGAATATAACACCAGGTAGCCCATAAATACAGTGTGTGTTGACCATAAAAGAGAATTGAGAATTACTCCTTGAACTTTGACATGGGCAAAATTTATTCCACTGTTAGGGCAGGTTTATAGCTGTTAATTGCTACTGCTGATATAAGATTACAAGTAGAGGAAGAACGCAAATAATCAAAAAGGATCATTCTTCACCAGTGTCTTCTCTTTTAGATCTTAATCCTCATCAATTTACAAATTTCTTTCATGTGAAAAAGCTCGCTCAAGAAGTAGGGAATTCAGTGGCAAAAAAAGAAAAAGGAACTTTATGCCAGATAAGCGTTAGAAATGCCAAAGTTCAAAGAAACATTGGGAAAAAACTCTGTAGTCCATAGGAGATCGAATTTGGTGAATATAAGTGAACATACCTAGAAACACCTACTCTAAGGAATAGAGCCAGCCTCTGCCACCTGAACTCTTTCTTTTTGTTTAGAACCACCTGGCCATGAACAAAGAGAGTCAAAAAATGAAGTAGACAAAGAAGAGTGCATTAGAACATTATTCTGGAATCTCGCTAAACACCCTAAGAGGCTTGGGGAACACTTGCAACAATGTGTCAGTTTAGAGTCAGAAACTGGTTGAAAGTTGGGATAAAAAATCATCTATATCAGCAGTATAGATAATGTACCAGTTTCCTGCATTCACAGTGACTTGTTCCATGACAAACATCTAGAGGGAACAATGACGGACATCTTATAGATGAGAACAATGACAAATATCTAGAGGGAAAATGAAAACTTCCAGTTCGGCTACCAACATACTCCAGAACTTAAACTGAAAATGCCAGTGCTCAGGCTATATGATTTGCAATTCTTGAATCAAATAACCATGCAACATAAGAATCAAATTGCCAGTGCAATATGTGATGCATGAATAGAAGACGATTATAAGAAAATGCTACAGCCACCAAGTTTGTGAAATAATCTTTAGGTTTTTAAGCAGCAGGTACCGAATGCAATATTTTCCTTGTTTCTGCTGAATTTTCAGTAAGAAGTTTCTGCACCACATAAGGGTATGCAGCCGCAAATGTCTTGAAACTTTTGTCTGCTGCTACTGCCAGGCCTGAAAGAAGATGATATAGAATTGTGGCTATTAATTAAATGGGTGATTTTGTTGTGAAAGAATCAAAACTGGAATCCATGACAAATTATATTACAAAGTGGATCTGAAAACAAAACAGGTAATCAAATAATTGAAATACAAATTAACAAAATGTAATACTACGATCAAGGACAGTTCTTATCTCTGATGCATCACAGAGAGAGCCAAGATGTTTACCAAGTAAATATGAAAACAAATTGGCCTAGAAAAAAATAGCCAAACCAAAATCTGATGCAGGATCCATAAAATTAACCAAATTATAGGGGGGGAGATCAAAAAAGAAAAAAGGAGAAAATAATTATAATATTAGAAAATGTGGAACTTATTTGGTGCCTTAACGGCGTCATTTCTTATGGCAAAGTCAGAGAAAGTCTGTAAGAGGAATAACTGATTTGCAAAATGCTAATAGAAACAAACATTTGCTGTTTATCAGGTTTCCCATATGCTTCACATACTATCAGACTGTATGAATGGACACTCAAGGTGAGCAACATATACCTTCCAAAGAAGCAAGAGAACGAAATACAAGTGTAAAGTATGGTGGCATGCGAAAATGATTCTTGAAGGCTACAGACAAGACTTTTCCCAGAACCTGCAGGAAGAAAAGAATAATAAATATGAATCATCAAAAGATCATGCATCTTGACAGTGACATATTGAACTTGAAAAAACAATTTAATTGCATCTTATGATATGGTCCAGCCATGTTGCACGAAATTGCCATGATAGCAGCATCAACCAAGGAATTATAAGAAAAAATCATTTAAATTGAATTAAATGATCAAGTCTACTATTAAAACTGTAAATCATAATATCTAATAATGTTTAGTAAGGTGGTCAACTCATCATATTATGCAATTAATGTTGTTTCAAGATCTTTGATTTAGGCCTTCAGAACTGGATCGTCATCAACAGTAAGGCATTCAAGTTGTGCAGCTTCTTCTTTAATGTAAAAGAGTAAATCTTCTTACCCACCAGAATAAATGGCCAAAGTTCTAGTTTACTAATTATAATAATCCAAAAGACAAAGCTGGTTTCATGATCATCTGACAGGAATTAACAAGAAAAACAAGTATATTTGGGATATGATCGTCACCCTGCTAAACTTCACATTGGGAATTCCATCTCTGAATTCTACTTTACCCAAAGCATGTTCCAACTCCTGAAATATAGTAAGAACTCAATCAGTTATTGGTGACACTGGAGATTAATTGGTTGCATCCTGTGAGAAAATGGCTAATAACATCGCTTTTGTACACAAGTAAACAAAATCTCTCAGGTAGGATAACCATCATGCTAAAAACTGGCACTAAGGAATCAGATATCCTACCAGTGTGAGACGTCGCAAATTAGTCCCTGGCTTCACCACATCCATGTCAACCAGAGCACACACAAGAGACCCCCAGTCCCCATATACTATGTGCACTATGGACTCAAGCATTGCAAACTGATGTTTCCTTTCCATCCGACAAAGCAAACCAAAATCCAGAAAACTGGCACAGAAATCATGGGGAGATTATTAACACCCACAATGTTTATTGATAGATGCCATGATAGAGAAACTCCAAAAGACATCTAAGATTTTATTTTATAGGAAACAAATTAAAAATAATGATGACACGAAAAAGGGTACCCAATTTGCCCTGAGGATGTGTAACGCAAATTTCCAGGGTGTGGATCGGCATGCAATAAGCCTGTTTCAAGCAGCTGAATCAAGGATGCCTCCACTCCTTTGTTAACCTAGAATAATGTACAAAGCATCAACAAATATGGTGATAAAGAATTTTGCTACAACCTGAAAATGCACAAGAGGACTATAGACAGTTCATCAGTAATCAGCTAAATGGATAATTGAATACATTTCAAGGAACCATATTAAAATGTAGAACTGCAGACGGGATCAAAACTCTTTTCCTGCCAATAAAATAAAGTTCTATTTGAGAGCTTGCATTTTTTTTTCTTAAGCAATTCATAAATCAGATTCCATCATTTCCCTTGACTTCTACCCATGTAAATCCTTAAACATGCATATCCTTCAGAACTGTGCTAGTTAGGGTCAGTATACCAAATCAAGAAGTTTCCTCTTTGCATCAATTTTTTGCCTCTGTGAACGTGTGGAGAGGGAATCAACAGAACTTTCACTAGACAAGGAAAGTAAATCTGTTGGACTTTCACCCGCAATCCACTCCATTGTAAGAACTCTCTTATGACTTAAATGCTGAAAAACTTTTGGGGTATACATGAATGGAAAGGAAGAATGAGCTTCCTGCAATAAACAGTCATTAGAAAGCAGATTGTATATTTTAATGATTTTACAGTTGTTTTCACATACTACAAAAGCCTAAGAAAAAGAATAAAAATAAACTGATACCAAAAACTCCAAAGCATTTGCTGCTTCTAGGGTATAATCCAATTCTCCAACTAAACCTTTCCCAAGCTCGTCAGCATACAAGCGCGGATCACTCCTTCTCTTTGCTATTTTTTGCACTAGCCCAAGCTGACAGTCATGGACTGTTACATAAGAAGTTGATTTAAAAAAAATAGTAACATGAAACTAATAGAAGCAAACACAAACCCCAAGGCGAAGAATATATATATCGCGCACAACTACATGAAGCATGTTAGGACGCTGAACTTTCACAGCAACATTCAATCCATCAGTCGTTGTTGCACGGTATACCTAGAAAATGTCAAAAATAAATTGTGGACCACAGAGTTGATATATAGTTCTGTGAATATAAAGGTACTGCAAGAGTTGTTTTTGAAACCATTAAGAAATAGCTATGCTAATTGCTAAGCACCACCTGACCGAAAGATGCAGCAGCTACAGGTTCCTCAGAAATGTAGCTGAAAAATGAATCCACAGGAGAACCTAATTCTTTCTCAATGATTTTCATAGCCATGCTCCTAGGAAAAGGAGGGATTTGATCATGCAGTTCAGACAATGCCTGCAAACGTAATTTGGAAACAAAATGAAGCATAATTGGGGGGAAAAGTCACAGACAAACACAACAATAACTTGGAAATTTAATTTTTTGGTGATAAAAAACTGCAGTTTTATTAAAATTTAAAACAGCAAAAAGATACAACAAAAATCACAGTATTTGGATCAAACATTCTAACACAGCAGGATTACAATTTTTTTCCAAGACTTGACATTCTTCTGTACCATTAAAATTGAATGACATTTAGAAATAAACTACTGCTATCACTCAATACTATAACATGCAGAATAACTTGGCAGTAAATTTTCAGAAATAGAAGTAGCCAAATATTTAGTATCACCAAAGAAAAAGAAGCACAATTACTTTAATTGTCAGAAATTAATGTAGTTCAAGCATCAATCTCCCCGTCAACATGCTAGAAAAAAAAATACATTAATGAAAAAAAGCTAGAGAATGATCTATATTTAACCTTGGCCATTTCAGTACCGATAATGTCTGGTCTTGTAGAAAGGGACTGACCAACTGCAGCAAAAAGCAAAGGCATGTGAGTAGCACATCAGTAACCATGAGACTTTAGAGGTTCTAAATGTGAAAGTTCCAGAAAGAATTTGAAGAGCAATATGAGAAATAAAAGGTTCAGAATAATATTTTTTTTAAAAAAAAGTAAATATATTAAAATTCATGTCTGAACTCTGAAGTTCAAATTTTCAGTTAACATAATGGACATACCTTTTATAAAAGTTGGGCCTAAGTTTAGCATTGTTTCTTTCAAAACAATCCCATAGATGTATTTTGACAAGTTTCCATCACTATCCTTATCTGCACTTGGTCTTAATAACTTTCTGATCCCCGAGGTCCGAATTCTAACTGTGGCAGTGGCAAAAGAGGCAAAAACCTTCCAGTAGGCACAACATAATCTCAGGTTGTACAGCATAGGAAATAGAGTACTTACAACATTCACAATTGTGAAGAAGAAATTGGCAGAGGGATTTTTCACAACTTATATTAAAGAGAACTATAATCATGTTACTCAGACTATCATAAAATTGCCAAAAATAAGGGAGTCCAGTTAAGAGAAATAGAGATATAAATAACTCAAGTCTTACACATCCAGCACAAAAATATCCTTAGACATAACATTCCTTTGAAATTACATAACCAGCCAATAGGATCACTATATGTGACCTGAAACTAAAAAAAAATCAAAACCTTCGTTTCTGATGAGTTAGTTGAAGGGAAACTAGCAAGACAAAATGCAGAAAACTACCTCTACAAGTCGAAGAGCCACTACATGAGGCCGGCAATTGAAATAATCTGCCACACTTTGGGCATCATAGACTTCAGGAAGAGGCTTAGACCAAATTTTTGGCAGACAGTAGAAGTATGCAGCATATGCCTCCAAGGCTTTGAGATCAGCAATGAACAAATCCACCCCGGAGAGTTCTGTAAGAAAACTACTTTCAACATCCATACTAGGCAAAACATAAACAAAATGATCCCATATACACAGGACAAATTTTGCACACAAAACAAAAGAAGTGTGATTAAACCTACATTTTATTTTAATCAAATGAATCATTTTAGCATTCAGCTCTTGCAAGAACACAAAATGCAATAATTACCAAAATGGTTTTTGGGTGTGAGGAGCCAAATTAGTCCCATTATTTTTGAAAATGAGCATTTTAGTCTCATTATGTTAGAGTTGGGTCCAATTGTCCCCAATTTTTTTAAGAAATAGCCAAATAAATTCAAATCGTGATTTTTTGTTTAAATAAAACAAAAGAATAACTTTGAAAGATGCATAATGTTCTTCTTCTTCATGGGTTTGGATTGATTTTAACCATTTTGGTGACAAATGAAGCTATAATATCTTTAAATTATGTTATTTTTAAATTGTAGTTTTCTCTTTGTGTACCGTGAGAAAAAGAGATTCCAAATTTTTTGTTAAATATGGATCTTTTTTCCAAAAAAATTCATTTAATGACATTATATTAATTTGATGTTATGTTACATATGACTAATTTGACTATTTTTGTCAAATTACAGTAACTAATTGGCATAACCCAATAATTATATAACTAAAGAAACTACTTTGTAATGATTTTAGTACTAAACTGAACTTTTTTCCCTTAAAGAACAATGAACACCAACTACCCATTATGATATACCTAACAAACATTCAAATTGAAAAATTCATAGCATCCAAGATTAAGCATAGCAAGCTTGACCTTGATAGAAAGGTTGAGGCCAAGAAGGAAGCGGTTCGGGAGGAGCACGAGGGTCTTCGAGAACTCGTAGCCACAGAACATGGTCAAGGGTTTTGGTCACTTGGGGAATTCTCAAAGTTTCATTTGCCCATCGAATTCCTTTTCCAATTCCCGTCTTCAGAAACTCCACGTCTTTGCGAACCACCCAACCCAAAGGCCCAAAATCCCCAAATACCTTTCCTTTGTTCGGCTCTCTCTTCAGCGTCGTCGTTTTGGAGTCTCGTGTGGAGTACAGAACCGATATTGACCTTCCCGCAGATGACAACGGCAACGCTGGCATTAAGATTGCCATCAGCTAACAGACAGTGAGAAACTCTGATAAGCAACTTATTGTATAATTTTTCAAGATAATTTGAATATACTAATCATCATTTTTAGTTCGTTTGTAACTTGGATAATGGCTGTAACTGTAAGGGGAAAATGCAAGGAGAAGGGGAGAGAACGAAAATGGGTGGCAAGGAATTAGCAAGGCGATGCTGTAAAGTGTGAATGAGTTAAGTTAGAAGAAGGTGAGCCATTCAAGTGTAGTGATCAGATGGGTTCGAGTTCACGTGAGCTTTAAATGGTATTTGAATTTGTGCATTGTAATTTTGCCTAGAAACCTGGTTGTAATTCAAGCCATTATTAACGCAACATGTCGCAATTGTATAATTAAGAAACAACTATATAATTAAAAGTTACATGATTAAACATTAAAGCATTAAGCTTTTCAAATTCTTTACGTTCGCAACAACAACAAGTAAGTTTTCTCCCTCCCTTTGATGTTTTACTCGATAAACAATACTATGTGAGTTCAAAACAAAAGAATCTACGTTAAAATTAGAAATGTTAATAGAAGATAAGATACTAATCTAAAACGAGCTTATAATCTAACAACTTAACAAAAGGTGACACTGAATAAGAACCATGTAACATCTATGATCTAGGATATCTCATATCTGCATATAGTACCCAAAAAATATTTAATCTTAAGTTAGACTTTAAGTTTACATGGGTGCTTTCAAGGATGTTTAATAGGACGTGTTTGGACTATACTAGAAGCATGATCACTTAACCTAAGAGTTATCTAATAACCAGACTTAATAGTATAATTCCATCGGGAGGAATGATGTCTAATTAGGTAATCCATGTAACTAGATTTAAAAAGAAGGTTTAAGATAATGCCTACCTCTAAAGGATTAAACATATCATACATAAGATTAATATTCAAAGACATAGTATCAAAGTCAATAAGGTATGTAACAAAAAGGGCATGACTATACATCGGAGAAGTAACACAAAAACTCAGGGGATCCAAGAATCATCCCAAATATACACACTAGAACCATAATCAATATCTTAATGTGTCTTGCCAACAAAGTAGCAGGAGCCTTTAAAAAGCCCTACCAAGCTCAAGAAGAAGTTCATAAATTTGCACCAAAGAATGAGCCAAGATGAAAATATTTTTTCTTAAAGACTTTAGCAAATAAAAAATTTGGGAATTTAATCAGCCTCCAACTTTGTTTAGCCATCATAGCAAATTAAAAACTTGTAGATCTTTAAACCCTAACCATTTATCAAATAGTCGACCACACAATTTTTTCCAAGATAACTAATGGATCTTCCTAGAATTCTCGATATTACCCCACCAAAATCGTTGTATCGCTCTCTTAATATCCTAGTATAATCCTTTTGGTAAAAGGAAATAGTGCATTGCATAATTATACATAGCATAAGTCACAGCCTTAAGAAGAACTTTTTTTCCAAAGGGAGAAAGAAATTGACCTAACCAATGGTAACTTGACATGAAACCTATCAAGATATAGTTCAATTGGCTCCATTTATGTCTCCCGAATAAGGCAAGCAACTCAATATATCTTGAACACCCCAAATCATAGCAAAATCACACTCCTACTAGATAACTTCTTTTACCTTAATGCTTATATTATCACAGAAGAAAACACTATTTTTGAGAAAATTCACCACTTATACAAAAGCCCTATCATAGATGTGGAGGACTGCCTTGATTCTACAAATCTCATGCAAAGAATCTTTATAAAAAATTAAGGAATCATTAACAAAGAATAGGTGAGATAACATGTGCAGCCCTACAAACATGAACCCTTGAAATGCAATGAAAGCGTTCCTCCCTATACAACATCTAGAGAGCCCTTCAAAACACAATAGGACAAGATACAAAGAGAGGAGGTCTCATTTACAGAAGATTAAAATAACCAACTAACTCTCTATTTATCACACAAGAGTAGGAAATCGTTGAGATATAACACATAATCCACTTATCCATAAAACCCAACCTAGTCATCGTAGTCTTAAGGAAGCTCAATTGGACCCTATCATAGGCCTTGCTCATATCCACTTCCAACGCCAAAAAGTGATTCTTTCTTATCCTCTTGGTATTCAAATAGTGTAGAACTTCATGGACGATCAAGATATTATCTACAATTAGCCATTGGGAAATGAAAAGTACTTTGGTTTTAGCTTATGATCAAGGACATTATTGGGCTTAACTATTAGTAAGAATATTTGAAATAACCTTGTAAGTAATATTACAAAGAGTGATTTGTTGTAACTACTCGAACTTGTCATTTTAGAGGATAGAATAATTAATAGTTGTTGAAATAGTACCATGATGGAAGAAACTTATAATTACTTGTACAAGGTCATGTTTAACAATATCCCAATATTTCTAGAAGAAATGAGATGAAATACATCCGGACTTGGAGCTTTACCATGGTGGATCTAGAAGGTAGTTTTCTTATTTTTTGCAACTATAACAGCCTGGTTAGGTTCTAATTTATTTCTTCCATCACTTGAGTCTCCATATAAGATAACACATTTTCATTGGCTAAGGAACATGGGTAGGGACCCAAAGTAAGAACAAGCTACCATTCTAAAATGTGTTTTTCTGTTACTCATCTATCATATTTTTCATGTAGCCCATGAATGTTCATTCTTTTATGCCTCTGAATTACCCCATGGAAGAAAGTTATATTACAATCCCCTCCCAGAGCCACCTAATATCATCTTTGTCTTTATAATACTTCTCTTCTTGGATACAAACTTGTCGAATTTTCAAGGATAAGCGATGGTGATCATTTGAACTATAATGATTTTGTCTTTTTAAAGCCAATAATTGTTCTTTCAAATCCCGAAAGCATCTAGATGAGTTAATATTGTTCACCCTTTTTTACTGAATAAAGTCCAACGACATTGATTTTTTGCTTAATACAAAACCATGTTGAACCATTTACCTATTTGTTCTAGGCTCTTTCCACCATCCATACATTCATAGAGATTAGCCCAATTATGCTCAAAGGAGAATTCGCCTAGTTTTAGGAGCTACATAATCCAACTGAAGTAACAAAGCAAGGTGATATGCCCTTATAATCTCCAAATGCTTAACGGTAGCTCGTCGATAATCAAGGATCCAAGGATGAGTAGCCAAGTCATTGTTAAGGCATTCCTTAATAACCTTAAAATCCCCTATTTCTTTATTGCTCCAAGTAAAAGGGGATCCAATAAACCCCAAGTCTACCAAATTTACTTTATTCAAAAAACATTACAAATCTTCCATGGATGTATCAGACCAATAACTCCCACCAAGCTTCTCAGTCATTGAATTGATATTATTAAAGTCACCAATTGGACAAGTTGATTACACAAAGAAAGCCTATCTTTTAAAATCGTTCGTTACTCTCTACATACATCATCATCAGAACTAGCATACACATTGAAGCACACCTAACTACCAAGAGAATCTGACACTTCAATCTCGATAAAAAAAATCTCTACCAAAATGAACAATTAAATTAATATCATTACTCCAAAAAAGAGCTAACCCACCAAGGTTTCAATAGGAATAACTAGAAAAAAATTTGAAAGTCTTACCACATGTTTCAAAGGAATCATCGTGTCCGATTGATTTTTCATCTTTAATAGTAAAACAATTTTTAGGGAATAGAATTGCACAAATTCCTAAAGTTTTCGAATTATCTCAAGTTTCCCATGATTCCAAAAGAGTATCATATTAAAGGGTGTAGTAATGAGCACAGATATAGGCACAGACGATGATAATTTTTGATATAACTATACTCGAATTGAATTATAAAATTTATACTCGAATATCGTTATAGTTTGGAGACAGTTTTTACCCGTAGGTAACGGTTCGTGAAGGTTATTAAAAAATATCCCAAAAAACTGTTTTTTGTAAATATATTAATTTAAACACTACTTAATTCTAAACATATTAATTTAACAACTATATAATTTTATTTAATAAATATATAAATTAATTAAATAAATATAATTAATTTTAAGCAAGAGTGAATACGGTTATCAATATAACTATACTCAAACTGTACCATTTAATTCATATTCAATTAATACCCAAAATTATATTCTTTTTTAAAATTTATCGAATAAAAATCAAATTAACAATGCAAAAAATTGAACCCGTATTGTTGTTTTCATTCCTAAAAGGGTGGGTTCCATTTGGTCCACTACCTCCACCCGATTAGAGCAAATAGAATAACAGCCTTCTCTCCACTTGGGGTAACACCAATGTTGTCTCTCGTACAATTTTTTTCTTTATAATCAACTAACAACATGAAGTTGTCCTCTGCAAGTGCACTAGTAATTGGCCCATCAGATATTTTTTGTGAAGCAATACTAATAGGACTTCTAGCAGCCTATTTAATAGATTGAAGAGAAATTTTACCACCAAAATTTTTCTATAGGAATTAGAGTAAGAAGGGCCCAAAACAAATTTCTCTGCTTGCAAAATGTTTATTAATGAGAGATGTATTTGGAATTTGGGTTTGTGTATTCTCAATAAAGAATAATGGCCCATTTAAAGCCCGAGAGTAATTGGCCTAATCCTTTTTAGCAAGCTTCATGGCACTTGTCACCTCCTTAAATTCAAACTCAGTCTCTTGAGCATGCTCCAACAACTCCTCTACTTCCACCCTTAAATCACGCAAAAGTGAACCAGTTTTGCCGGACATTCTGACAGCGTAGATCCTCCTCAAGTCACTTTCAAGACCAGCATCTAAATTATTTTTGTTACCCAGAGAATCCTGATGAACAGGTAAGTAATTAATGCCATCAGCGATCGTCGGACATTTCCTTTTTCGACCACTAGGAACCATTGCATGTCCACCATGTGAGGTACCACCAGCAGACCCATTATTATCGTTGCCACCTCCGTCTGATACGACTGAAAAAAGGAACCAGGCATCCTGGCTCGCAACCATGCCCTATACGGTAACCCCCTAACAATGAGAGAGGTTTGCTAAAATCTTTCTACACATCTCCTTGAATCGTGTCCTATGATACCACAGAGATGGCAAAATAAAGGTAAGTGCTCATATTTGAAATTGATCCAAATCTTGTCGGTACCTCCTGGATTAACAAAAGCTCTCCTTAACAAAGGTGTAGAGATGCTGATACGGATACATATTCATAAATTCTCTTCAATTATTTTGGTATTCATATTGTGTATTAGAATATCTTGAAAATTAAGAAAAAAAATTTCTCATAATATTTTGAGATTCATGTTGTATATTACTTATCAGTATTTATTGATTAATTAGTTTGAGATTCATGTTGCATATTACTTATCAGTATTTATTAATTAATTAGTTTTGATATATGTAGACTTAAATACCGTTGTTTAGAGTGGTGTTAACATTTGTACAAAATATATAAAATACATTTTATTTATCTGTTTTATAATTTATCATGGTATCAAAAATTTGAAAAAATCTTTTACGTATTAGTTTGTATTCTTTTAAGAATTTTTGTTTCTTTATTCTTTATGACTATCATTTAAAAGATATGATATAACTTGAATTATTGTGATCGCTTATCATGGATACAAATAAATTGGAAATGATATCTTTTAAATTCAATTGCAAAAATTTTACACTTTAAAAGTTTCATTTTCGAATTTTTGTTAAAGGAAAAAGTTTATCTAAAATTCACGATGGTTCTAAAAAAAGAAGAATGTGAAGAGTAATTAGAAAACAAAGAATGCGCATATTATTATTTGGATACTAACTTGTTTTTTAACCTGACCTTGTTCTCTAAGTCTCTTATCTTTCAAAACCATTGTTATTATATGATATCATCTTAATGAGATTTATTCTTAGGTGAATGATTCAAAATATTTTGAACTTAAATATGAAATAACAAATATCATCCAAAAAGATAGAGATATTTGCATTTTCTATATTGCAATGCTAAAGTTGTGGACAGAACAAGACATGATATTTTCTTCAACAATCTCACTTACTGCATACACGGAAGTAACGAAAGAACGAGATCGTAGAAGAGTGATGCAATTTCTCACGAAGCTTCGACCTAAATTTGAGACAATAAGGGGTACGTTGATCAATCGAGGTGATCTAAATATGGAATCTGTTTTTGGTGAACTTATTCATGATGAAATATACTTGAAAACTCAAGCTCAACTAGACACGAAAAATAATACTGTTGATTTTGTATTTCTTGCTTCACATGGTAGATATCAATTAAAACAAAGGAATGGAAACAAAGAAGATATTCGGTGTAACTATTGCAAAGAACTTGGGTATGTGCAATCTCATTGTCGAAAGCAAAATATACGTAACTATTTTAAGAAATTAGGCCATACCATTTTGAAGTGTAGAATTTTAAAGAATAAGCAAAACCAACTGACATATGTTACTATGATTTGTGATCAAATGATAGCAAATACAACAACAAAAAATACAGATGCATTGTCTTTCACACCACAAATCGTACAAAAGATGGTTCAAGACTCCATGAAGTCAACACTTTCAGGTGTTCTTTCTTCAATTTTTTATGTTGATGGGATATCAAGTACACGAAATAAATTGAATTCTTGGTTTCTTGATTCAGTCGCCTTTAATCACATGCCTAATCAAAAACATGTGTATATTGATATAAAACCTTGTTACTTAAATTAATTCGTCACTACTTCAAATAGTAGAAAATTACCAATTTAAGGAATTGGAACTACTTGCTTGTCAACTAATTCTTCAAAATCCATTTGTCTTCCTAATACCTTTTATGTTTCTCGATTGATAGTTAATTTGATTTATGTTGAACAATTGATTGATCATAATTGTTCAATCAAGGGGCATAAACATGGGAGTTTGTTTCACCTTGATCTTGATTTGAAAAAAAATTCTTCATTTTGTCTTACTATCACCTCATATACTTCACTTGAGAAAAACATTTGGGATTTATGGCATCGTTATTTGGGTCACCCACATACAAGTAGATTATAATATAAGTTCACATCTCAAATTCTCTCAAATAGGTTGAATGATAAGAATCATATTTTTAGACGTTGTCAAACTTGTGTTTTTAGCAAATTTGTTAAATTACCTTTTGTTTCTAGTGTTACTAAAGTTGATGCACCCTTTAATCTTTTCATTGTGATTTATGGGGACTTTTACTTATTTTATCTAGACTTGGTTATAAATATTTATTCTATTTATTGATCATTTTACATGTTACACTTGTGTGTATTTTTTGCGTACTAAATTTGAATTAGCCAATGTTGCCAAAACATTTGTCACTATGATAGAAACATAATTTAAGAAGATAGTAAAAAAACTTCGATCTGATCCTGGTGGAGAGTTTTGTGCGCCTTAATTTGTTCAATCCTTCATTAAAAAAGGTATTTTAGCTCAAAATTTTTTCCTTGGGACTTTCGAACAAAATGGGGTGGTAGAGCGTAAAAATCGTCATATTGTGGAAATTGCTAGAACTCTTTTACTAAAGTATTGTGTTCCATCTCAATTTTTGTGTAGAGGCTATACATATCACTGCTCATCTTATAAACAGACATATTACTCCTATACTTGGTACTCAAACTCCATTCGTTTCTCGTTTTCATAAATCACCAAATTACATGCATCTTTGTGTTTTTAGTTATGTTTATTTTGTTTTACTTCCACCCCATGAACGAAATAAATTTTCTGCTAAGGCTACTAAATGTTTTTTATTGGGTATAGTGATAAACAAAAAGGTTACATTTGTTATGATCCTCAGCATCATCGCCTACAGGTATATCGTAGTGTCATTTTTTTGAGAACTTGTATTTTTATGCCTCGCCTTTAAGTGAATTGCTTCCAAATTCTACCATTTCCATGTTGTGCAATTTTTTGGATCCTTCATTTTCTGGTTCATCAAGTGTTGGTTCAAGCACACCCGATGTGCCTATTCCTGATCACAAGCTTGAAAGTTTGTCCACTACTATCCCAAGTATTGCACCACCATAAACTTTGCCTCTTTTAAAACGATCCATTCATGTCAATTTTGGTAAACCACCTAATAGTTTAACTATTTTTACTAACCTTAATTATGTATGGATTCCTTCTACCATGTTAGAAAAAGGCTATGGATGAGAAACTTGAGGCATTGTCAGAGAATCATATTTGGGATTTAGTCCTACGTCCATCTAATACTTCTATCATAGGGAGAAAATGGTTCTATACTATTAAAGCTAAGCTTGATGGTACTCTAGACCGCTATAAAGCCCGATTGGTAGCTTAAGACTATAAGTTGGAATATGGGATTGATTACAAAGAAATGTTTGCTCTAGTTGCAAAAATAACTACCGTTAGAACTCTTCTTGCAATTGCATCTTATCAACATTGGCCATTGTATTAATTAGATGTCAAAAATGCTTTCATTTATGGTCATTTTAAGGATTCTATTTATTTGGAGTGTGCCTCTGGTTATTCTCTTTGCGATTGAAATGTGATTTGCAAACTTAACTACTTTATGGTCTCAAATAGGAACCTCAAGCATGAATTGAAAAGTTTCACTCTACCATTTGTTCAGTTAGTTTTCAGCAAAGTTCTAATGATCCTTCTCTATTCACTCATCGTTCTTCTTATGACATTGTTATTTTGCTTCTTTATGTGGATGATATGGTCATCACGAGTAGTGATCAACAAGAAATTATTGAGTTTAAAAAGTTTCATCATGATTCCTTTCAAATAAAGGATCTTGGGACTTTCACTTATTTTCTGGGTTTGGAGGTGTCATCCTCTTTTAATGGCATCTTTCTTACACAACACTAATACATTGAGGATCTCCTTAAATTATCCAACTTGATTAATAAT
Organism: Hippophae rhamnoides; assembly: GCA_033030585.1. Lineage (NCBI taxonomy): Eukaryota > Viridiplantae > Streptophyta > Magnoliopsida > Rosales > Elaeagnaceae > Hippophae > Hippophae rhamnoides. The sequence goes on from CM065427.1 coordinate 75,352,912, forward strand.
AAATTTTATTCGACTCCGATGGAAAAAAAATTTGAAATTAAAACCTGATGATGGTGCACTTCTTTTTTATCCTACTTTGTGCCAACGCTTGGTGGGTAACCTTATTTATCTCGCAATCACACGCCCTAGTATCTCTTTTGTTGTTAAGGTTGTCAGTCAATTTGTTTCTCAGCCTCAATGTCTTCATCTTTTGGCACTTCATCACATCATTCGCTATCTTAAGAGCACTTGTGCCGTTGGTCTTATCTTTCCTTCCAACATACTTCTTACTTTTAAAGAATATTCCTATGCTAACTATGCACGATGTGTTTACACTCGTCGTTCCACAACAAGCTGGTGTGTTTTTTTAGGTACTGCACCCATTTTATGGAAGTGTAAGAAGCAATAATGGGTATCCAAATCTTCTATTGAGGCTGGGTATCGGTTTATATCTTTTATGAGTTTTGAACTTATCTGGCTTCGGTGACTTCTCCTTGACTTTGGTGTTACTAGTGATCATACATATATTCCTCTATTTGGTAATAATAGTGCTATTAGCATTGCAACCAATCTATTTCACATGAGCGAACCAAATACATTGAAATTGATTTCCATTACATTAGTGAATTGGTTCAAAATAAATTTCTATGCCTTGTTCATGTCTCCTCCCATGATCAAATTGTAGACTTATTCACTAAACCTATGTCTTTTTCTCGCCATAAGTATCTTGTGAGAAAATTGATGCTTGTTAACAACTGCCATCAATTTGAAGGGGGATGTCAAACAGAGAAGATCTTGTAGACAATTAAGGAAGAAAATCTCTCTTAACTGTACTTCAGGATTCATATTGTATATTAAAAGATCTTGTTGATAATTAAGAAAGAAAATCTCTCATAGTATTTTGGGATTCATATTGTATATTACTTATTTGTATTCTTTGATTAGCTAGGTTTGTCATATATAAACTTAAGTATTATTATATATAGTGGTGTTGTAACCTTTGTACAAAATATAGAAAATACATACAACTTTATTTCTCTATTCCATAGTTTATCAATATTTGCATAAACAATTATGGGTAGGATTCTTGTCCTAGTTATTATCTCTATGTTCTACAAACTTTCCCAGCTTTTTACTGACTAGTTCAGCAATCCTAAGACTTCTATAATTCATCAGTACGTCTCAAAGTTGAACCTAAAAAACACATTCAAAGAAATCGATGAAGGATAGGATCATACCTTAGTTCCAATGTCGGAACAAAATCAAGAAATTATCAAATAGCCATGGCCCAGTCTATAGAACAAAGTCCAAGTCTTTTCAATTTAAAAATACAAAATTGAAAAAAATTGAAAGCTAATTCTGAAACATGTACATTATGAACACTTGTGCCCTATGGTTGTAAGAGCGTAGATCATAGGCCTTTTCCATTAATGGGTCACATAACGAAAACTTTAGCTATTAAGCTATTATCATTTTGAGTAGAAATTTGTTAGAAAACTTCTTGATCAATTGTAAAACCTCACTCTCATTCTCAATTAATTGTAATGATCGAAACATTTGTCCTATTGCTATGGTATCCATAATGACAACAAACATCATCTTAAGAGGTTTAGACTATAAGAGAATTACTCCCACGTGAGGAGAAACAAAGAAAGAACAACTTGACATTTAGAAAAGAATCATGCAATGTTTTCAAGTAGAGAATTCAAATATCCATTCTGATATAATAATATTCATTACAAATTCTCTAAAGATTATTATTTACAAGGCTACCATCTATAATATGGTGGATAAAAACAAATACTAATATATTAAATTAGACATCATTGTCAACTGATTTGATTCGGATTAAAATTCAATGAAGTTAGAATAAATGTGATCCAATATTATTTGATTTATTTTAAAATTAGATTTAAAAATATATATATTTATATTATAAGTCTAGTCTCAACATGAAACTGTAAAACTTATATCTCAATTTGAAAGTGTTTTTTTAATAAGGCTCGAACATATTCGAACATTTTAATATTAGACTTGATTATGTATTTAATTTAAAAAATTTGATTTGATCAGAACCAAAAAATATACCTAACCTAAAAATACCTAGCTCTAGTTAGATTGGAACCTAAAATTTTAAATTTGTGCCAATCTAACCTGTTTAAGTTTTTATCTTTAATTGTAACACATAATTCATTACTCTTTACTAAGGTTCCTTTAAGAAAAAAGTCTTATATGATACCTTAATTTTATGCAAAAGTATATATTAGTGTCAATACTATACAAGGTATATAGTTAGTACCTTATTTTAGTAAGATATTTACTAGTGGTCTTTTTAAAAAAAACCGTAATATCACAAATATTCTTAAGGTTTCAAAAATATCACAATACTCTTCGATCTCAACAAAGGTTAAAGCTAATAAAATTGAATAATAATTTTTATACATAAAAAAACAAAAATAATAGAAATATAAACACAAGATAATCTAGGATGTTTATCACAATAAACGGTAATTAGTAAAAAATTTATGAAGAAATATAAAAAAAATTAAATCTTAAAAAGATAGATTCAAAGATTCATCATTTTCAACATTAAAAAAAATATTTTCAAGGAAATATAGTTTATTACATAATAAGTAATAAATAATTGAGTATTAATATTACATGTGTTAAATAAAGGTACAAGATACCATTAATTAACACAAAAAACATTATGAATAAACTATATAAAATTTTTCGAAAAGATAAGAGAAAAATTGGATACATCCATTTAGAAGGAATGCAAATATTAGTGAAAATACATTTAAAAAAAATGCACCAATAAAATTAACACTCCTAGATAATAAAATAATAAATAAATAAAATGATTTATTAGGAATGATCCATAAAAACTTAGGAAACCAAAAATTAAAATTAATGATAAGAACATAAACCTAGATTTTCCATTAATATTAATGATAAGAACATAAACCATGTGTTTAGTTTAGCCTATGAATTCGAAAAAAGAGATTTAATGAAAGAATGAAATCATCGATTTTTGATACACTATATATTATGATATTCATTAACAAATAGACATAGTAGTTCAATATATTGACAAAATGAATTCATAGAAATAAAAAAAACTTTCTAAGAAATTTTACAAAAAATAAAATCAAGAATATTAATTGACTTTAAAATACCAAAAAATAGAAATTAGATGTTAAAAAACCTACGATACCATGAAGAAAAATTAATGTAGCAAGAAATTGTAATATATCAAAGTTTACATTTATAGATTCTCAATGAAAAACCTTTAACAAAGAAAAGGTGGTTACAAATCTAAAACAAAAATTTAAAATAATTAAAGCATTAATCCATGACGTAATATTAAGAAAAAATGTTATTATTATTATCTCAATAATGTTTAAAAATAAACTACAAAATATAATTAAATTTTGATGGAAGCCTAATAGGCATATAAAAAACTAAATAATAATAATGAAAGCTTTAATTATTTTAGTAGAAGAACTGTGTATAATACAAGAATCAAACATTAAGATCTTACAAGATATAAATGAAACACAACAAAAACTCTTAAAAGAAATAAAATAATATGGTTATATTGAGAAATTACTACTAGACATACGTAAGGAATTTACAAAAGTAAGAAATGATGTAAATAACATATACAAAAACAATGAAATCATATGCTATAAATTTGATCCATTTGTAAGATAAGAAAATCTATTTAGGAGATCAGATGCATTGATACCTAGGAATAAGAAAATAAAGAATGAAAAAACACAAACATAAAGAAGAAACAACAATCCCAGATTAATGTAGTATGGAAAAGAATTAGAAAAATAGTTTATGGATCTTGAAAATAAGGAAATAGAAAAGTTAGTCAATTTGTTAACCCTAACAAATGAAGAATTAGTAAGACATTACGATGAAAAACTTTATATAAACAAAGATGAATATGATATGACAAAAATTAGTGAAAATGATTCTAAACTAAAGAATATGATCCCCAAAAATCATATGAAACCAATTTCATTACTAGTTCTTTATCAAGAAGGAACATCTAACCTACATGGAGAAAAAATAAAAAGTAAAGGTTAAAAGAACCCAAAATTCCTTATAGAAAAAAATAACCACTCAAAATGGAAGAATGATTATATTGGGAAACTAGATATAGTATTTTACCAGAATTCAAACTTCATAAAAATTATATATATAATATTTTAGATTTAGATAATATGAGAGATAGGAAAAAAAACTTTAAATGAATGGTCTGGTGGTACGAGTGTAATCATATAAACCTCTCCAATCAAATTATCAAATCCTTCAACTTATAGAGTTTTAGAAGCTCACAAAATGACAATAAATGTTAAAATTTAGTTTACAAATTTAACAAAATAACATCTACAAATGTAGGAAATGATCCCACATGTATAGAAAATATAAATACTGTACTAAATAAAATATACAAGAAATTCATCACTCTGAACTATTTGGATAGCGTCGGTTGACACGTAGAACCGACGCTACACACGTGAATATTTTCTTTTCTTTCTTTCCCAGACATAAACTATTTTAAGTGTTGCATAACTCTCAAAACCCCAAAACCTCCTCTACTCTTTCTCATTTTTCGGCCACCTACAACCACCAATTTCAGCACCAGTTAGTGGGTTTTCTTCCTCTCTAACTTATCTTCCATATCTTCTATTTTTTTTAGAAAAATAATTAAATTTTTTATACTCATTTCTCACTTACAAAACACCATTTTTTCTTCATTTTTTTTCATTTTGTCACTTCATTTACTCTTGTAAGTATTTTTATTAATCTTACACACTTATTATTTATATTTGTTTTTGTATAAATTTGTGTATTATATATGTAGGTTTTGTATTATAACATGAGGAGAAGAATGTGAGGATCTTGAATAACATAGGACAACACCATAGTAATTTTTCTGCTATTAATTAATATTTAATTTTTTAATTATTTGTATTATTTAAACTATTTGTTAAATAGATTTTGGTTTTTCTACTATATATAGTGATCGAATACACGTGTTTAATTTGAGTATAATAGAAAATGAGTAAATTTTGTAAAAAATTAAAAATTAAAAGTCGGTTTACGTGTTGAATTGACTTTAAACGTAAAGTTGATTCACGCGTTAAATCAACTTTAAACGTAAAGTTGATTCACGCGTTAAATCAACTTTAAACATAAAGTTGATTCACGCGTTGAATCGACTTGAAACGTAAATTAGATTCACGCGTTGAACCGACTTTATATTTTTAAGTTATCATATTTAAAGTCGGTTAATAATCGATTTTAAAAGTCATTTTTGGCATAATGTATTGAAAAAGATAAAAAAAAACATATCACTGAATTTAGTGGAAATGAAATTGTGGATGTGAAATCGTATTTCACAAATATAAAAATATGTAACATGTATTGTATAGATTTCTTTATTTGTGAATATAAAATGTATTAACATAAGTTACCACCCTTAATGCAAGAAACTTACAAGAAATGTTTTTTTCAAAAATTACCTAAAACATTACATAAAATCATAACAAAATAATAGAATAAAAGAAATAGAGAAAATATACAAGATACCTTATGAGAAAAAAATAAAAAGTCTAAAAAATTGAATAATTATTAGATGTCAAGAAATATAGGAATATAAACAAATATGAGAAAATTATAAAATCTGTTGTGATACAAAAAAATTTAGAATACTAATAAAATATGGATTTAATCTTACATGTAAAAATATAAAAAACACAAAACATTTAAAAAATATAAATTCATAAAACAAGACTTTCAAAAATATAAGAGAAGGTTTAACAAAAAACCATGTAGAAAATATATTTTAAAAGAGAAAAATATAAGCTATCAAAATAAATTATTACTCAATAGGAAAAGAGAAATATAAATGTTAAATCTATAATGAAGAATGTCATTATGCTAATGAATATCCTAATAGGCTTTAACATAAAAAAAATTTGAAAATGAATTTTCATAGAAAGCAAAAATATTAGAAGATTATTTTAAAATTGAATTAGAACAAATAGAGGAAATGAACATAGATAATACTTGTAATATTTATCTATTAGAACAAATTGATGAGAAAATAACTAATTCAAAATATAAATGTTTAGAATATAAATACGCTTTATGAGAATATCAATGATTTGTATAATATGTATAATAGTACAAATCCAAACAACACTTATATTAAGATAGTATTAAAATTCAAATGTAACACAAATAATTATTTACCAGCATATATAGATACATGAGATAATATGTGTATGACTATTAAATATGTATTACTAGAAGAACTTTAGAAACAAGCACCAAAAGAATTAATTACAATAATTTCTAACAATATTAAAATAAACCTTAATAAAATCTTAAAAGATATAGATATAAGGATAGAAATAGAGAAATTTCATATTCTCACCATGTATCAATAAGAAGCATGAGTTGATTTATAAATAGAAAATAATTTTGTAAACTTATATCAACATTTTATACAATATTTAGAAAAAAGTCTAATAACACTAGATGATGAAACCATTTATGTGTCAAAAATAAGAATTTTTTAACTATATCAAGCCCGACTTTTATGACACAATATAAAAGGTGAAAACGTAGTAAAATAGACACAAAGTAGCAATAAAAACCTTATTTAAAAAACATTTCATTATATCATGTAAAAGAGAAACAAAACTATTTTTTAATGAAATTCAAGAAGATAAAACCTTAACAAGTATCAAAAAATTATTAAAAACATGAAGCTTAAAGAATCCTTTAGATCTAAAAATAAAAAAGTTTAAAGAGATTGTTAATATAAAAGTAAGAGAACCTAACAAAGTCATTAAAGTAAAACCTCTAATTTATACTTCAGAAGACATGATTGGGTTTGAAAAAAAATCAAGAATTTTTTGAGCTAAAAGTCATAATACCAATTAATTAATTCACTACATTTTTACCTAGTTTTTTTAGTCGAAAAAGAAGCTAAAAATAAGAGGGGAAAAAGAACAGTGATAAATTTTAAAGCATTAAATAAAAAACCATTGATGATGGATATTTTATTCCAAATAAAGAAAAATTATTATCCTTAATAAAAGGGAAAAAATATTTCTTAAGTTTTGATTGTAAAAGTAGATTTTAACAAATAAGACTAGATGAGAAATCTTAAAAACTAATGGCGTTTAGTTACCGTAAGGACAATTTTAATAGACTATTGTACCATTCGAATTAAAACAAGCTCTAAGTATCTTTCAAAAATATATGAACAACATCTTTAAGAAATTACAAAATATTTATAATGTTTATGTAAATGATATTTTGGTTTTCAGTAATAAATTAAATAAACATTAGTTGGATATTAATAATATTCTACAAGAATGCATGAAACAAGGTATTATACTTTATGATTCGAAAGCAATAATTTTTCATCAAAAAATAAAGTATTTAGGGTTAAAAATTAAAGATGAAAAAACATAATCTTCAGTCTCATATACTAAATAATATTTAAGAATTTTCTACTGAATTAAAAGGAAAAAATCAATTATAAATATTATTAAGATGTTTAACGTATGTTGAAGCATACATCAAGGAACTCAAAGAAATGTGAAAACCTTACAAACAAAATTGAAAAATATCATATTTGAAAATAGACAAAACAAAATACTTTATACATAGATAAGGTAAAACCACAGGTTAAAGATTTATCAACTTTACACCATCTAATTCCAATTGATAAAATAATAATTGAAATATATGTTTCACATGAATATTGAAGAGCAATTTTAAAACTAAAAATAGATGGCAAAGATGAATATCTTTATAGATAAACGTCAGAATCTTTCAATGGTTTAGAATTAAGTTATCATAGTAATAAAAAGTAATATTTTGTTGTCAAAAAAACTATTAAGAAGTTTACAATATATGTAATAAGTTCCAAATTCATTCTTAAAACCAATAATAAGAATTTGATTATTTTTTAAAATCTAGTATTACAAGTTATAAACAAGAAAGTTTAGTGAGATGGTAATAGTTGTTTAACCATTACAATTTTGATGTCAAACATCTTCCAATAAATAATAATAGTTTAACATATGCCCTTACAAGAGAATTAATACATTTACTTATTTTTGTTTTGGCATGAATACAACATCTTGATATCAAGATCAAGATAAAGGAAAATGAGATAATAATACTTCAAGAACAACTCGAGGTTCTATACATCGAGAAGTTTCTTTTGGATGCAAAAATTAAATAGGAAGAACAACAGTTTAAAATGACCTTGAGAGTCCAAAAACTCTAAAAAAGAATCCACATCAAAGATTCATTCTAAGGAAGGTAAAACCTTTTAAGAATGAATTCAAAATAAGAAGGAAGAACCTAAAATTTCAAAATAGAGTAAAATCTCTGAAAAGTAAAACAAAATGCTCAATTGGGATAAAAAAGCAGAAACAAAAGATTATAAAAAGATTCATATGGTTTATAATGATCCATAATCAGGAATTTACAGCAATTGGCCTAAAGCAAGTAAAATTATTATCGAACTTAGTGGAATGACTTACAGAGCTTTCACTTATAGAATAGAAATTGAGGGAAATTATACCAACTATAGAGTACCAAAATTAATAATTTTAGAAGATATAGGTAAAAATTACTTTGCAGTATTATAACAACAACCATCGCCACTAAGCAGGTTGAAGGCCTTAGGAAAGTTTGTATGATCACCAGTATTATTTAGGAAAATGCCTCTCATATAGACAGTAAAAATAATACTACAACCAATATTGTTGACAAGAATATCCCCTATATCAAATACATTGGTCATTAAAGATGAAAAAGACCAATACATGAATTTAAGTAAACAACAATAGTTTAATCTCTATAATTTAACCAAAAATCAATTAGGAACATATCAAATATATAAAATTTTACACCTCAAAAAAAGAATTCCATGTAGCTAGTAAATTTAATATTCTTGAAGAAACTAATTCAATTTTTGTTTATAAAGTTTTTCATGGAGGTTTAATCGAGAACTTATATATAGGAATTAATTTAAGTTAATCAAGTTATTTATTCAAAAAAATTCAAGAAGGTTACCAAGAATTTTAGGAAAAAAATTAATTCATTAGAATGAAAAATGTTGTGTTAGTCCTTATCATTTTATCAAATTAGGGAATTCTAACACTAATAGATAAGTTCCAAAACTAAGGGTCTTTTATAAAATGATTCAATACAGATGAATTATATATACTAAGAGGATGGATATTAGGTCAAATTTATCATGAATTTAGAAAAAAATGATAATTCATTTGAAATCAAAGTAAATTATTCGATTAGTAAAATCATAATCACTTCCTATAACAATATGACCTCATTGAAAAAGATGATAATAAAATCATTAAGTTTGAGGTAAATTTTAAAAGTAATAACTTGAAAATTTATCAAAAAATAAGAAAGATATTTTGTTTTTACACCAAGAAAATCACTAAGGATTACAAATGCATTTATTGATTTAGAGATCGAGAAGATGAAGATGTATCAACGTTTACGTTATCAAAATGATTATCGACGAAAAACAACAAGAAGGAATAAAGATGTAAAACATACATCTTTAGTCGATAGGTCATACCAAGAAAATGAAAGGCTTGGATTCAAAAACCAAAAATATAAAGTTAGGTGAATTATTAAAGGATGGGTAAAATAGTGATTTCCTACTATTATAAATAGGGATCGTTTATCTTATAAAATGAATCCTTATTTTCATTAGTTGGATACAGCTTTAGAAATAACAATCGCTCTACTCTAATAAATTATTCGCTTAGCAATTATGCATCTAGAAACTATGAACAGTTAAGGATCTTTTAAAGATTCTTAGTTGGCTTTAAGAATTATAATAGTTATTAATATTATGAATAAAATGAAGTGTTATCATTCTTTTTTAATTATTTAAAAGTTTAATTTGGACATCATACTATATACGAATACAAATGCTTCATCATTACCAGAAGTTATTAAGGTATGAGCAAGTTTAGCTTTATCAGGTGTAACAAAAAAAGACAAACAACGAAAAGAAAGATTATGATGGACCCATTAAATTTAAGTATGATAATTATAATTCTAAATGAATTAAAAATCTTGAATAATTAAATATTTTTTATGATATTTATAAAATTAATAAATAAAAAAATAAAAATAAAGAAACTAACCACAAGTATGTATGAAAATAAACATAAGAAAAATACAAAATAAAAACAATGTTTTAATAAAAATTTTAAATATTTATTTTAAATAATAATTTATAAGAAGTGACAACTAGATTTGTAAAATAGGTTACGAAGATCATAAAAAGATATATCATTTGATGAAAAGTTAATGTTTTAAATAATGAGAGATATAAATAAATATATATTAAATGTCATATATTAATAGTATTTTTATTTTTATAAATAATTATTTTAAATTAAATTATATATATTTATGTATTTCAAGCAATAAGTTAATAATCAAGTTTAATATTTCTATTATTTCATCCCTAATTTTATTTATTAATATTTTTAAAAATATATTAAATTTAAAAATTAACAATATTTAATATATATTAAATTATCAACATCTATATTTTCTCCACGATGCAATGTTACAGTTTGATTGTTTTGACTTTTATTTCATTCAGTTCCTAATGTTTAAAATTTCACAAACTTAATCCGAATGCAAAATTTATGTTAGAAATTTCATTCTAATAGTTGGATTTGGTGTATTAAAATATTTTTTTCTTCTTCATGATTTTGTAACTTAATATATTAAGTCTCTTTTGAGCCAAACTTATAAAAATTAAAAAGTTAAGGAAATAAATTTGATGAAAAAATAAAAAATCAAAGTATAAAATTTGTAAAAATTAAGGATTATAAATGTTGTGTAGTCAAATTAATATTATTTTTATAATAGTAACAGTTTTTGCATTTTTTAATTTTTTAACAAATATTTTTAAATATAATAAAAAATAAAATTTGATATGATTATTTAAAGTGTTATATTTTTAATTCTAAAAATGCATTTTGTTATATAATTATATTTATATAAAAACATAATATTTATAAGAAAAAATAGCTTAAACAATCTTATAACTATTAATAATTAACTTAAGTTAATTAAGACACTAATTATGTTAAAGCTCCAAACAAGTAACAAAACCTAAAATAACATAATTAATTTGTTCAGTCGCATAAATTATTGGAGGGTAAAACTAGAATATAAAAAAAAAATCCTTAGATTTGAATACCTCCATATCTTGCATGTTCGACCCCCACCACGCTATAACCCCCCCTTTTTTTTAAGAGAATACCTTCAACTCTGACCACTTATTCCATTACATCATTAGTCTTGGTTATATTTATCTGTCGTTCTAAGTACATCCCGATTAATCCTATATAAATCCATACGGTTTGTTATTGTACCGATCCATTTGCTTGGTTAAGTCCATCCATAAACTTACTATTAACATCCACATAAAGTTGTTTTAAATGATTTTGACCCGTATTCTTCTAGATATAACTACATATAGTTCTAAGTGCAGCCACCAAATTTTATAAATTCATAAAAAGTTTCAAAAATTTCTCAAATACACTTATAAAATGATAAATTTATATTCAAAATAGAAAAAATATTTAAATAAATATAAAAATAATGATTAAAATAAAACAAATTACTGTAATAAATATTGATTTATCATGTGTGATTTTAAAGAGTGATAAATTGGGCATTGGGTTTTAACGGTGGTTTGATGGGAAAAAGTGAGAATTTGTTGGTGGCCTTTTGAAGAAAAAAAAAATGAATTTTTTTGAATATTCTAATAGTGCCTCGTTAAAATAATTATGTGCCAATAATTTATGAAATTTTGAGCTATTTTAGACTTATTTATAACTTTTATTAAATTATTATCTTAATATACCTGACAAAAAAGTTAATATATTAAATTGTATTCTTTTTTTAAGTTATTGTATTTGTTATGTAACAATCCCATATTGATAGTCTTAATTTACCATAGGCTAATTTAAGTGAAAATTTTATAAAATTCTGTTAATAACAATAATTTTGGTTTTTGTTGATAAAATGATTATTCTAAGAGAATTAGCAGTTTTACGGGTATTGTAAATTTTAGTTTTATAATTTTTTGAATTGAATTTCATTGTTTCTATGTTCAAAAAAAATAATTATTAATTTTTTTATTTTTAAATGAACAATAAATGAAAGATATTTTTGATATTTCAAATATTTTGAAAACAAAAAAGTTAAAAATGACGTATAGCGTCGTTGCTTTAACCCAATGAATCTTAACTTTATTAATTAATATAACTATTTATAAAAGTTAAAATTTAAATGATTTAACTTTATTAATATATTTTTAACTATAATCTACAAATATATTTACACTTTAAATATACTTATTGATATGTTATAATTTAATTTAAATTAATACATATTACTATCATTTATTACTACTTCTTTTAAAAAAAATTTGGAATTTGTGTTTTGAAAAAATGTTCACTAAAATAAAAAAGAAATCATAATGGTACATTAATAAAAAAATTGTAGTTTTTTTAACATGTAATCGAGAGTTAGCGATTGGATTGCGGCTAATTTAGTATGATTCACCGTATTATTATTATAGACACAATTACTAATCACGTTATATAATATTTCATTAATTTAATAAAAGAGATAACTTTAATGATTATTTTTTAAAATATACTTGTGTATTTTATATCATTTTGATGTTAAAATTATACTCAATTAATATATTAATTTTATAATTATTAAAATAAGTTTATTTAATCTTATAATTTCATATTTAAGATATTGATTTTTTTAAATGATATTTTTATACGAATAAAATTAGATTTTTTAAATTTTTTAGAAAACTACTTCTCCTAAGCTTATTTTCTATCAAAGAAAGTGAGTTACACTTCTTCTCCTTCTCCCTCTGTAATTACTTTTCTTATATAGATGAACATTAGACTCTTTATAGTTTTTATTATTTTGAAATAAACTTTTAATTTAATGATATTATATTAATGACTTTATCTAATATGATAATTTATAATATTAACTTGATTATTTTATTAAAAATATGATGAGAGAGATCGATAAATAAGAAAAATTATTTAATGAAATATAAAGTTAGAGGGAGTAATTAAATGAATAGAGAATTAAATAAATAAGAAAACTTTTTTTTGTTAAAAAAATGATTTTATCTATAAAATAATATCATTTTTATAATAATTGAATTCATTTTACTCAAATATAAAATTACATGATTAAACGAAGATATTTCGATATTTATTGGATTATATAAATAAATTTTAATAGTTATAAAATTAATATATCATTTAATTAAAATTACACGATAAAATGAACCTAAAGTTTTACACTGGACGATCACTGAAACCAAATATAACCATCTAACAAAATGTGAAATAAAAAGAAATACATAATATTATAGAAGATAAATATAATTTGGACTTTAAATTTGTATGAAAAAAAAAGAGGATGAGAAAAATATGAAGTATCAAGAATTAGAAAATATGAAGTATCAAGAATTTTGATAAAAAATTTATAAATTATTTTTATATAATAATAAACTCATCCATAATATTCTATATGATAAAATGAAAGTATCAAGTGCTATTCGCATTAACATGGCTAATGATATTTTAAAATAATTTTTTATTTAATTAATTTTTAGTCAAAAGAGAGTGTAAATAAATAATAAACAAGGGAAAAATACCCCTAAAATATTCCACTAGATTAAACTAATGGTATATTCTTATTTATTACCTTTTAAATGGTACCTTGAAAGTTTACTAGCTTTCAAACTTAGAACATCATAAATACATCCTTTATACTTCCGTTAACTTTTAACAATTTAAACACATACTCATTTATATGAGGGGTCATCATTGTCTTTTTCAAATTTTACTATTAAAAGAAAATATTTAACTTATATAGAACACCATAAATTCGTCCTCTATATGTTATAAACGAAAATCTCAAATTTATACAAATAAAATAAAATAAAATAATAATACGTGCTGTTTTTTCATTCAGCCTAATATATATTTTTTATTTTTATATTAGCTTTTTCTCTTTTTTTAATTATTTTTATATTTCTTTTTATCTAATAATACGTGCATAATCTTTTATTTGTTTTCAAATTACTTTCAAAGACAATATATTTTCCTTTTTTCTTTATTTTTAAAAATTATTTCACACAATATAAAATAAAAAAATAGATTTAAAACAATATCAACTGTTTTTTCTCGAAAAATTAAATCTTTCTAGCCAAAAAAAAAATTGTTTTAATCATATAATTGTTAATAAGTTTTGTATTTGAGAAATTTTAAAAAAGTTACGAATAACCATTAACTTATGCAAGACACTTTAGACATTTACAAATAGTTAATTTATATGTCAAACAACATGCAAATAAAACTATCAAAATTAACACAAAGCTTTGAGTTTCAATATCCTTTGTTTCATATGGATTTATAGTGTACTATTTTTAAATTATTTTTTTTTGCTGAAATCAAGAGAAAACAAGTAACTATTGTTGTGTTGGTATTGAAGGCTCTTGCTCGAATGTTACGTTTGCATGTTTTTTTTCTCTTACATCATTTCTTGTTGTGGCCTTTTTGTTTCCAATAACAAGAAATGGTCATTCCGTTTTTTCTCATCCTTGAAGGAATCCCACTAGAACCTTTAACAATGTTAGTAGGTGCAATTTTCTTATTTAAAATTTTATGCATTTGGTTCTTAGGCCTACCCCAAGTCGATTTTTCATAATTAGAGGTGTTAAAATAGTGATAGTCATGCTTAAACTTTCCCAAGACTCCCAGCTTGGAACATGATGAATGATAGGACTAATGCATTACAAACATAAATAATAAGAATTAAATTTAGTGGGATATATTTAAAGTAATTTAAACACCACATAATACACAATATAAAAAAAAATTATGCTTATAAGAAAGTTCATTGGACGGCTTCTTGTAAACTGAACCAATGTAAGATATTAGATTTTCTTTGGCACTAAGGATGCATCTCATTGCATGCTTGCAAGGTATTCCAGTTATGTCCCATACTTTACACGTGCAAGTCTTGTTCAAAAGATCCACACCAAGTCTTCTATTTTTTTCACTTGTAACCTCATCCAAAAATCCACCATTATTTCTTCCACTATACCTACTTGATAATGCTTTGTTAGCTTCAAAAACTTCATTGTTCACAAGGTGAAATTAGATGCTTTCAAGTCAAAACTTCTTTACTCAATAAAAACATATCTCTAATATATGTAATGAATCAATTAAAATATAAAAAAGGAATACTAAAAATTTCATATTAAGAAATTGATAAATACTTATAAAATGCCTTGCTACATACATACTTGGGTTTGTTATCTAAGCAATTAAATGCTTCTTAGTTTGTAGTTTTTATTTTATGCATCTATTTGTAAAATTCACTCACTCTTGTTGCTATTGAAGCACCCAAGAAAATTTCCACATGTTTATCACCTTTATAGTGCTTCCTAAAGTTTTGGAGCATGTGTAGTGTTGGGTTTTCCTTTTGATTTGGAGGACCCCAAGGGAAGCCCATGTGGCTTAAAAACCCATGGAGTAAGAAGGGCAATTATGTCATTTCATTGTCTTAATTAATAAACACATTTAGGGTTTTTTGTGTGAAAAATATGTAGAAAAAAAAACGTGTGCAGCAAAGCGGCCAATTTGCGACGAAAAAGCTGCTCTCGGTTTTCGGTTTTCCACTCGGCCAGTCTTAAATCAAGTGTTCCGAACGAAGGCCGTTTGTGGTCCGATTAAGCTGAAATTTTGCAAGCAGGTTCACGACTCAAGACTATTTAATCTGTGCGGTGGGATTTGGATTTGGCTCACCGGTTTGAGAAATTTTGAGCGATGAACGGTGACTACGAATTGGGTTAGATCTACTCCCATTCTTCTTGAAATAATTCTTAGTTTTCAAGAAGTGTATTCTTAATAATGTTGTTGATTGTTTGCCTCTAGTTTTACCTAGTGAGAACTGTTGTACAATTGTTTCTTGATAGTGGAAGTTTTGGAGAGATCGTTGTTGTTTCATACTGCTGTAGGAAGGTTTTCCACGTAAATTGGTTGTGTTGATTTTGTGCATGTTTCATTTTAAGCTCTATTTATTTATTTGCTAAAAGATTCACACAAAGAAGGAGAATATGTTTAATTTCGCTGTTTAGAGCTCGATTAAGTTCGAATTGAAATTGTAATTCTCACAACTAAGTGGTATCAATTTGTGGTTATTATTATGGAATTTCTTGTGTTGAATAATGGAAAGCAAATTTGAGTAGAATGATTACTTTGAATGGTTCTAATTATCATACTTGGAAAGGAAAAATGGAAGATCTCCTTTATGTCAAACAATTTCATTCTAGGTGTTTGCCTCTAAAAAACCGAGAAAAATTATACGAAGAAGAATGGACTTTGTTACATCGACAAGTACATTGGAGGTATATAAAGCGGTGGGTAGATGATAATGTTTTGAATCATATTAGTAAGAAATACATGCACGGTCGCTATGGAATAAACTTGAAGAGTTGTATGCTCGGAAAATAGGAAATAATAAAATGGTTCTTATAAAGCAATTGATGGAACTTTAAGGTACGAGATGGAACTCAGTTGACGGATCACTTGAATACGTTCCAAGGAATAATCAATCGATTAATTTGGAATGGGTATCAAGTTTGATGATGAGATTCAAGGATTGTGTTTATTGGAGTACGTTCTTGGACTCTTGGGAAACATTTAGAGAATGTCATTCGTAACTCGGCTCAAATGGTGTAATCAATATGGATCGGCTAATAGTAGTGTTTTTGAATGAAGAAATGAGAAGAAAATCACGTAGATCTTCTCGGCGATCGGAGATTTTGGTTACGAGAGAAAGAAGAAGGAGTAAAAGCAGAGGTTTCAAGAACAAAGAAAAGGAAGAAGCAAGTCTAGGTTTTCCTAATATTGAGTGTCATCTTTGTGGCATGAAGAACACGTCGAAAATATTGCGAGGCAGGTTGAAGCGGGATAACAAGAATAAAGACAAAGAACAAGAGGGTGATGTTAGTAAATAAAATGATCGAGTTGCCACCGCTAGTTTAGAAGACTTTCTTGTTGTTTATAATGAAGATGTTGTCAATGTAGCACGTCACGAGGTCAGTTGGGTTATTGATAGTGGAGCACTGGTTCATGCTGTACGTCTGAGAGGACTTAACACATCACATCTGACCCGGTGACTTTGGGGCGGTGAAGTTGGGTAATGATGGCTTGGTTAAAGTGATTGGTATTGGAGATGTGTGTTTGGAGATGAATAATGGCATGAGACTACTTCTTAGAGGGATAAAGCATATTCCTGAAATTCGTTTGAACTTGATCTCTGCACGTAAACTTGATGATGAAAGATATTGCAATACCTTTAGTAATGGTCAATGGAAACTTACTAAAGGTGCTATGGATTGTTGCTCGTGGGAACAAACATTCCGGTTGTATATCTTTGCGGCGAGACTCTTTAAAGGCATTATTAATCTTTGTGGCGGATGAGCTACGCATCGGTGTGGCGTAAAGACTTTAGCTGTGAGTGAGAAAGGCTTAGTGTAAAAAGAATCTTCTTCTGGAATGAATGATGTTTGTTTAAGAAGATGTACTCGTTGTTTAGCGAGGAAACAAAATAGAGTTTCTTTCAAGAGTTCCCTCATTGAAAAATACATCTTGATTTGGTACATTCGGATGTATGTGGTCCTGTGAAGACAAAAACTTTGGGCGGTGCCAGTTGTTTTGTGATCTTCGTAGATGATTGTTCAAGAAAGTTATGGGTGTACACTTTGAAGAGCAAAGATCAAGTACTAGATGTGTTTAAACGGTTTCAAGCCTTAGTGGAAAGACAAGCCCGGGAAGAAATTGCCGGTGCGTCAAAAGCAGATAATGGGGAGAGTATTCGGGTCCTTTGATGAGTATTGTAGGCGTCGGGGCATTCGACATCAAAGACTCCTCCCAGACTCCTCGGTTAAATGGGTTGGTGAGAGAATGAGCAGGACATTGGTTGAAAGAGTAAGAAGTCTTCTTTCGCGACTCGGTTGCAGATCTTTTACGGGGTGAGGCTTTGAATACGATTGTACATGTTCTTAATCTCGCGCCCATGTGTTCCTCTCTTCAATTTGATGTACCAAATAGAGTTTGGGTAGCAAAGATGTTTCTTATGATCATCTTATGGCGTTTTTGGTTGTAAGGCATTTGTGCATGTACCAAAAGATGAGAGATCTAAGCTCGATGTGAAGACACGACAATGTATCTTTGTTGGTTATGGTCTGGATGAATTTGGCTACAGATTTTATGATCAGTTGAGAAGAAGTAGTAGCGGTCGTGATGTTGTGTTTATAGAATATTAAACTATACAAGATGTTGAGAAGATAGAAAAAAGAGTCCATCAGTATAGCGATGATTTGATTGACCTAGATCCAGTTCCTTTACCAGTATAGATGGGACAAAATGTTCAAGATGACCAACAGGGTTTAGATGATGTAGATATGCAAGCTGAAACAGATCATCAGACTATTGATCGGTTGCGGAACCGGAAATTCCACCCGGGAGTTTACAGAGACCGGCGTCCTTCCACACGGTATGATCTGAGATGAGTATGTGTTATTGACGGATGAGGGAGAACACCGATGTTATGTAGAAGCGATGGAAGATGGAAACGAGCACTGGGGTTGGTGCTATGGAAGATGAGATGCAATCTTTGTATAACAATCACACGTTTGAGCTAGTAAGAGTTGCCTAAGGGTAAGAGGAGCTTTGAAGAACAAGTGGGTACGGGGTGAAGCAAGAAGAACACGATTCTGACACGTCTGAGCTAGGCGGTCGTCGAGGATTCGGTCGGAGAAAAGGTATTGATTTTGATGATATTTTCTCTCCTGTTGTGAAGATGTCTTCCATACGTGTTGTTCTAGGTCTAGCAGCAAGCTTGGATTTAGAAATTGAGCAAATGGATGTGAAAATTGCTTTTCTTCATGGTGAGTTGGAGGAAGAGATTTATATGGAGCAGCCAGAGGGTTTTGAGGTTAAAGGAAAAGAGGATTACGTGTGTCGGTTAAGGAAAAGCCTGCGGGTTGGAAACGAAACACTAGACAATGGTATAAGAAGTTTGAGTCGAGTTATGGGGGCTTGTGGTTACAAGAAGACTACTTACGATCATTGTGTTTTGTGCGAAAATTCTCGACGATGACTTTATCATTTTATTGCTCTATGTTGATGACATGTTGATTGTTGGCGAGAAATTCTTCAAGAATTGATAATTTGAAGAAAGCAGTTGAGTAATACTTTGCACTGTGAAGGAATTGGGGCCAACAAAACAAATTCTTGGTATTCGAATTTGTCGAGACAAAGAAAAGAAAGAAGTTGTACATGTCACGAGACGGTATATCAACAAAGTACTTGAAAGGTTTCGTATGGATAAAGCTAAAGTGGTTTCTTCTCCTTTATCTAATCAACTTTAAGTTGAGATCGAGTCGAGGCCAGCTTGAGATAAAGAGAAGGAAGATATGGAAAGGTTCCGTATGCCTCAGCGATAGGAAGCTTAATGTATGCAATGGTGTGTACGAGGCAGGGCATGGCTCGTGCGGTTGGAGTTGTTAGTCGTTTTATTTGAATCCGGGAAGAGAGCATTGGGATGCGATAAAATGGATTATGAGATATCTTCGAGGTACTTCCAAGTTAACACTTAGCTTTTGAAGTGGAAAACCGGTGTTAGTTGGATACAACGATTCAGTTAGCTTAAAGAGATGAAGATTCTCGTAATTACACTTCGGGTTATCTAATTACTTTCTCTGGTGGAGCGGTTTCTTGGCGGTCGAAATTGCAAGTGTGTTGCACTTTCTGATGGCGGAGTTTATCGCGGCAATAGAAGCTTGTAAGGAGTTATTGTGGATGAAAGCAGTTCTTGAGAGAACTTGGTTTTAAACGGCAAAAATATGTACTGATTACTGCGATAATCGAGTTCTATTCACGCGAAGAACTTCGACATTTCACTCGAATCAAAACGTATTGATGTGAGGTATCATTGGATAAGGGATACTCTTAACAATAAGTTGCTTGAACTTGAGAAAATCCATACTGATGATAATGGATCTGACATGCTGACAAAACCAGTGTCAAGAGAAAAACTTGAAGTTTGTTGTTCAATTGCCGGGATGGCGGATCCCTCCATCTAATTGGAAAAGGGGGAGATTTGTTGGGTTTTCCTCTTGATTTGGAGGAGCCCAAGGGAAGCCCATGTGGATTAAAAGCTCATGGAGTAAGAAGGGCAATTATGTCATTTCATTGTCTTAATTAATAAACACATTTAGGGTTTGTTGTGTGAAAAATTTGTAGAGAAAAAACGTGTGCAGCAAAAGCGGCGGTATGGCGAAAAAAGCTGCTCTTGGATTTTTGAGTTTTCCCCTCTCTGACCAGCCTTCATCAAGTGTTTCGATCGAAGGCCATTTGTGGTCCGATTAAGCTGAAATTTTTCAGAAAGGTTCACGACTCAAGACTCTTTAATCTGTGCGGTGGGATTTGGATTTGGCTCACCGGTTTGAGAAATTATGAGCAGTGAACAGTGACTACGAATTGGGTTAGATCTCTCCATTCTTCTTGAAATAATTGTTAGTTTCTAAGAAGTGTATTCTTGATGATGTTGTTGATTATTTGCCTCTAGTTTTAACTAGAGAGAACTGTTGTACAATTGTTTCTTGATAGTGGAAGTTTTGGATAGGAGTGTCGTGGTTGTTTTCTTCCTACACTGGGAAGGTTTTTCCACGTAAATTACTTGTGTTTATTTTGTGCATGTTTCATTTTAAGCTCTATTTATTTGTTTCCTAAAAGATTCACACAAAGAAGGATAATAGTTTTAATTCTGTTGTTTAGAGCTTGATTAAGTTCGAATTGAAATTGTGATTCTACTAACATGTAGAACATAAAATCTATGTTTTGAGTTTGGTAAGAATTTCTTCACCATCTTATCAAATTCAATCATCTCATAGTTCATTATCGTAATAAGAACCTCTTTATATGTATCTAAATCTTTCATCAATAACCTCAAAATTCAATATTAATTCAATCTCAATCTCACTTTTTAGAAGGACATACAATATAGAATAGATTTTATCATTTGTATTTATTCTAATTCTAAATAGCTAGTAAGATCACTCACTTGTATTGTCATCTTGTATCACATCCATCCAATCCAATAAAATTCATAGACTCTATCTTGAATCCCTCCTACAACATTTAAGTAAATATAAAATTTCTAAAATCTACATTATATAAATAAAATGTAGATTATTACGTAGTAAAACATCTATTGATAGTATACATGTTCTACACCCTTTCTTCACATATTATTGATGTTTATTTTAATAGAAAATTAACTAAAAATTTAATAAAAAGATTTATGATATATTATATTTAAAAGGTGATGAAATTTTAAGATAATATATTAAAATATATCATTAACTAAAATTAGTGGATAAACACCTCACCTGTGGGTGTCACTCAAGACACAACTTGGAGTGGTTGAGTAATTAATTTAAGAATAGTCAATTTGCCAGTTATTTATTTTTATGTTAACCCAAAGAGTGTGCCTCTTGTCTCCATTGACCGAAATATTTTACACAATTTAGGTAACAAGAGTACGGAAGTACTGAAAGTATTTTGTATAGACAAAAAAAACTATTTATTATAAATTATAATATTGTTATAATTTATATAATAATTAATTATATATTAAAAAGTAAATTATATTATTTTAATTAAAAATTATCCTTTATATTAATTGTATTTTTATCATATTTTATCACATAAATAAGTATCCGGACCAATTTTTAAATATTTTTTTCCGAAGGATCTCTAAAAAAACATAAATATTATTAAAAAAAATAAAGATAAATATTCTAAATAAAATTAAAATGCAATAAAAAATGGCTTAAAATATAAAAATATTGTGTTAAACTACACACATTTTAAAAGAGATATTAGTGTATAAAAGAATGTATTAAAAAATATATTAATATAATATTTATAAATATTATGTAACTTACATTTATTTTTAAGATTAATTTTTAAAAATTAAATAATTTGTATTATTTATACACTATATAAAATTTATCATAAGCTAGCTTTATTAATTGATTAACACGATGTACATCTAAATTAAGTTAAATTTTAAAAATGTTTCATATATTTTTTACCATTTGATCTTCTTCTTATTATTATTTTCACATTTTAATTTCATTACTTTTGATTTTTATAAATTGATTAATTTATTTTAATATTTTTACATATTTAATTTAAATTTACGATTAAGTTAAAATTAAATTTTAAAAGTATAAGAAGAGAGAAGTTTAAAGTGAAATAAAAAAATAATAAATTATAATGGAAAAAAGTAAGAAAATATAAGTATAATAACTAAAAAAAAGTAAAAAAATGAAATTATAAGAAAATTAATAAGAAATTATTCGTGTGTTAAAAAAATAAATGAAGAATCAATTTGTTGGATATGAATATCTCCAAAAGATGATAAATAATGATTTATTGATTGCTTATGATCATAAAATTTTAAAGACTAGATACATCATATATGTTAGGTTTTTTTTTTTTAAGAAGAAATATGTTAGGCTTATTTTTCATGAAATTTTCCTATTAATTAAAGTAAACCTCACCTTTAAAAAAGGCAAAATTTCTTGAACGCATCAGTTTAATAATAAATTAACAATAATCTTCAGAAAATACAAGACACAATACAAACTATCACACTACAACACAAAATAAAAAAAAATTAATAATAATAATAATAATAATAATAATAATAATAATAATAATAATAATCATTAGGAAGGCATATCTTAAAAAAATAATAAAGTAGAACTTAATGATTCAGAGTATCTGTTTTAGGCTTAAGTTCTGTTTGGTAGAAGAAAGACAAGGAGCAGATTCCCAGTAGCCGCTGTTATCTCCTTTGCATACATCATGTTCTGCTTGCTCATGGCATTACTATTTGGGTCTACATATTCATAATTCAACAACAAATAAATGATTAATAATTTGAATAAATACACAGAAGCAGGCAAGTGATTTTACTGATTTACCTTCCACTTCAAATAAAACAGAATAAAAATAAATAAAATATAATTGAAGGAGATTATGAGTGATTTATGTTTGAGTCAGTTGATATATATGGCATTAATCGGAAAATTAGATAAAATTTTAAAATTTATAATAATGAGAATACAATTAATATCTGATAAATTCGTTATTAGACCAAATTAAATATTAAATTAATTTAAATTTAAACGATGTTTAATATAAAGTATATATATATATATATATAATATTTAAAATATATAAGTTATAAATATATTAATTTTTGTTTTTTTTGAAAGACAGTATCTAAATTTTTCATTAATATCACGACTCAAAACTTAAAGTTTTTCGTTATTATTAAAAATATATATATTTTTTTCAAGACGGTATCTAAATTTTTCATTAATATTACAACTCAAATTATTATTAAAAAATATATTATCTAGCATAATCAAACGTATTAAAGTTTATTATATTAAAACTAAAGATACAAAGAATATGTTAAAATTTAAATAATTATATCATTTAGTTATTAATTAAAGTGATATTGTAATTAAAAAATATATCTTGGTAAATAATAAAACTGAATAAACAAAAAAAAACTTAAAAACTGAGAAGAAAATATATGCATATGTAATTAATTTTGAGTTTAATTTGTATGTTTCAGTTTGATATATTATTTACATATTTCATCAATAATATGCATATACAAATGGGGATAGAAATAGTTGAAAAAGTAAATAAAAAGCATAAAAAGCTAATTAAATTGTTTATAAGTGAACTATACTTTTCCTTCACTGGTTTTAAAATTTTTAATACTTTAATCCTTTAACAAAAAATCTATAACTTTTATTCTGCTAATCTTTCATATTTAACAATTTCAATATAAATTTAAAAATTAGACTAAATTACAATATATCAATTAGAATTAACATGTAAAAAAATACTTTCTAAATTTTTAAATTTTTAATTTTTTAAAATTTAATAAATTTAGTCTATTATCTTTAATTTGAATTGAAATTAATAAATATAAAAAATTAAAGGACAAAAAAATTAAAAGTGATAAAATTAAATATAATTTATATATTAAAATCAAAATAATTTTTTTAATCTTAAAATCCAAATAAATTAAGCGACCTGAACTGTTATATATATTTTATTATTATTTTTGAATTTTAGCCTAGTTTACACCAAAACTTGTAGGCCATAGTCAATTAAACATAATTTGTTGGTATATTTTCATTGATGGAACAAGCCTAAAGAACTAAAGCCTACTGTAACTTTTCCGAGGTACACAATCTCCACATTGCAAATGGGTTGTTTGGATCTTGTTGAAAAAAACAAAGGAAAAAAATATGGGTTGCTGGGAATTTAAGGTGGTGTCCACATACAAGAGTATATGAAACACATCCTGTAACACCAAGCTACTGAAGTTATGGGCAAAACTAGATCAAACGGTTATTTTTCAAAATAATCAAATGTTGTTACGAAGGTTTTTTTTTCTTACTAAATGAGTTTGAATATTTAATATACTAATTTAATAAAAGTCCAATTTTTTACATGAATTTTGAAACTTATAGAAATTACAAGTCAAAATTTTAAAGCATAATCCTTACTGAAAATTTATTTTTAGAAGGACATCAAACATATGTAAATTCCTTAGTACTTAGTAATGCATGTGGCCTCACTAATATAAAAGTAGTTTGCCCAGTAAAAAAAAAAAAACAAAAGACAAGCCTTTATCAAAACCATTAACATTTATTTGTTTTAGGCACTTAAACTATGAAGATGATAAATATTTTCTGGTTTATCAAGTTTCCTCATAATAAAATTTAATTTTATATTTAAATTATATGTTTGATTCAAGTAAGATATTATTTGATCTTTAAAAATTATAAATGTTGGAATTTTGTGCCGAGCCTATCCAAGCAAATTTATGGCAATGACAAGTATTTATGTGTGAGTGTATATATTAAAAAATTATTGATAATCAAATCACTTTTTGCAATCTTATTTCATATCAAAATGCAGGATAGACATTTGAGGAAGGGTATAAGTTATAACTTATAATCGTAGAATATGAATCAATGTATTGTCAGATACTCACATGCTTGAACATTGGAACAAACCAGATGTTCAATTTTTCATGAAGCAAAGTCAAGTTTGGAGACTAGGAAATGAATCAGCATTTAAATTGATGTTATATAAAAATACAAGTGGCTCTTTATCTGAAATACGATCTAAATCTGGTAAATCTGGTTATTAAAATGCCACAAAACTAATATTTTATTCTGAAAAATAAAAAGAGATATGCAAGAAAAATAAAAAGAGTGAACAAGATCAGTATAATATACGCACCATTGCCACATGATTTTTGTTTGACAAGTATCTGAGGATCCAAACGGGTGAGCCAATTGGCCTTGTGATTTTAAATTACAGTTAACTTTAAATTAACTACTTCCCAAATAGGACACTTCATTTTGACTCCATAACTGTCTGACTCTCCATGTGTCATGTGGAGACTCTGAAATAAAAATGGCTTGAGATGCCTTCACATTTTTCACAGCAAAATCCTCTCATCCAATAAAGAACACATTTTTTATGTAAAAGCTAAAACTTTTAGCCCAAATCCAGAAGCCATGTCAATCCAAAGATGTCTCTCTGATTTATCCATTTTTCTTCTCCACCTTCTTCCTCTGCTTCAATTACTGCCTTTAACAGCTTTTGGGTATGGTTCACTGGGTCCAATTGCCGCTTCATTTGGCGAAAATGGGTTCTTTTGTGCCATTGATGCCAGTGGAAATCAAGTACTTGTATGTTGGGATAAATACAACAAGTCAACAACTTCTTCACCATCTTCATCAACATATTTCAGTTCATTCCCTTCAATGGCTTCTCTATCTGGTGGTGAGGGCTTTATGTGTGGGATCACATCCAATGCTTCAAAGGCTTATTGTTGGAACTTGGCCAATCCAGGTACAGATCTTGTCCCTCAGATATTCCAGCAAACTAGTTATTCACAAATAGCAGCTGGAAAAGACCATGCGTGTGCTATAAGAGGAGAATATTATTCAAAAATGGATCTTGGGAATGTTGATTGTTGGCAATATAGTCAACCCATGGAAAAGAAGAGTTATAATAATGTGGATATTGTTTATAACTCTTTGTTTCAAGATCCTTCTATTGGTGGCATTGCCTTTAAAATGATTGTTTCAGGGGAGGGATTTAGTTGTGGTATTGTTAAAGATGGTAGTGTGATTTGTTGGGGACCCAAATCTGCTAATTTGAGTATGCCCACATTTTCTAGAAATTTCAATTTCAAGACCTTGGCTTCAGGTAGACATTCTGTTTGTGGAATTGCCAGAGTGACAAAAGAAGTAGAATGTTGGGGTAATAATGCTGATGAATTCGATTCTACTCTTACTAAAACTAGTTTTGTGAGTTTATCTTCTGGTGCACAACACTATTGTGGAATCCGCGAGGATGATCATAGCATCGAATGCTGGGGAAGCATTGATGTTTCATCAGTTCCAAAGGGTTCTGGGTTTACAGCAATTGCTTCATCAGATTATACTACTTGTGGTGTTAGAGAAGCTGACTTAGTTCTTGATTGTTGGGGTTTTCATGGGGAGTCACCACCAGACTATAGTCCACCTTTACAGTTATGCAGCCCCGGTGTTTGTTTGCCCGAATCATGTCATGCGGGGAAATTTACATTCAATGCAAGTGTCTTGAATGAGGCAGGGTTGACCAGTTTATGCGGTAGAAAGGATTTGAAACTCTGCTTGCCTTGTGGAATAAATTGTTCTAAAGGCTATTTTCTATCTAGTCCCTGCATTGAAAGTGCTGACAGAGTGTGCACAGCTTGTTCCCTCTGCCAGAACAGCTCTTGTTGGCAAGCTTGTGGGATTCAAAAGCAGGATCATGAAAAGACTGTCAAAAAGCTAATAATCATCATTGGATCATCAGTTTCAGGTACTTTAATAATCTTAATTGCTTTGTGTCTTACACCTCGATTGATCAAAACTAATGGCGAAGAAAAGGTGGATGCTGATCCTGAACTCAATTTAGAACCAGCTGTATCTATAAATAATTGTATTGGAGCAACACAAGTGTTTAGGCTTTCAGAACTTAAAGATGCCACAAATGGATTCAAGGAATATAATGAAGTAGGAAGAGGAAGTTTTGGGTTTGTCTATAAAGCAGTTCTTTCTGATGGAATTCAAGTAGCAATTAAGAGAGCAAATGCGGCCACTATTATCCATACCAACACCAGAGCATTTGAAGCAGAACTTGAAATTCTATGCAATGCTCGACATAACAATATCGTCAACTTGCTTGGTTATTGTGCTGAAATGGGAGAGAGGTTGTTGGTTTATGAGTTCATGCCTCGTGGCACACTCTATGACCATCTCCATGGAGAGCTCTCATCTTTGGATTGGAGCTTACGACTGAAAATCTCATTGCAAGCTGCAAGAGGGCTTGAATATATTCATAAAGAATTAAAGCCACCAATTGCTCATAGGGATGTGAAGACTTCAAACATATTTCTAGACACTGATTGGGTGGCAAGAGTTGCTGACTTTGGACTACTAAGTGCAAGTGAAAGGGACTTGAATGAGGATATAAAAAGTGATGTTTACAATTTTGGGATTGTTCTGCTAGAGATTTTAAGTGGTAGGAAAGCTTACGATATTGAGTGTACACCACCAGAAATAGTGGAGTGGGCTTCTCAATTGATAAGAAATGGAAAGGCAGCTGCCATTGTAGATCGAAATGTAACTCTACCAAGAAATGTAGAACCACTGCTTAAACTTGCTGATATAGCAGAGCTATGTCTGAGAGAAAATCCCATTGAACGTCCAAGTATGTCTGACATTGTAAGCCTGTTGGATCAAACTGTGAAAAATGGATTCACAGTTCAATCACACTAGAACAAAGTTTCAAAATTTAGCTATGGGACATCTCGTGTCCCTCACCCTTTAAACTGTTTAATGTACCTATATGGAGCAAGCATGTTGTACATTTCATTATGTTGTTGATACTTATCCTTTTTTCCCTCCATTTCACAAAGTGAAGGAAACTAGATTAACATTTGTGCGGTACAAGTCTTTTTTTTTTTCTTCTTTTTCTTGTAAAACAAATTATTTCTTCATTTCGGTACGTAGTTGGTAGTTTGGGAGTAGTGTATGCTGAACAGGGATAGTCGAATCTAAGGTGTTTATTTTTAATCCAATGGGTAGAGTTATTTCATTTAACTAATGGATCCTGGTAAACTTCATTGATGAAGTGGGACCATTTTGCACATTGGATTAAAAGCATATGAGTTAAATTAAAAGCTTGGCATTGACTATGTACATGTATATAAAAAGCTCAACTAGCAGAGGATTAAAAATAATAAATGGCCAATTCTAGAGACACCCTGCAAAATTTAGAAGTACATATCCAAAATACTTATCATAATTGATTTGATTGTCTTTTAGGATATTTTGCTATCTAGATGTATCTAAAATTGGCCTCATAAATTTTGTTGGAATCGTTTTTTTTTTTATTTCTGAACTAAGTGTTGGCTGATGAGTTAAATTATACCATGTCATTTTTCATGTGTGACGCGTAATTAGGACTAATATTCAAAAAGAGTATCATGTAAAAATTTAATAATAAAAATAAATAATTTTGTTTTTATTTGAATAATTATAGTAAAATTTATGAATTTTTCAATCGAATTATTATAAAATAATATGTAAAAAGATAAGGTTGATGTTCCAAAAATTTACAAATTTTAATATTTTTATATATTATACCATAAATGTTATATATTAAATATGTATTTTTATTCAATTAAAATACATTATTTTTTAAGAAAATACTAGAAAATTAAACTAGTAAAATTTAAGAAAAATAATAGAATTACACATTTAAAATTTATAATCACAAAAATAACACTATTTGTTGAATTGTTTTGAATTAATTTCCAATTTCTATATTTAATTTATATTTTTATATGTTCTCTTTAATTTTTGTTTTTATTCGTTATCTTCGGTTTCAATTTGAAAGTTCGTGAAATAATAAATTGTGGTATAAGTTTATTATTATGTAATCGTTGTATTTTGGGAGATAAGTTTTCGTGATTCTATAACACTATGATGAGCGAAAAAAATTATCTTAAAGACACAGTATGATACACAGATCTCAATTTTTTACTCTATTTAAATTTTATGTTATATATATATAATTTTAATAAAATAATTTTATTCTTAGCTTATTCGTTCATGTATTATTTCCTATAATTTTAAAATAATTTTTCACCCTCATTTTTTTGACAAACAAATTATTCATAATATGTTATATTTATATGTTCTATTATACATATTTTATTACCATTATCATTAAGTTTTTACGTATCTTTATTAATTATCTTCATCATTTATTAATATTACTTTTATCCCTTTTATATAATTTATTACTTCATCTCTATCACTATTTTCTTTGTTTCTCTATCATGTTGATTTTAATTCTCTGCATCTCTATCATTGTTTTCACTATTCTTTGTCATTTATCATTTTTTATTTTTTTTACTTCATATTTATATTTTACTTTTAATATATATATATATATATATATATATATATATATACATATATATTGTTTTATATATGTTTAATCACTACAATTAATAAAATTACAAATATGAATGTAAATTAACATATTTCCATCATTTATTTATTGAATATACTTTTTGATAATCTAAAATTTTATTTGGTGATTTTTAAAATTTGGGTTGCTATTTGTATATTTAATAAAAAAAGTAAAAAATTCTGAAACTGAAAGGTTCTTAACTTAAAATCTAACTTTGAATGTTGTTGACTCTATTATGGGTGGTTCTACTGTGAACAAAATGATGAGGATTTTTGTGGCTCATAAGGTAACCTCAATATTATCGATTGTTATTCCTATGAACCATGTTGTAACATAAAAACTAGAAAAGTTTAATGGTTTGAACTTCAAGAGATGGAGGAGTCAGATGATGTTCTATCTCACCATCTTGAATTTGGAAAGGTTCTTGACTGAAGAAACTCCCAATCAACTTGAGGATGAACAAGATTTTCAATCTGTTAGTGCTATTGAAGCATGGAAGCATTCTGAATATCTATGTCAGAATTATGTTCTCAATAGTCTAACTCATTCGTCGTACAATGAGTACAATAAAGAGAAAACGACAAAAGACTTATAAGAATTATTAGACCGGAAGTATGAAACTGAAAAATATCAATGCCAAGAAATTTTTGGTTGGTCGCTTACTTGATTATAAGATGGCGGACTCTAAATCTATATGCAATCAAATATATAAAATCCAAGATATTTTAATAGATATAAATGATGAAGAGATATACTTAGTGAAACCTTCCAAGTTGATGCTATTATTGAAAAGTTGTTCCCTTTATTGATAGGGTTTAAGGCCTACCTCAAACATAAGAGAAGGGAAGTGTCTTTGAAAGACTTACTAATAAAATTCAAA
The DNA here is from genome assembly GCA_033030585.1 of Hippophae rhamnoides. Lineage (NCBI taxonomy): Eukaryota > Viridiplantae > Streptophyta > Magnoliopsida > Rosales > Elaeagnaceae > Hippophae > Hippophae rhamnoides. The sequence goes on from CM065427.1 coordinate 75,383,635, forward strand.
GTAGAAAAAGACAATAAAACTTCTTATAAAAGGGGATATATCATATCAACACCAAAGGTTAATGTGATGAACATGATCAAAGTTCAAAACACAATAAGAATAAAGGCAAAGAAAAACCGAATAAAAGGTTTAATTTATGATTACGTTTGACATTGATTTTTTTTCATTTTAAGATTTTCTTTTAAATTTTCAATAAAAATTAGTAAAATAACGATTTGTTCAAATAGCACGTTCTTTAAATTTTCCCATTTTTCTTCGATGCTAGTTTTTTTAATATCAGTGCATAGTAATTCAAATTTAATATATATATATAGATAATCATGTATACTTTTATAAATTTAAATTCTAAATTATTAATCCTAAAATTTAAACTCTAAACTTTAAAATTTAAATTTTAAACCTAATTGTCATCGATGATGTCGCGTCTAACATATCATTCATATATATAGTAATATTAATTATTAAATAATAATAATAATTCTTCTAAAAAAATTTGATTTATTAAATAAAAAAAATTATTCTTTAGATATAAATTTTTAAGTTCCTTTCATTATAATAAGGTAAAAAATAAATGTTAAAAAATTTTATAAAGTAATCTTATAACAAATAATTAATTAATTTGTTATTTTAGTAAAAAAATAGATATATAATTATTATTATTTTATAAGTACTAGAATCCAAACACGATACAAACATAAGTTATTTAATATGATATTAATAATATTTATATAAATTTATTTAATATATAAATCAACTATAACATATAATATATACAAAATTATTTAATTAATTTTTTATTATTATATAAAAAATTTGTAATATAGATACAATTTAATATAACTTAATAAATATTTTTATAAATATATATATTTTAAATAATTTATATTATTTATTTATTTTTTAATGAACGTGAGATATGTCATGATATCGATACAAACATAATCCAATCCTAAATGGATTTATTGAAGTGGACTTGATAATTAAATATACAAGCATACAATAGTTATCTTTAATGAGAATAAAATAATGTAAATGGTAAGTGTAAAGAATATACTCTATATTCGATACAAAAACAAAATATTAAAATAATTATTTATAAAAAAATATATTTATTATAATGATATTTTATTGTTTATTGATGTATAAAAAATGTAATGAAATTGAATACAGTCCGGGATAAATGGCATTTTTCAAAATTTATTATTCGTGTTTGTATATAGAAGATTCTCTGTACATCCCACACATTTCTCAAATCATTCGCATTCCTTAGGGCTCTGTTTTAGCGTCTGAGACATGTACTTCAAACTTCAACAAAGCGTATCTTCTTAGACCAAGTATTTTACTCAAAGTAAGCAGAACCCCAATATTTATTGGAAAGAGGAGTGAGACTCACTCCAAGACAAACCAGCCCAGTGGACTGTGCTGTTACACAAGTTTTCATTCAAGAGTATTTTTTTTTCTGCTATTGATTAAAATAATATAATTTATTTATTAAATAAATTTGTTTTCTTAATTTAATGACACGATGGAATGGAATAGTGTGAAAAATTGATAATTTGTAAAGTCTATAATTATAAATTATGATAAAATTACAAGAAACATAATTTTAGAGGTTAATAGTACAAATAATTTCTAGATTAGTGTCATTCTCATAGGATGTGTGACAATGGATCAAATCTTTTGGGGTAATCTTGAATACTTTTCAAAAAATCTTCAATTACCCAATGTTTAAAATCATCAAAGGTAAATTATATGTGTAGTAGTTACAGACACTTCATTTTTTTTCTTTACAAAGTTTCACTTGCCTTTTTATTATGTAAGTCCCATTCCCATATTTATATTTTTTTGGAAGGTCCATAGCTTTTTGACCAGACTAAAGTTTTAATATCATTTGAAATTTTGTAGAATGTACAAGCACAATAAGCTAACTCAATCACAAAAAGTTGATTTAATTAGTGGTTAGCCCATAAAAATGTAAGCTCTACATTGGTGTCACGATTCTTGCAAATACTAAACATTTTGAGAAAGAATGTGGGTGTATAAAATATTGGTTGAGCATGGCATTAATGCAGAGCTTGTATGTATCATAAACCTCACTATTTATTGGGTTAAATTCATGGAATAAAAATCTTAAATTTATTATTTTATTTTTTTGAATATTTTTGTGGTAAACTTGGTACGACTTTCCACTCTATTATTATCAATTCAATTTCGAAGCCTATCAATATAATATTTCATTTATTTAATAAAAATGGAACTTTAGTGCCTTAAAAAAATAACAAAAATATCAATTTTAAAACTTGTAACTATTAAAATAACACTATTATATTAATCTCATATATTTTTACTATTAAAAAAACATCTAATATTTTATTTTATTTTAAACGTTTTCTAATTGAACGTGATTTAAATTAAACTACAATCACTTAGACCCATTAAGTATTGAATTATATATGATAAAAAGTCGTTTAATATTATTAAGATGTTATTTTTATTATTATAATTTTTATAATATTATTTTTTTTAATTTTTTTTAAATTGTCTTATCATTGTTAGCCAATTAATACGTGGTTTGATAAAATATCGATCCCCATTTGAGAACATAGGGTTGGATTTTAGGTATTCACCTATTTTAACCTCATTATCTTCGAGAGATAACCAAAATCATATTTATTAGAGCAAAAGATCAAAAGATCAAAAGAGAGTGTATTTTCTATCTATTTTGAAAGTGTTTGAAAATGGTTTCTTCTTATTGTGCCTATTTTATGTGATTGAGTGTAAAGTTAAATGGATTGAAATTAAAAATTGTATTTGTTAGAGACTTGGGTGTTGACATAGATGATCATAATTCAAACACATTAAATTTGTGTCTCATTATCTTTTTATTGCTTACTCTCTAATTTTTTTTGGTGTTAAAATTTATTGAATTTAATATTATTATTATTTTGTGTTGATTGAATTAATAACATACGTATTTCACAACAATATACGTATATATAACCCTCATGTAAAATATATAAGTAAAGAAAAGCTGTTAATAAATCATTAAATGGTATATTAGTTGTATGCAACTAATATACTTTATAAGCTGTATATTAGTTGCATGTAGGGGTGTCTATAAACCGGTTCGGACCGGACCAAACCGTAAAATCGGACCAGATCGGACCAAACCGATCAGTTTTGCTAATCAAACGGTCCGGTCCAGTTTGTATTAATTTTAAACCGTTCGAACCGGACCGGACCGATTTAATAATATATTAAAAATTTCACATTATTTTTCATTAAAATATAAAAAAATCGAACCAAACTGGACCAAACGGTTTTATAAGTCAAACGGTCCGATCCGATTTTTATTTCTTAAAATCATTTCAAACGGTCTAGTCCGGTCTGAATAATATGAACGGTCTGGTTAATTTTTTTTTAGGAAAAACCAGACCGGACTGGACCATGTACACCACTAGTTGTATGCAACTAATATACTTTTCCTAAAACCACTTTTAGGAAAATCAGATTTCCTTTTTCTATATTTATACATGTATTAATCTTCAATGTAATCTGTACCTTGTAAATACATTCAGTGAATTCAATTTGGTATCAGAGCAGGAAAGAAAAAAAAATTACCGGTTTCTGAATAGAAGCGCCGCCGTCTTCTGGCACTGTTTAGCTTGTGCTGCAGTTGCAAATCCGCACCGGTTACCATCCGGTCGTTGTTCGGCCGTGTCATCCATCACCGCGCGGCTGCGCCGTTCGGCTTCTCGCGCCACGTTGACCGTGACCTTAAGGCCACACTGCTGCGTCAACTTCGTGCCACTCACGCACATCCTGCGCCATCGCCGACCAACTCGCTGGATTCGATTCTTTGGTATCAGCCGAAACCTGGTGTGCAGTTTCTTAAAATTGTTTCTTATGTTTCTTAAATTTTCATATTTTTAAAACCCTAATTATCAGCCAAAATCAGCCCTAATTATCAACCCAACCCTAGCCCATCAGCTCCAAGCCCATCTGCTCCTAATTATCAACCCTAATTCAAGCCCATCAGTCCAAACATTCAAACAGCCCATTTATCAGCAAACCCGCAAAAAAAATCCAAAATTTTTATTCCGCTGCACAATATACTTTTTATTATTATTTGAATGGAAAATTCAAGACAACATCAAGTTTCGAGAATTCATGAAGTTCCAAATTTCAAAGTTTCTGCTAAGAGTTCAGAAATTGGTTCTTTCAGGGGTACTAAACTTAATGGTATAAATTTTCGAACATGGAAAAAATTTATGTCTGTTTATCTTCGTGGGATGCATAAGATGGGACATATATCTAGATCAATCAAGGCTCCTAGTCAAGATGATATAGAAACCTATACTCGGTGGGAAGATGATGATGGCTTTGTCATGTCAATCCTATTTAGAGAAATCACTGATGATATATTACAAATGTTGGAGGAATGTGAAACTGATGAAGGTATATGGAATACCTTAAGTGATCTATATACAAATGAGTCTGACTTTATTCAAGTTCATGAACTCATGTGCAAAGCTACTCGCATGCAGCAAAATGGGCAACCAGTATCTCTTTTTTTTACCAAGCTGAAAAATGTATTAGCTGAAATTGACCAGAAATGCCCATGCAAAATTAAAAATCCAGAAGATCTTCTGTGGTACCAGAAGGAGTAGGAGCTTGAACGAGTACATGCTTTCTTAAGAGGCCTTGATATAAAACATAATAGTGCTAAAGGCGAATTGCTTCGAATGTTAGATCCTCCGAGCTTGACTACCGCCTTTACATACATCCGTAAAGATGAATCTCAGCAAGAGAGTCTTCATCAGGCACATGTTGAGGTATCAAGCCTAGCCATTCAAGCTAAATCAAAGGCACCTTTCCTCCAGCAGCAAAATTCAATTCCATTTCATCAGCAGGGCCCTCCACCAGGTTTTACCAATCGTCCTCGTTCTCCCTGCTCTCATTGCAATGAACATAGGCATCTTCGTGAGACTTGTTGGAAACTATATCCACACTTGAAACCAAAACGACAATAGGTGCCTCGTTCTAAAGCAAAAGCAGCTGCAGTGCAAATTGTCCAAGAACTAGACTACTATGGACAGAATCATCCTTTGGAATGTGGAGGTATCCCTACAACTTCAATAGCTGGTCGTGGTAAGATTGGTATGACCTTAAATGTTTCTCACTCTGTTGGGTCTAATACTTAGATTATTGATTCTGGTGCATCTGATCATATGACTTATGATAAATCTTATTTTAATGAGTTATCTTCCCCACCAGTGTCTTATGTTACAAATGCTAATGGTGAGGCATTTCCTGTCTTAGTTCAGGGGCCAGTTCATATCACTCCATCTTTATAGCTCTATAATGTTTTATATGTACCTGACTTATCTCATCACTTAATATATGTCCCACAGTTGAATATTGAGTCTAAATGCTTTGTAACCTTTTATCCTATGTATGTGATTTTTCAAGATCTTCTTACCAGGGAAATAATTGTTCGAGGGTATCTGAGGGGCAGATTGTTCCGCTTGGATCAGAACTACAAAGGGGAGAAACCAGGAGCACGGGCAAGCACTGCATTGACTTCTAGTTCTGATAAGCTAAGTGGAATTTGGTTGTGGCATCGCTGCTTAGGGCATCCGTCTTTTAGTCTTATAAAAAAAACCATGCCTACTTTATTTATTGGTGTTAGTGAGACTGTGTTGCATTGTGAGACTTGTGTTTTGGCCAAGAGCCATCGTGTTACTTATTCTCCTAGTATTTCTAATAAAAGTACTATTCCTTTTGAATTAATTCATTCTGATGTTTGGAGACCATCTAAAGAACCCACTATATCGGGTATGAGATATTTTGTTTCATTTATCGATGATTGTACAAGGTTATCGTGGATTTCTCTTCTTAGAACAAAAGATGAAGTTTTTTCAATTTTTCAAAATTTTCATACCTTTGTTCAAACACAATATAATTGCATCATTCGGATCCTCCGTTCTAAGAATGGGGGGAATATGTTAATCATGTTTTTCAAAAAAAATTCAAAACACATGGGTTTATTCACCAAACTACTTGTCTGCAAACACCAGAACAAAATGGAGTGTTTGAAAGAAAAAATCGTCATTTACTTGATATGACTCGTGCACTCTTATTTAGTGCTTATATGCCAAAATATCTTTGGGGTGATGATGTACATGCTTCTGCCCATCTCATCAATCGTCTCTCGTCTAGTGTCCTTAACGGAAAAATCCCATTCCAGATTCTCGCATCTTACGTATCCTTATCATCCTTTCATAATCTTCCTACTCGAGTATTTGGTTGTGTTGTTTTTGTGCATGTTCCTAAAAATCAACGGTCTAAATTAGATGCCCGGGCAATTAAATGTGTGTTTGTTGGTTATGGAAGTTATTAAAAAGGGTACAAGTGCTTTCATCCACCAACCAGAAAGTATTATGTTACTATGGATGTTACATTCTTTGAGGACATGAGTTATTTTTCCTCACCTGATACTGCTCGTCAAGGGGAGAATACATATTTCGAAGAACTGTATCATGGTGAGGGGGAGGCATTAGGTGAGTCACCAACTGATGTCTCATGAGACCATATGAGACTTTTAATTCATTGAATCCAGTCATTGCAGAAACATATGCTTCAAGTATTCAAGCACCAAATTCACTTACAGCAAATGACATTGAAGACAGAATTGTACCCTCAAGCATTACTACTACCCTTGATCAACAACTCCCTGGTACTGAAGGTCACTCATTTGAGGTATGTACACCTACTAATACTAATAACATCGAGTCTAATGTTGGACATTATGTGTTACCAAATAGGTCTACTCGAGGTCAACCGGCCAAAAGGTATGAACCAAATATTCATGCAAAATCAAAATACCCAGTAGCCAATTTCATGTCCACTAAAAGATTATCTAAATCGTACAAATCATTTGTGAATCAAATATCTGGTGTATCAGTACCTAACAAAGTGTAGGATGCGTTGGGAGATCTAATATGGAGGAAGGCAATGGATGAAGAAATGGATGCATTAAAGAAGAACGATACTTGGCAACTTGTGTCACCACCACAAGGAAAAAAGTGAGTTGGTTGTCGATGGGTATTTACTATAAAACATAATGGTGATGGATCCATAAATTGGTATAAAGCTTGTCTTGTAGCAAAAGGGTTTACTCAAACATATGGTGTAGACTACGATGAGACTTTTGCTCATGTTGCCAAAATGAACACGATTCGGGTTCTGCTCTCACTTGCTGCTAACCTAAACTGGCCACTTCGGCAGTTTGATGTCAAGAATGCGTTTCTTCATGGAGAATTAGCTGAGGAGGTGTACATGAGTCTTCAACCTGGGTATGTAGTTAATTCTCTTGGTAATTTTGTATGCAAATTAAGGAAGTCTTTGTATGGCCTCAAGCAATCCCCTCGAGCCTGGTTTGGAAGGTTTTCACAGTTCATGCAAAAAGTTGGTTACATACAAAGTAATTCAGACCACACTCTATTTCTCAAACATCAACGAGGGAAGGTAACATCCCTAATCATTTATGTTGATGATATGGTAATCACTGGTGATGATACTATTGAGATGGATAAATTACAAAGACACCTAGCCTCTGAATTCGAAATGAAGGACTTAGGTGAACTAAAGTACTTCCTAGGAATTGAGGTAGCCAGGGGAAGAGAAGGAATATATCTGTGTCAAAGGAAGTATATTATTGATCTGCTAACAGAGACGGGTATGTTGGATTGCAAACCTATTGACACTCCTATTGAGCAAAATCATTGTTTAGCAGAGTATCCAGATCAGATACCAACTGATCGAGCCCGCTATCAGAGATTGATTGGACGTTTGATTTACTTTGCTCATACTAGACCAGATGTTGCATATGCAGGAAGTGTGGTGAGTCAGTTCATGCACAATCTAAGTGAGAACCATATGAATGTTGTTTTGAGAATTTTAAGATATTTGAAATCGGCTCAAGGAAGAGGAGTAATGTTCTCTAAACAAAAAAATCCTCTTGAATTCTGTGGATTCACAGATGCAGATTGGGCAGGAAGTATTACAGATAGAAAGTCAACATCGAATTATTTCACCTTTGTGGGAGGAAATTTGGTTACATGGAAAAGTAAGAAGCAGAAAGTGGTGGCACGATCTAGTGCTGAGGCAGAGTATAGAGGTATGGCTCATGGGGTTTGTGAATTGCTGTGGATAAGAAATTTGTTATTAGATTTGGGTTTCGAACTCAAAAATATTATGCAGATGTATTGTGACAATCGGGCAGCCATTGATATATCACAAAATCCAGTACAAAATGATTGCACTAAGCATGTAGAGGTTGATCGTCACTTTATAAAAGAGAATTTAGATGCCAAACTTATTAGTTTTCCTTTTGTTCCCACAGAAGAGCAACTTATAGATATGCTTACCAAAGAAGTCTCCAAGAAGTCATTATATGGCTCACTAAGCAAGTTGGACATGATTGATATCTACGCGGCAACTTGAGGGAGAGTGTTAATAAATCATTAAATGGTATATTAGTTGTATGCAACTAATATACTTTTCCTAAAAACACTTTTAGGAAAAACATATTCCCTTTATAAGCTGTATATTAGTTGTATGCAACTAATATACTTTTCCTAAAAGCACTTTTAAGAAAAATAAATTCCCTTTTTTCTATATTTATACATGTATTAATCTTCAGTGTAATCTCTACCTTGTAAATACATTCGGTGAATTCAATTAAAGTTTTAATATATGTACCTTGAATCTCTAAATTTGAATAACTAAGATTAGGTTTATATAATTTAGAATCAAAGATAAAAGAAATTGAAATATAGATAAATAAAAATAAAAATAAATCAAATATGTAATATAATTATATTTGATGTTATTTATTAACTCTTTTATAAAATCGGATTAAATATGAAACAAATTACTATTACCTGAAAAGAAAACACAAAAGTAAATAATAACTATACTAAAATTTCCTTATAATATTAGTTTTTTATATATATATTAAAAATTATGAATATTATATTTTATATAATATAATATACTTTCTTACTTTAAAAAATTATTTTTTTATAAAATACAAATGATATACTGTGAATAAATAAAAAATAGAAAAATTAGTAAATAATTAAATTAAATATTATATATAAATAATTAAATTATACATGAATAATGCAATATTTTCAAAAAAAAAATTATTTTTATAATTATTAAATTTAAATAACGATGGTTTTGTCAAACTATCGTAACTACAAAAAACGATTTTTGGGACACTTTTTTTTATCAAGATATTTGTTTTTTCAGTCGCAAACGTTCTCTGTGTAGACGTTCTTATAGGTATGATTTTTGGGATAGTTATTAATCATCCCAAAAAAGTAAAATAATAACAATCTCTAAAGGTAAAACAAAAGACTTGTAAATACGATTATAATCTTACTTTTTGAAACAGTTAATAACTATTTTAAAAGACATAAAAAATTATCTTAATAACTGTATCATCCCATAAAACAAATTTAACAAGATTTTTAAGAATTACTTTTAGATAATATATTGGGATTTGTAACAACCATTAAAAAGATAAAAATTAAATTAAATTTTATAATTATAATGTTTATAGAATATAACCGTAAAATATATTATATTCTTAATATCTACTATTTATAATAATAATAATAATAATATATTATAATTATAATTGAATAAAATTAGATATAACCATTTAATTAATAATCATTAATATAAAACTAATAATTAATTAGTTCCAAAACACAGAGTCAATTTTCACCTAAATTTTCAATACACTCAAAATATTATCATTTCTATTAAATAAAATAAAAAATAATATTATTATATTCTATTTATTTTATAAATGAAATAAGTAAAACATTTATTTAGATAAATATAGATATTTTTTCTTTGTGTATCTTTTATTTCTTATAAACTACTAAATAAATAAATAAATAAATATCATGTTTAAATAATAATAAAAAATATCAATTAGATAAAGTACTAAAAAAATAAAAATAATAAGTTAGAAACAACTGTATTATCATAATTTAAAAATTAAACAATGTAATTAAATAATAATTAATATTTTTTATTGATTTTGGTTCTACTTTTGCTACACATATGACGTACAATTATCTGTTTGTTATATTTTTATTTATATATTATTAAATTAAAGGTTAAAATTAATATTGTTTTTTATTAATAAATATAAAATGTATAGTTATTATTTAAAAATAAATACAAATAGATTGAGAAGAATAAGTAGATAGCTGTAGCTTAGACCCATTTTGCGGGAGACATGATGATCAACACTTGTGCCAGCATCTCTTTTCAATTGTCAACTCATCAAAAAAAAGTATATTTTTCTACCTTTTGCATGAAAAAGCTTCAATCCTCATATTTGAGTTGAGTGCTTTCCTTTAATTTTGTTTTTCCACTTTTGACTAAATTGTTGCTTCTGGTACCAACAATGTAGGACCAGGAACAAAAGCCTTCAATATCAATTGTCATTCAAAAACCCTAATTCTTCCAAAATTGACTGCATCCAACGTTTAGTTATGGCTATCTGTCATATCTTTCCTTTGTACACACCACCTCCATCCATTATTAATTTGACCCAAGTGAATGATTTCTTAAATTAGTTTACTTTATTCGGTCATAATTCATATTTGACCTATGACAATCTAGCTATCTATCTAGTTTAAAGTTACACATTTGAAACGTATTAAGCAATATTATTTACTATGGTACAAATCTTTTAATTTGGTTGATAATAACACCTTAATTTTTTAATAGTTTAATAATTTTATTTTAAAAAATAATAGCATGATAATAAATTATTTTTTTTTTATTTTTCTCGTACATACATCTTTTATAAATTATTTTTAACAATAAATAATAATAATGACTATAAAATTAATAAAAATATATATTTAAAATTTTATCATTTGTTCTTATATTATTAATTTTTTCGTAATGTAATCATTAATTTGATATAATAATAACAAAGTAATTAAATTAATATAAATTATATAATTAAAAACTTTTCATTTGTTTCTATTATTTAAAACATTAAGGAATGCACTAGATGTTTTTTTTAGTAAAATTGATAAATACTTTATATTCTTAAGAAATTTCATAGTTCGAATCTGCATAACATTTTTTTTTTAAAAAGGTTAACCATTGTTGCATAAATGTATGAAGTATGCTTTATTTTTCACAAAAGATATGAAATGCACATCATCTTTTATGTTTTTAAAAATTCATATGAGAAAAGGAAACTTCACCACGTCGAAAAGACTTCACCTTATAAAGCATACTTTAGTACTATGTGGTTTAGATGATGAAGTTTCCTTCAAACTAAGGTTCACCAATTGTGTTATTTTTGGTACGTGTTATTTTTTTCAAGAAAAAAAAAACAATATGTATTGCTATAAGAAAAATTATATGTAGGTACGTATTAAGAAAATGTTGATACATTGGTTTATAATAATGATAATTTAAAATAAAATTCAAATATATAAAAGAAAGAAATAATGAAATAATTTTTTTAAGTGTTATTATTCTGTCTTTACCATGCTATTAACATAAATCATTGGTTCATGATATATGAATAATTGATGTAGTTCTAAAACTATATTTTTTTAAATAATTATTCTATTCACACACTTAAAATCAAGGCAAAGTAAATAGTTAGATAAATTTATTTAAACCGAAAATTTTAATTCTATTTAAAATCAAATTAGATTGATAAATTTCATAAATGAATCAAATTTAAATTAAAAATTATATAATTCATTAGGATTCAAATTAACAGATTTTATAATCTTTTGTACCCGATCTGAATCAAATTATTATTAAATTAAAAATAAATGTATATTTTATATTATGATATATTTAAATATTATGTATACTAGAATTATATTAGATTATTATTTTAACTTAAAAATAAATAAAAATATTTATAATAATTTAATTATTGTACATACATATTTCTTATTCTTTTGATTTTTTAATTATGATTATAAATAATAATAGTTGTTACAAAAATATAAATTTAAAATTTATATTTGTATATATTATGTTTTATATATGAAAATATATTTATAAATAAATTTTGATATCTGAAAAAATCCAATCTGTTCAAATTCAAATTGATTTAGATTAATTATATCATCGAATTAAATTCAAATTAAAATTCTTCAAATTTATTCGGATTGAATCAGATTTTGATTGGCCACAAAACAAGAATTTACAATCCGTTGCTCACCCATACCTATAATTATGAAGCACATTTGAGAATTTAAAATTTAGCTAAATTGTTTTATTAGTTCTTAAATTTTAACTAAATTTATACATAAATTCTAAAATTTTAAAATATAGGATTTGGTCTCCAAACTTTTAAAACTTTATATATATATCCATAAAATTTTAAATCCAAAATTTAGTACACAAATTTTTAAAATTTTAAACATAGTTATTAGCTTTACTACTAAAATTTAAGATTTATTTGTAAAGTTTTAAAATTTTATGAACTAAATCATTTGATTTAATATATTAAGAACTTACTTGTAACATTTTAAAAGATGATCAAATTATACATTTTAAATTTTTTGAAATCATATATAAAATTAATTAAAATTTGATAATTAATAAGCGACTTTAACCTCACAAATTTTGAGATTATAATCCAATAGCTGGGTAATATTTTTTGTTCAACAAAAGAATGCCATAAGGATTAAAGATAACATCATAGCTCCTGAATCATAAACAATTATGATGTTATCAATGGAGTGATAGCAGCGTGACTAACAATGACGTAGCCAAAAAAATTAGAAGAGACCTGATAATGCACATTTTAATATATAAAATATTTAATCTTCCACGACTCAGGTCTTAGGTGCCGTTTGGTTCGTAGAATAGAATCGGAATTAGAATCGGAATCGGAATGTAATGAAAATGAAACAATTTTTTTTGGTTTGACCACTTGAATCAAGCTAAGAATCAGGATTATAGTGTTTGGTTTACCACTAGAATGGAATGAAAAAATGTGTAAATGACCTTAATACCCCTACATGCTGCAAAGTTCAAATAATGTCATTTAATTACTATTTTTCGTCAGAAAAAAAATATTATTGAAATCATTATTTTTCTAAATAACTATTACTTAATTAAAAAGAAATATATTATTAAAATTATTATTTTTCTAAATAGGGTTTAGGGTTTTGAGGTTTGGGATGTATGATTTAGGGTTTAGGGATTTAGGATTTGGGGTTATATTTGTAGGTTAAGGTTTAGGGTTAAAATTATTATTTTTCTAAAAATAGTTTAGGGTTTTAGAATTTTGGATTTAGGGTTTAGGGTTTTAAGGTTTAAGGTTTATGGTTTATGGTTTTAGGATTTGGAATTTGGGGTTTAGGGTTTTGGGATTTATGTTTTAGGGTTTTGGGTTTTGGGATTTATGTTATAAGGTTTAGGATTTAGGGTTTAGAGATTTGGAGATTTGGAGATTTGGGGTTTAGGGTTTAGGGTTTTGGGATTTATGTTTTAGGGTTTTGGGTTTTGTGATTTATGTTTTAAGGTTTAGGGTTTAGGGTTTAGGATTTAGGGATTTGGGATTTGGGGTTTATGGTTTAGGGATTTGGGGATTGGGGTTTAGGATTTAGGGTTTTAGGATTTGAAATTTAGGATTTAGGGTTTAGGGATTTGGGATTTATATGTTTAGGGTTTTGGGATTTATGTTTTAAGATTTAGGGTTTAGGGTTTAGGGATTTGAGGTTTAGAGATTAGGGTTTTAGGATTTTAGGATTTGGATTTAGGGTTTTGAAATTTTGGGTTTAGAGTTTTGGAATTTTGGGTTTGAAAATTTAGGATTTGAATTTAAGGTTATATTTTAGGTGAGGGTAAAATTGGAAAAAAATGTTTAGATGGGAATGGAATAATGATTACCAAAGGTGTGAGAAGGAATTGTGATTACTTCTCTTTTAGTAATTAGATTCCATTTTGTCTTCCATTCCGTCCAACCAAACACACAAAATGAAAGAAATCGATTCTGATTTCATTCCATTCCCTCCAACCAAACGTGGGGTTAGAGTATAAGACTTATTTATGAATATATTTAAAAAAATTATATTTCATTCATATAAACGAATAATAATAAAATAATAAAATAAAAATGAGTAAATTTTTTTGCACTAAAAAATTAGCTTTATTATAAAATAGAAATAGTAGTTTCATGATCTTTAAACATTACAAAAAATAAGTTTTATTTATTTTTTAAGTAATGAATAGATATCATGATATTTTAATAATTTTAACTTCATAAATTAAATATATTAATCATATTTCTTAAAAAAATTAATACATTTTAGTCATATGATTGTTGCATTTTAAAACGCTTTAGTTATTATTTTTTTCTAGTGGATTTTTAACATCCATAATTTTAAGTCTTGAACACAAGATTTTTTTCTTATACTATAGTGTCATATGCCATTAGGCTAAAAGGTTATTGGTTTGGAAGTTTTAGTTATTTCTTACCAAAATTTATTTTTTTGATATTTTTTATTGAAAAAATTTAAGTTTAATTGAAATGAATCTGATTAGTAGTAATTATGTTAAATGCTATTTAAAGATAAAAATGTCTTAAAAAGTTAAAATAAAGTGTAAAATAAAATAAAATCATTAAAAATTATCTAAAATGATTAAATTATATATAAATAAAAAATTAAGTTGATTAAATTTAATACATTAATTTAAAATAAAGTTATTAATATATTCAATTTTTGAAATTAAAATGATCTCAAATGTAATTTTTTTAATAAATTATATTTAAAATTTATTAAAAAATAAAAAAATAATAATTATTTATATATGAATTAGAAATTAATAAATTATTTTAGATAAAATATTTAATTGTAGTTCCAATCCGTTCTAACTTTATAAATGGTTATGCAACTATTTAACATACTTAATCCGATATAAGATTAGAGGGGTCAAAATTCGAAAACCTATCATACGATCCAAAAAAACATCAACGTAAATCGCATGTCTAATTGAATTATCAGTCTTTTGATAAATACTCGTGTAAATTTGAGTTTCATAAAAAAAAATATCAATTTTTTAGATTTTATAAAAACTTGCCCTATTTTTAAAATGATAATTATTATTATCACAATAAAATATTTATTTTTAAAAATAAATTATTTAATAACCATGATATTTATTATTTTAAAAATACGAACTCTTTTTAAATTGTAAAAGAAAAGAAAAATAAACCATGAACCCTTAAAACGTGGGCTGTAGACCTAGCTACCAGCCTATATGAGATGGATGGACTGTTTAAAACTTTATTCTTACAACTAAATCATGCGTTGTCTCTTGGGATTAAGTTCGAGAAATTTAAACACAAAAACACTAATGAATTATGAACTATGTGTATATATATTTTTCAATTTATAAAATCTTCTTTAATAACGCTACATCATTCAACATATTAAAAATTTAATAATATCTAGCAATATTTTATTAAATACCTTTTTTTTGTAAAGATTGTCGATTTTTTCATAGTCATTCTTTATTTAATTAATGTTTATATATAAAAAAAAATCATTTATTAACAATTTATACAACAATAATATAATATTAAAATATAATTAATTATAAATAAAATAAATAATTTTGTATTAATAAAAATAATCACACAACATTATCTTTATCTTTATACGAACCTTGCCGAGCAGAAACGTACAGCACATGTGCATCTGCAAAAACTCATCATCTCTTACACTAAATACCCAATTGAGTTTACGTGTAGTTCGAGGCCTGTAGAACCAGGGAAACTTAAAAATTATACCTACGTTTGCAGGGAACTAGGGACAATGCGACATGATCATTCCCATGTGGGTATACATATCAAAATATATTATGAAATAGAAAGAAATATCACATAAATTTTTTAAATTATTTAATTTCTCATATTAATAATAATATTATTTAAATTATTAATTTTATAAAAAAAATTAATTAAATATAAATTATATTATTTTAATATTTTTTATTATTATTCTATTAAATAATTAAATATGATTAAAACAGTGTTTAACAATTAAAAAAATATCACAATTTTTTTAGATTAAGTAATTTATATTATTTAATTTATTAGATTATCAAAAATATTATTTAAGTCATTAACTTTACGTAAAAAAAATTAATTAATGATAATTAATATTATTTTAATAATTTTTTTATTAAAATATTATTATTATTATTCGATCAAATGATCAAATATGATTAAAACATAAATATTTAAAATATCATTAAAATAATATAATTTATAATTAAATACTCATTCTTAAAGCTAATACACATTTTTTACTCAATGATATTAAATCGTAAGAAATAATCGAATCTAATAACCTTATGTGTCAGCTTACTCTATGCTATGTAATGTTAAGCTTTCAGTCTTTATAAGAATATTAAATCTATTATGATAAAAATTTGGTGGGACTCTACTTATAAGCGTTTTAAGATTCATTAGGTTAATTGAGTGCATACAAAGAAAAGTATGATAAAATGTGGTTTTGGTTTCAAAGATCTTTGATCCAATAACCTTGATGTCTTAGCTAAACAAGGTTGGAAAATTATAACTAATCTCACCTGTCTTTTTATTATCCACACTTTTTCGTAATAATTATTTCAAAGATATAAATTTTTGGAAGGTAAAGTAGGGTTATAATCTTTCATAGGATTCAAAGGCATCTTAGAAGAGATGTATTCTTCAAAGTATGACAAGATGGGAAATTGGATCTAATCGGACAGATTATGTTTGAAAAGATAATTGAATTTTGAAAAATTTTACTTTCAAATTAATTAATACTTTAATAGTTTTTTTTTCTTGGTTAAGAAGCTAATTGTTTTGCATGACACATGTTCCATGTTAAAATATAAATCTTCTTAAGTAATGTTTTTGGCTCGTATATATATATATGAGATATTTAGCACGCCTTTCAAAGGATAGGTTAGTATGTCATTTTCTTAATAATGGAAATTATTTATGTTTTATAGACGAAAAGAAATCAGAATTGATTACTTCTATTTATATATTTGTTTAGATTAAAAAATGAGTCACGAATATAATCGATTCTAAAGAGAGAATGAATCATCATTCTTTATCATACTTTAAGAATCATGATTCTATTTCTATTTCAATTTTTTTTTCAATTTTACTCATAACTCAATTTCCAAAACTCAAAACCTAAAACCTAAAAACTTAAAACTTAAACCTTAAATCCCAAAAACCAAAATACTAAGCCAAAAATCCTAAAACCATAAACCCAAAATCCCAAAACCTAAAACTCTAAACCATAAACCACAAAACCCTAAACCTCAAATCTCAAAACTCTAAACCCTAAACCTAAATCGTAAAACACGAAACCCTAAACCCTAAACCCTAAACCTAAAATCCAAAATCCTAAAACCCTAAACCCTAAATCCATAATCCCAAATTCTAAAACCTTAAACCCTAAATCAAAAATCTCAAATCCTAAAATCCTATTTAGAAAAATAATAATTTTAACCGTAAACCTTAACCCACAAATATAGCCCTAAACACTAAACCTCAAATCTCAAATCCCTAAACCTTAAATCCTTAGATTCTATATCCAAAACCTCAAAATCCTAAACCTTATTTAGAAAAATAATAATTTTAATAATATATTTTCTTTTTAAGTAATAATTATATAGAAAAATAATGATTTCAATAATGTATTTTATCTGACGAAAAAATAATAATTAAATAATATTATTTAAATTTTACTGAATATATGTATTAAGATAATTTATAATTTTTTTCATTTTATTATAGTGACAAACCATTGTAATACTTATTCCTTATTTGATTCCAATAGTCAAACCAAAAAACATTGTATCATTTCGATTTCATACCATTCCAATTTCAATTCCGATTTCATTCTATGAACCAAATGACACCTTAATGAAGTCGAGTTACATCATTGCTTGCCACTTGGTCTCTAGGCTTAGTAATGATTCTATTGAGCCTTACTCTAATTCATTATTACCTCCTCTTTAAACCAAAATTTGGCACCCCAAATTACCAAGCATATTGAGGTTTTTCTTTTGGTGTTGTTTAAATGATACTCTTACCGTTAATTCCAATCTTCATAACATAGATATGTTAATTCCTACTTGTTGTCATATTTGTTACTCAAAAGTGTAGACTATGTATTAATCACTTTTATTTTTTGAGTGCCCCTAGTTTAGGAAGTATTATTTTCTTCTCCTTAAAAACTTATTTTTGCTTAGTTTCGTGGAGATTGTTAACATCAATCTAAGATTTTTTTTTTGTGTGTGTTTCTCATGGAAATTTTGGGCTACTATTCTGGATCATGCTTTCTTGGAATATTTGGACAGCCCAAAATAGAAGAGTCTTTACTAATGTAATTGCAAACATGTCTTAAATTATTCTATTGACTTTATTTCATTTGAAAGATATTGTTAAAGTTTATTCTTTATAATTGTTTTTGCCCCGTATACTTTGTTTATGGGGTTGTTGCTTTGATAAGCCTTTTGCAAAATATTTGTTTAGATTGATTTGTCATCTATACTCTTTCTAAGTGTAATTATTTTGGTATTAGTTTTGTAATCCGTGCATTTGAAAGAGTTTGTCATTTAAATACGATAAATATGTAATAGTATTAATTAATCATTAATAATTACTATTGTTTCAAAATTATTTATTTATAAAAAAAATCTTTAAATATAAATTTTCTTTAAATTATTTTTACTAACCAATTGATTTTTTCTATATATTAAGGTTTGAAAAAATAATCTTAAAATAAATATTTAATTATTTTGTTGCTTTAATTATAAGTAAATATATAATAATTATTATTTATTTGTAAATAGTTAATTAATTTATTATTATAGTAAAAAAAATATATAAAATATTATTTTATAAGTAATAGGTGTTGCATTTTGTGACAATATCACACAATTTAAATATGAACAATACTTTATTTAACAAATAAATTAAATATAATAGAACAACATGTATGAATTTGACCCGATAGATAAAGTTTTATCGAACTTAATAAGTTTTTTTATGAATATTTTTTGACTTAAAAGTAACGTAGGTTAGTTGATTATTATATTTAATTAATATTGGATATAACAAAATATTCGTATAAAATATTCTACATAATTATTACGCATAAAATAATCATTCAATGTTTATAATGTAAAGTCAATACGAATAAAATTATCAATATAAACTATACAATTATTATTTATTAAGACTATTTTGATGTATTAATATATAAAAGAGAAATAAAAGATATATATATATATATAAAAGAAGAAAAGCAACTCTTTGATGATAATCAAATTAGAGACATTTTTTATATAAAACTATTACATCATATAAAATAACTATATATAAAAATATATTTATTATATGAATATGTAATAAAAATATGATATACTTAGAGACGAATTGATTTAACGCTCATTAAATCGATAATTTTTAACTGTATAGATTGTCATTTTTAATGTAATAAAAATAATTATATTATATAAAATAACTATATATAAAAAATGTATTTATTATATGAATATTTTGTATTTATTGGTATAAAAAACATAAAATTTTATTATTTATATAGATATTTTGGCATTTATTAGCATAAAAAATAACAAAAAGTAAAAACAATATCATATAAAAATATATTTATTATATGAACATTAAAATATATATATTATATATTCACAAGTGAATTGATCGAACACTTGCTAAATAGATAATCATTAACTGTATGAATCGTCACCATTAATATAATAAAAACAATTGTATTATACAAAATAACTATATAAAAAAATGTATTTATATATGGACATTTGGTATTTATTTGTGTAAAAAAACAAACAAAAAATATAAAAATATATTTATTGTATATATATTTTGATATTAATTAGTGTAAAAAATAATAAAAATAAAAATAAAAACTTTGATAACAAACAAACATTTAGACTTTAATTATATAAAGATATAAATCTTTTATTTGAGTGAAAAAAAGAAGAAGAAGGGAGCATATTGACATTTTATAGGATAGATTCTTTCTTGTATTTGGAAATACGAGTGAGGAGCGAATCAAATTTTTTTTTTAATCAATCCAGCTCTGATATGATCCAAACATATTTGAAGATTTTTAGTTTAAATACAATGATATAATTAATCTGAATAAATCTGAATTTGAATAAATCAAAGGTTGTTAGATATGATAAAGTTATATTGAAATTAAAATTTATTTATGAATTATTCTCATATATAAAATAAGACATATTTAAATTTAAATTTTAAATTTATATTTTTGTAATAATTATTATTTTATATAATTATAACTAAAAAAATCAAAAGAATAAGACATATCTATGTATAATTATTGAATTATTATAAGAATTTATATTTATTTTTAAGTTAAAAATAATATTATAGTATAATTATGGTATGCATAATATTTAAATATAATATATTATAAAATAACATATGTATTTATTTATAATTTAATAGTAATTCGATACGAATCGTATAAAATATATTAAAGAATATGTTAATTTTAATATGATTTAAATCCAAATAAATTATATAATTTTCAATTAGAATTTTATCTGATTATAAAATAACATGTATATTTATTTATAATTTAATAATAATTCGGTATGAATAGTATAAAATAGATTATAAAATATTTTAATCTTAATCCGATTCGAATCAAAATAGATTATATAATTTTCAATTCGAATTCTAGATAATTATAAAATTTATAAATTCAATTCGATAACACGTTATATTAGAATTCTTAATTTAATTTAATTATTTATTTATATATAAAAAAAGTAAACGAAAATGAAAGAAAAATCAAATATTTCATCCTCTTATGATCATTATTTTTGAATGTAAGAAGAGTAAACGTAAAAGTAACGTTCTTGTGTTAAATCACCACCTCCATGGTCAAAAAGTTCTAATCGTGATGAATAAAATCATTCAAATAAAATATTGATAGAATATATATGAATGCATATGACAAAATAATTCCCATCCCCCTATGGTATCCTTTCACAATAAATAATTTTTTGATAATTATTATATATTATAAATATAATTAATACGTTAATTTTTTATTTAATATAATTATATAAATATATAAACTCAACCTTATTTACCAATATTCATATCAATTAAGATTTATCTAAAATTTAATATTAAGCATTTCTTTACGTTTTGAAGAAATGGGTTGGCTATACTTTTTTTTTGGTTGGCTATAATTTGATCGATTACGATTTTCTGCCTACAAGGGAAGGGAAATTAAGAGTCAAAATTTTGCAGCTTTTTCTAGCTAAACTTAAACTTAGATATGTAAATTTGTTCAAGGAAAAATTTGTGGCGGAAATTTAATTTTAATATCATTAATAAAGGGATAAGAAATTTTTAAATTTAACATATTGTAATACTCTATTAATTATAATTATTAATATAATCTATCTATTTAACATTTTTATAAAAATAAAAAGTAAAAAATTAATTTATTACAATATGTGTCAACATAATTATTATATACAAAAGAACCAGGGTGGATTTGGAATCACGTTTCCTTACCCCATTTGTCTATAGCACTTTCAATACATATAAAAAAAAAGTGCTTTTAAATTTAAGTGTGTCAAATGAAAACACCCTTCATGGGTAATTTTCCATGTATATTTTCTTTTATATTATAAAATGTGCTCATGATATTAAGATGTTTCTTATAATATAATCATCTTTCTCCATTATAAAATGTACAGTAGTTCTACTTTTTTGACTACCATTCTATCTCTTTTCTCTCTCTAGCCAGTAATGGTATTTAGAACTTTTGGTGCATTCTAAGTGGCAAATGGCCAACTAAAACGGATCGGTTATTTGAATATTAATTTTCCATTTTGCTATTTTTTTACCAATTCATATATTTTCCTACTCTGGTTTGGTTTCTTGATACTATGTCACTTTGAATAATAATTTCCAACATGCTTTTCTAGCTATACTTATATTACTTTATGCTTCCCTATGCCATGTTGTATTCGATCATTCACTTTTGTCCATTTTGTTTTAACTTTTATGCTTGACATGTTTGTACAAAGATTGATTCTTCTTCCTAACTTTAATTACTTAATTTTAAATTTAATTATATTAAATTAATATTATTGTAACTTTAATTAATTCAAAAATCAAGATATCATTTATGGGTTATATTAATTTTAGACTTAATTAATTCTTATAAATTGTCTATTTTTCCTTAAGGTATCAATTAAGTTGTACATATCAAGATTATATATAGGATTGATTTATGATATGAATTTTCATTAGATTCTTATAAATTTAAATTCAAATATAATCTTATAGTATTTTATTTATTTAATACACTATTTAATAATGAACAAGAATATATATTTTTTTAACATTATTAAAAAAAATATGAATCACATTTTTAAATATCACATCATAAAATATATATGCCTAGTATATAGTAAGCTAAAAATGCAGCTATACAAAAATTATAATACGTAGTCAAACCTTTAATTTTTCCCAATCTTATAATGGGGCATATTACATATATGCATTATAGGAACATAGCTTTTCTTATTCAAGATAAATATACTATGCATATGATATATTTTATAAAAAAAAAACATTTTAACCAAATAATTTCATAGGTTTGCTTCACCAAATCATCCGGGGTAAGATTTTTTTTCTTTTTCATATTTTATGTAACATATTAAAATCATATAAAGTATATTAGATCTATAAAAAATAAGTGAATCAAAGTTTAGAATATACAAAAATTTAGAGATCATTTGTATTCTAATTTTTTATTATTTTTTCGAATAACACATACTTGAACCACATACAAATAATTATTTGATTATAAAAAGGCAATTTTTTCCCTCATACAATACTTCCTATTTTTGAGTCCTAGTCAATTATTCATGTAAAATGTATTAAAAATACATTTGAACACTTGCATCTATGGTAAAAAAAAAATTCGGTTTTAAAATAATAATAGGTGTTAAAGTTATTAAAATTCTAATAAATTTTGTGTTTTTAAATACGTATAAAATATTTTTGAACATAGGCTAAAAAATAACCAGAGATTTCAAAATAAAAAAGAGTATATATATATAATAATAATAATAATAAAATCGTATAAAGTTATTTTTATATATTAATAGGGTTCGAAAGTAAATTTTTTTTTAAAAAAAGTCAGAAATAAAACGTTACCATATAAAAAAACTCATCCCATGATGGCGTAAAAGCATAACAACAAATAACCAACTATATACGTCTACACTTCTAACGGTTAACCACCCTAAATCCGAATTAATCTTCTAGCTAAAAGTCAATGGTTGTTAGTCTAAGATAGGGTGGGATTTTCACAGTATATTTATTATTAATGTTAAAAAATGATTGAAGACACTCATAATAATTTTTAGTTGTATAAAAAAAATATTTTTAATAATTTTTAAAATTAACATTAAATATGACATGGAAACACAAAAAAAAAAAATAGTGGGATAGTTACCCACCCTGAAGAAGTGAAGATAATGAGATTTTTTTTAGGATGCACCTATTTGACCTAATTTTTAGAAGAAAAAAAATAATGTAAATGTTGAATAATAATAAAAACAAGTTTAAATTTAATGTGGAAAGAAAAATTGAATGATTGAAATTTTGGTTGAAAAAAAAAAATAGAAAATGTAATGAAAAATTTTCCGTTTGTGTTTTTCATAGCAAGCCCTATAATTATAGTGGGGTGTGTCATGTGTGTCCTAACATATTTGACAGCTTTATAAAGATTCTCGTGTAGATAGATTTTGACTATTCGTAGGAAATCATATAAGTTTACAAACATTATTGGAAATATTTGGCATTAGGTCATCTTCAAATGATGATATTCAACCCCAGCTTTATTATTACTTCTGAGTCAGGCCGACCTAAATACTTTCAAATCGGACTCTTAGAAACCCTTTGCAATTAATTATTATTATTTTTTTAATAAAATTTTAGTATTTTAAAAGTAATTTAATTTTGTAGTTCAAAATTTATTTATAAGAATCTTATACAGTATCACTATCACTAAAAAGTATATGTATTACATTTTTAGATAAAATTATAATCACGCGATTCATAATAATAATTTACATTAATATTATTTTAAGAATTAATATTAGTGTATGATCAAAAAAAGTTATTACTAGTTCGTGTAGATAAAGTTTGTTTGTTTCATGAACGCATAAAAAATAGGATTTTTTTTACGATTTATCTAGCTAAAATAAATTGGGAAAATAATCAAAATAATAAAAATTTTCAAAATTAGTGTTAATAATTTGAATTCGTTTATTCGAAAATGTAGTTTTTACTATTTTGACATACAAAATGAAATTTATTAATTAGGAAAATATAAAATAAACAAAAATGATAAAGATATGACGTGTATAACATAATTGAAAAATATTATGATAGAACCAACTTATATAAAGAGAATGTATTACATTGAAAGTAACATACGTTCTATCTTAATAAGATATACAAATTCATTATTTTTTATATTTTAATTTGAAAAAATAATATTTATTTTGATTTAAACAGATAATAGTAAATCTTAATACTAAATTACTTAATACAAAAGTTATATGAATACGTTACTTATAAAATATCATTTTCTCGTAAACCTAAATTATATCAAGCGGCAAGGTTTTGCTTAAATAATATTAGTCTAACACTTGCATAAAGTTTTTCGCTTATTTTTAATTTTAATTTTTTATTAAAAAGGAAAAAAAGTGTCGCCAATTTCATTTGTGTTAACCTCATTTGTTATTTAGTAAAATAGTTTTAAAAATGTGCTCATATGTTTGCAAAGAATATACCAAGCAAAGAAAAACCTAATTTTTAATTAATTTTGTTTAACAGAATAGTACTGTGACAAATACATATATATTGATTAATTTGTACGTAATGAATTAATTTTTAATTAGAAAAAAAATACTCACCTTTTGAATTAAACAAATATTTTTTTGTTCATTAAAAATATTATTTTTAATTGTGTAATACATGACATTGGCATTTGTTAACTCAAACATATTTAATCAATTAATAATTAAATTATAAAGTTATGGTGAATATAATTATAATGACGGATATTAAAAAATAAATATTTTGTTTAAGTTTCATCTAGAAAAAAATTGTTTAATTTTCTAAGTAAAAAATAACTTCATAAAATATTTAAAAATACAAACATGTTATTAAAATTTAAATGAAATGTTGATTTTTTTTTATTTAAAACTTTTTTAACAGGAAAATACATTTTAATTCAAAAATGACCAAAAAAATGGGACTAGTTCGGCTCCTCACTTGTAAAAAATTCAACAATTTAGGATCATAGGAATTTAAACACAATACCACACTTAGTTTTCATGTTAAAGTATGCTGATAAAAATGAGCCAAACATACAATGCACACATATAGTTTTGTTTTTAATGTTTTAATTAACGTAGGTTAGTTGATCACAGTTCATAAATATACATTGAGTATTAAATAAATATATATATTGTTTGTCCTTTCAAGTTTATTGGAAGAAGAAAAAAAAGAGAGAGCAGCTTTTAAGTTGGCTGTATGGACTGGAGTAGCGAAGTAAGACAAAATGTAATGGTGAATTAGGTAGAAAGATGGAATTAATTATATTATTATTAATATAGCTAGTATCATAACTTTTGGATCTTTAATAATTATAAGATTATTAATACAGTATTAATAATGTAACTACGATTAAGTTCCATACGAATTTAAGTGGCTACAAAGATTTTAAACATTGGCCTCATATCCTGTATATATCATATATATATTAACCAACTGAAATATCAATCTTTAGATTTATTTATTTGTTCGTTCATAAAAAAAGAAAAGGGAAGTAAAGGAGGGGAGAGAGAAAGGAGATGATGAGGAATCAATATGTGTTCCAAGCACGCCCAGACAAAATGAGATTCAGAATAGAAAAAGCAAACATTGCTTTACGACCCAGAAAAGGAGATTTCAAATACCATAAGGCCTAGCTTAGGAAAATGCGTGGTTACTCTAACCCCCAATCACAATCTCTCTCTCTCTCTCTCTCTCTCTCTCTCTCTCTCTCAGTCTGGCTGACTATATTTAGGGGCAAAGAGGCTTCAAGTGTGGAATTCCAACCCCAGATTATCCTATCAACTCCTCTCTCTAGCTAGTCTTAACTTATAACAACACCCTCAGCCATAGCCACTGGTTGGGTCTTCTTGTTTTATGCCAATTCAGTCGTGTCCCCCCCACCCCACCCCAAAGTTTCATCAATGTGTTTCTCTCTGATATTCCTAATCCTCCTTCAATTTTCTAGGGTTAGCTTCACACTTATCAATATTTCATGATTTCATGTTTATGAGACAGATAGGACTCACAAACGTAGATATAGTCATATACGAATCTGTAATAATCTTTCCATAAAAAAATTAATATCCGTGAAATAGATGGTATATATTATTGTTTTTAAACTAAGGTAGGATCGATGTTCGTATCATGTAGCAATACTACTATACAAAGTTTGTGCCTGGCTCCCTGTATGCCATTTGTAGAGCCTATCGGAACACCGACGGCCTCCGTAGATGGCGTATGAGGAGCCAAGCATATTATATGTACGTCACTACGTGGTGTTAATTTTTAGTGTCTGAACACTAAACTTTAATTAGTTTTTTGATTTTGTTTTTCTTTCGAAATATATGGTTCAAAGGGTATTATTGTTCATCTAATACTTTTCTCAGGAGCCAAGCATATTATATGTACGTCACTACGTGAAGTTATAGTTTGCTCGATCATATTCCGGATCAACTGAAGGTACTTCATCAACTTCTCTCCCTTTCCTGTGAAGTTAAGGGTTTCATTTTTTCCCTTGCTTGCAAATTGCAATATTTGGCATCTGTTGTTTTATGAGGTTTATTGTAATTATTATTTATTAAAGATAATATTTTGTCAACTTTGATATTTTATATATCTTATTGTCATAGACCATTAATTAATTAAATTTTAAAATTAATCTCATATATAAATTTTTTGAAAAATTCAGTATATTTTGATAACTAACGAACATACCTTGGTAGTAATAGATGTATTTTATTAAGTACTTAAGACAATAGAAATTATACATTAATAATAGGAGTGTAAATGTAATATGGAAAAAGTAAGTTTAACTAGTATATATCATGCATTTTTTTTTAAAAAGAATATTTAAATTAACATGTATTAATGTGTAAATTTATGTGAATTTATACTTTCTATTTTCATGTTAAGTCTTATAGTATTAAAAACATTGACAAACCAAACAAGTGCAGATGATGTAGGAGACACAAATTAAGGTAAAACTAGAAGGAGAATATAAATTTTTTTTATACTACTTACTGTGGGAGTATTTAGTAACATAATAAATAGTACATGAAAAACACACACTATATATATATATATATATTTTTTTTTTCCATAAAAGAGAAATTAAAGAAAATCAAATAATGTAGATTGACTTCTAATTACTCTCACTTAAGAAGTATATATATATATATATATAATCACATTTTCCAGACAACATATTTGTTAGAACTAACAAAATGTTATTAATGTTAAACCTTTCCTGTCGGTTGCACGCTTGTCTTTTCCACATTCATTAAAGTTTTCTTCGATATTTGGTTAATTAGTGATTAATTTGGTTGGTAGTTGTTATTTTATATTACGCTACATAATTGCAAAAGAGTAAACCTGTTTTGATGTTTCATGTCGGATCGATTTATTAAAAAGAATAAATCACATTCAATCGGTTGACTTGATTGATGAAATTTCATCCGTGATCCTTGGTTTCATAGATAAGTGTGTTAATCAAATATATTTAGTTTTTTTTTTCCTAATCAATAATTTTTATTATAGTAAATATTTTTGATGATACATAGGTATGATTTTTGCAGATTAATGCTTTTAAAAGTTTTGAGATTGAGATCCCTTGTTAAGAAACTTGCTTAATGATGTATGCGAGACAAAATTTTGATATAAGTCGTGGAAATATAACGTAATATCAATGTATAAACACTAATACAATTAACAATGTTTTATAAAAAGAGTAAACTATTGCACCTAATATTTTAAAATTAACTGATAAATCAATAATATAGTATTATTTTTTTTAAATAATATATTAGAATAAAAATTATCTAAATATAATATTTTTTTAATATATATCAAAAGAAGTTATTTTAGAAAAAAAGCTACCAACGGGGCTTATAAGTGAAAAGAATTAATGGTAAATATATCTTAAAAATAATGAATAACTACTTATAAGTTGTTAAAATGTGTTATTTTATTGCGTTAAGTATTCATTAATATACATCAAGTTTATATGAAATCTTAAATTTATCTATTAATAATAAATAACAAACACATCATTTGGTAAAATATTTACGATTATGTATAAAATTTCCAATATTTACAGGTACATTCCAACGAGAATGCTTTTCCTTTAATTTTTCTTTCATATTTTTATTTTCTAGTAATGGATTCTTATTATTTATTTATTTATTTATTTATAAGGCATGAAGACCATATTAACATGTGAAAATTTTAGAATTTTTAGTTGAATTAGATATAAAAAAAATATTTTTATTTGTGTATATTTTAAATTAATAAAAATTAATACAATATATTTACGTCTAAGGAGGAGGAAAAAACATCGATCAACTTCTCCGGTTTAAAAGTCGGAATAATACTTACTTTTTATTACCATTATTGTAATTTTGATACATTAAATAAATGGATTTTTTTTGAGTGAATAAATTTTATTTTAATTGAATTGAATGAACGGTAATGACAAAAGTTGGTAGGTATTTGAAAATAAAAAAATATTTGAAAAAGTTAAAAAAGTGAAAAAATGATTAACTTTAACCCATAAGTAAAAAAATAAAATTTAAATATAATAATTTAAAGTAAAATGACTTATTTGTTCAAATTTGGAAAATTAAAATAACGTTAGATATACTTTTTCTTAATAAAATAAATAAAAAATGAGGGTGAAGAAATAGATAGTGATAACCTTGCTTTTTTATCCATTCATATACAAATCATTTTTCATTTTTGAGTAACATGAAACTTTCATAGTCGTTTTAGACATTTTGATTAATTTTTGTCATTTTTATAATTTTTTATAATAAAATAATTAAAAAATAAAAATTATTTTAATTGATTTAATTAACATTGTTTCTATTTTTTTCTGATATTTTAAGAAAGAAATAATATATTCACGATGAAAATTAAAATCAAAATCTATGGATTATTGGGAAAGTAAAAGAGAGAAGCAAAGCACAGAGAAAGCACGGGAGGATAATCATTAAAGCAACTAGAGGGAATCTCATATCACTAGAAAGAAAGTGGAAATAAAATGAAAAAATAAAAAAAAAGTGTACTTAGTGGACCACCCCACGAATTGTTTGTCTTTTTTTTTTCTTTTAGAAAGTTTTTACATTCGGTGATGAATAAAGTTAAAAGTTTCTTTAATTTTCTAACTATTTTTATTAAATAATTAATATTATATAAATTATGGTATAATTATAATTAAATCTAAAATTATATTAAATTATAAAAAGATACACCGTAACAATGCAAATAAATTTTTTTGGATATTACTATTTACAGTGTAGATTTTACAGATATTAAAAAGTATTTTTATTTGTAAATATTTAAAAATATTAAATTATGATTTAAAATAAAATAATTTAGTAGTTTTGACTCTGGACCCTGGACCACCCATTCAATCTTTCAATCTTTTTGTACTTTTTTATTTTGTTATTTTTTTTTATTTTAAGATGATAAACATATTTTATTCGCTGAAATTATTTAATTTTTTAAAAATATGTAATAATATCATATTTTAAGTTAATAAAATTTGAAATTAATGTTATTTTTTTAAAATAAATACTCATTTAAGAATTTAAATGCTATGTTTGGTTTCATCAGTGCATCATACTTACTGAGGCATTAATCGCTATTAATTCATGTAAATGTTTTGTCATTTTCAAAATTATTGATTTCTTACTTCGCAACTCACAATTTTACTTATTAGGTTGAGTTACAGGAAATCTTGTGAAAATTCCCAATTTATTTGTTTGTTTTTTCAATATTATGTTTATTATGTCCAAAAACTTAAAAACACATTTTATATTAATATGAAATTGCACTGTATTAAAGAGACTTACGTGCTATTTTTATCCTGCATTGTTTAATATCCATTACTTTTTAAATTTTAATATACTTTATCTTTTAAAATTAAAAAAAAATAGTGGTATTATTCGTAAATTTTAAATTATAATACTCATGATCAGATTATTATATATCTTTATTGTTTATTAATTTTTTTTAAAAAAATATTATATCATCTTAAATTTTATTAATTTAAAATAATACATTATTAAATAATTTATCCTAATTATAATATAATGTAGAAATGAAAATATCCTCCTCTGGTAGCCTAGCTATATGCCTACCAGGGGCATCCAGCACCTGGATTTGTTGTGATTTTTTTTTTTTTACGGTCGGATACTTTTTCTCAAAAGTCTCAAAAAGTTTATTCTCTCTTTATGTATTGTTGGTTATCTGAATGCAAAGTGCTTTTTCTTTTCAATTTGGGAAAGTGATTGGTATTTCTGCTTTTTAATTTTAGTTATCCTAAAAACGTATTTATGCTAAAATTGACTTATTCCTATTTTATTTTTTAAGCATTTAACTTCCATCTTGAATAAGTATTTTATTTATTGAACTTCCCCATTAACGTGGGATTTCAACTCAAAATTAATTTAACTAATTAATATGATTGTTCAAAAACTTAAAAATATATAAACATGTTTTCAATAATATTGTTGTATTTGTTTAATATTTTTTGTTCAATCACCACACAAGAAAAATAAAAAATAAAAATAAAAACACATAATTTACCTCACAAATAGTCGAACTATAGGGACTGTATTTTTGGTAAGAAATTCAGGTGAATTTCATACATTTTCCTTTTGTGTATAAAATGCATAAAAATTTTACATTATTGTGTACCATATATTTGTTTTTTTTTCTTCTCAAAATCAAAAGAAAACATATTAAAACTGAAAATAAGCATAAAAGATAAATAGGAAAAAGATCCTCAATGATCAGCAAAAAAAAAAAACTATAAAACTCCGGGGAGATCAACCCAACTACTATAGGATCAGTAGCCCTACCGATCAAACCATGAATTGAAACCCACAAATGAAATTTATTGTGGTTCAATTCAACAACTATGAAAGTTACTCTCCTTGACGTAAATTTATTGTCTTTTTATAACAGAAATTCAAGGTAAAACACATTTTTATAGTAAAACAGTAGTGAGGGTAACGTAACAATGTTAGGAAAAAATAGATTAATAATTGGATCATTAAAAAACAAGAATGTGTCGAGAGATCTGAAATGAGAAAATAGAAGAAAATATTTTATGTTTTTAAAAGATAACATAACGAAAGATGTGCAACATGAAATGAGAAAATAGAAGAAAATATTTTATGTTTTTAAAAGATAACATAATTAAAGATGTGCAATAGTTGATAGAGAGTATCCCAACAACAATAGTCTTTGTGTTGTAATCTATATCCTAAGAAACAAAACAGTCACAACCAAATTCTTTCAATAATTCACAAGGAAAATCCTTGAATTTTCAAGAACTGATGTTTGTTTCCTTCATCAGTTGGGCAACGAGAACAAATTTTTACAGATGAACCAGATCTTTCCTGGAATGGCATTTATACCGTTTATGTGCATTTTCCATTGTCTTTCTTGAATGTTGCACTTTAGTGTTCTGAATCTCTTGTAGGTTTAGCTTCTATGCAATACTGCTGTTTTCATTCTTTCAATTTACTATTGGTTGGGTATACTTATGGGGGGATAAAACTTGTATTTTTGTTATAATATATATTCAGAAATTTGTGGTAAATCTGGCCGACCGCCTTAATGATGCTGATTAACTTCATGGACTTAAAGTTTGAGCAATAATTTTGTCTTTTATCGTAGACTAAAATATATTGATATCATAACATTTTCCAGTTGTGTATGCCGTGGCTTTCTTAATATCAAATAAAATATATTAGAATATCTTTTCTTTTGCTTCCCAGGGTCTTGGCTCACCAGTATTTGATAAACTTGAAGCTGAACTTGCTAAAGCAGTCATGTCACTCCATGCAACAAAGGGATTTGAAATTGGAAGTGGGTTTGCAATTTTCAAGAACTGATGTTTGTTTCCTTCATCAGTTGGGCAACGAGAACAAATTTTTACAGATGAACCAGATCCTTCCTGGAATGGCATTTATACCATTTATGTGCATTTTCCATTGTCTTTCTTGAATGTTGCACTTTAGTGTTCTGAATCTCTTGTAGGTTTAGCTTCTATGCAATACTGCTGTTTTCATTCTTTCAATTTACTATTGGTTGGGTATACTTATGGGGGGATAAAACTTGTATTTTTGTTATAATATATATTCAGAAATTTGTGGTAAATCTGGCCGACCGCCTTAATGCTGCTGATTAACTTCATGGACTTAAAGTTTGAGCAATAATTTTGTCTTTTATCGTAGACTAAAATATATTGATATCATAACATTTTCCAGTTGTGTATGCCGTGGCTTTCTTAATATCAAATAAAATATATTAGAATATCTTTTCTTTTGCTTCCCAGGGTCTTGGCTCACCAGTATTTGATAAACTTGAAGCTGAACTTGCTAAAGCAGTCATGTCACTCCATGCAACAAAGGGATTTGAAATTGGAAGTGGGTTTGCAGGTCGGGACTGAAAAAACACATATTTGAATTTTGGATACCGTCTTCTCTCTATACGTTCTTAAATTGGACCGAATGATTTAAGAATGATAAATTTTGACGAGCTATTATTGATGTTCT
Organism: Hippophae rhamnoides; assembly: GCA_033030585.1. NCBI lineage: Eukaryota > Viridiplantae > Streptophyta > Magnoliopsida > Rosales > Elaeagnaceae > Hippophae > Hippophae rhamnoides. The sequence goes on from CM065427.1 coordinate 75,416,725, forward strand.
CTTGTTTCATTACATTTGTTAAACTCCTGCTGGTACTTTTTTAACCGGGAGTGAACACAACGATGAGTTCTTTATTGATGATCATGGAAAAGTCAGAACAAGAACCAAACGCTCTGGTGGGATACAGGTATTTTTCTAGACTTTGTTTAGGTTTTCAAAAAATAGGTTTAGGTTCATGCACTTCGAATTAATGAGAATGTATTTTCTTGAGCACTTGCGGTCTGCTGAGATTCTGTGTGCTGACTTGTAGGGAGGAATATCAAATGGAGAAATCATAAAGATCAGAATTGCTTTCAAGCCAACAGCCACAATTGGTGTAAGCCTAACATTTCTTACCCTTTTTCCACAAAAATCACACTGACTCATTGTTGTTATTCTCCTTCTGATTGTCTGAGTGGATATGTTTACAATAGCCTATATTCCATTTTGATACTTGGAGTTCTCATTCTCAATAATTTATCATATATATACTTTAGAACTGGCTAGGCAATGGATAGATTTTATCTTGCTGTATTTTCTGGCATTCCTTTGCTCCTGAATTGCTAACCTTGTTTGAATTGATAAAACGCAAGCAGTGTGCTAACAAGGTTCTGTTACAGAGCATACCGTGACCAGAGATAAGAGGGTTACAGAGCTTTTAGCCCGATGTCGTCATGATCCTTGTGTTGTCCCTAGAGGTATATACATACGTGGATTACAATCCGATTTTCATTGTTTTCTTAATCTGACACTTCTGATCACCGTGTCATTGGAATTTATGTGCTAGTAGTTCCATAGTTTTGAGCAAATGAATGCTTTGTAGCTTTCGACTGCATTTTAATCTTATAATTTTAAAAAAATATTCACTTTAATCCCATACTTTTATCATAAAATTTATGTATAGGTCCTATTTTTTGAGATTTTATATTAAAGTGTTCTTTTTGTAAAAACTAGAATTCAATATAAACACTTTTACTCTTTTTCAATACCGACATTAAACGTCTTATAATATACACGACGGTACCTACCAAGCAGCTGTAAATAATGTAATTCAATTATGATGGTTGTTGAAATATTAATTGATATTTATCTTTATAAATAATACATTATGTTTCCTATCAATCAAAAATTTCAAGAACCCCTGTCCAATTCGAAGATTAAGGAAGATGAGGCAGCTGCTATTTCCTTCTGATAGCTGACGATGCCACTGCAGTATTTTCTGCTGTTGAATCAAGAAACTCGGCTGCCCTTATAGACAGTTTTTATATGCGGGATGGTAAAGCATAGTTCTTTTTGTCTTAACTTATATATTTTCACGGTAGTATGTCACCACCTTAAATTTCAAATAGCGATCGTGCGGTATTTTTCACAATCCGTTGCGTTAAGTTTAACTTTTATCTGACAATAGAGTTTGTAAAAAATGTTTCTATTGTTCTAGAGAGAGATTATGTTACAATTTCTAATAACTCTAGAATCTCTAAATTTTTACAGACTTACACATCATTCAAGTTCTATTATTTTATAATTATTTATAACCTAAATCGTGACTATACAATAATTTGTAATATAAATAACTATTTATTCAAAATATATCTTACTCTAAATTATGAAAAAGAAAAAAAATTAAGAAAAAAAGGTTCGTTGTTTAAAAGAAATATCTAATTGTTTTAAAAACATATTTTCAACTATATTGACTAAAAAATATTATATAATTCTATTTTTGTGTATGCCGATTTTATTTAAGCTTACATTTGTCAGCTTCTTAGCCTCGTAGGTTGCATGATCGATTAACTTGTATTTGAGAAAAAAATGATTTTCTATCTACAAAATAACAAGTCCTCTAATTTTAAAATCAATTTTTTGGTGCCACGTTTACTTAGAAAGCTACAAAAACCTCTATACAATCATTAAAAACACAAGATACAAGTTGAAGATTTCTAATAAAATACCCCCATTCTTATACAAGTGAAAAGTACATAACAAATTACTCTTTATACCCTTACTCTACATATCTCGTGTGTGTGTATATATATATATATTTACAGTTACCCCTTTCCCTCAGCCGCCTTCTTCCCAATAATGCTCTCTCCTAGCCAGTCCTCATCCTTGACCGCTTTTTTAAATTTTCTATAAGAGTCTCTCTCTTTAAAGGTGCCTTTATTCTTAAAGTTACCTATTGAATGAATGTTTGTTAATTTTGTTTTATTTGGTTTTTTTGTTTGATAAGTTTATAGCGATAAAGGTCAATTGAGTGATGATCCAATTATGGTAAATTTTTGAGCGAGTTTAGTATTTTTTATATATATATATTATTATTTGTAAATTTTTTTTAATTTTATTTCTATATTGTATTGGGTGATTTAAATAGTAGTGTTTTTATTTTCTTGGTTATCTTTGATAATAAATGATGATCTTTCTACGATGTCTTGATTAGAATCCTTTTGGATCACGTAGACATGTGGGTTTCACCTTATGGATTTCGTGCTTGACATTATTTCTTCATGTACATTATATAATGGTATTTTGGTGTGTAAAACTAAGTTTGTGTTAGAAATTTGTTTGTTCAAGTTTATGGTTGTAGAAATGTAATATTTTATTTATCATTATAATATTATTTCAATATTAATGAAATTCTCCATATATATATATATCATAATAATAATAAGTTATACACTCATTTGAAACTACCATAAGTTGTCCTAGAATCTTCCATTTGTTCTTCTCAAATAACATTTTTATCTTTTTGGAACTTAACAAGTTAAGATATAGCAATCTAAAGTTGATTCTCAAACAATATAAGATTTTTTTAAATTAGATTTAATTTAGTTAAATCAATTATGTCATTTAAGCTCAATATTGATTGATCATTGAAGCTCAATATTGATTGATCATTGAAGCTCAATATTGATACAAAATGTGCTTTATATTCCTTTTGTTAATTGTCAGGAGAGATATTTAATTATGTTTACGATTAGAGAAAGAAATAAGAGAAGATTGTTTGGTCATTTAAAGGATCTTATTTAGAAGAAAAAAAAATTCAAAAGTTGAGAAAATAAGTTATTATAAAAGGTTGGTAAGGAGATTTTACTCAAATAAACCATTAAAATATTTTTAATTATTCAATAGATTATTTTAAATTACCCTCGGGCCTATATACTGAATTATAGAGCTTAATGAAAAAAATTAGCCAGAGACTTTCTTTAGATAGAAAGGGCGAATGTTTTTGGATAAAGTTCTATAAACCCAAAACTTTAGAATATATTGGTTTTTGGAATTTATTTTCTTTCAACCAAGCCTTCTCTAAGCACAAATAGAAACTTCTATAGAATTGCGATTCTTTGGTAGCAAGAATTTTGAAATGCAAGTATTTCTTTAACTCTAACTTCCTTAATTTTTTTTCTTATATGTAACAATATTATTTAGATAAGAGATTTACACGTGAAAGGTATAAAGTGGAGAGTTGATAATGGAAAGAGTATCAAAATTTATTAGGATAGTTGGATTCCTTACTCTAATCCTTTTAAAGTCATTTACTTAAAAGATGTTTGGATTAACACTTTGGTGTCTTTATTTATTGGGGAGAATTTATTCTCTTTAGATGCTAAGGTTATTTTGAGCATTTTTCTTCGTGTGCCTCATCATATTAGTAACTTGATTTGGGATAGATGCCATAATTGATGTTTTTTTTTTGTAAAGAGTACTTATTGACTAGTTAAATAACAACGATATTTAAGTATCAATGATGTTTATAGAACCAATTCAAGTTACTTTTCCAAACAATCTCTGTGGAGGAAGATTTAACACCTAGATGTCTCTAATAATGTAAAAGTGTTTATTTGGAGAACCATTAATTACATTTTAACTATGTAGATCAACTTCTTCCACAAAAGATCGTTAGTGGTCCCTAGCATATTCTTTGTAATGGGAGTGTTGATAGTTTCACATACGAGGAGTGTATGTCTTTCACCTTTACTCCCGTGTAATTATGTTAAAAATACTTGTACTGATTTTCAACTTAGTAGTTAATTTTGTTATATTAGCCGGACGATTTGACACTGTATTGCAGAAGGACTCTTACGAGGGTTAATATTGTGATGAGTATAGAGAGATAAGAAGAAAGAATGATTTAATGTTGTATTGGTGTATTTAGAATGTACATAGAGAACCCTATTTATAGGATTGTAACAAGTGTAGTACAAGTGTAGTACAAGTGAAATATTGGAAGTGTAGTACAAGTGTAGTACAAGTGAAATAGTGGAAGTGTAGTACAAGTGAAATAATACAAGTGTAATCAAGTGAAGTGAATTACAATATCAAATATAACTTAACATCCCCCTCAAACTCAAGGAGGAAGAGAAACAATCAACTTGAGTTTGGAAACTAATTCTTGAAATCTGCACAGTAGATGAGATTTGGCGAAGATGTCACTGCTTGATCTGTGGAGGATATTGATTTGAGACAAATGAGTGTCTTGAAGAATATGTTGACGAACAAAATGACAATCAATCTCGATATGTTTTGTTCGTTCATGAAATACATTATTGTGCGGAGCAATTTGAATAGCACTGATTGTCACAATATAGGATAGTTGCGATTGATTGGAGAACACCCATGCTCACAAGTAACCAACTGAGCCAAAGAAGTTCTTGAGTGGTGTATCAAGAGCACGATATTCAACTTCATAGATCGAGAAGTTGAGAGATTGTTTCTTGCTTCGCGAGATATAAGAGAGTTTCCAAGAAAGAAACAATATCCAAATGGTAGAGCGACGATCGATCTGGTCACCCGCTCGATCAAGATCGAGTGGGCAGAAAGAAGAAGATTAGACTTGGTTGGAGAAGTGGAGACCGTGAAACTTAGTGCCTTTGATATAGCGAAGAATGCGAAGCAAAGCGGTATAATGGGTGTGACCGTGTAGCCAGACATGAATTGACTAACCAGATGAACAAAGATAGGCAATGTCGGGACGAGTATTTGTGTGAGATAAACAAGGTCACTGCCTACTAGTTATGTATAATGTGGCATCCAGAGAATAGTACCATCTAATGGAGTAAGTTTGACATTGGTTTCTGTGAGTGTTGATGCATTTTTGCAATCATAAGTGCCAGCCAAATGATTAAGAATATCGGAAGAGTACTTTGCTTAAGAGAGATAATATCCTCGAGAATCGATGAGATTTCTAGGCCCAAGAAGTATTGGAGACGATCGAGGTCTTTTCATTTCAAATTGATGACTCGAGAACCGCGAGATCAATAATTCCATTGAGTCATTCGGTTATGATCATATCATCTACATAAAGGAGTAGTAGTGTTACACCAAATGGGAGTCTTCCGAATAAAGAGACTCGTAGTCATAAGAATCGAAGTGAAACCAAAGTCGGTAAAGTGTAGAGGCGGATTCTTGCAAACTGGCTCGAGCGAGCTTGTTTGAGGTTAGAGAAAGCACGACGAAGTCTCGCATACTTGATGAGGTGAATGAGTGTATCCAGGTGAGGTTTCATATAAACTTCCTCGATTATGTCTCCATTGAGAAAAGCATTTTTGACATCCATTTGAAACATGTTCCAATTTCGGCGCAAAGAAATGACAATGATACTTCGAGCAGTAGGTGAGTCGAGCTGGTGCAAAAGTTTCTTCATAGTCGATTCCATATTCCCGTGTAAAACCGCTGCGGCTAGGCGATATCGTTCCACGTAATCTATCCGAATGAGTTTTGATTTTAAAGATCCACTTTACAACCAATCAAAGATTTATTAGATGGAAGATCAGCAAGATCCCGTGTACGTGCTTTTGTTAATGCACTCGTAATTCATCCGTAATAGCTTGGCCGCCAACGAGGGTTAGAACTAGCCTTCTCTTATAGTTTCGAGGTTCGCGATGAGACAAAATAGTAGAGAAACATTGGTAATCACAAAGATGAAAAGGAAGACTACTTACACGCAGTAGAACGACGGCGATGACTGCGACAATCGTGTAGTTGGTGCTTGAAAGATGTTGTTATGGTAGGATCGGCAAAGGAGCGATATTGACATCGGGAGGCGTAAGTAGTAGGCGATGAGTGAGGGTAATGGAGCAATGTCGGAGGAAATAAATCAATAGTTGGGTCGTTAAAAAATGAGAGTGAGGTAGGAGATGAGACATGAAATGAAGAAATGAGGAAAACATTTTATGTTCCCAAAGATGACATGTGACGAGAGATGCGATCGTTTAGAGATAGGGTCCCAACAACGATAACCTTTGTGTTCTATTCCTATACACTAAGAAACAACAAAGACGAGAACGAGGTTCTAATTTATTGTGTTCATGCAGGGTGAAGAAGAACAAAGCAGACAACCTGACGATCACTTTGAGTAGTTCATAAGATGGAGAAGTACTATAGAAATGACGCTCATAAGGGGATTGATTGTGAATAATATGTGACGTGGGAACACGATTGATGGTATAAACAACGTAAGAGCTGCTTCGACTAGCGTTCGGGATAAGAACTAGAAATGAGGAGAGTACGAACAATATTAAGAATATGTCTGTGTTTCAGCTCGGCCTCTTCCATTTTGTTGAGATGTCTTAGGAGACGAGAATATTGAGAAAGAGTCCCATTTTGTTGAAGAAAATTTAAAAAATTTGTTTTTTATATTCCATAGCATTATCAATTTCTAATGACTTTGATATTTTGAGAAAATTGGGTTTTAACCATTTGGGCAAAATCATAATAAATTTTAGGTAATTCAGATCTATGTTTCATGAGAAAAATCCATGTGAATCTTGAATAATCATCAATAAAAATGACAAAATAAACACGTCCCCGTAGTAGGATGTGGGGATGGATACAAACATCGAGAATGAATTAAGTCGAAAGGGAGGAGTACGATCACTTTTATTAAAACATCATGGGGTTGTTTTCCCACGATTGACAAAGGCAAACAATTTACATTATCGAGAAATAGAAACATATCCTAATTTACCAGGAAGATGCTAAGGAGACGAAGGCGTCACATGGAGGCGTATGGCACAGGCAAGCGTACCATAGGTTGATAAGAGTGGTAGAAAGCGTGAAAGGAAGTGTGAGGAGAATTGGGTAGATGAAGGTTGATAAGTTCAAATAATCGTCGACCTTACGGCTGTCCCGAGGATGCATCTGTCTGTGGATCACGCACGCTGACAACGAGAAGAGGAAAAAGTAATAGTAAGACCCGAGTTCACGTAATTGACCAGAGATAAGATTTAAAGTAAGGTTGGGGAATATGAAAGGTGTCGAGAAAAGTGATATAGAAGATGTGGAAACTTGTCCTACGGCATTAACGTACGTATGTGAACCATTGGCGGTTTGAATTAAAGGTTTAGAGATGGAAGATTGTGTGGGAGAGAAGATGTGAGTATGCTTAGGTCATATGGTTACAACAAAGCGAGAATCGAAAATACCGTAAAGATTTACGATGTGAAAGCAAGCGGTGGAGAAGCATTACTAGATTGTGAGAGAACGTGTTTAAGACGCTTCGAGTTCTTGAGTAGAAAATAAATTTGTCATGATTATCCTCGGAAAGCGGCGGCGGTGATAGATGAGTTACTATTTTTAAGCTAGGCGTGTTGAGAGGGATTAGAGGAATGCGAGAGGATCGAGAGGAATCTTTGAGAGGATCCGTGAGGGAATGTGAGAGGGATTAGAAAGCAATCTGCATTAAAGTGTCGTGGACCACTTCTTGTGACAATATATACATGCCGAATGGGACGTGTAGAAAGCTCGTGATTGGGGTTGTGATAGTAGGTGCGACCTTGATGTTTGAAGTCTTTCTTTAGAACCTCGGCTAGGGCGATAAAAGGGGTGGCGAAAACGAGAATCACGTATGATGAACTTTGAAAACCCCCGTGAGTTTCTTGAGCAAAGCTCGATCACGGCGATATCTAAGGATGGAAAAGGACTCCGATGGAGTAAGGAAGCTTAGAAACAGTTCAAATCGATCATGGAGAGCCATGAGAAAAAATAACAAGACGTGGTGATTACGGTAAGTTGCAAAACATCTCAGCATCGATCTTGTTCGTCAAGTTGGTTTAGAGAAGCGAGTTGATCCCAAATAGTATGCATTTCGTAGAAAATTGGTTAATGGTTTGATCAACCGCTTTGGCGTTTTGGTATGAAAGAGTTGTTAAAAGTTGATATTGGTTGGCCATTTGTAGTAAGCGAGCGAGAAATTCCCAAACTTCTTTGGCGGTGTCAAAAGCGCCGCAAATTCACCGTAAATGGAGGAAGTAAAAGTGGTGTTACGGAACCAGGTAATAATTTGATGATGTTTACTCTGGATCTTGACGATGATCGAATAAGGAGTTGTTTTCGATGGTTTCTTGGATGGGTATAGAGATATCACAAGTTATGAAAGCAGCATAGCTTGCGTCCTTTCAAGAAAGCTTTTCATTGCTTGTGCCAGGCTAGGTAGTTAGTATCATCGAGGGTGGTAGAGATTGGTTTGGGATATCATTTCGGTCCATTTTAGCGAAATAATGGAGAAATATAAAGCAAATATATAGAAAGCGAGTATAAAGGAGATATCCTTAAAAATGAAAAGAAGGAGTTGAAAACAAGCACAGGCAAGGTTGAGGTGGTAGGAGTTGGAGTGGCCAAGGTTGAGAGAAGCGGAATTTGGATTAGTAAGGTAGAGGTGGCCGAGGTTAGGTAATGCAGTGGAGATGGTAGGGTTAGGTGGCCCAGGTTGAGGGTGGAGGGTTTAAGTGGCCCAGGGATTGAGGTGGCCGGGTTTGGAGTGAAGTCGGGTTAAGGTGGCCGGGTTTGGAAGCGAGAAAAAGAAGCGGAATTACGATAGAAATTTTAGAGGTATATGAGAGAACAAATCTGTGTGATGAGTATAGAGAGATAAGAAGAAAGAATAATTTAAGTAATTTTTATTGCTATAAATCTCAAGAGAAAGATATGTTACTGTTAAATTATAACTTGTCAATACAATTTCTATTTTTAGATAATGAAATGTCATTTTTGTATTTATCAATCTTATGTCTATTAATCTTGATAAAGATAATAGTCATTGTTTTGTTTCACATGTAATTATAGTATTTGAGATTAGATTGTTAGATTTGAATAGAAACTTTCGTTACTAAGTTAGTTTTTTGTGAACAAAAAATGTTGATGCTCACGCTACATATAATATGCTATAAGATGCGTTAATGATATGTCTTAGTGGATTAAGACACCAAATATGTTTATATGAGTTTTTTTTTATGTTTATCCTTTAACTATATATTCTTTTTAATGGACGAGAATTATTTTGTTATTTAAAAAAAAATAGAAGAAAAACAAACAAACATTTGAACCCAGCAAAAGATTTACTCCTGATTCAATAGTTTGACTTCATCAAAGCTTATTTTATTTATTATTTTTAACAGTTTAATTTTTTATTATAAAAAGGTGATAAATAATTAATTTTTATAATTATTATTATTATTATTTATTATTAAAAATAATATATAACAATTAAGAAAATATGAGAAAAATAAAATAAAAATAAAAAAATAATCATTTGTTATTATGTTATATCATTTTTAAAATAAAAAAATAATAAAAAGATTAAATTAATCTTCTTAATATAATAAAAAGACATACTATATCACACCCTTTCTTAATTGTCTCCTCACTTCTCCTCTTATCTTCACTTACTAAATCAAATCCTTCTAAGTAACTTTTATTATTATTATTATTATTATTATTTTGCCTCTTTTCCTCTTTTACCTGTATTTCAGGAAAATAATTTGCTATTAAAACTTCAAAATATCAAAAAGTTGTAATAATTTTAAATAATGTGTTATAGCTGACTCACAAAATCATATCCAATATGTCAATAAATATTTTCATAGTATTTGTTATAAAAATATATGATATACAAATGCTCTAGAAAGAATAATTAATTTGGGCATAATTAAAATAAGAATAAAATTGAAAATAAAATTATCAATAGAGTAAAATTATTATTTTTTTTATTTTGAAATGCTCATAAATAATAATATCAAGATGTAAAAAAGAGAAAAGAAATTTTTTTTCAGAGGGCGTGAAGAATTAGTTTACCCATGCCAACAATGAAATTTTTTGCATTGCCTTTCGAATTAATAATTAAATTAAACATAAAAGTAACTTAATTACTTCTTAATACTATTCTCACTATTGTACATCAAATATGAGCTAACTTCGTAATATAAATATAAACCTAAAGAATGTATTAATAATCTCTTCTTATATTTTATTTAATATTTTTAATAAATTTATAGTATAATATTATCATATTTTATTTAAATATCAACTTATCTCATTTTATTTTATTTAAATTAGAACTCTATTTTAAACATATATTGTATCATTTTTTATTAAATTTATATTATAAATAATCATGTATCATATTTTTTATTTTTTTTTATATTCTTACTTGTTTTATTTAAATCCAATAAAAATAAATAAAACATCTAAATAGTATTATTTTATTACTAACTCATCTGATTAAATATTATATAAAAAAAAGTAAAATTAATTTTAAAAATTAATAAATTATATTATAAATTTCATTAATACTTTACCTTAATTTATGCCTTCATTTAAAAAGGGGATAAAATACCGATTAACAAATGATTGGCTGTTGATACTAGGGTAATTAATATAAATCACAGGGTGGGATAATTTGTTTTCATTTTCTGGTATGGCTTGTGAGATCAGGAGGGTTATGGATGTTCCCTGCTAGTAATGGTTATATTAATAATTATAATTATTTTGTATTATTTTTAATTATGTTTAATTAATAATTATTTATTATAAGTGTTTTTATTTTTAATAATTAATTAAAAATATATTTAATAATTATTTAAAATATTAACATTAATTTTTAATTTTTAATTATTTAACAAATATTTTTAAGTAAAATATAAAGTAAATACAAATAAAATTTAATTTAATTATACAAAATATTATGTATTTTATTATTAAAATATATTTTTTTCATTTAATTATATATATATAATAATAATATTAATATATATTTAATTTTAATTAATCATAATTTTAATATTATAATAACTATTTTACAGTAAGTATTATTAATTAAGGTTATTTTCTTAAAATAATAGTTAAATTTTAACACATAAATACAGTTTTAAATTATCTCCTATTAAAATGAAATGCTACGTGTTAAAAATTCTTAGGAAAATAATATTTAGCACTATTATTTAATATAACGATCATATCATAATTTATATAATAAATAGTTATTAAAATTTATTATATATTGTATATTTTTATAAATTATAACTTTACAAAATAAATAGGAATACATTTCAATATTCATTTAAGATATGATTAATGATACCCAGCATTACTCAATTTTTAAAGTCAAGCATAAAGCATAGCATCTAAAGTTGACAAGGAAAAAGAGGAAAACTAGCTATATTGGAAGTTGACAATAAAGGAATGCTCCTCCATATTTATTCGAAGTTTACAAAAAAAAAATCAGGATTAAATAATAATAATTAATTGATTCATTGAATATAACAATTAAAAATTAATAAAAAATAAAAAATAAAAAATATTATATTTTTTAGTGTAATAAATTTGAGATAAAAATAATATTTATAAAACTTATAACAAAAAATAAAACATTTCAATAACATTAAAATAATTTTAATTTCATAATATTTAAAATAAAATAATATATTATTTTTATAATTATAAATTTTAATGATATTATTTTTATTAATTTTAAAAAAAATGATACAATTAGTTAAAAATAGTAATTGTGTTTATCTTTAGTATTTATTAAATGATCGAAATGTACAAGTAGAAAATAAATAAGGAAGAGTCGGCAGGCTAATAAAGGCAGGATCTGGATTCACATGCACATCTACTGTCAATTCCCTCGTTTACTTGGTCAAAAGTACGACAAAATGTTTGTTTTCTTTGAATAAATTACATAAATAATAACTTTAAAAATATACACGGTATAACTTAGATTAAAAAATAATTACTAATTTAAATTATATTAATTTATAATTAAATCTACATATCATTAAAATATTAAATAATTTATTTTATAAAAAATATTACATTTTAAACTTTTAAACTTTTAAAAAAATTAAGTTCATCTTATTAAATATTTTTTAAATTTTATTAAAATATAAATTATACTAATTTATAAAATATTATGATTTATTTTATATATAATTAAAAATCTCTAAAATTCTAGTCTCTATTATCTTAAATACTAATTTATTCATTTTATTACTAATAATTGTTCATATTTAAAAGAATATTTTTTTCTATTTTTAAAATTTAAATTGTTTTAATTCACAAAAAATTATAAATTATTTCATATTGAATTAGAAATTTTAAAATTTTAGTTTCTAATAAATTTTAAAGTTTGTGATTTTAACTTTTTTATAAAAAGTTATACTTATTTTTTAATAATTGTTCAAAATCAATAGAAATTTTTATTCATTTTTGAAATATAAATTTTAATAATTCACAAAATATTATGAAACATTTTATATATCATTAGAAATTTTTACAAACCTAATTTTTAAAAACATTTACTGTTTATGATTTCAAAGTTTTTATAGAAAATTATATTATTTTACTCAAAAATATTTTATTTTACTATCTGTGATTTCTATATTTTAAAATTAAAACTATAAATTAATTATCAAATAACTTTAGTTTTTATCCAAAATATTTTGAATTTGAAAATTTATTTATGAAACTTAAGAATTAAAAATTAATAAAGTTGTCAAATATAATCTATATGTTTAAAATAGTTTAAATAAATTTAATAAAAAATTAAATGAGTTGTACAGCTTAACCCACGTATATATGAGCTCATTTAAAAATTAAATGAGATAAAATTTAATACCCCTAGCTTATTTAAGACTTGTAACTCATACTAGAAGTATTATCCATTCAAAACCATTAAATTTGAACTCGTATACTTCTTTCATTTAATCAAATTATAAAATTTTTATTAATTCAACCACTTGTTTTCATCCTATTCAATTTATTAATTAAACAAATTGTATCAAATCAATTCAATTTATAATATTTTTTCATGACTTTTTGGGATTTTTTATTACAATTTAATTTTTTATCAACTATCAACTGTCAATATATAATTATTTAGTTAAAATCATAAATATAAATATTACAATTTAATAATGTTACACACAACATAAATTAAGTTAAAAATACAAAGGAAACTCAATGATATTAAAATATTATAAAGACTTTATTAGTTAAATAAATGGAAAGAAATAATATAATAAAAAGTGATAAAAATTTTAAAAAGTGACATGCATAAATATAAACATAATTTAATTTGAATTGATTCAAATCAGATTATAATAAATGATAAAAAGTATAACCAACAAAACTATTATATCTTAAGAAATTAAGAACTTTTCAATCCAATCCAATACAATCATAAATTAAAAGTTACTCAAAATTGTATTGGTTTGTATTTGTTAGTTTCATCGGATGAGGAATTTTTTGCTAACCCTTGATACAATGAAAGAATAGATGTGTATCGCGATGCCATAACAGATTTATATCTTTCGTTATTGGTATTGTAATTCAACCTAAATGCAGAAAGCTATATGTTATGCAGTTTAGTGCCATTTGGAATGATCATTTAAGAGGACTTTAATAAGTTGACCCACATAGAAATGGATGATGCTACGGAGTCAGTAGTTCCCTTCTTTAATACAAAACTTATGTGGTCCTTTGTCGAGTCTATTTAGGGAACTCGTAATATACAAAGCTTATACATTAGTATTGTTTAAAAATTAGACACAGGACATACACAAAGAAATGTATAATGTTTTAGTTGCTAGGAGTAGGAGGTAAACAATGAATAGAAAACTTGCCTTTTACTTGTGTAGAAGATAATCCTAGCTAGCTTCTTGTGTGATGTGAGTAGTAGTAGCTTGCTTGAAAGCAACGGTGGGAGCTATCCTGAAACTCCTCCTTTGATGCTCCAGCACCAATTCCCCTGCAAACCAATCTAGCTTCTCGAAATTGCTCTCTTCTCCAATCCTCTTACCTCCAAAAAGCACTGATTCAACGTTCTTTTGTTTTAGCATATCCTCTGCTAATTCAACCAACATTTTCACATTACTCGGACTTGGGTCCGTATCTACATTCTCTCTATACCTACCCAAACTTGACCCATTTGCCTGACATACCACAATTTGATTAGATAAACTTCCAATAATACAAAATAACCAAGATTGCTCATACTAAAAAATTTGGAATGTTCATAACTATTTGGAATCATCTACTACTAAATGACTGAAAATTACTATCGAACCAACCCATTAAGCAATATGGGGTCAGATTAGAGACTAACAAATGAATTTATCGGTGTCACGCCACAATTTGCGCCACTCGCGTTGAGACAAAGTACAAGGGACGACAAAATGTATTGTTGTCTATGATAGTAACCTGTTTTCTAAACAGCCGGGTGAGAAAAAGATTTGCCAAAATTAATGGAAACTTCAAACTATAACAACCACGTTAAAGAGCATGACATAATAACATACACTATAATAGCAAAATTAGAGTCTCGAGTCTTAGTACATGGACAACAAACCAAGTACACCATAACCAGCCTAGGTATTGTATTGTAAAGTTATCCCTACCAATCATAAGTTTTTTTTAGCAAATGGAGACCACTTAGAGCAACAATAGTCCCCAAATCTCTAGTCAATCTTGCCTACCAATTACCGAATGCAAGATTGCAAGGGCGGATATAAACACACTTTGTATTATCTTATGACTGATTATTACTCATTTCTTCCGGTATAAATGGTTGGCTCGTAGATAACCGGTAATCTATAAGGAAATTTATAATGGGCAGTGATATTATCACAATTATTTTACATTGATAATAATTTTATTCATTAATATTGATATTATAATGTAATTTAACAATATAATAGTAATTTTATATACTATATCATCGTAATAAGAAAAACAATTGTTACTATATCATTACTTATTATTATTATTTATTAACCTGCATTTGAATCCTTTTGCTATTAGTGATTAAATCATGGAAAACTCTTTACAAAACTGTTAGAATATCAAATATCATTTACTTTTCATATTATTCAATATGTTTAAATTTTAAATAAATATAATTAATAATAATGAATCTATCTAATTAAATGATTTTGATGTAAAAATGATACAATATAGAATTACTATTAAATCGCTAAAAACATAACAAAATTTATGTTTCAAATTTTGACTTCCGTCTAATAATTGATTAATGTCAGTCAAGTTTGCGTCAGAAAAGCAAAAGAAAAACCAAAAGATATTTAGTAGAAGTAGGTGAACAGGATTGCAGAACAAAGTGGGGAACCCAATATATTGAAAAGCCAAAAGAACCTTTCTAGGACAATTCGTCAACGTGCCTGGTTAGGCAAGTAGACAGAAGTAGTCTTAATTCCTTAACGGCTAACCTGCGCTCAACCAACCAAAATGCTTTTGTAGGTCCCAATTTCACGTGCTAAAATTTCATTTGCTTGTAATTTGAAAATTTTAATGACATGTATAAAAAAAATTTAGAAAAATATCTAAAACATATCTAATTTTGAAAATGATTGTGTTATTATATATGTTATTAATATAATTATAAATTTAAAAATAGATGTAATCAATTATATTTTTATAAATTATCACATAATTTATAGAAATAAAAATATAATTGATAAACTTCAAAACCCAACCGTCACCTGCAATACAAAGACCAAAACCAGCCCAAAGACAACACAGGCACAGGTCCCCATTTGTTCCAAATTGCCCATTGCCCTTCATTAGGTTCCAATGTTTCTCCACTACTCACCCACGCCCATCATACACTACGTTAACAAACAACCCACAGCCGAGTATTTATTATATATAGTAACATATTACCATCAACACCGTGAATTTAATAATTGATTAATTTTTATTAAAATTCAAAGAATAACTAAATTCTATAAAGGTTTTCTAACCCTACCTTCTCTAGCCAAACTCAATCTCACTTTATTAAGGTTTTTAAAGTTCTAAGTAGACAAGTTTTTAAGATAAAAAAATATTTTATAAATATATGAAAAAAAATTTAACTCTATAAGATTTTATTAAATTAAATTATGTTCAGATTTTATGATATGGTATCAAAATTTGTTACATGACAAGTATCTCATTTGGGATATTTGGGTTCAACTTAGAGTAATCGTAGACTCAAAACCTTAATACTCAATCTCGTAGATGTGATTTCTTAAAAATTTTAAAGTACAATATTGAATAAATTCAATAAACTATTTAACCACATGCATTTATAATTACCATACATTAACGTGTAATTATCTTCCTCCTAAGAATAAGTCATAAAAAAACGGGTCAAAAATAATTTTATTTTTATTTTTAAAAAGAAATTAAGAAAAGAACAAAACACTGAAAAAGAGAAAGTGGGAATTAAATGCAGCGTAGAATAGTACCTGAATGCGAACGTAATTACTGCTCCGGCCTTTACCAAAAGCCATAGCCAAAGACTGGTCTACCAAGTCAGCTGAACCGTTACTGGCGATTCGAGCCGTGGACCGAGCCCATTCCTTGGGCTTCCACTTCTTCACCTTCTCATACTCGTAGCTCCCTTCAACAAATTGTCCTGTTCCTATCGATAACACCAACAAATCCTCTATACCTCGCACGAATGGAAACTCTTGCTTGTTGTGTAACACGTGTGTTATCGCCGCCACGGCCGGATTACTCATCGCCAACCCTCCATCCACGGCCAAACACCGAGTTTTATTATCCACTGATCTCATTTGAACCGGTTCGAATAAACCCGGTTCGGCTGACGTGGCCCTACATACCTCCCACAAACGGAAGTCATAACTGTCCGTTTCTAATGCATCGGCTCTTGAGAACAAAAACGGCGCCGTACTTGACAAGTCATAACACGGTATCAGAATGGGCTTTATCGTGTCTTTCAACGTTAAACTCCGCCCATTATCGGTAAAAGCATCTTTCATTGCTTTCTCTAGACCAGCTGTGGTTGAACCGGCTTTGACGAACCGCCGTAATATGTTTTCAGTGTTTGAGTTGGGACGGTAAAATTTATTGCCTTGCTCGGCCAAAAATTTCCATGTATCCTCGGCTTTGAAAATTGGCCGCCGCTGGTCTTTGGTCCCGAAAAGCATTCCCGTGAAAATGCCTCCGATGCCGGCTCCGGTAGCAACGTCGAAGTAATCTGCGATTCGGGCATCAGGATTGCCCGATTTGACCTTAAGCGCGTGTTCAAGGTAAGCTAATGCCTTACCCGAGAGAATCCCACGCATGCCTCCACCGTCGATACTGAGTATACAAATTTTGCCTCTCTGGTTCTTGATTGCCGATAATCCATTATCGGCGACTAGAGGTTGGATCGGAGCTTCGGGTTTGAGCTCTACGGTTGGCGGAGTTATCTGTTTGGGAACCCAAAGTTTCTGATCATCGTAACCAAACAGGAACTTGCTCTCCAAAATTGAAAATATCTCGTAACTGAGTTTATCGGTGTCGATACTTGGCTCTTGCATTTCTAGTAGATTTCTTGTTCAACTTGGGGTAAGAATAAAATTATCCAAAGTTTCCTGGTAATAAAATTTCTATCAGACAAAAAGAAGTTTAATATAAATAAACCTTTAAGTTCACTCGAATCACTTGCATAAACTCTTATGCGTTAAGTTTCATTTCTAAAGCAAGTATATATATATTTAAAATTTTATTTATCATCTTCAAGAAAAAAAAAATTGAATAACTAGTTAATGTTTTATATTAGGATGATTGTATCATACTTACTGACGTCCCCCATCAACTACTTTTATACTTCTCCAATCATGAACGGACAATTCTTCTTATTCTGAACACTACAAACTCACTTTGAGCCAAGAACTATTATCTTGTTTTGCTTGGATTCAACAGAGCAAGCAAAAGAGCTAGTAGGCAGCGAAACCAAGAATCAGCGGTAGAAGAAACAGAGGGAATGGAGAACAAAATTACAAAAAAAAAAAAACAGAAGAAACAGAACAGTCAAAAGCACAGATGTTGCAGGGCCATCTTTGTTTCTTATGGTCCCTCTTTTCATAAAATTACAAAATTTTATAAGTTGTTTATATATACATGGGTGATGACTGCTGAGTGCACACGAATTCATCGACGGTTGATACTGATTTAAGTCTTGGTTTCATTTTCATCCAACGATTGAAACTAAGCCTCTTACTATTTTGCCGCCATCAACGGTCAAATTTCGCAAAAGATAAAGTCCCAAGTTCTTACTTTTTCTAATTTTCAATTTTTTACTTTTTTTATTGATTTCGCGCCTTTGTCGTAATCCGCGGGTCCCAGTGCCGTTCTCATCCGTGAGGGAACGGAGACACAGTTACCTTGACTCGTTCCTCAAAAATCTTAAGAGAGAGAAAAATAAATTACACTAGATATAAAAATGATGTTTTATATTTAATTCTTATATTTTTATTATTAAAAATAAGTTTAACTTATTATTTAATATTAAATATATTGAAATAAAATTATAATTATTTTGATTCTTTAATATTTAATTTAATTTTAAATTATTTTTATTATTTTTTAAAATTTCTATTTTGTTTCTGATTTTTGAAATCTTAATTCAAGTTTTAGATTAGAGTTAAATTTTATTGGTGGGCTCCACAATGATATGTGCTGACGAATGACAAGTACATTGGACCAATGAAATGTTATATGAGGACAGAGGTGTTTAGTTGTACAAAAGTTATTGGTGGGTAACGAATGTGAAAGAGGATGAATTATATAGGATTAAGGTGTATGTAACTCTTACAAAATATATATTTTATTCCTTTTTCTTTTTATATATATAATTAATCTCATTCAATTTTAAAAAAAATTAATCTATTTTAAATAAAATTTTTAAAAGATAAATTTAAATTTTAAAAAATAAAATACAAAATTCTAAATTAAAAAAAAAACAAATTTTGAATAAATATTAAGAATAAAATAAATAAAAAGTATAATCAATTTATATTTGGAATCAAAAACTTAAATTTTATGTTTTTAATTTTTTTAAAATTTAATTTTTTTTAACTTCTGCATTTAAAAAAAAGAGTAATTTTAATTTATTTATTTTTACTTTTTATATTTTAAAATTCAAATTTTAATATATTATTTTATTTTTAATTTTAAAGTTATCCATAAAAAAATATTATCTTGAATAAATCAAATTTTTAAAGAGTTAAATAATCTCTGATATATATAACTTAAACGACAAAAAATTAAAGAATAACTTTTAATTAATTATACAATCTTAAATGTGTATCTTAAAAATTAAAGAACTAAAATATATATTTTAAAGAATTAAACAATTTGTAAAAACTTAAATCCATTTATATATTGGTTCATGAATAAAATGTGATGTTATACATTAATTTTATTAATTATTATTTTAAAATAATAGTGAGTAATTATATTTTAAAAAAATTATTATACTTGTTTGAAGAGATTTTACGATTATAAGGTTTATAGAAAGAAGTATAAAATATGAATAATAATCAAATTATCTGTTCATCTCATCAAGGAGGTATATATAGTATCTATTGGTAGACGTCATGTTTTTAGCTACCAAAGTACATACACTTAGTAGTTCCACATAGAATTAGGTCGTTATCATCATGTCGCATAGTACACCTATCATTAAGGCGTAGAGTTCTTTAAGAGGGTTACCAATCGCCCAATCTTGACATTTATAACTGATCAGGCACCGCTTGCTTTGAATCATAAGGTCATGCTTTAGAGGTTGTTAGTTACGGGGTGTATTTTGTTAACCAATCCAAGTTACCATACATGAGTTGCTTAAGATCTTATATATAAAAGTGATATAAGTCGCTAAGGTGATGTACCTGTTACATGTAGAGTACGACACATTAGCTCACATATTCCCTAAACTTTGATAAGTTAAGGGAATATTTCATAATTTGATCGCTATATCCACATAGTTAAGTTATTGTTACTAAGAAATCTAATATAACGGGCTCTTAACAAGCATGGTCATTAAGGCTGTTTTGGATAACGACCCCTCCATGTGTGTTATACTTGACATCAACCCTCCTACTCTCTAGAATTTTGAAAAATCTAGGGAATATTCCTAGTATTAATCTTGGTTTTAATGGGAAAATCATTCAACTTCCACCCTCTTTATAAATAGTAAGAATTTTTTTTTACTTTAAACTGATCATCAATTTTTGCCAACATTTTCATCCTTCATGTCTCTAAGTTTTTTCTTAATGGTACCACTTGAACAACCAAGTGGTGTGGAAAATCCCATCGTAGCAGCATTCCTCAAGCCCGAACATACCGAGAATAGGTAGTGCGTATTTTGTGCCAAATGTTTATGAGTTGATGAGTTCATATACGCAGATCCTGGAATGAGATTGGGGATTAGAGTTGTAATTAGGGGTTGTTCTTCGATTACATCAGGTTGTCGTTAGTAGGGATCTCGTGATGCACCCTCATCCTAGGTGGGTAATTGACCATTACAGGGGGGTTAGAGGTATGGAATGAACTTTCAGCTTCCAAGTAATCTTCCTATATTAACCTAGACCTAAGTTTCCTGTTATCTCTTTTGAAACTTAGTGAACATTTGTTGTAGCTCTGTTATATATCTTTGGAGACTCTTTAACATGGCGTTATTTTCACGAGATGTACTTTAGGAGTTGTAGCTAATTGAACTAACAGTCCGTAAAATTGTTCTTACTGGTCCAACTATGTCATTGCGGGGCAATAATGGTCAATTGCCATCACTAACTAAGGGTCGTACGTGACCATGTTTTTGATCACTCTACGATGTTATGATTGGTGAAAAACGATGTATCTGATCATTGAAATTGAATTCTAAAGTTAGGTGAGTGAGACTATTAGTCTACTCGATGTGAGATAACAAGGTAACCATATCGAGCAGATTGAATGTCCCTACGACACGAGCTATATTTTTTTAGGGTGTGTAAGATACAATATCTCAAATTCTAACTATGGATTATAAAGATTTAATGTTTTACGGTGGGTGTCAATTGTTTAAAGAGTATTTAGTATTGTAGGGTTTCTAGAGGGAAGTGAAAAATGTGAATAATGATAGGATATCCTATTCATCTCACCAATAAGATATTTATAGTACCTAAGAGACAGGTATTAAGGTTACATTAGTAGACGTTCTGTTTTGAATTGTCACATTACCTACACTTAATAACTATACACAAAATCAAGTTGTTGTCCTCAGGTCGCATAATACATCTTTTATTCGGACGTAAAGCTCTTTAAGAGAGCTACCAATAGGTCGTTCAATCCTAAAGTCTATAACTAATCAAATGTCACTTGCTTTAAATCATGAGTTCATGCTTTAGAGGTATTTAGTTACAGAATGCATTCAAATAATCAATTTAGATCATCATACATGACATGACATGATTGAGATCTAGATCTTATATATAAAGATGATTCAGGTCATTAAAACAGTGTATTTATTATATGTAGAGTACGAAACAATACTAATATATCATGTTATTAATCTAAATCATTGTATTATCAATAATTTAGTATTAATGTGTAATTTCACCTTAATAAAAATACATGTGAGTTAAATAAGTATTTTAGATCACCATCGTCGCAGTAAATTCGAAAACCACCTAATAACTTTTGCAAGAATGCTTAGACATCATAAGATAATGATTTTATTGAGAATTACACCCACGATGCCGTGATAAAGGTATTTTAGTTAAATAATTATCTAATAATAATATCTTAGTTTTTTTTAAGTTAGGTTAATCTATTAAATTTTACGAGAAGTTGATGACTATGGATAACATGAGTGATGTGTGAATTTATTGATGTATATTATTTATTAATTTTTTGTTATAAATTTTAGATATAATATTACTCTATAACCTTTAATTTAGTGAAAATAAAGTTACATCTTTTGTTTTGTATTGTTGCTTTTATATTTCTGTTATCTTTTTTATCATTTGAAATAGGTGATTTTGGTATTTAAATGAAATCTTATCAAATAACTTGAAAAAAAAAATGGGAAATAGCATTGACCAAACAGAAACACAAATTGTATAAAAGTGCGGTTGGGACAAGAGCATATTTGTTCGGTGACAGAAAAACAAGGAGTTGATTTTTGGCTGTTTTCTCGATTCAATACTCACTCACATTACTGATATCCCCAACTTGGTTCCCCCGTACCTCCCCATAAAACTAAATGGCCCTTTTCTCTCGCTTATCTCTTCAGTCTTCTCCATTCTTCTCATAATTCATATATCATTTCATTTTGTTGGGTACCTAGGCTATAGCTATAAAAACAGCATTAGACAGTGACTTTTTGATACTTTGAGCCAACCTAGACATCCTTTTATAATTTTGTTTTTGCCCTCCGAATTCCCAACTGTCACTCACTCCCATGTCTCAATCCAGTTATGGCCACATGAAATGTTTGGCAGCCTCAGCCTCAGCCTCCCAATTCAATTTCTTCCTAAAAATTTAAACAAAAACACTGTTTCTTTTGGCCCCTTGTTGGTAAGGATATATAAATTGGCAGAAAATGAAAGAATATAAATGGCAATTTGTTTCATTTTGCAACAGCAAAGTTGGTTATCCGCAATTTGTGGCCTTTAATCTATAAAGGGCTGATCCGAAAATTTCACGATGAGATTAGTCATAGTTGTGGCCCAGGCTCTTCTTAACATGGCATTACTTTCCTTTTTTCTTGTGCAATTAATGCCCCTAACTAATATCAGAATTCAGAAGGCCAAGCCTGGTCTTAAAGTACCGGACGGATGCGTTCGATTGTAACTAATAAGGGTAATTAAGAAATAAAAGACTCATTGTTTATTTATATCTAACAATAAAAGGAATTAAAAAAAAAGTATATTTTATAATATATATATTAAAAAATTAAAATAAATTTAAATTTAATCGATTTAGAATTAAAGATTTAATATTTACGTTTTTTATTTCGGTATTAACGATTAATAAAAATATATTATTAGTACATTAATGTTTTTATTTTTATTTAAAATATATTTTTTAATTATTAATATTTTATTTTTATTTATTTTATAATTAATTATAAATAAATTATTAACTTAATAATAACTATGTTAATGAGATTTAAAAAATAATCTATTAATTTTTAAAATTTTATCATATTTTATCTACTTAATTATAATGAGAAAAAATGGTAATTAAATAAGAATAACTGAGATATCTTATTTATCTATAATAAATTTAAATAAGATAAATAAGAATACAAAGATAAAAAAAAATAATAATATAAGATGAGATTAAATAATTAACGTGTATCAAGAAGATTCAAACATGTAACTTGATTTTAAGGATAATGTTGTAATTTTTAGTTGGTGGAACGAAGAAGAGTAACGGGAATGTAAGTATCAATATAATTAAATTTAATGTAAGTTGTTATATTATTACGTTCGGTTTGAATAGTGAATCAGAATAGGTATAGTTTTTTTTAATCATCATAATAGGTATAAATGAAAAACAAATTGTGTATAATTGGGGGAATAAAATTAAAAATATAATTTTTAAACAAAAAGAAAATAATAATAATATTATAGGATTTCAACTTTCTAGGTACAATTTTTCTACTAACAGTGAAAATGATTTATTTTCTTTCATTTCTAAAATGTCAAACCAAAAGCGTGTTTAAAAAACTATATAATTTTAATCTAAATATTATTAAATTCAAAATCATCAATAAATAGTTAAATTATATTTATCTATTTTTTAATGAAAATGATTTTTAATTTCATCAATAATTATTAATTTTTTTTTCTTTATTATATCATGTTAGTAATATGTAAAACATTGCGAATTTACTCCCCAAATCAAGTTTCAAATTTCAGATTAATGTACACAAATAAGTCTCTTTTCTTGAAATTATAAAAGAGGGAAGAAAAAAAAGAAGAAAAAACCCATCCATTCTTATAGTTTGCAAGTAACACTCGACCTAATTCTTCATATCTACTCATTAAGTCGAAGGACTCTTCCAAAATTTATTGCTGGACTGTTTACATCTAAGTATGAAATATGAAATTAATTCGGTAATAAGTTAAAGAGGTAAGTTACGGCCTAAAATTCTGTAATATATTTTAATACATACTTTACTGCTGAAGCATTTGCAAAAGTATTGTTAAATCATTATATTTAAATCTTTAATTTTTATTTATTAATTTAGTCGAATAGCGTTAATATTCGTCTATTCTTTATTTTAAATTATAAATTCAAATTACATTAAAATATCTAAAATCTTAATTGTTAAATTTGATACATATTTAACTTACATCGATTATTTATATATTAAAAAAAAGTTTATAAACAATTAAATAAATGAATTATTTTTGTTTACAAGAATGCACTCACAAATCACAATTTTGTTTACATTATGTAATTTCAATTTGGCTCTTGAGATGTATATAATTTACACACCTGTACTTGAAGATATAGAGCCACGAGACTTGGAACATGAAATAAGAGCTTAGAATAAGTCAGCTAGATCACCCACGTTTATAGTTTAAATGGTTTGAAAGAAGAAAGAAAGAGATAATTTTACTTATTATATACATATTTTCACCAACACTGTGACCACCTTTTAGGTATTTTCAGTTGTTAATTAATAATATCATAATTCCAATTTTGGGAAGATGAATGGAAAATTTAGAATACTTTCCATGAATGATTCAACCATGATGAAGATTCTACATTGTGCAATGGACAAAGCTCATGACAAAATGAAGACCAAAGAAGGTATTCTAGAACGTTTAAATGAGATCTCAAAGTTTTATGAATTAGCTGTTGTGCAATTAGAAGGGTGTTTGAAATTTGTTCAAGAAGAAGCAGCCAGTGACATTCTTGAAAGCAGCCACGAAGAGGTCATTGCAGATTTATCCGAAATTCGAAAACGTCTTCAAGGACGTCTTAAAGACTCTGAAATGGCTCTAAGGGAAAAGGATAGAGAGTTAACGGAGAGATTTGAGAATGAATTGAAACTAAGACAAGCATTAGACCTTAAAGAAAGAGAATTGGTTTCTTTGCGCACCAAATTTAAAGAAGAGAGAAAAAAATGTCAAAGTATTGAGGGTTACAGTCCTGTTAGTAGTCCAGTACGTGGTGATGAGATGAGAGATGGTGAATTTTGTGAATTGAAGGATTCAGTGGATCAACATATTTTGAACATTAGGCAAAAATTAGAACCTGAATGTGAATATGATCATGACAATAGGGAAAAAAATCAAGGTGGTATTGACAATGTTAAGATTGATGAGATGGGTTCTGACATTGATATATTGAGGCAAACTTTTAAACTTGCTTTTGGGAAAATGCATGATGCTATTGTCTTATCTGAGGTTGCGCCTGTAGAGCAACAATGGAGATGGACAATTGAAAATGACACAATCTGTGTTTGTCTTAAAGGTTTCGTGAAGGATGTTCAAGGCATGTTTGAAGATAAATTGTGGAAACAAAAGAAACATGTTCCTACTGATTTGAGACAGCTTTGGCTTGGTTTGATGAATGAGGTTCGAGGTTTGCGTAATGAACTCGGATCTTTACTTTGTGAAAATGAGTTGCAAATCAAAAGTCTTGACCCTGTTCAAACAAATCAAGAATCTAATATTTCAGATAACAAAGTTGGTAAGCAATTGTTAGATGATTATAGTCATAACAAGGCTGCAATGTCCTTAAACCGAAATGGGAGGGAGGAAAAATGGTCTGTTGCTAAGATCATAGAGAGTCATGAGTCTATCATTCCACGAAAAAGCGAAGAGGCAGAATTGTTCAATTGGTTGAGGAGAGAAATTATGAGGGAAAAAGGGTATGATTCTAACAGGAAAGAAAAAGGTACTGTTAGTATTAAAACAAGAATCCAACAAGTTATTATGAAATTGAACAATTTGATTGATTGGAATGTTAAATTGGGTGATCGTTTTGATAACGATTTTGATTTTTCTAGAGAGAAAGATTTATCAGAAAATATGCCTTTCAATTTTGATAAAATGTATATTGATGATGAAAAGTTGGAGATTAATAATACTGTATTAGATGTGTTGGAGAAAATAGACGAGGTACTAGTACCTTGTGGTGGAGTAAATGAAGATAAATTCAAAAATATGGAAATGTTAAAGCAAGAACTAGAAGAAACAAATTGGAAGAATAGTGTTATGGAAAAGACTTACTTTACTCTTGTAGCAGGTATGTTAGATGATCTTTACAACCAATTATTTACTTCTGATTTACAAAGACTTTTATGGGAAGATATTTGTAAACATTTATTCATAGAAGCTGTTTGTCAGTGCAATGACAAGTTTGAGAATGAAAGTATTGAAGCTCAATCTAGAGAAGAAATATGCTGCATTGTTTTTGGTGAGACTTTTAAGAATTTTCGTTTCACTTACTATTCGAAGATAGCTGATTGTGTGAGTTTTAGGGAAATTTCAGAGGATGTACAAACCCTTCTCTTGAGAAAAATGTTTGAGGAATTGAATAAATGTAAAGAAGATTATGATACTGAGATGGTCATTAGAGAAGAGACATATAAGGTTGTGTTTGATGAGACTGTTAAAACTATTACTAACATTGTCAGTTCTGTTTCACTAGTCCAACACCAAGATGTTAAAACTATGGATAGTTTATTTCATGACTCGCTAACTACTGAAGAGTTTGTTGAAAGCACTGAGCTTTTGATCAAAGAGGATGTTTGTATGGTTTTCCTCAAAGAAACTATCAAGCAGTGGCAGGTAGACATGAGAGATCTCCGAGCTAACCACTTATGCGAACATGCGCGAGATGATGCAGAAGACAAGATTCGAGACCAAGGAATTGGCTCTAATAGTCATGCAGAAGAAAGAGAGTCTTTTTCATTCCAATCAAAAGAAAATGCAGACTTTATATCACATATTATGAAATTTTATGATGTGATAATGGATTTTGAGCATGAAGTAGAAGCAAAATTAAGGACTAACACCTTAAGGTATTTTCAATTTTCAATTAACTATGGTTTCTAGAATCATATAATTAGACATTTCAGCTTTCAATTTGATATACAACTTATTTTCTTCATGAACTGTCTTTACAGATTGAAAGAAATGGAGCATAAACTAAATCCAATCCTTAAACTTGTTTTCTCACTAAGGGAAAAGGAATCACTTTACAAACAGGCTTTTATTAAAAGATGTCAGAATCTAAGGAAGGCCGAAACTGAGGTACTATCACCTCTTTTAGGTCTCACAATAATTGTCCGATTTTTGCAGTTTAAAAATTGTCATCACTATTAATACATGATGCAGATAAGTGCATGCAAAATTCTCAGTACATGTAAGTATTGTGTTGTTACATAGGTAGATCTTCTGGGAGATCAAGTGGATATACTTCTAGGCCTTCTTGAAAAGATATACACAATACTGCATCGCTATTTGCCAGTTTTGCAACAGTATGTTGAGGTAACAAATGCTTTCTTATATATTATCTTGTTAATTTCAGTCTAACTTTCTCTGTTTGTGTTTCATATTTTTATTTTTTTTGGTAGGTCTCTGATATCTTGCAGCTGATTAAGAAGGAACTGAATGGTACTGTTCCTACAACACAAAGGTGAACAAGTCAAGGATGTCAATAGAGTTTAATTATGACCCACAACAGAGGAAATTGAAAAATTGTAGCCAGAAGTTTTTATGCAAATATGGTTTATGAAACAGTAATGAATCTGTTATAGCATGTGTTATGTTGTATTTTCCATTCTTCCCCTCTTTCAGACTACTAAACACAAGTTAAAAATCATCAAATTCAATGGTAAAAATTTAAAGGAGCAATTCATATATACTTTCTAACCCTTAATTCACGACACTCTTTGTTCCCGATATCTTAATCATTGAGATAAATAAGCGTAAAAAATTATGTAATATTTTGTGAAAACTATAAATAAGTGTATAATGTACACACTGAGGAGGCCGGCAATACATATATATATGGACAATATTTCATCCTATTGATCTTTAATAATATGATGTATATTTAGGCGTATTAAACTATGTTTTAGAAATGTTTATTAAAAAAAGAAAAACAATGTTATAGAAATTATTTGAGCAGAAAGAAACAAAAAACAAGTAAAATTTGGTATATGTCAGGACAGAAGAAACACAAAACAATGGGTTTTATCACCACTTAGTACAACTCAACTATTCTGACTCCCCAAAGGTTGTTAACATATAGTTAAATTCTAAAGCTCTTCAAAAGCCTACTTATTTGCATATTAAAACTCCATTTACATTACAATTAGGCTCTTGATAGTTTCATTCTTGTTACCTAACTCTAATGGCAACACAACTAAAACAATGCTATTACACTTTTCTGATAGCATCAATGATGCTTCTTTACATGGATAAAATGACCACAACTGGTGGAGCACCGGTGTCTAGTGTTGGACCAGCAAAGCAACCAGCTGGTCCAAATATACAGCCTTCACTAGGACCTGCATCACCAAAACCACCAGCTTCTGAGCCTTCTAAAGCACCACCGGGGCCAGCTGTTCCGCCAACCGTGCCGAAGCCTAATAATCCACAAGCAGGACCAAAGAGCAAAAGTGGATCTTCAGGAGGTGGGGGATTAAATGGAGGACAAAAGGCAGGGATAGTTATAGGAGTGCTGATAGGGGCAGGGCTGTTGGGATTTGGTGGGATGGTGTACAAAAAACGCCGTTATAACTTGGCAAGGGGGCGTTTTGGCTATGCAGCCAGGACTTCCGTTCTTTGAAACTGAATCAAGCTTTGCCTTAATTTGCTTGTTTATTGTTGACATTGTCAACGAATTTTGCAGCCAATACTATTGCGAGTTTTTATTCAGATATCCCAAGGTACGTATGTGTATAATGAATTTTCATTATTTTGTCAGTTACAATTTTTATATCACTTTAATAATTAATTATATTTTAAGTTTAAAATTAACTTAGAATTCAATTCTATTTTACACATTTTATTCTTTTTTAACCTTAAAAAAATTCCTAAAACAAAATTGCAAGTTTTTTTTATTAATTAACTTTATATTTCTTTGTTATGAATTAAGATGAAATGAAACAATAAAATTAAACTTTTTTACCAAATGAGTTTTAGTTTTATTTTTTTAAAATGAATTAGAAAACATAAAGTAGTTTTAAAAACAACAAAACAAAACTCTTACAAAACAAATCCTTATTAGTTCAACTTATTTCACTTTTTTCAATTCAATGAGTAATGAATTTTTTTTTTTGGGAGAAAAATGCTAAATTAGTCTTTATTTCATTAATTATAACATTGATCCCATAAATGATTAAAGTGTGAGATAACTAAATAATTTTTATACATTTTTACCCATAACATTAATTTTGTATAGTCTTAACTAACTAATAAATTAAATAAACCAAAAAGAGATTAAAAAATAGTAAAAAGAAAAATGAAAAACTATATTTTACTTCTTTGTCTAAAATTTCTTATATTTTTTTTTACTAGTCAATTAGATCTATTTTAATTTTAAGAGCATATTCATAATATATTATGTTTCATAAAACTAGAATTATAAAATTTACAATAAAAAATCCTTAAAAAATACATAATCCATTTCAATTCTTATTACCAAATTACATTGAGAAAATTATTAGGAAACATTGAAATAGCATAACAAAAAATTATCTCACAAATGTTATTTTTTTTTCTTCAAAAAATTAAAATATGACTACTCTACATTTTCTTATAAGTTATAGGCCTTAGAGATACCCAACCTATAAATTTTCAAATTAAACAACATTTTTTAGATAATTATAGGACATATAATGTTATACACCTATCTTTTTAGTAATAATAATGTAACAATGACTTTCTTATTGTCACAAAAAGTGTATAAATTGTTAATTATATCTCTAATAATAAATTACACGCCAATGTAATTATTATTGAACAAAATT
Source organism: Hippophae rhamnoides (assembly GCA_033030585.1). Lineage (NCBI taxonomy): Eukaryota > Viridiplantae > Streptophyta > Magnoliopsida > Rosales > Elaeagnaceae > Hippophae > Hippophae rhamnoides. The sequence continues at coordinate 75,446,744 of CM065427.1, forward strand.
ATTATTAATAAAAAGTTATGATTGTAACAATATCTTCACTTTATTTTTTTAAAAATATATTCTATCAACTTATGAATGATTATTAGAACGTAAAAGTAGCCAAATTTAATGTATAATGTTTAGAAGGAACTTTTTTCTTTTTAATAAAAGTATACATGATTTTGATATAAAAAGAAAATATTTTTAAAGTTAAAAGTCTTGCTAAAGATTATAAATATTCTTTTTCTATAAGTAATATAATTATTATTTTCCTACAATATATTCTTATTATTAAAATAAGTAAACTTAGTATATGTTTTAGGTGGTGAGATCCATAATGTAAAATGCTTTTTTCTACAATTAAGTGTTTAAGTTATGTTGTATTTGCTGATGGTTTACACACAAAAGGTGTCATAAACTCATGTATTATGCTATATTCCTTGGGGCAATTGTAGATTTTTTTCATGTTTAATTCACATAATGTAAATGGTGATATCAATAGAATTGAATTAAATTAAATAAAGTAATATTGTTATCACTATGCCTTATTTAAAAAATAGAATCAAAATTAACACAAAATTGGAAACAAAATTTAGATGAGTCTATATGAATAAAAGTGAAAATAACATTTATTATGCTTCAAGAGAAGAAGTATGGGAGAAAATTTATATGTAGTAAGAAAATATAGCATTTCAAAATTGATGTGTTACTTAAAAGTTCTGTTTTGTGATAAATATATATGCTATATTTTCTTACTACATATAATAAATTTTCTGTTACTTAAAAGTATGGGAGAAAGTTCTCTTACTTAAAAGTTCTAGAAAGGTAAAAAAAAAAAAGTTCTAAAAGAATTTAAATGAAATAATAAAAGTTCAAATTATTTAGATTAAGGGTAGCCCTAAATAAATGTTGCCTTTTTAAAAAGTAAATAAACGGATTTCATTAACCTCAAAAGCAGTTACACTTTAAAAAAAAAAACAGAAGCAATAAATTCCCAACACAACAACCAAGGACATAAGCGCAAACAGAAAAGGCAACAAATAAAGCTTCATTCAAAAGAAAAACAAAGGACCCTAACAAAAATTATGACTGCAAAATATCTTCATAAATTAAGCACCAAAAAAACTTGACAAGAATAAAAATATGCTAGTAGGTTCATAAACACTCTCAAGAGACTTTAAATCTCTGCTTAAACAATGGGAATTGATATTTCCATAGCAATAACACTATTGTCACAGCAAACTATCTACTTTTAAAGATATTTATTTTTAAAAAGAGGAAACTTTGCTATGACAATAGTGATTATTGCTCTGACACAGTAAGTGTTGCCTAAGTGGCTAAGCCTTCCTTTAAAAAAGGATGATTTATCTATCATCGGCTTCTGCAGAGTAAATCCTATCTCTGCTGCACCCTAATCTTTTTTTTTATACAACTCTAAACTAACTCGCACACCCATAATTGAGAATCGAATCCAGTCCTTTCAACATGCTGTAATGAGCTTGATACCATTGGAGCACAGCTCGTTGGCAAATGCACTCTAATTTTGAACTACCTTACGCAACAGTACTAGCACTCATGTGGCTGCCATTGCATATTGAGTAATAAGTCAGGGCAGATGACATTGGAATTGACAACCCAGCCACCTCAAGACATACTATCGTTATTATATTTTCCTTGGTCATTTTTCATTACTATGTAACCTGAATCACTAACCTGTTCTTTTCTTTTACAGTAAATGAAAGAATTTTATTCATCTCAACAACAATTGCATTTAAAGTCTAGTAGCAATACATACCTTAGACAATAAAAATTGCACTCAAAAGCTTTAGCAACAATACCAAAAAAAAAAAAAAAACAGTGCTAATAGTAAAGCAACAAATCATGCATTTTGCTACAGGAAGGCAATAAGAAACAGCTAGGCAAAGTTGCAACGGAACTAGAAGCGAAAAATATAACAATAAATGTAGCAGACAACAGAAATAGAAAGAGAAGCAAAATATGCTAACAGCCTAACATTGCCTTGCATTTTGAAGATTTGAGACCTAAATGGAATCGAGTAATTTAGTGTTACTGTCAAGCAATATATTTTCGTGAAAAAAAAAACACATCAATAGTCATTGTTAAAACAAAAAGGTATAAACAGTACTTCCTTTGATCTTCAATATACATGATCATGTCATAATTAGAAGTATAAATCAACAAATGAACCATGCTGAAACAGGAATATATTAACCATCCCATAACTACAACGTTTTGTATATGAAGAAATCATTGACTAAACACTAGATTACTAGCTACAATAGAAAGTAGAGAAATAATGTAAGATTTATTTACTCTTCATTGCCAGGCATAAAGAACATTAGTTCTCTTCTTGCTCAGAACAAGCTGAAACAGGAAATTGGAAAATGTTCACCATCAGGTAGAGAACAAAAATAAAACTGTAAACGAATAAATCATTGACTGAACTTTAGATTGCTATAGAAAGATTTAAATCTTACACAACCAATTGTAAAGCCCTTAAAAATTGGAAAATAGAAACATAAAACAGACATCATCATCAAGATTATGAATCAGATTATTTGAACTACTAAAAAGGTTAAAATTCCAGATCGCCCAGAAAATAAATTAAGCCCTAATTAAATCAGGGGCTATATTAAAGAGAATTATTACGATTCGAACTCAAATTTATAAGAAATAAATAGAAAATAGAAAAGGATGGTGAATATATTACCTCCACAGCACAAACAACAATAACAGCAAGAGAGAACCAACAGAATCTCTCTACAAAGAACGAAAAACCCACGACGGTCCTTCGAATTTTGACAAGTTTCTGTAACTTCTCCATTGACTACACCTTCTTCTTCACTACACAACAGCTTCTGGTGGCTGGTCGCTGAAGACTTCTCATTACTTTTCATTCTATGGAGATTCCATTCAAGCCTTTTCAGGTAATCATGCTTGAACGAGTCTCTGATTCTCATTGAAGGCCACAGATGCATCTTCGCTTCACACTCTGAATCGAGTTGATCTTTTCAAGTTTGAAATTCCAATCTTGATTTTTGACTTGTTTGTTACCCGTTCGGGTAGTACGAAACTACAAGCCACCAAATTATGTTTGAAATATATATTTATTTTTATATAATTTTAAAATAAATTATTTATTTGTATATAATAGTTTCGTACCAACAAATATCTTTATTTTTTGACAAAATAAAATTCTATTTAAGGTAAACAAAAATGAGATTTAGATAAAAAATATCTAATTTAAATATATTATCAATTAAAATTGTTAAATAAAAATTAAAAATATTCTTAAACATACTTATAAAACCATGAGCTTTTTTTTGTTTTATTATAAGGTTTCATGATAGAATGATTCATTATTCTAAATTGAGATATTCTCATTCTTAAAAAATAATAAAATCTTCATTTTATATTATAATTTTTATGATACTCGATAATATTGATCTAAATCGACAAAAAACATAAACTTTACAAATATAAACATAATATATATTATTATAGATAAATAATTAAATGTAATTAGATGAAAAAAATCAACTTAAAGTTAAATGTACGTAAAAAAAACAACAAAAATATGTATTTTTATTCAAATAACTAATAAGAAGAATAAATAAAGTCATATATAAAAATGGGCTTTAAAGTCATTTTAAAACTAACTTTAAATAAACCGACTTTAAATAGAAAGACTTAAAATTTAAAGTTAGTAAAATCCGTAAACCGACTTTAAAGTTTTTTTTTACATATTTTATTTATTTTTACTCTACTTAGGAATATGTATTCAATGACATATAAATTTATGCAATAATTTTGTCATTACTAAGATTTTTTTTACACTATTTCAAATCACACATATTTTAATGAGCATCATATTGTTTGAATCATGTCTTTATCATTTCATTTTAACATAAATAAATAAATTAAACACTAACCTTAAACCACAGTCATAAATATATAAATAAATTTATTTTATTATCAAAATACTTATACGAAACCTACATAATAAAAATAATAATAAACATAATACAAAAATTTATACATATAATATACAAAAAATAACGCAAAAAGAATAATAATTGCGTAAGATTAATAGAAATACTTAAAATAGTAAATGAAGTAACAAAATGAAAGAAATAAAGAAAAAAATGATGTTTTATAAGTGAGAAAATATGTATACATTTTTTGAGTATTTAGCTCAAAAAATAGGAGATCTGAAAGATAATTTAGAGAGGAAGAAAATCCATTAAACGGTGTTGAAATTGGTGGTTGTAGGTGGTCGAAAAATGAAAAAGAGTTGAAGAGATGAAGCTCGGCTTTGGGTTTTTGGGTGTTGTTTATAGCTCTACAAATTAAAAATTGTGTTTGATGAGGGAAGAAAGAAGAGAAAAGGAAAATCCACGTGTATAGCGTCAGTTGACGTATTAAATCAATACTATACGTGGATGTAGCGTCAGTCCTCCGTGTCAACCGATGCTATCCACGTGCGTAGCGTCGATTGACACGTAGAACCGACGCTACGTCCACGTGTAGCATCGGTTCAACACGTCAATCAACTCTATACGTAACATCAATTTTTCACCGAACCGACTTTACATATAGACTTAAATAATACATTTTATAGTAGTGATATGTCTCTTTTTTTTACATGAAAATAAAAATATTCTTTATAGGAATACATAACATTCGGTTAAGATATGACTCTTAAAAATTAAAAGATATATTTTTGAAAAGATTTGTCTCTTTACTTTAAACATAGAAATAAAAAGTATCTTTTAATAAAATATCGTGTATTATATATATAAAAAGTATTATTTCTTTTAAAATTCAAGGGACACAAAAATGTTACAATGTATACCCTTTAACACTATAAATAAGAGTGAATTCTATGGTCAAAATTGTTTCATTATTTTCATTTCATGGTTAGAACACTCAAAAAGTGTTGATTTCATCTCTTAACTCTTATTTTCATTTAATCAATAATAAATGTTTTATTTATTTTTATCCAGTAGTGATATATAAAATTATTTTTTAAAATCCAACTGTTCAACACAGGTAAAAAACTCTAAAAAAACAACATGTTCAGTTATTCGTACCGTCGATTCGATTTTTATCACATAAATTTTAAGAAAGAGGATGATTCAGGTATGGTTATACTGATAATCGTATATGCTCGTACCTAAAATTAATTATATTTATTAAATTAAATTATATATTATTAATAATTAGAGTTTATTAAGAAATTTTTAAATTTTTTTAGAAAAACGATTTTTTCAAGTATTTTTAATAACTTCTCCGAATCATTACCCGTAGATTAAAAATCGTCCTCAAATCGAAACAATTTTATATACATGTTTTATAATTCGATTCAGGAACAGTAATATTAATAACCGTCACTGCCCATACCCATACCCATATCCATTGCTAAACATGGCTTAAAATAATGCATGACCAAGCTATTAGACTTTTTTTAATGACTAAAAGAAGGCTAATATAGTTATACGTTAAATCTTATTAGCTACCATGTGTATTGAATATTAAATTTAAGAAATAACATAATAAAATATTATAAATGAGGTTAATTTATTTTTAATAAAATTATCATACATCATATGTTATAATTAAAAGAAAAATAAGTTGTTATGATTTTTATAAATAATATTATAAATGTTATTTAAATGAAATATTTGTTGTAAATATTTTATTATGTATACGTTGAAATTTTTGTTAAAAAAATATTAATTTTTGATATAAAATAAGCATTAAAAATATTGTAGGCATTTGAGATTTTTATACATGTATTATAAAAATAATTTTATTTGTTGAGAATATGCATGTAAAGAAGTACGATACTCATATGTTATTAGCTACATCAGATTATTATTTTTATAGATTATAGGTACATATTGTATACACGTGTATTATTAGAGTTTTTTCGTTTATAGTGCCTTGAATTGTTGAATGCACACGGGCCGTAGAGTTAGACTTTTCATTGTATCTCCGAGTTTGATTCCAAATAAGCCTCGGAGTTAGACTATCCATTGTGTTTTGAAATAGATCGTCCATAAATGAGTCCATATGACGTTAATTTGACTAATGCAAGTGTCATATGTATTATGATCATACTTAGGATCGTAGGTGAACTCACATACATCTTGGAGTTGAATCGCGCATGCATTTATGTATTTTAGTGACTAATACATATGGATTGCACATCATACATTATATTTATATTTTATATCATATTTTATATTGAATAAGCATGCATATAAATAACATAAATGTATTCGATCTCCCAAAAGTAAGAAAATACAAATATATGTACATTTTAGTGATTGAAATCTTTACATGTTATGTGTTGATAAAAATAATTATTTATATTCATAAAATTTATTAATAAATTATATACATCATGAATTATTAAATTATTATGATATCAATTAGAGTAGATTTTTAATTAAGTACGTGTAGTTTATCTTTTTTTTAGTTAATTAATGCAATTTGCGACTCAGTTGGAGTGAAAGAAGAAAATTTTAATGTTTATTTATTTATATAATTCATCTTGTATACTTTGTTGAGAGAATGGTGAGACTTAATGCAATTTGATGTTTTTTATAATTTAAATAATGTTTGTTAATTATATTTTTAAATAAAGATATATGGAATCGAATTTAGTGTAGATTTTATTAAATCAAAGTCTTATATTTTTTTAAAAATAATTTAAAATTAATATTCTTTTTATTTTATGTACTTATTTTTAATGGATGTTACAAAAATTATCTTAATATTATTCTATTTATTTTTTAAGAGAAAATTACTATTATTTATTTGATATTCAGCATAATAAATTTAAAGAATATATAATAATGCTGTAATAAAATAAAAACGCAGTAAATGAAAAACATATTCTTTTTATTAGGTGGCTGGCTTTTTTTTTTACTTCTTCTAAGGTTATAAGGCGGCTAGTTTGGCTAGGGAGAACCGTTGAGTAAAAATATTTTTTAATGGGATAAATTCTTATGGAAATTATCAAGTTAGAGATAAGAAAGGAAAAAATTAAATGAAAAACAGGGAACGGAAGACAGAAAGTTAAAATTCATATTTTATAATATAAGAAGATAATGAAAAATATTATATTCTTCCTTTGAAATTATATATTATATTTTATTAAATATATAAAAATTTAATATTTTTAATATTTTATAGATTTAATTACGTTTGAATTTAAATTAATTATAAATAATAAATTATATAGCTTATATTTTATCTTTAGTTTTTCAATTATTTAAAAACATCAATAATTTTTTTTAAAATGATTTAAAATATTTATTTAAATTTTAAAATTTTAGAATTATTTTATATTTTATTATTATTATTTCAGACTAATTTACAACGATATAATATTAATGTTTTTTGACGTAAGAAGATTGCGAGAACTTTTTACATATATTTTATTTTTTTTCCTTTTCACGTAAAAGTTATTTATTATTTATTAACTCAAAGTTTTAATTTTATAGATATAAAATATTTATTATTAGAACACTATTTTTATAAATTTTTATTTATAATAAAAATATTAGAAGATATTAAAAATAAAAATAATATTTAATTTTACTTAAAAGTTTGCATTTTACACTGAAAATATATTTTTACTTAAATTTTAAATAAGAATGATAGATAAATTTTAAATCTTGAACAAAGAACGGAGAGAGGGTTTCCGGCCAAAAACCACCTCGTTGACGGCCTTAATCGTTGGGTGTTGTTTACTCTTAAGCAATAAAAAACGACATAGAATTTGATGCCGTTTGAGTTCATTTTGAGAAGAAGTGCGTTGCGGGCCTCCACTAATTTCCGGTCAGTTTAGTAGGACTGAGTTTTAATTACATATTCAAGGTTAAAATAATTAGGGTTCTATTTTCTACTTTTAGTTGCTAAGAAACATAGTAATCTCCTTATTTTCCCATGTAGTTACACGTGTAACGACCCTGTTAATTGGGTTAATGTCCATCACATTAAAAAGTAAACCGAATTATTTGCACCTTAACGTCCCCTTTCTGACAATAATACATGAAAATAATTATAATACCCTTGTGCGGCGTGCCAACTTTTTTTCCTTGCAAGAGGTCGTACGATGATTGTGGATACAAAAATATTAATTTTATTTATATTATTAATATATTTTAATCACATATTTTTATAAAAATATAAAAATTATTTAATTCTTAAATTTTAAATATTATAAAAGTAATTAAAATAACTATTATTTTTTAAGATAAAATATTTTAATTTTAAAAATTAAATATTTTTTATAAAATTTATAATCATAAAAATAATTTTTATTATTAAAAAATTTGATATATAATTTATTTTAAAATAATTTAATTAAAATTCATTTAAATTAAATTATAATTATTTAAATTTATTTAATATTTAATATTATTTTAAAAAATATATATTAATTTATATTTAAAAAAATATACATATTTTTTAAAAAATTAAAAATAAAACTTTTATACCATTTAGTTATTTTTTTAATAGTTCTGATTAATTTATTAAGTATTAGTTATTAAAAAATAACTCTTAAAATTATTACCTTTATAATAATTTAATTTTATTATTATTTAAAAATATGTATAAATACCATTAATTTTTTTTATATTTTAAAAATTATTTTAAATTAAATAAATTATATCTAAAATAATTTTAAAAATATAAAAATATAGAAATGTTTTTTTTGTGGTGTTAATTTTTAATAATAATAGAATTAAGATGTTATAAAAAAAATAAAAATTAAGTGAAATTTTTAAAATAAATATTTTTTCATCGGTAATTTAAAATAAAAAAAATACACTACAATAATTAAAAAAGTAAAAAAAAAAACATATTACTCTGGAACATAATACAAGGTTAAATTAGAAAATGACAGATAACACCCTAAATAATAAATCCAAATAAAAGTGCTATAAAAACTAACTCCTAAATGACCCAAACCTAATACAGATTATATCTACAAGGAGGTTTCTTTCCCCCCTCCAACCCATAAGGAAATAAGGAAACCCTTCTTCAAACCACAACATATAAGCACAATCAAAAGCATGTATAATTACCCCATTATTACTATATCATAAAACGTGATAAACAAAAGCCCTCATCCAAATTATATCAAATATCTCAAACATGACGCTCACTCCTAAATGACCCAAGAGCCTTAGCAGCTCCTGCTCTCAATATAAACTGATGGTAGAAAGCTGCAGCTGCTGCTCCAATAAAAGGGCCAACCCAGAAAATCCACTGCATTATAAAAATCCAAATGATTGAAAATAAGATATTATAAATATGTTAAAATTAAAAAATTTATAATTAATTAAAGAAATTCAAAATATATGTTTATAAAATTGTTATTACTGACATGGTCATTCCAAGGCTTGTCTTTGTTGTAGATAACAGCTGCTCCAAGACTTCTAGCTGGGTTGATTCCAGTACCAGTGATTGGAATAGTAGCCAAATGAACCATGAACACAGCAAATCCAATTGGTAGTGGAGCCAATACCTTTTAATTTTATTTTATTTTAACATAACATTTTAAACAAATTAATAAATATTTTCGTAACCAAACAAAATTATACTTCATGTCAGATAAAGAAATACAAATAATAATATTGGATGATTCTTTTGGAATACAAACTGGAACTGAATGAATTCTATGGACCCACTAAAGATGCATTTTCAGAAAGAAATAATAGTAGCCGAGGTGATAAAGGGAGAGCCCTATATTCAAAAGATGGTGGATTCGAATACGAGGCAAAAAAAGCCTTTGAATTTTTTCCAGCTTTCTTTAATAAAGTGGTATGAGGAGCATACACTTCAAAAGGAGATAAGAATAAACAAAAAGACAAATAAATTGGATTGAATTTATCAAGAAATATTGGACCACAACTATACATGGTTCAGATTTCAATCCATGAAACGAAATAAAACAAAATTTGACAACTCTGATATGGGAATATTAAAAAAGACACTTTTAGCAACAACATGCTCTGATCATCACGTGAAGCTTCAAAAAATATATTCCTTATCAATTTCAGATTCAAGAGGGTAAAAAACAAAGAAAGAAAATCCTTTAACGTGTTTGTTGGATAATGTTGGATTATGAGCCCTACAAAAATCTCATCACATATGGTAGGGAAAAACTAGAAGAATTTTTTCATAAACATAAAAGAAAGTTAAGGACTGGTTGACGCAAATGGAATTTAAAGCATCGACTAACTGAAGTTGAGACCCATGATGAACTATAAGAATTCAAGAAAAAAACATGCTTTATTGCAGGCCTGGTCAGTTAATGAAGAAAGTAGAAACCATAAACGGAAAGAACAATAAAGTTTTGACAAGCATTTTTTATTCATGGCCTTCAAACTATAACCACAAAAAGCTACCGATTACTTTTTTTTAATTGTTTGGTACCATTGTTTCACATGCTATTGAGTAAAGTATGACTAAATTATCCTTCAATTTTTTTTTATCTCATTGACACACATGACTTATTTTTTATCAAATTCGTACCAATTTAAGATATATGGTGCTAAATAGGAACAATCTGCACCAATTAACTAAAAAATAGTACTAGCAGGAGATCAGACTCTTTTTATTATGATAGCTCAAGCTAGTAAAACATACTAGCCACTTGGTCGGCGCATGATATATTCCTACTCATTGTTTATAACTTTTTTTTTTAGCTTGGAGACTCCTTTCTTCACTTCATGACATTCAACGAACCGAAATCAAATATATCGAACTTTAAGGTAATCTATCGCCTTGTAACTCAACGGTGACAAATGAATGTGTGAAATGTGAATACAAAATACTTTAGGAAGCGTGGTGTTGCACATGTTTTTTTTTTTTATAGGAAGTTATTGGTATCTTTGGTCCTTTAAGATTAAAAATATATCATTTGTTATAATTGATTTAAAAAAAAGGAAAAATTAAAAATAAAATACATTATTTTATTAGTCCTTGTTATCACACTTCATTCTAACGTAATTAAAATACATTATAATTAATTATTTTATAAGTAATTAAAAAACAATTAAAACATGAACATGGATAAAAAAAAGGAAAAAACTCAACATATATATATATATATATGTTGAGTATTAGTGTTACAATTGAAGTCCTTGTTATCACACTTCATTCTAACGTACTCAACAAGTATGGGAAAGTATGGGGAACATTAGGCTCACTAAAGTTTCCAATTTTTTTGGTTAAATTGAGGTTATTTTTTAGATCATAAACGAAAATATGATTTTTAACATCGTAAGAAAAATAAAAATATGTTTCTTTTAATATGGTGTTAAAAATAAAATAAAATTGAATAACTATTACATTTATGTTGCCGATATCAAATTTCTTCGTATAGATTTAAGTGTAATTCTTAAAATTTCTTCCTTTTGAGCTACTATGACTTTTTGTTCGGAAACTTTCAATAAATACCTTTTACTTTTATCATCATGTGCAGAGAAAATTCCCAAAGAGAATTCACTTAAATATTACTTTAACTCCACAAGAATTTCAACTAAAAAAAATAAAAATCCACAAGAATCTAACAATTTAATATGGCATTTTCTTCAAAAACTTCTTTAGAAGTTAATACCATGCATTAAAGATCCTAAACTAAATAAAATATATGGTTTCTTGATAATATTCATTACTAATGGAGTGGTGTGTTTACTCTCACTAATAGTATGCTTGGTTTAGGTCGAGGAATAACAATTTCTAGAGATGATGTGCATTAATTAGCATAATTATGAACCTTTTTAATTTGTCTATTTGCGATGCTGGAACAAGAAGAAAAATTAATAATAATGATATGAAATCTTACCGGGACATGGGAGTCTCTAGCACTCCTCTTGGGATCAGTAGCAGAGAAAACGGTGTAAACAAGAACAAAAGTCCCAATAATCTCAGCCGCCAAACCAGTACCTTTGCTGTACCCATCACTAAGCTCGTTGGCTCCACCTCCATACATTTCATACCTACCATTTTGGAAAGACTTGACCAGAGCAACACCAGCTATGGCTCCCAAAGACTGAGCCACCATGTAAAGCACAGCTCTAATCAGAGAAACCTTGCGAGCCAATAGAAGCCCAAAAGTCACTGCTGGGTTAATGTGACCACCTGAGTTCGTATTCAAAGAAATTGGTCAGAGATTTTTAAGCAAAGAAATTAAATAGATTTCAAATTAAGAAGAAAAAAACCCCACCTGAAATCCCAGCAATGCAGTAAACAAGAACAAAGATCATGCCCCCAAAAGCCCAAGCAATCCCAAGAATCCCAACACCACCACAAGCATCCCCATTATTTTGAACATCAATTTGGCTTTTGTAACCAATAACGGTTAAAACAGTTATGTAGAGGAAAAGCAGAGTTGCTATGAACTCAGCAATTAAAGCCCTGTAAAAGGACCATTTCTTGAGCTCAACAGCATCAAATAGTGGAGATGGAGGAGGGTCATGGTAATCTTTTGATCTGAAAGACCCTCCTTCTACAACTTCCATTTCCTTTGTCATAGCTATATGATGTGTCTAGAGGAGACAATTTGGAAAGGAGGGTTCGAAATACTAAAAGAAGCTAAAAGGGGAGGTTATGTTGTTATTGTGAGCGAGTTCGAAGATGACTATAAATAGATGGGAAAGAAAATAGTGGGGTTTGGTTTGAAGGGTTAATTGTTGGAACATTTAAAAAAAATAGCGTATGATGGAAATTTGTAATGATTTAATAGTGTTTTTTAGTTAAAAAATATTAAAGAATTATAATTTTTAGAAATTAAATGTTATAATTTATTTTAAAAGTTTAAGTATTTTGAAAAAGACAAGTAAGTTATAATTATTTGTTAATAATTATATTTGTTTTGTTAAAGATAGAAAATAATTTATTAAATAATTGTAATTTAAATTAAATGAATATAGAGCAATAATTTGTGATTATATCTTAAAATTAAAATTAAAAATTATATTATTTAATATGATTTGATTGTATAATTATCGAATACTATAAACCTGACTTGAAAATGATGAATATTTATCAAACAAACGGATTTAGTTTCTAATTCATTTTAATTTAAATAATCTAAAAAACTTCTCAATCCTTTAATTTCAATCTATTATACTAAATAATTAAAAAATATATATTCAGTAATTTAGTATAAAAGATATGATTTCTTAACGTATAACCATCAACCACAAATTTAAAAAAATTTCTTTAGCATTAATTACTACAATTTGATATTAAAAAAAAGAAGAAGAAATTAACTGCAAATAGTACTAATATTTTGGTTTTTCTTCAGCTTTCACCGACTATTACTGTTGATGAGTACTGACGTTATCAGGCCATCTCCCACTTACCATTACGAATGGACATGAATGAACGGTAACATTTTTTAATATAATTGTACTTGAATCAAAATACAAATTTTTTATCCGAAATTATTCAAAAAAATCATTACAATGGCGATTTTTATACGTAAATAATGAAACATAATGGATAATAAATAATATTTAAATTTAAAATTATTATAATAAAAAAATTATATTAATTTAATAAATATATAAATAAATTTAATAAATATAAGACATATATTGAATATAGATGAGAACAAATATTAAGTATACCAATTTTAAAACTATTACAAAACCTACTTACAAATAACAACAAACATTCAAACTTACATTTAAAATGATCATTTTTCCCTACTAGTCCCCCACCCACTCGCCCATCTTTGTTTTACTTTTTTTTTTCCTTTTAATTAAATTTTAGCTTTTTTTATAATCTTATAATTTTGGTAGGATTTTTTTCTAATCATAAATTTAAATTATATTAAAAATATTATTTTATATAGAAAATATAATAATTATTTTGAAAACATTATTTATAATACTTATTTGAACCACATTTGAAAATATCTACATGAGATTCAGGATTTTAATGTTCATACTTTATATCGATCTATGTTATCAATGGGTCGATCATACTCTTTGTTGTGAAGCCATGGTCTCTTTACTAAGAAAATAGATCGGTGCAAAACATCAATACCAAAATCTTAAATCTCACGTAAATATTTTCAAATATCTTGTGATTCTATTGAATTAGTAGTGGTTAAAACAATACTCATTTGTTATTTAATAATTTTTAATACATATTTACAATGTATCTTTTATTGTGATATATGTGTATAATTTTCAAGATGTTAATAATAGATTCTTTAAATTTTCAAAATATTTAATGTATAAAATTTAATTATTTTTTATTTTTTTAAAGAAATGTAGAATAAATTAACCCAATTAAACAATTAAAAATATAAAAATAATTCATTTTTTTTTGGTGTAGAATAAATTTGAAAGTATCACAAAATTAATACGTTTGATACTTTAAAATAAAGCTAATATTATATAATACTAACTTATATTTTTTAATTAAAATAATAATAATAATTTTATTATAATTTTTAGAGGATTATTTTATATAATTTTTTAATAAATTATTGTTTTTGTAAAAGTAAACAAATGGCGCATCGGTGAGTCGTCAGAGATTTAACAGGAACATCCTTTTGCAAAAAGGAAGTGGATGAAATCAGGGCAGATTCAAGATTCACAGCAGTACATCATATATATATATATATATATAATATTATTAGTTATTTTTTATTTTTAATTTTAAAAAAAAAATTATGCATCATATTTTAATAAAAATATATTTAAATTATTAAGATTTTTTGTGAAATTAAGAGTTAAAAATTTAAAATTTAAATATGATACAATTTTATTTTATTAATATAATTCATTTATAATTTTATGAATCTTATGTCTAAATTTTATCAACATGTATCCCTAGTCAAGTTTATACATATCCGCCCTACACATGAAATTTAACATTTTTTTTAATTAATAAACTTTTTATGGGAAAAGGGAATGGATTAAATTTGTAAGATTTTATTATGCTATTTTAAAATTAAAATTGTTTTGGGAAAAATTATTTATTTCATTATGATATGGTGCTTTATGCTCGTGACTCTATCTTATTTAACATTTTTTTTTAAAGAATAACGTTATCTAAGTCATTGTTTTTAGGAGTTTTTACTGTTTGATTTGTTCTGATTTTAAAAAAATAATAATCAAACCAAATATATTTTTTAAACGAAATCGGATTGAAGTATTTAGTTATTAAAAATATTGTAACTGATTATTTTGATCTGATATATTCTAGTTTAGTTAATGATTTTTAACATTTTGATATGATTAATAATACATAAATATAATACATTTAATGATCTACCTTTGATTAAAATATAAGAGATTTAATGAATGGTTTGGAAGAATTGATATGAAAAATTTAATATATTATTAAAATCGATACAATCTGCACTACTACAAAAAAAATATTAAAGTCGGTTAAAAAATAACTTTAAATGAAATGACTTAAAATATAAAGTCTGTTCAACGTGTGAACCAAATTTACGTTTAAAGTCAATTCACGTGGTGAACCGACTTTAAATTTATTTATTTATTTTAAAAAATTTACTCATTTTCTATTATACTCAAATTAAAACATGTATTCGATCACTAAATAATAGCAGAAAAAAAAATCTATTTAACAAATAGTTTAAATAATACAAATAATTAAAAAATAAAATATTAATTAATAGTAGAAAAATTACCATGATGTATTCTTCTCCGGATGTTATAATACAAACCTACATATATAATACAAAAATTTATACACATAAATAACAACACATAATAACAAAAAAAATGAATAATAAGTACTTAAAATTAATAAAAATACTTACAATAGTAGATGAAGTGACAAAATGAAGGAAATGAAGAAAAAATCGTGTTTTGTATGTGAGAAAATGATATAAAAAATTTGAGTATTTCACTTAAAAAAATAGGGGATCTAAAAGATTAGTTAGAGAGAAAGAAAACCCACTAACCGGCACTGAAAATGGTGGTCGTAGGTGGCCAGAAAATGAGAAAGAGTGGATGAGGATTTGAGTTTTTGAGAGTTATGAAACGATTGGAATAATTTCTATTTAGGGAAGAAAGAAAAAAAAAAGAATTTATCCACGTGTGTAGCGTCGGTTCCAGGTGTCTATCGACTTTACGCTATGTGGATAGCGTCGGTTGACCCTTGGAACCGACGCTACGTCCACGCATAGCGTCGGTTCGACACGTCAACAGACGCTATATCCTACGTGGATAGAGTCGGTTTTACATCGAACCGTCTTTACATATCGACTTAAATACCCCTTTTTGTAGTAGTATTGGTTCGACCGGTTTAAAAATTAATATAATCGGATTGAATCTTTTAAAAAGTAATTTTAATTAATACAAATTGTATCAGAACATTTAATTTATAAAATTATTTAAATCGATTCAAATCAGTTCAACTTTACAATTTAATTCGATTAGGTTCAATTTTAGAACACACTGATCGTATTTATATGCATTAATTTGCCTAAAAAAATAATATAAATTTTTTGTAATGCTCATTAATAACATCCTGGGTGTTCCTGGCCTGGACAGATAGAATTATTTTAAAATAAAAACATAATCGTATATTTTTTAAATAATAATTAATAAAATTTGTAGGAGTATGATTTCATTTATTTTTAAAGCAATGGATTCTAAATTGATCAGATTACGTTCTTTACTATTTTTTTCCCTTTTTTATGAGAAGAAGAAATTTTTTCCTTCATCAATTAATTTCTATTTATTTAAATATCAATTCTAAACATAATATTGACAACTTATTAACAGAATTAACAAGTAGTAAAACCTCGTTATATATAAACGGTTATTGGCAGAAAAAAACTTATATAAAAGAAAATTGACAACTTATTAACAGAGTTTAATGAATTCATATTAAGTGTAGAACCAGTAGTTTATTGGTTTTTTTTTAATTCACATATTTAAAACACATCAAATATTTTTTTTAAAATGAACTGATATTAAAAGAAAATCCCAACTTTTATATCACTTAGTTATATTCACATTATATTATTTTTAACTCTCTAAAAATATTTATGATTTTAGGTTATAAAAAAAAGCATGTGGCATTTGACACGAGAAAATAATTATTTTTTACTTTATAAAAAAAATGCATTATATAAATAGGGTTAAAAGTAAAATTTATGCTATTCAATTAAAAAAAATTAAAAATGAATTATAGAAAGAGGAAAAGAGACAAAAGGGCTGAAGATTATACACCTAGTTGTAATTTTGTCTTATATTTAATTCACATATATCTGTTTGTTTAATAAGAA
The DNA here is from genome assembly GCA_033030585.1 of Hippophae rhamnoides. NCBI lineage: Eukaryota > Viridiplantae > Streptophyta > Magnoliopsida > Rosales > Elaeagnaceae > Hippophae > Hippophae rhamnoides. The sequence continues at coordinate 75,464,055 of CM065427.1, forward strand.
TGTTGTTTTATATAATTTATATTTTCTTTATTTTTTTTAATATATTTCTTATTAATTTTGAAAGTGGGTTATTAGTTAGTCGCTATGCAATTGTCTCATACTATTATTCTCTTGTCTGATTACTGATTAGAGAAAGTAATTACAGAAGGGCATACGAGATTCTCCAACAAAGTAAATACGGCCATTGCATATCAGTCAAGCTTAGTGCCTATGGCCAGCCTAAATGTGAAGAGTTCACCATTCAATGTTTTATGCTGCACGCATGCACGTGACAACATTCACTTCCCCAAATCAGAGATAATTAAACAAGGTTTTTCATTAACCATATATATTTAATTAATTATCAACAATAATATGTCATTAATTAATCATATAAATTACTAGTAGTAGTGATCATGTAAAATATAGATCAATATTATTTTAAAGTAATTTTTTTTTCAAAGTGGAAATACACATTTTATATTTTGAAATACGAACAGAAACAATATAACGGGATGCATATTAGTATATTATAATTTACAAGGCATCATCAATTCATGATACAATAAATTTATCCAAAATTCATATTTCACTCATTTTATATTGTAAAAGTTTTGCTATAAAATTACTCTCTATCTCATATTTGCTCTAGGCTTAGTCATAATTTTTTTAGTATTAGACTATCTTTTTTTCCCCTAGTATTTTTATTAGAATTCGTCACATATCCATTAATTTCTTCCGTTTATTTTTTCTTTCTAAAACATGACTATTTTTTAATCAAAATGATAACTACAATAATACAAATACCTGATTTCAAATAGTATATGTTGTTTGATTATTTTAAAAAGAAAATGATTATAATATTTTGATAAAAAATTACAATGATTTAATATGTATCTTTAATAAAAAACACGTTAAAGAGTTATAATTTTTGAAAATTTAATACGATGATTTGTTTTCAAAAGGTTACGTTCTTTTATAAAATGACGTGACATTTGTATTGGTTTTAATAGTTTATAAACATATACCTTAATTCTAAATAGATATGATTTTTCGAGAAAATCACTGTCGTAACATTTTATGAATGGTTGTATAAAAATTTATAAATAATTCTTTTATTTAAACCATTTGTAAGAAAAATTGTGAAGAACTATTACAAGTGATTATTCACTTATTTTCTTTTATTTGACCATAATTTTTTTACAAACAAAATTAATGTTTTAAATAACGAAGGTTTAAACTATTAAATATCTTTAAGAGTTTTTAAAAATCAAATGTATTTTTAGATTATTTTATTAAAAGTGATTATGCTCTTATTTTCTTTTATTTTATTTGACCATAATATTTTTACAAATAAAATTAATGTTTTAAATACTAAAGATTTAAACTATTAAATATTATAAGTATTTTTTAAAATCAAAGGTATTTTTAGATTATTTTAATGAATGCATCCCATGGACAATAAAAATTTTCATTATATTTTTAAGTTGTATTTGTTGAACCCTATTTCATAGTAAAATTTGTGAGAGCAAAAATTATATTTTTAAATAAATCTATTATATTATTTAATATGATTTTGTAATATTATGATTAAAAACTTTGAAAACTTAAATTTAAAATGATGGAGATAAATGATCAACGATAAAATTTAAGAATTTTCCTAACATATTCTTAGTATTAGATCAGATTTGTTATATTAGAATAATATTTTTATTTTTTAAAAACTTTAAAATATTAAATTATGAAGTAAAATATTGTAATTTTATTATTCTTTATTCTAAAAATATTAATTTCCTTTAAAATAAAAGTAAATTATATCACTAAACTAATAACAAAACTACTAAAAAATCACTATTCATTCATTATTGGTGAGAAATTTTGAGATAATCTGACTTTATTATAACTTATATATATTTTTTAAAAATTAAATTAACTTAAATTTTATTGAATTAAAATATAACATTATCAATAATAAATAATTTCCCTGTAACGTATGCGTGAATGACCAGTCGGCGACCGACCATCACCGTCCAACATTTCAACCAATATTATTCATACACGTAAAAAGCACCAACTAATTAATGTACAATCGGAACAAATTTCAGTTTCGGCGTTGTCAACGTTCACAGACACAAGGACTTGTATGTTGAGAGTAACGTGTAAGGTAAATAATTTTTTGTTGATTTTCAAATTATGTTTTATTGACAAAATCTAAATTCAGAAAATATTTTAAATTTGTTATTAGATGTTGCATTTAAGCCCTATTTATTTCATTTAAATTTTAAATTATTATTTTTAAAAAATAAAAATCATATTTTTATTAAAAAACATAAAAAGATGAAATTCAAATTTGATTAATGTAAATAGGAGCGAAGATTTATACTATTTGGATTATAAATCAATCCTAAAATTTTTAATTTATTTTATATTGTTATTGTTTATTACCCTTAAATCTTAAAATTTAATAAATTTGAATACTAGTGTTTATAATTTCAGTTGCTGTGAGAAATACCATAGTTATTATTAAAATTAATTTTTATTAAATATAAAAAATAATATATATGATACATATATATTTATATTTAATTATATTCTGTTATATAAGCCCAAGGCTTAACTCAACCCAATAAGATCTAATTGAGTTAAGGGTTGCCCACACTTATAAACTGCACTACAATTGAACGCCTAGTCGATGTGGGACAATACAATCCTTCAACACCCCATCACATCGGATAGGGACAACGAAGGCCACAAACCACGATGAACTCAGGACCTAACTCTGATACCATGTTATATAAGACTAAGGTCTAACTTAAGCCAATAAGATCTCATTGAGTTAAGGGTTATCCACACTTATAAACTGCACTACAACTGAACGCCTAGTCGATATGGGGCAATACAATCCTTCAACATATTCCATCAAAATAATTTAACTATATTTTTTTGACTGAGCTTTCACAAAAAATTTATTGACTTTGACAATTATTATTTCGACGCTAACGTAACTAATAATAAAATGATATAACTATGGTGAGAGTGATTATAAAATATTTTTCTTTGCAAAACATTTGTTTAAGTTAAAAATTTTGATTAATTTTTTATTTTAATTAAAAATGACTTTATTATATATATATATGTTAAATTCTTCGTTATCATCCACCAATACACAAGAAAAACCACTTCATAATACTATTTCTAAACTACTATGTAAGGCCTAAAGAAAAGGCTTTGACAACACGTTTTCCCAGTATACCTTGAAAACCATCTAGTCTAGACCTTCATGTATTATTTGTCCTCTTTCTATCTATATGTCATTTGGACTCGAAAGAGTGAAAGAGGAGAATATATTCCGCCAATAATAGAAGTATATGCAACATATGGTAGCTATTTAATGGCACCACAATTTGCACATGCACAATAGAGATACATCCCTATTTAAATTTGGACACTTCTAGGTTTGTGAATAGAGAAAGCATGAGAAATTAATACCTTTTTTATTATGACAACAAAAACAAAAAGGAGAGTGCGTCCATAGTGATCACTCTACACATATCTCGAATATATTTGTCCAATATAGTCCAAAATGTCTGCTCATTGTGGGCCTCCAAATCAAAGATTTTGCGGGGCATAAATCCAAAAAAGAGAAGATTAACAATACCGAGCAATTCCCACCGCTAACGAATCATCAATGGGTAACCTCTAGTCTAGTCTAGTTGTATAGTAGACCAAGAATGCTTAAATTTTTATTCACATCAATTAATGTGTCCTGTGTTAAAATAATATGAATAAATTTGTATGCTTTTGACATTTCTATAGTTAGCAATTTAAGTTAGCTGCATGAAACTTCTGTATTTGTTAAACATACTTCCAACAAAGAAGAAAATATGATAAACTTACAAGTAAATATTTTTTTACCAGCTAAAAGTAATCTCATTAAGATCATGAATGAACGCCAATTGTCTTCTAAATATAACACTGACTAGCCTCTAGGTTTTACAATTGTCTTCTGACACACAATACTGCAATTAGTACAAGAAATTGGTAAAATATTTATGGAAATATTTTTCTCCCTCTGTTCACCATCAAAATGATAAAGAAAGAGAAGCATTGGTAAGCGTACGTCTAGGGTTTCTGTACATAATATCCATAAAACCCAAACCTGAATTGCTGACACTGATTTACAAGACACACTCACTACTACATCTTGGCACAAACGATACCCACTATTTCAAATGGGGAAAACTAATTCCACTATGTGAGCTTGAAGAACTTTACAAAAGAACAACTTACAGACTCAAGCAGAAAAACCAGCTTCCAATGCTTGTAAGATAGAGGCAGCATCAAACCTGAAGTTTCTGAAGCTCTTGCCAGGTCCTAGGTCAGCAGGAGGAACACCAGGTTCAGGTATAGTCGATTGGGTCTCCATTGCTGTTGTGCTATTTTTTGCTTTCCATATGGAAATTCCTACAAGCATGAAATTAAAGTCACTAAAGTTAGCGTACAGAGGAAAATAATAACTATTCATCATTTTACAAAGTCGCTAAAGTCATGAAATCATGTGAAATTATACCAGAAATGCTGTAATATTAAAGGAATCTATAGAAGATTCTAATTGTAATAGAGAGAAACTGACTAGCTAGAATGACTTTCTCATAACTCTAATAATGACTTGGCACGGAATTTGGGGTTTGTTAACATATACTTTGGTCACCTTAGACATGTATTAGTTGTTGGGATCACTCGTCACTCTCCTCCTCCCATTTTTTTTTATCTTTTTTTATTCACCAGCCATTAAAGTTCATTTAGGACTGATCTTATTTACTCTCCAAGACATTCAAGGTAAAAGAAAAGAACCTTTGAGAGGCATATCAAATCTCGGAGCCAGTGGAGATTTATGTGCTGAAATCCATGATTTCAATGCTCTGCATGAAAAACTCGTCCTATTTAATATTGATCATAAAGATTGCACATGTAAGCTCATCATGCACAATTTGCCAAAGCACTTACGCCAGAAAAGGAGACACCATATAAAGTTTGAGGCCAGTAACCCCACGAGATATAACATCCCCACTTGCTGGCTGCAGTTCATCAAGCCGGTGCCAACCAATTTCCTGCAAGAAAAAAGAAAACAACTTCAATTAAATAACCTACGTCACAGGATAGGAGGATTCTTCCTTGCACTGACAGAGGCAGATCTACTGGCTCAAAGAAAAAGATTGCATGCTATTCCATGAACATTCTCTAATTGATAATAAAAGCTTGAAAATGTTGAGCGATACTGGCATGTACCTTATTATAATTAATTGAAACTCACAACACGTTAGGGAATCAAACAGAAATCTTCAATTAAGATAAGTCATAAAACAATGTTTTAGGAAATCTGGACTTCTCAATTTCACACAATGATGCATATCATGGAAGGTATAGGCAGAATATAGTAAGGAATTGGAAACAAGTGACACAGCTCCTATTTTAGGTTTCTGCTTAGTGAAGCCAAGCTGAATTACTGATATGGTAGAAAAATCATATTTTACATGTCACACAAAAAACCAACTTTATCGTATGATTGAGACAGCTTCTCTCATTAACATTTTATTTCTCTCGCTAACTTTCTTGAATGAGAAGGAAAGCAATACAACATTGCTGAGTGAAAAAGGGACAACCCATAATTTTATTTTTTGGATTCTAAATAGCTCTAAATAAACAAATATACAGAGAAGACGAGAATCTCATTAAGTTAAACAACTATAACAGTCAAAACAAGAAACAAAACGTCAACTATTATATGCAATATACTTATAAAAAAAATCCTAGTTGAGAATAAAAAGGTAAACAAAAGTAACGATCAACATACACTGATCTCTTTCTTTGTTAGTGGTGCAAAAGAAGTATTATCTTTCACACCAGCAATTATGTAAAGCCGCACTCTCTGTTGTCCAAATACAAGTTCTATGTATTCATCTTTATTTAGAAGATTTGTGACATCAAAACCTGTTTCTTCCAGGACCTACGGATAAAAGTTGTTAGCAACAAGATACACAGAGAGAGAGAGAGGAGGCAAATCCTATCTGGCTACGAAGAGTAATTGGTAAATGTCATAACCAATGAGGAAAGGAGCATCATTTCATCAAGTGATATTCATCACATACAGTCCACTCATTATATGACATATGCAGAAGTAATTCCAACTAAAACACGTCAATGAACTATTTCACCATCTCAAATAACCTATGCTTATAATACCAAAATAATAAAATTTGAAATTTTTCCGAACTTGTATTGCTTGCCTGGAAATAGTGGAGAAGCCTGGCATTTTCCACACCATTACCCCTCTCGATGAGAGATAAACAATAACATAACTAAGTAAATTTACCATGTCATAATGCCATTTCTCATGTTTCACAAAAAGGTGGGCAGAGCAAGTATATTGAAAAAAAAGTTAAGGATGATGTAAGTTATACAAAGCTAATCCATTGCAATAACATGTGTCCTAAAATTTAGGGCCAAAGCTTCAAATTGGTTATCAAAATCCAGAGATTAAACCATGCTCCATGCATATAGCAAAAGATACTTTGCCAGAACCAATCTTACTTCTCTGATGGCACATGTGTGGTCTTCCTCATCTTTGCTCTTCTTTCCACGTGGAAAACTCCAGCTTGATCCTTTCCATCCTTTCACTAGTAAGCACTACCAATTAAACAAATAGAAAATGATAAGTAGGGTAGACTGGATATTCAGAAGAGGAAATTTTTTAACAGAATTCAAAGCTTCAACATTTTAACAACTGAGATAAGAAGTTATGTAGTCCGACTTTTATGCCTACAACAATATAGAAATCCTGAATTTAAATCACACAGCCTGTGAATGAAGTATAATAGAGTTAATCTTTGTTGTAAGCTATATAGCATAGGGGTACCAAGTTTACCCATAAAATAAAAAAAATTCAATGTGCAATTTTCCCCCCAATTTTTGAGTGAACAATCAAATTGTACCATTTAAAAAGTGACTTAATGTGCCACAATTGAATAACAAATGGACTAAAGTGTTCTTTATGAAATACAAATAGCATGCATTTTCCATCATTTTTAATCCTTTATAAAAGTATAACACCTTAATCCTTCGTATATTTTTACCAAAACAACAAAATATTCCTCCTTGTTCTCAAAATTCTATTTTATATGCCGAACGTTTATGATTCTCTCTCTATGGATTTTTAATTACTAATTATTAAAGTGGATTGACCAATAGGGGTGTGCAAAAAATCCGATCCGTTAATTTTTTGACAGTTTCAATCTGACCATCGGATCAACTCGTATTGAAAATTTTTCAATCCGTTAAGTTCGAATCGGATGACAGATTTCACCATGTATCATCCAATCCAACCAAAATTAAATTATATATTAATTAATAAATAATAATTAGGATTCGATTCCTAAGAGTAGGTATATAAATGAAAGTATGAAACACGGATCGGTTATCACTCAGATTCACAGATTGTATTTCTACCGTTCTCTACCCTCGCCCCTCTACCGATCTACGTGTCGTCGGTTTTTCGTCCTCATCGCTACGTCTTTCGTTCTCGTCTCAAAGAGTTGAGATTAGATTGTATCTTTGTTGCTCTCAAGTCTCAGCTCTTCCCTCGCCCCTCTACGGCCGAGAGTACTAGAGAGCCTTTCTATTTTCTTCGAGAACTCTAGTTAATGAAGCCGAACAACACCTCTTTGTTCAATCTAATATCTATACATAGTTGCAATCTATATCTAGAGTGAAAGGAGGAAAACAAAGAGACAATGATGATTCGTATAACGCCAGGAGTAGGAGCTAACTTGCTCGACCAACATTCGATTGAGTGGAATCAAGAAGCCACTGCTTATGTCGACAATCTAGATCCTCAGGTCACCATTTCTTTACATCTTCTTCTATTATTTAATTTTTACTTGAGATTTTTAGGGTTTAATTTACAAATGGTTATTTTTCATTTTTTAATTTGTTGATTTTTCTTTCTTGCTCTTTTATCTGCTTTTGGGTTGTTGAGGAGTTTGGGAGTTGTTCATGCAAGTTGGCCCTGTTGATAAGCTTTTCTCTCTTTAATTTATAGCTTTTTCTGATTTATTTATTCTTTTATTGACGTGAATGATCCATTTAGATGAAGCTGCGTGAGATTTCCTAGTTCCTTTTTCATCTTAGAGTATATCATATTTGTTCTCCATTTTTTTGGAGATTCGTGTAATGAATGTTGTGGACAATCTTCTCGTCTTTCTGCTTCAGTAAACGTTTACGTTCTAAAAGATGGAGTCACTGAGTCCCACCAATGGCTATTGTTTCAATTGGGTTCATTTTTGTGAAAAATGTTTTCATATTTGGAGCTAATTTCCTTTGTAGTTTGTTTTTGGCTTTTGTTTTTGTTGGGATAATTGAAGCAAGTAATATTATTTTAATTATCATTATTAATTGATATCATTTTCTTATGATTGATATTTTAAGATTTTTTTCACTTTTTTTGTCTTCTATTTTGTAGATATGTTGAGAGGCATTAAGAATATTACCCTAGATTGAGTATGATATATAATTATTTTATTTCATATGTATTTTGTATATTATTTTATATATATTTAGTTATTAATTTACTAACATTTTTTAAGTTATGGCTAATAGGTAATGAAATACTGAAGTATTTTGCTATTGCTCTCAAGACTCAAGACCCAAAATTATTTTCAAGATGCTCGATGGATGTTAGAGAATGAAATGATCAACTTAATTTAGCTTTAGATTATTGTGAACTATCCTTTTGTTTATTGTTTGAATGAATTGTTAACTTCATTAAAATGATTATTGTAATTGGTATTGTATTATTTTTGTTTTAAATAGGTTTGACCATTTGAGTCGTATTTTAAGGTTTTTTTAGCTCAAATAAGTTTATGTTATGTGAAAATTTAAATTTTTTATTCAGAAATACTAAAAATAAAGTTCATTAAGTTTATTGATTGGATTGATAGGATTCAACCGATCCAATCCGAATATATTACGGATAAGATTGCATCGAATTTGAAAGGTGATCGGATCGGTTGTGGATTATGAAGCTTCAATCCGATTGAAAGGTCGGATCGGATCGGATGAATATAAAATTAACAGTTTTGATCCGATGCACACCCATACTGACCAGTCATGGACAAGAAACTGTGGATATCCTAGAAACAAATATTTTAATGCTTAAATTACATTTCAGCTGTCAAATACGCTACACGTAACCTAGTAATTTACAACATCCTAGCATTAAAATGCAAGCAAATTCATTGCAGAAGGCCTTGAAAAACAAATTTATTTTAGGAAGACATGATCCTCATCAGATACAGTGCTCGAAATATAGCAGTGTAAACTCATTCACAAGATAACTCACCCGTTCAAAGGTTTCATCCAAGATGATTGCCCCAGTTACAGGAACTCGAACCTTATATGAAGTGAAGTCCTTAAATATGTCATCTATGTGAGCCACATAAGGCTTAAGGACATCACAACGGTTAAATACTTCAACTTATTAAGGAAAACAAGGATGCAGAGAAAAGAGCACAAAAAAGAACAAAAATAACAACTACTGAAAACAGAAAATATTGGCTAAACTCCTTCAAAGGTCCCAAACTTACAAAAGTTACAGTTTTATACCAAACTTTTTAAAAGTTATACTTAGGTCATAATTTAGTTAACAGAATGTAATTAATTATTAGTTCGTCCACATAGGGTAAATTACCCAAGTGAATCATACGTATTCCAAAATTTAACCTACCCTATGTGGACAAAATTAGTTAGCTAATTAATTATGTTAGCAAAAATCAGACTTAAATGTAACATTTTTAAAAAAAATTGGGACCTAAGTGAACCAAATTGTAAGTTTGGGACATTAGGAGTTTAGCCAAAATTATAACCAAGTGATCAAGAATAATTTATTTATCTAATTGAAGACAAGTTAGAATTGAGCTGAGAACAGGCCGAATAGGATACACAAAGAAGTAAACTCCTTCAAAGTGAACGACTTCAATGATGGATTGTTTTCCACAGAGTTATCCTCGTAAAACCAATGGGCATACTCAACTAGAAACAAGATTCTCTCAAAGGACTGTAGGTCTTCTTTTGGTACGTTTAAAACAAACCGGCTGCACAGAATTTAAACAGACAATGCACAAGTAAAAAATAATAATAAGACATGAAATACAGGGCAACAAAAAAAGAGTAAGAAGGACAGCTAGAGAAAATAAAGCAGCAATTTGGTTTTCAAAATTTCAAAATATGTAAGAGACTAATATTAGCAAAATATTAACACTTCACAGCCATTTTGAAATCTCCACAGCTGAGTGCAAAAGCAACCGAATACATGAGAACCATGAACTACCATGCCAAGAACGCGAAGAGACAACCAGCACATCCTTGCAATATGTCTGATCAACGTGACAAAGCTACTAAAGAAACATTTCTTTCCTATGAACATCCTAATTTACACAGAACTTGAGTGAAGACCCACAAACAAGAGGCACAGCAAGTGTCAACAACACATGTTCTCTCCGGTCTCCTGCTAATGGCCGTAATCAGTCATGAGGGCCCATTCTCCTCCCAATTGACTTGGGCAGCCATAAACATAATTTTTTTTACCTTCCACCTCCCAAAGTAACTCAAGGTGGCCTATTTCACAACATTTTGACAAATTGGGCATTGTCATTTGTACGAATCAACATCAAATCAAATAAATGGTTCCCACCATATTCAAGAACCTAAAGGAAACGTGACAAACTAAAGCTGCGTTCCTCATTCCATTGCTTCCCGAAAAGAAATATCTATACGATTACTGAAACAAAAAAATCTCATCCACAATCAAAAATATTGCGAATCTCAACTCCAACCTATGTAGTCTGTACATCTCACCACCACCTCAAACAAAAGAGAGAGAGAAAAAGATCTAAAGTAATAGACAATCTAATTTATTTTCTCATTCGATCTCGAAAATCGAACCAAACAACAAAGGAAAATTAACCATAAGGAAGAAAATAGTAGAAACATTTGACAAATGGACCTGCAGAGATCGTCAAGGAGTTCCTGGGGAGGGAGACCGTTCTTCAACGGAGCACTGGAAGAACGGTGGAGACCGGACATGGCTTCGAATTTGGCAGTGTTCCACAAAACACTAATCTGCTACACCGGAGCTCTTCCGGATGGTTTATCACAGACCGAAAGGGTTCCCAACCGACCTAGGGCTCCGAGTTGACCCGGAAAGTAACGATTTTACCGGCGTGCGTTATTTTCCTTGACCTCTTTATTCTTATTAATCTCTTCGGTCCCCTCCCCCCAAACATGCTCGGTGGGAAACAGCGAGCACTGTTAGGCATGTTTTTTTTATACTTATTAATCTATTTAGAAATTTAGTATTGTTATTGTAAAAGTTTAAATTATATCATATATATTATTTTAAAATTATATTTTTTGATTTTTTATCTTAAATTAAATATTAATTTAAATAAACTTTTATAATAAAATTATTTTGATGCATAAAAAGTTCACATAAAATAAATTAAATAATATTTTAAATATAAATTATTTTATTAAAATAATTATTATAAATTTTATCTTATAATATTTATAATTTAATTTAATTTAATATAATTATATTTATTTTATTTAATACGATATATCAAATATATTTTTATTATGTAATATTCATAACTAAACGTATATTAGTTAATATGTGTTAATATTTTAAATTAGATTTTGTTTTTGTGGATACTAACATTTCACTCAAAATATAATTGGTTTATAATATTTTATAAATGTGAAAAAAATGACATATTATATAGTTTTGGGAATATCTATTTGATAAAATAGGTAACAACTTTTTACTTCTCTCATTCTCTCATTCTCTGTTGTGACTGAGAAAAAATTAATTTAGTTATTTCAAACGTTGTGCTTTTCATATCAAAAAGTATTTTTTTTATATAATTAATTATATATATTTAATTTCTTTTAATCATAAATTTAAATATGTAATTATTATCATTAATTATGGTTAGTTTTGAGAATAATCTTTTAATTTGTTTAGATAATTACACTTTCACGTTTTTGTTTAATGTCTGATAAAATGTTCGCCGATAAAAATGTATTATGTATTAAAAATATATATTGTGACTTTTGATTTTTGAAATCTTAATCGGTGAAAATTCATTCATGTGAATTATTACTAAACTTTTCATATAAAAAATTATGAAGAAAACGACAGTAGTAAGTTAAAGGCTAAAACCATTTAAAAAATTACATTTTAGACAGAAATAAACTTAACAGTTGATAATTAAAATTTAACCAAAAGCTAATAAAACCATTTAAAACTGTTTATTCAAACATAATAATAAAATTAGTAAAGGTAACATCCAATGACAAATAAAATTTGATAATCTTAACCGGGGAGGGGAATAAACAGATTTTTTAGTACTTCAAATTTTCTTTTATTATAAAATAACGAATTGTTATTATTATTACTTTTTTTTCATAAAATGAGGAAAAAGAGATTTGATCATGATATTATTAAAAAAAAAGTTTGTTAAGACTACCTATTTTACTAGAATGCGACTTGCAAATAATGAATTAATTGTGAAATTAAAAATTCAGTAACTTCATTAAATTTAGTCATCAAGTTCTTAAGATGATTTGCCTAACTTTATTTATCATTGAAGTAGCTTAATTAAATAAATAAATCATTCTCAATCTTATTTTTATTTTTTATTTTAATATTTTTCAAATAATACGTGCAAATTTAATTTTATTGATTTATATTTTTCACTTTTTTTAAAAAAAAAATTAATGTAAAAGGAATTAACGTTTACACATATAATTTAAAAAATATAATAAATACAAATAAAAATAGAAAGGATACTCTTAATATAACATTTTCAAAAACAATTAGACTAAGAAAAAGTATGGTTAACGATATCATAACCGATTAGTAATTTTATATTTTATTTACCATCTATTTCTCAAATAGAAAAATATCAAAGTTTTATAGGAAACTATTTTTTTTTCTAACTTTGTTAGAAATATATCAAAGTTTTGTTGGTGTGTGTTGTTGTGGCAGACACCAAATGACTCAGTGGAGTAAAACATGAAACATACAATAATGGTAATAGATCCATAAAACATGGATATGCAAGAATTATAGTTATTGTTTAATTTTCGTTTTCTTTGTATACATATATCTGTATTGTACGAAAGCAAAAAAACAATAATAATGGAATATCTGTGATAATTATCGGAGAAAGCAAACGTATTTTGACATGGTATCGAGAAGCAAGTTATTGCTCGATGTGGAATTACCTAGTGCATTTTCTTGATTTCTATTTTTGCCAATTTCGGTCGATTGGTGTGGCTCTTGATTTCGATTTGCATGGCCATTTCGATTTACGTAACCATTTCTTGATTGATATTTGTGATTGCTAATTGTGGCCATTTCGATATCTGGAAACCGGTTCGGTCGACACTCGCAGACGTAGAGAGGCTACAATACGTGACTCCCGATTGCGGATACACGGAAACGCGACCTCGGCAGCCTTGTGTTCGGTTTTTGAGAAAAAGAAAGCGTGGTGGAACCGATTTTCTACCTCATGAAACTTGAAACGCTCTGGGCCTTATTATATTTTGTGGGTTGTCTGCATGCCTTGATAACACATCTTGTTTTTTCTAAGCTCGGACAAGCTTGGAACGAAGGAAGCTACACTGAGGCTAGCGTAAATGATGAGTTCTTGTGAAACCCGCGAGAAGAAGAAGAAGTTGCGGCGAGGAGCCTTGAGAAAGAAGTTGGGCGAGGAACGTAGAAGAAGGCTGCGTGAATTTGGTTGAGAAGAAGTTCTGCGAAGTTGGGTGAGAAAGAGGCTGCATGAGCTTGGAATTTTTCTTAGGGTTTGGAATCTGTGAAGAAAAGGCTGTGTAGCTGGAAGCCGAAATCGCCTTGAGGAAGAGGAAGACGCCGCTTGCGAGAATGAGAAATTAGGGTTAGGGTTAAAAGTTTTGTTTCATTTATATAGTGGAAGGAAAAAAAATTAGATTTCATGGCGGAATGTAGAGATTTAACTACCAATTTCATGTTGGAAGATTTGACGGCGAAAATGACGGAAGTTTTCACTAGAGCTCGAGATCATTTCATGACCTCAGAGTCAGGCGAGCGTCGCTGCCGATTAGTATCAAGTTGGGAGGATCCAACTATGCCTTGTGGTCTGAGTGGTGGAGAATGTATATCTGCGGAAAAAGACAAAGCGGGATATATTAATGGGGATTTTCCTCGACACAGTTGAAGCAGGCCACTCGTTCGGGAGATGGCGCGGCGAAAATGCCATTGTTAAAGGATGGTTGATCAATTCGATGTACCCGCCCTTGATTGCAAATTTTATTCGATTCCCATTTGCGAAACAAGTTTGGGATTCTGGCTGCTACCATGATGGAGCCAGACACGTCTCAGTGTATGATCTTGGCCGAGTTACTCGTATGAAGCTTGAGGGTGGATCCATTGAAAAATACTACGATGACCTTGAGGGTTGTGGCGAGAAATTGATTTCCGTCGTCCTAATCCAATGGAGTGTGCAAATGACATACAAAAAATACAACTCCGTATGCGGGAAGATCGAGTGTATACCTTCACTTGATGGACTTGATGACTCGACAAAACTCGAAGTGATGTGCTTCAAATCAAACCATTCCTACGGTGGAACAAACTGTGGATTCATACGTAGGAAGAAGTCGACAGAGCCGTGATGATCACGGGTATAGATACTAACACACGGAGGCGGTTATGGCTTTTAAAGGGGTCGAGGACCATGTCACAGTGCGTGCCGCGCAGGAACCACTTTGGGTAGCAGAAATCCTCGGAAATCCACCATCTCTTGACATGAAATGTGGCCATTGCGGAAACTCAACACACGCGTGAAAACTGCTTCAAACTCCGTGGGTATCGAGAATGGTGGAATGATCTTGACACGGAAGAAACGGGACACCAGCTGGACGAGCAGCTGTGGCTACATAATGCCTACGCTATCCACTTACTTCCCGGGCCGAATCTTGGGGATCGAGGTATTTCAAGTAAAGCATTTCACATCTCTACTCGTAGTGATAAAGAGGATTGGATTACCGGACTGCGGAGCTACGGATCACGCTGACAGTTTGACGAACGATCTCTCCAATACAACCTGACCCGACAGGCAATTTGTGTTGCCAATGCAAATGGGGTCAACTTATCCGATTCTGGGAGCTGGAACGGTGACCTTATCTCCTCGTTATCATTATATAATACTTTGCTTGTACCATCTCTATCAAACCGACTAATGTACGTAAGTCAGTCCCTTGAGACCTTAGCGTGTAGTATTGATGTATTCTACTTTTGCCTTCTGGGATATTCTACGAGAGATCATTGGGCGTAGTACTAGGAGAGGAGGGCATATTATGTGGATGACCTCGATTCGAGAAGAGCGATCACGCATCGGACATCTTTGTTGGTAACAAGGAACGATAGATTTGGCTATGTCATCGTAGATTTGGGCATCCATCATTTGGGTATTTAAG
The DNA here is from genome assembly GCA_033030585.1 of Hippophae rhamnoides. NCBI lineage: Eukaryota > Viridiplantae > Streptophyta > Magnoliopsida > Rosales > Elaeagnaceae > Hippophae > Hippophae rhamnoides. The sequence continues at coordinate 75,479,613 of CM065427.1, forward strand.
GCACTTATATACTCACTTTATTTTATTTTCAAATGTCACACGTTCAGATTTCAAATGTGATACTTGTATCCTAGCAAAAGTCATAGGGCGTCTTATCGCATGGCATGAATAAAAGTATGACTCCTTTTGCTTTGGTACATTCGATGTTTGGGGACCTTCCCCAGGTTATTAAATCGTCGGGTCATCGTTGGTTTGTTATTTTTGTTGATGATTGTACACGAATGACATGGCTTTACTTATACCAACATAAAGATGAAGTATTTGCTACATTTCACACTGTTTCACACCATGATTAGACACAATTTTCTGAAAAAATTAAGATACTTAGGTCGATAATGGAGGAGTATGTTAATCAACAATTACGGACATACTTGGACAACCGTGGTATTCTCCATGAAACCTCGTGTTCCATGACCCGCCACGAGAATGGGACTACGGAGAGGAAGAATAGGCATATTTTAGAAAGCGGCTCGAGCGCACTAATCGGTGCACGTATGCACAATAAATCTTTGGAGTGATGTTGTTCTGTATGGTGTGTATCTCTTGAATCGAATGCCCACAAAGACCTTACAATTTCGGACTCCGTTAAATGTGTTATCGATCATCTTCACTTACCTCTTATTTTAATGCTTAGCCCCGAATTTTTGGATGTGTTGCTTTTGTCCACCTCCGTAAAAATCAACGAACTAAGTTGGATCTATGTCTTTGTCCGATGTGTATTCTTGGGGTATGGTGTACAAAAAGAGGTACCCGATGTTATGATCCAATTACTAAAAGAAACTATACTACCGTGGATGTCACTTTCTTCGAATCGAGAATGTTTTTTCCCATCCATGTATCCAATTACACTCTTGAAGGAGAGTTATGGTGAAAAACGAAATTGGCTTGATGTTGAAATATTAGACACTAGTCAACATACTCGGATCGTGCCAATAATATGGAGGAGCCCGTATCATGCAGAGCTTGAACTTCCAAGAGCTGAAGCTAAAATAGTAATTGAATCTCCGAGAAGATGAAGTGGTTGATGTACCCCTCCATTCTCTAGTACCCGATGATCCTCACTGTGAGAACCTTCATGAGGTAAGCTATCTATCACACCTTTACAAACTAATGCTATAGATACACATGTTGGTTATGTTTTACCTTTCGGACACGCAATCGAGGTAAACCTCGAATCGATACTCCCAGGAAAGAGAAGAACGACAACCCAGTATCCAATAGCAAATTATGTATCCTCTTTCAAAGATTATCGAGAACCTATCGGGGCATTTGCCTGGCAATATCCTCGTGTCAAATTCGAGTAGCATTGAAGAAGCCTTATCGATCCAAAATGGGCTCGAAGCTATAAAAGAGGAATTTGAGGCATTTCGGAAAGAATAACACGTGGGTGTTAGGCGAGTTGCCTCAAGGGAGGAAGATGGTAGGATCAAAGTGGATTTTCTCCATTAAGTATAAAGCGGATGGGTTAGTTGATCGTTACAAAGGCGAGGCTTGTAGCAAAAGGATATACACAGATGGGATAGATTATCAAGAAACCTTCTCACTGTGGCTAAACTAAAAGCGCTGAGAGTTTTGTTATCTCTTGCGACAAATCTAGATTGGCCATTGCCATGACTTGACGTGAAGAATGCCTTCCTTCATGGTGACCTTGAAGAAGAGATCTGCATGGATATCCCAGCGGGATATCTTGTTACATCGAGAAACGCAGCTGCATGTAGATTACTTGAGTATTGTATGGACTAAAAGCAATCACGCTCGGCGTGGTTTGGTAGGTTGAGTTCGGCAATGAAGAAATATGGGTTCCAACAAAGCAACTACGATCATACTCTTTTCCTAAAACATCGATTAGGAAAATAACAGCCATATAGTCTATGTAGGCGACATGATCATTCTGAGGGGATGATAAAGAAGAAATCTACAGCTTGAGAACAAGCTGTCGAATGAGTTTGAAATGAAGAACTTGGGAGGGTTCAAATACTTCTTAGGTATTGAGGTAACAAGATCAAAACAAGGCATATGTCTTTCCCCGAAGGAAATATACTCTGGACTACTAGCGAAGGCGGGACTACTAGATTGTAAACCTATCGATATCCCGATGGTTCAAAATCATAAACTCGGAGAATATGTGGACCAAGTACCGGCGGATGAACGAGAGATATCAACGGTTAGTAGGTAAACTCGTATATTTATCTCGTACTCGACACACGATATTGCGTATCTTTGTGAGTGTCGTGAGTCGGTTCATGCACTTGCCCAGTGAAGACCATATGGATGCGGTCGTGCGAATACCGTTGCTTAAAATCCTCCTGCAGGAAAGGACTTATGTTTTCAAAGAATGGTCGATTGGAAGTCCTTGGATATCTGGATTCCCGAATTTGGGCGGGGAATATGAAGGATAGGAAATCTCTTGCTTGGGTACTTTACTTTCGTAGGGGCAATCTTGTTACGTGGAGAAGCGAAAACAAAATGTAGTTGCCTTATCCGATCTTGAAGTGAATTTCGAGGAATGGTCGAGGAATATGTGAGCTCGCTTTGGTTGAAAAAACTTCTAGCGAGATTGGTGTTGCTCTAACTCTGAAATGTACTTATTTTGTGATAACAAATCGGCCATTGCCATCGCTGCAATCCAGTTCAACGTGATCGCCACGAAGCACGTTGAAGTGGATCGGAACTTCATCAAACGAATCTTGAAGAAAAGATTATTAAAGCTTCCATTTGTTAAATCGGAAGATCAATTGGTGATATACTCCCAAAATCGTAATACGAGGAACCTGACTCAACTTGACAAGTTGGGCATAAGAGACATATATGCTCCTTGAGGAGGAATGTTGGTGTGTGTTATTGTGGCAGACACCAAATGACTCAGGGGAGTAAAACATGGAACATACAATAATGGTAGTGGATCCATAAAACATGGATATGCAGGAATTATGGTTATTGTTTAATTTTCGTTTTCTTTGTATACATACATCTCAACTATTGTACAGAAACAGAGAACAGAAATAATAATGAAATATACATGATAATTATCAGAGAAACACATATTTTGACAAGTTTCATAAGAAACTATTTTTTTCTAACTTTGTTAGAAATAAAAGACAAACAGGTGTTTTGCTAAATAAAGCACCGTTTGAAATGAACATAGCTCATATCAAATAGGTTGAACTTTAAGTGACTCAAATTGCTTCTATGTTGTGTAAAATTAGTTAAGAAGATGAAGACAATCAAGTTATATAATATCGTAGCTGATTCCAACTGTACTCCAACTAGATGAAGTTGATGCACAAAGAATCAGACGCATAGGAAATTCATACTTCAACGTTTCTCAGATGAATCAAAATTGTTTTTGCCAGAAACACTAATTCTTGTTACAGGGGATTGTTATAAAGCTCATTAATTTAAGGAGTAAATTAATGAGTAAAACATGGAACAAAACATGGAGTAATTCATGAAACAAAATAAGGAGCTTAATTCAAGTAGCAATTTAAGTAACCATTACTTTAAGTAGTAATTCAAGGAGTGAATTTTCTTATAAATAGATATGTAATTATAATGAATTAATCATCCAAAGTGTTCATTCCAATTGAGAGAAAATCTTAGAGAGAAAAGCTTTTGTGAGAGAAAATTGAGAGTAATTTTTTGGGTGTAATTGGGTTGTGAGTTGTGAGTGTTGTAAACATTTTGTGTAATTTCTCCCCTTTCAGTAAAAAAAATATCTACAGCATGCCCGGAAATGTAAGTAATATTGGCCGAACTCCGTTATCAAATTTATGTATTATTTTTCTATTCTTATTTTCTCATAAATCTGGTTTATCGAAAATTTGCGTAATTTCCCAACAACTGGTATCAGAGCTATTGGTGGTGATTTCTGTCAATTTTCTACAATGTTACTATTTATATGAATAGTGGTATTTTGTCGACGATATTTGTTCGTTGGCAGAGGTGTTCTAATACGCGGTGGTTTACAGAAATAGTCAGAAACGATCCGGAGAAAATTAGATTTGAGTGGGAGCAATGGCCACAGATGAAGGAAGGGTGAAACTCGAGAAATTTGATGGCACAGATTTCGGGTTTTAGAAAATGAAGATAGAGGATTATCTGTATCAAAGAAATCTATATTAACTTGTCTCAGGGAAGAAGCCAGAGGTTATGAAGGAAGAAGATTGGAATCTTCTAGACAGACAAGCCTTCGGAGTTATTCGATTGACGCTATCCCGTAATATTGCTTTCAACATAGCAAAGGAAAAGACCACGGCGTGTCTTATGGCAGCTCTCTTTAATATGTATGAGAAGCCATCAACCTCAAACAAAGTGCACTTGATGAGGCGTTTGTTCAATTTGCGGATGAATGAAGGCGCATCAATAGCTCTACATCTCAATGAACTCAACACAGTCACAACCCAGTTGAGTTCAGTGGAAATTGAATTCGATGAAGAAGTATGAGCATTGATACTTTTGTCTTCTTTACCAGAAAGTTGGAATGCTACTGTCACGGCTGTGAGTAGCTCGTCAGGAAGAAATAAGTTGAAATTTGACGATATTCGTGATCTGGTTCTCAGTGAAGAGATCCGACGTAGAGAGTCAGGTGAATCGTCAACTTCTTCAATTTTGCATATAGAGTCAAGAGGAAGAAATTCAACCAAAGGGAATGGACGTGGCAGAACAGACTACCGAGGTAGATCAAAGGACAGGAGGTCCAAATCCAAGAATCCTAATAATTCCCATAGCTCGAAGACTATCGAGTGTTGGAATTGTGGAAGAACCAGGCACTACAAAAATCAGTGCAAGAGTGCACCGAAGGACAAACAAATGAAGGCAGAGACAAATGTTACTTCCACCTCAGGAGGATACGATGCATTGATATGCTATTTGGAGAGTAAGGAAGAATCTTGGGTGTTAGACTCTGGAGCATCGTTCCATGCTACTTCACAAAAAGAATTCTTCGAGAAATATGTTCCCGGAAACCTTGGAAAGGTATATCTTGGTGATGATCAACCATGTGCTATTATTGGCAAATGTGTAGTGAAGATTAAGTTGAATGGATCTTTTTGGGAACTGAAGGATGTCAGGCATGTTCCCGATCTCAGAAGGAACTTAATCTCAGTGGGGCAGTTGGCCAGTGAAGGCTACACAACGATCTTCCATGGTGATGATTGGAAGATTTCAAAGGGTGCAATGACAGTTACTCGAGGTAAGAAAAGTGGCACTCTTTACATGACAGCATAGGCATGTTGTTCAATCACAATTGCAGCGGGCAATGAAACACCAAATCTGTGGCACCAGAGACTAGGCCACATGAGTGAGAAGGGGATGAAAATTATGTACTCAAAAGGAAAACTTCCAGGTCTACAATCTGTAGAGATGGACATGTGCAAAGATTGCATACTTGGAAAGCAAAAGAGAGTCAGCTTTCAGACAAGTGTCAGAACCCCAAAGAAGGAAAGGCTAGAGCTTTTTCACTCTGATGTTTGGGGGCCAACGATCGTCTCATCTATTGGTGGGAAATACTACTTCGTGACTTTCCATCTCTGAAGTATTTGAGGCTTTCAAAAGATGGAAAGCTATGGTGGAAAATGAGACGGGTTTAAAGATCAAAAAGCTCAGAACCGATAATGGTGGTGAATACGAAGATACCAGATTCAAAAATTTATGCTATAAGCACGGGATCAGAATGGAAAGAACTGTGTCAGGCACGGCTCAACACAATGGTGTAGCTGAGCGTATGAACCGAACGTTGATAGAAAGAGCCAGAAGCATTCGTATACAATTAGGTCTACCGAAGCAGTTCTGGGCAGAAGCAGTCAACACGGCAGCTTACTTGATCAACCGAGACCCATTTGTTCTATTGGAGCATATAATACTAGAGGAGGTATGGAGCGAAAAAGAGGTGAAACTATCACATCTAAAAGTTTTTGTCTGTGTAGCATTTTGCATATCAGTGATCAAGGCAGGAATAAGCTTGATCCTAAATCCAAGAAATGCACATTCATCGGCTATGGTGAGGATGGGTTTGGCTACCGCATTTGGGATGACGAAAAGAAGAAAGTTATCCATAGCAGAGATGTGATTTTCAACGAAAGGGTGATGTATAAGGACATGCATAAAATAGACGTCAATGACTCGTAGCAGAATGAATTAGTATTTGCAGATGTAGATGATGTCCCAGATAGTTCCGCAACAGAACCAATTGTAACAAGTCCTCAGCCAGAGGAACTTGTTGGACAGAGCAGTACACAACATTCCGACACACCACAACCTCTTACTCCAGCTCCTATATTGAGAAGGTCTTCTCGACCTCATGTGCCTAACAGGAGATACATGAACTATATGTTGCTGACTGATGGATGGGAGCCTAAATGCTATGATGAAGCTTATCAGACTCAAGAATCTAGCAAGTAGAAGCTTGCCATGAAAGAAGAAATAAAATCTCTCATCTCCAACTAGACATGGGAACTAGCTGAGTTACCTATGGGAAAGAAGGAACTTCATAACAAAATGGGTATACCGGGTGAAAGAGGAACATGATGGTTCCAAAAGATACAAAGCTCGCCTAGTTGTCAAAGTGTTTCAACAGAAAGAAGGAGTTGACTACACCGACATTTTCGCTTCTGTTGTGAAGCTCAATACTATTAGATCAGTTTTGAGTATTGTCGTCATTGAAGATCTTCATCTTAAACAGTTGGATGTGAAGACTGCATTCTTTCATGGAGATTTAGATGAAGAGATTTACATGTACCAACCAGAAGGTTTCTTAGAAAGAGGGAAGAAGAACATGGTGTGCAAACTTAAGAAGAGTTTGTATGGTCTGAAACAAGCCCTAAGACAATGGTACAAAAATTTTGACAGCTTCATGCACAAGGAAGGTTTCCAGAAGTGCAATGCCAACCATTGTTGCTACTTTAAGAGATATAAGTCCAGTTACATCATTTTACTACTTTATGTTGATAATATGTTAGTAGCAGGTTCAAATATGGATGATATCAGAAGGTTGAAGCATCAATTGTCAAAGGAGTTTGACATGAAAGACTTGGGTCCAGCAAAGAAGATTCTTGGAATGCAAATCACAAGAAATAAGAAGAAAGGATCCTTGCAGTTATCTCAAGCAGAGTACATCAATCGTGTTTTACAGAGATTCAACATGGGCGACGCCAAACCAGTTAGCACACCCTTGGCCAGTCACTTTCGCCTATCCAAAGATCAGTCCCCTCAGATAGAGGAAGAAAAAGAATTCATAGCTAAGGTTCCTTATGCCTTAGCCATTGGAAGTTTGATGTACGCAATGGTCTGTACAAGACCAGACATTGGCCATGCAATGAGAGTTGTTAGCAAATTTAAGTCAAACCCAGGGAAAACTCATTGGGAAGTGGATTTTGAGGTATCTGTGAGGCACCACAAAAAAGTGCTTGTACTTTAGTAAATAAGAGTTAAAAGTACAAGGGTACGTAGACGCAAATTTTGGAGGTGAAGTTAATCACCGAAGAAGCACCATCGGTTATATATTTACTGTTGGAACTACAGCTATTAGTTGGATGTTACAAATACAGAAAATTGTCACTCTATCCACTACAGAGGCTGAGTATGTAGCAGTGACTGAAGCCAGTAAAGAAATGATATGGCTTCAAGGTTTGTTAACTGAGTTGAGATTCAAACAAGAGAAGAATGTTCTGCACAGTGATAGTCAAAGTGCAATACACTAAGCGAAGAATTCAACATTTCATTCTAGAACCAAGCATATTGGACTTCGTTATCACTTCATCAGATCCCTATTTGAAGATGATGTATTAATACTAGAGAAGATTCAAGGAAGCAAAAATCCAGCAGATATGTTAACAAAGGTGGTGACTATTGACAGACTGAAGTTGTGTTCAACTTCAATTGGTCTACTAGAGTAACAAGACTAGAAAAGCTGGTGCATTTATCGAAGTGTGAAAACAAATTGAAATTAGTTTTCAAGTGTGAGATTGTTAGAAAGCTCCTTAATTTAAGGAGCAAAACATGGAGCAAAACAAGGAGCTTAATTCAAGGAGCAATTTAAGGAACCATTAATTCAATAAGTAATTCAAGGAGTGAATTTTCCTATAAATAGAAATATAATTGTAATGAATTAATCATCTAAAATGTTCATTCCAATTGAGAGAAAAACTTAGAGAGAAAAGCTTTTGTGAGAGAAAATTGAGAGTAATTTTTTTTGGGTATAATTGGGTTGTGAGTGTTGTAAATACCTTGTATAATTTCTCCCCTTTCAGTAAGAAAAAGATCTACGGCAGATCCGGAGACGTAAACAAGATTAGCCGAATTTCGTTATCAAATTTATATTTTATTTTCTATTCTTGCTTTCTCATAAATTTGACTTATCGAAAATTTGCGTAATTTCCCAAAAATGTCAACAACTTGTTAAAATAACTTCTTAAACTAGTTCTTTATAGCAGAAGCCATAAGAATGCTGAACAGAATTGTCCATATTAACAGTAGAAAGACTAATCTTTCAAGTTTTATTGGCTTTTAATTATCATGGTTGAAAATCTAGCAAAAGTTTGAGGTGAACAGTAACTAGAACAATGTCAAATCTCATGAGCAACAGTGACTTTTGTTTGTAATTTGTACAGAGCCATCTCATTCAACAATTCATAGTATATTGGCCTGTTTCTAGTAACGTTTGTGCAAATATGAAACAGCAAGGTCAAATCACTCCTACTAAACAAATGCCTACGTAAAAATCTCTGATATCAATTAGTTCCTTGCAGCTTGTTGAAGAACTACCTTCACCAGAATCCGATTAACTGATGAGTTGTCTTCGCAATATCTCCTCAATTTTCTCATTTGGATGCCAATGTCCAGAAATTGAGAAAAAATGATGGTGAGACAGTAAACCAACTCATAAATGCCATAGCAGTGGCAGTCTCAAACTTAGTGCAATGATTATCTGCACAATCATTCAGATCATTGCTAATGAGGACCGTGATACCAGCAGATGCACAAGCTGCAGCAAATAAAAGAGTGGAAGTGATCTGCAGTAGAGAAAAAGAATAATAAGAGACAGAGCAAACACCAAACACCAAATAAGCAAAGTAAAGAGATATATTGCTTATGCACGGCATGCACCCAAGTAGAAAAGTTTTATATACTAGTACAAGAAAGAACAGTTAAGATTTATATAACATTCAGAGAAAAAACACAACCAGAAATCACTCAATTAGTCAACAAAGCATGAATATATAGAACTAGAAAGAAACATTTTAAGGCCTTGAAATCAGTTTGTTAAATAAATAAGAGTACAGGCCTTGAAGTCATGGTTGTTAAATATCGCTTCATTTTTTTCCAATTGGAAAATAATTATCAGCAGAGTTGATAAAGAATGAGCACATGCTTTTGTTCTGTTTCAAGACAATAAATAAACAATAGTACTCATATTTCATAAGGAAAGATACATGTTAAAAAAGTGCATTTTGACTACGTTAGTACATGGCATCTTATATGCATATGAATCACCTCCCCTTCCTTACAAAACTCATGGAACACGACCATTACTCTAGAACAGTGAACAGTACTTTACAAACAAATCCTTGATGGTCTTTGGAGAACAAAGACTATAGATGAACAGATTATTGAATACGTGCTCTCGCTCTCTTCTAGAGATTAAGCAATGAGAGATTTAAGCATCAGTAGTGCTGCTAAAATATGGGCATTATTGGTAGATGATATCAATGGAAGAATATTAGCGGCCTTTTCCGAATGGAAGATGATTTTTTTACTCTACTGGCATGCACTTACCCCATCACCAATAGCAAATACGCTGACAATCCTGAAATTCCTCAAGCTGCGTTTTACTAAAATGGCATATATGTCAATCATTGCAAGAGAAAAACTCCATATAATTTGCAAGCCGGTTGCAGCAACAAGGTAGCTGCAAAGCAGACAACAAAAACTTGTAATGTAACGGAAATAAAACTGATTTAAGTTCTAAACCAAGCTTACTTAGACAGCCAATTACGACAACTCTATGCCCATGATCAACATGATATGTTCAGTAAATACCGGGAGAATTGCTCTAACCCTGTCATACTTCATTAACTTCCTACTTCCTTAGAACAACAATCATGATAAATGACGCTAACTTCCAGCAGCTAACATGAAATGGAAGACTGATCTCAAACTAGCAAGGGAATCACACAAATGAAAAACCCAGAAATTCAGCAAACCCATACCTCTTCCGGTCCAAGCATTATAGACCCAACTAGCTAGTAAATCGAGTCAAACAAAAGGACCCAGTTCCTATAACCCAGACAAACTCAAGAAAATTCAATAAAGAAAAGGTATTGCGAATGAAAAAAGAGAAGAGCAGAACGACTAGAGTACCAAAAAGCAGTGACAGTGGGGAAGTCAGAGGTAGAAGCCATTACGGCAAGGGCCACAGCAGCGAAAGAGAACTGAAAAAGGCGCAAAATGAGGCTTCCAAAAGTACCGGGCATGCCTTGAATATCCTTCAAGCTACCCCTCGGCATTGGATTCTCTGCCGCAGCACCATTGTTAAGCGATGGAGGCGCCTCTATGGGGTGGACTGAAGGACGACTCCCACGCATTGCTTCTGCATTAACTTAACTTACTATTTCACCTTAATCTCTCACTAATCCAATTGGAAAATGGAAAAGCTCGAGATTTTCATTCATACACGGAGAGGAAGAGATTAGGGTAGGGGGACGATCGATGATCGTCGTTTTTGCCTTTTTGGTATATATTGTGGCTGCCTACTATAAAAAGAAAAAAAAAACCGTTGTGTGTTGTTGTTTTAAGCAACGACATAAAACTTGATGCCGTGTGAGTTTAATTTGGGTAAAGTCATGACACGTGTTTGGGATCCGCTAACGTCAATCCCAGTGGGTCGGATCAGTAAAATAATCGGGCTTTAAGGTGACCACTGACTAGCACCGCAAGGTCAACCTCCAACTTCCTCTCGTGGAAAACGTTTTCGCAGTCGCAGTGCCATTAGTCTCTAACAGTCTCACTTTATCCATCTAGATTCAAGTCTTCAAGAACAAGCACTTCAACCAAAGCGGTTGCCAAAATGCGACGGAGGCCCCAAGCCGAAAGCTCATCGGCAGCATCTGACCAACTGGACAGTAGGGTAGAGAGTGATAATTCCACGGACGATAATTCTGGTCCATCAGATGTTCGATTAAATGTCCGACAGAGATCATCTTCTGTTTTGCTGATCTTTCTCGCTCTGATCGTGTATTCATCATGGTCTGTTTATCAGTATCAGTTTCGAAGATTGCCTTTGCCGCTCACTGCTGAGCAAGCTGGCAAAAGAGGGTTTTCGGAGGTTGAAGCCATGAAGCATGTTGTTGCTTTGACTGAATTGGGTCCTCATTCTGTTGGTTCCGATGCTCTTGATGCTGCTCTCAAGGTCAGCCCTACTTGAGTCCAGTATTCTTTTAGTCATTAATCATCGAAGTTTTGAAACCTGTAAGATGTGAAAAAGAGAGTCTATATCTTCTTAAAAACTAATTTGAACTTTGGATTATTTTCTATACTAAAAAGTACAGTAGTAGTTCTTGGAACACAACCATATTTTTGAAGTCTATTTATTTGTTGTTATAGAACTGAGAAAATTGCAATTTGCCACTTTAATTTTATAAATCGAATTATTGGTGCAATTTATTTATGTTATTCTTACATTTGTGCATACTTTAATATAACACCATATATTTAAAGGCAATTTATTTGTCTTTATATAACATAAAGAATGCATTTTAAGTTATTTTATTTTCACAATTTAGATACATCTATTACTTTAATTTAAATTGATACATTTTAGTTACCTACTCTTATATTTTATGGATATTTTAATCTTTTTGGATCAATTTGATGATTTTAATAACTTTTTTTTCTATTTTTATTCAACTTTTTGAGACATTTTCAAACATATATCGGTTCTTACTAGTAAGATTTAATTCGATCTAACTTAATTTTTTTTAACAAAAATATAATTCAAATAAAAATAAAATTAGCAAGAAATAAAGAAAGTGTCCAAATTTGCAACCGTAAGGTGACTAAAGTGTACAAATTTTAAAAAATATGATTAATGTGTTTGATTTGTAAAATTAAATTTACAAAAGTGTCATTCTACACTTACCAACAAGGAGACATTGGTGTAACCCTCAATCCTTCCCTGATTCTAAACGTGCTGATTTATAATTTATGTTAACAGCTTTTCTACTCAGTATTTTTCTGCTAATTTGGGGAGACTGTAATTTGCTCTAGTTGCGGCCATTGAGTAATTATTACTTTTGAAGCAAATATTGTTGTGGAAATCTTTTGTTTGATATGCTTCCCTCCATAGTATGTTTTGGCAGCATCTGAAAATATCAAGAAAACAGCTCACTGGGAGGTTGATGTTGAAGTGGAGTTTTTTAACGTAAAGTCTGGAGCAAATCGTCTGGTCAGTGGCCTATTTATGGGGAAAACTCTTGTTTATTCAGATCTCAATCACATCATATTAAGAATAATGCCAAAATATGTAGCTGAGGCTGAAGATAATGCTATTCTAGTTTCATCCCATATTGATACGGTCTTTTCAGCGTATGGTTCTACACCTATTTAATCTCGAATTTATGTTGTACATTATGAGCTTATTCTGCTATTTATTGGTCGTATTGGCACTTTTTTTTGTTTTTCATGGTGAAATGCATGCCAAGCATTTGGACCACTTAACATCTTAGCTGCATAAACTTTAAATGATTTATTTGAGGATTTTGAAAATTATCAACCCATAGCTTCTGACACTGTTACATTACATCTGGAAGACTTGCAGAAAAATCGTTTTAATGTTTACTAAAATGACTTTATTAATTGATAAGAAACTGCAATTCATTATCTAACGTTTATACTGGGACTAAAAATAGTTTATGGCCAACTTTAGACTGTTATGCATACCATATTGGAAGTTAAAGTTGTAACCCTTTACACTTGTTTTCATCTTTTCAAGCGTCAAGTAATAGTTTTTTTTTTTGGAAAATTGCATATTTCTTTTTTACTTTCTCTGCTCTTATACATCACAGAGTCATCCTGTGTTGTTAAACGGACTTTCTTGCATTTTCAGGGAAGGGGCTGGAGATTGCAGTTCATGTGTAGCTGTTATGTTGGAACTTGCTCGAGGGATTTCTCAATGGGCTCATGGATTTAAGCAGTCTGTTATATTTTTGTTTAATACTGGGGAAGAAGAGGGTTTAAATGGTGCTCATAGCTTTATAACTCAGGTTAGAAGCATTATTAACAATACCATCATAATGTAGATTCTCTCTACCTGCCTTCCCTCTCCTCTCTCTCTCCCTCTCTTCTTGAAGCTCTGGCTGTTAAAAGGAGAATTTTTTTGCTACATCAGAATACTTCACTAGTTAGCTTATACCATTTATTTGACTAGAGTTCTCTTCTCTTGCCTTATGATTTTGAAATTTTCTGCAGCATCCCTGGAGTCAAACTGTTCGTTTGGCTATTGATTTGGAGGCCATGGGTATTGGAGGGAAATCTAGCATATTTCAGGTCTAGTATTGGATACAATATGTATACTGTTATTTTTTATGTTGGCCTTTGTTCTATGGAACGTGGACTTGCCACACCCATGTTGACAGGACATGATTTTCAGGTTCAGATATGTGTCAGAGGCTCAGAGCAAATGTGGCAAAAAAAATTATGCATCTGCAGTGGTGCTTCTCACAGTTCTAACGTTGATAATTTAAATTGACAAGATAAATGGTCTAATTACTTCAAAAAAAGATAACTCTCTAAATTCCATATGGAATAGTAGTCTGATTATAACGATATTTTATCAAATTGGGTTATGTTTTAATGAAGTACTCTAAGGTAATGATTATTGAGTCATCAGAAATGGCTATATATATGGAATCATCTCTACGTTTGCATGCACACTTCCTTAATCTGGATAGCATTATTGTTACTTTTCATTAATATTTTTTCTTTTATTGTTTTATAGGCAGGTCCTGATCCATTTGCTATAGAGAACTTTGCTTTGGCTGCCAAATACCCATCTGGCCAGATTATTGCACAGGTTTGCTTTTGTTCATATTGACAGTTATTTCCTCTTACATTATTTATTGAGAATTTATTTTCTTAATGCATGTTTTTTAGATTTTAATGACATTATTTTTACAGGATGTGTTTTCTTCTGGTGCCATAAAGTCTGCAACAGATTTCCAGGTGTATAGGGATGTTGCTGATCTTTCAGGGCTTGACTTTGCTTATATGGAAAATGGTGCTGTATATCACACCAAGGTTTCCTCCTTTTAGAGTACCTTGATATTGTTTTTCTGTCTGCTAATGGTGATGCTTATCATGTCTTGCTTTAAGTGGTGGGTTTGCTATTGCAAATCTTTTTGGATAGTCATTATGATGAAACATACTTCTTTTTCTTTTTCTTCTTTTCATTTGATTTTACTTTACGCCGTTATTTTAGGACAAGACATTCACAGCCTTATTTTTCAAGTAGCCTCAAGTTTAGGTGCTGTGGTAACCTATGGAGAGTATGGTTAGCAAACTTCAGATTTTCTGTTATCTAAATATGTTTATTGCACATGACAGCGTGCAGCATTGCTTGAATATGTTGCATGCCTTTATGTGAGGACTTCTTCCGTGGAAGATATTTCTCTTTCGTCTTGAAATTTAGTTTCCAAACAAAATAAAAAGTATTTACATAATGATCTGCTTAGTTACCCTTGAATTGTTCGACACACCTACATTAGTTGCCGCACATCGTGGACATAAAATAAGTAAGAGGGTAATCATAAGTCAATCATTGAAACATCACACAGTAACAACAAGAAGTGTACATTGAAACATACAAATATGACAAGCAGGTAACGAAGAATACCTAAGCGACCAAGAAAGTATAAAACAAGCATAAATTAAAGATTATGGCATAAAGATTGTATACAAAATTCATCTATTTGTTCTCATTGATGTGGGCAAGGGAACACACGATAATGCCCAATACCTTCGATGACACGGTCCTTTCATGGGTCACCTTACCACCTCCTCCCTACAAAGATCTTAGTGCCATTTCTTCAATTTCCTAAGGAAATATCACTTTGTTTGAGGAAACATGAGAGTTGGAAAATACAAAAATACATAATTTGTCAATTACAAAAATACCCCCCACACTTAATTGCACACAAGCATGTGATCATTGGCTTTTCTAGTTCTCTGCACACATATGGAATTTAGATGCAAACCCTAACACAGTACATAGCCTTAATGTAAATGATAAAGGTCTGCATACAAATAAATCTGAACAATCCATGAATAAACCATAATGTCTTGTTTCTTACAGCATTTGGACTAGAGTTAATGGATTTCATGCTATATTTAAAGATTACATAATTTGAACCTTTTTTATTTGCAGAATGACAAGATGGAGCTTCTAACACCAGGATCTCTTCAGCATCTTGGAGACAATATGCTTGCTTTTTTGCTTCAGATTGGTGCATCCTTTCATATTCCAAAAGGAAAGGCAACTGGAGAAGAGGGAAATGCTGGGCAAAGATCTGCTATATATTTTGACATTTTGGTATTTTTTGGAACTGAAATCTTGGCATCCATGGTTTTTGCTATTTATTTGTTGTCTTTTCTTCACCTTTCATTTTCCTTTTCCATTGTCAAAACAAAAGTAGTTGCAGTAAACTATACAGCTACCTGTATAGTTCTGTTTGAACTGTTGTTCTGACATGTGCAACAATCTCAGGGTACATATATGGTTGTATACCATCAACACTTTGCAAATTTTCTCCATAATTCAGTGGTCCTGCAATCCCTTCTTATTTGGACTACATCTTTGCTAATTGGTGGTTATCCAGCTGCACTTTCATTGGCCCTTGCATGTATCAGTGTCATTCTTATGTGGACATTCGCAATAGGTTTTTCAGTTCTTGTTGCCTTCATTCTGCCCTTGATATCTACATCCCCTGTGCCCTATGTCGCAAGCCCATGGTTGGTGCTTGGCTTGTTTGGTTCACCATCTCTTCTTGGGGCTTTAACTGGCCAACATTTGGGTTTTCTTGCTCTTCAAATGTATTTGTCCAAAGTATATTCCAAGAGAAAGCATCTCTCATCCATTGTTCGCGCTGATATAGTCAAGTTGGAGACTGAAAGATGGCTCTATAAAGCTGGATCTTTTCAATGGCTCATTATTCTTATTTTGGGAAACTATTTTAAAATTGGATCATCTTATTTGGCACTTGTCTGGCTGGTTCCACCAACATTTGCGTGTAAGTGGACCCATTTTATGTTAGTTACCACTATGTGATTCAGTTCATTCAGTATATATTTCACACGATTGTCTAATCATGTATACTTCTTCATCTAGATGGCTTGCTTGAAGCAACTTTAAGCCCATCCCGATTGCCAAGGGCCCTCAAACTTGCAACCTTGCTGATGGGCTTGGCCGTACCAATACTGGTATCTGCTGGCACTTTTATCCAGTTGACTGGTGCGTTGGTTGGGATTTTGGTTCGATTTGATAGGTGAGTTTGGTAATATCCTTTTAATGTATAAACGTTTTTTTGCTCCGAATGTACAAACTGATGTGATATCCACCAAAGTACTGGTTATTGATGTTCTCTAAACAATAATAAATAAATATTTAAATGAAACTTATGCAAAGAATATTAAAAAGAGTGTGAGTTGGACTAAGTTCAAAGTTCTTTTTTTTTTGTGTGACATTTATATAACCAAATATTAATGTGGGAAAAATATTTAAAGTATTAATTTGGTTGAAGTCCCTGAAACATTATAAAACAATCATGCATTCATCATGTATTTTTCTCCTACAGGAAAGGGAGTTTATATCTTGACCACTTTCTCCAAGTGATAATGGGTGGTGTTGGTAATCACTCCTTTTTCATTTCTATTTTGTCAAGGATTTTACACCCAATACTATGTTCCCATTTGATCCTCTCTGCATATTTGAACTGTCGATTTAGTCTTGGTTTATGTTACACTATCAGATAGTGACCATTTTGCCTTTCCTTGTATTTGTTTGTAGGAACCCTGGTGGCACTTCTGAATGGCTCGGGAATGTTATAATTGCCTCATTTATTGCTATTCTCGTATGCCTGACATTAGTGTACTTCCTTTCATATGTTCATCTTTCAGGTTTGTTGCAATTAACATATATTTTCTTCTGTTCATCTTTTTTTATAGTTTGGGGTATTTTAGATAGTGTTGTGATTGCTCCTGTGATGGAGTGGTCTATATTTGGAGCAGATAAGGATGTATTTGAACTTGATACTGTATTATCCATGTTTGGTTTTGATTTCATCCGGTTGAGTTTAAGGTTCCAAAAGGAGGCTTAAAAGTATATGATGAATTAAATGTGAAATAGTTATTAGCAAAGGCAGTGATGGCATTTTTTTCTTTGTACATAATTGAGTGATAGCATTGTTTTCGTAGTACATTAAGTACTATATTACAATTCAAATACAATTTTTCTAAAATTTCAATTTTCTGGGTCAACCAAATGGTCCACATTATACTGGATTTTCAGTTAAGATACTTAAACACAACTATGTTATTTCATTTTTCCTGACAGCTAGTGTTACAGTGTTTTATATCTTACAGAAAAATATGTCAATCCGCAAAATAAGGAAGCGTTGAACTTAATCCCCAAGTAATACAAATAAAACTAAATATTGAATTTGGATACTATACTATCCCCATTTTAAATTAAATTATCACTTGTCAAAAAATATACTATCCTAATGAATGAAGACATTGCACTCTTAAATTGGGCCAGTAGTGGCAAAGTAAGCATTTTGTCCTTCTAATAAAGGAAGGATAAAATGCTTTTAAAATTTTCATGGTGTGTTTGCAAAGAAGTCACAGTTCTCAAAAATACTTCTCTTTTATTGTTATGGTTGGATGAAAGTATTTATGAGGGATTTCAATTGTTGACTTCATGCTGTCCTCTAGCAGATAATTTATTTTTCAATTTTATTTTTTCCTATAATTGTATCTCATACTGTGCATGTTTTCTCATTCATGTAAGTGCATTGTTAAACTTTTTGTCTAGGTGCGAAAACATCTATCATCCTTTCAGCTTGCCTTCTGTTTGGTCTGTCCATCAGTGTTGTAATAGTGGGTATAGTTCCACCCTTTACCAAAGACACCTCCAGAGCTGTTAATGTAAGTTTCCCTTGCAAAACATTTTTATTGCATTTCCCCCTCTTATTTGTGTTTATTTGTTCTCTGTGTCTATTTTTACACTTCATATTTTAAGCTCGTAGCTGTTGAAAACAGAGTCCTGATGCAAATGCAAGGAAAAATTGCAGGATGCCGTAGTTGTTTAAATATGCAGTTAGGACTTTAGATATCAAGTACTGTGTGTTGAATTTCTCGTGTGCTTAATTTCAAGATAGATGCCGACTTCCAATAAGACTTTTGCACATACAAAAAATATTGCTCGAGTTTTACCCTAAAATAATTTTGGAAGTTACTGGTACTGTAGCTATCTCATAGAGATATAAAGTGGGTTGTCTTATCTCATCTCATATCTTATTTAGTGTCTCTAATGGACTCATGGTACGATATTATCTCATTTCATCTAATTTAAATTGTAACTTAAATGGACTTAACTTTAAACATATATTGTATCATTTTTTTTATTAAACTTACATAGTAAATTATTATTTATCACATTTTGTATTATTACTTGTTTTATTTAAGTCCATTAGAGACAAATGAGATATCTCAATAAGTATCGTTTTATTATCATCATCTTTTTCTAATAGATGTTCCAATATCTTCTTGTCATTTCTCTCCACATTTCTTCTTTTCTTTTTTTTTCAAGTTCGACGTGTTTTCCAACAAGTCTTACAAGGGATTCTAGGAGCTCTGAATAATTGTTTAAATAATGACTTATATTTACGTACCATAAATACTAATATTGGTATGTTTGAAACGATATTTAATTAAAAATTAAATGAGATAAGATAAGATGTTAATGAGATATTTCATTAACATCTTATTCTAATTTACACCTCTACTATCTCATAAGGAATCCTTATATACTACACAAGTATTTAAAAACATGGATCACACTGATGAGTCATACGGGCTTTAAAAATATTTTTATGAGTTTATTTAACGTTTAAAAAATAATAATAAAAAGAATGATAAGTCAACAGATACAGAGCATCCACGTTAAGTCGGGTAGCATTCACTTGGCTTTCAAGCCGTGCTGAGAGTTTTCTCATCATAACCAAAGGGGTTCTGTACCATTTTTATATGGATATCTGGAATTAAATTTCTGATGGTTTTCAGGTTGTACATGTCGTGGATTCAACAGGAAAGCATGATCCTATCTCTTATGTATCTCTATTTTCAAATACTCCTGGAAAGTTGACAAAAGAGGCTGAGCAGATTAATGAAGGTCTTGTATGTGGTAGAGATAAAGTTGTTGATTTTATTACGTTTTCTGTCAAATATGGTTGCTGGACTTACAATGGCACCGAAGATGGATGGAGCAAATCAGAAATTCCTCTGCTGCATGTTGCTAATGATGTTAAGGAGAATGAAGAAAGAAACACAAAAGTATTAATCGATACGAAAGGTTCAACACGTTGGTCTCTTGCAATCAACACTGAGGAAATAAAAGACTTCACTTTAATAGGTATCTGATACTAAACTTTAATGATTCCGTTTAAGTGAAGAACTTGCAGTTATGTAATCTAAACTACATGATCATCACTTTTGCTTCTTGAGAAGCCTTTTCAGATATTCTAGATTAACATTGCTGCTTAATCATCTATTTTAGTTTTTGCATCCGGTTAAGCTGACTGTGAAGCCTCATTTTCCGCAATTTAAGATGTAGGAAACTCAGAGGAATTAGTTACAGCTGGTGACAAGCACGGCAGTGATGGTTGGCACGTGATTCAGTTTTCAGGAGGCAAGAATGCACCAACAAGGTTTGATCTGACGTTATTTTGGATGAAAAATTCACTCCGGTCTACTCATAATGTGGATGATAATGGAGATGGCAACCTTTCCCTTCTAAAGCTCAGAACTGATGTAGACAGAACTACACCAAAAGCTGAACAACTTCTTAAGAAGCTTCCTCTATGGTGTTCCCAGTTTGGAAAGTCGACATCTCCTTACTCCTTGGCATTTTTAAGTAGCCTTCCTGTTAACTTTTAGGCACTTTAAACATCAAAGGAAAAACATTTGTAAAATAAATTATAAATTATTTTTTAATTTTTATGATTCCTTAATTATTAATATTACTCTTGTTTTTAATTCCAAGATCAGTTCTCAGTCTGAAAGCTATACGGTGGTATTAATGGTCGTATCTCCATAAGGCAATGGATCAGATTCGATGATCTTCTGATCCGATCTATTGTTCAAAAGATTTAATCTGTTTTGATTTATGGATCAGATAAATCGGATTATGTATTGATCTATGGATGAATGAATATTTATACTCAAAGGTTGAATTGTTTCATTTGTTTTTTCTTGTAAAATTATAACATTATTTAATGTAGTGTAATTGATATTTAAAAAAAACATTATATATTGTGGGGATATTTTTTTACTCCTTTTAGAAATTTTTACTTATTATAATCAAATTATGAAAAAATAAAAATATCATTTATAATAAATATAATAAAAATAAATAATTATGAATACGATGAGATTTTAACTTTTGTTTAACAAATTTTAAACAATATAAATAGATTTTATGAAAATTTTAAGAAAAAAAGTTAGATTTATCAAAATGAAAGAAATTTTAAAAATGATTATTCGTAATTTAATTTTCAAATAAATAGTTGTAAAAATTAAGAAAGTATGATAAAAATATGTTATTATTTTAGTTTTAAAATTATAGTTTTAAAAAGATTTAGATTTAGATCGATACACGAATCGATCCTTCTTATTCATTATGATCTGATTCAATATGTTGATATTATAAGTAGATTATAATCCGATTCGATTAGAAGATGATCTATTTTGATTTGATTCATAATAGATCACAACAAATATCCATAACATTTTGATCGGTGAATCTTTTTATATCCTTATCTAATCTAATGCTATAATTTTGAGAGTAATATAACTTATGTTGTCATTGGATTTGCAAAAGAAAAGAAAAAGATGGAGGAGCAAAAGTCATTTTAGAGGACGTGTTTAATTACCAAATTCACTCTCTTTGAACCTACATTAAGTTTCATGCTTGCCTATATTTTACATCTCACCAAAAACCCTAATTTATCGTAACAATTTAGGATGGATATTTTTTGGGAATATTAGTTTCATTAGCTTATTTGCTTCGCTAAATATAAAATTTGAAAAACTCTAACCTGCTTTTTCTTGGCTAAAAAGGGAGGAAAAAATGATGTTCCAATTCATGTCTTATGTTGTTTGGTTTTGAAAGCTTCCCAGTTAGTGGTTTGAAACCATATGCAGCCATTGATCATTAGATTTTGTTCCTGGTCATAACGTCATATCCCCAATTTTTCGCAATACAGAAACCAATTGATAGATTAGGGTATTAAATTGAAACCCTTTGAGAACATGAGTGAAAAGGGATATCTGGTACTAAACTTAAATACCCCTATGATATCTAACCCGTAAATAGCCCTACAAGTTCTCTTAGCCTTTTCAAATTGAACATTTTAATTTACTAGTTTTATAGATACTGCTTATCCAATGACCAAACTTGAATAGTAAACGTCAATGTCTTAAACAATTCACATATCAGTTGACCCCAAAAAAAGAAATTGACAACTTATCAAAGTGATGTCAAAAGAGCTGCATCTGCATACCAAACTTCTATTACAATGACAATAATACTGATCTCTCGAAGTCGCAAGTCAAAACAGGAGTCTATACAATTCTACTCTAGTCTTGGACCTTACATTATTCAAATTTTCTGCTGTGGTTCCTTGTGTCATTGGCACAGGACAGTCACCAAGACCTGTATACAAATATAGCTTATAACATGCAGCTAAAGTCGGAGAAGCACTCCACAAAAACGAGATTCATTTAGAAACCTAGGCTGCTGAGGAAGCCAAAGAATGGCAGTGGATTTAGTACCAAAACTTATGATGTATGGACAAACTTATCCAGAGCAGATGTATCCAAAGCAGAGAACTCATTGACAGCAGCAAGCACAGAAAGTCCAAGTTTCACAGCGTCATCATTGTTTGGTGCCTATAACATTAAAAAATGTTAATAAATTCCAATATTCCATGCAGAAATTGTTAAAAGAAAAATTGTCTACCTCAATGTTAAGGGGGAGTACAGGGTCATGGAGTGAGAGTCTAAGAAGAAACCACCCACCAAAGCCAGAAACTCGGACCTGTCAACAAGAGCAACTTGGAAAATTAAAAGACAAGAAGAGGACATTGACAATTACAGCAAGAACCAGAGTTCAAATGACAGTATAGAAAGAGAAAATAGTTTCTATAATTGTATGGAGATACACATTTTCCTTCATTTATGGATTTCTCGATTTTTCTAGCAAAAAATAGGGAAAAATAGAAGAAAAATCCAACAGGCTGACCAATCCATGCCTTTGCAGATACAATATATGCTGAAGAGAAGT
The DNA here is from genome assembly GCA_033030585.1 of Hippophae rhamnoides. Taxonomy (NCBI): domain Eukaryota; kingdom Viridiplantae; phylum Streptophyta; class Magnoliopsida; order Rosales; family Elaeagnaceae; genus Hippophae; species Hippophae rhamnoides. Next base: position 75,502,222 of record CM065427.1, read on the forward strand.
AAAAATAACCCCTCCAAAGAGGAAGAGAAAATTTACTCTCATCTGACATTCTCTAGATGCATCATGAACTATGGAGAATACATTTCCCGTTCTCACTCCCCTAAGACCGTTGTGGCTATCAGGCTATGGAATATCTTTAAAGTGAAGGCAATTTTAGCAAATGCCAAAACTGCAGAAAAGCTCCTGTTAGTGAAATACCATATTTGTCCACACCATTAGTGAGACCACTGTTACCAACAGTACATTTTCTCTTTATAGTTTCTACTATAAAAGCATGAGTTTGTCATTGGACAGTGAAATAACATTTTCTCCCCCAAACATTCATATTAGGCACATTTAACCTCAAAACATATTACCTGTCATTTTATCGATGGATATTTTAATTTCAATTTAAAATTTTAGTTAACAATTAAAATTTGATTAGTTAACCTCTTATCTTCATACCCTCTTTTATTGATGAAAGATAATTAGAGAATCAACAATTTTAATGCCACTAGCAAAACAAAGACCTCAAAATTGTATGTTCTGGAAATATATGCTTTATGCATTTTTTAACAATTTACAAGCGACATATTTGCTATTTTTTTAGCTTAATCATAGAATCTAGAAGTATTTTATCTTATATAATTCCAAAAATTGCATAAATTCAAATTCTATTATTACCCAAATAATATTTGGTTATGTGATATCCTGCATTGAAGTGAAATCCAATCATATTACAATTTAATTAAAAATATGAAATGTAACTATTTAAATTAGTAGAATTATAATTTATAATTTTCATATATATTTGCATGTGTGTGTATATACACGTGCAAGAAAGTGCTAACAGCTGATAGATTGTAAACATGTAGGTTTAATAGATATAGCATTGAGCCATGTTAAACTCACCCCTTCATAACTCACAGGGGCTTTTTGGAGTTTTTGGTCTGAATCAATAGCATTCTCCAAATGTTTCAATACTGCTTCTCCATAGTCTCGGAAAGATCTGGTAGAATTTTTTTTTATTAATGACTACACAAAACCGATTCCTTAACAAAGGAAACAATGCATGACCACATACCCTCCTTTAAGATCAGGATGATTTTGATCTATCTTTAATCTCAGTTCCACAGCTACAGCTGGTTCCTCCAGGCCCTCTACTAGATCATACAAAATTTGGCTGCCACGACTTGTTCCCAAAGCTCTGGCTGAAGCAAGTTTATTTAAAATTTTGACCTACATAGGCATGTGACATGACCATGTAAATGACTACACAATAAAAAGAGAAAATCAGAACAATAAGGAGAAAACGGAAGTACACGTCTGAGTTATACTTAATTAATGTGCAGCCAAACCACTAAACAAGAGCAAATGCTGACTACAGTAAGCCTTACCATGAGATATGCACCATCATCAAGCCAGTGATTCTCCTTGAGGGCTCCGTGGCCACTAGTTTCAATGGCCAGATGTGATTCCTCACCAATGGAGTTCTGACAGCATGTGATAATTTTCATTTTAAAAGCTACTTAAAATGACTCATCTTCTAGAGAGTGAAAATAAATCATAATTCGATTGTATTATCTACTTAAACCATATATATCTTTCCTGGATAATCATGTAAACATACATCTTAAGCAGCAGAAACAAGGCAACAGGAGAATTATATCCTACCAAACGAATAGCTTCATCAATGACATTCTTGTAGCCTCTTTTGAACCTATGGTGCTTCCCTCCTGTGACAATAGCAAGTTATAATACATTACATGAATTAACATGTATGTATGTATGTCCAAGTGTCTGCGTGTCATTTTTTTTTCTGCACATTACCAAGTTTCTTCTCAATATATGTGGTCAGGCCATCTGAAGTCACACTATCTGTGACAATGGTTGTTCCTGGATGCTGGGGAAAACCAATAAGAGCAAATTAGTTTTAAAGAAAGAAAATACAAATAACAGAAGATTTAGAATCAATTTCCCTTAAAAAACAGAAAAAGGAAAAATCTTACTTCCTCGAGAACAATGGCAGACATTAACGCTATCAGACGATTCCTATTAAATTCACGACCAGTAGAATCTACTGCTGCAGATCTAAAGGGATGAAATGATTTTAAAATATTTCTCAAAAATTAAAATACATTAGTGTCATGAAAAGTAAATTATGCATACATGAGAAGAAGGGTTACCTGTCAACATCTGTATCAAAAATGATCCCTAAATCAGCTTTGTTCTCAAGAACTGCCTTAGTGATAGCTCTCATTGCTGTCTTGTCCTCTGGGTTTGGGATATGATTTGGAAACAAACCTGAAGGGGGAAAAAAAGGATGGAAAATGAAATACCAATCTAAGAAGGGTCTTGGTCCACTGAAGTCACTAAACTTATGCTTTTGGACACTTTAATCCTTAAGCTAAGCTCCCTTACTTTTAGTCCTTAAACTTTAAGATTTTAGTAAAATTTAGAGACTAAAGTGTCCTTTTAGTATAGTGACATCCTAAAACTTTTGAAATATAGGGACTAAAGTGTCCCAAGGACATAAGTTTAGGGACCACAAGAATATTTTTTTTTCCATCTAAGAAATAATTTAAACTTCTGATTTAAATATTACCATCTGGCTCCAAAAACTGACTACCAGAAGTAACTGCACCAAGAGGTTCTAGCACCTTGGCCTGACAAATATAAATCCCCATCAAAGGTTACATGATTTAATGTATGAACATAGCATACTACAAACAGAGAAGAACCAAAACATTAAACCAAGTTTGAAAAATAATCCTCACAGTAAACTTCCAGTAACATTTACTCTAGTTTCAAAATCAAGGTTTTTTCTTTTTTCTTTTTCCCTGGGGTTACACAGATATAATGAATTGTGGATTGACAATCATGTCAAGGTTTCCCTATTTGGCCATCCATAGAACCTCGTAGCTATTAGAGAAGCCAAAATTCTATTAGGATAGTACAGAAACTTACAGCAAAAAACCCTCCTGCTCCGTTCCCTGCATCGACAACAATGTGGAAACCCTCCAATGGCTTCTCTGATATTCAGAATACCAACACACTTTAAAGGATAGGATTAAACACCCAAGAAGCAAACAAACATAAAACGGAAAAAACAGAGTCTAGTCTAATGAAGTTAGGAGAAAGCAGGCTGATAACATTGCAACAATTAAAATGTATGATATCAGATACCACAAGAAGCCTTGAGTATTAGAGAAAGAGACCATAGAATCATATTTTTGATAATATGAAATATATCAAGGATATCTAGTCTAATGAAGTTAGGATAAAGCAGGCTGATAACAATGCAACAATTAAAATGCAGGATATCAAACAGAAGATACAATAACAGGTCTAAAGTATTAGAGAAAGAGACCATAGAATCATATATTTGACTTTTATGAAATATATCACAGATACCTATATTTCCTGCAGCTTTCCGAACAGCTTTTACAAGATTCAATGTATACACAGTCATGTAGTCGACTTCCTTTATCGATGTTGATGCTAATCCTTTTGAAGCCATCAATCCTTCTGCTGTAAACTTAGTGTACACATTGGAAGCACGCTCTAAGATGTCTTTAATATCGGGTTTTCCTAGACCTCCAGCACTGGTGAAAAATTTGAACCCATTCCGATTGTAAGGAAGGTGACTTGCTGTCAGCGTTACAAAGACAACAGAAAATAAACTCATGAAACCAGCCTGACAAAGTGTATAAGACTAATAACATTATAACAATTGAAACAGTGAAATGAAATGAAAACCTGAAGCATAGAAAAGCTATAGCCAAACGCTAAGGTTTGGACACCATAATCTAAAAGAACATAAGGCAATTTACCTGTTATCATAATGGAACCATCAACAGGACACAAAAAGGCATCGTCTTCTGTAAGTGTGCTATTAAACATTGCTGGTGTAGATGCTAATCTACACAAAACAAACAATGAAAATCAGTCATAAGCTGCCGATAATAAAAAGAAGTATGTATGTTATGTTATGTTAGAGATGCAAAAAGAAATGCAGGAAATTAAGTTCACATTTTTTTCTGCTTTATTTGAATCACAACTATAAAGTCTTATCTGAAATGACTATTGACAGGAGACGCAATGTGAAAGCACATCAAACAATGGCATGAAAATGGTGGCATCAACAATCCATTACTATTCATATTCAACATTTACTAGAGATACAATTAACCACAAGAATATATTGATTCCAGAATATCCATACAACAATGAAATTGTAAAATAATACAGAAATAAATTATTCAAAATTTTGAAAAGAAAAGAAATGAGGATAAGACATTATCAGTTGCATGAATTCAACCTTGCTCAATTCAGGTAATAAAGCAAATGCTAATTCTTTTCCACCTTTAACAATAGGAGAATGTCAAATCTGGAGCACCTTAATGTTTAACTAGGTCTCAACATACAACCATCCTGAAAATTTTCTTTTCTTTTAAACCGAAAAGTCACAGCAAAAACGTCCAAGAATTGAAATCACCTACCCGTACTGAATCACATCCAGGCCTGAGCTAGCAATTCCCCGAGATATTGAATCCTGAGAGTTAGATCATCAATTTACTAGTAATAACAAATAGTGTAATCCAAAAATATATACTACCATTTGCTTCATGGTTAGATGGTAATGTACTCTTGCACTGTGTTTCATCTTTTAAATTAATGAATTACTTTTTTCCCAAAACAAATTGCCATTGTGGTGTCTATTCCAGAAGAGGATATTAAAGAAAAAATAAAAGCAGAGAAACAAACTATTTCTCATTGAATTGCTTGCATTATAGTTATGAAGGGAGGATTTAAAACAACTGATGCCTTCAGCAGTTTTGAGAATAACTCTGGAAGAGGCCCCGAGTTTCCAATATGTTTGCATTTAAGATGAAACCCAAGATTCATAAACATTGATTTGTTAGTTTATCAAGCAGTCAGGTAAATACTGGAAAATATTTGGGAAAATTTATCACACCTTATTTATAATGCATGGACATTTACAACATGCATACATACATGTATACCTACATCGTTAGAAAAACAATGGTAAAAACCAAGACCTGTAACATCTGTGCTGATATTCTGGAATCGTGGCCAACAGACACTCTCAAGCGTTGAGAGGGGTCAGCTTTCTTCTTCTCCACTAACCATGCAACGAAGGCAGCTCCTATAGCTTCTGCAACAGGTTCAGTTAAATTTACTGGCTCTCCCTCAACACCAGAAACAGCAACACCTCGAATATCACTGTACAAACAACATGTTAAAAGGCATTTTTTTTCCTGCTTAATATCAGTCAAAAGCACATTAACTAAATAGAGACAAAAAAGCAACTTAAATCTTAAAAAAATACAATTTTTAAAATTTTTGTACCTCCCATTCTGAAGTTTCAGGAATTCAACTTTGTCAAGATATGGCAACAAAGTCGAAGATGGAACAACTGCACAGAAGTGTGAACAATAAATAATTACGCACACGTACTTTTTTTAATCTATATGAACAAAACAATAAATGATTCATGTGGGCTCTAGGCATCTAAAAATGTTACTGTAAATATATTATATAGACACCACAAAAAAAAAGACTGTAAAGATTGGCTAACGATGAATGTGAAAAGAAGCTACAAGCATTTTAAGGATTTCCAAAGTATTCATTCTGCAATTGATGTTAACCTGGATAACAAGAGTCTAGAACAGACCATTGCATTGAATAATTCCTCGGGTAGCCAAACCCCACGTGTGATTTGATGAGTTGTGCAAGTGCATGGAAGACAAGGCACTCCATGCTAACTTCCCTCCTTTAAAGGGAAGCAAGTTGCGCACATAAGGGGAAAAACAATCCCTATGGAGTTGGATCTGTGTCTTCCTATTTGGTTGATAGCATTGTGACACAAAAACATTTTGGACAATCTTCCCTGACATTGCTGCATAAATTTTTCCCGTTTTATCAGATCCATTCTTAAAAAATCTTAATCAATAATTTATCATTTTTTCCATAGAAAAACAATAATAATTTATCATGTTAGTTTACGACTTGACAACATCTCTAATGTCTAAAGGACACCAAAACGTTTTGCTTTTGTGCTGTATTAAGGCTATAAGACAAAGGTGAAACCATAGCTCGCATATATCATTGCATCTAATGGTGGAAAATTATTTTAGTTGTAAAACAATTATTAGCATTTACCAAACATTAACTTATCAATGTCAACGCCTTCCAGTAGCTAAGAAGAATACCAAAACATTGACTTATCAATATCAGTGGCTTCCAATGCCTAAGAAGACTCCCTTATGTATTCAAATTTTGATCCAACATATGTATTTAAATAGAAAATGGGCAGGTCATGCCGTACGAGAAGCTATTGCACGTCGCAATAAGCATCACTATAGGTCCAGAACCAAGAGAATCGCATTATTAACTAAAAATAAAAAATAAATACATCTAAAGAATCACTGAAACGTAGAAATAACTTCATTTCAAGGAAATGTTAGGACTGAATATGAGATGACCATTTAATTATTTGATGTGAACCGTTTTCTATTAACCGAATATCATAAATCTCACCATAAGCTCAAACAAGTAGTGTATTGACTAAATCCTTTTAAAAAATATAGCGACTGACTATTTTAGGAGTTTGAAATAGGGCTCAATCGATACAATATCAGCTATTAATCTGGCAAAAGTCTGGATTAACTTTACGGTTGGATGCAAAACAATAACGCGAAACCGAATGTTAGTCTGCACAGATAAATCCAATATAAGACGAGAAACCGAATTCAAGAATTCACCTGCCATTTGATGACGATATAAGTTCGATCTTATTGATAGCCAGAGAGAGGGTGGAGAAACCGATAGAACACAGCAGTAACTAACAAAATAACATAGTCGAAGGGTAGGTGAAAGGCTTGAAATCACAACCGCTTTTTTCCAGCTGCTTATTTAGTGAATTTTATTTTTTCAAATAAGAACGTAATATTCTTATTTTATTTTGTTTTCCTTTATTTGTTAATTTGTTTTTATTTTATTTATTTTGTTATTATTATTTTATTTTATATTTTTGCATTTTGGGGAATTTATAAAAAATTCATTGATAGGATAAAATTAGCATTAAATAAATTGTAAAATTAACAAAAATAATTGTAATAATATTGTTACTTTATTATATATGTTCAGTTTGTTTTTTTTGTTTTTGTTTTTGTTTTGATTAATGGTGTCGGTTGAGTTGAATTAATACAACTTGTTAATTTTATCTTAAGTGAATTATAATACAAACTATCTCATCCAAATCTTTTGTATTTTAATTTCAGTTCAATCTATTTTTAAATGTAAAAGTTTTTAAAATACAGAAATAATTAATTTAAAAAGAATTGAATAAGTTATTTTTAATTTTTATTAATTTATAATTTAATAACATAATTAAAATGATCATGTATGCAATGTATGTAAGAATAAAATACGAAAATAAAAGAATAACACACGATATTTTTAGATAAAAATAACCTAGGTTATAACTATGATCTAAGAGAAAAATCATCGGTACACAAGTCATCTAACTTTTCACTATGAAAAATAAATGTTCAAATACAAACTTAGTCTTATACTATGCTATCTTAGGATATTTCCCTAATATACTTTACTTACGAGTTTTTACTCTATTTTTACAGTTTTTAATATTACCGTGAGCGGTATCTAAACTAATGTTCCAATAAACTTCATACCAATTAAATAGGTTCACGAATTAACTGCAAAAGAGTTAGCATAAATACACAAGTATCCATGTGTATTTTATAAAAAAAATTAATAATGAATAACCATAAATAGATTATTTAATAATTATATCAGATAAATTAAAATCAATTATCAATCATAGAATAATCAATTTAAGCACAAGTTTATTAATGATAACTCATTTAAACATTAATAATTACACCAAATAATTATAATATAACACGCATAATTATTTGATCAAACAATTCAAGAACAAAAATAAAGAAGAAGTTATAAAAACATATGATTAAAATATCATAAACTAATTAGGCTTATTAATCAATGAAACACAACCACCAATATTTGATAGATTAACTATATCACATAAATTAAAATCAATTATCAACCCTAGAATAATCAATTTAAGCACAAGTTTATAATTATAGTTCTTTAAAAATTAATAATCATATCAAATAATTATGATATAATACACACAATTATTTTATCAAACAATTCAAGAATAAAAATAAAGAAGAAGCTATAAAAACATATGATCAAAATATCATAAACTAATTGGATTTATTAATCAATCAACACATATTCACCAATATTTGATAGATTAACCAAATAAAAAAGCCTAAAGAATTATGATCTTATATTTGTAAAACAAGAAAGAGTTAAGTAGAAAAGAATAATGGTTTAGTGTAGTTGATTGAAATAATAAGCAATAAGTTTTATTTATAGGAAAAATTAAAACCATTAATCTTATGTAATTGATATATATATTTTATATTACAAATAAGATTAATAATACTTATTAATAAAGAAGACTAATATTTAAAAAAAATCATTTTAAAGTATACTCATTAATCAAGAATACTCTTATTTAAAAAAAAGTTGTTTTTAAAGTATAAAATAGGCTATACCTTTTATAATATTTTATCATAAATCTTATTCTATATTTTAACATATATATTATCCTACATTTTAGTCTAAAATTTAAGATATATATACATATTCAAAATAATGAAACGCGTTAAAGAATAGGCTAAATGGTAATTTCATAAATTGATTCAAGTTTAAATAAATATTTTAGTAACAAAAATAATTCCAAATTTATGAACATGTGATATTAAATGCATGAGTATAATCTTATGTGTCATAGTTATAACAGATATACTTGAAGTATGGGTATTTATAATTCTGACGTTTGTTAGACTTTGCTTGATAGACTTTATATCGAGCTTAAAAATAAGTTTACATGCAAATATTTTGTTTACGAAAATAACCAACACTTATAATCTTTATAAAATGAATTATAATGAATTGCATATGAATTGGCTCATTTATTTCTAAGAAATAAAACAAAATGTAAATATTTATAATTTTATTTAAAAACAAATATTAATATAAATATTATATTTTGATTATATTTTCGTAAAACAATAAATTTAAAAATAATATATTTTAATTATGATATTTCATAATAAAATTATTGTAATTATAAATATAATATTTAACAAATATATTTTGGTAAATGAGATCATGAGTTGTTCAAGAATAAGCTAGCTTATTTGAGCATGATAAGTTACATGAGTTGTTTTTTTTAGATTATCAATTCAATGAATCGACTTTAAATATGTTAAGATGCTTATTTGACACTACAGATTTTTATTTTAAGACTTTTTTTACAGACATATAACAACTTTAACATTAAGATTTAAATACATAATTTATCTTTGAATTTTTTGTTTAAATGTTACCTGTAAAATACATTAATTCGCTATACTTCTTATTTTATATGTTTCTATTAATTTTGTAATATTAAATCAATAAGAATTGATTAGTGGTACCCTTTATTTAAAAATAACAAAAGCTTCTTGTTTGTGCTATTTTGGTATGAATAATTGTTCAACGAGATAAATTTAAGTCTTGAATAACAATAGAGTTTCTTTATTAAAAAATAGATGATGTTGTATATTTTATAAAAAAAAATGTAATTTGTGATGTAAATCCATATGGATGCTTGAAAATTAATGTGGGTGATCAGACATCAAAGGTTGGACAATAAGCATTATAAAAAATGGGGTGAATGGTTTTTGATATAGTTCGATCGATTGAGACAAAACTCGACGATCTAATAGAGTTGATCGATCAAACTACGATCTAGCTTCAATATAAAAGTTTCTGCTTGTTTTTCTTGTGCCCAGTTTTATTAGCTTGATCGATCAAGCTTGAAAAATTTTATGCACAAAATGATGAAAATGTTACAAAAGTGGGGAAGAAAGTTTGGAACACATTAGACATTCTTGTAATTGCTCATTTAGGCATGTATAAGCACATTTAGTGTGCCTTAGAAGCTACAAAGAAAGCATTTGTGTAAAAGAGAAGAGAGAGTTAGAAAAGAGAAGATATGGTTTCTCTATTATTGTGTGAGGAAGATTTGTGAGGTCTCTTTAAGTGCTATTTATTAAGAGTGAGTGTTTTCTCTTCAAGATTTCTTCATTTTATTTGTTATCTCCATATTTGAAGCCAGTTGAACTCATCTATATTGGAGGGGTGAAGAAGTAGAGTAGAATCATCACATTAGTTGGGTTGAATCACTATAAATTATGATATATTATTTATTAATATTTTCCTTGCTATTAATTTCCATTATTATTGATATTCTATTTCTAAGGCTTGTAGCATGTTTGTTGGAGTAGTCTTCGTTTGGGTTTTTATGCTTTAGATATTTTTATTGTGTTTGGATTAATAAACATTTACAATATCTAAGAGATTCATTTTTATAATAAATGATATCGGAACCTTGTTAAGCTTTATATTCTATGGTTGTTATGTGGGAATTTTTGGTATTCTATACTGTGGTGTAAGGTTGTGTTTAAAAATAACTTTGAATGTTGAAAATTAGTAGAATAGAAATAAATAAGTGGGATGGCACGAGAGACTTTCATACTTGAAAGAATAAAATTAAGAGTCTGTTGGTTCAACAAAAGGTAACTCAAGCTCTAGATGAGACTTTAGAGTATCCGAATGATTTTACAGAATATCAAAAGAATGAATTGTCATTAACGATTTATACCTCAATTTTCTTATATTTGCATTATGTTGTCATTCATGAGGTTTAAAATGCAAAGATCGCAAAGGCATTATGGAGGAAGTCAGATGAGATATACATGCAAAAGACAATGTCTCAAAGCTCTCATTTGAAAGAACAGTTATTCATGTTTTAAATGGATATGTCAAAGGACTTGGAGCCTAACCTGGTAAAATTTTGGAGAATTTCCAATGACTTGTTAAACATTAGAGAGGGTCTAAATGATGACTCTTTCCCACCTAGTGTTATACAACTTACTAGATTCCTACAAAGAAGTAAAGACAGATCTTAAGTATGGAAGAAATTATATCTCTTTGGATCTAGTTATCTCTCATTTGAGAACTAGAGTTCAGAATGGAAAAGCTTTACATTGGTGGGAATGGTGATAGTGGTAATGCTTTGTATTCACAGAGTAAAGATGAAGAAAGAAACCAAAGGCAAAAGAAAATATCGATCAAAATCTTATAGTTCAAAAAACAAGGTGAGATGCTACCTATGTAATAAGAATGGGCATTTTAAGAGAAATTGTCCAAAGAAAGGTAAATCAACCAAGGGAGATACTAGTACTAGAGATGCATTGATAGCTCTAAATGAGAAGGGTTATAATAGTGTCGTGGCATTGGCCGCTTCTTCAAGCAATTGTAATTATACATGAGTCTTGGACTTAGGGTGTACTTTTTACATGACACCTTACATTGATTGATTTGTTGATTACAAGGAAGTGAATGGTGGTATAGTTCACATAGGAAAAAATCATCCATGTAATGTGATTGGAATTGGGTCAGTAAGGTTTTAATAGTTCAACATTTATAATGAAGGATATTAAGCATGTGTCGGCATTGAAAAACTTGATCTCATTGGGAACATTGGACAATAAGGGATATAACTACAAGGGAGAGCATGATCACTTAAATGTGTGTAGAGGTTCTTTGGTATACTTTAAAGATATACTAAGAAATGGGCTCTATTACCTGGATACTATTGTAGAGAGAAATGTTGTCTCGGTGAGCCACGAAGAGGAGAATGTCAACCTTTGGTATAGAAGGTTGGATCACATTAGTGAGAGAGGATTGTGAGAACTTTTCAAGGTGAAGATTCTTGGTGACAATAAGCTTGAAAAGCTTTCATTTTATGATCATTGCATCTTTAGCAAGATGAGGAAAGTGAAGTTCACATTGGAAAACATTGTCAATGGGTGGTGTAAGGTATATTCTTACTATTATTAATGTTTTCCCTATAAGATTATGGGTTTACTTGTTAGAAAGTAAAAATGAAACTTTTGAAAAATTTGTGAAGTAGAAGAAACTTGTGGAAACTCAAACTGAAAATAAGGTCAAATGTTTGAAAACTGACAATGGATTCGAGTTTTGCGATGAGGCTCCCACAGCTTTTTTAGGGGGAATGGTATCATAAGGAACATAGCCATTTCAAAAAAGAGTGAGGTGTATGATTTTCGACACAAACATGCCCAAATAGATTTTGGAGAGAAGTCGTTATGGTTAGATACCTTATCAATAGGTGTCTTTCAATACCGCCTAATTTTAATACACTGAAAGAGGTATGGTTTGAAAAACCTATCAAATATGACAATTTATGTGTTTTTAATTATTTTTTATAATTACATGTGAGGCAAGGAAAGTTAGAGCCTAAAACATTGAAATGTATATTTTTGAGGTATCCTAGTGGTGTAAAATGTTACAAGCTATAGTATTATGATGCTAAGAAGTGACTACTAGTAGAGATGTAACCTTTATGAAGGATGGGATGTATATAAATGGGATTTCTGAAGGAGTAAATGACTCACCATAAGAGTCCGGACTGGGACGTATTAGCTTTGAGGTAGAGCCATTAATGTATAATAATCAACTCATGGGTAAACATACATAATTAGAAGAGCCTACTCTACAAGAACCTCCAAATGATGATAATCATAGTATAGAGATGGAAGAAGAAGAATAAGACACCAGCACTGAACCCGAGTCACCTAGATTGGCAAATAGCTATTTATTGGCATGAGATTAGAGTCAACGCGTGACTAGGGCTCCTAAGAGGTTGAACCTCGTAGCTTATGCATTAAGTATAGAGTCAAATATCTCGAGACTTAAGCCAAGGTCTTATGAAGAGGCCATATGTTGATAAATGACTGAAGGTCATAGAAGAAGAAATGAGATCTCTATACAAAAAACAAGACATAGACACTAGTTCCTTGACTAAAGGGTCAAACATTTATGGCTAATAAATGAGTTTACAAGATGAAGAAAAGTGTTTCAAATATCAAGCTAACTTATTACAAAGCAAGATTTGTTACAAAGGGATAGATGTGAGCAGCTAATCGTAACTACTTGTTTTGGCCAATCTGAATTTGATTCGAATCAAACAGATTTGAAGATTTTCCATTCGAATTTGATCCGATGATATAATCAATCTGAACCAATCTAAATTCGAATATATCGGATTTTTTCGGATCGGATAGGGGCATATTAATATTAAAATTTATTTATGTAACAAATATTATTATTTATAGTCACAACTAAAAAAACAAAAGAATAAGAAACATGTTTGTACAATTATTAAATTATTAAAAACATTTATGCTTATTTTTTAAGCTAAAATAATAATGTAATATAATTACAGTATGCATAAAATTTATATTTAACATAATATAAAATAAAATATACATACAATTTAATGATAATTCGATCCAGATTGAATGCAGTGGATTATAAAATATGTCAATCCAAATTCAATCCGAGTCCGAATCTGAAAGGATTATATAATTTCTAATCCTAATAAAATCTAACTATAAAATTTATTATTCTAATCTGATCTAAATCTGATCGATTGGATCAAATTTCTCAATTTAAACGGATTGATTGGATTATTTACTCACCCTTACAAAAAGGTTTGCCTAAAGAGAATGTGTTGACTTTATTGAAATTTTCTCACGTGTTGTTAAACATAATTATATTATATTATTGTCATCTATTGTTATGCATAATCATATGAAAAATGACCAATTGGATATTAAAACTACTTTTTTACATGGGTACTTTAAGGAAGAAATTTATACGAAGCAAAAGGGGTTTGTTGAAAATAGTAAGGTTGCATTGGTTTGTCTCTTAAAAAGTCTTTGTATGACATAAAGCAATCTTCAAGATGTTGGTATAAAAGATTTGATGACTTTGTTATGAAAATCTAGTTCAAAAGGAGCAAGCATGATAATTGTGTGCATTTTAAAGATACACCTAGTTCTTCCACTATGAATTTATTGCTATATGTTGATGACACATTGATAGCTAGTTGTAATTGATCTAAAATTACTAAGTTAAACATTCTTCTTAGATCTTAATTTAAGATGAAGAATCTTGGATATGCTAAGAAAATTTCTGGGATGAAAATTAGAAGAGACAACGAAAAGGATAAGTTGCTCATTTCACAAAAGGGATGTAGTGAGAAGGTGTTGAAATGGTTTAACATGGTTAATGTTAAACCGACTACAACTCTGATAGCATCACATTTCATGTTTTTGGCCTTAGACTCTCCTTCAAAAGATGAAGATAAGAAAGAAATGGATAATGTGACCTATACAAGTGTAGTGGATAGTTTGATGTATTTAATGATTTGTACAATATCGAATATTTCATTTGGTGGAAGTTGGGTGAGCCACTATATGGTTAATCCTAGTAAAAATCATTAGAAAGTAGTAAAATGGGTGATGAGGTATCCATAAGGTATAATAGGAGTTGGTCTTTTCTATGATCGCTCTAAGGAGTTGAGTGTTAGTTTGATAGGTTATATGGATTTTGAATTTGTTAGTGGTCGGTCATAAGAGACATTCTATCATGGGATACTTGTTTGGATTTGAGGAAAAATTTGTGAGTTAGAAAGCCAATTTACAATCAATAGTGATTTTGTCTTCTACAGAAGTGAAATTTATTATTGCACCAAAAACAATAAAAAAAGCTATATGGTTGAAGGATTGGAAAATGAGCTTAGTTTTGAGCAAAAAATAGTCATGGTTCATTATGAAAATCAAGGAGTGATTTAATTAACTAAGAATCCTCAATTTCATGATCGTACGAAGGATGTAAATGTGAACCTACACTTCATATTAGAGATGGTAGAATAATGTGAGATAGAATTCGATAAAATTCACATGGATGATAACCCGACGGACATGACAACAAAATTGGTTCCCTTAGCAAAGTTTGTAAAGTGTTAAACTTTAGTCAAGTTGACCACCTTATCTAAATAAAGGTAATAATGGTGGATCTTCGCTAAAGATGATAAGCTTTAAGAATTAGCATTAAGGTAGAGAATTATAATTTGTGATAAAAATCCATAAAAGAATGCTTAAAACCAACGTGGGTGATCAAGCATCAAAGATCTAGAAGCATTGCAAGAAATGGAGAAAATAGTTTTTGATCGAACTTTGATTGAGCTTCAATGTAGGAGTTTCTTCTCGTTTTATGATGCCCAATTTTATTAACTCAATCGATTGATCCTAAAAAATTTATGTGCAAAATGACAAAAAAGGCCACAAAAATGAGAAATAAAGCTTGGAACATAATGGACATTTTTGTAATTGTCCATTTGCGCTTGTATAAGCACATTTAATATGCCCTAGAAGACATAAGAGTGCATTTGTGCAAATGAGAATAAAGAGATAGAAAATAGAAGTTATGGTTTCTCCATTGTTATACGAGGAAGCTTCCTGAGGTCTTTTTCAAGACTATTTCTTAGTATTAAGTGTTTTTTTCTATTGTATTTGTAATCTTCAAATTTAAAGTTAGTGAAATTTATCTACATTATAAAGATGAAGTAGAATAGACTCACCATATTAATTGGGTTAAACCACTAAAAATCATGATGTGTTATTTATTAATCTTTTATTTACTATTAATTTTAATTTTAATTATCATTGATATTATATTTCTAGAGCTTGTAGCGTGTTTGTTGGAGTATTTTTTATTTGGGTATTTATGCTTTGTATATTTCTATTATGTTTAGATTAATAAAAAATTATAATATTTAAGAGGTATATCTTTATGGGAAAAATAATTTTGTATCAAGTTTTATTTTTTATTATTATGGGAAAAATAATTTTGTCTCAAGTTTTATTTTTTATTATTAAGAATAATTTTTTTACTTATAATTAAAAATATAATAGTATTAACTTTATAATTAAAAATATAATAGTATTAACTTTATATGCATTAATTCACGTGTGCAAATAGTTATGATTCTTAATTACCAAAATTCTTTAACCCCCTTTTACTTATATTTCCATCTACATTCATCCTCAACCATCATCTTCGTCCACCCTCAACTTCCACCCACATCTCCTGACCCCCACTAGCCACACCATTGCTCATCTCCTAGATTCATCACCTAATTTTTCCATCCAGAGTTGCCTACGAATTCACTCTACTTGTCAGATTCTTTCGTCTCTACCAAACCATTATTTGTATATAATTTTCTTTGAGAGATTTTCTCTCGAGCTATCATTTTCTCTATAATTATCAAGTGGGCTTTTATTGTATTTTATTTCTTGGAGGAGATTATCAGAGGAGGATGAAGATAACAATCTCCATTCGACTGTGATTATAGTTTGAGGGATTGTAACACCCTCTATGTCATGTTTTTCTCCATTTAAGTTTTTTATTTTTATTTTAGGTCCTTTTTAAATTTTATCTCAGTATTGTATTGTGGTGGTTTTGTTGGTGGTATTTTTTATTTCCTTAATCAGTTTGGTGATATATGTAACCTTTCCCATGATATCAAGATTATAATATTTTTTTAAGTTATATGGATATGTGGAGGTGTCAGTTTAATAGTTATTCTAGAATATTAGATGAAAAATGTTTTTTTTTTGTTGAAAAACTAAATATGGGTTGGGAAATTAATATAAAAAAAAATTGTTGTGTTTACGTTTTTTTCGGTGAAAGAGATACGGTACGGTTTTTTAATTGTATCTTTGATGCTTATATGTCAATAAAATTATATCTATTTTGAATCCAAAACATGTAATAATTCTTTTTTTTTTAAATAACTAATCACACACCCGTCTGAAACCCAAACTTTACAATTTTACAATTTTTCTAATTAAGAACACACCATTGAGCTGTACATACTTAAATAATAATCGTTTCATAATTATTTTAACAATTTGAATTAATACAATGCTAACTAACATTTAAAATGAAACGAAATGAAACGTGACTGCTTTTTGTCAATCCGAGAGTAATGATTTGTATTGAACACAAAAGATATAAATTAATGTTGGTCGAATTTGGTCAACATTGACCGCTTTTTGTTATTGAATTAAAATGATGTTTAGTTGGAATTTGGGCCATAAATTGGGCAATTGAGTTAACAAGACCCAAAATTTTGGATTCATGCGGCGTTTTGAATGGAATTGGGTTGGGTTCGAAAATTAATTGGAAACGTAATTCTTACAAAAAGTATGTTTTATCCAAATCCAATCGAAATTTTCTATTTATTTATTTTTATGCATGTTTTAAAATATTAATACTCTTTTTATATATTATGATAATAACTTAATTTTTATTAGATATAATTATATATGTATAATTATACTTAATAATAATATTATTGTATATCAATTGTGATTTATCTTATTTTTATAATAAATCGATTTTTTCAAACACACATGAATCATGATGTTTTTTTGTCGTTATAAATAGCACTGTTTTAAATTCTAATATTTAAATTATTTGGAAAAATAATAAAAGTTATATTTTTAAAAATTATAATCACAAAAATAATATAATTTATGTTCACTACATAAATTTTAAAATTTTAAATGTCACCTAACTAGAGGATGTTTAAATTAAATTAAAATCATTTAAATATGTTTAATATTAAATATCATCCACTAAAACCTATTAAATATTATTAGAATCATATTTTTTTTATTATAAATTTTATTGATTGTAATTTCTTAAATCATTTTGGTAATTGGGTTTATTTTTTTGAATTTTGAATTTATTTAAATTAATATTTAAATTTAAATTGTAATAATTTATAAATGAATACTATAAAATTGTAAAATATGTATTTTACAAAATTTAAAAATATTTGAATGCTTATCCCTAAAATAATTTGGGTAGAATTGCACCAAACAAACCTAATGAAAGTTGGAGCCGAATTAAAGCTAACTAATATTAAATGAAAATGGAAACACATTTAACGATACAAGGGGAATTGTCATTCCACCACTAACCAAAGAAAAGACCTTTTCTCTCCAGCATCCTACTAAATATTTGCTCTTCCTTCCTTAACCTGCACATTTTGTTCAACTAACTTCTTCTTCAACTACTTGTCTTTTTTTTTCTTCCCTATCTTTCTAAAAAAAAAATTTTTAAGTAACCAAATATTCTTGAGAAAATTACTTTTTATATCCACTTTTTAATAAAAACATTAAAAAACAATTAAAACAATAGATTTAAAACTTATAATCATAAAAATAACATATTTATATTAACTTTATACATTTTTACTATTAAAAAAACCTAACACATCTTTTTATTTAGAAATGTATTTAATTGAACACCCTTTAAATTGAATTATAATAATTTAAACAAATTTAACATCATCGATTAGTTATTTTTATTGCTATAAATTTTAAAGATGTTATTTTTTTTTATTTTTCTAAAATATATTATTTCTTTCGTTACTTTTTTCCCCATATATACTCTATATATATATACTCTAGTTACAAAGTGTACTATGGATGAAAAAGAATATTCTTTTTTTTTTAAATAGTATATATATAAGTCGATGTCACAATAATTTCGATAGAAAGTATATTTAACTAATTTTATAATATTTTAATTTATTTGAAGATTATTTATATTTATAATTAATTTGTTTTGCTAAGACATTTTATTTAGTAAATTTTATATAATATAATATTATTAATAAATAAATACATTATCACGTATAACTGTTAAATAATACAAAACATCTAATTTACAGTTCAAAGTGCAAGTTCCAGCTGAGAAATAAAAATTATATATAGCAAGTACTTCAAAACGTATCACTTTTTATGAAAAAATTGTATTTAAAATTTTATAAAATATTATTATTAAAATTTATAATAATAAAAATAATATTTTAATAGCAGTAAACTTGTTTAATTGGATAATTTTAAATCTAAATAGTTATAATTTAATTTAAATAATATTTAATATAAATTTATGTCTAAAAATTTTGTTAGTATCGAAATAAATGAATTCTATATAAAATATTATTTTTATAAATATAAATATTAAATATATTTATTTATTTATTTACATATATTCTACACAGAGATCGAGAGAGTTTTTGGGTTCGGCAAATTTTCTTAGTTGACAAGAAAGACTAAATATTGCCTCATGTTTCAGTTTCTCAGTTTCCACGCAATTAATTGAATTTAAAAAGTTGAGAATTGTTTGGTAACTCTCTTGGTCAAGTATCTACTTTGAAACGAGTATTGTTAAATTTCACAAATTTCAGTAAAATAAATAAAAAATTATAACTTATGTAAAAATTAAAGTGTATTTATTGATTGAAATTTTTAAAAAATAATCTAAAAAGTTATGAAATTTCAAAAATGTCATCTTATGTAAAAAAAAAAAAATTATATGTTACGTTCAAAATTAAATTGTGTTTATTGATCGAAAATTTTAAAAAATAATCTAAAAAATAAATTGACACGAAGTTAACTATCTATAGAAATTTTAAATATCTGTGAATAAAATAAAAATAATGATATTAATAAATTGTTATTATTAAGAATATATTTTATTAATAATAATTATATAATTATAATACGATAACTTAATTTAGCAATGTACACCACCACCATGAAAGTCGGGATCAAGCTCTCTCAATTTCAAACACCACCCTGTCTAGTATCTTCTGTCGTTTATAATAACATTTCGGTGATATGTTGACCAATTACATGCCTCCCTATCCTTTTGCTTTTGTAAGACAAGTTTGGTCAAATAGGATCCTAATTCGCATGAAGAATGTGTTGTACCTGTACTGGATCTTTGCTGTCTTGTTAATTTTGCTTTTTCATCTCCTTCTTAACCACCCTGACCATGTAAAAGTTGATATATATAATTTCTTTAGATAAAGTAATTGATGATATTATTTAATTTTAATTTTAAAATAAAATTATAATAAGTGTATAAATCTGGATGTATTTAAATTCATATAATTTAATTTAACAATTAAGATAATATGATATTCTTTTTTTTTTGTTTTTTGTTTTTTTTTTGTTTGTACAAGGGAAGTGAAAACTTTAAGGTCACTCTTTTATAATTATAAATAACAGTAGTAGTGACTTTTATTTTTTTTAATAGGGTCAGGGTCATGAAATGTTATTCATGTTTCAAAGTAGTGTAAGGGTTAGTGTTTCCTTGCCTCACGAATCTTTGTCTGCTTCGTGTCCTCCAACGAATCATTTTTTTAAGCTTTACTTAGTTGACTAGAACAAGTCTGAAGCATCAACCATGGACCATGGTTAACTAGTTATCATCCCAGTTAAGCTCCTGACAGATGTATGTTACTCATGAAATTGAATGTTTTATTTCAAAATAAAATAAAATTAATGGTGCATAGTTAGTTATTTTATTTTTTTAAAATGCACATTTATTCTTTTTTTTTTTGCACAAGTGGAATTTAATAAAGCAATTCAGACAAGTTTATCCTTAGAGAGTCAACAACACACATGGCAAACACGCCTGTTTTTAAGTCAAATTTGGACATTAAAAGCAAACTAACTGTAAAGATGCATTTTTCACAAGACTTGAATTAAATGTGTATGAGTGAAGAAAATTGAGAATGTCTTTTTAATAATGAATGCACTGATCCAAAATTTCGCTGCAACTAAATTTACTTTTAACCGGAACAGTACACAATTTCATTGGTAGAAAGCCTTTTGAATGAGAT
Source organism: Hippophae rhamnoides (assembly GCA_033030585.1). Lineage (NCBI taxonomy): Eukaryota > Viridiplantae > Streptophyta > Magnoliopsida > Rosales > Elaeagnaceae > Hippophae > Hippophae rhamnoides. The sequence goes on from CM065427.1 coordinate 75,522,968, forward strand.
TTCAATTCAGAGGCAATTAGTCGAGTTGACCAATATCATGCTTTAAACAGTCATTATTCTTACCCTGTGTTAAAGAAAACACAAATAACACTTTTATTCAATTCTTTTTTTTATCACCTGTATATTTTTCTCGTATTATTGTAAAATGGAACTAATTGAAGAATTGCATTATGAACAAGTCAAGAAATGATAATGAAGAGGTTACATAACTTGAGTTTTTGAGGAAGAAAAAAGAAAGAAAAACACATGTAAATTCAGAATGTATCAAAAGATAAATTCAGCCTTTAGCAACATGTGGAGGTTACTACTAGCCTTGTAAATACATTTGGCGACATGAAAGGCCTCTCTCGTACGAATTCAAAAATCATTTGTCAGATGGCAGGGAAAAATGAACAAAGAAATTTGCAGATCGAAATCTAGATTTAAAAAAAGGTACAAAGCCAAGCATGTCATGCAAAGGAACAAAAAACCAAGATACAATCAGTTTTGAGTATCCAAAAGAAAAAAAAAAGTAGATGAAAGGTGAAACATCAAAATCAGGATTGAGTACTTTGACTATACAATTGAGGAGGAGAGTTGTCATTCTCTATTTTCCTAGGTTGTCACTGCTTGAATCTGAAAGAATGGTTAGCCTTCTAGCTGTCTTCAAGAACTCACTGCACAAGTGAAAAGGCAATGTTTTTAACAAGGCAATGAAGGTCCTAACTGGGACTCAAAGAAGAAAAATGGAAGATATGAATACCTATAGGGTTGGTCTCCTGTGTGCTTTACAGAACCAGCAATATCTCGGTACAGCACGTTACGCAAAATCTCCGAGTTTTCAATCCCAAACATGTCAGCCAGTTTTGCATATAATTCTTCATATGACCCAACAAGTGACAAATCAATGGTCCTGCCAACATCATCTGATTCAATGAAAACCTTGCAATGACCGGTCTCCATTCTAAGATCACTTCTTTGGTGATCTTTGTAACAAGGAGACCCTCCATCAGATAAATTTTCCACTGAGCCAGTGGGACCCAATGCAGAACTAGAGCCATCTGATGAGGAACTCTTTGAACTCTGTTGCTCTGTAAGAATCACTTGACCAAACAACAGTATGTGAGGGCTCTTTATTTCATTAGTTTTAGCTGAATGATCCATTTTAAGATTCTCTTGAATGTGATGCATGAAATTGAATTCTGGCTTTACACATGGATCAGTGCGATTAGGAAATAGACCCAATTGTAACCTGTTCAATTGGGGATCCGATGAATATGTTCCAAATTGAGCATGCCTGGCTCCCTGTATGCCTGTAGGAACATCGTCTGAAATACAGGATAAAGGACTATTGGAACTAAGAAGATTGCTGGAAAGGAAAGGAAACCGAGATTGGCTGGGCAACGAAAAGTGTGCATGTTGACTAGCTAAAGAAAAGTCAGGGTTCTGTGGAAGCCTTAACTTCTTTCTTGGAGGAGAAAAGGGAGAGAGGTGGATAGCCCGCATGCTCGACACCAATTCAACCAACCATGGGTTGACTTGTTTCACATTCTGGAGCAAATCTGGTTCATCCCATGCCACCTGAAATGTTCGTTTTATATATTGATAAGTAGCTTAAGGAATGATACAAGAGAACCATAGTTCATAATACACAGCATAATAACCCCAAATAAGCATGATATTTTAGTAATATAACGAACGTGATTTACATTAACAAGTGCAGACCTGTTGAGCTTTAAAAAAGTTAATTGTGGAGTAACAAAGTTAGATCTCCCTAATAAGCAATAGCAGACACATGAAGTTATATATTGGCATTTATTTGGTTATATAGGCAAAAATAAACCCCTACAACTATTTTCATGCTCTTGATTAATGAGAAGAAAGTACTTCTTCCATTCAAAGCTAATAAAGCAGAATTTACAATAGATTTGATGCATTCTAAGCTAGTCCAAATAGCAACTTTTTTTTCTTTCGCATTGTTCCAACAAAGATGATTTTTTTTGGGGGGGATAATGCAACTAAACGATTTAGCAAAAGAAGAAACCAAGCCTAATACACTGATACAGAATGTGCATATGAACAAAACCAGGTAAATTGAAATGCATACGCAGAAGAAACTTTGAGGTGCACAAGATCTATATAGCAGGAAAAGAAAAAAGAGCCAACCTGTAGAAGACGCCACGGAGAATCAGGCCAATTAATGGGACTGAAAACCTGAACAGAAGATATGGTTCCCATGAACCAGCTTATCCGGGAACAATCTTCTGTTTCAAAAGGCATTTTGAACCTCATCCCGGGACACCACCGAATTTGCATTGCAGTTCTTACAGCAGTGGCCTTAACAACAAATTCCGGTGTGCTCGCACGAGGATAATAGACAACCTCGAAGACATGTCCAGAGGTAGCAAGAGTTGTAGCTTCAATAACTGATTCAGCTTTCACTTTTCCCCTTAATTCTCTGCCACAATTTCTTCCCATGAAATTTTCATCTCTTAGAAAAGAAGAATATCCCCCAAATTGAGAGTCAGAATTTCCACCTGCAGGGTTCCATCCAGATGATAAATATTCAGGTCCACCACCAATTCCCTTCTTAGCCCTTCTTAATCCAACACAAAGATCTCCATTGTCTGCTCTCAAGAACACAATTGAATCACCAGCAACAAGTTTCTTCTGATTCACAAAATTACTCCATCCTGTTGTCAAAAGGTGACGCCGAGGGGTACCTCTATAAATATGTCTAAATTTCCAAGTCTCACCATGTACATCCTTTGCAAGAATTGTCTGAACAGGAGGATCTGCCGAATAATCCAATCGAGGAAAGATAGTCTCAGCACAATAACGAGGAACAGAGAACCCTCCCCCATTATTAGCATCAGATTGTGTCAAAGTCTTGGCAAATGATGTGGGTTTATCCGGATTCTCAACAATTGATCCCTTGTTACAGATAGACCGATCATCCTCAAAATCAAATCCATTATCCCTAATTGGGATCAACCTTATTTTAGCATAAAGTTCATCAGTTTCAGGATCTGCCATGTATTTGATAGAAGATACTCTGCAGAGAATAAGAGAAGGAATTTTACAATTCCCAAAATCTACATTACCCTGAGCGTGTTCTGCGTGGCCTTGAGGAAAGTAGAAGGCTTTAGAGTTAATAGGTGGCATTTGAACCATCCCACCAGCACAGGCATGCCATAGTTGAGGATCTAAACGCTTCTCATCATAATTCCTTTCCAATGGTTCTTTTATAGAGTCCATGACAGTTATCATTTCTTTCTGAATTATTATCCTTTTAGATAAAATAATGATGTCACCATACAAAAACTGCAAAATTTTCCAGTCAGAAATTCATTCACATACAAACAAAAGATATAGAAAGAATAAACAATAAGCCATCACAAATTCTTCATATTTTTATCATAGGAAAATCAAAACCTCTGGCTTTCTATGTCATAAGAACGTACCAAAAACTAAAAAAAGGAGAGAAAGCTGAAACATGCCGAAAGGAGTCATCTTTCTTATACCGATACATGAGAGGAATGAAACAGAACAAACAAACCACGAAGAAAATACAGTTTACATTTACCTTACGGATATTGAGAACAACCAGAGTAATCCCAGGAAGTTAAGTTTCCAAGTCGCACAATCCAAGAGACCCGATAAATTAGAAGGTATTTTAAAAACGGGCTGAAGGGATTTCAAAAATGGATAGGATAAAATCTGGAAAATAAAATCCTAAGAATTTTATTAGGAAATGGTGAGGTTAGGGAAGAAGAAACAAGTGTGAGTGAAGTAGGAAGTTGTTTTGTTTATTTAAAAGCTCTCCCAGTAATTTAAGCAAAAACTAAGAACGCAAAGGCTGACCAACCAAAGCAAAGGATGAAGGCTGAGAGTGTGAAACAGAAAACAGCTATTATTCAGACGAAAGCTAACAAATATTTCTTTTTAAAAAAATCCATTATTTTATCTTAAAACTCCAAGAATGAAGACCGTTAAAGGGCTACATTCTATTTAATTATTTTCGGTAGTTTCGGATTGGGAAGAGTACAAAGACTTCTGCCAAACTTTATGTGGAATTTTTTTTTTTTCTTATAATTTTTACAGATTCTAATTTAAAGTAACTATTTAGATTTTGTTTGACATCGTATATTCTGCTATCTTCTAGTAAATCTTTCGTAAGCCACAATCCCGATTCTAGTACAAAACGCTCCACAGATAAAGTTATTTAGTTTTTGTGGGTGTAATAATAATTAATAATTTTTATTTAAATTAATAATTTTTAATATATAAATGAATAGCTCTATGTTAGAGCAAATTTTATTCGTGTCAAATAAATATAATTATGTTTAGAAACACTAAATTTAGAAATAAAAAATTTAAATTACTCTGATTAATATTTTCTGATATGAAAATAGTAACTTCATAATAATTTTATATATAATAATATATTTACATATATAAATAGTATAATATATAATAATGCAAATATATATACATATATAATATGTTATAGATTTATTTGTAATGTTAGTTAAAGACACATGTTTTACACTTGAATTTTTATATATTTTCAAATTTTTCTAATGTTTAATATATATTATATTTGAAATTAATTTGATACAATAATAAATAAAAAATAAATAAAATTAAATTTCTAAAGTTCTCACTTAAATTAAATAAGTATCACAAGTTTTAAAGTAAAATAAATATATATATCATTGTAAAAATTTATTATACATGTATATCAAAATATGTAAATTATAAATATTATTATGAGATCTCTATTAATTAAGAAAACAAAATCTTTACTAATATAAGAGTATTTTTATTTAAGATGTTTAATTTAATTTTTTAAAATTTTAAAATAAAATAACAATAACAAATATATGATTATTTTATAATGCAATATTTTTTTCTATAACAAATAGATATTAAATATATTATGCTTCTAGTAAATACTTTTTTTTTTAAATTAAATGCCATATTTTTAAAATTGTAATAAATACTTAATTGCTATTATGTTAAGCTATAAATATTTCGTAACTTGTTTTATCACGAAAATAATATCCTTTTAATTAGTTAATATATTTTTACAACTAAAAAAAATCTAATATATTATTTAATATTAAATATCATTTAAATTAAATTGTAATTATTTGAATCCGTGTAATACTAAATACTGTTAAATTAAATCTCATTTAATATTATTCAAATATATTATTATTATAAATTTTATAGATGTTATTTTTTATTTATGTTTTGGCGATGGTTTCAAGTCCAAATGATCACATAAAATTACATATTTGGCCAAGGTACTAGCTAGAGTTGAATTCAGTCTATATGTTGTATTTGTTTTTGTAATCCTCCATTTTATATTCGTAGTTAAATGTTTGAAATCTGCTTATATGATTATACTACCTACCAACATCAAATTTCGTTTACCTCGTGAACAAATACAATCCCAAATAGTTTACGTTTCTCTTACATTATGACCAATTTTATATATTTTTTTTATCTGTGAGGGCATAAATTTAAAGTTATAAGTTTGATTTTGAGTATATAAATTGTATAATATATATTTTTTTTTAAAATACCATAACAATTAGCTTACCATTTAAATATTATAAGTCTCATTCTATCATCATAAACTTACATTTAAATACCATTGATATAATATTTTTTTATAATTAATAAAAAAGGGAGCTCAGCGAAAAAAAATAATGACGTATCTCTCATCAAATTTATATTTTAGAATCTTTTAAAACTTAATATAAGTAAAACTAATAATTACTTTTAATTAGAAGTAAATATATATTTTTTATTTACTCAAAGGATAAGATTCAAATTGAGAGGTTATTTATAAAATAATGGTGTATACACTCTTGATCCATATGCTTACATATTTTTAATTAAATTTAATTTTAAATTAAATAATATTTTGTTTAAAAATAAACCATATATATTAAGAACATAGTTATTATATAATATTAAAAATCTTAATTGAATAAACATGTTTGACTATAAATGATATAATAAAAATTATATAATGATATACGATTTTAATATTAACAATCGGTGTGGGTATAAAACACATGGAACATTTTACTTATTATGTATATATTTACTTTTTTTATTTTAAATTAAAAGTAATTTTATTTTTAAAATGTAATAAAAATATAAAATAAAATAAATATTAATTTAAATAACTTTTTATTATGATAAGTAAAAAACTACCTAAAATACAATAAATATTATTTTAAATATAAATTTTTTAATTTAAATATTTATTATTGAATTTATGTGATTATATTATACATTTATCACCAAATATTATACAAAATAATTATAATATAATTTAAAATAATATAATTATTATTAATATATCCGATATTTTAAAATGTGTTTTTGAATAAATATATTTTTTAAATATTTATTTTTATAATTTTTGTTAAAAGAAAATAAAATTTCTACAAAATGTTGAATTTACTCTTAAAAATTTTAATTTAAATCTTATAAATGAATTTTGATTGCATTTTTAAAAAAGATAAATAACCTGATTTATAATAACTAACATATTAAAATATATTTTTATTAAAGTAATTTTAGTATTTTTTTTCATTTTGATACAAACGAGTTTAGTTTTTTATTCTGAAATTCGGATAAAATTGTGAATTGAAACGTAATAGATAGGCTTATTTGTTAGGCAAAAACCATTCACTGTGTATATAAATGTAGTAAAATATTAAAGAACATGATCTTTCAAGCATTAATGCTCTGTGATCAAAACAATTGGGTAAATTGTTATTTAAAAAAAAAAAGAGTCATTGGGTAAATCACTCACAATTCATAAAATACTGGTAAGCTTATTTAACCGAGGCGATTAGTACTATATAATATTACTCTCCCAATTATTTACATGATTAAAATATAAATTAAATTTAATATAATAATGAAAGAAAAATTATGATATTTTAATATTTAAATAATATTAAATTATTTAATAATATAATTATAAGAAAATGTATTTTTCCTTAATTTGGGCTTCGCTTGGCTGGCTTAATTTATATAATAATTTTTATTATTATTATAATAAAAAATATTAGTTATCTATTATATTTATATTATTATTTATATTTTAATATAATTATTATTTTATAAAATTATTAAATCAATAATAGATTTAATTGCGGTATTATCCTCAACTTAAATTTAACCTTAATTAAAAAAAAATTTCTCAGAGAAAATCTTAATTAGTTTTTATATATGTAAGAACTCCAATGACTGCCTGTTACTTAGTCAAACTATAAAATTACTCTCCTGATTTTTTGGCCATGCGACTGGGACAACTGGACAATATAATCTAATTTATCAAACTGGATATGAAACTTTTTTTCTTGTTATTTTTATTGATTTTAATTTAAAGCAAATATTTAGATTTTGCTTGATCAAGTATATTCTATTATCATTTTTATTTAAATTACTTAATTTATAATATATAAATAAGTAGCTTTATTTTTAGAACATTTTTTTATTAATAACTTTAAATTTGTATTTTATTTATATAATAAAAAAGAACTTTAATGTTAAAAAAAAAAACAATCATGTGTCTCATCATAATTATATTTCAGAAGCTTTTAAAACTTATTAAAACTAAAGATATATTCTTTTATCTCCTTAAAGATAAGATTCAAAGTGAGAGATAATTATAAACTAGCCACTATTTTGTGTACAATGTATGCACCCTTTTTGCACCCTCCATACTTATGTGTATATTTTTAATTTAATTTAATTTTAAATGATATAATATTTTCTTTAAAAATATACCATAATAATTTATTTATTATATAATATTAAAGTAAAATCAAATACTTGTAATAAGTGTGTACAAACATATTAGACAATTTACTTGATATGTTTAAAATTTTAATTTTAAAATTATATGTCTCGATTATTTTTATAACCTTAAGTTAAAAATAATTTTTATTTTTAAAATATAATAAAAAATATAAAATTAAATTAAATTTTTATAATAATTATCTTGATGAATAAAAAAACTACATAAAACATATTAAATATTATTTTATTAATATATTTATCATCAATTTTATCTAACCATATAATACATTTTATTATCAAATATTATACAAACTAATTATAATATAATTTCATATATTATATTTAGTATATTTAATACCGTATAATATATTGTTCAAATATTTATTTTAGGTAAAAAATAAATAAATTTTCTTTAAAAAATGTTGATTTTACTCTTAAAAGTTTAGATTAAATCTTTCCTATATACTACTATCACTATTTCAAAAAATATAATAAAAAAAACATGTACTATCCATCTAATAACTAAGAAATTAAATTATTCTTTTCTGGTGCACTCTATTTTATTTTATTTTTATATAGTTTTCTCAGCGGTAAGTTTTGGATTTTTTTTTTCCTTTAATACAAATGAGTTAAGATTTTTTTTTTGTTGACAAATTTGGATAAATTTGTGTAATGAAACGTAATAAATAAGCTTATTTGCTAAACAAAAAATATTAACTGTGTATACAAATTTTGTAAAATATTAAAGGACGTGATCTTTCAAGCATTAATGCTCTGAATTCTGAAATCAAGACAAATTGGCATAAACCATTTAGAATTCTTAAACATTGTTAAGTTAATATAACCAAGACACTTAAGTTTGTGTGGCTGGCCTAGCTAGTTTAGTTCAATAAATTTAACATAAGAATATTATTATAATAATTTTAATAAAAATATATAAATTATTTATTATTTCTCTTATTGTATGAAATTCTCATTAATAAAAAATTATTATACTAATAACAAATTTAATTATGACAATAAATTTAACTTTAATTAGTTTTTTCTTTAAGAAAACCTTAATTAGTTTTTATACATGAAAGAACTCCAATGACTGTTTGCTCAATCATAAAATTACACTCCCGATTTTTGAGAGAGTAATTGTATAGTTTAACATCTGTTCTGGCAGTAATTAATTAAATTCCGGTATTTTCTGGCAGTAATTTTTGTAGAACACAGGTTTTGTTTAAGTTTAATTATGATGAAGTCACTCTACCAACAAATTATTATTATCATTAATTCAATAAAGCTTATCTCTAGTTATATATATATATATATATATATTACATCACAGATCTATTTATCTTTAAAACACGTGATTAAATTGTATTTATAGGTACTTAAACTACCATTTTTCTTATATATATTTATAATTATAATTAAATATTTTTATTAATTTTAAAAATTATCCATTATTTTAATTTATATATTTATTAATATTTATATTTTTAAATAATTTTATCCAAATACTACTATAATTTATTAATATTATTTTTATCATAAATGTGACTCGGTACATATATAATGCGGTGACCACCTCTTATTAATTACAACAAATTTTCTTTAAAGAGTATAATTGTATAGCTAATTATATTCATAATGGTTGCACGGATATATATTATAAAGTGAGAATATATGCATGGGAAAGAAAAAAAAAGTGTACATTTTCTAAGAGGTAATGTAAATATTGATTAAATATAATATATTTTATAAAAAATATAAGTATTTTTACTTATTAGGTTAAATTTTTAAAATTAAAATACACTTATTTTTCATAAATTTTGATATAACATTAGAATTTGGATTGATTGAACTAAAAATCTTTTAATCTATTCTCACAAAAATTAAATAAACAAACATTTTATAAAAAAAATAAGTGATTTAATTAAAATATAATATAATAAAAGATGAATATATAGTTTTTATCAAAGACAAAGACTTTCACTCATTGTATTAACAAATAAGGTAAAAAAATAAATAAATAGTTATTATAAACTTTAAAATCATATATCTCTTATTTATTTGTATTTGCTATTTTTATTAACCTGAATTAATATGTCAACTTAATCCAAAACTCGTCGCTAGTTCATGGTAGGTATGCAAAATTTATAAATATATATAGTTCATGGTAAGTATGCAAAATTTATAAATAGATCGTAGATATCTTTGACCTTATAAAAAACTGAGTCAGTTATAATAAAAGATCCCATAAATTTAAGATTGATAACTATATATTTTATTGTTATTATTTTTAAAACATTTAAAGGAATTATTTATAATAAAAATTTAAAAAAAAAATCAAGGAATAATTATTTTTTAAAATATAATATTTTGTATCTTAACAAATTATATATACATATATGTATTAATATACTCATTAAAGAAAGATGGAAAAACACTTTTGAAGTAAAAAAAGTATACCATTATTAAGTGTAGTATTAATTATTTCTTAATACTTAAGTTAAGCCGGTGATCTTTCTTGTCCACTTAACTGAACTTCAATTATTAAGTGTAAGTAAGTACTATATATATATATATATATATTATCTTCGTACTTAAATTTATTAATTTACTTATAATTCCAACTCAAATTTGTTGTCTTATTTAATCTTTTGCTTTCAAGTCCCTTAAATAGTAATATCAATCAATCGAACTCCAATTTGTTTGTGAACAGCGTGATCTCCAATATGTACATGTCTTCATTAAGTTTTGATTTGTTTGCAATCTCACTATCTAAATTAGGCAAAAAAAAAAAAAAAAAACTCATTGAATTACAAGTTAATGACATTAATTAATGAGATTCTAATTTGTAAATCAAGTAAGTAAGGAACGAGTCTTACATCCCTCAGTTACTTCATAATTTATTAAATTATTGAATGTAATTTTACAAGTTCATGAAATATATTCACCAATCTATAAACATGACATTTCATGTATTATAAATTCATATATAATAAAGAATTATATTATTTGGAATTTGATACCAACTTTAAAGATAAAGATTAATACCTCAAAATCATATCTATAAAAATGATTTGATTTCTTGATATTTCATTTTGAATTGATAATTAAAGACTTACATTTCCAATCAAGAATATATTTGTTTCGGATCTCCACCCTCAATATATTATCTTAATATATAATTAAGGGAGCATTATCATTTCTATATGAGATCATTGGCATAGTTTAATCTATTTCATTAAAATGGTTCACTTAGTTTTATTAATTTTTTTTTAAAAAAATGCATTAATTAAGTAGGAAGTAAATTATTATAATAGTTTTTTTTTGTTAAAATATTGTTTTCTAAATAATATTTTAATATATTAAAATAATATAATTTGTTTTTAATTAACTCTTTCTTTTCGTCATCATCCTTCTCGAATGCTTTCAATCAAATTATTCTTTATTGGAAATGGATATCCTCTTTACTGGAGACCCAACATCAGAATAAAATGTGTTTTTTTTTCTGGTCTTCTTCTTGTCTTTTTCTATGATTTGAAAAAGAGAAAATGTGCATGCTTTGAGTCTTCTTGCCTAACTTTTTGATCCATAGGTTTTTTTTTTCCATATAGATTTTCATTTAAGATAATTTGTGTAGTTTTGTTTGCATTTTATTCAAAATTTATATTTTTGGTAAAAGATATCTTTTACTCGTTATAAAAATAATACTTAAATTATATATTTATTTTTTAGATACGGTAAATTTTTTTATTATTTAAATTTTTATAACAACTTTTATAACTTAAATAAGTTATAATTAAATAAATTGGAGAAAAAATAAAAATAGAAAAAATAAATTAAAACATAAAAAATAGTTATTTATTCTTTCGCAATCATTTTTTATTTATAACAAACAAAGTGACTAAAAGTTTATAAAAAAATAAGTAGATGATATTAATATTTTTTTTATAATAAATATGATAATTTTATGGTCACCTTCTCGTAATATTTGTTACTTTTAAAATTTAAAAATATATTGATCAAGATGTTAACTAATTTTATTTTTTCTTACCTAGAGGCTATCTTTTCATATAGATTTTCATTTAAAATAATCTGTAAATTTTGTTGGTATTTTATTTACTATTTATATTTTCATAGAGATTTATTACACCTAGAATTTTAAAAATATGATTATTAAGTTATTATTTTTCCTGAAGAATATCCTATTATATTAATGAAAGTAACCAATCACTTAATTGGATGAATTTATAACATAATAGAAGATGAAAATTCAAGTTTTTATTCATATAAATTTAAAAAATTGTATATTTGATATTCAGTGAGCGAAACTAATTTATAAAAGAAATGTATAGAATAATAATACTACTGCTTTGTCACGGACTGTCCTATCTCACCAAACAATATTTCTGAAAAAGAAAAAAAGAAGAAGAAGAAGAAATAGCGCGAATGAATATTGAAAGACCCGTTTGAGCCATACACGAACGTACGTCACCTACAAATGGACATGAATGTGAAATGAGACCAAAGCTGTTACGAAAAAAACAAAAAACGCTTGACCAAATATATGTACATATTATTAATTACATATAAAGTTATACATGTTTTTGTAAGTAATTTTTATATATTAAAATTATTCTAAAAAATGATAAAAAAAATTAATAATACTAACACATAATATAATATAAAATAACGTTATTGAGAGTTTACAAAATAGACATAATAATAAACATAGAGAGATAAATGAATTATTTTTAAATTTTATTAATTTATAAAATAAATAAAAATAATCAAACATATAATCGTAAGTAAATAATATAATGTAAAAATTAAAATATTTTTTTAAGTGTAAACAAATTAGATCACAATTATAACCTAAAAGTAATATCATGATTTATCGAATCAACTAACTTTAAAATATGAAAACAAAACGTTTAATTACAAACACAATTGTATACTATTATCTTTATGATAATGTTCTAATGTAACTAACTAATAAATTTTTATTTTTTTTTACAATTTTTAAAATTAACGTGAACAATATTCAAAACAATGTTTTAATTAATTCCTCGTCAATCAAATATCATTAATTAAATATGTTCACGAATTAACCTACAAATAAGATTAGTATAGAAAAATACAATTTCATGTGTACGTTCTGGATAGATTTCAATAACAAACATCTAAGATTCAAAGCATTTTTTAAATAAATCAAATCAATTAGTAAAATTTAAAACAATTGGATTAAACAATGTTTAATAAAAATAATTTTTTTAAAATTTAATAATTAAATTAAATAATTATTAACACAAAATTATTTTATCTTAAAAATTTAATAAAAACTATATAAATACAAAAATAAATTGTTTAAAAATCTTGAATCAATGTCATTACCTTTCTGTCGAATGTTTATAGTATCAACACTTTCTAAATTTTTCTATTATCGTTAAATCTCTCTGCACATGAATAACTTCTTTGAATGTATATAATTACCTTGCTCCCGCCACCATTATGCTGAAGGGTTACTTCTTTATTTTGCCTTCAGTTTTTCTTGTTGGCAGAAATGATGTCGATGATATATATTTTCTTTAAATGTTTTCGGCTAATAGAAAATAACGTATATAGACAGGTAATAGTATTAACTTAATAATTTTTTTAGTCTTAATTATTTAAAATTTATCAAAAGCCTTAATAAAATAATAAGAAGTTTTAAAATACATCTTAAAAATAATGGAACACATTTAATGAAAATTCAAGTAATAATTTCATAAATGGACTCAAATTTAAATAAATATTTTAACACTAAAAAAAAATTTAAGATTTGTGAACATGTGTTATTTAATGCATGAGTAAAATATTATATGTGATAGTTATAAAAAATGTATCTAAATGATGATTATTCAAAACTTGAATGCTTGTTCAACTTTTTTAAATAGACTTAAAAACGTACCAAAAATCAAATTTATAAGAAAATGTTTTGTCTACAAAAAAACCAATACTCATAATCCTTACAATAATTGCCAAACTTAGTACAAAATTGTGTGTCATTGGTATAGACGAACATGGTTCAATTTTAGCCCATTTTTGCTTAAAGTGTTAATTGATTCGAAATATATCGATTTATTGAAACCAACTTGAAAATGTCAATTAGAAACATTAGTATAATATATTTATATCGACTTGATAAACTCTGGTCCGTGGTTTATAACTAATTATTTTAAAATGAATTTAAATTATTACATCTTCATATTAACATTAAATTAATAAATAAAATTTATAATTTAACCAATAATTTAATTAAAAATTATATATTAATATTTAAACTATAATTTAAGTATATAATAACTCTTAAAAATGAATAAATCATAAAGAATTTGAAAATCAAATTTAGATTTTTATTAGTTATAGTAATTTTTTTTAAATGAATATTAGAAAAGAATAATATAAGTTATTTTATCTTCTTAATTAACATAAAAATTTATTTAAAATTAAATAATTATATATATTGTTTTGATTAAACTTAAATTTATAAACTTTAAACTTTAAATGAATCGATACAATTGTTTTTTTACATTTTTAAAATTAAAATCAACTTAATTAAATTTATAAAACATAAAATTTAGTTAAATTCATATATTAATTTATTATCCATCATTATCTTAACACCTTTTTTTTCATTCATTCACATGAGCCATCTGTTTATTACAATTATTTGACCTCCTTTAATTAAGTGAAGAAAAAAATAATTAAAAGACATCTAGTCCCATATGCAAACCATCAATTTGCAAAAAATGGGGTACTTTTCTAGGTGTATATTTACAGTCTCCCACCACAACTAACCCTAAAACCGTCCCTCTGCAGTCTCCCACCACATAGACATAGTGACATAGCCACATTTTATATAGATAGGAATGGGTCATTATTACAACACACATTCTCTCTCTCTCCCCCTCTGGAAATAATAGCACTGTCTTATTCATATAGTTGCCTTTCTTATCATGTTTTAATTATGGCAAAAAAAATACGTTAATCGAATTAATTATCATATCTACCTTTTAAATTATAGGGATTAATTAACTGTGTTTGGAACTTATGAAAATTTAATATTATTAAATATTAAAGATATATAAGATATAAGATATTTTACTTCAATTTTGTACTAATATATTTATGTAATTCACTTATACTAATGTATTTATGTAATTCACTTGTACTATTTTATTTTTATACTACCATAGAATTAAAATACTACACTTATTACAACCATATAAATAAGATTTTATATGTATATTATAAATACACATTTATAATATGATCAATACAATAAATCAATATTTCTTTATTATCTCTCTATATTGTTAATATGGTATCACAATCTTATATACCTCTACAATTTTTATCAAAATTTTGTCTATGTTTATCACAGTGAACCATTATCACCATAAAGCTTTTACTTTCACAAAACAACACATATACTAATCCAATCAAAACCAAAATACTATTATCAGACTCGTCTCATCCAGAAGATTCCAACGCCACCAAAATCACCCCAAATATAAACCTCTCACACGCAGCCAAAATGATTTGTTCCCAAAACCCACTTGCCAACCCACTCCTAGGTATTCATTCTGAACTCACTCCGTAACCCACACTTGACCTATGAACCAATAACCCACGACCCATGCTCCAATTACGCCAGACCCAGTTCACTAGAACTCGTTTAACACCTTCTCAATCGATTCTCTACCGGTTTAGACCTATTCTAGGATTTTTTCTACTCATCTTTCCATTATTAAGGTTATTTGTGACCTATCTAAACACTTTTATATTGTTCCTTTATATTTCTTCTATTATTCCTTTAAAATGAACCGAAATGATGTTCCTAAATCAATCTTTTCTACCCTTAATGATACTAACTACCTAGACTGGACACAATCAATGAAGAGTTTCTTTAAAGGACAAAAGCTATGACATCTTATAACCGATAATATCTCTATACCTATAAAAGAAACCATTGAAATTGACTCTTTATTTGCTTATTGTCTCCAATACTCTAGAGAATAAACATAATCAAATTATTACCTAGCTCTACAACACTACTCTATCCTCAATCCATGATGAATTTGGGAGTTTTGAAACTGCCAAGGATGTTTGGGAATTTCTTGAGATTGATTCACTACCACAGATCTAGACAAACAAAATTGATGTTGAGATGTTTTCAACTTATCGTAATCGATAGCGTCTTGTTATTTTTCTCATGACTTTCCATAATCGGTTTGAACCTGTTTGAGATTCTTTACTTCATCGCAGTTCTTTTCTGCTCTTAGATACTATTGTAACTGAGATGCGTTCTAAAGAAACTCAGATTGAGGTTTTCAAAGTTCATACTACAGATTCTATTCTTGCCACTCCTTTATATCATCCTAAAATAGGTTCTAAAAAGTGCTCCAAACAGCAAAGCTGTACATACTGTCATAACACCAATCATGACCTTCTCACATGTCACAATCGAGTATGTAAATTTTGTCACAAGAAAGGTCCAAGACATTTTCAAAAAGATTGCTCTCAAAATCTCTATCAAAATGCTTCAGATAAAACTAGTAAATCATCTATCACTACTACTGTTTATGAGGGTAATCATGAAAAATTTACTATCTCCACTCAAGAACTTGAAGGTCTTCTTAAACATGCCCTCTCAAAATTCAGTAATCCTCCCCCTACTGCATTGTCTCTCACATGAGGTAAATCTTCATGGTATTTTGATTCTGCTTATTGTAACAATTTGACTTATAATACTCACATATTCTCTTCCACATAATCTTTCATCTCAAAACCTTTAATTCAAACTACTATTGATTCATATATGCATGTTAATAATATAGGTCAAGTTTTTACACCTTCAATATCACTTTTTTACTTCTTTCATATTCCTAACCTTACTCTGAATCTTATCTTTGTTGGTCAATTATGTGAACTTGGTCTTACTATTACCTTTTCCTTTTCTGGTTGTCATGTGTAGGATCTACAGACAGGGCATAGCCTTGGGATAGACCGTAAAGTTGGATGACTATTTGAATTTATCAACCTTCATCTACTCAATTCTTCTCATCCTTTTGTTGTTGCTAAAGATGTCTACGGTTCGATTTGATCCAATTTTGAGCAAAACAAAATTAGCCAAACCATTTCGTTAACAGTTTGGTCCGGTTAATAATATATAATTATGATACACCTAATGGTATACTTTTACCCCACGTTTGGTTGGAGGGAATGGAATGCAATCAGAATTGATTCCTTCCATTTTGTGTGTTTGGTTGGACGGAATGGAGGATGGAATTGAATCTGATTACTAAAAGAGAAGGAATCACAATTCCTTCTCCCACCTTTGGTAATCATTATTCCATTCCCATCTAAACTTTTTTTTTTCAATTTTACCCTCACTTAAAATATAACCTTAAATTCAAATCCTAAATTCTCAAACCTAAAATTCCAAAACCCTAAACCCTATACCCTATACCCTAAACCCAAAATTTCAAAACCCTAAATCCAAATCCTAAAATCCTAAAACCTTAAACCCTAAACCTCAAATCACTAAACCCTAAACCTTAAAACATAAATCCCAAAACCCTAAAACATAAATCCTAAATCCCTAAACCCAAAACCCAAAATCCCTAAACCCTAAACCCTAAATCCCAAATTCCAAATCCTAAAACCCTAAATCCTAAACCATAAACCCCAAATCCATAAACCCTAAACCCTAAATCTTAAAACATAAATTCCAAAACCCTAAAACATAAATCCTAAATCCCTAAACCCAAAACCCTAAAACAAAAATCCCTAAACCCTAAACCCAAAACCCCAAATTCTAAATCCTAAAACCCTAAACCCCAAATCCCTAAACCCTAAAACCCTAAACCCTAAACCCCAAATCTCCAAATCTCTAAACCCTAAACCCTAAACCTTAAAACATAAGTCCCAAATCCCAAAACCATAAACCCCAAATTCCAAATCCTAAAACCATAAACCCTAAACCTTAAACCTTAAAACCCTAATTCCAAAATTCTAAAACCCTAAACTATTTTTAGAAAAATAATAATTTTAACCCTAAATCTTAACCTACAAATATAACCCCAAATCCTAAATCCCTAAACCTAAATCACACATCCCAAACCTCAAAACCCTAAACCCTATTTAGAAAAATAATAATTTTAATAATATATTTATTTTTAATTAAGTAATACTTATTTAGAAAAATAATGATTTCAATAATGTATTTTGTCTGACGAAAAAATAGTAATTAAATGACATTATTTGAACTTTACAGCATGTAGGGGTATTAAGGTCATTTATAGCTTTTTTCATTCCATTCCAGTGACAAACCAAACACTATAATCCTGATTCTGAGCTTGATTCCAGTGGTCAAACCAAACAAAATTGTTTCCTTTCCATTTCGATTCCAATTCCAATTCCGATTCCGATTCCGATTCCATTCCATGAACCAAACGCCACCTTAATTAAAATATGAGAAATTTAATCAATGCAGTTTGTGAGAAGTAATATGTGAAATCTAATATATTATTAAAATTGGTCCAGTTCGACCATATTAAAAATTAATATAACTGGACAGAACCGTTTAAAAAATGGTTTCAGTTGATAAAAATTGGACTAAATCCTTTGATTTATAAAACTGTTCGGATTCATAATTGTTGTTTTTACTACTTCTATTCAAAATTTATTATGATTTTGCCCAAATGGTTAAAACCCAATTTTTTTCAAACTATTAAAGTTCTTAGAGCTAATAATGCTATGGAATATAGAAAAAATTTCTTTGACAAAATTGCAGTCCCTCTCAATACTCTTGTCTTGGCACATCTCAACAAAATGGAAGAAATTAGCGAAAACACAGACATATTCATAATATTGTTCATATTTTCCTCATTTCTAACTCTTGTCCTAAACGCTTTTGGGGTGAAGTAGCTATTATGGCTATTTATACCATTAATCGTGTTTCAATGCCTATTATTCATAATCAATCCCTTTACAAGCATATCTATAATACTCCTCCGTCTTATGAACTGCTTAAATATTTGGTTGTTCGTGTTTTGTTCTTCTTCACCCTCATGAACACAATAAATTGGAACCTCGTGCTCATCTTTGTTGTTTCTTAGGGTATGAAATAGAACACAAAAGCTATCATTATTGAGACCCTCTTTCTCAATGAGTACGCATCTTTTGTCATCTTTTGGGAACATAAAATGTTTTCCTCTCTTTCCCAATTTCATGTCTCATCTACTACCTCATTCTCATTTTTTAATGACCCCACTATTGATCTATTTCCTTCTAAAATTGCTCAATTATGCTCTCCACCGTCTATTATGGCCTCTTCTGATGTGTTTACTCATTCTGATGATCTTACCATTACAACATCCTTTGAAGACCAACCCCCTGCTTATATAGAGCCATCACTTTGTCATTCTACTCATGTAAGTACTCTTCCTTCTCATCTTTGTGATTATCAATGTTTCTCTACTATTTCGTCTCATCATGAACCCCAAAATTATGAAGAAGTTAGTTATAACCCTCATAGGAAGTGGGCTATGACAGATGAATTACAGGCTTTAACAAAAGCACATACATAGGATCTTATTGATCTTCTATCTGATAAATCTCTGATTGGTCATAAGTGGATTTTCAAAACCAAAACTCATTCAAATGGGTCTGTGGAAGGAAATAAAGTTCATCTGGTTGCAAAGGGTTTTACGTAGGAATATGGGATTGACTACAAAGAAATTTTTGCACCTATAGCTCGTCTCACATTTGTTCGTAGTATCATTGTTGTTGCTATTGCCCGAAACTCAAAAATGTTTCAAATGGATGTCAAAAATGATTTCCTCAATGGAGACCTAACTGAGGAAGTATTTATGAAACCTCCTCTTAGATATACTCATTCACCTCATCAAGTATACAGACTTCGTCGTGCTTTCTATGGCCTCAAACAAGCTCCTTAGCTTGGTTTTCCAAGTTTAGCTCTACACTTAATGACGTTGGCTTCACTTCCAACTCTTATAACTATGACCTTTTTATTCAGAAGACCTCCACCATTGTTACACTTTTACTCCTTTATGTAGATAATATGATCATAACAAGGAATGACTCTACTTATATTACTAATCTCAAGCAATTTCTAAGCTATCAATTTGAAATGAAAGACTTTGGTTGTCTCTACTACTTCTTGGGCCAGGAAATCTCATTTGATTTTTAAGGATATTATCTCTTTCAAGCAAAGTACTATTCATATATTCTTAATCGAGATGGCCTTATTGATTGTAAGACAACATCAACACATCTAGAAACTAATGTCAAACTTGCTCCATTAGATGGTACTATTATCTCAGATGCCACATTATACTAGTTGGCAATCTTGTTTATCTCACAGTCACTCGTCCTAACATTACCGATGTTGCTCATCTAGTTAGTCAGTTTATGTTTGCTTCATGGTCTACCCATTATACTGCTATTCTTTGCATTCTCTGCTACATCAAAGGCATCATGTTTCACGGCTTTCACTTTTCCGACAAGTATGATCTTCTTTCTTCCTACTTTGATGTTGACTTTGAAGGTGACCCTACTGATCGTTGCTCTACCATTAGATATTGTTTCCGTATTACGAACTATCTCATATCTTGGTGAAGCAAGGAACAATCTTTCACTTCCCGATCTATCACTGAAGTTGAATATTGCCCTCTTGTTGACACTACTCAAGAACTTATTTGACTCCGTTGGCTACTTGATGATATGGGTATTCTCCAATCAACCTCAATTATCATATATTGTGACAATCAAAATGCTATTAAGATTGCTCACAATTATGTATTTTATAAACAAACAAAACATATTAAAATTGATTGTCATTTTATTTGTCAACATGTTCTTCAAGATAATGTTTGTCTCAAATCATTAACCTTCATAGATCAAATAGCTAATATCTTCACCAAATCTCATCCACCAAGCATATTTTGTATGAACTATTCGACCAAATATATGTTAATATATTCAAAGTTTTGATAGTTGCCTCTCAACCTTTCTGTCAAAAATAAAGTCGATGAAGTCGTGTATATTTACTATTATTAGTAAAGATTGTAACGTTTTATGGATTTTTCATTTCTCATTCAACGACGACACTTTGTAAGACTTAGTTTACAAACTCAAATTGATTGTTTCATTTCCTCCTTGAGTTTGAGAAAATATGTTAAAATATATATTATATAAATTATCTTATATAAGATTTTGTACTTCGTATACTTTTGTGGTACAATAATATATCTATTAAAAACCTATAAATAAGGTTGCTTATGTATATTCTAGATATATAGTAACAAAAATATCGTTGAAATAAATTAATCTTTCATTCTTATCTCTTTATATTGTTAACACTAAAAATCATAATAAATATGTGCACGTATATTTATATAATTTATTTACACATGTATTTAAGTGTGAACTCAAACCATATTAACATTATAAAGATTATATGATTATGTATAAATTGTAAATCATAAATATATGTATTTAAACGGTAGTTAATACTTAATTTAATTTGTTTAAATTTTAATTTTAAAACTATGTGTTTTTATTTTTTTATTTTAAATTTAAAATAATATTTTCTAAAGTAAGGAAATATTAAAAAGAAAAATTTAATATTAATTTAATTATTTTTTTATAATTGAATTATATATGTGATATGTAAGGAAATTATATAATATTTTAAATTAAATTGTATTTAAATCTACTATTCATACAGTGCATTAAATACGGGACAATTTATTTTCGTAGCTAAAGTGTTTATGTTGAGTCGTTGACTTTACAATTCACAAATAATATGTAGCCGTTTTAAAATTTTCCAAATCTTCTCAAACCAAATTAATCATACTATTTTCGGTGTTTGATAGGTTAGACTAACAAGTAATTTTTTACATAAAATAATATTTTTAAATTTATAATAATAAAAATAATAATATAATAATATTAATTACTGTTTAATTATATAATATTTAAAAGCTTAAAATAATATAAATATAAATGTGTTATTTTTATAGTTATAAATTTAAAAAGATTTATTGTTTAATATAAAGATATAGTTTTATTTTTAACATCTCTTAATATATATGTTAATTTTTTTATAAATAAATGAATATGTATTTTTTTAAATTAAAAAAAAATAAACATATATTTTTTAAAATTATAAAATTTAATATATAATCTATTAAAATATTAAAAATAAAACTAATTAAATGAATGGATTATTTAATCATCGAAACAAATATTTATTTATAAAGATTAGTAAAATTCACATGAGTGTATTTTGTAAATTTATAGTTTATTTTTGAATATAAACTTAATAAAATGTCATTTAATAATATTATAGTTTATAAATGAAGCGTAGAATTTTTTTATTTATTAGTTTTATATAAATATTTTTTATATATATAAATGAGTTATAATATATTATTAAAATTAATAAAATACATCACGCCATTTCCGATTTGAATGCTATGTGTAGACTTTTGCAAATGAAGTAGCCGCCTGCGAAGCTATTTTGCTAACGTAAGCACCGGTCTAGTCTAGCCAGACTCGTCCAGCTAAAACGACAACGGGAAGCCAAAAAGCAAAGCCGTACGTGCAAGCGATGTATATCACTGACATCGTTGGATCTTACCCGCAGCACGCCTGATCTGCCAAGCTGTGTGATTCTCGTTGATATCTGGGCCCCAAGTACAGCTGATCCGAATCTCTGTCGTTTCTTATGGCCAATACTGAAATATGTCGTTTCTTATGGCCAATACTGAAATATGTCGTTTCAGTGAGAATTTTTTTAGGAGTACACATTCATAAGATACAAACAAATATAAGTAAGAGCGTAAGCGTAAATTTATGATTAAAATTACTCACATATTAAATTTATAATTAAAAAAATAAAATTAATTTAATCTAATTAGTTTTAAAACATTAAAATTAGATGTTAAAATTAATAAAATTAACATATAACTATTACATGATTAATAAGAGATAATTGAAATTATGATATCTTATGGTGTGAATTATATGATATAAATTTATTAAGTTTTGATAAATTATAAAAAATATTAATTAATTTTTATAAATTGTGAGACTAAATATACTTGACTCAATTTTTTTTGAAATTAAACTATTAATTTCTTTTAAAGTTATCTCATTATTATTACCATTTAATATTCCATTAATAGGTATGAACTTTTAAATAAAAAAATATAATAAAATTATCTTAAATGATATTATTTGTGTAATCTAGTTTTTTAGATTATAAATTTTGTTATTTAATATTTTAGTTTTATAAAAATAACAGATTAAGAATAAATTATTATTTTAATTATTTTTTATTAAAATATTTTTTTTCATTAAGTTATTAAATATCATTAAAATACGAATTTTTAATACTGATAAAATCATAATTAATATTAAAAAAATTATAAAATATTTATTTATTAATATCTGTTAATAGTTAATTTTTATTTTAATATAAAACATAAAATATAAATTTAAATAACTTTTTTTTTTATTTTTTATTATTTATTTTTTAAAACTATTTCATATTAAATTTTAATTTTATCTTCATTAAATATTAATATTTTAATTAGTTAAAAGAAAATAATATAATTTATTTTTTATTTAATTATTTTTATAAAATTAAATAATTAAATAATATATTTTATAATTTAAAAAATTAAACATTGAAATAACTTACCTTCGTAAACTTTTATAATATTTTACCTTTTTTCAATATAATATTATTTTTCTTTTGATGAAAATAAGTTAAATAATTTATTTACCGTATCAGTGAGATTATCTCGATCTTATGTAAGACTTTCTCCACGTGTTTATTTATGTATACACTTTTTTAACTCACAAAATTACATTTAATAATAAATGATTATGTCACTTGATTGTTGAAATTTGTAATATATAAGTTAAAAATTAAATTTGTTATAATTGTTAAAAATATGTAAAATTATATTTATTTTTATCTCACAATCGTATATGATACAATTAATTATTATTTTTTTGAATAATTACATAAAATAAATATTTAGGATATATATTATTAGTATTTCTCTTTATACAAATGGAGTATTAATAAAACTGCAAACAAAACTAAATAGTATTTTTAATAAAAAAAACGATATAAAAGTAAATCTTTTGAAGATTCTTTGTTTAAATTCGTTTTGATAAAAAAGTTATTAAACATCTTTGAATTTTAAATTTTGAATTTTGAATTTTTTCTTTTCTTTTCTTTTTTTACGTATTAAGCATCCTGCCAAATGCCAAACAAACATCTAATAGCGAAATCAACTTTAAAATTGAATCTTTATCTTCGTAAAAAAAAAATATATATCATAAAAGAAATAACATATTTACAAACAAGAAAATTGGACATCGAAGACTTGGTATTAAGCAAAAATGTGTCAAAAAAAGCTCAACCTTATTGTCCTACCTTGAAGGCCAATAATATTTTTTATTAACAAAAAAAAAGTTAAAATTAACTATTAAGCATGCATTATATCGGCAAGAGCCGAGCCAAGTCCGTGGGGTTCAAAAATATATTTTTTAGATTTTTTATTTTTTATTTTTTAAAAATAGACAATTAAGTGTAAATAATATTATTTTAATAATTTTTTATTAAATATTATTATTTTTATATCAAGTTTTTAAAACGCGATTAAAATTTAAATATTTAACAATAATAAAATGATATTTAATATGAAATATTTAAAAAAAAAATTAATTATTATCACTATTTTTATTTTAATATTATAATTTTTAATAAATATATGTTTAAATAATTTTATGTTAGAATATTATTATTTATTTATTTTTCTTAAATAGTTTCCTAGTAATCAAAAGAATTTTTCCTTATTAAAAACAAAACACAATGAATAAATTAGATTAAAAATAAAAAAACATTCCTCTTGCATTTCAAAAATCTATTAGGGCAAATAAAGTTACTCCAAAATTATCATTAATGAATATTATTAAGTAGCCATCTGCTAAAACATTTTTTTTTTGTTAATACCATAACTATATTTATTTTAAATTGTTTTTGACATTAAAATATTATATGAATTCCATATTATTTATAGAAATAATCTCTAATTAATATTACTCCCGTGATTCTAATCCTTAATCAAAAGGAAGTCTGTTTCCTTTTCCACTTTCTCACACTTAGTTATTGTTATTAATTTTATGAAACTCAAACTTAATTATCTTTGCTCAAAAAATTAAACTCGTTAGATCAGTGTTTCCCCTTTCCTTTAATAAAGTATATTTAAAAGGAGGGAATTGTATTCGTACTGGGCCATTGGGTACGTGTTGGGTCATTTTGAGAGCACTGTATTAGTGTTGGGCCTTATCCCTGGCTCAATATCTAAACTTAAGTAACGAAGATTGGGCCTTAGAGACAGGCTTTGTTCCAAATTGAACTATTATAATCTACGGAAAAAAGATGTTCAAAGTGTTATAAGTCAGTAGAAAATCTGAATTACAACATATTGTTTATTAATAATATGTCACGAATTAGCACTTGCGGAAGCGAATATCAGGTCTAATTTTGGTTGCATAATTTAATAATAATGAGTAACGGCAAAACAATAAGCAGTAAAAAATTAAATGGCCTTGCGATGATTTAAGTGGATTCGACTTTTCGATGTGAAAATTCTACTCCGGTGACGCTGCTTGTAGGAAAATCGCACTAATAATCAAAATGGAGATATAAACACGATTAGGATAGCTTCACATGAATTATACCAAAATCCAAAATCAAACCCGCAAAATATCCTGCAATTTTTGGTAATATATATATAAAATAAATTAATAAAACATTAAATCAAATATTACAAATGAGATGAAAATAATTAAGCGGCGTGGCCTTGACGAACACGTGGAAGAAAAACTATTACCTGGAACTATATTCCTTCTTGCATATTTTGTTGCCCCCTTTGAGCAGTAATAGCTCTGTACTGCTGGTGATGTCGTGGTGAGGAACTAAATATGACGTTGATGGCTGCTTAGTGGGTGGTGCCAAAACCAGGCATTATATAAGTGAGGCAAATAGAAAAAGAAAACAAAAGGAAAACTAGAACCCGGACTCTCTTCTCTGTTGTGTTTGCTCTCTGTTTTGTTCTCTGTCTCTGTATACAGCATATGACTACTATTTCTTTGTTTCAAGTCTGTGATATCTCACTTCTAATTAACTAAAGCAAACTTGGTTAATATATGAACGTAGAAATGAATATATGGTTTATTTAGTATTGGGTCTTTAGGCACGAAAGTTTTGGGGCAGTTTATTTACAAATCTCCGCCAGCTCGAAAGCGAAAATCAATTCTTCAAATGAAATTCCTCGGATTACCAAATAACGTCATCCAAAGCCCGGTGATCATCTTGACAAATACCAATCAAGTCAAGCAATGCTTGAACTTGTTAAATGAAAGCGGTTTGGTTAGCATATCGGTGGATTCTATAGTGGCTATCTTATTAGCAATAGCCTTACAGGAGACAATTTCCGCAACGAAATGATATACGACATCAATGTGTTTGGTTCTTTCATGATCATAGTATTCTTAGTCAAGTGTATGCATGACTATCACAAAATACAACAGTATCACGTGTTGTAAACCCAAATCACAAACCAAACCTCTCTAAGCCGAATGGCTTCTTTCACATCGCTTTATTTGCCGTATATTACGCCTCTGCGTAGATAAAAGCATTTGTAGTGTAAAGTAACGCCTTCCAAACTAATGGCACAATGAGAAAGAGTGAAAACATAACTGTCGAGAGATCTTCTTCTATCCGGATCACGGCGTAATCGGAATCCAGCGTAACCGATAACAACGCTATGACCGGTATTAGAACTTCCATCATATACGAACCAAAATTAGATGTACCTGCCGAATACCAGTATCCATTTCATCTTTGCCGCCAATGACGCACCAGGATTACCCATATATCTGTGACAACACTAAGCGCATGTGAAATGTACGGGCCAGTACAAGCGTACGTACGTCAAATTACTTGCTGAGCCAATGACGCGTATGGAACACGAGACATGTACGTTCTTCTTAACTTTTATTTGTAGGTGACAAATCCAGAAAGCACAAAATGTAATACTGACTAACGGCGTACTCACGAGTTTAGAATCTTTCATGCCAAAACGTTGAGAACTTTTCAATATAACTTTTAAGTCGAATAAAGCTTGCGGCATGTCATCCTGTAAATTTCCATGCCCAAAATTATCTTGCTGCACCCGAATATTTCATTTCAAACTCGCGTTAGTGAGACTTTAATTTCTGAATCTGACTTATTCTTAGAAAGCAATAAGCATGTCATCAACATAAAGCAACAAATAAACTAATGAGCGAGTCATGGAATCTTTTATGATAAACACAACTATCGTAATCGCTCCTAGAGTAACCATGATCAATCATAAAAAGAATCAAACTTATACCACTTGCCTTGGGGTGCTTCACCCGTATAAAGACTTTTCAATAAACAAACATGATCTTCCTTACGGAACAACAAACCCCCTACGGTTGATGCGTATATATTTGTTCTTCTCAGCTTTGTAAGAAGAGTGCATCTTGACATCAAAGTACATTCTAATTCCATGTCAAACAATGCAATACAGCAAGCGACACACGAATAGGCTATGTTTCACGACGGGAGAAAATACTTCATTGAAGTCGATACCTTTCTTCGACAATAGCCGCTGACAACACGTGCCTTGAACCTGCTGCTTGACCTCGAGGGTATACCTTCCTTTTCTTGAAGACCCGTTTGTTTCCCGACAATCTTACATCCACTTGGCGGTTTCACAATTCCAGTATGATTCTTATGAAGTGATTCAATCTCTTCATTCATGCGACAAACCGCTTGAGCAGACTGCATCCCTGGTGACGGCTTCGCTGATAACTAGAAGGTTTATGCACCTCGAATGAACTGCAGCACGGAGACAATGCAAAAAGAAACTAAGTACGCATGCGCGTACCTGCGAGGGCGTCTACAATCTCTCTTATTCCTTTACCCTTTGCGATGCGTATGGTTGCTCATGCGCTCTGTACATACGAAGCGACGAGAATCGTCTATCTTATCCACGGATGGTTGATGCGAGTGCCTCTTTGTCTTGACTGCGATCTACTCTCGAGCTCATTTCTTTCCGGCTAACACCGTGGTCTTTATCTGCAAATAGACTCTTTTCTTTTTGCAACATGGAAAACTCATCAAACTTAACATCTCTTGCTAATCAAAAATTTAGGTGACTTGGGTTCGACACCTGTAATCTATAACCTTCACCCAGGAAAGGATACCCAGGGAATATGCATTTCAATGCCCAAGCTCAGTTTACCATCGTTAACGCGTAGCGGGACTTGAACCAAAACTTTCCAAATCGGAATAATTAGCCGGGGGTACGAAAGAATACCTCAGACGAATGTCTTGACTCAATTGCGATTGATGGAGACCGATTACCAAATAGCGAGGCGTGGTTACTGAGCTTGACCCAAAAGATTTATCCAAGTCGGCTTGAAAGAGCATACAACGAGCTCTTTCTAAGAGTCTATTCATACACGTTCTGCTACTCCATTTCTTTGTGGTGTATGACGCCTGATCTTGATGTCTCACTATGCCATTTCTTTCTGAGAACTTCATTAAATTGGTATCACAAAAATTCCAAATCATTATCGATTCTCGAATGCTTGATTTTCTTGCTTGTTTGATTTTCTATACAAGCCTTGAATTTTACAAATTTTGAGAACGCATCATTCTTATTCTTGAGAAAATACACCCATTACATGGCGAGAGAAGTCATCAATAAAATTCAACGTATCACGGGCAGCGCGTAGACCTGACACGAGAAGGACCCGAAGATGCGAATGAATATAATCAGCGGTACCTTTCGTTTTATGGATGGTTATCGAACTGTAATGATGCTTTCCGTAGACCGATGCTCCGCAATCAAGCTTCCCAGGTTTACGACCCGCAAGCAAATCTCGTTGCTCGAAATGAACATCCACTGCACCATACGTATGCCCCGCGTATGCCATGTCGGTAGTGTATGCGAATCTTGATCGAGCGAGATGAAAGCGATACCGCTTTGCCAATAACGATTGCTACCTGAAGCGTATAGAGACCAGCGACAATTGCCGCTTTAATAACAATAAGAGCACTCATAACTTTTAAAACTCCAATTTTCATCATAGCCTTGTGAATCAAAGAGTACCGAAGATATCAAATTCTTTTCAAATCTCGGAACATGGCGAACATCTTTCAAAGTCTTAACAATACCATCATGCATCTTAATTAGGACGGTACCAATACCAATAACCTTGCGGGACATATTGTTTTCCATCAAGAACAACACCACATCAATGGTGATGAAAGCAAACCAATCTCTCTTGGAGACACGTATGGTAAGTGTGACCGAATCGAGAATCGAACATCTCCGGAGAACCAATAGATGCGATAGAACATTTTCACCATCGGACAGAACTATCTGCAACACCTGGACATCGTTAGTACCAGAAGGCGTTGTGGCGGATTTTCCTTTACCTTTGAGTTTAGGACAATTTACTTTCCGATTACCGCTTCCTGGCGGCAATAATTGCATTTATCTTTTCTTTTCTAGATTTGGATCTAGACTTGCCTCTATTCTTTGCTTGTGCCTTTTTCTTGATTTCTACCTCGACAAATAAACCCTTTCTATTTTCATTATTGCTTGTAGACACCTTTTCTTCAACTTTCTGCGGAATTCAAAGTGCTTTGACATCTTCCAAAGAAATAGTGTCTCCGCCGTATAGCATAGTATCAATAATGCTCGAATGAATGAGGTAAAGAACATAATAGAACTAAGGCCTGATCTCGTCATCAATCTTAACACCACCATTTTCAAATCATGAATAATTTTAGTAAATTCATCGAAGATGATCAAAAGGTGTACTTACGACGTGCATGTATATCGGCGTTGCTTGAATATAAGCCCAAGTAGTCAAGAACTTGGTCATATACAAATTCTCCAATTTTAAGCCATAACCCTTGACAGGAGATTCCTCGTCGCAACCTCGTGTAATACCTCGTGGACAAGGATAAGCCGAATTGAAATCAAAGCATTTTCCATCAATGCATCTTTTTCTTCATCGAGTCAATTTTTCTCGCAATTTATCCTTGCCTTGAGTGTCTTAACGAGCCCTTCTTTAACTAACCGTCTGCGTCTTAATACGCCGTAAGTAAAATCATTTCTACCATTGAATTTCTCAATTTCATATTTTACGCCGTAATGAGAAAACCCGATATTAAATAAGCAATCTGACCAGGAAAATATGAAACCAATTAGATAACCGGAAGGCTGAAAATAAATCCAAAAGAGCAAACTTGATCCAGGTTCAATAAATACGAGAATAACCCGATAGCTCGATACCAATTTGTTACTGAATTAGCACTTGCGGAGGCGAATATCGAGGTCAATTTTGGTTTACCTGATTTAATAATAATGGTTAGCGGCAAAACAATAAGCCGATAAAAAATTAAATGGCACACGATGATTTAAGTGGTTCAACTTTTCAATGTGAAAAGTCTACTCCGGTGACGACGACGCCGAGGAAAATCCCTTAATAATCAAAATGGAGATACAAACACCAATTCCAGATAGCTTACAAATTATGCAAAATCCAAAATCAAACCTCGAAAATATCCCTTACAATTTCACCTTGGTAATATATATAGCAAAAATAAATTAATAAGCTTGCTATTAAATCAAATATTACGAATTACAAATGAGATGAAAATAATTAGAACGGCCGGTGGCGGCGAACATGTGGAAGAAAAAAGCGACTTCTTACCGCTGATTTGCTATATTCCTTCTTGCGTATTTTGTTGCCCACTCCATGCATCTGTGAACAAGTAATAGCTCTGTACTGGTGATGTCGTGGTGAGGAACTAAATAACAGTTGATGGTACGCTTGCTTAGTGGGTGGTGCAAAACAGGGCGATATATAGGCAAATAGAAAAGAAAAACAAAGGAAAACTAGAACCCAGGTTTACGCTCTTCTTCTCACATTGTGTTTGCTCTCTGTTTTTGTTCTCTGTCTCCTGTACAACGCAGCTACTATTTCTTTTGTTTCAAGTCTAGCGGCTATATCTCACTTCTAATTAACTAAGCAAACTTGGTTAATATATATGAAGCATAGAAATGAATATAGGGTTTATTTAATATTGGGTCTTGGGCCTGAAAGTTTTGGGCCAGTTTATTTACATAATAATATGAATTATTTATCTCGTTTTAATTTCTTATATTTTTACAAAAATAATGACCGTTTAAAAGAAAAATAATAATTTTTTTTGTTCAGTTATTATATTACGAAAGGGATCATAGATGAAAAAAATGTCAAATTTTAATGAAATTTATAATAAAATATTATTACTTAGATCATAATAAAATGGATATTAAAACTAAAAAATGAATAAATAAAAAAATATGACAAACTAAAGTTTTGAGATGATTGTTAAATATTATGAATAATAATTAATATGACAATTCTAATTCATATTAATGGAGTTGTTACGTACAAATCATATTATAATTATTTTTTTAAAAAAATGTTCAATAACTAATTTTATCATTCCTTAACTTCTTTTTTTTAAAGCAATAGGTTAAAAACAAAACAAAAAACAAATTTTTTTTTTATATAACTTAATAATTTGTTTTAAAGAAAGCACTTCCAAATAAGTGATAACGTGATAGAGGTAGTTATACTCATTTTATTCATTGTTAATTAAAATTAAAGGCCTTTGTCTCCAAAAGAAAGCCCATTTTATGAAGGATCTCTACTCAGCCCAGTTTTTTGTGATGGCTTCCATTTCAGAACAAAAAATGACATTAGATTATAGGCATCGATGACCATTCTCACCTGTCTAATATGTGACCGACTGTCTCTCTTCGTTTATGCATAATCTTGTGTTGCATTGGAATTGGAATAAAACCTTGAGAAACTATATGAAGATTTTTAAATTTTCACATTACTTATCCACTTTTATCTTTCTTTATATTCTTTATGAGACTCATGTACGTAGTAATTATCTTTATAGAAATATTAAATTAGAAACCAAAATACATGCAACATTTAAAATAGAAGAAGAAATGCAAATTACATCAAATATTCAGAGCATACTTTTAGTTATTTATATTTAACAATTTCTCTGATTTTTTTTATTGTTCAGCTTTTGGCTCAAATGATCATTTTGTTCATAATATTTTTTTACAATACACTTTGCATGTCCATTTAAGGTTTTTATAAGATCGTGTAAGTTATAAATGTATAAAATATAATTTTCTTTTCTCCTATCAGCTTTAGCTTTAATAAGAATTAGCTTCTCAATAAACTGTAAGTTTTTCTTTCCTTGTTAGGCACCACAGTTGCATTTCAAAATTTAAGCAAATCTATATTTGAATTCTTACCGCTTCTTTAAATTCATATTTGGGACTATTCTTTGTCTAAAACCTTCCATTGTCGAAGGTGAGGTATACTGATTTCTGATTGGGGTTTTGCAGTAGTGTATGAATCATGCGTTATTGAATTCGACTAATATTTGACAAAATGCAAATGGGTATTGGCTCTCAATGCCATAGTAACGATGCATTGAATTTGGGCAGCGACATTGCTACGCTAACCAATAAGAATGACAATGATACATAAATTTACATACATTTGCACAAATTATTTAAAAAAAGATGCGTCATCATAAACAACATCATCAAAAGAACTGTAGATAAAAAATGACAAAAATAAAATAAAAAAAGAAGTTGTCGACAGAAAATTACAAAAGAAATAAAGATATAGACCACACATCTTAGTCGTCAACATGTGTCAAGAAAAAAAGTAATGACTATTCTTTAAAGTAGAAAAACAGATAAATTATTAGAACAAGAGTAAAATAATAATTTTATTCTTATAAATAGGGATTACTTGTTCTATAAAAGGAACATTTATTATCATTTTAAAATACACGAAAAATACACAGAAATCCAAAGCTCTCTACTCTGAAACATTATAGCATAGAAAACCTCTATATCTAGAAATCTCAAACCCAATAATGTTATACCCAGTAACTATGATCGGCTAAGCACTCTTTTCAAGGTTCTTAGTTGACCTTAAGTTATAATAATTATTATATTAAGAATAAAATAGAATTCATTTACTCTTCTCTAGTAAGTTAGCTATTGGACATCATTTATGTACGGATGGAGAAGGCTTATCATTGTCAGGAGGGGGTTGAGATGTGAGCAAAACTGAGGCAAAACAAGTGTAACAAAAGAAGACGAACAGAAGGGAAGACCATGGTGAACCCATCAAATTCAGGTATAATAATTATAAATTTAAGCTAGTTAAGAATCTTGAATGTTTAAATATTTGCTTGAAACAAAACATAATATTGTTAAAACAAGAAAATGAAATTTATTTTTAGAAATAAACAACTAATAATTTCAATTGAAATCAAAGATAAAAATCTAATTCTATTATAAACATTTAATAAAAGTTATCTTTATCATTTAAATGAATATTTTAAAAATGAAGACTATGGAACTTGTCTTGAAAATTTTAAAAGATTTAACACCTTATTATATATCTATACATATTATATTAAAATTATTACAAACATCATAGATCATCCTATTTCAAGGACATTAAAAGACTATTTTAATCAAAAATATGTAAAAATAGAGGAAGAATAATTCAACAACTTAATATTTGGATATTACTTCTTTGAATATTATAAATACACTGTATGTACACAAGAAAAATTTGATTGTATACTAAGAATATGACAAAATAATATACATTCAACACATATGATTTATCAAGATAATATTCTATGAACATAGAATCATTAGTACATAAGTTAGAATTATTAGTTTAACAAATAAAAGAGTAATTTTTAATTTTAAAAGACAATTAATAGATTCAGGATTAGAATTAAACAACCAACGTAATGAAGAACATAATATATTATGCAATTGTAATGAATGTAGAAAAAAATTAGATTTATACAACAAAATAATAAGTTTTTTAGACAAATTATTACCTTCAATAAATACACAAAAAACATCAATTAGGTTAATATTAACCCCGATTAAAAATTGTATCGATCAGTTGAAATTAATATCAGAGCATAAAAATAATAATCTAAATAGTAATGGAATAAAAATTAACACCATTAAGATATAAAAGTATTTTTGATATTTTATAAACTTAAGAGGTATAATTGAAAATATGTTAAACATCAAGGATATTTAATGTAATGTTACTAAAATGTAAGGTATAATGATTTCTGATCAGGGTTTTGCAGTAGTGTATGAGTCCTGCTTTATTGAATTTGACTAATATTTGACAAAATGCAAATGGGTATTGGCTCTCAATGCCATAATAATGATGCATTGAATTTGGGCAGCGACATTGCTATGCTAACCAACAAGAATGACAATGATACATAAATTTACATACATTTGTAAAAATTATTTATAATGGGTTATATGATAAAATAATTTTAAAAATTAAAAAAATTAAAAATATGTAATTTAACGTAAGAAGAATAAAAAAAGAGAGAGAATAATCACAGTTGAATTAACTTGCACATGAATACAATTTGAAAATGCATGATGTTTCATGGATGCTTAGGGAAAGGAGAGAATAAATTATTCAGACAAATAAATAAATTATGATTTTTAGTATTAATTTATGTTAACTATAACTTATATGAATAAAGTAGTTATTTAAAAAATATATATAAGATAATGTTTGAAAATTCATGAACAAGGCTCAAATCTTAACAAATAGTCACCATAAGGAATTGAAAATTATTCCTTACATACATGATACAATTGCGAAAGTGTTGGTGACCACAAAATATTTTTCTTGATATAAATCATCATATTTTATTAAGGATTCTTTTTTGATTGATAGATGTGATGTCCAATTAATGTCTATGTATTAGTATTCATACAATCATTAAAATGAATGATAATAATTAAGAGGGGAAAAAAACTGAAAAAGCCTTCCATATAACTTAGTTCTACTAAATATCTCAAAATAATTTGACATTGTATGAATGGTATTACAATTTTACCCATATATATAATGAGAATATAACGTGTAATTTTTTTTAATATAAAATAGTATTTGTTGTAGTGTGATTTGAAACAAAGATAATAATTTTTATCTTTAAATTATTAAATGAATCATCAAATTAATTAAATTTATTATAAATAGAATAATAA
This sequence comes from Hippophae rhamnoides, assembly GCA_033030585.1. Taxonomy (NCBI): domain Eukaryota; kingdom Viridiplantae; phylum Streptophyta; class Magnoliopsida; order Rosales; family Elaeagnaceae; genus Hippophae; species Hippophae rhamnoides. Next base: position 75,558,130 of record CM065427.1, read on the forward strand.
TTTAAATGTTTTTTTTCTCAAAGATTGTATTTGGTCTCAAACAAGTAACATATGAAAAAACCAAAAATGTGCAAAAATAAGAGGATATCATAGGTTGGGTAGGATTTTTCCACCAAATTGGAGGACCAAATTCTTTATTAATATAATGGAATCGTGACTTTTCATTGCATGTCTCTGTTAATATGTTTTCCTTATCAAGAATGACTTAAAACATGTCATGACTCATGAGCAGCAGTTTTTAGGCCGAACTTAACTAATAATATTAGTATATTAAAAAAATTTATCATAAATTAATAAATTATTTATATATTATATTAAATTTACAAGATATTAAAACTTAACCTATCAATAAATATATTTAAAAAAATACGAATGTGTCTTCCACACAAAAGATAATATAAAATACATGAGCATGTTAAAAGTAAAAAAATAAGTAAATTAAATAGAATTAAATATAATATAATAAAAATATTAAATAAAGTGACGCAAAATTTGAAAGTGATATTAGTTTATAAAAAAAATATCATATTGATTAATAAAGAATTTAGTATAATATTTTTAAGATTTAATTGTTAATATTTCATAATATTTTACAAAAAAAAAAATTACATGCTATTGTCAGTATTAGAAGTCAATTCAGCACAATTAATTAATTAATAATATTTTACACTATCAGTTTTGAAAAATAAATATACGATGGTGTTTGACGTAAGATACTTAGTGTTATATAAATCAACATTTTATTTATTTTATCAACAAAAAAAAATATATAATTAACAATATTTATTTTCATAGATAATTACCATATCCCTTTCATTTAGTTGAGTTTGTTTTGATTGAGACATCTTGCCAAATTCCTCAACAAAACCTACCATGACCACATCATTTAAATCAACCCCCAAATCAGTCAGACTAAGTTATATATTATATTAAGAATACTCATCGAAACCCCCCCTCCCAAAAAAAAAAAAAAACCTCTCTTGGCAAGTTTAGCTTACCAATTTTAATTAATGTATTTCTTTGGAGTAATTCGATTAATTTTATGATTATGAAGTGGGGTTAACTTTAATTATAAATTTTTTGACAATTAAGTGATAAAGAGGGAGAGTGAAAACAAAGTAAATTTATTTTTCTCTGTTTTTTAAATGGCCAGGTGGCATCACATTATGACTATTTAACTAAAGTTAATATTGGTGAAATTTGTTATATCAAATCTAACTATAAAATATATAACTGACTTAGTCTAAGAAAATTTATTGTTGAGAGACATATATTTTAAAATATTCATATAATTTATTTTTAATATAATATTTGTCTATAATAAGTCACCTAATACATGCAATGCATTTTACATTTTTTTTCTTTTTTTTTTAAAGCATTTTACTCTTTTATAATGACATTAAATTGATAGAGATTACTGCTTCATCATATCTCAAAAGTAATAAATAATTCTCTAAATACCATGGTTTCTTACCATTAGCATAGTCCATCAAGTATCACGTTTTGCAATATATTAAATAAATATATATGCTTAGTATAAAGAAGTTAATTAAATATGTGCACGAGAAAGTTTTAAAAAGAAATTTATGATCTTGTTCATTTTATATAAATTAGAGCTTTAATTTTATTTTTTTAATTACAAATTAAACCTCCCAAATTAATAACCATTTAATTGGGTATGCGAAATCATGATGACTTATTTATGTAAATTAGATTAATTTAATTATTTTATTATAAAAAAATGAAAACACAATAATAAAGAATCAATTATTTTATTTTATTTTTTATTTTTCATATTTTTTAACTACTATTAACATTTCAATCCCATATATTTTGTTTAAGATGGATAATAATAACTAAAATATTAATTAAAAAATAATAAAAAATTTAAAAATTAATTATTTGTTTTTGTGATATCGATTTTTTATAATAAAATAAATAATTTAAGTAAAAAATATACTAAAGTAATTTAATTGACATGGATATTACACTTGTATGCATTTGTCTCTATTTTTTTTTGTGGTTACTATTACTAGAGCAAAAACACTAATATTTTAGCAATTTTTTTATTTTTAAAAACTTTAATACAAGTACTCGAACATAATTATGTTTCTAGAATTATTAATTTCTGAACTCGCTTGGTGAATTAAACATACTTGTGTCAAACCTTGCAAAAAAAATAAAAATAAAAATGCTTGTATTAATTATGGGCATGATTGACGATGGAGGTAATGATAATATATTTCACTAACCAAAGTAATTAATCGCAGTGATGGTTGAGATTTCAACACAATAACTTTCTTTCTCTCTCTCTCTCTCTTTTTTTATTGAATATTTCAACATAACAATAGTCATTAGATAATTCCAAAACACTTTGTGGTGCGAAATAGTTGTTTTAAGTTTTAATTTTTATTAAGCTTTCAAATTAATTGTAAAAGTTAATTCTTAAACACAAGTTTTTGAATAAATTAGAGATCTATTATTTGCATAAAAAATTAAAAGTGAGATATTTATTAGGAAATTTCACTTTTTAATATTATAGAAGTTGTTTTATTTAAGATTCTTGGCTTGAACTATTATTAAAATTTAAAAGTGTAAAATATTTTTTCAAATTATTATAGAAGTTATTTTATGATATTTCTAATTTATCTTTGAACTTTGAGTGAATATCTTTATATTTTAAAAAAAAATGATAAAATATTATTTCCCAAGGTTGGGTCAAGTGGGAAGAATTGAAAGAAGGATCAATCGGTATAAATACGTGGTATTGTTGAGTTGGATACAATACATCGGATCTAGCCGATCCAACATTTGTTCTCAAATCTCAACATATAAAGTAAGCTTGCAATGTGAGCAATGATCTGAACACAAAAGCTAATAAGTTATATTAGAATCTATATATTATAAGACTAACTTGCTTTTTCAATCAAAAGTAGGAACCTATTTTGCTTTCAAAGGCAATTAAAGTGCTTCCTCCATATTCAAGAATTGCTACCAAATTGGTGGGCTTACTTTACTCCTCTATGGGAAACAAGCAATGAGATTAAAGTGAAAAAGTCTAGAGGAAAATAAAGGCATTTAGATTTATTGAATTGAAAAGCATCATAAATCTCAAGTTCTATTACTCATCTCATAATTTCTAATACAAATAAACTGCAAAAAAGAATTACCCTAACAAAGGAAAAAATACAAAGGAGAGACACCATGATACTCACTTAAAGGCTAATGATATCGAGGACGAGCCCTAAACCTTAAACATTAAACTTTCGTTCTTCTAAACTTTCTTCGGTTCACTCGTTTCGATCCTCATCTAATACCTAAATATATGGTCATCTATTGTTCCTGTTTTCCCAAATTCCCCTCGCTGTACAAAAAAGAAAAAAAAAACAATGAACTAAATAACTGAAATAACGACAAGGATTGACATATTATAGGAAAGAGAGGTACATTATTCTCCATATCCTCCATCAGATCTAATCCAGCGAAATGCTGCTATCCGTATTTGGAATGAGTTCTGGTTTGTTGCCCATAGTAGTTGTAGTCTGAACGAATGCAGTGTCCTCACAAACTTTGGTCCTCATCTCCAAAACCTTCTTATGGGAATTGGAATGCAAGGTAGGAACGAAAGTTGGACTAGCTGCCGGCCTATATTCGGGGAAAAGCCTGCCTGACTTGTAGCGAACACCGCAAGCATTGCAAAGTGTTTTCGAACCCATAGGACCAGCCCTCCACTGTGGTGTCTTAGTAATCTCACAATGCATACATTTCCTAACAGCTTGTGAGGACGTGTTGTTTTCATTAGTCTCAACCAGAGGCTGGGACATAGTGAACTTGATTTTCTTTTTCTTATGCTCTGTGGAAACTTGTTCATGTATCTTGTTCACATGCCTAGACTCTGCAAAATTCTCAGTGTCGGAATAGGACTTGGGATAAGGAAACTGTTCCGCCATCTCTGTGACAGAGGATGTTGGAGAGATAAGGTGTATTGCCGGACGGGGATTGAAGATTGCAGGGCGTGAACGCTTACTGCGTGCACGTCCACACCTTCCGAGAGTAACAATGTCAGGACTAATCGACGCGTTCTTCTCTCCTGAGGAGGAACTGCTGCTTTCCAGGACAGAAACAGGGCTGGATGTATCAAATTGATTGTGGGATGAATCCTTGTTTATTGAAGAATCATCTTCTTTCTTCATAGTGAGGCTTCCACCAGTGAATGAATCCTCCACAAAATTTGAGAGCCATTCCAATTGAATAATATCCTCATACTGTCATATCACAAAGCAAAACTCAATAATAAGATGAAAAAGTGATGAATTTGATACATCTCACAAATATTTTAGCATAAATTCAAAAACAAAAAATACAGCTTGAATTTCATAACAAAACCCAAAAGATTAAATAATCAAAGTCTGATTGCACAATTCTTGATCCACAAAACAAAACAAAAATATAGTCACAATTGCACAATCAAATTTTGGCCAGGAGGGAAGAGGCCAAAGCTTAATAAAAAGAACTCCCACAGTGTGAGAAAGGCCACTTACACAGAGCCCACAAATTCACGTATAAAAATCACCTAAAAATGTTAATATTACATGAATTTACACCAATTTTTTTACTATAAATTATATATCATGTCATATATTCAAATTATTTTAAAATTAGATATATAATTTGGTGATTAGATGTGGGACAAAAGTGTATATCCTTAATATTACTAAAACTCACCACATGACAAAATCAAAAAACAACATAATTACTACCAATAACTTCACCACTCACTCATCTAACGGCCCAAAATTTAAACATACATATATATAGAAGAAAAAAGAAGAAGAACAAAAACAGTAATTACTTTAAAAATAAAAAAAAAAGAAATTAATAAAACAAAGAGAAAGGAGCAGAACGTGATACTTACGGGAACAGAGAGCTCAGCAGAGAGGTCAGAACCGCTTGTTCCGGAGAAGACGGAGTCAGAACTGGGTAGCGATTCAGACTCAGTGGTCCAAATGCTAGGAAAGGAGTCGGTGTTTGAGTTTGAGTTGGTTCCCAAACCAGCCTCCACGTTATCACTGGGGAAGTCCATTAGGTCATCAATGTGGTCAAAGAAACTTCCACAATCTATCTCGTCCATGAAGCTTGGTCCGATCATTTTCTAAATTCCAGAGAAAAGAAAACAAGATTGAAAACGAATAAATTTTCTTTCTCGTTTAAATTATAATCAATCTTAACATTGAATTTTATATAAGCTGATAGGCTACAATTGGAGTTGAGAAAACATGCCAACAATGTGTTGTCTATCACTACGACAATAATAACATTTAACGGGTGGTTAGAGTTTACTATTAAACTATTATTACTAATAATTTGTAGTAAAAATATAAAATTTTGAAATAATGATTTTTATGGTTAGAAGAGGAAAAAGGACGAAAGAATTCATTTAAATGTTTTCGTTGAAATAAAAATGATAAAAGAAATTCAAATTTGGGGTCAAATTCAGTGTAAATTTCATTTCAAAAGTGTAATGGAGGTTTCAAAAAGTATAACCACCACATGGAGTATGATAGGCGCCAGCTGGTTTCAATTTATTTGAATTATTATTGCAGGTTGCTTTTCTTTCTTTTCAGGATAGGGGAAAAAAATTTGAAGTGTGAACCAGTAAATTCAGGACGAAATTGTTAATTTTCGAAACAAAGTACAATAGATAAAAGAATTTTCAAATTCCTGTATAAGAGAAAAACCAATTTCACCATTACGAATAAGAGACCACCCTAAGAACAGAAGAGTGTCTTAAAATGTGGCTCAATCTCCTATCTGGGTTTTTGAGAAGTTCGGGAAACAAGTAGCATAAATTTGGGTCAAGTATATACGGATAAGCAAGTCCATAATTTAAATGGCGGAACGATGTGCTTAGAAGAGAAACTCAGTCTACACAAACCATGAAAATAAAAACTGAAATCCTCTAATTTGGAAATTCGAAAGAATTAGTACCCAAATGAAACAAAGGCAAAGCCAAAGCAAACAATAAGTCAAAACACTTCAACGGTGAGAAGAAGCAAAATCTCCAAAACAAAACAAATCCCTCTTTCAACTGTTGTAAAACTCCAATTCCACCATTAAACCCAATATAGAGAAAAATAGAAAACAGAGAGTTGGGTTTGAAATGAGATAGATAAGAGAAACAGAGGCTAAAAAGGAACACAGAGTGAAGAAGGGTAATGGTAGGTGTGGCTCTTCCTTCATTGCTAGCTGTCGTTTACTAATCACTTCACTGTCGTGACGTTGAAGTTTTCTCTCTCACATCTATTCTGATTACCAACGGTCCCATACCATTATCATCCCACCACCACCTTTGTTTTTAAGAATAATATATCATCGCAAAACTTTGTATCAATTATTGCATGTTACGTGGTTAAATAATTTTGAAAAGAAAAGAAAAAAACTTATTTTTAAAAAAATTGAATACGTATCACACTATGATTTATATGATTATAAATATAATTGTAAATTTGAATAACAATAGCATTCCTCTTGATTTTAATTTCAAGGATTTCAACCGCTACTGGTTTTTGAAATCGTTTTAAAAATATGAAGAAAAAGATATGCCGCAAAAAATATGATGGTTTTTGGTTTCTTACCTTTGTGATTGACTGGTTGTGATAGCGTTATTGCCTACTGGGTTTTGCGTTGAGGGGAAACAACTTTACAAGAATGCAAACTGATAAAGATTACAGAAACTGAAACAGAGAAAATATGATATTACTAAGAAGAGTACATGCCATAACAGTACATCTGAAGATATATATATATATATATAACTATTTCTTGCTGTAAAAATGAAAATTGTCGGAACCAGACCTCTGTTTTTCTTTGACATTTGCGTTCTAAGGGCGTGACTTCCAACTGTTATCTTCGAGGAAGGTTCGCTTTCAGTGTGCGGTGTTTATTATTATTCTCGAATTGCGCGTGGACAATGGATTCTCTCGTAGACAAGAGAAGGAAAAGTAAAAAATTTAAGATAAATTTTCAAATAATTTTTCACTCTTCTTAGTAAGTAAAAAGTATTAAAAACAAATTCACTGTTATTTTTAATTATAATACGAAGGATGATATTTATTTTATTTATTTTTAAATATTAACTATCAATTTTATATCTATATATATTATGATTTGAAATTATTTATGAAGATAATATTTTAATATTTAAATTAAGAGAAAATAAAAACAAGTAAAACATCGTATACTTTATAGTATATATATTAATGGTTGGAGTAGAAAGTTTAATGACAAACATTTAAGCTCGCACAATTGTTAGATTATTTTTAAAATGGTAGGAATGATTTTTTTTAAATAATAGGAGGTAAAAAAATTCAAACTTTTACATTCACATAAAATTGAATATAATTTTAATAAAATTAATAAGATAAAATATATTTAAAATAATATAATTTGATTTATATAATTTTTTTATGTATCAAAATAATTTTATAAAAATTTATTTAAATTAAAATTAAATATTTTTATTATATTTATATTTTATATTTTAAAATAAAAAACTTGTGTTATTCCTCATTTTATTTTCCAAACATAATGTATAATCAAATTATCGACTCGTGTTTCGATCCGAAATCAAAAGAGTCGAAACTATTAAAAGTATAAACTCTAAAACATCATCATGATTAACTCTCTGTCTTAAAAGGAAAAAATAAAATAAATTGCTGTTATTAAGTGTTTTTTTAATAAGAGATGATTAAGAAGGAATTAGGAAACTTATATAAATTTTAAATTTTTTTAATAAATATAAATTATTATATTTTTGTTAATAAATACAATTCATTTGATACATTTCTCCTTATTCAATAATTAAGAAGATAATTATTTAAATATATACTCAAAAAATATTAAATAAAATTAAAATGAAAAACACCTTTCAAGTTTAGTGTCACGACGTTACTACTTTAGCACTCATATTTTATATTATATTATATGATTCATTTTTATAAATAATCTTTATATGAATTAATTTATGGGATATTAATTAAATTTTAACTAATAATTTTTTAAGTTATTTATTTTGTTCACTTTTCAAAGTATTTTTTGTTGAAATATATTTAATTATTTATTTATGTACTAATTAACAAAAAAAAAATTTAACATGACATTGTAATTAGAATTCCTATATTTAAGTCTAATTTTTGAATTACAATTATTTAACTAACGTAGCACATATGTCAATATTTATAAAAAATAAATATATAAAAATATAATTAAAACTCTTTTAAATTATTAAGTTACCAATAACTCGATATACACCCAAATAGAATAAGTTGTACTCCATTTGATGAGAACAATGTACGTAGAGTGGATACGGTTTGCTGTGTTTCGCACTTTCAAATTTTCAATAAAATTTTAGAAGGTGTTAACAAAAAAATAATTAAAAAATTTAGAAGGTTATCGATTGTATTAAAATCCACTTAATGTACGTAGTTCTTAAATTAACAAGTATTAATTTTTTTTCTGGGAGTATTATAATAATATATATAAATAATAATAATAATTATAGTAATTAACGTGTAAAATCAAATATATACATATAATAATAATAATTATAGTAATTAACGTGTAAAATCATGCATTTTTAACTATTATATACATACATTTTTAATCATATATATATATATATATATGAGTATCAATGATGATAATTTATTATATAATTTTATCTCAACTATTGAGATGTATAAGGGTTAAGTGATTAATATCTCGGATAAGAAATATAAATTATGATAATTTGTAATATTTAATAAATAAATAAAGTATAAAAAATTATATAATAATTTTGTAGTTATTGATATAATATATATACGAGTAAAAAATCTTTTAGACAAATAGTATTGATAAATTATAGTTATCTTTGTATGAAAATATTGAAAAATATAAAAAAAATTAAATTAATGAATGATTCATGATTCATGAGATTAAGAATAATATTTAATTACACTTACAATAATATATACAGTTGAATTCATTGTCCCTCGAATTCGGGCTCTTTTTATTTTATATTGCTATATTGCCTAACGGGTAGGATCATGTTTAAACACATTCAATTATGACTAGATGCATGGATTGCATTTTCAAATAAAGGATTCTTTAAAAAACAAAAAAAAAATTATTATTAACTGATGATTAAAATTCCTAATTGATACATTTAATCTCTTCTTTAATTGGCAGCAGTAAGCTTTTTAATTAATTAATGTTAAATCCAACTCAGCAGCCTGCACCTTACGTGAAATATCATTTGTGAGGTGGCTAGCTGCTCCAGTCCTATCTACAACCTAATTGGCTACTTCTATGTCACTAATTGCTCTTAATTCCGTTTTAAAATTAATTATAACAAAAGCTTTATACCATGCATGCATGTGCAAGACTTACCATTTTATTTTCTTAAAACTTGTTTCACCTCATAAGTTTCTACGGAAATGTTTGATGTGGATATCCCTGAAATAATAAGATAAAAACTATAATACTAGTTATATATATATATATATATATATATTGTGTGATATTATTATGTATGAAATCATGTGTTAATATTTAATTTCATAAAATCATTTCTTATAAATATATATAATTTAGGAAATATTCTTTTATTCCAAAAACAAGTAATTTATTTATATCTAAAAGATTCAAAATTCCAATAAAAAGAATAAATTACTGCTTAATTAAGATAGAAAATGATAGGCAACGGTGCATGTAATTGTAACCCAACATGATCCAAATATACAATTAATTCTTCTGCTACCGAGTGCGTGCTATTATATTTTGCACTTTACTACCTTACTGTGCACCTCACTTGAAAATTATTGTTCTTATTATTATTTTTTTTATTTTTTTAGAAGAATATATTAATTTTATTTGAGAAGCACTTTTATAGCCGATAATAACGAGGGGTTCGGTGCCTCTTATATCGGTAATCATTTTAACTCAAAATGTGATTATATGAATAATATTCTTAAAGTATTATAATAATAGTTTCATTATTAATTACTTTTAAGGTATATAAATGGTGTAATTTTATATTTTAAAGTAAATTTTTTATCACATAAAATATGTGGTATAATTGAAAATCAAATTGTATTATTTATAAAATTTGGTATATTAGTAATAATTCTATTTAACAAAATATATGTTAATGCATAAATTAGTATCTTACATATATTAAAAAAATATTTGTTTAATGTTTGTAAGTAATATAAGACTTATATTTTTTTAAGTTAAACTTTTAAAATTAATTGTTACATAATATTTATATATTATACAAAATTTATATGTTATTAGATCTTATTCGATCAATGGATAAGAAAAAAACTAATCGATCTTTCACAAACAAAAATCACATTAACCTTATAAAAAAATAATGATAAGTTATCAAAATAGAATTAGAATATATAAAAATATGTTAAAAATGCAAAGTGTTAGATTAAAAAAAAATCATACTTTGAAGGGGATGTTAATGCATTAAAAGAGTATCACACAATTATCAAGAAAAAAATATTAGTATAGTGTTTATGAGTAGTATGAAACTTACCTTCCTTATAATTTAACTTTTTTATGTTTTGTTGTCTTATATTGCTTATATATTATATAAAGTTTACAATATATGCATGTCAATCTATATTTTCATATGTAGTACACTAATAGTCTTTATATTTAATCTTTGGTACACCAATTTTTCAAATTTAAAATTGAATTGGAAATTTCAGCATACACATAGACAAACAATTAAAGATGAACTCATCTTTAAAGTTGTTATTTGCTTGAGAACTACCTTTTAGTCTTAAACTTGTTATTTCTTCTATAACTTTTTTGCATAACCATATCAAAGTATTTGGATATTTCTTTTTAAAGTCATGTCATTCACATGACGTATCATATAGATTGCATCATTTTAGATTTAATGGATTGTTCTTTGTGTTAGTTAATATGTCCTATGTTGGTTCTTAATTTGTCTAATATTCGTTATGTTCATTTTTATATGATCTTTCATATCTTTTTCTTTATATGTCTTTTTAAGAAAAATAATGTGTATTTTTCAAGTTTAAGTACATAATCATCTCTTGTTTATTATAATTTTTAATGTGCATTTTTATTTCATATACATTATTTATTTGTCTTTAAGACCTTAACTTATATACATTGTTGTGATCATTAGATAAGTATGTTTAATTGGTATTCCTATTGATTTTGGTTTATTAGACTAATATAATTAATAGGTATTGCTTGTATACATTGCATCTTGTGACTTGTTTTGTAGCTTGAGTTTTCTTTTATACTTATATGATTTAATATAAAACCTTAAATTTTTATAATATAGCCATTCATTTTTTATTTTATTTTTTTAATAAAATTATTATTTTCAACGTGATTCAATTTTTAAGGATTTTTTCAGATTTTCTAAACTTTTTGGTTTTAATTAAACTATTTTTTATGTTAATAATGTCTTAATAAACTTATTTATTAATTAATTATTTTAAAGATGATTTTGTTCTCAATTATTTGGTAGCATGTGATACATGTTGGAATTCTCTATTAAACTTTAATTTTGAGTCACTAATATACTTAAAATTAAATATAAGAACTATTAATACATTGCATATAAAAATATGGATACATATGAATACTTTTTGCTAAATAAATATATTATAAAAGTACAAATCTTATGAATGATATAGTTACTCTTTATTTATATTTATGTGTTAAATATATAATGAAATTTTTAATTTCAAATATAAAATTAAATTATTTGTATATTTTAAAATAAATTGAATGATTATTAATATATTACTTTAAAATACGAGAATATTTTAATTAAAATAATATTACTAAATTAAATGTATTGTTGAACGAATATGAAACAACATTTGTTTTAGGGAAAAAAAAGCACACCGAATAATATCCCGTTGCTTTATTGGTTTTTTTTGGGTAAAAAGAAAATCATTATTATTTATCCGTATTATCTTAAATAATTGATTATATATTAACTTTTTATTAAATTAATAAGACTCTTCTTTTATAGCTATACGCAGACATGTGATAGGAGATTAGAAGTATTATCATCCAATATTTATAAAATAAAAATAAATGCTAGATCAATGTTAAGAACATTATTTAAATTGTAGGTGAATTTTAAGTAAAGTGGGTTTTCTTCGATCCGGATAAACTTTTCAAATTGTCTACCCTTTTTAGTCTTTCTAATAAAGAATTGTGTATTGTTTTTTAAAATGAAGTAACTTTATTTATTATTCATCAATTCATTATTTATATTTTGATATTAAACCCAAAAAAATTATCAATTAATAGGAAAAAATATAAATGAAAAAATTAAATAAACTTTTATCCCTTTCTAATAAATGAATTTTTGAAATTAACAAAAAAAAAATGTAACAATTAATAAATAAATCATAGTTATTTAATGCAAAAGAAGCATGATAACTTTTTATTAAAAAAATAGATACAATGTAGATATTTTGAGACAATATGTAAACTCGATTTTGCCTTTAATATTACATAGATATCTTTTCACTCATGTTTTTTTAAAAAATTAATTTAATATCTCAATTTTTTAAATAAATTCATGAGTTAATTTTGAAAAATTCACGTTAAATGGTTCAAACTTTACATAAAATGACAAAAAAAAAATGTTTCTTTTTTAAGTTAGGTGTGATGTATTAATTGAATTATTCAAATTAAACTTACCTATTATTAAAAATTATTAATTTTTAAATCATTTAATAAATAAAGATATTAAATTATTTTTTTTAAAAATATAAGTAAAAAATAATATCAATTTTTTAAAAAGTATTGATACCAAACCACTCGATTTTCTGCTAAGTGGCATCCGCAACAATGTCTTTGATTTTGAAATTTTACAATTTCACCCTTGGCCATTCAAAGTCAATTAAAGCAAATAAAAAAAACCGTCGTTTGCTTTTGGCTAAAACAAAAGTAAAATCTTTCGTAAGTGACCCCTGTGTAAGTTCAATATTAGAAATACATTATAAATATGAAGTATTAATTATTGTCAAAGTAATTAATTTCATTTTAAAAGTTGTGAAAAAAAAATTGTTAATTAAAATGACCTCGCAACCGAAATTCACTTGCTTTGGCCTTTTTAAAGAAATGATAGGCTCACAGTTACATAACCTCTTCACCATTGACTCTCTCTCTCTCTCTCTCTCTCTCTCTCTCTCTCTTAATCTATCTTGAGTTGTACTCTTTGCATCATTCCCTTGCAAAATACTCTCTCTGTCTTGTTGTACTTCATGAACTCTTTCTTTAAAATAAATGACTTGGTTTACACTCTTTGTATCGTTTTCTTCTAAAATACTATTTCCATCTCTAAAAAAAGTGAACTTGGGAATGAGTCTGATTCAATTTAGGCAGTTGATGTTAGTTTTTTTTTAATATATATATATATATATTGCATACCTTATTTGATTGAAAGAAAATTATATAACTTAAATAACATATTCATGACACTCGATTAATTCTTAATGTGATGGGGGACATCAAATCTTTTATATATACATATATATATATATATATATATACTTTTGTCATTGATAAAATGCACGGGTACTTTCTTATTCCAATGCATAGTGTTGAGTACTTATTTAATACAACGTTCTCGTTCGAACTTCATCAAAATATTAAAATTACTTTATTCTTTGAGAATGAAGTTGATAATCAAGATAAAGATTTTGAACAACTTTTTGGGAAAACACCCGAGGATCATGCTCTAAATTCGGAGCCTAAAAATACAAAATAGATCGATAATATACAGTTTTGTTAATTCATTTGATAAAATTATTAATCATATATTTAAGAGCTAATTTAAATTACATAAGCAAAGGAATATTACCTACAAGTATTTCTTAAAGACAATTTAGATACTAAATAATGTAAATGGAGAACATATGCTAATGAAATACAAGTTTAGAATTATTAATTGTTAAAAATTCAAACATAACTCAACCTAATAAGATCTCATTTAATTAAATGTTATTTAAATTTATAAACAATATTGTTGTCTTGTTATTAGTCGATGTACGACAAAGGTAATTAACATTCAAAAATGGTCATAATAAGCGTAGAATTCTATTGCTGGTATATCCGTTTAGAATAACAAAATAAAGTATTACCTTTAATCTTAAAGGTAACGTAATTTCATTTGAGTTTTTTAAATAAAACAGATTAATAATTTCAAGACAAAGATAAATGAAAAATAAATATTTATTTTTCTATACGTTTACCTTACTAATTTTATTCATTCCGTTCACATGTAAGGGAGTAATCAAATATTTAAATTATTAAAACATGTAAAAATAAAACAAGTAATATGATATCTAACAATTTTAACCACTAAAACAATCATTCATTACATGAAATCAAGGGTTATTTTGATATTCAAAAAAAAAATATATAAGATATTTATCTCTAAATTTGAACTATTAATTTTATTCGAGTTAGTGTCCGCATTAAATTAATTTGATTTTTTTAAAATTTAATAACAACTCAATAATATAACATACATAATCTGTATTTAGAATTTTCCTTGAACCAAAAATGAAAGAGAATGGATGTGAAATCTAAATTTAATATTTTAAAAGCAGAAAATTAAAATAAAGGAAGAAGCACCGACGAAGTACGTACGTAAATTGTATAGGCTATAAGGTAACATGCGCACACACATGCATGACACAAAGTAGTTCTGAATATCGCATTTACTAATAACACGTTGTTGCCTCCAACATATTGTTAAAACCAACCTTTGCCGTGGAACATCAAATCGCACAATCATCTTGTTGTCCTCATTATGTAAAACATTTTTTTTTAAATTTCTTTTTCCATACATATAACTAACCAAGAGAAATAGATAGTAATATTGTTTGCTTCAGAAAAACTAATGGTAAAATTGAAAATTTAGAGATATCACATGGAATGAACATACTTATTTGAATAAAAGTAAAATAAATAGAAAAGTTATAAATTAACATATAATTACAAGTACTCGTTACAACAACGTGTAATAAATTTTAAATTATTTTAATTTTATTTAATTGAATTTGTGATTATATATTAAATATATTTTTTAAAATAAGCATATACAATGCTAGTATTTAAATTTATGTCATCTTAACGACAACACTACAATAAATATATACCAATATATTATAAGATAAGTCTTCTCACCCCTAATCTTGCATTTATTGAGAGTAGTATCCATAATTTTTCTATATGTTTACCCCATCTTCCGTGCGGTTGGATTTGTGCCTTTTATTATTACTTGATATACATTGGACGATTTCCATGCAATAATTTGTGCGTATAAACAAACAAATTAACAAAAATGACATCCTATATTTGTTGTTCTCAAAACGCACGTTTACGATTGGAAGGCGAAAACACATTTTAACTTCTGCACGGGAAATACAAAATTAGCCTTGAATTTGAACGTCAATGATTATTATCCATGGGCAGATGTGTAAACCAAGTTAAACCCTGCGAAGGTGGCAAGGGGACTTAGGGGTATGCTGAAGGAGCTGTGTTGATTTACCTCGGCCTAACTCTACTTTTGAAAATGTTGAGTAAAATTTAGAATGAACAACTCTAAATTTACTAATATTAGATCCAAACAAGTAAACAAACTACTTGTATTATACTCACTATAACACCTTTCAAAGACAACTCACAAATTGAAGAGAAATACAAACATTCAAAAAAAAAGCTCTTAACTTACACTCAAACTAAGAATACAAAGACTTGTTTGTTTTTGATGGAATGATTAAACCAAATGCAAGGTAGGTTATTTATAGTCCTCACCATGCAATCTACACCACACAAATATAAAACTAAGAAATAATCCTAGCAATACAAATCTTATCTACACACTTCTCTTTTCTACAACCTTCAACCACTTTATTTATTTCTACAACCTTCAACTACTTCATTTATTTCTACAACCTTCAACTACTTAATTTATTTCTAAAACCTTCAACCATTTCATTTATTTCTCTACCTCTTAAACCACTTCATTTATTTCTCTACCTCTTTAATTATTGTTTTGGTGTTGATTTTCAACAGAAAACACGCTTACAAGGGTGAGGACTGCCCAGGCTTATAAACCAGCTCTTATGCTGGTCCTTGGTCGATGTGGGACTCCTCAACACTCCCCCTCACATCGACTGTGTCGACGGACGATGGTGGTCTTATGGTTACCACGGGTGTAAGTGAAGGGTAGCTCTCCTCTATCGCCAAGGGTCCTGCTCTGATACCATGTTGATTTACCTCGGCCTAACTCTACCCTTGAAAACGCGCTTACAAGGGTGAGGACTGCCCAGGCTTATAAACCAGCTTTTATGCTGGTCCTTGGTCGATGTGGGACTCCTCAACACTCCTCCTCACATCGACTGTGTCGACGGACGGTGGTGGTCTTATGGTTGCCACGGGTGTAAGTGAAGGGTAGCTCTCCTCCATCGCCAAGGGTCCTGCTCTGATACCATGTTGATTTTCTCTGATTTTTGTTGAGAGAGTTATTGAATTGATTTTGGCTTAATGTCTAATGTTATATTTATACATTGAAAGGAAGAAAGTAACCGTTAAACTAGCCGTTATTAAACTAGCCATTACTAAACTAGCCGTTATTAAACTAGTCGTTACTAACTAGCCGTTATTAAACAAGTCGTTACTAACTAGCCGTTATTAAACTAATTATTCTCAACACTCCCCCTCAAGTTAGGTGTGTAGATATCGGTCAACCCTAACTTGCTTAAATTTTCTTCAAATGATTTTAAATCTAAACCTTTGGTGAAGATGTCCGCCAATTGTTTTTCACTTCTCACAAATAAAGTTTCAATTTCCTTTGCTTGAATTTTTTCTCGAATGAAGTGGCAATCCACTTCGATGTGTTTTGTTCTCTCGCGAAACACCGGATTTGATGCTATATGTCGCGCCGCTTGGTTATCACAAAACATCTTCATTGGTTCTTGAATTTTAATTCCGATATCCAAAAGAAGTTGTTTGATCCAAGTTAGCTCGCTTGAGGTTGATGCCATGGTTCGATATTCTGCCTCTGCACTTGATCGTGCCACAACATTTTGTTTATTGCTTTTCCATGTGACTAAATTTTTTCCTACAAACATGCAAAAACCGGTGGTTGATTTTCTTTTAAAACTATTGGCCCAATCAGCATCAGAGTAGCCACATGCTTCGTTAGAATTATTACGTTTCATGATAATTTCTTTACTGAGTGTTCCTTTTAAATATTTTAAAATTCTATGTATAGCCTCTAAATGTGGTATTCTAGGTGTATGCATAAATTTACTAATTTGGCTTACTGAAAAAGAAATGTCTGGTCGGATTACCGTTAAATAAATTAATTTTCCTACAAGTCTTTGAAATTGGCTTATGTCTTCTAAGGGTTCGCCATCCTCAATATTTAATTTGCATTTACTATCTATTGGTGTAGATGTTGGTTTACTCCCTAATTTACCAGTTTCTTTCAATAGGTCAAGTGTATATTTTCTTTGTGAAATAAAGAGTCCCATGGGTGAATGCGCTATTTCTATTCCTAGAAAATATTTTAATAAACCTAAGTCTTTGATATCAAAATTCTCCTTTAATTTCATTTTCACTTTTTTAATTTCTTCCAAATTATTTCCGGTAATTATTATATCATCTACATATACTAGAATTATGGTTGTGAATGTACCATAATTTTTGGAAAATAATGAGTGATCGGCATTACTAATTTTAAAATCACAAGAAATTAAATAAGAGCTTAGTAAAATCCTAACAGTATTCATTTTGGCCACGGGTGCAAATGTTTCTTGATAATCTACACCAAAGGTTTGAGTGTAACCTTTTGCCACTAATCGTGCTTTGTACCTTTCAATAGTACCATCACTATTAAACTTAATCTTATAGACCCATTTGCATCCTATGGGTTTTTTTCCTTCGGGTGGTTGTACGACTACCCATGTTTCATTTTTTTCAAGTGCTCAAAGTTATTCTTCCATTGCTTTGCACCATACCAGTTGGCCTATTGCTTCCTCATAGTTATTTGGCTCATTTTCTTTGGAAATTGAGGTCAAATAAGTCCTATATTGTGGTGTAACATTTTCATAAGATAAATAATTTTGGATAGGATATTTTACCTCATATGTTACAAAATCCCGTAATCTAGTTGTAGGTTGTGGAGTCCGATTAGACCTTCTCAATGGTATTATTTCGGTAGTACCATCTTCCCCCTCACTTTGAGAAGTTTCATCCTCTTCATTCTCGTTGATTATTTCATTTTCATTTTCTACTACTATATTTCCTTCTTCAGAATAAAAAAATGGAAATGTAAATTCATTTGGTTCCTCTTGGTTATTACTCTCCTTTTCTAGTGTTTTGTAATATGGCTCATTTTCTTGGAATGTCACATCTCTTGAAATGTAATGTTTTTTGTTAATCGGATCATAGCATTTATAACCCTTTTTTTGAGATAAATACCCCAAGAAATAGCTTTGATTGATGTATAATCTAACTTGTATTGTTTATTTTTGTGCACATAACATGTACATCCAAATACTCTTAAATGATAGATATTGAGTTTTTTTTGGTAGAGGATTTCTTGTGGGCTTTTGAAATTCAAATTGGCACTTGGAAATCTATTAATTAAATATGTTGCGGTGAGAACAACATCCGACCAAAAAATTATTGGAACATTATTTTGAAACAAAAGTACTCTTGTTACTTCAAGTAAATGTCGATTTTTTCTTTCTGACACACCATTTTGTTGGGGTGTGTAAATACAAGTTGTTTGATGTAAAATTCCTTTTTGCTTGAAAATTTTTGTAAAATTTTGATTTACAAATTCCGTTCCATTATCACTTCTAAAAGTTTTAATCTTTGCATCATATTGATTTTCTACAAAATTATAAAATTCTTGAAATTGAGAAAACACTTCACTTTTATTTTTAAACAAGTGTAACCATGTAGTTCTTGAAAAATCATCAATAAATATAACAAAGTATTGATAACCATTAAATGACTCAATTGGAGCAGGGCCCCAAACATCAGAATGTATTATCTCAAAAGGTTTTTTGCTTTTATAATTGGATAAACTAAATGGTAACCTTGTGTGCTTTCCTAATTTGCAAATTTTACAACTACTACAATCTAGTTGTTTGAAATCAAAAATACATTTTAAAATCTTATCGGAAGGATGTCCAATTCTCTTATGCCAAAGAGTGCCTAATTCTTCTTCTTTTTTAATATTGAAGTTGCACTTTTCTTCACTTAGAATATAAAGCCCATTTTTCTAGAAAACCTTCACCAATGATATTCTTTGTTATCAATTCCTGAAATATCACATTTTGGGATGTAAATGTCATTTCACAATTTAAGTCTCGTGTGATTTTACTAATGGATAACAAGTTAGATGTACAATTATTCACATGCAAAACATTTGAAATTTTTCTTGAAAGGAGACTAATTGAACCATTTCTTAAAATTTCCATTTTTTCACCATTTGCAACGATTACAAATTGTTTAGTCTCAATTTTTTTGTAATTATTGAGTAAGTTTTTATTTCCAGTTATGTGATCAGTTGAACCTGAATCAAGAATCCATTTGGAATTTAAAGAATTTTGAATAAGGTTTGTAATCATACCAGAGGTTTTTTGAGATTTTCCTTGAAACATCACGGATAATTGTGTATACAGCTGCCTCATTTGATCCATATCCACCTAACCTTTTATTTCTTTTTTAGCTCCGTTTGTACTTATATCCTCTTTTTCCTTTTGTATAGAGTAACCCATTTTCTCTCTACTCTCTACCCGATTTTGTCGCTGATCTCCCCCTCTGACGAAGCCTCCACCTCGCCTTCCCTTTTGTCGGAGATGAGGGTTGAGACACCAGCATTCCTCGCGCTTGTGTCCTTCCTTCTTACAATAATCGCACCGAGTGAGTGTTTGGTCTCCCCGACGTTCTGGCCTAGGGTTAGATCTGGTGATGAAAGCCTTGGCTTCAAGGTTGTCAGGTAGTTGAGTACCCATCACTATTCTTCTTGTCTCTTCTCTTTCAACCATGCTAACAACCTCATCAACAGATGGCAGCTCACCCATGAGAAGAATTTGTGAGCGTACCCCCTCATAGCTTGAATCGAGCTTGGAAAGGAAGGTGAAAATTTCATCCTGCTCTTCTCTTCTTTTGATTTCATCAAGATCGGCTGTGAGAGGTCGATACACTCTAATCTCATCATTCTTTTTTTGGATTTTGCTGAATAGTTCGGTGACGGATTGATTTTGTTGTTGTAACTGTTGAAGTTCTTGCTGAAGTTGATAAATAAGAGAGTAATTTTTCTTCTTTCCGAACATTGTCTCGGCTTTAACCCACATATCTCGAGCTGTATCTAGATATGTCATGAGATCAGAGATATGGGGTTCCATGGTTGCCAATAACCAACTCATAACGAGATTGTCACTCTTTCTCCATTCTGAAATTTCCTTTCTTTCTTCAACTGTTGGGTGTGTTGGATCTTCGGCTTTTGGTTTTGATTTCTCACCAATGACATGCTTAAATTTGTCTCTGATGATTAGACCAAAAGTCACTTGACGGGCCCAAAGATGGTAATTTTTACCATTTAGCAGCACACCTGTAAGTCTCTCTATATGTTGTGACATTTTCTAGATTTCTTGAACTTATCTGATTCTTGTTTGTGGGATTGATTTGGAGCGAATCAAATATCTTTCTATCTGTGTTGATTCACGCCGGCTTTAACTCTGGCCCGAAAACGGCTCTGAGGGTGAGGCTGAACTTATAAACTCTTATCTTTGGTCCTTGGTCGATGTGAGACTCCTCAACACTCTTCCTCACATCGACTGTGTCAATGGACGGTGGTGATCTTATGGTTGTCACGGGTGTAAGTGAAGGGTAGTTTTATCATCGCCGATGGTCATAACTCGATGTCGTGTTGATTTCACGCCATTTCTTCTATCGCCAAAAGCGACATAAGGATAAGATTTATCCAGGCTTATAAGCATTTTTATGTTGGTTTTTGGTCGATGTGTGACTTCTCAACAAGTCGTGGAATCACATGTGACGTGCGTGATAGAAAGCTAGAGATAAAAACCATGCTGTGACGGGACCCGTAATTCACGTTATACCGTCTGTCCTCACATTGATCAACGTGGCGGAATCGACCTGTTATTGTGGATAGATACTATTCATTATTTCAGTATATCATTAATCAATTAAATTATTTTATATATATATATATATATTAGATAAAAATTATAATAGTAAATTTTATTAACTTCCTTATCACATATTTTAAATCATTTTTATCTGTGGAACCCACCTAAGGAGAATCTAACCGCTTATTGAATAATAGCACGGGACAGTGGGCAGAGATCACGTGACTTAACTAGGGATATGTGTCATATGATTTAATACTAGTCTTTACAACTAATCACTACCTGCCACGTTGTTACTGGTGACTTTTATGAAACGAAATTGGAGGAAGATTTTTATTTCTTTCTCTTTTAGAACCAGAAACTTTAGCGCATTATTCTAAGTTTGTCATGTGGTGGTGGGATCAGGCCGGCAGAGGGACTGAATTTGTCGACTTTTTTTCTTTCTATCATATAGAGATGAGTAATTTATACGAAAATATATAATCAAATATTGTTATATTAATTATTATAATTGATATAATAAAGTATATTAAATATTTATTTTATTTTATTAATATTTTTTACATAATAATTTATTTTATGATAATTAATAGAGTGACTTTATTAATACATCCTATTTTATTATTTTTACAACATATTTATTATCAAATTTAAAAATTATAGAATAATATCTTTTTATTTTTAATATATTTATTTCATATTAATTAAAATTTATTAGAAATATTTTAAATAATTTTAAAAATTAAAAATAAATATACAATAATTTCACTTAACTAATACCTCTACGAATATTATTAGTTTTTTTGACTAATTAATTCCACTTAATTAAGACCTCTATACATAATTATTCTCACTTTTAACAGCCGTACTTTGTACGTTTCGAGACAAAGTGTGATGTCATAGACCTTTTAGTGGATCAGACCGTACCATGTAAGAACTATTATACTTAATTTTCTTTACCACAAATTAATATATTAACTATTTATTTATTAAATCAATCATTTTTTTAATCTATCTTTATCTATAAATAACTTTTTTTTCTATATAATAATTAATTATACAACCTTGTAGCTGTAGGCAGGGAGCTGCTTTAGACAATAAACAGTCAACTGTCTACAAATCTCACCCGTTATTGTTAAATATTTTCTCAATTTTTTAATTTTTCAAAATATTAAATTTTAAATGATATAATATAAAATTATTTATGAATATAATCAATAGCATATTATTATATTTAATTAAGATTAATTATAATAAATTGAAGATATGATACTACAGTTTTTACTAAAGAACTTGGTCAAATTTTGGTGATTCAATTGTTTCATTTATTTTTATATGTTTTGTCCAAATGATACTGCAATTCTACTTTTGTAGTGCTTCAATTTTTACTTTGTTACTTTAAATTATTTTAATTTTCAATTATTATCTTTTAAGTACTTAAATTTTAGTAAAATTTAAATAATTTGTTAATCTTTCTAGAATATCTCGTCAAGCTATTTTTTAATCTATCTTTGTGTACTTTAAAGGTCCTCATTAAAAATTAAGGTAATTTGAGATGCCAAATTAAAAATCGAGGCACTGTAAAAACTGATGATAATAAAGATGGAGTACTTGAATGAAAAGAAATGAAATGAATGAGAATGGTTAGGATATTATGGTAATTTGAAAATAAAAATAATAATAACCCCTATTCTAGATAGCTTATCAATAATTTTTATAATAATTAAAAAAAATTATTAGTAAAAAGTTAATAAAAATGTTATAGGTGTGAATAGATAAAAATATTTTTTTAAAAAAATGGATGAATTGATATTGATTTTGAAAAAAAAATCAATTAATCTAATAAATTGTTTAATTTAGTTTTTACTAATAATTAAAATTTGGATATCTGAAAAGGTATCAGTTAAAAACTAGGGTACTGCAGATAATTTATTTGAATTATTTTTCAAAACAAATAGATAAGATATATATAAAAATTGAATTAAAATAATGGACAATAATAATTTCAGCAATTTAGAACATGCTACCTCATGCTGCATGTTTGCTGGATCCCATATAAAACTGAATAAATACGAATGCATACATGTGAGACTTCCATTCCATGTAATTACATAGATATCATTTTAAAAAAAGAATTTTTTTACATAATAAGTAAATAAATTTATATAATAGGAAAATTTATAAATAACATATTATTAATTATCCACCACGTATTGGTAGGTGGTTATTAAAAAAAATAATTAAATATTTATGGTCAAGATTAACTTTTTTTTATAAAAAAAAAATTGATTGAGATTAAGTTGAAAATTTTAATTGTCCAACTTAAAGGTCCATGTAGTAAGTTAAAATAAAACTATATTATATATCGTTAAATTTGACATGGTGATGGGGATGTGAAAAATAATAATATAAGCATATCTTCCAAGCGTTACAAGCGCCGAGAAGAGGGTCATATGAACATGAACGATGCTTACATGTGAGACTTTGTTTAGATAACAAATAAACTTCATATTAATTATTAATTATTAGATTGGAACTTATTTTCAATATATTAGAGGAATCATATATATTGCCAAAAATAAATTAAACAAAATAATTTTGAAAACTTAGAACATTCTTGATTTGAGCCACATGAGTATGGATAATTTAATTATTGATTGGTATTTTGTTCTAACAAATTAAAACATAAAGAGAATAGTTAATAGTATTAAGAATATACCTATTTCATCTATTCTTTATAAATTCACTAGTTTCTATCGTATTTTTAATTTGCCTGAAAAATCATATCCGTGGTAAAGGAGCAAGCAGGAGACAACATTTTAAGATGAATTTACAATTATGATAGAATTACACTTTTGACCTTGGAGATTCAATATTTTAGGTTTTTTTTTTTGGTGCAAATATTTTATGATGATTGAAAAAGGTCAATTATATCAATTAAATTTGAGTGAGTATATGAGATAATATTTAGGCTTTTAAGTTCAAAGTATCTGGCTTCAATTATATACGATAAAGACCGAAAATGTCTAGTAGAAATACACGTGTTAAGTGAAATGTTTAATTTTATCTCATATTTTATTCAGTATTTCTAATAGATTTACAGTATAATATTATGTCATAATTTTCATTTAGATTATAGTTCTAATATATTTAAATTTAAATTAATGTCATGATATTAAACTTTTATGTTATAAATAATGATGTATAATATTTTTTCTTTTTTTATATTTTTATATTTATTTCATTTATATACATTTTGAAAAAAATTAGATATCTTAACTAAACTAATGCAATCTCATTAATATTACCATATAATCTCATAAAAAAAATTAAGTAATACAATATGAGATGGGTTATAAAATTTAATGATTTGTACCTTGGTCATTATTAATATACCATTCAAATTTACAAAATAACGCATATAAATCAAACGGTGAATTGAAGTAAAGTTTATTTATATCAGTAAATTTGTATTAATTAGTTTCTTATATTATAAAATATATTATTTAGTGTCTTATATTTTGTAAAGGTACGAAAGAAAGATAAATTTTATTATTTATTTAATATATTAATAATTTTATGATAAAAATTTAATTATTAATACATTAATATTTCAATAGTTTTTATGTTAAAATACTATAAAAAATCATTTTTGTAAAAGTAAGGATCAATTGATGCATTTTTTTTCAAATTACTAAATGATACTTTAACTTAATGCAAACATTTTCTCTAAATTAAATAATGACATTATCACTATTGTATTATTAATATTTTGGAGAAGATTGTTATTTATTATTAGTAACTTTATAGTAGTATTGCCCACAATATTATCGAATAAAAAATTATTAAATATAATAAAAACTTTATATATATATATATATAATTGTGGCATGTTAAAAATGGCAGGAATAGATAGATTTAAAGCCAAAGAGTGGGCAATTTCAAAGGGAGAGGGAGCAGAGTATGAGTAGCCATCAATCAGAAGGCATAAGCTTCTCCAAACCACTAGCTTTTATGAACTCATTAGTAATTTTTTCTTCTTTTTGAACATTTATATTTCCTTTTTCAACCCATCTTATAATTCAATTATGTGTCGGCAATGTTATCCACAATATCAAATAGCCCTTAAAACAGTGTAACTGTTTAAACAAAGTCTCTTTATAATATTATCACAATAAACTTAAATACTTTGTTTTCTAAAGAGAATTCCTTATAAAATTAGACTTAGATGCAGTCTCATTAAAATTAGGTATTGCGTTTTTTTTTTTTCCTTCTTTCCATGGAATTTTATTGGAAAATAAAAGGTTAGTAATTGTTGGGAAATAACGCAAATTCCCGATAAGCCAGATTTATGCGAAAGCAAGAATAGAAAAATAACACACAAAATTTGATAACGGAGTTCGGCCAATCTTGCTTACGTCTCCGGACATAAATCTTTTTACCGAAAGGAGAAATTACACAAGGTGTTTACAATACTCACAACTCACAACCCAATTCTGACGAAAATTACTCTCAATTTTCTCTCACAAGCTTTTCTCTCAAGCTTTTCTCTCAATTGGAATGAACACTTTGGATGATTAATTCATTACAATTACACATCTATTTATAGGAAAATTCACTCCTTGAATTACTCCTTAAATTAATGGTTCCTTAAATTGCTCCCTTGAATTAAGCTCCTTGTTTTGCTCCGTGAATTGCTCGTGTTTTGCTCCTTGTTTTGCTCCATGTTTTGCTCCTTGTTTTGCTCCATGTTTTACTCCACGTGTTTTGCTCCTTAATTTGCTCCTTAAATTAAGGAGCTTTATAACAATCTCGACAATCTCCCCACTGAAGAGTGATTTCAATTTGTCTTCACACCTTGCAATCAATGCGTGACTTTTCTAGTCTTTGTTACTCTTGAGACCAAGTTGAAGTTGAGCACAACTTGGGTTTGTCAATAGTCACCACCTTTGTTAACATATCTGTGGATTTTTGCTTCTTGAATCTTCTCGGTATTAACACATCATCTTCCAATAGAGATCGATGAAGTGATACTTGAAGTCGATATGCTTTGTTCTAGAATGAAATGAATTCTTCGCCAAGTGTATTGCACTTTGACTATCGCTATCTGAGTAACATTCTTCTCTTGTTTGAATCCCGGTTCCATTAACAAACCTTGAAGCCGTATCATCTCTTTACTAGCTTCGATTCTTTTCTTATACTCACCTCGTAGTGGATAGAGTGACAATTTTACTGTATTTGTGACATCCAACTAACAAATTTGTAGTTCCAACAGAATATATAACCGGTGGTGCTTCTCGGTGATCAACTTCACCTCCAAAGTATGCGTCTCGTACCGCTTGTACTTTTAACTCTCGCTTTACTAAAGTACAAGCACTTTTCTCGCGTGCGCCATGGATACCTCAAAATCCACTCTTGGCTTCCCAATGAGTTTTCCCTGGATTTGACATAATCTGCTAACAACTCCCGGCTGCGTGGCCAATGTACGGTCTCGTACGGACCGTTGCGTACATCAAACTTCCAATGGTGAGGCATAAGGAACCTTAGCCATGAATTCTCTCTCTTCCTCGTTTGAGGGGACCGATCCTTGGATAGGCAAAAATGGCCCAGCCAAGGGTGTGCTAAGCGGCAGCATCGCCCGTGTTGAATCTTTGCAAAACACGATTGATGTACTTTCTGAGATAACTGCAAGGATCCGTTCTTCTTATTTCTTGTGATTTGCATTCGAAAGAATCTTCTTTCTTCGGACCTAAGTCTTTCATGTCAAATTCCTTTGACAATTCTTCTTCAACCTTTTAATATCATCCATATCCGAACACTACTTTACTAACGTATCATCAACGTAAAGTAGTAAAATGATATAACTGGACCTATATCTCTTGAAGTAGCAACAATGATCGCATTGCACTTGACAGCTTCCTTGTGCATGGTATCAAACTCTTTGTACCATTGTCTCGGGGGCTTGTTTCGAAGGCCATACAAACTCTTCTTAAGTACGCACGCATGTCTTCTTCCCTCTTTCTCGAGAAACCTTCATTTGGTACATGTATATCTCTTCATCTAAATCTCCGTGAAGGAATGCGGTCTTCACATCCAATTGTTCAAGATGAAGATCTTGATAGCGCTACAATACTCAATATGCGATCCGATAGTATTGAGCTTCACAACGAGCAAAAATGTCGATTAGTCAACTCCTTCCCTTCGTTGAAACCACTTTGACAACTAGGCGGGCTTTGTATCTCTTGGAACCATCACAGCTCTCTTTCACCCCGGTACCCACGTTTGTTGTGAAGTGCCTTCTTTCCACATGGGTAACTCGGCTAGTTCCATGTCCGGTTGGAGATGAGAGATTTCATTTCTTCTTTCATAGCAAGCTCCCACTGTTGGAATCTCGAGTCTCGACAGAGCTTCATCATAGCATCTCGGGCTCCCTCGATCGGTCGACGACATATAGTTCGTATGTCTCCGTTAGGCAGGGCACGTGAGGTCGAGAAGACCTTCTCGTACAGGAGGCTGGAGTAAGAGGTTGTGGTGTGTCGAATGCGTATGCTTGCTTTGTCCCGACAAGTTCTTCTAGGCGAGGACTTGTTACAATTGGTTCTGTTGCGGAAGTATACGGGACATCATGCGCATCTGCAAATGCGACTCATTACTCGCTCGAGTCATTTTGCGTCTATTTTATGCATGTCCTTATACATCACCACTTTCGTTGAAAATCACATCTCTGCTACGGATAACTTTCTTCTTTTCGTCATCCCAAATACGGTAGCCAAACTCATCCTCGCATAGCCTTGATGAATGTGCATTTCTTGGATTTGGGATCGGCCTTATTCCCTGCCTTGATCACCGTAATGCACAAATGCTACACAACCGAAAAACTTTTAGATGTGATAGTTTCACCTCTTTTCCGCTCCATACCTCGCTCCGGTATTCATGCTCCAATGGAACGAGATGGGCCTCGGTTGATCAAGTAAGTTGCCGTGTTGACTGCCTGCACTGCTTCGGTAGACACAGGGCGTATACGAATGCTTCGCGGCTCTTTCTGTCAACGTTCGGTTCGTACGCTCGCCTACAACCCCGTTGTGTTGAGGCGTGCACAGGTATTCTTTCCATTCGATCCCGTGCTCATGGCAGAAATTTTTGAATACGGTGTCTTCATATTCACCACCACATTATCGGTTCGAGCTTTTTGATCTTTAAACCCGTCTCATTTTCCACCATAGCTTTCCATCTTAGAAAGCCTCGAATACTTCGTACTTATGCTTTAGAAAGTAAACCCATACCTTCCGAGAGTGATCATCGATGAAAGTCACGAAGTAGTGTTTCCCAAATAGATGAGACGGTCGTTGGTCCCCGAACATCGAGTGAATAAGCTCTAGTCTTTCCTTCTTTGGGATTCTCGCAACTTGTCCGAAAGTCGACTCTCTTTTGCTTTCCAGTATGCAATCTTCGCACATGTCTATCTCCGTAGGCTGTGACACAGGAAGTTTTCCGCTTTGAGTGCATAATCTTCGTCCCCTTCTCGGCTCGTATGGCCTGAGTCTGCGGTGCCATGATTTGGGTGTTTCATTGCCTACGCAACCGTAATTGAACAACGTGCTTCTGTTTGTCATGTAAAGAGTGCCACTTTTCTTGCCTCGAGCAAGCGTTCATTGCACCCATACTGAAATCTTCCAATCATCGCCATGGAAGATCGTAGTGTAGCCTTCGCTAGCCAATGGCTGCCCCCGAGATTAAGTTCCTTCGAGGTCGGGAATATGCCCCGACATCCTTCACTCTCCCAAACAGATCCGTTTAACTTAATCTTCACTGCGGCACCTTTGCCAATAATAGCACATGGTTGATCATCACCAAGATATACCTTTCCAAGGTTTCCTGGACGTATTTCTCGAAGAATTCTTTACGTGAAGTAGCATGGAAATCCACGCCTCCGCAGTCTAGCACCCAAGATTCTTCCTTGCTCTCCAAAGAGCATATCAATGCATCATCTCCTCCCCGAGGTGGAAGTAACATTTGCCTCCTGCCTTCACTTGTTTGTCCTTTCGGTGCATTCTTGCACCGATTTTTGTAGTGCCGGTTCTTCCACAATTCCAACACTCGATAGTCTTCGAGCCATGGGAATTATTAGGATTCCTAGATTTGGACCTCTGTCACTTTGATCTACCTCGGTAGTCAGTTCTACCCACGTCCATTTCCTTTGGTTGAATTTCTTCCTCTTGACTCTGTATACAAACCCAGAGGGTTGACGATTCACTGTCTCTACGTCGGATCTCTTTCGCGAGAACCAAATCACGAACATCGTCAAATTTCAACTTATTGCTTCCCGATGAGCTACTCACGGTGTGACAAGTAGCATTCCGACTTCCGGTAGAGAAAGACAAAAGTATCAATGCTACCGTACTTCTTCATCGAATTCAATTTCCGAACTCAAGCGGGTTGTAAGCGTGTTGAGTTCGTTGAGATGTTGAGCTACCGATGCGCCTTCCGTCATCCGCATAAATTGAACAAGCGCCTCATCAAGTGCACTTTGTTTGAGGCTAATGGCTTCTCATACATATTGGAGAGAGTCGCCAAGCACCCGCCGTGGTCTTTTCCTTTCTATGTTGAAAGCAACATTACGGGATAACGTCAATCGAATAACTCCGAGGGCTTGTCTGTGCAAGATTCCAATCTTCTTCCTTCATAAAGATCATCGGCTTCTTTCAGAGAGAGGTTGATATAGATTTCTTTGATACGGATAATCCTCTGTCTGCATTTTCCAAAAATCTGTGCCATCAAATTTCTCGAGTTTCACCCTTCCTTCATCTGCGGCCGTTGCTCCACTAAAATCCGACTTCCTCTGGATCGTTCTCGACTATTTCTTGCGAGAAAATTGACGAGAAATCACTACCAATAGCTACGATACCGAGTTGTTGGGAAATAACGCAAATTCGATAAGCCGGTTATGCGAAAGCGAATAGAAAAATAACACACAAAATTTGATAACGGAGTTCGGCCAATCTTGCTTACGTCTCGGGACTGCTGCTGAGATCTTTTCTTGAAAGGGGAGAAATTACACAAGGTGTTTACAATACTCGCGACTCACAACCCATTACAACCAAGAAAATTACTCTCGATTTTCTCTCACTTTAAACTTTCTCTCAAGCTTTCTCTCAATTGGAATGAACACTTTGGATGATTAATTCATTACAATTACACATCTATTTATAGGAAAATTCACTCCTTGAATTACTCCTTAAATTAATAGTTCGTAAATTCTTTCCTTGAATTAAAATTTCCTTGTTTCTTTCAATGAATTCTTTCCGTGTTTTCTTTCCTTGTTTTCTTTCACGTGTTTCTTTCCTTGTTTCTTTCCGTGTTTCTTTCAGTGTTTCTTTCCTTAATTTCTTTCCTTAAATTAAGGAGCTTTATAACAATCTCCAACAGTAATGGAACTTGTGAGGTTAACGTTGTCAGTGAAAAGAAAGAAAAAGACTGATATTGGTTAAGTCATTTTGGGCCTATTAGGCCTCAAAATTAAGGGTGAGGTAGGATCTGATGTAACTGATGTTGATAAGAGATATAAGTTGGGCCTATAAATTAACGATAAAACGATGAAGTAAGATCCAGTGGGTTCTAAAAAATAAAATAACTTGGGATGAATCATTAAAAAAATGAATAAATTTATCTATTTATAAAAGAAAATAATTTACTGTACACTTCATACATTTCTAAGTAAATGGTGCTCTAATCAAAGGATTGTTAGGATATTGTAATATCATTTATTGAAAAAAAAAATATGATAAATAGAATTATGTATCATTATCTATAAAATTTTAGATTTTTTAAGTTAAATAATCTAAGATAAATTTAATAATTTAAATATATTTACCTTAAAATATTATATATATATATATAATTATTTAAATTAAAAATAATAATAATATTTCTCAATTTTGATGGAGTTGTAAGTTTGCGGGAGTTATAAACACATTATAACACATAATAATAAGTATAAATATTAAATAGTTTATTTTATATCATCACATATCTTATTTATTATTTTTATTTAGTTTTTGAATTAAAGATATGTCTGTTTTATTTAAATCTTATTATATTATATTTTATTTCGTTAACTTATAATTTATAACTATTATTATTGATTAATATATATATATATATATATATATATATTTATGATCGCTTATGATTTAGTTTAGATATTGGGTTCGTGATCTCCGGAATCTAGTACTTTACAACTTGTGCCACCGGTAAACAACGCATCAAGCTTTCGATCGTTGGAAGGACACGTAGTGAAGGACATTAAATTTATAGTTATTTAGTACTAACTGTTTCTAAAAAAATAACAATAATTTCATCCAACTAATACCCACATATATCAGCTAAAGTAATACTTAACTTTCATATTCCCATTAAATGTAAATGATAAATTTTACTATTTATTTTAGATAATTATTTGTTTATTCTATAAATTTTTAATTTATCCTTACAAAACTTTAAATGGATAAATTTATTTCAAATTATCAATTATAACATCATTGACATAACTTAACGATAAAATTACTCATCATAATCAATTTAATGTTACAATTTAAAGTTAATTTTTCTTAAATTTCATCCTAAAATTAACCAACATCTTAAAAAAATACTAAATTAATAAATTTTCACAAGAAGAAATTTAATTTAAAGAATATTTTAAAATTCAATAATTAAACAATTTAGATACAGTAGATCAAAAATGATTATGAAATTATTATTTTAAAATAATGATAATTTCATAAAACACAAAGCATTTTTATTTTTCTTAAAAAAAATATAAATCTCAATAAAAAAAATATAAAGCATTTGAATTTATATATATATTCAGGACATAACCTAATACATGTTAGACGAAAACCAAAAGCATATGTATATATATGTTAGACGATAATCAAAGGCGTATGTATATAGATGTTAGACGACAACCAAAGATGTATGTATATAGAAGTGAAAAGGAATATCTATCACACATTTAGCTCTTAATAAATAAAATATTTATAAAATAAAACTATATTTCATTTGAATTTTAAATTTTAAATATTAAATATATATTAAAAAAATTTAATAATTTAAGTAATATTTTATTAAAATGATATACATATATTATTATTTTTAATTAAAAATAAATAATACTCGAAAAGAAACTAATATAACTTTTTATGATACAGATACGAGATATAAATCATAAATCCACCACCGACGAACTATGTATCCTTATGGTTTAAATTTTAAAATTTAGAATTTAAATTTTACGATTTTAATTTAAAATTTAAATTATAAGTTTTAAGTTTATAGATAAATATATATATATAACTCAACCTAATTTTTAAAATTTAAATGTACTAATCTATTACCATAATATTCCAATTTTGACAAACTTGATACTCAAATTTTTCAAAATTTGATATCATAACTTCAATTTTAACAAATCTAATTATTTTTAAGGGTAAAAATTTGTAAAATTGAAAATTAGTATCTCAAAGTGGTCAAATTGAAGAAATTGGAAGATCAATTTTTTTTTTGTTGGAAGATACTGGGTATAAGAACTAAATTGATAAAGTCATTGAAATTAGCATACTAAATTGTTATTTAGCCTAATTAATAATAGATGTAATTTTATAAATATTTAGGCTAAGATTAATACTACACTACTAAATTTTTTAACAGGCCTAACCCCTAACAATCCTCACACTCACCCCAACACAACTAGCTAATCTTACAACCACCTTACAACTACTGGTTAGCTTTAATCTTCCATTAATTTATTATCTAAAATCACATATCAACCTTACACTAAGTGGTACGCTAAGGTGGTCTTAGTCATATGGAACTTATGTGTATGCAAAAAGTACGAGGGGGAAAAACAAACACTTTAAACATTGACAATTCATAAAATAAAACAAACTGAATAGAAGTTACGATGAATCATAGATCACAGTTAAGTAATCATCACTAATAAAATTTGAATCCATTCCCTTCAAAAGAGTGAATGATAATGATTCATCATAATACATACCGCTGCAGAATAATCTCATTGAATACTAATAATAATAATAATAAACTGAAAATCTGGCTGTACACAAGTGAAATAGTGTCCCTGAAAATGGCGTACCTTTGATTTATGCCATCTTATGCCTCAGCAAAGAGTCGTATTTTCTAATCTGAAATTTCAAAGTTAATTTATATTGTGTAGTGAAAATCATGACTTTACAGCTTTAGAAGAATCCAGATAATTAAGCCGACATGTTCCAAGAAGCATTTCTGGGAGCTCCTCTTCTGTGTTTGCCTGCAGCAAATTTGTCATTTTTTTGAAAGATTTTCTACAGTGGATCTAGCTCTAGAAGGGCATTAACCAATAATCAATAATTTAAAGTTTGTACAAATAATTTTCAGATTTAAATATAAATTAAATATTAGAGTTAAAAATTTGAGAAAGAATTTTTTTGAACAAATACGTATCAAAATATATGATTTGTTATAATTTTTTAAACTTAAAAAGATTTTATACTTATAATATGGGTCGAAAAATTAATTTGAGAGGGGTATTACATGTTAAATATGAATTAATATTTACAAAAATTATAAAATTTTATATATAAAATTACATATGTAAGGTGCATGTATAATATGCATCCGCCCCTGATTGTCTATGAATTATTATCCCCAGCTTTTTTATTTCATATCTTTTTTTTTTTGTTTTTTTTTTGCCATAAGCTTTCCCCATTCATATTTTAGATTAATAGAGTTTTAACTTTAACAAGGCTAATTTGGAATGTAAAGGTATCAAATATGTAATCTATTTACCTGTATCAAAAATGCCATTTCTACGACCAAATTGTTGAGGTAGCCTAGAACATGACTGGATACTCCTCTTGCCACTGTTGAAGACCCAACATCGACTCCAAGCTGATACCAGACTTTTTGAAGGTTAATAATTCACATCATTACAAGTGAACAGAGAAGTTTAAGAAAAAGAACGGTAAAGAAAGTGAAAAGCCAGCATTAAAGGAGATAAGAATGCATATTGCATATGAGAAATACTACGATATTCCAAGCCTTACTTCGAAATAATTATTTCCCCGATAATAGTGTACTTCAAGTGATTGACCTAACAAACATGCCTTCTTTCCAACACTCTGCCTGACTATCCATGATCCCTGAGATATTTACAAATAGTATTATTATATGTGATGAAACATGATTAGCAGACTATTTAATTTCTTGGGATTCTGCATAAACATGTATATATATATATATATATCAGACCTTGGAAATGTATGGTATGAGTTTAAATCTCGAATTCCTATAGTTATCATCTCCGTTCATAAATCTACGTAATACTAGATTTTCTTCCAGCGGAATTTTCATCATGTAATAGAATGCCAGGGTATGCATAGTTGCACCTGCAGGGATCTGAATCATAATAACTTTTATTAATCTGATTCTTGATAATGATGGTTCAATAAGAATTACAACTTGAATGAAACTCACTTGTATGTTAACAATAAAGAAGAATTCCGAGCCACCTTGCTCTGCATTTCTCTGCTTGAATCCAACAATTTGATCAGTAAGATTTTCCAAAGATATCAATTTTACACTATATATCTCCTTTGCATGCAGGTTACATATAGTCATAGACCATACCTGAACAATACTATTAGGACGGCTGCCAAGATCATCTTCTCGCTTATCAGATCTCAGCCAATCTGCACCAACCATTTGCATTAAAGAGCCTTCTGCCTTTATCTGCCAAATCATTGAGAGTTTGGCAAAAAAAAAAAACACAAGTAGAAAATCTGTCATTTAATTTCATAGTCTCCACTGTTAGGATAGAAAGCAAAGTACTGTTGACACTTTACATATCTTGCATTGTCCAATTTTCCTTTTCAACTTTTTGAGATAGCAGCATGCAAATTTATCTTTAAGATTAAAAAACAAAGCCGTTACGTCATTTTCATTAGCTGTACTTCATTGAACTATAACAATGCCTAGACAACTTAAAGTTACGAGTGGTATAGACTTATAGCACATTCAACAAGCTTCTTCTTTTTTTTTTTTTTTTGCTAAGACATTCAACAAACTAAACTCCCCCCCACCCCCCATCTCTCTCTCTCTCTTCATTGACCCATAAATGATCTGATACTGAAGAAATACCTTCTGTTGGTCATGTAAATAACTTGGCCCGCGTATTAGGAACAAAGAAGGATCGGATGTTGCCCAGCTGCAAGGTAAAACACAACTTGTATCCTTCTGAAGAGTTGCTCCATAAAAGCATGACATCTCTTCCCTGCCTGCCTCTTGTAAGTCCCTGTATCCCTTTTTGTGAACTGCAGCTTGAAGAATTTGGAACTAATCTTAATCAAACAAAGTTTGAATAAACAAAAATTCATGTGAACTCTTGGCTTAAATAACTAGACTGACCTCTCAGATCCTGCAATTTTTTCACAAGATCAGATGGGGACGGTAGTTTTGAATGATATATATTCTGCAGTTCTCAGCATTATGAACAGAGTCAAAAATAACGAAATAACAAGAATCTTAATTTCTATTTAAAAAACATTACAATTTTATTCAGTATTATTGGGGGAATATAACAATGGAATTCAAATAAAAGTGTACTTTGATTTTGCATTAAAGTAGAAAGTATAATATCTCAAGATTCTCAACTACAAAATGTATCATATTTAGCCTATTTCCAGCTTGCGCAGCAACTATGTTTGCTTCAGAGAAAAAAAAGTAAACCAAATAAGGGATGCTAATTATGCATTTATTTGTTAGAAAACAAACCATTGAGGAAATTTATAGACTATTATATTTGAAGATGCACAAAATATGATGGCGGTGTTACAATTAGTTCACCAAGAAACTCACTGGGCCAGACAAACATGCATTTTATATCATCCAAATCTATCAACAAAAAACACAACATAAATAATTCAACGTTGTTCTTATTCACTCTACTCTGTAGATGCATCCGAGAGGAGACCACCATCTAGAAGCGCATCAGCAATATTAAAAAAGAAAAAGAAATAATTTTGAGAAATGCATCAAAAACTAGTCCAACTAAAGAAGTGCATATTAAGACAATATTAAGCAAATCTGAATGAGATGCATTTGACAAAAAACAGTAAGCAAATGAAAGCTAAGCCTTGGTCTAAACACTAGGTAAACTAATCATTATTTGTTGTCTAAGTGCCCAATAAAGTACCGGGTATTGCTGCTCTGAACTGTCCTCTGCAAGCCAATCATTATCAAAGAGGTCATTGTCTGTTGGTTCGGCAACATCAAAGAACTCATCTGCAGCATCATTCAATCCTATTAAACTTTTACGGCTATAAGGTGTTCTCTCCTCTTCATCGACTGTATTAATTTCTTCTGTCAACCAGATTTCAGTGTTCATGTCATCCTTTTCGCTATGAGGCAATTCCATATTTCTTGTCACCCCTCCAGATGATATGTTAGAGGAGTAAATTTCAGCTTTGGCTCTGAACATCTCTCTCAATGCTAAAAATTGCAAAAATATTGACAGTGAGCACATTTCAATCTAATGGAAAGAACAGAATTCAATACTATGAAGTAATAAAAACCCACCTGCAAGTCTCTCTAGCATACTGATGGTTATGGATCTTGCAGACGATGGGCGTACATATAATTTCCAAAACTTCCAATCAATAGCAAGCGTGTGCCTTACCATTGACTGTTTTCCTTGGTTAATTGGAGTTATGACATACCCACCACCTGCATGTTTTTGTATACATATTCTTAACATACCATACGAAATATTAATGAATCTTGACCTTATATTCTATCTGAATCAATAGTGTGAAAGGAAAGAGTCAAGGAAAGATATGTGTGCATGTGTAACTTACAAATTCACATCTTTTAGAAAATCTGCCATTAGCTCGTAGGACACTCAAACATCTAAGGTATCGGTGCATTTGTATTGGCCTAAAATTAGGAATTTAATAGCAATAACATGATGAAGTCATCTAAGCGGGTACTTATGGTCCAATGGACATCGAGTTTTCGAGGATAGTATTATAGGCAAATTCAAAGCAGTATCAACAATGCAAGATGAACAAAAAGTCCAATAGAGATTTTTTCATCACGCAGTTATTATGAGGCATTAGAAACACGATCATAGCAAAATGTTATGTCTCATGCATCTCCCATATAGCTTTGCACATCTGCAGTATAATTCTTAACTTTAAACCCAATCATACATTACTTTTAAGGGTGGCACGAACATAGCCTCTCTTTTGGGGACACATTTTGTGGAAAACCGAATGTAATAAAATTACTGCAACAGCCATATTAAAAAAAGAGTTAGGCTCAGATAATGAAAGTTCAAAAATCTTGATATGTAATTTTCATTCCATGAGAAGATAATACCATATGTGCCATCATCCTCCCTTCTCCAATAGCGGCGTAAAAGTAAATCTCTTGGTTGCATTCCCCTGTAAAAGATTATGTGTTAACAACCACAGCGTATTTATCAATGAATTTACTTAAAGAAGTTCCCAAGTCTGACCAAGGTAGCCAATCATTGTATAAAAGCTGGTGAATTATATCTGTATGACCATCAAGGTGCTCAACCACACTGCCTTGATAATAACAAAGGTCCCATCTGAAAGACACTCAAGAATTCAACGTCAGGTATGATTACCATACATTATAGGAAAAATCAGTACTCCGAAGTAGGAAGTAGGAACTCTAGCTAGCAAAGACTTTAATGATTTAAGAGAACTTACTCTGATCTTGAGGGTCCGAGAGACATAAGGGTATGGAAAATTGCCTCTGAAGTTGCATCAACTACTCCTACTGCCATTATTGCTGGATGGTCATCCCATTGCTGGATGAAAAAGTAAGTCAGTTAAGAAGGAAATTATAGTACTATGAAAGGTTAGTTAAAAGAGAAAAATACCCTTCCACGGGAATCCTCATTTTTTGCTTCCTTGAAAAGCCGTAATCCTGCAAATTCAAGGAAACTTTAGCCCATACACATTCAGAAGTTCGAGATGAAGATAAGAAACTTGAATTTGTACCATTCCTACAGCCAAAAATTTTCCACGGCGAGGGAGCAAGAACATCTGATGTCACAGCTTCTGAGTGCATAATTGAACAAGACATCCAGTCAATAGAGCTTTTATAGATTTCCCTCTTTGAACTATGCAATCTGTAAAAATAAATATTTTTTACTTCTTTCTCAGTAAATTACTTGAAGATTCTAAATTTCAGTTAGAAATCTCAGGAAGTCTACCGAACACGATATTATAGAGGCATGTACAGTGAATATGTGAATTTTAATGATAACTAGAATCAACATACATGACAAAAAGTACAGTTTTCTTTTTTCCCCACCTCTCTCTACAGCCTATGCACAAAGGGCTTAAAAAATTACCCAAAATCGCTTGGTAATTTTTCATTATCAAAATCGCTTGGAGGTGCTTTACTACCGTTAGATTTGAGCCTAATTCTATCTTAAAATTCAGGTTGTGAGATGATGATTACCCAAACTTATATGCATAGCGGAAGACTAATACCTGGCCGATGTGGGACTCAACGGCCTTTCTTCACATTGGCTGGGTGTGTTGTGGGCGGAAGCAATAAATAGCGGTATATGAATATATCAAAGCGATAAAATGAACACACAGAATTTACGTGGTTCGGCAATTCGCCTAGGTCCACGGGAGGCAGCAGATATTATTTGAACTGAGTAGGAAATATACGTAATACGATACATTTCTCACTAATAATATCTCTCAAGTGTTTGCCAAAACTCACAAGTATTTTCTTTCTTTGAGTTTGCTTATACTCTCTCTGATTTTTTCTGATTTTTGCCTTGTTCTTCAATGCATGAACTCTTCCCTATTTATAGATGAAGAAAGGCTTTTTTTCCCTAAAGTGTGCCATAATTTAAGCCTTAAATTAGGCCACCAATTTCCTTAAATTATGCCACTAATTTCCTTAAATCATGCCACAAATCATGCCACAAATCATGCCACAAATTAGGCCACTAATTTCCCTAAATTATGCCACTAATTTGTTACTTTTAGAGCCAATATTCAACAGGGTGTTCCTGGTTGGCACTGAGTGGGCGGAATATACCCTTGAACGTACCTCCAGGTTCTTGGAGGTCGATGGGAAGCCAGGGAACTAAGTCTAATATCATGTTAGACTTGAGGCTAACTCATCTCAAAACCTAGGTTGTGAGATGAAGGATTGCTCAAACTTATATGCGTAGCGGAAGACTAATACCTGTCCAATGAGGGACTTAACAACCACAATAGTGATAAGCCTTATCTCGAAGCAACTTTAGTAAAAAATGGAATTCATAGTAAGCCATTGGACTAATATAGGAAGGCATTGGCCCAGGCTAAGAAGATTTACCACTGGCATCTAGTGTCGTGGAAAAGCTTACCACGACAAAACAATGACTTACTACAATAATGATAAGCCTTACCTCGGAGCGATTTTAATAAAAAATAGAATTTATAGTAAGGCATTGGTTCAGTGTAAGAAGGCATTGACTCAATGTAAGAAGACTACAACAGTATAAGCCTTATCTTGGAGCGAATTTGATAAAATATGAAATCCTACTCAAATTTTCTAATAGTTTGACATATCACTCCTAAAGGCTTGTATGTCTTCGTTGCACGGACTAGACCACTCAATACCATTAGCTTGTAAGAAGAGTCATGGCTTTTCGTAGACTCGCTAAAAATTGATACATGTTCATATGTCAGACAAAAAAACATTTGCTTAAGAGTTGAGAGAGAAGAAAGAAAAAATATTATAAAAAAGCAATATATGTTGTTCTTGGCACGTCGGTATACCTCAATGATCTCCATCTTCTCTTTGAAAAAGACACCAGAGTCATTTCTGGAATTGGGCACTCCTGAACATATTGTAGAGCATGAGACTCTCATAAGGACAGGAATAATTGCACTTGTACGTTTAATAAAAGTATGAAACCTTTAATGCAGCATCACGCAAAGAACGAATCCACCATGCAGCTTCTTCTGGACTACTTGCTCCCAACTATAGATTAAAATTTTTAATTTTTATATCATTATGTAAGTAGATCAAAAGATAAACATGTAAAAATTTTGTAAGAGCTTTTCCCACCTTAAGCTGATCATCATGATTAGAAGTATTGTACAGTGTGAAAATAAAGAACACCTATAAATGGTAAGAGATGATTTAGATATTGAATGCAAGAGACATATATATCTATCACAAACAACAAAGTTGTCTTTCATCCATATCTTCTACAAACTCTAGTAAGCAAGATCTAAAGTGCTTACTTTTCTATGAATGCTCTCCCTACCATCATCTGTTACCCGGATGTAGGAATCTATCCTTGCACTTCTGACTGGCTCCTGACAAAAATCAATAGTTTCAGTTAGCAATAGTGCTATACCAGTAACGCCTGCATACATTCAGATCAACTGAGATTAAAAAAAAAAAAAAATCAGAAGATAATTTATAATCACTGTCTTTATGCTCCCACAGGTGCTTCGGTGCATCCATATTAAGCATGTCATGCTTAATGCAATAACTCTATGTCCTGCTCTAATCATCTACACTAAAAAATATTGTCATTTACAATTTATCTACACTAGAGCTTTAGTCAATTGTCAAACAATTTGAAAGCCAAACCCCACCCCTTTTTCCCAAAGGAAAATTCATACAAAATTTTAATATCCTTCCTAGCATGAAGATAGATACATATTATATTATCCAATTTTAAAAAGTATATTGAAACATTTCATTATCTGTTACTAATCTACATAAAGGGCAATAATAAGAGGAATCTAAAATTCATAAAATAATGAAACAGAGTATGAGCAGAAAATATTACCTCTTTGGAAGAAACAGGTAAGGTTTTGTACCTGGTGAGGCAATTATCTTTAAGAACGAAGAACCTTTTGCTTGAAAACTGTAACCTAAACCGGTTAGACCGAATGAGATACAACCAACCTTCCATTTTACCCTCATTATGTGAGATGCCCATTTGAGCAAACCACCTTTTGATAACTTAATTCTTCAAAAAATTTTGAGGAGCTTAACTAGACCTTCACAATTGAATTGTGCCTATAGAAAAGTCGTTAAATCAACAGAGCATATAATTTTTATAAATATGGAATTTGTTATATTCAATTAATCAAAGATTTTTTCCTTCTCCAGCAATGTCAGATGCAATTGTAGAAAAGAAAAGAAAAAAATCCTCTAATCCCCAAATAAGGGATTCAGAGGATCAAAAGATTCGATCAGAGGGTCAAAAATTTCAGTCCTGAAAAACCCAGGGGCTGCTCCTTCTCTTTTCTGTGTTTGATATTCTATGTTTTCCCTTTCCCGTTATAAATGCCAACTGCTTTTAGTTGTTTAATTAATAAGACCATACATGTTTTCAGGCCATTATTAAGACCAGACATTGTAAGTCTCAAATTCCTATAGTGACCCTTGTAATCTTTTTCTTTCCTTCTTTATTTGGGCGCGCTTTGTAAAATTATAACCTCGATCGTTACTTTCTCTTAAATACCTTAACTTAATTCTATTAACATTCATATGAACTTTTGTTTCTAAATTTGAGGAAGTACTGTTTCAGACTTTAATCTAATTTGGTTTTTAGAATCCAAAACCCACGTTTCTCTGTTCCCAAAAAGTAACATTTAACAGTAAAAATATTTATGGCTCCTATGCGTTGTATTGTGCCATGTGCCATACTCCAAATTAGTGTCCTCAAGCAGTACCCATCCTGTTCTTCTTATATTCATCTTTTTTATAAGCTCTGTAGGAGAAGCAGGGTATCGGTAGTTCATTAGTGACTAATATTATAAACTTGGGAGTGTAACCGTAAATTTATCTTATATTAGATTTTATCAATTAATTTAAAAATTATATTATTTAAAAAAAATTATATTATTTAAATATTTTTTATGTTAAGTAATTAAAACACTTATATATATATTTTTTTTATGTTAAGTCATCTTATTATTATTAGAAATTCAAATTTTAATTATTTAACATAAAAATATAAAAATAATATAATTTATTGAATTTTCCTAAAATTTCCGTTTCATAATATCAAATAATACAAAAGTTATAACTATTACACTTTTCTCCATAAATTATAATCATATTAATAAATTATAACACTAACACGTTGCAATATAAAGGCTTTTAGCATTACATCCACCGCTTTCTTTTCTCGCGATAAAACGTATTACTATTTGCAAAGATCGTAAAGGAAATTCTAGTTGAAGCTTAATTTTTGGAAACCTAGTAAGTAGGAACTAATTTTTCAATCATTTACTATTAATAATTTTATAATTATTATAGATAATCATGATTTATTTTTATTATTTTATTTTTTTCATTTAAATTCGATAGAAACTAATAGATTATCTATATGCCACCTAAACAAATAAAAAAATGAAATAAAGTTGAATATATTCATGAAATTCTTGAATTGTATCATGAATTGTTACATCAAATCTTAATTTACACATGGTGTAACTTATTTCACAAAGCTTGTGTGGTGATTAACATAAATTTTTTTTTCTTCATGAAACACTAAAATAATACATTTGTATCTTAAAAAGACATGATTTACACCTTTAAAAAAATACAAATTTTTTAGTTAAAAACAAATAGAACTGTGGTGTACCAAACCAATTCCAATGCTATAAGCTTATATTCGATATCAGAATTTACTTCACTTCAGACCTACACTTCAGATATTTCATCTTTGCACTACACTTCCACTATTTCACCACTACACTTCAGACTACACTTGCTACAATCCTATAACAAGGCTTCTTGCATATTCTAAACACACCAATACAACATTAAATCATTCTTTCTTCTTATCTCTATACTCTTCACATATCGTAGTTTCTCATATACCTCTAAAAATTTCTAATGTACCCCGCTTCTTCCTCGCTCCAAACCCGGCCACCTCAACCCGACTCACCTCAACCCTCATTCCAAACCCGCTCACCTCCACTTGGGCCACTCCAACTCCGGGCCTCAACTCGCCTCTCTTCAACCCACACCAACCCTGCTCCGTGCTTGTTTTCAACTCCTTTTTTCATTTTTAAGGATATCTCCTTTATACCGTCTATATATTGCTTTATATCTCCTCCATTATTTCGTTAAAACGACCGAAATGATATCCTAAAACCAATCTCTACCACCCTCGATGATACTAACTACCTAGCTCCGGGCACAAGCAATGAAAAGTTTCTTGAAAGACGCAAGCTACGGGCGTTTCATAACCGGTGATATCTCTATACCCAACCAAGAAACCACTAAAAACAACTCCTTATTTTCATTGATCAGCCTTCAAGACCGAGAAAGTAAACATCATCAAATTATTACCTCGGGTTCCGTAACACCACTTTACCCTCCATTCACGGTGAATTTGGGCGTTTCGACACCGCCAAAGAAGTTTCGGGAATTTCTTGCGCTCGCTTTTACTACAAATGATTTAGCCAACCAATATCAACTTTTAACAACTCTTCATACCAAACGCCAAAAGTGATCAAACCATTAACCAATTTCTCTCAAATGCATACTATTCTGGGATCAACTCGCTTTTTCCCGAACTAACTTGACGAACA
Organism: Hippophae rhamnoides; assembly: GCA_033030585.1. Taxonomy (NCBI): domain Eukaryota; kingdom Viridiplantae; phylum Streptophyta; class Magnoliopsida; order Rosales; family Elaeagnaceae; genus Hippophae; species Hippophae rhamnoides. The sequence continues at coordinate 75,602,036 of CM065427.1, forward strand.
AGATCGATGCTGATGTTCAACTTTACCGTAATCACCAACGTCTTGTTATTTTCTCAGCGGGCTCTCCATGATCGATTTGAACCTCGTCGGCTTCCTTACTCCATCTGAGTCCTTTTCCATCCTTAGATATCGTCGTGACCGAGCTTCTCCGAAGAAACTCCACGGGGCTTTCAAAGTTCATCATACGTATTCTCGTTTTCGCCACTCCCTTTTATCGCCCTAAAAGAGGTTCTAAAGCAGGACTTCAAACATCAAGGCCGTAATTTACCGTCACAACCCCAATCACAGTTTACATGTCCCATTCGGTACGTATATATTGTCACAAGAATGGTCCAGACACTTTATCAGAGATTGCTGAATCCCTCTCAAAGATTCCTCACGGATCCCTTCAAGATTCCTCCTAATCCCTCTCAAGACTCTCCTAATCCCTCTCAACACGCCTTCAGGTAAAAATAGTAACTCATCTATCACCGCTGCTACTCGAGGATAATCATGACAAATTTACTTTCTCTACTCAAGAACTCGGGCGTCTTCTTAAACATGTTCTCTCACAATCTAGTAATGCTTTTCCCATCACTTGTTTCTCACATCGTAATCTTTATGGTATTTTGATTCTCCGTCATGGTAACCATATGACTCATGATACTCACATCTTCTCTCCCACACAATCTTCCATCTCTAAACCTTTAATTCAAACTCCGCCAATGGTTCACATATGCACGTTAACGTCAGGACAAGTTTCCACATCTTCTATATCACTTTCTCGACACCTTTCATATTCCTAACCTTACTCTAAATCTTATCTCTCGTTGGTTAATTATGTGAACTCGTCTTACTATTACTTTTTCCTCTTCCTGGTTGTCACGCGTGATCCACAGACAGATGCATCCTCGATAAAGCCGTAGTTGGACGACATTATTTGAACTTATCAACCTTCATCTACCCACTCCTTCCTCACACTTCCGTTGCCTTCTACCACTCCTATCAACCTACGGTACGCCGTTTGCCATACGCCCATAGACGCCTTCGTCCCTTAGCATCTTCCTCGGTAAATTAGGATCCGTTTCTATTTCGATAATGTAAATTGTCATTTTGTCAATCGTGGGAAAACAACCTGGCTTTATGTTTTAATAAAAGTGATTCTACTTGTCTCCCTTTTCAACTTAATTCATTCTCGATGTTGTCCATCCCCACATCCTACTACGGGATTGTTTATTTTGTCATTTTTATTGATGATTATTCAAGATTCACATGGATTTTCTCATGAAACATAGATCCGAATTACCCAAAATTTATTATGATTTTGCCCAAATGGTTAAAACCCAATTTTCTCAAAATATCAAAGGTTGTAGCCTGATAATGTTAATGGAATATAAAGAAACAAATTTTTAAATTTTCTTCGACAAAACGGGACTCTTTCTCAATATTCTGTCTGCACATCTCAACAAAATGGAAGAGTCGAAATAAAACACACGTACATATTCTTAATACCGTTCGTACTCTCCTCATTTCTAGTTCTCATTCCTCAACGCTAGCGGTGAAGCAGTTACTACTGCCGTTTATACCATCAATCGTGTTCCCATGCCTATTATTCACAATCAATCCCCTTACGAGAGTCTCTATAGTACTTCTCCATCTTGCATAACTACTCAAAGTGTTCGTCAGGCTCGTTTGTTCTTCTTCACCCTCATTAACACAATAAATTAGAACCTCGTTTCGCCTTTGTTTGCTTCAGTATGGAATAGAACACAAAGGCTATCGTCATTGGGACCCTATCTCTAAACGATTCACATCTCTCGTCATGTCATCTTTGGGAACATAAAATGTTTTCCTCTATTTCTTCATTTCATGCCTCATCTCCTACCTCACTCTCATTTTTTTTTAATGACCCAACTATTGATTTATTTCCTCCCGACATTGCTCCATTACCCTCACCATCGCCTACTACGGCTTTCTCCCGATGTGTTCCGCTCTTCGCCGATCCTACCATAACAACATCTTCCTGAGACCAACTACCCGATTGTCTGCAGAGTCATCACTTCGTCGTTTCTACTCGTGTAAGTAGTCTTCCTTTTCATCTTCGTGATTACCAATGTTTCTCTACTATTTTGTCTCATCATTAACCCCAAAACCATGCAGGTTAGTTCTAACCCCTTATTGGCAAAGAAGCTACGTGCATGAATTACGTGCATTAACAAAAGCACATACACGGGATCTGCTGATCTTCCATCTAATAAATCTGATCGTCAGAAGTGATCTTCAAAATCAAAACTCATTCGGGTCGTGGAACGATATAAAGCTCGTCTCGTCATAAAGGGTTTTACACAGAATATGGAATCGACTACGAAGAAACTTTGCACCAGAGCCGACTCACCTCTCGTCAAGTATCATTGCCGTCACGCTCGAAATTGGAACACGTTTCAAATGGATGTCAAAAATGCTTTTCTCAACGGAGACATAACTAAGAAAGTTTATATGAAACCTCCTCCTGGATACACTCATTCACCTCATCAAGTACGCAAACTTCGTCGTTTCTACGTGCCTCAAACAAGCTCCTCGAGCTTCGGGTTTTCCAAATTTAGCTCTACACTTACCGACTTTGGTTTCACTTCCGCTCTTATGACTCCTGGCCTCTTTATTCTAAGACTCCCACCTGTAACACTTCTACTCCTTTACGTAGATTTATATGATCATAACCGGAACGACTCTAATGGAATTATTGATCTCAAGCGCTTCGAGTCATCAATTTGAAATGAAAGACCTGGGTCGCTCCACTACTTCGGGCCTAGAAATCTCATCCGATTCTCAAGGATATTATCTCTCTCAAGCAAAGTACTCTTCCGATATTCTTAATCTGGCCGGCCTTACCGATTGTAAACCGCATCAACACCTCTAGAAACCAATGTCAAACTTACTCCATTGGGGATGGTACTATTCTCTCGTATGCCACATTATACGTACAACCAAGAGGGCACCTCGTTTATCTCACTGGCCACTGGCCCCGACATCGCTTACGCTGCTCATCCGGTTAGTCAATCATGTCTCGCTTCCACGATCTACCCATTATACCGCGGCTTCGCATTCTTCGCTACATCAAAGTGCACTACATGCTTCACTCTGTCTCCATTTCTCCAACAAGTCTAATCTTCTTCTCTTCCGCCTACTCGACGCCGACGTTGTGACCCAACTGATCGTCGCTCTACCACCGGATATTGTTTCTTTCGAAACTCTCTTATATCTTCGCAAGCAAGAAACAATCTTCACTTCTCGATCCAAAGACCGAAGTTCCGAATATCGTGCTCACACACCACTCAAGAACTTTTTGGCTCCGCTGTTACTACGATACGGGTGTTCTCCAATCAATCGCAATCCATCCTATATCGCGACAATCGTAGCCGCTTATTCAGACAATTGCTCACACAATAACGTATTTTACGAACGAACAAAACATATCGAGATTGATTGTCATTTTGCTTCGTCAACATGCTCTTCAAGACACTGCTTTGTCTCAAATCAATATCCTCCACAGATCAAACAAATTACATCTTCACTAAATCTCATCTACCAAGTAGATTTCAAGAATTAGTTTCCAAACTCGCCGATTGCTTTCCTTCCTCCTCGAGCTCAAGTGACGCAAGCTTATATTTGATATCAGAATTTACTTCACTCGTACTACACTCAGATTATTTCACTACTACATTTCAACTATTTCACTCGTACTTCACTACACTCAGATACACTTCCACTATTTCACTACTGCTACATTCAGACTACACTTCCACTATTTCACCTGTACTACACTCGTACTCACACTGCTACAATCCTATAAATAAAGGTTTTCTACGTATTACTATAAACACACCAATACAACATTAAATCATTTTTTCTTCTTATCTCTCTATACTCTTCACACAATGCATTATTGGGATCACTAGAAAATAATATTAATAGATTTGTGTTCATCTAATATTAAGAAAATTGGATTAAATTTATAGATTTTAATTGAATTCATATAGATATAAATCTTTATTTTTTTATTAAAAAAAGTATTAAAGTCTCAATTTTTAATAAAATAAAAAGTAAATTTAAACATGAATCTATAATGATAGAATAAAGAGACGTATAATTTATAACACGAAATAATCATTGAATTAAATCTTCAATACTTACCTTTAATGTCTGCTCGTCAAAGCCGTAGCTTGCTGTCTACTAAACGAGCCTTCACTGCCCGCCCGAAGTAGACCATGAGAAGTCAAGTTAATATATATATCATTAATCACACAGAATCATATAACATAAATGAATAAAAAGGATACATGATGTAAGCACTAATATACTAGTAAGATATAAACATTTAGGTAATAAAAAAATACGAATAAATTTTAGATTAATTAGACTTAATTTCTAACAAAAGTTCATCGTATTTATGTTATAAAATATTTTAAGAAATCTAAAATATTACAAACCTAATTATATTATCTATCTTTAGATTAAAAATTTAGTAACTCTATATTAAGACTAACCTAAATATATTTATTTACGTTACAAATAAAAAGATTTTAACTTCTTAAAAAAAATAACTACTTCTAAAAGTTAAAAATAAGAAGAAAAAAATATAAATTTTTTAATACTATTAACTTGATTATTTTATAAGATATCTTATAACATTGTATAAACTAATTATTTATAGTTAAAAAATTATTAAAATAGTTCATAAATTTTTAATATAAAACTCTAAGTAATTCAAACAAAATAAATATTTACTATAATAGTATATAAAAAATAAAAATTTAAATAAAATAAATAAATTTGTCTTTTCCAATATTAAAAAAACTTCAATATACACTTTATGAGTTCGTTTTTAATTTTTTATTGAACAGATATTGTTTCTCAGCTTAGCTTCCATGGCTTCCTTTCTGAGCAGCGTTTTGTCCGAGTGAGCAAAATTTGATTTCGACGATCGAGTCGACTATTCGTATAGTAGACTTATGAGTAGCAAAGGCTCAGAGCTTAGGCTTTAATGGGTCTCTAATCTAGTATGGGCCTATAGTGTTACGCCTAAGTGGGCCAAGTGGGCACTTAATATCGTGTTTGGTACTTTAGTACTTAGTAGTACCATTTGTTCTCATGTTTTATGTAATTATATTAATATTTTATATATATTAATGTATCAAAATTAATATTTAATTATGTATTTTATCATATGTTATATATATATATATATACAAAAAATTAAAAATAAATATATCTTTAAAATTCTTTGCAAGAGTATTTAAAGATATTATAAATTTTGTTATTGGTTGATTTGTGATAAAAAATTTAAGTTTTTTTTTTTGCTAAGTCATCAATATTCTTTTTTATTGCAAAATAATCTTCTTCAATTTGATTTAATTATAAAAAATAAAGAAGAAAATATGAAAAAGAAAAAATAGTCAAATAATGTAATATATTATTTACAAGTTAATTATTATATGAATATTTGAGTTTATAAAAAAAATCTTAAAATTTGTTGAAATTTTATTCTCTCTTCTTTTTCCCACCATTTTTTTCAAGAAAATGTAAGATCCATGCATAATCTTAGAGTTTTTAAAGACTCTCTCAACTTTTTATATTTTCATTTCGTTTTGAGAGTAAATTGATTTTTTAAATTAAAAATTGTTTAATGAACTTTTTTATTATATAATGATACATATTTGTTATGGGTATTGAAAATGGGTGGGTTTGAACCCCTCGACTATATATTTAAATACGTCGAGTGTGGTGTGGGAATATTTATATGTTTTTAAAAAAAAAACATCTAAACTCATAAATTTATACATATATCTTTAATATTTTATTAGATACGTTTATTTCACAAATATGATAAAAATGCATTTTTTATATTATCTACTTTTTGCAACTTAAATAATTACTAGCCTACTTTCGTATCCAAATTTAAGCCTGAGTCTTCGTCATTTTATTTAACATAAATCTTAAAATCCTATAAATTTAATATATCATAATTTTAAGATAATATTTATGTAATTTATTTTATCGATGATGAATAAGATAATCATTAGTTATACGGAGAATATTATGCAACTTCAATACTATATTAGTATGAATTGTTTTTTTTTTAAATAAATTGTAATAGTTTTTGTAAGTTATCAAACCTATTCAAAAGTTTTGGTATATAATTTGCTCACCAAACAGCCATAAAAACCTATGCACTAATCACGTAGGATCCTATTTTACAAATTCGGTAGGAATTTATCAAATTTTGATAAAACCTTAATTATGTTTTATTAGCTTTCACTAGTTTTTATTCACGATGATTAGGACTATGAAAATAATGATGATATGTAATGAATATGATACAAACAAATTATCAATTATTTAGCTTGTAATATTCATATAAAGTTATAAGTATATATAATTAAATTAATTGACACCAAATAAAAATTATATGTTTAAATGACTTTATATTAATTAAAAGGAAATTTAATATATTTCATTTATTTTTTCATAAAATATAACTATAATATTCTTATATTTCATTTCTTAAAATTGCCTAAATTATAATTAATTAACGATTGAATTGTTGAAATATAATTACAAATATGCAGGGATGAGGGGTTCTACTCTTGTACTTTACTTAGTTTCAAACTAATATATTTTTTTATACAAAAAATAAACATAATATATATATAAAAATATAAGTCCATTATTAAGATTATTGTGATATATATAAATTTATAACTTGTATCAAAGAGTAGCATCATATATACACACAAAAATTATATTTTTAATAAATATTATTTTATATTAGGATAAAAGAGATGTAATACAATTTAATTTAGTATCATAATAACTTAATTTCATACTTAAACCTATTAATTAATAAATCTTCAATAAATACATATAACATATATAATAGTCATTTAATTATTACATAATTACGATACGTTAAAAATTGAAACTCTTTTAACTCTTTATCTATTAATAATACAATTATTTATAACTTTATTTCTTAACATTCATATCACTTGCTCACGGGAGTTCATATTTTCGGTCTTAAATTCTTATAAATGTTATAACGTATGTATTTTTCAAATATTATGTCGATGAAAAGTAGAAGAAAATAAATTAATAATATGTCATTATAAATAAACCAAATAAAACTAATTACAACGTTTTGAAAAGCAATTTAAAAAAAGAAAGATAAAAGCATTATATTAAACGAACCAAATTAACTCGGAATAAAATAAGATAACATTAAAACACTATTGTATTATTACGCAATACTTTTAAAATTTTATTATATACATAATTATATTAACATGAAATATATAATTATCATTATCATCGCAATAAATTGTTAAAGATTGTTATAAAAATCATTAATTTAAGGAGTAAAATATTGAGAAAAACAAAGAACAAACACATAGAACAATTTATGAAACAAAATAATGAGCTTAATTCAAAAAGAAATTCAAGGAGTGAATTTCTCTATAAATAGATGTGTAATTGTAATGAATTAATCATCCAAGTGTTCATAAAGCTTTGAGAGAAAAGCTTTTGTGAGAGAAAATTGAGAATAATTTTATTGGGTATAATTGGATTGTGAGTGTTGTAAACACCATGTGTAATTTCTCTCCTTTTAGTAAAAAGATCTGCAGCAGGTCCGGAGACGTAAACAAGATTCGCCGAACTCTGTTATCAAATGTGTGTTATTTTTCTATTCTTACTTTCTCATAAATATGACTTATCGGGAATTTGTGTAATTTTCCAACAACTAGTATCAGAGCTATTGGCGGTGATTTCTATCAATTTTCTACAAGGTTACTATTTATGTGAATAGTGAATTACGTGAATAGTAAAATTTTGTTAGCAATATTGGTTTGTTGACAGAGGTGTTCTAATACACGGTGGTTTACAGAAATAGTCAGAAACGATCCGAAGGAAGTCATATTTGAGTGGGAGCAATGACCGCAGACGAAGGAAAGGTGAAACTCGAGAAATTCGGTGGCACATATTTCAGAATTTGGAAAATACAGATAGAGGATTATCTGTATCAACCTCTCTCAGGGAAGAAGCCAGAGGCTATTAAGGAAGATAATTGGAATCTTCTAGATAGACAAGCCTTCAGAGTTATTCGATTGACACTATCCTGTAATGTTGTTTTCGACATAGCAAAGGAAAAGACTACGATGGGTCTTATGACAGCTCTCTCCAATATGTATGAGAAGTCATCAGCCTCAAACAAAGTACACTTGATGAGGCATTTGTTCAATTTGTGGATGACAGAAGGCGCATCGATAGCTCAACATATCAATGAACTCAACACTGTCACAACCTAGTTGAGTTCAGTGGAAATTGAATTCGATGAAGAAGTACAAGCATTGATACTTTTGTCTTATTTACCAGAAAGCTGGAATGCTACTATCACAGTTGTGAGTAGCTCGTCAAGAAGCAATAAGTTAAAATTTGACGATGTTTGTCATCTGGTTCTCAGTGAAGAGATCTGACATAGAGAGTCAGGTGAATTATCAACTTCTTCAGTTTTGCATACAGAGTAAAGAGGAAGAAATTCAACCAAAGGGAATGGACGTGGTAGAACAAACTACCGAGGTAGATCAAAGGATAGGAGGTCTAAATCCAGGAATCCTAATAATTCTCATAGCTCGAAGACTATCGCGTGTTGGAATTGTGGAAGAACCGTGCACTAGAAAAATCAGTGTAAGAGTGCACCGAAGGACAAACAAGTGAAGGTAGAGACAAATGTTACTTCCACCTTAGGAGGAGATGATGCATTGATATGCTCTTTGGAGAGTAAGGAAGAATCTTGGGTGTTAGACTCTGGAGCATCATTCCATGCTACTTCACAGAAAGAATTCTTCGAGAAATATGTCCCCAAAAACCTTGGAGAGGTATATCTTGGTGATGACCAACCATGTGCTATTATTGGCAAATGTGTAGTGAAGATTAAGTTGAATGAGTCTGTTTGGGAGCTGAAGGATGTTAGATATATTCCCGATCTAAGAAGGAACTTAATCTCAGTAGGGCAATTTGCCAGTGAAGGCTACACTACGATCTTCCATGGTGATGATTGGAAGATTTCAAAGGGCACAATGATAGTTTCTCGAGGAAAGAGGGGCGACACTTTTTATATGACAACAAGAGCATATTGTTCAATCACAGTTGCAGCAAGCAATGAAACATCAAATTTGTGGCACCAGAGATTAGGCCACATGGGTGAGGAGGGGATGAAGATTATGCACTCAAAGGGAAAACTTCCAGGTCTATAGTCTACGAAGATAAACATGTGCGAAGATTGCATACTTGGAAAGCAAAAGAGAGTCAGCTTTCAGACAAGTGGCAGAACCCCAAAGAAGGAAAGGTTAGAGCTTATCCACTCTAATGTTTGGGGACCAACAAATGTCTCATCCATTGGTGGGAAACACTACTTCGTGACTTTCATTGATGATCACTCTCAGAAGGTATGGGTTTACTTTCTAAAGTGTACGTCTGAAGTATTTGAGGCTTTTAGAAGATGAAAAGCTATGGTAGAAAATAATACAAGTTTGAAGATCAAAAAACTCAAAACCGATAATGGTGGTGAATATGAAGACACCATATTCAAAAATTTCTGTTATGAGCACAGGATCAGAATAGAAGGAACTGTGCCAGGTGTGCCTCAACACAGTAGTGTAGTTGAGCATATGAACCAAACGTTGATAGAAAGAGCCAGAAGCATTCGTATACAATCAGGTCTATCGAAGTAGTTATGGGCAAAAGTAGTCAACACGATAGCTTATTTGATCAATCGAGGTCCATCTATTCCATTGGAGAATAGAATGCCATAAGAGGTATGAAGTAAAAAAGAGCTAAAACTATCACATCTAAAAGTTTTCGATTGTGTAGCATTTGTGCATATTAGTGATCAAGGCAGGAATAAGCTTGATCCAAAATCTAAGAAATGCACATTCATCCACTATGGTGAGGATGAGTTTGGCTACAACATTTGGGATGACGAAAACAAGATAGTGATCCATAGTAGAGATGTGATTTTCAATGAAAGAGTGACGTATAAGGACATGCATAAAACAGACACCAACGAATCAAAGCAGAATGAGTCAGTTTTTGTAGATGCAGACGATGTCCCAGATAGTTCCATGAAGGAACCAATTGTAGCAAGTCCTTAGCTAGAGGAACTCGTTGGATAGAGCAGTGCGTAACAGTCTGACATACCACAACCTCCTACTATAACTCATGTATTGAGAAGGTCTTCTCGATGTGCCTAACATGAGATACATGAATTATATGTTGTTGATTGATGGAGAAAAACCTGAATGCTATGATGAAGCTTGTCAGACTCAAGATGCCAGCAAGTGGGAGCTTGCCATGAAACTGAAGTTGTGCTCAACTTTAGTTGGTCTACTAGAGTAACAAGACTAAAAAACCTGATGCATTGATCGAGGTGTGAAGACAAATTGAAATCAATCTTCAAGTGGGAGATTGTTGGAGATTGTTATAAAGCTCCTTAATTTAAGGAGTAAATTAAGGAGTAAAACAATGAGCAAACACATGGAACAATTCATGAAGAAAAACAAAGAGCTTAATTCAAGGAGTAATTTAAGGAACCATTAATTTAAGGAGTAATTCAAGGAATGAGTTTTCCTATAAATAGATGTGTAATTGTAATGAATTAATCATCCAAATGTTCGTTCCAATTGAGAGAAAAAATTTTGTGAGAGAAAATTGAGAGTAATTTTCTTGAGTATAATTGGGTTGTGGGTTGTGAGTTATGAGTTGTGAGTGTTGTAAACACCTTGTGTAATTTTTCTCCTTTTAATAAAAAGATTTACAGTAGGTCCGAAGACGTAAGCAAAATTGGTCGAACTCCGTTATCAAATGTGTGTGTTATTTTTCTATTCTTACTTTCTCATAAATCTCGCTTATCGAAAATTTACATAATTTCCCAACATCAATATCATCTTTACCATCTTTCCATAATAAAACTCAAACTTGACTACCTTAAAAGATGATTTTTGTTTGTTTTAGATATATTGTTTCTTCAAATACTCTGTAAAATACTTAATTTTTGGATAAAATCGAGCCTTAGGATTCAAAGACAAATATTATTGGTTGTTTGATAATTTTGGGATTAGCTAAATATTTTAATAGTTTGGAAGTTACTTTTTTTTATCTAGAGAAAAAGATGAAAACATTGACAGTAAAAAAAGTAGATTAGATTACTAAATAACTCTCGTAAAGAAAGAAAAAAAGTTCAAAACTTTAGTTATAGAAGTTGAAAATTTTCTCTTACTCAGACACATAAAACACTAAAGGAAACAAAAAGTTGTCCACCGGTCCGCTTTTAGGGAAAAAAATTTAACCGGATCGGACCGTTTAAAACGATTTTAATTAATATAAATCGAACCAAACTATTTGATTTATAAAACCGTTCGGTCCGATTTGGTCCGATTTTTGGACACTTTTAATAAGAAATAATGTGAAAATTTTAATATATTATTAAACCGGTTCGGTCCGATTCGATTGGTTTAAACATTAATACAAACTAGATCACACCGTTTGATTTGTAAAACCGTTCGATCCAGTCCGATTTTTTGATTTGGTCTGATCCAGATCGGTTTATGGACACCCGTAATTTGTAGAGAGAATTTAAGTATTATCGGGGGATATATTTATAGTATTTTTTATTTTTAATTAAAAATATTCTATATATTTTATTTTTAAAAAATATATACTCCAATCATTAAAGTTTTTAAAAAAATTATAAAAAAATAATATACTTAAAACTTATAACAATAAAAATAAAACTCACTAATATTGAATGAGATTCGATTGGTACTTTCAATATTAAATGGATATAAATTATCATAATTTAATTTAAAATGTGTCAAAGTGTATAGTATTTTAAATGAAATGATATGAAAACTTTTTTTAATAATAAAAATATATGAAATCGATATAATATTTGTTAATTTTATACTTATTAATAAGGATCTAAGTCACGTATCAATGAGAAGTTTGATAAGTTAGCTTTTTGTTGCACACATAACCTTAAACAATTCATAATTAGAATCAAACTAAAGTCTAACATAGTATAAAAGCTAGGCTCTTGACAGTAAATATATATTTCTTTACATTTATCAATTTCAAACACTCGAATCATCGATAATGTGTAGGATGGTTGTTAAAGATCTAAGTTTCACATCGATGAGGAGTTAGATTTTCGTTACAGATATAATTTTGGAAAATCTTTTATTTTATAAGTTAAGTTTTGAGTTAGAATTAAACTTAAATATTATAAGTTAAATGTATTATTACTTTTGTTATTTTTTTAACATTAAAAATTAAAAATTAAAAATTTAAGTAAAAATTATTTCTATTTTATTTATATAAATTTATAATTTTATAAATATTATACTTAAATTTTATTTATTCACGTGTAAATACAAGGAACTCCTGAACTCTATATTAATCTGCCTCTGCTCTCGAGTTCTAGCATACGAAAATATAACAATTTCATTTCAAAAATTGATATTTCTTTTCCATTTTTGCCGGGAACAGAAATGGAAGAAGTTAGCAGAGTGCAGGAAATAAAGAAAGGAAAATCTGAACGAATGAACGATATCGTATCAATTGTATTTTGAAGGAGTTAATAAATTGTTATTATTACAAAATATTTTATTAATAATAATTTTATCACATTAAAAATAAAATAAATATTATATATATATATATATTTTATCAAAAAAATATTATTTTAATAACATTACCTTTAATAAAAACATATAATATGGTCAAATATACATTAAATTCGTGTTCTTTTTTGGATCAATTGTCTATAATATATCTAAACATTAGAGTGTACCTGCAAATGCAATGCATTGTAGATACGCAAGCGTAAGTTAATTTTCACAAGCATAAAAAATAAAAATAAAAAATTGCATTTTTCATGTAACAGCAGGAACCGATTTTTCTCCTAGATTTTTCCCTTTAGACTCGGGACTATCTCCCTCCTTTACCCGAATAATTTAATAGATTTGCACAGAGAATCAAAGCCCATATTCAGACTCTGCGTCTATCTTTTACCATACTCCTTGTTACCCATTTTCTTATCGGACCACTTCAACTCATTATCATGTCACACTAAAGCTCCTTTCTATGATTTTGAAGAGCAAGAGTAAAGTATAAAAATGGCGTGTAAGAAGCTGGGGTATAAACCCGACGTCTTTCGCCTTGATGGGCAATCTTGGTACGCCCTTTTTTGTATTCATATTTACTCCTTCGCATTGGTGAATTTAGAGTGCTGGAGTTCTAATCACTACTAATACGTGAAATAACGTAATGGGTTCTGTTGGATTTCAATTTTGTGATACTTGATTCTGGGTTTTGTTGTTTTATTATTGTATATTGAACAATATTTTGTTCTATTTTTTCCTTCCCATGGTGGTGCTCATGCACCCTTATTGAATGTTATGTTTAAGAACATGTTTGATTCTACGCATAATGCATGACATTGAAATCATTCGTATTGAGGGTAGGATTGTAAAAATCAATTACAGTGTTTTTTTTTTAATGTCTTGAATTCAACAATTTGCTATTTTTCATGGTCACAATTTTCAAATCATATATTTTGTGATAAGGGATTAGTAAAATGTCCCCCCTTTTGATATGGGATAGGTTTCAGGATGTGGTTATTCAAGAGTTAAATGCATAATTTCCTCAAATCATCAAGAGATAAAAAGATTAGAGAAGAGATTTTCAGTCATGGGCCTAAACCAGAACAATTGACACTTGCAATGTCTTAAGAGTTCTTACTAAAAGAAACCAGAGAAAAAATAGATAATATAGCATGCTTTTTTTTTCGTTTTTTTTTCCTTCTAATATTTATTGAAAACAATGAACTGTTTCTAGCATCAAATTGTTCCAATGCTGAATTTGCTGTCTAAAGTTTATCATCCATCATATTTAACTTGTTCTTCCACTCATGTCTGATTAAGAACTTTTTCATCAACAATCCTCAGTTTTTGTTAATCTTTTTATTTCATGGAAGCCAACACTTACATATATATGCCCTTTTCAGGCATTGTTCAACTGGACTTCCCAGTGATGTTATTATTGAAGTTGGGGAAATATCCTTCCATCTTCATAAGGTTAGATTTACTTGTTAATCCTTTAAATTGTCATGTTACTTCATTTGTTGAGATTAGATTTACATATATACATAGACAATATGTTTAAGGCAGGAGAATAGGCGATGCTTGGATCGTTCCTCTCACTGAATGAGGGTTGAAGACAATATATTAAAGGGTGAAGTGCCCAAATGTTCCCCAGTTTAGGCTAAAAGTATTGTTTCGTATCTTAGTTTAGAAAATATATTTTTAAATTTTTTTGTTTGTGAAAAATGTATCAAATAAGAACAAAATTAAACTTTCTATCTAATTATCCGTTAAGTATCACATACAGGCTTATATTTTTGATAGGTATATATGTAAAAAGTTAACATTTGATTAAAAAATTTAGTCAAACTTTTTAAGAAATTTTTTCTTTCAAACTTCAAAAATTTTATTTTAAAAAATTTGAGTAATTATTTTAGTAGATATATGTTTATCGAAAAATACAAATACGCACGTGTCACATGTATTATTTTGTTATATTTGAAAGTTCGTTTAGTTATGGATCCAAATATCTAGTCAGTGAAAGTATAGTAAATTAAAATTTCGTAAGCGGTCAAAAAACTAATCACGTGTACATAAAATAATGTGAAAATAAAAATATCAATACACGAAATTTTTAGCTAAAAATAATCTAGGTCACTTCAATGTTCTAAGAGAAATCATCGGTCTACTGGACCACTTAATTATCCACTATGAAAAATAAATATCCAGTTACAATGTTAGGATTCAAACTACCCATTCAGGTAATGTCTCCAAGTAATCTATTTATAAACCATTGTTTTCACCAATCTTTACAAAAAAACATTTGTATCCTGACTAGTGTTTCGACAAACTCGAGTCCCACGATTTAATTGAACTCACGTCGTTGTTACCTGAAAAATTAGTACATAAAAATAAGTACAAGTATGTATCCTACAACATATTCAATAATGAACAACTTTAACTAATTGATTTAAACAATATATCAAATAAATTGTAAACAATTAACAACTCTAGATTAATCAGTTAAAAAGACAATAACACAATTATTATTGTAGGCTTTTTAATTCATCAAACACAACCACAAATGTTTGATAAATTAACTTAATGAAAAAGCTTACTAAAAAACTTTTAGCAAACCACGAGAGAATATAAGACGAAGAGAATATGCATAATAATTTTTGTGTGGTTAGTTTAAAATTTGTGTTTAGTTTTATATTTATGGAATATTTTGAAACACAATAGGCTAAAGTAGAATTACCATATTGTCCATAAAATCAATTAAAATACAATTAAGAAATAAGGACAATGCTGTAAAAAAATCAATCTAACTCGTAATAGAAATAAATATTAAATTCAAAGACCTGACGGCTTGATCGATCTAAACAAGTGCTCGATCGATTGTTTGAGTACATAGATCGATTGATTGAACATCCTCTCGATCGATCCAATGATCATTTAATTAATATTTAAAGAAGATGGATCAATCTAGAGATTAAACTCGATTAATCTAGTACTCGATCGATCTAATAATGTATTCAAATCAATTTATTCAGGTAATATTTCTCGATCGATCAAGTAGCCTATTTTCAATTGTTTCTATTGTGTCTAATATACAATCTAACGTATACGGGAATAGTATATACTTGATATGTGATCGTTGAAGTTCAATAGTTTCTTCGGTTTGAAAATATTCTTTTAAGATATACCTAGAAACTAAAATTACAATTGCTAACACTAACATAAACTTTACAATATTTAACAAAGAATTGAATGAAAAATTAACTTTATCTTTACTTGTCACATTTTTCACAAACAAAAGAAATTAAAAATATATTTTCTAAACAAGGATTCTAAACAGCTCCTATGGTTTAAACAAAGGGACTTGCATGGCACTTTTTTCTATATTAAATTCAGTCCAAAGGCAGAGTACTTGACAGGGACGTGTTTATCCTCACGTGATAATCTGGGAGATATTTGGCTTGTGATTAAATGCTTTATGCTTTTAAAATCAAAATTGTGATTTATCATCTTTATCAATATTTAGTACTCTTGCTGAGTTGCGACTCAAGAGTAGTTTTTGTCATTTTTATAGGCAAGAAAAAAACCTGTCAAGCTTTCAATGAAAAAATTGCTATCATGAATGAGTAGGGTATCAGGGAATAAAAGTAAACTTTTGCATGTCTGTTCTCTATTTGATAGGAAGTTGTATTTGCATTCTCATCCAGTTGAAGAACTCAAAACTTTTGATCACAAAACAATTGTATGTTGGATATGTCATTATGATACCTTTCTAAATTTTCTGATCCCAAATGAATGTATTGAAGAAGATAAAGTATTTAGTTGCATGTGAGGGTTGTATCGCTGACAGTTTTGATATTAGTCTTAAGCCTCCTGAGGTAAGACAAAGTCCTACCTCTGCCATCTGCAGTAACACCCTAACATTAGGACAGGAGCTGCAGTATCTGTGTTCATTTTTTATTTGTCTTACATTTTCATGCTTTCTCTTATTATCTACCTTTACCTCTTAGCTAAAATTTATACTAAAATACTATAATTTGTGTTCTTTTTGAGATGTCCACCAGTTTCCATTGCTATCTAGAAGTGGGTTGTTAGAAAATCTTATTGGAGAACTATCTTGGGAAGATGATAGAAAATCTATTTTACAACTTCATGATGTTCCCGGTGGTGCAAGAGCCTTTGTGATATTGGCCAAGTTTTGCTATGGTGTCAAAATAGAAATCAATGCATCAAATATCATTAGTCTTAGATGTGCAGCAGAGTATCTTCAAATGACTGAAGAGTACGGAGAGGGGAATCTCATCATACAAACAGAGAATTTTCTGAATGAAATATTTGGAAATTGGACAGACTTAATTAAAGTGCTTGAAACCTGTGAAGAGGTTTTACCTCATGCAGAAGAGCTTCATCTTGTTTCAAGATCCATTGACTCATTGGCAAAGAAAGCTTGTTCAGATCCAAGTTTGTTCAACTGGCCTGTCTCAAGACAAAGTACAGTGCAGAGCCTAGAAGGCACTGCATTTTGGAATGGGATATACACGACGATGAAACCACTTCCAGTTGGTGAGGACTGGTGGTATGATGATGTGTCCTCCCTGAGGTTACCTCTCTTTAAACGTTTTATTCAAGTTGTTGAATCCAGAGGCATGATAGCGGAGAGAATAGCCGGGTCTGTGATTCACTATGCTAAGGGTCATCTTTCTTTATTAGGTAGGCAATCAAGTTTCCACAATGGAAAACTTGCAAACCCCAAATTAGTTATTTCTGGTGCCTCTGAAGTAGATCAAAGGAATCTTCTTGAAGAGATAGTGGAGTTGCTACCTAATGAGAAAGGTGTTGTGCCAACTGATTTTCTGCTAAGGCTTCTAAGGACATCTATAGCTTTGTGTGCTAGTTCTTCATGCCAAGATAAATTAGAAAAACAGATAGGACCACAATTGGACCAAGCACTTGTTGAAGATCTTCTGATTCCAAATATGGGACACTCATTAGAAACACTCTATGATATTGAATGTGTTCAACGAATTCTTGATTACTTCATGGTTGTGGATGGTGATGCAATTGATTGTGTTTCAAATTGTTTAGCAAATGATGGCCAGGTTAAGAGCGATTCCTTTCCATTGACCCCGGTTACCACGGTAGCTAATCTAGTGGATGGTTATCTTGCTGAGGTGGCACCTGATGTTAATTTGAAGTTGGAAAAATTTCAGTCACTAGCTGCTGTTATTCCTGAATATGCCAGGTCATTAGATGATGGAATTTACCGGGCTATCGATGTATACCTAAAGGTAAGAGTTTCATGAATTAGCTTCTTTTAATTTATTTTCTTCAAACAAATAATGGCAGTTTTGGAAATTTTGATCAATGAGTACTCTAAAACTCGGAAGGTGTTTCTTATTTTCAAATTATATAAACCTGTCATTCATCTTTATAAACTAGAACTTCTAATATTGGCAAAAAGAATTGATCATCTAGTTAAGCTGTGTTGAAATCTGCACATACCATGGGAAAGAAAGTCTGGCAAATTTATTGGCTTTTTTAGTTGCCACTGAAATGAGCTTGTCTTAGAAAAGTGGCTAGAAGAAAGACATGTTGATTGTTTGAACTTTCTCTTGGTTTTTATACTTTTTAGCAAAACTGTTTTAACTTGGTTCTATACTCGCTTATGATAAGCAGTCTTTGAGAACTCATTTTGGTAAATAGAGATCTTCTGAAGGATTGCACGGTAATCTCATTTCTCCTAGTTTGCAGTTAATTGTCAAAAACGCAAAGTCTATTTTGATGGCATGTTTGTACTTTGTAACAACGCAAAAGGCATGGCATTTTTTTAAAACGGTTATATGTTTTTTTATTCAGGCTCATCCCTGGCTAACAGACTCTGAGAGGGAACAAATCTGCAAGCTTATGAACTGCCAAAAGCTCTCATTAGAGGCAAGCACTCATGCAGCCCAGAATGAAAGGTTACCACTCCGTGTCATTGTCCAAGTTATATTCTTTGAGCAGCTTCGCCTTCGAACCTCAATTGCTGGCTGGTTCTTTGTCTCTGAAAACCTTGAAAACTCACAGAATCATAGTGCAATTGTTGCACTCGCAAGAAATGAGGTGTATACTCAAGCTGAGTTTGCTCCAGATCAATTTGTGTCAGTTGAGAACATGAAGGAGAAAGTTGCTGAGCTTGAAAAGGAGTGTTTGGCCATGAAAGCAGAGATTGAGAAGTTAGGAAAGACAAAAAGAGGTTGGAATACCATCTTGAAAAGGCTTGGATTCAGAATACAGGCCAAGCCTGATGATGCAAAAGTATCCAAGATTTGTGATGATAATACCAAAGAAACGCCATCATCAGCTATCCCTCGTATGATTGAAAGTAAAAACCATACAACTGATGAATTGAAGGGTTGAATTTTAAACATGAAGATTTTTTTTTTTTGGAAGACTCAGTGTTCTATGCACATTCTTTTAAACTATATCTGTTATCTCATGTTGGCTACCAGTGGACTAGTTCTTACGTTAATTTTTATGGTTTACTCAATATTCAATAATTTAGTTTGTTATTTCCATTTTCACTAATGTTATTTAATTATCAATAAAAATATCATCAAGATATCTTATTTATCTGAAAAAATATATGTAATCTATATTTATTTGTTACAGTTTAATCATATTATTATTAAAAGAAATGACTTAATTATTTTTTTTTATTTTTAAAATGTATTTAAAAAATAAAAGTTTTAACTGTTCATATGTACTCATGAAAACTTAATGTGGACCATACGAATCTAAAAATAAAAGTAAAAGGGTGAAATACATTTTTCCATCTCTAATTTTTGAGATATAGAATAATTTATTACATATTCTTTTAAATGATTCTTTTATTCATAAAATATTTTAATCCCTGTTATTTTAAATAATTTTTTTTAACTATATAATAATTTAATCCTTACTCTTTTGAATTTACAAAAATCAAGGATAATATATGACGTTAAAGTTCATAA
Source organism: Hippophae rhamnoides (assembly GCA_033030585.1). Taxonomy (NCBI): domain Eukaryota; kingdom Viridiplantae; phylum Streptophyta; class Magnoliopsida; order Rosales; family Elaeagnaceae; genus Hippophae; species Hippophae rhamnoides. Next base: position 75,621,717 of record CM065427.1, read on the forward strand.
CCTACCTATTAACGATATCTTTATTATTATAAAAAACATAATGATAAATTAGATATCCAACAAAAAAAAAGAGATATAAAGAGAAAAATAAACAACTAAGATATAAAACTTTAGCTTATACATAATTTTTTTTGTACAAGTATTTATTTTTTAAGAAGATAAAAAAGCCCAAATAAAGCAATAAATAAATATATTTGTGTTAAAAAGGATAAATTTCACACTAATCTACTTAAACTTAGCATTAAGATGTAATTATATATTATTTTTTGTTAAGAATATAGATATACGCAATATATTTTTCTGCAATTTAATAAAATAGAAATTAAATTATTATGGATTGAAAAAATAGGAATTAAATAGTTTTATTTTTAAAAAATAAGTAATAAATTATTTTGATGAATAATAAAGAAAGAATTAAATTGTTCTGTACCTTAAAGAGTATTAGAATAAAAGTGTATTTAACCCAAAATTAAAAGAAAAAAGTGGGAAATAAGCATCATTTCCACCCTATTCCAAGAAGAAGCCTCGCCCCTCTCTCTCAGGATTGGCGGCTCTTTATTGGGATTTATCTCAGTTCCTTCTTGTACCTCGTTTTTACTTCCTTCAAAGTTCCGGAGATATCGTCTCTCACTTTCTTTCTCTAACTAACGGTATGAGTTTGCTTATTTTTGGGTTAACTTTATCAAGTTTAAAGTTTTGATTTTTTCCTCTTTTTTTTTTTGATTTAGAGGTCTTTACTTCTTGATACATCTGTTTGTTTTATGAATGCTATGCTATTCATATTGAATATTATCTTTGGCTAGTGCCCAGAATCGTGATTGTTAATGCTTTTGCTGCATGTGGATTGGGTTGATTTTGTTTTTACTGTGTGCTCGTGTTCTTACTCTAGTCGAACTGTAATTTGTAGGGTTTGTATAATTTTCTCGCAGTTTGCATAGCTGCTGGAAATACTACTTTGGATTTGTTAGTTATCCCTGTGTTGATTATTAATGGCTGAAAGATCCCAAGTGCCAGTAATAACACTAGGAGGCAAAGGTTCATCTCTATCTTCCTCCTCTGTCTACGCCATTGCAAATGGCCTATCTCAGGTATGCATTGACAACTCAGCGCTTGATAGGCTCTTCTCCTCCAATAATGGCCCATCAGCATCGAATCCAAACCAGCTTGCTCTTCCCAACAGCCCCTTGCACCTCGAGGAGCACAGAGCTTCCCTTGTGGTCCTTCTCGGCAAACTCCTAAATCTATCTGAATCGGTGGGCATCCGAACTGTCATTCCTATTCAAATTGCCGAGTCTCTGAATGAATCTAAGATCTCAAAAATCACTGGCTTGGGTTCGATGAATTTGACCCAGGAGGAGGCCCTTGCATTAGGGGGTTTGGAGTCTTTCTCAGCCCTGCTTGGAATATCTGCTCTCTTGGATCACCAGTCATCAACTTTATGGACACTTGCGGATGTAGTCTCAGCAATGTCATGTGAGGCGTCAAGAGCTGACGTAACAACATTCAGTTCATTCGATTCTGGAGATGGATTTGTTGTGAAGGAGGAAGTCGGAGTTGCTGGTGACATGAAGGTGCTGTTGAATGGGTCTAAGTTGGTGGGAAAGGTTGAGAATGAAGCAGTGTCTATAATTCCCAAGGTTCATGGGAGCTTGAGGGAGCAGGCCAAATTATTGCACTCCAAAATACGAATTGAACTAAATTGCAGCCTTAAAATTGGAAAAAATGGACCTGAGATTAAAGGGGTGGCTGAAGCATTGCAGGCACCACTATTAGCATTGACCTCAACACTTCAGAACTTGGGCAATTTCAGTTTAATGCGTGCTAAGAGGAATTTGGAGTCTATAGGTATTGATAATTTACAAAAAAGCATGGCAGATTCATTTGTGAAAAAATGTCCCAGTTGTGATAGCTTGGAAAATGTGGGTAAGCTTATCTTGGAGCTGGCTTTCAAAAAGGAACAGAGTTATGATAAATTCGCACACGAAGTGAATGCATTGTTGGGTATAGTGTGGAATATTGTGGCTTGGGAGGCAATAACAGCATTTGTTGCTCTTGAAGGTGAGAATCTGAGTGAGAAGAATCAAAATACAGAGGTTAATGGAGGAATGGATGTGAAAGGGGAAAAGAAGAAGAAGAAGAAGAAGTTGGTTTTAGGAAAAGGAACTGATGCTGTAGTACAATTGATTAAAGATAGATTACCATGCAAGAGAGATGATGCTAATTCAGGGTTGCTGGAGACAATAATGGAGGATATTCTATTGTTTTTAAACCCAAAGGACCCAGGGATGGATGGGTTGTTGATTAAAATTAAGGAAATCGTGGAAAGCAATGAAACAAGAAGACTACCCAAGCTTCCAAAGGTAACTTACTGAAATTTTATTGTTGGGTTGCTTTTATCTTCCAGTTTTGCAGCAAGGAAACTGTGGACAAGAGTACGCACACATGAAAACATATATTTTTTCTCTCAATAATACCTTGTATTAGATTCAAGTAAAATTCCACTTTGAACTGATATCTTTCTCTGTTTATTATGTTATGGAAGTAAAATCATCCTTAGCTTGATTTTAAATGTTGCTTAAAGGGGCCTGCATGTTCATCTGTCCTGAAGATACACTTTCAGTATTACCTAAGCATTAGAATTTTTATTCTCTCTTATTTTTTTGTAAAACTTATTTTATTTTTTGGGCATTTAGCTTGTTTTTGGTATACTATACATCTTAATGAATTAGTGTAGCTTGCTATTTAAATCTTAATCATTTTTTAGCTTTCTGTTTCCTTTTCAGCTAGAATTTATAAATCAATTTAAATTGTGAGTGTTGATAGGGAACTCGTGATTTTGCAAAAGAACAAATGACAATAAGAAAGAACGCCTTCACAGTAATAGAAGAGGTATTTGAGAGGCATGGGGCTACAATGCTTGATACTCCAGTTTTTGAATTGAGAGAAACTCTCACCGGGAAATATGGGGAAGATTCTAAGTTGATTTATGATCTCGCTGATCAGGTAACTATTTATTTTTAGCTGGTTGGCTGATTTATGAACTGCTTTCTTGCTATTGATTTTCAAAGTCTGCGACAAAGTTTTCGTATTTCATTACCTCAACATATTTTATTGTTACTTTTTGACACACTGATATTACTCATTAGTCAGGTAATACCTCTTCATCCTGATATTAGCTTACTAAAGAGAGAGATTTAGAGATATATGAAGAAATAGGGAGGAGTACGTTGAACCTGCTGATGTTTTAATAGTTATTTCCACTAGCTCAAAGTCTAATTTAGTGAATAGAAGGATCATAGATGTCAAAATAAAAGAACAGGGAAAAAAAGGATCACACTTTTTGTGCAATAATTTGAGTTTTGTTCAATTGGTTGGCAGGGTGGAGAGCTCTGTTCTTTGCGATATGATCTTACTGTTCCATTTGCTCGGTACATGGCTATGAATGGTCTCACATCTCTTAAAAGGTACCAAATAGCAAAAGTGTACAGAAGAGACAACCCATCAAAGGGAAGGTTCCGTGAATTCTATCAATGCGACTTTGATATTGCTGGTCAAAATGGGAAAATGGGGCCAGATTTTGAAGTTGTTTACGTTATGACAGAACTGCTGAATGAGCTAAATATTGGTGAATATGAGGTGAGGTGACTGCTTTTTAATTGTTTTGCTCCATTATCTGTTCAATAGTTCATAACATGAATAATGTTTCGCTTTTCGAATTCTGGTTTCAATTATTGTTACTTGATTGCTATAATGATCATAACACTTTTTTTAATATTCAGATAAAGTTGAATCACCGAAAATTGCTTGATGCAATGCTAGAAATATGTGGAGTGCCACTTGAAAAATTCAGAACAATTTGTTCTAGCATTGATAAGTTAGACAAACAATCTTTTGAGCAGATAAAAAGAGAAATGGTAAGGACTCCTGCAGAAACCTACGCGTTAAATTTGTTTCATGATCTTGCAGTTGTTGCACATCTTCCACAAAAGAAGGCTTAGTTGATCACTTGATCAATTTTACCATCTTAGTCTTTACCTAATGAGATGATAATATCCTTCCCCTGATATATTTTTGAAAATTGTGTGTCCTAGGTTGAGGAGAAGGGACTGAGGGTTGAGACAGCAGACAACATTGGTGATTTTGTGAAGGAGAGGGGACGACCTTTGGAGCTGTTATCTAAACTTAAACAGGCGGGCAGCAAGTTCCTGGAAAATAGTACGTCTATTGATGCCTTGAATGATCTGGAGATTTTGTTTAAGGCATTGGATAAGTCAAAGAGTATAGAGCATGTGGTTTTTGATTTGAGTCTTGCTAGGGGTCTGGATTACTATACTGGCGTGATATTTGAAGCTGTGTTCAAAGGAGGTGCACAGGTAAACTCATATATAATCACAGAAAATTGACTTTATAGCTCCTAAGCTTTAGTTGCTCCGAATGTATGTTAATCTAGCTTTAATTTCTGTCAGTGATAACTGGAGATCTTCTCTGTAATCAGGTTGGTTCAATAGGAGCTGGGGGACGATATGACAATCTTATAGGGATGTTTGGGACAAAACAAGTTCCAGCAGTTGGTGTTAGTCTTGGAATTGAGCGAGTTTTTGCTATAATGGAGCAGCAAAATAAAGACCAGAACCAGGTATCAATGACACCTGTGCTGCTTTATATTCCATTGCTAATTTCTTTTTTTTTCTTTCCCCCTCCCTTTTAATTTGGTTGGTTGATTCATGTATATCAGATTTTCCGAACAAACCTTTTGATTAACTTTAAGATGATACTTCTTCATGAGCCAGTGAATGTCTGTACCCCACCAAAAAAAACCAAAAAATCATAAAATAAGAATGATTTATATCTTAAATTTGATTTTTTAGAGTTTTTTTCTAAATAAAGGCTTTTAAAATTCATCCACCGTGTCGACTATTTACCATGAACTGTTAAATTCAGTGAACCAATTTGTCCCTGTACTTAAAAATTTAATTGTATCAGTTAATTGATGATCATTCAACTGATATTGAGTTCTGCCAAACCAAACAAGATATGGCATCCTGAAAGGGCTACATAGATATATATATATATTAAAGAAAAATGCTACACAATTTCCTTACATTAAGCCAAATGTATCATTTAGTTCCTTGTAAAAATAAGGTATCATTTGATTCTTTACTTTTGTAAAAAAACGTCAAAGAAGGAAAAAAAAACTTTTTTTTTATTAATATCCTGAATAAAATAATATTATTTTTTTAATATTTTATTTTATTAGTAAATAAAGAGAGTAAAAATGTTTTTTTAGTACGTTGTTTTATCATAAAAACCATTAAAATATTGAGTGAATAGTATAATTTGTTATTCTTTCATAACTTTTAGAAATATAAGTGGATTAAATGACACAAATCCTTTAATGATTCGATCGAATATTTGTTAAAATAATTTTGTATGTATGTATGTACGTACTTCTTAATGAGGTGCTTATTGTTCAATAACAAGTAATTAACATCATTTTATATTTATATTTTGGCAGACAATCCGAGCAACCAAAACAGAAGTCTTAGTGAGTATACTGGGGGACGATGTAACGATAGCTGCAGAGCTAGCGAGTGAGCTGTGGAATGCTAAATTAGAAACTGAGTACTTGGTGAGCAAGAAAATGATGAAGCACATTGAGTATGCGCTTGAGTTTAGAATACCCTGGATGATAATTGTGGGCGAGCGTGAATTAAGTGAAGGATTTGTGAAATTAAAAGATGTTGAGGCCAAGAAAGAAGAGAACATCCCACGAAATGCAGTCGTTGAGGAACTTCAAAGACGCTTGAACCGTAATTAAACATGACCAAAATGTTTTGGAACTATTTTGTGTTCTTATTAATTAAATACGTTCATTGCAGCCTACTATAATTTTAAAATTTAGGCTATTTCGCGTAAAATTTTAATCTTTTTGTTGTTGTTGTTGTTAATTCACCTTTGCAAGACTTTAAATGGAAATATATTTTTAGATATCTAAGTTTGTTTTTGTTAATGTATTTTCGAGTTTATCTTGATTGTTAAATTTGTGAGAAATTATGGAAATATTAATTTTAATAATTTAATGTGAGAAATTTATAAAAATATGCCCTCTTTAGAAACTCCGTAGTTAAATAAATTTAAATATGCCTTTTAGCTTATATGAGACCAGGAAATGAATTTAAATAGGTATGTAATTTCAGAAGAGATATTAATGTTTATGATATAATTTATAATATTCATTATTTATTTATTTTTATTTTTTTATGTGTTGAAATGATATTAAGATTATATTAATTGAGATATTTTATTTATTTTAAAAAGATTTAAATAAAAAAATAAATAAAAGGAGGAAACTTAATTTATAAATATGCTTTTTAGCTATTAAATTTAAGAATATTAATTAATATATCCGATCAATTTTTATATTATTTTAAAGGAAAAATTGAAAATTAAAAAAAAAATACTCTTAATATAAAATAAATATAATAATTTAATTAAATGATGTTAAATATAAAATAATAATAATAATAATAATACTTTTTTTAATAATAAATATATTTTATAACTACACGGTTTAATATACAATTTTTAAAAAGAAAAAGAAAAAAAAGAAGAAATTCTCTTTCGGACTTTTACTCGTCCGTAGCCCCTGTGCTGCCGCTTACTTAGCTCAGATTCGTCTTACACATACATCCTTTAAAGTTCGTGAAAAATCATTGCCCTTAACTTCCGCTATCCTCGCACTTTCTTTCTCTACAGGTATGACTGTATGCTTGGGTTAATTTTTTCTGAGTTGAAATTTTATTTCGTTCTTCCTCTTCTTTTCTGGATTGATGGGTCTTTTATTTATTGATACATGTGTTTGGTTTATAAATGCTATGCTATTTTTATTGGATATATTCTTTGGGTAGTACCTAGAATCGCCATTGTTAATGCGCTTATTTTTTTTTATTTTTGCTGGACGCTAGGTTTCTGACTGTAGTCGTACTGTAATTGTAGGTTCACATAATTTGTGTCGCAGTTTTTGTAGAATGTTGATTGTGGCTTTTGTTTGGGTCATATTTTGTTGATTCCAATTTGTTGTCGTCTGTATTTCAATATTATTTTTTATTTATAACTTATTGGATTAATTGACTGGACATGATTGGTTGAATTTGAAACTGATTGATTTCATTTTTGTCCGATTGTAGTGTAATCTAGACCTTGCAAAACTGAACCTTATTGGAACTGTACTGAAGTTAAATTTTTTAAATAGGGTTCTTTTGACTGCTCTTATTGAGAACATATTTTACTACTGCAATTGAAGAAATCATTGCATCCGGAAGAGGTATATTGTATGCAATCAATTTTTAAGACCACTGCCCGCATGTCAAGGAAAAGAGAGGAGTGAAAGTAGTTTTTATGTATCCTCTAATTTTATTAGGGAAGCATTAACTCACAGAAGTGAGGAACCTTTTTGAACAATATTCAACCTGTCAATCTTGTGGTTTTAGTTTGTTTTGATGCATTGCAATTGAGTTCTATCTTATGCTCAAATAATTTGCCAAGCGTAGTACGAGACCAAGTTCTAATATATGGTTTATTGATCACATCATGAAGTTGTCTTCACGTAACCATGTTCTTGATTTGGCAGTGGAGGCTCTTTCTTGGGATGGTGTGTTAAAATGACAACAGTTGAAACCGAATCAGGTCAGCCTCATAAATCTACAAATATTGCTTCCATCAGTTCTAGGATTCAGAGGTCATCTCCATCATTTAGGAGATGGGGTAGAAAGAATCCATTTTTCAGATATGGGCTCCCAATGATCTCTCTCACTGTTCTTGGAGCTGTTGGTCTTTCTCATCTATTACAAGGAAGGTTAGTGTTGGTGTCATTCAGATTTTGTTATTTAGAGTTGTATAACTGAGTTTAACTTATTTGCACGGTTAAAATGGTTCGATACACATTGTTTCTGATGTGTGGATAATCAAATTTTTATATTATGAAACCGTTTGCTTGGTTATTTGGAATGCTATTGCTCTTTTTTTTTGTAAAGATGACATGGACAATAATCTGGAGCAAGACTACACAAATATACACTTTTTTTTCCAACCACTGATATTAATTTCCTGATTCGTTTTAAAGAAGTGGTCTGCCTTTGTAATTCAGCAAGGATATTGCAAAGGTGAAAGATGATCAAGAATGGGAGATAATTGAGGCTAGAAAAGCACTATCAAGGACGGGACCTGTAGATGCCTATAAGCCAAAAAAGATTTCAATGGAAGAAGAGCTAAAGGTATCTTTCTTAAAATTAATGATCAATATGGACATCAATTCATGATCCATCAAGTGATACCTATTTATCTATCTATCTATCTATCCATCTATATATTTACAGACTTTGCAAGAGAAGGTTGACATAAACAACTATGATTACAAGAGGATTCCTAAGCCAAATGAACGCAAGTCAGACTAAAAAGAAAATCTGATATGATATTACTGACAGTCTTAATTGTGTTTGAATTCTTTGTCACCTTGGCTTTGTTTGGCAGCATGAATCATGAGTCATGATGCATTTTATGTATTTATTAATGGTTTTAATTGATTTTAAACAATGTGACATGTTATGAATTCACGATTGAACAGAGAATGCTTTGTTTTAAAATGAAAAATCTATTTTTTGGTTTTTTAGGTGAGTACCTGTATAAATAATAGATATATAAGGGCAATATTGATCATTCTTTCGATAGTTTGAGCTTATAAAACTAATATTAATACTTTTTTTACTAGCTTAAGTTTTCGAGAGAATTGATTTTCTAATAACTTACAACATAGTGTCAGAACTAGAGGTCCCGTGTTTAAAGTCCAACGATCTTATTTTTAATTATTAAATTGTGAGTGTTTGATCTGTATGTGTATAAAGTCGATACTTGTGAGTGAGTAATAAATATATAAAAACAATGTTAGTCTTTCTTCCCATAGTTTAAATTTTTAAGAGAATTAATGACAAATAACTTCTAACAACAAAGCTTAATCACATGACCTAGATCTTATGCATGGAGTTTTTGATATGACATAAATATTATGCAAAATTTGATCCAAGTTTTTTGCCTATGTATACGGATATCAAAATTTCAAAATTACACCTTTTACAGTAAAGAAACTTGTACATACTTGGAAACATGATTGCTATAAATTTCACAAATAATTTAAATTCTTAGAGGAAATCACACTAATTCTCATTTGTAGAAATCAATTTGCAAGTTATTAACTTTTATAATCGTCCTTTGAGTACAGCAAACGTTAAAAGAGGTGGAAAAAGAAACCATCTCTTTCACAATAGAGATTAGAGGAAAATAAGGGTAGGTGTGGCAACGAAAGGTGCCAAGCAATGTAATCATTCTAAAATAATCAAGAGTAACAACCATTAATAATTTACCCAATTCAGTTATTTAACATGTTTTTATTTTTAATAAAAAAATATGTTTATTTTCTTATAAAATTAAAAAACACGTTTTTATATTTTTAGAAAAATAAATAAATATTTTTTTATTTAGTAAGTTTAAAAATGAAAATCCATATATAAAAAGTATTATACCATACAATTAACCCAATAAATTAATACTTATCCAATTTCAACTGCTACATGAGTTCCTAGTATACACGAATGGAATAAAATATATAAATAAAAATATTAAATGAAGAGAGGAAACTTAAATTCACTGCTTCTGTTCCATTTTGCATTAGAAGTTGTTTGTGAGAAAGAGCATTGATAAATAAAATATAAAAAACTAAAGTAGATGTATGAAGAAAGAGCTATGTCCACAAGGAGCAGGGGTGAAATGCTCTCGTTAACTTTTTGCCATTTTAATGCAGTCATTAAATTAGGTAGCAACGATTCTCTCTCTCTCTCTCTCTCTCTCTCTAAAAAACGATTACACGGGAGCATTGATATTTCTTTTATATGCTGAAAAATACTCGTGATATTGTCATTCTAATGGTATTTAATTTTGATTTTGGTTATATTTTGATGTTTAATTATGTTCAATGAAGAGAACCAATTTGGGACCTTTAGGTACAAATTTATTTTGAAAATTAAAAAAAAACACTATTAAAATTTATACTAACAAAAATAATAACTAATATTTAATAGATTTCAATTGAATAATATTTAATATTTAATATTAAATAAATTTAAATAATATATTTTAATTTAAACTTTTTATACCACGATTCAAAATTAAATGATGTTATATTTTTTTAATAATAAAAATGTATAAAATAAATATAAAAATATTACTTTTTTAAACATATTATTTTTATTATTTTCTTCTTTTGTTTGGATAGCTAGAACAAAAAAAAGTGCTTTATGTATTTGATTGAGAAATAGCAGTCTATTATTTTCATCAAGGGACTGTCCAATAGTAATGTCTAGCTGTAGATGAATTAAAATTACTTCACTGATAGCTACTCATATACTTGTGAAAAAAACTTTCTTGAAAATTAGTTGAGAGCAGGTACAAAATATATCGTCAAAAAGTACAACCCCAACCCATTTTCACAATTACAAACTTATACCCATTTCTCCCCCCTTCCCATAGAGAGAAGAAGAAAAAACCATTTCTCCTTATGTACGTCCAACCCAACAACAAAATCAAAAAGGACATTATGGTAATGCTCCAACTAGTGTTTTTTTTCTTCTTGTTGTCCTTCCAGTCATATCTTTTCCACCATTCCTTCACTTCTTTATTCATCATGTACACATTTAAGGCAGGAGAGGAGCAAATTCACAGCCCAAGATATCTTATATGCATCTCCTCCGCTTATCTTTCCCCAAAATAAAATTACCAATCAAGAAACAAAAAGCAAAACCTTCCATAAAAACTGTTGCCAACTCCTCAAGTATATGACAGAGTTTACCTTGTGTTTGGTTGTGACCCAAATGATAACAATGGTTGCCCAATCCTCTGGGCCGATGGACTGCCCAGCAACATGGCGTGAGACCGAGTAAGCATCTCAACCATAGAAGGGGTCTGATAAGCCTGAATAAGACTTGTGCCATCAGTGGAGTCACCTCTTGCTGTTGCTCTTTGCCATGAGTGTGAACTTAAACCCGAAAGAATGTATGCCCTACCAGATGCCTCATAAACATGCCTGTTTGCCATCCTCTCTTGCATTTCCTTAAGCTCAGCATCCAAAGCAGCACATAGTCGGTCATGAGATCTTGCTGAAACAGTTTGTGACAACTCCCTTCGGCAATTCTCTAGAATAGAGGCTGCACCAGCTAAGTTTCCCTGTTCGGCAGCAACTCGTGCTTGTGACATTGCCTCAGCTGCTTGCAGCCTGTTTCGCTGCCTGTCCACTTCTATTGAAACTATTGTTTGTCCAGCTATTTCAGGCCTCTCTATCCTAACTTCTTCACTTTCCAGTGTAGCCATTTCCTTAGTTAAAGGGTCCTTATAAACACATCTCACCTTAAGCAATGATGTCACTGTGATATAAGGTTCTGGTGGGATATTAACTGAAACTAGAAAATCTCTCTCTTCATCAGCATACAAGTCCCCTACATCAATAGATCCCGTACGTCCATCAACAGCTAAGCGACTTGGATAGCTCCCAGCTTTTAGTGAGCAAAGGTGAAGATTTGGGTGCACACAGTCAATTGCCACATGCAACTCCTGCACCACAACACTCAAGAGCCCTCCAATGCACTGTGCAAAAGCATCCTGGATCACTGCTTCAGTCTCAATGAAAGAAAAGGTTCCTCCAGATATCTCTGAAATTGAGTGCATTGAAGAAGCATCATGATCTGCGCCAAATCCAAAAGAATGAACTGGAATCTGGAACCCTGAGTTGTCACCATGTATAGACAAAGGAAGAAGGAGCTTGTAATTTGGTTGAGGTTGATTAGCTGCTCCAGAACTATTAACAGTATAGGTGTCCTGTCCATCAGATAACAATATTATGCTGCCAACAGGATTTTTTTCTCTGCGGTCTTCCATCACTTTAGCACCCTTCCTTAGACCTTCAGCAATATTGGTCCCACCATTAGCAACCAATGAGTTCACAGCTTGCAGTGCTTGTTGCCTACCAGCATCAGTCATTCGAGAGAGGGGAAATAGACGTCGGGCTGTTGAAGAGAAGGCAATAACTGAAAGCCTGTCATTAGAGCCAAGGTTCTGTATTACAAATCCCATTGCCCGCTTTAGCAATGCAAGCTTGGTACCTGCCATACTACCACTAATGTCAAGCACAGTGACAAGGTCAACTGGAGCACGCGGAGTTTGACAAAAATGAGGCCGATTAGTCTGAGAAAAGCTATGATGTTGCCTTGCAATTGATCCAGCAGCTTTGAGATGAACAAGAACAGAAAAATTATCAAACGAACTGGACTGTGGAACAGCTGAAACCTCAGGGTATGCTTTAACCTCCATTGTTCTGAAAGAACTGCCACCTGTAGTGTCTCCATCACAAGATCTTCGCTCAGAAAACATAGGTTGTTGATCCACTGATTCATCATCATCAAATATGCCTGGCTCAGGAGCCTGATATAGGGGCACAACATGCCGTCTATTCACATCTCGTCGGGTGGGAGGTAGTCGACGGACCACAGTCATCAAAGCCTCATTTTGAGGCCAACCTACTGGCCCCATTGATGTCCTCCCTGCAAGAAGAGGGTCCAAAGTTGGACCTTGCACGGGTATCTCCTTCCATTTTGCCCTACAAACAGGGCAAATTTGATTGCCGTGTTTTACATTTGAGGTGATGCAGTGGAAATGGAAAGAATGTGAACACTCTGCTGTGAAAATAGCATGGCCGCCCCCTTGTTTCATTTTGGTCAAGCATATCGAACAAGTTTGCTGAAAATAGCACCACAAAGAATACCTCTAATCAATATCAGGACTCTAGTGTTGAAATCATACCTACTCATGAAGAAATTGAAAAAAAAGAAGAAGAGGGAAATGTGAAATACTGAGAAATCATCCCTGAAACTATATTTCCCTTTTAGTTTTTTGATAAATTTATCAGCTGGAAAACTAGCAGGTTAATGATCAACGGATGAGGCCAACAAATAGGACATAACCATACAATAAGTTACCTTCCTTTCCAGAGAAAAAAGATTAAAAAATGCAACCGGTAAAAACCTGTACTTTTCACTACTGAGGCAAACAAGGATGGTCCTGAAAGGGACTTATTCATTAACTCCACCCCCAAAGAAAGGACGACAAGACCGACACAAAATTTAGATCTATAATTAATTTTGTAGGACATGACCCTTGGAAAATTTTATAAATTCTTGAGAAAAGAGAAAGAAAACAAAAATTTCATAAATTCAATTAACTCACAAGAAGACTCATGCTAAGTCATAAAAATGCAAGTGAAAACGACTGATTAAATCATAATTAATGCAGTAGAGTCTGTGATAAGTGATAACCATAAATGATTTCAGGGAAAGAAGCAGATGAAAAAAGATTCATACAAAATTTCATTCAAAAGAGTTATAGAAAAAGGCTAAACACTTTGTTCCCCTTGAATTACAGATGTCAGATGGAGAATACAAAAAATTCGTTGCCTTAAAGTGGAATTCAATTTTCTTCATTGAGCTGAAATTCTATTTCACTTCGAAAAAAACCACTCAACACGCAAAAAAAAAGGCCTAGACTTTTATTATATACATCTTTCACACTGAGTATCTAAAAAGAACACAACTTTCAGATCATAATTAAAATAATAATAATAATAATAATAATAATAATAAGCAGACAAGGACCAAGTTTGTGAACAAGAGAGAAACAAACCTTGGACGATTTACTCCCACTTTTAGAGAGCTTGAAGCCATGTGAAGATGTCATGGGGGTGGTGGGTCTCGAAGAACCCATATTCCAGTTTGCAGGTGAAAGCAGAGCAGCATCAGATAATCTTTCAGCTGAATCAATGGATGATGAAGGTGATTCCTCTAGTGTTCTTGGAACATAAAGACACAGATTCAATCCCAAAGCAAGCTTTGCTTTCCTCCATTTGCTTCCCATTTCTCACTTGCAGATCTCGAAGGAAACCACAACCAAAACTCAGGACCCAAAATAAGCTCACCTCAAGATAATCGCGAGAAACATAAGAAAAACCTAAAACCAAAACTAAGTCTACAAAACCCAGATCACAAAGTGCAAAAATTAAGCTGATTTTTTCTCCACTCCAGCAGAGAAGACTTGAAATGAGATAGAAAGCAGAAGAGAAAAAGGAAAGGAGGAGAAACAGAGAGAGAGATAATGGGCTTTAAGAAAAAAGCTGAAGTGGAACACGAAAATCAAGGCAGAGAGAGGTTAAATGGAAATGGTGTAAGAAAGAGAAAGAAGGGTGGTGGTTAGAGCTATACTTGCAGAGAAATGTGAATTGGGTAGACGTCAAAGCCTAAAATGTCAAAGCCAAAGGGGATAAATTCAGTCATATAAAGGATTTGAGACTTGTACAATTCGTCTTCTTCTCATTGTTATTGTTGGCCGCCATAAAAGAGAGAGAAATAGAGGAGGTTTAGCATAAGCTTAGGCCTAGCTTGCTGGGTTTAAAGAGGATTTTGACGTTTGTCGATGAGACTTTTTTTTTTTTTTTTTTTTTTTGGGGTCAAAACTTGAAAGTTTGTAATAAAAAAAACATAAATAAAGTGGGAAAAAAAAAGTTGGCTACTTTACACTCCCGTCGTTTTTATTGCTTGTTCTCTCTTTCTTTTCTTCATTTACTTCCATATTAGCCCTTTAGTTTCTCAGTATTTTACCACAGTGGAACCCATCCTCTGTCTACTTATGCAGTAATAGTTTTGTTTCTTTCTCAAAATTAAATATATGGATTTTATTTGTAACCATGGAAACATAAGGAATTATATCCACGAAAGGAACAAAAGAGTAATAAACTGCTATTTTTATATCATAAAATATTAATATTAGAGTAGTACATTGAAATTCTAATTAAATGTCACTCATGGAGAAGAGAGCTAGTCAGACTGTTTGGTGAAATTATCAATTAATTTAACGTTCGATGCAGTGTATATCTTCAGTTAAGTGAAAAGATTAAATATTATAAATTTATTACATTTTTTAAATAATATGATAAAATTGGACATAAAACTGTAAAATATCAAATTATTTGTGTTTTTATAATAATTTTAAGATATATAATATTCTTCCCCATTAACGCAAATTAATAGCAAGATGAGGAATTTTTCTTAACCCCAAATTAAAAGTTATGTCAATATGCATTCAATTCAATTATAGACTATTCACAATATTTGGAAACTGATTGAATAATTGGCAGGGTTAAAGGACGAGCTCTCTTGTTTAGTAAGGTCCAAAATGAAATTGTGAGTTTTTTTTTAGCAGTTGAATCTTAGTTTGTTCACAATTTTTGTATTTTAATTTTATTTAGATTATATTCAATTAATCTAAATATTAATAAAAATAATTATCATTTTATCGTTAATATGAGATGGAATGTAAAAAATTTCAATAATAATAAATAATTTCATTTTTCTAACATTAATAAAAAATATATTAGAATTTTTATTTTTTTTTACATATTTTTATAATTTTATCTAATTTAAAAATAAAAATAAAATATTTTTAATTTCATCTTATTTATAATCTATAATTATTTTAATATTTATCATTATTTTGATTCTAATATTAAAAAAACATAATAATAATAATATTTAAGTTAAACTCAATTCATATTATTATTTTTTATTTTTATTGCATATTTATTCTATAAACCATGTATTGGCTTAAAAGAAAAGCATATCCAAATATTTCTAAAAATAAAAATTTTATTTATTCTTTAGATATGTAAAAATGGATTGTTTTATAACCACATTTTTTTTTTACTTTTTACTTGTTTTTATCTTCTTTTACCCCATTTCTTTTAGTCTTATTTTGAATCTTTCAGCATTTTACCTACATAATTTTAGAGTCACATAATAATTGACAAACAAGCATTTTTTATTTTTAGAATTAAGGTAATTATTTATACATTCACTAATTATTTTACCTGATATAATTTGTATACACAAATTAAAAATTAAAAAGTGTTTATAAAAAAATTAGTTAAAGTTATGTATGTAATAACTACAAACATCAGTAATAAATATAACAATGACAACAACAATAATAACAAATAGAACTTATGATATTTATATTTTTAAATATTATTGATTGTATATGAAACAACAATAAATTTAATCCAAAATTTGTTATTTTTAAAAGTAAATAAACAGTTATAATAAGAGTGTAAAGTTCATTGACCTTTTATGTAATATACTCCATTTTATTTAGAATATGTATCATTCAGTATTAAAACTGAAATTTGATTTCAATTCTTGTTTTTAATTCTAAACATTTTGTTCGAGCTAATGTTTTCAATTATTTGTGAGATATGTAAAGGTAATTAAGGTTAGGGATTCGATCCAATACCGTGAGTTTATAAACTTATTTTTAAAAAATCTAAAACTATTTTTAATTTATCATTTTTATTCTTTTTAATTCAACTTTTTGACTAAAAATTCTTTCAAATTAAATTAAAGATTAACAAATATATACTTAATTAATAACATATTTAATATATTTAAATTAAGTTAATTAGAAATTTTAAATTATTTATAATAAATTTGCATTATTGTTAGTTATCACTAACAGATACTGTGAAAACACTTTAAAATTAAATCGGTGGATAAATTTATAACAAAATAGATTGTTATTCTAACAATTATTATTCATTAAGGATAAATTTATCCAATAATATTAAAATATAACTAATTATATAAATATAATATATAATTTATATATTTTATTATAAAAACAATCATCAAATAAAATAAAAAAAATTTCCAACAAGACTGAAGAGAAATTATAAATAATATATACTATTATATTTTGCTTTGGTGTTAGGTTAGGGTTGACGTTTTGACTTTTGATTAGGTGCTCTATACGTGTCAAGAGCTGATTGCAAAAACAACATAAAAGTATTTGCTTCGGTCAATTTATAATCATTCATAGCTGCCTTTTATTTTTAAAACAGTTTTGCTAAAATCTCATTATTATTTTATTAGGTAAATGATCTATACGATACGTATCTTATTTCCATTATTGTTTTATTTAGGAAACTATTTTTATTATTTAAACATCGCAGGACGCTGTTTTTTTTTCGTTGACTTTTGAGATTAATTGTTTTTTATAGTAATTTTTCATATTAATTTAAAGATTATAATTATATTTATTTATTAAATTATTTTTTTAAATTAAAAGATACATTATTCTTATATATTTTTACATAATATCATGACTTCAATTGATTAGACTAAAAAATTTAAGTCACTCTTAAAAATTAAAAATTTATATAGTAAAAAATAAAATAAGATAAATAATACAAAGAATATAATATAATAAAATAAGTTTAATATAAATTGATAGGTTTGTAAAGACAAAAACATATTATTTGAAAGTATATTAGTAGTAATACACAACATTGATTAAACATAATTTTAAGTTAGAGTTTATAAGGATTATGTTGTATTAATCCATTGGATTAATTTTTTAAGATTAAAAAATATATGATTTTTTTATATTTTTAAAATATCAACAATTAAAACACAAAAACAAATTTACTAATTTCTATGACTTGAAAATTATATACCTACGATCTTAACCGAACATGATTCTACGATTTAAAAGTTATAATTTAATGAGTAAATATCATCTAAATTATGTTATAATATGTTAAAAATAAGATTACTTGAATATTTATTGATATGGATTTTGAGATTTAGCTCTACAAACTATTGTTTTTAAAATATTTTGTGCGGAGCCATGGCAAGAATAAAAGTGGCTATGGTCCCAAAGTTTAAAATATCATGAATATATATTTTTTAAACTTACTATTCAATAGGTGAAAAAAATTCATTTACATCCTTCAAATTTTATAAAAATAACTACCTTATTAAATTACAAGACTTCAACTCATAAAATAATAATAATAATAATAATAATAATAATCTTCATATTATTATTAAATATAATCAAATTTATACTAATCATTTTATATATTTAAACCAGTCAAAAAATAATATACATTTTACTTTTTATATTTTGGAGAAATTAATATTTTATCCATTTAAACAAAAAAATATAAAAACAATTAAATTAATAAAATAAAAATAAATCAAATTATCTTAATAAAAATCATCTATATAACACGCTAAGTGATTCACTTTCCTTTTCAATTCTCCAAATATATATGACCATTTTAATAAATAAGATGACAAATCTTCGATTTAATTTAAACATTCATGTAATTATATTCGTGTTTTGAAATGCAAAAATACATAAATAAATAAAAATTTAAATCTAAAAACAAAATAAACTAAAGCATAACAAAACATGCCTAAAATGCCATTAGATTAAAAATCTAAGTCAAAAAAACACACTATATCACAAAATTTAAGTGCAATGTATATATTATAATTTGTATTTATTAAAATAAACTAAATAAATTTGAATATCTTTAGAAGATGCAGCTCTTATGATAAGAAACTCCGATTCTTGTAAGAAACAAAAAAAATTCTTAAAAAAATAAAGAAAAGCAGCTAGTTTTTTGAGTCTCCATAATTTTTAATTGTTAATAATTGGGTTAGTTAATGATATAACTAGAGAGAAGATACTCTGGTAGTTTTAAGGAAAATTCCAAAAATACACGCTTATTATCTCTAGACACATACTATTTTTTTTTAGAATTAAGTTCCTAAAGTTAAAATTAACTCTGTTATCTTTAATTAAATGTTTATTCTAGAAATTAAATTGTTTCTCAAAGCATCCACCGTTCTACCTTACAAGTCATTTGGAGGGTTATACATGATGCTCTCATGTTGCTTTATATATATATATTATAATTTAATAATATATAATTTTTCCTAATTTGTTACATATGGTAATTTTTTTTAAAATCTTCAAACAAGAAATATGTGATTTTGAAGCTTATATATCATATATATAACCTCTCACTTTTTTTATTTTTTCCGTAGGGAATATCTCTTATTGATTCTCATTTAATTTGCATTGGGATTTTTAAAATTCTAAAAAGAGAATTTAAAGAAAAATTAGAAAAAATAACAAAATATATAAATTTCTTAAAATATCCATATATTTATAAGATTTTATAGAAGTGTCAATTATATAAAATGTATGGTAAAAATATGTTAAAATAGACATAAGAATAAAAATACAATTATAGATCGGGGTAGATCACCTAAGGTTCGGTCAATTAAACAACTCTATATACATAATAAATGGTAGGATTTTTATTTGAGCTTGAGTTGTCGTTGTACTCGAACAATCTGTTGAATTGAATTGTCTTACAGTTAAAGTTATCGTTTCATTTAAAACGTCTTATAAGTTGTACTCGAATAATCTGTTGAATTGAATTGTCTTATAGTTAAAGTTATCGTTTCATTTAAAACGTCTTATGAGTATACGTACATTCAAACATTGTGTATATGTGTGGGTGTTGCTAATGTAAAAATACTATTACTAACCAAAAAAAAAAGTTGTTATAGTTGTTAAATCTCCTTTATAATGTATCTCAAAAAACACATCTAAATATTAATAAACAAATAACGATCGAAATTGCTTAGTGGATGATGGCATAATCCCTTTTTTGAGGCTTTCTCATTAGTCATTATATACATTTGAGAATTAAAGCAGGAAAAAAAAGCACTCAACGAATAGAATATATTACTCATTTTCATGAATGTCTTGGCCCCGGTCCTAAGCATTATCATGTTGTTGGGCATGAGTAAAGTGGTGAAATTTATTTATTTTTATTTTATTCTTATATCTATCCATATGATGATAACGATGATGATGAAAAATATGGCACAAGTGTAGATTATCACAATAGTCGCTTTTGTGATATGTCAACCATACAGTGTTGATAGTAATTAATAATAATTACTAGTTACTAGTAGATATTATCTTATTTACATGTTCACGTGGTAATCAACTTCCTCTCTTTCATATATATTTTCCATTTAATTTATTCTTCTTCTTCTCACTGTTAAAATACATACATATAGTCTCGTAAATTTAGTTTCGATTTTTAAAAAAACCGAAACTATAAGATTTTAGCCTCGGTTATTTAAAAACCGAGACCATAGACATACCTTATGGCCTCGGTTATTTTAAAACCGAGGCCACAGACATACCCTATGATCTCGGTTATTTTAAAACCGAGGCCATAGACATATCATATTAATTTTTTCTCCTTAACACCAAAAGATTTTATCAATTTTTTTCTCTCTTTTTCTTTCTTTTTACACAAAATTAACACCAAAAATTTTTATCATTTTTTTATGCTTCCCTTTTTTTTCTCTTTTTTTCCCTTTCTCGGCTAGGGTTTTCATACAGAGCATATATATATACTTTCTTTTTAGAGATGGCCAATCTTCAGCTGCCGCTCTAAGTCTCACTCCCGTCCGACCTCGTCTCGCCATCCATTCTCGTCTCGCTGTCCTCGTCTGGCCATTCTCTTCTTGTCTTCCTCGTCTCGCCGTTCTCATTCCCTTGTTTCTTTTTTTCCCTCGCGCGTTGTATATGTATTTTCTTATCGTGCGATTGATCTGCACTTCGAATTCACTCTAGTTGAGGTACGTATGTTCAAATTTTGTTTATTAGGTAATCATCCCATGGATGGTTTGCGTGTTGTTTTCCCTCCTAATGCAACAACTGTTCTTTGTTTGCCAATATGTCATTATTCCTTGTTTTTTTGTTTTTTTTCAGCGATGAACCCATTATTGAAAATTCTTGTTTACAATTTTTGGGATGACTTTGATCTGATTAATGAACCCAGGTTTTAATTTTTGGGATATCATATCATTACTCTTTATTTTAGTTTACATTGAAGCTGTAATCTCTAGTCATGTTGGCTCTTTTTTTCTGATAAATTTTTCTTAGTTCTCATTATGCTGGACAAGATCTAAATCCAAAGTTTAAAGCTAGTGAACCTTGGAAGAAGGTATTTGGCTCTATTTTTATCTATCTTAATTATGCTCCAATGGGTGATAACTGGTTTGAATTTATGGAATCCTATAGTTTAATCATCAGTTGTTTAATCCTAAGAGAAGTAAATTCATTTTACTATTTAAGTTCTCATATAAATTCTTCTATTATGATAAAAAAAATATAAGTTCTGTTGTTGATTATATTTTTTTTGTTTATTATTGTAGTGGCATTTTGCCAGCAATTGATGTATTCTCTAGCCATATATTAGTAGGGGTAAGTTAATGCTCATTCTTCAATTTTCTTTTATTAGCTTTAGATGCAAATTTCATAATTCTTGTACAATTGTGTTGGTTAAACGTGTGTTACTACTGGAGGCTGTTTATAATGTTCTTTGGCTTTAGTAGTAGGGTAAATACCCTTTAGCTCTCTCATTATGATAAGGCTGTTTTTTATCACAAATTTCAACTCTTATTCTTGAATTTGGTTCCTATCCCAAGTATGGTATCTTATTTCATAATTTTGTTTGGTTTGTGCAGCAAATATATATGTATTTCAGGGGGTACAAATGAGATTATTTGTTGTTGTGATCCAATTACCCTTCGAATTATATTATCTTTTCAGGCTGATTTTGCATATACATGCAAGTCTCCTTTTACAGTTGTTATCACTGTGAGCATAAGTTTGACAGGATAATGAGTATGCCAAAATCCAAATACATATTAAGATATTAATTGTAGTGTCTTAGTTTGACAGGATAATGAGTACGCCAAAATCCAAATACATGCACGTCTCCAAGGTAGTTTCTTTGTGGATTTTGTGTCCAAGTTCTATCTCTTGTGAACTAAGAGCATTTTTTCTTTGAGCTGTAGAATTTGGAGTTTCTCTTATTGCAATTAAAGATTTATACTGTGATTTGTAAACAAGCTGCTGATCAATCATTGAAAGCCTATGAGGTAAACCAGATTCAACCTACAAGCTTCTTTTGCACTTTATTTTTGTTACTTCTTTATCTACTTGTTCACAATATATGATACTCTATACTATTTGGCTTAGTTTGTAGATACAAGTGTGCTATCACATTTGCCTTCCTTTTATTGCTTATAAGTGTTGGGACAATCTTTCTAGCTTATATCACCATCTTTGCACTGATCTATACACGAATGGAAAGGTCTGTCCTCATTTCATATTTGCTTCATCTTGGAATTTAGGTATTGAATTTACATTTTAGTTATATCAGTGTAACTAAGTTTTTGGTGATACATTGATATATCAATCCTCTGTGTGATAGGCTTCAAAATCCTCTGGTGATACATTTTAGCTTGCTTGCTATGCTTATGCTATGTTAGATTGTGTTTTGAGTTTATTGTGAACAATTTTTATGGTTCATTCTTATTTTATCTATTGTTATTTCTATTGTACATTGTGTTTATGGTTCATTCTTATTTTATCTGTTGTTACCAGCGCAATAGGCACACCAGGCACTAGGCACACCAGTACTAAGCGCACTGATACCAGTGCACCTATACAACAGTACATTAAGCACGAAAGTGCACTCATGCAGTGGTCGCACCAAAGGCACCAAAGATATCACGCACTAGTACAGGCACACTGTTTTGAGTCTCAAAATAGATAAAAATAAATACTATACTCAAGTTATTTCTATTGTACACTGTGTGTATTAGTTATTTCTATTGTACACTGTGTGTATTAATTTTTAGTGTATAATAAACTCTATAATGTAATTATACTTTTAATTTTACTATAATATGATTTTTAATATTGTTTTTAATAAATTTATTGTAATTTATATTGATTTAATTTTTAATATTGTAATTAATAATTATATTTTTTTAATTTATGTATACCATATGGCCTCGGTTATTAGAAAAATCGAGACCATAAGGTGTATCTATGGCCTAGGTTATTAGAAAAACCAAGGTCATAGGGTGTACCTATTGCCTCGGTTAAAAAACCGAGACCATAGGTTGTTACCTATGGTATCTCTTACTTAGGCCTCGGTTCTTATAACCGTGGTCATAGATTTATGCTCACGGTTAAAAACCGAAGCCATATATACTTTTTGTAGTAGCGTGATCGTAATTATTTAATTTGCGTTTTAATTATATCTTTAAATGGCAATAACTAAAAGGCGTTTTTTATTACCCAAATCTTAAATCATCGTATAAAGGAATAATTTTGTCCTTTTTTTCTGAGTTGTTAATTATATATGTTTTCTGAAAATGTAAAGCATCGGAATATTTATTAGCATTCATGAGAAATGTCACACACTAATATAATGATAATAGTAGTGTCCCATAACTTTCAGATTGTGTGTTCATGGCTCACATAAGCCAATATTTGTAATTTGACACATTAATAGTGATGGTTTTAGAATTCAATTTCCCATCATTTCTTTAGAATTTATGCTACATTAATTAGGTGCAGCATTGATAGGAAAAAAAATGATATAATGGTGTGATATTTTATTTTAAGTTAATTTATACTATTGAATAAAAAAACATTCATTTATTTATATTTGGATAATTATCATATATTTGTATCGTTAAAATATCAAAAAATTGAAATTAAACTATCACTTAAATGGAAATTAATAATAACATTATGCCTATATATCCTTTATTATAACATTGATCTAATGATATAACGTGATAACAACTCTATCCGTGTGAATGAAATTTGTTAAGTTTCTTTTAATTTCACTTTAATTAGAAATTAGACAAAAATCTTACTTTTTAATTTCACGTTAATTAAAAATTAGACAATAATATTGCTTTTTAATTTCACGTTAATTAAAAATTAGACAAGAATTTTGTTTATAATTTTAGATAATTCTTAAGTGACGGAAAACTCATTAAGTTAAATTACACCTGTATCTTTAATAAAATAATGTGTTAAAAATTTAATATTTTTTATATAAAGTTAAAATTAATAATATATTATTTTAATAATAACAAAATATTTTGTTACTATATTTTATTTTTATGAAACATACTTGTCATGATTTTAAAGCACATTATTCGGTAAAAAATGTCACACACTTACATCATAAGATGAGCTATAGAGAGCTCCACCATGCAAGATCATTTGTCTTCTAATATATAATGATAACAATTTAGAATTTTATGAAAGGATGTCATGATTATTCATAAGTCACTCCCATTTACTGTTTAATAAAAAAATCAAATAATAATTGATTAAAAAAAACCCAAAGAATTATGGACGACTTGTGCCCTAACTACATGTACCAATAAACCCTTCAAGTGTACGTTCACCAATAGAATTCGATCACTAATATTGGAGTTGGTTCTGATTAATATTCCCACCAACTATTTCATACGCATTAATTATATATGTTTCTTCTATATACTTGTAAGATGGCTTTTGGCTCTCTGTGAAAATATGATATCTTCGATATCTCTATCAAGTAATAATAAAAATCCTCGACTATCAAGGGACCCATTGACATAAATAGAAGCTTGAAAATTTTAGTTGGAGACTTTGAGAGGTGGAAAATATTTCTATCCATTTTCAATTTAGTTCAATGTGTCTGGTATTTGTCAATTTGAAATTTTATTTTATTTTTATATAGTACTGCAATAATGAGAATGGTTATATCGTACAAGAGACATAGACTCAAATATTTATGTATTTTTAAGAACACTTTTTTTTTTTTTACTCCAACGTTGATTCATTCATGTGCCAATTTCTTTCCAAAGAAGTATGTACTTAGTATGTTCTACAAAAAATTATCTATTACAAAAAACTCTGGTTTTAAACATTTTTTTATATAACTATTAATAAATTAAAGTATAAATTTTATTTTTAAAATTATTCAAAAATCGCTATAATTTAAAAGTATTTTTTTATTCGTATATAACAGGATAAAACAATAATAAATGATATATGAAATTAAAAATATTTTAATAAATATATATATTACAATATCAATATAATTATATTTTTCTTCCATCTCTGAGATTAATACTACAACAAACTAAATCAACAATAAATATAAATGCAAATATCCAAACAACACTTAAAATACCCCTTATTATCTCAAACTATAAGGGATCTTATTATTTGGGTCTTGGATTTAGCAAAGTCAAGCTTGGTCAAGTTGAGAGTTCAAAGCCTCCAAGCATATATCTTCATACTATATATATATATATATATATAAGAGAAATACTTAAAATGATGCAAATGAACTCTTAGTGGAGTTCTTATATATTCCCACTTACTTTACCATCCTTAAAAAAGACAACCTTTTAAAAGAGAAAATAAAAATAAAAATGTGTAATCTTTTTAGAATGCAAAAGTTATTCCTCTCCCCCACAAAACAACACCAATAAGAAACCAAAATAGTGAATCCTTTTGATTGCATTTTTTTTTTTTTAAGATAGAACACACATGATTCACACAACTAGAGTGAGAAAGGAAGAGAGTAATGAGTGGAGATCCATTAACAAGGAATCCTCAATATTACAAGGTCTTTTGTGGGGAGGGGATTGGATTCCCTTTACTATTACGGTAAGTCAACGAGAAAGCTTCCCTTTTCTCTTATGGTGCTTCCCACTTCCGAAAGTGATTAAGAGCAATGTACTACCTTTAATCAAAATACTATCTTTATCTTATATATCTTAAGTTATATAATATCACAATTTTTAGTCACAAATGAAGTGATCTTCGTTTAATTGCACTTCTAATCGTGTCATTACCTTATATTAATTTCTAATATTTCCAATATTTAAAATTTTGCTTGTTTTATTTAAGTCAAAGTATCCTAAGCTAACTAATTAATTAGTTAGCTACAAAATAATTTCAAATAAGTTCAACGTTAAGTGACAAAATCTATATGAGCCTATTGGAACCATTAAAAAAAATTATCTTTATAACTTGGTTTTCGTTATCTCTTCTTAATTGGACAATGTAAGAATCATAAAAAAAAAAGTGTGAAATATTGATGGTTATAAAGATAAGAGTAAAATTTTAATTAATTTAAGTGGAACATAAACAATAATAAAAATAATAATTTATTCTATTCTGAAAATTATTAACTAACTATAACTTTAACTTAATTAATTATAAAAATAAAATAAATCAAAAATATACATAATTATAATAACAATAAAACAGATTAAAATTGTGGTAGTATCATCTATTTCCAAAAATAAAAAAATAAAAAACTTAATAACATTAATAATAATTACCTTTGAAGATCTCATTATATTATCGAAAAGAAATATACAGAAATGTTTTCTAACAATATAATAATATTATTAATTTTAAACATAAAAATATGCATATCCACGTAGTACGTGTAAAAAAAATAAATAAAAAATAAAAATAAAAATAGGGCAATAGCCTTCTTTAATAAAATGATATAACATGTATTGATAATCAGCAAGTCAAACCTAATCCTCTAATTCAGTGGGGTCCATCATGTCTCACATTGGATAGTTATTGCCTTTCTTGTATACATTCAGTTCCACTCATCCTAATCTGGCAGAATCATGTGCTTCGTTAACCTATCTTAAATATATATATTTTTAAAAAATATAATAAGTTATATATACTTTATTAATAATCATAATATTAATTGATTTAATCACTTAATTAATATTTTTTATTTTTATAAAAATAAAATATTAAGTTAAATTTATTTTATCACTTGTAATAATTCGGTTTTATGCTAGAATCACTACATCTTAAAATGTAAGAAATAAAATATAATGGTTTTATTAACAAAACCTATGTGGATCCGATGTTAAGGATCAATACTATTGCGTTACTTCGTTGTAATATTATATATCTTATGATATTTTTATTAATACTCATTTCTCTCAATTAATGAACAAAATTGAAAAAATGCGTATGTATTACATGGACCTGGATCAACAAGACTAGACATTTTGGACCTGTTCACATAATTTGGAATATATATTGACTTCTAGTCGGCCCATTATATCCTTTTTCTAAAGAGATGATACATTGAAGCCCACACTTCTTTTTTAAGTGTGCTCACTTCCTAACTCACCCACCATAATCTAATACATAACTTTTACATTTTATATAAAATATATCACTAAACTTTTAATTGATTAAAACTATCACCCAACTTGTATTAAGTGATACAAATGTACCACTACCATTAAGTGAGAAAGAAATTAGTAACTCTTCCTTCTATAACAAATTGTGTTCCATTTCTCAAATTGTCTCCCAACATGTATCATTCCATTCCTTGAATTAATTAGATGGTATTTTTTATTGATTGCACCGTATTAAATTGTGAGATTAATTTCCACATGTCCCAACGATTCCTATATATGTGAGAATGTTGTTGAATCTTACAAGTTATTGTTCATGAGATTTGTGCAAACATTACTAGGCATCATGAAATACTAGCTCTTTTTGCCAAAAATACTAGGATATTATAGGAGATGGTGTGGTTTTCTTTTGCCTATGAGTTTTAAATCATGATGAACAAATTTGAGAGCATAATAATACTATTATTTCATTGATACCAAGGGTGAATAAGTCCAAGAAAGTAACATAATTGAGACCTATTGGCTTATGCGATGTGCTCTACAAAATTGGTGTAAAGTGTATTACTAATAGGACAAAGTCTACTTTGCTTGCTATAGTATCTAAAAATCAAAAGTGCTTTGGTACATGAAAGATTAATTTCTGATAATTCAATGATGACGTTTGAAACAATGCACTCAATCAAGAAAATTTTAAAGGTCAAAAAGGCAAAAACAACTATAAAGTTGGATATGATGAAAGCCTACGACGGAGTGGAATGAAACTTTCAAAGGTTTATTCTCAACAAGTTTGGTTTTTCTAAGCAATGGGTACACTTAATAAGAAATAACGTGGAAAATGTCTCTTATTCTCTTTTTGTTAATAGTGAAAATTTAAATCCTTTTAGACCCACACGGTTATTGACGCAAAGGGATCTCTTATCTTTATAGCTTTTCACTTTATGTGTTAAAAGTTTGTCAAGTTTGTTCAGAAAGGCATATATAAGTAATCACTTAAAGAGTGTTACCATAACAAGAGTAAGTCCAAGAGTTTCACACCTTTTCTTTAGTGATGACAGTTTTGTGTTCATTAAAGCTAATTGAAATTCTTGTTAGAAACTGAAAGAAATCTTGGAATGTTATGAGAATGTTTATGGATAAAGAGTTAATTTGAAGAAATCAATTATATTTTTTAGTCATAATAGCTTTAAGAAAACCAAATGATTATTTCTTGTTATATTGGATATTTCCTTTATTAATTTTCATAAAAGGCACATAGGTTTGCCTACTATGACATTAAAAAAAGAAAGAAGACTTTTTGGAGAGATAAAATACAAGGTGTGGAAGAAATTGAAGGGTTGGAAGGAGAAATGCTTTTCCATGGTTTGGAAAGAGGTTATGTTGAAGTCAATAATACAAGTTATTCCTACTTATACAATGAGTTGCTTTAAGTTACCCTTAAGCTTGTGCACAAGATTACAAAGTTTGATGGCTAAATTTTGGTAGGGATATAACTTGGATAAGAGATCCATCCATTGGATGGCCTCGGAGAAGCTATGTAAGCTAAAGACATTAGGTGGACTTGGTTTTAGAAAAATTGTATGCTTTAATCTCAAAAGCATAATTGGAGACTTTTACAAGAAGGCAAAAATTTTTTGACACAAGTTTTCTTCTTATTTATGGAGAAGTGTGTGTTGGGAAAAACAATTTTGCAAAACCGGTTTAAAGTGGTGGATTGGAAAAGGAAACGATAAGAAGGTCTATAAAAACCATTGGCTACCTTATTCTACTTCTTTCAAGGTTATCGCTCATTTTGTTTCTCCTAAGAATACCTATGTAACTGATCTAATTAATGAAGCTGTGTAATGGAATGAAAGTTTAAGTAGAATTACTTTTATGGAATAAGATTTGAGGTCATTTTGAGAATTTCTTTAGCTACTAATCATTACGAAGATACATTTATATAGGGCAACAATACAAATGGTATTGTCTTTATTAAAAGTGATTATTTGTTGACTAAGAAATATCACAGATTGATTTCAAAGGATAATTTAGGGATTAAGTTTAATAATACAAGTACTCAGATTTGGTGGAAAGATATCTAAAGCATAAATGTTTCGAATAAGTTAAAATTGTTCATTTGGAAGGTATGTTAGGAGGCTCTCCCAACAAAAGCCAATGTGTATAAGAAAAGTAGTTTTATTATTTTGGGGTAGTTTATGCAATGATTTTTTTGAGGATGTTTCAGATGTGTTTTAGATACATGATAAAGGTGAAGAGTTATAAAATCTTTCAATTTTTTGTAATTTTTTCTCTAAATATGTGAATTTATCCTTTATTAATATATGAATTTGTATGAAATCATCTTTCTCTCTTAAGTATATTAGTCTTTTTTTTTTGTTACTGAGTTTAGACTTTATGTTTGGGTTAATAAGTTGAGAGGAGTTCTTAAAGTTCAAGTTATAAACAAAAATGGGATCCTTTGTTATAGTATAAGTATTGTATTTACTTGAATAGTAATCGGGAGAAACCAAGGAATGGTTAGACCAAAATTAATATTAATGTTAGAATTGATAAATCTGTTAATTAAATTCAACAAGAATTTAAAATATCATATCAATTTTTTTGATTTAAGTAAATAAATTTAATTATTTGTTTACTCTTAATTCTACACCCACGAAATTATGTGAGAACTCCCTTTCCTTCTTTCAATATATTATTATTATTATTGTTATTATTTAATTAAATAATGTCGTTGTAGTTTGAACTTATATTTGAAGTTTCAGTCGAGCAATATTTTTTAGCTAAATAATACTAGTGAGATTCAGTACTTAAATTGAAAAAATAACGATTTACTTAATAATTTATCAATAAGATTCAATCTTATTTATTTTTAAACCAGAAATTTAATTCATTATAATTAATTTTATAATTTGATTCTCTTTAAATTTTCAATAACTAAGATTTTTATTTTCATAAATATTATAATAATTATGGCAACAATCCCAAGTTGATAACCAGAGACTACCAATTTCATAAAAAAAAATGTTAAATATTATGAAAATTAAATTTATTATTATCAAAATAATTTTGTACACCAATAATAATGACAATTTGATATTGGTTTAAAGTTATCTGTTAGCTTTATATCAAACGTGTGTTGTGATTTCTCAAACATGCTACACTAATTTTTCTTTTAGCAACATTTCAAACATGTAATTTGTAAATTTTTTTGCATCTCGTTTAATTTAAATTTTTGATTTGAAATAAAAAATATAAATTTTATTTACGTATCACTGATTAAACCATATAATTTAAATTAGTTTCATCGAAAAGTTTACATATACGTACCAACATGTCATGTTGGAACCCAACGTCGATAATTAGTCGCGAACAAACAAATTTAATAAATTAAATTAAATCAAAAAATTCTACTATATCAATTTATCACCCATTTATAAAATTTATAAATTAAATCGAATTATTTTAATTAATATATATCTAAAATGACCATTTTATTTTAATATAATAGTTGGAATTAAGGAATGCAAACATCCTTGTAATAACAGTTTTGCCTTTACAAAAATTATAAAAGTAAAAACAGCAACGGGCATAAACTAAAGTTTCGAACCATGCACACCTCTTAAAGATGTTATGTTCAACTCACAGGCTAAGCCCAATTTCGTTTTATATTTGAACAATTAATTTATTTATACTTTATCTATTTACTAACAGTTTTTATAAGTACTTAAATGTTTTTTTAACTGTAATTAGATTGGAGTGTTTTAATTTTACTGTACGATCCAATATGGTAAGCCTAAACAATCAGATCCGATTTTCATAATTTTTTTTAAAAAAATCAAACTGATTTTTACCTCCCATGTCAGAACTCTTGTCTCAAGACACACCCCCATATACTAAGACCAACCATAATGGGCCTAAATATCAACCCAAGCCCATAAGCCTATAAAAATCTTAATGTTCGGCTATTAATTTTCATATATTTTTAATATAAATTTTGTATTAATTATTATAATAAACCTATTAATATGATTTGTAATAATTAATAAAATATTTAATTTATTTTTAAATATATATTAAACGATATGATGAGATAGTGGTACCAATATTTAGACTTTTATCGTAACTTGAAAATATTTAGTGCTTTAGTTCGTACACTTAATTTGGTTGGAATATAATTAATATTAATACTAAAGGCCGACAAAGAAAGTAGTAATTTAAAAAAGACTTTGAAATAACAGTCATCGTAACCTCATATTATTTGTCAAAGTCTCTACATGGATATTAATGGGGTAGATAGGTCAGCTTCTTTTTTGCCAAAGTGTGTACGTGGGATTTGATTCACAAATTTCACTCACATTTTTTAATGTAACGAGGACCATTTGTGGCTTCTTTAATGTCCTAATCCTCATTGTAAACTATAAATTATTTATTTTTAAAGTAAATGATTAAGGATTATTTCATTTTAATTTAATTTAATTTAATTATAAAATATAAAATTAATGTTAATTATAATTTATTTGAAAATTAAAATATTTAATAAATAACTTAATTTATATAAAATATATATTTTAAAAATAATAAATAATTTTTATAATTTATAATAATCACATGCTACCTATATATATATATATATATATTGAGTAGTGATCAGTTTAGTGACGTTGATCGAGCAATTATTTTAATAATATATATTAAATTATTGTTTGTTACATAAATGATGATAAAGTTATTATTAGTTATAAATATCATTTTTAATTCAGATCCCATAATTTCTTTCAATTTTTGTTACATTAACATTAAATATGAATTCACTTAATATCTCCTTATAATTAATATATATATATATATATATATATATTAAACAATAAATATAACATGAATTTTAATAATATATATGAAATTATTATTTTTCACATAAATTATAATGAAATCATTTTATTTTTTTAATAGGATTGTATATCATATTTTATAAAATTGTTTTATCTTTGCAAGGACTTGACCAGGTTTTAGCCCAAAAAAAAAACAAAAAGAAAAATAATCGACTAGTTTCCCGTCTTTCTTCCTTATTCAACGTTTGGATTGCTTTTTCGGGTTTTCTTTCTTTCATTCTTTCTTATTAAAGGAACTGTGAAATATAATAATTATAATCAAAATCTTCATAGTTAATTAATTTAAATTAGTATGGTTGTTCAGTAAGTAGCTTAAATTATTATTATCTTCAGAAATGGGAAGCAAGATAAAATGAATTTTTGAGCATTTTTTAATTGAATTTATCATAAAATTTACAGATAATTTTATTAATAAAATTTAAATTTATCATTTAAATTATTATTTATATCATTAATCACAACCCTTACATTTTAATATATCATTATCTTTTTATCTTGTTCATTATATAAAAGTATAATTTTTAATATTAATTTATATTACTCTTAATTTAAACAAATATTATTATTTTTATTATTAAAATTTTTTAAATGTTATTTTAAACATTTTTCAATTACATTAGCTCTATTTTGTAAAATATTTTTAAAATACTTCTTTACTACTGAGGGGTGGGTCCTTTGTTTATATAATTACTTTTTTATTGCAGTTTAATATTGGATCAGCCATAAATGCATTCTTATTTAAAAAAAATAAGAAATTTTATTTATTAGATATATTAATAGTTTAAATACATAATTAAATATACTACAAATTAAATATCATTTTAGATTATTCTAGTATCAACGCTAGTAA
This sequence comes from Hippophae rhamnoides, assembly GCA_033030585.1. Taxonomy (NCBI): domain Eukaryota; kingdom Viridiplantae; phylum Streptophyta; class Magnoliopsida; order Rosales; family Elaeagnaceae; genus Hippophae; species Hippophae rhamnoides. The sequence continues at coordinate 75,654,533 of CM065427.1, forward strand.
TATTTATCTCTATTAATGATTTTTTCTTTAAGCTTCAATAAATATAATCATATCAATTAATTTTATTAATTTAATGTATTTTGTTATCATAATATCATATTTTTATTAATAAAATAACATATTTATTAAATCTACGTGAAAAAAACGTGATAAAATAAAAGCAAAAACATATCTAAGTCATATTAGTAATTATGAGCAAATATACGTCACGTTAAATATAAAACTAAAAGAAAACATTATAATTATAGTTGATTTTATTAAATTAAATTTAAAATAAAAATAATAAATAAGAGGATGTGAATTCCAATTGAGTAAGAAAAATTATGAGCTTCTAAATGAATTAGAATATATTTGTGAATATACGACGTTAAATATATTTTATCTCAATCCCAAATAAATTACATCCAATCATTACATAATCTTAAAAATATTTTAATTAATATATTAATATTTTATGTTATTAAAAAAATTTGCTTTAACACTTTAATTTAAATATTGATATAATAATTTTTTTACCCAAAATATTCTTTTTTTACTTTTTAGTTAATAATTTTTATTTTTTTCTTTATGGAAATTAACTATAGCTAAAAAAAATGATTTTTTTAAAGGTTGTGTTTAATATTTCCTAGTAAAAGTTACAAAAAACATTAAATTTATGTCTTTAAAGTATATATACATATATATAAATAGTTACTAAAAATGAGAATATTTTAATAATTTCATTAGGACACAATGAAATTTTTTTAATGACTAACTTACGAGGATAATAAAGAAAATATTTCTCATAAATAATTAATTGAAAATATTTGTTTTATTAACTATGTTAAGAAAAAAGTTTCTAAAAGTTATCAAAATTTTTTTACTTTTTTTAACTCTAGTGAATTGTCGAAAAGGAAAAATTCTTTGTAAAAATACCAAACGAATAATTTGGATAAAAAAATTGATTACTACTCAAAAAGAATAGAAAATTTACTAATATTTAAATTTTTTATTAAAATAGAACTTTTTAATGACATAAGATATTTGAAACATCAATATATTAACCGGAGTATCTATAGGTTAACGGTCTCTCTAAAATTCATATGTCATGCATTTATTTTATATTTTCTAATTTTATTATGTTTATTTGAATCTTCAACATGCATGTTATAACGATAATAAAATATTAATTTTAAATTTTAAGTTAGTTAAAGCATGCATATCCAATAATAAATATTATTAATTAAAATAAATAAATAAGTTTGAAAGGATGAGATATAAATTATGAATTAAACTCATTAATAATATAAAATAAATTAGTCGAAAGTTAATGCTAAGTTATTTAAAACATATTTGAAAATATGATACAATTATAAAAAAAATTAATGTTTTTTTTGAGTTAATTAGACACACGTGTATATATATATATATATATATATATATATATATATATATATATATTTAATAATAAATAGTTTTAAAATAAGATAAAAAATTAGATATATATTAGAAGAGCAAACTTCTGGTAAAAGTCTTTTTAGTTAATAAGGTGATTAGTTAATCTCTTTAATATTATTGATATATTGTTAGTTAAGTTGTTTGGCATATATATATATATATATATATTTTGAAATTTAATAAAAGGTAATATACGTAATTATTTTAAAATATAATAAATTTTTATTCAAAATTATTTTAAGTATGATTTAGGTTTTTAAATAAATGGTAAAATAGTTATTAGTTATTAAATTGGATTAATTAAATCTCATAATTTAATAGAAATAATCAAGTTAATATAATTAATATAACATCTTCGAAAGTAAGCATTATACAAAAAATGCATTTAATAAATATATGTTTAATTAATTAAGATTAATTTAATAATTTTAAGTTACAATTATAAAAATAAAAAAAAACTGTAAAATGAAAATTCATACATAACAAAAATCTTAGAATTCATTTCTTGAAAATTATTATTTTTTTAATAAAAATGACTAGATTTATAGGTATTATAATTTATTTATTTTAAAAATATTATCAAAATTAAATAATTTTAAGTAATATTTTATTATTTTATCATAATCATTTGATAAACCTTTAATTAAGAACCATTTTTTTGTAAAAAGTAAAATTCACATTAAGACATTAACGATGTAGGAAGATATTTAACTAATATGAAAAAATTTATCGTTGTCATCCAGTGTTATAATAATGTTTTTTACAATAAGATAATATCTTATCACAATAATGTTAATTTTTACTTGAATAGCGATTTTAATAAAAATAAAATCTAATTCAAAATTGTTCATTTAATTTGATAAATTAATAATTTTTATTTTTTTAACAAAAAAAAGAAGAAAAGAAAAATAAGAGTAATTTCATCTTATATCCTTGAATTAACAAAGTCACCTGCTATTTTGTATACTTCCTTCTGTACAATTTAAATGAAAAATTATAATTTAAAAATATTTAATTATTTTTATAAAAAGTTATGGATCCATTGGGTGTAATTTAAAAATATTGGAAGTAGAGTAATATATTTAGTGAATAATAATACTAATTGCCGCGTCCAATAATTTATTATCTTGTGTCACATTAATTGATATGTGGCCATTTTCCTACCATTCAGCTAAAGCTTGCTCAAACACAAGGTACGTAGTTCACCTGTTCATAATACTCATGCTAAAGACATTAATTCCTAACATTCTTGTTTCCTTCAAACTTCAACATAACTTCCTAACATTCTTATTTAATTATTACTAAATAAGTTATTATTGGTATTAAAATATTTTATTAATAATAATTTTATCTGATATTAAAAATAAAATAAATATTTTATATACTTTTATCGTAAAAATAATAAAAAACACTGTTACAATATTTTGTAATTAATGTAACTGCATATTCTCCAATGCCTTTGATCTGGCCGGTTTCTAATTTTCCTATTGGTGTCCTCTTATTTTACTCAATGATACACATTAATTTTTTCCTTAAATTAACATCTTTATATTATATTTTTAAACCGAGAAAAAAAATATATTACTTTTTTATAACTTAAAAAATATATATTATTAGCTATATGTTTTTACCCATAGGTTAAATAACCTACAATTTTTTAAAGGCGTTAAAAATCATGAAATCATCGGAGTAAGTTGTTTTATCTTCAACTTTTAAGCATTTAGTAATATTAATTTTAAATTTATAACACTTTAATTTATTTGAAATAATATTTTTAAAAACAATAAAAATTGTACGTACGTGTTAATAACTTTAATGTATGTCTTTTTAATTATTTAACTTGTATAGATTATGAAGAAAACATATCATGGGATTTGTTTTGTAATAAAAATGTTGTTTAGTTTTTTAATTTTAAAAATATATATATTAATTATTTTATTTATAAAAAATTCACAAAAAAAATTATTAGTAAAAATATTTTAATCACATATTAATGAAGATATTTTTATCATTTATTTTTATCTTATTAAGCATCCTATTAAACTAAAAAAATTACAGATATAATTAGTGAGAGTATTATCGTCTTTTATTCTCACTATATAACTATAATATCTCTAACAATTTTTATTTATTTTTAAATAAATTTTAAATTATTAAATTTTTTTAGTATAATTTTTATAAATAAATGAATTAAATATTTCTTTTAAGGTTTAAAAATTAAATGATATAGTTGTATTAATAAAAAAATATTAATTTGACCAGATTATATATACAAATGATTATCCTACCCGCGGATAGTGACATTTGTGTTAAACATTAGCTTTTAGGGTAAAAAAAAATGGACAAGGATACGAAAAAGGGAGTTTGTAGAGGAAATAAGAAAAATTCAGCATGTAAGTTAGGCTGACCAATAATCGTTTAAAATAAAAAATATGTTTTATTATGTTGGTATAGCAAAATGGGTTATATAAAGATAAAAATCAAATTTTAATAAAATATTATTATTAACATGTATGATTAAATTATTATTATTTAATTAAAGATAAAAAAGAGATTAAAATTAAAAAAAATAGAGAAAATAACACAATATGTTATTGTGATTGTTATTTAATTGTAAAAATGATCATTAAAATAATAATTGTATTCTCTATTAATAATAATATCGTGTGTAAGTCACGCGATAGATTTATTAAAAAAATGTTACTATTCATTGATAGTGTCTAACAGTAAGATTCATCCTTCTCATATTTTAACTCACATAAAAATATTATTTGATAAAAAAATATTTAAAAATTAATTTTATCAATTCTTTAACTTAAAAAAAACTACTAAACAAAAAAATCATTTTACAATCACAATAATATGGTGCTTGTTTGCTATATATTATAATAATAAAAATGATAAACAACATTCTCTAATAAACCATTTTTTAGGATGCGCCTAACTAGGTGTGTCCATAAATCGGTCCGGACCGGACTGGATCAAACCGAACGATTTTGCTAATCAAACGATTTGGTCCAATTTATATTAATTTTAAACCGTTCGAACCGGACCAGATCGATTTAATAATATATTAAAAATTTCACATTATTTTTCATTAAATTATAAAAAAATCGAACCAAATCGAAAATCAAATCGGAACGAACGGTTTTATAAGTCAAACGGTCCGATCTGGTCCGGTTTTTATTTCTTAAAACCATTTCAAATGGTCCAATCCAGTTCGATCCGAGTAATATGAACGATCCAATCCGATTAATTTTTTTTAAGAAAAACCGGACTGGACCGGACCATGAACACCCTACGTCTAAAACTATTTATACTATTCAATATTCATTTTTAAATATAGATTACTTTATCTTTATGAATTTACATAACTTAATTTTTCCCTTGGTCTACTTGTTTTTTTGTAAGGCTCCAAGAATTTTACTATTTTGATACTACACAAAAATACAAGACATTATTTATTTCAAAAACTCAAGTTTTAAAAAGATGCGACTAATAATCATTTATATTATTTAACAATATGTAATATCCTACTTTAGCGTTGATTTCTTTAATTATAATTATTAATATTTTCATGCTCTATTCCATTTTTGCTTATTAAAATAATTAAAATAATATTTCTATATACGAAAACATTAGATGAATTTAAAATTAAAAAAATAATAAAAATAATATCTTTTAAATTTATAGTCATAAAAATAACATATTGTATGTTCATATTGTACATTTTTATTATTAAAAAAAGTCTAACATATCATTTTATTTTAAATTCTTTTTAAATTAAAATACGATTATTTAAACTCATTCAATGTTGAATACTATCCAATTAAAACTCGTTGTGATACTATTTTTATTATCATAATAAAAATAAAAATATTTATAATTAACTAGATTTGAGTGCTATTATATTTATATATAGTATTTAACATAATTATTGTTGTCACACTTATAATTTAATATTATAGGGTTTCTAAAAATAAAAATATTGATATGATATTAGCATATAATATTATTATAACTACTTTAATATTATCACAATAAAAATGTACGAATTATTTATTATATTTTTATAATTAAATGAATATTAATAATTATTTAAATATTTATTATCATTAATTCTGGTTAAAAAATTAAATATTTTTTAAAATATCAATTTTGTTCTTCTTGGTTCAAAAATTTCAAATTCACTTTAATAGAACTTTATAAAGAAATAACAAATTTATATTACTTCACTAAATAACTACTCGATTAAATATATTTTTCAAATTTAGTAAAATTATGCAACTATATATCCGTTCATTTATTAGTAGTTATAAATATAAATTTTTTGATATGTTATATAAATAAATGAAACATTTATCCTTTATTTATTATTATATGTAAGTCAATGGAAATAAAGCAGTTCATATAATATTTTGCATTTATACGAAACACTTTACATTATTTATTTTAAGGTTGTTTTTTTTAAAATTTACATACACACAATTAACATATATTCGTTTAAAAATTTTGGGTACCCACTTAACTTCGTATTTTTTACATTCAGACTTTACATAAAAAAAATTATTTGGCTCTTTATTTTTTTATAATGCAAAAATTGGATCCAAATATAGTTAGTGTATCCTCTAAGAAAGATTTTTCTCTCTCTAAGTAAATGTTTATTATTTTTATACAATTAAATATTTAATTATAAAATTAGATCTATTATACATAATAAAATAATATGTATAAATTTTATCCCACTAGGAGTAGATCAGAGATATATTAAATAGTTAACTTAATTTGTATGAATTTTAATTATAAGAATATACGGTGATTTTTTGTTTTATAACAAATTTAAAATAATATATATTTTTAGTTTTAAAATGTAAGGAAATAAAAATAATAATTTAAATAAATTTTTATAATAATATTATTTTAATATATAAAAAATACATAAAATAAATTATATATTATTTTATTAAAATATTTATTATCAAATTTAACTACCTATATTATATATTTATATATCATCACCCGTTTAAATTAATTATAATTTAATATAATTATTCTTAATTTATCTAATAATAATTGGAAAAGCAGATAAAAGAGAGTAAAGAATGAAAAAAAGCGATTAATTAATTAGTTAGAAGTAATTCAATATTCATTACGCTAAAAAAATTATTTATTATAAATTATGATAATATTATAATTAATATATTCGTTAATTATAAAATAAAAAAATAAATTTTATAATTTTAATAAATAAATATCTATCACATAAATATTTATACTGTAATTTGTTCCATACTTAAAAACATCATATCCAATATTGGCATACTCAATTTTTGATTTAAAGTCATGTTAATGTAATAATATCGTGATAAAGTAGCATTGAAAATTAAAATTTATAATCATAAAATAATATTTTAAATTTAATTTATATATTTTTTAAAAATTAAATTATAATTAAATTTTTTTAATTAAATATTATTTAAATTTAACTTGGATAAATATACTCATTTAATATTAAATTTTTATTAATTAAATTTTATATTATTTTTATTATCTTAATTTTAAAAAATATTATTCAATTTATTTTTTCTAGTAACTTAATGTTTGTATTGAAAAGAGAAAAAAAAAACATTAAGTGTGCATTAATGTAAAATGATAATATTATTAAGTAAAATTAATAAAAATAAAATAATTATGGAAATATCTAAGATATCCTATAGTGGGTTCCTGGCCCAAAAAAGTAGTTGGTCATAGTAGGGTTGGTTGGTGAGAAGGATTTTATATTCCAAACAATCTGAAAATAATAAGGTGTGTATAAATATAAATGAAAAAAGAAATTAGAAAACCATATATGTAAAATAATATTAATAATAAATAAATTAAAATTCAATTAACTTTTTATAGTCAAAGAGTAAGTGGTATGCTTTGAATTTTTCACTCAAAAAGAAGATATATCGAAATGCAATTGTGCCAACAATGTATGACTTGTGTTAATGACGTGGCTAAGCCCTTGTACTGTATTTTATTTGACGATGAGTTGTTACAGAACATTTACTTTATTTGTATCAATTAGTTGTTTAAATTTAAAATAATATTTTTTAATTTTTATTTTTATAAAAAATATTAATTAAGTATAAATTATATTATTTTATTAATTTTTTATTTAAATTATTATTATTTTTTATTAAATAATTAAAACACCATTAAAATATGAGTATTTAACAAGAATAAAAATAAAATTTAATCTAAAATCATTTAATAAAAATAAATAATAATAAAATTTAAACAAAAATTTATTTAAATATATCTTTTAATTTTTAATATAAAATAAAACATTTCTCAATTAATAAATATTAAAAAAGAATATTTTGTAAATTTTTTTATTTTAATCATAATTTTATTATTATTAAATATTTATATTTTAATCACGTTTAATTAATTAATAAAAAATAATATTATTTTAATAAAAAAATTATTAGCTCTAATTAGTTATTCTATAATTTCTTTCTAAAAGCAAGCTTTATACTAGTTGCATTATTCTGACTAATTAATTTGGCAATTAGAGAACAAACGACCAAAGGTATTTGGTTATTAATTTATTATGTTATCTTTTTAATCAGTTATGATTTTCAAATAAAATTAAATAGTGTTTTTTTAAAATTACTCCGGTTCATTGATTGCTTCCACTTTAATCTGCAATCATTAATCAGATTATCTCCTTTGATATTTTTGTAATAACGAGCCTCATCGCAATGATTAGTAAAAAAAATGTATTTTTTATCATTCGATGATTAGTAAACCGGAGTAATTTAAAAAAAATTAATGTACATCTCATAAAAAAAAATACATTTCTTTTTACTAATCATAAAATAAATACATGGATATTATAAAAAAGAAAGAAAAATTAGTTACTTAAATATAATTATAATATAATAAAAATATAAAATATTATATCGATATATATTTTGAAGAATATATTAATATATAAAAAATATCATATATTATTTAGAAAATATATTAATATTATATTTACTTTAATTATTTCTGTTAGCCTTTTAAAATAGAAATGTATTAACTTTGACAATCAAGGAGGTGGATTCCCAATAAAAATTTATACGTAGAAAAAGCTACACTATTATGAATTTAAAAGATTTTAAAAGATTGTTATTAATTATCACTAATAAAATAAATTAATGTTAAATAACTGTTATAAATTTAAAAAAATTAATTAACTTATATATATATATATATAACAAAAAATAAATAAAGTAATATGATTTCATCAAATTAAACAAAAACTCGGCTTTAAATTATGGTTTGAATGTGCCATATGATTTTATTTAAAAAAAGATATGTTACTGTATATTATCATTTTGAAAAAAATAAAATAATTAATTATCTATTTTTATATATTAATTTATAAAAAACAAACAAAATCTTACAATGAATAGTAATCTTTTTCGCATATTATTTATGCTTGATCTTTGTTTATCTTATTATTGAGTATGAAGAAGAATACTATCGTTGTTTTGCGGTATTTTTTATTTTGCTAAAACTAATATTATAGTACATTAGGTTTAGATATATAACATATTGCACTTTTTATATATTTTTTAATTTTATTTCCAAAAAATCATAAAACATGTTATAATAATCCAATCCCATTAAATATTAAATCATGATTCTGTCATTCGATGTGGGATTGCAATTTAAGCATTAGATTTTTGTTTAAAAATATTATAGCTTTATCAATATCTTAGTGTATGTTTGATCTATAAATTCTTACTACACAACCTTCATGTATTATTATAATTCTATATTCTTATATCTTTTTACAAATTATTTATAATTTTTTCATTTACATTACTAATTACTTACTAAAGGACATGATACGAAAAATAATGGATATGACGCCGTGTTCTTATTGTTAAGAAATTTAGATAAAATTATATAATCACAAATTTTTATTTCTAAAATCTTCCTTAACATAATATCAAAGTATAAAGAAATATCAAATACACAACACACAAATTACAGTAAAAACTTCAAATTGGAGAAAAAAACACTTTTATTTTCAAAAGACAACTAGAGAAAAATTTATTATGTAAAAAATTGTTACAACTACTCTCAATAATTTTCTCACACCTAAACATAAAAGCAATTACAAGCTCCCTCAAAAACTTCTCTTACAAATTTTTCTTTATTTTTGAGATGATAAACAATAAAAAAATAAAACCATATTTATAGACTTCAAGTTCTTATTTCATATGTCAAATATTTTTTCATCCACCAAAATTAACCTACCTAATTTTCTCATTCTTTATTCAAATAAGATTCAAATAAGATTAACGGGAAGTGAAAAACTATGTTTTCATATTTCTATGTTAAAAAATATATTTAACAAAAGATAATAACGATACAACTGTATTCAATATTGTTACTCACTAGCACAAGCTCAAGGGTTTTTACTTTTTTAACTTATACCACTTCTCATTTTTAACCAGTAGCTGAAGGGGGCCTCACGCAGCAACAGTTTTTACAGAATGAGAAAAATATATTTAAGATGGTCCTTTCACTTTTAAAAATTTAAAGTTTCTTCCCAGCTAAATCTTCAAGAGTCAGACCCAATGTATCGACGGAACCTTTTCTCACCTCCTCTCCTCGAGCAGCCAGGAAGTCCTCAATACTCCCTGGTTCTCCAAACCACCCAAGTCGGTCGGAAATCAGGTGCAGATTATTGCATCCACCACATCGTGCCACCACCACTCCTTTCTCATATGACTCACGACAGACTGTCTTCACAGACCTTGTTTCACAGACCTTGCAAGTAAATATCATGGCAAGATCATGCCTTGCAGATGTTTTTAACTTGGATACTGCAGAATATTTCACGGAGGAACTGCAATCAGAATTTATTTGGGTGGGAGCATTATCCAAGTCAGAACTAGAATTCATACTGGTATCATGATCTCTCAATGCTTCGGCAGAAGGGCCAGTTAAATCCACTTGCGTCTTAATCCCTCTTTCTAATAAATCAAATCTACTTAAGAAAGCACATGCAGAAAATTTCCAGGAGATCTCTGCCAGGAAAGATTTGAAATTAAGAGTAAACATACAATTTCGTACAAATATATAACAAAGACACACATAAAGTGATCAATAAACCCTAAAACACCTATTAGAGTTCCATTTATACCTTAAACCATGTATCTAGGTGAAGATATCCACTTAAACCCATAAACGATCAGACAAAAAGTGAGCTATCTTGATGGAACTACAGGAAACAGGGCAAGAAATTTACAAACATATACTCTTTCTTATAAACCTCTTAAAAGAACTTTGGAAGGATGTCTCAACTCTTAAGTTACCCAAAAAAGATAGAAGTTGATGACGAATGCTTTAACGATAGGGGAGCTCAAGCGTAATTAGCTTAGATTTTAATTTGAAATTTAATGGAGATAGATCATAAATTAAATCTTCTAGAATGAAACATAAGACACACTCTCATACAACCAACATAAGAAACCAACCTTGATTCTAACCTCAAGGCAATACTACATTTTTGACACGACTTTGTAGTAGTATTTCTAACACCGAAGCACAAAGCAACCATCAGTCACAACACAAATGCATCATAACAGGCCTTACTACAAAGTACTAACCCACTAAAATTTCTAATAGTAAAGTTTTATGGTAAAGAAGGTTAAATTAATCTGTCCTTGGAATACACCAACAAGAACCAATCTTACATCTTGTTCTCTTGATCCTCCATATTTTTTCATCAAAAGTAGAGCTTATTCTTGATCCTCCATATCCTTCATTATTTCTCCTATTGTATAAATTTTACAAACAAAGTTCAAAGGTGGTATTCTCACCGCAGCTGAGAAAGGGTTCATTCTAATTATAATAAAATGCTCTTCCTTTACTTTAAGAAACCGATGAAACATCAAATTGTCATCTGTATTTTGGTTTTCACATTTAGCAAAATCTAAATTTCTGTTAAAAGTAAAATGTCGGAACAGTTTGAGTTATCAAAATGTTTCAATCAACGCAGTAGTTCTTAATTATTTGAATTGATGAAGTTGGGTTTTCCTATCTTCTGATTTCCTACACTCGTAGAAATCAAATAACACTAGGACAAAAGTCAAAAATCTTTCCTTTAACTACCACATATTCTCTTTAACCCATCGTAAAATAGAACAAGTATTTAAACAAGGTTTCGTCAAACTGCCACTACAAAGCCAAAACGACACTTATTAAAGCAACAAAGGAACAAAATAGTAAACCCTAAAATCATGCGACGTAATCAATGGTGTTCTGAGAAAAGAACTACGTGTAGGGGAAACAAGCTAACCTTTGAGAAGAAAAATCTGAGGATGATGGTGATGATGGAGAACCAATGACCCTATTCTCTTCCGAAACTCACGAAATGCCATCCTAGAACTTCACTACTCAGTGCTCGCCCAATTTGCCCGTTTAGAAAAGAGGCGGTCGAATGTAAATACAGAACCCTGTAAGTTTAGGATTACTTTTTTCTTTGTATGCATATATCATATTATATGGTTCATATACAAACAATTAAAATTAATACTTTTTATCAATATTCATAATATTAAATTTAAATAACCTACAAATTATTTATAAATCTAATTTAATTTAATTTTTGATTCATTTCAAATACAGATATTTATGAAAATTATTAGACAATTTTGAAAATAAAAAATAAAACTTTTTAACACTTATCACCCATCTCGTCACACACCTTGACACCTCCCTTGCGAGGTAGTTAGCAAAGTTTATGGCAAGGTTGATTTACAGTAATTTGGTTGGTTTCTATAAATATATTTCTTTTTTTCCTTGTTTTAGTATTCAGAAAATATTTAGTGAAATTTTATCAAATTGACATATTAATTTTTGGATCACTAATACCTTGTATATTGTTCGATATTAATGATTCGTAGCTGTGTGAGCTGTGTGTCAACATGTAGTTACCCTCGTGCAACTTTTCTTCTTATATGAGAACCTCGTTATGAAAGTAAATTGAATTAAATTCCTTTAGTTCTCATATATTATACTGTGTGTCCCTTGATGGTTTATGGTTGATTGTTTGTCTTACGAAGATGGTTAGTTGTTAGTGTTTGAGGAAGGTTCCCATTTTTGCATTACTAGTTTACGGTTTCTAATCATACCACATTGGTTGGTGTTAGCTTTGAAAGTAAGTTGAGTTCATGTGGCAAACCAAGTCATTACGAAAGCAGCAAGTAAGAGCAACAATAGACAGTTCAGATAGAGATCCTGACTGATAAATATATTGGTGGTTTTATTTCTTTTAGAGTTGTAACTGTTTTATTACTCAGTGGATTTTTTACCGCTGAGTGATTGTTTTAAGTAATCCGAAGATGTTACCACATAGATAGAATTTCTATGTGAGTTTGCTTTGTTATATTCAATGTTATGCATGCTCGGTACAATCAGAGTTTAAATGATGTATGTCTTTACGTACTGAAATTTAAACTCTAATTAGAAAACTTTAAATATTTATCACATACTTTCTATTTGTTTAATTTTATATCTGCTGCTTTATTATACTACATGTTTGTATTTATTTATACTGTATTTGTAATTATCTATCAGGTGTTTATATCTTCGCTACTTATGAGTTTGTATTGAGTCCTTAATGAGTTAGTATCTCCTTAACCTGATTATGTATAAGGTCTTGGACTCCTTATTTATAGTCATGCATGATCAAGTTGTGAGTTAGTATAATCTGTCTTTTATCTGCATGCAATTTGTTGTGAGTCTCTAAGGAGTATATATCGCCTTACCTTGGAAGTATACCAAGTGTTAGACTCTTTATTATGGTTTGCTACGTATGTTTATTTGTATGCTGTGAGAATACAATCATCATTTACTAATATGTTCTCACATATAAAGTATTGAAGTGATTGTAAATCCTTTTAACTTTTCGATATGTATGCATGTATCATATGCTATGTGTTAATTGCCATATATGTATGTTGCTAATTTGAACAGAAGCCTAGGCATATCGTCACTAGTGTATTTACTACAAATTATTGTATTCGTATATATTGAGTGTGTTGAAAAAAATGAAATTTATTAAAAAATAGATGTTGGGAATTGTGCCTTGTCCCACATTGCTTTTTTATAATATTTTAAAGAGGTATAAATAGTAAAGAGTTTGTTATTGGGATTGGGCACCCACTAGCGCAGCTTTTATTGAAGGGAACGGCACAAAGCAAATGTGATACCACACACGCCAGGCCTTGTCCGCCGGCCGTCACCGTCGAAATGAAATTTGAGTCAGGAAATCAAGGTGAGGCGTGTGAGTGAGGTGGTATTTTATTTTTTGGGAAAATATTCTTTTTAAGGAATTTTTTTCCACTTACAAAATGGTTGTTATATATATATATATATATTTTTCAGAAAAAAATAACCGTTATGTTCCTTTATTAAGAATATGGCTGTTGTCTTCTTAATTCAGAAAAAAGAGCCGTTGCTCGTATTTATTCACAAAAATATCCGTTACAAATTGCCTTTAATCTAAAAAACGTTACTTTTCATTACTCGTAGAATGGCCGTTACATTCTTAATTCCTGAACATTACCTGGTTTTATTCATAATTGCTACACGTTTTCTAAAGCCTATAAAAAGAAGGCTTATTTCTCATTTTAACATATCAATCGACAATCTCATCTCCCTACGAAAACAATTCTCTACAATTTCTACAATTTTAAGTATTCTTTTAGTTTTTCGAGCAACAAATTTTCAAGTAGCATTCCAGTCTTCATCAAGGCTGAAGTTACGAGACAGATTACGATTACGCATGTTTTATCCTGAGGGACGATGAGTAATTTGTGTTTGCTTGCACAAATTAGAGCGTAGCACAACGCCTTAAAGAAAGGCGACCTAGTCCGCGACTCAACCCTAGCATTTTGAAGTTATCGGTAATATTGTTCCTACATTTGTTTTTATAAACTTGCGTCCAGCAATTTTAAGACGTGTTCAATCTGCCATGTCAACTGAAATGCTAACTGCTGATCTAAACACACCATTCCGGTTTGAAGGATTACACTTTAAAAGATGGAGACAAAAAATGTTGTTTTTCTTAGCATGAAAAAAGTTGTTCCCTGCTTTCTTTACTACCGAAAACCAACACAATCTAATCCTCTCTTGACCGAAGTAACTAAGGATTTATGCACCGGATGGAAAATGATTTTCTCTGCAAAAATTATATTCTTAATGGTTTAGCTGATGTCTTGTATGATTCTTATACTTGTGATAAGTCTGCTAAGGAAATTTGGGAAGCACTTCAAAAGAAATACGACACTGAGGAAGCTGGAACTAAAAAGTATGCTGTCGGTAGATACATGAAGTTTCGGATGATTGATGGAAAATCGTGGAAAGCTCAATCACATGAAGCTGAGAAGATAGCACACGAAATAACTTACGAAGGTATGACTTTAGATGAACAATTTCAAGTAGTCATTATAATAGATAAATTACCCACTCTTTGGAAAGATTTTAAGAATACACTTGGGCATAAAACTAAGGAATTTTCTTTAGAAAGTCTTATAACACGTTTAAGAATAGAAGAAGGAACTAGAAAACAAGACCAAAGAGATGAAGTACTTGTAGTCTCAAATAATAGTACCAATAAGAAACCTTCTACAATTACAAACCTAAAGGTAGAAATATGAAAACTTCATAATCGTAGTAATAATCAAAACCGCCACCAAAATAGAAATAAGCTATCCTCCCGAATGGACCTCGGCCTCAACCTCTAAGGAATAACACGTTCATGTGTTATAGTTGTAATAGACCGCCACTTGGCTGGGAAGCTGAAACAGAATCGTCCCGCGAGCGAACCTTACCGAAAATCAACTTATTGCTATGATATCCGAAGTCGATTTTGTTGGTGGATCCGAGGAGTGGTGGGTAGACACGGTGCTTCTCGCCATGTTTGCTATGATCGAGACATGTTCAAATCCTATTCGATTGAGGATAAGAAAGTCTTCTGGGTGACTCCACTCCACTAAAGTTCAGCTGGTGAGGTGGTTTCAAGTTTACCTGCGAGAATCATCTTGAAGGATGTCTGCATACTCTGCAGAGATGAGAAAGAACTTAGTTTCAGTGCTATCTTCTTAACAAAGCCGGATTTACTCAAACCATAGGAGCGGATTTATATACTATAACTAAAAATAATATATTTGTTGGAAAGAGTACGCCACCGATGGCATGTTTAAATTAAATGTTGAAATCAATAAAACTTCTTCTTCTTACATGTTGAGTTCTTTAATATTTCGCATGCTAGACTATGTCATGTTAATAAACGCATAATCAAGAATATGAGTAGTTTAGAACTAATTCCTAAACTATCTTTAAATGATTTCGAAAAATGTGATTTTTGTAGTCAAGCTAAAATAACCAAAACTTCACATAAATCAGTAGTTAGAGAATCCGAACCTTTAGAATTAATCATTCTGATATATGTGAACTTGATGGAAATTTAACAAGAAATGGAAAACGCTATTTTATAACTTTTATAGATAGTATTTAGATTACACTTACGTATATCTAATGAAAAATAAAAGAGAAGCGTTTGACATGTTTAAAATATTTATGACTGAGATTGAAAATCAACTTAATAGAAAAATAAAGAGGTTTCGAAGTAATAGAGGCACTGAATATGATTCCAATATCTTTAATGATTTTTATAAAACTCATGGAATCATTCATGAAAAACCGCACCTTATTCTCCCGAAATGAATGGCAAAGTTGAAAGAAAAAAATAGAACTTTTCTTGAATCGTTGTTGCAATTTTATTAAACTGCGTGTCGCCTCCCATTGGTGGGGAGAAATTTTATTAATGCTTGTTTGCTATGTACAAATAGAGTGCCTAAATCTACAAATAAAATTTCACCATATGAAATTTTTGAAAAATAAGAAACCTAATTTAACTTATTTTAAAACTTGGGGTTGTTTAGCCTATGTTAGGATCCCCGATCCTAAAAGAAATAAACTTGCAAGTAAGTAGCATATGAACGTGTATTCATAGGATACGCTTTGAATAGTAAAGCTTATAGATTCTATGACTTAAAAAATCAAGTAGTTATAGAATCAAATGATGTCGACTTTTATGAACATAGGTTTTCCTTTAAAATTAAGAATAGTGGAGGCTCGTCTCTATTAGTTTACCTATAACTAGAACTAGTGAACAAACCGAAGAATTAAACACCGAAATTAGAAGAAGTAAATAAGCTCGAACCCAAGGATTTTGGGTCCGATTTTTACGCTTATACCTTGAGGAAGATCCTCAAACTATTAAAGAAGCATTATCTTCTTTAGATGACAACTTATGGGAAGAAGCCATAAATGATGAAATGGACTCACTTGAGTATAATAAGACTTGGCATTTAGTTGACTTACCTCCTGGTTGCAAAACCATAGGATGTAAATGGAAACTAAAAAGAAATTGAAACCTGATGGTACTATTGAAAAATATAAATCTCGCTCTTGAAGCTTAAAGGATATAAAAAGGGAAAATGTAGATTTCTTTGATACCTTTTCACCAACACGAATAACTTCTATAATGCATACTTTTCTCTCTGCTATCTATGATTTAGTAGTACATCAAATGGATGTTAAACATTTTCTTAAATGGTGATTTAGAAGAAGAAATTTATATGGATCAACCTGAAGGTTTTGTTATCCTGAGCAAGAAAATAAAGTTTGTAAATTAGATAAATCTCTTTATGGTCTAAAACAAGCACCTAAGCAATATCATGAAAAATTTGATAATCTAGTTATCTCACATAGATTCAAAATAAATGAAAGTGACAAATGCATTTATTATAAATTAGAAGATAATATTTGCACTATTATATGTTTATATGTGGATGACGTGGTTATTTTTGGAACAAATATTTCTGTTGTGAATAATGTCAAAATGTTGTTAAGAGCTAATTTTGATATGAAAGATCTTGGAGCGAGTGTAATCCTTGGTATAAAAAATAACTAGGTACGAAAGTGGAATTTCTCTAGATCAATCTCGCTACATTGAGAAGATCTTAAAGAAATATAATTACTTTAGCGTAAACCTGCATGTACTCCTTATGATCCTAGTGTAAAGTTGTTCAAGAAACAGGAGAGCGGTGTTAGACAAAGCGAGTATGCGAGCATCATTGGTAGCTTACGTTAATTGATTACCTTTAGACAGAACGTAGCTTATGTTGTGGGACTCTTGTGTAGGTTTACCGTAGACTGGTGTAGAGCATTGGAATGCTATTGAAAGGGTTATGAGATACCTTAAGAGAACTATGAACCTTGGATTACATTATAATAAGTTTCCCAACTGTTTTAGAAGGATACGATGCAGGTTGGAACACTTTATCAGAAGACTCCAAAGCAATTAGTGGCTATATTTTTAACATAGCTGGTGGAGCTGTTTCCTCGGAAGTCTAAGAAACAAACAATATTGGCTCAATCTGATAGGTCCGAAATGATAAGCACTAGCCACCTACAGTGAAGAAGTAATTTCGCTAAGAAGTTTGTTACCGAGATCCCTTTACGTGGGAAAGCAGAGTACCATTGTCTTGATCCATGTAATCTGCTTACGCTTGCAAAGGTCGCAGATTCGAATCACATTACAACGGCAAGAGATGACAGATACGTTGTATTAGTAACGTTAGAGAATTTCTCTCAACGGGAGTAGTAAGAGTGGATCACGTATGCGTTCGATGAAAATTTGGCAGATCCTTTGACGAAAGGATTACTAAGAGAGAAGGTTTTCAAAACCTCAAAAGGAATGGGATTAATGCCCTTAGAATGAAGAGTCAACATGATGGTAACCCAACTTATAGTGGAGATCCCGAGAAATAAGTTCAAAGGGTAATAACAAGTCGTGAAGTGATATGAGATGTATCATGCTATTAATCAAATCTCATTCTATATTGTTATAAGCACGTGAAGTCCTGGATAAAAAGGATGAGTTATTTGTTAAACTCTTAATAGTTCTATGCTACATGTGGAGTGGAGTACGTAGCTACAGGGAAGTACTCTTGAGACTCACCTACGTGAACGTGGAAGTGTGGCCGCTTCGCATGAAAATTTTTTGGGCAAAATTTACTAGTAGCGTTCACTATACCGGATACACGTACGGTAGTAAAGCGTGGGCTTTTTCAACTACACCTTGGAAAGGTTGTGTGTGTGATGATTGTTAGAGATGAGTTCAAAACTACGAGTTACTCTAGTATATTCTAAAGCATCGACACTACGCAGCGTTCAAGTAGATAGACACCTTTTTGCTTATGCGCAATCTTATAATTTTTAATTGATCGGTTGCCGATGAAAATTATTTTTTATATAAAATTCAAGTAGGGGGATTGTTGAAAAAAATGAAATTTATTAAAAAATAGATGTTGGGAATTGTGCCTTGTCCCACATCGCTTTTATAATATTTTAAAGAGGTATAAATAGTGAAGAGTTTGTTATTGGGATCATTGGGCCAACGCACACTTTGTGGAAGGGAAGGACCTGGCAAATGTGATACCACGCGCATGCGCGCCGCCGCCGTCCGTTTGTCCGACCGACCGGCCGGGCCGTGCCGAGCCGAGTCCGAGTCCGAGTCCGAGTCCGAGTCCGAGTCCGAGTGCGTGTGTGAGGTGAGGTGGTATTTTATTTTTTGGTAAAATATTCTTTTTAAGGAAATTTTTTCCACTTACAAAATAGTTGTTATATATATACATATATTTTTGAGAAAAAAATAACCCAAATGTTCTTTTATTAAGAATATGGCGTTGTCTTCTTAATTTGAAAAAGAGACATTGCTCGTATTTATTCACAAAAATATCCGTTACTCGTCTTTAATCTAAAAATGGCCGTTACTTTTCATTACTCAGAATGGCCGTTACATTCTTAGTTCCTAGACATTACCGTTTTATTCATAATTACTGCACGTTTTCTAAAGCCTATAAAAGAAGGCTTGACTCATTTTAACATATCAATCAAGAATCTCATCTCCCTACGAAAACAATTCTCTCTACAATTTCTACAATTTTAAGTATTCTTTTAGTTTTCTGAGCAACAAATTTTCTCAGGTGTAGCATTCCAGCCTTCATCAAGGGTGAGTTCTCGAGGCAGAGATTACGATTTCCGGGGCTTTTATCCGAGACGACGAGGCTGTGTTTGCTTGCACAAATTGGACAGAGCCGCGAAACGTCTTAAAGAGAGCGACCTAGTCCGCGACTCAACCCAAACAGTTACTTTGAAGTTATCGGTAATATTGTTCCTACACTGTTTTTATAAACTTGCGTCAACAGAGTGTTTTAATTATGTGTTGAATTAAACATGTTGTTTTGTACTTTCATTGTGTAATTTACTTAATTCATATTTATGAGGTCGGTTTGGCCGAATTGATATAGAACTCACGAAAAGATTCTATAGGTTGGTGTCTCCATCCCTCGTCTATATCTCGATTACTTATTTTAATTAGAAGAACAATTAACTTTCTTATAATTGATTTTACTTATAAAAATCTTCCAATATCATGATTTTATTTTTTTTCAAATTACTTTTTTCATTGTCATCCCACTTTGTAGAGAATTAAAATGTCACTATGATTATAAGTTTCTTTTTTATTTTTTGTGGATTTAATTAATATTTTTCATAATTAATAAACATTCATATTTGATAATTTAGAATTTTAATGAGATTGAGGTTTTAATTTCCACAATTTGTTCAAAGAAAATGTTTAACTTTTGCTAAAAATTTGGATAAGTTCTTATTGTGATCGTTCTTCCTTTTCTAAAATCTTCTATCCAACTATAATGTTTATATCCTAACCCCCGTTAATAATTATGAGCAAAAGTAATTTGGCTTTATATAGTTTGTTATAATTACCTTTAATATTTTTGTTAACACCGATATATTTCAAGGCTAATTATTAAAATTATTATTTAATTATAAATTTTTAACTTCTTTCAAAAGAAGCCATAGAATTTAACTATATGTAAATTGCAGCACATCATTAAGATGGCTTTTTTTTGTTTTGTGTTATTGCATAGGATCATGGAGGAGGCAAAGAATTTAGAATTATGATCATAAGATACCCTTTTTTTTTGTACAATGATACAAGATATAGTAGAGGTAAGAAAGTTCAAGATTCACATTTTATAGTGATTGTAAAACAACACCAAAACCTTGATCCAATTGAGCAAGAATTGTTTATCGTTGAACTATATATCTTCAGAAAGCTCAAATGTATTTGTGAAACTGAAAAAAATTAAGTCAAAATATTACACTTTGATTAATAATGTTAATAGCGCTAAACATGTTTATGTAAACAGAATCCCTAATAACATAATTTACCAATTGTTGTTGTGCAAACTAGAATACCTTTCGAAAATTGCAATACTTTGCAAAAATTACAAGGTCTTGCACAAACTGTAAGATATTATGAAAACTGAAAAACCATGCACAAACTGCAAGACCTTGTACCTTCTTGAACTTGGAGAGTTTTTTTTATATTAAATAGTAAAAATTCATATTAAATTCTTAAAAAATAGAGGATGAAAAGAGTAAGGAAGATATACAGATAAATATTATATCACGTTGCATTTTCCTTGAAGATCTTTGAGTTTCTAGTACCAATTAAAAACATATTTAAAAATCATATGTATTCATAATTTTCTTTACCGACTCACTTTATTATGAAGTAAAAGTATAATCAGAGATACAAATTTTCTTTAAATTTTCTTATGACTTATGTTCTATATCATATATTTTCTTAACAAGGGGACAAAATTACAATAATTTCAAAATAATTCTTCCAAAAATAAGATAATTAAAGACAATAATGTCTTCATTTCTTAGTCATCTCAATCAACTTCAACGACTTTTCCATATTTTCATAACTCCAGTCTTTGTTGTTGAATTTGGTATATTCTTCAAATTTGATCAAGAAATTATTACATATAATATGCATAGTCAAATAACCAAGTTCATTTGAAATTGTAAAAGAAAATTATTATTAAAATTAAAAAATTGCACGAGAAGAAAATACAATATACCATGTATTGAATTTATACATGTGGATTTAGATATAAATCAAAGGTTAAAAAAAAAGAGTACGTAGTCAAATCTTAGACAACATATTATGATAATATTATAAAGGCTAATTTGAAAACTCAACATAAGAAAAATTGATAGCTACTATGATAGCAATAATTTAAAAGAATTGACTGAAGGTGATAAATGAGAATATATTCAACAAAATAATAATATGTACGGTACTCCCAAAACAAAAAAAAGGACAATTATTTCAATTTTTTTTAATAGTATCAATTATATTTCAAAGTTATTAGATGATCTACCTTAGAAAGTAGTATCATAGATGTTGTAATTATAAAATTTAGAGGGTTACACATCTTGTGCCAATGTTTTGTAGCACCATGAAATTTGATATCCTTTTTATTAAATGTCATTTAAACACTATGCAACCATTAAAATCAACATGTTATTCATTATAAAAAGTGTGAATAATATATGCAAAATGCTACTATTGCCATTGTAGCTTAGAAAACACATTTAATGTAAAATGCTACCATTGCCATTGTAGCTTAAAAAACACATTTTTTTTAACAAGAGAAACATGATAGTTGAGTTGAGGGGTTTCAACTTTAGGGTTGTACAAACAAAAAAAAATTATTCTCAAAGAGTTATTTCAACAAAAAAATCAAATAGTCAATATAAGTTAACAATCAACACTATAACGAGACAAAAAGATATTCAAGTTTTCACACAAAAAACTAAATTGCCATGTATAGAAATTCTTGGGAATACTGAGAAACCCAAATCTCTCAAATAAACATGATAGTTCTTATTATCAACATATATCAAATATTAAAACAATAATCCAACTTAACTATTACATAAATCCTAAAGCTTAACATATACAATAAGTCCATGGTTTGTCCAAACAAATATAGTTTGTCCAAGTAAATAGACTATTGTTTTTTTTTTAAGTATTTTATATATCACACAACACCTATATTTAACTTAAATATGTTAGTCATTAACTTCATAATTAATTAATCGGTGATAATACATATGACAAAACCTAATACTATACAATATATGGAATAATAAATAACTATTTTTAGACTATGTTTCCTCAAGTTTTAATAAGAACATTGAAGTAATAAATAATAATAAAAAAATAACGAAATTTAAAGTGTGAGAAGTTACCTACATATATTGACACATGCACCCTACGGATAATTCATAGAATAACCAAAAGCACAAATGAATACAAGAGAAGAAGAAGTCACTAGAATTTACAGCTTTGAATTACAAAAAAGGCTTTCATCTCTTTCATCGATTTGATTTGGTCATCGTCTGTAAGTTCTATGTCTTCAATAGTAATAAAAGATTTAATGTTGGAGAGTATGGATAAAGGTTAATATGAGGGAGGGAATACATTGATTTAGTATGAAACCTATCTTACAACCCATCTTACATGAAACCTACTAATTTTGATATTTTGAAGAAGCTTACATTAATTTTGTAATAAATGATATCTTATATATTATATGAGATAGTTTCCCTCATGCCCATTGGTAATTACAATTATAGACATTAAAATATTGGAAGGTCATTTTAGATGGAGTTCATGTATACTCTAGAACCTCGATCATTTTTACACTGCTCGACTTCAAGATGGAGCACACGATGGAAAGGGACAAAACAAGTCAAACCATCGATTCTTCTTGTGCACCATGCATAGTGAAAATGAACAAACACGGACTTAATTTTTTTTTTCTTTTAAAAAAATAAAAATAAACTACCATAATCTCATTCATTAATTTTATTATAATATAGATTATTATAATTGTATTTATCTTTTTACATGTGAGGTAATCTTAAAATAAGAATAATAAAATAAAAAAAGAGTCATGTTACTTTATTTCTCAAACATTTTTTATTTTATTTTTGCTTGTAACAACTTAACGGGAAAACTTTCAGATTTATTAGAACTTATGTGTACTCTTTTAACATATTATGTAATATAATTAATACATGCAAATGTTTATCGTAGATTTTTTCGTTTTAATTTATCCAAAAGCAGAAAACCCGTTACAAGTTTTAACTAAGATGCTACATATTAATATGTTAATGAATTTTTAAAGTATTGGAAAATATGCTGAAACGTGATTGCCTTTTGCTTATTCTCTTGGATCAAAATCATTCTCTATTTATAAACGACTACTTCTTCATGGCTGATTCCAAAGACATTGAATTTAATAAAAGCTCCAAAATTTTCTATATCACACTAACACTCTTCGCTAGCCAAGGCAAAATGCAACTGTTTTCGGTTTCGTATAAACTATTATTTATCTTTGTTTGTGATTATATAAATAGATGAGGTAATCTATAAATTACTTAGATTAAATTATTTGTATTTTTTAATCTTTTAAATTAGAAACGATGTTATTTAATTATTTATATAAGAAATAATATCATTAATATCTTAAGTTTGTAAAAAAGATAAATTAAGGATAAATTATATTATTTTAATGATTTTTTTATTAAATTATTATTATTTTTTTATCAAATGAATAAAATACAATTAAAATATATAAGTCTTCAACTAAGATAAAAATGATATTTAATATGAAATTATTTAAAAAATTAACGATAATAAAATTCAAACAAAAAATTATTTAAATATATATTTTAATTTTTAATAAAAATTAAAAATTAATAAAACATAATAATGTAAATTAACAAATATTTAGCCATGTTAAATGGATTTAGAAGTTAATCTAGACATTATGTTTGATACGGTGATATAGATAAATAAGAGAGAGATAAATGCAATATTTTTTAAAAAATTATAAAAATTAATATTTAAAATTTATAGTAATAAAAATAACATCTAATAAAATTTAACGAAATTCAATTAAATGATATTAAAATATTTAAAATATTATAATTTAATTTGATTAATGTTTAATATGAAATAATATTATAGATTTTTTTAATAACAAAAATATATTAAACGATTGTAAGATTAAAAGACATTATTTTTATAAATATAAATTTTAAGTATATTTATTAAAAAAACACAACTTTTCACTAATGTTATAAAAACTATTAATAAAATTAGTAAAATACATCACTTAGAAATAATATATAATTTCTCCATCTTAATACCTTTAACGAGGGGCAAATGAAACAGTGAAGCCAATAGGCAATCCAAAACTTTCTGCCCAACTTTTCGACTCCAAATACAACCTCGATATCAAAACAGCAACCCGACCCATTTCAGGGCGCTTATTCGGATCTTCTTCCACACACTCCAATCCAGTCTCGACCATCTTCTCTGCCGCTTCCACTGGAAAAGAGTCCTTCAACCTTCTGTCAATCCATTTTCTAACACCCTTACCTTTAACGGCCTCTCTCGCCGTCTCAATCACTCTTACTCGCCTAGACCCACCATTATTTGCTTTTTCCAATCTATATTTCAACGCTTCCTCTCCACATAGAAGCTCCAAAATCACCACCCCAAATGCGTAAACATCGCTTTTCTGGCTCGAAATTCCCGTAGACTGTAACTCTGGTGCCAGGTAACCTCTTGTCCCTTCTATCTTCATTGTTCGACTACTCAACCTGTTTACTCGTTTTCCACAACGATTACCATCTGGTTTATCTGAACTCTCATCTGGGTTTTCACCGCAGAGCTCCGAGGTACCGAAATGGCAGATCCTAGCACTCATTGCATCTTCTGTGACTATGATGCTTGAGCTCTTTATATGATTGTGAATGAAGTTCGACCTCAAACCCAAGGAATGGTGGATGTAATCAAGGCCGTGAGCTAAATCCGTAGCGATTTGCATTCTCGAGAGCCATGTTGAGAGTACCGTGTAATTTGGGTTCTTCGGATTTCGAAGACAGTTTGCGAGGTTCGCACCAGGGACAAAATCGTAAACGAGGTAGATATAATTCTTAGAAAGGGATGCACCTAGAAGCTTGATTATGCTGCTATGATGGCTCCGGCAAATGATCGATAACCTATTTTGGAGCTCCGAAAGATCAACCGGACGGTGAGGCTTACGTTGGAAAATAATGACGTCTCTATTATGCAAAGAGCATTTCCAGGACGAAGACGAAGAAGAGGAAGAGAAGCGATTCCTCTGGAAATTCCCAGTGGCAGAGCAGACTTCAGAGAAATCGTAAATATTGGGATTTTCAGGTAAAGAGGCTTTGATGCTAGAGATGGAAGGTGCGTTTGAGATAGAGGATTTATAATAGGAAGAGTCCTTATAGCTAGAGTCAGTGGCAGATGATGATGATGAAGGTGGATCTTTTCTGGAAGATAATTTGGAAGACCTCGGCGTTCGTGGAGTTCGAATTTTGGGGCTCTTGGGCTCGATCGTATCGGTGCTCGCTTTCGAACCGCACATGGGTTGGTGAAGAAGATGATGAAGTGGGTTTTTGTGCTTAGGCTTTTGATTCTTGATGCTAAATTGGTTCGTTAATGGCGTTGTATTAGGCATAATAGAATTCATAGAAGGCTTATTGTTTCTCAAAGTTTGGAGGAGGAGGAGACTAAGGGCATAACCAGGCTATATTTAACTGTTTTTGCACTTAAGTGCACTCGTGATGATGAATAGTATCTACTTTTTTACAAATTTCAAACACCTCCTTCACTTTTTACAAAACAATACAAAAATCTTACATGTTTAAAAATAATAATCACATTATCTTTTATCAGTATTTTAAAAAAAAAAATTTAAATAAAAAATTTACAAAAAAATCGAGTCATAAAATTTAATAATAAAATAATAATTACGAAGGTATAATTATTTATATTTTAAAATTAATAATTATTTTTGTTATTTTTGAAAATTAAAGTGAATTCTCTAGTAATTTTACCCTTATTTTTCTTTTTTTGTTAATAGAAATAGTATCTATTATATTTACCCAGTATTATTCCTAATTTCCTATAACGGTTCACTGTTTATATATAATTTTTTTAATATTAATACAATAAAAAAATATAAAAAATTTAATTTTAACATAAACAAATTAAATATAAAAAGTCTGACACGTAATTTGAAATAGAATATGGGATATATATATATATATATATTTAAATATAATTTTTAGTGTACCTAGTACACCCAACAGCGATTTCATCTCTGTTATCCATTGAGCTCGAAATAAACTGGATATGCTATCGAGTAAAATACTGCTTCGAGAGCAATCAAAAGACGACCCGATTGTTAATTGGGTTTCAATTTATCCAATTACATAAAGACTCCATTTCTGAATAATAATTAAGAATTTGAACAATTCACCTGACTTATTCTTTTCAAATATGAAAGACAAATGTTATTGTCGTTTAGGTTAGAAAATAAAGTTACCATGTTTGTGAAATTGTCGGGGACGTGGGTTTTTGTTTTTTTAATCGAATGGTGTAAGTTCGATTCTATTATCTAAAACAACAAGAAAGAGTCAAATATGTGTTACCTTTTTAGAATACGTTGTTACCGTATTCATATATTTGTTTTTTTATTTACTGGTTTATTTTCAAAAGAAAATTGAGGAATAAATTACACATTTTTATACAATAAAAAATATATTTTTAATCACTTTTATTTACACATTTAACGTATATAATGAAACACATAAATTAAAAAAAAATTAATTTCAATCAATATTCAATCAAATTTTGTTAATTTAATTTGACATATAGAAAAAGAAGATGAAATAGGAGAGATATAAAATAAAGGAAATAGCGGATGAATTGACGGATAAACTAATAATCTAAATATTCATAATACATATAATGTTATGTTAAATTTTTAAAATTAAAATAATAAATTAAATAATTATAAAATATTAAATGATGATATAATTAAATACCTAATAATAGATCTAAAGATCGTGTACATCCTTTTTGACCAATTTATTTACTATTTATTTTTTACTTATTTTGTTCACTATTTTTAGTTTTTTCATCTCATATAATTTGTACTCAAAATTGTTATACTTATTTTAAAATATTAATTCATTTATATTTATACTTATTTTATTATCCTTGTTTCCTAAAAATTTTATTTTTTATATTTATTAAGAAAATATAATTTTTTTTTAAATATTTATGAAATTTATTTAAATTTTTTTAATCAAGTTAATTTACTTAGAAAAGTTCATAGATGAACTTAAAAAGACCCATAATCTTTCCGCGATGTTGCAAAATGCTACGTGTTATAAGAGTGGACATTAATTGTTTACGTTGAAAATATTCTAACATGTTAGATTCAAGTTAAGGAAAATCTTAGACCATAACTAACCGTGTAAGCACTTAACCCGACCCAAACTATAGGAAACTTATTGAGTCGAGTTAGGTTGATCGGGTTGTAAAGAAATAAAAAAAAAATCAATGCTTGAGGATGAACAGTTGAAATTCAATTTTTAAATAATATTTTTAAAAACAAGTAACATGCAGGTAGCTTTGAGGATAAAATAAAAAAGAAGAGAGAGAGAGAGAGAAAAGAAAAAAGGAAAATACATAAAGACCTTTTCTATGGCTGCCATGCATTTAACCTTTGCAATGAAGGAGATGGAAGCTTTGCAACGGAGGAGATGGTAACCAAAACACTACTTGAGAGATTAAATAAACCTTCAAAAAGATAAAGTGGATCTTTTTTTAGTTTGAAAGGGAGGAGAGATATGAAAGTTGGGCTGTGCATTTGGGGAGAAAATAATAGGGTTTATAGTTTAACGAATATCTCGAGAAATTAATTAAATAAAGTAGTTATGATAATGATAAAACCAATTCAATTTGATGTATAACAATAAGATGAAATAGGAGAGATATAAAACGGAAGAAATTGTAGATAAATTGAAGGATAAACTAATAATCTGATATTCTTAATACATATAATGTTACGTTAAATTTATAAAAATAAAAAAAAACAAATTAACTAATTATAAAATATTAAATAATAATATAATTATAATTGATTGAGTCATGTGTATAATCTAATTTGATATATAATCTTCAACCTAGCCAACCTAACGTGGTTGGTTTGTGTTGGGTTAAGTTGTCTAGTTTTTAAAAATGCATGTCAAATGTCAGCTAACCTAGTATGACATGTGTTACCTTTTTGTTCGTCTCATTTATAGTGCTTCTTCTCGGCCCTTGCCAAACACACATATTCCTCGTTGCCTTTCTTGCAACATGTCACATTAGGCATGTGTGTTGCACCGTCCCTTGTATTTGTGGTTTTCGCTTTTGAATGTGTTTTAACCATGTTGACACACTTTTTCTATCTTTGTAACAAGTTACATGGGGGATTTATATATCTGTTTTCATCCTCCAAAAGTCTTTTTTTTTTTATAAATACTCAAACAACATCCATTGGATGAGAGGAGCAGCCAAAAATCATTAAAATTAAGGGGAAAAAAACTTTTTGTGTCATTCTTGATAATCTTGAAGAAATATTAATGTTTGGTTACTCTGGTTTCAATAATTCATCAAAATTAAATTATTTTCTCTACTATTTTCTATTTATAATGAAATATTTAGTTTATTTATTGAATTTTTTGAATTTTATAACTAGTTAAATATTTATTGCGATGGTAAGTAATTTTGAAACCTTAGACTATAATTTAATTATTTAATTTCATAAATTATTTTAATTTTAATTCTTAATGTGTCTCATCCTATGTTTGAATATCAAAACATTGGATGTTATGAATTAGGGTGATCAACTAGTTTGTTGCATGTATGTGTTTATTAATAAATCATGAGTTTGATATGAAATTGATAAATCTTGTTATTGAAGTTGTAAGTTGTGATTTTTAATTATAATTAGGATTTGATACTTCGGTTAAAGATGATCAAAAAGTTTAATTTTATCTAACTTAATTATTGCGTATTTAGATCATAATGTAATGAATGAATTAAACCTATAAATTAAAATTATGTGTTATTTAGAATTAAGTTGATTAGTAATTGAACTATTAATCAATTATTCTGAAAGAAAATGTTTCTTAAGCAGCTAACGTTGGAGATTCAAGAAAGATTTTAAATTATGAATTAATTTTAATTCATGAAATGATTAAATGAATTATAGGCTAGTGATTGATAATTCGTAATTACATAACTCTTATTATTTTCTCTAAATATCATGTTTTCACTATTTTGATGTTACTTTTACAATTTTCACCATCAACCAAAAATCTTACATTGTTAACTTTAATTAACTTCTTAATAAATTACTAATTAGAAGTAGAATTGTTATCAATCTTCTATGAGTTCAACCTTTACTTGCAACCATTTTTACATCAACACAATTTTAATAAAAGTAAGAAATTAAATTTTGACGTGCCCTTTCAAAGTGTGTCAACGTCCACTATCCAAAACTATTATCGAAATCACATCACGACTTGTCATTATTTCATTGATTGTCTATTGTTAGGGTTGTTAAAGCTCTAATGAATTTTATGCTTTTGAACTAAGGATGTCAAATTCCTTCTTATAAACTAAAATCTACGGAGAAACTTTAATTTAAATCGATCGTTTTCCTATTAGGTCATTTTTATGACTTAAATTGTTTTCACTTAAAAATATTGTGTATTACTTAATTTTTTATTTGCATGTAATAAAATGTACGATTGTTTGCAAAAAAATTATTGTCATATTTTTGTTAATTATCTATTCACTCCTTTAATTAATTAAATTCGTAATTAAAAAAAATTTCAAGTTATAAAGCTCAAAATATGAGTATTTTTAATTATATTCTTTCCATTTTTCATAGATATTTTTATCGATCCTCTTAATTCTCTACATACTTGAAAAATAAAATAGAATACTATATGCCAACCATAACATTTTTGAGCAACAACTAATATATTAGATGGTATATTATAGTTCTTTTTTTTTCAAATATGAAAAGAGTACAGAGGAATGACAAAAAATTATGACAAATATAGAGAATGTGGTTTGAAAATTTACGGTATAAAAAATGATTTTAAAACTGACCGGAAAGAAAAGAAACGAGTATAAAGGAGAAAAAATTTAAAAATTTAAATTCTATCTTTATTAAATATATTTTATTATTTTATCTAAATTTGTATTAAAAAATAATATTATTATATTTAAAAACTGACCAATCTAATTCATTTTTAACGAAAAAATGGTAAAAATAAAATTACAAAATTATTTCATTTACACAAACTAAATGATTTGAACAGCCACTCACCCATTTTGTTTCCTTCTAGATATCTCTAGCTCTTTTATATCATTTTTCATATTTTTTTAATGAAATATCGTGTATTCATTAAAAATAATTGTGATGTTAAAAAATCATTAATTTGTTCAAATTTTAGTAAATATATATCTTGAATAACTAATGTTGCTTTCCAAAAAATAAATAAAGAGAAGAAATACGAGTCTATAAGAATACCTCTTAAAATGAGTTAATTATTGCTAATTTTGCAAAATAAATTTTAACTAATTAAAAAATAGGTATAATTATTCCATTAATTTTGAGCAAATTTATACTTAAATTTATAAATTTATAAATCCTATAATTTATTCTTAAACTTTAAAATTTGATGTAGATCTTAATTTGATATTTTTATATCAAAAATTTAAAACTTATATATAAAGTTTTAAAAATATAAAAATTAAATCATATAATTTAAAAATTTATAAATAAGAAGTTTTAAAAATTTAAAGATTAAATTTATTCTTCAAAAATTTGAGATATGCATGAATTTAACTCAAATTTTAAAATTAATAATATATTTGAACTTAAAAATATTATCTAATTTTTCTTCTAAATGTAGAAACGTCTCCGTTGAAAATTAAGGTGATTTTGGTTTTTTAAAAAATGTGATATTTAAATTTACCAAAACCCTAGTAGCAAAAAAATAAAATAAAATAAATAAATAAAAAGAAAGTACCAAACCCCTGGAAAACAATACAACATTTAACACTGCATAAGTTGTCGTTTGGTTCGTGGAATCGAAATTAGAATTAGAATGGAAAGGAAACAATTTTGTTTGGTTTGACCACTGGAATCAAGCTCAGAATCAGGATTATAGTGTTTGGTTTGTCACTGGAATGGAATGAAAGAAGCTATAAATGACCTTAATACCCCTACATGCTGTAAAGTTCAAATAATGTCATTTAATTACTATTTTTTCGTCAGACAAAATAAATTATTGAAATCATTATTTTTCTAAATAAGTATTACTTAATTAAAAAGAAATATATTATTAAAATTATTATTTTTATAAATAGGGTTTAGGCTTTTGAGGTTTGGGATGTGTAATTTAGGGTTTCGGGATTTAGGATTTGGAGTTATATTTGTATGTTAAGGTTTAGGGTTAAAATTATTATTTTTCTAAAAATAGTTTAGGGTTTTAGAATTTTGGATTTAGGGTTTTAAGGTTTAAGGTTTAGGGTTTATGGTTTTAGGATTTGCAATTTGGGGTTTAGGATTTTGTGATTTATGTTTTAGGGTTTTGGGTTTTGGGATTTATGTTTTATGTTTTAAGGTTTATGGTTTAGGGATTTGGGGATTTGGGGATTAGGATTTGAAATTTAGGATTTAGGGTTTAGGGTTTAGGGATTTAGGATTTATGTTTTAGGGTTTTGGGATTTAGGGTTTTAAAATTTAGGGTTTAGGGTTTAGGGTTTTAGGATTTAGAATTTGGGATTTAGGGTTTAAGGTTTAAGGATTTGGGATTTATATTTTAGGGTTTTGGGATTTATGTTTTAAGGTTTAAGGTTTAGGGTTTAAGGTTTTAGGATTTTAGGATTTGGATTTAAGGTTTTGAAATTTTGGGTTTAGGGTTTAGGGTTTTAGAATTTGGGATTTCAATTTAAGGTTATATTTTAGGTGAGGGTAAAATTGGGAAAAAAAGTTTTGATGGGAATAGAACAATGATTACCAAATGTGGGAGAAGTAATTGTGATTACTTCTCTTTTAATAATCAGATTTCATTCCGACTTTCATTCTGTCCAACCAAACACACAAAATAGAATGAATTAATTCTGATTCCATTCTATTTCCTCCAACCAAACGTGTATTAAGTGTATGATTGATGAAAATATATTTAGATATATTAAATATAATTATAATAAATTAAATTATATTAAAATATCTTACATAATATAATCAATCATAATTATTTTAATAAAATAATTTATATTTAAAATAATATTTAATTTATTTTATATAATTTTTTTATCTAATAAAATAATTTTAATATAAAAATTTATTTAAATTAATAATTTATTTTTATATTTTTATTATATCTTAAAAATAAATAAAAAATTAATTTGAGATAAAAAGAAAAATTCAAAATAAATAATTATAGAATTAAAATTTATGAGTAAAATGTTCACTAGGTTTTAGATCCACGTCCACGTCCACTTCATGACATTGATGGAGATAATTAAAGAAAAATATGCATATACAGGAGCAAAATTTCCAAAGAGGAGATTCATCATTTCAGAGTCGAAGAAAATAATGACATCTAACATACACTGCGTAACGTACGAGGAATCATGGTTTTTTATTTTCGCAAAGTATTTTACTCACATAAACTTCGTTCCATTATCTGATATGCAAGAACATAGTAATCATATAACCATAAAAGAACAAAGAGGAAGAAAATGTATTTATTCAAACTAAAATTAAGGGACATGTATGAGTAGAAAATGCAGAATAACCTGGAGAAGTTTAAAGATACCAGGCAATTTCATAACTCAATTTATAAAATCCATTACGACATTTAGTTTCATCACCCCTCTTAAATCAGACATGAAAATTCCATTTCATCTCAAACATCACAAACAGAAAGCAGAAAATCAAAGACCCAACATACTAGAAATCTAGAATCACATATTTCTACAACTTCGTAATTTCATTAGCTTAAGTCTAAATTAGCATAAGAGGACAAACAGAGAGCTAAACATTAGCATCCTTATAAGCTTCTAGGGCCTCACCACTAAGCCTGCAAATCCTCCATTCTTGCATAACTTGAGCACCCATCAACTCATAAAACTTAATAGCATTAACATTCCAATCAAGCACCACCCATTCAACTCTACCATATCCCATTTTCACAGCTTGCTTAGCCACAAAACTCAAAAGCATTTTCCTAAACCCTTTCCTCCTATAACATTCCCTCATA
Source organism: Hippophae rhamnoides (assembly GCA_033030585.1). Lineage (NCBI taxonomy): Eukaryota > Viridiplantae > Streptophyta > Magnoliopsida > Rosales > Elaeagnaceae > Hippophae > Hippophae rhamnoides. The sequence continues at coordinate 75,688,208 of CM065427.1, forward strand.
AAAATATACTCCACATAGAACCCAGGCTTCGCTAAAAACGATGAGTAGTTTGGGAAAAACAAGACGAATCCAGCAACTGCAACATCATCGCTCCATACTCTGAAATATTCCTTGTCTGGGTCGTCAATTGGGAGGTCCAGATTGATGACGCGGGTATAGGGTGTGTAAATCGGGGTTTTATATAAATGGGTATCTCGGAAAGGTCGAGTAGAGACTTCGAGAATGAAGATAGTGAAGGATTGGAAAGGTGGGAAGTTGAAGAGGGTTGACGAGAGAGAGGTTTCAGTGGCTGAGAAAAGACGAGTTAAGCGTTCAAAGACGGCCATCTGGTGGATGAGTTTGTGGATGTGAGGAGCGTCAGATGGGTTGGCTAGGCGGATTCGAGAGAAGATTGGGTGACCGACTGGGGCTTCCTCTGGGACTTTTATCGGAGACTCGGGGACCTGGGATGGTGGTGGAGGTGGTGCTGCGGCAGCCATTGTTGTTACTCTGTTTTGCTTTGCTTGGGTTTAGAACATCTCTCACCTAAAACTAAGGGCAACTTTTGGAAAAATTGTCAATAATATCCCTCAGGATATTTTTTCTTTAAGGATACTACTAACGTTTATAAAAATATCACAAATATCACCAAAATTAGATTATTATTCACTTGTATCCCACTGTTAATGAGCGTTAAAAATTTGTTAATAGTATATTCGCAATAACCCATTATTAGATGCAAGAAATGGATTTCGACATCCATGGATGCAGGAAGTTGATTTCTTGAAGAGATTGAATGTTATGACATCACATAGGCATGAAAATCTAATGAGGTTGAGATGATTTTGTTGCTCTAGGGGCTGGAACGAGGGCTTCTTCATTCATAATCCTGTCCATAATGATTTTGTTGCATTACCTTGATGTGAATGATGCTAGTCAGGTCGTTGATTGGTCTACTAGAGTTTCTATCGTTGATGGCTAAAGGTTTAGCATATTTACATGGATACAAACCAAACAAATCAACTATTTTCCATCGGAACATTTGATTTGAAAAGGTGCTCATGGACAAGAGGTTCAATCCCTTGCTTTTCCACTTATGGTTTGCATAAGTTTCTTACAAATTATGTTGTTTTCTCAACACTCAAAATTAGTGCTACGTGTATGATATCAATCTCAGCTCAACAATGGTAAGAATAATTCTTTATTAAGCTACAAATGTGGTTTTCAAATAGGCAGTACAATTAGAACAAAATTTGGAAAATAAACTATATTTTTCTGCATATTCTTATGCATGAAACTCTGTAACAATCTTACCAGAAACAATCCTATCATAACAAACTAATTGTTCTTGAAAATTAGGAGCTTATTCGACTATTACACTTAACATCCTTCCTTAAACTGCACTTATTAACAGTAAGTCAGTTTACATTCTTAATGTTTCGAATACCCAACTGATCACGTAGTTTTAAGAACGTTTCTAACTTCAATAACTGTCATAATATCGACTAGTTGTTCACTTGTACTAAAATAAACTAATTTCATTGTACCTTTTTTCATGAGATTTCGTAGAAAATGAAATCTTACATCAATGTGTTTAATTCTTTAAGTTCTTTTTCTGAGTTTTTCTCATAGGGTACTCCCAGAATCTTAGTGCTTCTACTATAAAATATTCTCAAATTCACAATCCATTTTACATACCTTAAAGCTCATTTTGCTGCTGCCATGTGAGATGTTTTTGGGTATGTCATGTACCGACTTATGATTCAGACAACAAACATGATACTTGGTCTAGTAGTCGTTAAGTACATCAGGCTACCAACCAACTACTTAAACATATTTGAGCCTACACTGGTTTCCTCACCATGTCTCATCAATTTTGTACCTGTAACGATAGGATTCTTTACAAGGTTGCAATCTTCTATTCCAAATCTTTCTAGAATAGTATTAGCATATTTCCTTTGACATAAGTGTATTCTTTCATAACTCTGTCGAACCCAAACTCCTATGAAATGTTTCATTTTCCCCAAATCACTCACGTTAAACTCCAACAGTATTGATTCCTTGAATTTCTCACATAGCTCTACATTATTCCCTGTATAGATCAGATCATCCATATAAAGACTAACAATTAGAAATTTATCTCTATCTCCATTTTTAAGAAACAATGTGTGCTCATGACTACACTTCTCAAAACTTTCTTTCATGAAATACCCCCCAATTCTGCTAAACCAAGCCCTTGGAGCTTGTTTCAAACTGTAGAGGGATTTCTTGAGCCTCAAGACTTTATGCTCTTTTCCTTTACAGACATAGCCTTCTGGTTGCTTCACATGTACTATTTCTTCTAAATTTCCATGAAGAAATGCACTATTAACATCTAACTGAAAAATAGTCCAACCCTTTTGTGCAGTTAGAGCCAAGACTAGGCTTATAGTATCCCAAGGAGCAACTGGTGCAAAGACTTCACTATAATCAATCCCATACCTTTACGCATAATTCTTGACCATTAGCTATGCTTTGCACTTATTTACTTCTCCCCTTTCATTCAACTTTGTTTTGAAGATCCATTTAATGCCAATTTTTTCATCCCTTTTGGTAAGCTTACAAGCTCTCATATCTCATTCATTTCTATAGCCTCTATTTCCAAATCCATCACTTCCTTCCATTTTCTTTTCTTTATTGCTTCACTAAACCAAATAGGATCATTGTGTATCATGAAGCAAACCAAATGTGACTCCTCAGAAAGATCAAACCCAGTGACATAGTCTTTCATCCATCTTGGTGCTCTTCTAATTCTTTCTTCTTGTGTAGTGGTGGGATCTTATTCCCTCATCTCTTATATTCCCACATCAACTTCCTCTATATCTTCAGTCTTTTCTTCCTCATCATAGTCACTAACTTCCCCATCATCACTTTCTTTCCAGGTAAAGACATCATGTTTTGTATCCTCATCACTCTTACCCCAATTCCAGCCTTTATTTTCTTCAATTACCACGTCCCTACTAATAAGCACTTTCTTGGTTATGGGATTATACAAGCGATATGCCTTTGATTCCTCACTGATACCAAGGAATACAAATTTGTGACTCTTCTCATCTAGTTTTTTCCTTACTCTATTAGGGATTTGTACATTTTCAATGCACCCAAAAATCCTAAAGTACTCGACATTAGGTTTTTCTCCACTCTAACATTCTTAAGGAGTTTTTCCTTTCACTACCATAGTTGGACTCTTGTTCAGCATATGTGAACCCCATCTAACTGCTTCTGTCCATAAGAGTTTGAGCATTTCCTTCTCTAAAAGTAGGCATCAAATCATGTTTAATACGGTTTGATTCTTGTGTTCTGCCACTACACTTTGTTGAGGAGTATAGGTAGTATTAAGTTGCCTCTTAATGCCATGGTCAACATAGAACTTATTAAACTCTTTAGACGTGAACTCTTTTCCCTTATCTATTCTTAAGCAGCATATAACACATCTTGACTCCTTTTCAACATGACTCTTAACACTTTAAACATGGAGAAGGTTTCACTCTTCTCAGTTAAAAAATAAATCCATGCTTTTCTACTAAAGTCATCAATGAAACTTAACAGATACCTTTTGAGGATGCTTAAAGTTAGGTTGATTAGGCTACACAAATCAGCATAAACTAACTGAAGTTTCTTTAAAGCCTTCAATTGACTTTTCTTTGGTATGACAATCATGTGTTGTTTTCCACGGTGACAAACTATGCATTCTCTATTTGTCATTTTGAGTGGAGGAGGTATTCTCATAAGTTGTTTGCTTGCCAATGTTTGGAGACTTTTGTTATTCACATGATCTTAGGGTTGATGCCACAAGTCTGTTATGTCATCTTCAGTTGCTAACAGACACTTGTGAAAAATCACTGTGGCTTATAAAAAAAACATTAACAAACTTTCTATTGGTTGACATAAGAGTTTGCATAATGAGACCTCTTGTAGGATGATATATTTTACAAGTCTCATTCTTGATAACAATTTCTAGCCTCCACTTTTGAAGTTTCCCTATGCTCAATAAGTTATTCTTAAGATCAGGGATATAAAATACATCTCTTATCACTTGAGTTAAACCTTACATTTCAAGTTTGATGCTTCCTTTTCACATCACTATCATCCTTGCATTGTTTCAGTAAGTTGACCCTTTTCTACCAACACAGAAGAGAAAGATCTTCTTTCTCCTGTTACATTCACAATCATTCTATGATCTACAATGTTTCAATACTCCTTGGAATGAAGTAGATTTTCCATCAACTATACCCAATGATCATAGTGTCTAACGAACTTGGGTATATAGCTACTACTGCATTATATCATTTCACTTTCTTCCTCACACAGGCTTTGTTAAGGGCTCTGATACCAATTGTATGATATAAAGTTTAGCTCAACAATGATAAAAATAATTCATCTGCTTTATTAAGTTGCAAATGTGGTATTTAAATAGGCGATACAATGAGAGAACAAAAAATAAAAAATAATTTTTTTTCTCCATAATCCTATGCATGAGACTCGATCACAATCTGACTAGAAACAATCCTATCATAACAAACTAATTGCTCTTGAAAATTAGTAGCTTATTTGACTACTATACTCAACATTACCATGGACTATTTAACTCTTGAGTACACTATTATCAATCGCTTTATTGATAAGAGTGATTTTATGTATTTGAAATGCTTGTTTTTTCCAAAAGAGAGAGAATGAAAGTAGAAGTGACTTAGTACATCTTGATGCCGAGTCAAATAGAATTGAATACCTTATTGATCTATCAGGTAAGCACCTGTGTGACAAATTGATTGTGATTGCTATACTTTCTAACTATAAGACAAGATTAAGGAAATCACAATTACACCCTTTATTTAGATATCTCATTTAACTTCGGTAACATAGAAGGGTATCTGTAGTATTTTGTGCACGTTAGGATTATCTTTGAAAAGAGTCAAAACTTAAGAGGTATAATTGATAATTTTTTCAACTTTTGAGAATTAGGTATAAAACTTCCTTTAACTCTTTGATAAGGTATTTCATTACTTTTTTAAAAAAATGCATAGGTTTAGTACTATAATTTTAAAATAAATTTAATTTAACCTTAAATTTTTTTAAAAGTAAATATTTTAAGAGTAAAATTGGATTTCACTTAATATAAAAATAAAAAAAATTATATCTTATTTCTAAAAAATATTAATTTTCCTTTGATTTCAATTAATCTCATTTTCTTTCATTTTAGTCTCTATGTTATTCTTATTATTTATCTGTCCTTTCTTTATCTTTTATTTTATTATATTTATGTATTTTTAATTTATTTATATTAATTTTATATGTTTTATTTTTATGTTTGAAACCTTTTAAATTTACAAATTATAAGAATTAAAAAAAATAACATTTTAAATGAAAAAAAGCAAATAGATCGATAGATATTTAAATGAAAGATAAATTATTTTTATTTATGAATAAAGAAGGAAAGTATATATTTTTTAGTTTTTAATGTTATTTTTAAGAATATTATAAATAAAATATTATTTTTAATAAAAATCTGATCTTACCTTTTAAAAAATATAATTTTAAAAAAATTTGGACTAGATAAACTCTTTTAACAATTAGAGGACTAAACATTGCCTAATTTAAAAAAATATGACTATAATGCCCTTTTCAAAGAATTAGATGCTATTTGGATCCTAATTCTCAACTTTTGCATTATTTTATTATAAAAATTGTATGATATTTTTCATCTCCAACCTATTATATTAAATATAAAAATTATAATTTTAAATTTATAACTATAAAAATTACACTACTTATATTCAGCTTATATATTTTTATTATAAAAATTTGACACATTATTTTACTTTAAACATAGCCTAATTAGACTTGTTTAATATTAAACTTTGTTTAATTAAAATCAATTCAATATTATTGAGATGCTATTTTTTGTTATAAATTTTAATGATGTTATTTTTTAATTAAAAAAATTCTTTCATAATTCTTTTTATTTTATTAATTAACTACTAATAATTATTATATCGAACTAATTAATTAATTATTTAATAATATTATTTAATTAATTATAATAAATTTAAAAATTATATTTTAAAAACTTACTAAAATATTATATTTATTATATAAATTAGACTTATATCGTTAAAAAATAAATATTATATTAAGTTGAAAAGACAATATAAATAAAAATAGATAATGATGAAAGCTATTTTAATGATATTGGATAATTTAAAAATGATATAAGGTATTATTAAATTATTATTTTAGTTTATCTCTATGTTTTTTCTAACTCTAAGTTGTATTTTGTATTTTTTTAACTTTATGATAATTTCTCATTTTAACTTTATAATTTATCTTTTTATGTTTAATATTAACCTTATAATTTATATTTAATATTTTTGAAGTTTTTAATGTTTAAATTTTAATTGCTTTACAATAATTTTTTTTACTAATTTTAATAAATATTTAATATTAATTTATTAATAAAAATTAAATAATATTATTAATTAATAAAAATGATATATATATATATATATATTTGATAAAAATAATATAATTAGAATAAAATATAAATTAACATAATATTTTTATAGTTTATTAATATTTAAAAAATAATACATAAATAATTAAATAAATAATATAGTATAAAATATAACACAATATTGTTTATTGCATAAACATTTTTTAGTCTAAAAATTGTATTATATATGTTGGTGTTTTAAAGTCTCATCGAATATGCTCTTAAAATGAGAATAAAAAAGTTAAGTTAATAGAGTTGACATATTATGAGGATGGAGGAAAACAATTTAGAGCTTAATATTTCACTTAAATCATTAATTTTTTTTTTGTTTGAATTTCAATAAAATTTAATGAATGACTAAAATTTTATACACTTGAGTAATTTTTAAAAAAATTATATGATAACTGAATAAATAACGGAAAAAAGGAAATTTCAAAGAAGAGCTCACCTCACTCATGTCACTCGTAAAGAGCTTCTGCGCTGGAAGCGTGGAAATGCATCACATCCAATGCAGGTGAGAAATCACATCTCAGGCTCGGTAAGCACCTGATTCCATCCGAAAGCCGAACCCCAGACATCACATGATCTTCCCTGTAGATTTCCTCCTTCTCAGAATTCACAAACCCACTCACTTTCAAATGTCCAAATTTGTAGGGCTTCAATAGCCCTAGTTTTCCCCAATTTCTTCGCATCATCATGTCCGATAAGCCCCAACCTCACACTCTACTTTCAACCGCCACCCTCAAAACCTTCTCTCCCCATGACTGGGACTCGCTTATTGACGATTTCCAACACGGTGGTCCTCGCCGGCATAGATGGATTTCATCTACCTCCTCCATCGTTGATCAAGCCCTCTCCTCCTTCCTCAAACGCGACCTTTCTCTTCCTCTCAAGCTCTCTCTCCTCCTCTTCCTTGATGAATTCTCCGAATTTCTTTTTGTTTTCGATTCCAATTCTTCTGAAAATCCTCTCCTTAACCGCCTCATCCACACCGTCCGTTCTGTCCTCCAAACTCCAACCGATGCTGTTCACGTCTCCTTTGCTCTCAAAGAGCAATTCATGGTCTCTGCTACGTCCATTTTCATCTCCATTGATTTGGGGTTGGGTCGGATTCTGGAAGGTCTCGTTGAGCTGTTATTGACAGTTATTAACCGGCCCAATTATGGCCCCGATAGGCAGTCCCGAGCTGTGGCCTGTGAGTGTCTCCGAGAGCTGGAACGAGCTTACCCTTGTTTGCTGTCTGAGATCGCTGGTCATCTCTGGAGCTGGTGCCAGAACGAGCGAACTCACGCGTCCCAGAGTTACATTCTGTTGTTTACTTCTGTTATTCACAATATTGTAGCCCACAAGCTTAGCGTGTCGATCCTTAATACCTCAGTGCCTTTGGTCCCCTTCATTGCGCCTCTAATTAGTAAAGAGAGCTCGGGTGGGTTGAACTACAAGGAGTTGAGAAGGGCTATGGCTTTTTTGCTCGAGTGGCCTCAGATTCTAACGCCGTGTGCTATGGTGGAATTTATGTCTATGGTAATGCCTGTGGCGTTAGCTTTGGAGTTGCAGGCCTCGATGTTCAAGGTGCAGTTCTTTGGGATGATATATTCGTATGATCCCATGCTCTGTCATGTTGTTTTGACTATGTGGTCGCAGTTTCTAGACGCGTTTGATGGGCAGGAGGGTGAGATTGCCCGGAGACTAATGTGGATTTCGAGGGAAACTCATCATTTTATTGTTTTTCGTTTGCTATCGATTCATTGGTTGTTGGGTTTCTGTGAATTAGTCTTCAGAAGGGATGTAAAGAAAATGAAGCCTATTGTTGAAATGAGTCTGAAGTTCTATCCGTCTGTTTTCGATCCTTTGGCTCTCAAAGCTTTGAAGCTTGACCTGCTTTGTTTCTGCTGTATTTGTCTTGACGTTTTAAAGTCGGTGAATGGATTGATTGGGGATGAGGGCCCTGAGAAGTTGATGGTGAATACGTTTGAAGATGGCATTATCTCTGTATCTGCCTTTAAATGGTTGCCTGCAGGGAGTAGTGAAACTTCTGTGGCCTTCCGTACCTTCCATAAGTTCTTGATTGGTGCTTCATCTCACTCGGATGGTGATCCTTCCACCACTAGAAGTCTTATGGATTCCAGAATCTTCTGCACTTTACAGGTCTAATTTGTTTCTCCTTTCCATTTCCTTTCATTTGGTTCTAAAATTGTCGAAATTTGAGTGTCATTTTTTCTTCTTTGTTAAGACGTGATGTATGCTTTCCTTATCGTTCAGCTTCTGGTATGAAGTGAATTGTTATTTTTTGTGCGTAATATCAACTTTATATGAGTATGCTTATGGCTTCGTACTTTTGTTTTATTCTACCAATAACACTTATCTTCTTTTTTTTTGTTATTGATTTCATTTGTGAAAGATGAATATGCTTCTTGAATATCAGTGAGACTTACAACAATAATTAAGATGCTTATTTGTAATTTAGTGCTGGTTTCTCGTATGAAAAAGGAGAGTTGACATATTAAGCCATGTATATACTTCACCTTTTGATGTTTGAAACTTCTGTTTCTCAGGGAATGCTGGTAGATATAATGTTAGAGTGTCAAAGATTGGTACCGGTGATTGTTGTTTTCTTGGGTCGCTTGTGGTCATGCAAAAAGCATAGTTGGTTGGGGGAGCGTTTACTTCAAACTTTTGATGAGCATTTGCTTTCAAAAGTCAAATTGGATTTTAAACTGGTTTTTTACTTCCCACTATTTAATAGAATTGCTGAAAATGACACAATTCCACCGCGTGGGTTGATAGAGCTCCTCACCAAGTTTATGGTTTTTCTTGTTGAGAAACATGACCCTATTACAGGACTAAAATCTTGGTCTCAAGGAAGCAAAGTTCTTGGCATATGTCGAACACTACTGATGCACCATAGTAGCTCAAGATTGTTCCTTAAACTATCTCGCCTCCTTGTATTTACTTGCCTCTATTTTCCTGATTTGGAGGTTCGTGATAATGCAAGGTAGGTACAACAACTGCACTAGCTCCTTTTATCCTCTTTCCTATTTCTGTTCAGTATGGAAGTATGTGACCTGTTCATTTTACTGGGATCTTTGCATGTCGATGTTTCCCTTATTTTTTGTGTATGAAACTATTTTGCAGAATTTACCTTCGGATGTTGATCTGTGTACCTGGAAGGAAGCTTAGGGAAATGCTGAACCTTGGAGAGCAACTCATTGGCATTTCACCTTCACATCACTCCAGCTCATTTTTCAACATTCAGTCACCTCGCTATTCGTACAATGCCAAGAAATCTAGAAACATATCATCCTATGTCCACCTTCAGAGGGCAATCCCCTTGCTTGTTAAGCAGACTTGGTCATTGTCTTTATCATCTTTGTATCAGGAAACTAACAAGCCTGATTATGTAGTGGACATTGGGGATAGTGAGCCTACTGATGATGAAAAGGAGAATGATGGTGGCATGGTCCAGATTATTCCAACAACTGAAAGAATTGAACAGCCACAGGCACCATTGCTTGTGATGGATTCAAAGATTTCAGAGATTTTAGGAACACTAAGAAGGCATTTTTCATGCATACCTGATTTTAGACATATGAGAGGTCTTAAGGTTATAGTATCCTGTCGCTTAATGTTTGAATCTGAGCCTTTTAATCGTGTATGGGGTGTTGGTTCCCCTGGAGGTGCTTCTAATAAATTAGACAACCTTCCTGCTCTATATGCAACTGTGCTCAAATTTTCATCCTCTGCACCATATGGATCTATTCCATCATATAATGTAGCTTTTCTTCTAGGAGAACCTTCAGACAGTGACAACAATTCTGGTCAACAAATTTCATTGGATATTGTTCCTCTAGGAAATGGTTTATCAGAGGAGGAAAGGTTTAGAGCTCCAGTAACAATTGAACTTGAACCAAGGGAACCAACGCCTGGTTTGGTTGATGTATGCATTGAAACAAATACTGAAAATGGTGAGATCATTCGTGGTCAGCTTCATAGTGTAAGTGTAGGCATAGAAGACATGTTTCTCAAGCCTACTGTGCCACCTAATGTCCAGACAGATGCAATACCTGATTATTATTCGCATTTGTTCAGTGCTCTTTGGGAGGCATGTGATACTTCATGCAATACTGGAAGGGAAACTTTTCCATTGAAGGGAGGCAAAGGACTTGCTGCTATCAACGGAACTCGATCTGTGAAGCTGCTTGAAATTCCGGCATCATCTTTGATCCAAGCTATTGAGCAATACCTAGCACCATTTGTTGTATGTGTTATAGGCGAACCACTTTGTAGTCTTGTAAAAGATGATGGAATCATTAGAGACATCAGCTGGAAGGATGTTCCAGATTCTTCGCCTGATGATTCTACCTTGAGAACAGATTTTAATACAGGCCCACTTCATCTTACATACATTCAAGATGTAGCTGAGAGGGATATTTCAGTTAATGTTAGTAAAAGAAACTTGGGTTGCTTTCATATTTTGATATTCCTTCCTCCAAGGTTTCATCTTCTCTTCCAAATGGAAGTGTCTGATGTCTCAACTTTAGTTCGAATAAGAACGGATCACTGGCCTTGCTTAGCTTATATTGATGATTATCTGGAAGCTTTATTTTTGGCACCGTAGGGATTAATTTGGTTTTTCTCTATTCTTGAGGCACAAAGGATGAGGTATTATTTTCCCCTTCCGTTTTTTTCTCTATTAGATCATAGGAATTTTAATTTAATTACATGTTTCATAGAGAGGGGCAACTTTTACTTGTGCCCACCATAAGCCAATTCACATAAGCCCTACAGGCGAGGTCATTGTATCTTTTTGTTTTGCATGTATAGGGATTCTAGAAATGCTCTTTTTTTTTTAAAAGGCATTTTCTGAGCTCTCTGTAGAGTCAGTTGATTGATTATGACACCATTAAAAATGATCCCTAATTGATGTGTCGCATTCAGAAACTATTATGGAATTGGGAGTTCGGACTGTTATAAAAAATCTCGATAGTTCCATAATTTTATGCTTCCCAATTTGTTGTTTCGGATGATAGCATGTTTATTCATTTCAAACAAAATTTTTGTGGGTTTTAAATGTCGTTTAATAAGATTAAGCTTAAGGGGAATGCTCAATGGTCAATGCTAGACCAGAATGATGAAAAAACATAGCAGAGACCATGAATTGCTCTTTGAGAGCGAATGGAACGTGACAACATTGATAGTTTTCTGTTATCTGCCCAAGTTCTCTCTTGCTTTTTCTTTCCTTTACTTTATGGGAACTGGGTTCGACAACAGTGCACTCAGCATTGGACCTTTCTCTATTAACTTTTGATGGAAAAACTATACGTCCCGTGCCCAAGTCTTCAGTAGTATAGATCCCCCCCTCTCTCTCTCAATTATGAACTGACGATATGCAAGTAGGTGAGGCAGTTCTTTTATTGTAATTTGTGAAGCATCATTCCTTCGATCAGTAATATGTGAGCTATCATTGAACTTATCTTCATCAAAAGGTTGTGTACGAATTTTGAAGTCTTCAACAGAAATAGGTAATTAGGTACGGTGTGATTTGGAATTTGGGTGATATTTAATTGTTGCATTTGTCATCTGCATGTCCTCTTAGGTTGGCATGGTTCAAAATGTAAAATGAAAATGAAAATTAGAAAAATAAAAGGATTAAATTTAAGGAAAAAAATAAGAGACCAAATTATAAAAATTAAAAATAAAGGGATTAGATCATTCACACGTAAGAAAAAAAGGGATGATAATGTAGAATGTTGAAAAATTTAGAGTATTTGTCTTTTGTATATAATCAAGTTTGATGCTCCCCAGATACCTTGGGTAAAAAAATTCAAGGGATGAATTAGGGGCAACTTTCATATGACTTTCTTTGTGTTCCATTAATGATTTAGTTGTCATGCCAACTTTGATGTAATTTGTTGTCATATTCATTTAGTTGTACAATGGCCATTGATGGTCTATCTAAAATTTGTAAATAATTGTCAAACAACAGTCCGTAGCTGTCCGTAATGATCCATTATTGTCTATCATACCGCTATAACAATGTCATGCTATCCAGCGTCACTTATTGTCCGTAAACGACATTTTGATGTATTTTATAGGTTTGTTGTATTTTGTAAAAGCCTATAAATAGAAAAGAAATCATAAGACCGAATCATTCGGTCATTTTCATACAACATTCTTGACTTGTTTCGACATGGTATGGAGCTTCTTTGAAAAAAAAAAATTCAGTTTTCTATTTGTGAGGAAATTTTCATTGATATTTTTTTAGCGTTTGTTGCTAAACAAGTGTTCTTTGGCAATCTCTGTTTAAAATCATTTTCTCGATTTCTTTAATTTCGGCATTATATTTTTGAGTAAGGTCCTTATCTCGGGTTGTATTTACTTGCAATGGAATCTTGCACCGGTGTGTGTTAAGTTTACGGGAAAAAATTACTCTACTTGGGTTTTCCGGTTTGAACTTTTCCTCGAGGAAAAAGACCTTTGGAGCCATATTGATGGCACGGATGTTACGATATGGATACTATCAACTACAGGAAGTCGTGTCTTACTCCTGTAAATTTGTGCTTGATGCTCGAATCATGTCTTGTGCCCTTAGTTTGGTGGAATATATAAATCGCCAACTTGATGGCTCGTATTTCCTCGCTCCACCGTACGTGGAATTATTTGAAAAAGTTTATCATCGATAACATGTTTCAGCTTTCGGTTGGAACATGCATTGCCGTGTTCCAACGTAGGGTAGTCTTTCATACAGGATTATTACTCGACATTTTTTGACTTTTTGGCATGAATATCTTGATTTAGTTACAACAAATGTTCTATTCTTGCTATATCAACTATTCAAAATCTTCACAGACTAGTCAGCGTGATCAATTTCTCGTGAAATTACGCCCTAGGAATATGAATCAGTTCTTCTTATACATTGAACGGATCTCGTGTTCCTTCTCTAGATATTTGTTTTGGTGAGTTACTTCAAAGAACAACGCCTAAGTACTCGAGCTATTCTAGAACAATCTTATGGCAATTCCACGACGACAACTATAGCTTATGCGTGAGGCGTTGATCATCTATGTCTCTAAAAATATGCAATGTTTTACCAGCTGCCAAAGAATATGGGCGTATTCTTCATGCGGTGTCACCAAAAAATGTTGTTAACTTATTGCAAGAAAAATGGTCGTATTATCAAAGAATGTCGTATTCGTCCCAGAATCGTCAGGCCCAAGCATTTCGGACTTACATTTCGTTCCTCCAAAGAGTATACGTGTGTCTTCAAGTGCTTCTACCAATCTTCCACCTCCTCGCTAAGCAATCTGCCATCTCTGAAATGGTGCTGACGGATGCTAATTTCAGCATTATCTGCAATGGGATTTCAAGGTAAAAATTCTACTATACTTTGGTATGTAGACTCGGGGGCTTTAATCATATGAAAAATACTCCACAACTTTGTCTCGTATTCGGCCTTATGTTGGCCAATCTCTTATTCCAGACGGTCGATAGCCAATCAAATGGTAAAATTTGTTGGAAATGCTTCTTCACATTCTTGATGTGTTTCTTGCTCCTCAACTTTCTACAAATCTCATTTCTGTTGGTCAATTAGTTGATAACAATTGTGTTGTTAACTTTTCTAGTGATGGTTGTGTTGTGCAGGACCAGGTAACATGGGGGGCCGATCGCGAAGGGACCTAAAGTGGGACGTTTGTTTCCATTACCTTTACCTATTCCAGCAATTTATCCAATTCCTTCTATTGAGTCTTTTGCTTGTAATAATATTCCTAATCTAAGTATAGTGTAGCATCGTCGTTTAGGCCATCCTAATACTCAAGTTTTATCTCATATAATGAACTCGGGCTTTTTTGGTAATAAATAAGTTCTTCTTTACCTTTTGAATGTGGCTCTTGTAAGCTTGGTAAAAGCAAAACTCTTCCATTTCCTTTGCATGCTAGTAGAGCGTCTCACTGCTTTGATTTTATTCACAGTGATGTTTGGGGACCTTCCCCGATTACTTCACATGACAAATTTAAATACTATGTAACTTTCATTGATAATCATGTGATTAACTTGGGTTTATTTTCTTCGCTCTAAATGCGAGGTTTTCATACTTTCAGGAGTTTTTAGCATATGTTGAAAATCAATTTTACGTAAATATTAAGACATTTTCGCACAGTTACGGTGGTGAATATTTGTCCACGAGTTTCGGGTATTTTTGGCTTAAGGTATCATCCATCAACGCGTTCGTATCCTGGCTTCTACCTCAACAAATGGAATAGCCGAAGCAACTTGAAAATCGCCATCTTCGATATGATACGATTGCTTGTTAGAATCTTACATTTCCGTCAACGTATTACCGGGTTTGGGCTACAGAACCGCTACTCACTTGATTAATCGTTTGCACTTCCCAAGTTTTGCCATTGGAATCTCCCTATTTTTACTTGTTTACTAAACTGACCTAATTATGATAATCTTCGTGTCTTTGGTTGTGTATGTTTTGTTCATTTACCACCTCAATGAGCGAAATAAATTATCTATTCAATCTGTTAGATGTGCATTTTTAGGATATAATGTGTGTCAAAAGGGATTTGTTCTATGATCCTACATTACATCGTACACGTATTTCTAGGAATGTTATTTTCTTTGAAAATCAACATTTTTTTCTATGTCTTCCGTATCTTCTCTTTGTGAGTCCTTCCCTCCTTTGAGCACCGGTTCTTAGCTTCTTACGTCAAAAGCAGTTCTCGCTTCAAACCAGAATGGTATATCTGAGAACAATCTCTCAGCGGTCTGTAGGTGGCTCACTTCCGATATCTAATCCTAACATCCACCAAAGTCGATCGGTTAAGACCTCGCAGCCTTTGATGCGTCATTTCTTTTCGAGCGTCATACGTAACCCACGATAAGTATGGTTTTTTCGGCAATTTTATTTAGCTCTTATATTTGCATTGTCCAATTTTGAAATTCCCACACGCTACTCACGCATCTTTGTCAACATGATTGTTGTCGAGCTATGCAGGAAGAAATTGCCGCTTGAGGCCAATCACACGCGGGACGTTGAGTGTAATCTTGTCCTTTATGGTTCCTCGGGGTTGCAAATGGGTTTACTCGGTCGAGGTTTGCTCGATGGAAGTTTGGATCGTTATAAAAGCTCGGCTTGTTGTCTTGGGAACAAACAGAATATGGTGTTAATTATGAGCGAGACCTTTGCTCTCCTCGGTGGCTAAAATGACTACTTGTTCGAACGATAATAGCTCTTTGCTTCCAATGATTGGCCACTACATCAAATGGATGTTAAGAATGCTTTCCTTCGTGGAGATCTTAAAGAATGTATTTATATGAAGCCACCTCAGGGTTGTTTTCTCTCCGAGCATCCAATGTGTGTAAACTTCGTCGTTCTTTACGTGTAATTAAACAAAGCTCGCGAAGGCATGATTTGAAATTTTTCGAACCACTTTATTACAATTTTCTTTCATATATAGCAAGTATGACTCTTCTTTGTTTCTTCGAAAATCAGTCGTGTATTGTTGTCCTTTTGGTTTATGTTAATGATATTGTGATCACTTTGGTTCGATTCTACTTTACTTGTCTGCCCAAGACCCATCTCTCATAATCTTTTCATATGAAGGATCTCTTGGGTCTCTTACATATTTTCTTGGTCTTGAGGTGCATCGTAGCTTGGTATTTCCACTCAATCAACACAAATATGCTAGTGATTTGGTGACTACGGTTGAACTATAGGAAAGTTCTCTCGGTGATACTCCCGTGGAATTAAATGTCAAGCTTCGCATGAGGAAGGTGACTTACTTGTTGATCCCGAAATGATATCGGAAATTGGTAGGTAGCCTTGTCTATCTCAATGCATCATTAGACACGATATTTCTTTTACGGTCTGACAAGTCGGCCAATTTCTTCAGGCTCCTCCGTCATCTTCTTCGTCGCGTCAGTGGGATTATCTGGATGTATAGCTCGCCACGCCTGGCTATTTATTCTTTCCTTCAGGAATTCTCTTCGTCTTGTTGCTTATAAGCGATCTTTGATTGGCCTGGGCCAGTTGTCTTTGATACAAATCAACTCAATCACTGATTGGTGTATGTTCTTAGGTGATCGTTGATCTCTGGAAGAGTAAGAAACAAGACAGAAGTTTCTAAGTCATCTGAGAATCTGAGTATCGAGTAATGTCTCTTTGCTTGTTACGAAATTATTTGGCTTCGAGGTTTGCTACCGAGTTAGACTTCTGCGAGATCGATCTACACTTTTACATGTCGATAATATTCAGTGCTATTGATTAATCCGTTCTATCATGAAGCGCCTGAAAGCATATTGAAGTCGATTGTCACTCTGTCCAGTAGGCCTTTGAAGCTCGTGTTATCACTCTTCCACATATTTCTCTTGAATTACAAATTCTTCGATATCTTCGCCCAAGTCTCACTCGTCATCGACATTGCTTCCTGAAAGTCACAAATTGATGCTTATTGATCAACCCGCCTTTATCCATGCCTTGACTTTCTTTGTGTTCCATTAGCCGTCATAACAAACTTTGATGTAATTTGTTGTCCATATTCATTTAACAGTTGTTGCGTAAATTGTTCGCCAGTACTATCCCAATAATTGAATAATTGTCTAATATGATTGTCGCGGTGTCGCGTCCGTAGACAACAATCCATAGATGTCTACATAAGCGTGTCCATAAACTATCCATGACTATCCAAAGCAATATTTGGTAGGCGACTTTGGTGTATTTTATAGGTTTGTTGTATTTTGTAAAGTCTATAAATAGAAAGAAATCATAAGACCAAATCATTCGGTCATTTTCATACAAAATTCTTGACTTGTTTATAACAATATTATATTACAATAAAGAATTACTGTTTTTATGAAACATTGAAATACATTTTTGAACAAATTGTAGCTTGCAATTCCATTACCCTAGAGAATCTAAGCAAAAAAGAACAAGAACTTAGATACAACCGAATTGCCCTTCTAGAATCAACTGCCCTTTGCGTCCTTGGTCGAGTAAGGGTTAGGCAGATAAAATAAATCAAACCCATCGTGAATTAAAAGGACTAAAGTTCCCTTCTCCTCTTAAAATTTTTTAACTCCTTTAGAATTATAACTCTCTACCTTATACTTCAATGGTATAGAAAGAATGTGAAAATAATGTATTTGTTATTTGATCTTATTTCTTTTGAAAGGCTATCATACAAAGGAATGCTGTTATGCGACTGATGATGCCAATGACGACGAGAATGACTACACAAAGAGACCAATCATGAATGTCGTAGCCACTTTTCAGAAGCGAACCACACCTTGTAATCAGCCATACTCCAGAATACCTGAAAAAGGTTGACATTAAATCGTTTCTCAGAACCAGGAACATGACAATCCCAGATAAATTTCGGATACTAATTCAAAATGCCATTGAATAGAGCTCACGTGAAGATCCAAGTTTTATATATATATATATATATATATATATATATATAACACATAATTAAGGATATCAATTCTGTCATGTTAATCTGTCAAACTTGCATATTTTTCAACATTACAAAACATTTAAATTATTTGTAGTCAAGTTATTTATTTATAATAATAAAAACCAATATGTTTATAAACACAAACAATTAGCAATTAGTTATAAACAAAAATGTGTTCGTGTTATGTGGTGTGACCCAAATTGTCACCCCAAATAGAATGCATGAGTTTTGTGGATCTAAATACCATTTTGGAGGAGCTGTGATTTTGACATACCTTTCAGCATTTGCAATCACAAATGCTTGCAAAGCCCACTTGGAGTAACACAGATTAGCCAAATTTTTCATTACTGAACTATCAGATGCTCTTGTAGCAATAAGAGTCAAAACAACAGGAAGAAGGACGGACCACTGCAAGAATAGCAGTTTGTCTGTAAAAATTAAGATGACATGTGAAACGAATTGTGTGACTTTTGCATCTTAAATATCAAACTGCTTACCAACTGGGCTGCACCTTGTTCAAAGAAGATGGCTAATGCGTAGGCTACACCAGTCACACAGTACACAAGACAGAGAAGAACAATGTAATTATCTGCAAAAGTGGATCTTGGGTTGGTGAAAAAATAGAACATTGAGAGATAGACCACGGGTTTGACCAATGTATTGAAATGGTCAATTGTATCCTTTGCAAGAAAATAAGCCAAGCTACTCATTCCAGAAGAACTCTCTCTCCAGTGTTGTAACTTCTCCAAGGAAAATGATCTCAATGCGGCAATTTTGCACAGAAGAGCTGAAAAGGATAGGTGTGTCGTTAGGGAGGAAAATATGTAGAGCACTTCTGTAGTTTGCTTTTTCATGAACAGAATGTGGTTAATGATCAAATAAAAGTATCTGTCAATTAATCTGATAGTTCTGCAGACTAAAGCAGAAAGCAATTTTAGAGAAAGCCTTCAGAATTTGAGAATTTTAACAACTTACAAACTGCGATGATTGTATAAGTATAGCCGGCAGCACCAAAAGACTCGTCACTCACTTTAGTGAGAGATCCCAAGCAAGCTCCAGCTAGTAATAAAATCAAATAATCTACTGCCTGTATTTTAGCTTCTCGAAGTCTCTGCTTACCAATCCTGGCATACGTGAAAAAAGTATTGCTATAATGAGCCAAAAAATGATACGAGAACCTTGAGCACATAATAAGATACCAGCAATGATAATGAAATATGTATGGTCATGATCAATTGAAATATATTATTTGGGAACAAATAAACTAACAAATTATCCTTATGACATGTCATTCCTCCTAATGCATTTCTTGTTTCAGAAAGCATTTGGTAGTTAAAATATTTTAAGTAAATTAGTTGAATTGAATCTGTTCTCTTATGTGCTTAAAAGAAATCACTTTTGCTCACATTCTTTTGTCCCACTTTCTAGTACTTAAAGAGAAGCAGTTTCACAAACTTAACCTTTACGGGCTTGCATATCAAAACACAAACTTCGGACTATGCATTCCACCAAAATAAATTAGTTGGTAAATCAAACATTTGAAGACATGAGGGGATAAAATACTATGTACCTGCTAACAAAGTATTTGTACTGTTGGAATAAACCTGGGATTCTTCGGTTTGATAAATCATGGGAAAATAAAAGATTGAGCTTGATCTTATCCCGATGCAGCTCCACATTAGTTTTCACATCTTGCCACAACTCTCCAGCAAAAGATTGCTCATCCTGGCCAACATCAGTAGGATTTATCTCATTGGTCAAAACTACATCCATGGAGGACGATGCAACTCCAGACATCGACATCATGTCAGAGGGTATTTTGTACCCATTATGATGCATCCATTTGATGGGAAGCTCCCTATAACTCACTTCTAAGTTTCTACCTGGTGTTACCATACCCTCCAAAATGTCAATAAAGTGGTCTGGAGGGTTCACACGCTCTGGGACATGGATCCCAAGTCCTGCAAAGTACTCTTCAACTTTTTTTACAGGTCCGTGATAGACAGTGAAACCACCTTTTGCGAGGAGCATCAAATCATCAAACATCTTGTACAAGGTATAGCTGAAGCAGAAATTGGTTCCATCAGTTGGGGGAAACTAACAAGAAATGATAGGGGGGGAAAATACTGCCACATATAGTGTAATTTATTGATACTTTTTAACTTTTGAGCAAGTTCATGACTGAAGATTTAAGTCTTCTTATCGTGTTCCAATCCAATACCATGCTCAAAAACACTACTTGAAAAACATATTGATTATGGCATAAAATGGTGCCCAGCAGGCAGCAGCTAGCACCTAGTAGCTAAAATGTTTTCTAATGTACTCATGCTCAAAGACATCACCATCCAAAAATATAGATCAACCAAAGAAACTGTTGCCACAAGTATAATACATTGAAGATCTCATATGATGTCGGATTTCATAATATGCAGACCATGTCTACTTTTTTTGATCTTCAGCTTATTTAAATAACAAAACAGTTTCTTGTACAATTGAATAAAGGACTACATCCATTCGATCACATATTACTTAATTCTTATAGCATAGGAAGTACCTATGATGAGTTGATGACAGTAAACTTTGAAGTTACCTTGGTTGGTGAACCACCATGCAAATATTTACCCCTTCAAGAGCTTCACGTCTAAGTGCTCTAATTAGTAGTTGAGAAGATGCACTATCCAAACCAGAAGTGGGTTCATCCAAGATTAAAAGTGAAGGTTCCATAACCATTTCCAATCCAACATTAACTCGTTTTCTCTGGCCTCCAGAAATTCCTCGCTTCTCTACAGTTCCCACCAAGGAATTCCGTACTGTTTGAAGCCCCAATGACTCAATGACTCTCTCAACAACTAAGACTTTTTCTGGTTTTGACGAGTCCACTGGTAATCTTCAAAAGTCAAAATTCCACTCACAAGAATCAGTATTTAAAAATTATGTGAAATATAACATGCAAAAGAAAATAATTATGCAAATGGCATAAGAGAAGGCAGGCCAATGCATACATATTCAAGTTGTTACTGTCTATAATAGCACATAAAACCATAATCTGTTGTCCTTATTTTAAGGTGTCAATCAATTTCCAGATTTCACATCCTATCTTCGTTTAACCAACAAACTACAGGGAAATTCGTTTCATTAGCAAACAAGCATGATTGGAGGTTGCATGACCTCAGCAAACCCTAAAATGATGCTGTAAATTATTACTTGCTGTTCATGAGCATTGCATCAGTACTTAGCAATGAACTATTTTCCTAGCATCACAAAATTAGATGGCAATTTTTAAAAGTCAAGAAATTTTTTAATAATTTGAGATGATATATTATTTAACAGTTGAGATGTACAAAAAAATGAATGGGCCGGGCATACCTGCACTTTGCACTGAACCAGAGATTCTCTTCCACTGTCAAGTTTCCATGCACAATATCATCCTGTGGTACAAAACCCATGATTTTTTTGTAAGAGTGGATTGATTCATGCTTTCCATTTACTAGAATTAAACCAGTGACATTGCATCCAACTGCTTTTCCAGCAAGAGCAGAAAGAAAAGTAGTTTTGCCAGCCCCTGATGGGCCCATGACAGATGTAATACGTCCAGGCTTGATTTTACCAGTAACACACCTCAATAGATGCTTCTTTTTTGCTTTTAAAGTAAGCGTCAAGTCTTTGAAAGAGATCTCAATTAAGGGTCGCTTCCTGATTTCAGTATTAGTAGCCTTTTTGACTACTCCTGAAAACGTAAGATTCTTAAACTCCTGCTGCTGAGCTTTTTCTTTCTCAAGTTGAGAATATGCATACTTAAAAATTTGGCTATTAGTACTTAATGGTTTTCCCTTTGGCAGATCCCCCATACTATTTTCTTCAATTCCAGAACTGAAACCTTCATAGCTCTCAGGATCATCTTCAATCTCATGTATGATCTGCATGAGATCCCTAGGTTCATTTTTCTTTTCATTTGGTTGCACGGATGAAGAAAGAGCTATACTACCCACATCAATTGGATCTGAATTTGTTGCCATATTATCATCAGTGTCTGACTTGGCTTCATTCAAAATCTTAAGTTTCTCAGGATCTACATCTTTTTTACGCGAAAATGTGCGTGATAAATGAGCTTGCAGTCCACTAGCATGCTTCTTAGCAGAGTCTTTTGCTGCTTTCCATCGTTGGCGTGCTTTTGCTGTCTCCCTTGCACTTCTGGCTGCTGCTTCTCTGGATTTAGTCACTCTCCTCTGCCTAGTGGTTAGAAATTGGTCAGAACAGTTGTAAATAATGAGTAGTAGAGTACTCAAAGCAGCCTGCAAACCAGTTGAAGAACACACATTACATTTAATATTTTGTCCACAACATTTAATCTCATCAGCTGAGAAACTATGGGCATGCTTCTTGCAGGAAATTGTGCATTCAAGATTGAAAGTCAAATAAAAAGGATGTACACTAAAAAGAAAAATATAAATATTATATCAAAAATTTATCATTATGAAGCTTTACTTTGAGTAGTGTGCCTTGCATGAACAATAACATATATGCCCACAAAGCCTAGTCCAAAATACTTTGTTTCTTCACTGAGTAACTTACTATAAGCAGTGCTCCATATGCATGAATATTTTGGTTTTCTGAGTTTGCGTTGCAAGAAGTCAACTTGAAGCAGCCTGAAAGACAATCAGTGGAAGGTCAGGTACAATGCACAGAAATGAAGGATTAATTCCAAAGTTTAGAGCTTCAAATATATCACTGGCATCGAGAAAACTAATTTACACAATACAAGGTATCAACATCAAGTGGTTGTAGCCTAGTTTCAAATGTTATAAGAGAACTCACGTTTCTGAGCTGTAGAACCCATCCTGCAGTAATGCCTGCAATAGGATGAACAAAAATGTGACGGCAATAAAAGAGTGCAGAGTAAGGCGACATAAAAATTTATTTTAGTTGAGATCTCAATTTAATTTTTTTAATGGTTTAGGTGACAAATTGGGGGTAAAATATGAAAATACTACCCACTGCTGCAAGAAATTCTTTTGGTAGTTGTGGGACAGTAAGATCCTGCTGAACAGAATATCTCACTACTACTACGAACATCAGCCCACACATTAGCTCCTCCACAAGTATGGTTTGGTTGCCCAGGAGGGAGTTGATAAAGGTATCTGCAGAGAAAATATCATGCACAACTTGTAAATAGTGTAAGCCTTATAAAACCTTATAAAATGATATCTAGCCTAGGTAGAATCTAAACTCACGGTTCACATACACCAGTTGCTTTGTTGAGCCTTGCGAGGGGGCAATGAGAACCCAATGGGCAAGCTTCGAAAACAAGACATTAGTCAGCATTAAACAAAGAAAACAGATGTGCATTAAACAAAAAAGCTACTAGTTTGTTTGGGCTTAATATTAACCCTTAAAAGCAAGTACCGGAAAATTTTAATTAATAAATATTTTATACGAGGTTATCTTAGAAAGTGAAACAAGCATTGTTAACGTCCAGAGGAAATATTTATAGACTGCAATCACAAGCTATTGCTTGATTTTTCTGTATCACCAAGTTGTGAAGACAAACAGGGGTGCCTAGGTGACATGTTCTTCATGTGAAAATCATTAACACTTATCATGAAATAATGCATAAATCACTCTTAAATACTTACGTATCATACAAGTGATACCGTGGGGACAGAAGAATCCCTCACAGCAAGCCTGGCAGTTACGAGTTCTTGTAGGGATGTGCTGCGAGTCTTTAAGATTAACCTGCTCATTGGGACCTACACTACAAGCCCATCCTGGCTCACATCCAGAAACCCATGAGGTTAAATTACAGTTTTTGTTAGGTTTTAAATAATTGGCAGTCTCAGCTTTTGCAAAGAAACTGTTGAAGTAGAACCTCATTTCTGCTGCTGTACACAAACGTTGCGTGACATCACCTGTTAGAATATACCATGAGGCATGAACAGATAAAAGTTATAAATTGGAAAGAAAAAACCTCAAAAATAAATTATAGTGATGTCAGCAAAGAAGAAATTACAAATGTTATCCAGTCCTTGATCTTAAAAAACACTCACACACCTCCAAATAGCTCCTCCAGCCTAAGCAATATACATATAAAACACATTGCAAGAAAGTAAATAAGTGGTACAGTATCAGCTTATAAAATTGTTGTATAGCGAATTTTTCATGATAGGGTATGAAATTGCATACAATATGAACCATTCTCCTGTCGAACATCAATATTGCAATTTTGCTCAACTCCAGATTTCATATCACAACTAATATAGAACAAAAATTACAAAATAATCACATTTGTTAGTAGCCTTATTTTAAACAAAACTCAAAACATTCCTATTAATTTCTTCCAACTCTAACCGACATACAATAAGAATTTCCAGCATCATAACTTCTTTCAAAGTTTCAAACGCTGAACCCCATAGTCCAGAAAAGAAAGAAAGAAAGATAAAATTTCACTGCAATTTGCAAAGCTACACAAACATCAAATTGGACTGTTACATATAATAGTTTATATCCCAAAGCATCAATATCCTTATCATTGTTCCTTAACATCCAAAGGTCCAAACAGAATCAGATTTTATCTTATTTAATAAATATAAAGTATTGGTACCTTTGGTCTTTTGAATGCAAGAAGACAAAAAATCCATGTTGGACGAGAAATTAAATGCTCGACTCCATTCAGCTTCCCTGAAACACTCAAAAATAAACAGTAATTAATTAAACTAAAAAATATATCAAATTTGCAAAACAGAGACACAAGGATAAGTAAAAGAAAAAGGGAAGTTCTCTTTGATTAGGTTAAATCAACTCTGATTCCCAAATTGAATTGATAGTTTTTTTTCCTTCATATTTTGAACAAATTTTGAGCAACCCAACAGAGTCCAAAGTACAACGAACAAACTCACGGATCTTGAACGCAGAAACTTGAGCGGTTACTAATATCATGACTGAGAGCAGTAGTGAGATTAGAAAGGCGGCTATAGACAAGTTGGGTTATGAGAGGAAGAACAGCAGGGTTATCAATCTGATCGTAGTCGTTAACATCTTGGCAATGCCCCAGGTGAAACCAATTCACGAAACTCAAAACTAAAATCCACAAGGAAAAAACAGCGCAAAAGTTTGAAACTTTGATTCTACTGGAGCTCATCTGAGACAGCTAAGCTAATGGGCAATGGAAGCTTACTGGGCAATCAAACTTATAAGCTTTTGGTGGAGATCTGAATAATGTGGTGGCCTGGTGGGTTTGAACATGGAAGTGAATTTTCTGGGTTTGGAGTTTGAGGGGTTTAATTAATGAACATGTGATGTTTGATTCAGAGGCCAACCAAGGAAGGTTTTGAGAGGATTCAGGATTATGAAGCTGAAAGCCTGAAACGTGTTGGAGAGAGAGAGAGAGAGAGAGAGAATAGTCCAGTGGGTCGTGAAGTATTGACTATTACATTGAAATTGATTTATAGACAACATGGAAAATTATTTTACATAAATAAAGATTTATTTATATATAAAAGATTATTAAAATACACCAAATATTTATATAATCTGTTAAATTTTTTCGTCCAAAACATGGAAATCACGTCGTGATGGGCCTTCTCGCCGGCTTTCTAGTTGGGACATGTTTGGTTTTCGTGTCTTAGCTTGAGTATTTGTTTAAACAAAATTATCAATTTCTTTCACCCCTTGTTTTTCTCTTAACAATGTTCTTGCTGTACGTATTATACGCTCCTTTGACCTGGTTCCTTTCCCATCCAAATGTTATATTATACCCTCAACCCTTTTTTTCTTTCTTTCTTTTCAAAATACCATATAGAATAAGGTAATGTACGTATGGTTTGATTAATTTATTTATATAGTTTATATTTTTAATTTTTTAATTGTACAGTAAAAAATTATATTTTTTTATTACCTGTAAAAAATGAAAAAGAAGTATCTAAATAACGTTTAATAATTAAGATTAAATTATATTGAATAATAAATATAAGATAAAAACATCATTTTTACGAGTATTCTATTTTTTTGAAAGATGACGTTTTGTGTCTATTTTTTTGATCCAATAAAAATGCGTTTGATAATAATAAAAAAGTGATTTAAGATTACATTACAAAACTGTAAGTATTGACTTTTGGGATCATACTAAATATTTTGTATTTGTTAAAGAGAACCACAACACATTATGATTATAATCATGTTTGGTTTTTAAAAAATGTTTATATTTAATTTAATTATTAATTTTTAATAAATTAAAAAAATATTTCCTAAGTTGCAGAGTAGCTTATTCGTTGAGAAACTTTAATTTAACACAGATGGTATGGGTTGTGAATTATCCTCATAAAATATATTATATATTTAAATTTATAAAATTTTATAATTAAATAAAATAAATGTTGATTCAAAATAATATTTTTATTAATATATAAATATTTTAATTATAAAAAAACATAAATTATTACAATAATTGATAATATAAATAATTTAATTATATTTAAAATTTATACTTATTAAATCTAATTACATAATAAATAAATATACATAAGATTTTGCAGGTATTTAAGATATACCTGCAAAAATACCCACACCTGAAAAAATCTCATTTCATTACACGCAATATTTAAATAGAGAAAGAGAATAGCCCATTTTCTGCCTCCTCCCGTCCTATTAACATCCTTACTCCAAGGCTCCTTAAAAATATATTAAAAATGATATATTCACTTTGTTTTTGTATTATCGTTATTTATCATTTTCTTATTTTTTCATGTTTTAACTAAAAAATATTCTAATTTTATTTTTTCATAATCTATAAATTTTATTGATTTTATTTTTATTATTTAAATAAATATAATATTATTAATATTATTTTTATTAAACTTAATTTTTGTTTTTAATATATTTAGCTTGCGTTTACGTTTTCATTCTACTAGTGATTTGTAGATGCTATAATATGTTTTTTCATGGTAAAAGCTTCATTTTTTTTAAAGGGTGATTAATTGTTTAAATTATTTTATTTGTTATAATATTTTGATAGTATAAATTTTGTAAAAAATAAATAAATTATTAGATTTTTAAAATTTAAATATTTTAATTATATACTTTCAAAGTTTTATAATTAAATTGTCGAGATTTTTTATGATTAAAAAAATATTTTATTTACGTAATTATTAAAAATAAATATTTTAATAAAATAATTATAAAATTATGTAATTAAAATATATTAATTTTATATTTAAATAATATATTTTTAATAACCTTCCCTTTACTAGATCCTGAAACTACGCTAACAAACAAATGATTCTAAAGTCAAATAAGTACAAGGTAGATATGGTGTCTCAATCTTTACGATATTAAAAACAAAAAAAAAAATTTACCTAGTATAATTTTATTTTTTATTTTTTATATAAAAAATATAATGTGTATATAATTCTGTATAATAATTTTTTTAAAAATAAAAATAAAAATAATATAATATAAATAATTAAATAAAGAATTTTTAATTTTATTCATACATTTTCACTCATGGATTTCGCTTTCTTAGAAGTCCTTTTCACTTGCCAGCAAAAAAGATATCGATATTATTTTAAATATGAGAGTAATTAAAACATTCAATCCCAAATTGTATTATATGATTGAAAAACAAAAAAGAAAAAAGAAAAAAGTAGAAGTCCTCTGCAATCACCTTTTTTTTTTAATTTCTTTTTGGATAAATATCCAGCTACAATCCTTTGTCCCTACACGCTCTCACTTTATTTTTTGATTCACCAATTAATTTATTTCCATTGGTTTACTTTTCTTTCTTTCTTTCTTTTGATATTTTCTTACTTTTTTACTAATGGGTTACTTGGTTGGTGAGCTAAGATCATTCTCAAGCTGCCTTGTATTGACCTCCCTTAGATCATAGAGAACTCGATGTTTCTTTGGATGTTCTCAAGTACTCATTTTGGCATTCTGGGTCTTTCTTTAGGACCTCAAGATTGATGGTTTATGAATTCAGCATATAACAGGTTAGTCTTGTTTCCTCTTAATTAATTTCTTTAATTAGGAGTTTAATTATTAAAGGTTGCAAAATTTTCAAAAATTGAATTTTAATATGATAATATGATACTAATAATTTATTTTCGAGCACCAATGAGTCCTATAGTCTATAGAAATTGAATTCTGGTCCTAAAAAGTGACAATAGTTCCTGAAAATGTTTAATCTTTGAGTTTTAAACAAGTTTACTCATTCAAGGGTCGAAAGTAATGGAGTTCTGCAAATTTTGAATCATTTGAGGGTTTTTAACATTAAAAATAAAAGATTTTGATTACAATAGATTTTTTGCAAATTTTACAAATTTTGAATACTGATATGGTCTGAGATCGGCCACAATATCCTTTTTGGTAGTAACGTAAAGGGGAAATTCTTAAATATAATTGTTTGTTTTATAAGGCAACGTTGTAATAAATTAGTTTAAGGTTATTGGTTTATATTGGTCAAGTGATTTTGGTAATTTTGTTTTAGCAGCAATTTGGGAGAAATGAACTGTTTTTACTTCTATGGCAAAGATAAAAATGGGGAGTCAAAGGCTACTAAATCCAACTCTGTCCGCTCTACTTCTACTTCCATGTCGGATCGTGACTTTAAGATGTTTGGTTCTGAATTTAATTCCCAGAATGTTTCAGAATTTAGTACAGAGTCCTCTTCCACGTCGTTTGCAGTCTTGTCGCAGAGGCGCAGTAATCTTAAAGAATTCACGTTTTCAGAGTTGAAAACAGCCACTAAGAATTTCAGCCGCTCCCTCATGGTTGGAGAGGGTGGATTTGGTGGTGTCTATAGGGGTGTGATTCGGAGCAAAGAAGAGCCACATAAAAGAATAGATGTTGCTGTTAAACAATTAAGTAGAAGAGGATTGCAGGCAAGTTTTCCTCTGTTTCTATCCTTGATTTAACAATCAATTCATGATAACTGATATTGTGTTAGAGTACCAAACACATGATTTACAACATTGTGGATTTGCACTTCAAATACTAATCTGCCCTCCTGTCTGAGAATGAAATGCTAATATCTTTTTTTTTTAATAGTTACACACTCACACACGTATACATTGACGGGGTTTTCAGTGACCACAAAGAACATATATCATTGCACTATAAGGTAATTGTGAATTGTTAATATCTTTAAGATAGCTACTTAGATTGTTAAATAACAAATTGTAACATGTTGATTATTCTTTTGACTGGTAAATAGAATATCATCAGTCTTAAACCTGTTAGTGATTGATCTTCCTCAAAGCAGCATCCTTTTGTCCATTGATAATCTGTTCTTTGTCACCCACAAGTTTGTTTATGATGTTAGAACTTGTCCACTTTCTTTAGCTGTGCCCTATCGTGAATTCGATCACAACACCTATCCTTAGTGGACTTAAGACCTCTCTCTTGTGTGTTCCTGTCATGCAATCTTTAAAAAAAAAAAATAGGGAAAGATTAGTGAGGTGTAGCGAGGTTTTCCTCAGTTACATGAGTTTTACTTTTAGCTTGAAATTTGCAGAATATAGCTTCTTTTAATTGTCTTTCTTTTATTTAAAATATCAGAGTTCTCACTTCATTATATCTCTCACAGGGCCACAAAGAGTGGGTGACAGAAGTTGATGTTTTAGGAGTTCTTGAGCATCCTAATCTTGTCAAACTTTTGGGCTACTGTGCTGAGGATGATGAAAGAGGGATACAGCGGCTGCTGATATATGAATATATGTCCAACAAGAGTGTTCAGGATCACTTAACAAGCCGGTTTCAGCCATCACTTCCATGGGCCATGAGAATGAAAATAGCACAGGATACTGCCCGTGGTTTAGCATACCTACATGAGGGGATGGAGTTTCAGGTATTTTCCACAGATTTCCTAAGATATTGACAACTTTCAGTGATGAATAAAATTTGTGCATAATAGCCATTAACTCTACTAAATGATGAGTCAGATAATGGCATAGAGAATCATCTATTCAAACTAGTACTCAAGTTGTTTAATTATACTGTACCTATTGCAGATCATATTTAGAGATTTCAAGTCTTCAAACATACTTCTAGATGGTGAATGGAACGCAAAGTTGTCCGACTTTGGATTGGCTAGATTAGGGCCTTCAGATGGTCTAAGTCACGTCTCAACTGTGGTATGCTTTTATTTACAATCCTAAGAAATTTGTCACTTACTTGTCTCCAATAATTAGTAGTAGTTAAATTTGTGTGATAGAAGCCGGAGATACCTAAATTTATTTCCATGCATAGATGCAATATACAAAATAAAAAGGAAAGGAGTCAAACAGCTATGTTAGCTTCTAGCCTGGTTGATCCTGTGAAAGTTCAGCTTTTCTGATTTTTGATTCACTTTAAAGATCAAAGATACAATTGAGGCTTGTGAGAACTATGAATTTTTAAATAAATGAAAATCTCCAAATTTCTATGCAAACATAGTTCATGGACGGCATACAGGAAAATATTTTCTCATTTGCATACAGGTTGTAGGAACCATTGGATATGCAGCTCCTGAGTATATTCAAACTGGGCGTCTCACATCAAAAAGTGATATATGGAGTTATGGAGTTTTCCTTTATGAACTCATCACAGGCAGACGACCAGTGGATCGAAACCGTCCAAAGAATGAGCAAAAGCTCTTAGAATGGGTCAAGTTACACCTATCAGATTCAAGAAAATTCCAGCTCATTTTGGACCCAAGACTTGAAGGGAAGTATTGCCTCAAGTCTGCCCAGAAACTAGCAGTTGTAGCTAACCGGTGCCTGGTGCGACAGCCTAAATCACGCCCCAAAATGAGTGAAGTCTTGGAGAAGATTAATAGAATTATCGAGACAACAGATATTGGAACCCCTCCACCCCCCTTGAACTTGAAAAACAATTCTGTAAAGTCCAAAACAGAGATTCTGAAAAATAGGTTTGTGGAAAGATTGATTGGAGAGAAGGGTTGTTTAATTTGGCAAACTTGGAGACCCAATATTGTGAGGACATGTTAAACTCGGTTTATAACAAAATATTGTATATTTTCTTTCATTTTTGGTTGAAGGAACTAATGTTTCTAGACTCTCAATGTACTGAGGAATCCAAGTGCACGATGTATATTCAATATATAAATGATAGTTTAATTTGGTTGGCCTTACGAAAACTTCTTTGAACTCCAAAATAGTCGTGCCTTATTGCTTCCAAATAACATTTGCTTTGTATATAAATTCAAGTAAATGTAGGTTAAATCCTAGGTGACATTGCATGTTCATGCCTCCCAATGCTTCCTTCAGAAAACAATTCAATGATATGTTCAATAATAAACTCAAGATTTGCAAGAAAAAAATGTGTTAGTCTTGTAATTCAGATCTCAAGTAATAATTAATTTTTTTAGAATATAAAATATTGTTTATTTTTATACTGAAAGAGGTTATAGAATGAATTTTTTTTTAATAAAATTTATAATAAAATATTATTATTTAAGACATATTATTTAGATAAATATAAAACATACATTAAATTAAAAAAAATAAGACAGAATAATATAATGAAGTATTATGATCGTTATTGAATGATTAAAATAATAATTATATCTTCTTTTAATAAGTTATGCGATAACTTTAATTAAAAAAAATATTCAAAATTTAATTTTATCTCAATAATTTTTTTCTAAACAAAGATATAAATTATTATTTCTAAACTACAAAGCTAAACAATCTTAGCATTCTTCACCCTAATAATATATTGCATTGTTTACTGTGTTCATTAGGTTGCATTGTATCGAAATAGTTGCTGCTCAAACTTCTATACAAATATTTAAAAAAACAAACTTCTTCACCAAAAATACATCTTTGAATTTTGAAAGTACATATTTATTATTAAGATGAACAAACAGCTTTAAAATACTTCAATTAATTTGAAATACTTTGTTTAAAAAATATATATAGTTACAAAGCATCCATAGTCTCTATTATGATAATGATAAGTTGTAACGTGAAATATTATATTATAAAAAAGGTGAAGTATTTTTCAGTTTCTTTATTGATTAGTCAACTAACTAATCACATAGATTAAGAGATGTTGGGAAAAATGTATGGTTTTAAAGAGATAAATATTTCAAACACGCAGAATAATTTTCCAAATCAAAATAGAATAAAAATGATACCAAGATTTTTGCGTGGAAAAACCTTTCAAAATGAAAGTAACCAATAACGGGCCGTAATAAGCTTAAATTTCAACTATAATAAGATGGGATTACACACTTCACCTTTAGGTGCATCTCTTACAAAAATACAACAAATATGTATCTTCAATTTGTTGATAAAACTTCACAAATTGGCTCTCTTAATTTCTCTCTCAAAGTTTCTCAGAAACTCTCTCTCACTCTCTTTTTGTTTTCTCCGATTCTGATCAGTTTGAAGCTAAGGCTTATATATAGCCAAAAAACTTCATCCTTCTTTCCTGATTACACGGAGAGATTTTTGACTTTTTTTTTTTTCTTCTTTTCTTCTTTTCTTCTTTTTCTTCCTTTTCTTCCTTTTCTTTCTACCAATGACTTTCCTTTCTTCTTCCCCCCCTTTTTTTCTTTGTGGATGGCCCACATTAGTTGGACCAACAAATCTCCCACTCCACTTATATGGGACATGGCTCTTCCATACACCCATCTTTCTACGGATAACAAGTTTTTCTACTACTACTTTGTCGTAATACATTCCGCCCGTTATCACTGGTATGAACCTTTTCAACTTTCGAGAGTTTATGTTCCAACACATCAAGAATCCAATGATACCTACGTCAACGTGTTTGGACCTTGAAAGTGGAAGGTTGGGTTCTTGGTAAGATGAATTGCACTCGACTATCGTAACAATAAAGAACATAATTTTCTTGGTTCTCGATGCAATTCTTGTAGGAACTTTTTCATCCACAGGATCTCCTTACAACCTTGAGTGATTGCAATCTACTCGCTTCGTGGTACTTAAAGCAATACACTTTTGTAATCGTGATTTCCATGAAAACGACTCCCCTCCAAATGTTATTACCGGATATAGATTTCCTCGTATCTAAGGCCGTCACCATATCCGAATACGTATATCCTTCTAATACAGTTTATTATTACCAAAGCATAAACAATGACCTGAAAGGTTCCTCTCGAGATACACTGGTATCCATTTGACTACGCCATATTCGCTTTCCAGGATTTGATAGGAATCGGCTCCAACGCCTTGATAAGATGTGCAATGTCCGGTCTAGTACATATACGTACATGGTAGACCGTTAACCGCCGATGCATAAGGCACTGCTCATCTCTACGGATTTATCCTCCTCACTCGAGGGACATTGACTCACATTAAGTTTGAAGTGACTATGTGGACAACCAATGATTTAGCTTTGCGTCACGTTGAATCTTTCAAGAACTTTTTCAACATACTTGCTTTTTGAAAGCGATCTTTTGCTTTGCACAGTACTGTAATCGTCGCCATGCCAAGAATCATTGTTTGGCGGTCCTAAGTCCTTCATTGCGAAAGGACTTGCTCAACTCCTTCTTTAACTTGTTAATCTTGTCAATATTTTGACCCACAATTAACATATCATCAACGTAAAGCAAAAGAATAATAAAATCACCATCGAGAATTTCTCGATGAAGACGCAAATGATCACCGGCTGGATTACGTTGTATTCATTTTTCTCCGTGAATGAGTCGAACTTTTGTACCAACCGCCTTCGGTGCTTGCTTCAGACCATACACGCTTTTCTTTAGTCTGCATACCAACGTTTCTTTGCTTTTGACTTGGAAACCTTCAGTTCGCCTCCATATAGATTTCTTCATCAAGATCACCATGTAAGAATGCAGTCTTTACATCAAGTTGTTCAACTTCAGTTAAGACTAGGTCGCCAAACCAAGAACAACTCGGATTGAAGACATTTTAACCAACGGTGAGAATATTTCATCGAAGTCAACGCCTTTCTTACGCTCGAATCCTTTCACAACCAATCTTACTTTATAAGCGTGGTCAAGGAAATGCTTCACTTTTGATTCTCAGACACCCACTGTTGTTCTTGAGAGAGCTTTTCTTCCCTGTGGTAGTTTCATCAGTCAAATGTGTGGTTCTCATGCAGAGATTTCATTTCTTCCGTACGGCTTTCACTCACTCATCTTATGTTGATCATTGATAGCTTTGTCATAAGTCTCTGGATTCTCCGCTTCTACAGCATCACATACTCGTTAGGAGAATATATACGACTAGGTTGTCGTACTCTGGTAGATCTCGTATGCAGCCTTTTGGACTTGTTCAGACTTGTTACAGTTACAGCGCGGTGGATTGACATCATCGCATCACACGGTGTGACTCACATCGTCGAGATTTATCGTTGGAGACTGGGTCCAGATTAACTGGAATTTCATCTGACTGTGGTTTCTCGGATTTCTCAAAGTCCTCAATTGTTTGGTCTTCAAGAAATATCACGTCTCTACTTCTGACAATCCTTTTGTTAATAGGATCCCAAAGTCTGTAGCCAAATTCTTCATGGACATATCCCATAAAGATACATTGTTTCGCTTTTCCATCCAACTTGGACCGCTCATCTCTTGGGATGTGAGCAAATGCTCTACAACCGAATACTTTCAAGTGTTTGTAAGAAACGCACTTTCAAGTGTTTGTAAGAAACGTCTCTCCCCGTCCAAACTCTTTCCGGTACGTCGTAGTTCAGTGGAACTGATGGAGAAAGGTTGATTAAATCGACTGCTGTCCGCATTGCCTCCCCCCAAAAGGTGTTTTGGCGGTTTTGCATTTGAGAAAGCATACATCCGACTCTTTCCGCATGGATGGTTTCATTCTCTACGACACCGTCCGTGTTGAGGTGTCTTTGGTCTTGATTTTTCCGGCACTCGATGCCAAAACTTCGCAAGATCTTCTTGAATGGTCCACGATACTCACCACCATTATCCGCACGCACACACCCCGTACGTCCGCGATTTCTCTCTCCACTTTTACATGGGAACCGCTTGAAAACTTCATGCACTTGATCTTTAGTTTTCAAAGCAAAAGTCCATACTTTTCTTGAATGGTCATCGATAAAGGTCACAAAAATAGTGAGCACCTCCTAATGACTTACAACTCATCAGTACGTACATCTCAGTGTATTAAATATAGAATATTTTCCTTTCTAGATGGTGTGAGACTACGAAATGCAACTCTATGTTGTTTTCCCATAATCTGATCAACACAAGTTTGCAATGGTGTACCTTTCTTCATTCCTGGCAAGACCTCATTTTTGGAAAGAATTTCCGAGACCTTTTTCACTACGCCGAGTCGCTTATGCCATAGCCGAGAAACTTCTTTCCTTGTGGCATTTACTTCTCTCTACACATTTTTGCTTCCGTGATGTAGAGTGATGTATCTTTCTTGCCTTTAGCTATTACTCGGCATTGCCTTTGGTGAGCTTCCACTTTCCTCCACCAAAATAATTATTGTATCCATCATCATCAGCATACCGGGTAGAGATTAAATTGAGGCGTATATCGTGAACATGCCTCACATCTTTTCGAAGTAATCAGATCCAAGATTAGTCTCTAGATAAATATTTCCAATGCCGACAATTTTTGATGCATCACCATTTCCCATCCTCACACGCCCAAAATCACCTCGAGTGTAGGTTGAGAAGAATTCCGTCGTGAGGTGACATGATAGAGCGCTGATCAACTACCGCAAGTAGTGTCTTGGCATGCAAGATTGACATAATCAAGATCTCGAACGATGACAACTTTTCAGCGGTTGTGCAGGTCATTTGTTAGGGTTTCTCGCTTCGATTTCTCGGATTGTTCCGCCTTTAACCTTCTACATTCTTGAATGAAGTGTCCAGGCTTATCGCATGATGATGACACTTCACGTCATACTGATCTGAACTTCAACCGTCATCTTGTTGACTTTGGTTACGGGGATTTTTACTTTTACTTCTGTCATTCTTGCTTGCCTTGTTTTACGCATGACAAGCGCTCAAAGGTCGAAGTATAGCCTTCATCTTTTCGTCGAGACTCTTGGTTTAACATTTTGTCTTTTACCATATCCACGGTAGTACCGTCAGTGAGTCGAGGTTAAGTTCTTCGACACAACCAGAAAGTATCCCAACTTTTTGGTAGAGAACTCAACATCAACAATGCAGAACCAAGTCTTCTCTACAAATATCTTCATAGAGTTGAGTTGATCTACAATGCCTTGAAACTCACTCATGTTACGATACTGTTCCGCCTTTTATACTTCAAATTGACTAATCGTCGCATCGATTTGCTTTTATTCGTGCGGTTGTCCTCGCGATACATTTTCTCCAACTTTTGCCAAAGAAACGTAAAGCGTCGTGTTCATTAGCAAAATTTTGAAAAATGCTTTTGTCGATCCATTGTCTGGATTTCGAAGCAAAGACACTTTCTGCCTGAGCAGCCCATTCAATGTCCCAGATCGGTTACTTCTTTCTCCTTCGGCATTATAATTGGCTTCCAGATCTTTAATGTATAAAAGATCCTCCATCTTCGCCTAAATGCGTAATTAAATGCGGTTAATTTTATCATATTACCTGTCTTTCCTCCATTTGAATCGTCAAATACCATTGGGTTTACTTTAGCACCCCGATACTTTTACAATGAATAATACCCGTGAATAGTATCCGTGAATAGTACGCATAGTAACGTACAATACATTATATATGAATAATCTTTGTATGTGTCTGATCTCTTACTAAAAATAACTTGGATACCACTTTGTTGTGAAAAATGGATGGTTTTTAAAGAGATAAATATTTCACACACCCAGGAAAATTTCCCAAATCAAAAATAGAATAAAAATGATACTGA
Organism: Hippophae rhamnoides; assembly: GCA_033030585.1. Classification (NCBI taxonomy): domain Eukaryota; kingdom Viridiplantae; phylum Streptophyta; class Magnoliopsida; order Rosales; family Elaeagnaceae; genus Hippophae; species Hippophae rhamnoides. The sequence goes on from CM065427.1 coordinate 75,724,986, forward strand.
AGATTTTTGTAAAAACCTTTCAAAAATGAAAGAATAACCACTGCCGTGTGCCACTTAAACTTCCACTATAATAAGATGGGATTCAACTTCACCTTCAGTGGATCTCTTACAAAAAATACAACAATATGTATCTTGATTTGTGGATAAAACTTCACAAATTAGCTCTCTTAATTTCTCTCTCAAAGTTTCTCAGAAACTCTCTCTCACTCTCTTTTTGTTTTCTCCGCTTCTGATCAATTTGAGATTGAAGCTAAGGCTTTATATAGCCAAAAACTTCATCCTTCTCTCCGGATTACTACGAGAGATTTTTTTTTTCTTCTTTTCTTCTTTTCTTCCTTTTCTTTCTTTTCTTTCGGCGCCAATGACTTTCCTTTCTTCTTCCCCTTTTTTTTCTTTGTGGATGGCCCACATTAGTTGTACCAACAAGAGAGTACGTGGTTAGAATATTTATTTTAAAAATATACATGTATAAAAATATTTTAAACATTAGATAAGAAAAGAAAAGTAAAAGATTAAATATAATAAGTATTTATATTTAACATTAAAAATAATAATAACATGTTTAATAATTAAATTTTATATTTTAAATATTATTAAGATTAATAAATGAAGATGAGTTAATATTTTTTTAATTATTGATACTTTATTTTTTATTTATTTTACTTTTAATTATAAATAACGATTATATTTTCCGAACGTGAAAAAGAATGCATGCAAATTATATTTTATTAAATTATTTTGCTAAAACTTAATGAGTTAGAAAAACATGTTTTAAGGATTTAGGACCGACCTAGTTAGAGCTAGTCACCGACACAACCTGAAGCGTGATAAAAGACAGTAATACCCCTCGGCGTAAAGAGAGGGAAAATATGAGATATAATTAGCTTTCTTGGAGGGAAAGTTTAGCGCTAAACCTGGGGCATAGACGAGACACAGAGAAAGAGAGTAAACAGTTGCGCGAAAACCGCTTACAGTTATCCGATTGGCGTAAAGAGAGGGAAAATATGAGATATAATTAGCTTTGTCGGAGAGAAAGTTTAGCGCAAAACCTGGGGCATAGACGAGACACAGAAAAAGAGAGGAAACAGTTGCGCGAAAACCGCTTACAGTCATCCGATTCTGACTGATGGATCCTCAGCCGGAGCCAGTCAGTTACGTCTGTGGAGGTATTTTCTTTTCTTTAATATCCCGTTGTTTGTTTCTCGAGAAATTCAATGGAAAGTAGAAGTAACAAATTTCTTCTGTGTTTTAAATGTTGGTGATTTGATTGTTACGATGGTAGATTGCGGCATGGAGAATACTCTGAAGCCAGGTGACGTGATTCAGTGTCGAGAGTGCGGTTACCGTATTTTGTACAAGAAGCGCACCCGCCGTAGTATGTTCTCCTTCTCTACTCTACTCATACCAACTGTTATGTTTCTTTCGGCATTGCTTAATTTTGATTTACTAAATAGATTCATCATTCATATACGTAAAACATGTGATATTGTAAATTTGTTGAAATTCAATATAAGGTAGCCGTTTATTACATTCTTGGGTGATTAACTTTACTTGTGTGATTAGCTAGTTGGAAAGTTTGTGTTGCTTAATGCCGATATAATTATAAGTGATTAATATGGATTTATGTTTATAGATTACGCGTCTTTTTTTATTTTATTGAAAGAGTCTTGATTTTTTGTAATTGAACGTTCTTGATAGTTGGACTTGGTATGTGTCTCCAGTTTACTCATCCTTGTTGAGTTGATTGTGATAAATTGTGGGCGGAAATTTTGGCTTACGGTGAAGTTGGTTTGATGCTCCTAGACTTTTAGTTCATCTTTAGTTTGCAAAATAAAAACGTAACCGGAATAAAAATTAAATTTAATAGAAATAATATTACTATTATTATATTTATTTGAATATTTGAATAGTAAAATCAAAATAATGATAATATTAAAATAAAATTTAAAAAATTATAAATGAATCAAATTTAAAAAATTAACTATTTTAATTTCTAAATAATATAAAATGAAAATAATAATAAATGATTATATAAATGTAAGGAAAAATAAAATATTTTAATATATTTGAGATGTATAGAAGTAATGAACATTTTTGTTACTAATGTAATGTTTTATATTCTATTACAGGTTTACGGTCAAACTAAACATAAAAATATTCAAAATCGTTAATAATATTATCAACAAAATATGATCATAATGCAAGCGTGTGAAGTATTAGACAAATTTCACAAAAAGAGGTTTGCAGTAGCTTCTTTATTTGGGTTGCTATTTACTAATGTCAATTGTAAAAATAAAGTAGATGCAGCGTTCAGAACAAATTAGATCTTACTTGAGTTTATTGGGAGATGCAATTGACTTTTATGAGTTTTATCACTAAAAGATGTACCAATGGATCCAGTTAGGCTTGATGAACCTCAAATGTAGATTGAGATATGGGCTGTCCCATTGTAATAACTGGTGGACTTGATTTTGAACTGAACGTGAACTTGGGAAGCAAATCATTCCACTCTCTAGACAAGAATCTGTTCAACTCTTTAGTTATGCTTGACATACTTTAATCCCTTATTTTCCAACTTTCCAACTTTGGTTCAAATTATTAGTTGGGCAATTGAACTGGTAATTGATATAGTTTTGAATTGATTATGAAAGGAGATGTAAGCATGTAAAATGATTGCCGTGAACCTCCGTTTGCATTTTGCTAGTGTATCCCTGTTAATGATTTGATAACTTCATGTTCTTAAAGTGTGGTGGTGTTGGTGCAACCAAGTTAGTTACATTTTCATTTTCCTTGAAGAAAATGAATATAATGATCTGTTATTCCATTATTTAATATACTGACAATTATTCCATGCTTCCAGCATCCTTGTAATATGATTCCTGTTTTTGCAGTTGTTCAGTACGAGGCACGTTGAGTTGAGAATTGCTGTGACGTGGGCATGTGTTTGCATTATTAATCAGAGCATATCCTATTGCCTGTATGGCGAGCACTTGTCTATAAACATGAAAGTTATTATTACACTAAAATGGAAGTTGGTTAACTATTTGGACCTGTCATTTGTAACAGACTTTTCCTTTATTTTGCTCTAATCCATCTTTGAAGTTCTAAAAACCGGCCAGTCATTCATCCAAGGATAAAATTGTCATTCTAACAATCTTTTATTGATGGATATAACGTATGTAATAAATAATTTTTTTTCCCCACCTTTGAGGTAAGATCCATAGAACATTTTAACTAAACAAATGGGTTAGAAATCAGAACGGAAAACAGGCTCTTCAATCCCAGGTCAAACTATCACACATGGTTCGAATGTATCCTTTTTTATCAACAAAAAGCACGTCTCAGCCAACTCAAGGAAAGCCTTAGAACACAAGAAAAAGAAAATATACAAATCAGCTACACATGATGAGTAGCAGAACTGGCAAAAAATCTAAGCACGGAGAATAGAGATGCTATATATACAGATGTACGACTAAAATTCCGAAGTCCACTCCTCTTGATGCCGTTCATTTACACTTGGTTTTGCTTTGCATACTATGAAACTTGTACTCTCAACAAAGGCGGGTCAATAATCACTTTACACCCATTAGTTCAGGACTCAAAACCAAAAAGGATCATAGCAATGGAGTCACCGCGTCCAGATTATATATCATGGCTGAATTTATAAAAACAGACTTAAAAAATCATCTTATTATAGCAGCCCTGTAAATTCATGTTTATTTATAGCTATTAAATCCTGGACACGCAGAGGTTCCCATCATTTTAGCTGTACAAGAGGTAAATTATTTTTGTGGTAGCGGGATATAAAATGCTTGCTTGCTCTAATTTAGGACCTTTGAGGAAGAAGATACAGATGACAATTTTATGCGCCTTTCTGTAAAAACAGGATAGAAGATGGAAGTCATGAGTTGTCAGACTTTGAAAGGACTCACAAAAAATGGAATCAATTGAATTAGCAGGGGATTAACATCATGGCTTCCTTACCTCCAGTTATGATGAGCTTCTCTATGCGAGATACTATATGTTTACCGTAGGTATACCTCTTCAGTGCATTCAAATGAACTTTAATGCGAGAAAGAATGAACTCAAGACTCTGATCGTTGCAGGTCTCGAGAGCCTTTTGAACAACATAGTTTCCAAATGGATCCTTCATCATTGCCTGCATTTTGAGGGGAAAGACGCCAATGTATAGAGGCCAATACAATAAAGGTACCAATACTTGCATGCCGCATGGCACTATGAAAATTGAGAAGTTCTGATTTTAGGGCCATGTGGAATGCAAGTTTTTGCATGACTGCAAAATTTTGTGCAATTTGTGCATATGTCAAAGTGTCTAATTTTCCGTTACTTTTTTACTTTTGGGTTTCATGAAATTAATGAAACTAGGTGTGCATTTTAATATTTAGTCAAACATTGCAGGGGAAGGGGTTTCCAATGATAATTTCCCTAAAGCCAATTACCGAAAAATAATACAAAAGATAATATTGAGATATTCCAGGTTTCATACTCGAAACATTATATAAAAATTAGAGCAAATGGCAATCCGCACCTGTAGGGGCTCATTTTCATCAGTGGAACCAAGCATTTCGTTTACCAACAGTTGACGCTCCTCTGGACTTGCAAAAGTTAGGCACTTCTCAACTACATTGGAAGCAAACTTTTGTTGGCTCATCCTTACAATTTGTCCGGTAAAGGTACTTATAATAGTAGAGCGCTCCTCTGGTTTACCATGTTCAAGTAAATGCTGCCAAAATAAAAATGTCAGCCACAACCCACTGTTAATTAAAAAATGTTTTTAGATAAGGAAAAACTATATGAAGAAAAATAACATAGGAGCAGCAATCATCCAGAAAGCTAAACAATGCACTTATAGAAGCTGGTTTCGTGGTGATAAGTTGGAATAATCCAATAAAAGACAGTAAATTACTCAATTGCATGAGCATGTGGAACAGAAAATGCTAGAAGGTAGAGCGGTGGTTTAAAAACTACCAAGAGTAGTTGGTATAACTAATATGACATGTGAATCATGTGACCATATCAGAAAGGAACTATGACTACCTGAATAACATAATTCCCATATTGATCCTGTGCCAGAGTGCACACAGATTGCATGATTTCCTTCATGATAATTTGTTGTGTATTTGTATCATTACAATGCTCCAGGACTCTCTGTCACAAAAAAATCTAATAAGAAAATGAATAAATAGGATGCGTGCCTCTGTCACAATGGTCCAGGACCCTCGGTCAAAAGAAAGAAAATCCAACCTGAATAACACGACAACCATAAGGATGGGTGGAAAGTACCACAACTTGACCATAAAAGGACGAGATGATAAATTGAATTCGATCTTGAGGGACACATTCAATACTCTTCTGAATAACATGATTTCCATTTTGATCACGGACACATTTTATCACTGAACCATCAAGCTCTGAAACCATCTGCGTCTGTTGGGCCACATCAACCACCTCCAGAGCCTGTTATACAGTTACAGCAACAAGGGAAGAATTGCATCTATTAAATACCTTTTGCTATTTTCACATGTGCATCCAGGTAAACACGCCAACAATCATGCTTTATCACATGCCATATACAGATAATACATATATGAAATCTGATTAACTTTGGTTTTTTTGTCAACTGCATCAAAGTGTTGGGGGAGCAGTGGAATGTGCAATATGGGTTCAATGTAAATAAAGGAAATGGACATACAAGCACAAATAAGGGACCAAAACTGAAAGAATGGCACACAAATATTTCAAAATGTGCAGAAGAAATTCAGTCAGAAAGGTGCCACAGTTTTGAGATCTACTGGACCAGAGTTAAGGTGCTATGCTACAAGCTTGCTAATGAAAGATAGATCATACCTTTGTCCACAATTGACATTTGACAGGGCTCAATAATTTATAATTTTTCTTGATGACAAATTCCTGGCTTTTGTCCATAAAAAATCAAGATTGTGGAAATTACTATCCTTTATAAACACTAGATCATGATATGATAGTTTGAAGAGGGCAGATAAGGACTAGAGGTTCACAGAAAGACCTATGGACCAATCTATGTCCAGTCACCAGTGCATCTATTTTCTCCATTAGGATTCATATTTTTGCTCCTCCATCTTTATCATCTTAGAAAAAGTCATTCTCCATGTAGCTTCACTTATGTGGAACACAATTTGGTCTACACAATGGCAGTTTCCCTGGCCCGCCCTCAAAAACACCAAAACCAAAGTCCATTGAAGGCAAGTTTTGTTCTTGTTCCCTTGTACAATCATCTATAGAGCTTACAAATAGTCTAATAAACATCCTCGTACCTTCAAGAAAAATATCTTCTTAATGTGATGTTTCTAGATTTAATCAACAGCACCCACAGAAGCATACACAGAAACTATATTATAATGGAAGTGCATGAATTTTTCAGGATTTGGAAACAACCTTCTGAATGACTCTGCAGCCATACATTTGCAGACTCAGAGGTAAAACATGGCCTGTAAGTTGGTTGGCTAACTCTCTTCTCTGGTTTTCTGTTCCATGCTCAAAAAACTGCAATTTCAAGACACAAAGCAAGAAGAAGAAGAATATCAGTAGTCACAAATGAGTAAGAAGTGAATATCTAGTATTGTAAACGATAAGACATACTTTCTGTATGACATAATTTCCGAAGACATCAGTCATCAAAATGCGAGTATGTGGAATAATCTCAAGGAATATCTTCGCTTTTTCTTCCACTGCAGCAGTTTCCAATTTCTGTTGAATAAAGCGACTCCCATATTGATCCATGCTGCAATTTACACAGATTATAGAAACTCAGTTTCTGAGAAGAAAAAACATACACAACAGAATTGGAATACAATACAGAGAATAAAGCATCAAATACCTGAATTCTACTACGTGATTGACAATATCTGAAAGTTCAAAAGATTTCGGCTTATTGTTCTTGAATTCATCCAACAGGGAAGACACCAACCTCCCTTCTGGATTGCTGCCATTATCTGTGTGCCATGAGCCAACAGTCCCAACCGTGGAACTATCCATCATTGAATTGAATTGTGAAATTCTCTGATTGTGAAATAAATGAGTTCCCGATCCAACAGAATTAAGTAATGAATTCACCTGTGGATTTCCTGCATGTGGTACTTTAGCAGCCCCAAATGACAGATTACCATAAGACTCACAATTACCACCAGATCTACCTAATAGTGACAGTTCAAGCTGTTCTCTCTGTTGAGAGAGCAATGCCTCTAGATAAGCTTGCGGAAGACCCTCAAATCTTCCATGTAAAGTGCCATACTGATTTTTAGGCAGAGAAGAATCAATTGGACTAACCACAGAACTTGCTCCATAATTAGGACTTAGCAAAAATTGAGAATGAAGTGGATCCATAACTGGAGAGTGAAGATCGGACTCAATTCTGTTTCCCATTGCATTTGGACTTTGTCTGTCTCCTGAACCATCACATCCCAGGAAATTAGAAAAATGGAAAGCAGATTTAAAAAATTAATAATTATAGTGTCAATTCTGACAAACTCCACTAAATCTCTAAACTTGTAGAGGATGAACAAGGGCAATCTAGAAAGAATAGTTACCAGCATCAATATGGGTTCTAATAGCTGTGCCTGTGTTTGGCTTCTGATTAATTGGATATGCACCAGGCACAAAGTCCAGTCCTGAAGTACTTGCATTATGATGATACACATTATACTCTTCTAAACTTCCAAGTCCTGACAAACTCGGTCTTGAGTAAAGATTGGCATAAGAAGAAGTCCTTTTGGGAAAATTAACTAGCCCATTGGAACTTATCTTAGAAGCATTAAGATGGGTTGCAATGCCAATTTTCCTAGCTACATCAGTGTAATGAGAATCAGGAGAAATATTTTCAGAACTGTCCTTAAAAACAAGTCCCTGCAGCAGGTTTTGGTATTGGATATTGTTCAGTTGTAGATCAGGCTTATTATGGAGGTCCATATGAAGCTGGGACTGAGCATGATTATGTACATCTTGTTGCATATATTTTTGCAGTCTTAAGCTAGATAAATTAGAAGTAATATCAGAAAGCTCTGCTTTGCCAGAAGAATGACTGCTTTCGATATTTGGACCAAGAACATTCTTCTCAACATGGCATATTCTGCTTCCAACAGGAGGAAGACCAGGACTATGAGACTTCCCCCCTATTTTCAGTTCAGGTGTTGGACTCCTTGACAGAGATGAACCTGTAGATGCAAAAGAAGAAGATCTGGTACCATGTCTCTGAACTTCTGACAGGCCATGGGGAGCAACTCCATTATGCAGGTTCTCTAATGGTGCTAGCCCATTAGATAAACATGTTGGATAAGGATCAGCAACACTCATATTCACGAGATCACCAAATGCATTACAACTTGATGGACGTGGTGGCAACACTGACACAGAACTGGATTGCTCAAGTCCTTCCTGCAACACCTCAGAACATTAATGTAGCAATTAAGGATGATATTAGCCAAGGTTTTGGAATAGCTAGTATGCTAAATGAATTGAATCATGTTTGCATAACTGTAAGATGCAGGAAACAATTTGTTCATAATTCTGTGGAAAACAGAAACTATCAGAATTAACTTTCGAAAGACACCAAAGAAACATCTATCCAGTGCTAAACTTTCACAGGAAGGAATGGAGAGAGAGAGAGAGAGGAGGGTAAAAAAGAACTTCGAGAGCTAAGATGAGAAGATAAGACTCCCTGGCAGGATCGAGTCACACTAAATATTACAGTGCTCATGGGATGCAACTATGGGAGATTTCTAAGTGCGGCCAAGATGAGGTACAAGAAGTTTTAACAAGTGATCATAATTGCTATATTTCATTCTGTACTGCAGAAAACTTATTGAAAGAAAAGGAAAATTGGGTAAGAATCTTCAAAAGAACATAAACAGAAAAACAAGAAGATATAAGACTGATTTGGTGATCCCCATGAAGAACTCATCTCTTTTTCTTTTTTTTTTAATAATCACAGTACCAAATTATAAAGAAAATATGAACCAAGAGTCTGGAATATCATAAGAAAAGTCTCATTAAAAGTTTAAACATTCCATAAAACGAGGTTGCACCATAGTAATTACCTGCACTATGTCAGTAAAACTTTTTCTCCTGGATCCAATTCCACTGCTTGACAAACCAATTGGACCATCCGAGCCCCTATCTACCCGATCAAATGAAGTTTTCCTTGAGAGATTCCTTCCACTGTTATTCCTTAATTCCATCAAATCATTCTCTGCCCTTTGAACAAACAGTCCTGGCTGAGTTGAAAATAATGACAAGCTATCACCACCATGATCCATCTTCTTCCTCCCCCAGTTCCCATTGTCCCCATTTGATCCACCGCCCTGAAATCTTTGCGCAACACGCCAATCCTCTCTTGACAATAATGGTTGGGGCAATCTTGGGTTATTGTTACATTGGGAATAATAGTAAGAAAGATAAGCAGGATGTGAGCGAATCTCATCTTCAGTTAAAATTCCATCGTTGTTACTGGCTCTACCAGTAATCTCTCCAAAGTCAGAATTCCCAAACAAACTACCCATGGCATTTAGTGATCCTTCTACTGTTGGTGGAGCACTGCCGCTCCTGAATATATTAAAATCCCTCTCCCGTCCAAGAGTATTCTGATTATGCTGGTTCTGCAGAAGTAATTGCATTTCAGTCTGCAAGCTGTCTTCTAAATTCCCATTAGGTGCTTGCCTACCACTTTCCATGCCTGACAGCATATTTAAGTGATTCCTAGAAGCCATTTCCAAAATTCTAAAAAAGAAAAAAAGAAGGAAAGCCAGAGTTAGCATAATAAGATGAAAAACCAAACATATGTAAGATCAAACCCTAAACCCAACCTTCTGCTTGTTTGCTCAGTAAACAAGACAAAAATAATTGAACTATATGCGCTTCTAGCTTCTGCAGAAATGTAATAAGCTACTCACGACATTCAGCAGAGCCAAGAACATTTTATATTCAAAGAGAACTAGAAACATACGATGCAATAATTCAAACAAAGCAGTTTCCATTATTGGCCACCCCTTTTTCTCAATATCCAAAATCATATCAATAAAAAAAATTCAATTAACAAGCAAAATTTGCACTTCGATATGATCAAATCCGCCATCCGATCATTCCTAAACTGCATCAAGAAAAATTAAGATTTACCGTAGCAATAAACATACGTATTATTTACTAATTCATTTGTATGTATTGACGAATACAAATAAAGTTAAAACATTGGAAGAACTAAGCATCGCACAGAAGCGCTTACAGCTTGGAATTGAAGTTGGAAGCTTTAACCGAACTAGTGGAGAAAAAAGAACAATGGTATTTCGAATAAAACCAATGGAGGCTTGAGGCTTTCACTAATTCAAAAATTATAGTTCTGCAATCGAGAATCTAAGCCATAAATTCAATAGAACAAAAATTCCGAAGAGACGAAAAGAATTACAGAGAAAGGACTGGGTGAAACAGGAGGGTGAGACGGAAGGTGCAAGAGGATGAGATCCCGTAGGAGAAAATCACACATATGCGCATGTTAAATATCACGGTAATCTCAATCGTTAATAATTTCTTATAGGTTTTTTTATAAAATTTTAAAATAATTGCGTTACACTACGTCTACGTAATACTCTCCCATTAACGCTAGAGAGAGGAAAGAAACTAGATCCGTCTGATTATATTAATGGACGGTGATGGACTGGTTGCGTACAGTGTACGTACTGCATGGGCGTTATGGTATTTTAGTTCTTTTTCCCCTTAATTTCCCACATATGATGGTATTTTGCGGTGGGTGTGTTTGATATAAACTTAAGATTTAATCATTTTATTTTATTTTTATAAGACATTTATGTCATTATATTAATAAAAATAAGATATATTAGTTATTTTTAAATAATATAATATTATTTTGTAATAAAATTTTGAATAGAATAATAAAATTATCATTTTAAAGTTTTTTTCTTTTATATCCTTCTTTCTTATTTTCGATTAGTTTTTGAACAATTTTTCAACTATAATGTTAAAAATATCATCATTTTTGTACTATATTTTCTCAAAATTTTCATAATTTTTTTTATTAATTATCTCTATTTTCTATATAATCGAAAAAGAAAACGAATTATATAATATACCAATATTTATACTAGTTGTTGTTTCAAACATTTTAGAATCGACATAGTAACTAATATATTATATTTTATTTTCTTTTTCAGCAATCAAGAAAATAAAGAGATTTAAAAAAAATTATAAAAAATCGAGAAAATGTAATTGAAAATATTGATATTTTTCATCATTAATTGAAAAATGTCCTAAAATCAAACCAAAAAATACTATGTAAAGGAATGAAATTTAAAATATACTTTATTATATTTTTAAAAAAATTTATTAATAAAATAATATTTTATTGTTTAAAAAGTTATTATCATATTGTAATTTTATTAAGAGAGATTTAAGTGTGTTTATTAACCCATAATACGAATCAATCAGAATCAAAATAAAAAGAAATTAGAATACAATAAAATTGAAATAAAAGGAGTTGATTCTTTTTAATAATGTTTACTAACAATTTGCATGAATCATAATAATCAAAAAACATATTATTTTTAAAATGTGAAATAATATAGAGGAAAATAAAAATTACACTTTACAAACTATCCTTGTAAGTAAATTATTATTTATGATCGATTTATAATTAATATAATAATATCTATAATTTTAATTAAAAATTTAATTTTACTTAATTCATTAATATTAATTAAAATATAAAAATCTAATTAATGTGTTGAGTTGAATAGATGGTTGAATAAATATATAATTTTCTTACTTTAGTTTAATTTTAAAGGATATTATTAAAATATTCTATGTTTTTTAAAGGGTAAATTTTCCCAAAATTTATATAAAATAAAAATAAAAAATTAAATATAGAAGGAAAACAATACTAAACGGATTTGGGAATCTGGGGAAAATTTGGGAAAGAAAAGTTAAATTTGGAAACCATTTCATTTTCCTTTTATATGTAATTTTTGTCAAGTAAACATGAAAAATAAAACTATTACCTTTATTGTATTTTCTATTTTTAATTGATAAACACATTCCAAGTAAATTAATATCATAAAGATTCTTGTATTATTTTTTTTTTTAGTTATTGTTGCTAAAAGTAAAGAGTACTGTACTTTATGTCATGGAGCTCATGCTCTTGACCAGAAAAAGAGAAGGGGAAAAAAATGCTGGCACTCATTTTTTTTTTATCAACTTGTTAAATGTATTTTATAAGTTGGATGGTTATTGAATATTAATATATAAATTTTTTTTCTTTATTTTAGTAATTTCTGAAATATTAATATATTTTGTTTAGACAAAGGAAAAATTTACCTTAAGTATTACATTAACTACTCATTATATATTTTTGGATGGTTATTAAATTTGTATGCTTGAGAATACTTGAAAAAAAAGAAGCTAATAGCTTAAACTTACGTTATATCATGCATTTTATGTGAGTTAGAATAACCCAATGAAAAAAAATATCAATTCATTCCTTCTAATTTTCATCACCAATATAGTTCATAATCTACAACATGTTGATTTAATTTACAATTATATTATTTTATCAACTAAATCAATTAATTTTAAACAATGAATTAATTAAACGAAATTAATTTGTTAGTAAAATTTGCTATTTACACTCACATTTTAGCACAAACATAAAATCTTACTCATAGGCTTACTTATTTTTTCAACGGCACAAAAAGCAATATACTTCGAATGCAATTAATCGTAAAGCTATGATGCTCTTGGATTGGATTAAGAAAAGGGTAATCTTGATTAAGAAAAGGGTAACAAAAAAAAAAAAAAGAAGAAGACAAAAATGGCATTTGGGTTATCAACTCATAGTTATACCATAGGCAGATACTATAGACAAAAAGGCTTTGGAGGAAATGACACTTGATTAGCTAAGTTGACAAACCATGCCAAAACTTCTTCTTGAACGCTTGCAATTCAAACCTAACTTTGCTACTGCTCCAATAAATAAATGAAGGAATTCAGAAGAAGTTTAGTAAATTGCCAAGTGTAAAAACACTCTTTATAATAACTAATAGTCGTCACAACCCATAACAACAATTGAAACTATTTCAAGATATTTTTAAAAATAAAAATACTGTTATAATATAACTAGTAAAATTATTATGCTCTAGCAACAGGATTACCTATACATATACCATTTTTAATTGTATTCTAAGATGTAAATGACATACAAACCACACATATAACTCAAGTTTTATGACTAAATTAAATTCTCTCTGCTGCGTAGTGGAAGAATGATTAGGCTTCATTTTTTTTTCCCATTCATGAATATCATCAATAAGTAATAGAGGTGTCAAATATGGAAGCCCGTACCGTCGTCCCATATAAATTCAAAGTTCAGTCGACATAAATCTCGGTTTAAGCACGTACATATGGGATGTGGGACAACTGTTGGGCTTCATCAGGTCTCTTTGGAAAGGGGGAAATAAATCATTGAATGAGATAGGCGAAACTGGGCTTAATGATTAAGAATAATGTTTTTAAATGAGTAAAGCTATTGACGTGTAAGATTTTAATAATGTAAAACTATATGTGATCAAACAAATTTATGATTTTATTTATTTTTATTTTATAAAAAAAAACACTTTGGAACACCACTATCATATTAAATATTTTAATATAACTTATGTATCATATTCATGAAACCTAATCGATTGATTAAAAGCAAGTAAACTAAATGGTTTTGTATCACATTGATACTATATAGAATTATTTTTTTATAACAAGTTGTTATATATAATAAATATCAAATTTTAGTTAGATATAATTTTTGTTATTGTTTATCTCATTTTATAAAATATAAATTCATATTTCACGTTTTTTTTATTTTGTTATTTATATTCATAAAAATTTGTACTTTTGATACAAAATTTACAACCATAAACACATTGGTAATTGTAGAGAGGAGGACCGTATTATTAGAGATTATTGTTATAAAGCTCCTTAATTTAAGGAGCAAATTAAGGAGCAAAACATGAAACAAAACAAGGAGAAAAAAACGTGGAAAGAAACATTTAACAAAACAAGGAGTAAAACAATGAGTTTAATTCGGGCGGCAATTCAAGGAACCATTAATTTAAGGAGTAATTCAAGTAGTAATTCAAGGAGTGAATTTTCCTATAAATAGATGTGTAATTGTAATGAATTAACCATCCAAAGTTTTCATTCCAATTGAGAGAAAAGCTTAGAGAGCAAAGCTTTTGTAAGAGAAAATTGAGAGTAATTTTCTTGAGTGTAATTGGGTTGTGGGTTGTGAGCGTTGTAAACACCTTGTGTAATTTTTACTCTTTCAGTAAAAAGATCTGTGACAGGTCCCAGGAGGCGTAAGCAAGATTGGCCGAACTCCGTTATCAAATTTGTGTGTTATTTTATATTCTTGCTTTCTATAAGTTTGGCTTATCGGGAATTTCATATTTCAACAATTGGTATCGAGCTATTGGTAGTGATTTGTCAATTTTTAAGAAATAATCGAAAGCTTGATCCAGAGGAAGTCGGATTTTAGTGGGAGCAACTGGCCGCAGATGAAGGAAGGGTGAAACTCGAGAAATTTGATGGCACGGATTTGTGTTTTGGAAAATGCGGATAGAGGATTATCTCGTATCAAAGAAATCTATATCAGCCTCTCTCGGGAAGAAGCCGGAGGTATGAAGAAGATTGGAATCTTACAGGCAGACAAGCCCTCGGGTTATTCGATTGACGTTATCCCGTAACGTTGCTTTCAACATAGCAAAGGAAAAGCACTCACGGCGGGTCTTAAGGCAGCTCTCTCCCAATATGTATGAGAAGCCATCGGTCCCCAAACAAAGTGCACTTGATGAGGCGCTTGCTCAATTTGCGGATGACGGAAGGCGCACGGTAGCTCAACATCTCATACGAACTCAACACGGTTACAACCCGGTTGAGTTCGGTGGAAATTGGTCGATGAAGAAGTACGAGCGTTGATACTTTTTGTTTGTCTTACTGCACGGAAAATTTGGAATGCTACTCTTGTCACGGTGTGAGTAGCTCATCGGGAAAGCAATAAGTTGAAATTTGACGATGTTCGTGATTTGGTTCTCAGTGAAGAGATCCGACGTAGAGACAGTGAATCGTCGACCTCTTCGGTTTGCATACGAGTCGAGAGGAAGAAATTCAACCAAAGGAAATGGACGTGGTAACTAACTACCGATAGATCAAAAGACGTGAGGTCCAAATCCGAGGAATCCTAATAATTCCCTTGCTCGAAGACTATCGAATGTTGGAATTGTGGAAGAACCGGGCACTACAAAAATCGGTGCAAGAATGCACCGAAGGACAAACAAGTGAAGCGCAGAGGCAAATGTTACTTCCACCTCGGGAGAGATGATGCATTGATATGCTCTTTTGGAGAGCAAGGAATAATCTTGGGTGTTAGACTACGGAGCATCGTTCCATGCTACTTCACAAAAGAATTCTTCGAGAAATATGTCCCGGAAACCTTGGAAATGTATATCTTGGTGATGATCAACCATGTCTTTATTATTGGCAAGGTGTAGTGATGATTAAGTTTGAACGGATTTGTTTGGGAACCGAAGGATGTCGTGCATATTCCGATCTCGGAAGGAACTTAATCTCGGTGGGGCGTTGGCCGGTGAAGGCTACACTACGATCTTCCGCGGTGATGAATGGAAGATTTCAAAGGGTGCACGACAATTGCTCGAGGCAAGAAAAGTGGCACTCTTTACATGACGGAGGCACGTTGTTCAATTACGGTTGCAGCGAAGCAATGAAACACCAAATCAGGCACCAGAGACTAGGCCGTATGAGTGAGAAGGGGATGAAGATTATGCACCAAAGGGAAAACTTCAGGTCTACGGTCACGGAGATAGACATGTGCGAAGATTGCGTACTTGGAAAGCAAAAGAGAGTCGGCTTTCGGACAAGTTGCGAATCCCCGAAGAAGGAAAGGCTGTAGCTTATTCACTCGATGTTTGGGGACCAACGACCGTCTCATCTATTGGTGGGAAACACTACTTCGTGACTTTCATCGATGATCACTCTCGGAAGGTATGGGTTTACTTTCTAAAGCATAAGTCTGAAGTATTTGAGGCTTTTCGAGAAGATGGAAAGCTATGGTGGAAAATGAGACGGGTTTAAAGATCGAAAAGCTCGTAACCGATAATGGTGGTGAATATGAAGACACCGAGATTCAAAAGTTTCTCATGAGCACGGGATTAGAATGGAAAGAAGCGTGCCGGGCACGCCTCAACACAATGGTGTAGTGAGCGTATGAGCCGAACATTGACAGAAAGAGCCTTAAGCATTCGTATACAAATGTCTACCGAAAACAGTCTCGGGGCGAGTCAACACGGCACACTTGATCAGCCAAGGCCTATACTGTTTCCATTAGAAGCATAGAATACCGGAGGAGGTATGGAGCGGAAAGAGGTGAAACTATCACATCTAAAAGTTTTCGGTTGTGTAGCATTTTGTGCATATCGGTGATCAAGGCAGGAATAAGCTTGATCCCCAAATCCAAGAAATGAACATTCATTAGGCATGCGAGGATGAGTTTGGCTACACGTATTTGGGATGACGAAAAGAAGAAAGTTATCCAGCAGAGATGTGATTTTCAACGAAAGGGTGATGTATAAGGACATGCATAAAATGACGCCAATAACTCGGAGCGGAATGAGTCGGTATTTGCGGTCTGAGATGATGTCCCGCGGATACTTCCCGCAATGTAACCAATTGTAACAAGTCCTCGACGTAGGAACTTGTTGGACAAAGCAAGTACACGGCATTCGAGCACACCACAACCTCTTACTCCAGCCCCTCCGTATTGAGAAGGTCTTCTCGACCTCGTGCCTAACGGAGATACATGAACTATATGTTGCCGATCGACCGATGGAGAGCCTCGAATGCTATGATGAATCTTGTCACACTCGAGATTCCAACAAGTGGGAGCTTACTATGAAAGAAGAAATGAAATCTCTCATCTCCAACCGTATACATGAGGAACTGAGTTACCTACGGGAAAGAAGGCACTTCACAACAAATGGGTGTACCGGTGAAAGAGGAGTGGTTCCAAGAGATACAAAGCCCCGCCTAGTTGTCAAGGGTTTCACTGAAGGAAGGAGTTGACTACACCGACATTTTTGCTCCGTTGTGAAGCTCAATACTATCGGATCGGTATTGAGCATTGTATACATCGAAGATCTTCGTCTTGAACAGTTGGATGTGAAGACCGCATTCCTTCACGGAGATTTAGATGAAGAAATATACATGTACCATGTGAAGGTTTCTTAGAAAGGAAGAAGAATACGCGTGTGCGAGACTTAAGAAGAGTTTGTATGGCTAAACAAGCCCCGAGACAATGGTACAAAAAATTTGATGCCTTACACGAGGAAGGTTTCCCGGAAGTGCAATCTTGATCATTGTTGCTACTTGAGAGATATAGGTCAGTTATATCATTTTACTACTTTATGTTGATGATATGTTAGTAAAGCGAGTGTTCGGATATGGATGATATTAAAAGGTTGACGAAAGAATTGTCAAAGGAATTTGACATGAAAGACTTGGGTCCCAAAGAAAGAAGATTCTTGGAATGCAAATCACAAGAAATAAGAAGAAAGGATCCTGATTATCTCAGGCGAGTACATCAATCGTGTTTTGCAAAGATTCAACATGGGCGATGCCAAGCCGGTTAAGCACACCCTGGGCCGTCATTTCGCCTATCCGGATCGGTCCTCGAGACGAGAGGAAGAGAGAGAATTCATGGCTAAGGTTCCTTATGCCTCGGCCATTGGAAGTTTGATGTACGCAATGCCGTACAAGACCCGGACATTGGCCGTGCATTGGAGTTGTTAGCGGTTATGTCAAATCCGGGGGAAAACTCATTGGGGAAACGATCGAGTGGATTTTTGAGGTATCTACGGGCACCACAGAAAAGTGTTTGTACTTTAGTAAATGAGAGTTAAAGTACAAGGATACGTAGATGCAGACTTTGGAGGTGAAGTTGATCACCGGCTAAGCACCACCGGTTATATATTTTAATGTTGAAACTACGAATTTGTTAGTTAGATGTCACAAATACGTAAAATTGTCACTCATCCACTACGTAGGCCGAGTATGTAGCAAGAATCGAAGCTAGTAAAGAGGATGATATGGCTTCAAGGTTTGTTAATCGAGTTGGGATTCAAACAAGAGAAGAATGTTCTCGCATAGTGATAGTCGAAGTGCAATACACTTGGCGAAGAATTCAAGATTTCATTCTAGAACCAAACATATCGGACTTCGTTATCACTTACATCAGATCTCTATTGAAGATGATGTGTTAATCTTTGGAGAAGATTCAAGGAAGCAAAATCCAATGATATGCTAACAAAGGTGGTGACTATTGACAAGCCCGAAGTTGTGCTCAACTTCGCCTGGTCTCTTAGTAACAGACTAGAAAAGTTCCGCGTTGATCGAGGTGTGAAAAGGCATTGAAATCAGTCTTCAAGTGGGAGATTGTTAGAGATTATTGTTATAAAGCTCCTTAATTTAAGGAGCAAATTAAGGAGAAAAACATGGAACAAAACAAGGAGTAAAACATGGAGCTTAATTCAAGGAGCAAAACAAGGAGTAAAACATGGAGCTTAATTCAAGGAGCAATTCAAGGAACCATTAATTTAAGGAGTAATTCAATGAGTGAATTTTCCTATAAATAGATGTGT
Organism: Hippophae rhamnoides; assembly: GCA_033030585.1. Taxonomy (NCBI): domain Eukaryota; kingdom Viridiplantae; phylum Streptophyta; class Magnoliopsida; order Rosales; family Elaeagnaceae; genus Hippophae; species Hippophae rhamnoides. The sequence continues at coordinate 75,743,747 of CM065427.1, forward strand.
AATTGTAATGAATTAACCATCCAAAGTTTTTATTCCAATTGAGAGAAAAGCTTAGAGAGCAAAGCTTTTGTGAGAGAAAATTGAGAGTAATTTTCTTGAGTGTAATCGTCGTTGTGGGTTGTGGCAGAAACACCTTGTGCAATTTCTACTCTTTCAAGAAAAGATCTGCAGTAGGTCCGGAGACGTAAGCAAGATTGGCCGAACTCCGTTATCAAATTTGTGTGTTATTTTATATTCTTGCTTTCTCATAAGTTTGGCTTATCGGGAATTTGCGTTATTTCACAACACGTATGTATGGTCCTAGACTCTCGCCAAGTTTCGTTCGTGTAGAAAATCGCTACCTACAATTAAATAAGCAAATGTAAGGTATATGTTGCCTTCATGTACAAAACTTCTCTGCATATCATCACCTACAAAAACGATCTTCATGGTAGTTTTGTGGGCATAGTGGCTGATGTGTGAACAGAAAAGCATGAAATTATGATATATGTCAATGCAATGCTTTCCTAGATGTAAGATCCCTTTCATTAGATTTGGGTTCTTTCAAGGATGAATTAATTTCATTATTTTTTAAAATAAGTGTTATTTTTGAATTGGACTTAATTGATCTCATAATCTGTATTAAAAAAAAGAAAAAAATAATCTGAAGCCATATCTAATGAATAAAATTAGTAGCCAAAAATAAAATCAAAAATAATAAAAAAAAGAATAGGAGAAATACAAAGTATGTGATACCAGGCCAGCCTTCCTTTTTATTTTTTATTTTTTTTTACCGTCTATCAAATATTTCTTATTTTTACATTTTAAAAAATTAAAAAGAAAATCAGAGGTAAGCCTATCCCATCCAACCGTGTAATATTTTGTCTCACCCCATGTCTTAATTAATTGATACGGAACGATTTAAGATTATCATGATTTAAATGAGAGGCCCGATTCAGTTTACATATCCAATGTGTAAGAAGTAAGGCCCGTGAAATTTATAAATCAACACCATAAGAGTTTGCAATTAGGGCCCTTGATATGTTTATATACTAGTTAATTGTTTTGTTGTGTTAAAATTTTAATAATTTTTTTATATAATTTTTTATTTCAATTATTCAAAAATTAAATATAAAATTATATTTACTTAATTTTAAAACCAGTATATTATTTTTTACAAAATAAATTATCAATTAAAAAAATAGAAAAAACACCAGATGAGTGATAAAACTTTATAAACAACAATAAACAAAAAAAAATCATTATAAAGAGTAATAAACATCAATATTATCGAAAATATTATTCATATGAATCAAATTACAAATAAGAGATAGAGCATCAAACTTTCATAAGAAATGAAACAAATCACAAATAAGATAACAAAAAGTTATATATATATATATATGAAAATATTTTCATATTAAAGCGTATTTAAATTCCACTAATGTTCGTAACTTAATAGAAATAAAATTCATATTCATAAAATTTTATATAAACAAATGGTGTCAAATATTTTATATTCAATATTAATAAATATTAAGAGAAGTAAATACATTATAATAAAAATCTATCTACGTTTGAACACATAAATATACATTTTAAAATATACGAATATATTATTATTATAACATACATTAAAAAATATAAGAATATATTATTATTAGGCCTAATTTTTATTGGGAACAAAACTATGAAAACTTGAATATATGTTCATTTTATAAACATTTTAATTTTAACAATTCATGACAAGAAACATATATATATATATATATATACCCTCGTTTTGAAGCTATAGTCGATACATTAGTTTCAATAGATGACAATAACATGAATTATTGAAAAGGTTATTTTCGTTACTTCATCAGCTATTATTGGTTATTTTTATTATTTATTTATTATGTAAAATAATTAAACTTATATTAATTTAATAAAACTTTTAACTCTCCAACACAAATATTTTTTTTAAACAAAAAATTACTTACTTTTAACTATACATATACCTATACAACAAAAAAGAAAAAAAAAAGAAACTTCCAGCATTTTAAAATGAACAATTCTAGTAAGGAATTAGATATCATAATTCTTTCATAAATCAATAAACAAGAAATTAATATTAAATATAATTATATAATTATTTATAGATGATTTATGTGTAATTGATTTTTACATTACTATATAACAAAATATATTATGTTTCATATATTCATTTTATAGAAAATAGCAAAGTGCAAAAGAATTATATATATAATATGAGGTAAAAAAGTATTTTTATTAAAAATAAGGTTATTGATTAATTTTTAACCTTATTGTTTTTTATGTAAATTAGAATAACAAATTAAGACACTTACATAATTAATAGATTAATAAAAAAGTGGCCAAATTTCATAAAATGCTAAAAATAATAAGAATTATATTTTGTAAAAGTCATATAAAACAAAATGCATATAAAGATAAACAAAATAAAATAAGAATAGTAAACCAAAAATTGCAAAGCATAAAATATAGAAAAACTTATAAAAGATAATAACATTCACATCAATATTAATTTTTTTTGGAGATAAATAGAAGATATCAATTTTATTTACTAAATGAAATAATTGTTTATCATAATATTTAAAGTAACGTAAATCATCCGTAGCTGTTTTTTTGTTTTTTTTAACAAAAGATGAAGTCTGTAGTTTCTTTTTAATAATAATTATGCATTTAAAAAAAAAGAAAAGCATAAAAGAATGCTGATAAACAAGAAAAAAGAATAAAAAAAACTTTGAAAGGTGTAAAATAAGATCATAAGAGCCTTCTCCATAAAAGAAATCAAGGATAAAGTAAAATAATGATCTAATTTTACTTTTATGTTTATCTTCTAGAATAGTAACAATATATGTAATTAAAACAAAAAAATTAAACAAAATTATCCAAAATGAAAAATGACATATATATATTTAATTTTTTAAATATAATAATAAATAAAATTTATTTTTTATATTACCCTTAAATTCTTACATGACATGTGCATAATACAAACACTATTATTATACTACCAAAATACAATTAGATTAAAATTTATCACTAATTACTTTATAATTTTAAAGATTATATTAATTTTTATTATATAAAAATTTAATTGAAAAATTTAGATATCAACATACAAATATGAACACCATAAAACACAAACTCCGAATAACATGACTTGATTGCCAAGCATAATATAAAATTTCGACAAAAAATATTGAATGTAGTAAAGGACCATATAACGAATACCGCCTAGGGCCCCACGATTATTTGTGCCGGCCCTGTCGGGAATGAGTCGGTATAACATATGGAGTCCTCATTAAATGAAGCCTTCTTTACAGATTTTTCAGGTCAATCAAGCAAGTGAATAGAAAAAAAGGCAACGAGTTCAAGTAGAAGGATAGGATGGTGGCTGGCTATGTGATGTGTATGATGAGTCTGTGTTAGACAAGGCATTGCAATCAAGCGTGAGTTTATGATCGTCACGCTACTTTTGAAAACACAAGAGTTCGGTGCAATACATTCATTCTCTTTCTCAAGAAATTCAATCGTACTGCATTGGATATGAAGTTGAGAATATAGATTTTTGAAGTGATTGTGTAACTACATGTGAATTGATGTATATCTTAATAAGTTTCTGTCCTAGGGCATAAGTCAAATTGAAACTTAAAAAAAAAATAGCGTAGTACAAAAGCACTAGGCAAAATCCAAGCCAATAGACCCTTTTTTTTTCAAAAGAAAACTACAATTTCAATTTTTAAGTCAGGCGAATGTGAAATAGAAGATGAGGAAATGAAAATGGTATTGCTTGTCATACTACAACTCACACTCGTTTTCAATCATTTGACAAACTTCATTTACAACTAAATATGATTTGTGACCACCAATCACTTCAGCTTGTTTCTTGCTATCTTTCCAAAGCTGTAAAAATAATGACCTTAATTACCAAGAGATATCAAAGTCCTAAACAATCAAACAGAGAAAAAAGAAACAATTTGAATATATCCTAGCTCAAAAAGAGTTCCTAATGGTGTGGAATTTACCTGTATAGTTGGCATCTTCTGCATAGATTTTAGAGCCACCACGGTGAACATATGCATTGGAAAATAATGTGTTGTCACTAAATATTATCAATTGAATATTTGACTCAAGCAAGCATAACTGAACTGTCTAATTGTTAAGAACTCACACACAAAATGTTCATACCACATCCATAACCGCATTACTGGTGATACCCATGATTTTATGGAGATGATAGATTCCTTATTGATCTAAACAGAGATGGGTCAAATAAAAATACCATGAAATTTATAGGCTTGGTTACTGTTGGTCCGTTGGACATACTTTCATTTTAAACAGAGTATTGAACAATCAAACTACGGCTAACTTAATTCAACATAATTTATAAATAAGCCAAGACAAACTTTCAGGCTTTGCTTGCTGCTTAGTGCCTACCTTCTCATTAAACAAATTACTCGTGAATTAATAACGTACCGATGCCCTAACATATGGTTACTCCAATAATCACAGAAATCAAAAATATGAAAAGAAGAACTGTAGTTAACAAGATATAATAGATAGATACAATAATTTCATATTCACATCAAGCCTTCACATGCTACCAGGGGGTCAAACTTGAGCTTAAGATTCTAAAGTTCTAACGAATGTTTAGTTTATATGAGATTAAACGGAAATAAAGAAACAGAACAAACATAATGACTAAGGACTTACAGTAACACCAGCACGGGTAACAAGCTTATGTGGAACTGTATTGACATCGATGCAGTAGAATCTCATTCTGCACAGCCAGTTCATCTCAAATAGATTCAAAATCCCACAAGAATTATTTCATATTTAGAGAAGGAAATATGCAATACAGTCCAAGAAAAGTTGCACTTAAAATTCTTTCAATAATTTTCTTTTATTCCAATACAAACATACACAAAATACCTACCCTTTAGTGTGCTCTGCATATTACATTTCTCCAATAAAGTGGGAGAATGTGCACAAGTGGGTATGTCCATGTTATATGGAGCAAAGAGCTTCATCTTACATGAGAGTTTTCAAGTAACAGAGTTCAGATAAATACATTCTAAAATGCAAAGTTAAGCAGGGAAGCTACATTGGTCTGCTGCACAATAGAAAAGACTGCTATACAAAGAAGATTTTTTTTTTCAATTGTGTAAGTGAAGTGATGAACAATGAAAGCACAAGGTAAAGCGCCAAATATACGACACAATTACACAAACCTTGAGTAGTAATCGGCTGCCAACTTCTCCAATTTTGGTTTTAAATATACACATTTCCTGCACCAGCTTGCCATCCTGTGGATACAAATAACACACTTTATATAGAAATTGATTTAGATTCTGGAATAAAGAGGCAAATTTCCGAATTCCATCTACTGCCAAATGAAGACGATAAAGCTCAATGGTTGTTAACCAAGAAAAAGCAAGAGATAAAATACAATTCATAATCTCAATTACACCCAAAGTCCAACATCCTCGTGATCAATTTCTTAAATTCATCCATGTCGAATTAATCAATAATTTAACATCAGGCTCAAATCATTCCTACAGAATCTACTCTAAAATTTATAATATTCAACTTTTGGTTTACAGTTTATGCAACTCTTTTGCTCTCCATTACCCAAAACGTACGCGCCAGAAATTTAAAACCACCAAGGCACTGTTGGAGATTGTTATAAAGCTCCTTAATTTAAGGAGCAAATTAAGGAGCAAAACATGGAGTAAAACATGGAGTAAAACAAGGAGCAAAACATGGAGCAATTCATGGAGCAAAACAAGGAGCTTAATTCAAGGAGCAATTTAAGGAACCATTAATTTAAGGAGTAATTCAAGGAGTGAATTTTCCTATAAATAGATGTGTAATTGTAATGAATTAATCCATCCAAAGTGTTCATTCGATTGAGAGAAAAGCTTAGAGAAAAGCTTTTGTGAGAGAAAATTGAGAGTAATTTTCTTGGTTGAAATTGGGTTGTGAGTTGTGAGTGTTGTAAAGCGCATGTGTAATTCTCACTTTCGGTAAAAGATCTGCGGCGGAGTCCAGGAGGCGTGTGAATTAGGCGAGACTCGTTATCAAATTTTTGTGTGTTATTTTATTACAACTGCTTTCGCGTAAATGCGAACTGCTCGGGAATTTGCGTTATTTACAGCAATGGTATCGGAGCTATTGGTAGTGATTTGTCAGATTTTACGCAGAAATAGTCGAAACGATCAGGAGGAAATTGATTTTAGTGGGAGACGTAGGTGAGATGAAGGAAGGGTGAAACTCGAGAAATTTGATGGCACGGATTTCGGGTTTTGGAAAATGCGGATAGAGGATTATACGTATCAAAGAAATCATATGTCAGCCTCTCGGGGGAAGAAGCGAGATCTTTATGAAGGAAGAAGATTGGAATCTTACAGGCAGAATGACCGGAGTTATTCGATTGACGTTATCCGTAATGTTGCTTTCCAGCGCGAAGAAAAGACCCGAGGCGGAGTGCTTGCATGGCGGCTCTCTGATATGTATGAGAAGCCGTCGGCCTCGAGAACAAAGTGCTGACGATGGGCGCTTGTTCGGTGCGGATGACGGAAGGCGCATCGGTAGCTGTCTCGATGAACTCGACACGGTTACAGCCAGGTTGAGTTCGGTGGAAGTGGTCGATGAAGAAGTACGGCGTTGATACTTGTCTTCTGCACGGAAAAGGCTGGAATGCTCTTGTCGCGGTGTGAGTAGGCTCATCGAGAATGATAAGTTGAAATTTGGCCGATGTTCGTGATTTGGTTCTCGGTGAAGAGATCCAGACGTAGAGAGGCAATTGAATCGTCAGCCTCTTGAGTTTTGCATCACGAGTCGAAGGAAGAAATTCAACCAAAGGAAATGGACGTGGTAGAGCCCGGAGGGTAGATCAGAATGAGGACGGAGGTCCCGAATCTAGGAATCCAATAATTCCCATGCTCGAAGACTATCGAGTGTTGGAATTGTGGAAGAGGCAGAACCTTCTGAAAATCGGTGCAAGAATGCAGAAGGAATGACAAACAGTGAAAGCGGAGGCAAATGTTACTTCAGCCCTCGGGAGGAGATGATCATTGATATGCTTTCTTTGGAAACGAGGAAGAATCTTAGGTCTTGAACTGCGAGAAATATGTCCAGGAAACCTTGGAAAGGTATATCTTGGTGATGATCGACCATGTGTCTATTATTAGCGAAAGGTGTAGTGAAGATTAAGTTAAACGGGTCTGTTTGGGAGGTGAAGGATGTCGGGCATATTCCCAGGCCTCGGAAGGAACTTAATCTCGGTGGGGCGATTGGTAGTGAAGGCTACAGCTTCTGTGATCTTCCGTGGTGATGATTGGAAGATTTCAAAGGGTGCGATGAGTTGCTCGAGGCGAAAAGTGGCCTCTTTGTGTGTGACGCGTTGTTCGATTACGGTTGCGGTAGGCAATGAAACACCCAATCTGTGGCAGGAGACTGCGGCGTATGAGTGAGAGAAGGGGATGAAGATTATGCACGCTCCGAGGAAAACTTCCGGTCTGCGTCTACGAGGAGATAGACGTGTGCGAAGATTACATCTTGGAAAGCAAGAGAGTCGAACTTTCGGACGAGTTGCGAGAATCTGAAAAGGAAAGACTAGAGCTTATTCTTCTGATGTTTGGGGACACCGGCCTCGTCATCGTGGTGGGAAACACTACTTGACTTTCATCGATGATCGCTCTCGGAAGGTATGGGTTTACTTTCTAAGCGTAAGTACGAAGTATTTGAGGCTTTCGGAAGATGGAAAGACATGGTGGAAAATGAGGCGGGTTTAAAGATCAGCTCGAGCAGGTAATGGTGGTGAATATGAAGACACGATTCAAAAATTTACTGCTATGAGCACGGGATCGAGAATGGAAAGAAGCGTACCGGGCACGCCTCAATGATAGTGTAGGCGGGCGTATGAGCCAGAACGTTGACGAGAAAGAGCCGGAAAGCATTCGTATCTGATCGGTCTAGAACAGTGCAGGCGACGGTCGACACGGTGACTTACTTGATCAGCAGAGGGCCGTCATCGTTCCATTGGAGCGTAGAATACGAGAGGAGGTATGGAGCGGAAAGAGGTGAAACTATCCACATCTAAAGTTTTCGGTTGTGTAGCATTTGTGCGTATCGGTGATCGAGGCGGGAATAAGCAGATCCCAATCCAAGAAAATGCCACGTTCGTTGGCTATGGTGAGGATGAGTTTGGCTCTAGTATTTGGGATGACGAAAAGAAGAAAGTTATCAAGTAACGAGATGTGATTTTCAACGAAAGGGTGATGTATAAGGGCAGTACGTAAAATGAGCCTTGAAATAATCGGAGAGCGAGATGGTCGGTGTTGCGGATGCGGATGATGTCTGGAGATACTTCCTGTGAGAACCAAGGTGTAACGTCCTGATTTGAAGAACTTGTTGGACAAAGCGATGCTACCAGCATTGAGCCGCGACCTCTTCTCAGCTCACGTATTGAGAAGGTCTTGGAAGCCTCGTGTGCCTAACGGGAGATACGTGAAGCTATATGTTCTTTGGTGATGGAGGGGGCACGAATCTTTATGATGAAGCTTGAGACTCGAGATTCCAACAGTGGGAGCTTCTTTATGAAAGAAAGAAATGAAATCTCTGCGTCTCGACTGGACATTGGGAGGCCCATTTGAGTTATGGGAAAGAGGCAACTTCCTGACAAATGGGTGTCTAGGGTGAAAGAGGGCGTGATGGTTCGAGATACAAAGCAGCCTACAGTTGTCGAAAGGGTTTCAACGAAGGAAGGAGTTGACTACGGCCATTTTTGCTCCCGTTGTGAAGGCTTCGATACTATCGGATCGGTATTGAGTATTGCTTAGCCATTGAAGATCTTGTCTTGAGCAGGTTGGATGTGAAAGGCGCATTCATACGTGGAGATTTAGATGAAGAGATATCGTATGTACCGGTAGGAAGGTTTCTCGAGAAAGAGGGAAGAAGAGCATGGTGTGCGAGACTTAAGAAGAGTTTGTATGGCACAGAAACAAGCCAGAGACAATGGTACGAAAGTTGTGGCGAAATTACCTGAGGAAGGTTTCCGAATGCAATCTTTGATCATTGTTGCTCTTGAGAGATATAGGTCAGGTTATATCATTTTGCCTACTTTATGTTGATGATATGTTAGTAGCGAGGTTGAGATATGGATGATATTAAAAGGTTGAGGCACGGTGTCGAAGGAATTTGACATGAAAAAATTGGGTCGACAAAGAAGATTCTTGGAATGCGAATCACGAGAAATAAGAAGAAACGGATCCTTGCGATTATCTCGAGCGCAGTACATCAATCGTGTTTTGCAAGTGTACGTAGAGCGATACCTGACGGTCATGCCAGCCGGTCATTTCGCTATCGAGGATCGGTCCCCTCGAAACGAGAGGAAGAGAGAGAGGTCGCTGGCTAAGGTTGTATATCGGCCGTTGGAAGTTTGATGTCTGTGATAGTGCATGCTGAGACCAGGAACATTGGCATGCAGTGGGAGTTGTTAGCGGTTATGTAGTCAGGGGAAAAGCTTCGTTGGGAAAGCGATCAGTGGATTTTGAGGTATCTGCGGTACTTGAGAAAAGTCTTGATGCTTTAGTAAAGGAGAGTTAAAAGTACGAGGAATGCGTGAAGCGCTTGACTTTGGAGGTGAAGTTGATCATGAAGAAGCGCGATTATATATTCTTGTTGGAGCTACGGTGGTTAGTTGGATGTCGCCCAATCTGAGAAAATTGTCGCTACTATCATTCTGGTGAGTATGTAGCGATGGCGAAATTTAGTAAAAGAGATGATATGGCGAGGTTTGTTAATTGGTGGGATTGAAAGCAGAGAAGAATATTCTGCGTAGTGATAATTAGTCTGTCTGACTTGGCGAAGCGAATTGACGTTCGTCTAGAGCAAGCGTATTGAACCGTTATCGGCCGTGATCTACATTGGAAGATGATGTGTTATCTTGGAGAAGATTGAGGAAAAAATCAATCCGAGATATGATTATGGTGGTATTAATGGTGAAGTTGTGCTTTCAGCTTGATTAGTCTCTTAAATAAAAAAAGCTAGAAAAAGTAGCTTTGCGTTGATCGAGTGTGAAAGGCAATTGAAATCCCGGTCTTGAAGTGGGAGATTGTTGGAGATTGTTATAAAGGCTCCTTAATTTAAGGAGCAAATTAAGGAAGCAACGTAGGTAAAACATGGGAGCAGGAAGCCAACGTGGAGCGGTAAGTGGAGGCCAACAGAGAACTTAATTGAGGAGCGATTTAAAGGCAATTAATTTGAGGTAATTGAGGAGTGAATTTTCTGTAAATAGATGTGTAATTGTAATGAATTAATCATCCAAAGTGTTAAATTCCGATTGAGAGAAAAACTTGAGAAAGAAACTTTGTGAGAGAAAATTGAGTAATTTTAACTTGGTTGAAATTGGGTTGTGAGTTGTGATGTTGTAAGCAGCGTGTAATTAAGCTTTCGATAAAAGATCTATGACAGGTCAGGAGGCGTGGCAGATTGGTAGAAGCTGGATTATCGAATTTTGTGTGTTATTTTTACGTGCTGGCACCGGCGTAAATGCGAATCCGGGAATTTGCGTTATTCCGCTTGATCGCCAACTGGACTAGAAAACTGATCAAACCAAACACGAAACAAAGAAACCCTTTAACACCAAGAGCGGAGACGTACCAAACAATGATCACTGGTTGTTCAAGTTGTTGAGCCTCAACAATGACCCGGTCAAACTGGGTCTCGCTGCTGATCGGCATGAGCGGCACCGACGCCGGCGAGTCATCGAGCTCTTGTAAAGACCTGTCTTGATTTAAAGCTTTAGGCACAGCGATAGAACTGCTGATAGCATCGATGCTACGAGACCAAACTAGCGAAAGGCTTGAAGCTGATGAAGAAGACACAAAGCACAAAAAAGTTGAATTCGAAGATACGTAACAGGGTTCACGTGAACGATCAAGTGGCGTAGAAAACCTCTGAGATCTGAAACTCAGGCTCATCCGTACGGACATGTCGAAGTGAAGACACAGGAACGAATCGCACCGTTAAAGTTCGTCTTCGCATCTGAAATCAGAAATATTTGGAAACACTTCCGGTTTCTTTTTTCTCTACAAGGGCGGTTTCGGTTCGTTGAGAACCGAAGGTCCTACAATAGGGCCTATATTTTAGTTAGACCTTTCCTAGAAGGAAAGCAGCTGAACAAAATCAACTTAAACGTTTCAACCATTTTTTCCGCCGGAAGACTCTCATGGAGACTTTTCTAGAATATTACTAGATAACTACTTAAAAGAATAATGATATATGTCATTTATGTATAAATTTATGAATAATAAAAGTATAAATCAAATAATTAATATGGTATGAAATTTAGTAAAAAGCATTCAATTAATTTTTACTATGTAAGTAGTGACTGATAAATAACATTTTCCATTTTTCTAACTATTCATCTTATTAAATGATAAAGATGACATATTTAAATAATTGTTGTAATATCTATCAACATAAATCAATTATAATATGTGTTGATACAAGTTTGTTAATAACATTACTCAAATAACATTACCGGAAAACCTGGTTTGAACGGTTTGGGTTGAGTCGCGGACTAGGTCGTTATCTTTAAGACGTTTCGCGGCTCTGCCCAATTTTGTAACCAATATGACGCATGGTTCTCGGGATAAAACAATCCAGAATATTTTTTTTTCTCGGAACTTCACTGCATTGATGAAGACCGAAATGCTACACTTGAAAAAATTTATTGCTCGGAAAACTAAAAAATAACTTAGAGTTGCAGAGAGAATTGTTTGTACTGAGAATTGTTTGCTGAGATTGTTTTGTTGTAAATGAGAGCTGAAACACTGTTTTTATAGGTTTTAGAAACCGTGTGGCAATTATGAATAAAACGGTAATGTCTGGGAATTAAGAGCGTAACAGCCATTATGAGTAACGAAGAATAACGATCATTTTTAGATTAAAGACGAGTAACAAATATTTTTGTGAGTAAATACGAGCAACGGCTTTTTTTTAATAAAGAAGACAAACAACCATTTAACGGCCATATTCTTAATAAAAGAAAATAACGATCATTTTTTTGAAGAAAAAATATATATATAATAACCATTTTTGTAAGTGTAAAAGTTTTCCTTAAAAGAATATTTTATCAAAAAATAAAATACTACTTCACACACACGCATTAAGACGCGGCTTTGACAATGGCCAATACATACAATAGCCATACAGATCACATTTATCTAGGTCCTCCCTCCTTCCACAAAAATGGAGTCTAGGCCCAATCCTAATAGCCAACTCTTTACTATTTATACTTCTTTAAAATAATGTAAAAAATCAATGTGGGACAAGTCACATTTCCCAACAATCAATTTTTTTTATTAAATTTCATATTTTTCCAACAATATGTATACTTTTATGTAAGTTATAATAAAAAATGTTTTTTTCATTTATTTGTTGTAATTAATGATGAAAATGTCGATGTTATAAGTGATATTAATGCGATAATATTATTTTTTTTATACATTTTAATATCAAAACATGATAATCATATCCTTTGATCAAATTGTTGCGAAAATATCTATAATATCACTAAAATATCATTGTCATTGAAATCCTTTTTTTTAACTAAAATGTCCTAGATATTGTAAATATTTTATTTAAAATATTGTTAAATTGTTGTTAAAATGTCTAAAAAATATCAATTTTTGATTTATTTATTTTAAGTAATCATTTAAATTCAATTTTTTTTACTTTTATTGTAGATAATATATTCTTTTCTTTTTTAAAAATGTTTGCTATATATATAATTACTTTTTAAAAAATAATTAATGAAATTTATTTTATGTTGTTAAGATTTATCTATTTATTTATTTATAATTAAATATTCTACTTAATTATTTTAAAAAATTTTAACTACTTATTCTACAATATTTTAATAAAAAAAATATATTTTAATATATAATATTGATTAATATAAATATTTTATGTATTTAAAAATATAGGTATTAGATAACATGTTAGTTTAAAATATAAATAATTAATTATTTTAATATTTTTTATAAAATAAATCATACTTTTAATAGATTAATTATTGTAAATTAATTATTGTCTGAACTCTTTAAATTTCATTTTTTAAGGAATGTTATGGACTCTCGCGTGCACTTTACTGCGTCTTTGAATAACGTTTGTTAATTTTATATAATTATATTTTCATCTAAATAAAAAAATTTAATTAAAATGCCTAAGAAATGCATGAAATAGTGTTATTAGCATCTTCTTTTTTCCATTCAAACATTATTATACTGATTTTATTTAATAAATAATAATCAATACAAAGATAAAAATCCTATCAAATCAAATACAAAATAACAACCATCACTATGAAACCACTAAAGTACTTATGGTCATAATAAACACCGTTTTAATTAAAAGTCATTTCAAACAAACTCCAATTAGAATTGACACCATCAATGATATGATTCAACCAGGTTTCCTAGCATTTCTCTTTAGTTTTTATATGATATTTCCCACTAACTTGAAATAATAGATGCTACTTTTATTTGTTGTGATACAACTTACATATTTATTCAACTAGAATGATACCGATTTTATTTTTTAAGATTACATGGTTGCATATAGCTACATCACTTAAAAACAATCATAGACTTCAAATAAACGGTAAGTAGATATAGGCACATAAGGCTATCAAATTTAGACTATAATTTCTTCAGGGTTTTGGATGTATGGATTAATTTCATTTGTATTTTTAAATTATTTTTTTCGCGTTTATATCAATTAATTATTATATTTATATTATTACGTTAATCTCATTGTGTATAGATTTAATTTAAGTGGTTAATTGTTGTAATTAGAACAAATTATTATATTTATTCTAAATATATTACTTAATTATTTAAATTGTTCTAAACTTATCATTGACGTGTGATGTCATTAAACAAAGATTAACATAATGATATAAATTAAACAAATATAATAGTTAACTAATATAAACAAGATAAAAAATAATTCAATAATATAAACGAAATAAATATAAAAATTTAATATTATTTTTGGTAGGTTTACCTCCATAATATTCAAAAAAAAAATGTTCTAAAAATTCAAAATGTATTTATAGAGCTTTCCGAAACATCCAATATAGTTTATGAAAAATATTCAAAAATACAGAAGAAGTGATTTTTACAACTTTCCAAAATACTTTAAAGTTTTTCCATAATTTATACAAGGAAATGATTATTGTTAGGAAGATTTTACTTATTCAAAGAAATAATAATATTTTCTGAAGAGTTAGTTAACTTTTTGAAAAATTTCCTTCAAACAAAGTAAATTAATTCTTAGATTCCCTTTCTAAAGTTTTGGAAGGTACTCTAAAGACACTACATAACATTGACTTGCAATATAAAGGATTTCAAATTTATCGACCATGGGTCATTAATATAAGTAAACAACTTATAAAAATGTGATACAATATATATATATATATATATATATATATATATATATATATATATATATATATATATATATATATATATATATATATATCTGCTTGTAAACCCATGAACACAATACAGTAAAAAAAATATAAGCAAGCATAAAGAACATAGATTACTCTAATCATGAGAACAACACAATAGGGAAACGAGATAGATTGGCAAAATTTACTCAAAAGTGGTGGAAGACACACACTTAATAGAAGAAGCAATGTAATTTCAACAAAATATATCCCACTGTTTTACAAACGTCTCACAAACACTTCCGATTCTCACAAACTCTCTATAATTTTCTTGATAGCCGAATAGGAACCAATTACTGCCGCTATAACGCCTATTACAATTATTATAAGACAAAGTACAACCTGCAAAAAAAAAAGGAGGAATATTATGATTTTAGCCATATATATTTTAGCATTATGATATTTACACAACAATTTCATTTATTAATGAATTATACTTTGGGTTATTAACAATTTGAATTGTAACAATATATTCATAATAAAAAAACCCAATTATTTGGAATTTAGTTCATACAATACCTGAACACGTGTCGTTTTCTTTCTCATGATACTCAGGTAACAAGCACAAGGAACTATCAATGTCTGCCAAAAACCAGAGAAATGCTGGCTAATAAGATAAAATTATACTTAAATGATGACTCTAATTAAATTACACATTATGTAGTAAACAAAAGCTAGTCATCGGTTTCCAAGTTGGGGGAGAATTTTGTCAATACCACGAAAATACCTACACTTTTTTATCTCTCTTATAAATAGATAGACACAAGCAATTTCCAAGAATACATGAGAGCAATGGGTTGTGCTAGTCTATTTATGTCCTAGAGAGAAGAGACTTACTATAAACATTGTGAGTAAGGATCCAATGAGTGACATAACAAGGCCTGTAATAATAAATTAAACAAGAAGAATATAATATTAAAATAGTCCCATATATAAGAGTATGATGAATAAGACATCCTCCCATTTCAAATCAAGACGTGCCATATATAGTTTGAATTGAAAAAAAAAATTAGAGAAAAACGAAAACAAACATTTAATTAAAAAAGGGAAGAAAGAAACTCACCAAAAAAGGGTATGGCAAGACCCATAAGCAGGGTAGAGATGACAAGTATTGTTCTAATGATGATTGAATATATACGAGACCTTATTTGGTTTGATGGTATCAGCTCTTCCAGACTCATTGCAACTGGGGTCATAGTTAATGCATATGTGCTTCATTTTAAGGAAATACACTCTTTTCTTTTTCATTTCATTTATTTGCTTGTGTACTTTTCTAGTTAAGTAACGTAGAACATAACAAATATTGGGATATTTTTTTGTTCTTTTTAGACTAAAGGTTATTTGGAAAAAATGATATGATTGTTAATATGTAATAGAATGAAAAAACATTCAACCATTAATGTGAAAACTCATTCCTCTCATGATAATGCGCTCTCTTTTCGTGACATATATCTATTATAATTTATTATATTTTCACATTTTCTCTCATTTATAAATAAAAAAAATTATGTTATTATTTTACTACATTTAAATTTTTTTAATTTTATTTTGATTCTACTCAAATATAATAATAATAATAATAATAATATTGTTTTCGTTGAATTCAATTCGTATTGTAATTATCGTTATTGTGAACCAAAGATAGCCTTTAATTGCATAAATTGATGAAAGGATATTTGGTAAAAGGGTTAACCACCTGCAAGAGAAGAAAAGGACATGTACTGATTTGTATTAGCTACCAGTTTACATAATATATATATAAAGTAGTTCAAGGCAATACCATTTTTGATTGAATTCACAGACCAAACGAGCCAAACTAAGTATTAATTATCAACAACTTCAGGCAATTCTATAAATATGACTATAATAGAGCCTGACTTAATATTCTGTAGTCACCTTACCAATGATCTAAGACTGTCGTATCGTGACCTAAATTAGTTGCTATGCTAGCTTATCAAAATATATAAAATCATTCTGGTTATAAAACATTGTAAGGAAAAGTGTTTTTGCCCATAACATTGTAAGAGCATACCGTAGTCCAAACAGCAATCTTGGTGGCAACCAAATTTTGAGGCAGATTAAGTGTAAATTGTGATTGTATCGATTCTCCAAACATTTTATAGCCCATAACAGCAACTCCAGCATATAAAGCAGTGCAAATACCAAAACTGAAATTAAGCGTGAAAAACACAAGTACAATACATTCATCAAACAGTCATTGAAATGGTGCATATATGAGTACACTATAAAGCAGGACTACTCTTAAGTATATTGGTTGTCCTGGTAATTGTGTGTGTGTTGTTACCATGTTAAGAGGACTGCATTGAATTGGTTTGGTTTAGCCATTGAGGAATAGATGTTAGGGAAAACAGCATGCCCTGAGTAGCAATAGCCATAAAGACCAATAGCAACAGGAAAAGTTGAAAGGTTTAGTGTAGTCCCTTTGTTGTGAAACCCAACATCATCAACTAAACCAATCCAAAGTAGACAGACTGATATCAAGATTGATGCAATAACTCCACCAGCTGCAAAATAAAAATTACTTGTGAATAGACTGAATACTACCCAGCAAAGACCTTACAAAGATAAGCTAATTAGAAGGGGGAAGTTCCATTGAGAAGTAGATACCAGATATATAACTGAGAATAGTGAGATCTCGAAGCCAACAAGTTGGAAGAACAGCAAGGGTGGTTACTATTGCAAATAAAAGGTTTGAATTTAACTCAAAACCACCCAAACTTAAGTGGGCATTTGGAAATAGTGAAGATAAGTTGTCGCTCTCCAAAATTACATACTCAATGCAACAACCCTGAAGGATAAACAAGTGAACTTAGATTAATCTGCTATTTAACACCACTCAAAAGTCATGTTCTGCATATAAGCACACATAGTACATTGGGGGAATCGTTTTAATTGAAGTGGTTTTTTAATTTTAGAACATAAAAATGCGCTCTTAATTTGTGAGTTATTATATATTTTAATATATACAATCACACAAAAAAACTTACTTTTTTATATTTTACTATCATTTTCATTTTCCTCAAAATTTATACTACTCTTCTCGATCCATGAAACTCAAAAAATTTAAAATAAATAAATAAAGTAAAGCTATATATTACCAATTCGACTTATAGTTAAAACAAATAATAAAATGAACACTAAGAAGTCATTAAGATTTAAACTAAAAGCCACACTTACTAGAATATTGAAAAATCTAACTTTTTTGAAATAACTTTATTACTCACGCTCATTCAAAACCCAAACAACTAACAAGATAAGGATTAGTCCTCCTAATTTTTTTTTTCTCTTCTCAAACATATAAGAATAATACAAATGAAGGGGAAAAAAAACACAATTTGGATTTTACACTGGGGTCCCCTAGTGATATGCAACAGGCAATTTGGCCTACTAGGTCTTGGCCCTACTCAAAGTACTTATAGACCAAACATACAATATCCTAAATATGGTCCCCTTTCAACCAATAAACACGTATATATGAAAAAATTATAGTATAAAAACAAAAAGGGTTGAATGAAAATGCAAACTAAAGGTAATTAAACCACGTAAGTTTCACTTACATATAGTTCCATGTACAGTATTATCTGCATTAATCGCAAAACAACGAGCCAATAAGTGACGGAGCTTGCATATCATTTCAATATATAGGGAGAAAAAGGAAGAGAGAGTATAAAGAAGACTAACCGAGATAGCTATTCTGCCTAGTTTACCAAAAGCAGCTTGGCCAATATCTGGATAAGTCTCAAGTTCAGGTTGGCTATCTAAGCAGTAACGAAGAAGCATTCCAGTGTAGAAAGAAAGAACACCAAATATAACCAAAATAGACAGCCCAATCCATCCTCCTTCTTTGGCTGCATATGGTGTTGAAAGCAATCCAACTCCACAAAGAACATTTATTCCTGCATTAATTTCAAATTTGGTCAATTAATACAAGGTTAATTTACCAAGCATAATTTTCTAAAGATTTTTTTTGACAGATGTACAAAGGTAGATTTGTAAACAAGTTCAAACTAATTAGCAATACTTAATTACCGGACATACAAGCACTTTTGCACGTGAAATGTAGATTAAGTCTACAAATATTAAAGATCGTGATTGTATAATTTCTATATAGTCATGCGCTTAGAAGTAAAATTAAATTGTATTGTACAAATAAAAATTGTATAATTATGTAAATTTTTGACCCATCATAGAGTATGAATTTAAACCGTAATAGACATTTAAATTAGTGAAATTTTAATTCTAAAATTATCTATTTTGACTTCTTTTTTTATCTCAAATTAAAAATAATTCTTATTTTTAAAATATAAGAAAATATTAAAAAGTAAATTAAATATTTATTGAAATAAATTTTTATAAAATTATTTTGATAGGTAAGAAAACTATATATTATTTAAAATATTTATCATTAATTTTATCCGATTATATTATATAAGTTGTTACAAAATATTACATAGACTAATTATAATACAATTAATTATAATTTATCTAATTACAAATATACATAATTTATTTGATATGGTGCACGGCTCAAAAGATCACGTGATATTTTAAATGAAGAATATATAGCTGTTTGTTTGATTGTCCAAAAATTAAGATAATAGTAAGTTATAGACAAATGAATAGTTGTAAATATGACCGACATAATAGTATATTAAATTCAAGGAAAAGTAATCGTTCAAGTAATATTAATTTATTCATCCATATCATATTGGTGTTGGTTCTAATTTCTAAGCGTCTAACTGTCTCAGAGAAGGTGTGTCTGCATAATTGAGAGCCTAGTGTCACGATCTTATTCTTCAAGTATCGATCGTGCAGTACTTAGCACAGTCCGTTGCACTAAGCCTGCCTTTGAATCCGAATGAAACTCCAAAGAGACTAGTAAGAGAATTTGTAAAGAATGCTTTGTATTGCTCTAGAGAGAGTTTATGTTACAAGATGCTAAGAATTCCCAAGTTGAATCCAAATGAAGACCAATGGGTCTTATTTATACTATGGTTCTAAGCTTAAGACTATGCCACACCTTTCTAGATTATTCAAAGCTTAGTATGTACAAGAGTGTTCTAGGTTTATGTACAATGTGTCACAAGGCTCTAAGACCTTCTAGCCAACTCTAGAGTCTTCTAGGTTAGTCTATTTCCTTCATGCACGTTCCGGGATGTTCCATAAGCTTCCAGCGGCTTCTACATCCTCCTTGAACCATCCGGCATGCTCTAGAATATTCTAACACATTCTAGCACTCTCCAGCGTGCTCTAGAACATTTTAGGGTCTTCAAGCTTGAATTGAGTCCGTCCAACCCTAACCCTTTCTAGACATCTCTAGGCAACTCTAGAACTTTCCATGTAGAATAGTCTAGATCCTTTAGGCAACCACCATTTATTTTGGATTTTTTGGGACATTTCGTGCGGGACGTGACACCCTCCCCCACTCAAGTTCGTGTCTCCCTCGTCGCGCCCTTCAAGCTGAAACCTCTCTATGGCATCTTTGAATTTCCACAAGGAATCCTCAGGTTCCCAACTTGTTTCTTCATCCGAGGCGTTCTTCCATTTGACCAAGTATTCCCTATAACTTGGTACGCCCATTCGTCGGATCAAATGGTCCACCAAAATTGAGTCCACTTCCCTGTCAAAGGAGGTTACTAATGCGGTAGGTGCCATCTTGAATTCTCCCCTACTCGTGCTTCTAAGCTATAAAGTATGTTTTTCGACTTAGCTCGAGATTCTTTTGATGGTTTCCGGGTTTCCTCACGACCACGTTCCATAGGTGGAACATCGACGCTTGGTGTAGATGGAGCAACGTTCTTCATTATGCCAAAGGTAGAAATGCTTTAACCGAAAGCTTTGATACCAACTGTCATGACCTTATTCTTCAAGTATCGATCGTGCGGCACTTAGCACCGTCCGTTGCACTAAGCTTGCCTTTGAATCCGAATGAAACTCCAAAGAGACTAGTAAGAGAGTTTATAAAGAATGTTTTGTATTGCTCTAGAGAGAGTTTATGTTACAAGATGCTACGAATTCCCAAGATGAATCCAAATGAAAACTAATGGGTCTTATTTATAGTGTGGTTCTAAGCTTAAGACTATGCCACACCTTTCTAGATTATTCTAAGCCTATAATGTACAAGAGTGTTCTAGGTTTATGTACAATGTGTCACAAGGCTCTAGGACATTCTAGCCAACTATAGAGTCTTCTAGGTTAGTCTAATTCCTTCATGCACGTTCCGGAATGTTCCGTAAGCTTCCAGCGACTTCTACATCTTTCTTGAACCATCCGACATGCTGTAGAATATTCTAGCCCATTCTAGCACTCTCTCGGCGTCTGAACGTCTAGGGTCTTGACTTGAGTTGAGTCCTTCCAACTCTAGCCCTTTCTAGACATCTCTAGGCAACTCTAGAACTTTCCATGTAGAATAGTCTAGATCCTTTAGGCAACCATCATTTATTTTAGATTTTTAGGGACATTTCGTATGGGATGTGACACTAGGCATTATGTGGATCGATCTCTGCAGCTAAGGCAGCAGCTCCATACTATATAGTTAGAAAGTTTCAGTTCTAATTTGAGCCACGTGATATTTTTGATGAATTTAATCCACAACTTGGGAGTTCTCTAGTTCTAATTCTTAGTGTATAGGACACTTCAGGTTAATTTGCGACTACAAGGATAAATATATATTATATATAGATAATATATAAAATTTTCTTTCTTAATTGATGGATTTTCTTGCACAAAACTCCACCTAACCACTCTTTTTTCCTCTCTCCCTCTCGTTTTCTTTTATGTTTTACATGCTAAACTATACAAATGATATCTATATTTTTTCATATTCTACGGTTTGGTCCCATATTATTTTTCTTTTGATTTGAGCCTTTATTTTTTAATTTTCATACTTTAATCCTCTTACTTTTGTTTTTTATAATTTAGTCCCTTTACTTTCTAATTTTTACACATTCAATCTAAAATTTGAGACAAACTTAAAATTAAACTTTGAAATAAGGATTACATGCAACATGACTAATAAAAGCGTTCTCTACTCACTAGACACTTGCAACTTTGAAATTTTGGACAGCTCAATATATATTTTTGATAACTGCTAGATAATGATATATATGTATTTACATAACACATCAGAAACCTCAATAAACAGTGGAATCTAATGTATGAAAATGGGTTCTTATCTAATAAGAAAACTTGAAGTGAGTAAGATCTACTTAATTAGCACATATTTTCCAATAGCATTAGTGCAAATAAAACTTATTCTTCAAACATAGTAACAGATCACAAAAGAAAATTATGAATGCAGTTTGTAACAACAAATATAAGCAGGAAATTAATATATATTGTTGAGTAAAATTTAGAATGCACAACTCTAAATTTACTAATATTAGATCCAAACAAGTAAACAAACTACTTGTATTATCTTCATTTATAACTTTTAAAGCGACTTCGCAAATTGAAGAGAAATCTGAAGCAATTTTCAAGAGAACAACTCTTAGCTTCAGCTCATTAAGAATCTGGCTTGTTGTTTTGATAAGTGATTAAACCAAAATGCAAGGTAAATTTATTTATAGTCATAATATATCTGTGCATGAATATAAAGCCAAAAAATAATCACCAGCCATGTACAAATCTTATCTACTGTGACATAACCTTTTCTACATGGAACCAACCCGTTTATTCTACACAACATTATTCTTTATTTATTTCTATGGACCTTATTCTTGATTTATTTCTGACCTTGACCATTTCGTTTATTTCTCTACCTCTTCAATTATTATTTTGGTATTGATTTTCAGCAACTCACTTAACCTTGGCTCACTTATTTTTCACGTGTCAGTAATGACGAAACATTCTGAACTTTCAACGCTTAACTTTTTGTGAAACAAGTCCGCTGATCATCATCTCTTGATTTGCCTCATTCAATTTCTTGCTTTGCAGAACCTTTTCTCACGATAAAGTGATAGTGTCTTGACATGCTTAGTTCTTGCATGAAAGGCCAGGATTCTCTTACATGACAATTCTTGGAATTGATTGTCACTGATATAATGGTCTTGCGTAATCTCTTGATTGATGTAGATTATTCATTAAATTGTATCAACCATGTACACTCTTGAGCTTCTTGCATTGCTGATACTTTCGAGCTTTAGTGGTTGATAATGATCAATTGATTGTCTCTTTACTACAAGAAATTGTTCCGAGAACCTAGCTTAAACACATTACCCAGGTTGTTGATCTCCCCGGTGTCGTGATCTCCTGATCTGCGTTGCGGAAACAACTAACTTGTTGTCTCACCTTTCTTGTCTGAAAGGCATGGTGATTGTATCTTTCACGTATCTCGATATTAGGTGAGGCTGGCTTCCCGAATGTGGCTTAACTTTGGATTTTGCATGTCATTACACTAAATTCTGCTTCGTAAGAAATGTCGGTAGGAGTTAAGGTTAAGTAGATCGGATTGCTACCAATTTTGATACATTGTTGCATCTTCCAAATCTTTTCCTTGTGTGCACTTACGTATTTGGCATTTAGCTCAATCGACGTCGAATTAGTTTGCATTCAAGCATTGAACCGTTTATCAAATCTTTAGAATATTTTTTGCTAACAAAGAAATATTCCTTCTTGTGTGCGATCAACCTCTAAAGCAGTGAAGGTTGAGTTGGCCAAGTTCTTTCATCTAAAACGGTGACAATAAATTCTCCGCTTTGTCAGAAGAATTTCTATCTCATTATCGCAGGTTATGATTAAGTCGTCCATCTGTCTGTGCTTAACCTGATAGCTAGCTTTCCTTCGTTGGCTTTAACAAAGCAATTTGGAATCTACGATTCTTGAATAACCACTTTGTGTTAGAAATTCGGCAATCTTGTCATCACCCTACAGGTGCTTGTTTTAATCCGTGAGAGTGCTTTCGCGGCAGCGCATATTCGGGATGATCTTGGCTCACGAAAACCCATTGGTTGGAACATGTAGATCTCCCGATCCAACTCTCAGAAAAGCATTCTTCGCATCCATACGCCTGACTTCCATCTTTGTTTCTTTGTAAGTGCAAGTAGGACTCGAGCAGGTTGTAAGTTTCGCCCCTTTGGACTAAACGTTTCATCGTAGTCTAGTCGCTCTTGTTGAGAGAAACCACGCAGTACCAATCGTTCCTTGTATCTCTCGATTGACCCATCATTACATACTTTATCTTGTAAACCTATTTGCGGGATATGGGTTTCACATCTCTTGGCTTTCGCACTGAGATCCCGAGTTTGATTTTCTTGAAGTGCGTGATCTCTCTCTGCTATCATCGTCTGAGATCTTTGTGATGCTTGGCTTAACCGTCTTAGGTTATTGCTTCTTCAATTATGGGCTGCGTTATATTTGAGATTTGGCCTTCGTGTTCTTGTTGACTACGGAGTTGAGATTGTGGAGTTGATTCTTATTTCACTAGGCAGCACCTTTTTCATTTAGTTGTTGATATATGCCGGTTGCGAGGATTGAGCTCTTTCTTTGTTCGGCGCCATCATGCATCCTGGATCTACAGATTCATCTAAACTTGGTTGGAATTGAATAGTATGCTCGTCAATCTTTGTTGCGGCTTATCTCTAAATTCTCTTGAGTGCTGTCAATCTTTCCTTACTGCGAGGACCGTCGAAGATGCTTGTGAACACAGCGTCTCGTGAAGTGTGGCATCTTCCCTTTCGTTGGATAACAACATTTCCACCACTTTTCTTTGGCTATGTATCCACGAATACATCTAACGACTTCTTGTCAAATTTGCTCGTAAATGATCAGAACAATCACATGCTTCTCTGTGGCCAAATATTCGAAAATAGCTAGCTGTAGGTTTCATGTTCCGTAGTTTCTCGAAAAGGGTGAAACAAATTCTAACCTTGGTTGAGAAAGTCATTGATCCTGAGGCTGCAGTCGCCGTCGGCATTGACCAAAAACCTCCCGGGTACATTCTTTTCATGTAGCGTACTTCGACAAATTTCTACAAGATGTCGATTCTTTCTCTACACCATTTTGTTATGGCGTGTTAGCGCTGAAGTATATTGATGACGTATACGACATTCCAGGTATTGAGAGAACTCGCTTGGTATATTCTCCGCCGTTGTCGGCTGCAACAGCGGATCTTAACTCGACTGCTTTCGGTTGACTCTTTAAAGCTCTTTAAACTCTTTAAACTTTGATAATACGTCGGATTTTTCTTTCATAAAGAAAACCCACGCGTCGTTGAGAAAGTCGTCAATGAATTTCACCATATATCGCATCTGCTTGATTGATGGTTGCTTAAGGACCGAATACATGGAGTGAACTAACTCGATGGATTCTTTTGCTTTAAACTTGATTCCTCGCTATGAAAATTGGTGAGCTTTACCATATGGGCACCTGCGTAGGCCGTGTGCATGCGCACGCGTCTAGTTGAGGAAGCGGCACAGCATCGACTTCTTCGCGTCGTATTTAGCTTGGAATGGCTAACGTGACTAACCACGTATGCCGTAGATCTGTATGTCTCATTTCTTCTCTTGTCTACGTATGCGATTCTGTCGACATCAGCGTGGTGATTCCAATCGTTCTCCTCCGTTGTCGATGTTTAAGATTTTGAGATGTGATACTGCCTTCGTGTCTCGGGGACCGAGCAGACATATGTGGCACGATGATGTTAATTGAGCCGTAGATAGCAAATTTTCTTCATTCCTGGACGCGTGATAAACATCTTGAAATGGTACTTGGTTAGTACTATATCGGCGTAGCTATTGTCTTACCGATGTGGGGGATTGGTAACCTTGAGTTGTCATTGTACCTTCTACGTCTCTTTGCCTTAAGACATGCTTTCCAACTTTTGTTTATCACTGTCGTATGATTTGGGTAGCCCAGAATCTACGATCCAATCATTCTTGTAGTCAATCTGTTTTGATGTTGTTCCGTAAGAGCCATTCTTCTCTCAGCGAATAAAGCTTGGCGGTCTGACCATCTTATTTATGCTCCATAGAGGCTGAAGTAATTTGTATTGCTTTCAACGGCTTTTCTTACTCAAACAATATTTTGCCATGTGACCCGTCTTTTCCGCGGTTGTAACATTCGCAGTCAATTTTCTATTGTTATTGCGGTTAACGAAGCTCGCAGATCAGCTTCGCTTTCCTTGAGAATTTTCCTTTATCGCCATCATTTTATATCCATTTCCATTGTATCGCTTGAAAGTGCCTTTGCTTTTGCTGGTGTAGAGCGCTTCTTCGCCGGTTGGACTCTCCCGTTTGCTTAGCCGCTTAAGCGGCCGCTGATTCTCAGGCTTCAATGAAGAGATGGTTGTGTCGGCCGTGTATAGCGGTAACAAACCCTCGATATTCGGGTCTCGAACCTTGAATAATTATTCTCTTTATCCTCGTTTCCCGATAGGAGCTTTTGGATCAACTCGAAATTTCGCGACATGTGACTTTACCTTGTGAAAGTATTGGGAAATCGTCGTGTCTCGTTCGCCGTCGATAGTAACTCGTTCTCGGGAAGTTGCGATCTTGTATCATTCTTCTTTGAAAAAGAGCGTAACAAGAGTGTCGTACTTTTTGGTGTTTTTTGCATCCGAGATATGCTCCGATATTTCTTCAATTGTGGTCTTCAAAGCAAACATCGCACGCTTTAATTTTCCAGCACTGTGAGATGCGTTTGCATCTTCCCTTTGTTGTTGTAACTTCATCACCTTTAAAAACCTCGCGTAAGTCTTCGACCTTGTAGATAAGACTCACATGTTGCCCACGTGTGTTATAGTTTTTGTTGTTGAGCTTCTTGATTCCTCCAACTATGAAAATCACACATGTCGTGTATTGACTTATTATCGAAACAGCTTGACTAATAAAAACTGCAGTACCAAACCTCACGACTCGAGATAACTATTAGTAGAACGATCACTGTATCCGTTTGATCTGGTGTTGAGTAAAATTTAGAATCTGTACTACAAATTTCTTAATATTAGATCCGAAACAAGTAAACAAATTCTTTGTATTATCTATAACTCACTTATATGACAAAGAAAATCGCGAATTGAAGAAATACAACAATTTCGAAATTTCTTTAGCTACTCAAGAATACAAAAACTTATTTGTTTTTGATGGAATGATTAAACCAAAATCAAGATTTCTTATTTATAGTCACTTGTAATCTGATCTGTGCCGAATATAAAACTAAAAATAATCCAATGCCGTCTGATCTTATCTGCACATAACTTTTAACTTCTACCAATGACCAAACGTTTATTTCTATGACCCAATGAAAACTCTCCGTTTATTTTTACAATATTATTCTTACGTTTATTCTCTGACCTTAAACTAACGTTTCATTTATTTCTGGCCTTAACGTATTTCATTTATTTCTCTACCTTTTCAATTATTATTTTGTTGTTGATTTTAAACATATATATATATATATATATATAACAAGTGATTACTTACCATTAAGTACAGTTTGTGCAAATGTACTGTCACGAGATATAGGGTGGGGTTCATGATAAGCTTTAGTAGATTTATCGTCTTTCTTCAAATAAGAAGACCTCCTTGATTGAATTGGTGGTGGTAGATAATGAGAACTACGCCTATGTTGAGGCAGTTGATCATCTTCTACTTTTGTTAACAATGGCTTTGTTGTCTCAGAAGATAAGGTTTCAGGAGTGTGCCTTCTTGTTAATGATGATGAAAAAAATGAACTGCCTAATCTTGTCAACGATGAAGTCCCCAAAAACCCAATACTTGGAGAGGGTACACTACTGTATAGGTCTATGGATTGCCTGAAAACATTAGTTCAAGAACTGTCAATTTTTGGAACCAAATAGCAGAAAAATAGAGAGAATAAACTTGTACCCAAAAACAGAGGTAGATTAAATCAAATTAAGAGTTTATTAGTTGGCCAATAAAAAAATAGATAAGGAATTTGGTTACTTAAGTATTGAGATTTATTGACCATTCGATCTCATGATGTACTAGTTGATATACCATGATATGATTTTGCAATGTTAGTCCCAAAGTCACAATCAAATGGGCCACACTAGGTAAATAATTTTAATAGGGCTAAAGAGCTTCCTTTTACATTACTTGAAACATAAAGGATGTAACTTTGAGGAAAACAGAGAGATGAAAAACACACCTGTAACTTTGAGGCCATTGAGTGTTATAAGAGCTAGGTTTATTTTGCTGATGTATTTCGTCAGAAGCATCTGAAGAATCAGAGTCATATCCTTCTTCGTCTTTGTGAAGTTCTTTCTCTTCGTCCTCTTCATCGCTCTCAATGAAAAGACTATTATCTGAGTTGTTCATCTTCTTTTTTCTCTCAGCTTCAAAGATTAGACTCCTATTGTTAAACAAAGAACTTGATTAGAATTAGGTTATTAAGCCAGCCCAGTAATGTTAAGGAGTGACCAAAATAAAACAAAAAATAAAATAAAGGCAATCCTAGTATGGAAAGTAAGAATTATTCAAATTTAACGAGCGTGAAATCAGGCTTATAGAAAGGCAAAGATTGCCTTTTTTACCCTTAATCTTCTGGGTTTTCTGGGCGATTTTCTCTTTGACAAAACGAATGCAAATGGATAGTAAAAGTAATACACACTAGTATAGACAAAATTGGGTAGCAGAGATTATAAAGCGAGTTAGAGGTCATATAAGGACAAAGCTAACCAAGCAGACCACTCTGTTTGGCTGCTAAGAAAAAGGAGAAAAGAGAGGCGAATCAAAGTCCCTGCAACACTCAGAAAACTACCCAATTCAACAAAACAGGAAACTTAAAAAACCCAAGACAAACCGGAAGAACCCCATTTGTTCTATTGTTCATTGATTCACTTTCAAACCAAGCAGAGGTTTTAAGGAAAAAGAAATAATGCCTCTGCAACACTCAATTGGATATTGAAAAGCAATGAGAACCCACAAATAAAAATTCTAAAAGCTAGAAACTTCAAGCAATTTTAGGAGTTCTAAGAATCCAAAATGAAAATGCAACGAACCCGTTTTGAGTTTACCAAGAAGAGAATTTCAAATATCTGTTTGAAGACCCGTGAATAAAGAAAAAGCTCTGTCTTTGGAAGAAGACCCAGAAAAGATTACCAAACAAATATCAGAGAATTGTTGATAGTTCACTTACTGACTGTTCTATCTACTGCATTTATATACATAATTTATTATGTTACAGAAGGGAAGAGAGAGAACTTTCAGAGACTGGCTATGAAACGTGAAAATATGATGATTGAAAGTTCGAAACTTGTAAATCTGTGGTTTGCGTATGGAAAAAGGAGGGCTATATAAACCCGCGATTGTGACACTGGTGCATCTATATATGGCAAATTTACTTATTTTTATGATTTTATTTTTAATTTTTTTTTTTAAATATTAGATGTTTTATTACTATATAAATTAACATATCTTTAAAAAAATATTTTTCATAAAAATATATTATTTTATATTATAAGAAAAATAATATATATATTAATGTAATCAAAAGTAAAACTAGATGTATAAAATATAATATCTGATGCAATTAGACCGATTGTTGGAACTCCATTGTTTCTTAACCTTCTTATTATTTAGATAATAAATGAAAAATGAAAATCACAACACTTGAATTAGGAGTAGAGAAATAAAGTCATAAATTATACAAAATTGAAAAATTGGATTACACTAGAAAATTTCATTTGATTTTTTACTAATTTTACTTTATTTCGATTTATAAAAATTAAAAATTGTTTAAACTAGATCGTATCCTTATAAATAATATATATGCATAAAATAATAATTATTTAACATAAAATGTAATATAATTCCTTGAAAGAAGAAAACACCCTAGATGCATTTGATGTAAGAAAATAAAATCAATCAACAAGTTACAAAGTTGATATATTAGTTAAATAAATAATTATTTAATTATAACTATATATTTAACAATTAATTATAATTTAACAGGTCGAATTGATTTAATAAGCATAAATAATTCAATCTGATTTAATAAATTTTTAAAAAATTAAATTGAATCAGATCAGACCGTATCTATCCCTAATTTAGATTATTTTTGCTTTAAATATGCACTTGCGATTTTGTTGTAAGAATTGCAATTTTTTTAGAAAAACTAATATTTTATTCATTCAAACCATAAATACAATAACAATTAAATCAATAAAATCAATAAAATGAAAACATATTAAATTATCATAAGAGTCAATAAAAATTATATATAACATGGTTCATGCTTTTTTTATTTTTTAAATTCTCCAAACATATATGACTCTTATTGAAAACATAACAAATATTGATCAACTTAATCATTCATGTCTTAAAGATGTTCATGTTTTGAATCGTATAAATATCTAAACAAAAAGAACTTGTTTTAAATATAGACAAAATTGAAACATAAAAAAAACATGTCTAAAATCATTATTAGATAGACCAATTAGATATAACACATATATTATAATCTATATTTATTGAAACAAACTAAATAAAATTAAAGATTTAATTATAAGAGAGCTTCTATAATAATAAACTTTGACTCCGATAAAAAAACAAAAATAACAAAACTGTTATAAGAAGAGAAAAAAAGAAAACATCAAATCTATTTAAGAGGGTACAAGAATTGCAAATTTACTTGTAATATTTTTGGATTACTTTTAGATTTATTTAGATGAATTTTTTTAGTCTATTTATGCATTAATATACTCACTTTTTTAAAAAATATTAACTAAAACAATATGATTAAAATTTATAATAATAAAGATAATATTTTTATTTTGAATTGAGAAATACATGAGTTTTTATTGTTATAATATTTAATGGTGTTAGTTTTATGATTTTTTTTTATAATACAAAAAACATATGTTTTTTGTATATTAATTTTTTTTTTTTGGATAGAATAGAAGTGAAATTATTTAATAACCGACGTATGTAAAAATTGAGGGCAAATTTTATGATTTTATTTCGTAAATAGTGTTGTTGAAAGAGAAAAAAAATGCAACCAATATTTCGTAAATAGTGTTGTTGAAAAAAAAAAATGCAAGCAATTATTTATCTGTTATGAAGAGGGATTTTGTATCGGATCACAAGAGCTGTCCAAGTTCATGCTATATGCCTATATATGGTTGTTTTTCTCTCCCAGTAAAATATGAATTTGATCTATGAAATTAGATTTGAGTAGTTACTCATTTTAATTTATTTATTTTTATCTAAAAATTTAAAATGAAATTTTTTATCAATATTTTATATATCGATCCCAAGTATCACAATCACCCAAAAAAATTACAAATTTTATGTACCATCAAATTCTTTTTTGAAAAATAATTCTTTTTATTAATTCATTAAAATTGAAGTTATAATAATACATAATCAAATACCACACACATACATATATTACAATATAAACATTATTTAAAATAATTATAGTGTTAATAATAATAATATTTACCTCAATTAAATGCTTTTTTATTTGTCTAGGCATAGTAACGTCAAGTGAATTTATTAATTCTATATATTTTATCATAATACAATCATCTTCCAAGAATAAATTTATATATATATATATATATATTAATTCTATAGAAAAAAATTTACATAACAAAAAAAAATGACTTAATCGTATTAAAGTAAATTTATACGAGAATTTCATTCTACATTTAAGATCCTGATGAAAAATATATTATAATGGATTTTATAAAAATATAGAGGAATAAAAGAAACAATTACTTGGGGGTGAGAGTAAATCTCTATGTAAGAATGCTTCTTTTCTAATAGAAGATATTTATTTACCATCAATTTGTTGGCCATTAAATTTCGTAATAGAAATAATTATATATATATTTTTTTAATAAAAACTGTAAATTTTCCCATTTTTTCAATATCTATTAAGTTGTTAAAATATAAAAGTGGAAATATAGTATTTGTACAACTAGGCAAAAAAAAAAAACATATAAGAAAAAAATGGAAGCACGGAATAGTTTAAGAGGAAAAAAAAATAACCCGTATATATATTTTCAGTATCTACTTAAATCATACGTTATTGTATTAAACAATAAGTGAGTATTTACATTTCAAATTGGATTCGCTAGTTGAAAACGTGCTTTTAAATTATTTAAATAGGAGAATATTATGTTTAATACATTTTGTACTAATTTAATTAGGTTATTTATATGTCATTTGTGTTTTAGTTATACCTATTTTTGTAATTGTGTACTCTTTCATTAGTATTACTATTAAGAATCAATTTGTTTTATTTTTTTAACGATGATTGAAAATGGTATTAAAGAGTGAAGATATAGTTCAAAATCTCTCCATATATATATATATATATATATATATATATATATATATATATATATATATATATATATATATATATATATATACTAGCTAATAGTATAATACTTTCACTTTTATGGATGAACGCAAGTATTTTGGTTTTTTCTCTTTAATTTTTAGAACATCTTATGTTTATCTCCTTTTAACAGGCCACTCAAAATGTGAATCATAAATTATCTCATGAAATTTTATTGTGTGTTTAAATTTATCATTCTTTTTTCAAATCATAAATTTAAATTATATCATATTCGAGATTTCATCCCAAATATCTACTCACTAAAATCCAATTAATTCTAGAGAGCCTCGTAAAAAAAGCATAATACTATTAATATGTGTGCTCATCTTTCTCTCTTCAGATATCCTTTTTACATAAATATTTAACGAAATAAATACAATAATTTACTTTATTTTTTATTTTTTATAACAATTTAATTTATTTATTATAAAAAAGTAACAACACAAACACAAAAATAAATGATAAAATTTTAAATTTTCTTTATTAATTTTATAGTCATTATTATATATTATTAAAGATATTCTATAAAATTAATATATCAATAATAATAAATAAAATATGAGAAAAAATAAAATAAAAATAAAAAAAATTAATTATTTATTACTTTTTCAAAACAAAGTGATTAAATTGATATAAAAATAACAAGTGATGTAATTGATAACTAACAAATTTGTGGTTGATGAAAACTAGTCCAAACACACACACAATTGATGTAATTGATAAAAATTAGTCTATATATTTTTTATTATATATAAAAAAATATCTTATGTTTTAATATTATGCACCACATAAAAGAATATTTAAAAACAAAATTTTATTTATAAAAAAAAATTATCCTATATTATTTTAAAATCTATAAAATATATATGGGATTTTTATTTAGCTATCGGAATATCTACAAAGTTTTTTTTTTCCAAAACTAAAGTTATAACGTGACAATAAATGCAACATGTGCTATAATTGATATTTGATAAGGTTTTCTTGTCTAAAATGTTTATGCACATGTGTTGCTTTCTGGGATCTCATGGGTTATCACAACTAATTTGAGCAAAGGATAGGGATAATTCCGCTCTGGTCCAAAATATCAATAATTTAAGAATTTATTTTTGGTTTATTTATCTCTCTTATAAAAAAAACATATGTCTAAATCACTCAAATTATAATAAATTTTAAAACTAATATTATATTATATATAAAAATATATATTCGATATATATTATTACCAAAATAATTTGAGACAAACATAGCTAGCAGTATATTGCGACAAGAGTACAATTTGGATAATATTTCAATAATTAATTGAATTTGTCTAAAAACAACTCATTCAAATTTAAACCCCACACATATTGACATTAATGCTTTATGTATTTATTAATTAGAGTAGTGCCTCAATTATAGTGATGCTGACTGCACAACAAATTATCTCATTTTCACAAATCACACAGATAAAATAATTACCATGAAATTAAATAAATAAATAAACATTCATCAAAAAAATTTTAAAACAGATTGACATAAACGCTTATAATCACAATTAATATAATATATAATTAATAATTAAAATAATAAAATTTATCACATATCCCAATTTATAATAAATAAATTTTTATTATATATTATAGCAAGACATCAGGCTCAAAATATTTTAGTTTATTATTTTCTATATTTTATTTATTTCTTTTTTTTTATGCTCCATTAATGTTATTGTTGTATTGCTAAATCAATTTTTTTTAAAATTAATTATTAGACTAATTGAAGAAACAAAAACGACATAGTGCCAATATTGTACCTACCGACCATGCTGTGATTCTTTGAAGGCCATATCTTATGTTTTATATAAGTAATGCATGCGTTGTATCTTCTGCTACCCAAAATTATCTGTCTTGAGCCATTTTTTTTTTTGGTGGCAAAATGTTGACCATGTAAATTGTGAGGTTTGTGTCTTATGATTTAATATTCATACTAATTTATAATATATTAATAATTATGTGATTATATCTCCACGTCACATTTGTTTTTATTAACATGTTACAGTGGTTGATGATCATGACCACAACTTCAAATGTTATAATAAATATTTATAGATAAAAAAAAGAAAAGATTTTAATAAATTTTTAGATGCAACTTGATCTAACAACTTCGTAGTTTGTATAAAATCGACCACGCATAAAGCTTCGCTTTCTATCCTTTATTTTCTTGGGCCCCAAATCAATAATTTAGGGTTTCTAACGTAATAAAAGAAAAGGGACACAAAAAAAATGCCAACTAACTTAAAGAGATGTTGTCCATTTCGAAATATGGAATATTTAAAATTTTAATTTTAATTATAAATACGAGTATTGTAATTATTGTTATGATAATATAAAATTTACTTAAATATATAAAAAAAATTCATATTTAAATTTAAGTTACAAATATATCAATTCAATTATATATATATAAAACTAATACGGAAAACTTAGAATGTATATAAAAGAGGTTTTGTCTATAAGAACCAATTTTTGAACAATAGTTTAAAAATGGGCACAAGTTGAATTTTTTTTAAAAATAGTTAAAATCTTACCTTAAACTTGAAAGCAAAATTTTTAATCATAAAAAATATTTTAAGCAAAATTCTTACATAAATTTTTTTTAAAAAAAGATATATTAGCTATATTTGACAAAAAATAATTATTATAAACATAAAAAAAATATTAACATCTTATAAATTTATAATTAATTTTAAATACATAAATATTTTTTATCATATTATATATTAAAAAATTTATTTTAAAAAATAAAAAATAATTTATTTTACAATAAAATAAATATAAATTTATACATATATTGAAAATCATATGCTAAATATTTTGATAATTCATAAATAATATAATATATTATTATTATTAATTATAATTATATTTAATAAATAATTATAATATTTAATTATGATTATGATATAAAAAATAATATTCATAAAAATAATTAAATTATTAAAAAAATTATAAAACCTCTATATCTAACTTTTTACAATATACAATACAAACATAACACATTTTATAGTAAAATTTGTGTGAAAATATTATCTAATATAATATTATTATAATTATTAGTCTAGTTTTTATAATTTATTTTATAATAATAATTATTATTAATTTTGTAATTATTTTATAATTGATTATTATTATTTTAAGTTAATTTATAATAAAATTTTGATAAGTTATTTGTTATAACAAATTATATATTTATTATTAAATATATTTTTGTATTTTATAAATATAAATTATTTTTATTATTTTTTATTCACCCAAAAATTTATTTATTAAAAATTGATAATTTTTATATTCGGCATTTTAAATTTGGAAAGAGTAATTAAAATATTTTTTTATCTTGTTTTTAAAATAAGAAGAGAAAAAAATGGGTTGGGAATTAAAGGAGGAGAGAGAAAAAAACGAAAAAAAAATTGAGATATAATTGAAAGAGGAAAGAGAAAAAAAAATGACTTGCTACTTGATTAAGAGGTTAAAAAGATCTTTTTTTTTTAAACTAAATTAACAAATAGCCCTCTTTTAAACTTTTGAATGGAATATGTCCATTATAGACAAAAACCCTATATAAAATGAGTTAATGGTTCAATTTGTTGAGCTTATTCCTTTCAAAAGTAATCATGATATAATCTAAGCTCATTATAGCACTACATAATTAAGTTATGCTTTACTTCCCAATTAGAGTATACTATACTAAGTTAAGTTTAATCCATTACAGATACATACAAAAAAGTACATCACAATTTAATTTGCGGTGAATCTTAACCAAGGAAAATTCTTTCTTGTATATTTTGTATCTTACATCAAGGTATCTACTATTTATTTGGGTAGTTATTTAATTTTTTAAATCAAATTAACGTGTGTAATTAACTTTTTTTGTATTATCCAAGTAACATGTATGCAACCTTAACGAACTAAGGTACCTTGCTCATATGGTGAAGGTAACACTATCGTTTAGCATCCTGTAT
The DNA here is from genome assembly GCA_033030585.1 of Hippophae rhamnoides. Lineage (NCBI taxonomy): Eukaryota > Viridiplantae > Streptophyta > Magnoliopsida > Rosales > Elaeagnaceae > Hippophae > Hippophae rhamnoides. The sequence continues at coordinate 75,779,605 of CM065427.1, forward strand.
AGAGCGATCTAGTACTTGGAAGCAATCGATACAATTCTGATGATCAAGACTTAAGGATAGCGACTTGATAATCAAGACCTGAGAACAACGAGCTGATGATCAAGTTTGAGGACAATGACCTAATTCTATATAAAATTTTATTTTTTTCTAATATACTCTGATAATTCAAATAGAACGCTTACTAATATAACCTCGATACATATCCAATAAGTGCTATATATACTTTTTTAATGAGATGAATAAAGAATCTATTCATTATTCACATTTCATACTTATCTCTAGAAACCATACAACGTTAGAATCTCTCTAAAAAATTAGCATCCACTATGGGGCCTTAAATCTTTATAGCCTTTAGTTATTATTTGAGAGCTTACATTTCACATCTATGAAGAATCATCTTGTGTCGTAGGAAAATTCACTCTTGTCAACATAACCAATCACTGCACAATCACTAATTCAAGAAGAAACAACCCTTAGAACCATCTCATGTATCGAGTTCCTAAAAATGACCATAATGAACACGTACCTTACCATGTAGCTCATCCCAAACCACACCATGGACTGGGGTACAACTTTGTTTAGCCTTCAACCTGATAAGTTAAGAGGTTAAAGTTTACAAAGACAATCACATGTTTTGTTAGTTTAGCAAGCTCCTTCTTACGAACAAGAAAACATCACTATTAAGGACCAAGACCCACATAAGGAGAATCCAAACCTATAAATCAATCACGTAAGACACCTCTTATCGATGAGGTACATCTTATTAACAAGGCACCTTATCCTTGAATTTGATTTTAATGATCACATACCTTATGTCTCACCTATAATCACACAACAATGATCTTGTCTTTACCTTGACACTTAGGAGTGAAGTGAGTTCCTTAATTAATTATGTCACGGGTTAGATCGAGTTGCAAAAAAGGAGTATGCAAACTAAAAAAAGAAAGAAAAAAAAGATGTCCTCTCTCTACAATCATTTCTCAATAATATTAGAGAGGAACATACAGATGACAGATTTGTTCTTATACCTTATAGGCCTTTTTACCTTTTGATATATTTTTGATTAAAATAAATAGGTGAAAGGCTTGAGCGAATCAAATATCATTGGTGATTTAATAACAACAAAAGGTTAAAGAATTTCCTTCCAGTGTAAGCTTCAAGATTGTCACTTTTTGAGCCTCTATGTCAAATTCGCGAGTTAATATGAAATTTAGGTTGTAATCATGAACTGGGTGTTGTGTGTTTTACAACACACATAAAATCGTGCAAGTATACACGGTAACAAGTAATAAAGATTTGTAAGTAGAGTATCGTTCCCACGGAGATTTGTTACTATAGTTTGTTGAGTACTAAAATTGTATCTCTCTGATTTTATCCAAAACAATCGTTGATTAAGAAAAAGGTAACAAGAAAATAAAAGAAATCTAAGATTGCAATTTTTCACCAAACTATTCCACTCTAATCGTGTTATTTTCTTTTGATTTATATTTTTTAGTACATTTAATTTGTCAACCGAAAAATTTTATTTTTATCCATACATCTCTTCCGAGCTCCGTATAGACACACCTCGTTAAATTAATTCACTATATCTCTATGAGAATTAAATTCACCAAGATTTATTATGTTTTAAGTTTTCAAAAGGTCACACATACAATTAGGGTATATTCATATCCTTCATCATACATGTCATTCTATTTACGAGCAATACATACACAAATGCCTCTTCCAAGTTTATTTATATGCCACAGATCGTTTTGATAAGATTCGTAAATAATCAAAAAGCATTAAGCACAAAATAGAATGAACAAATCGAACGTCTTATAAATCTATAAAAAAAATAATTAAAATTAAAGCTTCATAAATTTAGATCAAATACAACCCTAGAAAAATTAAATTACTTCATAAATTTAAAATAAAAATTACAGCAAATGGAAAAAAATTAGAAGGAAGAAGAAAGGAAATTAAAACATTACAGATCGTAAATATTTGGCACATGTAGAACACAACAGAAGCCAAAAATGGCTTCTGCGTGTTCCACCGTCCAGTCCCAAACACTACAGAAAAATACCAAAACTAAAACTCCAAAAAAAACTTCTTAACTCTATCATCTTATCACATATTTATAGCAACAAAAATACAACTAAAAAAATATACATTTTTCTTTAATTACGCAGACACGCGTATAATATTTGTATCGAAAATAAAAATAAAACGCGTGGGGGACAAACCGTTACAACAAAAATATTATTTTAAACTGAGTGGGAGACACGGCGCGCGCTTCTGATTTTGCTTTCAATATACTCTACCACGTGTCGCGATCTCATTTGTTGAAAAATATAGTGGGACACGTGGCATCCTTCAATTGGTGAGAGCAAAAAGGGTGTATGGAAATACGCCACACGCAAGCAAGGCAGGCGGGGACATGTGGCAGACAACGGCCCGCCTGAAAACGTGCGCCTTTTCCGTGCGTTCTGGTTTACTAAATTTATGCCACGTGTCGTTATATTATTCGCTGGAAGATTTAGGAGACACGTGGCTTCTTCTTATTCTGTAAAACGAGAGGGTGCACTCCTCTTCGATGTCCCGCGTCGCACAAGATTTTTAGGCAAGCGATTCGGTGTGCGATAGCTTGGTTCCATGCGCTTCAATTTGGACCGTTCAGACGATCCAACGGTGGGCGATATGCCTCGGGGAAACTCTGCGCAGCCGACATGTGGGTCCCACTCTGCACGCCAGCTTGCGCGGCATGTGGGCCCCACGGGCACGCTGAGCCGTGCGAGAAATATACACGCGATTGTCTCGTCTGGAATGTACTCGCCAAATCTGGACCGTTGATTTGATGATCGAACGGTGGGTGATGGGCGCGTTAAGTGATGCGAGTGACATTCTTCTCCTACACAGAAAATTCAATTTTTATTAATTTCATTTTCACCCACAAATATATTTCAAATTAGATTTTAATCTTTCTTAAATTACAATCAAGCCCAATTTTAATTTTAATTGTATTTTTGACTATTAAAAATTGCAATTAAGCACTCATTTATTTGAAAATATATTTTTGAACAAAAACTTGCAATAAAGTACATTTTTGATACAAATTATTTAATTTTCTTAAAAATGTATTCCATAACCTATAAAAGGTGAATATTAATTTATTTAACTAAAATTTACCAAAAATGTAAAGAACATAGCAATTATAATTGATAAAATAGATGAAAATAACTATATAAAATATAATTATCAATGGGCCTAGCTCAATTTAAATAAATGTGCTGCGTTGGTAAAGAATGGACAGCACTAGGTCAATTTCTATACATAAAGAACAGACTACACTGGTGATTCTTGGACTGATTTATGTTGATGATTCTTGAACTAGGCCTAGCTCGACCTAAGTGAACGGACTGCAATGGTGAAGAACGGACTACGTTGATGACGAATAGACTAGGCTGGGTTAATTGGAACTGTCATGCCTTAAAGTGAAACAAACAAGGTTTTGATCGATTGGAGCTTGCAAAAACTGAGTTTAAGTGGAAAGATGTGTACTGGGTCACGGGATGAACCATGGAAAATACAAGTTGGCAGCATCTGTAGGACAACTTGCAAGCTTAAAGCTAACATTTATGCACATAACAAGTTTAGATTTGGAGCTACGGAGGTTGGGCAGCTGTGGTATGTTATTGTAACATTACAAGTCGAGTTGATATTGATGCACATTATGTATCGAGAGCTAATTCCGGCCCAAACAATATGAGAAAAGGTTTGAATGAGAAGCCTGGTGATTTTTGGATTGATTTCCATCACTATCTAGCAAAAGATTTTTTATTGGACACAAAAATTTTGATCTCAAAGGTAAGCTCCAGTTCAATTCCCACCACTTCTTTATAAGTAGAGGGAAATGGTTGATGGTAAAATTTAAGGAGTAATGGTAATGCTATTATATTAAGTTCATATATCTTCTTTACTCGATTAACTTATATTCAAATTCGTTCATTCACTCATCCATTGGATAAGATGTCATCAACGTTATCAACTAGAACAACCAATGGGTTACCAATTGTCTTCGTAATTTTAAATGGTTATCCGAAAGGTGTCCACGTGAACAAGAATACCTAACATCAGGTTAACATAAAGAAAGTAGCTTACCATTTTGGGCTAAATGGAAAAGAGAGAGTTCAATGTGGCATTAGATGGACGATGAGGTAGTACTTGATCTGGAATCAACCATATAAGGGTGCCATCTTCCATAAGAAACGAACGACCTTTATATGACCTTGAATGATTGCTCGAGATTCACACTTTGTGAAATTAGCAAGTCTTCTAGCAATTTGTGCAATAACATCGCTGCTCACAGACCTAGCCAGCTAGGTGCACTTTAACTGCATGAATTTAGACATCTGTATCTTTGGATGTCAATAGTTGTAATATCTTTGCAGCCTAACTTCTTCACAAATCTTTGCAATTATGGCTCGTTGACTCGAAAGTGTCTTCTTTGATGGGTTTTGAATTTTATGGTACTGTGGGATTCTCATATGTAGATAGTTCATTACATACGCTTTCCTTTGTATGCAATTTTATATCCTATAAACATTTTTAGTTGTATTAGCAAGTGTTTTCGAACCGTTAGGGGGTGAAACTCGAACTGAATTAACTCTAAAAAAAAGGTATAATCTAATAACTTTTTGTCATAGTTGTATTTTATCAAACATAAACATGCAGGTAATTCAAATTGATCACCCATACAATTTCATTACTTGAAGAACTATGTATTCCTTGTTTGGAGTGAGGTGACCAAATGGACCTCATCCAATCGGGATGCAAGCATACAAACGCCTATGCTTGAGAAGAAAAATATATGCTACTAAATAATTCTCGTTAAAAATTAATGCGATAACCTCTAAGTACAAAGTGAGGTGGCCAAATAGACCTTTCACTTGGGATGCAGGATAAAAGGTGTGTCGTTCATCATAAGAAAAGGTCTTAAGTTCATCAATATGGATCCCCTCTTTGAAAAGCGCATGTAAGGGTAGGACTCAATTTCACCCTTGTATATCTCATGTCTCGTGAAAAATTAATGCGATAACTTCTAAGTACTTAGTTAAGTGGCCAAATAGACCCCCACTTGGGATGAGGGATAAAAAGCGTGTCACCCGTCCTAAGAAAGAGTTTTGAGTTCACCAATATAGACCCTCACTTTGGGAAGCGCATATAGAGATAAGATTCAATTTTACAATTATATGTCTTTTGTCTTGTGAACAATTAATGCGATAACACCTAAATACGAGGTAAGGTGGCGAAATGAACCCCTTCACTTGGGATACAGGATAAAGGCGTATCGCACGTCCTAAAAAAAGATCTTGAGTTCACCACCGTGGATTCCTTTTTTAAGAAGTGCATTTTGAAAGATGATATTAATATATGATGAAATTATTTCATATTAATTAAAATATATATTAATATAGTATTTATAATTAATATACGAGAATTATCTTATTTTGAGTTAATCTTTTAAGATATGATACCTTATGTTCAACGATGAATCTAACATTTCAAGTTAAAATAGACGTCATATAAATAATAAAAAATAATATTAATTATTTTTTAGTTACTAATTATTTTTTATAAAAAAATGATATCTTATGTATCTTATTTGAATATAAAATTATTAAAATTATAATAAATTTTTGAATTTTAAAAGTTTAAAATTTAAAAAACATAGTTCACTTTTATGCTTGTAATTATATATAATTTTATAAATATTATATCTATATATTTTTTATTAAAAAATAAGAGACGTGTTCCTCCTCTCACCTAGAAAGATCCACCCATGTACATGTTGTTTACACGTTATGCAAAATTTACTTATTATTATTCAAAAATAGAGTAGGAAAAGTTTGCTAGAAAACCCAATTTTCACAAGCAGGGCAACAATGTCGACATTATATAATGAACCTTTTTTTCTGTTCATCACATGATAAAGCACCAAATCTTGGGAAACCTATCCTTGAAATGGAAACCTTACTTTTACATTTTGTTAGTGGTAAAAGCGTTCATATGATATAATTTATATTGATATTGATTAAGTTATATATTACTTATTAATTTAATATAAAATTAAGATATAATATAATAAAATTACTTATTAATATGAAATAATAAAATTATTAGATGTGAATTGATGTATATATATCTAATTGTTATAATAAAATTCATATTTTTTTCCTATTATATAAATGTTTTTATTTATATGCAATTCTTACTACCTTTTTATTTCAATCCCACTCAATATTATTCAAAATAAAAATTAGGTAATGTGAAATGGATGTACTTTTTGTTCTTTTGTCATTTTTAAATTCAAAAAAAAAACATTTTAACAAAAGGAAGAAATTTTCTTAGTGTGATATGAACTTATTATTTAAAAGGAAAAGATAATAGATATTATCATCGAATCATTAAGTAAAACACAATATAAAATGTTAAGTTGTGTTAATACAAAGAGTTTTGAGTTGATTTACTCTTCTAACTTTACTTAATTGAGAGATTAGTCTTGTAATGATCGGAGTGTGTACATTTAATGTGAAAATTTGAAGTTTAAGTTATAGTATCACAAGTTTCAAGAAAAATGTAACATTTTTCATCAAATAAACATATAAATGTCTTGTGCTACTAATAATCTAAAAATATCCTTAAAAATAACTTATGTAACATGAAGATTAAATTAAACATCCTAAGTTAAAATTAATTAAATTATAAAAATAGTTCATGAATTTTTACTAATTATATACGCTGTTATCCTTATTACTTTTTTAATAATTTAATTTATTATTCTTTAATTTTAATAAATTTAATTTGAAATTTGAAATCAACTTGAAAATAAACATCTAGGTCAAAATAATGTGTTAGTCTTATTGAGGATTATATTAATCAAAATTAAATATTTGGATTTTTTTTAATATTTTATAATTTATTAAACAACTATTTTTGATTTTATTTGAGAATTAAAATAAAATTTTAAGATAATTTTGATTCATATATAATGTTTAATTTTTGATAATTTTAATTTTGGGTTTAAATTTATTAAAATTGAAAAAAAAGTAAAATAAGAATTAACTATTAATATAGTTTACTCATACCATTTTTCAACAAGTGGCCAACAAACATCGACTTAACAGCATGAAATTAGGTACATAAAAGTGAATTCAAACTATAAATGTATTAACGTAGTTATTTAAAAAAATAAAAATAAAATTAACCAAGTGATTCAGATTTATAAGCCATGAACCACCTAGCTTCTTATCCAGTTAATTTGGGGTTTGGGTTCGCTTTAATTCTATAATTTAATTCGATTAATATTTTAATTTTATAATTATTTTGATAGATTTATTTAATCATATAATTTTATTTTTGAATTAATTTAATAAATAATTTTTAAAATGATTCTGTATCTCCTCTCATCTCTCTCCCATATCTCTTTCTCACTTCATATAATACTATGAATCAATATATCAAATTATTTCAAGTGCTCCGATTTATCTAAAACGAGTTTCTAATTCTCTCGTTAATGATAATTTAAAATTAGATACTCTTCTGCTAATTTATATCGAGAAAAATGTTAATTTTTTTGTTACAATTAAAAAAATCATTCTTTAAAAAAAATGGACTAATTTAACGTAAAAATAAAATTATAAGAATAAATAAATCTATCCTAATATTTACATTACTAAAATGTTAATTGAAAATTAAAGAAAAAAAGTTCTTACGTGTCTCTCAAAACGTAACCTTCGAATTATTTGCTTTTATTATATATCCTTTCAAAAAACAATTCTATTATATATATATATATCCTCTCATTTATCTTTTGCTGGCTAGTATGTATGTTATCATTCTTTAATGGTATTTTTTTTTTATCTTTATTAGATACTTTGCTTACCTCTGTCTTTCTTCAAGGTGCTGATCTGGTTATTATCTTTAAGTTTCTATGTTAATTACACTTAAGTTTTGAAGAAATCATTACTCATATTCTTCTAAAAATCAGTTTACGATTAGAAGATAAATAATATACATATATAGGTCAAACAATCTCTCCCTTACTAACATTCAAATCTTATCGTGTGCACACATTTCGACTATATGGTCATCTTACTTGCCTTTTACTAGTTGATACAGTTAATGACAGATTTAACATATAAATTTAGGAAGGGTACCATGTAAAATATATAAACACCAAAATAATAATGTTTATTTTTACTTTAAAAATATTTAATTATAGTAATAAAAAATATAATTTATTTAGATATTTAAAAAATTTAGGATTTGAAGTGTGATTATATAAAAAAAAATTATAGTTTATAAATATATTTTTTATTATTTATTTAATAATTATTAAGTTTGTAATGATCGATTGAATTACAAAAACTTAAAATTTAAAATTTAAAATTATTTAAAAGAAATAACTCTAAATACAATATCAATATATTACTTATAAGATCAAATTGCTTCCTTAAATTTATTCACTGGTTAACTACAAAATTTTGAAAAAAAAAATAATGTATATATTTATCTAAAAATCAATTAATAATTAAAAAATAAACCTTAAATCATTTAATTCAGTCTATTCATAATTAATTCATGCATGGACCACTATTCCGGATCTTTTCAATTATGCTTATATTGGAAAACGCATGTGGGAATCTATTTTACTGACATTACAGAAAAGAACGTTCATGACATAAAATAAAATCAAAGGTTTTGTTTTTGCGATGATGTAATAGTGTGTAATGATGTCCTAAATATGTCAATAAATATTTAAAAGACGTTTATATAGTAATGCGTGAATTAGTCGTTGCTTACCGTGTAAAATCATCTGTTTAAACTCGTTCATTAATTTATGATTAATTTAATAAAGTTATAGAAGTGAAAAAAATATAAACTCACTTAAAATAAATAAATTAAAATAACTTAATTTATTTGATATCTATACTTATTATTTTCTACTTATACATAAAGTTTTATATTTAGAGTGAAGAATCAAAATTAATTAATTAATTTTTAGTATCAAATTATTAAAAGAAACATTTAGTATTTTTTTTTAAATTAAATTATTATCAAGCTCCCTTCTATTATTATATCAAGTGGAGAAGACAAGTCCCTCTTAAAGCATATTTGGACCTGACATCTGACTGGAGGCAGAAGAACTATGCATATCAACAAATATATAGAACATGCAATTTAGCTCTACTTTTTTTTTAATCAAGCTAAAATTAATTTAATTAATCGAACAAAGTGATTTAATGTAATTCTTTGCCATGTTTTTGGCATGCTTTAATACGTGGACCTAGATATACTTTTATCTATTGTAATTGATATTATATAAAATATTAAATATAATTAATCTAAATATATTAAAGTATTATATAAGTAATTGAAAAATTATATAGGTAGTTTCTTTTTTTATATTATTTAAACATTTTGATTACTAATTTTTTATAAAATAAATATGTCATTCAATCGGTTAAAATATAAGTACATGACAAAATGAACACTACCAATACGATTAAATATAATGAAAAAAAATATTTATCTTTCGATCTATCAATTTAAGGATTTTATCTTAAATAGCTTAAAGTTTATAATTTTTACCATAGTAAACTAGTTTAAGATTTATTACAAAACTAGACTAGTTTGGTTTTCAAGGTTTTTTCTTGATGTTTTTATTCCTATAGGCTTATTTTTGATATTTGCTTATTTTTTAATTTTTTTAAATTTTATCTTACGACTCTGATATCAAATTGGAGCTAAATTTTGAACGTTAGTTGTTAATTCTTATAATTATTGTGTATTATTAATTAAAGATATTTTTTATTATAACATTGCGTTATTTCTATCTTCATTTTCTTGTTTATCAGTATTATAAATTGATATATGCAAATATTTAAACATTCAACTTCCATAATTTACTTACAACTTATAATTATTTTATTTGAATTTAATGAGTTCACCATAGTCTTATCTTCTATTAGTTTTCTCTTATTATACTGATTATATCTCAACTTAACTCAAATTTATATCCTTTTAATAATGGCGAGCTTTACGCATTCGTATAGAGATGATATCTAATTTAGATTTACTAGAAAATAGTATATGTACTATATTATATTCATAATAAAATAGTTGTTACAATTCTAATAAAGCTAACTAAGAATCTTGAAAAAAAAATTTAACAACTCATAATTACTGATAACATAATTACTAGTTAGGATTTCTAGATATAATGGATTATTATGTTAGAAAATGTGTTTTCTTTTTTGTGTTCTCGAATAAAAATAAAGATTTCTTTTATAGTACAAGGAATCCCTGTTTACAAGATGAGAATTACTATTTTTTCCTTATTTTAATAATTTATCTCCTTTATTGCTTTTTGGCTTATCAATTTTAGCCATTATTTTTTCTTGACACATACCGCTCTCTAAAGATGTGGGCACTACATCCTTATTTTCCTTTGTCTTTTTCTATCGACAATTATTTATCTTTATTCTTCCTTGTTATTTTTTGCTGACGGTCCTTTGGATGACGTTGATGATGATGCATATTCTTCTTCTTGATCCTTGGTGTAGTAAATACACTTGTAATCTTTGGTGATTTTTATGGCATAAAAGTAAAATGCTTTCTTTGTTTCTTGACCAATTTTCAAGTTATTTCTAACAAATTTGGTTATTTTTTTCACTATCATCTTCGGTGATAGCCATATTATAGTGAGAAGTGATGACGACTTTACTTGTTGAGTAATTTATTTTGGTCTCAGTAAAATTATCAATTTTTTAAAGTTCATAGTAAATTTGACCTAACATTTGACCTCTTAATACACATAGTTCAACTATATTGAATTTTTTTTTAGAATTTTTCTTAGTTTGGAAACTTCTCTGCTTGTATTGGAAATCCCTAACTTGATATAGTGGTATAGATTGATACATCCTTCCTCATTCTAGTCCATTAGTGAACTAAAAAATTTAAGATAAACAAGTTTCCCACCTACTCTTATCTTCTTCTTGAAGTTCTGGATTGCTTTTGTAAAATAATTTGAGAGATAATTTAATTCAATTAATTCCTGGATATATGTTTTCTATTAGTCTTGGATGTAAAGCTTTACACACAAATATTTGATCAGCTTCTTCCAAAATGTTAAATTTACTCTGTAAAGAGAATTTCTTTTCTGTAGTATAAAATTTCATATTTTCTATATGTTCTTAGGTAGATTTGCTGGCCAAGGCGTAGAGATTCAACTATTTTGGTTTGCTAAGATTTCTATATCAATCATTTTTATCTTCAATAACTAATGAATTTATGGATGATATTTCCCTAAATAACACTAAATGCTTAATTATTTTTTATGTTTCTAGAAAATATTCCTCTCTAAATAGTACTGGAGGCAGTATTACTTTTCTTAGAGTTGTCAACTAACTGGGTGTTATTAGTTGTTGTTGTTGTAGTGCTATAGAGTTATTCCTTATTATCTCTTATAGAGTTATTATCTTCGGTACTATATAATTGGCATAACTGCCTTCAACATCTATTTTGTTAGTGAAGGCTCTATGAGCTACCCCACTAAATCCAAGAATATATTTACTTGCTTTTGTCTAGTTGTAGATTCATGGTTTTGGATCATTATATATCATAAAAATATTTTTTTGTTCCTCTTTTTCTATTTCATCAATCTAATTGAGCTTTTCTTTTTTTATTTCAAAGATTTTACTCTCTTTTGAACTGTTAAGTTATTCCTTTCATCCCGAATTCTTTCTTTAAAAGTTTTGCATTCTTTAGATTGATTTTTTATGAGGATTCTTCTTTAGAGTTTTTTTGACTCAAATAGTTATTTTGAACAATTAAGTTCTTTTTGTTTTTTTCCGATCTCTATAAGAGATTTCTTGAGATATAAAAGGATTTTTATCTCTCTTTCCTTTATCTTAATCATATATCAAGATTTTCTATTCCTACAAGTATAAAATAGTTAAAGGTACTAATTTTCTAGTAAAAACATTTATTAAACTATTATTATTTCTTGAGAGATGTTTGACATCAAAATTATTGTAATTAAATCACTCTAGTCACTTAAATGACATTCATTATTTATAATCACCTGCAATATTTATTCTTAAGAAATAATCAAAATACATATTATCGGTTCTAACAATGGATCTAAAACTTATGACATATATAACAAATTTCTTAGTAGTTTTTTAATAGCTAAATATTATTTTTTATTAATGTGATAATTTAATTTTGGACCATGGAATCACTCCAATATATATTTATCTACAAAAATATTCATCTTTGTTATCTATTTATGCTTTCAAAACTAGTCCTCAATATTATTTCAATTATTATTTTATTATCTGGACCTTTATAATATAAAATTGGTAATTTTTTTACTTATGTTTTTACCTCATCTTATTCTATTTATTTTTTAAACATAATCTTTTTTTCAATTTTGTTGTAAAGGTCTTCACATTTCTGTCTTTCAACTCAATAAGAAATCATTGAATATTATTTAGTATATATATTATATATTATGTTTTCCATCTTAATTTTCAACCTTAAATATTTAATTTTATGTTGAGTAATTACTCCTTTTTAGAAAGTATAGTTCATTCTTTTCTGCATTCTCGTAGAATATTAATAATATCAAAATAATGTTTATTTAATTTACTACTAAAAATGAAAATACCAACTATATAAACACAATAAATATTTTGTAATTTCTTAAAGATGTTATCTATATATCTTTAAACGATACATGTAGCTTGTTTTAATCCAAATGGTACAACACTCTATTAGAATAGTCATTAAGCGTAACTAAATGCTGTTAACTTTAGAGATTTTTCATGTAGTCTTATTTGTCAATTATTTGTCAAAATCCACTTTTGAATCAAAACTCGAATAAGTTTCCTTTTATTAATTATAATAGTTCTTCTTATTTTGAAATAAAATATTCATCATCTATGGTTTCTTTATTCAAAAGTTTTAGATTAATCAATTTGTAGATTTAAAAGATTTTCTGAGCTTACTATTTTTAATAATTTTTTGATATTTATTAGGGTTTTATCGTCATGTATTTCATTACGAAAAAGGTTTTGTTTCTATTCTATATCTAATGAAATATTTTATAAATAAGGTTTTGTTACTTTGTGCCTATCTCATCACCTTTTTACTTTTTATGTTGTTGTATAAAAGTTGGGTTTGATATACTCAAAAAATTTCTCATTTTTGATACATAAATAATTTTAGCATCTAATATTATTAATCATATTTTGTCTAAATATTATGTAAAATTTCAATATAAGTTTAGAACATTATTTATTATTAATAAATCAATTCCTATTTCTTGTTGATATATGGTAGAAATATAAAAAATTTATGTTCCTATTATTTTTATGTATCTTTTAATATCTTATTAAGATTTATTGTAGTATTATTAGCAATTCTTATAATTAAATCTTTTAATGCTTATTACCAATTTTCTTTTGGAAATATATATTTGTTTACTACACACATATTAGTTCATGTATAGATATGCATATGAATGATGGCTAACAAAACTTTTAAATTTCAATCATATCTTAATATAAGTACTATTTGAATTTATAATATTATACAAATCATTCAATTTTTTGATGAAGAGTGTCCTTATTTTAAGTGTTTATATTCTGAGTATGTTATTTCTTCCTCATTTTGTTCTAATAGATAAATATTGTAAGTATGTTCTAGTTCCATTTAAAAGTTTCTTATAATATTTTTGCTTTCTCTAAAAATTCTTTTTTAATTTTTTTCTTATGTTGAAACCTATTAGGGTATTCCTTGGCATAATATCTTTTTTCATTGCAAATCTAACACCTACATTTATTTTTCATTGAAAGATAATATTTTTTTTATTTTTTGAATTTTTATACATTTTTCTTCTAAAATATATTTTTTTATAGTTTTTCATATTAAATCTTCTTTTATATTTTTTGAAATCTTGTTTCTTGAATTTATATCTTTTAAATATCTTATTTTTTTATTTTTTTATTTTTTTGTTTATAAGATTTTATATTACATCAATATTATCCTTGTATTTTAAAATATCTTATATCACAATAGATTTTATTATTTTTTCTTATTTGTTTATATTCCTTGTTTTCTTATCATTTAATAATTATCTAGTTTTTAAGGCTTCTTATTTTTCTTCCTAAGGTGTGTGGTATGGTTTTCTTATTTCTTTGATTCCAACATTTTGTTAAGGTTTTGCATAATGTTTTAAGTAGTTTTTAAAAAATATTTTCTTACAAGTTATTTGCATAAATAGTGGTAATTTACGATAATATATTTCATATTTACAAATAAAAGAATTTGTGTATTACATGTTACAAATTTTTATATTTGTTAAATGTCATCTCGTTTCCTTGATTTCGTTTTCATAGGATTCAATGATAGTTATTCATTTATCTTCTCCGATAAATTATTTGTATATTTCACTTACTTCAATATCTAGATATTCTCTTACTTATGTTTACATCATGTACTAATAATTTCATTTCTTGAACTTCTTTCTTTGTTAGAAGTTTTTTCATTCATGATCTATAAAAATAAATTTTGTTATATTATTATTTTTGATTACATTACTTTTTATTTCTAGTATTAGAGGCTTTTTCTTAATATCTAAGTATCATTCCTCTATTATTTCAAAGTTTGTTAGTATTTTTGATTTTATTATTTATCTAAGTTTTTGAATTTTTTTATTTATTTCTATAAATTCATTTTGTGCATATATTGAATTTTTATGACTATTTATTAATAAATATCCTACTATGTAGTGTATTAAAAATAGATGATTTTTTTCTTTTATTAAATCTCATCTTTTAAATTTATACACTAGATTTAACACTTTTTTTTAACATAAATATTAATAGAAAACCTAGGTTATATTGTAAATTTTAGTTTATGTATCCTAAATTATCATGAATAATTTATAATAAAGCATCTTTCTTATTTAATATTATATTATTTAACAATGCTAGTTTTATTACTGTATTAATTAGTTCTCTAAAATAAGTTTTTATTAATATTTGGTTTCATCCTAAATGAATATATCCAATTTTTTCTTTATATTTTTGAAAGATTTTTAATAGTTTATGCATTATAATTTCTTTGTTAATTAATTATATATTATACATTTTTTTTATATCTATGATATTTATATTTGTTTCTTTATTACTTATTTCGTAATAAATTATATATTTTCTTATAAACATTTTTCTTAGTTTTGAAAATGATGGATTTTTGAACTTATCAATTTCTTTAAGATTTTCCTTTTTCAATTTTTTTTATTATTTATCGTGAGAAGTATTCTAAGATGTCCTTTATTTTTACTTTTAATAATTCTAAATTTTTTATTTTTTAGGATAGGTTTGTAAAAAATTTATACTTAGTTTATTTTGGTAATAGAATATAAATTTATGTATTTTTTAAATAAATTATTGAATGTAATTCGATTTCAATAAGCTAATAAATGTTTTTTTTTATTTTTCTAACAACATATTTTTGAGTTCGTTACTGGTTGACTTATTTGGGCCTAAATCCAAGCCCAAATAATTTTATTTTTTTTTACTTTCTTTCCATCAGAGTTGCAAAAACTAGCCCACGGCCCGCACCGATCAAAGCGATACAAACTACAAATACAGGTGCTTACAAGTTGCAAGGGTCTGAATATAAAGCTTTTAGCCCGAATATAAGTATTATATTTGACGACTCTATTTGAGTAGAAATTATTAATTATTTTTAAATTATGTGATAATATGATAATTCAGGTGAATAAAATTCAAAATTAGTGTAAATATTTATATAATATACACACTAACTAACTATTAACTATTAGAAACTAATGAGAAGCTGACAGTTTACACAACAATGCAACACACATCAGCATATAAAGTCCACAACTCAATAACGTCCCCTCAAGCTTTACTAACAAATATTACAGTTAATTAAGGTTAAAAAGAAAATGTATTATTATTATTTTAATCAATAATTATTCGATACATCAATTTTAATTTTATTATAATTTATGACATAAAAAAATCTATATTAACTAGCTATCGATGAAAAATAGTAAAAGTTGGAGACAAATTGATACGTGCAAACTAAAAATCTTCAGTTTTAAAACAACATTTCGTGCATTATTATTACAGTGGTCACAAATAGAGAAACTATTGAGTAAGCTTCCACACTTGATGATGATTCAATATGAAATTAGCTTCCTTAAATCTTCATAAGAAATTTCAATGGAACGGGTGCATATTCTATGATTGATCTGAGCACTTTGTCAAACAAAATCATATATTCAACGAGTCTTTGTGTGAATTTCATGGCTTAATTTGGATCAAAGTAAAAAACATAGATCATGATCTCCATCAATATAATGCACAGACGTTAGGTAATTTATTTAGTAATAAAGGGACCAGCTATATATATATGTATATATATGCCAAGTTCTAATTGAGATTAGTGATAATAATACCTATTTTGTCAAGTAAAAGAAAGAAAAAACAAAATATATTTTATAGTTGTAGAAAATAAAAATATTCATCAAATGGTTTTGCTTTTGAATCGAATTAAATTAGTCATGCTTATAATGCCACCATAATCTCTCACAACATTAAGAGTGTATTTTTGTGATTATATTATTAACTTATTAAATTTATCAACCTTAAATATTACATTGTAAATATAGCTATGTTATTAGTTTTAAATTTATTGTTTTGAATCTTAATTATGAAAAATTGTATAAAACTTTATTCAATTAAAACTTAATATAAATTTAAAATATTTTATAATAAATATTATTATTGATATTAAATGTTTATATTATTATTGGTATCGAAGGTAACTAAACAATAAAACTAACATATACTTTTTTATTAATTTATCTAACATTTAGAAGAGAGATAAATTAGAAAAATAAAAAAATTAATACATATAATAGAAGTGAGTAAAAGAAAAAATTAGAAAGAATAAGAAACAAATGGTTTAGGTTTAAGGAAACTACTTTAAATCACACAAAGTCAAATTGTCATGGCCACTTTTATAAATAAGATATTAAAAACTCTTATTTAACTAATTCGAATCTTCATCCTATATTTATAATAAAATTATTATATGTTATAAATTATTATTAATTTAATAATATAGGATACAAATCATTAATTTTAACAATTGAACGTAGTTTTATCTAATTTTATTTTAAGCATATTCACAATTATCATATAATAATTTTTATCCCTAAGTTCTAAGAATTTTTTTAGGAAAATTACACACCATCACTTTCAAAATTCTTTAAAACAAAAATAACTCTTTTTTTTAAATTAGATTTAATTGTGTTTTTCTTTCTAATAAAAAAATTATGCTATTTTTATTATTAAATATTTTAAGTTAGGTTATTAAATATCAACATTAACCACGATTTGATATAAAAATCATAGTATATATATATATATATATATATATTAATTATAGTAAGTAAGGGTTACATTAGTCCTAGGATTTAAAGGAAAAATGTTAATAATTTCTTAATATACCAGATTTAAAGTGAAAATGTTAATAATCCCTTAATGGTATATTAGTCGTATGTAACTAATATATTTTATCAGTTGCAACTAATATACTTTTCTTAAAAAACATTTTTCCAAAAAACAGATTCTTATTTCATGTATTTAAACATGTATTAGTTCATTGTATTTTAAGATTGTAAATACATTTCCAATATATTCAATTTGGTATCAAAGTAGAAAAAAAAATTTACCGGCTTCTGAGCAAGCAGTAGCGCCTAGCGCTGCCTAGAGCCGTCGCCAATTTTTATACAGTGTCGTTAACCTTCTCGTACTGTTTAGTTCGCGTCCCAGTTGTCGATACGTTGTCCAGTTCGCGTTGTCCAGTTCGCGCGGTCCAATTCACGAGGTCTAGTCTGCGCTGTCCAGTTCGCGAGGTCCAGCCCGCGCCGTCTTGCCCTACGCAATAGCCCTGCACCATCTTGTCTCCGCGCAATACTCTACACCGTCTTGCGCTCACAGAATAACCCCGCAGACTGCTCTACGCACTACCACTGCACGCACCGTCCAGCCTCTCCCTGCATTTTCTGTGAGTCCGCACACTAAGCTGCTCAGTTTTTTGGAAATTTTGTTTCCCTTTGTTTTAGTTTTAAGTTCTGCCCTAAAACAGCCCTGGCCCATCAGTTTTAAGTTCAGGCCAACAGCCCATCAACCCAAGCCCAACAACACATCAGTTTTAAGTTTTGCCCATCAGCCCAACCCATCAATTCAAGCCCAACAACCCAAGTCCAAGTCCATCGCCCCTCTTTTTAGCCCACCCCGCCAAAAAAAATCCGCTTGCACAATATATATATATATATATATATATATATATATATATATATATATATTATTTCAATGGAAGATTCAAGAAAGTATCAAGTTTCCAAATTCATGAGGTTCCAAATTTTAAAGTTTCTGTTAAGAGTTCAGAAATTGGTTCTTTCGGGGATACTAAACTTAATGGTACAAATTTTCGAACATGGAAAAAAGTTATGTCTGTTTATCTTCGTGGGATGCATAAGATGGGACATGTATTTGGATCAATTCTGGCTCCTAGTCAAGATGATATAGAAGCCTATACTAGATGGGAAGATGATGATGGCTTTGTCATGTCAATTTTATTTCGAGCCATCACTGATGATATATTACAAATGGTGGAGGAATGTGAAACTGTTGAGGCCATATGGAATACTTTAAGTGATCTCTATATAGATGAGTCTGACTTTATTCAAGTTCATGAACTCATGTGCAAAGCTGCCAGCATGCAGCAAAATGGACAATCAGTATCTCTTTTTTTTTACCAAGCTGAAAAATGTATGGGCTGAAATTGACTAGAAATGCCCGTGTAAAATTAAAAATTTAGAAGACCTTCTGTGGTACCAGAAGGAGAATGAGCTTGAATGAGTACATGCCTTTTTAAGAAGCCTTGATACAAAACATAATACTGCTAAAGGCGAATTGCTTCGAATGTCAGACCCTTTGAGCTTGACTACTACCTTTACATACATCCGTAAAGATAAATCTCAGCAAGAGAGTCTTCATCAGGCACATATTGTGGTATCAAGCCTAGCCATTCACGCCAAATCAAAGGCACCCTTCCTACAACAGTAAAATTCAATTCCACTTCATCAGTAGGGACCTCCATCGGGTTTTACCAATCGCCCTCGTTCTCCCTGCTCTTATTGCAATGAACAGGGGCATCTTTGTGAGATTTGTTGGAAGCTATATCCACACTTGAAACCAAAAGCAGACTACTATGCGGCAAAATGACAAAATGGGTATCGTTCTAAAGCAAAAACAATTGTCGTGCAAATTGTCCAAGAACCACATTACTATGGACAGAATCATCCTTTGGAATGTGGAGGTATCCCTACAGCTTCAATAGCTGGTCGTGGTAAGATTGGTATGACCTTAAATGTTTCTTACTCTGTTGGGTCTAATACTTGGATTATTGATTCTGGTGCATCTGATCATATGACTTATGATAAATCTTATTTTAATGAGTTATCTCCCCACTAGTGTCTTATGTTACAAATGTTAATGGTGAGGCCTTTCCTGTCTTAGGACAGGGGTCAGTTCATATCACTCCATCTTTACAGCTGCATAATGTTTTATATGTACCTGACTTATCTCATCACTTAATATATGTCCCACAATTGAATATTGAGTCTAAATACTTTGTAACCTTTTATCCTATGTATGTGATTTTTCAGGATCTTCTTACCAGGGAAATAATTGGTCGAGGGTATCTGAGGGGAAGATTATTCCGCTTAGATCAGAACTACGGAGGGGAGAAACCAGGAGCACGGGCAAGCACAGCATTGACTTCTAGTTCCGATAAGCTAAGTGAAATTTGGTTATGGCATCGCCGCTCAGGGCATCCGTCTTTTAGTCTTATGAAAAAAACCATGCCTACTTTATTTATTGGTGTTAGTGAGACTGTGTTGCATTGTGAGACCTGTGTTTTGGCCAAGAGCCATCGTGTTACTTATTCTCCTAGTATTTCTAATAAATGTATTATTCCTTTTGAATTAATTCATTCTGATGTTTGGGGACCATCTAAAGAGCCCACTATATCGGATATGAGATATTTTGTTTCATTTATCGATGATTGTACAAGGTTATCGTGGATTTCTCTTCTTAGAACAAAAGATGAAGTTTTTTCAATTTTTCAAAATTTTCATACCTTTGTTCAAACACAATATAATGGCATCATTCGGATCCTCCGTTCTGACAATGGGGGGAATATGTTAATCATGTTTTTCAAAAAAAATTCAAAACACATGGGATTATTCACCAAACTACTTGTCCGCAAACACTGGAACAAAATGGAGTGTTTGAAAGAAAAAATCGTCATTTACTTGATATTGCTTATGCACTCTTATTTAGTGCTTATATGCCAAAATACCTTTGGGGTGATGTTGTACAAGCTTCCACCCATCTCATCAATTGTCTCCCATCTAGCGTCCTTAACGGAAAAATCCCATTCCAAATTCTCGCATCTTATGTCTCCTTATCATCCTTTCATAATCTTTCTACCCGTGTATTTGGTTGTGTTGCTTTTGTGCATGTTCCTAAAAATCAAAAATCTAAATTAGATGCCCGTGCAATTAAATGTGTGTTTGTTGGTTATGGAAGTTATCAGAAATGGTACAAGTGCTTCCATCCACCAATTAGAAAGTATTATGTTACTATGGATGTTACCTTCTTTGAGGACATGAGTTATTTTTCCTCACCTGATATTGCTCGTCAGGGGGAGAATACATATTTCGAATAACTGTATTATGGTGATGGGGAGGCATTAGGTGAGTCACCAACTGATGTTTCAATGAGACCAGATGAGACTTCTAATTCATTGAATCCAGTCATTGCAGAAACATATGCTTCAAGTATTCAAGCACCAAATTCACTTACACCAAATGACATTGAAGACATAACTGTACCCTCAGGCATTACTCCTACCCTTGATCAACAACTCTTTGGTACTGAAGGTCACTCATCTCAGGTATGTACACCTACTGATACTAATAACATCGAGTCTAATGTTGGACAGTATATGTTACCAAAAAGGTCTACTCGAGGTTAACCAGCCAAAAGGTATTAACCAAATATTCATGCAAAATCAAAATACCCAGTAGCCAATTTCATGTCAACTAAAAGATTATCTAAGTCATACAAATCATTTGTGAATCAAATATCTGGTGTATCAGTACCTAACAAAGTTCAGGATGCGTTGGGAGATCCAATATAGAGGAAGGAAATGGATGAAGAGATGGATGCATTAAAGAAAAACGATACTTGGCAACTTGTATCACCACCACAAGGAAAAAAGGTAGTTGGTTGTCGATGTGTGTTTACTATAAAACATAATGGTGATGGATTCGTAAATCGGTATAAAGCTCGTCTTGTAGCAAAAGGGTTTACTCAAACGTATGGTGTATACTACGATGAGACTTTTGCTCATGTTACCAAAATGAACACGATTCAGGTTCTGCTCTCACTTGTTGCTAACCTAAACTGGCCACTTCAGCAGTTTGATGTCAAGAATGCGTTTCTTCATGGAGAATTATCCAATGAGGTGTACACGAGTCTTCCACCTGGGTATGTAGTTGATTCTCCTGGTAATTTTGTATGCAAATTGAAGAAGTTTTTGTATGGCCTCAAGCAATTCCCTCGAGCCTGGTTTGGAAGGTTTTCACAGTTCATGCAAAAGGTTGGTTACAAATAGAGTAATTCAGACCACACTCTATTTCTCAAACATCAACAAGGGAAGGTAACAGCCCTAATCATTTATGTTGATGATATGGTAATAACTGGTGATGATACTATTGAGATGGATAAATTACAAAGATGGCTAGCCTCTGAATTCGAGATGAAGACTTAGGTGAACTAAAGTACTTCTTAGGAATTGAGGTAGCCAGGGGTAGAGAAGGAATATATCTATGTCAGAGGAAGTACATTATTGATCTACTAACAGAGACAGGTATGTTGGATTGCAAACCTATTGACACTCCTATTGAGCAAAACCATTGTTTAGCAGAGTATCCAGATCAGATACCAACTGATCGAGCTCGCTATTAGAGATTGGTTGGACGTTTGATTTACTTAGCTCATACTAGACCAGATGTTGCATATGCAGTAAGTGTGGTGAGTCAGTTCATGCATAATCCAAGTGAGAACCATATGAATGTTGTTTTGAGAATTTTAAGGTATTTGAAATCGACTCGAGGAAGAGGAGTAATGTTCTCTAAACACAACAGTCCTCTTGAAGTCTGTGGATTCACAGATGCAGATTGGGCAAGAAGTATTACAGATAGAAAGTCAACATCGGGTTATTTCACTTTTGTGGGAGGAAATTTGGTTACATGGAAAAGTAAGAAGCAGAAAGTGGTGGCACGATCTAGTGCTGAGGCCGAGTATAGAGGTATGGCTCATAGGGTTTGCAAATTGCTGTGGATAAGAACTTTGTTATTGGATTTGGGTTTCGAACTCAAAAATACTATACAGATGTATTGTGACAATCGGACAGCCATTGATATATCACAAAATCCAGTACAACATGATCGCACTAAGCATGTAAAGGTTGATCGTCACTTTATAAAAGAAAAGTTAGATGCCAAACTTATTAGTTTTCCTTTTGTTTCCACATAAGAGCAGCTTGCAGGTATACTTACCAAAGGAGTTTCTAAGAAGGCATTATACGGTTCACTTAACAAGTTGAGCATGATCGATATCTACGCGCCAACTTGAGGGGGAGTGTTAATAATTACTTAATGGTATATTAATTGTATGCAACTAATATACTTTATCAGCTGTATAACTAATATACTTTTCTTAAAATGCACTTTTTTAAAAAGCAGATTCTTATTTAATGTATTTAAACATGTATTAATTAATTGTATTTTAAGATTGTAAATACATTTCTAATATATTCAATTGAAAAGACCAAAAAATCAAGCCAATACATCAAAAAAATTACAAAAATGCCAAAGAAAATTACATCACAACGTTATCAAGTTCAGGTTAATAAGATCTCCCAAAAAAATCTGTAACATTTTTTTATTCCTAGCTTTTCGTATTCTATACCATGTAAAGATGAGCTTCCTCCGTTGGATTTCCTAATCACTTTGTATTCACATTCAATTCACATAATTAATTATCGTAGGTTCCAACATAAATAAACACAAACATGAGCAAGTGACAAACCATGCAATACAGCAATAAAATAATACTAACACCAAAAATAGTTAATTAAATAAAAAAATAAAAAATATTTTTAAAACTTATAATAACAAAAATAATAATTTAAATAGTATAAAATTAGATAATATTATTAAATATTAAATTGATCTAGATTTCCGCATAAAAATAAAATTATACGTTTAAAAAAATTATTTTATTTTTTAATTAAAAAAATAAAACAAATATATATGATAAATGATTTCTTTTATAACTATAATCATATCTAAAATTTATAATATTGATTTGTTAAAGTTTATAATCATACAAATAATATTTTATATATTTTTATTATAAAAATATATATTACGTTATTTTATATTTAATATCGTTCAATTAAATTATATCCATTTAAATATGTTGAATATTAAAATTTATTTAAATAAATCTAATTTAATATTATTATGATATTATTTTTATTATTATAAATTATAAATTTATTTATTTATTTTTATTTCATTTTAATTTTTGAAAAAAACTTGCTATGATATTCTTATTGTACGATTTGATAGATTGTTTGTTTGCTTTTTTTTTTCTAATGTTATTATAACTTATACGTACAAAGTGGACCTTCACAAAAAAGAATAACTCGGACCCCTTCCTCTTTAACATGTCTAAATCACATAACAGCTTTTTGTCACCACTCACCATTAATATTTGCTCCCACATGACAAGGCCTCTGATTCTTCTTTTTTCTTCCTGGCTTAGGAAAATGGTAGGTATCATATATTTAAAATGATCTAGTATATGATATTATTTGAAAGTACTTCTGGCTGACAAAACTAAATCAACTAGAAAACCAATATATTAATTTTGATGAGGTTATTGTAATTCCTTTTTATTTCAACGCTATATTTAATATCAATTTAATTGATATAAAATAAATTTATTAAATATAAAAAGCTATTTTTAATTTTAAAAATTTATACTAAATGTGACGTAGAAGAAAATTGTGATAATAACCACACATTAATTGATATTGTAATATATTTATAATGTATAGATTAAATATTATTTTTCATCAATCTTTACAAACCTTTTATATCAATATATTATTTAATATCAATTATATATCATAAATTTATTAATTTATTGTATTTTAATGGGATATAATCAATGATATACAACATATCCACGTAATGTTAGTATGCGTTATGCACATATGTATTTTTTAATTGTGTATGCATCGATGAATGCAATTATAATTATTAGTAAGATACTATTTATAAATTGAACTTAGTTTATTAATTATAAAAATATAAAATAAACATTTATACTATTAACTATGTTAATCAAAAATTAATATTAAATTGTATTTTAACTACACGTGAACTACTGGCTATATATATATAGAAAACCAAAAAACCGAAGACCTATATTAAAAATATAAAAAGCAATTAAGTAGTTATAAATTTCACAATATAGTATTTAAGAGATATATAAATGGTAACAAAATTCCAATAGCTTATATATATATTAGTGATTTAATATGAAATTACAAATTTATTATCTCTTTTAAAATGATCTCCATAGTCTATTAAAAAAATTAAAGATAAAATTGATATTTTAAAAAATATTTATTATTTTACTAAAAGTAACTTTAGTAAATATTTGAATAATTATTTTTATTCACAAATATTATAGCTTTTTTTTGGTGAATAGTCTCAATGAAATATTTCTAATATTTTCTTCTTTTTTTTTTGTTAATTTACTTATTAGTTAAAACCATAAATTACTCATTTTAAAAAAAAATTTAAAATATTTATCGTAGCTTTTTTTGATAAAATAAATAAATAAATTTCAAAATGTCAATTTTTTTCTTAAAATTTTACCTAAATCTTCAAAAAAAAAAAAAACTTCAATGATCATTCTGAAAGAGGAGTTGTATTACTCACTAGATACTTAAGGGACTAAAATTATTTTTTATTAAAGTTAACAATTTTTTACTACCTTTTATCTTATAAATATTTTTCATAAAATAAGTGATATATGTAAAGTATTAACAACAAAGGGTTATCTTTGGATATATATATATATGGTTTATTTAGTGGCGTGGAAGTAAGATTATTTCCTCATTTATTTTAATTAACATTTTGAAAATACACAAACTATCATATAGTCAATATATATATATATTAACCTTAAGATATATGTAATAAAAATTCTTTTAAGAAAAATTAATGAGTCCATTTAATATATCAAAACTTGAAAAAAAAAACCATGATATAGCTTTATAATTAAGTATTTATAAACATTCAATTAGTCTAGGCAATTAAGCGACTCACGTTATGATTTGGTGATGAAATTCATTTATTTTTGTTTCAAATCATAGATTTAATTTACACTAAATACATTTTGATAAGAAAATAACAAAAAACTATATAATTATTCACAAACAGTAATATCATTATTATAAGTAAATAAAGGCAATATAATAATATATATTCTTTGTAAATAAAGACAATATAATGATATATATTTTTTATAAATAAAGAAAATGACGAAGAATTTGAAATAAAATATGTGAGTAAGTGTGTAACTGTTATAGTGTTATTGAAAAAAAAAAGGGTACAAAGTGCTTGTAAAAAGCACAGCTGGGATTGTGTTATTACTTACTAGAGAGTAGAAAAATAGTATCTATTTTCAAAGCATTAATATCCAAATCCAACCCAATCATCAAATAGCAAAGTGACAATTAATATTATACAACCAGGATTCCAATTCAAGTTATGGTCTGAAAATTTATTAAATTAAATCGTTTAAGTTTGGAGAAATTAAGATACAACCGCTAATATATATATATATATATGCTTTTAATAACAAAGTCGATCTCAAAGACAAAAAAGAAACCCTAAGATAATTCGTTAATCATATCACACCAGATCTAATAATTCTAAAACCCTAGCCAAAAAAAAAAAATAGAGCAAAGGATAACATGTAGCCAAAAGAAAAAAAGAGTTCATATATATATAATAATCACTATGAAAGAACATAAAGTCAAGTTCATACAAGGCCTAATTAGAAATGAGCGAAAGAGAAAGATTACCTTCACTGAACTCCTTATTCCGAATTACAAATAATCATTTTCTACTGATGCAGCATCATCAAGATTCTCAGATGTTAATTAGAAATCAAAGTTAATTAAATCATGACCTTACATTTAACTCTGTGAATCTTGAAGATGCTGCACCTGCAAACAATGAATCAATTTCATGAATATTGTTGTCTGCCCTATTGAGTATGGAGGAATGAGGATCTAATTTAAAAAAAAAAAGTATTAATAATAATAATCCGGAATTTGAAGGCAATCCAGGAAACTAAAAAGTTAATTCGAAAATAATGAAAAATAAAACTTGAGATATTAGTTTGGAGTCTCAGAGCGGAGGAAGAAGAGTGGTAGTTGTTGGAAGGAAGACTATGTTTGAGGTTCTTTATATAACACGTACGACGTCACTTTATCACAGCTGGGTCTGTGCTTTATATATAGCTATATAGCTATATATTTTATTTTGTGCATTTATTACCTTACTTAATCAGGAGTTCTTACCAAATACACAAATTTTCTTTACTTAACAAATTGATGAGATTCTTTAAAAAAAAAAATTTATGAGATCAAATCGGATTAATTCAGTTAACTGTTTTATGATTTAGTCATCACAATGCAAAGAATGTATATACACTCAAATAATTTGAATAATATTTATTAATTAATTTCAAATTTCAAATTTCAAATTTCAAATTATGATACAATTATACTATTAATTTAAATTATTTTATATTTAAGATGATTAATTATATTCATTAATTAATAAATTTATCTTTTAAGGTGAACCTATTTCTTTAGAGAATATAAGTTTTATTCTTTCAAATTAAACCATAAGTACACAAGTACAATTAAATTAATAAAATAAAATTAGATCCAATAATTAATAAAAAAACATTTTTGTCATGTTAGTTAATTCTTTCCCGCTCTTTAAATTAATGGTTTGAGATGAAATATCATTTAAGTCAACCATTCATAATAATATCTTTCTTATATTAATAATTTGAGTTTTAATAATATATAATTTGAAAGATCATGTTTACATGTAAATTAACAAAGAGCAAAAACAAGTCAATAAATTATAAACATGCTTAAATATCATCCTTAGTTAAATATAAATATTTATAGTTGAACAAAAAATACAATGCATCACAATTAATCCATGTCTATAATACACATATTATCTACGTTTACCAAGTTAAATAGAAAATATTCAAAATAATTAAAAAGTTCTTATAATATGAAAATTAATTTACTACCATAAGAAACATTTAAATAAACAAAGAAGATCGATGTCGAGGTTTTCTAAACAAGGGAATTTGAAGTAGAGAGAGACAAAGAGTAAAGAGACAAATGACAATTAATTAACTTATTATATTAATATATTTGGATTCTTTTGTTAATTAGAAAAATTATATTGCATATGCATTTTAAATGGATGATAATATAAAAATTATAAATGTATCTAATATGAATATATATATATATATATATATGTTTGTACATAAATCGGTCTGAATCCGATTAAACTGAAAAACTGGACTGAATTAAACGATTTTATAAATTAATTGATCCGATCTTATTTGTATTAATTTTTAAATCGGTCGAATTGAACTGTACAATTTTAATAATATAATAAAATTTTCATATTATTTCATATTAAAATTGTCTAAAAATAAAAAAAAAATCAGATTTAACTAGATTGATCGATTTTATAAATCAAACAGTCCAGTTCAATTTGTATTAATTAAAATTGTTTCAAACGGTTTGATTCGATTCAAAATATTTCTCCAAAACCAAAACTATAGACACCCTAATAATTTATATATATGATCATGGTACATGTACAGGGCAATTTAGCATACAGTATTGTTAATAATGTAAATGAAAAAACATGTGCAAATTATGTTAAATGATTTGAATGAAAATTCTTCAACACATGTATGTGATATTTTATCGATCTAGTCGCAACTGTTAAAAATATTTGTCATCGAATTATCTCGATTTTTTTTTAATTTCAAGTTATATTAATAGAAGTGGTTGTACATAGAGTAGCCTTTGGTTGAGAACTTGAGATGGATGACATCGCCTCTTCTTTGTAATATTTTTCTCATGAAAACAGTTGGGTTTGTATTTTAAGCAGTTAATTTAGAAAACAATATTTATAATATCCTCAAAGTTTATACATAAATATAAATATTTTTTTATATCTAACTCATATTTATGGTACAAAAAATTTATAGTTTAAAATTTTTACATAAAATATTATTCAATTAGATTCATTTTATATGTAATATTTTTATTGTTATAAATTTTAAAAATATATTTTATATAATTTTTCAATTAATTTCATCAAATAATAGGAAACGGATAGAAATATCGCCACAGGTTATAAAACACAGCTTATTTGTGGTCACCAAAAGAGCTTGATATTATCTTAAATTATGAGTAAGGTGAATAAAGAATTCAGTCAATATATTTAAATTAAAAATTTTAATTTAATTTAATTTATTAAATTTGAATCAGATTAGATAGATAAATTTTATATTTAAATCATATTTATATTTAAAATTATACAATTCGAATCAATCTCAGATTAACATATTTTATAACTCTCTTTTTCCGATTCACGTTGAATTATTATTAAATTATAAATAAATATATATTTTATATTATAATATTTCATATTTTAAATACCATAATTATATTATATTATTATTTTAGCTTTTTATTTATTTTTTAGTTATAACTATAAATAATAATATTTGTTATAAAAATATTAATTTAAAAATTAAATTTATTTACGTAATATTTATATCATCAAATTAGATTCAATTTAAAGATATTTAAATAGATCGGGCCGAGTTCGAATGGATCGAAAACAAATTATTTTGATCTTATACTCAGCCATAGTTATTAGCCAGGTGGTTCGAATCTTAGTACCATGTCTTTCTATATCCAACAATTAAGCAGTAGCATCTCTGCTGGTGTGTGATTGAAAATATCTTAAAATTATTGATGATATAGGAAATATGGTGCGTCATTTTTTATAAGGTTTTTTTTTTATTTTTAAACGAAGGAAGTTAATTAGAGTTTGAAAAAATATAAAAAAAAAATAAAAATATTTTTTAAAATATATATATCTAAAGAAATATCAAGAAAATTATCAATGTCCATGAATATTTGAAAAAATTAATCAAAATTGTGAAAATTATTGTAATTCTTTTGAATTTTTTATAAAATTTAAGCAAACATTAAATAAATAATAATACATTAGTTTATTTAATTTTTTTAATTAGAATGACATATGTCACACACATAATGGATATATAATAATAATGAAACATACAAATATAAATATAAATTATATAACACAACTTTAAATATATTAAGTTACATGAAATATAAATATATAAATACTTAATTAAAATAATTTTAGTTCAAATTATGTAATTATAAAATCATCAAAATTAATATAAACATAGTAATTATATCATGATATTAAGTAATAATAATTTTATTATTAATAGTTAATATATACGTTGTGTGATATATCATCGAGAGTATATTTATATAAATAAAATTTTAAATTAATCAAATTTTAATAATATCAAGGATATTTATTTTAAATAAATGTCTAAACACACTATTCTTGATAAAAATCAATATTGCAACTATTATTACAAACAAACAAGAAAGAATCTTGTCATCTCAAATAGTCAAGATGCTGATGCAATATTTTTATACATTTTAATTGATATTTACTGATATTTTATCTATATTTTTAAAGTTTTGATTATATTATAAAAAATTAAAAATATAAATTATCAAAAATCGATATTTTTATATTTTTATTAATATTTTAAGATGAAATCAATATTTTAGATAAAATTCATTTCTATCTTATATCAATATTCATAATATCATTTTACTGATAATTTTATAAATATTTTGGGACATGCCCTCTTTTTTCCATCCATAATGTAAGAAGGGCCCAATTGAGAAACGGTTTCGCGTGAAACATTACCTGACATTTTACTCATCTAAATATTATTATTATTATTAAATATGATTATTTATTTCAATATTTTAAAATTTTGGTCTCTAAATTACAATTTGTCTTTTTTTTTCAATTAAATGAACATCATTTTTAAAGATTTTTTAAAATTATTATTTTAGCACGTATGATATACATAAGTTTCTTTATTAAAAAAATCTGACGTCAAGTCAACTAGGTAAATATAAAAATACTTAATTTTTTATTAAAAGCGAAAATAACAAAATATTAATTTTATAATTTGTTTTAAAAGTATAAACGATTTCATAATATTAGCATAGTGCCACCGCCGCTGCTACCACCAAAATTTGCACAGTAATAATATTTGTTATAATGATAATAATAAATTATTAAACATAATTTCATTTAATAATAATAATATTAAGAAGAAAATAAATTTTTTATACATATTTTATAATAATATTATTATAATTTTAATTTTATACATATTTTACCCTTACAATATTAACAAGATAAAGTTGTTCTTGATTTAATTAAATAGCCAGTATTTTAGGATTTTATCATTTGTTTTGTATTTTAACTTATAGTATATCCCTAATATTAGAAAGGCATAATATATATGAAATTAAGAGTAAATAAATAATTGAATCAATTTTTTTAAATCAAAAAATTCGATCTGATTCGTTGGATTTATATTGAATTGAATTAACAAATTTTATAATCATATTCGGATTAAAAAAGACTAAGATCTATTTAGAATCGGATCAGATTCACATTGATAGATTTTATAATTCATTTATCCGATCTGAATCGACTTACTATTAAATTATAAATAAATGCATAATTTAATTTATAATATATTATATTTAAATATTATATGCATCATAATTATATTATATTATTATTTTAACTTAAAAATAAATATAAATATTTATAATAATTTAATAATTATATATACATATTTTTTATTTTTTTATTTTCTTACTTGTAATTATAAATAATAATTTTTGTTACAAATTTAATAATTTAAAATTGAAATTTTGTGTATGTCACATTTTATATATAATAATAATTTTTAAATAATTTTTAATATCAATATGACTTTATCTCATTTAAAAAAAATCTGATTAATTTGAAATTGGATCGAAAATTTTAAAATCAGATTAATTTAAAATTGGATCGAAAATCTTTAAATCCAATTTTGAATTAAATCGAATTCAATTTGATTAAAAGTAGATAATTTTGATCCGTACTCACCTTCTAATGGGATTGTAAACATGTTATATGGATAAACATAGATTATGCACAACTAAAATTTTAAATCTTAGGCTTCTATAATTTATAAATTTATGATACTATTAATAATTTTATCATATTTATACTCAAATAAAATATAATCTATATGAAAACCAAATAACAAGTAAAAATATGTGATTCACGTCTCTGTTTTCGTGTCAAGTCACGTGTATAAATAACATAAAAATAATATTTAATATAAAAAAGTAACAATTTAAAAACAAATACTATTATTTTATACTTTTTATACGGTGCCTTCCTAATGGTGTATTATTCCCTAGTCAATTATGAACCTCTTTATTGCTTGCATCGATAAGATTATTGAAAAATGTCTACCCCTTCGTGTTTTCCATAGTTGTTCACGTTTTTCCAAAGATCACACTAATCGTCATCGTCACAGTTTGGCTCTCCTTGACAAGATAGTTCTAATAACACCTAAATCATCCTCATCTATCACTTTTTTCGTTGTTCATGAACGCTTACACGCCTCTTTTAAATCCATTCAAACTTATCCAAGCCGTTTTGGTTTCATAATCCAATATGGTCTCGTTTAATAATCATAAATATATTGGTCTAATTTTTTTAAAATATTTTAAAATTTTGTTTGATATGGTATTTGACTTTTTAAATAAAAGATATTTATATGTAGTTATATTCTCAAAGTAATATAATAGTACATCCCATTTACTTTAACTTATATAAATGATTAAATTTCATGTTTTAAATCGAATATTTCATCACATATTAAACACATGTGATATAAATAAATGATAGTTGTATCGTTTAAAAAATTTGATACTTTAATAATACCCCTGTTGAATAAAAGATATACATATAAACTCATATTTTATACTAATATACTAGTAGTTCTTACATTTTTTTAGATACATTAATGATCCAAAATTAAGATTTAAATGAAAATTTTAACATGTGTCGTACACATGGTCAAAAAATTAAGGTCACAATTGTTTTTAAAATAATTAAAGATTAAAAAAATTTAATAAAATATTATAAATAAATAAAAATTTA
The DNA here is from genome assembly GCA_033030585.1 of Hippophae rhamnoides. Taxonomy (NCBI): domain Eukaryota; kingdom Viridiplantae; phylum Streptophyta; class Magnoliopsida; order Rosales; family Elaeagnaceae; genus Hippophae; species Hippophae rhamnoides. The sequence continues at coordinate 75,812,345 of CM065427.1, forward strand.
ATTTAACCTCGAAAGTAAATGAAATCATGAAAAATTGAGATAGTTTTTAAAAATATTAAAAGAATCGAATTATATTGAATATGATAGTTTTGTAAGAGGAGATGAATAACTTTGCATAAAAACATAAATCTTTTATTTCATATTAAAACATTCAAACAAATGAGAAGACTCCATATTAAAAAAAACATGTTTATAAAGGAAGAACAACCAAAATCAACAAAAATGATAACTAAATATACTAAATCTAATCAAAATAATGCTAGTAAGTTAAGGGATATTGTTATATATTGCTCCTTAGTGAGAAAATTAGAAAAGTCTCACATTGATTAGGAATGAAGATGGGTGTTGGTTTTGGGGCTATAAATAAAGCCCTCCTTCACCATTTGTAAACAACCCAAAATTTGTAAATTTTTTTCTCTTTTGTAAGGGTAATTGATTAGCTCAATTTTGTCCAATTAATTGTAATTTTGAAGTTCATTCATTTGGAGATAGTGGAAGTGGTCAACGACGTCCGAGTACCTAGGTAACATTTATACTGACCCTCGTTAAATTTTTTGTGTTATTATTTTTCTGCTTTAATATTTCTGTTTCAATATCTGTTTTAGTTTATTTTAGCATTATATTTCCAATAGAATTATTTTGTCGGGTTAGTTTGAGTTCTATTCATTTAAATCATAAGTGAATAGTAACTACTTATAATAGGGAAAATATACCCGATTTTCCCAACAATTTGTATCAGAGCCGAATGTTTTCTACCTAGGTATTTGTTTGTATTCCGTTTGTTTGCTATTGGAATATAGTTGCTAGTTGTTGTAATTTGAAGAAATGGCGGAAGAAAAATTTCTTTCAAACAAAGGCCAGTCATCCATGTCAAGCAGAACTATGGTGATGAACGCAAGGTTCGAGGTGGAGAAGTTTGATGAAACCGTTCATTTCGGCATGTGGCAAGGCGAAGTTCTAGATGCTCTGTTTCAACAAGTGCAGACATCTCCCGTTGAAGAAGAGAAACCGGATGGAGCGAGATGAATTAGAGTGGAAAAATATCAACCGATTGGCGTGTGGTACAATCCATTCGTCTCTACCGAGAGAAAAAAGTACACGTTCGTGAAGGAGACATCGCAGTAAGTTGTGGAAAGTATTTGGAGAACAAGTTCATGAAGAAGAGTGGACAAAATCGGCTCTGTTGAAGAAGAAGTTGTTCTGGTTTGAATACCTTTCGGAGTACTACAATAAATGACCACGCATTCTTGCTTTTAATCAATTAGGTAGATTTGTTAAATATGGATGAAACTTTTAAAGATGAAGATTTAGCCTTGATGTTGTTAGCCTCCGCTTCCGATGAGTTTGATCATCTTATTACGAGCTTACTCGTTGGGAAGGATAAAGTGTCTTTTTGAGGAAATTTGTACCTTGCTTTGTATAGTTATGAAATTAGAAAAAAGATAAAAGTGAAAGCACGAATGAAGCAATGAGCGTTAATGCATGTAAGAAGGCGTCCAGAAACCATGACATAAAGGAAGGAGAGGTAGATCTACATCAAAAGGAAGACTTGGTAAAGATGAATGTGCCTTTTTTCATGAGAAAGGCCATTGGAAGAAAAAATTGTCTGAAGGCTGCAAAAGAAAGGAAATCTTTGTGCAATCGATGCATGTGTAGGCGAAAGCAATTCAAATTAATTTTGCATTGGTTGGTTCGTCAATGACATCTCATCATGGTGATTGGATTTTTGATTCAGCATGGACTTTCCATATGTCTCTAACGAGGAATGGTTCTTTAACTTTGAAGAAGCCCAGACGGTGGAGTTGTTTTCATGGGTAATGATTATCCATTGCAAAGTTTTGGGAATCAGTCTGATTCGTTTGAAGAATCAAGATGGTTCGGTAATGAGGGTCTTGACGGATGTTCATTATGTTCCGGATATGAAGAAAGAATCTCATTCTTTGTGAGAGTCTTAGAATCGAAAACTTCGGCTGTGACACGTACAAAATGGGGCATTGAAGGTTATACAGACATGGTGGCGATGAAAGGTGTTCGGAAGAATAACTTGTACTACTACCTTGGTAGTACAGTTATTGGGATAGCATCAACAACAGTTTCATATGAAGAAAGAGATTTAGAAACTACTAAGTTGTGGCATATGCGTTTGGGACATGCTGGTGAAAAAGCTTTACAAATTCTAGTAAAACGAGGCACTGTTAAAGGTCTGAAGCCGTGAGTTGGAATTGTGAGCATTGTGTATTGGGGGAAGCGAGAAAAGAGTAAGCTTTAAGCCTTGTTCTTCATAATACAAAGGGCATTTTGGATTACATCCATGCGATGTATGGGGGACGACAAGAGCACCGTCCATGAGTGGCAAACATTATTATGTCACTTTCGTTGATGACTTACTCGAGAAGAGTTTAGGTGTATCTCATGAAGAAAAAGGATGAAGTGTTGGGGATTTTTCTCAAGTGGAAGAGAAGATGATCAGGCTACTTTGGTAAAAAGATCAAGCGTCAGGAGGTCGATAATGGCCTTGAGTACCTGGAACGATCCATTTATGAAAGTTTGTGAAGAAAGAAGGGATAGTGCGACCACTATTCGAAAAACACCCTGACAAAAGCGGAGTTGCGAACGTATGAACCAGGACTTTCTTTGGAGAAGGTTCGGTGTATGTTGTAAAATCTGGTTTAAAGAGAGCCGGTATTGAAGTGAACATATCATGCCATGCTCGTACCAGCCGTCTACCATCGTGCTGAAGGCAAAACGCCTATGGAGGTATGGTATGGAAAACACGCTGGGAATTACGATTTCTTACGTATGTGTTTGGTTCAATTGCATACTACCGTGAACGGAATCAAAGTTGGACCCAGAGCGAAAGCCATTTTTTAGGGATCATGGTTCTAAGGGATATTGACTATGGTGCCTTGAAACGAAAAATATAATCTTTATGAGAGATGTTACCTTTGATGAATCTACATTGTTGAGAAAGGTAACGAGAAGATTGATGGCACTTGAGCGGTGGAGTAAACTCAGAAACAAGTGGAGTTTGAAAGCAAAATTGTTAATCCGGTTAGTGAAGATAAGACGGAAGATGATCCTCATTGACAAAAGATGAATCGAGATGAATAGGTTTTAACCCAAAGAACCTCCAATGAAGAAAGCTGAGTTGATAGGCCACGATGACAAAATGTCAAGGTACTTGCTCGATACAAGGATTTTGAACTACGCACTCGATTTAAGAATACGATTGCTTTGTGCACTTTCGATTGTGCATGATGATGTTCCTTCCATATATAAAGATGCAATCGAAGCCACCAAGTTGAAAGATGGAAGGAAGCCATGGATGAGGAACTGTCCCGCCCAGGAAGAATAAAACATGGAAGTTGACAAAACTACCTAATGGCGAAGGAAATTGGATGCAAATGGGGTATGCAAAGAAAGATGGATTTCCTAACAAAGATGGTATTATTTACAAGGCAAGGTTGGTGGCTAAGGGCTACGCTCGGAAGGAGAATCGATTATAATGAGGTATTTTCTCCGTTGTAAAACATTCTTCCATTAAAATTTTGTTGGCCTTGATAGAAACGATTCGATTTGGAACTAGTTCAACTTGATGTAATAGCGTTTCTACACGGTGACTTAGAAGAGGAGATCTATATGTCTCGGCCGAAGGGTTTATTGTTCTTTGGTAAAGAGAATTGGGTTTGTAAATTTGAACAAATCATTGTATGGATTGAAAGCAATCTCCGAGCGAGGAGGTACGATTTGATCGGTTTACGTTGCAACAAAAGTAAACGAGAAGCACACGTGATCATTTGTGTGTATTTTTATGGCTTCTGAAATGAGTCTTTTGTCTATCTCCATTGTACGTCGATGATATATTGATTGCATCGAAGAGCGAGCGAGAAATTGAAAAGTTGAAGGCTCGACTAAGTTAGGAGTTCGAGATGAAAGATTTGGGAGAAAGCGAAGATTCTCGGTATGGAGATAAGTAGAGACATGAAGAAGGGAAGCTTAGTTTGACCCGAGTCGATATTTGAAGCGGATACTACAATGTTTTGGTATGAATGAATAGACAAATCACAGTAAGTACTCATTAGTTCCTCGATTTAAGCTTAGTGCTTCAAATTATCTCCCCAAGAATGATGCATAATGAGAATATATGGCAAAGGTACCATATGCAAAATGCGATTGGTAGCTTGATGTATGCAATGGTGTGTCTGAGGACGACATTTCACGTATGCGGTTGGTCTGTAGCAGTACGTACGTGATCACTGGTAAAGGACATTGGTTGTTTGTGAAATGGATTCTACGATATATTATAAATACTGTAGATGTTGGTTTAGTATTTCGAGGATAATACCATTGGTCGATGTGCGGTCGGATATTGTGATTATGACTATGTAGGAGATTTAGATAGCGCGGTCCAATGCGGTTATGTGTTTACTCTTGCTAGAGCACGGTTAGGTGGAAGTCTACCTTACGATCCGCAGTTGCTTTGTCTACTACGGAGGCAGAGTATATGGCGATTATAGAGGCTATGAAGGAAGCTATTTGGTTACGAGGTTTGCTTGAAGACTTGGGAGTTAGTCGAAAACATATTAAGGTGTTTTGTGATAGTCGAGTCTTATTCATTTAGCAAAGAACCAAGTCTACCATGCACGTACAAAACGCGTTGGACGTTCGTTATCATTTCGTGCGAGAGATTATTGAAGAAGGTGGAGTACTAGTTTAGAAGATTAGTACGACGAGAGAATCCCTTGAGATATGATGACGAGGTGTGCTGTGATCAAGTTCAAACATTGTCTGGACTTGATTAACATCCTACAAATCTGAATTGGCATTGACATCGTTGATCTAGTAATTGAAGAAATCATTTAAAACTACTAAGTCGCTAAGGTAGAGATTTGTTATATATTGCTCCTTAGTGAGAAAATTAGAAAAGTCACACATTGATTAGGAATGAAGATGGTTGTTGGTTTTGGGGCTATAAATAAAGTCCTCCTTCACTATTTGTAAACATCCCAAAATTTGTAAATCTTTTTCTCTTTTGTAAGGGTAATTGATTAGCTCAATTTTGCCCAATTAGTTGTAATTTTGAAGTTCATTCATTTGGAGATAGTGGAAGTGGTCAACGACGCCCGAGGACCTAAGTAACATTTATACCGAATCTCGTTAAATTTCTGGTGTTATTATTTTTCTGCTTTAATATTTCTGTTTCAATATTTGTTTTAGTTTATTTTAGCATTATATTTCCAATAACATTATTTTGTCAGGTTAGTTTGAGTTTTATTTATTTAAATCATAAGTGAATAGTAACTACTTAGAATAGGGAAAATATACCCGATTTTTCCCAACAGATATATAAATACACATGAAAAATCACAATAAACAATAAGTAAAGAGTAAAGAAGAGATAACACTCGAGTATCTAACCTTGGAAAATACATATCAATTTTCTAATAAATACATTTAAAACAAAAGATAAAAAAGAACATGTAAAAGATGAACATTAAAGAACATGGTATAAACAAAGAACAAAAACAAGACATAATAGATAATAGAGAGAAAATAAAAGAGATGATGATGTTTACATGATATGACATATTATAAATATAAAGATCTTAATATTTTGATAATATATAATAAAATCATGTGATATGATGTTAATACAAAAATTTATATAAAAATGACAAATTAAAGATCGAAAGGTGATTAACTGATAAAAAATAAATTTAAATAGGAGTTTTTTTTTTAATTTTTTACACATGTGTGTGACATATTTTCATAAAAATACAGTAGTTCTTTCTACATTTAATTTTAAGGGAATGTGAATGTGAAGTTCATTTAATTATTTTAAAAATAAAATTTAGGTCATGTAATTATTTTTTATAAAAGTTTGGTCCAATTGTTATGAAAAAATGATTACACAACGATAAATAACTATTTTAGTGATTTTATTTAATTTTTCTTTAATTCTTTAAGTTAAAATTTATTTAAATTATAACAATTTTTATTTAATATGGTAGAAAAAATTAAAAAGTTACATTTTTTATTATACATATATTTTTTTCATAACAATACAACTAAATTATTGTAAAAATAAATATATAAATTAAGTATTATTTTTATAATAAGTAAAAAATATTGAATTTTTTTTTAAAATTTTAATGTAAAATTATTTAAAATTTATATTGGAATGTAGTCTATCACCCTTTGATGTACGACCAGGCATTATTGACGTTGTATGGTTCGGTTTAAAGGAAAAATACATTAGAACTTAAATTAGATTCCCTTGTTCAATCACAAATTTTATATGGAAAAATAAACCACTAAATCTTACTTTATCGAAAAGCGTTTCCCGTTTCTTTCAACTTTTTGAGGAAGTTTGGCGTTATTGATTTGGAAGTTTTGGTTGAACGTACAGAGAAGGAGATGCAATATTATACTGAAGTTAATATAAATTAAAAAAAACACAGTGAAATAAAACATTAACCGTAATTAAGTTTCAAAATACTTTTTACCACAATTTAAGACCTATAATGTGATCAAGTAATTATTTTAATATTTCACATGTTATACTTTTATATTTAATTTAAAATTATCATGGATATCATTTAATACTTTTAAAATGTGTTTATTAAACAACTAAGAGAATGAAAGAAAACAAAGTCATTTCCATTCATATATAATTACTTCCTAAAAATATCATAGAAATGAAATAATGATCTCAAAAATTTGAGAATAATTCTAATTGATTATTTTCATACTCAATATTGATCTAATTTTTCAAATATATAAGATATAATTATAAAAATATCAATTATTTTAATATTATATAGATATATATTATTAAAATAACATTTAAATAAATTAATATTTTTATTCTAATTACTTACAATTTTAAGAAACACAAAAATAAAATGAGTTTTAGAATTCATTTTCTCTCCATTCTAAATCATGATTATTTTCATTTTAATTGATTCCTACTATGTATTAGTAAACACACCCTTATATCTTAAGTTTCATGCCAATTGTGATTTAAAAAAATTTTTAAAAAATCATAAGTTTTAATCATACCAAGGAAAGTTTTATTAAAAAAAAAATTTGACTTTCCAAATGAAATTAAAATACTCTAAGAATTATAACATTAAAATAATGTTAAATATTAAAAATAAAGATAAATTTATTAGATGTCTCTTTTATTTGTAAAAGTGTTATTTAGGCATTTAAATTAAAAAATATATGTTTATTAGTAATTTTATTTATTAAAAAAATATATTCATTGTAAAAAAAGTCTCATAATCACTTTTAATAATATTAACAAATATTTTATTGATATATTTTTTAAAGAAAATAATTAATCAATTTTACATAGTGAACATTCAAACGATGGAGGACATTTTTTATAATTTTTTTATATTTAATAATTTTAAAATAATTAAATATTTTGTTTTGATACATTTTTAAAACAAAAAAAAATTAAATAAGACATTCTCTAATTTAAGTTTTTTTATGATAAATTATATATAAATAAAAGGATTAAATATGAATTTTGTTTTAACTAATAAAAGGAAATTTCTTAAGGAGTATTCGCTGTAACGCTCAATAAATATTATATATGGATAAGAATGGAAACGGTACGGGTGGGAACATTTTTTGATATAATCATTCTCTAATCGAATTATAAAATCTATATCTAAAAATCGTTACGATTTAGGATAGTTATGAAAAAAAATATAATTTATTAAATATATATAATTATTTTTTGATTTATAATTTAATATATAATTTAATTTATTAAATATAATTAATTTCAGGTACGGATGGATATGCTTTTTAGTATAATCGTAACCGAACCATGCCATTTGTTTCATTTTCGATTTTTACCCGAAATCGTTTCCATTTTCAAAATTTATCGGTTAAAAATCAAATCGTCAGTTCAAATAACCGCGGATAACTGAACCCACTTTTTTTTTATTCATCCCTGCTTACGAAATGGTATCACTACTCATATAATTTTAACTAAATGATTGTATTTGTTTTATAATTTTTAATTAAAATACTTAATTCTATAATTTTTAAAAAACATACATTTTACTCTAAAAATAATATTCATAAATTAAAAAAAAAGTATACAAGATTAAAATATATGTTTTTTTTAAAAAGTATACTAACAAAATGCTTCTCTTTCGTTAAACTGAAACTTATTTTCCCTTGTAAAACCTATGACACTTTAAACTTAATATTATGGCATTTTATACTTTAATGTAATCTAATAAAATCTGATTACCTTTAATTTTTCTGCTCTAATATGGATATATAGAACTATTCCTTGATTTTATATATTAGTAATGATTACAAATTGGCGTATATAACTTTTTGAATCGTTAACTTTGACACTAGATCATTAGGTCGATCAACTTAGTAATAAAATCAAGGAGAAGACCGGCACAGTTTTTTTTTTTTTTTCTTCACCTTTCCAAGAGAAGACCACTTGTTCCGCAAAGCCAAAGTTTTGAAAATTTGTCTAAAATACTCCGATTTAAGGTAACTTCATTTATATTTTTAAAATTTATAAAAAAATGTTATAATACTTTTGGATTTTATAAATAATATTATTAATATTTTAAAATTTAATAATATTAATTTTTTTTATCTCTATTACGTCGATAATCCTACCTCTATAACTTTAATATCAAATTAGGGTTAATTATTTAAACTAGTTATTAATTACTATAATTCTTGTATATTATTAATTAAATATCATTATTTAATTTTTATTATAATATTGTGTTACTTTTATATTCATATTCTTATTTATCAGTATTTTAAATCGATATAAGTAAATATTTAAACATTTAATACCCTTAATTAGTTTAAAAATTGTAATTGTTATATCTGAATTTAATGTGTTTATCATAGTCTTTATTTCTCGTATTATCTTGTTACATCGATTATACTTCATTTTTTCTCAAACCTTAATACTCTTATGGTCATAGTGAGTTTTCTGCATCCGTACAAAAATAGTATCTAATTTAAACTTACTAAAAAAGAGTGATTACGCTCTATTTTATTTATAATATAATAATTATTATAATTCGAAGACCAATTGAGAACTTTGAAAAGATTCTTAGACGTTCCTAATTATTGGATACATAATTGATGGTTGAGATTTCTGGACAAAAGAGAATACTATACTAAAAGCTCTATCTTTTCTGAGCCATGTGCTCCGTGTTTTTTGTGCGTGTTCTCAAATGAAAATAAGAGTTTTTTTATAACACAAAAAAATCTTTATTTATAAGATGAAAATTACCATTTTATTCTTACATTAATAATTCATATGTTTTACTATTTTTTTTTGGCTTACTTATACCATGCAAGTTAATTTTTATTGTATGTAAGTTAATATTTTTATTGGCTCTTAAGTAATTAATATACAGATTTTAAATAAATAAAAGATTTTAAAAATCTTTTAAAACATATTCTAATTATTTTCTATTACTATGGGATTTTAAACATGCAAGAGGCTTATAGAAAACAACAAAAAAAATATTGAGGTTATATCATCTGGTGTCAGTTCTAAGATAGAATTGACTTAAAAATTTAAGTAGGTTATATGTTTGAACTAACTTAAAAATTTAAGTCATTTTATTTTTAGTCAGTTAATTGAACCAATTTAAAACCCATTTTAAGTTGGCTAAAACCGACTTAAAAATCCTTTGTTGTATAGTGGTGTTGCACTTTATGATAATGTCACAAATACTTCATTTAACAAATAAATTAAATATAATAGGATAACACATATAAACTTGACATGATAGATAAACACAATCTAACTTAATAAGCATTTTTATGAACTTTTTATCTTAAATATAATATAAGTTAGTTGATTATGTTTTAATTGATATTAGATATAACATAATCTCGATATAATAAATAATTAATTTAACACAATTATTACTCATAAAATAATGATTCAAGGATTATAACGTAAAATCAATATAAATAAATTTATTAAATATAAATTAAATAATTATTTTTTATTAAAAATATATTTACATTTATTAGTATATAAAAAAGAGAAAAAAATAGAATTAATACTTAGAGAAACCAATATATATATATATATATATAAAGAATCAAAAAGAAAAAAAAAAGCAATGATGGTTCAAAGTTAGAGAATTTTTATATATAAAGGTATGTTATTGATGGTATGAATTGTCATATTTAATGTAATAAAAATAATTATATATAAAAATATATTTATTATATACACAATAAACAAAAAATATGATATACTCATAATGAATTAACTACATTATATAAAATACTTGTATATGATATAAAATGTATTTATTATATAGATATTTGATATTAATTGGTATTAAAAAATAAAAAAATATTTATTATATGAATATTTTTACTTTCGTTAGTGTAAAAATAATAAAAATTAAAAATAATATGATATAAAATGTATTTATTATATGAATATTTAATAAAAATAAAATATATTCATAATTAAATTAATCAAATATACATTAAATAGATAATTATTAAGGATATAAATGATCACTTTTAATGTAACAAAAATAATTAAATTATATAAACATTGGATAGTTATTAATATAAAAAATAATAAAAATTTAAAGAAATGGTTGGTCTACAACCAACCATTCAGGATTTTGAGAGATTATTTTTAAATGGATGGGGGCTGTAAGTGGATATGACAAAACAGTGTTGATTAATTAACTGGACCGTATTCTATATTAGATTTTCAATATCAAAGGAATTTTATTTATTTTTTAATTTTTTTTAAAATAAAATCTCACAGCTCTAAATAACTTATTTGTACTATATTAGATTATCAGATATATAATATAAATTTTTTTATCCATATATTAGGATTTCTCTTCTATAATTACACTAATAACATAATAAGAATACTACCATCTAATTATCAAATTACATACAAAAATCTGGTGACCAAAAATAAAGTACATTGAATTTAGGTGATTCTGCTTATTCATTTAAAAACAATAATCAGTTAGATTAATCAAGGTTCGTTTGCTAGCTTAGCTAGCTAGTGACATAAGTAATTAGTAATAAGTAAGGGCTATTATATATATATATATATATTGGTTCTCCACTGAACTCCAACAGCTCATTACCTTGTTAATTAAGTGATGTTTTATAATGTGGTCTCTCACATACATTTTATTTTTATTAAATAGACAGCTAAATAGTGATTACTCATTGATCAACAATTAATTAATAAATATATATTTTTATATAAAATACAAATATTTATATTGATTAAATTACTAGATGCCTGTCAACTAGCCACCCTGTCATGTTAGCATAAACAATACAAGTACAGATATATTAAAGTCTATGGAAATACTCATGGATGCATCAGTGTTATTATATTACACAAATTAGTTAAGTAAGTTTAATTTTTCTGTTGTCGTCAGCTACTCATGACTTACTTAATCGATCCGTGTTAATTTAAAAAAAAAAAATCAAATAATTAAAATATTATATCAAAATTACGTATATTTTTTACTATTTAATTTAAAATAAATATTAATGATTAAATCAAAATTATTACTTTTTCAAATAATTAAATATTAATTATTTATTATTATATCATTCATCAAAACTTATAAATAGGTTATAATAAATAAAAAATATAGACTTAAATGGATAAACTTACCACTTAAGTTTTTTTTTAAATTTTTTTCTAATTTTAATTTTGTTATCAAAATTTATTTATTTAATATTTGAACTGATACGACATCAACTAGTATTATCTTTCCTAATTTCATTATCTAGTGATTTGTAGTTGTATATATCTAAATAACTTCACCTAATAAAAAAAAATTCATCTAATTTTTGCTTACATGGTCTAATAGAATTAGTTACACAATCCATACGGAATTAATCAACCAATCAATTTCTTACAATTCTCTAGTAACAGCATTTTAACATGTAACTGTTACATTTTAAAAAAATTCCAAACGTGTGAATCGCGACAAGTGACTCCATATTTTAATTTCATTCATAAATTTTTAAGGCAATGCGTCATTTTATGATTTTAAAAAATTAAATTTAAATTATTAATAAATCATTCATAAAAGATTGAAATGGTTTAAGTTCCCTAATAAAAAGGAACTTTGATGGGCCAAACTATTAAATAAATCTTGTTATGGGCTTAGCCTCGAGAAGATAATAAAATATTCAATATATACATAACAGTTTAAAGAAAGAAAGATAAAAACGTATTTTTAATAATTAAAATAAATAATTATATATATATATATTAGAAGGACAAAAAATAATTTTAATATATATATATATATTAGAAAGACTACAAAAATTATAAATTTAATTGTTTTAAGATTTAAGTTTTAGACTTTAGAAATTAATATTTATGATTTTGTGACGGATAAATAAATATTATTAATAAATTAATATTTTTTTTCTAATTTTTTAATTAATGAACCTTACTTTTATTTATTTTATTTTTAATTATAAATAATACTTATATAACTTCTAGAGAACGAAACAAAACTAAGTCAAGTCTATTCTTAAAGTGATAATTGTAAGTCCGTCACAAAATAGAAAATATCTTTAAGTTGTTATGAAATAACAATTTATATGGTATTTTATTTTTAATTATGATAATTAGATTTATTTTTTTAACTTATAATAAATTCATAAATCAATATTTATTTTATCATAACTTATATAAATTTTTTTTACTTCACTTATAAGTGATTATTATTAATATAAGTTGATGGAACCACCACTACTACAAAAGAGGTATATAAGTCGATATATAAAGTCATTTTTTTGAAAAAAAAATTGACTTATAATGAATTTAAAATCGGTTCGGTATAGAACCGACGCTATCTACGTAGAACGTAGCGTCGGTTGACATGGTGAACCGACGCTATCCACGTAGCGTAGCGTCGGTTGATACCTGGAACCGACGCTACACACGTGGATAAATTCTTTTTTTCTTCTTCTCTAGACAGAAACTATTACAAGCGTTGCATAACTTTCAAAAACCCAAAACCTTCTCTACTTATCCTCCACTCTTTCTAATTTTCTGGCCACCTATGACCACCATTTTCGGCGCCGGTTAGTGGGTTTTCTTCCTCTTTAACTAATCTTTTAGATCCCCTATTTTTTTAAGCAAAATACTCAAATTTTTTTACACCCATTTCTCACTTACAAAACACTATTTTTTCTTCATTTTGTCATTTCATTTTACTCTTGTAAGTATTTTTATTATTCATATTTTTTCTGTTATTATGCGTTGTTATTTATGTGTATAAATTTTTGTATTATATATGTAGGTTTGTATTATAAACATCAGGATAAGAATACAACATGATATTTTTTATACTATTAATTAATATTTAATTTTTTAATTATCTCATAAATCGATTTTAATGTCATTTTTTGTAGAAATGGATTGCTATGCATGTTGATGAACCGACTTTAATGACACTTTTTATAGTGCACTGCTATGCATGTTTCCCAAGTGAGATAGGACTAAGAACGTAGATGAGAACTGAGTATTATTTTTTTATCAATTAACCCAAAACAAAGAAAAATAAAATAAAGAAACAAGTCAATTCTAACCTTTATAAAATAACTAGTAAAAACAATGTGCTTCACGTGATAATAACTATAATATTAAAATTTTACTATCATGCATAAATTATTAAACGTAGAGAAATGATTATTGTACTACTTAATACTCTTTCTTTATTACTCACCTATGTCAAAGACCCATATGTGTATGCAAAGACATATCTTAATACAACTCTCACTTTCTTTTCTCTTACTTTGATATTACATTATCAACACGAAAACTATAATCTCTTTTTCTTACTTTCATAAACCCTATTTTATATCTATTTTACAATAGTTTGCTTCTATTCATTATTTTCGATAGCACTACAAGTATCCAAAGTTCATGATTGTTATTGTGTGAAAGGACCTAAACCAAATTAATATTTCACAATTTTTAGTATGGCTGATCACACACAAAAAAAAAACTAATTTATTTTTAGGACTTACTCATAATTAGTTGGTTATCCTTAATTTTATAAATATTATGTGATAGTAATAATTGTGATTATGTTTGATTAGTCCTCAAATATCATATTCTTTCAAGCAATCTTAGATCTATCTAAACGGTAGGCAATGTTGGTGAATGTGGAATAGATTATAAAATAATTTGACTATGAATGAACTAATATACATGATATAGTTTTCGAGCATTGATTTTTTTAGCAAATAATAATAATAACATTCATGTAATACACCATTTCAATATTAGTTAATCATTGCATACAATCATTTTTATATTTATTTAGCTATAAATACATCTTTCTTTTACATTTTTTTATTACTCCAGTAATAAAATGATTGAAGATTTTTTTAATCTCAAATTACTTGTTATTTCTTCTAAATAGAAGTTTGAATCAACAATGATAAATTTGATGCTCTTGACATATGGAGAAAAGAATATTTATCATGCATCCTTGATAAGTTGATACCAAGATCTACCTTGAGACCATAAGTCTTGACTACACTATAAAAGAAGGAATTGTAACATTCCCACAAGATCTCACAAAAGGAATGATATTTTTAAAGTATTATTATCTCAATGAAGGATTAAAAGCTCAATACTTGACTATTAAATGTTTAAAATCAACACCAAAATAATAATTTAAGAGGTAGAGAAATAAATGAATTGGTTGAAGAGGTAGAGAAATAAATGAAATGGTTGAAGGCTGTAGAAATAAATGAAGTAGTTGAAGGTTGTAGAAATAAATGAAGTAGTTGAAGGTTGTAGAAATATATAAAGTGGTTGAAGGTTGTAGAAAAGAGAAGTGTGTAGATAAGATTTATATGGCTAGGATTATTTCTTAGTTTTATATTTGTGTGGTGTAGATTGCATGTCGAATACTATAAATAGCCTACCTTGCATTTGGTTTAATCATTCCATAAAAAAAAAAGTCTTTGTATTCTTAGTTTGAGTGTAAGTTAAGAGCTTTATATTTGAGTGTTTGTATTTCTCTTCAATTTATGAGTTGTCTTTGAAAGGTGTTATAGTGAGTATAATACAAGTAGTTTGTTTACTTGTTTGGATCTAATATTAGTAAATTTAAAGTTGTTCATTCTAAATTTTACTCAACAATTGGTATCAGAGGGGAACGGTTAGAGATCGTTCTTAGTGGAGTTATCTTGAGTCGTGAGGAGTTTGGTACTCTGCAAGTTTTTTAGTCAAGCTTGTTCGGTATAGTCGAAGTCTTGCCGACATGATCGGTGATCTTCAAGTAGTTGGAGGAATCAAGAAGCTCAACAACAAAAACTATAACACATGGGCAACATGTATGGAGTCTTATCTACAAGGTCAAGACTAGTGGGAGGTTGTTGGTGGTGATGAACTTATACAACCAACAGTGAAAGATGCAAACGACATCTAGTGGAAGATGCAAACGGCATCTTGCGGAAGTGGAAAATT
This sequence comes from Hippophae rhamnoides, assembly GCA_033030585.1. Classification (NCBI taxonomy): domain Eukaryota; kingdom Viridiplantae; phylum Streptophyta; class Magnoliopsida; order Rosales; family Elaeagnaceae; genus Hippophae; species Hippophae rhamnoides. The sequence continues at coordinate 75,827,874 of CM065427.1, forward strand.
AAAACAGGCAAAGCAATATTTACTTTGAAGACCACAATTGAAGAAGAAATGTTGGAGCATATTCATGATGCAAAAACACCAAAGGAAGCATTGGACAATCTTGTTACGCTCTTTTCAAAGAAGGATTATACAAGATTGCAACTTTTGGAGAATGAGTAACTATTGATGGCGCAACGCGACATGACGATTTCCCAATACTTTCAGAAGGTAAAGTCATTATGCCGCGAAATTTCAGAGTTAAATCCAAAAGCTCCTATTGGGGAAATGAGGATAAAGAAAATAATTATTCATGGTTTGAGACCCAAATATCAAGGGTTTGTTACCACTATACAAGGATGGCCGACATAATCATATCTTGTTGAGTTTGAGAATCTGTTAGCCGGTCAAGAAGCTATGGCTAAGCAAATGGGAGGAGTCCAACTGAAGGGTGAAGAAGAAGCGTTCTACACTAGCAAAGGCAAAGGCACTTTCAAGCGGTACAATGGAAATGGATATAAAAATGATGGCGATAAAGGAAAAATTTCTCAAGGAAAGGGAGGCTTTCGTCTAGGAGGAGCTTGGAAGAATCGCAATAACAATAGAAAATTTGACGTTGAATGTTACAACTGCGGAAATATGGGTCACATGTTAAAAGATTGTTAGAGTAAGAAAAAGCCCGTTGAAAGCAATACAGCTACTTCCAGTTCTAAGGAGCATAGCGAAGATGGTTGGGATGCCGAAGCATTATTCACTACAGAGGAAGAAGAATTGGCTCTTACGATGACAACATCAAAACAGATTGACTACAAGAATGACTAGATCATAGATTTGGGCTACTCAAATCATGTGACAGGTGATAAACATAAGTTGGAAAGCAGGTCTGAGTACAAGGGAGGTCGTGTAGTGGTGGCAGTTGATAACTCCAGGTTACCGATAGCCCACATCGGTAAGACGATAGTTACGCCTCGATATAGTACTAACCAAGTATCACTTCAAGATGTTTATCATGTCCAAGGAATGAAGAAAAAATTGCTATATGTGGCTCAATTAACATCATCAAGCCACTATGTCTTGTTCGGTCCCCGAGACGTGAAGGTGTATCGTGATCTCAAAATCTTAGAAACACCGAAAATGAAAGGACAATGATTAGAATCAGTTTACGTGATGTCAGTAGAATCTGCATATGTAGACAAGACAAGAAGAAATGAGACAACATATCTATGGCATATACGGTTAGGTCACGTTAGCTATTCCAAGCTAAATATGATGGTGAAGAAGTCGATGCTTAAAGGGCTTCCTCAACTAGAGGTGCAAACAGACACAATCTGTGCAGGATGCCAATATGGTAAAGCTAACCAATTTCCATATGAGGAATCAAAGTTTAAAGCAAAAGAACCATTGGAGTTAGTTCACTCTGATGTATTCGGTCTTGTTAAGCAACTATCAATTGGCGGTATGCGATACATGGTGACATTCATTGATGACTTCTCAAGGTATGTGTGGATTTTCTTTATGAAAGAAAAATCCGACTTATTCTCAAAGTTTAAAGAGTTTAGAGAATCAATTGAAGGAGGATTTGGAAAGAAGATTCGTTGTTTGTGCACAGACAACGGTGCAGAATATAGCTCAGGCGAGTTCTCTCAATACCTAAGGGAATGTCGAATACGTCATCAGTACACTTGTGCCAACACTCCACAACAAAATGGTGTAGCAGAAATAAAGAATCGACATCTTGTAGAAATTTTTCGGAGTATAAAGAACGTACCTGGGAGGTTTTGGGTTGAATCGATGAGGACTGCAGCATTTGTGATCAACAGAATTCCTCAACCAAGGTTAGAATTTGTTTCACCCTTTGAGAAACTATGGAACATGAAACCTACAGTTAGCTACTTTCGAGTATTTGGCTATGTATGTTATGTATTTATTCCTGATCATTTACGGAGTAAATTTGACAAGAAAGCTGTTAGATGTATCTTTGTGGGATACGACAGCCAAAGAAAAGGATGAAAATGTTGTGATCCAACGAGTGCAAGATGCTACACTTCATGAGATGTGGTGTTCGATGAAGCATCTTCTTGGTGGTCCTCAGAGAAGGAAGCATTGCCAGACTCAAGAGAATTTGGAGATAAGCTGCAACAAAAGATGGGGGAGCATACTATTCAATTCCAACCAAGTTTAGATGAATCCAGAGATCCAGACGATGATGGTGCCGAACAAAGAATAGCTCAGAATCCTTGGTAAACTAGCATATATCAACAACTAAATGAAGAAGATGGGCCTACTGAAATAGAGGAATCAACTCCATAATCTTAACTTCGTAGATAAATAAGAACACGAAGACCAAATCCCAAATATGCCAATGCAGCCATAATTGAAGAAGTTATAGAACCTAAGACGTTTGAAAAAGCATTGCAAAGATCTGAGTGGATGACAGCTATGAGAGAAGAGATCGATGCACTTTAGAAAAATCAAACTTAGGATATGGTGCGAAAGCCAAGAGATGTGAAACACATATCCTGTAAATGGGTTTACAAGATAAAGCACAGGCCAGAATGGGTCAATCGAGAGGTACAAGGCACGATTGATAGCTCGTGGTTTCTCTCAACAGTATGGACTAGACTATGATGAAACGTTTAGTCTAGTGGCGAAACTTACAAATGTTCGAGTCCTACTTGCACTTGTAGCAAACAAAGATTAGAAGTTGTGGCAGATGGATGTGAAGAATGCTTTTCTTCATGGAGATCTGGATCGGGAGATCTATATGATCTAACCAATGGGTTTTCAGAGCCAAGATCATCCTGAATATGTGTGTAAGCTGCGGAAAGCACTCCACGGATTGAAACAAGCACCCAGGGCATAGTATGGTAAGATTGATAAATTTCTAACACAAAGTGGTTATTCAGTAACACCTGAAGATTCTAGCTTGTTTGTTAAAGCCAATGAAGGAAAGCTAGCTATTGTGCTAGTGTATGTGGATGACTTAATCAGAACTGGTGATAATGAGGCAAAAATTCTTCGGACAAAGGATAATTTGTCAATCTATTTCCAGATGAAAGAACTTGGCCAGCTCAAGCACTTCCTTGGTTTAGAGGTTGATCACACACAAGAAGGAATATTTCTTTGTGAGCAAAAATATTCCAAAGATTTGATAAAACGGTTCGAAATGCTTGAATGCAAACCAATTTCAACGCCAATGGAGCCAAATGCCAACATGAGTGCACATGAAGGAAAAGATTTGGAAGGTGCGATAATGTATCGAAAATTGGTAGGCAGTCTGATCTACTTAACCTTAACTCGGCCTGACATTTCTTATGTAGTTAGTGTAATGAGTCGGTACATACAAAATCCAAAGAAGCCACATTTGGAAGCAGCTCGACGAATATTGAGATATGTGAAGAGTACAATTGACTATAGTCTTTTGTACAAGAAATGTGGAGACAACAAGTTAGTTGGTTCCTGCGATGCAGACTATGCAGGAGATCATGGTACCAGGAGATCAACAACTAGGTATGTGTTTAAGCTGGGTTCTGGAACAATTTCTTGGTGTAGCAAAAGACAACCAATGATATCATTATCAATTACTGAAGCTGAGTATCGAGCAACGGCAATGGCAGCTCAAGAGTGTACATGGTTGATACAGCTAATGAATAATCTACATCAATCAGTAAATTATGCAGTACCGTTGTATTGTGACAATCAATCACCAATTCGTTTGGCAGAGAATCCGGTCTTTCATGCAAGAACTAAGCATGTTGAAATACACTATCACTTTATCAGAGAAAATGTTTTGCAAGAAGAAATTGAAATGAGGCAAATCAAGACAGATAATCAAGTTGTAGACTTGTTCACAAAAAGCTTAAGCGTTGGTAAGTTCGAAATGTTTCGCCATCAGCTAGACACAGTAAAAATAGTGAGAGTTGGTGTTGAGAGGGAGTGTTAAAAATCAACACCAAAATAATAATTGAAGAGGTAGAGAAATAAATGAAGTGGTTGAAGAGGTAGAGAAATAAATGAAATGGTTGAAGAGGTAGAGAAATAAATGAAATGGTTGAAGGTTGTAGAAATAAATGAAGTAGTTGAAGGTTGTAGAAATAAATGAAGTGGTTGAAGGTTGTAGAAAAGATGAGTGTGTAGATAAGATTTGTATGGCTAGGATTATTTTTTAGTTTTATATTTGTGTGGTGTAGATTGCATGGTGAGGACTATAAATAGCCTACCTTGCATTTGGTTTAATCATTCCATCAAAAACAAATAAGTCTTTGTATTCTTAGTTTGAGTGTAAGTTAAAAGCTTTCTCTTTGAGTGTTTGTATTTCTCTTCAATTTGTGAGTTGTCTTTGAAAGGTGTTATAGTGAGTATAATACAAATAGTTTGTTTACTTGTTTGGATCTAATATTAGTAAATTTAGAGTTATTCGTTCTAAATTTTACTCAACATTAAAGATCTATTCACATCCTGGAAAAACCCGTTTTGATTGGATGCATCTACACTTATAAGATTTTATGATCGTAAGCGGGTACAATTTTATATTATTTATAGATAACAATGTAAGTAATGATGCATTAATATCCAAAAGCATAGGTAGCAATATGTATATTATATACAAAATAAATGACATCAAGTTGTTAGTCACCTTTGTCTACAAAAGTAAGATGACTTCGTGCATATTGGTCATTATGTATCCATTTAGTATTAAAAATAAAACATAGACTTAAAATCGATAAATATTCAAGTCAAGATTTAAGATATGTTTGAAGATATGGATTTGTTTTATTTAAATTAACTAATATCACAACCTTTTAGTAGTAAAGATGCTCGTTATTTATCATATTCACATAATGTTTGATCATAAATTGGGTATATTTTTACACATTACAATACTACTATATCAAGTAGATCAACAAAACAATCTATAGTTGCACATCATCAAATCATTTTGAAATACTCGTAATATATGAAATAAATCGAGATTACATATGGTTAAAATCTATGATTCAATATATTCAATAGGTTTGTAAACTCTCCTTAGTCAAGAATAAACCTACCACATTATACGAAAACAATGTTACTAGCATTATCGAAATCAGATAAAGTACATTAACATGGATCGAATCAAGGAGATCTCACCTAAGTTTTTTTACACATATGAACTCCAAAATAATGGTGATATAAACATCCAATAAATTCCATTAGTGAAAATCTAATCGCTTTATTTACCAAATCCCTCCCTATTTTAATTTTTGAGAAGATGGTAAAAGAAATTGGAATGCTTCCTTTGCCAAAGTTTTTCCAACATGGTTTTCTTGGCAAGGTTTTAACAACGCAGGATCATAGATATATGGAAATAATTGACTCTTTTTCTCTAACTAGTTTTTATCCGGTTGGATTTCTCTAATGAGGTTTTAATGAAGCATATTTACTATATAATTGACATTCAAAGGAGAGTGTGAAAAAATATGGATGCTATTCTAGAATGTTTAATGTTAGAGAAATGATTATAAAGCTACTTATCACCCTTCCTTTGTATAAGGTCCCATCTATATAAAAGAACCCATATGTGAATGCAAAGACATATATATAATCCTATATTTCTTCTATGACTTTCTTTTATATCACATGCTAACTTTGTCATGCTTGTTGTTATTAGTATATAAAAATTATTAATATAAATAAAAATTAAAAATATATATCCTATTTTATAAACACATGATATAAAAATTACTATGGTCTCAAAAGTCGTAAGTTAATGCAACAAACGAAACGGGGTCTATCTGACTTAACAATATTAAAAACAAAATTGACTTTATACTCATTCTTGTGACAATGGATATAAAACAGAGAAATAATTAATTAATTATATGGTATGGTGCGTGTTTGCCTTATCCATACGTAAAGTTTTTTCTTTTTAAGTTAGTAAATATTTGTTGCAAATAATGTTAAGATAATTAATAAGAATAATATTATTCATTAAAAAATAGATAATTTTTAACCTAACAGAAATAAATACTCATTACGTTATATATTGCTCCTGAAATACGGGATAGTTTTACGTGCACAAAACTATTTTATAAAGATTATTTAAATCCAAAAGAATTTTTATTATAAAATTCAAGGATATTTCTTTAAAAAAAAATTAAAGATGTTAATTAAACTTTTATATATATAATATAAATAAATAACAAACTTAACGCACGGGTATAAGAGCTTAAGATCTTTAAGATTGCAATAACGAGGGAGCAATGGATCAACTAAATAGGAATCGCAAAGAATCGAATCTCTTGACTGGCTAGCTCACGTTCCAACCGATCTGCCTCCATACATACACATTATTATTCTATATTTTTATTTATTTCATTTGATATAAATATATAAATTTTTGAATTTTTTTTTGAAGTAAAAACCTAAAAATTAAAAAAAAAGTGATCGTTATTTTGTTTATAAAAAAGGTACATGATATAATTAGTAATCATATATAGACCAGTGTAGACATTGATACATATTTAACCATAATTGAATTTCATTAAAATATATGTTGGAAACTATGGTTCGAACCAAAGACGGAAAAATTACTTTAAAAGAAGGGATCAAGAAAATCAGAGGAAAACAAAACAACACAAATTTTTATGTGGTTCGGAAAAACTACTATATGGGGAAGGTTCATTGTAATTAATTCATAAGTTCAGAGAACATGTACAAAGACGATTACAGAAATAAAAATAAGAAGATGCAACAAGAACTAATACTAAGAAGAATTCTAATCATCTTCGAAAAATGGATCTTTGCCCATATGTAAACCAGAACTAGCATCGCTCCACCTTTTTCTTCTATTGTTGTCCATTCATGAACATGGAAGGCAAGGGTTGCTGCTCTCATTTTTCATTCTGTCACACTCTCTCGGCTTCTCTGCATATTGCCGTTCAAAGTTATATTAAGCTTTAATAATCTAACTAATGAGAAATGGGCTAATGGGCTGTTAGACAAGTCCAAAAGTTAAGTTGATAAAACTAATGAGCCCACATTTAAATACACTTCTACACAATAAAAGCTAAAAATAATATTAAACTTAAATTAACTTACAACTTTATCGAGTTTTTGGCCTAGATTTATTTTTATAAATTGTTAAATTTTTCTTAATTACCAACAACTCGTAAAAAAAAATTCATAATTTAATAATAAATTACATAATAGAAAGTTCAAAATACCTTAGTTTTATAATTTTAATAAAACGAAATAAAAATTATATCAATAGCATCTCCAACAACTACCATGGTAGTTTCGAAATGACAATCAATGATCTCATCAAAGTAACGATGATTTTATCGAAGATTTTATGTATGTAATATATTAAATACAAAAATATAGATATGTGTAATAAATTTCATCAGATAGATCACAGAAACTATATTAAAGGTAATATGTCACATATAAAGGTACATGTTATACAATATGTTACATCCGATAGATCATTGAAACAATAGATATAATAATTTATAAATAAAGATACACGTGAATGTAATATATTATATCTGTGAGGATAATTAACTATTATAGATATAATAGATTTTATACAAGAATACATATTGATCTAACAAGTCATATCTAAAGGGTCATCGAAATTAATATGGATGTAAAAAATTACATAAAAATACATATAAAGATAATATATTGTATTGTATTAAGTATGTTGTATATAACAAATATACATATAAAAATACACGTGAATATATCGTGTTATATACTAAGATATATGCATATATAATATGTTAAGTATAGTTAGATTATCAGAATTAAAAGTGAAATAATAAGATGAAAGCTTAAAGCATTAATCAACAAATAAATTATTAATTAAAATTAATAAATAAAAAGACCACGTAACAAGTAGCAAAGCAAACCTTTAGTGGCGTCTTTCATCTTATCTTGTGTGAAGATGAGTACAATTTCTTTTTTAACAACAGGTTGCACTCTCTAACTTAACCTGCAAATTAAAAAGAGAAATAAGAAATACAAACACAGAGTAATGCTAAAGGCATGTAAATTCACAAAATAGGAAAATAAGGGGTGGTAATTTTTGGAAAAATTCATCATTCCTTTAAAGTTTTCCATGGAGAAGACTTAAGAACTCCAGCAAAGGCAATAAGTTTTAGTCTTCATCATCCTAGTCGGAAGCTTCGACGACACATAGGTGGGATTTGAAACACAAAGTTAAGAACATGTGGTCACAAAATTCTTCATCCATACAAACTAAACATGTTACCTGTAAGAAACCTCTATCTCATACGCCTATTCAAAAGAGAAATATTCCATTGCAAAATAAGAAGCACATATCTGATTTGATATAATCTGATGAATGCTGATTTAATTTAAAAATGGAGGGAGAAAATATGAAGTGGTGTCTAGACATCCATCGATCTAAAACTTGCAATAAGAAACCTTCGACGGCGTCGAAGTTAGACCGACATGACATAGAACGTTTCTTTGATGGGGAAGGCGAGAGAAAATATCTGAGATGTGTGTTGCATGTGAGAAGGAAAAACCTAGAAATTGATAAGGGCAAAGATGTAATCTTGCGTATCTAAAACATAGTCGTCTAGCCATTTCTATCGAAACAATCAAAAATTCAAATTTATATAAATATAAATATATTTAAATCACTAAAATATCCCTTTAATATGATTAGAATTTTTAAATTTATAAAACTGAAAAATTAGGATTTCTAATCAAGGTTTTGTACTCAAAACTAATTTTTAAATAATAATTTTCAAAACATTAAAAACACCTAAAAAATTTAGAAATAAAATACATAAGAAAACCCTAAAGAAATTTTGAGAGATTTAAAATCATTACATTAAAAGATCAACCATAGACTCTGAATTAATTAAATTTTTAAAATAAGTATTCACTGTTTTGTGAAAATCTATGGTAGTTATTAGACATATAAAATGGTATCAAAATTTATAATTGTTATATTGAATGAATCGATGAAATGTGGATTTGGTGAGCTTAAAATGATAATTCTCTAAAAAAAAATTCATGGTGGTGTGGGCACGTTCTAAAAATAAAAGGGAACGTTGAACTTGAAACTTTTTGAAAAAATTCTAAAACTTTCATTAAATATAATGAGTTAATATCAAAGTTTAATAAGGATTAATTATGTGAGATTTGGTTGGATTGATTTGAGTTGAAGTTTGTACCCAAAGAACAAGTATTTTTGTATTTTTGTATAAGGAGGAAATGTTGATTAGTAAGAGTAAAAAAAGTTTCACATTTATAAGATAACAACAACCATATATGTTTATAAGTGTACGAGTTAATTCTAGATAATATATTAACATTTTGGAACAAGAATTTATTATCTTATAAAAATTCGTATAATTATAAACTATATCAATATACATAATGATCATTATGTGTATGATATATAAATGATATTAAGTAATTTAATAGTATTGATAATGTTTGTCTTTATCTAGTATTTTAGTAATTTTTATTTAAAAATAAACTAATTTTTTCTTATGCGTCCTTTTTAGACATTGAATTTTCATTAAAACGGTTAATATGTGTAACATGAGCTAAAATACATGACATATTATTAATCTTTAAATTAAATTTTAGATTCTCAATCGACAACTATTCCTGGGAAAAGAGAGTAAACAAGCTTGGGCCTACCAATAAAAAAAATTCAATAAAGAGATAGAGTATTAATATATGTATTAAGTTGTATATATTAAATTTTAGATAGATTCTCAATTGACAACTCCTTGTCTTTTGCAAAGAGAGTAAACAAGCTGGGCCTATCAATAAAAAATTTCAATGAAGAGATAGAGTATTAATATATGTATTAAATTGTATATATTACTTGTTAATTATATATAAAGTTTAAGATGTAGTATGAAGTGATTATAAAATCACTTAAAAAAACTAATTAAATTATATCAACTAAATTAATATATGATAAAAAAAAGAAGAAGAGGGAACATTCTTATAGAGAAATACACAATATCAAACTTATATAAAGGACTAATCAAACCCCCACTTTCAGAAGAAAGAATCTTCTCTATCTCATTGTATCATCACTTTAATTATGATCACAAGAAGGTCCTCTATTTTAGTAGCAGTCTCAGAAACCCATTAATTCAATCACAAGAAGAGAAGAAGACATATTAGTTGAAGTATTATGATCACAAGAAAGTCCTGTATTTCAGTTGCAGTCTCAGAAACCCATTAATTCAATCACAAGAAAAGAAGAAGACATATTAGTTGAAGTAGCAAAGAAGAAGAAAGAGCAGTGATGAAGGAAGAGAACAATAATAATGGGCCTATAAAAGAAACTTCTATCTCATTTGGGAAGAGATGCAGTTTGCTTGTGAAGAAACAGAGAGCCCGCTTTTATATTCTCCGCCGTTGTGTCACCATGCTCGTATGCTGGCACGAGTATGGTGACACTAATTAGACCCTTGTGTATATTTTTTATTTAATTAATATATATATATATATATATATATGAGAGATATTATGTTAATAATTATTTATAATAAGAAGGAGATTGAGGATTATAATGTTTTTTAAAAATATAATTCGGAAGGGAGAGATTAGAAAATAGAAAAAATCTTAAATAATTACCATGCATATAATGTCATAATTTTACGAGATATTCCATGAGTATTGATCAGCTTAATTCAGAATATTTTATAGAATAATTGCAATATTTTCTTTATTTTATAAAGCTTGGGAATCTGATCATAATGTTTGTTTTAGTTTTAGGTTTGAATGATTCATGGAAATAAAATGCCAGAAGATATAGTTTTCAAACTCTAGTTAAGGCCTTACGGGTGGTGTTGTAAAATTAAGTAAATTTTTAATAAATCAGAAAATAAAATAAACAAAATAACACATAAATTTAATAACGGAATTCAACTAATCTTAGTTATGTCTCCAGACTTATTCAAGATTTTTTTACTAAAAAAAGAGAAATTATATAAGTTGTTTACAACTTTCACAATTTACAACTCAATTACACCCAAGAAAATTACTCTCAATTTCTCTCGTAAAAACTTTTTCCTTTAAGTTTTTCTCTCGATTGAAACGAGCATTTTAGTTAATTGATTCATTACAATTATACATCTATTTATAGGAAAATTTATTTTTTAAATTAAAGATTAATTGAATTGTTTATTAAATTAAGTATTGATTTACTCTTCAAATTAAGTATGATTATTCTTTAATTTATTCGTTATTTTGTTACTTGAATTAAAGACATTTATAACAGGTGGTGTGTCTTTTCTTGCTGGCTTTATCATCCATTTAATATTTATAAATTAAGGATCTTTTTGCGCTTACTTAAGTTTTAAATCTAAAACTTTTGATATTTTTTTTTCACCTTTTGTTAGGGTAATAATCAAAATATGTATTAATATATTTTTTTAATCACAAAACTAATACCTTTAAAATTTATAATAATAAAAATATTTAATACTAACTCACCTCTTTCAATTCAAAATAAATGTATTATTTTTTATTGTTATGAATTTTAATGATATTATTTTAGATATTTTGTTGGGGATTAATATTTATATTATTAGTGAAATCCATAATTTAATCACCATTTGTAAATGAAGAAACTAGTTTTAATGTTTCTACTAATATATACTTTGTGATTAATGCACAACTTTATAATGGATTCTATATCTTTACTTTTTGAGTATCTGTAAAAATGATTTAGCTTGTGTTCTCACTATAATATTCATTCATTTATGCACATAATTTTATGTTTAAATTCACGCAAAATATTATTTCATTAAGAAAATGTATATGTATGAACAAAAAAGTGAAGATACAAAAATTGTTTTTTAAAAGGTGAATATATAGAGAGCAATTTCGCTCGGATAAAAAGTCTCTTCGTAGCAAATAAAAATATGCGGACTTAGGAAAAATAATTAATCAAAAATATTTAATGTAGTTAAAATTTAAAAACAAAATCTTACTTGCAAAATTAGTTCATGAATTACTAGAAACTTTCATCTTTCGAGTAAAAGTCCATAATTATAATAACAATTTCATACGTTAAAATATGTTTATTTTCTTTCCAAGTGTATCTTGGATTAATTATAAACAAAATAAAAATAACAAAAATTTACTTTTTTGCCTCAAAATTTATTTTTGTGGACGTATAAATTTACACTCATATTAATTATAATAGAAGATATATTAATATAACTTAAAAAATAATAAGATTATTTGTTTTTCAAGACAATTACACATGATTTATTAAATTCAAATTTATATACATTTTTTATATTTTAATACATTTAATTCATTGATTTATAGAATATATAACCAATGGAAATGAGAATGATAATAAGAATGAAATTTAATGTAAATAATATTACTATTATTATATTTGTTTTGAGTAGTGTAATTAAAAAAATGATAAATATTAAAATAAAATTTATAAAATTATAAATAAAACATATTAAAAAAAATAAGAATTTTTAATCTTTAAATTAGATAAAATGAAAAATTATAATAAATAGTTATATAAATATGTGAATAAAATATAACACTCATTTATATTTTTTATAGGTACGAAATAAATAAGTATTTGTATTATTATTAAAATATATTATATTTTGTTTTAGATATTCGCGTGTACGTCGTAACTTTTATAAAGTGTGAATCCGTTGACTTCACCTCTGACTAGACTATGTTGATGTTGTCTTTTCGTCTTTTTTGAACCTCGAACTTAGGAATTAAATTTAGATGTATCTCATTGATACCAATCTTTATAAACTTAAAATACTTAAAGACTAAGTATAAGGTTCGAAACTCGTTGAATTCAAGGGAAATGCGTTAACGTAATCTAGTTAAAATGGAATCCATGGATCCGTTTTAAAAATATTATGACATAGATAAATTAAATATATTTTATTTTATTTTAAATTAATAATTAAATTAAATATATAAATACTTATTATTATTATCATTATTATTTATGTTAGTGAACTTATTATTCTCGTATTTGAATAAGACACTACAGCTTTTAAATGTACAAGACCGACAACTTTACGAGAAATATGAATAAAATAGTCACTATCTAAATTAGTTTTAGTAGATATTTTTAAATTTGACTAGAATTTTAACAAATATATGAGGTTCATATTTTACAATATTATTAACATGTTTATTATATGAATAAAGTTTTTTTTTTTTTTTTACGAATTAACCCCTCGTATCAACGTCCACGAGTTGTTCGACACGAGTACTTTGTCAATTCTGCCCGTACTATATATTTTAAGAAGAGGTACGGTAAAAATCTCTAAAATTATTAGATTTATATTTAACCTTCTATATTTTATAATAAATTTTATCATTTAATTAATATTTTAATAATTTTATAATTAAATTTAAATTATTTACTTATTTATTAATAAAATAAAATATTAAAAAATAATATCATTTTATTTGAAATTTAATAAAAAATAATTTTTTCTTTAATCCTTTTTACAAAATTAAAAGATTAAATAATCTCTTTATCTTAATGTAAAATATATATACAGTATTTTTTTTAAAACATATTTTATACGAGGATGCCTATGTAATACATACGGTGGAATTGATTTTATATAAGTATAATTCAAAAATAATTAATTTTGAAAGATGATATATGAAAAAATAAAAGTATATATATATATATATATTCAAATTATGAGTTATGTCTGGTATATAATTTAGAATGTAAACTTTCGATATTTCAAGACATTACAATTTTACAAATTGGATTAATGGTACATGTGTATTAGTTTGAAAAAGTAAGGTTGTGTATATATGTATTAGTGTTTAATTACATTGAATATTAAATTAAGAATATAAAATATTGAAATAATTACAAAATTAATTATCTAATCGGATTTGATTTTGATAAGATTAATTGGACCAGCCGAGCTGTCCAACTAGATACATAACTACAACATATGAAATGCCTGCATGAAAATTTCCCAGAAAAAGTAACTTCATTATTTCCGAACTTCAGGTGGGATTGTCCCCTGAGATGTTTGTCGGTCTAATCAATTTCTCTAAACATATCTTCGTCAACTTCAATTATCAATTCCAATATTGATTATGTTTGTAATGACCTAATTGACCATTAGTTCATACCTCTTTGCACTTGTAACCGATGAAATTGATTTTAAATATACATATTATACACATAACTAACGCAGATCGACGATATAATATATATATATATATGGATAGTTTAAAATATTTATAATATTATCAATATATTCATGATATTTTTACATTAAAAAGAGTATTAATATAAAAAAAACAAAATTTATCTATATTTTTGTTATTTTTATAAAATTAAAATTTCTTTATATCAATGAGTATATCTTGGATATTTTGAAGCCAGAATGCGCAATCACAGGAGGACATAGAAACATCTTATCAGTTGCAGTTAACCAAAAAATATACATGAAGCTTAATAAGCTTACGTGTTTCAACTACTATCAAGAAACCTTTTGCTTATGTAATTTTGTTCTCTTTATAACAAACAAGTTCATGCAGCCACATTTATTTATTATTTGAGCGAACGATATTGTAATACCAACTAACTAGCTAGCTAGCCAGAAGATGAACCATCAAAATTAGGGCCATTATTATTTAGAGGGTGAGGTTTTTACTTAATTAAGTTAAAATGTAAAACTTAATATGAAATTATTTAAGAAAAAAAAAATCAATAATAATAATATTTAAATGTAAAGTTATTTTAAATATAATTTTAAATTTTAAAAAAATTAAAATAAAATAATGGTAAATAATAAATATTAAAACTTAAATTTTTTTCATATTAGTTTTCATTTTATTATTGTTAAAGAATAATATTTTAATTGCGGCAAAAAAATAATAAAATTTATTTTTAATTGATATTTTTTCATTAATAAAAGACTCAATAACATCATCTCTGATATAAAAAACTAATAGATAAAAAGACTTTTATAATATTTTTCTCCATAATTTGTAGCTAAACTTAAAATTGAAGCAAACAAAGTACCGGGATTAGACTATACATTTATAGTTGATAATATTTTAATTTATGTGTCAAAATATCATTTCATTAATTATATAATATGTGACTTTGTGGGTATTGTAGCCGCAGAAAATTGACCCACTGTTCAAAAATTGTTTAATCATTTGATCGTCCTAAGTTGTAATAATCTTAAGACAATTATTATTAAGGAATACTCTCAATAATTTTTATATGACAACTTTAATCTTAAAAATTATAACATATTATAAGATAATTGGCTCTAGTTCTTTTTAGATATTAATTTAAATAATTGATTTAATTCTTATTTGGTGACAGTTATAATTTTTTTGTCAAATGAACGTTTGATATATTATTGGTTTTTTTTTTTAATTTACTCCATTTGAATTCTTTAATAAAACTAGAAAAAAAAATTGCAAACATACTTATCTAATAAATTCCGATAAATTTGTTAAGCTTAGTAAAATCTCCCTACCTTCTAATGCTTTATGTCTCCATCTCACATTCAAAATAGAGATTTTAGGACCTCCATTCGTATTCTGCTTTCATCGATTAACTTTCGCACATCTAATGTACTTTAACTCCATCTATTCAATGTTTAAAAATTCAAGTTTTGCTTCTAAAAAGAATTAAGCTCGACAATAGAAATTACTTTGCACTTAATACTCATTTTATTTTGAAATTCTCTTATTCTTAACTTTTTGAAGATGTGTATTTATCTCTAATTTGTATCATTTTTTTTACATTGTTGTATTATTTCTAACTCGAGGATATTTATACTTCAACATACCTATACGTATAAATACTCTTAATATTTATTATTTGATTATGATTTTTTGGTTTTGTAAAATTTATTGTGAGGTTAATTAATGATTTTTTAAAATCAAATAATACTTTGTACGATTCAAATAAATGATTTAAAACGAAAATAATAGAGATTATTTAAGGATTTGAGGATACAAAAAGATGTAAAAATTAACATTGGTAGATTTGAGTCCTAATTTTTATTATATCATTATTTTTCTTTTTTATTCATTTTAAAATATATAAATTTTATTGTTATTAAAATTAAAAAAATTTATCAAATTAATTATGGTTAATTTTTTTTATCATGTTTGTAATAACTATCTAATAAAATTCCTAAAAAAAAAACAGTTAGATTTATTGAATTATTATGTTCATACTCTTAACTCATAATGATCGGTATAGATTTTCACTTTTAGAATTTAAGATTAATTTTCAATTTTTTTTTTATATTCACAGTGTTATTTTTATGTTATATACAAAAAACATAAAATTCAAATATTCTGTTAGAATAATAAAATATTACTAATAAAAATAAAATGCATATTATGTTTATAAAATTATCTTCACAAATTATTTAAAATAGTTTAATACAAATAAATAATTTTATATTTAATAATTAGCACGATCCTAAAATAATGAACAAATCACAATTTACTAAGAAATCGATTGTTACAAATTTCTCACTAGGTTGACACTATAAGATGCCTCGAGCTTTTATTTATTTATTTTTGGAAAATTACACATGTAAAGGATCCTATTGGTGAGACTAAAAACGATTTTTAGTTGATATCTTACTCCATTCACAATTAAATACGTGTTAATTTATTTATTCCACGTGAACTTTTTTTCTTGAACAAAAAAAGAAAAAGAAAAATCTAAATCATTATGAAATGTTTATATATCTTAATTGAAATAGCACACTATAATTGGATCTTAAAGTTGATCCCATAAAACAGTAACTAATTAATGTTCAGGATTATATCATGTCAGTTGCTTTAGCTATAATATTATAAATAGCGTTCATACTAGAATCCCGAGAAAAGTAACTCAAAAGTTTTTTTTTTTAAATCGGTAATAACATTGCAACCATAAATTTTATTATTATCTATGTAAAAACTCAAAATTAATTATTTTATACTGAATACATTTATAAAAGATTCTATTTTATTTAAGTAATAATACTTTTTTTTTAAATTATCAAAATACATCAAAGGATCATGCATTTGATTCATAAAAAAAATTCACAATAAAAATTTATAAAATATCTTTTATATACGTAAAAATAATTACATTAAAGTACCAATATTAATAAATAAAATTATTATTAATAAAAAATAATTATGATAATAATAATTATCATTGTGTTTATATTAATAACTTAAATTAAATATACTCAATTAACCTTAATTAATTAAATTTATGCTTATCAAATGCATTTCTTATTATATAGAGTACCTAATTTTGACAACAATGGATTAATTTTACTAATTATTAATTAACCTAATCAATAATTACAGATTCAAATATAACTATTTTGCAATAATTACCAGATTCATCACGACTCTTTTCCCCATATAAAAGAGTCAAATCTGAAAAAGACAGAACATAAATAAATATGGCATCTTGCACATTAAATGAGAGAATGGAACGAATAACCATGAAAATTATATAAATTTGAAGTCATAACACAAGCCTTCAAGCTCTAGTATTTTCAATCAGGCTAGGGCAAAAAACGAAAAACTTAAAGATCGTTTGTAGTTTCTTTTTGTTAGGGCACATATTAACCCAACTTGTCAATAAATGTTTCAATCAACGTAGAGCCGCTGACAATTTTTGTTGTCCCAATAATCAAGTCATACGCCATCCCTTCCTGCAAACCAAAAATTACGTTAAACATCAATGTAATAATAAAACAAAAAGAAGATATAATTGTAGGGATAATAAAATTCATGAGTTTTATCAAGCCGACTAGAAAAAACAATCCCTGATTACAATAATACATCAAGTTATAAATGCATCATTTGTACATTGATACTATGGTAAACTAGTTGCAGAACAAACAACTAATGGTTACCCAAAAACAAAATATGCTGATCCATTCACCAATTACATCACCAACCAGAGAACAATTGCCACGTTCTCACCCAAGGGGTGAAACACAGTATATTTCATTATAGACTATGGACATCAAGATCTACAAAACTTGCTTACATATACGAAAGAGTACCATACCTGAGCACTGAGAAACCGAAGAGCAGAAATCTCTGCATATGTTACACCTCCAATGAAAACAACAAGTACAAGGGAGCGTCTCCCACCCGCTAACCTAAGATATGCAGTAAGTTTGAGGTTAATTGAGACCACACAGAAATTTTCAATAAAAACTTGGAAGACAGCAATGCAACTATTGGTGGCAACTTTGTCCGGACTCAGATTTAGAAGTTTCGCTCCATGGAATACAAAGATGAAACAATATAATTGAATAATCCAAACATCCGATCCTTGTAAAATATATTTGTTTGCAAAAGTTCCTTATTGGGGCAACAATTTCCCTTTTATTCTATTATATATTGAAATCCTGCAAGCATGTTCAATGCAATATTGTTTCTTATGAATCAGCAAATTCCAAAGTTCACTTTCTAATAACAAAAGAATAATCCAACACAAGAAAATCTTTACACGAAGAAAATACAATACTAGAAGAATAAAAATTAGCAGATGCATACTTGTCTATGCCCGCAGAAGCACCCAGCACAGCCTCAAATGATGGACTACTTGAGAATCTTCCCTGTTAAAGTAGACAGCACGGACTCCTTTAGAACTATTTGGAAGAGAAAGTGAGGCAAATAAACTTGGTTTTAAATAAAAATATGAATAGATGAGTTTAAAACAAGCAAAAACGAAGTGCAAGACAAGTTTTTCCAGCGAAATTAGAAATTATAAATGAAGAAATAATCAATAGAAATAAATCCAAAAGCTATTTACTGACTCTCTTTATTTCTGAATGAGGTCCAGGGAGCAGCTTCAATATTTCTTCTATAGGGCGCCTGACATCATGAAATTTTACATTAAAAGGGAAACCGTGAGCACACAAAAATCTATTATCTGGGAAAATAGTAAATGGCTAAATGGTTTAGTCATCACCGAATCATTAAGTTAGGAAAACAAGGAAAATCCAGTTGATCAAACTAGCCACAGAAGTAGATTTGCATTGATTAGAACATAACAGTGCCATCACTTATGTCGAATCTTGTATAATTTTAAATTTTGATGCCTCATTCATGCGTCAATATGGAGCAAGGATCATGGAAAAAGATTATTTATAGGGTGAAACTGAATCCAAAAATGTATATCATTTATATAGATAGCATTTAAAGAATCCAATTGCCGATAAGCAAGACAATAACCAAGCAGAGTAGCAGTTTATAATAAGAGAACTGGCCAAGCTGCATAAACTAAAGGGTGGATGAGAAGTGAGCATAGACAAAATCAATGCAGAAACAATGTCAGTCATGTGAAAAATAACCAAAATTTATTGCATTTGCATAGGACTGAATTGCTCTGTGGATAACAGTCATAATACCATGTAAAATTACACATGTACTATTGTAATGTGGCCATCAATAACACTGCAAGATAATGTCTGACAAAACACAAGATTAGTATGTACGTAGGAAATAGTATAGGATCCTCACCATCCAGACCGAACAGCATGCTGAATGAGGCGAATACTAAGAGGTGCATATCCAGAAAAAACGTAGGCAATGTCACTGGGGCTGAATATTAACAAATTTTGCCAAGACTATAAGAAAGCAAGATTACAGAAAATAATAATAATCAGGAAGAGTGACAAGAATACAAGAAACTATTTAGGTCCTTATACAGTTATACTTATCAGCAAGCTACATGTGTTTCCTTAAAAATTATCAGGTTCTAAGTGACAGAGTATTTCAGTAACCTTACCATGAAATCTAGAAATTTAAACCATATTATTCAAGACCATATCTCATAGTAACTTCGCTTCTTGTTAACATTTGAAAAAAACCCAATTAACCAATAAATAAATAAATTTGAGGAAGAACAATGAAAATGAAAGAGAGAGAAATACATTTCAACATAATCCATATAATTATTTTCAGTTTTTTTCTTTTATAAAAAAAGAAGAGAAAATCCATGTAATTCAAAGAGTAATGTACAGCCATTGAAACACCTTAATATCTTTCTATTACTCTGTATTGTGTTTCTGCTGAACCATTAAAGTATCTCAACATCCTTTGATTGAAAGATAAATAAGGTGTATTTTGAGCATATGTCAACGGAATTACAACCAAAGAAACGAGATTTGGCAATGTTATGCATGTTTCATAACATTAATAATACATATTGGAAAGGTGTCCACCTTTCTTGATTTTTTACTACTTTACTTAATTGATAAATCTTTTATTTCCTTGAATGTAACACGGATATTAGGCTAGAAACACTTTTTAAAAAAATCAAAAGTTGGGGACGAATTTGCAGCCAGAGGACATAAAACATAGTCCTTTATAACTATCCAAAAGAAGAAAAATTAAATACTCAAATAAATTCGAAAGAAATGCAGTAAATTGATCAAAAATAGTACTTGGCTGCATCAACATCATCAACTACAAGATGCAGAGCACGTTTAATCACCATCCAGTTGCTTTTTGACTCCTGCAACGCTCAAATAATGCACAATGAATTATTCTTATCAATTAAAATACTTATTTGGTACAACAATTGAAACAACCTCAGAAATTACTAAGGTAAAATGATAAACCTGTCTTTTAAGCAATCCAGCTTTCTCCATGTTATCCAATGTACCGATATGCTCAAATCCATAACTATGAAGTAGTTCTCTCCTAAAACCAAAAACAAAAAAAGGTAAATAGTACCTACTAGTTAGTAATTTTGGGAAATGTGATAACACATACCAGAAATAAATTAAAATACAATATGAGAAATACTTGCCTTAAATAGTCATAATGCCTCTTAGCCAACCCTGAATTTGTAATAGAAAATAAGAGTAGAAGACGCAGGACATTTGTCAGTGGTTCCTGCTTATGGATCATTTCCTCAATGTACTCGAAGCATCTACATTGAACAGGTTTCTCTCATAATTCCAAAAGAGAATCGAGGCTAAGTTTACCAAACAAGTAAACACAACTAAAAGCTAAAACAAGGGTTCAAAAGAAAATCTTGAG
The DNA here is from genome assembly GCA_033030585.1 of Hippophae rhamnoides. Classification (NCBI taxonomy): domain Eukaryota; kingdom Viridiplantae; phylum Streptophyta; class Magnoliopsida; order Rosales; family Elaeagnaceae; genus Hippophae; species Hippophae rhamnoides. The sequence goes on from CM065427.1 coordinate 75,848,925, forward strand.
AATAGAATACAGGGGATAAAAAGCAAAGATTGGTAACATAGGCGAGATAAAAGATGGTTGTTAACATTTAAAAACTAATACAGAGTAAAGACATCTTAACATCAGAAGACAAGATATTCCGAGAAAGAAATGGACATGCAACATATGATACTAACAGAAGATAGCATGCACATTCTTCTATGGTTGTCAACTGTTCAAGATTGCTGAGCTGTTGTTTATTGTAATACTGATAACATGACAAATGGGATGATGCAAAGAGCCTTTCTGCCAGATTTATCTTGCTTGTGAAAGAACTACATCAGAATCTTCCATAATCCAATTATTGCAATATTTTTTAGCAGTACAGAACAATAGCCTACTAATATATTGTACCAACTTTTGAGCCACAAAACAGATTCTAAAAGATTAAGGTGCAAAAGAAGATATAATAAGAGACAAGTTATTGGGTAGAATCACTAAGCTGGCCTATAGCCATGCTGATAGCTTAACAACAGAATGAGTTAGGTCATTTTCTACCAGTTTTTGACTCTCTCAGAAAAACTATGTCATTATTTACAATGATTGGAAACAAAAAAAATTTATTAGTAGATTAGCAGGCATCGTCTTGACATGTTCTATGCCAAATTTTGTCATAAAAAAACTTCAAAAACAGTAAACATGGACATGTTTCTTGTGATATAGCCTGCATATCAGCTACAAAACATTTACATTGGTTTTAGCATAATTGATGTGCTCTAGCATCTAAAATGTGGAAAAGTACAAAAATTATAGTGAAGGTGAGCAACATACAAGCTGAGATTATTTACCTTAAAGTCTTTCCACATAACAATAAGAGAACTTACAATTGTCACAAGCACAAACTGTGAAACAAATAACATCATGAAAGCAGCCTAAACTATGACTTACATGTCAGAACTCTGAGCTTCCACAAGTGTATGTTCCATCTCAAGTTGCCCCAGAAATGATGGCTTTGATGTGAAAGTTGACAAATGTCGAGCAAGATCTATGTGCCTCTAAAGCAATGATTTGCAGCAAATAAGAATTCAATGTTGGAAACAGAAAAGTTATACTAAAAGAAATGACAAAAATAAATCAATATTACATACAGTCACTTCTGGCAACGAGTGCAGCTTCTTGACAAAGTCCTTTAATTGGGATACTGTTTGAGACTGTAAGAATTTGAATAAAACTATTACAATTACAAGTTTTGGATACCAGATACAGATCCTAGGCAGTAGCAGTGAATGTTATGAGTGCCAAAAAAACACAAAAAGTTAAGGCTTCAAAGCAATTCACTTACATTAGTTGTCACCTCTTTATAATCCTGCTTCATGGCTGTTGCTTTTTGACGTAGAATCTACAACCATACTGCAAACGGTAATTAAGATATTGGACCTCAAAGGAAACGATCCTACTTTTGGAGGTAACTTAAGCTACGCAAATGGGAAACATTATAAAGTGGTAAAACTTAATACAACCTGGCCAACAACTTCAAAGTTGAGATCACGTATCTCCTTATGCAGCTTGTCGCTAAAATTATAACAAGAAAAGTTGATAAGCGTGAAAGTAAAGAGGAAAGAAGAAAAAGATAATTACTAAAGATCAAGAATCTCCATCCAGATCATGAAGTTAAAATTTCATGATTCCAGCTTACAATCAAATAGCACGCAATACATTTAACATATTTGACTCCGGCCAACAATTTTAGAACTCAGTCTGTCATTTAACATATTTGCATATAAAGATCCATGTGTAATTTATGTGTAAATGACAAACATATTAAGAGCTGAAAGAGCTATCAGAAAAGCCATCGTAAATATAATCGTGATAGAATGATTAAAGCTCAAATGAAGCTTTTTTAAGAAAATAGAAAAGAAGGATGCGATTAAAGCAGCATTTCAATGATACATGAGGTTGAGATTTTTCAACAAATTATACATCCCAAAAAATAATAGTGTAGCAGCAACTTAGCGAATGTTTCTTTTTGCTCCCACAACCATAAGATTTCATGAATCCATATAGTAGCCATCGGCCACCCATTCTTATTCAAATTCAAAGTGGTAATAAAAAAACCATTGTTTCAAGATTTTTCAGTTTTCTTTAACTAATAGAAATCAGCACCTACAAGTAATAAATATAACAGAAAACCAATTTCTTAGGTTCTCATGAACCAATGGGGAAGAGAAGAGAAAAGTTATAATATATTAAGTAAAACATATCAAGCAGAGATTATATTTCACCTAGAATTAAGAGGAACTTTGATCTTCTTGACTTCCTGCTTTGTATGAAGAGGAGCGTTGATGTTCTTGCCTTCTTGTTGGTCACTCATAATTGATGCATCAAGCTCCACAGAGCCATTATTTAAGTGCAGAAACTGCAAAAGACCTATTTGAGATAACTTGACTAAATTCAACCAACCAAAACACAATTAACCAACCCCCTTACAATATCATCAACATAAGGCACTGATTTTTCATCTTTCTGGGAACAAATTTAAGCCCCACAAAGCAGGAAGTAGCTTAATAAATACCCTTTTTACTTGATTTTTATGATTCAATATAGTAGATAATACTGTTACCTGAACAGTAAAGGACATGGAAGAGACATTGCCATATCACCAAATAAGATTTTACGGGTTCAAAAAAATTACTTATATACTTTGTTAAAAGTTATTGGTCACCAATTATTGACTAACAATATTTTTATACATCACTCTCCCTCATACATAGGCTCTATAGTATGTAAGTCAAACATTTTTAATTTAACAATTGAGGTACCAAGAATTTGAACATAGGGCCCCCGCTCTGATACCATATTAAAAGTTGTCGGTAACCAATTCTTACAAAAGCTTAAATTTTGAGAGAATCGGTGACCAACATCTTCAAACATACTTCATATGCTTATTGGACTAATTCCATATAACCTAGCAAACATACACCTAATGAATAACTCAATTATTTCAGGTACAATTGCTATGTCCATCAGTCCATTTCCTATGCTGTGTCCTATCATGCTTTGATTAGATTATTTGATGCATGAAATATACCATTCATATAGTTGCTTACCTCATCAAGAAGCCCCTCGTATGTTAACTGAGTGCACATAGGAGTCACCATGTCCACCTAGAACCAAGGAATACCATTTTATGAAACAAGACCAAAATTCATCACATGTTAGCATCACAGAAAAAAATTACAAGCTGTCTCAGAAAAGTTTAGCATTCTAATGAGGTGGATCATACTAACGAATGCATAAGAAACATTCCTGCAGCTACTACAACAATGCTTCCATATATTTTCCCAAGCCTTTGCGGCTTTGCCACGATTGTTCATGCTGATTGATCCATTTTTGCACCTATCACAACAATACTTCTAAATATTTTCCCAAGCCATAGCCACTATTTTATCCATATATGCAGAATTCATTCCCATAATAAGTATTTCCCCATCCCTATCCTGCAACATATTCTTTATATCTCCAGCAAATTAAGCAATCAAAATAATATCCTTCAAGCCAAATCAGACAGTAAATTACTCAAGCACCCTTCAAACTTCAAGACTACACTACTACTTTTATTTAAGCTATAGCCTACCCAAATGATGTAAACCAACATTGTTAACAAATAATGCCACCCTTTAATATTTAAATCAAATACTTGAATCTATGTTGCAAATAAGCTTCAAAAGTGGTAAACCCTCAATTTCTGCACCAGACAAAGAATAAAAGTCGTTACTCAAGTGTGGACCAAGAACCACAGATAAGACAGAGCTATGTAAACCCTCAAGTTGATGTACAATGCTTAACATGTATAATTATCATATAGCCAATAAGAGTAACAGAAATTGCAACACCCCAATTCTGCTGAGCACATCAAATAAATATGGTGTTTGCAGAAGAACTAGATTACGTCATCTGATGAGTATTATTTAACAAAGATATGAGAAAAAGGACAAATAGATTTACCTCCCTATCTAAAAGGATAAGTGTATTAATTTCTGGCACAGCCACCTGAAGTCACAAAAAGAAGATTAGCGAGAGGTTTTATAGAGTACATTGTCCTCTTTTCAGAAAGAAGGCTTCACGAGGTTCATCATATAATAATATAGGCAAGTTCTCAGATTATATTATTTTGGAAGGGAGGAGCTCAAAGTAGCTTTACTACAGAAAAAGGCACAAACAAGAGAACAGAAGGAGAAATATAAGATAAAAAGAAAAGGTAAAGTAATAAGTGATTACATCTGTTGAGTTGACTGGTTCCTCTGCTTGCATTCGGTTGAGAATGTCAGAAACACGCACCGATGCTTTACCTTTGGCTCTCACATTTGGTATGACTCCAAAACAAGACTGCAGCAAGTTAAGCAACATATAACCTTCAGCTAATTAATGAATTCCACCATGATAACAAAATTCAACTAGTTATCCATACAACCTCAAGTTTATGAATAGCTTTTGCAATATGCCAAACTGAGCTTGCATCACCATCAACTTGGATTTCCTATCACATAAGCAAAAAAACAGACATAAAATTGTTGTTAAGCAAATAATGACACATTTTAGACTCAAACAGACCCACAAATTTATATTACAAAATTCTCTACCGTACTTTGTATGCATGATCCAGCTCAAATGATAAAACATCCTCATCCAATAAAACCATGTATAACGGATATTCTCCGATAGTTATTAAGTGATGAACTTTTTCCTCCTCAAGGATCTGCAAGACCAAAATGATACTCAATAGTGTCATTACCTTATTGAGCAAATTTAAATAATCAAGAGTTAAGACTACTAATACAAAAGTTAAGCTCTAAAACTGAATCAACATAAACAAAATCATCACCTTCTCACAAGCGACTGCTCGGCGTGGAACAAAATAAACGTAATATTCCCTCTGAAGACCTTTGGATACATCATTATGGATATGCGAACTTATCAACTTCATAGGGTTGAGCTGAGAACGAACAAGGTAAACCACTTTGGTCGAATCAGTTTGAATTTGCTCAGATGAAAGATATCGCAGTTCAATCCCATGTTCCTGTTTGCAATTAGCAATGAACACGTCCAACTTTTGGAATTAGTATACCCCGCTACATCTCCCTCCAAAAAGGGCGAAAAAATAACATACACATACAGATTACAAAATATATGTGTCTTAATTCCCACTAGAAAAGCTCGAGCAGCACATAATTACCTTAAGAATTGAAGTCTGAATAATCAATGACAGAGAACCAGCGAGCTTTGGTTCAATAACCAAACACTTCTTTCCTCGAATCTAAAATTTTGGAGGTAAATACACATAAGTGCGTTATTTCACCCAATCAGGTGAAGATTAAAAATACTAATAAAGAAAGCTAAACCATTTTAACCAGTTGAATGAAACAATCCAACTGATATCATTTTGTGCGTTCACTTTTCGAGAGGCACGGAACAATTTTCAACTGAACTAAAGCAAGCTTAACTACTGCTGAGCAGAAATCACGAACTCCCAAAGCACACGTAACTCGAAAAGACAATTAATAGCTGACTCGAATATTAGAGTGAAAAGAAAAATAGGCGAATTGTTTGCATTTTTGTTACTCACATTCTTGACGATGTTTACGAGCTCCTTCTGAGATTGTTCCCTGAAATATAGATTACAGGTATAATAAATTTGCATACATCACCGAAACAACTTAGATTAAAAATTGGGCAAAATTTATAAAAAGGTTGTTGCAAATCAATGGAAATTTTAGGTCTCTTTGTGCACCTGATGGATGAAAAATTGAGAGGAGCATTATCCAGGTTCGGAATCTGAGCCATCGAAGCCAAGCTTCTCTTTCTTTCTTGCTTGATGTAACTCTATTTAACACTCTTTTAGTTGTAGACGATGATCGACGTACTGGACAATCGTTAACTAGAAATGAAATTGGGTCAGTTTCGAGTTTTCGACGGTTAATTAGGTTTTATGCTCCAAATTATTAGTTAGTGCAATGGGTTAATTAAGTTTTTTTAAAATTATAATTATTTGATATATTTTTATCATTATTTATATATTATTGATATAATTATAATTAAATAAATATTTTAAATATATTTGTAATTAACTTTATAGTGACATTTTTCTTTTTTGTTACTGCTATTGTTTTCTTTTTCTAAACAATCGTTCACTAGTTTTTCTTTTTCTAAACAATTGTTAATAGTTTTAACTTTTATTCTAATAAATTCATTTCGACACATAAATGCAAATCATACATTTTTTGCTAAAAAAAATTAGCAAGGATAGTAATTTTGGTTTTTTAATTTTATTTCCTGTAATTTTTAATTATAAATGTCTAATAACGATTTGATATAACATTTATGAAATTTGAGGATTGATACTTAGAATAATAATTTTTTTAATTTTTTAATTTATTAAATATTTTTTTACTTATAAAATCATGCCTTAAAATTTATAAATAGTGAGGGGAAAAACATTTTTTAGAAGGAAAAAAATTATTACAAAGAAATTATAAATAAAATTTAAAAATTTCTCAATTTTTTACTTATTAAAAAAATCATAAATTAAGTAACTTTTGATATTTTTTAATAAAAATCATTAATTATTATTAAATTTATCAAAAAAATTAAAATTTACGAAATCAATCATTTAATCATAAATTATAATTATTATCCATAAATATTTTGAAAACTTTAAACAGTAGCGGTATATATGGAGTTGAAAAATTATTGGTAAAATAATTTCATAGTAATAGATTCATTTGAGCACAAATGAAGGAGTTTAGGTGACATCCGGGTGTCAAAAATTTAACCACTCTTAATTTATGATGTTTGAAGTTGGGGATAAGTTGATTAGTTAGTTTTTAAATTATTTTATAATTACATTATATCTTGACGGTTACGAAAAATTTAAGACTTTAAACGATTTATTACTCTCAATAAATCAACATTTAATTCGATACATAATAATAATTTAACTATTAATTTATGATTAAATATAAAATATTCTTAATAGTATGTTAAAATATTTTATTTTTTAAGTAGATATTTATTATTATAATAAAAATAAAATTTAATATTTTAGAGGTATCTTAGTTATTACATTAATATTTTTATGTTTTACATTATTAAAATATTTTATTTTAATACCAAAATTCAAATATTTATACCTTTTAATCATTTTAAATAATATTTATTCTTTTTTTTTCTTGCCAAAATTAATCATAACTTATATGTTTTCTACGTGTCAAATTAAATAACAATATTTACAGGAATATAAGAAAAATAAAAAGATAATAATACAATGGCAAAATGTGATACCGTTAATTAAATTAGGATATTAAAATTAAATATTTTAATAATATGAAATACAAACAACATCAACACATTAACTAAGATATAAAATCCCATACAATAATAATTATAATAATTTAAATTTATTTTTTATTTTTAGTATCAATATATTGTTATTACTACTAATCATTGGAGGTTAAAAATTTAACAAAATTACATCAAAATAAACATACTTATTTATTATAATTTTAAATTAATAATATTATAGTAAGTTAAAAGGTTATAACAATAATTTTTTCATTAATAAAAATTATATTAAAAAGTTAATAAAACAAAATTTTAATTAATAATACGACTAACAAAATTTAATTCACGCTTTCGCTGTGGTGATTATGAATATGTAATTTATTCGTTAATTTTTTTTATCTCATAGAGAATATAATCACAAAAATTTCTTTTATTTTTTTTAATTTCTATAAATATCTTTGTTCCATTCATCATGTAAGAATATGTGGTAAATTTTGATTAAAAAATTAGCAAACATTATTTAAAATGATTAAAAATTTTATTAATATTTGAATTACAGTAAGAATGTTGTAAAACTAACTAATGTTGTTAAAACTTTATTCATAATGATAATGCCGAGGATGAATCATTTATGATTCATAACTATCTCATATCAAGCAGTCCCATAACTACAAAATGTTTTGTTTCTCAAAAAATTTCATTAATTCGAACCATTAACTCAAAAAATTTAAATCGAGTTTAAGTACGAAAGAATGTTGTAACTATGCTTTAAATTTGGAATACTTTATCACATAACCGATAAATGTAATTTTAAAATTGTCATGCAATTTAAAATAAATGCCTCCACACTTATTTCAATGTTTAGAGAATAATTAAGAATAATTAAGAGTTAGTTTTGAAATGTAGTCACCTATATGCAATTTAAAATAAATACCTCCACATTTATTCCATTGTTTAGAGAATAATTAAGAGTTAGTTTTGAAATGTAATCACATGTCTCAATATTGATCCAAGTATCTAGAAAGATAACAAATGATTGAGAAAATTAAATACAACTTTTAGTCAAAGAACATCCAAATTAGCTAGTATAAAAACTACAAATTTACATCCTATTAAAATTATGAAAAGTCAAACTTATTATGAATAAAATATTCTTTGATAAATTTGAATGTATTCATGTTTTTATGTTGAAGTTGAATAACTTTTTTAATGTTATAATTTTTTATCTCGCAATAAATATAATCATAATTTTTTTTGTCTTTTCTTTAATTTTCATAAATACCATGTTATAATTTATCATGTAAGAATATGTGATTAATTTTGACTAAAAATGAGCAAACGTTATTCAAAATGACTAAAAAATGTATTAATTCTTAAATTGTAGTAATATGAATGCTATAAACCTAGTTAATCTGGTTGGAAAATTTATTTAAAATGATAATGCTGAAGATGAATTGTAATTATCTCATATTCAAAGTAGAGATTGATGTCGATATCCCCATAACTGGTCAAGTTTAAGTATGAAATAATATCATATTTATGCTTTAAATGTAGAATGTTTGATAACATGATTGACGAATATAATTTCAAAACTGCTATACAATTTTAAAATAAATAACTTGACACTTATTTCGATTTTTGGAGAATGGTAAAGATCTAGTTTTGAAATGTAATCACCTATGTATCAATACTAATTCCTATTGAAAAGACAATTGATGATTGCAATTGGAGATAATTAAATACAACTTTTGGTAAAATAACATCCAAACCAACTCATAATTCCAATGGGAAATAGTTGTGTTTTGACTCACTTCAACCTACTAAACTTAATGAAAATGTCATTTTGAGTTATGTATATATTCTACCTCATCATTCTCTTAAAACTCAAACATGAAAAAAGTTCACTTTTTCTCAATTTTTGTCATGTACTTGGGCTATAATTGAGGATTTTAATAACATTATTTCTCAAAAATGAAAAACAAGGTGGTTTTTCATTTTATATATAGGAAAATAATCATTAAATTCACTTTATGATGTTAAATGAAGTTATTGATATTGGTAGCTTTGGCTCACGCTTAACCTTTGGAACAATAACTTTACATAATTGCTTAAAGACTTAATAGAGTTCTAAACATTCATGAATGGCTCATTGGGGTAATTTTGTACATATTACATAACAATTAAAGAGTGATCTCAATCAACAAAGAATCATGCAAGTCAAGTCCAATAAATAACTATTTTTTATATAAGTGTGAACACAATATAATTATCTTAAAAAGATAAAAGTCTAATAATTATCCTTTTAATTATCTTAAAGGATAATTAAGAAAATAATTTACGATAAATATCTACGAACAATATATATCTATAAAACATAAGTGTCCTCAAAGCAACTGTAACTCAATCCTATTTAGATAAGGAATAGCTCCTCATATATATTTATATATGTAAATAACTATTATATTTTGAAATATCACTTTATCTTGTAATAGAGAATCATACCTAAATATTATCTTTTCATATAATTATAATTATTAAAATGAGATTATATATCTCTTATATACTTCATCTTATAGTTAATGTCTTAAGCATATGATGGTCGAAAAACACCTCCCACAAGGTAGTCTAAGCTTCTAACACTTTGTTTATGTCGTAAATTTCACGAAAAATAATCATATCTAATATTAACAAAAATCGATATCAACGTCAACTCTCCTAAATCTCTTGTTATTAATCTACACAAATTCACTTCTAATCACCACCCCCATTTTATTCCATCTTCATGGTTTACCTTAGTCTTTTTTAGGTTTATTGCCATGTAGTTTAAAGACAAAACATGCATAGAAGTTATAAAATTCATTTACGACCGGAGAGATAGTACTAGTTCTTTTTTAGCAATGTTCCGATCATTTTGTAAACAGTTAATTATTTGGAGCAAAATTCAATTTGGGTTTGTTCAAAAAAAGTTTAAAAAAAACCAAGAAAATCAATTGAAATAAACCCAAATCTTGAGAAGATAAAACTGGAAAGGCATTTTATGGAGCCAAGATTTGATATAAATAGGAGTTTACTGGAACCTTGCAGATGGTAGAAGCTTTAATTTCAAAAATGATCCTTGGATACCAGGTTTACCAAATCAAAAACTCCCAAATGAAGTGGCTGGACAGTTATGGAATGTAACTCTGCTCATTGATCTTTGTAGTGGAATAACCATGGATCATCAAAAATTAGTGAATACTTGTGGTGCTAACATTACATCCTTTATTTTGAAATTACATCCTCTATCAGACCAGCAAGATACACTACTGTGATATGGGACCGGAAAAGGATTTTTTTTCTATCAAGGATGCTTATTGGACTCTTATTACATCTCAAAATTACAACAATCTTAACTGCTTATAGAGAAAAATCTGAAAAGCTAAAATTCATGAAAGACACACGCTCCTTTTATGTAAAATTCTAAACAATTGTCTAAGCACTAGAAATAAGATGGGAGATTTCAAGCATTTAGAAGACACAAGTTGCCCTCTCTATCACAAAAGGCATTGAAAATACTGAGCATCTATTCTTTAGATGTGAAATTCTAAAATCATGGTGGTTCCAATGGAAATGGAATGCAAACTGAAATATTCTTGAAAAGCTTGATTTACTTTCTTATAAAATTTCATTTTGGATCCACCAAAAAAGTGGCTACCAAGGGACATAAAATCCAATATATTTACTTTAGTTGCAGTCATAATGATAGAATATATGTGATGTCTGAGAAATAAAATTATTTTTAAACAAGTAGAATTAAATCAAGCAATACTCATACAAAAACTCACAAAGAGAATTGCAGAATTTTCCTATATTCTCTTAGACATAAGAAATCAGAGGTGATATAGGCGAGGAAGGTACTGTTATCCCTATTCATTGGCAACCTCCACCTCAAAATGCAATCAAAATAAATTTTGATGCAGCCTATCAAAATGGCACATCTGTTAGAAAATTACGCAAATTTCCGATAAGTTAGATTTATGAGAAATGATGAATAGAAAAATAACACATAAATTTGATAACGGAGTTCGATCAATATTGCTTACGTCTCCGGACCTGTTGCAGATCTTTTTACAGAAATGAGAGAAATTACACAATGTGTTTACAACACTTACAACTTACAACCCAATTACACCCAATAAAATTACACTCAATTTTCTCTTATAAAAGCTTTTTTTTCTAAAACTTTCTCTCAATTAGAATGAACACTTTGGATGATTAATTCATTACAATTACACATTTATTTATAGGAAAATTCACTCCTTGAATTACTCCTTAAATTAATGATTTCTTAAATTGCTCTTTGAATTAAGTTTATTGTTTTGCTACATGAATTGTTACATGTTTTGCTTCTTGTTTTGTTTTATATTTTACTCCATATTTTGCTCCTTAAATTAAGGAGTTTTATTACAATCTCTAACTACAACAAGTTTGAGTTTTATAGTAACAGATGCCATTCATACTTGGGTAGGCTATCACACTACTACTTCCATTGAAGAAGCATAAGCTGTAACATTTTTTAAAGTGTTTAAATATCTACTCCAATACAACAATCAAGCTGTGTATCTAGAAGGATGATCATAGATGCTTCTTTTTGAAGAAAATTGGCAAGAAGCTTCTGAACAAACTGCAATTCTTCTTAAAGAAATGAATAAAAATTTACATAAATTCACCATAATCTCAATGATAAGGATACCAAGAGAACAAAATTACAAAGCAAATGAGCTGATTCAATGGGATGGCATAAGAGGTTAGGCAGGAGACATTGCTATTAATCTGCCTTTTGATATGGCAGACTTTCCTTTCTAAAGGGAATCTTGAATAGACATTAGTCTATATACTTTTAGCAAAAAATAATAATAATAATAATAACAACATCAAATATAAAGATACCAGTGCATTGAATAAGATATCTATAAGGTATTAATATGATGAAAATAAATATATTAATATTACTTTTTAATCCAAATAATAATATTAGAATCTCAAAAATAACATCATTACACCCAAAATCTTATAGAGACCCAAAAATAAAAATCTTAAAATATCTATAATATTCTTTATTTTTAACTTTATCATCTCACACATACATACACAATAAAAACCATTTTTCGCTTGCTTATATATTGCCTATCTCTACTATATATATATATATATCTTCTTTTTTTCTTGTTGCGTGACTTTTTAGGTATTAATCCTATAAATAATAATCATTAACCTTATACATTTTTATTATTAGAAAAAAATCTAATATATTATTTTATTTTAAAAATCGTTTAATTAAACATTATTCAAATTAAATTATGATTACTTAGATTCATTTAACGTTATTAACATGATATTTTTTGTTATTAATTTTAGAAATATTTTTTTTAAATTTATAGAAAAAATATTATTCCTCTATATTATAATAATGTTAATATAAAATTATTATAATTATTATTTTATTTTATATACAACTTAAGAATAATAAATTACACTACAAATTTGAGTGAAAATAAAAAGAACGTAATTGTAAAGATAATATATTTATTCTAAAAGTAATAATTAAATTATGTATTTTATTTTAACAATTTGATTATATTGTTATAAAAAAAGTATTACAAAATAACTAGTATCTATTTTTTATGTTTTAATTTATTTTTTCTATTTTTAATTTATTTTTTCTATTTTTAATTATTTTATTTATAGTTTATTTAAGATAATAATTTCTATCTAATATAATTAAAATATTAAAAAAATTACTTTTGTAATTGTGAAAGCAATTTTTTATAACAATATAATCAAACTATTAAAAAATAAAAAATATCACAAATATCAAAATTTCATCCATCATCACAGTAATGTTTTTAAAGTAATGTTTTTAAAGACACCATAAGAGTTGTTATTCATTTTTTTTTATATCACAAATTTTTTTTATATTACTCATTAGTTATATTATTTTATTTTTATTAAATATTCAAGAATTTCATAAGGTATATTTGGTTAGCAAAATAAAAAATAATAATAATAAAATTAAATATAAAAAATAATTATTATTGTAGTATTTGGTTTGAATATTGTAATCAAATAAAAAATCATTATTTCAATATTTAATTTATAATTGAAATAGAATTAAAAATATTTTATATTACTTTAATATTTTTATTTTCATTAAAATTTAAATAATATCATTTAATTGTTATTTTCTCTAATAAATAGAATATATTATTAAAAATTATTTTTTAAAAATATTATTTAATCTTAAAAAAATCAAAAACAATGAAACCTTTTTTTTATAATTATTTCTTCCATGGTATTTGAATTGTATTTGAGAAAAAACTGAAATAATATTTTTTTATATAATGGGGACAAAAATGAATAATTTTTTTAAATTGAGTTAGTGTAATGAAAATTTTATGTTTTTTAATAACCATTTTCATTTATTTCATGTATGTGATATAATTAAAATTATGAATATATTAAAACAATTTTATTTTTAATTCCATTCATTTCAATTAAATATTTCCTTAAAAAAATATGTATTCAATTAAGATTTATATTTTTATAAATTTTTAAAAATATATAAATTTTAATAGAATTTTAAAAAATTTAAAGTATGATTTATTACTTTTAGAAACTCAATATATTTGATATTTATTTTTTGTAAAAAAAACATAAATTTAATATTTTTAATAAAAATATATTTTGATTTCTTACGTTCAAAAAACATAATAAAAGTCTATTATTATTTTATAAAAATTAAGATAATAAAATTTTATTATTTTTATAAAATATAATTATTAAACTCTTTTTATAATGATTATAAACTTTTACTATCTCAATTAATAAATATTAATTTAAAGTTAATACTGAATACAGTAGTGGTATATTCTGTAAATATCGACGCATCCAAATTCCCGTGAACGTTTCCCAAGGCTAATACTGAATACAATTTCTTCCCATAAAATCGATTCCCATTACCATTCCCTCTCTCTTTCTTTCTGATCACAATTCACCACCGCGCGCCATAACTCTCCTCACAAATGGCCTCCTCAACGCGCCTTCTCCGGCTCGGAGCCGCCACTGCTCTGGCTGCAGCATCCAGTGGCGCGCTCTTTCTCCATCAGCCTTCGCTCTCCTCCAACGACCGCGGAAATGGACCAGCTCTCTTTGCCTTCCGGCAAAAGATCAGCGATCCAAACGCCGTCATTCCGTCCAGGGCGGTTCAGGAGTCGGCTTTGGTTGGTACTAGTTCGGCCAATCCGCTTGATATGTTGGTGATTGGTGGCGGCGCCACGGGCTCTGGAGTCGCTCTTGATGCCGTCACCAGAGGCCTTCGAGTTGGATTGGTCGAGAGGGAGGATTTCTCCTCTGGAACGTCGTCTCGCTCCACTAAGCTAATTCACGGAGGTATGATCTGTTTATAGAATTATGCATTTATTGTACGATTACGTATTGGTATTTTATGACCAGGAGTTGTTTTTGAGGATAACAATGGATTTTAGTTGCTTGATGTGTTATTTGAGATGAAACCGGAAATATAAATGCTACCATCGAATTTTTTTTTATCGTTCATCGGCTTATGCCTGCGAATTATGATTTTTCTACTCGATCGATTTCTACTCACGCGTGTCTTGTATGCTATTTTGACTGGTTCTTTAGCTGCTATCATTTCGGATATACAAGCTCGCGTGTATTTGTACTGCATTAACCTGTTTGCGTTTAGACCAATGATTTAGAATTTCCTCGTTGAATGCAGAGTTTGAATAGTGGAACTTAATTATAATTTCGATTATAGAGAAGAAGTTATATTCCATTTCCTTTAATTTTTGTTTTAAATAATTTTTATCTAAAATGGTCGATGTGTGATAATTTTGATAGGAGTTCGTTATTTGGAGAAAGCTGTGTTCAGTTTAGACTACGGGCAATTGAAGCTGGTATTCCATGCACTTGCAGAACGTAAACAGATTATTGACAATGCGCCACACCTCTGTCATGCTTTGCCATGCATGACACCATGTTTTGCGTGGTTTGATGTTGTATACTACTGGATGGGCTTGAAAATGTACGATTTGGTCGCAGGGCCACGGCTATTACATTTGTCCAGATATTACTCTGCACAAGAGTCTGTTGGGCTCTTCCCTACTCTTTTGAGGGAAGGTAAAAGTGGAACCTTGAAGGGCACAGTGGTGTATTATGATGGACAGATGAATGACTCACGGCTTAATGTTGGATTAGCATGCACTGCAGCTTTAGCTGGTGCGGCCGTGCTCAACCATGCAGAAGTGGTGTCCTTTTTGAAGGATGAAGGTAGCAATCGGATAATAGGAGCAAGAATCAGAGATAATTTATCAGGTACAGCTTGCTCTGCCTTTCAAGACTTGGATTTATGAAAAGACCCATCAATTATGTCATTGGCCTCGTATATTTTGCCAAATGCTAGAAGTGGCATGAATGTGACTTGACCTTTATGAAATTTCATGGTTTATTTGTAATTTATAAATATTAATTGGATTTACCAATCAAATTGTGAAGATGAACACCCACTTAGCCACCTCTACTAGATGGATGGGCATAAGTATATTCTATTGCAGTATTGCTTAATTAGGAAGTGCGATTAGCCTTATTTTATCTGTCTTTTGTTCTATATTGTAAACTCTTCAAACTTCTACTTTGAAGTTCTCTTTCCAGAGAAAATGAATCACATGTTTTGTTGAGAGAACCTTACATGGTTCGTTGTAGCATTTATGACAGATAGCTATTTGCTAGTTTCATGTTCTTGCAGTTTGAAATGGTCATTTACTGGATTTATGATCATTCATATATTTTGTCAAGTTTTACAATCACTATACCTATTGAGCGCACAGGTAAAGAATTTGATACATATGCAAAAGTTATTGTAAATGCTGCTGGACCATTCTGTGACTCTTTGAGGAATATGGCTGACAAAGAAGCAAAGCCTATGATCTGTCCAAGCAGTGGTGTGCATATTGTTCTTCCAGATTATTATTCTCCTGAAGGAATGGGTTTAATTGTCCCCAAAACCAAGGATGGGCGTGTTGTCTTCATGCTACCATGGTTGGGACGTACTGTTGCTGGAACTACAGATTCCAACACCAGTATTACTCTGCTCCCCGAACCACATGAAAATGAGATTCAATTTATACTCGATGCCATCAGTGACTACCTTAACGTCAAGGTAATTGCAATAAGGTTTCTATTTCTTATGTGCAACTTGTGTATGTATGTTATAGACTTCCGTAAGTGTATAGGTGGCCCGTGTTTTGTTGACAAATATAGTTTATTATCTAGATTAAGGATCATTGAAAATTACATAACGTCAGTGACTAGTCTAGGTGTTTTCATTTTATTTTCTTTATCCAGTGTGCTTGTCACTAAAAGAATGCTTAGAATTAAAAAAATAATAATGCATGGGAAATTTTAGGTACGTCGCACCGATGTTCTTTCTGCTTGGAGTGGTATTCGTCCATTAGCAACAGACCCATCGGCCAAAAACACTGAGAGCATATCAAGAGATCATGTTGTATGTGAAGACTACCCTGGTTTGGTTACAATAACGGGTGGAAAATGGACTACATACCGCAGGTAAATATTTTGTCTGAGCTCATTAAAATTCCTCCTGTCTTTCTGAATATTTGATTTATTTTTCTCATGGTCTTTCTGATGTCATATCAAGTATTGAATCCATTCCTTAAGTCAAAACAAAAAGCCCTTATTGAACCCCTTACCGTCTGTACCCTGCCTAGCCTGTGCAAATGTTTTTGTTAACTGTAAGTGTATTCAGCATGGCAGAAGATGCAGTTAATGCAGCAATAGAGTCTGGAAAGCTGAGCCCTGCCAATGCATGTCTGACTCAAAGGCTGCAGCTTATTGGAGGATATGGGTGGGATCCTGCCTCCTTTACCGTCCTTGCTCAAAATTATGTTCGTATGAAGAAGAGTTATGGTGGTAAAGTTGTTCCTGGAGTGATGGACACTGCTGTAGCGAAGCATTTGTCTCATGCATATGGCACTGTGTCTGAACGGGTTGCAGCCATAGCTCAGGTTGGTTTTTCATACTCTGAAATTGGCATTGATGCAATCCAGTAGCACAGAACCGTTGCACATCATTCTGAATTTACAATTTCTTATCATATTTGTACAAGATCCAAATTATTTTGTTTCATATTTTTCAAAACGGATAACGTTTAACAGCCCATGTGATTTTCAGAACGAAAATTTGGGGAAGCGACTTGCCCATGGATACCCATATTTAGAGGCTGAGGTTGCCTATTGTGCTCGGCATGAGTATTGTGAATCTGCTGTTGATTTCATTGCCAGGAGATCTCGACTGGCTTTCCTTGACACTGATGCTGCAGGCAGGGCACTGCCACGCATAATTGATATATTGGCTTCTGAGCACAAATGGGATTCGTCAAGGAGGAAGAAAGAGTTAGAGATGGCTAAACAGTTTTTAGAAACTTTCAAATCCTCAAAAAATGCCCAGTTTCATGACGGGAAGCACAAATAGTAAGTAAAATAACCGCTTCCTATTGGCACAATCTCTCCCTGCCCATTTCTACTGCTAGGCTCAGGATTGGAAGTTTATTCAGTAAAATAATCACATAGGTTCAGAGTCATAAATTATTTGACAACAAATTTCCTGCCATATTTCGGTGCAAAAAAGATGTAGCCCCCTTTTGATTTGTTTCTACTTTAAGGTCATTACTCAATTCAGCAATTCTGAATAACCATTATGTATGCCACATATTATGTGGTTACTTTCTATACATATGTAACAACTGTGTTTCATTCCCCCCCCCCCCCCCCCTTCAAAACTGCTCTTCCCATATAGCGACTTGTTTTTGGACTCGTGAGACAGTAAATTAATCCAATGGTGGTAGGAAACCTGAGCGCCTGAGCCAGTCAATTTCAAGGGCTGTATCGGATTATGGGTCTCTTTGCTTATGGATAGTGTCAACTGTGATAGAGATATACGTCTGATCTGAAAGGCTGAAAGGGCTACTGATTTGTGCTTTTTAGTAATTTATTATGTATTGAGTTAAAAAAATAAAATCTTGAAGGCCATTTACCCAACGGCTTGAGGGTGGGATCACCTAAGTCCTATCCTATTCTCTAAGTTGAATAATATTATTATTTAGGAAGCGGGGCTATAGAGGGAGAATATATTCGTTCCGTATATAGATCATTTATGTTATTTTTTTTCCCCTTAAAGCTGTTTTATTTAGTTAAAAAAATGAATAAATTAAAACAAAATATATTATGAATTTTTTAATTAAAATATTATTTTTTAAAAGTAATATGTTAATATAAAAATATTTAAATAATATAATTTAATCATAATTGACTCTTTTTTAAAATTAAAGAATTAAATGATCACTTATAATTTAAAAGATTAAATTACACAAATGATTTAATGTAAATGATTTTGATCATGTTCAAAATTATTATCTTTAGTTAAATGGTTATTATAGTTTAATTTTAAGCATTGGTTTCACGTAAAAGAAAGATAAATTAACAAAAAAAGTTATCACAAAATAGTAAGTAAAAATAATAATATTTCAACAAAATATTAATATATAAAATAAATATAATAATTATAAATTAAAACTTACACATACAGAAAAATAATTAAGTTTATATAAAACTAAAGAATATAATATATTTAATATAGCAAAAGATAATATTATACCATTTTTTTTAAATAATTGATTTAAAAAATATTTTAAAAATAAGAATTATAGATTGATTTTTTATTTTTTTCACGAGATAAAAAATTATCTAATTTGTAGCTTTACATAGAAAGATATATTAGAAATATTAACAGATTTTTAAATGCAATATATTTTGGATTTTAACTCCTTTTGGACTTAAAATAATCAGATTTAAATATTTTATGTGAAATATAAAATTATAAATAATTGAATTATATTTTCATATCAACTTAAAATTATTATAATCAGATAACATTTGAATAACAAAATCAAATTTATAATTAAAATCTATTATATTGTTTATGAAATATGGTGAAGATATGTTATTAATAATAAATTTTGATTTATTTGATTTTATTTTGTTTATCCTACGAATATAAAATAATCATATAAATTAACATTTATTGAATTAATGTAGATATTTATTGATTTTAAACTCTTTAAATCATAAATATTAATTAATTTATACATTTTAAATATATATTTTTATGCTATTATCTCAATCCCAATTAGCTTATTCTTAATCCCTAGCAATCGAAGCGCATACAAAAACATATTGATTAGTCCAAATAAAAATCACTTCAATATTTTAAACAAAACATTTGTTAAAAATCATTATTATTACGTAAATTATTTCAATTATAATTTTAAAAAAATTGTGCATAAGAATTAAGTCTAAACATTTTTTACCACAAACTACAACATTTATAACCTTAATAACACTTATAACCTTAAGAATTTGTCATGTAAAAGTCTCGACCACTTATCTTTAAGGATAAATTATTTTTAAAGGACCAAGGAGTTCTCCCATATAGTAAGAAAACATAGAAGCATTCAAAAAACATATTTTTAGGATAGATAAACAAACAAACATTAATTCAAAGATAGGAAAATATACTGCTTATAATTCAACTTTTCTTACTGATTTCATTTATTTTATTATAGAATTAATATAGAAAACTTAGCCAGAAAAATTACTTCATATAAATTAAAAATGAAAGAAAATTATTTATCTTCAATAACGAGGAATATAAACTTTATTTAAAAGTATCTTTTTATTTTTTAATTCTTTTTTTTTCTTTGTTTTTTATAAGAATGGAAGAATAATACAAAGAGACAATAAATAATAAATAATGCAATATTTTCTTTAAAAAAACATCTTTTTTTTAATTAATATCATCATTTATCTTTTCAATCAATGCATTTCACAAACCAAGAAATAATATTCTCAACATTAAATAACTAATTCAAAATATGTGTTTTTGTAATTATTTACGTTCATTCACAAAAAATACGTGAAATCATAAAAAAATGTACACTTTAAACCTTAAAATTTTCTTGGTTATATATATTGAGCATCCATCTTATCATAAGGATTATATTTTGAAATTATTTTATAATCTAAATAGAAAAAGTGATTCAAATTAAATAATTTAAAATAAATACCTAGATAATGGTGCAAGAATTTTCATTTGAACATTTCAAACATACAATGCAAAATTATTTTTGAAAATTTATTAAGGTCTAAGCATTTTTTATAATATTTTTTTAATTTAAATAATGGATATCAATATATATCAAAAGTGTGCATTAATTAGTACCACCATCCCACCACCACCATTTATTGAATTAATAGAGATAAATATTAATTTTAAATTCTTTAAATCATAAATATTAATTAATTTATACATTTTAAATATATATTTTTATATTATTATCGTATCTCTATCAATATTGTTTCTATTGATTATGATCGATGGGATAAAAAATTGCATACTAAGGAACATGTTTGTAACGAACCATAGGACTCCCACTGTTTCACAAAAGTCAAACCCATCGACGGTATAGGGCAGTGAGCCACAATTGCAAAGATATGCGAAGAAGGTAAGACGTGTTTTTAAATAAAGCTACATAAAACTTTATCAATAGAATCAGTTTTGATGCATGTTAAACATACTTTATGATAATCTTTGCGTTTGTTTTCAATAAAATCGATGTTGATGCTTCCAAATTAACGTTATAATTATTAATTAATTATACACAAAAATTGAGATTACATTTCTAAGATTATATATATATATTATACTAGTGAGTTAAGATCCTGTTTTCAAATAAAACTACATAAAACTTTATCAATAGACTTTATGATAATCTTTGCTTTTGTTTTCAATAAAATGGATGTTGATGCTTCTAAATTAACATTATAATTATTAATTAATTATACACATTTTTAGAGCTTTGTATAGAATAAAGACATTATATAAGATTCAGTTTTTTTATTACATTATCAACTCTTCTAGAAAAACATTGGCGTATGACATAATGAGGTGGTAGACTTATTTGAGATTAATATTACATCATGACATAATAGTATATCACCGTAATCCATTTTTAGATTAAATATATAGCATTTGATAACTATGAATAATAATAACAATATATAATAATTGTTTTGGATAACCTTTATTAAAACGTTCTAGAATAAGTTTTAAAAATAACACTATAATATATCACAAATATTAATATATTCGAGTTTGTATATCACAAATACTATTTATATATATAATAAAAATAACACTAATTTATAATAATTGCTTTAGTGATATATGCTCAGGTTGTAGTTTTGAAATTGGATAAGTTTAAGTAATTCAATTATACTTTTTATTAACCTAAAGTTTAGTATCTCTTATAAATATATGATTTAGAAGATGAATGAGATTACCATCCCGGTACATTTAGACCAAAAAAAAATATAGAAACTTAATTTATTTTTAAGCTTTTATATTTTTAGAACCTAAATAATTTTAAAAAAGGTATTTCAAAATTTTTTTATTAATTAAATTTATATATTTTTTAGTTACTTTAAGGGGGGAATGAAACAAAATATAAGAAAATAATTCTTTTAAAATGAATTAGAATACATAAAATTAGTTTTAAAAATAAGAAAACAAAATTTAAAAAATAAAACTTGTTACAAAGTATGACCATAAACATCTCGATTGTTACAAAATAATTCTTTTTTACTTGCAATTGTGTCGTCTTTTTTTTGTTTTAAAAAAAAATATATTATTTTGAGAGAAATAATAATAATAATAATAATAATAATAATTAACCCTACACGTTTTACTTTTAAATTGCTGGAAAATAAGCTTCTATTATTCTAGTATTATTTTGTTCAAACAATCCAATAGGGTCAATTTAAAAACGAATCCGAAAATCTCAATACAACTTGCCCTATTTTATTTGTGTGAACTCGATCATAATTTGAGAAGAAAAAAATAATAATCTTAATACAAATTCCACGTTTTTAATCGTGTGAACTCATAAAATGAATTGAATTAAAATTCATCACAAAAATAATGTCCAAAGAAAAAGTAATAAAATAAATAAATTAACAATAACTTGCAATCATCCTTGCTTAGCTAGCCCTGCGTTCCGATAGATATGGATTCACAAGTTGTCATTTAGATTGTCATTAACAATGTTATATTTTGGTATATAATAATGTTGATTTATTCATATAAAATTAATAATTATATTTATTATTTTTAACTTTTAATGGAATTATTTGCAATATAAATTAAGGAAAAATATTATAATAAAAATAATAATAGAAGGGTGTAACTGCTCATTTTCTAACCTTGAATAGTGTACATGTTTATAGTTTTAAAAAATATCAATGGATTTTATAATAATTTTCCCTTTTCATATTCATTATTTATAAATTGACTTTTATGTCCCTGTGGAGCTTTCCTTATATCTCAAAATACCCGATCCATAAAAAAAAAAAAAAATCCCCCCACGATCCCACCCATCCAATATCCATACCGACCTTCTTTTCTAGAAATTACTTTGCATCTAATTAATAAATAAGAAATATTTTATTTAATAGTTACATTATTCATATATCATAATTGGGTCTTAAGAAGAACTTTCACGTATCAAAGTGAGTGAGTTTTTATATATATATATATTCAGAAAAAACTAAAAATGAAAATAAGGAATATATACTGTGAAAGTAACGAATTTAACAAGAAGTAACTTAAGATGCATGTGATACTCTAGTTTGGGCGTAACAATTATATAAATCAACATAAAATTTGAAAATTTAACCAATTTATACCTATAATGAAAAGATGAATCATATTAATAATGAAAGTTAAATTCTAATATATATAGTTTTATAGAAAATGCTTTATTATTTATAGTTTTCTGCCGTTTTGTAATGTAATTTTTTTTCCTTCTTTAATTTGGTCAGATTGTAATTTTTCTTTGTAAGAATATTTTGGTCAGATTGTAATTTTTCTTTGTAAGAATATTTTGCTGGTTGACAGTGTAAAAGTCTCCAAATTTTCATTACTTGGTTCAAGATAAGTGGACTTTAAGGTGGCGTTTGGTTCGTGGAATGGAATCGGAATCGGAATCGGAATCGGAATCGTAATGGAAATGAAATAATTTTGTTTGGTTTGTGGCTGGAATAAAAATTCGATCGGGATTATAGTGTTTGGTTTCTTTGGAATGGAATGAAAAAGCTATAAATGACGCATATCACATACATCTTGTAAAGTTGAATAATGTCGTTTAATTCTTGTTTTTCGTCAGACAAAATACATTATTGAAATCATTATTTTTCTAAATAAGTATTACTTAATTAAAAAGAAATATATTATTAAAATTATTATTTTTCTAAATAGGGTTTAGGGTTTTGAGGTTTGGAATGTGTGATTTATGGTTTAGGGATTTAGAATTTGGGGTTATATTTGTAGGTTAAGGTTTAGGGTTAAAATTATTATTTTTCTAAAAATAGTTTAGGGTTTTAGAATTTTGAATTTAGGGTTTAGGATTTTAGGGTTTTAAGGTTTAAGGTTTAGGGTTTATGGTTTAGGATTTGGAATTTGGGGTTTAGGGTTTTGGGATTTATGTTTTAGGGTTTTGGGTTTTGGGATTTATGTTTTTTAGGTTTAGGATTTATGGTTTAGAATTTGGAGATTTGGGGTTTAGGGTTTTAGAGTTTAATGTTTAGGGTTTAGGGATTTGGGGTTTAGGGTTTTAGGATTTGGAATTTGAGGTTTAGGGTTTAGGGTTTTGAGATTTATATTTTAGGGTTTTGGGTTTTGGGATTTATGTTTTAAGGTTTAGGGTTTTAGGGTTTAGGGTTTAGGGATTTGGGGTTTATGGTTTAGGGATTTGGGGTTTAGGATTTAGGGTTTTAGGATTTGGAATTTGGGATTTAGGGATTTGTGATTTATGTGTTTAGGGTTTTGGGATTTATGTTTTAAGGTGTAGGGTTTTAGGGTTTAGGGTTTTAAGATTTTGAAATTTTGGGTTTAGGGTTTAGGGTTTTAGGATTTTGAAATTTTGGGTTTAGGGTTTAGGGTTTAGGGTTTTAGGATTTTAGGATTTGGATTTAGGGTTTTAGGATTTTAGGATTTGGATTTAGGGTTTTGAAATTTTGGGTTTAGGGTTTAGGGTTTTGGAATTTTGGGTTTAGGGTTTAGGGTTTTGGAATTTTGGGTTTGAGAATTTGGGATTTGAATTTATGGTTATATTTTAGGTGAGGGTAAAATTGAAAAAAAAAATGTTTAGATGGGAATGGAATAATGATTACAAAGGTGGGAGAATGGTGTGATTAAGCCTGCTTTTAATGTCAGTTATTAAAGTCGCCAAATTCGTCCGACCAAAGCACTTGTGAAAATGGAAGGAATGGGTCGATTCGATTAATTCCGAATTCAGATTCACTCCGGCCGAATGTGGGGTAAGTGAACAAAAAGGATAAGGTGGACATGGTGTCGTGAATCCTAATTAATTTAATTTTTTTTTATAAAAACCGTTGGTTGAAATATAATTTTGGTCTATTAATTTTATTAGTTTTTACCCTTTGATCATTCGATAAATTTTTTGAAACTTTTGGAATACTTATTATATTTAGTCTAAATTTTAAAAAAATAAATTAAATTATAGTATAACAATTAGAAGTAATGTATTAAAAAAATTTAAAATTTATTTAATCTCTTAATTTTTAAAATTTAATATCTTTAAATTTATATTAAAATATATAAAAAAAAATATAGTTAAACCCCAAAACTGTTGGAGGTGGCTTCAACGATATAATATAATATATAATAAACAATAACGTATATTAGCCGTTTTTTATTTTGACCGAAAAGGCTGTGTTTTGCAACTATCTATTAATTGTTGTTTATTATAATAACCCATTTTGCCATCCCTATTAATTATTGGATCTCCATCATAATTCATATCACAGGACTCAATATATATATATATATATATATATATATATATATATGTTATGTTATGTTATGTTATGTTATGTTATGTTAAAGTAGATAGCTAGACAGATTGTCAATTAGCCGCCCAAGAAGAAGAAAGAAAAGTACAGAATAGAAGACAAGTAATGGTAATGGTAAAGGCAGTAGTAGTCAGTCACGAAATGCCAAAAGTAACAGTTGTCGTGTTTCTCTTGAAAAGCAACAGAGTTTTGTTAGGGAAACGTCTTGTCTCTCTTGGTCACTCTACCTATTCCCTACCCGGTGGTCACCTTGAATTTGGTATTTCTTATAAAAGTATTTAAGAATAAGTTATTATCTTCAAAGTATTTTTGACAAAAAAAAAAATTTTTCTTCTTCATATACGAATCAAAAGCAATTCTACAAAATTTCAAAAGCAAACGTACACTTCATTAATTTATTCTCTTAATCATGCATGGTTTACTAACTATACAACTCAAAACATAATAAAAGCTCATCAACATTCATCCTTTGATATTAAATTGTAATTTTTTTTAAAAATAAATAATTACATTCTTTTAATTCAAAAAGAAAAAAAAAATTACATTTTAACCTTTAAACAATTACATTCTCGTACACCAGAAAACAAAAATTAAATTTAGTAGAATACTATCTAATAGGATTATGAAACATAGGGTTCAAATCTCAAGAAACATGTGTATCTATCTACGTAAAATGAGTAAACAACAACTCTCATGTTAATTTGTGATGATTATCCAATAACTTTAATATGTAACACTCTTTTAAAGAATTTATAGATGATTAAATAGGAATAAAATGTTTGAAAAAAAATGATTAAATATATATAAATATAATAATAATATGATTAAATTATAACTATTTAAAACAATATCATATATACAATCTATTTGTGAATTTTTTTTTCTTGGGTATATAAACTATATTTTTTATGCCAAGTGTAATTTGTGTGTTTGATAGTTAAGAATCGTCAAAGGTGAAATTATTTATTTAACTTTTCAAGTGTATTATAGGAGAGAGCTTTGAGGAATGTGCAAGAAGAGAGACAAAGGAAGAGACAGGTTTGGAGATTGAGAAGATAGAGTTTGTTACAGTCACAAACGACATTATTCAGAAGCAATCAAAGTCGTTGCATTACGTGACAATTTGTGTAAAAGCAGTGATGACAGATCCTAATGAATTGCCTCAAAATGTTGAGCCTGACAAGTGTGATGGTTGGGATTGGTATGAATGGGACAATCTTCCTCAACCTTTATTTTCTCCTTTGAAGAGTTTGGTTGATGCTGGCTTTAATCCTTTTACAATTCCCTGAAATGTATCACCATTCTTCAATGTACCCATGCTGCAAATTAGGGATCACCTTCCCATGCTTTTATTTGTTATCTAAATAAAGTTAGCAATGTATTTTTATAATAACATTCAATGAAATAATTATTTCCTATTTTGTCAATTCGAGAGAGAAGAATATTCAACTTTTTCTTTTTCTTTCTATTTAGAATAAAGTTTCTTCTCAATTAACTGTAATTCTATTCTTCTCATAATCTTTTATACATGTTTGTATAATAATAATAAAAATAATTCAAAAATATTTAGGTATTTAATTTAATTATTATTTTAAATAAAATATAACTATTTTAATAATAACATAAATACTCAACCATTAAAAATTATTATTCTTACATGTTTATATAATTATTTATTAATGTTTTTCTTATTTAAAAATCACAATTTTTTTTCTAACTTTAATTCATTTATTATTTTATATATTTTACTTTAATATTTATCATTATTTTAATCTGTTAAGTTTGTGTTTTGAATCAAAGAATAATGTAATTGTTTAAAAAAAAATAATCTATTAAATTTGGTTTTTTCCCCCTTGAAATAGTTTGCCATGAATGCCTATAACATGAGTACTTACTGTCGCCGGTGGTGCCTTGGTAGCCCAAATAACATAAACAATATTGCTTAGAGATAAAAAGTCCTGTTAAAAAAATATGAAGTACCCGGTATGTCAAAACCATAAAAATTCAACGGTGATAATTTACATTTCTTTTCAACTTTGAAAAAAGACCAATAAATTGAACGTGTGTACATAAATCAAGTATGTGTCACACTCAGTAATCAAGTAAAAAACACTGTTATATCAGTATTTACAGCGCCATGAGCCATCTGTATCACAATGTTACCACTTACCAATACTAGATTGATTTTGCATCACTAGCTCTTCTAACATCATTGAGGTTGCCAGTTCCTTCTAACCATTCCTGTAATTTTGCTTCTTTATCAGCTTTAAAGTCATCAAAGTCCTCCGACAATAAATTTGTAGGAGGCAAGCTAATATCATGCTGTTCTTGTGATTCATTTGTAACTTGACTTGACACGGGTAGCTCCTCAGCTTCCATATCTGGCAGAAACGAACAACCACTTGCACCCGACGCTACTGATAGTGGTGGTTTCGAAGTGGATAGTGGATTAGAATCCTTTGTTTGAATCAGTTCTTTTGAATCAAGTTGAGGCCACTTGAATTTGGTAGCTTTTTCTCTGGCAGCCTTACACACGTTTGAAAAATAACCACTGCTTTCACTATCCTGCTGAACATAGACTCCACTGCGACCCCAACTGGAGGGTCCCCAATACCTCATTGTTTCTGTAGAAAAACCTGATCTAGCATTCTGAATTAGACCTCTTCTTGGTTGTTTCTTTGACATGATTGACACAGATTCCTTTATGTCTCTGATCATCTCATCAGCAATAGGGAATCCACATTCTTTCATCGACCTGATCATGCTAATAGAATCTTCTGAATCTTCAGTATGCAGAGCTGTTTCGCGGGACTTATTGACCACATTGTTCCTGAGAGTTATTAGGTTGGGCACTGCATTTTGCGTGTGCTGCTGAGCATAGAAAAGCCCCACTGAGGGTTCATTTGCAATGTATTTAATCATCTCCGCCATGCATTCGTTTAACTCCACAAATCCATCAACAGGAGAGAATCCATGCATTTTTCTAAAGAAAAAAATGATCAGTCATAGGTCTTGTCAAGTTACAAAAGCATATAAAAATGGTGGAAAACCAGCAGCAATATGACATTGAAAAACCACTAGTTTTTTTATTTATTATTATTTTGATTAAAGGTGAGACATTCTTATAAAAAAGAAACTTAAATAGGACATAACTTACCGTCTCCTCATGCTTAAAGTACTTTAACTTCGAGTATTTAACACATATACCTCTAACATGTTGCAAATATACATCTTACTCTTACAGAACATAATTAGTTACGATCCTCTGCTACAACTAGAGAAATGCTAGAAGACTTGCACATGATTCACATGTGCACTTCATTTCCAAAAGAGGTGAGCTTAGTGCCAACATTTATTGTTGATTAAACATATTTGTTTATGCATTTCTTAATGCAGGATTGGCATGGTAAAGAACTCAAAATCAAATAAGTATTGATAACATGGGACCGGAGTAAACTCAAATTAACAATTCTTGTTAAGGTACGAAATTAGCCCTTCGTTTTATGACTCCTCTTAGTTTAAACACATTAAGGATCTTTTCTAGGATCAAAGACTAACAATTATTTTCTCGAAGCTTCTATGAATTTACCTATACCTGAAATTTTGTCAAAATAAGCACTTTCAACTTGAATCCAATCGTAGTTCAAGAAATCCTTGAATTTAGACTTAATACCAATCTGATGTTTCAACTGTTTGTAACTTTTTCGAAAATAAAAAGTAAATCAAATAGTTTCTGAATTTAGACTTAACGCACGTAAAACTTGTCATTTCATGATTTTCCATCACTTCTAATAGATTTTGTATGCAACCTTACTCCCCCCTATACATTTGAGATCCTAATAAGCTGATTAATGAACAATTACCTTATAGACCAATGTATACGAATACTCTTCAATTAAAAAAAGGAAGTGAACAATTTTGAATCACCGAGTTCATTCACCAGTGGTTAAGTTACATTCATGGGTATATGAAAGCTCTGAACCCAAACCCCAAAATTTTCCTTTGAGAATTAAGTTAGTAACTTCTTTTAAATTGAAACATTCTCCATTGAAATAAACAGGGATTAGAGCTCTCTCTCAAAACGAAAATCAACAAATAACACCAAAATCGTATATTTTAATCAATACCCACCTCAAAGAATATAAAATACCCAATACTCAAAGTTAACAACTTTTTATCAATTGGCATAATTTTAAGTAAAAAGGAAAAGCATAATTATATAAATACTGAGAAATAAAAGAGAGAGAGAAAGAGAAGTTGCAGCATTTACAGGGGAAACCCTAGAGGGCCATTTCTGATTTCTTAGCAATTTTCAGATTAGAAAATAATCGAAGGCCCTTATTAGTCATCGCTTTGCTGGAGATCGATAAGCATCGTCAAGTTCGCAACCTGCAGATGATTCTACTCTCTTATTTCTTCTCCTTCTTAAGAGTTCTAGACATAAAAATTGTTAGTTAAAAAATATGAATGGATCATTATTTATTTATCAAATAGTCATTAAATAATTAATGATTAATGGTATAAATTATTAAATTTAATATAATAAAAATAATCACATTATATACAATAATTATTCATAAAAATGTATTTATTATATAGATAATTTGATATTTATTATTATAAAAAATAAAAAATGATAAAAATGTATTTATTATATGAATATTTTGATATTTATTGATATAAAAAATAACAAAAATAAAAAAATGACCTACTCATGATAAATTGATCAAACAATAATTAAATATGTAATCATTAACGGTATAAAATATCATACTTGATGTAATAAAATTAATTATATTATATAAAATAACTAATGATAAAAATGTATTTATTATACAAACATTTAACAAAAATATGATATATTTACAAATCAATTTAATGAATACTCGTTAAATGGTTAGCTATTAAGAATATGAATTATCATCTATAATATAATAAAAATAATTATATTATACAAAATAACTATTCATATTAAATATATTTTTTATACGAATATTATGGTATTTTATTGATGTAAAAAATAACAAAAAATATAAAAATATATTTATTAGATGGATATTTTAGTATTTATATGATATATTCACAAGTAAATTGTTCGAATATTCATTACACGAGTAATCATTAACCGTGTGAATGAACATCATTCTTGTAATAAAAATAATCATTATACAAAATAACTATTCATATAAAATATATTTATTATATGAACATTTTGATATTTATTAATTAAAAAAATAACAAAAACATAAATTATATTTATTATATGAATATTTTGGTATTTATTGATATAAAAAAAGTAAAAAAATAATGATCGTCGATCAAAACATTGGCTCTTTTTATATATAATAGTTTTGAATTCGCACAAATGCATGATGATTTAAATTTGATAAGTATATAATAATATTAATTTATTATTATTAATAATAATTATTTAAAAATTATTTATTAACAAATAAAAGAAAAAAAAGTTTTTAAATATATTTTTTCTTTAGGTTATTTTTAACATAATAAGATGAAAAAATTGAGTTAATTTTTTATATAAAGATTTGAAAAAAATATTTTTTAAATAAATAGTTAATTAATTTATTACTTTATTAAAGAGTAAAAATATAATAATAATAATTTTATTAATAAATAATTAATTCATATTTACTTCAATGAATATATATATATATATATATAATAGTAATTATTTTATGATGAGCAATAGATGTGACACTTTGTGATAATATCACATAATTTAAATATGAATAATATTTTTTTAATAAATATTTATTTGAAGAATATATATATACTCATAAGAATAAAAAACATTTCTATATATTAAAACTATATTAGAATCACAACTTATATAAAAAAAATTCATTAGATATAATTATAATAATTATATCAATTCAAGTGTAATTACTAATAACATTTACACACATCAATTATGATAAATGAATTTTTCTTTGAAAAAAAGGTGTTACGCTTCTCTTTTTATCTCCTACACTCCTGCTTGACTTTTTTTATTTTTTTATTTTTTTAAAATCCCTTGCACCCAGAATTTAACAAGGCTATAGATTGTTTTATTTTTATTGTAAGGCTTTGGATTAGAATAATTGCAGAGAAGTAGTTAATTATGATTGAATTCGGAACCAAAAACTGATTCACTCTGTGACAGATATGTGCAAATAGAAACCATAATGCCCCTTGCACGAGACACTAGATAAATGTGGACATTCAACAAAAAGCACTATAGTTCATTATAAGTCTACCAAATCCTACACAAGACCATATTGTCTTGAAGCATTTTCTCCCAAAGGACACCCGCTTAGCAAAGTGAAACATATTTACAGAAACACTCAGAAACCATAAGAACCATAACAATGTAGATTCTCTAAATGAGGAGAAAAGACATCCAGAAATTTATTGATCTGCAAACAGTTTTTGCGCATCAGCTGGGGCTTCAGAAAGATTCCCCTGAGTCCACCTTCTCAACATCTCCAATGAAGCCTTGGGCTGGTCCATAGGAACCATGTGACCGGCATTGTGGACCTGTTTGTTGTTTGGTTTACCATGCTAAGTCAGAATTGATTATTGAAAAGTGAAGGAGATGCATATTCATAACTATTATGATTGTTTGGTTTGCCATGCTAAGTCAGAATTGAATATTGGAAACTGAAGGAGATGCATGCTTTCATAACTTTTATGATTGTGTGTATATGATAGGGAGAATGTGTGTGACGGTGCAAGCATATGTGAGAAAGAGAGGGACCTTGAGGAAACTAAGAGGGCCATATCTTTTCAATACTCCTGCCTCTGATCCGTCAACAATAAAAGGAACTTCCGGAGATTCTACAAAGTTTTTCTGACCAGACCATTCCATGGCATGAACCCATCTTGAATTTCCTATTTTCATCAATTATTGCCCACAGATTATGTGATGATCTAAATGTTACATTGGATTTCAAACTTGTATCGCATTAATTAAGCCTAATACTTACCAAGCCAATTGCAGATTAGATCATATTCTCCGGCATACACAAGCAACTGAATTCCATCTTCAAGAAGAGCAGGGATACCCGCTTCAAGATTTCTCATCCAGTCCACCAGCATGGCTTGATATACGGTAGGGCTACAGGACACAAACGATATTTCCCCAACCCCCAGTGCCTCCCTGACAGACTTCTTATTTAATAATTTCTCCATGTTTGAGAAGTCATAGCAGAGACTCCCATCACACTTCTTTCTGATGTCATAGTACTGTAGATCAAGAAAGAAAATATCACCGGTCAAACTTCAAAAATGGCAGGGGATTATTTATCTGGTTATCAATGAGTGACAAGCATCAATGCAATTATAACATTCTGTAATACAAAAAAATGATGAAAAAGAAATCATTTTCTTACATTAATATTTCCAGCATGCGCCAGGATGCTGCTGAAAATGATATTGCAAACAAAATACGAGGCCATACATGAGATTTTGCCATCAGTGCCTGAAATATACAAGTGATACATAGATGGAAGAAGAAAATGAGAACATCTTTTATCAGAGAAGAGGCAACAAAGGACACAAGTGAAGGGTAGCCAATAAATAATTAGGTAATTAAACTATATATATACAAACGCTTCGAAGGAAAGAACAGTCAAAAGAAAAACTATATGAGTAAGTTAGAAACAAGGAACTTCAAAAAACAAATGGACATGTATATTTGGGCCTTTAAGGAGAGAAATATCTTAACAAGTTCAATATAATGAGAAGTAAAGACACAGAAAACACAGTACAACTCCTGTGTGCTTCTTACCACATAGCTTTATTGCCATTTCACATACTGGAAGAATCTTGTTGATACGGTTGTATTCAGACTTGGTAATTATGCTATTGTCCAATGCATAGTCTGTATAAGCCTTATACTGGATTGCGGGATCAGTAAGCCCATTGCCAATGGCAAATCCCTGTCCAATTGTTTTCAGTTTGATGAAAATTAGCCCCATGTTAAGTAAAAATTCTCATTCCCATTTCAGAATCCATTAGCTATATATAATCTACAAAGTATTACTCGGACCTTTAGATTTATATGGATCCCTTCCTTAGCCTTGTTTCCACGGTGGACTCTAGCAGCAAAAGCAGGTATGTAATGGCCAGCATATGATTCACCAGTTATGTAAAACTCATTCTTTGCTAATTGAGGATGTTCAGCAAAGAAGGCCTGACATTATAGGAGATATTGTGCTAATTAATATTAACATTATTTGATCATTTGATGGTACGTTTTTAAAGTATCATTTTCCCCTCCTTGAAAATTTAAAATACCACTTCAACAAATGTTTAGCTAAGGGCAGAAGATTTGAAAAAGCAACAACTAATGGGTCAACATTCTTTAATTCTTTTCCATTTTTCAAAGCATACTCAGACCTAATGAGATAATCTTGCATCTTTCATTTCAGTGGAGGTGGTTCATGTAACAATTAGCATTGGAAGCAGGGGTGGATGTATAGAGGAAGGAGGAGGGACATATGCCCCCTCTTATTTCTTCACAAAGAAAATTTTAGGTGTAACATCTATAAAATTATAGACAAATCCATGCATAAAATGGATATGTGACCCTTGAATTTTAAATTTTAGGCTTTTATCACTCAAAAACTAATTACAAATTCAATAATTTAAATATATTTACACTCAATTGAGATATATATTTCATCTTTATTCAACTAGAAGCAAGTAGTAAGTAAAAAGCAAGTATTACTATATTTTACAGTTCGTATATTCCTCTCATGAGTTCAAATTCTACATCTAGATATGCCACTGAATGGAGTAACAATTTTGGGAAAATTACAAACGGTATAAGTATAACATGGTAAAGGAGGTAGAAAAACGCACCTGCACAAAGTCATATAGATCATTACTGACGCCTTCCTCAGAGTGACGAATGTCACGTCTGTCAGTACTAAAACTAAATCCAGTTCCAACAGGTTGGTCAACATACAGAAGATTTGATGCCTGAAAATTGAAGAAAATAATTAAAAGAGGAACATCATTTACTCTGTTACAAATAAACACGGACAAAGGGAATGAACGCTCTAAAAAACGAAAAAGAAAATCATTGTTAGGTAGGGTTTGAAATTAAATCAAGGCAAAGAACAAAATACTTTATCCCAACCATGAGAGTTCCACACAAGAGATAGATTGTCTGCAATATTGAAAGGGCCGTTTTCATAAAATACAGCCAATTCACTGCTGCACCCTGGACCTCCAGTCAACCAGATTACAATAGGATCCTCCTTGATATTGCGAGATTCAAAGAAAAGGTAGAACATCCTATATAAAACAAAGGAAAAGTAAATATTGCATACACACTATCATCCATCTACTAAAAAAGTAATAAGCCCAGCAATAAAATCGAATAGAACCACATCAATTCAACTCCCTTATGATATTCACATGAATAAGGGAAAAAAGGAAATTTGGGGATTCGAGAAAACAAACCTAGCGTCGTGAGAGTGCTCAATGTTGTAGTAACCGGCATGTTGGCCAAGGTCCTCCACAGAGATTCCAGAATCAGCAACGAGGTTGGGAAACCTGAGCCGCTTCTCAACAATTTTCTTCTTGGGCTCTGACTGCAAACCCGTTGGATCAGCAACTCCAACAACGTTGACATCGCGATCAGGAAACAGATTAAGGCCTCTAATGAGCTTCTCGGCATGTACGGACGGAAAGCTAGACCTAGCGATGCCTAATTCATCTCCAAGATTCGCCGATGACAATGGTGAGAAAATCACAACAGGAAAAAGAGTAGCGAAGAGAGAAAGGAACGGAGAGACTGAGAACTTCATTTTTCAATTTTTAATTCTCAGTTACTAAAATAGAAAATTGGGTTTTCGGGAAAACGATATAGGGTGTAGGCGTGGGCGGTAACTAACGGTCTTCGACGATTTATGTGGTGAGTGTTAGATTTGGGCTTAGGAAGTGGCCTTTTAGACCAAAAGATTATATGCTGCATTCTGTTGTATCCTTGAACTTGTGATTGCGTACTTCTGACCGTTGATTAATGGGAGTAAGCGTAGATGACGGTGGAGTGCATGAGTGTGATAGTTGGAATAGTATTAGTGCCTAATATCTTTTTTAATATTTTTTTTAAATATATTTTTAAGTTTAGAAATTTTATTTTATAAAAATATTTAAATTTTACAAAATCTAAAATATCATCAATATTTTTTAATATATATGCATAATAATAATATTTCAAAGTTATTTGATATAAATGAATTATATATATATATATATATATAAAACTTGTATTTTAGTTTCTTTATTTTTCATTATTTACAATTTAATAATATTTATTATTTAATTAATGATATTTATTATTTTTATTAAAAAAATTAATAAAAATAAATTATTAAAAATTATTAAAATTACAAAAATATATGGATCGTGTTTCATGTTCGAGGGTCTTCAAACCAAAATCGAAACCAAAAGAAATGACTCTTTTGAAAAGCACAAGGGAGAGAACTAAGTAGGTAAGATTTGCATTGGGAGAAGCTCATTGATAAAACACCGCACATACCTAAAAATGGTCTCTTTTTGTTCGAGTATTTTTTATTCATTCGAGTAAGATAGTCAATTTTTTTACGAGGTAAATTCGCGTAGATATTTTTGATTGAAAAGTAATGATATCAAATAATAAGCATAATGTTAAAAAAAATTCAAAATTTTGTACATCTTTTTAATAATGTATAAATATATTTATTTTTTAAAATATATTTATAAGTTTATATTAAAATTCAAACCAATTATTACAACTAAATACAATATATATTATATTTTATTGAGTTATTATTTTTTTTCAAATTTATTGCTTTTATTTTATAACAATTATATAAATTTTACAAAATTTAAAAGCATATATTTTTTTTTCATTCACAGTTTAAAATTATATCACTCTTATATATATATAACTTGAATATGCGGTTTGAAAAGCACTCTTGAGCACGTGACCTCACACAATTTTTTTAAATTAACATTGTAATAATTATTTTTTAAAATATATATATTTTTATAGAAAATAAGGTAAGTCCTAACAAAAAAATAATTTCTAACACCTATTTAAAAGCCTAAAAACCTTATCCTATTCTCTATTCATTATTCATGTAGCTTCTCTTTTCTTAAATTGAAGTTTGAAATATTTGTTAGTATATTCAAGTTGTTTTAATTGTTTTTTCCCTTTAACAAATAATATTTTTGGTTTTATTAGTTCATTTTATTTTATTTATTATTTTTGGTTTTATTAGTTTATTTTATTTATTCTTATCTTTTTTTAGGAATTTTAGTATTTAATATCTTTTTTAATTAAATATAATATTTTATTAAATAAAAAATTATCACATATATATAACAATTTTTTTGGGCCCGCGTACGTGCATAGAATTAATTTGTAATAATAATATTTCAAAGTTATTTAACATAAATATATATAAAATATATATTTTAATTTTTTAATTTTTTATTGTTAATCACTTAAATTACGTTTGGTTCACAGAATAAAATTAGAATCAGAATCGGAATTGAATAGAATGAAAATGAAACAATATTGTTTGGTTTGATCACTGGAATCAAAGAAGTAATCAGTATTACAGTGTTTGGTTTGTTATTTGAATGGAATGAAAAAAATGTAAATTACCATAATACTCTTATATTTAATAAAATGTAAATAATCATTTAATTATTATTTTTTCGTAAAACAAAATACATTATTGAAATCATTATTTTTCTAAATAATTATTACTTAAAAAGAAAATATATTATCAAAATTATTATTTTTATAAATAAAGTTTAGGATTTTGAGGTTTAGAATTTTGGATTCAGGGATTTGAGATTTAGGATTTAGTGTTATATTTATGGGTTAATGTTTAGGGTTAAAATTAATATTTTCTAAATAGGGTTTAGGGTTTTAGGATTTGGGATTTAAGGTTTTAGGGTTTAGGGTTTAAAGATTTATTTTTTAGGTTTTAGGGTTTAAGGTTTTGGGATTTAGGGTTTAGGGTTTGGGTTTAAGGATTTGGCATTTAGGTTTTAGGGTTTTAGGTTTAAGGTTTATGATTTATTGTTTTGTGATTTAAGTTTAGGGTTATATTTAGAGTGGAGGTAAAATTGGAAAAAAAAATTGAGATGAGAATGAAATCATGATTCTTAAAGGGAGAGAAGGAATTGTGATTACTTCTCCTTTAAGAATCAATTTCATTCCTGACTCATTTTTCAATCCAACCAAATACAACATTAATGATATTTATTATGATATTTTTATTCATAATAAAAATAAATTTTTATAAAATATTAAAATTATAATAATACATAAATGATTTCTTTTTTAGGATCTTATTCTACATTGGGCATTTCCTTCATTGTATTCAAGCAAGGATTTAAGTGGTGATGAAAAACGTTCTATTTGTGGATGAAGAGTAAGATGAAGTAATCAAAAATTATGAATATTTAAATTGTAGATAATTAAAATTGTTGTTAAGGAATTTAAGTTTCACATCAATTAGGTTCATGCTTTTCGCATTGTGTATAATCCTGATAAACTTTTAACTCAATGAAATCTTATTGAATTAAGTTAAACTAGTTGCCTCAAAGTCTGGCGGTGCATTAAAGGTTTAAGTCTCATCCAGTGCCGACCATGACCCATCAAGTTTCGACAAACCTTCACTTCATGATATTTTATTGGGTTAAGTTAGGCTCAAACCAATTAACAATTATAATTATATATAATAAAATTGATAATTTTTTTAAAAAAGTATACGTAATTAGTTAGGCATAGAAACACTATAGTTATTACAATATCTAAATTGTGATCGATTGGAATTAAACTTATATTGATATTATATTTTTACATATATATAATTACATAAAAATAAACTTTTAAGATTAAAATATTCAATATTTTGAATAATTAGATTGAATTTTATTTATTTTTATATATCTTTTTAATTTTTCTTAAAATCATGTAGTAAATAACTTTAAAATGAAAATCATTATCAATATGTTAAACAATGTAGTAAAGTAAGTACAATATTAAGATTTTAATTTTTAAACTAAATATAATTTTAAATAAATGTTAAAAATAAGTTAATTTTGTTACTTCTCGAGGCTTTTCTTAAAGTCAACATGTTAAAAAAAACATTATTCATATATTAGAGGACTAAATGATTAAATTACCTAACGATGTAACCTAAACAACTATGATAGAAATTTGCCCAAAATTATATATACTATGATCAAAATGATGAAATCAGGCTCGTTGAGGATGACATTCAATACATATATGAATGATATCCACCGTTTAATGGTAATACTTTTGATATCGATCATGATGACGTGGTTATACCAGCAACACCACCAGTGGCAAAAATACCGCAAATGATAAAATCAATGAATAAATGATGTTTACTATAAACAGATGGCATGATATAGATATTTAGATTTTATTATGTCAAAAAAATCCAACATATGTTATTGTTTCATGTTTTCCGAAGAATCTATTCCACCAAGCTCTAAGGCGAAAGAAGAATACTAATCAAACAAAGAATGCTCAAAAGTATCTTTTTAATATATCATGTGGTATAGCTATTTCCCAATATTATCTTCTCAATTGAAGATAATTGACAACTGCTTGGAAGTATATTATTTCTCTGAAAGGAAACTTCATCATACCACAAGTTTTAAGGATGCTCCTTGAATCCCTTAACAAAGAGCAGCTGCTTCATATAGAAAGGTATAATGGGATCTATCACATGGAAAGGACACCAAATAAAATGAGAAACCAATCAAGTAAACAAAAACCATTCATTCAACAAAAAGAAGACATATGGATAGATATAGAGACTAGAGACTAGAGAGAGAAATAGAAGACTTGTGTGAAAAAAAAGACTATAAAATTATGACCGTTTAATAATCGATTTAAGTCATATATATCTTACATTTTTCTTTGTTTGGAGCTTCTTGTAGTTTATGAATTGACCAACACAGATCGTATAACTTGATATACAAACTCATCTTCTCACTGTGCAGAGGGAATCAGAAATAGGAACAGTGTGAAAAACTATGATCTTACTTGAGCAAGCCTTGCCCTTAACTCTTCCAATTCTTCCTCATCATCTATGGCTTCCTCCTGTTCAAATTAATAACAAGACTTAGTTTCAAGCTTCTTGAAGAAATTATTAAGTGAGTTGGAAAAGAATTCAAGGTACATACGTCTTGCGAAGCACCAGCTTTATGGGCTGGTACCTTCACCCTTTCCTTCCTGACTGCTTCTGGAAGCTCTGCAGCTGTCTCCCCAGCTATTGCAGTCAGAATCTTATCAATCTCTTCTTCGGTTTCCTCTTCTATGTCTTCTGAATCTAATGCTATATCGATGGAATCGTTTACGATTTCCTCGATTACGCCTGCCTGCATGACGAAAAATGTTTAATTTGAATATCCTAGAGACCTAAAATCCACAATTTAGAAGAGTTCTTAATCAGATAGCACAGCCACATAGGCAATAAAACTAGAAGCTTTCGCATGAAAATGTGTTTATTTCCACAGGAGAAGAAGGGAAGGGGACAGTTTGAAATGGGTGTGACCCAATATGCTTCATTATTACATCATTGAAAGGATTTAGGTGTTGTCAAATGCATTAAAAAATGCTTATTCATGAAAGGCAAGTCGAAAGTAACAACTTTGTGCCACAAAAACAGCGAGGCATCTGCTGCAGAGAAATTCAAGTACATCCAATGAATTTACTGGATAGGCCATAGATTCAGTCAATGAATCCACTAATGGTTACTCTTAAACCAAATGAAAAGAGAAACAAAATAAAACGACTCCAAACAAAAGCAAGCAATAATAGTTCCATAAAGCAACAATCATAGCAAGGGTCTCTTTGAATGTCACAATAGCCATACTGGGAAAATGAAAGGAATTTAGATAAGATACAAATACTACCTTGGTCATTTCTTTGCTAAATTCTAGCATTGTGGCAGCCAACTGGGGAGCTTTCATGAGGTCATTAACCAGTTTCATGACTTCTGCACTCTTGGACAGATGACCAACTGTACGCGCAATAGCTGCAGACCACCAACCAGATAAACATTCTTAAAGTCTATTATAGAAACATTATCAGTGTGTTGAGAAAGTTAAAAGAAAACATTTTTTTCATCCCGCACCAATAATTCATAACATAAAACAACAAGAGTTCAATATGATTTCAAAGCGAAAAGTTTCCACTGAAAGGCAAAGGCATATAAAAAAGAGAGTAGTGAAAAAAGAAATGACCAGGAAATAAACATAACAACAGCACATCCCATAAAAGTTTCCACAGAAAGGCAACAGTATATTTGAATATTTGTTAATGCTTGCAATTGAATTATTGAAATTACAGAATGAAAACATGAAATGGCCAAAAGACCAGGTACTGCAACATATCCTTTGTATATCACAATGAAATCAACTACCAATTTCCTCTATATGTGCTTTGACACTGAGAACAATTTACCATAAAAACTTCTTCCATAACTCAAAAAGGATAGTGACCTTCGGTATCTAATAATTATCACTTCCAAATTGGCTTAAGGTTTAAGTTAGCATCTGTTTTGCTTATAATAGGGTTAACCATCTAGTTATCTAATCAATTACAATAAATTGGATCGGATTTTGCAGTTTTTTCTTCTGCAGTACTTCGACATGACATGAGTGCGATATTTAAATAAATCTACAGATTTCAGGAAAACATAGCTATCACTCTAAAAGATATATCTTTAGGAAGAATGACAACAAAAGCAATATGAAAATAGTCAATCTATAGTGACAGTCTCATACGAAGTCACACAATGTCACGAGGTTACAAGTTCTAAGCATGAAATTAGAACTTCATTAGATACAAGAAAAACAATACCAACACTTTCTCCAAGGTGCATAGATATTGAATTGAGTTGGGCCTTATTTTCATGAAGGCGATTTACAGCTTTTCTTGACATCACAACCTCCTTTGCAAGTGCCTGAACACAAGTAGCAGAATGAGTTGGACAAGATACAAAATGTATATAACAACATAATAATAGGATAAAACAAGGCTGATCTACCTTTAATTACTTGTACTAGAATTATGTAAGTTCATCCAACAACTTCTTATTTTGAAAGGATAAGAAAATAATATTAGCTGACAGAAAATTTCAAGATCCCCAAAACCTTAAATTCCATTAAATTAGCATACATTATGTTTTCGTTTAAAACTTCAGCAAAAATCTTCCTTGCTTATAAATTAAAGCCACGAATCCTCCAAATAAAAGATAACTGTAAAACTTTCGTGGAACTGCCACCAATGCAGTTGTAATTCTTTTGTAGACCAGTATATTGGGGGATAAGGAAAATACCCTACAAAACCACAAGAAGGTGCAAAAATTTAACCAAGGACTCGGAAGTACCTTAGCTGAGACCAAGTCATTTCTTTTGGCAGCCTCCCTTATGGCTTTTTCTACACCCTTTTCCTCTCTCTGAACATCTAAAAAAAAGCAATGAACTTTCTTTTAGATTAATTTCATGATAAGGAGTAAAATAGGAGAAAATAATCGAACCCACAATTAAAAATCTACAATTTCTTATTCCTAAGAAAATATAAAAATCACGTAGAAAAAATAACAGAGAGAAAAGGGGCGGGGAAGAAGAAGAGCATTGCCTCTGATTTGACGTTCAATGTTGCGGCATTCTTGGCGAAGCTTCCTCTGCCAATCTCTCAATTGCTGCTGCGGATTAGGTTTCGGTTTTATCATGCTCTTTAATTTCTCCATTCTTATCTTCTTTTTCTCTCTCTCTCTCTCTCTCTTCTCTCTTCCTCTTCTTACTCCGTGACTGCCAAAGGCAAAATCTCCAGAAAAACAGCAAACAAAAAAATCTGAGAACGAAGAGAATCTGTTCCGTTGCTTACTTGCTTCTCGTTATCAGTGAAGGAGGAAAACTCTGCTTAGGATCCAAGCGTGTTTATTCTACAAGGAAAAAGGGTGCGACGGACGTTAAATTAGAATAATTCTGATCATCCCGGTCGGTTATCATTCCCGACTCCAAATCTTCCACTAATAAGTTTTAGTTTTTAATTTTTCAATACAATTTTTAATAATGTTAAATACATTATATAAATAATAGTACAACTTATAACAAATTAATAGCACTTCTTTAAATTAGTATTGAAGTTTCCATAAACTAAATTATAATTTTTTTTAAGGGCTGTTGTTATTAAAAGGGGGCTTTAGAAAAGTTATTAAAATATTGTAATATTTATCACCTTTGATTCATATATATATATATATATATATGTATTTTTGGCGAAAATAAAATAAATTTTATTTTAAAAAAAAAATAATGAAAGAGTTAAATGTATGAGGTCAACCCATTTACGTGAAATTGAAAATGACAAAATTTTACGGTGTTGTTTATTATTATTTATCGAAAAGAGTACATAATTTCATTAAACTTGAAAAACAATAACCAACGACAAAATATAGAAACAAACAAAAATTAAAATAACAAAAGACTCAATAAAAAGCCCACCTAAACAAAATTATAATGATACCAACTTCAACTACTAAACAAAGTAGCCTTAGATCAACCACTAAACATTCTCTTCTTGGAGAGCTAAGCTTGAAACTTGGAAGGAAAATTATGAAATCAAATGCCAACAATATCCCACTTGCCCTAAAAAAAAATCAAATTAGCCTCCAACAAAGAATAAAATCAAAACTAGAACCAAGTACATCGCATCAA
Source organism: Hippophae rhamnoides (assembly GCA_033030585.1). Classification (NCBI taxonomy): domain Eukaryota; kingdom Viridiplantae; phylum Streptophyta; class Magnoliopsida; order Rosales; family Elaeagnaceae; genus Hippophae; species Hippophae rhamnoides. The sequence goes on from CM065427.1 coordinate 75,892,061, forward strand.
CTTTAAACAAAATTACACAAAAAGCACTAAAATATATATCAAATCATATATTGTTAAAGAACTTGAGATTCAGTTGGTGATAACCAACGTATCAATTGAAAGCAACCACTAATAACTTGGTGAGAAATGATAAATTGTCTATAAACATGTCTCTTCATAATTGTATTTATTTTTAATTATTCAATTTTGTTTTTCTTTTATATAAATAGGTTGTAAATATCCATTTATTCATCATCAATAAAATCATTTGTTACATGGTATTAGAGCTTAGGAAATATTTTCCAGAAAATTCAGCTCACAGAAATTTTTTCTTCTTTCTCATTCTGTTTTTTTTTCAAAATCAATTTCGTTTCACAAAATAATTTCAATTTCATCCCATCATAATATCCAGAAGAATCCGAGCAATCTGCAATTAATTTCAAGCCAAAATACCACCCCACGTGTTCACACGCGCCTTCTTTGAGTTCACTGGCGTTCCACGCATCTCGCCGGAGTCACATGCGCCAGCTGTTGAGGAAGACGACTCCAACGACACGTCGTTCATCCGGTTCGGTCCTCCATCCGGTCCGGTCCGGTGCTCCAGTGTTGCAGCCGCCGTCCTAACCACTCCAAACGCCGGTTCACCTACTTTCCGACTGGTTCTGCTGCTAAAATTTCTGGTTCTGTAATCCTTGACTCATTTTCTATTAGATAAAGCATATTTCAGTTCATTATTTGTTTCATAAATAGTCATTATTGTCTAAAACACACTTAAATCTATCCCGTTCTTTCAATTTATTTTACTCAACAATAATGTCTATAACTACCAATACCAACCCTACTTTACCAAAGTGGTATGATGACCCTAGCCATTCATTATATCTACATCACTCAGACCAATCAGGCATGGTTCTAGTAGCTCAATCCTTAAATCAAGAAAATTATCACATTTGGAGTCGTGCAATGCTCATGGCTCTCATTACCAAAAACAAAGAAGGATTTATTGACGGCACAATCAAAATGCCATCAACAAACTTTGAAACAAAAATCAAACAATGGACTTGTTGCAACATTCTTGTCAAATGATGGATCCTCAACATCATATCGCCTAAATTTGCAGAAAGTGTCATTATGTATAATGATATTGCATATGAGCTATGAGAAGAATTGAAGGAACGTTTTTCGCACACCAACAGCGTGCACCTATTCCACATTGAGCAAGAGATCCATGATTGCATACAAGAAGGTGTAAGCATTGGAGAATACTATACCAAATTGAAAAGCTTATGAGATAGTCGCGATGCACTATGTCCTCTTCCACATTATGGAGGAAATGCCGGAAAGAAACTACAAGAATATCAACAAAAGCAGCGAACCATAAAGTTCCTCATAAGGCTTAACACGGTTTACACATCAGCATGTGGACAAATCTTGCTCATGGAACCTTACCTACAGTAAATAAGGTATATTCACTCATTGTTCAAGATGAAAAGCAGAGAATTGTCTCCACGCAAACTATAGGAAGGATACCAGAAGCTGCCGCGCTTGTTGCTAGAGATAGTCGTCCATAATATCCTCACAAAAATTACCCATCAAGGAACCCACATCTTAAGTGCAATTGATGCAAAAATATAGGCCATAATTCTGAGAATCGCCGAAGTCACCTGAAATGTGATTTTTGTGGTCTTAATGGACATAATTTTGAAAACTGTCGAAAGCGTCTCAAATGTAATTTCTATGATTTGAATGGACATGACATCAATATGTGTCAGAAGAAAGGAGCAATTCAATATAAGAGAAATACAAGTTATGTCTTCCCATCCAAAGCTCATCATACTAACTTTCAGGAAAGTTGCTCCGACACAAAGACACCATCCCACAACCTTACATCTGCTCAATATCAAGAGCTCCTTACACTTCTTAATTAATCCAAATCATGTAGCATGGCAAGTCAAGTGACTACTTCTTCAGGCAACACATTATGTTCAACTGTTTTCCATTCAGAAACTCATTGGATTTTTGATACAGGAGCAACTGATCACATGGTCTGTTCCCAAAACCTTATGAGCTCTAACATTCCAGTCATTAATCGACATGTGCATTTACCTGATCATTCTCTTGCCCGTGTCACACATATTGGCGCTTTACATTTCTCCAATAATTTCATACTCCATAATATCTTGTGTGTTTCCTCATTCAAATTAAACTTAGTTTCAGTAGCCAAACTAACTCAAACTACATTTTGACATGTCACATTCACTAATATTATGTGCTTTGTTCAGGACAAATGCTCAGAGAAGACGATTGGGATGGGAACTGAGAAAGTAGGACTCTACTACCTGACTATTTCTGAAAAGGCTGGATGTTTCTCCGTTTCAAATACTGTTTCCACCAATTATCATCTATGGCATCAACGACTTGGTCATTTATCTAATAACAGTTTGCGTGTAATTTCTCTTTCCATCAACACATTTTTGTTCCATTAGTGATTGTTCTGTTTGTCTATTAGCTAAGCAAACACGTAATCCATTTCCTCTAAGTTTCATCAATACAAAAGCACCTTTTGAAATGATTCATGTCGATATTTAGGATGGCTATCACATTCCAGCACTTAATGGAGCACGTTATTTCCTCAATATTGTTGATGACTACTCAAGATGCACATGGGTCTATCTCTTACATGCTAAATCTGATACACGCACATTTATTACCACCTTCATTAATCTTGTTGAAACAAAATTTTCATCCAGAGTTAAAATCATTTGTAGCGACAATGGACCAAAATTCTCTATGACCCAGTTGTTTTCTACTAAAGGAATCCTTCATCAAACCAGTTGTGTCTCTACCCCTCAAAAAAATGGTGTTGATGAACGCAAACATCGTCATCTTCTCAATGTCGCTAGTTCATTGCTCTTTCAAGCCAATCTCCCTAAACAATTCTGGAGAGATGCCATTCTTACAGTCACATACCTTATAAATCGTACTCTAACACTTGTTCTAAAAAACACCATTTGAAGTCCTTTTTCACAAAATTCCTAGGTATGAACATCTTTGTGTTTTTGGTTCCCTTTATTTTATGTCTGCACATCATGATCGACTCACCAAGTTTAATGCCAGATCATATAGATAAATATTCATTAGGTATCCATATTGGATAAAAGTTTATCGTGTCTATAATCTAGAAACAAGCAAGACTTTAGTGTCTCGTGATGTTATCTTTCATGAACATGTATTTCCTTATTTCACTTCCGCTGTCAATATTCCAACTCTATTCCCTCCATCAGAAAATACTATTTATGATGACATACCTAACATTCGTCAATCAACCAATCCAAATACATCACTTCATCATACATCATATGTCTTTCCAACAATCAACTCAGACATTCTTCATCTTCAAAATTCATCTCCAGAAACATCATCATCAACTTCTCCACCACACATGACTCCTCCAACACCAGTCACACATAGGCTTCGTCGATCCACCAATGTTCCTAGCTACCTTCAAAAATATCATGTAGAAGCTTCCTTGCCTTCTCGATTCTTCCCTTCGTCTAACTCAGCATCGTCCAATAACAAAAGATACTTCTCATTCTCTATCTCAAGCACTTACCTAAGACCAATTATCACCTGCATATCGTGTCTTTGCTACTTCTATTTTCATTCTCAGGGAACCAACCACCTTTGCTGAAGCTTTCAACGATCCAAAATGGCGGCTTGCCATGAAATAAGAACTGGATGCTCTTGAAACTAATGGCACTTGGACACTTCAATAGCTTCCTCCAAACAAGAAACCAGTTGGTTGTAAATAGGTATACAAAATCAAGTATAATCCTAATGGCTCTGTGGAACGATACAAGACTCGATTAGTGGCCAAAGGATACAATTAGATTAAAGGTTTTGACTACCTAGAAACTTTTACACCAGTAGCCAAACTTGTCACTGTTCGGCTTCTTCTTGCCGTTGCTGCTATTCAAAATTGGCATCTTCGACAACTCGATATCAACAATGCTTTTCTCTATGGTGATCTTCATGAAGATGTCTACATGTCCCTTCCACTTGGATTAGGACGAAAAGAGGGAAACACGAGTATGTAAGCTACACAAATCTTTGTATGGACTCAAACAAGCCTCACAACAATGGTTCATCAAGCTATCAATAACACTTAAGTTAGCTAGTTTTAACCAATCCAAGTATGATCACTCACTATTCATCCGAACCCGTGGTAATTCCTTCTTTGCTCTTCTTGTCTATATAGATGATATAATCATAATAGGAAACAAGGTACAAGACATTGAAGAAACTAAGAATCATCTCATGAGACAATTCAAGCTTAAAGATCTAGGTGAATTAAAGTATTTTTTGGGCATAGAAGTTTCACGTTCCATGAAGGGAATTGTTTTGTCACAACGCAAGTACGCACTTGAAATATTGGAGTACATGCGTTATCCTGATGCCAAATCTGCCAATTCACCTATGGAACAAAATTTATCCCTCGGCAAGGTTGAAGGGGAATTCATCAGTAATCCCACATCCTATCGAAGACTTGTTGGGAGATTAATATACTTGACCATCACAAGGCACGACTTAGTGTATGTCGTGCATATTCTCAGTCAATATATAGATAAACCACGTCAACCACATTTGGAAGCAGCTCAACAAGTGCTACGATATGTCAAGAACACACCAAGGCAAGGTCTCTTTTTCTCAGCAACTAGTTCATTACAACTAAATGCTTTTTATGACGCATAATTGGGCAAAATGCACAGATATACGACGATCAACCATAGGATATTGTATGTTTCTTGGAAACTCGCCAATTTCTTGGAAGACTAAGAAACAAAATACGGTCTCACGATCAAGTGTAGAAGCAGAATACTGCTCTATGGTAGCAGCATGTTGCGAAGTAACCTGGTTACGATACATTTTAGATGATTTGGGTATCAAACACTCCCAACCAAACAAGTTATATTATGACAATCAAGCAACCCTTCACATTGCATCAAATCCGGTGTTTCATGAGCGAACCAAACACATAGAGATTGATTGCCATCTAGTAAGAGAAAAGATTCAAGTTAGAATTATCAAAACTTATCTTATCTCTACATTAGAGCAACCAGCATATATATTTACCAAATTCTTGAGTTTTACACAGTTCTCGAGCTTACTTAACAAGTTAGGAATAATTAACATATATTCCAATTGAGAGGGAATGTTAAAGAACTTGAGATCCAGATGGTGACAACCAACACACCAGCTGAAAGTAGTCACCAAAAGCTTGGTAGGAAAGGATAGACTGTCCAAAAACATGACTCTCCATAATTATGTTTATTTTTAATTATTACAATTTTACTTTTTTTTTTGTATAAATAGATTGTAAACATTTGTGTATTCATCATCAATAAAATCATTTCAAACATGACTAAACAAGACTCAAAGAACAAAATCAACACATAAGCCATAAAAGCAACCTTACAAGAGTTGGAAAAGAATAAGCAAAGACAAAACCACCATTGAATCAATCAATACCACCCTATGGGGTACTCACCGCTGTTGCATGAACACTCGTAGGAAACAAAGCATCATGAGCCAATGAATTTGGCTTAGCTCAGAGATTATTAAGAAAAGAGACATCCTTTAGTCCATTCCTTGCACGCTTATCCCCTTGAAGCCTTTAACATCATTACCATGACAAGTGCATCTTCTTTTAACCACTAGCTACTACACTTGAATTCTCTTTATTCTTGCCAAAGCCTTACTCCATTATTCGGTTTGCTAGTTTCTCCTTTCACTCCAAAAGCAAAACCTCCATCAGTACTGTTCTTCTCCAATATACCATGACGTAATCTAGAAGACTATAGTAACTTTTCACCCCATTCTAGCTATTACTAAGAAGCTTCAAGAAAATGCTAATTTATTATATATTTAACTACTTCATTATCCCACAAAATTTGATCTAACTTTAGGCGTAAGTTTTCAAATTTTTTAAAAAGCTTAATTTAATTATTAAATTTTTAAAATTTGACACATGTACATTGTTAATTTAAATTTTTTTATAATAAATCTAATATTTAATTAAATTGTTACATATTAATTAATATATATTATAATATTATTAAAGTTAAAATTATATTATTAATTTTTAAATTTTGATTAGATTCACCTACTAAGTTCCAAAACTTTAAAATATATTAAGTAAGTTCCAAAATTATAGAATATATTAAATAAGATTGATGCATATATTAAATAATATATTAATTTAATATATGTTTGATTTTTAGGTGAAAATGTTATAATTAAAATTAAGACGATTAATTTAAAATTTATAATTTTACATCAAATTAGTACTTATACAATAATTTTATGCAAAAAAATAATTTATATTGTATAGAGAAAAATCCTAACATGCATGTGTGTACATTCAATAAGTGAAAAAATGCTTAAGTTTTTTATATGTGAAGGAAACATTTGGATTAAAATCAGCCTTTTGAGCATATTTGCATATAATATCCTGGTCCATGAATAGTTACATAACCAAGCAAGAAGAGGCGAATTGACCCTTTATTTTTGAAATATTTTTTACTAAATAAATAAATTAGAAATAGTAATTAAAATTAAAAAAAATTTAAAGACAACAAGTCAACAACCATTGAAATGGAGTTAAATTAATGGCTCACCACTCTTTACGGCTTATACGTCTCCGACCAAATCCTTGGTAATTTTCGTAAATATATAATTGTTTTATTATATAAAGAAACCTTAGTTTTAAACATAAGACGCTTTTGTAATAAGAAACAAGGTGTTTCGTAACTATTTTATCCAAGATAGATATAGAAAAAATAATTATTATTATGGCAGCCATTATTAATGCAAACCATGTTGTGTTTTTTATTTTGTTTTTGTTTGTTGTAATTCATGTGGAAGCTGAGGATCAGGGCAGGCAAAGCGTTAATTTGGCAGACCCATATTGGCAAGAGAGAGCTAAGGAAGCTGCAGTTTTTAACAAACAGGCCTTCAATGCACATCCCGAGATAATAACCGACGAATTTAATGCCAATGTCGGCGAGTAAGTTTATTTAACTAGATAGATATTTACGTAATAAGAGATATTTTATTTTTACTAATATACTAAAAAGAATTATTTTTAAAAACACTTCATTGTTAAATTATAACAAAAAAAAATTTAAATACTCTTGATATTTGTTATAATTATCCTGAAAATATTATCCAAATTTATAAAGAATCTATATTTTCACTCGTAAATTATTATTATTATTATTATTATTACAAAAATTAGATGAATTATACTATAAATCTTTTTTTAATAAATAAATTATTTTAATCACTTTATTTTTGATTGATTCACCTCAAGTTATTTTCTTTTTAAAAAGAAAAAAAAATTCATTTAAATTTATATTATTATATTTAAATTAAAAAAAATATCTAAATGATAATAGATATCTTTCTAAATCAACTAATTTTTTTTTTCATTTTTTGTTTTAGAACTATCTTTTACACATATCTATATAACTTTATGAATTTTTTTTTTAAATTACGTATAATATGAGATATTTATGAGTATAAGATTATTATGTTAGAAATATTGTTTAAAAAAATATAAGAAAATAAAATAAATTAGTTGATTTTCAATAAATTTGTTCATTTTTAAAAACAGAATAATATGTGATAAATTATATAAAAAATGATTAATATAAAGTAAACATTTTACTTAATTTTATTATGAAAATATCATCACCCAATTTCTATTATCGTATGTTCTACTTGGTTTTAATTTATAGTATTTTTATTCTTTATTTCAAAGGAATATTTTTTAATAATTTTGAAATTAGTAAAATGCATGCATTAAACGCACAACGCATTTGGTGTATACGTGAAAATTCAAGTTAGACATCGACTATCTACATTCGATTACCTTTATTTGATGCAATTTATAACATAAATACCAAAAAATATAAAAAAAATAAATTACTAAATTTACTATAGCAAAATAATGTAAAGGGGCCATAATGTCTCTAAAATTATCATTTTTCATTTCATATTTGTGACTCACCTATATGCTTTTGTAGCTTTGTAAACAAAAATTGCACACTTAAATAATGGAATGAATCAAAAAATAAAAAAATGGAGAAAAAAGTACTTAAATTACAAAATAAATCATAGTTAACTTACAAAAATTTAATATTTACTGTTATTATTATTATTATTTTATATCAAATTGTAATTAAAATTTGTGTTATTCATCTAAAACCTTATATACTTTCATATATGGCAAGTATTATGTGACATTGGGACATGAAATTCTTGTATTGTTTATGTATGTGTGGAATGTTCAACGCACATAACATTATCATAGCTAGCTAAGCAGTTACTAAGTAATTATATTAAATAAATAAATAAATAGAAACATGGATATGTATAATGGTGTGTATGTGTGTGTGTGTTTTTTATAAATATATAATGGTGTGTGCTGGTTGCAAATGCAGGGCCTTAGAAGCATATACTAGTAGCACCAAGGATGAGTCCCATTCTCATGAACACGAGAAACCCAACTAATCACAAACATGGGATTTGTGACCTAAATTGCCACAACAAACGCAAGAAACTGGTTGACCACACTGGTAGAGGCGGAGCCATTTGATGACTAAAATCTTAAATAGTTTTTTTTTTTTTTTGTTAAATGAAAAATTAGTCCCTAAATTAGGATTCAATGTTTCTAATTCTTGTAAAGCTCAAATTCATTTATATTTTTAATTGATTCATCTGGTGACTCCCCAAGTTGACTTTGCCTAAAAAAAGTTGATAATTACTTTGTTTTGTCATTTATGGTGAAATCTTTTATACAAAATAAATATTTTTACTAAATTAACTCGATTTTTAAAGAAACTTAATTTGAGAATATATATATAGATTATATACGCTAATGCAATTTAAACAACAAAAATTTTATTAAGTTTGGAAAAAGGGCTAGAATGGGTATCATTTAATTATTTGTTTTTAAAAAACATTATTTAGTATTTTTTAATATACAATTTGTGTTGATTTAAGATATTTTATATTAAAATAATATTTTGATGATTATTCCTGAAAATTCAGATTTAAAAAAAATACAGTGAACTAACACCCTAACAAACATCCCTACCAAATCCCAAATTTACAGCCGAGAACCCTTACTGTTAGAAAACGAAACCCAATTCCAAACGCCATTATTATGTATGCCTATGCTTTTGTAGAACTATCATCAAATTACATATGATATCACTTATTATGTATGAGTACCATCTTATTTTTCCAGACTCATGCCAGAATTTTTTTGATATTCTAGTATTATCAGCTATCACATTAATCCTTGAAATTGCTCTATTTAAAGGTCATGTATGTAGACAAAGCAGCTTTGCTTCTTGCCCAGATAGTTGTCTTACAAAGCATTATTTGAAATAATTTACTATCGTTTCTATTTGAGCTCAATGTTGTTAAGTCTGCCTATATACATTTGATATATATAAAACAGAGCACATCTTATAAGGAATGAAATATATTCATGGCTTTAATAGCACGAAATTCGTCTTATCAGTCTAATTTGAACTCCCAAACAATTAGTAGAATGACAATATTAACTCTACTGTCAAATTTCACAAAAAATAACTTCATATAAAACTTGTTTTGGAATCCATAACAGTGGTCATATTTCGAAGAGGAAGATTGACAGAGGAAGACGAAGGCGCTTCGAAGAGGAGTGATAGAGGAGAAAGACGAAGGGAGATGTGAAAGCTAGGTTTTCGAATGGTTATGAGACCCTATTTTGTTTTTTTTTTTTAATTCAAATTAGGATAGATTAAGTATTAGTTAGATGATTAATTATTAAAAAAATAAAACTGTTAAAATTACAAAAATATTCCTGTAAATAAATTTTTAAAATTATTAATTCTCATAAATCATTAAAAATATCAAATTTAAAAACAAAATGACCAAAATTACACTTCATCTTGTAAGTTTCAAGAGGTTAAGTTTGATTTTCCTTTTCTTTTTCTTTTCAAAATAACTTTTTTGAAACAATGTTTGTCACGTTTTAAAACTTACGATTAAATCGCACGGGGAATTATTACTGTTAGTAGTAGCCTTTTCTCTTGATAATAAAGAGTAATGTTTTGCAGAACAATAATCATTATCGTTAAAATGAAGTATTTATTTTAATAATAAATATTTTAAAAAAATAGATAATTTATTTTAATAATAATGTCTATAGCTCTGAACAATAATCATGCTCATTCAATATAGGAAAGGGAAATTAAAAAAAAAAAAAAGTTCAAAATCATGGCACAACATTACTCTAAATTCCTATTTCCAAGCAAACATTTGAAAGCATGCTTAAAAGGCAAAATTAAACAAATTCACTTCACCATGACTCAACAAGGCAACAAAACACATAAATAATTTTTCAAAAACAGTAGCTTTTAATTGAATGGGTTCCACTGGTATAATCTACAAATTAAAGCTGTACCATTAGTAACTTACAACTTGAATTATCCAAATAACCCATCTCTTTCAAAGTATGATATTAGATCCTGTCTCACAAGATCAATCAATCAATGGCAGAAATAATCAGCTATATAAGATTAGGATCCTAACGGGTTAAAGAATTCTTCTATTTGATCATTCTTCATCCCGCTACCAAACACTATCTAATCAAAGAGGCCATCATCATGCCAGATATCAACTAAAAAGTCCACCATCTCCTGAAGAAGAATCAAATTAGTACACACTATACAGTATACAGAGCTGAAAAAAATAAAAGGAATAAGAAAAATCATAAAATTTAATCAATAGAGATGACTATCACAGGGCAAGATAGCACACAGATCGAACATTATTAATTGAATTATTAAATACAAATGCAGTACTGCACAATCCCATGTGAGAAGCTTACCGTCAAAGGAATCGATTCAGCAAAAGGCTCATGAGTTAAAAGCAGATCTTCATATGAGGTTGACCAGCTGCAATATATGATTTTTACGTCAACTCTGAGAACGTCTACGAATTTGTAACTTATGTTTACTATTTTCACTTTATGTAATAGAAGTGTACATCATTTAGTTATTTTGTCTAAATGACAAATCTCTTTTCACAGAACACTACAACCACTTATCTTTTAAAATTAACGGCCAGCAAGAAGCATGTTCACTACTGTGGCCATAAGAAGCATGTAGGTACACAAATGATAAAATGTTGATAAAAAGAAATACTGTTACTTTAATTTATTTTGTCTTTTGGATGATTAAGTAATTTGAACTTCATAGAATTACTTTATGTGAATGTCAGAAATACCTAAATATTAATAGTTGAGAAATGCTGCAAGATTTTCTTTTATAGAACAACATCAGAATCAACTTTAAGAAACATGGCTATCACCATTTTGCTCTAAATTAACTTTCGGAGTTTTGCATTATACATGCACTTGATTTGAACTACAGAGTTCCGTCGATCTTAAGATGGTAAAATGAACTCTGATATTTAAGAATTTAAAATGAAATTATATATATACTTCTGTATCATAGAAAAGCCAACAGAGGTACATATAACCGGATGTAAAACCTTTGCAGTTATTCATATTTAAAAAATAAAAAATAAAAAATAACCTTTGCAGTTATCATTTGATTAATGTATAAGAGAAAAGAAAAACAAGCAGTCATGATCAAAGTAGACTTTTCACTCAGGGATTGCATAAATAAACCAGACTCGGTGCTTTCGTCAATTTATGTCGCTCTTTCTAAATTGGTTCTTTCCTTTTGGGGGTGTGTGAGTAATGGGCAATCAATGGCAACAAGAACAAATCAAATCTTAAATTATAAGCTTCTCAAGAGGATATACCTTATGACTGGATCCTTTTCCATTTTTCGCAGTCGTTGGGATTGATCACCAACCCACTTTCTTCTACTCTCATGCCAAGCAATTGCAGCTACAAAATAAATAAACCAGGTTATGCTTAAGAAGCAAACATTTGAATCGTTAATTACACATTAACAAAGGAATAGAAACATATGGATCTTCTTTGGGTCATTCAATGATGCAAAAGAACTCTCAATCTCTATTCCCCTTCCCCTCATAAATAGAAACTATTTTACTACCTTCCTTTTAGGATGACTAAACCCTGACCTCATGCTTTTTTAAGTGACATAAAGATCACTTGGCTATGACAGCAAAAAGAAGGAAAGATTCACGATGCCGTAACATTGTCTTACGCCTTTTGGCACACTTGAAATAAATGAAAGACTTTATTTTTATTCTTTATTATTGCAGATCTTCGAAATTTGTGAGAAATAATGGAGTGAAAAAACAATAGAAGTTTCTTCTAGAAATTATTAACACTTATTCATGGTTCGGAGAAGCCTATAGGGCAAGGGGAAAAGATACAAAAGAATCATAAACTCAGTTTATAAGCTGTTGTAACACGGTTTGTTCACCTAACTTGTTTCTCTCCGTCTCTGTCTTTATATCTCCCAATATTCCTGACTCGTATCACATACTCTCACTCTTTGACACCATTGCTGAACCAATTATTGTGATTAATTAGTTTCAAGTTGAAGCAATGGAAGCATAATTTCCATATCAACAATATAATATGAAATAGCAAATACACGAGCTCCTATGTCATGAAATGAGGATGGAGTAGATATAATTTTGTATTTAATGTTATTGATTATATTAAAAATGAGCCTGCCCTCTATATGCTTTGTTATTTATTCTCTATCATATAAAAAACAATGTTATCTAACAATCTTTACCATAATTGACAAATAATGCAGTTTTTACTTCTTTTTGTACAGTCTCATTGCTTTGACTCGCCAATTTGGGTTGCTCCAAGGGTTCTTTTCCATTGGAATGGGAATTTCCAGCATTCTCCTCCATTATTTCCAAAAAGATCATTCCTCTAAACAAGGACACAATAACTGCTGATGAGTGTTTCTTTATAGATGCGCCTGCTATAATTATCCTACGAGATATGGCTGCCTGCAACCCAGCAAAGATTCGAAAAGCAAAACTGACATACAAAAAAAATGGATGGATTACAAACAGATGAAAGAGACAGAACAAATAAGAGTGCTATCAGTAGTTTACGCACGCAATACATGTAATCAACAGATGTGTAAATCTATTAATAATACTTTTTAAGTTTTCTAGGGAACGAAAAAAATATAAAGCATAATGGTGCACTACCTAAATCAATACAAGAACTAATAACTAGCAAAAAATTATAGATTTGTATCTAATAGTTGGAACAATATGCTCTAAGAAGACGTTCAGCATCTTAAATTTCCCTTTACAACTTAACAATATATATACTACAGAACATATATTTAAGACTCTCTACCTACCAAAACACTTCCCACTGTTTGTCAAGTTTAACTAGTCAGCCTCTCTGCTCAGCTCGAGCCATATTTATTTATCTCCTGGACTGGAGCAGAGGCAATTCTGGCACAATGGTGCATATACACGCACACATTCGGCATACCCCATCCCCTTCTTTCTGAAACTAGAAGTAGTTGCTCTATCCCGATAGAAAGCAAAAGCTACACTTCCATCCGACCGTCTCCAACTCTTATACCATTTTACACCATTTTGCATCCAATTTTTACTCCTCTCTAACCCACGATACCAAATATCACACTAAAAAGTATAATCCTTATAAAATAAAATATTCTTTTTATTACACCAAAAGTTATATTTATCATTTTTTTACTAATTTGTATCATATATTTAATTTTAATTTATTATATATAATAAAAAAAATAGAATTTTTTCTTTAAAAAAAATCGGTGCGATGAACAATTTTGTGCCAAATTTGGCACAATACTATTCATGGCATCATATTTGGTGCAAAATTTAGGGTTGGGTTGGAGCAACTTTAGGTGCAGAGTTGGAGATGTCTTAACAATTGAAAGCTGGATAGCCTAATGTTTTCCTCAAAACGCGCTTATCAGGAAAGGGCTAAACTTATAACCAAAGACATTCTTGACCTGCAGGCGATGTGGGACTCAACACTCCTCACATCGGACGGGGACACCCGCGAGCCACCGACCGCACAACAACCGGACAGGACTGTGCGAGGAAGCGGGCACATCGGGGCCCCATGATCAACTCTAATACCAAATTGAAAGCTAGACAACCCAATGTTTTCCTCAAAACGCGCTTATCAGGAAAGGGGCTACCCAGACTTATAACCAGCACATTGCTGGCATTTCTGGGCGATGTGTGAATCCAATAACCAGTTTAAGTTTTATACCCAAGACACAACACATATGCATATCTAATTGGTCAAAACTCAGTTCTATGATAACTTTCAAACTAACGTTGCTAATGTATGCATATGTTGTCTAAGAACAGAATTCCCTCAATTTGAAGAATCTTAATGTTGTAATTTTTGCTAATATTTACTCCGTTGTGTGGTCTTTCAAAATATAATACCTGAAAAGGAATAAAAACTTCAAAAGCATAGCTGAAGAGTTTCAAATGAGACAACAAAATGCCAAAAATTCATGGGCCCAAATATGAACAAGAAGATGAACCCAAATGTCATGACCCTTATTGAGAATTTTCAGCCAATCCCACATCTGAAACCAAAGGAGTGTCGGAAAATTGTCCATCAAGCTCGAAATACAAGTATACAACCCCCAGATAACGTCAATGACTATTGTCCATATAAATAAAACAATATGATTATTCAAGAAGCCATCTTTTCTTTACATTGTAAAATTAACTAAAACGGCATATCATCTATAGATGAAACGACACCATAACAGAGCAGAACCCATAATTCATCAGGAAAATTTAAATCTTGCAATGCATTTCAATTGAAAATTCCAAAAATAAAAATAAAAAAACCCATTTGGCATTCATAGGCAAGGTTCATAATAAAAACATTGAAGAAAACTAAAAAGGATGTTAACAAGAAATTCAAAAAGAAAGGGGCTTTACCTTGTTGCGCATGTATCACAAGAGGCATTTGGGTTTCACAGAGTGAGACCATTTACCAAACTATTATTCTAATATAGTATTTGGATAAATCCTTGGAATGCAGTTAGAATCTCAATTTTCATTCTTCGTTGCTTCGTTTTTATTAGCATCCTGTTTTTCCAGCTGCTTCACATTGTTTTATCTCTCTCCAAGTGAGTCCTTCTCTCCCGTTTCTTTCGAGCTGACGTGGAGGTGACTCGTATTGGATAGAAAATAATTTTAATATCGAAAAATTGACGATAGTACCCTAGATTTACTGGTCTTAGATACAAATCAAATTTAATAGCATTAGGTTTCTTAGTCATTTAACTTTTGTTTTAGGTCAACACAAATGAAAACTTCCTTAAATGGGTTTATCAAAGCCGCTAAGTAATCTTTGAGACTCTTAAGATTAACTTTATTCTTAACCGGTTCAAAGTTTGGTAAAGAAAGGTTTTTATTTCCCGCCGCCTTTTTTATGTTATTATTAACTAATCCTTCTATCCTTCTATTTTTTTTAAATAATATTTTTAAAACAATAAATATTATTATTAAAATAAATTATCTACTTTTTAAAATATAGATTTTATTCTATCAATAATAATAATTATTTTGAAAATAGAGATATTCTTTTTATATTTGTATTTGTAAATTTACAATCTAATTTTTTTAAAGTTTTTAGGAAACAAAATTCATAAAAAATAATATAAAATAAGACTCAGTTTGTTTCCTCGAGTTCCAACGAGGCTCAATTTAATAATTATTATTATGAAAAATAAGATAATATCGTTTTAATTTAAATTATTAGTATAATAATTTTTTAATTATTGTTATAATAAAAATACATAAAATATTAGTGTTATTTTTAGTATTAATAATATTTTAAGATTATTATTTTTAAATAAAATTATTAATAATGAAATATTTTTATACTATTAAAATTTATAGTATTATAATATTATTACTCTTATTTTTATTAATATTAATTTTATAAAAGATAAAATATAATTAATTATAGAAAATAATATATCATGATAAAATAACGAGACATGTATCATCCTTACTGGTTACTGCTGTTCTTCTTTGTCTCCACAAGTTTAGATTTTTCCCCATCTTTCATCCGTTTTAGTAACATATGGGAGTACATAATACAAATTTAGGGTATTTTTATGGATTAATATATTTATTATTTTTATAGTATATTTTTTTATTAATTAGATTATTTTATCTCTTTATTTTTTATTAAATATTAAGTTTTTAAGAAAAAATTACATTAATTTTAAATTTTATTATCTTAAAATGCCAAGTGATTACATATTCTAAAAATAATGAATAATTTATCATTCTTATTGCTAGAAATATCTTTATTATTGTTTTAGTAAATTTTTTATTTTTAAAAAATATAAATTTTAAATTACTTTAATTTAATTCTTTTAATTCTAAAAATATCAACTCTTTAAATTTTTTAAAGTATAAAATTGATACCTCTATAATAAAAAAACACTAATAGTATAAAAAATATATATTTTGTTTGAAGATTTAATTTCTTTTGGTTTATAAAATGAAAATATTGTTTTGATATTAATAAAATTTAGTTTGATAATAGAATTATTCTTAAGTTATATTGAAATAATGATAACGAAAAATTTATTATGTAACTAAAATAGCTGGAAAAAAATGGAACAAGTTTTATATAACATATGCATATCGGAATTTGCACCAACATTTTGTATTAAGAAATTAAGAAAGAAAGAAAGAAAGAAATATTAATACCTAACTTTGAACCTAATCTTATTAAGTGTATCTAAAAGTGACGTTATGTAGAAGATTCTTACTTTTATTTTTATGTAGAAGATTCACACTATTATTTTAATCTATGGAACCTTGTTAAAGAACCAAACAGTGGGTTTTTGATGTACGTGCTGTGTGAAAGTGTTTGGCAGACATTTGCCGTTTAAGGTAGGATAAGTAGGAGTGTGTAAAAAATCCGATCATTCGATCAATCTGATCAATTCGATCTGATCCGTTGATTTTTCATCCGATTCGATCCAATTCGATGGTCGAATCGGATAGAGATTTTTTCCATCCGTTAAGTGCGGATCGGATGACGGATTTCATTACGATTCATCCGATCCGATCCGATCCGACCGAAATTAATTATATATATTTATTAAATTAAATATATAAAAATAATTAATATATATTTATTTAATTTTTTAATGTTTTTTTTAAATCAAATAATTTTATGTTATGATTTATGTAAAAATTTAAAAAAATTATTTAAAAATACAAAAAATAGAGTTAATTAAATTTATTTGTCGGATTGATCGGATGTCATCCGAATAGTTTACGGATCGGATTAAGCGGATGTAAGAAGTGATCGGATCGGTTGCGGATTAGGATGTTTCAATCCGAGCGGATGGTCGGATTGGATCGGATGACAGTAAAATCAACGGTTTCGATCCGATGAACACCCCTAAGGATAAGTAACATTTTAATCATTTTAATAATTAATTA
This sequence comes from Hippophae rhamnoides, assembly GCA_033030585.1. NCBI lineage: Eukaryota > Viridiplantae > Streptophyta > Magnoliopsida > Rosales > Elaeagnaceae > Hippophae > Hippophae rhamnoides. The sequence goes on from CM065427.1 coordinate 75,909,566, forward strand.
TATTAATATATTATTTATTTTAATAATCATTCAATATATTTCTCTTTAAACATAAACATACGGGAGTTCATTCCTATTATTTTTGAAGTTCATGAAAACAAATAAATGATATATTTATCTAATTTTATCATATAAATGATAATTATCAAAAAAAAATTGTTAATATATTAAAGCTTATATAGAAATATTCAATATCTTAAAATTATCTCCTTTTATATTTATATATATATATATAAAAGGTCATATGTCATTGTTATAATGATAAATGTTTTATTTCATATGTATCCAAACAAACCTTATATGATATGATTATAAACAATTGAAATATTATTATTATCAGTATGTTTTTACTTAAGCCAAGTCTTGCTCGTTATATCTTGTTCATCAAGTCTTAACCATCAAATCTTGTTCATTAAATCTTGGTTACAAGTCTTGTTCATTAAGTATTCTAATCGAAATTGGATCAATTGCTTCTAAGAACCAAATCGTTATATACGGGATGCTAAACGACAACGTCACATTCATTATATAAGCGATGTACCTTAGGTCATTAGGATTATGCACCTGCTACCTGTATAATAATACAAAATATTAACTCTCATATTTTCTTGACTTTGAGATATTAAGAGAATATTCATGAACTTAGTAAGCCTTCCAACTTTTCCAAACAAGATAGATAACTCTCCTTACAAATGTATGGATCCCCTATGTAAAGCAAATGATCCTCTTACATAATGGTGGGTAATTTATTCCGTAACGTTCAAACTTAGACTTAGATATTCATTTCCAAGAATAATAGTCTATGTACTTAATACATTTGATATTTAACCCAGCCCAAGTGAACTCTAACTAATGGTGAGTGCTGTTACTCCTTTCCGTTATTATAGGGGAACACTAAGTAGACCTTACGGACAAAGAGGTGCGATATATGTACAACTTTTAAGAAAAATGGCCTTAATAAATGAAAGGTATACATCTAAAACCTTGTTAGTCATGTGTTGATACTGAAACCCCCACGACAGTGTGTTTGGCTGGAAAAATAAGTATATTTATATTACAAGTGACCTATAAGGTGAAGGGGCAGAGTTTCGAGTTCATCATACTTGGAATAAAAATTTGAACATAGCACAACCATTTGTCAGCCATCTCTTCAATAGTTTAGGACTTGAGTTCATTTATTTTTGTAGGCGTGGATTGTATAGAAGTTGATTTTGAAGATCCGATCGATATCTAGTGCTCGCAACCTACAGCCCATAATGTCAAAGACTAGTCGAAATATCTCACTTTTACAGACTGAAGATTTAGTTGTCTAGACAATAAACCTATTGAAATTCCTCATCTAGCCCCAATTGGCATATCAAACATTCCTAGCTCGTCCTCCATGTTATCTCTAGCTACAACCTCAAAGAAAAGGGAAACAAGTTTCCCACTCCACAAATCAGAGTCATGGGCCTCGACATCATTGAATTTGATGTAGTTATTTTGAAAGACATCATGGTGCTAAACACTCCAATAACATATATTGACGAGGAATTTTTCAAGCAGCTTAAACTGATGAAGGACCTCTAATCATTTTGGCAATGATGCTGAACGAGTTAAGGCTAGGTAAGTTTACAAAAAGGAATAGGCCTTTAATGGGAAGATGATGGTAAATTATCTCTTATAGGTAAGATCACACATAAGTTTACACTTTGTTACTTCACTTTGCTAGATACTTTATTTCTTCATTTTGCTATTTTCTAACACTTGTATTTCATCAGGTTCTAGTTTTGGTTAGAGAAGGCGAGCTCTCCCTTAAGGCGTACAAATGTAAGGTACATAACGATTTTCTACAAATAACAAGGTATGGAAACTCCTTGGAGGATATTTAGCTTGCTATCTGACTCGATTGAAACCTCGAAAGTATGATAAACTTCATGATTAGTAGTTTGAAAATATAGGCTAATAAGCTAGACCTGATTATGCCTTACTATACCTTAACGTGGACTTTTCAAAGTAGTAGGGGTACAAATACCCCAATTCCCCTACCTCATTTAGAAGAATCTACCTTAAGATGTCATATTGAAAGATAGGTAGAGGATTCCACCCCATATATATCCTTTGAATTCACTTGATAGTTAATTGGTGGCGCAATTGTAAATGCTTATTGTAATAGAAACAAGGTCTTGTTTCTCATGTACCCCAAACACCTTATCAAAAGAAAAAGAGCCTACGAGGTATCACTTTGTATACGAGTCGAGGTAAACTAGGGACCTATGTTGCCTACTTTACTAAATGGTGAATCCATTGACTACTACATATTCATCGCTTTTGACAACTAAGTAGTGGAAAATTTGAGGTTCCTCTAGAAATGAGGGGTATTTATTAAAGGAAATTATTAGTTCATATACGAATGCGACCTTATCCAATAAATGAGTTTAGGTCAATGGGTTGGACATGTTATTTGCAAATGTGATGTGTCAAGAATGACATATACCACCACTTTGGGTTTTTCTACTTATTACTCACTCATTTATAAAAGCTCACAAAAGAGAGAATGAGAATATCTAGTACTTGATGTCAAGGCATGTTTTCGATGTAAGTACTCTTTCATGTCTTTGTATCATTTACAATTTAATTTTTTGTTGTAACTCAAATATTTTTGTTGTTTATCATGTAGTCTTTGTAAATCAAGAGTTATGCGGATTTGAGGCATGCTACGAAGTTATTGAATAAAATTTGAAAGATGTGGGTAATGATTTGATCAAGGAGATAAACTAAAGAGGAGAGGGGTGATCTCTGTAGATTAACTAAATATTGGAAACAAATAATGTTGAAGAAAGGTACTCACAAAATACCTATTTCTAAGATTACTAGCATGAATCCATACCTATGAATATAAGATATAATTCTTGGGACTATTTGCATTAACTTGTTGTTTCCCTTTTGCACTTTATAATTCAATTTAGCACTTTTTTTGCAATTCAAAGTTGGTTTACCTTGATGTGGATTTTTTATTTATTTAAAAAGAAGGTTTATTTTTGTAAACTCAAGATTCTTTCTTAGAATGAACGTCATGCCTCTTATCCCATATCCCAAGTAAGGGAGTCAATTTCGTTACCTCACTCCATATTTGGGGGATATCATGTTAATTTTTCACTAGACAAAAGATATAAAGGTGAAATTGAATCTAACTATTGTATGTGCTTTCTAAAGAAGGGGTCCACATTGGTGAACTCAAGATCCTTTCTTAGGATAGGCATCAGTCTCTTATCCCACATCTCTAAGCGTAGGGATCCATTTAGCTATCTCACTTTGTACTTTGGGGTTATTGCATTGATTTTTGCGAGAGTTCTTCAGTGGAAAATATTTTTCTTCCCTAGGTTAGGCGTTTACATGCATACCTTTATGCTTGTATCCTAATTGGATGGGGAACGTTTGGCCTTTTCACTCTAAACAAGGAATATATAGTTCTTCAAATAATGAAATTCTATAGGTGATCAATTCGAGTTATCTTGCTGTTTATGTTTGAAAAAATATAATGATTATAAACATAAATAAAGTTAATGTGTCGTACCTTATTTTTAGAGTTAATCTTTCAACTTTCGCATCATGTCTTACCATCTCCAACTATCTATCTTTTTTCTTAAAACTTTTACATTGTAACGTGACACAAGTTATGTGTGGGGATGTGCATTGAAGACATTCCTCGATAGATAAAAGGTGTCTTACCTCTTTGGTAGCAGTTATTTTGCTAACAATAGGTGTCTTGTGGGTAGAAAATACCTTGTTAATAAGAGATATTTCGTTGAGAGTAGATGTCTTCTTGAGAAGAGATACCTCACTAGGAAGAGGTATTTTATTAATAAGAGTTACCTTGTTGATATAAGGTACCTTATTGATAAAAGGTATCTCATTGGGAGGAAGTAATTCGTTGATAAGAGATACCCTAAAGAGGTACCTTGTTGATAATAGGTGTCTTCTTGATAAGAGTTGTTTCGTGGATAAGAGGTACCTTTCATGTATAGTTTGAACAATTCAATTAAAATAAAATTAAGATTGAATATAAATATTTTCCAATTTGTAGAATTGATTAATTTCATTTCATTTTAAAAAATCAAATCAAAACAAAAAAATAACTAAAATTACAATTTCACTCTAATAATAATATTAAAACATGGATAAATGGGATGAACATTTTAATTGTATATAATTGAAACGGTCATTATTTGTAAAAATCAGACAATTTTTCTCCAAAAATAACCGTAATTGATAAGATATAGAGCAATTATGATTATTACAATCGTGAAATTGTGATTAACTGAAATCGAACTTATACTAACATTATTATTTTATATACATATAATGACATAGAAAATATAATTTTAATAATAAAATATACAATATTTTTAATAATTAGATTGAATTTTATTTATTCTTAATTTTATATTTTTATTTACTAAAAAATAAGTGTTAAATAATTAAAAAAATAAAAATTAATGTCAATATTTTAAATAATGTTGTAGAATAAGAACTATATTAACATTTAATTTTTTCTACTAAATACATTTTTAAATAAATTTTAAAAATAAGAAATATAGTTAAACAGTCAAAAAATTAAAATGAATTCATAATTAATAATTATTAATAAAATATATTTAAAATAAATATGGAATGATTATCCATACTTGTTTTATGCGTGTTAATGTGTACGTGGCAGCCAAATATTATACGGTTTTGATAATAATTAAACTTTGTGAACCAGATGAAGAAACCGACCTTAGCTCAGTTGGCAGAGCGGAGGACTGTAGTTGATATTCCTGACAGACATCCTTAGGTCGCTGGTTCGAATCCGGCAGGTCGGATTGTACAATTTTATGTTACACTTTCTTTTGGAAGAAAGGCTTATTTATTATACACTTTTTTTTAAAAGCCTTTCTTTTTAAACACACCTCCTTTTTTATTGAAGGAAACTTTTTTTTTAAGGCTTTTTAAACACACTTTTTTAAAGACTTTTAAACACCCTTATCTTATTAAATCATCTACTTTAACTAAAACAAAAAAAAATAGAAAAGCTTTGAGCATTCTTAACTTCTTAATCCCCACTAAATAACGCACAAAAAACCACTCATATCAGAGATATAATTACTTTCTGTAACATGATATGATCAAAACCATGAATTTATAAAAAATATTCATCATCATATATACCATCTGTTATATGACCAAAATAATCATATATATATCATTAGTGAGTTACCACCCGTTCTATTAGCATACTAAATTTTTGAAAAATCTATTACATAATCCCTTTATTAACAACAGAAAAAAATACTAAATTTTGTTTTTGATAATTTCTGATAGAAAAACTAACAATCATATTCCTGAGTAATGATAAGTCTAAACTTTTTACCTTACCATTTTAACTGAAGGTGGGGGGTTATTACCACACTTTTTTGTTGTTTTCACAACACATTATTAATTTTAAAATTTTAAAAAACTATCCTTTTATTTTAATAGATTAATATTTCTTGACTATTTATAAAATTGGAAATAAATAATGTGAAAATAATAAAATAAGGTGTAACAATAACTACCCTTTAGCTGAACTCGGATAGAATTATTTGTTATTTACCATAACAAGAAGCAAGCCTTTCAAAATACACGTTTCAGAGCGTAAAAACATAACTTCCAAATTCGATATGTAAATATTATATATATATATACAAACAACATGAATCTGATACAAAAATCAGTCGTATAACTCTTGCAATAGAGTCAAACAACAAAAGAGACCATTTCCATGCTAAAACAGTTGTATAGATACCAAACTTTCTTTCATTGGCCAACTTCCGTTTTTTTGTCCAGATTCTAATAACAAGGACAATAAATAAAAGGTCTTACAAACCTTTTTTTTTTATGAATTCTTTGAACAGAAAAGCTGCAACTTTTCTGCACTTAAACCACCAAGTAGACCTTTGCCTTGGGTATTTGCAAACTTGATGTCATGGATGGGATGTTGGTGTGGTTTAAGATCTTGGTTCACAGTTAAACTTGGCAGTTCTCGCAACCTCAATGCATTGGTCATTTCATCCGCATATGCAAACATTGGAAAGCAGTTATCCATGTTTACAATAGCAGTCTTCGTCATCCGGTAATTACATAAATGGGCAGGAGCAGAGCCCAAGACATGATAAAAGGCATCACCAAGTCTTTTGATATGAACTTGGGAACCCATAATTCCTGGTTCAAGGTAACTGGATTCTTGTGATGATTGAGAGCTAGTACTTGTATTAGAGGTCTGAGTTTTGGGTCGATATGATGCAACAATTTCATCAGTTGAGAAACTATATGCAAGTGACATACAAACACCACGGTCCACTAATCCAGGAACAAGATGTGGCCTGTCAAGAAAATTTGAGTCATTTATTAGAACATAGAATCAATTAACAGCTCAAAAAAGAAAAAAAGAAAGAAAGAAAGAAAGAAGTCAACAATGAAAATATTGATTATCTTCCTAAGTCCATATTCTGTAACAAATAGAACACATAAGCATTTTAGATCAGTGAATGTTCTTGTTCCTCTCTTAGTCCATACAAATACATTTCATGACAAAATTGAATAGACAAGATGATCAATGGTATGGCATTCAAGACAAAATGAACATTGCATATTCTTAAAATGAAAAGGTAACAGGAGTTAGGCTATAGATTATCATTGTTAAAAATGATTATCTTCCTAAGTCCACATTCTGTAACAATAGAGCATATAAGCATTAGATCAGTGAATGTTCTTGTTCCTCTTTAGTAGTCCATAAAAATACATTTCATGACAAAATTGAATAGACTAAATGATCAAAGGTATGGCACTCAAGACAAAATGAACATTGCATATTCTTAAAATGTCAAGGTAACAGGAGTTAAGCTCTAGATGATCATTGTTAAACATGGATTGTACCAATAGGCATTAAGCTGAACAGAATACATAATCCACACAGAAGGACCAATCAATTCAAAAGGAAGCAGTATTTCTTGTTAACATGAATTGTGTTAATATGGATAAAGTTGAACAGAAAACTCAATCCACAAAAAAGGAGAAAAAAAAATCAAAAGGAAGCAGTCTCCTTTGTTAACATGGACTGTGCCAATAGGGATTAGGCTGAACAGAAACAAAAAACACCCCCTAGAAGGAAAAATCAATTAAAAATGAAGCATTCTCTCTAAACTGGCTGCATTTTCAATGAGTGTCATTACAGATAAAAACCCACCAAAACAATCATTTCAACATAATAATACTAACCTTTCTGCACCATCTTCAGTGTTCCACACACATGGGCCAGCTGAAGAAGCTGTGAGCACTTTATGAGTAGCATGACAAGGGTTGTACGAAAGGGAATGTATAGAAAAAATTGGCAGTGAGGTTAATCCAATCACAGACAGTAGAGGATTCATGGTCTTACGCATATCAAACTTTAAAAGCAGGCCATTCTGCAAAACCATAACAGGATGATGTTGTATAATCCAAAGGAGGAGATGGAAATAACCCAAATCATATTTATGAACGCATAAAATAACAAACAAAAAAGATAAAGAAGAAACTTTATCAATATAATGTAAAATGTAAATGCCATGTACTACTCAATAATGATTTAGCTTTTGCTAACTTGATGAACCAAGTATAAATAATGCAGAAAATTAAGGACCAAACCTGTAATCCGGCATACATATAGTGTGGTCTATTTAGATCCCAAGAGCATGACCATGCTGGGCCCTGGAAATGACATTAATTCAGGAATATTCTTAAGATGGAATAGAAATTTGAAACAAGCACTATAGATAGGAGTATAAATTAGATGAGGGAAGGGAGGGGAAGGTGGAATTAAAATTCATTATGATATAAAATTTCTTAACAGTATAATATTAACAATTATAAGAGACAAACATAGTGTCAAAATATTCTCTGATTATCATGTATTTTCATATATTTCTATTCTGTGTTTTTACAAGAGTTTACAATGTATATAAGGAAAACGAAAATTAAACAATATCCATAAAACCTGCACATCCAGGTTTTATGGCTCCACTAATATCATTGTTCCGCTCCATGTTTTACTCCATCGAAAGATTGTGTCTCCGCTTAACGTTTTAGCACACACCAACACTCCTCCCTCAAGTTGGTGCATATATGTCTCTTATGCCCAACTTGTCGGTTGAGTTGTAGGTTCCTCGCATACAGACATTTTGTGAGTATATCGCCCAATTGATCTTCCGACTTAACAAATGGAAGCTTAATAATCTTTTCTTCAAGATTCTCGTTTGATGAAAAGTTCTGATCCACTTCAACATACGCTTCAGGCGATCATGTTGAACTGGATTGTGAGATATGGCAACGGCCGCTTTGTTATCACAAAATAAGTTCATTTCAGAAAGTTGTGAGCAACACCAATCTCGCCAAGTTTTTTCAACCAAATGAGCTCACATATTCCCTCGACCATTCCTCGAAATTCAAATTTTCCAAGACCTGATAAGGCAACTACATTTTGCTTCGCTTCTCCACGTGACAAGATTTCCTCCCCACGAAAGTAAAGTACCAAACAGAGATTTCCTATCCTTCATATTCTCGCCCACCGAATCAGATATCCAAGGACTTCCAATCGACCATTCTTTGAAAACATAAGTCCTTTCCTGCGAGGATTTTAAGTAACGGCGCATTCGTACGATCGCATCCATATGGTCTTCACTTGGACAAAGGTAATGAACCGACTCACGACACTCACAAAGATAAGCACATCGTGTCGAGTACGAGATAAATATACGAGTTTACCTACTAACCGTTGATATCTCTCCGTTTATCCGCCCGGTACTGGGTCCACATATTCTCCGAGTTTATGATTTTGAACCATTGGAATATCGACAAAGGTTTACAATCTAAGTAGTCCCGCCTCCGCTAAGAGGGTCCGCAGTATATTTCCTTCTGGGAAAGACATATGCCTTGTTTTTGATCTTGTTACCTCAATACCTAAGAAGTATTTCGAGCCCTCCCTAAGTTCTTCATTTCAAACTCATTTGACAGCTTGTTCTCAAGCTTGTAGATTTCTTCTTTATCATCCTCGTAATGATCATGTCGTCTACATAGACTATATGGGTACGTTATCTTCCCTAATCTATGTTTTAGGAAAAGAGTATGATCGTAGTTGCTTTGTTGGAACCCATATTTCTTCATTCACGAACTCAACCTACCAAACCACGCCGAGGTGATTGTTTTAGTCCATACAATGCTCGTTGTAATTTACATGCAGCTTTTTTTTTCTCGATGTAACAAGATATCCTCAAAGGGATATCCATGTAAATCTCTTTCTTCAAGGTCGCCACGAAGGCATTCTTCACGTCAAGTCGGGTGCAACGGCCAATCTAAATTTGTCATGAAGAGATAACAAAACTCTCACAGCTTTTAGTTTAGCCACAGCAGAAGGTTTCTTGATAATCTATCCCCATGTTTCGTGTATATCCTTTGCTACAAGCCTCGCCTTGTAACGATCAACTAACCCATCCGCTTTATACTTAACGGAGAAAATCCACTTCGCACCTACCATCTTCCTCCCTCGAGGCAACTCGCTAACACCCATGTGTTATTCTTTCCGTAGGCCTCAAATTCCTCTTTATAGCTTCGAGTCCATTTTGGATCGTATAAGGCTTCTTCAACGCTACTCGGAATCGGGACACCGAGAGAGTGTTGCTCAGGCAAATGCCCCGATAGGTTCCGATAACCTTTGAGAGATACATAATTTGCTATTGATACTGGGTTGTCGTTCTTCTCTTTCCTGGGGAGTATCGATTCGAGGTTTACCTCGATCGTGTCTCGAAAGGTAAAACATAACCAACAGATGTATCTATAAAGCATTAGTCCCAGAAAGGTGTGATAGATAGCTTACCTCGGTGAGTGTTCTCAGCAGAGGATCATTGGGTACTGTAGAATGGAGGGTACATCAACCACTTCATCTTCCTCGGAGATTCAAGTACTACTTCGCCTTCAGCTTCGGAAGTTCAAGCTCTGCCCGTATACCGGGCTCCTCCATATTATCGGCACGATCCGAGTATGTTGGACTTGTGTCTAATATTTCAACATCAAGCCAATTTCGTTCTTCACCATAACTCTCCTCCCGAAGAAAGTGGAATTGGATACCGTGATGGGAAAAATATTCGATTCGAGGAAAGTGACATCCACGGTAGTATAGTTTCTTTTAGTAATTGGATCATAACATCGGTACCCCTTTTTTGTACACCATACCCCAAGAATACACATCGGACAAAGCACATGGATCCAACTTAGTTCTTTGATTTTTACGGAGGTGGACAAAAGCAACACATCCAAAAATTCTAAGGAAGCATTAAAATAGTAGGTAAGGGAAGACGATCGATAACACCTTTAATTCGAGTCCGAAATTGTAAGGTCTTTCGTGGGCATTCGATTCAAGAGATACACATGTAGTAACAGATCACTCCGTATTTATTAGGGTATATTGCACCGATTAGTAAGGCCCGAGCCGTTTCTAAAATATGCCTATTCTTCCTCTCCGCACCCCATTCTGTGCGGGGTTTGCAGGAACACGAGGTTTCCGCCGAGAATACCACGGTTGTCCAAGTATGTCCGAATTGTTGATTAACATACTCCCTCCATTATCGACCTAAGTATCTTAATTTTTTCGTAAAATCGGGTCCAATCATGGTGTGAAACATGTGAAATGTAGCAAATACTTCATCTTTATGTTTTGCAAAGCCATGTCATTCGTGGTACAATCATCAACAAAAATAACAAACCAACGATGACCCGATGACGTAATAACCTGTGGGAAGGTCCCCAAACATCGAATGTACCAAAGAAAAAGCGAGTCATACTTTTATTCATGCTCATAGGATAAGACGCCTCTATGACTTTTTGCTAGGATACAAGTATCACATTTGAAATCAAGTGTGATATTTGAAAATAAACTAGGGAAAGAGGCCTTAAATAATCCCGAATGACGGATGCCCAAATCTACGATGACATAGCCAAATCACTGCTCCTTGTTACCAACAGAGATGTTGCATGTGATTGGCTCTTCCCGAACCGAGGTCATCCACATAATATAGCCCTCCTCTCCTAGTACCACGCCCAATGATCTCCTCATGAGAATATCCCGTAGAAGGCAAAAAGTAGAATACATCAATACTACAGCTGCTGTCCGGTTGACTCCGACTTACGTACATTAGCTCGCTTGACAGAGATGGTACAAGCAAAGTATTAGATAATGATAATGAGGAGATAAGGTCACTGCCGCCCTCCCGTAATCGGATAAGCGACCCCATTCGCATTGGGCAACACGGCTCCGTCTCGTCGGGTCAGATTGGGAGAGATCGTTTGGGTCAAATGTCACGTGATCCGTAGCTCCGCAGTCCGTAATCCAATCCTCTTTATCACTACGAGTAGATACGTGAAATGCTTTACTTGAAGATCTTGATCCCGGGAAGATTCACTGGGAAGTAAGTGCGGATAACAGGCATTATTGGTAGCCACACCGCTCGTCCGTCCGTGTCCCGTTTCTTCCGTGCTTGAAGATCATTCCACCATTCTCGATACCCACGAGTTTTGAAGGTTTTCACGGTGTGTTTGGAGTTTCCGCAATGGCCACATTTCACGTCAAGAGATGGTGGATTTCCCGAGGATTTCTCGCCGCCCATGAGGTTCCCCGTTTTTTTGGTGGCAGATCCGATTACGGTGTCCTCGACCCCTTTAAAAGTCATAACCGCTCCGGTGTCGTATCTACACCGCGATCATCACGGCTGCTCCCGACCTCTTCCCGACGGACGAATCCATGCGTTTCGTTCCACCGCAGTGGAACGGTCCGATTTCAAGCACATCACTCTCGAGTTTTGTCGAGTTCGTCATCAAGTCCACTGCCGAAGGTATACACTCGATCTTCCCGTACGATGGAGTTGTATTTTTGTATGTCATTTGCACACTCCATTGATTAGGACGACGGAAATCAATTTCTCGCCACAACCCTCAAGGTCATCAGTAGTATTTTTCAATGGATCCACCCGCCTCGTTTTCATACGAGTAACTCGACGACGAAGATCATACACTCGAGACGTGTCTCCGTCCCATCATAGAAGGTGGTAGCAGCAGTAATCCCAAACTTGTTTCGCACGGGAATCGAATAAAATTTGCAATCAAGGAGCCGGTCCATCGAATTGATCAACCATCCTTTAACAATGGCATTTTCAAGTGCGCCATCTCCCGAACGAGTGGGTCGTTTCAACAAAGTCGAGGAAAATCCCCATTAATATATCCTGGCATTGTCTTTGCCGTAGATATACATCTCCACCACCCGGGGACCACAAGGCATAGTTGATCCTCCCAACTTGGATACTAATGGGGGCAATGACGCGTCGGGGCCTGACAGAGGTCAGAGTCGATCCGAGCTTTAGTGAAAACTTCCGTCATTTTCGCCGTAAAATCTTCCAACATAAAATTGGTAGTTAAATCTCTAGATTCCGCCATGAAATCTAAAATTTTTTTCCTTCCGTTTTTTACACTTCGTACACTATATATAGAAAATAAATCTGCAACCCTAAAAAAAAATTTCCAAATGCGCGCAGCTTCTGTGTTGCTAACCCTAATTTCCCTTTCCCCTCAAGGAAATTTCTTCACGCCGCTTCTTCACGCCGCTTCTTCACGCTAGCTCTCTTTCACGCACTGCGTTTTTCTTCCCCACCGCAGATAAGCCTACAGCTCTAACCAACCACACACACAGAGACAACGAAAAACTATAACCCTAAAACAGATTCTTATCCGCACGTACCTCCGAAATGTGACATTCTTATCGTCTCCCGCTTTCTTCTTTGCACCGCCGCTTTCTTCTTCTTCTTCGTCATTGCTATAATGAAACAAATACGCCTTCCATTTTTGTCTCCAGAATAATTGTTTTATTTTCGCAGAGAAGAGTCACCTCCACCTCGGCCGTCATGGAAGAAGTTGTTCTTCTTCGCCGCTGCTGGGACGGTAATCCTACCAACAACTACAACATGTATGTCGAGCGTAAATGGCCATCTCTGATAATCGCGAATCGCTTTGTGTTTTTTTTTTATGTTTTTTTCCAAAGATTTAACCGACGGTTTCAAAACATAAGAAATCGAAACTGTAAAAGCCAGACCAATATAAACCAAATCGAACTCAAAGAAACGAAAACTACGCCTACAATCAAGAAACACCAACCAAAAACCAGGAATCGTGAATTAGGAATCGAATCAGAATCAGAATCAGAATCGTGAATCGTGAATAAGCAATCACTATCAAAGAATCAAGAAATCGAATCGAAATCAAAATGGTAGTTCCATCAATCAACATTAGTTCATTAGTCGCCACAATATACCGCCTGATACTACGTCAAAATATTCTCGATTATCATGTATTTTCATATATTTCTATTCTCGTGTTTTTACAAGAGTTTACAATGTATATACAAACGTAAATTAAACAATATCCATAAAACCTGGCACATCCAGGTTTTATCTACCACTAATATCATTGCTCCGCCCATGTTTTACTCCATTGAGCATTTGTGTCTGCCACTGTTTTAGCACACACCAACACATAGGAGGCAAGAGGACAGCTCTAAAAGTTATCTTAAAAAAATTGAGGCGCTCCTTAGCATGAATGCTAGTCTCAATTGGGTCACAGTTTATTGCATGATTTTATGTAAGTGCTATTTTATACAGGTGGGTCACCCTTTAACATCCTTATTGTAATGTAGCAGGAACACTTCCACATAAGACGAGTTTCACTCATGCAACACAAGTAAAGAGGTTTTGAATAGAAGGATAACAATCGTCAAGAAGAAAGTTTATTTTTTTACAGGTAAATGGTAAGAATATATTCGATGTCAATGAATGAGTGCTGCAAGCGACTGCTTTATGATACTCTGTAGTCAAGGGAAATCACAGGAAGCAGATACAGGGTGAATTGACTCCGTTCAAAAACTTGCCAGATATGTAAAAGTAAAGATCAATTACTCAGTTAAATTTATTTATGTAGATGAAGGACAAAGATAAAAACAATCTATTATGCATTTATTTTTTGGAAACTTTCTCTTACAATTGAGGTACTAATTTTATAAAAAGAAAAGATAAATCTTTTGTGAAAATTGACTGCGATGTGATTCAACTAAACAGCTAGTAGTCAAAACAAGTTTGATTGCACAACAAAAAGGATCTCTGTACTCCTCTCAATAAAACATAACAAAGAGAATGTACCGGAAGATCATAATTGATGACTACTCTGTTGCTTGCCACACTGAAACAGAGAAATATACCAGTTAAATATTTTTTTGGGGTCAAAAGAGAGAACAGACCAGTTTAAGTTGATAACCACAACAATGCACAAGATTAATCAACTGGTATAAGAGATGGAAATATGCACACCTAAGAACAGACAATTTCTTTCCTAATGAAGCTAAAAGGGTGAGAGTCCCACATGGAGAAATGTGTAGATCCTTAACAGCTTTTGTACTAGGAGAAAGTTGTATATCTTCAATTTCACTGGGGCAAGTCAAGTTAATCTGCAGAAAAACCGGAAACACCCAAGGGGTAATAATTAAACAAACTGATAAAATGTTGGTACTTTGTATGTAATTTCTTTTTCATTTTTTTTTAATTTCTAGTGTTCAAATAAATAACATTACCTTGTTGAGCATATGTGTCCCATTCAACCCTGAAATCCTCCGAGCAAGAATCAAAAATTGATAAGAAACATCCATATCAAACAATCTTGCATCTTCTACTTCCAATTCATGCTGTCAAGTTCAAACTTATGGAAATAAATCTAGTATATAACAGGTTGGTTACTATGGAATGTTAATTAGTTTGCAGAACTTTGTATTTGCACAACATTTGCCTTGGAAAAAAAAAGCAACGAATCTGAGTGCAAACAAACCTCCATTTCATATTTGCAACGCATCATTCCTTTCTAGCTAAAACTTGGGACATAGTAGGGATCTGTATCATAAATATGTTAGAAACTTAGCTTCACAAATTTATCAAGGACCAGCAGCCGGATAGAATACTATGACTAAATAGTATTGTACAGTAGAAGCTTTTAAAGTAGTAAAGATCAAGTGCCAATCACACATTTACTTAAATTTCTATAAACCTAAAAAAATCAGTGTTGAACTGGAGGATAATTAGGGAGGATGCAAATACTAGGCACCATATTTATTTTTGATCACAGAATTGGGAAATGTGCACCTTTTATTGTTCTTGAATATCTTGGGATCAAAAAAAGAATGCTTAGGACCTTAGCGTCACAAAATTGTGATTTTGTGAAGGCTGGCACTGCACATGATCTAAATAGAAGAAATTACAACTCCAAAAAGTGTAAAATACAAAATTTTAAAAGAAGCATCCTCTAATGCATTAAAAATGTTTAATACAATACGAGAAAGCTGCATGTAAATTAAATTCAGATGAAACAAAATTGTGTGTACATTGTAAAGTAGCTGGAATTGGGGTCTATCATCAAGTAAGAGGTCAACACAGCTTGTTATTACTTTCATGAATGCTCAGAAAAGAGGAAGCCACACACACACGACATTGTCAAAAATTGTCTCAGCATTTGATGCATATATGAAGCACTCATTAATTGCTTTAGTCAGTCAACAAAACCAGACAAACAAACCAGGAAAGTTTTACCTATAGAGATTCCTAATAAAGGCAATCAACTAAAGAAATAAACAACCTGGATATGTACATGAAAAAGTTCTTTTACCTGATTGTCTTTTCTTAGACTTCCTACCCACCTCTTTGGACAACAAACTCTGTAGACAGGGACAACAGCAGCAACGAAAGGAGTAAAAGAACACTCAAAGTAAGAAGCTTGGAAAAGATGTATAATCAAAATTAGGTTCCAAAGCTTTTTTAAACAACAAATAAAAATAAAAACTATACCTCATTAATTTTGTGTAACTCCTTGAGTAAACTGTCTTGTACGCTGAGCAACTTAGTTTGTACATTAAGTAAATTGTCTCTCTGCACAATCAATGAGAATGTGTTATGATACTTACAAAATTCATATGATATTTGAAACCAAACTAGCACAAAAACATAATCTCATCCTAAAAAAAAATCATGTACTTTCATGGTTTCACCCCAACAATAATGATATTCCAAGCTTCAGAAAGGGAATCGTAAAATTGTGCAAACGGATTGCAACCATCATATAGATTTCTTCATTGGAAAAGCCAAAACCTTTCCAAGTAAAAAAAAATCTTCTTTTTCTGTGGTTCAAAATATCTCAACATATACCAGGTCATGGATCCTTTTCCCCGCATTAAGACAGAGCAGGCACATCATAAATGTAACTGCAGAGCAGGCATAGAGCACCGAGGGAAAGCAAATACGAAAACTAGATAAAACCTACATAGGAAAAGATAACTAGCAATGTTTGACGCTGACCAAACCAGAAACCAGTTCAGCAAAATAATTAAAAAAACCAACAAAGTATTTATTGGCAATTGGCTGGTTTGTTATTTGATAACCTTACCTCAGTCTTAAGAGAAGCAATTTCTGTCCCAAGAGCTTCATTTTTCTGCATAAAGTGAAACATTTTTAAATATAAGAATATGATAGATGTATAAAAACAATATTGACCTTTCTCCCAATAGCTTAACCTTTTTTAAGAGTTAATTATCCAACAACTTCTAACATGACATCAGAACTTATGATTGTTATATTGGATCAATTGATAAAATGTGGGTTTAGTGAACTTGAAATGATAATTCTCTAAAAACATCATGGTGGTGTGGATTCATTCCAGGAATAAATATGGGACGTTGAACTTGAAGGATCTTGGGAAGATCTTAAAACCTTGAACAAATAAGGTGGGTTAAAATCAAAGGTCAAGAGAGGCTAGCCATGGAAGACCCAGTTGGATTGACTTGAGTCGAAGTATGAACTTATGGAGTTAAGTGACTTTGTTTGAAAGGGAATTGTTGAGAAGTGAAAAGCAAACCAGTCACACATCGATAAAATATCAATGTAAACATGGATTTATAAGTGCAATACTCAACCTCACCCCATGAGCTAACCTTTTAGGATAAGCTTATTGCCTTGTAAAAACCTATGGAAAGCTTTTAAGAAAGTTGGTGATCAACAACTTCTAGCATGGTATCAGGACTGAAGATCCTATGTTTAAGGCTTAATAACCTCAATTTTTGAATTACATGTGTTTGGCCTGCGTAGTATATAGAGGCAACATTTGTATGCATAGTATATAGAGGCAACATTTGTAGAGGAGCGAGAGATGTATAAAAATAATATTAGCCCTTTTCCCAATGACTTAAGCTTTTGAAATAATTGGTTTTCTAACAACTTCTAATAGAATAGATAAATAATTCTAGAATTTCATCCAAAATGGTACATAATGATCTTCACCTTTTTTTGACGTTCATCTAATACTAGAATAGGCGATACATAAAGCCTTCTAATATCCACCAACGTGCACATTGCTTTGCATTGAGGACACTACAAGAAACAAAAGCGCAAATGAACCAATATTAATTTCTTAGCCAAAATAAACACATAATAACACAATCTGGAAATAAGTCAATAGAAAGAAAAAAAAACAACCTTCGCGCCATTTCTTCCGCCTCTCTGAATCCAACTTCTAATGCAAGACATACCGTATACATGTCCGCAAGGAAGACAGCTGCAAAACTCAACTATATTAATTCAGGAATCGAGCCAAATATACTAATAATCCTGATTAAGACGAGAATAATCCTGCTTGCTAGTAATCAATTTGATTCATATCCATGTAATCAAGTGAAGCTAACTAGAAAATGATTTTCCACCAACAATTCTTAAAAAAAATTTTGCAGTTAATTCGATACACTCTAAAAATGGGTCAATCGATTCTAATATTTTTAAAGGTAGCGTCCGAAAGATAAATACACTCTAAAAAAGGGTTTTTCTGACCTGACTTGATGATCGCCTTCTGATCCCCATGACTCATAACAAATAGGACAATGCATTCCTTCCCCATCCAAATCATTCTTCATTTTGGCGTTTTCACCATCGTCTTCCATATCTTTGGAAGACGAAGAGGCTTCTCGACGTTCGTTTTGAAATTGTGATGGTTCTTCTTCACCATTGATGCGCATGTTGGTGTGTCTTGTAACTATGGCGGAACCAGTGCTGATGGGTAAAGCGTGGAAGGCGGAACAATAATATTAGTGGATCCGTAAAACCTGGATGTGCGGGTTTTATGGTTATTGTTTAATTTTCGTTTTCCTTATATACGTATATCTTAAATTCTTGTAAAAACGAACGAGAAATAATACGAAATATCTTACGATAATTATCGAGAGAAATACAATTTTGACATGGTATCGGGCGAGGATATTGCTAACTAATGAACTACTGTGATTTATGATGAAACTACCATATGTTGATTCTTGATTTGCAAATTTGCGAGATTCTTTGATTTCTTGATTACGAATTAGATTTACGGTCCGATTTACGATTTACGATTTCGATTTCGATTTTAGATTTACGGTGTGGCCTGCGATTGTAGCTGCCGGTTTTTCCGTTTGTTGAGTTACGATTTCAAAGTTCGAGATCGATTGTGACCATCTTCCAATCTGCCTTTCCCACGAAAAAAGGAAGAAGAAGAAACCAAGAAAAGATGGAAACTTGACTGCTTGACACATGATTAGGTGTATACATTTTCTGCGCAATTTTTGAAAAAAAAAAAAAACGAATCAACTTCACTCAGTGAGGGTTTTTCAGAGACGGAGGATCGAGTGGAAGGTTACCTTGGTTGCTCGCTTGCAGAGGCAGGACGCTGCTAGCTTGCAGAGGAAGGGCGCCGCTCACTTGCAGAAGACGGGCGCCACTCACTGGTAGAAGAAAGTCGCGCTCGGGTGAAGAAGAAAGTCGCGCTCGGTTGCAGAAGAAGGTTTCCGCTAGCTTGGAGAAGGACGGGCGGCACTCGACTTGTAGAGACGGACGCCCTTTCATTGTAGAAGAAAGTCGCGCTCGATTGCGAGAAGAAGGTTTCGACTCGAGTGGCGAATGGAAATTTTTCCTTAGGGTTACGTTTTGAGGCAGTAACGGCGCGGGAAGAAAGGCGCCGTGAGAGAGAAACGGGAAAATAGGAGTTAGGGTTTTACATTTTTTTTCATTTATATAGTGGCTGCTTTGTAAAAAAAAAAAAAAAAAAAAAGAAGGAAAAACGGAAGGAAAAAAAAATAGATTTCATGGCAGAATCTAGAGATTTAACTACCAATTTCGTGTTGGAAGATTTGTGGACGAAAATGACGGAAGTTCTAACTAGAGCTCGGATCGGCTCCATGACCTCGCCATTTGAAGCGTCGGCTCTCGATTAGTATCAAGTTGGGAGGATCCAGTATGCCTTGTGGTCCCAGGGTGGTGGAGATGTATATCTACGGCAAAGATAAGCTGGGATATATTAATGGGGATCTTATCGACTGTTGGCTCGACCACTCGTTTAGAAGATGGCGTCTTGAAAATGCCATTGTCAAAGGATAGTTGATCAGTCGATGAACCCGCCGGATTGCAAACTTTATCCAGATTCCCAATTGAGAAACGAGGTTTGGGATTCGGTTCTTACCAACTTCTTATGTGGAGACGGAGACACGTCTCAAGTGTATGATCTTCGACGTCGAGTTACGCGTCTGAAGCAAGCGGGAGGATCCATTGAAAAAATACTCTGATGACGCCCGAGGGTTGTGGCGGGAAATTGATTTCGTCGTCCCCAATCAATGGGTGTGCGATTGATATACAAAAATACAACTCCGTACGTACGGGAAGATCGAGTGTATACCTTCCTCGATGGACTTGATGATAGATTGGATAAAACTCGAGGTGATGTACTTGGATCGAGCCATTCCCTGCGGTGGAACAAGCACATGGATTCGTCGTAGGGAAGAAATCGACGGAACCGTGATGATCGCACGGGTGTAGATACGACACCGGAGCGGTTATGGCTTTTAAAAGGGGTCGAGGACACCATAATCTAATGCCACGAAAACCGGGACCTTTCTTAGGTAACAAGAAATCCACGGGAAATTCACCTGTCTCTTGACATGAAATGTGGCCATTGCGGAAACTCCCAACACGCCGTGGCGAACTACGCTGGGTATCCCGAGAATGGTGGAATGATCTTCAAGCACGGAAGAAACGGGACACCCAGGCGAGCAGCGGTGGCTACCAATAATGCCTCACTATCCGCACTTCTCGGGCCGAATCTTCCGGGATCCAGGGTATTTCAAGTAAAGTATTTCACATCTCTGCTCGCCAATGAGAAAGATGAGTGGATTACGGACTGCGGAGCTACGGATCACGTGACATTTGACCCCAAACGATCTCTCCGATACAACCCGACCAAGACGGAGCGTGTTGCCAATGCAAATGGGGTCGACTTATCCGATTACGGGAGGCTGGAGCACGGTGACCTTATCTCCTTCATTATCATTATCTAATACTTTGCTTGTACCTACATTTGTCAAGCAGAGCTAATGTATACGTAAGTCGGAGTCAACTTGACCTTAAGCATGTTGTATTGATGTATTCTACTTTTGCCTTCTACGGGATATTCTACTTAGAGATCATTGGGCGTGGTACTAGGAGAGGAGGCTATATTATGTGGATGACCTCGATTCGGGGCAGACGATCACGTACGACATCTTTGTTGGTAACAAGGAGCAGCAGTTGGCTATGTAAGTACGTAGATTTGGGCATCCGTCGTTCGGGTAATTAAAGCACTGCTCCACAGGTTTATTTTCAAATATCACACATTGATTTCAAATGTGATACTTGTATCTAGCAAAAAGTCATAGGGCGTCTTATCTATGGCGTGAATAAAAGTGTAGCTCCTTTTGCTTTGGTACATTCGATGTTTGGGGACGCTTCCCGGTCATTCGTCGTCGGGTCATCGTTGGTTTGTTATTTTTGTTGATGATTGTACCACGAATGACATGGCTTTACCACCGAGCATAAAGATGAAGTATTTGTTACATTTCACGTGTTTCACACCATGGTTCGAAACACAATTTTAGAAAAAATTAAGATACTTAGGTCGATAATGGATGGGAGTATGTTGTCGACATTTCGAACATACTTTGACAACCATGGTATTCTCCATGAAACCTCGTCTTCCTGAAACCCCATGAGAATGGAATTTGCGGAGAGAAAAAATCGGCATATTTTAGAAAGCGGCTCGGGCACTTACTAATCGGTGCACGTATGCCTAATAAATCTTTGGAGTGATCTTTGTTACTACGGTATTGTATCTATTGAATCGAATGCCTAAAGACGCACAATTTCGAGACTCCATTTAAAGGTGTTATCGATCATCTTCCTTTGCTACTATTTTGATGCTTAATAGAATTTTTGGATGTGTTGCGTTTGTCCACCTCCGTAAAAATCAACGAACTAAGTTGGATCCATGTGCTGTCAGTGTATTCTTGGGGTATGGTGTACAAAAAAGGAGTACCGATGTTATGATCGACTTACTAAAAGAAACTATACTACCGTGGATGTCACTTTCCTCGAATCGAGAATGTTTTCCCATCACCGGTATCGATTACACTCTTCGGGAGGAGAGTTATGGTGAAGAAACGAAATTGGCTTGATGTTGAAATATTAGACACGAGTCCAGCGTACTCGGATCGTACCAATAATATGGAGGAGCACAATATACTGGGCAGGAGCTTGAACTTCGAAGCTGAAGGCGAAGTAGTAATTGAATCTCCGAGAAGATGAAGTGGTTGATGTACCACTCCCATTCTCTAGTACCCGATGATCCTCTGTGAGAACACTCTGAGGTAAGCTATCTATCACACCTTTACAAACTAATGCTATAGATACATACATTGGTTATGTTTTACCTTTCGGACACGATCGAGGTAAACCTCGAATCGATACTCCCCCGAGAAGAGAAGAACGACCCAGTATCCGATAGCAAATTATGTATCTACTTCGAGGTTATCGGAACCTATCATGGAATTTGCACAAACACTCTCCTCGTGTCCGAATTCCGAGTAGCGATGAAGAAGCACTTATACGATCCAAAATGGGCTCGAAGCTATAAAAGAGGAATTTGAGGCAACTGCGGAAGAATAACACATGGGTGTTAGCGAGTTGCCTCGAGGGAGGAAAGATGGTAGGATGCGAGTGGATTTTTCTCCATTAAGTATAAAGCGGATGGGTTAGTTGATCGTTACAAGGCGAGGCTTGTAGCAAAAGGATATACACGAAACATGGGATAGATTATCAAGAAACCTCGCTTTGTGGCTAAACTAAAAGCGTGAGGAGTTTTGTTATCTCTTTGCAACAAATTTAGATTGGCCATTGCACCAACTTGACGTGAAGAATGCCTTCTTCATGGTGACCTTGAAGAAGAGATTTACATGGATATCCCTTTGAGGATATCTGTTACATCGAGAGAAAAGAAGCTGCATGTAGATTACAACGAGCATTGTATGGACTAAAACAATCACCTCGACGTGGTTTGGTAGGTTGAGTTCGGCAATGAAGAAATATGGAGTTCCAACAAGCAACTCTGATCATACTCTTTTCCTAAAACATCGATTAGGGAAGATACGATACTTATAGTCTATGTAGGACGACATGATCATTACGAGGGGATGATAAAGAAGAAATCTACAGCTTGAGAACAAACAGCGTCGAATGAGTTTGAAATGAAGAACTTAGGAGGACTCGGAAATACTTCTTAGGAATTGAGGTAACAAGATCAAAACAAGGCATATGTCTTTCCCAGAAATATACTGCGGACTGCTAGCGGAGGCGGGACTAGATTGTAAACTGTCGATATTCCAATGATTCAAAATCGTAAACTCGGAGAATATGTGGACAGTACCGGCGAGATAAACAAAGATATCAACGGTTAGTAGGTAAACTCATATATTTATCTCATACTCGACGATATTGCTTATCTTTGTGAGTGTTGTGAGTCGGTTCATGCCTTTGCCCAAGTGAAGAGCATATGGATGCGGTCGTACGAATGCCGTTACTTAAAATCCTCACACAGGAAAGGACTTATGTTTTCAAAGAATGGTCAATTGGAAGTCCTTGGATATACTGATTAATTTGGGCGGGGAATATAAAGGATAGGAAATCTCTTCTTGGGTACTTTACTTTCGTGAAGCTGATCTTGTCACGTGGAGAAACGAAAGCAAAATGTAGTTGCCTTATCCGATCTTGAAGGAATTTCGAGGAATGGTCAAGGGAATATGTGAGCTCCTTTGGTTGAAAAAACTTCCTAGCGAGATTGGTATTGCTCACAACTACGAAATGAACTTATTTTGTGATAACAAAGCGGCCATTGCCATATCTCGATCCAGTTCAACATGATCGCCGCGAAGCACGTGGAAGTGGATCAATTTCATCAAACCGCAGAATCTTGAAGAAAAGATTATTAAGCTTCCATTTGTTAAATCGAGAAGATCAGGCGGTGATATACTCACAAAATACGTATGCCAAAGGACACCTTCGCTTCGACAAGTTGGGCATAAGAGACATATATGCGCGACTTGAGGAGGAGAGTGTTGGTGTGTCTTTATAACTATGGCGGAACCTGATGCTCGATGGAGTAAAACATGGAGCAGACAATAATATTAGTGGATCCATAAAACCTGGATGTGCAGGTTTTATGGTTATTGTTTAATTTTCGTTTTCCTTATATACATATATCTTAAATTCTTGTAAAAACAGAACAGAAATAATACTGAAATATATTGATAATTATCAGAGAAATACAATTTTGACAGCGCATAGCAGTAAAACCATCGATGACCATATCAGTAAGAGCATTAGTAGACATAGAAGAAAGTGTGGGTGTGGAATTCTGGGCACTTGAAAAAGCAGAAAAGTCGAAGTTGTGAGCCATGGATTGGAAACCAACACTCATAAGAGGCTCAGACAGAGCTAGCTTTGTTCTTGTTATTTACAGTAACACGTATCACATCGCTTTGTGATTGAGGATCATGGTTTGGTTGTTTGATGGGATTTAACTAAGCTTATTCTACGTATTGTTACGCTCAACTCTGCGTATTTTAGGTAACCTTCTCCTTGCGTCATTACTTTTAACCAACTTTTATTACCCGACTTCGTTCTTTTTGTGGTGGAATCTTTTACTATTTTATGTATATTTTTTTCTTTACAAAATACGAAGTCGGGTAATAAAAGTTTGGGTAATAAAAGATTCCACCATCCGATCAAACATAACAAGGAGTTACAAATTCTTAAAGGATTCGAAACTAATTGGTAAGAAACATACTACTATAACACTTAAACGATTTATACAAAAGAAGTAAAAAAATATAATATCAAAAACAAATAATTTTATATTATATATCAAACAAAAAATAAATAAATAATAAATATTTTATAAACAAAATTTAAATCTTATATTGGGTTGAAACATAAACCCATTAAAATTATACGAGATAAATTGATATAAAAACTTACATCATGATACATTAGTGGGTAATGTAAGAAATGGATTTATTGATTATGAATAAACGAATGTTTACAATGTATTTATATAAAAGAAAAGAAAAATTATAATAATTAAAAATAAACACAATTATGGAGAGGTATGTTCTTGGACAGCATATCCTTCCCCACCAAGCTGTTGGTGGCTGCTTTCAGTTGGTGTATTGGTTGTCACCAACTGGATCCCATGTTCTTTAACATTTCCCCTCAAGTTAGAATATATGTTAATTATTCCTAATTTGTTAAGTAAGCTTGAGAACTGTGAAAAACTCAGAGATTTGGTAAATATATATACTGGTTGCTTTAATGTAGAGATATGATAAGTTTTGATCATTCCAGCTCGAATCTTTTCTCTTACTAGATGGCAATCGATCTCTATGTGTTTGGTTCGCTCATGAAACACTGGATTTGATGCAATGTGAAGAGCTGCTTGATTGTCACAATATAACTTGGTTGGTTTAGAGTGTATGATACCCAAATCATCCAAAATATATTGTAACCAGGTTACTGGCATAACGCATTTGCCATTGGCCGGTGATTCTCGTCGCACTTGATCGTGAGACTGTATTTTGTTTCTTAGTCTTCCAAGAAATTAGCGAGTTTCTAAGAAACATACAATATCATGTGGTTGATCGTCGTGTATCTATGCATTTTGCCCAATCTACATCACAAAAAGCATTTAGTTGTAATGAACTAGTTGTTGAGAAAAAGAGACCTTGCCCTGGTGTGTTCTTGTCATATCATTATCACTCGTTAGTACGCTTCCAAATGTGGTTGACGTGGTTTATCTATATATTGGTGAGAATATGCGCGACATACACTAAGTCGTACGCTTGTGATGGTCAAGTATATTAATCTCCCAACAAGTCTTCGATAGGATGTGGGATTATCATGAATTCCCTTCAACCTTCTTGAGGGATAAATTTTGTTCCATAGGTGAATTGGCGGTTGGCACCAAGATAACCCATGTCCTCCAATATTTCAAGTCAGTGCTTGCGTTGTGACAGAATTCCCCTTCTTGGAACATGAAACTTCTACGCCCAAAAAATACTTTAATTCACCGAGATCTTTAAGCTTGAATTGTCTCACGAGATGATTCTTAGTTTCTTCAATGTCTTGTATATTGTTTCCTGTTATGATTATATCATCTACATAGACAAGAAGAGTAATATGAATTAACACGGTTTGACTAACAATGAGTGATCATACTTGGATTGGTTAAAACCAAACTTAAGTGTTGTTGATAGCTTGATGAACCACCTGTCGTGAGGCTCGGTTTTGAGTCCATACAAATATTTATGTAGCTTACATACTCGTGTTTCCCCCTTTCGTCCGAATCCAGATGGAAGGAACATGTAGACATCTTCATGAAGATCACCATAGAGAAAAGCATTGTTGACATCAAGTTGTCGAAGATGCCAATTTTGTATAGCAACAACCCGGCAGCGAGAAGCCTTAGAATAGTGACAAGTTTGGCCTACCGTGCAAAACTTTCTTGGTAGTCAAAACCTTCAACTGATCAGTATCCTTTGGCCACTAATCGAGCCTTGAATCGCTCCACGAGGCCATCAGGATTATACTTGATTTTGTGAACCCATTTACAACCAAATGGTTTCTTGTTTGGAGGAAAATTTGTTCGCTCGTTGCCATTAGTTTCAAGGGAATCCGGTTCTTATTTCATGGCAAGCCGCCATTTTGGATCATTGAAAGCTTCAAAGAAAGGTGGTTGGTTCCCTGGAGAATGGAAATAGAAGTAGCAAAGGCACAATGTGCGGTGATAATCGTCACAGGTAAGACACGTGAGATAAAAAATGAGAAGTACCTTTGTCTTTGGACGATGTTGAGTGAGACGAAGGAAGGACCAGGTAAGGTAAGGAAGCTTCTACATGATATTTTTGAAGGTAGCTAGGAACATTGGTGGATTGTGAAGCCTATGTGTGATGGTGTTGGAGAAGTTATGTGCGGTGGGGAGAAGTCAATATGATGATGTTTCTCAAGATGAATTTTGAAGATGAAGCAGTGTCTCGAGTTGATTGTTGGAAGGACAAATGATGTATGATCAAGTGATATATTTGGATTGGTTGATTGACGAATGTTGGGTATGTCATCATAAATAGTATCTTCTGATGGAGGAAATAGAGTTGGAGTGTTGACAGCGAAAGTGAAATAAGGAAATACATGTTCATGAAAGATAACATCACGAGACACTAAAGTCTTGCTTGTTTCCAGATTGTAGACACGATAACCTTTGATCCCAGATGGATACCCAATGAATATGCATTTATGTGACCTAGCATCAAACTTGGTGAGTCGATCATGATGTGTAGACCCAAAACAAAGGGAACCAAAAACACAAAGATGTTCATACCTAGGAGTTTTGTGAAAAAAGACTTCAAATGGTGTTTTACCCTTAAGAACAGGTGTTGGAGTACTATTTATGAGGTATGTGGCTGTAAGAATGGCATCTCCCCAGAATTGTTTAGGAAGATTGGCTTGGAAGAGCAATGAACGAGCGACATTAAGAAGATTACGATGTTTGCATTCAGCAACACCATTTTGTTGAGGGGTAAAAACACAACTAGTTTGATGAAGGATTCCTTTGGTAGAAAACAATTGGTTCATAGAAAATTCTGGGTCATATAAATGCTTACAATTTAAATTAAAAAATATCATATGTGGTAGCAATTGAATTTAATTATTGTCACAGCATGTTGTCAAAAAATTATAACAAAAGTACTCTTTGATTAGAAACAAAATCATGGTATCCATATGTGACATACCTCTACGAGCCGGTGAATGACCCAAATACACTGAATTAGTGGAAAATTCAATCATTTTTACTAAACTGGCAAAATATATATACACAAAACGCATAGCATTTAAGTAAATAAAAAATGGATTTTACATGCTTATCCCTCAAATCCTCACGTAACAGGTGTAAACTGGTTAATGCTGAGTGGAACCGGGCGAGCCCACCTTGACTCATTCCTCCACCTCCATCCCTAATATAACTGCAACTACCAGGTACGGTTTGCATTTTATTCTGAGCTTTGAGCTATTTGTTTATTTCCAATAAATAAATAATTTGGCTGGTTCTTATTCGGTGGATTTATTACAATATAGATATGAAACACGAGATATGAAAAGCTTTTCACGTTGTCTCTTTGAGGGGTTCTTCTTTTTCTTCCTTTTTCAAGACCTTCACTTTTTCTAGTTAAGGTGTAGTAGTCCTGCTCTTTGAAGCAAAGCTATTGTAATTGTTCTTTGTTGGTTTCACGTCGTTAGATTTGATGTAAAAAAGCCTTCAAAGTTTGTTTGAAGGGAGATAACGGCGATCAAGTATATATGACGGGCGTGGAAAGTAGTGTTAAATTCAACAAATACTGCAACTCATTCAACAAATATTGCACCGATGTTAAAATGACTCTCAATATATACGGCATCTACCAAATAGCTGTAAATCATGTAATTTAATAATGGTATTTGTTGAAATAATAATTAATATTTGTCTATATAAACAATGTAAATACCCGATATAAAATTAAGAAAATATATACGGAGAAAAACGTTTATTTCTTCTTTTGATTATTTCTTCAAATATTGATTTCTTCATGGTATCAGAGCTAGGTGACTTGGTTTCACGCACCATCACGCACCGTCTGGAGGTTGAAGGCGATGACGTGTCGTTCGGCTCGGCTTGGCATTGCCGGCCCGTATCGGTTCGGCTCAGGTTGGTTCAAACAACGGTTCGATCTGAACCTGGTTTTCTCGATTTTTTACAGTTTTTCCATTTTTG
Organism: Hippophae rhamnoides; assembly: GCA_033030585.1. Lineage (NCBI taxonomy): Eukaryota > Viridiplantae > Streptophyta > Magnoliopsida > Rosales > Elaeagnaceae > Hippophae > Hippophae rhamnoides. The sequence goes on from CM065427.1 coordinate 75,937,913, forward strand.
ACTGGTTCGGTCCCTTTTAAAGGTCTGAACCCGATTTTTTTTCGGTTCTGGATTTCTAAAACCGATTTGGTCCAGTTTTCTCATGTTTTTAAACCATTTTTTACCCGGTTTAGTGCATTAAAAAAAGGAAGAAAAAAAGAAAAAAAAATCAGTTCTAAAATTATTACACAATTTTTCTAGTTTGTTTACCATAATATCATGACATAGGGTATAATTTCATTACCTATGAAGCAATCAACTCCAATTGTTGTACAATCGGTTCAGTCTGAAGGTGTGTTTAATGCTGGAATTGTTCTTACAGAGACTAATTATGATGTTTGGTTTCAAATAATGAAAATGCATATTGTAGAGAGAGAAAAACTCTCTTATATTCATGACAAAAATTTGCAACTAGAAAAACATCAAACAATTATAACAAGTGGTATGTAGAAAATCAAAAAGTGAAGAGATGGATCCTTATGTCAATGAGTCCAGAAATCATGAAGCGATATTTATGCATACCTACTGCTCTTGAAATTTGGGGTGCTTTGGCAAAAGCATTCTATGATGGAAGTGACGAATTACAGGTATTTGTCTTAAACCAAAAAGCATTTACTTCCAGACAAAATGGAAAATCACTTTCAGAGTATTATGGAGAGTTGACTGAAATTTTCCAAGAGCTAGACCATCGTGATAAGGTGGTCATGAAAGACCCTAATAATCTAATATCATATCATGAGTCTGTTGAAAGACTAAGGATACATATTTTTCTTGCTGGATTAGATGATGAATTTGAGCAGGTTCGTGGAGAAATTTTGCGAAAAGAAACTATCCCAGATTTAGAAGGTTGTTATTCCTTGATTCGACGGGAGGTAGTACGTTGAATCTCATTGAAGGAAAAATCTGGAGACGTTGACGCTTCCGCCATGATATCTAAAAGTCGTTCTTTTTTCAATCAGCAAGAACGAAGGGAGAATGATAAATCATCATTTAAATGTACCCATTGTCATCAAAAGGATCATACTAAAGAACGATGTTTTGAACTTGTGGGATATCTTGACTGGTGGGATCACAATCGTGACTCTCGGAAGAAAAATCCACGACAGATGTCTACTGCCACCATTGCTGAAACAACAAAAGATCATGTTACAAACTCCTCCGCAAATGTTGGTAAGATGCTTAAAGCTTTTTCTCATGTTTCTAATAATACATGGATAATTGATTCAGGTGCAACTGATCATATGACATTTGATTCTAGACAAACCTCAAAACCATCCTCACACAAAAATGTTTGCACTCCTAATGGTAACACAATCCCAGTCATTGGGGAAAGATCTTTGTCTCTCTCTAGTACTTTGAATTTAGACTCAGTACTAGTTTTTCCCTCTTTAGAGTATAACATTATATCTATTTATCAAATAACCACTAGTTTATCTTGTTTTGTTATTTTTTGGCCTGACTTTTATGTGTTCAAGGACATTCAAACAAAGCAAACGATTGGTCGTGGTGTTTGGCAAGGAAACCTGTATTATTTGGACTTGGATTCAACAAATCATGCATTGGTAGCAACTGGATCTAAAAAGTATGAATCAAATATATGGCTATGGCATATGAGATTGGGTCATGCTTCTTTTGGATATTTAAAGAAATTATTTCCAAGTTTATTTTTGAGCTTAAATCTTTCTACTTTAAAGTGTGATGTTTGTGAACTAGCAAAAAGTCATCGTTCCTCATTTCCTGTAACCTTAAATAAAAATCCATTTCCATTTATGGTTATACATTCTGATGTATGGGGTCCTTCCAAAGTCTCTACTTTGGGAGGATCACGTTGGTTTGTTACATTTATTAATGATTTTAGTGGAATGACTTGGGTCTGTTTAATGAAATCTAAAAGTGAGGTAAATGTATTATTTAGAAATTTTCATAAAATGGTTCGTACTCAATATAAAACACAGATTCAAGTTCTACGAAGTGACAATGGAGGAGAATATAAAAGTTTTGAGCTTCAAGAATATCTTAAAACAAAAAAGGATTATTCATCAAACTACTTGTGTTGATACACCTCAACAAAATGGAGTTGCAGAAAGAAAAAATCGACACTTGTTGGAAGTTGTCCGTGCCTCATTGATCGAAGCTAATTGTCATTATCTTATTGGGGAGAAGCAATTACTTCTGCTGCATATTTGATCAATCGGATACCTTCCAGTCCCATTAACTTCCAAACACCACTACAACCCATCACTGAAGCAATTGTTGCACCAAGTGTTCCCAATTTACCTCCTCATGTCTTTGGTTGTGTGGCATTTGTACACCTACATAAACAACAACGTAGCAAGTTGGATCCACGAGCAATACGTTGTGTTTTATGGGATATGCCATACAACAAAAAGGGTATCGATGTTATCATCTTCCTACAAAACAAATGATTACCACCATGGATGTTATTTTTCATAAAGATACAATGTATTTCTCGTCTACACCTGAATTTCAGGGGGAGTACAACCATGCTAAAATTCAGACCCTTACATATAAATTGTTTCCTTATGAAGAAAGACAAATTATATGTGAGGAAAATACACATAACTTGAATTCATATGGTAATAACTCTCAATATAGAAAAGATTCAAGGGAAATGGAATCAAGTCCTTATCAACTTCAAGATCATCAAGCAAGTTCCTTACTACCACAAAGTGAGTACGAGTTTCCTTCTCCACAAGCTGCTGATATACCTAACCAATCGTTTGCAGAGAATGTTCCAACTATTGAACCAGCCAGAAAAATACTTCAATCACGTCCTAATCGAGGTATTCCTAAAGCCATGTATGAACCTGAGATTTCTAGTAAAGTCAAATATCCCATGAGTAACTATATGTCTAAAAATCGTTTCTCAAAATCAAACGTATCATTTATGAATCAATTATTTGCTGTATCTATTCCTAACAGTGTGCAGGAAACTTTAGCTGACCCAAAATGGAAAGATGCTATGAATGAAGAACTAAGATCCTTAGAAATAAATAGAACTTGGGAACTTGTCGATCGTCCACCAAAAAAGAAAATTGTTGGATGTGGATGGATTTTTTCAGTAAAGTGTCAAGCAGATGGTATGATTGAAAGCTATAAAGCAAGATTGGTGGCAAAAGGATACACTCAGATATATGGGATCGACTATACATAAACATTTACGCATGTAGCCAAAATTAACACTGTTCGAGTCTTGGTATCTCTAGCTACAAATTTAGATTGGCCATTATATCAGTTTGATGTAAAAAAATGCCTTTCTACGTGGAGATTTAATTGAAGAAGTCTACATGGATTTACCACCAGGAATTAATAAATCCAAAATCTATGATGAAAAGGTGTGTAAATTAAAAAAATCACTGTATGGATTGAAACAATCCCCAAGAGCATGGTTTGGCAGGTTCACAAAATCAATGAAGGCATTTGGCTACAAGCAAAGCAATTCAGACCATACTTTATTTCTGAAAAAAAGGGTATGGTAAGATCACTACACTTTTGTATATGTTGATGATATGATAGTAACAGGAAATGATCTTGAAGAAAGGAAAGCTCTACAAAGTTATTTGTCCAAGGAATTTGAAATGAAAGACCCTGGTTCCTTAAAATATTTTCTTGGGATTGAGGTTTCTCGATCAAAAGAAGGAATCTTCTTATCTTAAAGAAAGTATGCCTTAGATTTACTAAAAGAAACTGGTATGCCGGCATGTCAACCAGCTAATACACCAATAGAGGAAGGATTAAAGTTATGTATCAAGGTTGATCAAGTTCCAACAAATAAAGAAAGATACCAAAGGCTTGTTGGAAGGTTGATGTATTTGGCACACACAAGACTAGATCTTGCCTATGCTTTAAGTATTGTCAGCCAATTTATGCATAATCCTGGAGAACAACATATGAATGCAGTTATTCGTATTTTGAGGTATTTAAAGTCTGCTCCTGGAAAAGGAGTATTGTTCACTAAAAACTCAGAGTTCCAAAGAATAAAAGTATATATTGATGCTGATTGGGATGGATCAATAAATGATAGGCGATCTACATCAGGCTACTTCACTTTTGTAGGGGGAAACCTTGTAACATGGAGAAGTAAGAAACAACATGTTGTTGCCCGTTCAAGCGTAGAGGCTGAATATAGAGGCATGACACTTGGGCTTTGTGAGGCCTTGTAGTTACAATCTCTTTTGAAAGATTTGTGATATCCTGCTAAAGAATCAATTAAGTTATTTTGTGACAATAAAGCAGCATGGGATATTGCTCATGATCCAGTACAACACAATCGTACAAAACATGTTGAAGTTGATCGGTTCTTTATTAAGGAAAAGTTATAAGAAAATTCATTGGAATTACCAAAAAATAAGTCAGAAGATCAATTGGCTGACAACCTCACTAAAGCAGTCTCATACCGAGTATTCACAAAAGTTTCAGTCAAGTTGGGCATGAAAGACATCTATGCACCAACTTGAGGGGGAGTGTTGAATTCAACAAATACTACAACTCATTCAACAAATACTGCAACTCATTCAACAAATAATACACCGACGCCAAAACGCCTCTCAATATACACGGCGCCTACCAAACAGCTGTAAATCATGTAATTCAATAATGGTGGTTGTTGAAATAGTAATTAATATTTGTTTATATAAACAATGTAAATACCCGATACAAAATTAAGAAAATATATACAGAGAAAAACGTTTATTTCTTCTTTTGATTATTTCTTCAAATATTGATTTCTTCATGGTATTAGAGCCAGGTGACTTGGTCGGTACCCGGCCGGTTGTAGGGGATGCACCCTGCGCCGGTGTGAGAGGGAGGCGCTCCATATCCCCAGTCGAAAATCGTTTTGAGGAGGAGTGTTGAAGTCTCACATCGATTGATCACTAGGTTTTCGCTGCACTTATAAGTTTATGGCAACCCTTCCTCTTTGAGAGCTCTTTTGGAGGAAGTTAGGCCATGGATTTCTTCATGGTATCAGAGCCAGGTGACTCGGTCGGTACCCGGCCGGTTGTAGGGGATGGACCCTGCGTCGGTGTGAGAGAGAGGCGCTTCATATCCCCGGTCGAAAATCGATGTGATGGGGAGTGTTGAAGTCCCACATCGATTGAACATTGGGTTTCTGCTACACTTATAAGTCTATGGCAACCCTTTCTCTTTAAGAGCTCTTTTGGAGGGAGTTAGGCCATGTATTTCTTCATGGTATCAAAGCCAGGTGACTCGATCAGTACCCGGCCGGTTGTAGGGGATGGACCATGCGCCGGTGTGAGGGGGAGGCACTCCATATCCTCGGTCAGAAATCGACATGAGGGGCAGTGTTGAAGTCCCACATCGATTGAGTATTGGGTTTCTGTTGTACTTGTAAGTCTATGGCAACCCTTCCTCTTTAAGAGCTCTTTTGGAGGGAGTTAGGCCATGGATTTTTTCAAATATTAATATTTGTGGAGAATATTTGTTTATTGAGATTATGGATTATTTTTTTCCTGAGAAAATGGTGATGAATTTTTATATACATAAAATGATGTTAAGTAAGAGATTAATATATATTACTTAAATCGATATACTTATAACCTCATGTTATAAGTAATCATTACATATCTCATATTAGATATAATATTTAGGTATATTTAAGTAAAGTAAATTACACATCACTTACAAATTTAAAATAAAAGAAACATATATTAATAAAACTTAAATATGACTTCTTTATATTATCATTTTATTACCATATTTATATACATGAATGTAATGTACCTAGTACCATAATATACACATATTTAACTACTATAATGTACGTACTATATATAAATTTAAATCTATATTAGAATAATGGAAAGAAACATAAGTTAATAAAACTTGAATATGATATTTTTTATCATGATATTTTATTATTATAATTTTTGATAGTTAAAATTTTGATTTAATAATAAATATTATTTAAACAAATATAATATAGATTTATTGTAAATGATATTAATGTTTAACATCCAACATATATATATATTAGATGTAATAATTATATATATTTAATTAGTGCAATTTGCGTATTACAAAAAAATAATTTCATATTAAAATAATTAACTTGAAAGAAACATATATTAATAAAACTTAAATATGATATTTTTATTATGATAATTTATTATTATATTTTTATATAATTAAAATTTTGATTAAATAATAAATATCACTTAAACAAATATAATATAGATTTATCGTAAATGATATGATTGTTTAACATCTAACATACATATTAGATGTAATAATTACATACGTTTAACTAGATTAACTAGCGTAATATGTGCATTACATACGAAAATAAATTCATATTAATACTTAATTTGAAAGAAACATGCATTAATAAAACTTAAATATGATATTTTTATTATGATAATTTATTATTATATTTTTATTTAATTAAATAATAAATATCACTTAAACAAATGTAATATAGATTGATAATAAATGATAAAATATTTAACATCCATCAAAGATGTTAGATGTAATGTTCATATACATTTAACTAATACAATATAAGTATTATATATAAATTTAAATTCATATTAAAATAATTAACTTGAAATAATCATTTAATAAACCTTAAATATGATTTTTTTATTATATTATTTTATTATTATATATTTTATATAGTTGAAATTTTTGTTGAATAATAAATGTTACTTAAATAGATGAAATATAAATTTATTGTGTAATATATAACAAATATGATAAATTTAATAGTTACTTATATTTAACTATTATGTACACAATGTTAAATACAAATTTAAATTTATATTATAACACTTAGAATACTTAAATCGAAAGAAGCATGCATTAGACAAAAACGAAGTAATACATATTTGGAGACAATCAAAGAGCAATTATCTTAGCTTCGCATCCACTAATAAAAAAACCTAAAAATCTTTATGAGATGATTGTTCATTAACATTGCATTTATTCACATTTTGATACTACCCAAAGCTAACTTCACACAAAAATGAGAAAGATAAACATAAATCTCTAGATAGCCTAAATACATATATACACAGAAGAGAGAGAAACAAGAAGTTCAAAACTTAATCGAAATGAAATCTGAACCACCAATGCGGCACCGATCGAAAATGACATCTGGTTATAATGTGGATCGAAGATAACGACAGCGACTTCTCGAGATCGAAGATGTAACGACATAGCAGCACCATCTCTGGCTAGTAAGAACTCCAACAATTAAGATGGGAACATGATCGGAGGAGTGAGAGAGAGATGAGAAGCTAGAAAGGTGGAGAAAAAAAGTATCTGGATGTGGAATACGCTTAGAAAAAATATTAAAAAGGACAAAAGAGTAATATTAATTTAACAAAAGAGGTCGTTAAAGTATTTGGATAAAATGTATCAAAACTAAAAATTTGAATATATACGAAGCAAAATAATACGTGGGTATTCTATCTTTTTAGACTAAAAAGGAGACCCATCTATAATTTTAAACAAACTCTTAAAAATTTACAAAGCAACTTAGGAATATTATTAATAAGCCTCCTCAAGTTTTAAGAAAACATCAAACAAAACCTCAAAAATTTCAAAAATATCACAAATAAATATAATAACTAAAAAAAAATACATTATAAATTGATAAAGTTTAAAAATATCATATTTACTCTTTTAAGTTAATTTATTTCATATTATAAACTCTTAACATAAATAAAATAAACGTAATAATTCAATAATATTAAAGTCACTAGAATAAATTTTAAAAAAAATATAAATTTTATCCTATTCAAATAAAATATAATAACACATAATTTTAAAATATCATATATATCAAAAAGGTAAATTAAATTATCTCTACTCTTTTACTATTAAATTAAATAAATATGATTTTAACAATAATTTTATTTTATTTTGATTTCAATGAAAATTCACCAAATTTTTATTAACGATGACGATCCCGTTGGAACTCCAAAGAACTTCATTGATAACCTAACTTGAGTTGCGACAATCATTGCTGAGAACAAGTAAAATTTATATTTATTTTGAAAAAATATGTAAAGTATTATGTAACATTATTTTTAAAGAATATGTAAACCCATTATGTATTCATGGAAAAACTATATATGTAATACTTATATACAGATTTTAGAATAATAATAATAAAATATAATCGAAATTTATTTAATATTTACTATATATAAAAATACTTATATTTCTTTATTTGTCTGATGTTCACTGCGTGAGCTGCTATGGACATTCTTGGAGACCCTGATATTACCTCATTTATTAAAGGTTTAGTTAGTCACTTTTTCACTTGATGATATGGTTCTCAATTTGGTTATATTTGCTACCCACTAAACTTAGAAATCTCAATTTGATCTTTCTTAACATGCCACTTGTCAACTAGATTGTAGTACCACATGGCACCACACTATTCACTCTGTTTTCAGTTGTGATACAACTCGCACAAACGTGCATACATTACAACGCACTTTCTTAACAAGTCAAGTCAGTTACATGTTCCTTACTACCTCTTTATGTGTGTGTATTTCGTGTTTGAACATGTTTTTTTGACCTTGTTGACTCACTTTTCTCTTTACGATACATGTGACATAACAAATATGTATCAATTATCTTGTATCTAATGTTCATGATTTAATCTAAATCTAAAAATTTTATTTTTTTTATTCATATAAATATCCAAAGAGTATTCCCATTAAATAAAATTAGCAATCAAAACACACAAAAATTGAGTAAAATTATCTTTGTGTGATTCTTGAAAGAAGATTAAATAACAAGTTGAAGATTTATTTATTTATTTATTTATTTTTGTTCCTTTAAGTGCAATAATTTCTCAACATCATTTTCTTTTCTTTTTTAATTTTTTTTATTCATGATGAAATATTTAGATTGTTTATTAAATTTTGTGAATTCTATGCTAACTAAATATTTAATATGATTATAGGTGATTTTTAAGCTCTAGGTTATGATTTAATTAATATAATATCATGAATTATTTTTGTTTTATTTCTTGAATTCATGATGTATTTAATTTATATTTGAATGTTATTAACTTGCATGTTATAACTTATAATATTAGTATATAATAGCTAATTTTTATAATTTAAATAACAAGTTATGATTTTTAATTACAATTATAATTAAAATAATTAAGTTAAAGGTTATAAATAATTTTAATCTTATTTAATTTAATTATTAATTTTTTTTATCATAATATAATGAATGGATGAAATCTAAAAGTCATAATTTAAGGTTATTTAAGACTTAAGTTCTTAATAATTAAATTGTTGATTAATTAATTAAAAGAAACTATAAAAAGTTTTAAGCTATATGAGATTTTTAAAATTAAAATTAAGAATTTAATAATAATTTTAAATTATATAATTGATTATAACTTAAAAAATTAATTTTAATTTGTGAAATATTTAATTAAATTATAGGTTATTAACGAGAAAATATACGATAATATATATTTCATCATTTTTTCTTAAAAATCATGCTTTTTCTAATTTTTTTTATCTTTTTTTTTCGGAATAACTTACACTAATTATTTCTTTTGAATCAGATGTAGAATATTGTATTGTAGAAAGAAAACTAGTCGAATTTATTTTTATTTTTATTTGAAAAGATAAAATGCCATGTGTGAATATAGGAAGAGTATGCATGAGAGAGTGCAATAAAAATACCTCAGCTTTTATTCAATTTCGTAAAATACTATAACACTCATCAGACACACTACAAAGTATTGTTTATACTTTTCTATATTATTATTATTATTATTATTATTATTATTATTATTATTATTATTATTATTATTATAAATATATTATTTGACCCAAATTTACGCAACTTTACATTATGTACGCAAGTTGGTTTTCTCTTGGACCTTGATTAGTCTTTTAGTATCAAAATTTAAAATTATTGACTAGTTTTTGAATAAAATAAATATAGGACCGGCCTATGTCACTTACGATTACTATATTTGTATCCATACATATACACAAATTAATAATTTAAATTTAATAAATATATAATAATATTAATTATTTAATTATAATATCATATTAAATAATAATTAATATTATAATTAAAAAATTAATATTAAAATATTTTATAAAGTAATTTTTATAAATACTCTTAAAATAAATAGTTAATTAATTTTACTTTAATGATAAATAAATATATAATTATTATTATTTTATGAGTAATATAATCCAAATATTATATAAACATAAGTGATTTATCACGATATTAGTAGTAATTACATAAATTTATTTAATAAATAAGTTAAATATAACATAATAATATATGAACTTATTGAATTAATATTCTTACTATTTAAGAATTTAATTATACATGAATGATAGACATGCTTTGTTTGAATTTTATAATTATTTGTTTGTTAAAAATAATTTATATTAACTTATTATTATTTTTTAATTGATAAGATATACGATCTGATATGATTAAAATTATTAATTTAATAAAAAATAATATTCTCATAAGTGAATGAATAGAACATTTATTAAATATGTAATTATGAATTGTATAAATTTTCATCCTTAATATAATAAAAATGATTACATTATGAAAATAATTATTCACAAGCATGTATTTATTATAAAGGCATTTGATATTTATTAAAGTAAAAAATTAAATGGGTAATAAAATGTATGCATTATCACTCTTAATATAATAAAAATAAGGTTTACTTGCATAGCATAACTCACTTTCATACATGAAATTTCATTTTAATCCATTATAAAAAAATGAATATACAAAGTAAATGAATATATGTTTATTTTATATATGAAGTTTATTTAAATGAACATATGCATATCATAACTAACTTTAAACATTGTATGAAAATAAACATATCATTTTTATCGAGAGATTAAAAGTGAAATCATATTGAATAGCTAAGTCATTTATGCATCAAATGAAAAAATTACATTATACAAAATAATTATTCATAAAGAATGTATTTATTATATATGAATTTTAGTATTTATTGTTATAAAAAAGTGTATAAAATATATTTATTATATGAATATTTTGATATTTATTGTTGTAAAAAAATATCAAAAAAATTAAGGTTGATCTTTAAACAAAAAAATTCTCATAAAAAAGTAAAATATGTTTGCTATCAACACATTTGATATTTATTAGTGTTAAAAAAATCAAAAGTAAAAAAAAAAGATAAATTGATGGACAACCAAAGATCGAGACTTTTATATAAAAAGGATAATTGATCACTATAAATATAAAAGTGCCACATTATTTGTACATGAGTAGAAAAATAATATAGATATAACTGTATAATTTAGTAATAAAAGTAAAGTTTTATATATAAAAAAACAAAATTTCAAATATTAGTATTATACTATTATTACAATAATAATTTTGATATTATTATTATTTGGTATTATCCAAGTACAAATATTCAAACTTAGCGACCTAAGGTAACTCGCTTATGTGGTGACTGAGACGTTGTAATATCCCATATATAACGATTTGATATTTGAAAATAATCGATTTAGTTTTGATTAGAAGATATAATGAACAAGACCTGATGAACAAAACTTGACCTAAGTAAATACGGCTTATCAATTACTTGTATTCTCATCATATAATGTTTAAAATATAGTGTCTACCATTGTAATTGTGACACCAATCTCTTATGTATCTATATACACTCATTAATATCAATATGAAATGAGGTGATTTGGAATTTCTCTAATATCTATCTAAAAACCTTAACACATTAATAATTTTTCAAATAATTAGTATTGTTTGGAGAAAATTGAAGTATCTAACTTTATTGATTTTTAATGAGAAGTAAGAAATGACATTGATTGAATATATCATGTATTATCCTCATTTAAAGGGTATATATATACATGTATCTTTACGTATATAGTGGGGTGCGTATTAAGTGACTTGAATAGTACAAGCTAGTTTACAAAAATTAAATCGTTACAAACATTTACAAACAAAGAGAAAATGTTTATATATAAGTAATTCATGGAGTACGACCTTGATTACCAAGATATCATAATTTTATCAAGTTATGACATCAAAAACCTCGTTGTTTGATGACGGGATATTTTTGTCAATTAATTTCGTATGTTTTTCCAAATTCGTTGAGCGCAAGTCTTTTGTTGAGTCGGTTTTATGTCTTTGTTTTACCATAACGAGGTACTTATAATTATTAGGTCGTATATCTGTTACATATTTAATGTCAAATAAATATGTGTGTTTTTTATTAAAAAATTATACTTTAAAAAACTACCATCTTATATTATATTATAAAATTAATTTTGTAAGTAAATTAAAAAAAATGAAGCAGACGACGACTACGAAGGAATGAAACCTTCACTTTTTAATTATTATTATTATTATTTTGCTAAATCGCTTTTTATATTAGTCGAGGCATTCTTAACAAATAAATAAAAATATAAAATCATTGTGCGGTCGCATTGGATTGTTGGGTAATATGGATTCATCTCAAGTTGAGGAAAAACTTTTATATATTAATATGTGATGGGTGTCGATAATACTTTCTTAATATATATAAATATATAATAAGATTTTTTTATATATAAATAAATATAATTGTGTAAAATAATTAATGAAAATATTCTCAGCATCATTCATAAGTTTCATTAGGGGCAGATCAAGTGAGGATTGGGGTGAGTTGGAGCCGAATCTAATTTTTAGATAATTTTATATAAACATATTACTTTTAAACTAATTTAAAATTAAGAGTAATAGCCTATTTATTTTTTAAAGGAGTAAATTAAAATTTTAAAAAACTTGGCTAAATAACAGGTAGATAACTTAATCATATAGAATGTTTGCATAATTATTTTTTTTAAAATATAAATATTAATAAAAGAGGTACATGAACTCTTCATATTTATAATTAATTAGTACATAATTTTGTTAATATTTTATCTTGAATTTTATGATTTAAAATATAGTAGAATCTGCTTGATAGTCTTTAATTACCCTTGAATTATTTTTATAATTTTAATATAATATATTTTATGATAAGAATTATGATATTTATGAATTGATTTGGGTATAATTTTTTATTTTATTATTCTTCTCGCATAACCGAAAACCTTTTACAAAATATAATACATAAACCGACCAGCTCCATCACTGAACCGGATTCATATAAAAATTTCCATACAACCTAAAACGACTACTTATCGATCGTGTGGACAAAAATGCGAAGTGTTATAATATATGTAAGTAATTGACTTGATTTCTACTTGCACACTTCATCTTCTCTTTGAACTTCTACTTCGTATCTCTTCCATTGCTGATTTTACGTAATCCATTTTATTTTTTCCAAAGCTAATTTAATAATAATAAACATGCCTGGGAGTTCCGGGAGTGTAAACTCTAGAAAAGTTGACTCTAATACCGAAATATATATATATATATATATATAATTCCCCCTATCTAATCACTTTCTCACAAAGTAATTTTTTTATATCAATAAATATTTATATAATAATTTTTTTTAAATAATTTTTTTATTACATTAAAGATAATAATTCATATAATTAATAAATATACATACAATAAATAAAAAACACAAATCTTTGGTCAAACATCTCATCTTCTTCTTATTTTCTCTTAGATTAATAAATATCAAAAGTATATTTTTTTATATTTTTATATAATTTAATTATTTTATTACATTAAACGCAAGAATTCATGCATTTAAGAATTAACTATTTAACGAGTATTCAATCAATCTAGTTATGAGAATATTATATTTTTTTGAGCTAATAATTTTATGTCGAGATCATATCATATCTCATATCAATTAAAAAAAGAACAGTAAATTAATATAAATTAATTTTAAGAAAGATACTTATTAAATCAAATCATGTTTATATTTTATATAGATTAATTTTTTAGATAGTAAAAATATTAATTAAATAAATTCATATATTATTTTATTATATTTGACTTATTTATTAAATAAAGTTATATAATTATTATCACTATTGAGATAAATAACTCATATTTATATTGTATTTGAATTCTATATTATTATTGTATATTTATTCATCATTAAAGCATCAAATTAATTAATTGTTTGTTTTAAGAATATTTCTGTAAATTACTTTATAAAAAATATTTAACAACAGTTTTTCAATTATAATAAAAATAACTTAAAAATTTATATCCAAAAACTTATTTTATTTTATAAAATAAAAAATTTAAAACAATAATTATTATTATTCGATAATTAATACTATTATATATTTATCAAATTTTAATTAACAATTCATGCAACTATATAAGTTCAAAAGTGCAATCATTAAATGTGATAGTATAAGTTAAAAAGTGATAGCAAAAGTTTATCTTTATAAAAAGTGACAGTAGAAGTTTATTTTATAAAAAATAAGATACTGTAAATCCATTATTTTTACGAAATGAATTTTTATGATAATTTTAATAAAAATAGTAGATTTATACTGTATATGTCTTATGGTTATAAGTCTAAATTGCAAGTGGTTGAAAGCAACGGTAATGTCATTAGATAACCATTCATATACAGGGAAAAGGTAGTCAAAATTCAATAATTTTAAAGAAATTGTATTTTAAATCTATATCTATTAATAAATTTATTTGTAAAAATATTTTGGTGACGCTTTTTATACACTCACGTGTTATTAGCATATTTGATACGCGTTATGCATGATCAATATGTTATTAAAAATAAACTTACTTGATTTTTTTTAAAAATAATAAATTTATGCTATCTTATTTAATAAATATATATATATATATATAAATTATATTTTTATTAGAAATAACAGAATTTATCAACGTTTCAAAATTGAGATAAAGTTTCATTTTTTGAACGATGCACACGTCACAACATCTTTTAACCCGCTTTGAGATACCTCCCTGATTCTTTAGAAACATTGTCATCACTTCTTAACAGCTTGCAAATTGGTGAAACAATTAATTTGTCCTCAAAAGGTGGTTTATACGCTAAACCAAAGCCTTAGTTTTGATTAAAATAATCGAAAATATGAATAATAATATGACGAGCTCATTATGCCGGGTGCACCAAATTTATGATGAAATAGTTATTTTTTAATATATATTTAAAAATAAATGGATTAAAAAAATCAACATAATGCTTTCAAATCGAAAAGAAATAAAATGTATACATTAAGCATAAACTTGAAATGTGAACCTTTAATTTGTTAAAACATTAATAAGCTCATATTTAAAAAACTTGACCTTAAACTGAAATTAAATTGGCCTAATTTAACTAATGAGCACTTAGTCACTAGAGTTCACAAAATGCGTGTCATAGATATAACTCGTATCAATTTAACTAAATAACTTGTTTTGTGGTAGCAAGATATCTGGTATGGCAAGAAGCAAGTGCATAATAAAATTCCACGTATATATATTAAATGGGTTACGTTTCATGACTTCATAACTTTTAGAATAGTCAACTTTTATTTTTATTTATATAGAAATAACATTCAACGATTCCGGATGAATGTAGTTAATATATATTCTCTATATAAGAGTGTCAGATAATAATTAAGTATTAACTTTAAAGATGATAATTTTTATATTTATTTATAACTTATCATATTTAATTAATATAAAATATTATATTTATCACTCACTTTGTCTATTTTATTTTGTAAAGTTCTGTTTTTTTTTAAGAAAGATTCAAATTTTTTTGACCTAATTAATTAAAATTATAATATTATTTTAAAATTTATAAAAATAATAAAGTATTCTAATTTTAAAATATTAACCTAAAAAATATTTTTACCACTTAAAATTACTCTTAATACTTTATAATTAATATCACACACCCTTTTTATATATTAAACATCGACCCAAATTCTCAAACTCTGACAAGGCATGTTTTTGGGTTGATTATTTGAATAGTCTAATATTAATTGATCGTGCGTAATACTTGTTATTATATATACACACACAAACAATTCATGATTTTTGAATTTCAGATTTGATGACTCTTAGGTCTGTCACTGTTCAATCGTTCATATATGATTATGTTACCTTAATTTCTTTATTATTTTAATAATCATTTCAGACCACACTAGCCACCGTGAATAAATTAGTCTTTTAATTGCCTGATCGACGTTTTAAAAGGTCATGCCACACAGAAATTAGTATTCATTTAGGAATTAATTAATTTAATTACCTATATATAAGTTTTAATTCTACGTCGTTCTGAGCTTTTTTTTTTAATATTTTATAGCATAATTTATTTCATCTCGTCTTTTTGTGTGAGTTTTAATTATAAAAAAAAGTCTCCTCGTGATCTTTTAGAAAAAAATAATAAAACGATATTATTAACGATAAAAGTACGTAAAAATCTATTAATTTTTGAATAAAATATTACAATTTCATTAGTTATAAAAAATGTACTAAAAATCTAAAAATAAAAAAATATCATAAATAAAACATGTGAAGATATGTATACATATTTTTTAAATTATTATATATACGTGTTCAAAACTATTAAAGTTTACATTTCGTTTATGAGAAATGAAATATATAACAACTCAAATATATATATATATTTAGTATTTCATTTTTGAAATATTTTTTTTATTTTTAAATTTTTAATATATTTTTTCTGATAAACTTATAATACTTTACTTGAAATTAATAAAATTGTATATATTTTTCTCATAATTAATATCTTTACGTTACTCTTCATCTGTTTATATTCGATACTGGGTTAGAATCTGAATTTGTTATTTGTCACTGTTTATGACGTGGATATGTTTTTAGCAAGTTTGACCATATAACCCTAGTTGTAATGTGAATAAGATTTCGTATTTTTGTCAAATCATGTCACTATTAGAAAGTGATTGGCGTCATGCTCCTAGCTACCATTAAGATTGCAAATTTACAATTATGAACTCATTGTTTATTTTATTTTTTAATAACATATTCTATCCTTACATTTTGTTTATATCATACGAAGTTTAAATCTACATTTTTAGTGTTTTAGATTATTTTGGTTTTTGACTTTATCAATCAAATGTTAGTAAATAAGTTTGATTTATTCCGAAATAAAAATTTATAATAATTAAAATTTAAATTATATATCTCCCACTAAATACCACCTAATGTGTAACTTAATGCACTCAATCAATCTTTTATTATTTATTATAATTAAAGATAATTATTGTTGAATTTAGAAATTTGGGCAATTGAATGGTAGTACAAGATTAATGGATTGACTTGTAACTAAAACGAAAAGAAAAGAGAAGAGATTAATGCATGGCTTGATTTACATAGAAATACTTTGTATAGTTTTGTAAATAGAATTCATTATTTTTTATATCCCTTAATTTATGTGTGAAAATAAATATATCATATATGCAACGAAACATCAAAAACAGGTTAAACTTAAATATTACTAAACTAATATCAAGTGATCTAGTAAGAAGTATTTAAAAAGAATAATCCTAAGAAAAAAATATATATTTAACACATAATATTGAATAATTTAAATATAATTATATTATATTAAGTTGTATTAAATTATATTATAATTATTTTATATAATATTTAATGACAACCTGTAAACAATTGATGATAATTATTTTAATTAAATAATTTATATTTAAAATAAAATTATTTTATTTTATGTATTTTTATGAATAATATTTAAATGTATTTAAAAATAAATAATATTTTTAAATATTATTCTTATATTTTAAAAATAAATAAAAATTTATTTTAATTTGAGACGAAAGAAAAAATCAATATATATATAATTTTAAAATTAAAATCTTAGATAGGTTAAAAAATTTATCAAGTAAAATTTACTACTAATATTAGTTTTTTACATAATTATATAATTTTTATTGTATATAATATAATCTTATTTTACAAATAAATACATGATTATATAAAAAAATATATAATTAAAAATTTTAATAATGTATAACAAAGATAACTTAATCATAATCAAAATCCTTTAATTTCGTGCTCGTAATTAATAAGCAGAAAACAATTGTTACGGTATTTTAGTACTGAAAGTATAGACATTGG
The DNA here is from genome assembly GCA_033030585.1 of Hippophae rhamnoides. Taxonomy (NCBI): domain Eukaryota; kingdom Viridiplantae; phylum Streptophyta; class Magnoliopsida; order Rosales; family Elaeagnaceae; genus Hippophae; species Hippophae rhamnoides. Next base: position 75,956,003 of record CM065427.1, read on the forward strand.
GTCACGAAATCAGTTACCGACAATAATTACAGTTAAAATTATCTCCAAAAATCAAAAAGTTTATGGGTTGATAATGGGTATAATTTATTATATCTGAGGTGTCAAGTGTTTTCCGTCACTAATAAATATTGAAAAGATTAAAGTTAATAATTATCTTAAAAATATAATCACAAAACTATAATTAAAAAGAATAAGTATGAATTTAATTCTTTTATATATATATATATATATAAAATGGATATCTTGACATATCTCAAATTTCATAACAAAAATAAAAATAAGTGAAATAAGATATCACAAAACTATTATTTAGATTTATTTATAATAAATAAGATATTACATAATAATAATATTTTATTATCATTTTAATCTAACAAAAAATAAGTGAAATAAGAGAAAATAAAATCTGTAATATAGATTAACGGTATATCCCGTAATTTTTGATAACTGCATGTGATTAATACTTTAATTAATTCAAAATAGCAGTTACTTATATTTATTAAAAACGTCTGTATATATTAATTTTTTATCACCTACGATGTGTTATATAGATTAACAATGTTTGTATTACTTCAATCCTTAATCATTCATTACGTGTAAGCGAGGGGATAGAATAAGTTGGATTCAATTCTCCTCCGTTATTTTGTGAGAGGTAGATTTTTTTTTATTTATAGAAAATATATAAAATTATAAGAACAATTAAATAAATAAATCAAAAATACATTAAATGGTAAATCCTTAAAAAATTTGAATTATAATAATATATTAAAAAATATTAAATCTAGGTTTAAAACTAGAAACAAAATTAGCCCCCCCTCCTCCTCCTCTCCCCCCAAAAAAAATGTAGATTATATATAAATCTTGGTAAAATAAATCATATTAAATCAATATTTATATGTAATGCGTTTATTAAATTAAACAAATAATAAATAATAATAAAAAAAAAAGATAGGAGAGAGTGGGAGAGAAGAGGAAGGGTTTGAGAAAGAAAAAAATTAACAGACAAACACTATCATGTGATTTCTGTACATTGTGTAGTTGACTTTTAGGCACATGTGAACTAAAAACAAACGTATATAAAATTAATATTAATATAATTAATTAGAATTCAATTTAAATTTTGTTAAATTCAATAACATTATAAAATAATATATTAATTTTTTTTAATAATAAAAATAAACGAACAGATGTTAAAAAATTACAATCCCATTATTTTTTTTTCTTCATATTATTAACGGTTAAAGGAACAAGTAATTTACACGGTAAGGTTTCATTCCATATACAATTGATATGAATACAGGGAATATGATAAATGAGTCATATAGACGGTGCCTTTTCACCATTTTTTATTGAAACAACAAATCTGCTTGCATTTTATGAGAATTATAAATTATAAACTATAGTTTTTACCGGCTTAAATTGATCTCTCTTGTCTTTCGTTCCATAAAAAGTAATTATAAGTTGTGTAGCAAAAAAAATTAAAAAATTAAAAAAATTGAATTATTATAAGCTATAAATAAGTATCGATGAAAATGATGGTCAATTTATCTTTTATCTATAAAAACCTATATAACCAAAAATAAAATTGTATATATATAGTGGGGTCATTCTAATAGGTGTCAGGATGAAGATCCATACGATCAATGGGCGGGTGTTATCCTCACGGGTTAGTGCTATCCCGAGTTATCCCATGGAGTGGTGCTGTTCCTTTAGGTTGGTTTTCCTTGTTTTGGGCTTTAATGGTAGGCTTAAGGGACTATGACAAAACCATACAATAATTATAAGGTACTCTATTCCTCTATACCTAACAATGAGCATTAAAAAGTCTGGATGTGAGTTATAACCATTTATTTAAATTATAATAACTTTCATTATTCTTCATGGCTTCATGTTTATATAATTTTCAATTGGATAAGATCATATATATATATAAGTCAGCTTCAAGTTTCAAATATCCTCATTTTAATTTCCTTAATTCCTTTTTATTAAGTTGTTTACAACAAATTAACACTTCAAGTCAATTATATGTATTTTGGTGTGACAAATTAATATATTTATTCTGTCACATATTTTCTACGTTTCTATATAAGTCTCCAACTCCTCTCCTCATCTCCCAAGTAGTACTTCTTAGAACTCTTATACTCAGTTCCCTACTACACATTTACAATCCAACTCTCTATTGACCAAAAATGGTGGTTGCCGGAAATACAGCCACCACCGGCGGTTGGTCTAACATGAAGGGCTTAACCGTCCAAATCATCACCGGTAGGTGGTTCATGATTTTTGCATCTCTTCTAATCATGGCTGCCGCCGGAGCCACCTACATGTTTGGCCTCTATTCATCTGACATAAAAAAAGTCCTTGGTTATGATCAAACTACCCTTAACTTACTTAGTTTCTTCAAAGATGTTGGTGCCAATGTTGGTGTTCTTTCTGGCCTAATCAATGAAGTTACGCCCCCTTGGGTAGTTCTCTCAATTGGGGCAGTCTTAAATTTTTTTGGGTATTTCATGATTTGGCTTTCTGTTACCAAAAAAATAGCTAGACCTCAAGTTTGGCTTATGTGTCTGTACATTTGTATTGGTGCAAATTCTCAATCTTTTGCCAACACTGGGTCACTTGTCACATGTGTTAAGAACTTCCCAGAAAGTCGTGGTGTTGTTTTGGGGATTTTAAAAGGATATGTTGGATTAAGTGGAGCTATAATAACTCAATTATACCATGCTTTTTATGGTAATGATTCAAAGGCTTTGATTTTGCTTATTGGTTGGCTTCCTGCTGCTATTTCTTTTGCTTTTCTTAGAACTATAAGGATCTTGAAGGTCACTAGACAATCTAATGAGCTCAAGGTGTTTTACAATCTTCTTTATATTTCACTTGGGCTTGCTGGGTTTTTAATGATAGTGATCATAGTTCAGGCAAAAGCCCATTTCACAAGAAGTGAATTTGGTGTTAGTACTGCTATGGTTATTTTTTTCTTGCTTCTTCCTTTGCTTGTGGTTGTTATTGAAGAGCATAAGCTTTGGATGACTAAGAATATTGAATTGAATGACCCTTCACCTTTGAAAATAGTCTCTGAGAAGCCAAAAACACAAGACCCTGTTTCATCAATTTCAGAATCAATAGCCTCAATCACTCCTACAACAAATTTAGTAGCTGAAAATCAAAGCATAGGTCAAAAGCAGCCTTCTTGTTGGAAATCTACGTTTAGTCCACCAGATAGAGGTGAAGATTACACAATTCTTCAAGCCCTTTTCAGCATGGACATGTTGATTTTGTTTTCAGCTTGTATTTGTGGAATTGGAGGCACTTTAACCGCAATTGATAATTTGGGTCAGATTGGAACTTCATTAGGATATCCAAAGAAAAGTATAAGCACTTTTGTGTCACTTGTTAGCATTTGGAATTATCTTGGACGAGTTGTAGCAGGTTTTGTTTCTGAAATCTTCTTGAAAAGATACAAATTTCCTCGTCCTTTGATGCTTACTTTAATGCTCTTATTGGCTTGTGTTGGTCACGTTCTTATTGCATTTGATGTTAAAAATAGTCTATATGTAGCTTCCATAATTATTGGGTTTTCTTTTGGTGCTCAATGGCCTTTACTTTTTGCTATAATTTCTGAGCTTTTCGGCCTCAAGTACTATTCCACTTTGTACAATTTTGGGTCAGTGGCTAGCCCAATTGGGTTATATGCACTCAACGTGAGGCTAACTGGGCATTTGTATGATAAAGAGGCTACAAAGCAAATGGTAGCTTTGGGGCTAAAAAGGCAGACTGGAGAAGAATTGGATTGCATTGGGAAAGAGTGTTTCAGATTAGCTTTTATTATAATTGCTTTGGTAACACTATTTGGAGCAATTGTTTCGGTCATTTTGGTGATTAGAACAAGAAAGTTCTACAGTAGTGACATCTACAAGAAGTTCCGGGAGGCAGCAAAGGCGGCTGAGACTGAAATGGCGATGACAGAAAGAAGCTTTAGACCAGCAGAAATCAATAATGGAAGGTAGAATTTTATGGGTACCAACCATAGAGAACTACATCAAAGCTTGTATAGACTTTTAGTATAGCGTCATCAAGTGAAATATATAAACGGAAGTATGAAATGATTTATGGTGAAACTTCTGTGTTGTACAATTTTCCATTTTTCTTGTATTTGCTCAAGTTTCGTTCGTTGAATGATCAAAATCTTTGGATTGTAATTTTTAAAGCAATTGTTTCGTTTTGTTGCTTTGACTTCATGATGTTATTATATGAGGTTATATTTTATTATATTGGTTTTCCAGAATTAGGCCATCTTTTTGGCCTAAAGTTTTCATTTTTTTCTGGTCATCAATAATCAACAAACTATAGTTTTCACAAGAATCGATCGATGGATCAATGGAGTTGGAATTGATAAACAGTTTAGTAGACACTCCAGATTTATATTTAAGAAAAAAAAATTTGATGCTAAATTATTTAAGAGATTCATTAAGAAGCTATAAATAAGGCTTCAAAATTGGGGTCATAATCCATGCAAATATCTTCATTAGCTTAAACCTCTTTGCTTATTTCAAATTTGGTGATCCAGTTCTTGAGCTGACTAGCGACACATGCTGATCCTGTTGAACCGTAGGAGCAGAATTTCTCGACGGCGTTTTCTACTCCAAGATACTCATACACATCTGTGTCAAACACTGGATTTATACTTTTCAGTTCATCCAGGTTTAAATCCTGAAGCTGGCAGTTCTTGGAGACACACAAGGCAACTGACTTTCCAACTATATCATGAGAAGTCCGGAAAGGTACTCCCTGCACAAAACAGAAAAAGGAAATTGAGGAAATAATTTTTTCTATTCATGGTACCCAACCAAGGGCCTGTTTCTGTTTAGAGAAACACTAAGGACCCTAGGGGCCTCCTTGGTCGTATGATTATAAAACACTTCTCCAAAACTGGTTTTTAAATCATAACTTAAAAACAGTTTTCAATAATTTTTTAAAATAATTAAGAGTTTTTAGCCAGTGTTTTTAAAAATTTATTTTTAAAACAAAAATATAAAAAAATGTGTATTATATTGTTCAGCCAAAAGTTGGTAGAAAACTTTTTAATATTAAATTTAGTGTAATGAAATTATCGCATTAAATTTTACAAAATATTTAATTTTTTAATAAGAATATTTTGTTAAAGAATAGCTAAATATTTAATCATGAATTTTTATTTTTAGCTTTTGTAAGTGATGTTACCGTGTAGTTAAATATTTTTTTACTAAAAGAAAGTGCCACTTGCCTAAAATAACTTGAAGCATCAAAAAATAAAAAAAGGTAAGCAGCTTTTCAAAAAAAAAAAAGTAGAAGTTAAGCTTCTTTTTTTTTCCATTTGTTTATAGAAACAATGATAACATGTGTTAGCTATTCTTAATTTTTTGTTTTGTAAAACAATATGTTTTAGAAAACAATAATTTAAAAATATGGCAAAACACTTTAAATTGTTTTTAAATACAGAAAATACTTTTTGAGTTATGCAGTGTTTAGAGAAAATATTCAATATTTCTATTCATGGTGCTCAACCATGCACGCAATCGAATTACAATTTATTGATACCACGTGAAATTGCAAGGTGCCCATAAGTTAATATTAGGTTAGTCCTTTTAATTTTGCTACTATTAATACATGTAAAAGTCACTTGAAATCATAAATAAAGGTAAATTTGTTAACATAAAAATATTTATTTTTCCTCAAAAATGAACAGCTCCTCGTCATTTTCATTAATGATACATTTACCTCTTATTATGATTATGATGACAAATGACTTTTTATATGTCTAAATTGTAGCCAAATTAAAATAATTACTCTAAAATGAACTTATGTGCACCTTAACGACTTACAGTGTACTGTTTAAAAAATTAGGAACTAAATTACATCTTTTTAAAATCTAAGGGATTCTAAGATATATTTTCCCATTACAAAACTTACCATTACAGCAAATAGTTTATATAACTATGAATTCTGGAATTTGAAAAGGAAAAAGAAAAAGAAAAAAATCACTCAGAAGTAAGATAAAATTTTACACGTGACCAACCTTTTTCACAAGATAATCAGCAAGAGTTGTAGCATCAAGATAGCCAGCTGGTAAAGCCTTTTTTATTCTGACATTATTAAAGGTGATATTCTGGGCGAACTCAGCGGACACTTCAAGCATCCCCAAAATTGTCTTCACACTGTCAAACGCAGGTTCCTTGTCTTCCTGCATGATGCAAGGAAACAGGACCAAAAAGAAAAGAAGTGGTAACAGACTGAGGAAGTGCAAGAAGAAGATGCAAAACCAATAAACTCCATGCACATTTATTGTCTATTTTCTTCTCTTTCTAAAATTACGTGACGAAGCGTGCTTCCATATCATAGGATTATGGAACTTAGACCATTGATGTCAGGCTTAAAGCATACGTGTGAAACAGATAACATTATCAACCCTCTTGCTTGTGATGACTGTATAATCGCTCAATCCACTAAATAGGTATTATAGGATTTCCAATCATGAAATAAAGATCGTTTTTATGAATATCACAAAATAATTAAATGAAAATATTTTACCTGCAAATCACGATTGTAGGCAAGAGGGAGTCCTTTGCACAATGTAATAAGTGTAACCAAGTCTCCGACAACTCTAGCAGACTTTCCACGAACAAGCTCCATAGGATCTGGATTTTTCTTCTGAGGCATGATACTACTTCCGGTTGAAACAGAGTCACTTGGTGTGATAAAACCAAACTCTTCTGAAGCCCATAATACCCACTCTTCACCAAGCCGAGAAAGATGAATGGCCGTAATAGAATTAGCAGAAAGAAACTCCAAAACAAAATCTCTGTCTGAGACAGCATCAATACTGTGAAAAAAATGAAACTAACAGCTAGTCCATAGTAGGTATCAAGAAGTATTTAAAGCATGCACAAATGTACCACTCATGCATACACTAATAAATCACAAAGGATCCCAAGGCAAACTGAATAAATTGAAGTCATGAGGCAAGATCAAAGTACACGGATTTACTATCTACCAAAGCATATTGCCCAGAATACACAAGATAGAATTGCTTGTCAGAGAGAGGTCAAGAGGGGAGAAGGCTTTCCTCAATAGTGGTTTAGCATTAATAATTCTCAGATAAAGGGGGAAAAAACCGTCTCAAAGATAAAACATCGGCAATATGTTTTCAAATTCCTTATATTAGCAGAAAATTCATTTACCATGCATCATATGAAGCCTAATGCCAGAGTGCACTAATAAGAGAAAATAAATTCGTATTCATAAATCTTTTGGCTGATATAAAAGTATTGATCATTACAACAGCAAATGTAAAATCACCAGCCAAAATACCTGTTACTCATTGGAGCAGTGAATCCTAGTGCATCAGAAGTCATAAATCGATCAATTGGAAGGCCAGTACCAGCCAGTGCACAAGCACCTAAAGGGCAGAAATTCAGCCTAGCTCTGCAGTCTACTAAACGTCCAGCATCACGTTCCAGCTGCAACTCAACACAATGGATATAGTTACATCTTCCGGAAGCTAAGTAAGATGGAACAAACCTCTTTAAACTAAGCTATAACAATTTTTTTAAAGAAATAAAAGTACCTAATTTTGTCAAATATATTAGTCTATATTTTCCATATGATGATCTCTTGGAGAGAGAGAAAAAAAATGCTAGACATCAAAATTTTTCAACAATTAATGTCTGGTTCAAGAACAACAAAAAAATAAACCAAAGGACTCCAAATCTACATATTCATAGAATCAGCAGAGGCATAGCTCAAAGAGCCAATTCAGTTACGACCAGAGGAATCAAAAGTATATCCAGATAAACCATAAATAAGTCTACAAGATATTGTTCGGTCATCACTCTCTTTAACTATGCCAACTGGGTAAAGAAGTCCTATCCTACAAGGCTATCAATAAGAAACTATTGAAAAATTCAAATGAATTCCAACCTGCTCAGCAAATGCTAAAAGAAGATGTGGCAGCAAAACAGGTTGTGCCCTTTGTAAATGTGTATAACCGGGAACAATAAGACCCTCGTTCTTCAAAGCCAAGGCCACAAGTGCAATCTGAAGATGTTTGATGCGTTCAAGAATCGAATCGATAGCATCACGACACCATAGCCGAAAATCAGTCAAAACTTGATCATTTCGGCTTCGGGCTGTGTGAAGCTTCTTAGCAGGTTCCCCAATCATATCGATAAGGGCTGCCTCAATGTTCATGTGGACATCCTCCCTGTCAGTTCTCCACGTAAAATCACCATTCTCAATGTGTCTCTCTATGTTATTGAGACCTTCAATAATACTATCTCTATCACTGTCACTAATCAAACCCTGCAACACAATTTATAAATTCATCACTCAGAGTAGCTTATTAATTTACCAAGTTTACAATAATGTGAACTTATTTAACATTTGTCTGCAACAATAATTTTTTTATAATTATAATCACATATCGCATAGTATATCATTTTGTGAAAGAGAATCCTTATATGAACAATCATTTCAATTTGTATTCATAAGCACGGTATTCATCTATGTAGGAAACCCATAAAATTTTAGTAGTACTATAAATAAATAAAAAGAACTTAGTCTGAATCAAATAGATGCAACTTTATTTACAAAATTGCCAAAGTATCTTCTGCAAGCAAAGAAAAGCAAATCAAAACAGCCCAACCATCACAATTCTTACCCAACAGCTCATTCCATTATTCCCAAAATTTTCTAACCAAAATCCCCCAAAAATTTAAACATAAAATAATAATAATAATAATTAAAAAACCTGATGGGCAAGCATAGAAGCATGAGCTCGACTGCCCATAATGTCGTGCTTGTACAGAGCTTTATCAAAAGAAATGGACTCGGTGAACCTCTCCACAGCATCAGTAACGCTCTCCTCAAATCGACCGCCCCATAGCTTGTTTTCCTTGGAATTGGAGTTGGATGATTTCGCACAAACAATATGTTGTTGTTGATTGGCCATCGTTCGAACAAAAGGGAGACAAGAGTCGAAGCAGCGGTTATGGTACTTGTTATTGAAGGAGGAGGAAGAAGAGAAGAGTGAAGTAGTTGCTGGAGAGGAATGGACTATGGATTTCATTGCCCTCCCTCCGTCTCCGACAGATACAAGTTAGGCGCCCACAACAACGTTAACTTCGATACTTGAGAAAGAAAGTTTCGTTGTATGAGTCGCGTCTCTTTGACGATTGAGAGATTGAAGTAAAATGGGCACTTCAAATTAACAGGCTCGGCCCATCAAAATTAAGCAATGTGTACGTATTATAGTGAAATTCTATCAAAGCCCTTTATAAAATCGTTTCACGTTTATTTTAATGCCCATCACATTTTCTTTAACTAATGTTTAGTTAGAATCTAACCTTCTTCTTTTTTAAGATAAATATTATTAATATATATCATAAATTTATTTCGGTATTATTTATGGAGTATAATGGTAAAAATGGGCAATTGGGCATTAATGCCACCAACATGTTCTATAGGTTTTATCACGTAACAAGTAGTCATTAGGGGTGTTTATGGTCCGGTCCGATTTTGCTTAAAAAATATTTAACCGGACCGGACCGTTTGAAACGGTTTTAAGAAATAAAAACCGGATCGTTTGATTTATAAAACGATTTGGTCCGATTTTGTTCCTAATTTGGTTCGATTTTTTTATAATTTAATGAATAATAATATGAAATTTTTAATATATTATTAACCAGTCTGGTCCGGTTCGAACGGTTTAAAATTAATACAAATCGTACTAGATCGTTTGATTAGTAAAATTGTTCGGTTTGGTCCGATCCGATCCGGTTTTACAGTTTGATCCGATCCGGTTTATGAACACCCCTAATAGTCGTTACAATTTTACTTTCTTTTTTTAACCATATCTCCATTTTATAAAACTTAATTCAACTCTAAACAAAAAATTATGGTAGTTATAAATAAAGTTTTTTTATCCTCTTATTTTTAAGAAAAAGACTAAGAAGTTAGAGAAAAAATTGGGGAGTAAAAGAAAATTGATATCCCTAAATAGAATGCTTCTCGATGATATTATCTCACTCGATCGTCAGAGTGAAATCAGAGGAGTGGAGATACTATTTATGAGAACTTATATTCTTCGAATAAGTTTTTATTAAAAAAAAAATCTTTAAATAAGTTAGCTGTCCCTTTAAATGCTAAATAAATAGCTAACCATCGCTGAATCAAAAGGTTTTTGTTGGCGTGATAATTCAAACCTCAATAATCTAGGGACGACGATGATAGATAACAATTAATGTTGACAATTTCCTAATGGCATTCAAGGCAAGCAAAATATCTCTTTAAAAAACAAAAAAAAAACAGAGTACATTTAACTTGTAACTTTTTTTTCTCAAGGTTTAATAAAACTAGTAAAAATATAAACCTCTAATAACTAATCGTGTTAGTAGTAAGTAAGTTAAAAGCAATAATGACAAATATCATGTTTCATACGGAAAAAATGAAATTGGACATGTACAGATGTTTTTTTTTTCGAATGATAGCTTGTGTGGGCTATATTTTATTTCAGAACTTATACAGTGGGAGAGTGGATTAGTCACCACTCACTAGCACCAACAAGTCGGTGAGTCAAATTTATTTTCTAAGACGAGAAAAGTTTATTTATATCAGTAATATCTTCCTTTTATGTTCAACCCAAAAGAGATAGAAAAAAAATATCATATAAATAATTCAACTTTCCACTGAAACTGCAGAGACGTGCAAAAAAAAACGAAAAACAAACGGAATAGAATTCTATAGAATTAGTACTTGTGTGATATCAAGCTCGCTTGGTTAATTTGATAGATTTTAGAAAGAAGAAAATGGAAGCTACAGCTAGTTTTAGAAGTAGTTGGGCAGACATGAAAAGCTTGACCATCCAAGTTCTTACAGGGCCGTGGTTGATGGTGTTTGCTTCATTATTACTAATGTCTACAGCTGGTGCTAGCTACATGTTCGGTCTCTACTCAAACGACATCAAGTTAGTTCTCGGTTATGACCAAACGACACTCAATTTGATAAGCTTCTTCAAAGACTTAGGTGCAAGTATTGGCATTCTTTCTGGTCTAATCAACGAGGTAACACCTCCTTGGGTTGTTTTATCAATTGGTGCCGTCTTAAACTTTTTTGGGCATTTCATGATTTGGCTAGCAATAACAAAGAAAATCCCAAAACCCCAAGTTTGGCACATGTGTATGTACCTTTGTATTGGGGCTAATTCTCACACATTTACCAACACTGGTGCTCTTGTTACTTGTGTTAAGAACTTCCCTAAAAACCGTGGAGTCTTAATGGGCCTTTTGAAAGGTTATACAGGTATTTCAGCAGCTGTAATCACACAATTTTACAGAGCATTTTATGGAAATGACACGAAAGATTTCACTCTCTTTGTGGCTTGGCTTCCCTCTGCTCTTTCTATTGCTTTTATTAGAAACATTCGGATAATTAATTTCATTAGACCACATAACGAGATAAGGGTAATGTTCAAATTTCTCTATATTTCATTGGGCCTTGCTGGGTTTCTATTGATTATAATCATAGTAGAGAAAAGGGTTGATTTTACTCAGACCCAATATGGCCTAAGTGCTTCTGCAACACTCTTCTTGCTTTTTCTACCTCTTATTGTTGTTGTTTCTGAAGAGTATAAGCTTTGGAAAGGTAAGAGATTAGCAAAGACTAGTAGTGATATTGCTTCAGATGAGAAAATTGTGACCAAAAGTGAATACCCAACTATGTTTTCTTCTCTAAATCCATCCTCTTCATTTTGGTGGGAAAATGTATTCAAGCCACCTATAATAGGAGAAGACTATACTATACTTCAAGCTCTCTTTAGCATTGAGATGATAACCTTACTTTGTGCTACAATCTGCGGCCTTGGAGGTACCTTAACAATGATGGACAATTTGGGTCAAATTGGAACTTCTTTAGGATACCCTTTAAATGCAATAAGCACTTTTGTGTCTCTTTCAAGTATATGGAGCTATCTTGGAGAAGTTACAGCTGGTATAGTCTCAGAACTTGTTATTGAAAAGTACAAATTGCCTAGACCTGTATTCATAACTCTGTCTCTTTTACTCTCTTGTATTGGTTACCTTCTGATAGCATTTGATGTCCCAAATGGTTTGTATGTAGCTTCAGTTATAACTGGATTTTGCTTTGGTGCACTTTGGCCATTAATTTACACGATAGTTTCTGAACTTTTTGGGCTTAAGTATTACTCAACTTTGTACAATTTTGGTGGAATGGCAAGTCCAATTGGGTTATATTTTCTTAATGTGAAAGTCACAGGTCATTTTTATGATAAAGAGGCAAAGAAGCAAATGAAAGCTTTGGGTCTTAAAAGAAAAGCAGGGGAAGCACTTAATTGTAGAGGTGGTGAATGCTTCAAATTGTCTTTTATTGTGATCACAGTGGTGACACTGGTTGGTGCTCTTGCTTCAATAATTTTGGTGGTAAGGACTAGGAAGTTTTATAAGAGTGATATTTATAAAAAGTTTAGAGAGGAAGTGAGATTGGTTGAGACTGAAGTTGCCATGCCAGTACAAAGTGTTGACAATGGCAAAGTAGAGAAAAAAGTGGCCGAAATTGAAATTAGCAATGGTGGAACAAAGAGCTAGCACATGCATATAAGATAGAAAATGAAGCATCTCAAGCTACAAAAATACAAGGGAATCACTTATGTGAAGTTATGAGTTAGGGAGTATGGAAGATACATAACAATTGAATAGAAAGCTTGTAATAAGTTTGATCTTAGTCTTCTGGTGTTATGTTCTCAGTTTCTTGCAAAGAAGTCTTATTTGAGTACAGTTTGAAGAATTTATATTTAAGGATGATAAATTATAGGTGCAGTAAGTCACAAATAAGTGCATTATTTTGGTAATATGCAGAGTAATTGCGTAAAAAAATCTCTTCTTAGAGTTTCACTTTGAATCTGTTAGGAAAAAAACATAATTTGTTTTTCTTAAAATATAAAACAATTTATGTTTTTTTTAAAATATATGTTTTTTTATTTTGTAAGAAAAACAACACGTGTTTTTTCTTGAATAATTAAAATGAAACTAAGTAAAGTAAATAAATGTATATATATAGGCCGGATGGCTTTTTTTAGTCGGTGTGATACATCATTTTTTAATAATACTAATATAATTAAGAATTAAATTATATTAAATTTATATACTGTTTGTTAAGTTCAAGGATTAAAAGTGAGACAGTTCGTACTGTGTTCGGTATATTTCATGTAAGTAATGGAGTACTATTTAATTTGTAGGTATAGTTATTACTGTGTTGGGTGTACTTTATATAAGTAATGGAGTACTATTTAATTTGTAGGTATATTTAAATTTTGAAACTATATAATTTATAAATTTACTCTGTATGTTTGATAATAGCACCTTAAATAATTTAAAATATATATTTTAAAATATGAGCATATATTATCCTTCGTATTTTATTCTAAATTATAAAAAAAAATTAAGATAAACACTTCCTTTTATTAATATTAGTTTCAATAGAGCTGATATAAAGTTTACATATAAAATATTAAAGTAATAACAATGATACTATTTATTATCAAGTAGATATCAAATGATATCTTATATTTAAAAAATGTTCATAAAAATATTGTATTTATTAGGAGGTATATTAGAATTACATTTCTTTTGAAAATGATATAATTTAATATAAAATGATTATTTTTAAAAATTAAAACTAACTAATGTTTAACATTTTATATCTTCATTTATGCCCCTTATTAATTAATGATGTTAAATTTTTATTTAATAATATATTTGTTTCTATGACTCTCGTACCATTTTGAAGTTCGCTATTTACAATACTAGTTTTGTATTTTTCTTATGTATATTCTCGTACAAACTTGTGTTTAGTTTCTATATTTTTATTTTCTTATTTATTAATTTTATAAATATTATAAACAAATATTCAATTATTCAAGATCTTTAATTGCTTTAAAATTATAACTATCATACCTAAATTTAATGGTCAATCACGATCTTATCTTATGTTATTTGTCTTCTTTTGTTACATCTATTATGGCTCAACTTGTTCGAATTTTAATATGATGTCCAAATTAGAATTACTAAAAAATTAAAAAAAAAGTGGTTACATTCTATTTTATTCATAATATTAATAACTATTACAATTCTTAAGTATAACTAATAAACTTTAATAGATTATTTGCTATTCATAGTTTCTAGATATATATAAATGCTAGGTGAATAGTTTTTTTTGTGAGCAAATAGATTGTTATTTCTAAAGTTGTGTTCAACTAATAAAATAAGGGTTCTTTCTATAAGATAAAAAATCTATATTTAAAATAGTAAGAAATCACTATTTTATCTTTATTTTAATAATTCATCTTTTTTTTTATGATTTTGGCTTTCAAATATAAGCCTTTCATTTGCCTAGAATGACTTACCAACTGAATATATGGGTTCTACATCTTTATTTTTATTTGTCATTTTCTACAGACAGAACTTTTGATTACGTAGATGATGATGCATCTTCATCTTCTCGATCTTTAATGCAATAAATGTATTTGTGATCCTTAATGATTTTCTTGACGTAAAAATAAAACATCTTTCTTTTTTCTTGATAAATTTTTAAATTATTATTGTTAAAATTTCCTTCAAACTTATTGATTTTCTCACCATTTTTTTCAATCATGATCATATTACTATAAAAAGTGATTATGACTTTACTAGAGGAATAATTTTTTTTTTAATTTCAAAAAAATTATCAATTTTCTTGAATTCATGATAAATGTGACTTAACATCTATCCTTTTAATATACAAAATTCATCTGTATTGAATTCCTTTTCTAGAAGTACCATTGGTTTTGGAACTTCTTTATTAGTGTTTGAAATCCCTAATTTGATAAAATAATAGAGACTAACACAATTTTTTTCATTCCATTCCATATATGAATTGAAAAACCTAATATAAATAAACTTTTCATATATTTTGATATTTTTGCTGTTTTTTATAGCCTTTTGAAATATTTAAGAAAAATAATTAAATTAAATTAAATTAATTCATAGATATAGGGTTTTGATTAAACCTCAATGGAAAGCTTTATAAACAAAAATTAGATCAATCTATTCCAGAATAGATGTAGGGACTTCTTTTTCTATGGTGTAAAATTTCATATCATTAATATGTTTTCTGAGTAGATTTTCTGACTAAGTTGTAGGGACTTAACCATTATGGCTTACTTAAATTTTTGTACTAGTCTATTTCATCTTCAATGACCAATGTATTCTTGGAGAAAGTTTCCCAAAATAGTACTATAGTCGTATTATATTTGTTGTTTTTGTGAGAGGTATTTTTCTAAATAGTACTAGTGGTCTTACTATCTTTTATAGAGTCTTCAACCTATTTGGTATCAATGATTATTGTTGCAATAATGTAAAGTAATTTTAAACTATATCTTATAGAGTTATTAGTATTGATACTATGTAGTTGTTATAAATGTGTTCAACTTCTATTCTATTAATAAAAGCCTTAGAGTCATTCCACTAAATATGATGATAGATTTGCAAGCTTTATGCTTTTTTGTAAATTCTTGATTTTGGATCATTATGGATCATATATGTCCTTTTCTTATCTTTTTTTTTTACTTCTTCAACCCAATTGAGCTTTTTCTTTTTCTTTTCAGAGATGTTCCTCTGTTTTGAATTATAACGTTCTTACTTTTCATTTTGAATTCTTTTTATCTCTTATAAGATTCCTATTTAGAGTTTTTGGACTCCAATGATCGTTTTGAACTGTTAAGTTTTTTTTTGTAATTCATGTATACAAAATAGACTTCTATAGGTATAAAACCTTGAGTTGTTCTTGACTATTCTTATTTTTTCCCTTTTATCTTGATTTTTATAATAGGATGTTCTATTCGTGCAAGAACAAAAGTAATTGAAGATGTTAATTCTCTTTTAAGAGTACTTGCTAAACTATTCTTGTTTCTTGTAGGATATTTGACATCAAAATTATTCTGGTTAAACTACTATTGTCATCTAACTAATCTTACTTTCTTATAATTAAATGTGATATTAGTTCTTAAAAAAACTAAATTTTTTGTTTTCTATTTTGACAATTAATCTATAACTTATTCCAAATTTCTTAATAAATTTTTTAACAATTAAGTATTCTTTTTTTCATTACTATTATAATTTAATTTTAAATTAGGAAAAGATCATGATTTATATCTATAAAGATATTCATCTTTATTATCTACTTTCGTTCTTAAATCTACTTCTTAATATTCATGTGAAATATCTATTTTATAGATCATTTTATCATCTGTACTTGGATGGTATAAAGTTGATACAAAATATTACGAGCGTTTTTATCTTGTTTATACACAAAGTATCTTGTTCCGTCAATTTTCAAAAATGATATTCTTTTAATTTTTTCATAAAGGTTTTTGCATCTCTACAAGTTTAAACATTTTAAGAATATTTATAATTGATTTTTGTTATTTAATTCATTAGGAAATTATTTAATGTTATTTAGTATATGTGGTTGTAAATTATGTTTTTCATGTTCAATTTCTAATCCTAAATACTTAATTTTTTGCTAAATAATTACTACTTTTTTCTTAAAAAATACAATGCATTTTTCCTACATTTTTGTAGAATATCAATAATATCTAAATAATATTTGTTTAATTCAATATTGAAAACCAAAATATCATTTTTGTAAACACAACTAATTTCTTAAAGATGTTGTCCATATACCATTAAAAGATGCTCAGAGTTTTTTTTAATACGAATGGTACAACAGTCCATTAAAATTGTCCTTAAGAGCAACTAAATAATGTTAGTTTTTGAGATTCCTCATCTAATCTTATTTGTGAAAATCTACTTTTGCAATCAAAACTTGTGAAATATTTCTCGTCTTTCATTAGTGATAATAATTCTTCTATTTTGGAATAAAGTATCAATTATCAAAGTTTCTTTATCAATATCTTGAAGTTTTTATTATTCTCTTTTTTACTCTTCTTTTTTCAACTAAGAATGTCGGGTTAGAGTAAGGTAAATTACATGTTACTATGACTTTTAATTCTAAAATTTATTGAATTTGTTTGTAAAATTCAATCTTACATTCAAGATTATAAATTATAAGTTTTACTCTAATGACTTTGTTAGGGTTTATTAATTAATGTTAACAATTGTTTTATATTTGTTTTCACTTGTATCTAAAGGATTTTCTGAGCTTATTATTTTTATAATTTTTTGATGTCTGTTAAGGCTTTATCTTCCTGTGTTTTAATAATAAAAAAAGTTTTGTTTCTCTCATATATCTAATTAAATCTTTTTTAAATAGGATTTTTGCTACTACTTTGTATCTATCTCACTACGTTTTTGTTTTTATGTTATTGCATAAAAGTTAGATTTGATACAGATAAATGTTTTCTTATTTTTTACACAAAAATAGTTTCATCGTCTAGTATTATTAGATTTATTTTAACTAAATATTGTGTAAATAATTGATATAAGTTAAGAAATTATTTTTTATTAATAAATCTACTTTTGTTTCTTGTTGATATTTTAGAAAAATATAAAATTTATCTTATCTTATCATTATATCTATAACCTTTAAGACTTTATTAATATTTATTATAGTATTATTAGCAATTCTTATAATTAAATCTTTTAGTGTTTTTTTTAGAGTTCACATGTTAATATATATTTACTAGTTACACACATATTAGTTCATGTATCTACATGTGCATATAATAGTAATTTATATAACCTTTAAATTTCAATCCTACCTTAAAATAAGTATTGTTTGGATTTATAATAATATAAAAATCATTCATCTTCTAATGAAGAGTATTCTGAACATTCATATTCTAAATTTCTTCCAATAGATAAATATTATAAGTATCATTTATATCTAATTCCTTATTTGGTTCTAATTCTATCTTAAAAACTTCTTCTAAGATTTTTTTTTGTTAAAATTTTGTTTTAATTTTTTTTTATGTTAATGCCTTTTAGAGCATTCATTAACATAATGTCATTCCTTATTACAAACCCAACACCTGCATTTATTTTCTCTGATAGATAATATTTTTTGTGTTCTTTGGTGACTTATACTTTTTTATTCTAAAATATCTTTTTATATAAGATTCTTTGTTATGCATTCTCTTATATTTTTGAAAGTTATGTTTTCTAAATCTATATTTTTTTTAAAATTTTTTATTTTTTATATTTATTGTATTTTTACTTGTAAGATTTTATGGTACATCTATATTTTTATTTTTATTTTTTTTATATTAGAACAGATTTTATCATTTTTATTTGTTATTATTCATGTCTTCCTTGAATTTAATGATTATCCAATTTTTAAAACTTTTAATTCTTCATCCTAAGATGTTTGGTATAATTTTCTCATTTTTTATTTCATTCTTCTGTTATAGGTTTATGTAATGTTCTAGATAATTTATGAAAAAATATTTTCTTATAAGTTTTCTTGCATAGAGAGTGATAATTTATGATAATACATTTCACATTCACAAATAAAAGAGTTCTTATAATGCATGTCATATGTTTTCATATTTGTTAAGTGTTATTTGGTTTCATTGATTTCATTTTTACTATATTCATTATTATGTCTACCTTTGTCTTATCAAATAAATTTCTTCTATATTTTATTTATTATAGTATTTAGGTATTATCTACCTTTAGGACCCTTGCATCTGTAAATGTTGTTGTTCTATTAAATTTGTAAACCAAATTTTAACATCTCTATTATTTTGTGAATTATTAAGACTATACATGTTCAAGGGTTTGATTGTGTAGTTGGAGAAGTTGTATGATTATACTTATACTAGTAGAGCATTCATCTAATGCTCTTTTTCTAGCCCTTATACAATCTAAATTTAAAAAATCATATCTATAATTTTTTTAAAATTTGAATTCTTGTGGAATGCTAGCTTAGTTTTCAAATATAATCATTTTTTTTATTTTGGGTTATTGTTGTTTTCTTCTGTAAGGAAAGTTAGGTTATTTTGGCCTTTGCATGTTTCTTTCTTCTCTATATGTGTCAAATGTTCATTCTTGGTAAGGAATTAATAATAAAATTAATTTAATGTGATTTTTTGTGATAATATTTTTTGGTTTAGAATTAGTTTTATTAATTATTGTCATATTATTTTTCTCTACAAAATTTTTCATCATAATTCTTTATTCGTTAAAGTTAACAAACTAAATAACTTTTTTATATCCTTATTTTTAGGGTTCATAAATTATTTTTTAATTATTCATTATCTTTAAAAAATTCTTTTTTTATTTCTTGGTATAAATGCATATGTTCTCATATACGTTTTTTCCTTTAATTTTATAAATGGATTAAATTTATAACTTATAATTTCATTGTTATTAAATATATTGTTTATATTCATTCTTAATTTTGTAATTTTTTTTATATGTATTGTGAAAAATCGAGAAAACCAGATTAAATTTATAAATATATTCTTTAATTTCTTTTAGCATTTTTTTTGTTATCTCATTTATATCTTCTAAGGAATTAATGTTTCACTCTTGTGTTATATTTATTTATTATCTAAAATATAATTTTATTATTATTTGAATTCCTTTTAAATGGATGTATTTAATTTTTCTTTTGTCATTTTGAGCAATTTTTGATAGTTTATCCATAATGATTTATTTACTAATAAATGATATATTATACATTCATTTTGCATTTGTAATATTAATACTTAGTTTTTATTACTTATTTCTTAATGTATTATATCTTTTTTTAAAAAATATTTTTTTATTCTTAAAAATGATGAATCTTTGAATCTATCTGCTTAAAATTTAATCTTTTTTTATATTTCTTTAAATTTTTTTGATTAATTATTATTTTATGTGAAAATTATTATGAGATTTATTGTGTTTTTATTTCCATTATTTCTTGATTTTTTTTTATTTTTAGATTTTTTATTATTTTTGTCATTGTTTATAAAAATTATCATTTAATTTGCATGTTAAATTAAAATATTTATGATATTTTTAAAACCTTAAAAATATTCTTGTTAATATAAGGTATTAATGATATACCTATCTATAGTTTTAATAATAAACTATACGTAAATAAGTCAAAGTAACTTACAAAGCTTTATTACGGCATTAATAATATTGTGATAGCAAATCATATATGCAATAAATTAGAATGAAAATTAATTTTTCATGGTTATGGTTAGATAAGGTGTTTTTTTAACGGTCATTTTATTTATATGTTGCATTTATAGTTTTTACCAATAAATCCGGACTTCTGTTAAACAATGTTGAGTTGGTGACTGAGAAACTTGAACTGGGTTGAGGGATGGATGTAAAGAGCATGAAGCTAAAAGACGAGCAAGTGAAAGATGCGATCAAAAAGGGCATAATTGGTCATACAGCTAAATTTTGAGGGGATATCAGTAATATTATTAAAGATTATTTTCAAAGGATTTTTCAATAACTTTTATTATTTGTATAATAAAAATATATAAAATATTTATTATTTAATGATATGAAATAATTCTTTGTTATACAAGTAAAATCAATTAAATAATTAAATAATTTATTTATTTTAAAATTAATAATATTATTATTATTATTAAATAAAATTATCTTTAATAATAACAATTTTTTGAAAATATTGATGTCTTTTTTCAAAATTCGTGTGCCTTCAGATTAATCACTCTCACTCTGAAAGCTTTCCCGTTACTTTCTCCAAAGTTTTCTCTACTCCGGGACAAACGTCTCATTCATTCCCCATTCCCATCAGGCCATCACCAAGCCAAGAGTTCATCAAATCACTCTCGTAATAGCAAATTCCATCCACTTCCCGATGCTTTTCAATCCCTCCCCATATCCACGATAAGCAGCTCCGTTTCCGATTCCACAATTCACTTCCTGGTTTTACCTAGAAGAACAAAAATTATTTATCGTCACTCCCTTTTATAGATTTCCAATTTCGGTATCGTTGTTATCTTATCAAGAAAACTAAAATGTTAAGCTTCATTAAACGCAGCAAAAGAGCTTCCAAATCGGACGATTCGTCTGGTTCCGGACATGCACAAGCCAGTGTGACGGTGAACCACGCCTCTCGAACCACCACTAACGCCACCGTAGCCAATTCCGAGCCAAATTCTGTGGTTGTATCATTGCATTCCGTTGTTGGCGCCATTGAAGTGCTGCCTCCTTTGCGAGATGTCGCCGCTTCAGACCGCCCTGCATTGTTTCTCCGTAAACTTAAAGTTTGTTGTTTCCAATGTAATTTTGTTGATAATCTCAAAGGGGTGCGTGAGAAAGAAATCAAACGACAAACCCTTTTGGAGCTTGTGGATGTTATTCATTCGGGTTCATGTAAATTGAGCGAGATCATGCAAGAAGAGCTTCTTAGAATGGTTTCTGTGAATGTGTTCCGGTGTTTGCCACCGGCTACCCACGAAAATACAGGCTCCAATGGAGCTGATGCAGAAGAAGAGGAGCCTTTTCTGGAACCCTCTTGGCCACATTTGCAAATGGTGTATGAAATTTTGTTGAGGTATGTTGTTTCCTCTGAAACTGATACTAAGGTCGCCAAGCGTTATATTGATCATTTGTTTGTGTTGAAGTTACTTGAATTGTTTGATTCTGAGGACCCAAGAGAGCGTGAGTATCTAAAAACAATTCTTCATCGTGTATATGGAAAATTTATGGTGCACCGGCCCTTCATTAGGAAGGTAATTAATGACATATTCTATAGGTTCATTTTTGAGACTGAAAGACATAGTGGTATAGCAGAGTTGTTGGAGATTCTTGGGAGTATAATTAATGGGTTTGCATTGCCTATGAAAGCGGAGCACAAGTTGTTTCTTGTTCGGGCACTTGTACCTCTGCATAAGCCAAAATCTATATCCTCCTATCACCAGCAATTGTCATACTGCATCACTCAGTTTGTTGAGAAGGACTATAAGTTAGCAGATACGGTGATACGCGGGTTACTAAAGTACTGGCCAGTTACAAATTGCCAGAAGGAAGTCCTCTTTCTTGGAGAATTAGAAGAGATCTTGGAGGCTACTCTGACTGACGAGTTCCAAAAATGTATGGTTCCTCTTTTCAGACAGATTGGACGCTGCCTCAATAGCTCTCATTTCCAGGTTCTTGGACACGTCTATTGCTTCTTCTTTTTTTTTCATTTCTATAAAGTCGTTGTTATTTTATTTTTGTCTTGTTATCCAAAAATTTCCCTTAATGTTTTATCCAGTGATGAATTTTTCTGTCTGCCTGTCTTCTGAGCAGTCCATGTACAAAATCTTCAGTGCCAGGGGACTTATGTCTCAGATGACAATTTAGTACTCCTATTTGTTGCTTATACAGACTATGGCAAGATAGGAAGCTTTAATTTGTATAGGGTTATTGGACTTTTAGTACTTATATTTACCAGAATCAGTGTTCTTCTTTACAATGTATAGCACCTCACTGCCAAGTGCCAAATTCGAGTAGTTACTCATATTTCCAATATTTACTAAGTGAAATTAATGGACTAGTTGCTATCTCTCTAGCAGTCTGCTTCATTAATTGAAGAGCATGGGTAATTTAACATTTTTCCAGCTAGAGCACCACCTATCATTTAAGAATAACGTTAGACTATTTATGCTTGAAAAAGTGTTTCTAATACTGTATCTCCCATCGCAGGTTGCTGAGCGTGCCCTTTTCTTGTGGAAAAATGAGCACACCGTTGGATTGATTGCTGAAAATCGAAATGCCATACTTCCCTTGATATTTGAAGCAATAGAGAAAAACGTTCAAGGTCACTGGAACCAGGCTATCCAAGGGCTGACAGTAAATGTGTGGAAAATGTTCCAAGAGATGGATGCCGAATTATTTGAAGAGTGCCACACGAAGTGCGTGGAGAAAAAAACCAGGGCCCAAGAGTTGGAAGAGCAGCGGCAAATGACATGGAAGAAACTTGAAGCAGTAGCAAAATGAGCAAAGGATATTGGTTTTGATTTTATTAGGGGAGGCAGAACAACTAATTCTTCTATTCATTTTGTTGGCTATTCTTTATATTTCGTTTTCGATGAGTCTGATCAAGGCCATGGATTTACTTAACTAGAAAAATAGACACATATATAGAGTTTAATGTTAATAAGGAGGAGTGAGAATAATCATTTGTGAAATTGTAATCTTTATATTATCTTTTGCTTTTCCTTTGAAAAGGGAATAGCAAATTCGTCTTATCAGCTCTTCAAGAAGTCGATGAGATTCTATTATTGAATTATAGGGATGGTACTTTTGGACAAGAGTTATTTTTATTTTGTAATGTTTTTAAACTTTAATTCTCAACTAATACCACATAAAAATTCTTATATTTAAATTAATTCAGACCAGATACTTCATTTGTCCAATTAGATAAATAAGATCCATCAGTATGCTTGGTGTCTAGTTTGAACAGTTGAGGCATCGATTGAAGACACGAGAGGGCAATAATATATTAACTTGATACATTTTTCCTGGGTTTGTCGTTAAGACTTAAGTGTAGTTATCTACTGAATCTGCAGCATGATACATTTGGTGGAAGTAACGTCTAAAATTTACTTCTTTTCTGACGTAACTTTCTTAAAAAAAAAAAAAAAAAAACGTAAAAAATACATTATACTTTTAACAATGGTGGTGCGAGTAAAAAAAAGTGTCGTTATCAGTATTATTATTTTATTGTACATTTACGTTAACTTAAATGCACTTGTATCTTCAATGTATAAAAAATAAATAATGGAGAGAAAATTCAACCTCATTGATTAGTTTATTATATGGTAAGAATAATAGATAATATATTTTTTTTATTTATACGAATAACAACTCCTTAAAGAACATAAAATGGGAGATGCCAGGCACTTTAAAGGTTCATGACATCACGTCGTAATTCTCACATGAATGAATCAAACACAACCCTTGAGCAGAGTGTATTGTCTCGTGTGAAAGGACCCTAAAAGAGCATATATATATATATATATATATATTAGCATTGCAAACGATGGAACCCACATAATGGCTGTGTGGTCTCACTCTACTTTAATTTATTTTGTCATGAATTTTAACACTACATGTTGCTTGCCTATGCTCAACAATATGATTATAATGCATGTGGGCGCACAGCAATCAAACTAATAGGGACTTTTATTTCTTTCTTTCTTTCTTTCTTTTTAACTTACGTAATTGATGGGAAAATTAGTTTCAACATCTACAATCACAATAATAATAATAATAATGATGGTGGTAATGATAGTAGAACATCACAGTCGATGTTGTTATACAAAATTAAAATAATTAAAAATAACAAAAATATTGAGTTTGGAGATGAAAAGGGTGGTGATGCCCCACTCATACCGTTCCCAAATATCATTCCAAAGTAGTCTCCGTCATTACCACCACTGGAGCCACCATTGCCGTTGTTGCTGTTAGCTCCTGTGACCGTCCCACCATCAGAAAATCCAGGTATGTCCGCATCACTGTCCCTACAATTAACTCAAACAGCTTACTACTCATTAAATTTTAATTAACCACAGATTTAATCTTAATATAGAATTGTTCAAAACACATTTCTTTCTTTCTTTCTTTCTTTCTTTCTTTTCCGAATTGTACAATCCAAGCCATGTGTCAAAATATAACTAGTACTACTCCTGCACTTTCTGTCCAAGATCCCACATCTTTACCTACAAGACTTAGCAAATAATAATATGCTACTATGGATAATCAGAATAATCCAACTTAACTAACTTAGCATTATTAGCAAATAATTCATGTTAAAATCATATAATTATATTAAAAAAAATTATAATGGTGAATTTTTTTTTTAATATATAATAGTTTTCATTTTTATTATTAAATATCTTGCTAATGTTTCCAAGTATTAACAATTTTATAAGAAGATTAAGATTTCTTATAAAGAAAAAAGAAGAATTGGTTGACTCTTCTTGTAATTAGTAGAAGAAACAGGCTCGCATAAGAAATTGAAAAGCTTCAACCAAAAGTAAGAGTGAGCAGACAGCAAACCAAAACCAAAACCAAAACCAAAACCAACTGGAGTAATCATAATTAAGTAATGGAAAAAGGGTTCAAATGGAACGGAGGTTTGAAATTAATAAAAAGCTCAAGCTCTCTTAATCTTATGCTTCATCATTCCTATTAAAATAACGTAGCAAGTTGTCGATATCAAATATGTAATGAAAATTCGAACGTGGGGACCACCCCCCATAAGATTGTGACATTGACATAACAGATAATAGGTCCCACCAATATGGCTGGAAAGCAGATGCAAAGAATAAAAAGCATAACCAGTGCCCCCACTTCACTTGTATAATCCTTTTAAAGTAAATTTACTTTTGGAAATGGATATATTTAATTACTTTCCTTTATTTAATTTTTAAAATGGTTAAATTGGAAAGAACAAAAAAACCTTACATTTTTTTTATTGAATAAAAATAAAAATAAAAATTATATTATATTGTTTAAATTTTTACACATTTTATACCAACTTTTTACTATTTTCTTCTAATATAATTTCTTTATTTATTAAATATCACAATTTCATTGTTTTACTTTTCTTATTAATTTATAATGAAAAAAAATATATAAAATTTTATTAATTTTTAAATAAGTAATACAAATGCTTAACTATTAAAAAACGAGTAAGTCTAAAACTTTAAAAAAATATCAAAAATAAAACACATGAACATATTTTTTTTAAATAAATATATTTTTCTAAATCAATTTTTATTCATTCAAAAAAATCCAAGTCTATATTTTTTCAAGTTAAATTTAATTTAAAAAATATATAACAACTCAACAATATACACATTTATAATCATGTATTTTATTTTTAATATTTTTTTAACATTTTAAAATTTTTAATTACTAATAAATTTATATACAATTTCTATCATCCTAATTAATCAAAAATTACACCTTTTTCAAAAACAAATAGGTATAAAACACTAAGTTTATCGCTCTACTCAATCGGCTGTGATTGGCTTTAAAGTTAAAACTTAAAAAAAAAATTTGTCAAATTAAAAACTATTAGTAAAATAATTCAATAACCATCCAAACAAATGCATCAGTGTGTACGAAATAAATAAATTATTTATTATTATTTAAGTATATAAAAACGTGATAACTCGTATTAACAAAATTTAAAACTAATATAATTTTTTTTTAAATAAATATTTTATAAAAGATGAAAAGAAAAAAATAATAATTGGTTAGAAATATAATATATATAAAAAAAAAGTAAGAATCCAGCAACAGTCCAAAGTGACCCCAACGGTGCAAATATTCGAAATTCAATCCCACGATCATAATAAAATAGCAGGAAAGAAGGGCTCGTTTACAATAAAAATGTTAATTAATTATTAATAACACAAGTTTGTATTATTTTTCATTCAAATACACATATAAAATTTATTTTTTTTATATTTAAAATAATTTTAATACATATAATAATATAAATAATTCAATTACAAAAATAACCTTAAATTTGTATTTGGCAATGACAGAAAAGAAAAAAGAGAGAGGTAAAAGTACAACTGATATCTGAAATGTAAGTAAGGCTGTTTAAGTCAGCAACAAGATTCCGAATACCCCGCATGATCACGTGCACCGATGAACAATAAACCACACTTCTATTATTTTTTACATTTTTTGCTATTCCCACTCAATAACTCCTTTTTCCAAACTTTGCATTAAAAAACAATAATACAACAAATAGAGCTTCATAAATCCTCAAATAAAAAATGTTAAAAGAATTAGCTAATTTAATAGTAAAATTTGTAGCTCCTTCAATTTAATCTGATTGTGTATATAATATAATTAAAAAATTAATTTTAAAAAATATTTTTTATACAATAAAATGTTATTGTTTTGATAATTTATTTGATATTTTTAAAAATATTATTATCATTCTTATTCTTTTATCAATATAATGTTGTCTAAATTAAGTAAATCTATTAAATGAATGATTAAACAACATATTGCATAAAAAAAACTTTACATTTTCTCATGTTTAATTAATATAAATAGTTTTTTAATACAATTCAGTGAAACCTATTCAACTAAACCAATTAATAAAATATTTGATTGAATAAATTAGTTTAAAAATTATTTTTAATAAAATTATAATCGATTTTTGGGCATTTAAAAATCTGAAAATAAAATAAAAGTATGATTATAATTATAATTATAATTTAGGTTGGATATATTAAACCATACATGATTCACAATTGATGAATATTAAACCACCAATTGGAAAAGTAAATGAATCAGATATCAAAATCAGAGAATAAAACAAAATTAAGAAAACAAAAAAATAAAAACAACCAAAGAGAGTAGTAGAACAGTAGAAGTACCTGGGGTCGCCGAAGACACCAGAATTGAGGGTAAGTTGGTCAATCATAGCGGCGGACTTAGCCTCAACACTGGAAGCTTTGGAGTATTGGGTGCTGATACCAACACCAGAAGGCACAAAAAATGCACCATTTACCATAACGTCCCCCTCAGTTCTCCAATTCCAGCTAGCCCAATCCCCTCCTCCACCCGTGTCCATCCGTCTTGTCACCTGCGAATACACTACCTCCTCATTTCTCAACATTATTTTGTATCTATCAAATATAAAATATTTATTATTTTAAAAAGAAAAATATAATCATCTTTATTAATTGATATAGAATACTGTATCGTCCTATAAGTTTAAAATAATTACTAGTAAATATATATCAGTCAGCTACGTACGAGAGATTGCTGGCTGGCTGGCAACCACTATACTCTATTTCAACTTTAAGAGTTACTGAACTTATTATTTTAAAAAAATTATTATAAATGGTTTAACCTAAAAAGTGTTTTTTTTTATTACAATACCTTATTTTTAGATGTCTACAATAACTAAAATAAGTAAGAAAGGATTAAAATATCTAAAACTTAAATAGTATTTAAAATATTTAAAATTAAATAATAAATTGATTAAAATATAAGATAATTAATATATTTAATTTAAAGATGAAAAGTAAAAAAGCGAAAGCTTCCTAATACACCCATTTGAAAAAGTCATGTGACGTGTCATCAGTTGAAAGGGTGAAACCCTTACTACCCGAGGGCAATAGTGTTCTCTTTTTTCTTTTTTCTTTTTTCCCACCAGGAAGGCAATTTGACTTGTACTTTTAAGGTAAAGAAGCTTAGTAAAATGGTATATATTTTTTTTACATCTTTTATATAAAGATTTATGATTTTAAAGAATATATTTATTTAAGTTATAAAAAAAAGAAACATATTTTTTTATATAACAATTAAAAATAAAATTACGTTGGTCAATTATACTTTTTTATTAAAAAAACATAAGTTTGCATATATTATATTATGCCCATTTATATAAAATATGTTTAATAATTATTTCAATAAAATAAAATAAACGGACGCGAAAATGGGAAAAAATTTCAATACTTTTAGAGTAAAAGTGCCACTCGTAATATATATAAATTCATTATCCAAAAACACCCCTATATTATTACTAAAATTACCCATTTCTCAGTCTTACCTATTATTTTGTTTTGTTTTTTTCCATCTCTTTAAGCAGTAGTAGATATTGCGGGAAAAGGTTAAAAAAAAAAAAGCATCCAAAGAAACAAGCGCAAAATATCATGAAAGAATCATTCACCAAAACCTTCTAAAAAGATTTCTAACTTTACCTATAATTAAAATCAACAATAAGATACCAATAATTAAACACAAAAAATAAATAAATGAATAAAAAAAATAAAGTTTACCTCTTTTGCATTCGTGCTCGACGGAGCAATATATCGATTACCCTGGCTATTAACGGTAGGACTAGCACTACCGCCGATAGCATAAAACTCCCACTGAGTGAAATCGTTGTTGACCACATGTATATACCCACGTCTACACCTGGGCATTCGCTGAACCAATCCTCTCCCAAAATGATTAAAAGCAATCGTAACTTGCATTCCCGAATCTGGCAAGTACTTGTCGTCGTGACCCAAAAGCATTACTTCATCATGGTGAGCAAAATGGTTGTTGGAAATTGTTATTCCAGTGGAACCCATTATTGCATCTATTAAACCGTCGGTGCAGTAAGAGAGAGAACAATGGTCTATCCAGATTTTTCGAGACCCGAAGATGGATATACCATCGCCGTCCGATCTTCCCCTATGGCCCACATGGGTTGGACTTGAAGCTATGTTAGTGTTGCCACTTGGTTTACAATGGTGAATGTGAATGTTGTGAATAATGACGTTAGATATGTATTGAAGAGTTAAGCATCCATTTCCGGTTATGTGAATGTTTGCTCCACGGCCGTCGATGGTTTTGAAGCTGTTGATTATTAGCTCATGTTTGAGCTTGATGGTCATGTCGGCGGCGAAAATGATCCAGAGGGGTTCGGTTTGGATCACGGCGTGTCGGATAGTGCCTTTTTTTGGGCTAGCCGGGTCTTGGTCTGAAGAGTCTGTGACTGTGTAGATCTGACCACCTTTCCCTCCCATTGCGTCTTGGCCGAACCCAATGCCACAATCGGCGAGTTTCTGACGGTTGGCTTGCCAGTTTGAGTGACACCGCCAACAGTCGTCGATTGGGTTGCCGGAAAGACACTGGTCCTTTTCTTGAACCGATAACATTTGTCTTCTAGATAGTGATGCATGGACTTGCCTGCAAAATGGGAGAAATGGAGACAAACAGAGAAATGCTCTGTTTGGTTAAAAAGAAAAATGCTCTTGATCCAAATAAAATGAGAAAACACCAACATTCATATTTTTTTTGTTTCTTT
The DNA here is from genome assembly GCA_033030585.1 of Hippophae rhamnoides. Lineage (NCBI taxonomy): Eukaryota > Viridiplantae > Streptophyta > Magnoliopsida > Rosales > Elaeagnaceae > Hippophae > Hippophae rhamnoides. The sequence continues at coordinate 75,985,841 of CM065427.1, forward strand.
CTCTCTCATCGTCTGTTTCTATCATGCAAGTGGAGGTCTTGTAACATTTACATCTAACAAAATGGAGAAAACATAACAAGGATTTTGGGTTCAATGCTTTTGCAAAACAGAGTGGGCGAGGCCATTAAACACTCCAATGGGCAAGTTAAAGATGGAGATTAGTTCATTTCATCATTAAAATGGGAGAAAATGAGGACAACCCATTAAGCAAAAAAGTCATAACCCAAAACCCAGATGTGATTTTCTTAACTTCCAAATGTGTGAGATGCATTTGGTTGGAGCTGAAGAGCTTACCTTTGGACTTCATCAACAACAGCTTCAGGGTAGGGGTGTTGGTGAGGAAGTGTGAGATTCAAGCTGCTATAACTAGCAGTAATGCCAGTAATGGAGATAGAGAAAGAGCTCAAGAGGCATATTAAGAGAATGCAACAAGTTGGAAGCATCCTTGAAAGAAGAACAATAATGGGGAGAAGGGGTGGTGGTCGTTGATTTCCCCTTCTGTAGAAAGTAGAGTAGATGTCTTGTTCTTAAATGAATAACAACATAGTAAGATGCAAATTCTTGGAAAATGTGATGCGTTTATATAATATAAAGTATGATTATTATAATGATTACAAAGATAATCTAAGTTAGGAAAAATAGATTTATTTATAATAATTATGTCAGCAGGAAAAAGAGGAGGAAAGGAGTGGGATTCACTTGATTTAACAGGTAATGAGAACCCCGTGTATTAAAGAAAAGCAAAGAGAATCAGTTTCTTCCTTGCTTGTCCCTCTCCTCACTCGAATTCTCTCTTGCTAAAATCCCATAGAAGCTTGCATTCTTACCTAGCATAGTTGCATTATGATTATTATAGGATAGTAGGAATTGGAATTGAAAAAAAAATGCGGATTTGGTTATTTACGTTTACCAAAATCGATAACTCAATTCGTAACAGTTTCTATAAATATGTAAATTTAAGAATCAGATTACAAATTCAAAGGTGAATAAAGACGAAAGAAATGCATTTTAGTTTTAAAGATGGAATTTAAAGACACCTCTCACTATATAAAAACTACGAGGTTACGAGTATATCTTAACAATAATCAAAATCTAAATCATAACATCTAATTATAAATTTAAAATAATTGAATTAGTGCGAGGTTATTTGTTGAAAAAGAACCTTAAAAAATTGAATAAAACGTGTGCAAAATAACAACTCAATAAGAGATGTGTATTTTTTACTTCAAAAGAGCCACGTAGGTACTAACAAGAAGAGAAAAAATATCATTTTTTGTTGATCTAACATTCAATTCGAATTATATGTTGAATAATACTTTAGAAAAAAATGAACTTAAAAGGAGACATGAAAAGGGTCTATACGACCTTAATCCAACTTTTGTTCCCCTAACTGCTCGTAAAGAATCATAGGTCTCACTAGTTATGACAATGTCTTTAATTGTGTGAGACTATACTCGTGGGTTAATTCCTACCTCAGTAATAATTTAGCAAACCTCCAAGGAAATATCCGAAAAAGAGTCTCCAATTTTTGTGATAAATGTCACCCATCTATCAATGAACAATCCCTAACAAACTCATTTATTAGTAAATTAGCTAGTATATTGATCGCCCTTTCCACCATAGCAGTACCCAAGCAATTATCAATTCATAACTACATTGATGAATATTTTTCGATTAGCCATCTAGATTCTTCTAACAAAGTTAGGTGATGAGATCATAACCAAGTACAAATGGAGGAATGGATATAATATTTTTACGGGATATCCCTCCTAATTAAGTATCGTCTGCGTAAACAATACAAAGTGTTAGATTTTTCTATAATAACTCACCACATAAACTTTTACTACATGGCCTCATTTAAGGTGAAAAGGTCTTGCAAACCTAACCCTTCTTACTCCAATGGATGACAACAATCCCATCAAGTAACTTCAATCAACTTGAGTTTGTCCATTTTTCTTGTTGAAAAGAAATTTTGAATGGCTCTAGTTAAATCATTTAAAATTGATTTTGGTCATCCTATAAATCTAAAATGAATGAAAGAACATATTATGTATCACCAAAGATATAAAACATTTATGAACTCCAAAAGATAAGATAATCTTCCTCCGTCCCTAATCTTTTCCTAATTTTATCAGCTAAGTCTTAAAACCAACACTTTTTAAATGACATTTAAAATAAAATAATTCTCATATAGGACATAGAAACACTTTCAATTTGTACACCAATAATATCTCAAAGAGATGAAACATTATCTTAAGGAACACCTTCATCAAAATATATGGGGGGTTTATCCAAATTAACCAATTACTCTAATAAATGACTATGTAAATGAAAAACCTTTGGAAAAAGTTTCTTTGAACAAGCTCAATCAAAAATTTAAAAAAAATCATCATCATAAAGAAAGTGAGTTAGAACTACAGTACCTATAGGCAAGGAAATCAGAATAAATTTGTCATTATTAACGAAGAGCAAAAGGTATATGTTAAGAAAGTCATATGTAATATAAAATAAAAACAATGAAATAGGATCCCTTAACAAACACTCCTAGTATAAGCAAAATAGCCTCTAGAAGAGTCATTAATTAAAATTAAGATCCTTGCTTAATCAAAAAGATCTTGAATACAACCCTAGAAAATATCATCAAAACTAAAAGAGTGCATCACTTTTAAGATAAAATTTCAACGTTTAATATCAAAAGTCTTATAGATATCAATTTTAAGCGCTATATTTTCACCACAATTCGAGAGTTGCATATCATTAAAGCTTTTAGAGACATGTCATATACAATCACCAACATTTGTGTATGGTTCTTCAAAATATAATAGATGATTGCTAGGTAGGTTATGTATGGTTTTAGATGCAAAAGAAATGTGAAGATAAGATTAAACATGTAAAGAAATGTAAAAAAGAATGTTTTTAAAAAGTTACAATTTTGTTTTTATTTTAAAGAATTTGTAATTTAATAACTTTATTCTTAATTTTTAAATAGATACGTATAAATTCTTAATAACTAATATTATGAGATTACTTTATCTTAATCGAAGATAGAAATATTGAAGTTTATTTTTAAAAATAAAAGAATTATGGAACCCAATAAGTAATTTAGGAAGATTTTGGAGAGAAAAATGACTTACAATATTTACTTACAAAGAGTCTTTATTGTATTAGAACAAATTGCTTTAAAAGATAACAAATATATAAAAACCTAAGAATATTGGTTTAATTTATATTTTATTTTAATTAAATTTATTTGAATAAAATTTATAATAATTTTTTATTATTATTTAATAATATTTTTTAATTTTTAATTTTTTATAATAAATGAAAATACTAACTATATACATTAAGATAATGATAAACGAAAATATTTGATTGCTATAATTATTTACTTGAGTTGACAACTCAATATTAAATAGGTTTACATTGTATTTTGAAATACATTGGTTGAATATTTTTCCAATGAACACATTGATCAAGAGAATTAATATATATATTTTTAATTATATATAATGTTTAGTTAATATAATAATTTATTTAGTGGATTTTTTATTATAAATATAATGTTTAAATTTTTTTTTATTAATTAATTAATATTAATTGATTGATTAAATATAATAATTATAAAGAAATTAATTAAAAAATAAAAAGAATATTTTATTTTATAAAAATATAAATTTTAATCTAATATAAGTGTTGTGGATCGGAGATGATAAAATATAATGAAATTTTGCATCAAAATGATGCTTCTTTTCGTTGTCAGGCTATAATAGCCAAATATCGTTCTGTTTTGTGTTCTGCAGTCGTCGTTCCCATACAAGAATAAGATTGCAGCAAGAATATATATAAATCCATTATCATTCAAAATTCCACAATAATTCGGGGAAATGATCGTAAACTGTTCTTGGAACTAAAGTTCTATTTAATTGTTGCTTCCCCAAAGCAATCATAAGATACTACTCTGAACTTGGACTTGCTAAGTTGATCTGATCCATCAAATATGAGTCCAATAGTGCTATGTATCATATATATTTCAAGGAAGGTTTGCAAGTTTAATAATGTGTATCGTGAATTTGAAAGAGAGGAAAATATCCACTTCGAGTCCCTTAAATTTTATGGTACCCTATTTTTTATTCTTTTAAATTTTGTAAAATCTTAGAATAAATTAAAGTGATTATTTATTAGATTAATATTTTTGAATTTAATTTCATGGTTATTGTGAACTCTTACCATCAATTTCTTGGATAAGTACCGAATCATTAAGATTTTTTAAAATTTGATATCCATGTACTTTAATTTTAGAATATACCTTACAAGAATATATAAGGTATCATACACAAGGTAAAATTATTTTGATATATGTTATTTTTTAAGTTCGTTAATGATATCTTAAAAATATCAATATTTTCAAAAATATATCATTTAATAAAATAAAAAAAATTGAAAGGTAATTCAATCATTTTAATTTAATTTTGTTTTCTTTAATATCTCTCTATTTTTCTTCTTATTATATATATTATCTTCTTTTTCACACCTTTATTTATTTTCTTAAAATTATCTTTATTTTTTAAGACCTAAACTTTAATTCTAAACATTACATATCCTTAAATTTAAATAGAGAAAATAATAAAAAAAAGTGAGAAAAAGATAAAATAATAACAAAATATTTTTTTAATTTTTTGTACACCTATTACTTTTTTACAAATGGATATCTAAGTTGACTTGAACAACGTTTATAATATAAGGATATCAAACGAGAGGAAGGCTATCCAATCACCAATTTAAATAATTGGAGGGCAGAAGTGGGACTCTTTATCATAGTTTTGGATTTTTTTTTTTTGCGAGGATAAAATTCCAATTAATAAAAAAACTTAATATCAAATATGTATTAAATAATCTAAATTAATATAAAATTCCAATTATATATATTTATTATGTAATTAAATATAATAAATTTAAATTTTAGGATACAAATAATAAAAATATTTAAATTTATTATTCTATTAATTTAACAATCATTAAAATAATAATTATTTTATACAGTATTATTTTATATTTATACAGTTGAAGTATTAATTTAATAATACAAATAATATTTTTCAACAATACACATTGAATTTAACTATAAAAAAAAATTTTAAAAGTGGAAATCAGAGAATGAACGGGACGGGAATGGGGATCCCCACCTCCATCCTCCTCCCATCAATACTAATTATTTTCTCGTAGATTTCTCTGATTTTACATTATTTGGGAATTCATCGGTTGTTCTCCTCACATTCATCAGTTGGGTATTCGGGAATTAAAAACTCGTTAATTTTAAAAATAATGATATTTTACACTATTTGATTTATTCGGTTTTGAATTTTAATGAACCCTTTTCTTTTCGTTTTCAACAATTCATGGAAGAATGAATCGAGGAAAAACCTATGAATATACCGGCTACAAGAAAAGACCTCATGATAGTAAATATGGGCCCCCATCACCCATCAATGCACGGTGTTCTTTGACTCATCGTTACCCTAGATGGTGAAGATGTTATTGATTATGAACCAAATTTGGGCTATTTACATTGAGGAATAGAAAAAAATGATCAAAAATTGAACAGTTATACAATATCTGCCTTATGTAACGTGTTGAGATTATTTAGCTACTATGTTCACAGGCAATAATCGTAATTGGACCGAAACAGCTTGGGAAATATTCAAATACCTAAAAGAGCTAGCTATATCGTAGTAATTATGTTGAGTTGAAGTCAGATAAATTTCTCACCTATTATAGCTTGGTCCTTTTATGGCAGATATTGGTCCACAAACTCCTTTTTCTATATTTTTAAAGAAAGAGAATTAATATATGATCTATTCAAGTCGCCACCTGCGAACGATGCATAATTTTTTTCGTATGCGTGAGGGGTAAAGGCCGATTTACCTTATGGATGGATAGATAAATGTTTGGATTTTTGCGATTATTTTTTAACAGGAGTTGCCGACTATCAAAAACTTATTACACGAAATCCTGCTTTTTTAGAACGAGTCAATGAAAGAGGCACTATTGGCAGTAGAGAAGTAATAAATCGGGGTTTATCCTGGACCAATGTTGCGAGCTTCCTGAATACAAATGGGATCTTCGTAAAGTTGATAATTATGAATGTTACGACGAATTTGATTGGGAAGTACAAAGGAAAAAGAGGGGAATTCATCAGTTTGTTATCTAGTCCGAATTGGTGAAATGGTAGAATCCATAAAAATTATTCAACAAAGCCCCTGGAAGGAATTCCGTGAGGACCCTACGAGAATTTAGAAATCGATACTTAGATAGAGACAAGAATCCGTAACGGGATGATTTTCAATATCGATTTATTAGTAAAACCTTCTCCCAATTTGAATTGCCTAAATAAGAACTCTGTGAGAAATAAGCACCAAAGCGGGAATTGGGAATTTTTCTCGACAGAGATCGTAGTTATTTTCCTCAAGTGGAAAATTCGATCACGTGTTTTATCAACTTACAAATTCTTCCCAGCTTAGTTAAAAAAAGAATGAAATTGGATGATATTATGACGACATCGGGTAGCATAGATATAATTACGGGAGAAGTTGATCGTTAAAATGATTATTGATATAATAGAAATACAAGATATCAATTCTTTTTCTAGATTGGAATTTTTTAAAGAGGTCTACGGAATTATACGGGTTATTATTCCCATTTTGACTTTCAGTATTGGGAATCACAATAGGTGTACCGTAATTGTATGGTTAGAAAGAGAAATCTTTTGCAGGGATACAACAACGATCTGACCCGAATACGCCTGCCCTCGGGGTTCTTCAAGCTCTACAGATGGGACAAAATTGCTTTTCAAAGAAAACCTTCTTCCATCTGTAGGAAATACGCGCTTGTCTCGCATCGGACCATCCATAGCAATTATATCCATTTTATTAAGCTATTTGGTAATTCCCTTTTGGCTATCATCTTGTTTTAATGATCTAAACATCGTTGTTTTTTATGGATTGCTATTTCAAGTATAGCCCCATTGGACTTCTTATATCGTGTACTGATCAAATAATAAATATTCCTTTTTAGGTGGTCTACGAAAGTCAATCGATTAGTTATGAAATACCATTAACTTTACGTGTGTGTTATCAATATCTCTACGTGCGATTCTGGCTGAGACATGAAATTTTCTACATTTCCTCCTTTCTAAAAAGAGACAGTAACGACTCGAGTATATTTTTTTTATTCATTATTCGATTGATGAACTAAACCAAATAGTTATATGAGTGAAAAAAACGAATTATAACTTATATTAAGTAGTTAAAAATTTGAGTCTCATTTTCTATGTATAAGAATTAGAGCGCTGAGCGGAAATAAACATAAGCTGTAAGATACCGTTCCCCTGGGTTGGTTGATTAGTCATCCCGACTTGTGCTCGGCTCAAAAGATCAACCCTATTAAGTTTTCGTTATTGTTTGTATGTATTTTCATACATACATGTATTACCATAATGGGCGATTAAACAAAAATGAGCGGATGGTTAGAAACACCAAGGTACACAAAGGACTAGTAATGGAGATTGTGGAAAGTACCCAAAAAGGTATTTTTCGTATAATCGCACAATATAGAAAAGTACTAATTGAGGCTTTTAAATTTGTAGAAATGATCAAGCAAGATTCTCACGATTCCAATCCAGAGTATACCCCTATCCGCCGATTAACTAAATGACTATTGGAAACGAAATAATCCCCTTTTCTTTTGTAAATCCCCTCTTTCTCAGAAACAGAAAGAAGAATAGGAACGAAAAAAATAAAAATATTTTATAGAAAAGAATACAATTATAATAGAAAAAAAAGTATTTTTTATTCTTTCCTTATATTCTTTTTTTTTCTTCTATCCATATATACAATTCGTATCAGATTCATGAACTCCTGTAATGTATTATTTTTTTTTCGTAAGTGAAAGGGTAGGTTATTGATATTTTTAGGAGTATTTTATTGAAGAATTTAGTTATTACTCAACCAATAAAAATTGAAATGAGTATTCAAATTATTAAAAAAAGGATGAGATCAATTCAGAAGTATTTTTTTTTATTTATTATTAAAGAATTCAAGAAGTATTAATTTAATAAATTACGATAAGACAAGATATAAAGTTAGAATGATCCTAAATGCAAATAAATTAAAAGTGTTAATTTTCTACACTGTTAAGCCATTAATCTTTTTTTTTCCTGGACAAAGAGCTGTTCCATGACCATAATCGATGTAAGGCATTTTTTCTTGCTTCTGTTACAAAAACATGGACTTTTTCCGCTTCAGCCTTGGAAAAAAAAAAAAGAATCTCACGGGGAACCAAATTATTCGAGAATAGACAAAAGTTTCTTTCTAGCTTTTTTCTGTGTTGGTTAGAAAAAGGCTAGCTAGATGGGGATCAATAATACTAATTACTCCAGTAATTTTCTTTTTGGTAAGTAAAATTAGACGAGCCAAATTTTATTAAAAAAAACGTGCTTTTTGAAAATAACCATTTCCTCCATCCTCATAAAATTATAACCAAAACATATAAAACTCACGTATCTTACGATGGATTTGTAGCATATTTCTCTATTTCACCTAATTTTTAGTACTGTCAAAAGCAATTAAGAAATAAAACATTCCTTTTGCATTAAACTTTTTTTTTTAAAGTGCGAGGTGTATAACTCACATTTTAAAAATACAATAAAAACCTCATTTTTTTTTTCAAATGAAAGTATTTAATACATGTTAGAAAACCAAAAAAGTAATTTATTAGAGAATAATAGGTGTATTAACATTAACACCAAATCATTTAACCTTTTTAAACTTAATCATCTTCACCACCAAACATAAACATAATTATTTAAATATATGTATCAATTAAATTTCATATTAAATAAAATATCTACGTGTTTGTATATCTATAAATTATAAAAATATACATTATTTATCAGAAGACACCCTATTCAATCAATTATTATCTAAATACGATATACCTAAAAACATATTAAATTTGACTTCTATATATAGAATTATTGTTAAAATTATTTTTAAAACAAAACTTCCCTTTAATTGGTTAAAAAATAGCAAGTTGTGTAATAAATTAACACAATATTACAGAGACAGTATCACTCATAAGTTCTTGTTTACAATTACTCCATTAATAATTACACTTAATTTTATAATGAAGTGAAATAGCCAAGAGACGACAAAGGAAAGACCATATACAAAGACAGCAAGAAATTTCGAAAGCGATATTGTCACTGCCAAAAGTTATTCGTGTCTCTGCAGAGTGCAGAGTGGAAATGGAGCAGCTACTGTTGTGATCGTTGATGCATGGCACTGTATCATTGGCTTCATTAACACAAACAACATTAATTTATTACAGTTGATCCACACATATATCACATGTTCTCTCTCTCTCTCTCTCTCTCTCTGTATATATATATATATATATATATATATATGTGTGTGTGTGCGCGCGCCAAATTATGTAAGGACAAGATCAACATAATGACATTAAAAACTAGAGGTCAAAAGCTATACACAAGCACACAATGAGTGACAATACTTAATAAATTTTCTTAAACAATTTAAGGTCTGATGGTATAAGTAGAGAGTACGTAAACTCCTCAATGCAGCTTTATGGCTTTATACCTCCTTAAGGCGAGACTAGAGGGAAATTGGTTGTGAGGCACATAATGGTTACAAAAGCATTTGACGAATTGCCAGAAAGACTTTTCGTTGGAAGAGAAGGACGACTGTTAGGCATTCTCAGAAATTAAGTTAACGAGAGAAAGCATTGACCTTAATTTTGAGAATATTAAGGTCTATATACACCTCAAGTTTGACTAATAACACACATTAAGTAATATCCAATACATATGGTGACGGATAAGTTACTATTATGATTGATTAAAAATAATATTAAGTTTGTTAGTTTTATAAGAGTTGAATAATTTAGAAGAAAATTCATAGAATTTGGTTTACCATATTGTCAAAGATAGTGGTACCTAAACTTGTTTGAATAAAGAATAAGAAAATTAGGTAGCTTAGTTTTGTTGAATAAAAGAAATGTTTGTCATATGAAATAAGAAATTGAAGGCTATAAATATGGCTTCATTTCTTCATTGATAATCATCCCAAAAATAGTGATTTTTCTCTAATTTGGAGTTTCCACTATAATTCTTGTGTTGTGTATTATATATTTCTCTGTTATTTGATATTCTTCAAAGGAATATCTTGGGAGGGAGAATTTGTGAGTATACCATTTTATCCAAATTTCCTAACAGTTACTTCAGCTAAATCTGAATTGTCTTTTCAAAAGACACATTAGTAGCTTGTACATGGGGGCAAGACGTTGTCCTTAAAAAGTATTATTATGTTTTGCTTCATTGGTCCAACTTCAAATGTGTATGGTTTAGAAACAATTTTTTATCCGCATTTAATTGCTTTTTAATTTTTTTTAAAAAAATTTCTTAATCAACACTAAGTATTAATTAATATATAATTTAATTTAATAAATATATAAAAATTACTCATGATTCTGTGTAAAAATAACAAGCATGTAATACAAATATTTCTCGATGAAGTCTATAAAAACTTAATTACCAAAAACAAATAGACTGATCATGAGTCAAAGCATGTAAATCCAGACATTCAAGTTCAAAACACCAAAGAAATTGAAGTTCCATAAGTCCCATAACTGAAAAAGAAGAAAACCAATTTACTTAATTCGATAAAATTTGAAAATAAAAGGACCAATTTACATAAATCAGCATAACTTTTAAAAAAAAATCTCTTGGGCTTGTAATTGCTCTTGTCTTTTGGGTGTGTGAGAAAATTACTGAGAGTGTAGTTGTAACAATTTTCCACATAGTGAATTTTTCTCTGGTTGTCTTTTGATAACGAAAGTGGTTTTTCTCTAATTTGGAGTTTCCACTATAATTCTTGTGTTGTGTATTATCTATTTCTCTATTATTTGATATTCTGCTAAGGAAGATCTTGGGAGGGAGAATTTGTGATTATACCATTTTATCCAAATTTTCTAACAATTGGTATGAGAGCCAATTTCAAAGAAAGAAGGAGAAATGTCAGGAGTCAAAATTGATATTGAGAAATTTGATGGGAGAATCAATTTTGGCTTGTGGCAAGTACAAGTCAAAGATTTGTTGATCTAATATGGGTTACACAAGGCGTTAAAGGGGAAACCAGCCCTTGTTACTGGTATTGAGTCCAGTAAAACCAATATAAGTGATGAAGATTGGAAAGATCTTGATCTAAGAGCTGCAAGTGCAATTCGACTTTGTTTGGCCAAAAATATTTTTGCAAATGTGCATGGAATATCTATGGCCAAAGAACTCTGGGAAAAGCTTGAAGAATTGTATCAGGCAAAAGGTGTTTCAAATCGGGTGTATTTGAAAGAGCATTTTCATACTTTGCGTATGAATGAATGAACTATTATGTCTAACCATCTAAGTGTTCTCAATGGTATTGTCTCTGAACTGGAAACCATTGGAGTTAAACTTGATGATGAAGATATAGCTTTAAGGCTCATATGGTCTCTTCCATCTCATGATCACATGAAAACCTATCTTGATTCATGGAAAGGAGAAAATAATTTTTTTCAAAAGTTACTAGAAAGTTGTTTTCTGAAGAAAAAAGGCTGAGTGGTGAAAGAAATGTTTCGCCTGAAAACTCAGCATTGGTAGCTGACAACCGAAAGAAAAACAATTTCATGAAAAAGAAGATAGTGTGCTGGGGGTGTGGACAATCTGGGCACCTCAAAAGATATTGTCCAAAGGGTGGAGCTGATCCTGCAAGAAGCTCAAATATCGACGGTGACGCTAATAGTATGTCTGTTTTCAAAGACTATAGTGATGCTCTTTGAAAAGAGCGTGTACATCCTTATGGCATGCCGCTAGTCTCTAAATATTGCCATGAAAGATGGTGTGTTACTGGTAGCGGGTCCACAAGTTTTCACACGGGCATTGGCTTGGTATAGATGCAAGGTGTGTGGTGGAAAGGATGTCGATGGCTGATGAACTCTCGGGAAAATCAAGTGTGAGAGTTGCACCATAAATTTCAGCAAGTTTTTTTTTCCGACATGAGCCGATGTGAAATTCTTAGAATTGGTGATTAATTCTAAGTGCGTGTACTCTTTATGGTAGAGTATGATAATTCTCGGTGTAGAGAATTATGACTGTTGGAATAGACAGTGTTGTAGTGGTAACCATGTTTATTTTTAACCAAGGTGGAGATTGTTATGATTGATTAAAAATAATATTAGGTTTGTTAGTCAAAATAGGAGGTGCCTAATTTAAAAGAAAATTCATGAAAGGTAGTTTACCATATTGTCAAAGATGGAGGTGCCTAATCTTGTTTGAATAAAGAATAGGAAAATTAGGTAACCTAATTTTGTTGAATGAAGAAATGTTTGGCATATGAAATGAGAACTTGAAGGCTATAAATATGACTTCATTTCTTCATTGATAATCGTCCCAAAAATAGAAAAAAGCTTGTATGAGAAGTTCTTAAGTGATAGAATTTTATGGGAAAATTCTCTTGGGTTTGTAATTGCTCTTGTCTTTTAGGTGTGTGAGAAAATTATTGAGAGTGTGGTTGTAACAATTTTCCACATAGTGAATTTTTCTCTAGTTGTCTTTTGACAACGAAAGTGATTTTTCTCTAATTTGGAGTTTCCACTATAATTCTTGTGTTGTGTATTATATATCTTTCTGTTATTTAATATTCTGTTAAGGAAGATCTTGAAAGGAAAAATTTGTGATTATATTATTTTATCCAAATTTCTTAACAGTTACTCAAGTTAAATCTGAATTTTCTTTTCAAAAGACACATTAGTAGCTTGTACATGGGCAAGACGTTGTCCTTAAAAAGTATTATTATGTTTTGCTTCATTGGTACAACTTCAAATGTGTATGGTTTAGAAATGATTTTTTATCCGCAGTTAATTGATTTTTAATTTTTTTAAAAAAATTTCTTAATGAATTAATTAATATATAATTTAATTTAATAAATATATAAAAATTACTCATGATTCTGTGTAAAAATAACAAGCATGTAATACAAATATTTCTCTACGAAGTCTATAAAAACTTAATTACCAAAAACAAATAGACTGATCATGAGTCAAAGGATGTAAATCCAGGCATTCAAGTTCAAAACACCAAAGAAATTGAAGTTCCATAAGTCCCATAACTGAAAAAGAAGAAAACCAATTTACTTAATTCGATAAAATTTGAAAATAAAAGGACCAATTTACATAAATCAGCAAAACTTTTTTTTTTAAAAAAATCAGTGCCTAGCTATTTTCCAAAATCCAGCAAAATATATTTGACCAGTATTTTTCCAAAAAAATGCCAAATATTAATAAATCGACGAAATACGATAGTACTGTAGTATTGTAGTAAAGAGAGCCTCGATGTACCAAGTGGGTAGATGAAGAAGTTAAGAAATTGATAGTAGATAAAGAGAGTGTAAAGGAGAGGAGATAATGAGGTTTTATTGTATTTATTTATGTTTACCCCCTCCCCTGCATTAACTAACTTCGTATCTTTCTGAGAAAATGTTTTTGTTTTTGTTTGTAAGCATTGATATCTTAACTACACGTAATTAAAATTATAATTAATTATATAAATTTAATAATTTTTGAAACAAAATCGAACATATAATAATGTTAATAATAGTATTTTTTTATAAAATAATTGGATAAAATTGTATTTATTATTACTTTATATTTTTTATTTTACTTAAAAATATATATTAAATTAGTTAAAAAAATAAAAAATAAAAAACATAATTAAATCAATTAAAACTCTTAACAATTAAAAAATTCATTTAACATACCCATTTTTAATTGAAAAGTAAAGTTTTACCGATGAAAATAATCTTTTAGGTTACAATCATGTTAAGAGTCACGTTGCTTAACGACCAGTTAGAAATTGAAGTGTGTGACTCACGCTGCTGCAAACATTAATTAACCACTCTCTCATTTAGTGGTTGGACAAAAAAATATTAATAGAAACTGGAAAACAAAACACATGATCACAATTATAGCTAATATAAATGATGAACTCTGTGTCGACAATATTTTGTTAAATAAGAATCTTCAATATGCTTATGGCATTACTTTTTTTTATTATTTATTTATAAAATTTGGAATAGTTTTGTTTTGTTTGATTTTTATTGTTTTGTATTTACATATTTTTGTACCATCTATTTTATATATTTTGTGACATTATGTGAAAATTGTAAATTTTATTAAGCTTTAGGTGTCTCTTTTAGTCAATTCCTTTTAACTTGTGTTATTTAATCATATTAATTATTAAAAAAAATATCATTTTAATCATTTTGATTATTGAGAAATTAATGATTTAAGATAAATTTAAATATGAATTTAGGTATGAAAAAATAATATTTCTTAAAAGTTAAAAATAACCATAAAAATTAAATTAAAATAACCATAAAAATTAAAGAGATGGTTGATTTAATTTAATTTAATTTATAGAAAAACATTAAAAATAACTAAAATATCCTTTAAATAGATGAAAAGGTATTAAAATAACGTTTGTAATTTTAAGATTTTTTTTTCGTAATTAAAATAACTAAATGATGTATTTTATACGTAAATGATTAATTAAACTCCCAAAGTGCTTGAGAATTTATGAAAAACCACACAGCAAACAATTAATAAACCACGTTAAAAAAAAAAAGAAATAAAGAAAATGCCACTTCAGCCGTCCATATCTTATCCAATCCAAATATTCTCCTTTTTAATTTATTATTTTCCTATCTAACCTGAAAACAAATCATCCTATATATATATAATGAAAAACTAGAACGTAAATGAACTTCATCGACCTACCAATAGTTGTTCGATATTAATATATACGTATCTAGCTAGTGTGAAAAGTATGATAATGTACATTGAATATATGAATAAATAATTCGGTATTAAATTATTATGTGTTAACTTATATATAACAACCAAATTTGTTGGTTGCGAAGAAAAAACCAAAAATAATTACAACTGACAAGAAGATTGTCTTTGAAGGGCATAAAACAGAAGCCCTGTTTAAGAACCACCCACCGTCGCCAGGATAGGTCCCACCAAAATTGTAACCTTGTTCCGGCCTGCTTCCATCACCAATGCTGCAATTATTCAAATTAAATAATAACTAATCAAATGGCATCAATTTTTCAAGTAGGTGATATATATATATATATATTGTTCTTTTGTATTATTATTCTTTTTCCCCTAAATAGTCAAACCATATAACACCATAATATATTCTCTTTATGTGTTATCTCTTCCAAATAATTCAATATTTTTTATAAAACTCGATTAAACTAATTTTTTTATTTAAAATGATCAATTCATTAGTTCTTTTATAGCATATGGTTTGGACTAAGTTATGGATACTTGTTTATCATTTCCTCCTTGTTTCATCGAATTAGATGATTCAAATGTCAATAAAATAAATATAAAATTTACAATCTAAAATAAACACAACAAATTGTTGAAGAGTTGGATATATAATTAAATCTCTTCTAAAATGTTTTATAAAGTGAGTGGATCACAGTGCAAGTCAAAAATGGAAAAGTTTCTTTCAACTCGTACACGCATGTAAAAAGAATGAAACTAAGGTTGTAGTTACACCAAATCAAGAAAGTCAATCTCAATATTGTACAATACTTCACTCGTGAAGTTAATTACTAATCAACTAACTACAATAAGTGATACAATACTTTACGAGGAGGTTGTTATGTATATTCTAAGAGGTTTAGGACCATTTTGTGAATTCTAATAATCTTAAGTCCAATAATCCAACTTTGTTTGAGTGGCAAAATTTTATTCTCATTAAAGAACAATCGGTCCTTACAAATGCAAAATACAAAGAAGATTAGGTTCTATAATCAAATCTTGCCAAGTTTAATGCCTTTTATCTTCTAAATCTAACTCGTTTAGATACAAACCTTAGAATCTACAACAAGATTTTCTCAAGAACTCGCGATTATCTAACACTCATTCCTTCCAAAAAGGTTATGGCTCGAAGAATAACTTCTCTAAATAGAAGATGCAAGGAAAAAGATCACAATGTCAAATGTATGGTACGATAAGGCATACTGCCTCTACCTGTTTTTGACATCGAAATCTCTAGATTGAAAAAGGTTCTTCATCATTTTATATAAGTATAAATTCTTTTTAGGTAGGTGTGCATCCTCCAGAGAGTAAGACAAGATAATGCTTAGGTATTAGATAGTGGTGTCACGCATCATCTCATATGAGATGCTTTTCAAGAAGGAGATTCTCAACCTTTTCTTGGCAAATAATGAGTCACTATAAGTAATGTAACTTAAATTCCTATTCATAGTATAGGTACTAATACTATATTGAAAAATCATCATAATCTCCTACTTAGAAATAACTTGCATTCTCCATGAGCCTCTACTAATTTTTTATCAATCCATATGCTTTGTGCTGATAATGGTGTTTTGGTTGAATTTTTTATGGATTCTTTTTGCATTAGTGAGTTGAGAACCAAATAGATCATCTTTCATAGTAAATGTAATCGTGGCATTTACAAACTACATTAAGTTTCTAGTACTTTGTCAAATAAGGTGCTCTCTAGACCTTTTATTTTCAGTGCTTCGTTAAGCAATGTAATTGGCATATTAGATTAAGAGATCTATCTGAGATGATCTTGAATAAACTTACTAAACGTATTGATCTAAATTGTAAAATAGACACTACTTTCTCAAGTGCTTAGTATGTCCTTTAACAAAGGTACACATGTTACCTTTTGTAGCAAGGACAAATGACTACCTCCACTCATTACAACATAAAATATGTTAAAGGTTTGCTTGATAGAGCTTGACCGAGTCAACGTAAACCTCTATCAACACCTATTACAATAAGTTAAACTCTTGGTAATTTAATGGTATACCTTTAACAGATCGTTTGATATATCGAATTATAGGTGGATGTCTTCAGAAATGCATATTAACAAGGCCAAATATCTCTTTTGTCATTAACAGGTTGTGTCAATTTTTTGCTCACGGTTGTTCATTGGTTAGTTATCAAACAAGTTATGAGATATCTTAGTGGTACTACCTTACATGGTCTTTTATTGTATAAATCACACTTGATTAGATGGGTAATGTTGACAACAAAAAGAGCACAAATGCCTAGTGTGTGTACTTGGCAATTCCTTGGTGTCGTGAGTATCTTGCAAGTAAAAGGTGGTTTCACGTTCTTCAACAAAAAATGAATATAGGGCTCTTGTCTTAGTGTCTGTATAATTGATTTGACTGAATTCCTTACTACGTGAATTGGAGGTGCCTCATGACAACCAAGTAGTGGTGTTCTATGACAATTTGAGCACTCAACATTTAGCCAATAATCCAATGATGCATACTTGCACAAAATACATTGAAATAGACTTTCATTTCAAGCGTGATTTGGTCACTCAACAAGAGCTCGACGTGCGATTTGTTTCCATTGAAGAGCATGTAGTGGATGCTCTCACCAGGGGCTTCTCCACAACTCGTTTTGAATTCTTCAAGCACAAATTACTTGTCTTAGCCCGAACATAGTTTGAAGAGGGATAGCAATGATGTAGTGCATGATTGTATATGGCATTCTCTAGAAATGGAGCTTATGATTTTATGTAAATATTGTGTGATTGTATATATAGTATTAAGTGTTATAGCTTACGATTTTATGTAGTATTACAATAATGTAATAGAATCTGATAATCACTTATAGTACAGTTGATCTAACAGCTTGTACCACATGAAATAAATGTATCTAATAAAAACTAAAAAAATTATTTTATTAATAAATGACACTTCTATGTATATCAATTAAATTGATATTTATTCAATAATGTGTAGTTGATTGATCGAATATAATGTTAAAAATATAAAATGATAAATTAATTATGAAGAACAATTAATGCATGCATTAAGAAACTGGTGTGCATTATATGATTAGAATACAAAAGCTGATCAAAATCACTATAATGTATAGTTTACTTATCTTTCTGTTCATTCAATCAAAAATTGCAATATAAATTTTGTTTTTATGGCAAATAGCTTTACTTCTTATTTATAAATCTATTGTATATATTTCTTAATCTCAAACATCTATTAATTAAAAATAAATAAAAAATTATATGAAAAAAAGTCGATGTGTATGAACATTTAATTTATTGAAGGCATCGTTACCCTTGGTTCTGTGTTTGAAGACTTGTATGGAAATGAACCTACTTCTGCTAAACTCTTTTTATCGACAAATGGGGCATGGTTTTGGTTTCATTTCTATTGTTTATATGGAGATTAAAAAAAGTTTGTATTTATGAGAAGATGGTTTGCAAAAGTGGGAATCATATGGTGTTTTTTCAAGTTGTGATATATAATTTAGTTTTTATATAGTGTTTTATGTTGTTGTTGTTATGATCTTCCTTCCAAGATGTTGCAGTCCATACCTTTTCATTTGTTTCTATATTTATGTGATGAACTAGTAATTCAAATAATAAAATTTAAAATTATTGAATTTTTTTTTTTAAAAATAAACACCCATGATTGATATAGAGATAAAAAAATAATAATATTAGTTAGGAGTATAATTAAAGAGTAAAAAATAATATTTAAAAATATGTTTTATTCTGATTAAACTAATAAATATCACTTAAATATATATAAAAAAAATCATAATTTTTTTTATCCTAATTAACGAGATGCTTTCAGCTAAATGTGAAAAGCATCTTATTAATGTTATATATTAATAATACTCGGTAATACCTCCATCACTTACAAAGTTGTAATTAACATATCTATTGTCTAAAGGCAAAAAATGCATTGAAGTTGTTAGAAAGAAGGAAAGAAAAATAAATAAATAAATATCACCGCATTTCACTAGCACCGACGGAGATGCCCACTACTCTTATATATTTATATTTGCCATTCCCTATATATAAAAAAAAAAAGTATTTGAGGATAGACCTGAACTCAATGATAACAATATCCTCTATCATCTCATCCTATCAGACAAGAACCGTTATTTCGGTTACTTGTGAATTTTTATTATAAATTTGAAACGTAAAAAAAAAATAAAAAATAAAAAATTAATAGAGCAAAGTAAAATTATTGCATACGTGAAAATGGGCTACGAACCTGGGATTGAGATTGTTTGCACCAGGAAAGGGTGGGAGGGGTGAGTCACCAAAAACACCAACATTGTACGTGAGTCGGTCAATGAATTGGGCCGTCTTGGGCTCAACACTTGAGGCCTTTACATATTGTTCCGTTAGACCTTCCCCTGAAGCCACAAAAAAGGCTCCATTCAGCATTAAATCTCCCTCAGATCTCCAATTCCAATTTCCCCACTCCTTATCATCCGTATCCAAACGCTTCGTCACCTGCAAAATTAATCACATCGTATTTCCAATCCATCCACTTTTTTTTTTTTTTTTTTTAATTTCACCAACGCACGCATACTCAAAAAGTGAAAAAAAAAGTACGAATACCTCTTTAACATTATGATCAGACGGCGCCGTATAACGATTACCCTGACTGTTAATAGTCGGATTAGCACTCCCTCCAATAGCGTACATACCCCATTGTGTATAATCGTTATTAACGATGTGAAAGTACCCAAATCTACACCTAGGCATTCGCTGAATCAAACCCTCACCGAAGTGATTAAAAGCCACCGTCACTTGCATTCCTTTATCTTCTGTAAAGGAATCGCCGTTACCCAAGAGCATTACCTTATCGTGGTGCGAGAAATAGTTGTTCGAAATCGTGATTCCCGTTGAACCTTCTGTAACATCGATCAAACCGTCCGTGCAATAAGAGAGAGCGCAATGGTCGATCCAAATTTTGTTCGAGCCGTATATGGAGATTCCATCCCCGTCTCTTCTTCCTTTCTTCACTAATTTTGATTGATCAGAATTAGCTTTGGGGCTGGGATTGCAATGGTGGATATGTATGTTGTGAATGATTACATTGGAGACGTATTCGATTGTTATGCAACCATTACCGGTTATGTGGACTTTGGTTCCACGCCCGTCTAGGGTTTTGAAGTTGTTAACTATGAGTTCTTTGTTCAGCTTAATGCCCATGTCGGCGGCGAATATGATCCAGATTGGTTGGGGTTGAATGACTGCAAATCGAAGAGTTCCGGGGATTGGATTTTCCGGGTTGTCGTCCGACGAATCGGTAACTACATAAATTTCGCCGCCTTTGCCGCCCAAGGCATCTCCGCCGAACCCAATGCCGCAATCGGCCAGCTTCTGCCTGTCCGTTGCCCAGTTTGAATCGCACCGCCAACAATCGTCGATGGGGTTTCCGGTAAGACATTGATCCTTTCCTTGTATAGAAAGCATTTGTCTTCTTGAAACTGACACATTGATTCTCCTACAAAATAAATACAAAAAATAGTTTATTATTGACAGGAAAACAGAGCAAGTACCTTGAAAATATCAAATTGGAATGGATTAGTTGTTCGTGAGTATTACAATTTTCCCTGTGAGCTGGGACTTTCATTGCCAATACTTGTTAAGTTGTGCTTGTGATGTGTAGTTCTATAGCTTTACTTACCTTTGGAGTTCATGAACGACATGTAGAGGGTTGGGGTGTTGATGAGGGAGGGTGAGATTGAAGCTGAGTGTGGGTTGAATAAGAGAAAAAAGAGAGCCCAATATGCAAAATAATAAAATGCAGGTGCTAATTAGAATCATCTTGCTAAATGAGAGTAATTATTAGTACGTAATATTTTTCCTCTTAATTTATGTTCTTGAATATTGTACGAAAAAACTTGTGCGAAGCTGCAGAATGTGAGGGGAAAAAAAGAGTTGGGTTTATATAGCAGTAACACATAGATTAAAAGAAGTTTGATGAATTCGAACGGGATATTTTGTTACTTTCTCTTTAGGATTTCTGGGGTTTTAAAAAAGTTTTATGTAAACGAGAAGAAAAGAAGCATAGTAGGGTGGTGGCTGTGATGGATACATTTAAATCAGTAGGCAATTTCAGGGAGAGATAATAAATAAAAATGGGATAGAAAATGGAGATATATATATATATATAGTTTATACATTACTGGAAGCAATAATTAAGAGTGAGAATCAAGAGAAAAGTGATATTATTATAGTAATAAGTAATAGCAAGAGGGATTATTGGGAAAGAAGAACAAAGAATATAAAGCTAGGGAGGTTAATTACATACTAATACAGTAAATAAGAATATGTGTATAGTAAATAAATGCATTACATAATCAAGTTTCCATATATAATCTGGATATGGTTGGTTCTTTTGGTAATTGTGTTGGTCTCAAAAGTTTTAGGCTTGAATGATCTAACAGAATTGCATAGTTGCACAAATACCTTTCATGCATGATAAACATTCTGCCAATGAATTAATGGGGAAAAAATTAATTATTATTTCTGAAATAAGCTGACGTCTTTATTTATCCGGACTAATTAAATTGAAGAAAATAAGTGAGAGAGATTAACAGAGAGAAAACATGATTTTTTTTCCCTCTGGAATTATGATTCTCTCCTAAATTATTGTGAGAAAATAATTTTAAACTTAGAGAGAGAAAAGATAAAAATACTGCCTATTATCCAGTTAACCAGTTCTTTATTATTATTATCATTATCATTATTATTATTATTATCAAAGACTGAAACTATAATATTTATTTGTCTTCAAATAAATATATTCTTTGCTGGAGGACAGAAGTAACCGGATCGAGTGTACACACTAAATCCCCAACTTTGCTTTATGCTTTTTGTTTGGTTTAATAAAATAAAGGCTACTTTTGTAATAGGGTTAGAAGCAATTAAAGCAATCGATCGGCGGAAAATATTATAAAAATATAACAATTACAGGTAAATTCACTCTTGATATATATATATACATATAAAAGTGAAAATAAACTTGACCACCAGATATTCTGTTTTCGATAAGGCTCTATACTGTTTAGCTGTTTTAGTCCCAAAACCAATGGTCCGGAGAATATTATTTTGATATAAAGACACAAATTACACAAGAAGTATATTAAAAGGGAATAAGATTGATAAAAATTTGTTTGTCCTTTTTTAAATATAATTATTGGTGAATGCAACGTAACGAAGGAAAAATCATATCAAAATGAAATATGTAAAGGTCTCAAAAAGTGAAAAAAATGGACATATTTTCGTTATTCACCCATTGTTCAATGTCTTTCATTTTAATCCCTAGTCAATTTATGTGTCAAATGTGAATATGCTTTTAAAAATAGACACTTGTTTAAGAGTTATATTCGTGTTCAAACAATTTTTTTAAGATATAGCATGGTGTTATGGTCAAATTTTTCGAAGATATATACATTTCAAGAGCTAGTAAAAAAGTAAATTTTATAACACTGGTTCAAAATTATGATAGTTCAAAATGAAATAATCCTTTAAAATTATTATTTCAGCCAATATTCTTAAAAAAAATTGAAACAAATATACGTAGAATTTTTTTTTCTAGCAAACATAGGAATATGATCGTTGACGTGAAACACCTACTAGAGACGTCATTGGTTAGGAATATTGTTAAAGTCTTACGTCGTCACTGGTGAGTTATGTATTCCGCCATGTGGGTTCCATAAGTTCAACATCTTCGTCGGTCTCAAGGGGATTGATCTTGTCGATGGGGATCGCGTTCACGCTGCGCATATAAATAAGGACAATCCTCCATCTTATAACCTGGGTTTTGAGATAGAGTTAGGCCCAAATTTAACATGATATCAAAACAAGTTACCCTGTCAGTGCAGTTGTTTCGCCATTGATAAGTGATGTATTACGCTACTGGTGAGTGATGTATTCTGCCACTTGGGTGCCATAAACTCAACATCTCCATCGATCTCAAGGAGACAGACACTTGCAGATGCGTGGGGGAGTATTGAAGTCCTATATCGACTGGGAATCGTGTTCAAACTACGCATATAAACAAAGGCAGTCCTATATCTCATAACTTGAGTTTTCAGATGGACTTAGATCCAAATTTAACGTGGTATAAAAAAAAAGGTTATCCTGTCGATGTTGATATTATTTTATGTAATAATTATGATAAATGTGAAGAAAAAACAAGATTTGTATGCAAGTGTTGAAAATTTTTAAATATGGTTATTAAACGTACCTTAAATTTATTTTTTTAATTTTAATTACGGTTATTACTTAAAAAAATGGTAAATTTCCGTCAACTATAGTCCTTAAATCACCCATTAAAGACAGTTGAAAGTTTTTTTTTTCATATATGGAATAGTCTAAAAATTCATTTATTATTGTAGTTTATAAACATGACTCACTATGAGAGTAGACTTTAGTACCAGTATGCTCTAATCGGTCGGACTAATTTTGATTATTTAGTAACTATCAAAACAATCTAATCAATTGTGGTATATTGTTACGTATTAAAATTCAATTGTGTGAATAATAGAGTTTAGATGGAGATGATAAATTCAGGGCAGTTTTTAGTAATTTTATTCAAATTAAATAAATAATTCAACTAAGCATATAATGTTGGAAGAGAAAAACTAAATTCACTGCACTACCCAGTACCCATTCATAATGATCTACTAGCGTAATTAACAAGTGTTTCAATTTCTCGTGATCTTATTATTCGTTTCCTTTTTTTTTAATTATAATAAAGATACACAGAAAGAAATATTAAACCAGAAAATAAGTCATTAGTCAAAAGTAACATTCAATTTGTGTTTTTTTTATTTAAATGAAAATCAAGAACCTAAATCACCTGGAGACGAGAGCACATGTATATCGATTATAGTGGTTTGTTAGGGGTAATCTAAATAAATGTTTTTATTATAATAAAAATGTATTAAATATTAATTTTATTATTAATAAATTATTTTTATAATAATAATATTTAAATTTTGAAAATATCGTTACCCTTTGTTAAATATCAGACACTATTAGTGAATTTCGCTTTTGATCCAAGAGGATGAGGCAGGATCTGCATTCGTTAAGTGTATATATTTTTCTTTATTTCTTCCTGTAAAAAGATGTTGACAAATATTTATGGTACAACTCTTTAAATTAGTGAATCAGTTTAATATCATATGCATGCATTAAAATAAAACAGAAAAAACGTTAACATATATAAACAATAATATATAAATTTAAATGTTATCTAATTTAATGATGTTTAAAATAAAATAATATGTTATATTTATTTTTAATAAAAAAATATATTAGATGTATATTAAAAAATATTATTTTTATAATTATAAATTTTAAAGATATATTTTTTTAATATTCACACAGATAATAACAATTACGGTGATGGTGAAGTTTTTTTTATCAATCTTTCTTTTCGCTAGTGGAACATCAGTGGTAGCTTTTATTTTTGTTTTTCAAAATTAGCGGCGTTGAAAGATGCTTTTGTCTATTACATTATATAAAGTTAAATTAATGACTAGCTACTTTGTAATAAAGTACATGAGATTACAAACATTAATTTATTTTTAACAAATATTCAATAATATCCGAGATTACCATTTTTACTTATTAAGATTTAAGAAAAATAATGTTTTTAAAGGAATCAATTTAATTTAATAATTTATGTGATTTTATCTTAACAATTTTATTAAAATTATATATATATATATTTACTTTATATTAAAAAAATATACATTTTATTTTTTAACGTTAATAGAAAAATAATATACATAAACAGCTTTAAATGAAAATTCTCCGATTAATCTCTCTTGAACTTGTTCTTAATCGTATCTCTCAATAAAAAAATCGATGATGGTGGGTGGCCTATTTATGTTACTGTGGAATACAATATCCTGGACTTTGAAAAACCCTGGGACTAGGGGCGGGGCGATTATTATTTTTTTAATAAATAAGAAATTACAATTTAACCCTTATGAATCTATAATATCCAACAATACCCACTTCATCCTTCTTCTATATCTTTCTTTTCCTATTTCTCGCCTCCGGCCTCTCTGCCACGCCTGGCCGTTGCACCTCTTTTTCCTCAGTTTCTTGCCTGTGGTTTTCCCGAGGATCGTTTTGAATTTTGTTTTCAATATTGAAATACAACTTTTGATTTTGAGTTCTTCTGAAAAATTCTAATAGAAGTAAATTTAATTTTAATAGACAATTAAATATAAGTGTTTTAGTAAAAGTATCAAAAAAATCAAATATTATATTTAAAAAATTAGGATTTTGTTGTTGTTGGATAGATTTATAAATTGGAGATGCATTATGCATAGCATTGCCCAAGATCTTTGGTTCAGTCTCTGTACACATCATTGTTGACTTTATAGCCAAATAGATTCCAATGCTACCTTGACTTTAAGTAAACCGTGTTTCTTAAGATTCAACCAAACACGATTTGTATTGAACTCGGGTCCTACATTTATGCCGACAAAATTTCTATTTTTTACACGTTTTATTATTATTATAATTGATTTTAGTTAAATATATGTTATAATTGTTAAAAATTTAAGTTTAACTCAATTTAATAAAATCTTATTAAATTTAAAATTGTCTAAACTTATAAACAATATTAATAACTTATTCATACTCGATCTAAAACAATGATAATTAAGAGTCTCCTCTGTAAGTATTACAGTGAGATTATGATATAGCCTAGTGTTTAAGTATATAGAGATCTTATTATATCGAGTTAATTCAATAAGATTTTATTAATTTAAATTAAATTTATATTTTTAATAATAAATAATATTTTTAATAATAACTATCTATCAAATTAATTATTAATGTAATAAAACTTTTCACAAATAAGCATTATTACTTATCAGTTTAGTTCAAACACAATTGAAAAAACAAAAATGTTTTTTATAATAACGTGATAATTAATTAAATTTACATTAAACAATTTAATTTACATCTATAAGTAAATAGTATCATTATTATTTTATTATATTCATAAATTCTCAATTTCAAGTAAAATTAATAAATAATACATCATTTAATACATACAATAATTTATGTATAATATTACTCTAATGAAAATACAGGCTTTTTTTTTTAATTTTCAAGCACTTCATTATTCTATAAATACATATACGTGAACATGCAATAAAAAAATATGACTTTTAGAGCAATATGATATATTGATTTCATTGCCATGGATAATGAATTTATCTGACAAAACTTTAATTTGTTTTTCAATTATTATGCCACCCTATCTTTTCAGGAAGCTAGCAGAGAGGCCCACAAACACAAATAATTAGCAATAATGTATTGACATTTAGGAACATAGATTTTTATTTTCTGATCCTTTTTCAAAATAATTTCTTTTCCTTTCCCATTATCACCTACTGAATTATCGGTTTGTCGTTCTAAGCTGTTTAACAGGGCTAGTTTGATTAAGGGACGTCTCACTCTTCAACTATATATTATAATTTTTTATTAAATATATTTATATAATTTTTATTGTATTTTTTAATAAAATAGTAATACGTTATTTAATATTTATCTTAAATTTAATAAGAATAGTATTTTCATTTTCTTATCAATTTTTTTAAAAATTTAAGTAATATAAAGGCACGTTAAAAATTTCCCAAAGTGCCCCTAAAAAAACATTAATCTAACAAGTTCGCTACTATTTATCAACTTATTCCAAAACATTCTATTATCTTTAGGTGTTTCCCAAAGTGCCCCTAGAAATGATCTAATGTACAAAGGCAAAGTACACACAAGATTCCGTCGATGATCTATGGAAAACTTTCTTCATCTATCAAACTTCCGAAGCATTCTGTCATTTGTAACATCTGATCAGATGTCTCTTCTTCGTCTATCAAACTTTAATTTATATTTTATTTTATTCTAAAAAAATTTATTTATCGTCATATTTTATTAATGACCAAACAAACAAACAAATCTTATTAATCGGTAAAAAATAATTTAAGTGTATTTAATTCAATGCATTAAACATATATAACAAAGTGATGGAAGCTGTTATAAAAAATAAATATAGTTTAAATTTTTTTGTTTTTTTTAATAATATTGATACAATTTGAATTATAACTAATACAGTTAAAATATATTAATAATAATTTTATCTAATAATAATAATAATGTTAAAATGTAATTAATTATAAAAATAAAATAAATAAATAATTTATACATTATGACAAATATTTTTCTTGTTGTGAAACACCTAATAACTTTAATGATTAATATTGTATAATTATTAAATAATGGCAATTACGTAGTATTATTAAAAAAATTGGAGACAATTGTGTATTTTCTTTTTGATAAAGCAACCTTGCTCTTTTATAGTATATATAATATATAATAGAAAATAAATTTTGTTTTTACAGATATTACTGGGATGCAAAATTTCGTTTTCTTGAAGTTACGTTGCTTTTTTTACCTTTTATTAGATGCTCGAATATTACTTTGAAAATGAATACTTTGATTTTGTCATCATTTGTTAATAATTGCTAACTTATAATATGTAATTATCTTTTTTTTTATCTAAAAATAAATGCTTAAGATATGTAATTATTTTTATCCAACTGTTTGTAAATTACTTTGGCCTCGTAATTTGTTTAATATTCATTATTATTTAAATCGTAGAATTACATGAAATATTTTTTTAGTAAAATATCAAATAAATTTTTTGATAATTAATATGGTATTATAAAAAATGAGAACAATTAGGTATTTTCCTTTTCATATAACAAACTTGATTTTTTATAGTACAATAGATATTACAAATACTTACATTAAAATTATTTACACTAAGTAAATATATTGATATAAAATAAGAGTTCAATTTTATTTTCAATATATCATTATATATATATATATATATATATATATTATTAATACGTGATAAATATACAGATAAAAATAGTTAAAAAAAATATATGTATTTGGTTCATAAAATGTGAAATTTTTATTCACATATTTTCCAAACACATATATAGCATAAAGTGATACAAAAAAAAAATAATAATATAGGTAAATTAATTTCATAAAATAAGAGCCTAATTTTCATGTATTTTTTTAGGTGTATCAGTATGTATTATTAATATGTTAGGAAGTAAAAGTGATTAAAAATATGATTTTTTTTGTTCATGTATTTAGCAGGTGTTTATGGCGCACAAAATTACATATTAAAAATAAAATAATTAAATTACTTACGTAAAATAATGAATGAAAATATTATTTATCTTGTTTTTATATCGAATTTATAACATAATTATCCCGCCTTCGGAAATAAATAACTTACATATTTACAAAACGATTTATCAGTAATATTATATTAGAGTTAGTGCCTTTGTACATTCTCAATTTAAACAGCTCTCAAAATACATGACATTGTTTTCTGAATATGGAAATTATCTTTAGAGAAATGATAGATATGAGTTAATTTATATTTATATTAATTATCATATATTATATTATATGTTATAATTTTTTTAAAATTAAATAACTTTATTATTTTAAAAATATTTTATTATATTATAGTATATGAATATAAATTTATGTATTTATCTTATCTTTATTAAACCACTTGCACTTTTATAAAAGTGCCTGTGGTTAATAAAGATAAGATAAAATAATAACAAAGTTTAGAATATATATATATATATACATATGATAGGTATGAATACGAAATGGAGTGTACAGTCAATTTAAACGAGGAATCAAAATTAGCTTTACGATAATGTCATTGAAAGTGTGAATGCTTAATCTACGTGTATTTCTCTTGGTAGGAAAAAAAAAAAGCTACGATGCATCGCCTAGATACTAGATAGAGAGATAAGGTTAAGAAGATTTTCTTTTTCTTTTTCTTTTTCTTTTTTGATATATATATATTTTTTTAATTTAATACACACATAAAACAAATTTGCGTGTTTTTGGGGGAAATAAGAGAGAATAAAATGCTTTTGAACGAGGCAAGTTATAATAAAAAAAATACGAAATTAAAGATAAGAAGCTCGAGGCATACATATATTTTATATTATGTTATTGATATAGTTTGATTTTTTTAGATTAAAAATTATATCATTTAATTATATTATTTTAAAAAATTAATTAACAAAGAAAAAAATATACTATTTTATTAATTTATTTATTAAATTATTATTTTTTAAGTAATATTTTAATATAAAAAAATATAATTTGTTCTAAATTAATCGATTTAAAAAAAACTAAATAATATAATTTATAATTTAATAAATTAAATAATATAAATTATTTAATTTAAAATAATTTCATATAATTTTATCTATATGGATAAATAAAAATTAAAAAAAGAGAAAAAAATAGAATAAAAACAAGTTTTGTCAAGTTTATAAGCTGAGTCCTTTTTCGGTTTTTTGAAGTTAAAATAAATTCCAAGGCATTTGAAAAATGATGTTTGTGTCTTGTATGCTAAAGACCCATAAGAGGCCCAAAAGTATCAAAGATAGCAGAATCTAATCGTACAAGTTAAGCAAATAAAAGCCAAACAAAGTCTTACTCCATTCCAAAAATATGGCCCATTATTTTGACTTTTCCTCCCTTTGTTTTTAAATGAATGACACGTTGTTAGACTTAAATTGGGTGAATCACGTCCACGATGTTAGATATTGTTAGTATTAATATTATTCAAAATTAAATTATTTTTAAATTTTTACAAATATTGATTGTTTAAAAATATATGATATTAGTTTTTTTAGATAACAAATTTTATTTTCATAATAAATAACACGTCACTTTCTATTAAGGATGTGTATTTTAACCATGAAAAAATGAAACTATAATTATCCGTAAAAAATTAACAGTTCTTTCTCGAAAATAACTATAACTGAAAAATCGTGAGATATGGATGGTTATTAGAATAAAAAAAATTATAATTAATCAAAATCAAACATATAATAATATTATTATTTTGTATACATATAATTACACATATAATTTTAATAATAAAATATACAATATTTTTTATAAATATATTAAATTTTATTCATTCTTATTTTATATATAATTTTATTTTACTTAAAAACATGTGCTAAGTAGTTAAAAAATAAAAACGAATGTCAATATTTTA
The DNA here is from genome assembly GCA_033030585.1 of Hippophae rhamnoides. Taxonomy (NCBI): domain Eukaryota; kingdom Viridiplantae; phylum Streptophyta; class Magnoliopsida; order Rosales; family Elaeagnaceae; genus Hippophae; species Hippophae rhamnoides. The sequence continues at coordinate 76,015,933 of CM065427.1, forward strand.
AAAAATATGGTAAAGGAAGAACTAAGTTAACATTTAATTTTTTCAAGCTAAATATATTTTTTAATAAATATTACAAAATAAGAAACGTAGTTAAACAATATGAAAACTATTACATACTCGTAACCAATGGTTATTAACTTAATATACTTGAAACTAGTGTGTGATGGTTATGATTATTAGTATAACCGTCATCGTGCCCATTCATACTTTCTATCAAGTTAAAGCCGATCATATCATGAATTAAGATGGTATAAAAATTGGTGAAATTTTATTTATCATAGATTTATAATAAATTATAAATATTACTAGTAAATATAATGAGATCCTTATAATTATATCTAAAAAAAATTATTGTTATTTATGATTATAATATATAGATGTATTGATATTGTTTTGTATAATCCAGGTATAAAGTACATGACCCTAGATACCTAATGCTCCTCACTTATTTGGTGAATGTAACGTTGTCGTTTAACATTTTGTATATAGCAACATTGTCCTAGGAAGCAATCAATCGAGTTATGATTAGAAGACCTAATGATCAAGACTTAATGAATAAGACTTGATGAACAACTTGATAGTTGCGACCTACTAATTATTTGTAGTCTTATTATATAAGATAAGCTCTGATACATCTTTAAAAGAGGACCTACCTAATGATCAAAACATAATGAGCAAAATTTAACATAAGTAGAAAACTGCTTGGTAGTATCGACTTATAATTATTTGTAATCCTATCATATAGAATCAACTCTAAAACATCTCGAAAAAGCATACGTTCTTATAATAGTGACACCTATTCTCTTATGTATATATATATATCTCAATATTAATAAAAAGGGATAGTTTTAAGATTTCTCTAACATTTTTCTAAAAATCATAATACATTATCAATTTTTCAAACAGATATAACTATAACTATTAATGTGAAGAAAATAATCATCCTAATAACTTGTAAAATTTGTTGAGTTATTTATTTATTCTATTTTTAATAATTTCATTTTTATCAAAGATAAAGTAATATTATTTTAAGCCAATTGCCTTTGTCACACATTTTTTCCTTATCTATTGCGAATCTCTAGCACGAATTACATCGAGGAATATACATTTTTCATATAATTAATCTTAATTAATTATATTTAAAATAATATAATTAAAATATATCTTTATTTATAAAAAGAGAAGATTTTTGATTCACTATCAAAGCATTTTTTTGTACTAATAAATAATAAATTATATTTATAATAAATATATTTATTATTTTTTGTTAATTTTTACACCAATAAATATCAAAATATTTATATAATAAATATAGTTTTTAATCTTTTAACCATGTAAAAATTATTATAATTTTAATCTTTAACACTAAGGATGACAATGACAATTCGTAACATTCTTGTTACCCATTTAATAAATGAATTAGGTTCAACTAATTTATTTATAAGTAAATATTTGTGTTACATTTATCATTTTTGTATTGAGATTATACCATATCAATTAAAAACAATAATAATTTAATATAGAATATTTTTGATAAAAAATTATTATTAAGTTTGATTAGATGATACTTATCGTGTTCATATTGGCTTAATTTTTTAAATAATAAAAAAATGTTAAATAAATTTTTTTTATTTTTTTTATTTAATTTATTTATTAAATAAATTTTTACAATTCTTGTTAACATCATTTAAATATATTCATATTTATATCTTATTTTATATTGTATGTTATGACAACTGTAATACATTTTGTTTAAATTTAATCAAAATTATACGACAGAATTAACATGCTAATATTTTCATCATTGGTCCTTTAAATTTAAATTTTAACACGATTATTAAGTTTTTTAAATTGAGACCAAATATATTAAATTTGAAAAGATCATAAATAAAACATGATGAAAAAAATATAAGGATGAAACAAAGTATATAATCTAATGAAATTTAAGAATAAATTGTATAGTTAAGTTTTAATATATTTAATGAAAATTTACAAAAAAATAAATAAATTACTTATTGATCAATTTAGTATCCAACTTTCACACTACTTATTTAGTCATCAAAAATTACTTTGATAAATTTAACAATTTAATATTTTTAATTTAATCAGTTTGATATATACGTCTCTAATTTAACTAATTTTTACTTTAATTTATTAAACTTGATTAACCTATATATTTTTAAGAATATCAATTAATTAATTTAATCTAAATATAAATTTAGATTATTAATTTAATCAAACAGTGTTTACAACTAACTTAATTCAAGTTATTATATTAAATTAATCATTCATTTTAAATTAAAAATACTACTTACAAATGAAACATGCCTTGCAGGTGTCCAAACCTAGTTGATCTATAAAAAGCCTTCGTGGCTTTATCGTTATCCCTTTTTTTTATATTTATCTATAATAATTTTAATTATATTAAAAATAATATTTTATATGATATATAATTATCTATTGAACAAATCAATTAAATTTATCAATTTATTTATAAATAAATATAATGTTAAATTATATTATATTTTATATAAATTAAAACGTAATTAACTAATATCCATTATTTTCAATCAAAATTCTTTTATATCAATTAAAGATATTATATCTTATATCAATTAAAAAAATACTTAATTATGACAATTTAATTTAACTCATTTAATTGATATTTTTATTATCTAACATGTTAAATTCTTAATGTAAAAAAATAAAATATATCACTAGCGTAACAATTTAAATTTATGTTGTACTTTTAGTTTAAATTTTAATTCAAATTAATTTTAAAATGTAATATTTAAAATATAAAATTAAAAGATGGACATAGATATCAATTAATATATCTATTAATTTAGTGACTAATTTTTCAAAAAAAAAATTTCTTTTTCTTCTTGAAAATAGTATAATTTAGCTCAATAATATTTTTTTATAGTTCAGTGACTTAATTTTGTTAATAGTTTATAGTTTTTATTTTTTATTCTTTTAAGAGAATACACAATTAAACACACGTGTAAATACTAAAAATTGAAACGAAAAAACATAAGTTGTAATATTAAAAAAAATTATAATGTTATTTAAAATTTTATATACGTAAATTTTATATTTATATTTTTATTGTATAATTACTTAAAAATATAAATTAATTTTAAAGATATAACATATGACAAAGCTAAATCTTATAAAAATTAGATAACTAGTTAGGAAAATTTAGGAGGCAAGCCGATGCTAAGTTGATGTGTGGATTCATAGTTCACCAATATAAAGGAGAGAAAATTATGGGAGATATAAATTTACATATTTTCTCTCAGTACTTCTTCGCACCTTTTTTTTTATATATATTTTATGTTGATCGTTCAAAATCACTATATTATCTTTGTTTAAGACTAACCACCAATGATTCCTCAAAACTTATTAACTGGCTTTATACTAAGTTTATTCAGTGGTTTAGATTAACAGACATAGAAAAAAAGAGAAATAAGAAATATAAATGAGAGAAATTGTTGTAATTTTTAGTACTCTTTATTCTTAGTGTTAATTATTTTGGAACACTATTTTTGATTGGTTAGTACTTATTAATAAAAGAAGCGTTCATATTCTTTTTAGTTTAAATAAATTACAATGAATTAATAGTTTAAATGATATTATAATTTTACTAAAAATATAATTTAATATAATAATTTTTTTGGTTTAAACAGGATAAGTACACTAATTTTATAAATAATTTAATCGAGCATGTTTTATTCCAATAATTTCTCGTAAAACCAGGTACTTATGACGCCCGCCGCTCATCCGTATTCAAAAAAAGGTTTGGGTTCCGCTTCGGAGAGCCGTTGGGTTCCGGACGTATCAGATAGCATTACTATTTTACCCTCCTTCAATAATCAGTGTCCTTTCCGTCCCGTTTCAGTTCCGGTGTCCCATTACCCCTAGAGGTGCTCGGCCGATTCGAACCGAGAGAAAAGAGAGCGCGGGAAGGACACTGCGGTCTGTGCTTGGGATCGTCAATGGAGAATTCGGTTTTTGTTGATTCAAAAAATGGCGGCGTCGGAGGTAAAAAATTATTCGTTTGCCTTTATTTTCTTTGCGTTTCTTGATTTACTAGACCCCTAAATTTTTTTGATCTTCATTTCGAGCAAATTTAACTTAACTTTTAGTTCTGGTTACTGCGATATATTTTTTTCCTTAGTTTTCTTAGGAGCCCTCTTTTCTTGTTATGGTAATCCTTTTCTTGTTGCTCAGTTAGGGTTTCTAGGCATAGAGTCCTTTTAGTTGATGCTTGGACATGTAGTGTCTTCTGGGCTTTCTAGCGTTTTGGAAAAGTTGATCACGTAATTGAGAATTCAGATATAAGTTTGAATTGGGTAGAACAGAGATAAAGTAAATGATTTTTAATGCTTGATTTTGATAGCAGAAAACAAAAAAAGAGATAAAATGGGAGTTAGATTATCAACGGGATGTTCTGCAAGGAAAAAACTGGGTGACATAAGCAACTCCCAACTGCAGCAACCTAAACCAGGTAACCAAAATATAAAGCAGCAGCCTGCTAGTTTTGCAAATAAAGAGGACATTGACAAGTTCCAGAAGGTAATACCTCGTGGTCTCTCTCTTTCTCATGTTTGGGATGGTTTTGTTATACTACACGTTGGTCTTGAATAGTGAACCTGTATTGATTTTGTTTTCAGGAAAATATGGCACTATTGAAACTTCTTGAAGATAGAAAGTATCCTTTATGATCGACTTTTTTTTAAACTTTGATCACGTTTAATTCTGCCATTTAAATTTATAATTTGCTCTATCATTGCTTCCTTTTTGGGTTTTTCTTAATAATGCTTACAGTAAAGTGATTGAATTGAGCGGAATAGAGTTGCAGAAGTTGAGAATTAATTTCCAGAAACTACAGCAACAGAATTTGCAACTTGCCCGAGCAAACAGCCGAATGCTGGCTGTATGATTTTTTTCATCGTTATTATTAATTTCTATGTTCCTTGTAAATTTATGGAAAGCTTAATTAAATTGTTGTATATATTTATTCTACAGGAAGTTAACTCAGGTAGTGACAATGTAAGTCCAGATTTTGATAAGTTGATACCGTTTGTGCATCTTAACCCTGAATGGCGTATTTAATTAAGTTAACAATTAAATTTTGTTATTCCCAGCTGAAAGCACTTCAGCATGAGCTCGGATGCAAAAATGGGTTGCTCAAAGCCAGAAAATTGCAGGCGCAGGTCAGTTTCACTTGTCTAGATTTTCATCAAGTGCATTGCATGATTATCTGTTTGAACTGTTCTTTGACTATGCAAACATTATTTTCTTAGGAGAGGATGAAAAGAGAAACACATGATAATACTTTAAATGAGGTACTTGAGCAAAATGTGCAAATGGTTGCATATTTAACTTACACACTAGCTCTTTATCACACTCGTTCTGCTACTAAGTTTTTCTTTCACTATTTAAGGTAGGCTCAAAAACATGATGAGGTTGAAGTATCTTCCCAAGCAGAAAAGGACAATAAAGATCGCAATAACAAGAGGAGACGGCAATCTGAAAATCCATGTATTTAACACAGTAAACAATTTATTTGAACTATCATGTCTAGGTTAACATAGCAGGTGTTTTCACTTATGATCTATCTATCTATCTATGTGCAGCTTTGGGTCCTCATACTGCTAAGACAGTGCATGCTAAAGAAAAAGTAGACCACAAAAGGTATGATTTTGCTATTATTTCTCTGTGTTGTGATACCAAATTTAGATCATAGGAGCAAACCTTAAACGGAGTTTTATGGTTCCGTAAATACCCCAGCAGGCATTGCTCAAAAAGGCAATCTTCTAGGTTTAAATCAGAAGAAGCAGTAGCAACTGAAGACTTGTTTGAAATAGACGATACCACATTACATGTCTCTTCTTTACGTGATGAGAAAGCTGTACATAAACGAGGTCCAGCATCAGAGGAATCATCAGTTAAAGAAGAAACAAAAGCTGCCCCTATATCTGAAGCTCAAGAAATAAGGAGATCATCTATAGGGAGGCCATCGCGTCGAGCAGCCGAGAAAGTTGAGTCCTACAAGGAAATTCCACTTAATGTGAAGATGCGTAGGGTGGATTGAGACGATTGTAATTCTGCTTTTGCAGAGATGGGGTAAGTATTTCTAAGACCAAAGTGTTTTTGGCGTTTAATCCCCGTTTTTCTTTTGAGCCTTGTGGTAATTGTTGTTTCAGTAGTCCATGTCAATGTAAAAAGTCTGAAGCAGGCTATTTTTCTATTATCGACAATGACAAAAAAATGCACAAAAGCTATATCTGATTTTTGCTGGAAGTTAAAAAATCCTTTTTCACTTATTTTATATATATAAAAAATATTATTCAGTGCATACTCAACATATAGGACTGGAGCTACTAGTGAATATCGAGTAAAATCATGTTTACTTTTTTCTTTATTTTATTTTTCCAATAGAATTTTATTACCCATTCTGACTAATATAGCCAAAGTGGCAAGGTACATTCGTCCTTTTGCTATCTGTTCAAAAGACTTGAGGAGGATAACAAAGTCTTCTCCAGGGTACTATTGAAATCTTGAAATCTATTTGTTGGAGTTAAGGGAGCCACTCAGTTAAATCTTAACGGAGATGAGATTTCGAGGGCCTTTATCCATGGAACATTATGGAGCAATGTGGTCTGGGCTTTTTGAGTGGAATGACCCAAAGTGGATGTTTATGTCAAAGTTTTTGTCATATAGTTTCAACTAGTGTTTATTGGATCGGAATTATTGAATATGAGTCCATCAATCTAATCTAATCATTTTTCATTTGATCCAATCATTTGTTTTGATTTGATTTGATTTGTTAATTTAATGATTGAATCGATACAGGCTATAATATCTTTTATACTCGTTTGCAGGGATTTTAACTGGAGTCTAATTTTTTTAATCAACAAAACACTTAAGTAGGTGATATATAGCAAAATCATAAATATCACTTAAAAAATGCAAATAATGCAATCCTATCCAATTACTTTAACAGATTGATATTTTTTTTATCCAATCCTATCCTATTGGTTTGAAACCCTTCCAAATTTCACAAATTTGTTCATATTTATAAGTTTATCGAATGATAGTATTTTTTTACGCACAATGTTTTATCTTAAATTAAACAGTATTTTTTTACGCTAAATGTTCTATCTTAAATTAAACAAAGAACTTCTAAATTCTATTTTCCAAATCTTTATGCACTCAATTGCAACTTCTTCTCTGGTAATTTAAATGTGTTTCTAGCAAGGTTTATATATATATCTCGAGATTAATAGGAGATTTTAGGTTTTAAAGAGGTCACGTAGTGTTCATATGTTAAAATACATGTTTCTATGTTAAAATACATTAATGTTCATTAAATAGATAATTATATTAATAGTTTGGTGATAGATTTATTATTTAATGAGAGTTTTTGTATAAACAATAATAGTTGGGATCATCCCAACTTCTATAAATAGAGTGATAAACATAGATAGATACTTAGGAGCTAAAACATTGATAAACAATGATTTTAATATGAATTCATATTTCTCTAATTATCAATCAACTTTGAGAATGAAAATGGAATTGGGATGGATGTTATTTTCTTTCACTCTTGTCTAAATTTTTATTGAGCACTAATTTCAGATTTGATGTATTGGATTTGGAATTTGATGAATGTAGGTGTAGGTGTAGGTGCAGAGGAGTTTATAAATTTTCTCAAGTCCAATTCAATATGCCAGTATAAGTTGGGAAGAAAATCATTAAGAAGTTGATGAATTAATAGTTTATACGATATTTGTTGTCAATGTAATCTTAAAATCATTATGAAAAATCTTTAATTACACTTAAGTGTAATGATATATATATATATATTAACATTATCACGGTACATGTATTAGTCTAAATGTGTAACTATTATTTAAAAATTAAGAGTTGAAGAAAGATTTTTCAAATGGTATAATTTAATCTCTTTGTACGCCGATTATGGACTTATAATAATTATGAGCATTTTATTCTTATTTGTGTTTTATATGAGGTAGCTTACAGCAACAAACATGCTTCATTGAGTGGCTCAGACGTACATAAACACACACTAAGGGCAAAACATTATATATTTTATCCATATATATAAAATAGGAAGAAAAAAAAAATACGATAGGGATCACCATTACTAACAGCAGCTCCTGCTCATCTAGTCATCAGTCCGACCTTCGGTATCCAGTAGGTCCCGCTTACACAGAAAAGAAAATAAAAATTAGGTATAATTTTATTAATTATATTTGATTTTAATGATTACAATTTTATCTATAAATAGATAATATTTTTGTCTTAAATAGACACATCAAAAGAAAAAAAAAATAAAGTAAAACCAAAAGAACAATTTCATTTAATAAAAATAGTGTTGTGTATATGAGAGAATATTTTAGAAAATATTTGGAGTATTTTTCTAAAAAGGGTGTCAAAAAATAGTGAATTTAAAAAATATTTATGTATTATTATTTTAAGTTTATCGTATTTTATTTTATTCTCTCTCATTTTGTATCAAATAATTTTACTAGTGAAAGAAATATTTTTCAAAATTTATCGTATGTTTTAAATCCCAAATATTTAAGAATTAAGACACTAATTTTTTTTTTCCAAATTATATTTATCATTTTTGGATTACTGCAAATGTAACGTTATTGAACTCCTGTTTCTTGCATGGTAGATCTTATTACTTTCACGTTTTTCTGTGTAACCAAATCCTTCTAAATTATATATTAAAACTATTTAGTTTATAGAACAAATGGTTTATCATGGAGAATATAAAATTAATTATAACATTTGCTCTTAAAAAAAAAAAACTGACTAGTTTTTAGGTACGTGGATATGAAGTTTAAGGTTTCAAAAGAGTTAATCAGTAAGCAGTCATGCAGCTTAGGATACTTTAAATATTTTTTAAAAAATAAACAAGTTAAACTCTTAGTTTTAAGATATCAATAAGAGCAAACAAGAGACTCATTTTGCCCAAGAAAAACAAGAGACTTTTGAGAACCAAACCTAGTCCCTTTTCATGCCACTAATCGCCAAAAAAATTGATCACTTTGGCTACGTATATGCTGATGATTGATAGCATATGCATTGACACAATAAAATTTTTGTTATTTAAAAAAAGAAAAAACGAAAGAACACTATCTACTAAAACTAAAAAGAAAAATTAGACTCGTTCTTTGGTAACTTGTAGAGAAATAAATCATGCAGTTCCTATTCTCATAGCTTGAGATCAATTATTTCTATGTTAAAGAGATCACTTCTTTCGTTGATTATTTTTCCTTCAAGTTATTAGTTAATATACGTATAATCTTTTTAAGTATCCTTGTCCCACATCGACTAAGAACAAGGCATTAAAACTGCTTATAAACTTGAATAATCATTAATTTAATGATATTTTATTGGATTGAGTTAGGCCTGACTTTCTAACATGGTATTAAAACTGGGACTAGTCTCTATGTGTTTGGACCTAATTGGACTCTAATACAATCTCACCGTGGCGTTAATGTCCACCTTTGTCCGCCGTGTGGAGGGAGGCTGTTAAGTATCCTTATCCCACATCGATTAAGAATAAGGCATCAAAGCTGCTTATAAACTTGAGCAATCCTTAACTTAATGAGATCTTATTGGGTTGAGTTAGGCCTGAGTTTCTAACAAATCTAACTTTAGATGGAAAATGTTGTGTGTTTTGCAACACACAGAAAATCGTGCAAATATACACGGTCACAAGTAATAAAGATTTGTAAGTAGAGTATCGTTCCCACGAGGATTTGTTACTATAGTTTGTTGAGTACTAAAATTGTATCTCTCTGATTTTATCCAAAATAATCGTTAATTAAGAAAATGTTTAAAAATAAAATAAAAGAATTCTAGGATTGCAATTTTTCACCAAACTAATCCACTCCAATCATATTATTTTCTTTGGATTTATATTTTTTAGTACATTTAATTTATCAACCGAAAACTTCTTTTGTTTTTTATTCATACATCTCTTAGAAACTCGGCAAACACACCTCGTTAAATTAATTCACTATATCTCTATGAGAATTAAATTCACCAAGATTCATTAAGTTCTAAGTTTTCAAATGCCACACATTACAATTAGGGTATATTCCTATCCTTCATAAATACATATGTCATTCTATTTACGAGCAATATACACAAAAATGTCTTTCTTAAGTTTATTTTTATGCCACAAATCGTTTTGATAAAATTCATAAATAATCAAAAAGCATTAAGCCAAAATAGAAGGAGCAATCGAAGCGTCTTATAAATCTATCAAAAATAATTAAAATCAAAACTTCATAAATTTAGATCAAATGCAACCACTAGAAAAATTAAATTACTTCGTAAAATTAAAATTAAATTACAACGGATTCGGAAAAATAAGATGAAGAATAAGGAAGAAATTAAAACATCAAGAAACGAAAATATTTGGCACACGCGGAACACGAAAAAGCCAAAAAATGGCTTACTGCGTGTTCTGAAGTCAAAATAACACCACAAAAATTCTAAACTAAAAAAAACTCTCTAACTTTATCATAACATCACCTATTTATAGCTAAAAAATACATCTAAAATATTACATTTTCATTTTATTTTTTTTATCAAAAATGCGTAATAATTTTTATCGAAAAACAAAAATCACGCGTATCGATTTTCGTATCGAAAAATATTATTTAATTCACGCGTGAGACAGGGGCGCTGATTATGCATTTTTTTAATTCTTTATGCATGACACGTGTTAGCGTCTGATTCGCTAATATATATATAGTGGGACACGTGGCCGCATCTCATTTGTTGAAAGGAACGGGCGCATGCAGAAACAGAAGCACGGGATTGGGGCGCCGAGAAAGTGAGTCAATGGCTGGAAACGGGGCGTGATCCAGCGCGGTCGCGCGCATTGTAAATAGCCACGTGTCGGACTTTGCTTTGCTTAAATATTAGTGGGACACATGACAGATTCTTATTCTGTAAAAACTGAGGATGCACGTTGCTACCATAACCCGCATCACACACGATTGCTACCACGACCCGGTTCCCGTGCGCGACGACGGTTCAACGCGCTCAATCCGGGAGCGGATTCGAAGATCACCGGTCGACGCGCGCCGGGAATACGTGGCCGGACACGTTGGGTCCCACTCGACGGCACTGCGCGACGATGTGGGGCCACCGGCACGCCGAGCCGCGCGAAATTTTACACGCGATTTTGCCTCGTCACGGTTGTACTCGCCAAATCGACCGTTGAAGAAGCTTTGATCGGACGATTGGGTGATGAACTGATTTGTGCGAGTGCGATTCTTATCCTGCGCAGAAAATTCAAACTTTTATTAATTATATTTTGACCCACAAATTTAATCCAAATTACATTTTGCACTTTCTTAAATTACAGTTAAGCCTTTGCTAATTTTAAATTAAATTTTTAAACTTTTAATAATTATAATTAAGCTCAAATTTAATTTAAATTATATTTTCGATTTTTATAAATTGTAATTAAGAAACTATATTATCATAAATTATATTTGTGGACAGAAATATGAAATTAAGTATATTTTCGATACAAATTATTTAATTTTATTAAAAATGTATTTTTAGCACATAAAAGGAAAATATTAATTTATTTAACAAAGATTAACTAAATATTAATAGAACATAGTAATTATTATTACTAAAATTGATGAAAGTAACTATATAAAATACAGTTATAGAAAAGTCTAGTATAAATATTATATTGCTTTAATTAAAACTAATTAATTAATTAGCAAGTAAAGTAGTTTTTTAAACATGTGTATCGAGTTCAGAAGGTAAAACTTGCCCATGATCCAAACCTTAATGCACAATTTAATTTTGATCATAAAATATTGAAAAAATTAATTAATTAGCGTTTACTAGTGACTTATATAGAATAGACGTTAAATAATTTTTTTTAAAAAAATTAAAGATATTATATACATGTGTTAGAGTCAACACTACATGAGCTGATTCATTAAAATACATAGACTATATCAGTATGCAAAATTTGCAAATCAAATTAAAAATATATTTATCCAATAATTCCACCGTTTTAATAATTTCAAGGCTTCTAGCAAGCATTACATATAAGTATTAATTAATTTTATGAAGTTCAAGCTAACAAATTATAGGCTGCCTTTATTTATTTATTAATTTTCAAAAATAAAATCCCATCAGAATAAACAACTGTCATATTATATATTAAAAATTAATTAAGTTAAGTGTGATAGTAAGTATATTAAACAGCGAGAGGATAGAAATTAAAGGAGTATTTACTTATTTCTTCTTATTCTTTTGGTAATTTATAAGGAGATAATAAAACTCTAAATTAATTAATTATGCCTTACAATATTGTAGGGTTCTAAATATGAGATGTCGAGTCCCATTTTAGTAGTTGATAGATATTAAACAGAATGAGAAGGTGAGAGGAAAACACCATATAATTACAGGGACGGATTAATTACATTTGGGCGAGGGGTGGCACCTCCTTCTCTAGTAGAATGATCAAGGCTTCTTCATACAATACTTGGTTAATTTTTCCTACCCAATTATTGTTAATTTGGTCAAAATAAATCTATTTTTATCTCTTAGATTTTATTTTTAAAAAGTTTACTTACTATACCACACTTAAAAACCACATCTTAGCTTGTGTGGTTGTAGCACATCCACATTAAAATTTCATTATGAGACATACATGAGGTTAGGGGTTGGATACGAGTTATAAAATGTTATTTAAAAAAGTATATCTCAGGTATATATAATTGCTTTGGATATGGTAGAAATGAAAAACTTGACTAGCCTCGTACATACATAAATTGCTTCCATCTCTGGTCAATATTAATGACAATTATTAATTTTAGTTATAATTATCTTAAAAAAACATATGATTCATGAATGATTCGATTATTTAACTGATTTTATTTTTAGTTTTTAATAAAAAAATATTTTCTTAATACGTTAAAAACATATATTTATTTATGTTTAAAATAAAAAAAAAATATATATATATTTTTTCTCGAGAGAAGTTAAAAATGAAACTTTATGATCAATTTATGAATATAAATTTAGTATTTAATTGGGTTGTATTTGTATATAGCTTATGTGTAAGATTTTATCAATCAAAACTCTAAAGATATGCATGAATTTAGTGATTCCCTAAAAAATTTAATTTGCTAAAAAAATAACAAAAGAAGAGGAAGGGAAATCCTAGAAAGAAGGCGTTTTGAGTGTAATGAGAGGATTTTCCTTATTAAGGCTCAACTCCTCAAAGTTCATAAATATATAAGAATAGAAGTAATGTGTTTTCATGAACTATGATCATCTAAGTAAAACAAGGTTAACTCATTGTTATGACAGTAAAACTCATTTTTTTTATCTTTTAAATCACAAGTATAAATAACATTAAATATCATAATATATATATATATATATATATAATTATATCCAAACAAATACTCAAATATTAATTAATAAAGGTTATTTTATTAAAAATTAGTAATTTAGTTTGAATGCTTGTGTTAAAATATAATTTGAGAAAGAAATAAAAAATAATAATACTTAAAACTTGTAATCATAAAAGTATCAATTTTTATATTAATCTTATATATTTTTATTATTAAAAAAATCTTAACATATCATTTAATTTTTAATGTTTTCTTACGAAATATTATTCAAATTAACTACGATCAACTATACATGTTTAATGTTATTAGTGTTATATTTATTATTATAAGTTTTAAGGAATTATTTTTTTTATAATTTTTCAAAAAAAAAAAAACCTCTAATAGCATATACATTAATAAAAAACAATAAATTAATACAATCAAAAATAAAATAAAATGGATAAGAGAGTTTATTAATTAAAGAAAGAAAGGAAGTAAGAAAAGGAGGAATTAAAGAAAAGAAAAGAATAGAAGAGTGGAAGTGGGGAGAGCACCGCGGATTCCGTGGTTCCAGGCTTGCACTCCAATCATATTCTAATTCTCTCAAACTCACACACAACACAACCAATCGTTGAGGCCAAGCAATGGCCTTTTGCTTTCCTTCAAACCCGATCTCTCTCTCTCTCTCTCTCTCTTCTCCCTAAAATATCATAATACATATAAATGTATTATTTATTTATTGTATATATATACATTTGTATCTGTTTATGGCTGGTGTATATTAATAGTAATTTGATATTTTCTTCTACAAGACGTGAGGTTTTTCAACGTGTGGTGGTAATATATTATATTTGTAGAGGTTATTTATTACTCTTATAATATATTATTCAATAATTAGATTATTTTATCTTTTTATTTCTTATTTAGTATATGTATTTTTTTTAAAATGGTATATTAATTTTAAATTTTATTTATTTTAAATATTATATAGTATAATACTATGAAAACAATAAATAATTTTTTATTATATATGTTACGTACTGACCACATCACAAGACAATCTTACACTCTTCAATTACATCTTAGTTTTCAGAGCCCTTGAACATAGCTATCTTTTTAACTACTTTTAGTTTCCAACATAAATGTTTTTGAAGTACAGGAAAATAAAATAGATTGAAAGAACCTAAACTCTCTAAACAAAGGAAAAATATATAACAATATCATTATATACACTGCTTATTATACTTATTTCAAAGTAATTGCTGAGGACATGGTATACATATAATACTATAATTTATACATTTAGAAAAAGATGATATCAATCTCAAACTCACAACTAATAACTAAGTAGGGCATACAAAAACACTTGAAATGAACTCATCTCAATGAATACTTAAAATTTAGGGTTGGATATGGATTGATATTTTACCTCTAAAAAGTTTCACAAAAATATTATATTTTTTAGGGGTATATTAAAAATCATTTTAAAAAATATATATTACAATTTAGTCCAAAATTATTATAAAAAGACAAGTTTAAATATTTTTGATTAAGTTTGATCAATGTAAAACACTAATAAATAATTTTAAAAACTAGTAAACTTATTATTTTATTATTGTTAATTCTTGTATGTATTTCATTTCATATTTTTTAACAATTAAAAAAAAAACACTAATGATGTACCCCTATATAAAATAAGATACTAATAATGTATTCATGTATAATTTTATTACTAGTATATAAGTTATCATATAAAACTTTTACTCCCTTCAAATTATCATTCTTAAATACTTTGAGTTAAATTAAGTTTTACTTTGACAAAAATTATATATATATATATATATATATTTAGAAGTTCTAATTTCAAATCTTTAATTTTTAAGTGGCTTGTTAATTAGAGAGTATAGAACATGATAATTTGGTGCAACCTATTTTTGTTGGGTGAAGGATAAGGTGTGTTTGGATAGCATGAGATAGATAATGTGAAACGGGCTTCAATTTTTTAACAACCTCTTCCACTTTCTCTCTAAACCTCTTCACCTCACCATCTCTTTCTCTCTAATTTTACATATTTTCAGTTATAATTTGTTTATTTTTAGCACTTGAAAGCTTTGTGTTTCTAAACCCATTTGCCAAAAGTACTCTCTGTCCATAACTTTCTAAATATTTCATTAAAATAACAACGTCCTCAAAATTCCAACTAAACTAACTTACATATTCACCTTTCAAAGGTTGGAATAAACTTAAGAAATATTGTGGACTAATTCACAATTACTCTTCTTCTTTTTTAACTTTATATTTGGTTGGCCTTCTTTTGACTCTCCAAAAAAGCTACATCTCATTCACTAAATGTAAGTATATATAACCAAAGCCCACTCTTCCTCTCCTTGCTTCCTCCCTACCCTTCATTCTCTTTTCTCTTCTTCTTTTCAATCTCTTTTGATCTTTGTGGTGGTGGAGGAACATGGAAGCACCAAAAATAGAAGCTCAAGAGGAAGTGCTTTTGGGGACTAAAAACAACGACAACAATAACACAAGTCTTGTGATCAAGGGCAAGCGCACTAAGCGTCAAAGGCCTCAATCTCCTCTCCCTTCAGCCATCATCCCATATGGAGATCATGGAAGTGTTGGCAATGATATTGATCAATATGGTAGCAATATTATTGGCTTCACCTCCAACAACAACAACAATCAAAATACCAACTTAAACCCTATCACTTGTATTGAATTCCAAGAAAATACAGAGGAAGAAGAGGACATGGCTAATTGTCTAATTCTCTTGGCACAAGGTCAATTCCGGCCTGGGATTTCCTCGAAGCGATCTAGTCCCGATGAAGACGCCGGATTAAGTAAGTGTAACAGCCGGAGACTCTTCCAAACATCGGCTGCCGGAGGCACAGGCAAAGCAGGGTATTATGTTTATGAATGCAGGACTTGTAACAGAACATTCCCTTCATTTCAAGCACTTGGTGGTCACAGAGCTAGTCACAAGAAACCTAAGGCTGTTGCAGATGAGAAAAAGAATCATAATAATCACTTTATTGAGTTGCTATCATCAGATGAGAATTATGATCAAGGCACATCACCACTGAAGACCAATAATCATAATGTTTCATCAGCACTATCTCTTCAATTGAGCCATAGAAGTAATAACGATACTAATAATAATCACAAGCCAAAAGTTCATGAATGCTCAATTTGTGGTGCAGAGTTCACATCTGGTCAAGCTTTAGGAGGTCACATGAGGAGGCATAGAACACCAATTGGGACCAACACTAATACATCTTTGTCTTTAACTCCAACAATTGCTATGGAAACTGATCATCAACAACAATCTGAAAAACCCAAAAAAGCTAAGAATGTTCCGTCTTTGGATTTGGATCTTAATCTTCCAGCCCCTGAAGATGATAACAGAGATTCCAAATTTAGCTTTGTTTCTTCCAAACAACAGCAAAAACAACAACAACAATCATCTCTTGTCTTCTCTGCCCCAGCTTTGGTGGATTGTCATTACTAGAAGGAAAAAAACAGAGAAAAAAGTTAAGAATTTTTTTTTTTTTGGGTTTTTCAAAAATTTGTCTCGAAAGATTGATCTTGTCAAAGCTTCAATCTTGATGTGAATTATACATTCTTTCTCCATTTTTTTTTTAAAAACTTCTATATAATTTAAAGTTGTGAGATTAATTTTTATTCTTGAACAATTGTGAAATATAAAGAGATTAAAAATTATTTGTTGAAGTAATTGTTTACTGAAAAGGCCTTTGATTCATGAAAACTGCATGATGGGCACTCTTTTTTTCTTCTTTTCCTAACTGGGTTTGCCTTTCTTTCTTTTTCTCTCCCCCAGGAAATGTGATACAAAAGTCACTGTAGGGATTTCAATTTTTAGCTAAAATGTAAATAAAAAATAATAATATTTCATTGTTTGAATAACAAGAAAGCCAGCCTCATTCTTTCTCTCTGATGTACGTGACAAGTATAGAATAAAAGTAGCTAACGCCAGTGAGTTACTGTAATTCCCACATGAATCCACCTCTTGTCTTTTTTTCTAATAAAATAGCGGTGGCAATGAAAGATGCATTTCCTTTTTATTTTCTTGGTCCAACTGTTATTAGTTACTAGCCTACTCACTTCACCCATTTTTCTATTTGCTATGATCCTCTGCTTCATGCCTCACAAATCTTTAAATTAATTTCCCAATTACTTCGAGTCTATTAAATCCACTGATTTAACTTTTCCTACTGCTATCTTAGTAGGGAGGAGAAGGGTAACACATAAAGAGTACTAGATTCTAGTAACTGTAAAAATAATAATAATAATATATATAGTTTTAAAAAAGGTGATCATAATTCATATAGTTTTGAACTTTTAAGACTAAGTTACTTGTTCTCTCTCTATCTCTCTCTTTTCTTTGTTTATCCCAAATTAGATTACCAGTTTGGTATAAATTTAGACAAATGCAAACTCAGCCTAACCAATAAAATTTGTGGTATGAGCATTGTATCAGCACAAAGTTGGCGATAATAACCAGAAAGAGAAAGCCTTAAAAAAGACAAATTAGATCCCTATATATTTAATATTATGATATTTTTAAAACAACATTAGCTGTTTCTAAGTAAGAGCAGGTTTATGTCTAGTTCAAAAGACAAATACACAGCCAAGTAGTTAAGTATCATTACTTGTTTCCAACTTCAGCAATAATTTTCTTACCAAAACAAAAAAAAAAATCAGCAATAATATCTTTTTAAATTATTATAATTTTTACAAAAATTTCCATCTACATCAATGGTATATATTTACATTTTGGTAAAAATAAATTATCTATATATATAAATGTAGATTAGGTATTTCAATCATTGGAACAGACACATGGGTAATGTGAGGTTGATACTTGATCCACTACTAATCAGTACTTTCATTTTTATTTTGTTTTTCCTTATCTTAAGGGAAATAAATGAAGAAGTAAAATAAAAGAAACTAGATTATCATTAGATCAATCCATTTCAAAAATGAAAGGAAAAATATGTGACATGCATGTGATGTAATAACATTAAATAAAAAAGCTTAGGTTTTAAATCAATGAAGTGTATTCTTTGCAGCTAAGACACTATTTGCTTATTAAGGAAATTTTTATGGTTATATGTATCTCCATTCTGTTTACCAACAATCAGAAATTGGGTAATAATGATAAAATTTGGAAAGCTATAGTTTTTTGTTGAGTTCATGATGTGTGGTTAATTTGCAGCCTAAACATTCACATGGGTGCATTCACTATTTGGAACATGACTACTAAACAAACAGAAGAAAAAAAAAAGTTAAAGGAAAAAAGAAAAAAAATTGTTAGGAACCTGCTCGTTATTCATTAGGTAATAATCAAGAAGTTGAGTGAAAGAAACACCAACAACGTGAAGGGACTGATCGTTTAAGAGGAAGCAAATGGAAGTATCAAAGATTGTGAAAAATGTTGAAAAAATTAAATTCAAGAAAGCCATGTATGTTAGTGACTTAAAACATCTCTCTCTACAGTCTTCCATAAATTTCTATGGCATTAATTGTATAAGCCCACTGGATCTCTCAAGGACAGTCCAACAATGTTATCAAATGGGCCATCCAGTTGCTTTAATGTGCCTGTATATTTTGTATTGAATTTTTTGTATACATTAATTAAGAGTTTGAGATTTATAGTTATTATTTGCCATTTAGATTAATCTAAATGGATAAAAATAGAGTATCAGTAAAAAATATTAATAACTAATAATACTTTTGTATTTGTAGTTAAATTTAAATTTTAAATCCTAAATTGTAATCCTTAAATCGATTAAATTTAAAGATATTTTAGTATTTTTAATATTTATTTTTTAATTATTGATAAATTAATTTTTATCACTTTTGTTGTTAATTATAAATACCCGCTCTATTTCCTTATTCAGTGACATTAAGAGACGGAAAAGCAAAATCTCTCCTTGAGCATGATAACATCAATCTCCATATGGGTTTGTCAATGTGTTTAGGTTTCCCTCCTTTTCTTCCTGTACTAATGCAGTATCAAGCCAACTAGGAAACTATCAACGTTAATCAATGATACAAAAACCTATATTTTTCCGTAAACTTTTCCTCCTCAAATAAACAACAATATATACTATTTACAATTTTAACCCCTAAAAGTGGGATTTCTCACTTGATATATGAAGAAATCCATGGCCTAACTCCCTCCAAAAGAGCTCTCAAAGAGGAAGGATTGCCATAGACTTATAAGTGCAGCAGAAACCCAATGCTTAGTCGATGTGGGACTTCAACACTTCACATCGATTTCCGACCCATATGAAATGCCCCCTCACACCTCACAATCGGCCAAGAAAGGGTTCATCCTCTACAACCTACGGCACCGACCGAGTCACCTGCTTTGATACCATGAAGAAATCCATGGCCTAACTCCTCCAAAAGAGCTCTCAAAGAGGAAGGATTGCCATGGACTTATGTTACAGCAGTAAACCCACGTTTAGTCGATGCGGGACTTCAACACTCCCTCACATCGATTTCCGACCGGGGATAATTGAGCATTCCCTCACACCGGCCAAGCAGTGGTTCATCCTACAACCTACGGTACCGACCGAGTCACCCGGCTTTGATACCATGAAGAAATCCACGCCTAACTCCTCCAAAGAGCTCTCAAAGAGGAAGGATTGCCATAGACTTATAAGCAGCAAGAAACCCAACGCTAGTCGACGCGGGGACTTCAACACTCCCCTCACATCGATTTCCGACCGGGATACTGGAGCGCTCCCCTCACACCGGCGCGTTCATCCCCTACAACCGGCCGGCACCGACCGAGTCACCGGCTTTCGATACCTACGAAGAAATCCACGGCCTAACTCCCTCCAACACCCTTACAAATATTAATTACAAACATCAATTTTTGGCGATTTCTCCCACCTAATTTTACCAGACATTTCTAAACACAATTCGAACATTTTGGTAAAAACAGTAATAGCGTAAAAACAGCCCACGCGCCTCACGCGCCGCCCCGGCGGAGGCGAGCTTGTTCACGCGCCCACGCGCCCACGCGCCGCTCCTGAGGTCAAGACATGACGTGTCATCCTGCTCTGCTCTCGTCTACGGCTCCTGGGTTCGGTCTGGCCGGTTCTGTCAGTCAGAATGGGCTCTTCTCCGGTCCGGCCATGTACTGGCCCGCGCTGCTCTGGCCAGTCACCCTTGCTCTGGCCAGTTGGTCCGGCCAATGTCTGGCATGAACCCTATTTCTCTGTTCACGCTTCATATTTTTGACCGGTTCTATTTATTTTAAAGGTCCAAACCCGGTTTTTTTTCCTGCCTCGATTTCTAATGTACCAGTCCTGCTCATTTTTTTCAAGTTTTTTAAACCAAATTTGATTCGCTTATGGTTTTTATCCTATTAGTATAAATATATATTAAAAAAAAAAAAACACAAAAAAAAATATATATATATATATATATATATTCTTTAGCCCTAAAATTATTACACCATTTTCTAGTTCGTTACCATAATATCACGACAGTAGGTATAATTTCATTACCTACGAGCAATCAAATCCTAGCTTGTCAGACAACTGCTCAATCAAGGCGTGTTTAATGTCGAATTATTCTTAACGAGACTAATTATGATGTTCGTCTCAAATAATAGAAATGTGATATTGCAGAGAGAGAAAACTCTTATATTCAATGCACAAAAATTTGCAACCCGAAAAAACATCAAACAATTATAACAAGTGGTATGCGTAAAATCAAAAAGTGAAGAGATGGCTACTTATGTCAACGAAGTCCAGAATCACGAAGCGATATTTACGCATACCTACCGCTTCTGAAATTTGTGCTTGGAAAGCATTCTACGACGGAAGTCGATGAATTAAGGTGTATTTATCTTAAACCAAAAAGCCTTTACTTCTGTACAAAATGGAAAATCACTTTCAGAGTATTACGAGAGTTAACCAAATTTTCCAAGAGCTAGACCATCGCGGATAAGGTGGTCATGAAGACCCTCACATCTAATATCATATCAAGAGTCTCATGTTAATTAAGGATACATATTTTCCTCACGGATTAGATTGCATTTGAGTTCGAAAGGTGTTCGTATGCAATTTTTATGAAAAGAAACTATCCCATTTAGAAGGTTGTTATTCCTTGATTCGACGAGGTAGTACGTCAATCTCATCAAGGAAAAATCTAGTAGATGTTGACGCTTCCGCCATGACATCTAAAAATCGCTCTTTTTCCAATCGCAAGAACGAAATGATCGATAAATCATCATTTAAATGTACCTATCATTGTCACCGGTGCGGTCATACAAAAGAACGATGTTTTGAATTGGTGGGATATCCTGACCGCGGGATCACAACCGCGACTCTCGGAAGAAAAATCCACGAGCGATGTCTCACCGTCACCATTGCCGAAACAACAAAGGATCACACGTTGCAACCTCCTCAAAGACACGTTGGTAAGATGCTTAAAGTTTTTTCTCCTGCTTTTAATAATACATGGATAATTGATTCAGGTAACTGATCATATGACATTCGATTCTAGACAAATCTCAAACCATCTTCACACAAAACCGCCAGACCGCTAACGGTAACACAACCCCACTATCGGGGAAAGATCTTTGTCTCTCACTAGTACTTTGAATTTAGACTCGCGCATTAGTCGTTCTTTAGAGTATAACCTTATATCTATTTCTCAAATAACCACCGCTTTATCTTGTTTTGTTATTTTTTGGCCCGACTTTTGTGTGTTCAAGGACATTCAAACAAAGCAAACGATCAATCGTGGTGTTAAAGGCAAGGAAACCCGTATTTGGACTTGGATTCAACAAAACATGCATTGGTAGCAACTCGGATCTAACAAGGATGAATCAAATATATGGCTAGCTGCATAGAGATCGTCATGCTTCTTTTGGATATTTGAAAAAATTATTTCCAAGTTTATTGAAGCTTAGATCTTTCTACTTTAAAGTGTGATGTCCTGTGAACTAGCAAAAAGTCATCGTTCCTCATTTCCGTAACCTTAAATAAAAGTCCATCTCCGTTTACGGTTATACATTCTCGATGTAATGTGGTCCTTCCAAAGTCTCTACGTTGGGAGGATCACGTTGGTTTGTTACATTTATCGATGATTTTAGTAGAATGACTGGGTCCGTTTTAATGAAATCTAAAAGTGAGGTAAACTTCTTATTTAGAAAATTTCATAAAATGGTTCGTACTCAATATAAAACACAGATCCAAGTTCTAAGAAGTGATAATCGAGAGAATATAAAAGTTCTCGAGCTTCAAGAATATCTTCAATCAAGGCATTATTCATCAAACTACTTTCAGGTTGATACACCTCAACAAAACGGAGTTGCAGAAGGAAAAATCGACACTGGCTGGAAGTCATTCCGTGCCTCATTGATCGAAGCTAATATGTCATTATCTTATCGGGGAGAAGCAATTACTTCGCCGCATATTTAATCAATCGTACCTTCTAGTCCCATTAACTTCCAAACACCACTACAAGCCATCATCGAAGCAATTGTCGCACCAAATGTTCCCAATCTACCTCCTCGTGTCTTTGGTCAGGTGGCATTTGTACACCTACATAAACAACAACGTAGCAAATTGATCCACGAGCAATACGTTGTGTTTTTATGGGATATGCCATACAACAAAAAGTATCGGTGTTACCATCCTCCTACAAAACAAATGATTACTACTACGGATGTTATTTTTCATTTAAGATACAATGTATTTCTCCTCTACACCGAATTTCTGGAGTACAACCATGCCGAAATTCAGACTTTTACATATAAATTGCTTCCTTACGAAGAAAGACAAATTATATGTGCGAGGAAAATACAAATAACTTGAATTCGTATGGTAATAACTCTCAATATAGACAAGACTCAAGGAAATGGAATCAAGTCCTCATCAACTTCAAGATCATCAAGGAAGTTCCTTACTACCACTAAACGAGTACGAGATTCCTTCTCCACAAACTTGATATACCTAACCAATCGCTTCGCAGAGGATGTTCCAACTATTGAACCAACCGTAAAAATACTTCCATCACGTCCCCAATGTAGGTATTCCTAAAGCCACGTAATTTAACCCCGAGATTTCTAGTAAAGTCAAATATCCCACGAGTAACTATATGTCTAAACATCGTTTGTCAAAATCAAACGATTATCATTTGTGAATCAATTATCTCACGTATCTATTCCTAACAAGCAAGTGCGTGAAGCTTTAGCCGACCAAAAATGGAAAGATGCTAGCGAATGAAGAACTAAAATCTTTAGAAATAAATGTAACTTGTGTAGCTTGTCGATCGCTCCACCAACAAAGAAAATTGTTAGATGTCGATGGATTTTTTTCAAGAAAATATCAAGCAGTATGGTACGATTGAACGATATAAAGCAAGATTGGTGGCAAAAGGATACACTCAAACATACGGGATCGACTATACGTAAACATTTGCACCCAGAGCCAAAATTAACACCTGCTCGGGTCTTGGTATCTCTAGCCGCAAATTTAGATTGGCCATTATATCGCTTTCGATGTAAAAAAATGCCTTTCTACACGGAGATTTAATTGAAGAAGTCTACATGGATTTACCACCAGAATCAAGAAATCCACAATCCATGGAGAAAAGGTGTGCAAATTAAAAAATCATCAGATGGATTGAAACAATCCCCAAAGAGTACGGTTTCGTGTTCACAAGGTCAACGAAGACATTTGGCTACAAGCAAAGCAATCTTGCAGACCGTACTTTATTTCTAAAAAGTGGGGTATGGTAAGATCATCGCACTTATTGTATACGTTGATGTCAATATATAATAGTAACCAGAAATGATCTTGAAGAAAGGAAAGCGCTACAAACTTACTTATCCAAAGAATTCGAAATGAAAGACCTTGGTTCCTTAAAATATTTTGATCGAGGTTTCTCGATCAACGTAAGGAATCTTCTTATCTCAAAGAAAGTATGCCTTAGATTTATTAAAAGAAACCCCAGATGTCAAGATGTCAACCTACCTAATACACCAAGAGAGAAGGATTGCCATGTACTTTATAAGTACGCCAGTAAACCCAATGCTTAGTCGATGGGACTTCAACACTCCCCCTCACATCGATTCCGACCGGGATACGCAGCGCCTCCCCTCACACCCACAGGTTCATCCCTACAACCCACGGTACCCGACCGAGTCACCCGGCTTTGATACTACGAAGAAATCCATGGCCTAAGTCCCTCCAAAAGAGCTCTCAAAGAGAAGGATTGCCATAGACTTATAAGTGCAGCAGAACCCACGTTTAGTCGATGTTGACTTCAACACTCCCCTCACATCGATTTCCGAACCGGGGATACGCGAGCCGCCTCCCCTCACACCGCGGCAGGTTCATCCCCTACAACCCACGGCACCGACCGAGTCACCCGGCTTTGATACTACGAAGAAATCCACGGCCTAACTCCCTCCAAAAGAGCTCTCAAAGAGGAAGGATTGCCATAGACTTATAAGTGCAAAGCAGAACCCAATGCTTAGTCGACGTGGACTTCAACACTCCCCTCACATCGATTTCCGACCGGATACGGAACAGCCCCCTCACACCGCGTTGTGGTTCATCCCCTACAACCGGCCGGGTACCGACCGAATCACCTGGCTTTGATACCATGAAGAAATCCATGGCCTAACTCCCTCCAAAAGAGCTCTCAAAGAGGAAGGATTGCCATAGACTTATAAGTGCAGCAGAAACCCAATGCTTAGTCGATGTGGGACTTCAACAATATCCAACAACTATGATGCATTAAAATTTAAAATATCTTTTATGCACTACATTGTTCAAAAAGCAACCACAATGCTGACAATTATTGTCAAAATACCATAATAGAGGCAAAAGTTCAATATATGTGTGCTTATTTTACAAAGCCAAATTCTTATATACCATGAAAAACTATGTCATAATTCAGATAAATAATTCTTTTTGTATAGGCGAATTACATTCTTGGCAAACACAAGTTAAATTACATCTTAAACACTATATATAAATGCTTTCAAATCATCACATTTTCCATGGAGCAGGAGAAGGAGCACCAACTGGAGCTTCAGATTTACCTAAAATTCCTGTAAAATAGGCAAACAATATATTTCTTAGGGAAAAAAAGTAATAAATTATTAACTTTCATTTTCTTCTCTTTCTAAATTGACGGAATATGTTCGAAGCACACTAACAACTAGGGGTGTCCATGGTCCGGTCTGGTTCGGTTTTGTCTAAAAAAAATATAACTAAATTAGACCGTTCATATAGTTGAAACCGGACTGGACCGGACCATTCGGCTATCTAAAATGTTATAACCGAACGGTTTGGTCCGATTTGGTCCAGTTTTGTTAACAGTTTTTAACGGTTTTTAACAAATTAATAATAAATAAATATGATTCAGTTTAATATGATATAATTTAATAAGATGCAATCAAATATAATGCTCATTTATAATCATACATAGATAGATATTATTGTTAAATACATAAATAAGATGTTATCAAAATCAAAAATAAAAAAAAAGATTAGACATGAAGAAATGAATTCCAAATATCTCATTTTCAAAGAATTCTTAAACATATACAAAGTTACAAACATCAAAACTCACAATCAACAACAATACATCATTAGATAATAATATTTAAAACTTACCCATTATTAATCATCAACGATCATTGTAGTGTCTTTAATGAACTTTACACATTATGTACATTTTATGACAAAAATACAGCTTATATATAAATCATATATAAAAATTTATATTAACAAATCATGTTAATAAAAAAACACATTTAATTGTAAAGATCAATGTATTCTGTGAACTGTGATTATACTAAATTTGTAAAGATCAGATTTTAGACTAACAAAAAAATGACATACCATTCAGATTTGAGAGTTTAGAATAACAAAAAATGACATATTATTCAGATTTTAGAATTCAAACTTCAGACTTATCATTCAATTTAATCAAGAAAAAACTACTAACAGACTACCAATACATGAATTTGAGCTCCAAGTTTAATTAACTTTCTAGATCAAACAAATACTCATAACAATTTGATTGGAATTGGAATCAGATCCAACAAGTAAAAAACTACTCTACCTTCTAACAGAAGATCATGATTGGTATAAGAAAGGTGGAATGCATCCTGATGATTATAATTAGCTTAAACTGAAAAATGAGTTATGTACATGTACATATTCTTGATGACATAGATTTTTCATTCTCGGGGGTAGACCTATACCTCTTGAAATTCATAATGATCAAACATTAATAAATTCTAACAGTATTAATTAGTTTCCACTTTCCACCATTTAAAAAAAATGAACTCTGTGATAAAAAAATGTTCAAACTTCAGAGTTCACAGTTCAAAGTCTTCAAGCTAACAAAAAAACAACATACCATTCAGATTTGAGAGTTCATACTTCAGACTTCACACTAACAAAAAAATGACATACCATTCAGATTTCAGAGTTCAGACTAACAAAAAAATGACTTACCATTCAGATTTTCAAACTAACAAAAAAATGATATACCATTTAGATTTCATAGTTCAAACTTAAGACTAACAAAAAAACGACATACCATTCAGATTTTAGAGTTCAGACTTTAGACTTACCATTTAGTTTATTCAGGAAAAAACTACTACCAGACTACCAAACTAGTACTCCAGTAGTATTAGACCACATACCTATTTCGTGATTTTCGTTCATTGTTGTCATGACACGACGCGACGCGAGGAGAGGCGATTAGTTGTTGGTGGAAGCGACGCGAGGAGAGGTGGCTAGTTTCTGGTTGAAGTAACGTGTGGAACAATGACTAGCTGTTGGTGGAAGCAACGAGAGGAACGGTGGTTAGCTGCTGGTGGAATCAACACGAGGAACGATGGCTAGTTACTGGTGGAAGCGACGACGGCCAAACCCAGAGCGTAGACGAAGAAGTGGCGAAAGTAGGGTGTAGATGGCGAAGTGGTGAAGGACTGAAGGCGAGCGCATAGTAGAGATTGATTTTTAGGGTTAAGGTTAAGCGTTAACGAGTGACAGCTTAACCCTAAACTAAAAATATATATATATATATATTAGGGTTTATAATATTTTAAATATTAAAAATTATTTATTTAATAAAATCGATCTGGTCCGGTCCGCACGGTTTTTAAAATTTTATAACCAGACTAGACCGTTTTAAAATCGATTTTATTTAATACTGACCGACCGGACTGTTTCATTTACTAAATTACTCAATTCGGTTCGATTTGGACCAGTTTTTCTGTTTAAACCGATCCGGCCCGGTTTTTGGACACCCCTACTAGCAACTACCGTTTGATGTTAAAAGATGAATATTTGTCCGACGACTTTTAGTACAGTTAGTAAAGGGTCGACATTCTTTTACATAGATACCTACTTCGTATCCATGCTCAGAAGAATATATTTATTTAAAAAAAAATAAGTGACGAATTTCTTACTAACCATATAGAAGTAGATTTTGAGGTGATGGTCTTTCCTTAATTGGCAGGGTTTGGATCAGTATTATGAACCCTAACATAGAGTTCTTCACCCAAGTACCAGTTCTTCAATAGTTTTGACCTCAAGTTTCACATTCCAGGGTTGTCAAGAAATCCATAGACTGCTGTCCATCCGTGTGGCTATACATGGACAGTTGAACGCACTAGAGGATCATAAAGGTTGTAACTGTTGCGCTCTTCTGCTGTCCAATCTCCTTTGCCAAATCTTTAGAGTTTATAGACCATTCACTACTTCTGTGGGTTATCACCGGTACTTTTGTGGGTTAATCATATATATTCTCCTATGTGGCCAAAAGCGGCGTGATTAGCGAAGACAAAGTAGCACATTGATATATTATGTATCTGTTTGTTTATGATAGAAGAAGTTATGTAAAAGTGCTTCTGACAACAACAAAAAAATTGCTCATTTTCTTATTCCTGATAGATAGAAGCAAAATAAATGTGCTTCTCCAAAAGCACTTTTTCCTTAAACTGCCTTTGACGGAAGAAGAGAAAAACTATATCATACACTAAAATAACATACATGGACAACAAGAAATTTACCTCCTAGTTGAACTATCGATGGTGATGGAATTATATATTAATGTAACCGATGATTCTTATGATGATAGTTAAAAGTTAAAACATACCCGACAACAAAGAATCCGAAACCGTCAAAATGCCAAGAGTCAATGACTTGTAAATTGTTCTTGAACACAATCTCAACCCAAGGAAGCTTTGAAGTTGACAGACTGAATTGGAAATGCATCAAGTTGGTAAACGCCTGAACCACTGGCAAAATAATCAGCAAGTTTCAATGGGGTATCCACTGTGTAATATGACACACATTGTTCACAACATAACGTGGTCTGCCCTCAATTTAGCTGTTGAGCCTTAGAGGATGAATGTTTTTGACAGTGTCACATTTGACACTGTGAAGGTTCATTGTGGGTTAGGCCTTGCAGCTTCTGTTGTCAAGTTCCACCTGAATTATGCAGACAATAGAAAATAGGAGATTGTTATCAATTTTGATGAAACCTTTTTTTTAAAGGGTCATTATATTGATTAAAAGCGATTTAGGTAGAAAAAAATTGCTTTTAAAACAAACTGAAAAGAATTTATCAAAACTACTTTAAGGACTCAGAATAACATACTTTATGCTTACCGACATAAGCACAAATGATGTACTTCTTTTTAACTCTTTAAGTAAACTTATAAAGCAAAATAGAATTCCTTAATTGGTTCAAAAGAAGGATAAGGAAAGGTGTCAAGTAGATTTTGTACCTTATAGACCTAGCTTGCTTCACTGAAAATTCTATATCAAATGGATCAGGACCATTTGGCAGAGGTCCATTTACTGATATAATGGAATTGGAATAATGTAGCATTCCTATTCCCATAATTAAGGCTGGAAGCAGATTCATTGTGATTGAGTAATTTAGGAGTTGCAACTATGTAATAATCAGCTTCACTCTGATTTTCTGTGACAAGAACTGAATAGGACTGACCAACGTGAACATCCAAAGAATCCAACATGATCTGATTGGTGTAAGATCCTTCTGTTTCAACCAACAACATTTGATGGTTTTGAATCCTCAAGTTGAAATTGTAGGCATTCCCCACATTTGAAATCCTGAACCTATAAGTCTTTCCTGTATATATAATAAGCTTATTCATCAATACTTGCTCCATAAAGTTAAACTCACACCAGAGCTTTTTATTTTTTTAATTATTATTTCTGCAGAAACCTATTAAACATGCAAAATGATACCTATTTTTATGCATTAAGGCCACGATTTTGAACGTTTTTGGTGCTAAAATTGTTCCAAAATCGCACATTTTGATCATGTACAGGTTGTACACATGCAGGCTATCATATATCCCCCAAACCCATCTATTTAGAGCCTGTACTACATTTTTATTCAAACAACAATAAAGAAATAATAGTAACGTATATGGCTTTACCACATACCTTGTGTGACAGTAAAAAACTCATGAGGCTTTGACATTGGGTTTCCATAAGGGACTTTACCATTCATCAAAATGAATGAAGGGCTAAACTGGTATCCAGAATCCTCTTCTAGTCCACTGTTTCAATTCCACACCCAAGAATAAAGCATCAATCTCAAATTAAAAGAAAGTTTGATAACAAAATAATATTATACAAAGAACAAAACTTCAAACAAGAACTGACCTTGTAGTTCTCATCATGCCAATCACCAATAAGGAGATCAAACTCAGCTTCTGGTATAGGGAAAGGGACAAAAATGACATTACTATTGTTGATACGAATCGAACCAAATGTTGGGTTTTTCTCTTATTTGGAGGAGCCCAAATGAAGCCCATGTGGCTTAAAAGCCCATGGAGTAAGAAGGGGGCAATTATGTCTTTACATTACTTCATTAATAAACACATTTAGGGTTTGATGAGAGTAGATTCTGCAGAATTTCAGAATTGCAGCAGCAAAGGCAGCAGCTAGCAGAAAAACTGAGCAGTTTTTCCCTCTCCAGCCAGTCTTCATCAAGTGCTCCGATCGAAGACCGTTTGTGGTCCGATTAAGCTGAAATTTTGCAGGCAGATTCACGACTCAAGACTCTTTAATCTGTGCGGTGGGATTTCGATTTGGCTCACCGGTTTGAGAAATTCTGAGTAGTGAACAGTGACTACGAATTGGGTTAGATTTCTCCATTCTTCTTGAAATAATTGTTAGTTTCCAAGAAGTGTATTCTTGATGATGTTGTTGATTGTTTGCCTCTAGTTTTACCTAGAGAGAACTGTTGTACAATTGTTTCTTGATAGTGGAAGTTTTGGAAAGGAGTGTCGTGGTTGTTTCCTTCCTACACCGGGAAGGTTTTTCCACGTAAATTGCTTGTGTTGATTTTGTGCATGTTTCATTTTAAGCTCTATTTATTTGTTTCCTAAAAGATTCACACAAAGAAGGAGAATAGGTTTAATTCCGCTGTTTAGAGCTTGATTAAGTTCGAATTAGAATTGTGATTCTTCTGACAAAGTGGTATCAGAGCTGTGGTTATTATTGTGGAATTTCTTGTGTTGAATAATGGAAGCAAATTTGAGTAGAATGATTACTTTGAATGGTTCTAATTATCATACTTGGAAAGGAAAAATGGAAGATCTCCTTTATGTCAAACAATTTCATTTACCGGTGTTTGCCTCTGAAAAGCCAGAAAAGTTATCTGAAGAAGAATGGACTTTGTTACATCGACAAGTCTGTGGGTATATAAGGCAGTGGGTAGATGATAATGTTTTGAATCACATTAGTGGAGAAATACATGCACGGTCACTATGGAATAAACTTGAAGAGTTGTATGCTCGAAAAACAGGAAATAATAAAATGTTTCTTATAAAGCAGTTGATGGCTTTAAGGTACCAAGATG
The DNA here is from genome assembly GCA_033030585.1 of Hippophae rhamnoides. Lineage (NCBI taxonomy): Eukaryota > Viridiplantae > Streptophyta > Magnoliopsida > Rosales > Elaeagnaceae > Hippophae > Hippophae rhamnoides. Next base: position 76,047,291 of record CM065427.1, read on the forward strand.
GAACTCCGTTGACAGATCACTTGAATACGTTCCAAGGAATAATCAATCAGTTAGCTGGAATGGGTATCAAGTTTGATGATGAGATTCAAGGGTTGTGTTTATTGGGTACGTTGCCGGACTCTTGGGAAACATTTAGAATGTCATTAAGTAACTCAGCTCCAAATGGTGTAATCAATATGGATCTAGCTAAGAGTAGTGTTTTGAATGAAGAAATGAGAAGAAAATCACATGGGTCTTCTCAGCAGTCAGAGATTTTGGTTACAGAAAGAAGAGGGAGGAGTAAAAGCAGAGGTTTCAAGAACAAAGAAAAAGGAAGAAGCAAGTCTAGGTTTTCTAATATTGAGTGTCATCACTGTGGCATGAAAGGGCACATCAAGAAATATTGCAGACAGTTGAAGCGGGATAACAAGAATAAAGACAAAGAACAAGAGGGTGATGTTAGTAAAGAAAATGATCGAGTTGCCACCGCTAGTTCAGAAGACTTTCTTGTTGTTTATAATGAAGATGTTGTCAATGTTGCATGTCACGAGGTCAGTTGGGTTATTGATAGTGGAGCCTCCATTCATGCTACGTCTCGAGAGGACTTCTTTACATCCTATACAACAGGTGACTTTGGGACAGTGAAGTTGGGTAATGATGGCTTGGTTAAAGTCATTGGTATTGGAGATGTGTGTTTGGAGATGAATAATGGCACGAGACTACTTCTTAGAGGGGTAAAGCATATTCCTGAAATTCGTTTGAACTTGATCTCTGCATGTAAACTTGATGATGAAGGATATTGCAATACCTTTAGTAATGGTCAATGGAAACTTACTAAAGGTGCTATGGTTGTTGCTCGTGGGAACAAACATTCCAGTTTGTATATACTGCAGGCGAGACTCTTTAAAGGCAATATTAATGCTGTGACAGATGAGCTCACATAAGAATTGTGGCATAAGAGACTTGCTTACATGAGTGAGAAAGGCTTGTCAGTATTAACTAAAAAGAATCTTCTTTCTGGAATGAATGATGTTTGTTTAAGAAGATGTACTCATTGTTTGGCAGGGAAACAAAATATAGTTTCTTTCAAGAGTTCCCCTCCTTCAAGAAAACAATACATACTTGATTTGGTACATTCAGATGTATATGGTCCTATGAAGACAAAAACTTTGGGCGGTGCCAGTTATTTTGTGACCTTCATGGATGATTGATCAAGAAAGTTATGGGTGTACACTTTGAAGAGCAAAGATCAAGTACTAGATGTGTTTAAACAGTTTCAAGCCTTAGTTGAGAGACAAACTGGGAAGAAATTGCAGTGCATCAAAACATATAATGGGGGGGAGTATTCAGGTCCTTTTTGATGAGTATTGTAGGCATCAGGGCATTCGACATCAAAAGACACCTCCCAAGACTCCTCAGTTAAATGGGTTGGCTGAGAGAATGAACAGGACATTGGTTGAAAGAGTAAGATGTCTTCTTTCGCAGGCTCAGTTGCCAAGATCTTTCTGGGGTGAGGCTTTGAATACAATTGTACATGTTCTTAATCTCACACCATGTGTTCCTCTTCAATTTGATGTACCAAACAGAGTTTGGATTGGCAAAGATGTTTCTTATGATCATCTTCGCGTTTTTAGTTGCAAGGCATTTGTGCATATACCAAAAGATGAGAGATCTAAGCTCGATGTGAAGACACGACAATGTATCTTTGTTGGTTATGGTCTGGATGAATTTGGCTACATATTTTATGATCCAGTTGAGAAGAAACTGGTAAGGAGTCGTGATGTTGTGTTTATAGAAGATCAAACTATACAAGATGTTGAGAAGATAGAAAAAGGAGTCCATCAGTATAGCGATGATTTGATTGACCTAGATCCGGTTCCTTTACCAGTACAGATGGAACAAAATGTTCAAGATGACCAACAGGGTTTAGATGATGTAGATATGCAAGCTGAAACAGATCACCAGACTACTGATCAGTTGCCAGAACCAGAAATTCCACCCAGGAGGTCTACCAGAGACCGACGTCCTTCCACACGGTATGATACAGATGAGTATGTGTTATTGACAGATGAGGGAGAACCTCAATGTTATGCAGAAGCGATGGAAGATGGAAACAGAGCACACTGGGTTGGTGCTATGGAAGATGAGATGCAATCACTGTATGACAATCACACGTTTGAGCTAGTAAAGTTGCCTAAGGGTAAGAGAGCTTTGAAGAACAAGTGGGTCTACAGGGTGAAGCAAGAAGAACACAATTCACAACCACGATACAAAGCTAGACTGGTCGTCAAGGGATTTAGTCAGAGAAAAGGTATTGATTTTGATGATATTTTCTCTCCTGTTGTGAAGATGTCTTCCATACGTGTTATTCTAGGTCTAGCAGCAAGCTTGGATTTAGAAATTGAGCAAATGGATGTGAAAACTGCTTTTCTTCATGGTGAGTTGGAGGAAGAGATTTATATGGAGCAGCCAGAGGGTTTTAAGGTTAAAGGAAAAGAGGATTATGTATGCCGGTTAAAGAAAAGCCTCTACGGGTTGAAGTAAGCACCTAGACAATGGTATAAGAAGTTTGAGTCAGTTATGGGGGAGTATGGTTACAAGAAGACTACTTCTGATCATTGTGTTTTTGCGCAGAAATTCTTTGACGATGACTTTATCATTTTATTGCTCTATTGTTGGCAGAAATTCTTCAAGAATTGATAATTTGAAGAAGCAGTTGAGTTTCAAGAATTGATAATTTGAAGAAGCAGTTGAGTAAGTCCTTTGCCATGAAGGACTTGGGGCCAGCAAAACAAATTCTTGGTATTCGAATTTGTCGAGACAAGAAAAGAAAGAAGTTATACATGTCACAGGAATGGTACATCAACAAAGTACTTGAAAGGTTTCATATGGATAAAGCTAAAGTGGTTTCTTCTCCTTTATCTAATCACTTTAAGTTGAGATCGAGTCAAGGCCCTTCAACAGATAAAGAGAAGGAAGATATGGAAAAGGTTTCATATGCCTCAACAGTAGGAAGCTTAATGTATGCAATGGTGTGTACGAGGCCAGACATAGCTCATGCAGTTGGAGTTGTTAGTCATTTTCTTTCGAATACAGGAAGAGAGCATTGGGATGCAGTAAAGTGGATTATGAGATATCTTAGAGGTACTTCCAAGTTAACACTTAGCTTTGGAAGTGGAAAACCAGTGTTAGTTGGATACACTGATTCAGATTTGGCAAGAGATAAAGATTCTCGTAAGTCTACTTCAGGTTATCTAATTACTTTCTCTGGTGGAGCAGTTTCTTGGCAGTCAAAATTGCAAAAGTGTGTTGCACTTTCTACAGCAGAGGCGGAGTTTATTGCAGCAACAGAAGCTTGTAATGAGTTGTTGTGGATGAAACAGTTCTTGAGATAACTTGATTTCAAGCAGCAAAAATATGTGTTATTCTGCGATAATCAGAGTTCTATTCACCTAGCGAAGAACTCGGCATTTCACTCAAGATCAAAGCATATTGATGTGAGATATCATTGGATAAGAGATACTCTTAATAATAAGTTGCTTGAACTTGAGAAAATTCATACAGATGAGAATGGATCTGACATGCTGACAAAAGCAGTGTCAAGAGAAAAACTTGAATTTTGTTGTTCAATTGCCGGGATGACGGATCCCTCCATCTAATCAGAAAATGGGGAGATTTGTTAGGTTTCCTCTTATTTGGAGGAGCCCAAATGAAGCCCATGTGGCTTAAAAGCCCATGGAGTAAGAAGGGAGAAATTATGTCTTTACATTTCTTCATTAATAAACCTATTTAGGGTTTGATGAGAGTGTATTCTGCAGAATTTCAGAATTGCAGTAGCAAAGTCATCAGCTAGCAGAAAAACTGAGCAGTTTTTCCCTCTCCATCCAGTCTTCATCAAGTGCTCCGATTGAAGACCGTTTGTGGTCCGATTAAGCTGAAATTTTGCAGGCAGATTCACGACTCAATACTCTTTAATCTGTGCGGTGGGATTTCGATTTGGCTTACCGGTTTGAGAAATTATGAGTAGTGAACAGTGACTACGAATTGGGTTAGATTTCTCCATTCTTCTTGAAATAATTGTTAGTTTCCAAGAAGTGTATTCTTGATGATGTTTTTGATTGTTTGCCTCTAGTTTTACCTAGAGAGAACTGTTGTATAATTTTTTCTTGATAGTGGAAGTTTTGGAGAGGAGTGCCGTGGTTGTTTTCTTCCTACACCGGGAAGGTTTTTCCACGTAAATTGCTTGTGTTGATTTTGTGCATGTTTCATTTTAAGCTCTATTTATTTGTTTCCTAAAAGATTCACACAAAGAAGGAGAATAAGTTTAATTCCGTTGTTTAGAGCTTGATTAAGTTTGAATTGAAATTGTGATTCTCCTGACACCAAACCCTCCAGGCACCTTCTGAAAATTAATGGAAGGGAAGTAAAAGAAACAGCCAATCTGGTCCTTAGTCTGGAACACATAAGTCCAGTTTGTACTGGGTTTGATAGGGCAATTTGTGCCTGAAACTCCATCTTGCCATGAGTTTAGCCCTTGTTGAATTCCATTCCTACACTTTTACAACCATTTAACTTTGTTAACATAAGTTTCCCAAGGCAATCAATATACGTGATAACAAAAAAAGTTTTATATCAATCAAATGATGTGATGACGTTATGGAATTTCAAATACCATTGACGAGAAACTTATTTGAATCCATATATGGATTTATTAAACTTACAAACCAAATGCTCACCATCATTAGAGATGAATCCTTCAAGTTGTTTCATATAAACCTCTTTCTCTAGGTTACCAATAAGAAAAGCCTTTTTCACATCCATTTGATGAAAATTCAAATCAAAATTGGCAACCAATGTCATGATCATACGAAGTGAATCTTTTTTAGATACAGGAGAAAATGTCTCTGTGTAGTCAATTCCTTCCCTTGAAGTGAATCCTTTGGCAACGAGTGTTGCCTTATATCTCTCAATGTTGCTTTGTGAGTCTTTTTTTGTTTTGAATACTCATTTACATCCAATGACTTTCACACCATCAAGCAACTTAATGAGATCCCAAACTCGGTTAGACGCCATAGAATCCATCTCTTTTTCCATGGCATTGTACCATAAGTTTGAAACCTTAGAACTTATGGCCTGTGAAAATGATTTGGGATCATCCTCAGCTCAAGTGAAGGAGAACTCTCTCCTTCCACACCTTGTAGTTGTCCCCTTTGAACTCGAGAACATCACATTTCATATCAGAGTAACTAACAAGTTGAATTGCTACTATAAATTAAATATACATGCTCATGTTCTTAAATTTGAAGCTATCATTAATATGACATGTTTTACCAATATAAAATCATGAAAAAATATGAATCTAGTGACATAAAACTTGTCTGTGGGCTAAAGTTTTAATTCAATTAGATTCATTAGAACCTTACGATAAAACTATCAAATTATGTTCCTTTTCTTAATCTCTACGAGTAAATTAGACAATATAATTTGATATTATATCCTAACTAATGACTCAAAAATATAATAAAAATTTTCGTAGGATAAGATTTATTATATCACATATAATTAATTACAATTAATATTTATTTTATAAATGTGATCATAAATAAACCTTATTATAGTTTTAATTAATTAAAGATGTTGTGGCTACTCCCTAATTAATTAAACTATATGAATCATTTAAATATTAGTTAAATTTTTAGGGTCAATAATCGTATAAAATCATAAGCAATATTAATTTAATTTCAAATGTGCAAATATTATCTATCTTAAGATTGCATATACGACAATAAATTATATAAGAAAAAATAAATAATATAAGCACTAATTAAATTCATAAGGAGCAATTAACGATTAATTCCATTGTACATAAATTATTTAATCAAATTTTCATATGTATAATTAATTATAAAATTTATAAATATAAATACCAAAATAAATAATTTAAGCATAATGTATTTAAATAATTTTTTAATATGCTCAAAAATTATTTAAATAAATATCACATATATAATAAATATTATACATATGAGTTAAATAATTAATTAAAATTATATTCGAATTTTTTTTAATAAAATCAAATTCTGAATTAATATATAAAAATAACTCAGACACCAAATATAACATAACAATCGTTGCAGCCCAGTGGACATCCTTTCTTATGCCCACCAGCGAAGTTTAAGTTCGATTCTCGACTTCAATATTTTTTAAAAATTAAATTCCTAATGCATATAAAATTAATTATGTTATATAATATAAAATGTGTCCTGGTACAACACACTTCAATCCTAAGCATGATGTTTTGGGTTCGATTCTTAGAAAAAATAAATGTTTTTTTAAACTTTATCTTCAACCTCTAGATAGGTCAACTCGAATCGATTTTGATCCTAATAGATACCCGATCGTATCTTTTTATTCCGACTACGAAATCCGACGTTCTTTTTATTAAAATTCTCAGAATTCGATTTCAGAATAATTCATGGTCTTAGTTTGAATCAAAAACGTTATTTTAAATAAAAAGTTAATTAATGATTCAAATGAATACCCACGATAAATTAGATTTATTTTCTTCATTGTTTAAGTTTAAATTTATAGAATCACTCTTAAATCAATATTGAAACAATTTATAATTTTCATATGCACCAAAAACAAGCAAAATAAAAAACCCAAAATCTCAATTCATCATGAAACAGAGTAAAACATATATGTTATAAAAAATGGCTATGATAACAAATGTAATGTTAATAGTGGCCCAAAATAATATTAAGCCCAACCCCATTTATTAAACCCTAGCCTACTTTTGTAATATACATATATATATATCATTTCCTTTGCTGCGTGGAGAATAAGTGCATCAGTTGAAAACAAATAGAAAGAAAGCAGCCAATTTGAGAGCAAAAGAAGAAATATAGAAACTGCAGTATATGAGCAGCCGTAGAGAAGAGAGAAAGCAACAGCCAGGAAAAAGAAAAACTGCAGAGAGATATAGCAGTTGCATAATTTGGAAGAAGAAGAAGCTGTTTTGTTTTCCTTCCATATTTTCATGTCCTTGAGGATTGTCAATTATATTCCATCTCATTTGTACGGTAATATTTGATTTAATAGCAAGTTTGTTAAATTTATCTTGCTATATATTACCAGTAAATTAGAGGGGATATTTTGTGAGTTGATTTTGGATTTTGGTATAATTTGTGAAGCTCTCTGGAAATTGATGTTTGTATCTCCATTTTGATTATTAGTGGATTTTTCTCGATGTACCGTCGTCAGTGGAGTAGACTTTTCATATTGAAAAGTTGAACCACTTAAATCATTGTGTGCCATTTAATTTCTTACTGCTTATTACTTTTGCTGTTACCCATTATTATTAATTTGTGCAACCAAAATTGGACTTGATATTCGCTTCCGCAAGTGCCAATTCTTCAACATGTAAGATCACAATTCAATTTAGAAATGTTCAAGGAACCATATGAACGTAAAATTTAAATACAACGGAAACAAAATGGATTGAAAACATATTTTCTATCGTTGATCAAATTTCAACACTTACACGAAAATTCTAATGAATTTTCGATTTGATGCTCTCATTGGTTTTTCACCCTTAATCTCTACGATTTGATGGTGTATTTGAATTAAGCAATGAATAATGAAAGGATCCGATGCTTTATAAAGATTCTCCCATCAAGAACCCCGTTCGATTTCGTAATTGACGTACGGTTCCGACGAAATCGAACTATTACCACCATCCACTGCACCACTTTGATGTTACACCTTATACCATGTGTAGAAAAGTGGTTCATGTATGTTATTGAAGACATTAGCATGAATGAAATCATTGGTTGTGGAATTTATAAAGGGTCCTGGGAACATCCAATTAATGGTAATAACCTGTTAAAACAAACCATAAGCAGTTTCTTACGACAAAATGTTAAAAAAAATGTAAGTAAAGACAGATGAGAGTGAGTCATTAAGTAGTCTTATAGGTTGGTTTGGGAACAAAGGATTGATTGTGGAGTCTAGGGCAACATTCCAATCAGGAAAAATGTAAATAGCATTAGACACATTAAAACAAGTGCTTGAACGTAACACAAGCAATTAAGCCCCTGCTACAACTGACCGACTCGAATATGTGCAAGTGTAATGCAATATAGCTCCAATTTTTTAGCCTCTAGTGCCAATGAAACAAATTGAACGTTTAGCTTGTATATATGCATGTATCATAGGAGACCAATTGAGTTGAAAGTTCCTAAGAATGTGAAACAAAAACAAAAAAAAAAGAAGGGAAAAATTTAAAGATTGATTTTTAAAATTAAAACATTTCAATCACTTAACTTCTCAGTGATGTAACTAAAATGTTTTTTTTTAATCCTAAGAAAATGAATACTTTAATTATGTGACTAAAGTATTTTAATTTTAAAAATCGAGCATCTTATGTATCTCTTACAAAAACTATGTAACCAAAATATCTTAATAATACAAATAAATTGATTTAAAGAATTAATCAACCAGTATCATATAAATATGTTAAGTGAGCTCATTTTACTCGTTAATTAAAATTCAATTAATTTTAAATGAGATATAACTCAATTTAATTCATCTAAATTTTATGTGAGTTAAATTTAACTTAATTTATTTTTAAATGAATTGAATTGAGTAATTATTGTTAGTGTAATTATTATCTTTCGATTATATTTTTATAAAATGAAAAAAATTATTTTTTAAATATAATTTTTTATAAAGATACTACAATAATTATCTTTATACAAATACATTTTTAGATTAACGATCTCAAACGTTAATGAGATGAGTAAATCAACGACCCACTGAGCTGCTCCTATGAGATTTGACACCACTAGTATCTGTTGGGAAATAACGCAAATTCCCGATAAGCCAGATTTATGAGAAAGCAAGAATAGAAAAATAACACACAAAATTTGATAACGGAGTTCGGCCAATCTTGCTTACGTCTCCGGACCTGCTGCAGATCTTTTTACTGAAAGGGGAGAAATTACACAAGGTGTTTACAACACTACAACTCACAACCTAATTACACCCAAGAAAATTACTCTCAATTTTCTCACAAAAGCTTTTCTCTCTAAGCTTTTCTCTCAATTGGAATGAACACTTTGGATGGTTAATTCATTACAATTACACATCTATTTATAGGAAAATTCACTCCTTGAATTACTCCTTAAATTAATGGTTCCTTGAATTGCTCCTCAATTAAGCTCCATGTTTTACTCCTCGTTTTGTTCCATGTTTTGCTCCATGTTTTACTCCTTGTTTTGTTCCATGTTTTCGCTTCCCTTAAATTAAGGAGCTTTATAACAATAATCTCTAACAATCTCCCACTTGAAGACCGATTTCAATCAGCCTTCACACCTCGATCAACGCAAAGCAACTTTTCTAGTCTTTCGTTACTTCAAGAGACTAACCGGCCGAGCACAACTTCGGGCTTGTCAATATACCACCTTTGTTAACATATATCCGCTGGATTTTTGCTTCCTTGAATCTTCTCCAAGATAACACATCATCTTCCAATGTAGATCCGATGGGGATAACTAAGTCCAATATGCTTTCGTTCTATAATGAAATGTCAATTCTTTTGCCGTTGTATCACTGACCATCACTACGCAGTAACATTCTTCTCTTGTTTGAATCCCACCAATTAACAAACCTTGAAGCCATATCATCTCTTTGCTAGCTTCGCCATCGCTACATACTCACCAGAAGGATGTAGTGACAATTTTTCTCGTATGACATCCAACTAACAAATTTAGTTCCAACAAGAATATATAATCCTAGCATGCTTCTTCTGCGATCAACTTCACCTCCAAAGTCCGTGTCTACGCACTCCCTTGTACTTTTAACTCTCCTTTACTAAAGTACAAGCACTTTTCTCGCGCCTCGCAGACACCTCAAAATCCACTCGATCGCTTCCCAATGAGTTTTTCCCGGATTCGACATAACCGCTAACAACTCCCACTCGCACGGCCAATGTTCGGTCTCGCATGCACTATTGCATACATTAAACTTCCAATGGCCGAGGCATATGAACCTTAGCCACGAATTCTCTCTTCTTCTCGTCTCGAGGACCGATCCTCGATAGGCGAAATGACCGCTGCGCGCTTGACCGCTTCGGCATCGCCCATGTCAATCTTTGCAAAACACGATTGACGTACTCACCAGATAACCGCAAGGATCCTTTCTTCTTATTTCGTGATTTGCATTCCAAGAATCTTCTTTGGCTGACCCAAGTCTTTCATGTCAAATTCTTTGACAATCATTGCCTCAACCTTTTAATATCATCCATATCCGAACCTCACTAACATATCATCAACATAAAGTAGTAAATGATATAATCGACCTATATCTTCAAGTAGCAACAATGATCGCATTGCACTCGAAACCTTCCTCAGGTACTTCTAAGTCACAAATTTTTTGTACCATTGTCTCTGGGCTTGCTTTCTGTGCCATACAAACTCTTCTTAAGTCTCGCACACCATGCTTCTTCTTCCCCTTTCTCGAGAAACCTTCTCGGTCGGGTACATGTAAATCTCTTCATCTAAATCTCCACATGAAGGAATGCATTTTCACATCCAACCTGCTCAAGATGGTAAGATCTTCAATGGCTACAATACTCAATACCGACCGATAGTATCGAGCTTCACAACGAGCAAAATGTCAGCCAGAGTCAACTCCTTCCTTCCGTTGAAACCCTTTGACAACTAGGCTGGCTTTGTATCTCTCGAACCATCACGCCCTCTTCACCCTAAGACACCCATTTGTTACGTGTTGCCTTCTTCCCATAGGTAACTCACCATTTCCCTACGTTCGTCGGAGACGAGAGATTTCATTTCTTCTTTCATAAGAAGCTCCCACTGTTGAATCTCGAGTCCGACAAGCTTCATCATAGCATTCGTGCTCCTCCATCACCAAAGAACATATAGTTCATGTATCTCCTATTATGCACACGAGGTCGGTACACCTTCTCAATACAAGAGCTGAGCAAGAGGTCAGGCTGTGCCTGAATGCCGTAACGTTTGTCCAACAAGTTCCTCCGGCCGAGGACTTGTTACATTGGTCTCCGCTGCGGAAGTATCCGGGACATCATCTCAGACTGCAAATACCGACTCATTCTCGCTCGAGTCATCATGCGCCTATTTTATGCATGTCCTTATACATCACCCTTTCGTTGAAAATCACATCTCGCTACTGATAACTTTCTTCTTTTCGTCATCCCAAAATGCGGTAGCCAAACTCATCCTCACCATAGCCAATGAACGTGCATTTCTTGGATTTGGGATCGTTTATTCCTCGCCGATCACCGATATATGCACAAATGCTACACAACCGAAAACTTTTAGATGTGATAGTTTCACCTCTTTTCCGCTCCATACCTCCTCCGGTATTCTACGCTCCAATGGAACGTATGGGCCTCTGCCTGATCAAGTGCGTCCGGCCGTGTCGATCGGCTTCGCCTGCACTGTTTCGGTAGACCCGATCGTATACGAATGTTTCCTCGGCTCTTCGTCAACGTTCTGCCCATACGCCCGCCTACACCATCAGGCCGAGTGCGTGCCCGGCATGTTCTTTCCATTCTAATCCCGTGCTCATACGTAAATTTTGAATCTCGTGTCTTCATATTCACCACCATTATCTTCCGAGCTTTTTTGATCTTTAAACCCGTCTCATTTTCCACCATAGCTTTCCATCTTCCAAAGCCTCAAATACTTCCGTACTTACGTTTAGAAAGTAAATCCATACCTTCCGAGAGCCGATCATCGATGAAAGTCACGAAGTAGTGTTTCCCACCAATAGATGAGACGGCGCCGTCCCCAAACATCGTAGTTGAATAAGCTCTAGCCTTTCCTTCTTTCGGGGATTCCGCAACTTGTCCGAAAGTCGACTCTTTTTTGCTTTCCAAGTACGCACCTTCGCACATGTCTATCTCCGTAGATCAGACCAGTTTTCCTCTTTGGAGGCATAATCTTCATCCCCTTCTCACCATATGGCCTAGTCTCTCGGTGCCACAGATTGGTGTTTCATTGTTGCCGCAGAATCGTACCGGGAACAACGTGCCTCCGTCATGTAAAGCAGTGCCACTTTTCTTGCCTCGAGCAACTCATCGCACCCTTTGAAATCTTCCAATCATCACCATGGAAGATCGTATAGCCTTCACCGGCCAACTGCCCCACCGAGATTAAGTTCCTTCCCGAGATCGGGAATACGCCCGACATCCTTCGCCTCCCAAACAAACTGCTCAACTTAATCTTCACTACACCTTGCTAACACAAGACATGGTCGATCATCACCAAGATATACCTTCCAAGGTTTCCTAACATATTTCTCGAAGAATTCTTTTTGTGAAGTAGCATGGAACGATGCTCCGCAGTCTAACACCCAAGATTCTTCCTCGCTCTCCAAAGAGCATATCAACGCATCATCTCCTCCCGATAAGTAAGTAACATTTGCCTCCGCCTTCACTGTCATTGTCCTTCTGCATTCTGCACCGATTTCAGAAGGCCTTCGGCTTCTTCCACAATTCCAACACTCGATAGTCTTCTAGCCATGGGAATTATTAGGATTCCCGGATTCGGGACCTCCTATCTTTGACTCACTCCTGCAGTCGCCCTACCACGTCCATTTCCTTTGGTTGAATTTCTTCCTCTCGACTCGTATGCAAAACCGAAGAGGTCACGATTCACCGTCTCTACGTCTGATCTCTTCACCGAGAACCAAATCACGAACATCGTCAAATTTCAACTTATCGTCTCCCGACGAGCTACCATGCACCAGACAAGAGTATTCCATTTTCTCAGGTAAGACAAAAGTATCAATGCCGCTACTTCTTCATCGACCATTTCCACCGAACTCAATCGGGGTTGTAATCGTGTCGAGTTCATCGAGATGTCGAGCCACGCGCCTTCCGTCATCCGCAAATTGAACAAGCCGCCCATCAAGTGCACTTTGTTCGAGGTCACGGCATTTCTCACATATCGAGAGCCGCCATGACTCCGCCATGTCTTTTCCTTTGCTAGCGTTGAAAGCAACATTACGATAACGTCAATCGAATAACTCCGGTGGCATTCTGCCTGTAAGATTCCAATCTTCTTCCTTCATAGCCTCCGGCTTCTTCCCGAGAGGTTGATATAGATTTCTTTGATACGTATAATCCTCTATCCGCATTTTCCAAAACCCGAACTGTGCCATCAAATTTCTCGAGTTTCACCTCTTCCTTCATCTCGCGCTATCGCTCCCACTAAAATATGACTTCCTCTCGATCGCTTCTCGACATTTCTTGCGTAAAATTGATGTAAATCACTACCAATACCGATATCAAATATCGGGAAATAACGCAAATTCCCGAGCAAGCTCGATGGCGAGAAAGCAAGAATAGAAAATAACACACAAAATTTGATAATCGGAGTTCGCCAATCTTGCTTACGCCTCGACCTCGTCACAGATCTTTTTACCGAAGTGAGAATTACACAAGGCTGTTTACAACACTCACAACTCACAACCCAATTACACCCAAGAAAATTACTCAATTTTCTCTCACAAAGCTTTTCTCTAAGCTTTTCTCTCAATTGGAATGAACACTTTGACATGGTTAATTCATTACAATTACACATCTATTTATAGGAAAATTCACTCAATTACTCCTTAAATTAATGGCCCTTGAATCGTTCGAATTAAGCTCCATGTTTTACTCCTTGTTTTGTTCCATGTTTTGCTACATGTTTTACTACTTGTTTTGTTCCATGTTTTGCTCCTTAAATTAAGGAGCTTTATAACAATAATCTCTAACAGTATCATGATGTAGTCGATCCATACAAGAAAATTGGATATCAAACATTCCTTGTTATAGGCACTTTAATGACGTGAATTCAAGTTCATCTAAATTTGTGCTTGTGCGCACCAGTGTATAATGCAGTAATTGAATAATCTTATAATTTTCACGAAAAATTATACTTTTTTTTCCTCCAAACCGCTAACGAACGTGTAGTTTGTAATTGCAACAGTTTCTTTCTCTCTCTTTTTTTTCCTTTAACAGATTATGTAAAAAACAGAAGAGTTATTTCCTAAAAAAAACCTTGAAGAAGAGTTGTTTTGATCAAAAATAAAAACCCAGAAGAGTTGCAAAGACACAGGGAGAGAAGACACCAGTGACACTGAGACAGCACATGGAAATTTCAAGATGAAAAAAAAAAATTTAAAGAGATACCCGGCATTAATCAAATATCCAAGAAAAACTATATGGTGTTTTTGACTTTCTCAAAAAAGTTTAGTAATATGGAGAAATTTTGGAAAACTAAGATGATATGAATTTATTAAAGGAAAAGGTCAGTTTTATCAAAAGTGTTTATAAGTTTTTTCTTGTTCTTCAATTAGGTTCCTTAAATTGCATAAATTATGTTTAAGTCACGCCGTAAATTTTTATTTGAAAAAAAAAAAACCTTCCCTTTTTCTATGACATTGACGCAGGAAACTAGTGTCTTCGCATGCTTTTTTTCTATTAAAATGATATATATGATGAATAAAAAATACATGGGTGCATCCCTCTCAATCATCTTCGAATCAGGAGAAAATAAAAGTGACTCCAAATTTCTTTTACAAATTGAACACTTTAACACTTTAGTCATTTTATTTATGAATAACATCCTCATAGATTTTATTTTAAAAAATAAACAAATTCAATTCAATTTATATTATTATATTTAAATTAAAAAAAACATCCAATGAAAAAATCAATTAATCCCTTTCATTTTCTCTCAAAAAATTTAAAACAATAATCCCATACTTACTAATATATCATATTATATGTAAGTGTTTGCTTATTCACCGTGTCTTTCAAGTGTATTTCCTTGCATCCCTAACTACCCCTGTGATAAACAAGGTACAGATTCTCTCTCTTTTGTCTTTAACAAGAAAAGATACGTACAAAATGCAAGATGTTTTACAAAATTAATAACCAACCTGAAAGATTATTAAAAACAGTACAAGCTCATTTTTCCAATTGTGAAGTTGCTCATGAAAGTCTTCTTTCTTGATTTTGTGAGTTCTGTTTTCCATATCATAAAGGTGCTATTGTACATTGATTAAGAGCAGCAACCACCAGTCCTTGGTGAATAGTACTCTTGTTTTTCCTTCATTATCTGTTTCTTCATCATTACAGATCCATTCTCCAATAAACTTGGTACTTCTAGCATCTGTATACAAATGAAGCTTGTTAGAAGATGCATCATCATCATAAATCACGCCACATTATAAATATAAAAGTTATAGCCAGCAATGATGGACTACATCTTCTAGCTGAGCTGTTTGGAACTACTTTCTCTTTAGACTTGAAAGTGCTTCCAAATGGACTAAAGTACTTCTAATGGTGTTTATGAATCTCCATTTCAAAACATTGAGAAGCACTATTAGTGATTTTCCAATAATCTTTACTATAAAGAGAGTAATTTTGGATGCATGCTTCAAAACCAGTTTGAACAATATTTTGATTCTGAACTACCACCGTCGTTGCAGCAGATCATGAAGAAGATGTAATTGATGTGCATGCATGAAATATATTTCCACCTTTCGTAAATCAATAAATAAAAAAATAAAAAAAGTTCGAACGATTTTATGTCAAACACCTTAATACTTCTCTTTAAACCCATATTTTACCAAACAATTTTATTTCAAATCACTTCTCTTGAAACAACTATTAGAAGAAACATATCCAAACGGGCTCTAAGAGTACTCGTAGTTTACTCCATTAGCAAAAATCATCAACTTTATCAAATGTCAGTTCAATGTGAGATATACGGAAATGCAAGTCCTTTAGAGTAAAAGTTGTACCTTTAACACAAGATCTCTAAAGCATTTCTGGACATTTGCTTTAGTTTTTGCGCTGCATTCAAGAAACAAACATTTGTGCTCCTCTGCAAGAGCCATCCCCTCTTCTCTTGTTACTTCCCTTGATTGATCCTGAAATACTCTGGAATTTTATTGATGCACGATCTTCGCCAATCTTTGACAGGCACAAGAACTCAACATTTTTTTTTAAAACGAAGCATTTAAATCCCTTTTCTATTAAACGAAGTAAATATTACACGAGTGGTATTCGAACTTGAGTCCATAGCAGTGGGGGTGGAGAATTACCTAGATGGCTGGACTAAAAGTCAATCACCCAACCTCAACATAGAATTAAATAGAAAGCCAATAAAAAATGCCAAGAAATCAAGAATGTTGAAAATTGTTATAAAGCTCCTTAATTTAAGGAGCAAATTAAGGAGCAAAACAAGGAACAAAACATGGTGCAATTCATGGAGCAAAACAAGGAACTTATTTCAAGGAGCAATTTAAGGAATCATTAATTTAAGAAGTAATTCAAGGAGTGAATTTTCCTATAAATAGATGTGTGATTGTAATGAATTAATCATCCAAAGTGTTCATTCCAATTGAGAGAAAAGCTTAGAGAGAGAAGCTTTTGTGAGAGAAAATTGAGAGTAATTTTATTAGGTGTAATTGGGTTGTGAGTTGTGAGTGTTGTAAACACCTTGTGTAATTTCTCTCCTTTCAGTAAAAAGATCTGCAGCAGGTCCGGAGACGTAAACAAGATTGGCCGAACTCCGTTATCAAATTTGTGTG
The DNA here is from genome assembly GCA_033030585.1 of Hippophae rhamnoides. Classification (NCBI taxonomy): domain Eukaryota; kingdom Viridiplantae; phylum Streptophyta; class Magnoliopsida; order Rosales; family Elaeagnaceae; genus Hippophae; species Hippophae rhamnoides. The sequence goes on from CM065427.1 coordinate 76,063,902, forward strand.
TTATTTTTCTATTCTTGTTTTCTCATAAATCTGGCTTATCGGAAATTTGCGTTATTTCCCAACAAAGAATTCTTATATAAAGATCATGAACACCTGTTAGTTTTTGGTGTAAGAGTATAATAATGAGAAAAAAGTAGATGCATATCAGGCTCCAATAAATTTGGCATTCTTATGTGCTCATTTTATCTATTTTTCATTTTCTTTTGGTATCTAACTTCTAAGAAAATATATCTTCGCATTTAACCAAACAAATCTGTACACAAAAAATGAGTTAAAAGAACCATATACCTCACCTTATCAACTTTGTTCCCGACCAGAATTTTGACACACTCTTGATTGGTGGAGTACTGCTCTACCTCCTTTGCCCATAAACCAGATAAGTTTGTGTAGGTTTCTGTTGGGAAATAACGCAAATTCCCGATAAGTTAGATTTATGATAAAGCAAGGATAGAAAAATAACACAAAATTTGATAACGGAGTTCGGCCAATCTGCCACGCCTCCTGACCGTCAGATCTTTTACCTAGTGGAGAAATTACACAAGGTGTTTACAACACTCACAACTCACAACCCAATTACACCCAAGAAAATTACTCTCAATTTCTCTCACAAAAGCTTTCTCTCTAAGCTTTTCTCTCAATTGGAATGAACACTTTGGATGGTTAATTCATTACAATTACACATCTATTTATAGGAAAATTCACTCCTTGAATTACTCCCTTAAATTAATGGTTCCTTGAATTGCCTCCTAAATTAAGCTCCATGTTTTACTCCTTGTTTTGTTCCATGTTTTGCTCCATGTTTTACCCTTGTTTTGTTCCATGTTTTTTCCTTAATTTGCTCCTGTTCTAAATTAAGGAGCTTTATAACAATAATATCTAACAATCTTCCCACTTGAAGACCGATTTCAACTGCCTTCACACCTCGATCAACTAAGCCAGCTTTTCTAGTTCTGTTATTCTAAGAGACCAACCTGAGTCGAAGACAACTTCGCCTTGTCAATAATCACCACCTTTGTTAACATATCCATTTGATTTTTGCTCCCTTTGAATCTTCTCCAAGATAACACATCATCTTCTAACAGACCGACGGCGATAACGAAGTCCAATATGTTTGGTCTCCTAGAATGAACATGCCGATTCTTCATGCCAGTGTATTGCAGACTTCGACTATCACTACGCAGAACATTCTTCTCGTTTGAATCTCAACTCGCTTAACAAACTCAAGCCATATCATCTCTTTACTAGCTTCAAGCCATCGCCATACTCACTCCGAAGGGATGTAGTGACAATTTTCTCTCAGATTGGACATCCAACTAACACCGTAGTTCCAACAAGAATATATAAATGGTGCTTCTTCTGGGTGATCAACTTCACCTCCAAAGTTCCGCATCTACGTATCCTTGTACTTTTAACTCTCCTTTACTAAAGTACAAACACTTTCTCACAGTGCCTCGCAGATACCCTCAAAATCCACTTGATCGCTTCCCAACGAGTTTTCCCGGATTTGGACATAACCGCTAACAACTCCCACCGATGGCCAATGTCCGGTCTTGCATGCACTTACTATTGCGTACATCAAACTTCCAATGGCCGGCGATACAACCTTAGCCATGAATTCCTCTTCCTCCTGTCAGGACTGATCCTCGATAAAGCGAAAATGACTAGCCAATGCGCTAACCGGCTTCGCAGTATCGCTTCATGTTGAATCTATGCAAAACACGACATGTACTCGCCCGAGATAACCTGCAAGGATCCTTTCTTCTTATTTCTCGTGGATTTGCATTCCAAGAATCCTTTTTCGGACCCAAGTCTTTCATGTCAAACTCCTTTGACAATTGATGCTTCAATCTTCTGGATATCATCCATATCTCGAACCTCGCTACTAACATATCATCAACATAAAAGTAGTAAAATGATATAACTGACCTATATCTCTTCAAGTAGCAACAATGGTCGCATTGCACGGAAACCTCTCCATGCATTTAAGCCATCAAACTTTCTCGTACCATTGTCTCTGGCTTGCTTTCAAAGCCATACAACTCTTCTTAAGTCTCGCACACCATGTTCTTTCTTCCCTCTTTCGAGAAACCTTCCGTCGGGTACATACGTATATCTCTTCATCTAAATCTCCACGAAGGAATGCTTTCACATCCAACTGTTCAAGCATGAAGATCTTCGAAGCCACAATGCTCAATACCGATCCGATAGTATTAAGCTTCACAACTGAGCAAAAATGTCGCGTAGTCAACTCCTTCCTTCTCGTTGAAACCCTTTGACAACTAGGCGGGGCTTTGTATCTCTGGAACCATCACGCCTCTCTTTCACCCAGACACCCATTTGTCAGGAAGGCTTCTTTCCCATGGGGTAACTCATAGTTCCCACGTCTGGTTCGGGAGATGAGAGATTTCATTTCTTCTTTCACATGTTAAGCTCCCACTGTTGGAATCTCGAGTCCGACAAGCTTCATCATAGCATTCGGGCTCCCTCCATCACAACATATACTAAGTATCTCCGTTGGGCACACGAGGTCGGTAAGACCTTCTCAATACGGTGAGCCGGAGTAAGAGGTCGCGTGCTCCGGAACGCCGTGTACGCTTTGTCCAACAAGTTCCTCCGTCGAGGACTTATTACAATTGGTTCTGTGGAAGTATCTCGGGACATCATCTCGCATCCGCAAATACCGACTCATTCTCGCTCCGAGGCATCAGCGTCATTTTACGTACATGTCCTTATACATCACCCTTTCGTTGAAAATCACATCTCTCAAGCACGATAACTTTCTTCTTTCGTCATCCCAAATGCGTAGCCAAACTCATCCTCACCATAGCCAATGAACGTGGCATTTCTCGATTCTGGGATCAAGCTTATTCCCCGCCGATCACCGGATACGCACAAATGCTACACAACCGAAAACTTTTAGGTGTGATAGCTTTCACCTCTTTTCCGCTCCATACCTCATCCGGTATTCTACGCTCCAATGGAACGTATGGGCCTCATGATCAAGTAAGTTCGCCGTGTTGACCGCTTCGCCCAAAATTGCTTCTTTGCACCGATCGTATACCTGATGCTTCCCGGCTCTTCGTCAACGTTCTGGCTCATACGCCGCCCACACCATTGTGTCAGGTGTGCCCCGGCACAGCTTCTTTCCATTCTGATCCCGTGCTCATAGCCAGAAATTTTTGAATCTCTGTCTTCATATTCACCACCATTATCGCCCGAGCTTTTGATCTTTAAACCCGTCTCATTTTCCACCATAGCTTTCCATCTTCCTCGAAAGCCCCAAATACTTCGTACTTACGTTTAGAAAGTAAACCCATACCTTCCGAGAATGATCATCGATGAAAGTCACCAGTATTGTTTCCCACCAATGGACGAGACGTGCCGGTCCCCAAACATCCGAGAATAAGCTCTAGCTTTTCCTTCTTTCGGTTCTACCACTGTCCGAAAGCCGACTCTCTTTGCTTTCCAAGCATACACCAGACACGTCCATCTCTACAGCATCGTAGACCGGGAAGTTTTCCTTTGAGGAGCAATCTTTATCCCCTTCTCACCTCGTGGCCTAATCTCTCAAGGCCAATGTGCTCGTGTTTCATCGCTCACTACACCGTGATCGAACAACGTGCTTCGTCCATGTCACGAAAGAAGGCCACTTTTCTTGCTCTCGAGCAACCGTCATTATCGCACCCTTTGAAATCTTCCAATCATCACCACGGAAGATCGTAGCTAGCCCTTCACTAGCCAATCGCCCCACCGAGATTAAGTTCCTTCTCGAGGTCAGAATACGCCGACATCCTTCACCTCCCAAACAGACCGTTTAACTTAATCTTCACTACACCTTGCCAATAATACAAGACATGGTTGATCATCACCAAGATATACCTTTCCAAGGTTTCCTGGGACATATTTCTCAAGAATTCTTTCTGTGAAGTAGCACGGAACGATGCTCCGGTAGCTTCGCACCCAAGACATTCTTCCGTTTCTCCAAAGAGCATATCAATGCATCATCTCCTCCCGAGGCTGGAAGTAACATTTGCCGCTCGCCTTCACTTGTTTGTCCTTCGGTAAGGCATTCTTTGCACCGATTTTTGTAGTTCTAGTTTTTCCACAACCCAACACTCGATAGTTTTCGAGCCATGGGAATTATTAGATTCCTAGATTTCGACCTCCCGTCTCGATCTACCTCGTAGTCGGGCTCTACCACGTCCATTTCCTTTGGTTGAATTTCTTCCTTCGACTCGTATGCAAACCGAAGAGGGTCGACGATTCAATTGCCGTTTCTACGTCTGGATCTCTTCACCGAGAACCAAATCACGAACATCGTCAAATTTCAACTTATTGCTTCCCGATGAGCTACTCACACCGTGCGACAAGAGCATTCCAGCCTTTCTCTCGTGCAGAAGACAAAAGTATCAACGCCGTACTTCTTCATCGACTATTTCCACCGAACTCAACCGGGTTGTAATCATGGTCGTCTATCGAGATGTCGAGCTACCGACGCGCCTTCCGTCATCCGCAAATCGAACAAGCGCCTCACACACTTTGTTCGAGGCGTCACGGCTTCTCATACATACTGAGAGAGTCGCCATAAGACCGGCCGTGGTCTTTTTCCCTTTGCTACGTTGAAAGCAACATTACGGATAACGTCAATCGAATAACTCCGGTGGCTTGTCCGTCTGTAAGATTCCAATCTTCTTCCTTCATAGCCTCCGGCTTCTTCCCCCTTTGAGGTTGATATAGATTTCTTTGATACGTATAATCCTCTATCCGCATTTTCCAAAACCCGAAATCGTGCCATCAAATTTCTCGAGTTTCACCCTTCCTTCATCAAGGCCATCGCTCCCACTAAAATCTCGACTTCCTTCGATCAAGCTTCGACTATTTCTTGCGAGAAAATCGGGACGTAAATCACTACCAATAGCTCGATACTGGCCGGGAAATAACGAAATTCCCGATAAGCCGATTTATGATAAAGCAAGGATAGAAAAATAACACAAAATTTGATAACGGAGTTCTACTAATCTTGCTTACGCCTCCTGACCCGTCAGATCTTTTTACTGAAAGGGGAGAAATTACACAAGGTGTTTACAACACTCACAACTCACAACCCAATTACACCCAAGAAAATTACTCTCAATTTTCTCTCACAAAAGCTTTTCTCTCTAAGCTTTTCTCTCTAAGCTTTTCTCTCAATTGGAATGAACACTTTGGATGGTTAATTCATTACAATTACACATCTATTTATAGGAAAATTCACTCCTTGAATTACTCCTTAAATTAATGGTTCCTTGAATTGCTCCTAGAATTAAGCTCCATGTTTTACTCCTTGTTTTGTTCCATGTTTTGCTCCATGTTTTACTCCTTGTTTTGTTCCATGTTTTGCTCCTTAATTTGCTCCTTAAATTAAGGAGCTTTATAACAATAATATCTAACAGTTTCTCGGCGAGTGACATCATAAACTACCATTACAATCAAATCAATTATTACTTTGGGTGATTCATCCATGCTGCTAGGAAAATCATGATTGCAAAAAATGATCCAGTGAAAAACAGAATAGTAAGTCTAAAAATAAAGAAAGATTATTATCTGCTGCAGCTCAAACGCCTCTGGCAAAAGATTGCAGAGCGGCACCAACATCTTCGAGACTGTTGCTAGAAGCTAAAAATATGCAAGTCAACATGCTTTGACTATTGTGAATACATACCAAGAATGATACCATGTGCACCTCTGTAGTAAGAGCTTATCAATGTTCCAAACCTTTCTTGTCCAGCTGCAAGTAAAACAAGTATTTTGATAAAAACGGCAAGTAAGATTGTTAAGTTTCAGACTTATCTATACATATCACAAACTTGGGAAAAATGGCCAAGCTTTTCGCTATGAACTGTAGTAATTTTTTTCAGCCCTCTTAAAGACTATTCACAATCGCATCTATCATATTAAATGGATAAGCCTTTTCTATTAATTCTTCACATATTTTATCATATAAGTTGCATTGTATGATTCTTCAGAAAGAGAATAGTAGAATCTGGTACCAGATAATCATACCCATTATTTACCTGTGTCCCAAATTGTAAGCTTCAATCTTTTCCCACCAACTGATAAAAGTTTGACCTTAAAATCCACACCTGAACATGTCACAGCATATCATCTCTATATATGTTAATGCTTGTTGTGAAAGTAGAAGAAAAACAACTTTTGAGATGTGAAGCTATTGCTCAAAGTTCACATCTTATATAGATAAAAGAATATGTGCTTCCTCATTGAAAACTAAACTAGCAATCAAATAAGATTGAAGCAACAAATTATACATCTAGATGGATATAATCAAGGAACATGTATACATTAGTAGGTATCAGAGAGTCGAACCCGATTCAACATATTTGTAATCAGCATTCACACTCACTGAAATCAGCAGTCAAACTTCATAATAGATTCAAAGCTTTAAACTCCAAACTGTATTTAACAAAGATGCACAGAAAATTGTGCTGAAATTTCAGAGCGAATGAAAAGGATAATTTGGTTTTTGCACCCACTGCTGATCTTTTTATATTGACCTTTACTTAGTTTTAAATCTCAAGTTTTAAATGGTCAAAATCATTATATATTAATGATCCTAATAATCTACATCATTCTATACTATTAAATAAAACTTTTACCATAAGCAAAATTAAAAATAAAAAAAATAATCATTCCTTGATAAAGAATAGAAAAAAAGATCATCAGAGGATCCACTTCCACTCACTACAAGTGAATGCTCTGGATGCTCAGTTTTTATGGCACAATGAAGTTGCCTTTTACTAACAATTTATGCATTTGACCAAGGTTTTAAGAGACGGTTTTATGCGTTAATGCGTTTTTGCTGCATAAGGTGAGATGTAAGCATTAAGACTCTATGACACATGTACCTCATTTTAAGAGTCTTGAGACAATTTTCATTATAAACCTAACTTAATTATTACTAATAATGAATAAACAAAAATTAATAAGATTACATTCATAAGATAAATATATATATATATATAATAAAAGTTATAATTTAATATTGAAATGGCAATAAAAACAAGTCAAAATGTGATTTTGAGAATATTAATAAGGGAAATGATTACTAATTTCTATCGGTTATTTTACCTTCTAAAAACTAGTTCTTAGTTTAATATAAGTTGGTATTATATTACTATAAAAATTTTGACCCACCCACCCATGAAAAGATATACTATAAACAGAGAAATGTTGAGGCTTATAACCTTAATGAACTCATTGTGAAACACCTAATTGTATAAGTCTCCACCAAAAGAGATGTAAAACTCAAATAAACCATTTGAGACTAAGCCATAACGTGTAGATAGAAAGGCGAGACTAATTGCGAACCTCAAAATACCATGCATATGACTAGTAAAATTGTACAGATTGTTATTATCCCTGGCACAACTCAATCTACAGTTACAGACATCTAATTTTCAATAAACTTTACTTTAACAGAGGGAAACTTCATATCATTCACAAATCACTTCATTAAAAAACATAAATTGGCTGAAGAAAAAGAAAAAAATTCTTAGACAGTCACCTAAAAGACGTTTGTTTCAAATACATAAAAATGCATCTGCAGAAATATAGAAACTCCTTACAGAGACCTTTTATAGGAATCAGACCTTATCCCTTTTGGTATCCCTTTTAATAAAAGCAAAATTTTAAGAAATATACCCAATGGTATTCGGGTTATGTTCTTTTCAATAAAAAACAAGGAAGATGAAAAAAATCAAATAATAACTTGTTGAAGTATCATTTAAAAGATGCCAACTTTGAAAAAAAAAAACAAAGAACCAATGTAAGATTAGGTATGAGAACCTAGAAATGCAAAATAACACATTAAACAAAAGTAGCTGAATGAGGTAAGAAGAAGATTGTATTACCAATAGTAGGGGAAGGATCTTGAACAGAGTTGGAGATGAAGCTGAGAAGGATACTGCTTTTACCAACGCCAGAATCACCGATCAGTAGTATCTTAAATGAGTAGTCATAATTGCAATTCCCTACATTACTTGACGAACTCATTTTTCAAATTACGACTTTCGTTCAGTGGTTCACTAGTTTCTATCTGTTCAGCTGTGAAAAGGTGCTTCCTTTTTCATAATCTCTCGCTTTAAACAAAAAATAAATAAATGAGAAGCAGAGAAGAGAAGATAGAGAATAGAGATACGGAGAAATTGTTTATTGATACGAGAGTAAAGTAAAATAAAAAGGTAAGATTATTATAATTATTTTTGAAAAATATATATCAAGAATGAATAATTATTTATTATTTTTAGATTATGTTAATTCGCTGTTTCGAATTTAATTAAATTGCAGGTTATATTAAAATGAAGATATTATATACTGGATGAAAGGTAATCAAAAGCACATCAGTTCCATATTTTTTTAAAAAATTTAGGAAATATCATGTTATTTATTTATGTATTAATGTATATCTTGAAAAAATATGAAAGAAAATTGAATTTTTAAGAAAAAAGTTAATATATTTTATTGAATACCGACTCTGCGTTTTAGAAGTGTCGACTTAAATACTTCCCGAGGTAGGAGACACATGTGGATTTGGCGCGTAATAAGTTGAAAAAAGTTGCGAACGTACGAGAGAAATGAGACCAGAAACTCTGTCTGGTTAGAGACACCAAAGAATCTGAAAGAGAAACAAACTTGCACGCTTTAAGATAATTTTAAAAATAATAAATGAGCCCTGACGGCAATATTCTGAATTGTATATTTATTTTTATTTTTATTAATTTTAATTAATACGTATAAAATTAACTTTCATTGAAAAACATAAAAATATATATATATATACAATAAAGTTAAGTTACACGTATTATTTGAATGATAAAATAAATCAAAAATATTATTAATATTTCTCATAATAAATTTATTTATTTTAAGAAACTATCTTATAATAATACATTATAATTAAAAATAACATTAAAATTATATTAATAAGGTAGTTAAATTTTCTTAAAATAAAAATTATTATCTAATCCCTTAAAGTTTTAATAAACTACAAGATATCTTTCTAATTTAATAAATAGATAATTGTATCTCTTTTATAATTATTTTATTATAATATTTTTTATTAAATTTCTTAATTTTTATTAATCAATTTATAATAGCATCTTTTAAAATATAAAAATATTAATAAAAAGGAATATAATTATTATTTTTTAAATTTACAAAGATTTTGTATTGTTTCAGAAAATTTAAAGAGGTGTATTTATAATTTATTTTAAAAAAATAAATAATTTTTCATTTTTAAAATTATTTAATAATATATTCAACGATAATTAATAAAGTTATAATTTATGTCAAATACATGTACAAACTTATTTTATTATTTTTATCACAAATTTGTATTATTACACTAATAAAAATGAAAACAACCAAAGAAAATCATTGTCAATTAAAAATTAAAGAAAACCGACGAAAACGGTTAAACTAGAAGTGGTTTAGGACACATGGGTTTTACGTCAATGTCAGACTCACGCGCTGCTGCAGGCGCCTGTACAATCCATGTCATTTAAATAGTTTGTCATCTTGTTAATCAATTAATCAAATTTGATCTTATTTTATGGAAAATAAAAAGGTACTAATATTATCGGAACAATGTTCACTACTTTTATAATTATAATTTATAAATAACAGTTTTATTAAGAAAATTATATTAAGTATAATTTATTATAAAAATATCATTCATACAAAATTATAATATATCCATATTTAAATATAATTAAAACGATTTAGGATATAATTTAAAATAAAAATAACATTAAAAATACATAAATTCTTAATTACATTTTTTATATTATAATAGTTTAATATTATGTAAAAAGTAATCATTATTTTAATTTTTAAAATAATTTTTACATGTAAATTTATATTATATTATATTGATATGTTTTTAAATAAATATTTTTAAAACATTTTTATTTGAGATGGAAAACGATTGACATTTGAGAGTAATATATGTCACATGTTTTAAAAATTTAATAGTTTTCTTTATTTACCAAGATAATTTATAAGTCTTTGAAAATTAATTTTTTTATTTTTTTCAGATATTTTTTAGAGAATAATTTAAATCGTACAATTTTTATATTTTTAAATGTTTAAAGAAAATGATTAAAAAACTTTATAATAAAAAAACTTTATTTTATAAGTTTCATAAAAATTAAAAAAACATAAAACATTATTAAATAATTTTTAATTTTTTTAAAATTATTTTCAAATATATTAATAATTATATTTTAAAAAAATTTAAATTATAAATCAAAAACATTACCAATAAATTTTAAAAATACAGATAAAGTCTGCGTTGATTACATATCAGTATATTGGGTTTTTTTGTTAAGGAGATGAAAAAAAAAGTAAATGTTAGAACACGCGCACATAAAGATGATGATGTTTCTTCATGTTGTAAATAATTAATGTGGCGCGACCAAAACAGATGTCACAACAGGAACTCGCCAAGTGATCACCATACAAGCTTCTGGCGCACGCAGGCTGCAAGAACTACCACCCTCTTCAATCCTCATCCACTTCTTTGGTTAATTTCCTTCTAATTAAATATAGTTTTCATGTTTCCAGCTAATAACATAACTGTCATCGTATTATTTCTAAGATAATTCTATTATTAAAAAAAAATAACTTCTTAGCAAGTAAAAATAAATTTATTATCCCCGAGAAGTAAATATCACATAAATTTATAAGTTTTTAAATAATAGGATGAGTTTAAGGTTATGAACGCATGTATTTTAAAAATAAACCAACCGATTATAAACAATAATTTAATTAAAAAAATACATAAAAATCATAACAAAAGTGAGTTTTTGTAAGATAATTATGTAAATCAAAGTGGTGCAACGTTATTGAACCGTGGTGACAATTCGGTTTCGTCGGAACTATACGTCAGTTTCGAAACCGAACGAGGTTCTTGATGGAAGAACCTTAATAAAGTATCGGGTCCTCTCACTATTAACTGCATAATAACAATTCAGATACACCATCAATACGCAGAGAATAAGTGTGAGAAACCAGTGAAAGCATCGAACAGAAAATCCATTAGAATTCCCGTGTAAGTGCTAAAATTTGATCAATGGCAGGAGGTGTGTTTTCAATTCAATTTTGTTTCTGCTGCATTTAAATTATGAGTTCATATGGTTTTATGAATGTTTATGGATTGAATTGTGAGATCGTGAGATCAGATAGAGGTGGTGAATATTATGGTAGATACACTGAGAATGGACAAGCGCCTGGTCCGTTTGCTAAATTTCTTCAAGAACATGGGATAGTTGCCCAATACACTATGCCTGGTTCACCAGACCAGAATGGTGTAGCAGAAAGAAGAAACCGAACACTATTGGATATGGTACGGAGTATGCTTAGCAACTCCAATCTTCCTAAATCCTTATGGATTGAAGCTTTAAAGACGGCTGTGTATATATTAAACCGAGTTCCAACCAAGGCTGTCTCAAAGACACCATTTGAATTATAGAAAGGTTGGAAATCGAGTTTGCAACATATGCACGTTTGGGGATGCCCGTCTGAAGTGAGGATTTATAATCCACAAGAGAAAAAGCTAGACCCAAGGACCATTAGTAGGTATTTCATTGGATATGCCGAACGGTCTAAGGGTTATAGATTTTATTGTCCATCTCACAACACTAAATTTGTGGAATCAAGAAATGCAAAATTTCTTGAGAATTACTTGATTAGTGGGAGAGATCGATCCCAGGGCATTGGTTCTGAGAAAGATCATTCAGATGCTCAATGTACCACTTCAAGTAATGGACTGATCATTATTGTTAACAACATGCCTCGAGTATAAACGCGTGTTGAAGAACCAGTCTTAGAAATACCACAAGCTGTTGATCCTAATTCAGTAGATGTTGTGGGTCAAAATATAATTAATAAAAGTTTGAATTTTCTGCGCAGGAAATTAATCGCACTCGCACAAATCACAACGTGCATCACTCACCGTCCGATCAAAGCTTCAAACGGTCCAGATTTGGCGAGTGCAACCAGACGAGGAAAAATCGCGTGTACGATCTTCGCGCGGCTCGGCGTGCCAGTGGGCCCCACGTGTCGCGCAGGCCGGCTGTGTAGATTCCCCCGACGCGAACGCTAACCGTTGGATCAGATCGACGGTCCAGATTGAAGCTCGTCCATCCAAGCTATCGCGCACCGAGCCGCTCGTGTAAAAATCCTGTGTGACGCGGGGTTTGGTAGCAGAGTGCATCCTCAGTATTTACAGAATAAGAATCTGCCACGTGTCCCACGAATATTGAAGCTAATCAAAGTCCGACACGTGGCTATTTACAATGCGCGCGACCGCGCTGGATCACGCCCCGTTTCCAGCCGTTGCCTCACTTATTCGGCGCCCCAATCCTGTGCGCCGCTCCTACATTGCAACCGGTTTGTGCAGCTAATGATGTGCTGCCACGTGGCCTTAGGGAATCTTTCAGCGAATCAGAAAGCGACACGTGGCAACGTGGAAGAGAATTAAAACAGAAACGCGCAGCGTTCCTCGATCCCATTTTCGATACAATTTTTGTCCCCCACGCGTTTAAATTATTATTTTCGCCACACCTTTTTGTCCCCCGTGTAGAATTAAATTTAATATTTTATTGATGTATCTTTTTGCTATAAATAGGAGATAGTTTTTAGTTGTAAGGGAGTTTTTTTTTAGTTTTTAGTTTGGTTAGAGAAAAGTTTTTTTAGTTTTTGTTGTGTTCGGTTTTGGACTGCAGAACACGCAGAAGCCATTTTTTGGCTTTTGTTGTGTTTTGCGTGTGCCAAATATTTTCGTTTCTTGATGTTTTAATATTTTTTCTTCTTCTTTTAATTTTTCTGCATCTGTTGTAATTTTTATTTTAATTTAATGAAGTAATTTAATTTTTCTAGGGTTGCATTTGATCTAAATTTATGAAGCGTTGATTTTAATTATTTTTTTTATAGATTTATAAGACGTTCGATTTGTTCATTTTATCTTGTGCTTAATGCTTTTTGATTATTTACGAATTTTATCAAAACGATTTGTGGCATAAAAATAAACTTGAGAAAGGCATTTTTGTGTATATTGCTCGTAGATAAAATGACATGTATGATGAAGGATAGGAATATACCCTAATTGTATGTGTGGCCTTTGAAAACTTAGAACGTAATGAATCTTGGTGAATTTAATTCTCATAGAGATATAGTGAATTAATTTAACGAGGTGTGTTTGTACGGAGCTCGGAAGAGATGTATGAATAAAAAAAGGAAGTTTTCGGTTGACAAATTAAATGTACTAAAAAATATAAATCCAAAGAAAATAATATGATTGGAGTGGATTAGTTTGGTGAAGAATTGCAATCCTAGAGTTCTTTTATTTTCTTATTACCTTTTTCTTAAATCAACGATTATTTTGGATAAAATCAGAGAGAAATAATTTTAGTACTCAACAAACTATAGTAACAAATCCTCGTGGGATCGATCTTTACTTATAAATGTTATTACTTGCGACCGTGTATACTTGCACGAGTTCGTGTGTTGAAAAACTCACAACAGATGCCTACAACTGTTGAACAACTAATTGAACAACATGATCCTACTCCTCAGGAGAATGTTGATGCAACATTAAGAAGATCTAACCGAGTTTGAGATCTCGTCAAGTTGCCTGATGATGTGAAAGCCATTGGATGTAAATGGGTCTTCAAAACAAAGAAAGACTCACAAGGCAACATTGAGAGACATAAGGCAAGACTCGTTGCCAAATGATTCACTCAAAAGGAAGGAATCGACTACACGGAGACATTTTCTCCTGTATCTAAGAAAGATTCACTTCGTGTGGTCATGGCATTGGTTGCCCATTTTGATTTGGATTTGCAACAAATGGATGTGAAAACGGCTTTCCTTAATGGTAACCTAGAGGAAGAGGTTTATATGAAACAACCTGAAGGATTCGTCTCTAGTGATGGTGAGCATTTGGTTTGTAAGCTTAATAAATCCATATATGGATTAAAGCAAGCCTCCTGTCAATGGTATTTGAAATTCCATAACGTCATCACTTCATTTAGTTTTGAAGAGAATGTCATGGATCAATGTATATACTAGAAAGTTAGTGGGAGTAAGATTTGTTTCTTGGTGCTATATGTGGATGATATTTTGCTTGTAGCCAATGATAGGGGTTTGCTACATGAGGTAAAACAATTCCTCTCTAAAAATTTTGATATGAAGGATATGGGTGAGGCATCTTATGTCATTGGCATTAAGATCCATAGAGATAGACTTCGAGGTGTCTTGGGTTTATCTCAGGAAACCTATATCAATAAAGTTTTAGAGAGATTTCGGATGAAGGATTGTTCACCAAGTGTTGCTCCCATTGTGAAGGGTGATAAGTTCAATTTGGACCAATGCCCAAAGAATGATTTTGAAAGAGAACAGATGAAAACCATTCCATATGCTTCAACTGTTGGAAGCCTGATGTATGCTCAAGTCTGCACCAGACCTGACATTGCATTTGTTGTTGGGATGCTAGGGAGATATCAGAGTAATCCAGGTGTTGACCATTGGAAAGCTGCAAAGAAAGTGATGAGGTACCTACAAGGAACCAAGGATTATATGTTCATGTATAGACAAACCGATGAAATGGAAGTAATTGGCTACTCTGATGCGGACTTTGCTGGCTGTATTGATTCACGAAAATCAACATCTGGTTACATTTTCATGCTTACCGGTGGAACTGTGTCTTGGAGGAGTGCGAAACAGTCATTGACTGCTAATTCCACTATGGAGGCCGAGTTCGTATCATGTTTTGAGGCCACATCGCATGGTGTATAGTTAAAGAGTTTCATTTTCGGGCTTAGAGTAATTGACTCTATTTCTAGGCCATTAAGATTATACTGTGATAACTCAGCTGCTGTATTTATGGCTAAGAACAACAAAAGTGGTAGTCGTAGTAAGCACATCGACATTAAGTGCTTGGCCATAAGAGAACGTGTTAAGGAAAAGAAAGTGGTCATTGAGCACGTAAAGACCGAAGTTAATGATTCTTGATCCTTTGACTAAAGCGTACGCCACCAATGAAATTCAAGGATCATGTAGAGAAAATGGGAATTGGTTCCACTTTGTAAATGTATATATACAATTAATTAATGAAACTCTTATATATTGTGATATTTTCTCATATTCATGTGCACCTTAATTTATTTGAGAAAAAAAAAATATTTTATTGGACCAAGAATAAATATAGGATTTATTCATTAAGTTTAGTTACCACATAAAGTATAGTACTTGAGAAACTAAATACATTGTAATACATGGAAGATAATACTACATTTCTTAGAGGACCTATCGCTATGATTCATGTGTTTTGTTACTCAAGAGAATTTCGCTTAACGTTTGCACTAGTGAGAGAATGTAAATCAAAGTGGTGCAACGTTAGTGAGCAAATGGTAATGACGGTTCGGTTTAAATCAGGCAAGTATGTCGATTCGGCCTGAGCGAGGTTCTTGATGGAAGAACCTTAATAAAGTATCGGGTCCTCTCACTATTAACTGCATAATAACAATTCAGATCCACCATCAATACGCAGAGAATAAGTGTGAGAAACCAGTGAAAGCATCTAACAGAAAATCCATTGGAATTCCCGTATAAGTGCTGAAATTTGATCAATGGCAGGAGGTATGTTTTCAATCCAATTTTGTTTCCGCTACATTCAAATTATGAGTTCATATGGTTTTATGAATGTTTCTGGATTGAATTGAGACTTTAACAAATTATCATTATTTATGAACTCGAATATGATGATCTATTTATAATAAGTATGAAATTTAAATGAAATTAAATAAAATTATAAATAGATTGATATTGAAGAATTAATGAATAAGTTCTTGTTAAAGATGAAATGTCACTTGAAGACAAAGCAAGTTGATTCTCCTGATACGTTGAGGCATAAGAGTTGACTATATATCTTGAGATAAAATTATTATTTTAGGGAGACTCAAGAGGGTGATACCAAATTAAGACAAACTTTAAATATTAGATATGATCTCAAAATAATAAGGATCAAGATTAGCCAATGAGATGATGGGAGATATGTTTCATTCTTAGAGATAAACAACTTAGATAACTATTTAAGGCTCCTAAATGACAATGATAAAAGAGACAAAGATGCACTATAAACAATCATCCTTGAAAAAGAGTGTAAAAGATCATTGATTGAATACTCTTACATCAAAGATAAACGAGACTAAGTGGTCCATCAAAATGGTGGGATGTAAAAATACATAGATAGGAAAGCATTTAGTTAAAGATTTTTAAATTAAATGGATAGATATTTATTAAAACTTTATAAAAAGATTTTACCTACAATTTTTTTTATATTTTATAATATAAGATATTAAACTTGTCGTGTTAATTTTCACTTTTATAAAATATGTCATGTAGTCATAAATGTAGTGGCTCTCAATATGACGTTTTAATCTGAAACAACGTATTGGAAAAGAAAATTATATGGTATACATATTTTTATATATCATAATTTATAAGTTAATTTTTTATTAAATATAATTATATAAATTTTATTATATTTATTAATAATAATATATCAAATTAATCGTGAATTATATAGTAATTTTTTCATGTATATTATAAATTTTTCATAAATTAAAAAATAAAGTTGAACACTATATATGATAATGAATCTTTTATATAAAAGTCATTAAAAACTATTTTATATATAAAAAATTTGAGTATATTAGATTTGGATTACTTTTATTATTAAACTGATTTTTTAATTTTAATTTTATTTTTATTTTTAATTAGTAAGTATTAAATATTTTTTATTTAAATTATTGATATATATATATTTGATTAATTTTTATAATAATTTGTACCTAACATATCATAATTTATTGAAATTACTATTTTATTTTATCAAAATAAATACTAATAATATTTAATAAATCTTAATTAAAATAAAGATACAGTCCTCTAAAAATATAACCCTATAAAATAAGTTCATTATTTTAATATTATCACGTTTTTATTTTTATCATTATTTTTATTCAAAATTTTAAGTTAATAACTTAATGACATCTTATTTAAAAAAATATTAATTTAATATAATTTTTTATTTAATTAAATATTTTTATATAAGAAATATTATATGTGATATATTTAAAATAATTTTTAGATAATAAATTAATTAAATAATATTGAGATAATATTTTGAATTTTAAAAATATTCTTTAAATATTATACATTTATTATTATATACGTAAAATATATACAATTAAATAATAAATTATATTAATTTAATATTTTTTTAAATAAAAATATTAGTAAAATATAGTTTCAAAAATTTAAATAAAAATAACAAAAATAGAAGTATAATATATAAAAGTAAATATATCTATAAAAAAATAAATAAATAAGTTATTATATGACATGATCGCCACATGTAGGCACGAGAAAGCTACCTTTATCTTGATGGTATCAAATCCATTACGTGGCACGTAGACGTTGACACTAATATGACACGTTCAATAGATATTACGTAGGAGTGGGTACTGAATGCAGATTTTATGCTTAGATCTGATCTTTTCAGTCAAATATTTGATTTTTTTTTAATAATTTTATTCATTATTTTGAAAATATATTTTTAATTAATTAAGTTATTTTATTTTTTATTAAATTTTTATAAAATATATATTAATTTTAAATTTTATTAACATAAAATATCATATTATTATAAATTCCAACGTTATAACAGTAAGTAGCATTTTTATGTTGAGAAATAGAGTAATAATTTTATACATATTATTTGATTTTAAACTTTTCTCACTTGTAAAATTATAATTATATATTTTATTATTTTAATTTTAATTATAATATAAGTTAGTATTTTTTATGCATATATGTAAAAAGCTGTGATAACTTATTTTGCCTTCATCGTTTTTTTTCCTAGCTAGCCACATAATTATAATTTATTATAATAAAAAAATAATTGAGTTATTTATCTTTTATTTAACCTAAGAAATTTAAAAATGGGATTTTTACTAATAAAACTCGAATCCAGGCACTTACATATGCTAAGAACGTGATTGGGATATTTATTGATAAATTTATTCAAAAAAAAATTATTTTAATTATATTGATTTAAATTAAAATACTTTTCAATGAATATTGCACTCGGCATGAACCCATATAAAATATATTACATGTATTCAAGTACCTTTTGTGAGTACGTGTAAAATAGTACCTTTTGGTGCTCCCTAATTGTAATGGTCAATATTCCAAAACGACTGAGGATGATTCTCTATTTAATTATTATGATCATATAACAAACAAACATAAAACATCAAATAAAATGAAGACGATGATGATGTTAATTATTGCGCTGAAGGGTCCCTCAAGATGTTTACTTGACTTGCAGGCAAAGTATGCATGCTTTTGGGTTTAGCTAATTAACTAAATATATTATTAGCTCATGTGATAGAAACGTGTCCTTTATTCTTTTTGCCTATAGAGATCCTGCTAATTCCTAGTTGCTACCTTTATCCTTGGTCTCTTTTTATTTTTGGACTAATTTACTTTTTACAATACCTTTACGTAAACTTGTCTCTCTTTATTTTTTATTCCTGGATAGTTTTCTCTTTTAATATATAATTTTACTTTTATTATGTTATTACGTAAATATATATATAATTTTTTAATTAAATAATAATTTAATATGATACGATATAAACATATAATTTAAAAAAAAATTGATAAAAAACTATTATCAAATTATTATGCAAATAATTATTAATTATAAATCTCTTTAATCAATTAATTTTTAAGTTTAATAATTTATAATTTACTCTAATCATATGTTTTAAGTACAGCATATAAATAGTATATTAACTATTAAAAAATGTGATTTAGTCATACTTCTTTTTGTTTTGATGCATTTTTAAGATTTTCAACATTTAACTATTGAGATTTCATTTCTTTTTATTTTTCTCATAAAAATTGAGTCAAGTGTCCTAATTTATGTTGTATATATCCAATTTATAATTTATGCGTTAAATCTTAACCCAATAAAGATTCAACCAAAAAAAAACTTCTTAAAACAATAAAGAGACTAATTGAAAAAATAAATTATTGAAGTATTCCACTGAACCACAAGTTAGTTAGTTCAGTATCTTAGTGGTATAATAATTTCATTTTAAGTATTTTTTATATGATATCTTAGTAATAAAATGTGTCAATTTGATATAATTCTTGATTTTATTAGAGATTTTTCATACATGTGTATTTAATGAAAAACATTTTTGTTATTTGTTACTATCCTCTTAACTAGATTATTAACATCTTATTTTTTTGACATTTTTAGTCATTAAATACACATTTTAATACTTTTTAACTCATTTTACATTATCTTTAACATCTCTTATTCCTTAATTTCCTAAGAGCTAAATAAATTTATCTATAATATGTTTTTCTTTATTAATCAGTTTAAATTGAAATTTTTTATTGTTTTTCTTTTCTTTTAAACATTTTTGATGATCCTAAAAATGATAAAATATTGAAGCTAATTCAAATTTTAAATAAAATATTCTATCAATGATCTTTATGGTATCAATACTTCTTATAATAGCTATAGTTTTGATATACATACAAATTATTTTTTATACATGCTTAATATTTTTTTTCAAACAAACAACGTATTTTATAATATTTTTTTATTTTTATGCATATAAAATTCAAAAACTATATATTTTTTATTCATTAAAATAATATATATAAAAACATTAATTATATGTGAGAATCATCTAAATATACTATAGCTTATGGTTCTTTTTTAGACTCACCGGAGCTTATTGTTTTTTTTTAGACTAATTGAGATTTTTTTTCTTATTGTTTTTTTAGACATTTTTGATGATCCTAAAAATGATAAATTGTTAAAAATCATTTAAGATCTAAATAAAGCACTTGATCAATGGTGTTTATAATATTAACATTTCATGTAATACAATTTTGATATATATATAAACTATTTTTTATATTGATTTAATCTATCATTTTAAAACAAAGTGAATATTGCATACTATATTTTCATTTTTATGCTTACAAAATTTAAAAGTATAAACTTTAATTAGATGTGAGAAAAATGGGTATCACAAAATGAAATGTTAAATTTAGATGATCTTTTAGAAAATCTTAAAACATTGAGCAAATAAGATGAATTAAATTCAAAATTCAAGAGATATTAGATAACAATATTTATTCTACTAGATTATCTAAAATATTGAAAAATAATAATAATTATTTATTCATTTATTACATGTTTGTAAATAAAATAAAATATATATATGTAAAAATAAATAAAATTTGATTTATTTATTTAAAGAGCCTTTAACTTAAAAATTTTATTTTATATATATATATATATATATATATAATATTTATTTTTAATTAATTATAGGTTACATATTATAATAATTATCATTTTTTTATATCTATTACATTATAAGTATTTTTGAAAAAAATTATAAAATTTTTATGAATAAAACAATTATTGAAAAATAAAATAAATAAGTTATGCATATAATAAAAACACTAAGTATTATTAAAAAATAAATAAAGTGAAAAAGGTAACAACCAGCTGGACTTGTTTCTCTGTCCTAAAAGTACGTGGTTTGCCATACATATCTTGTCTTTTCATGCTTAAATATTGAATATTGGAAAAAAGAAAAGCGAATGAATTATTATATAAAAAGTGAAAATAATTTTTCGGATATATATATTAATTCATTTTAAAATTATTTTAATATTCTACGTTCTCAATTTTATGTCATTTAATATATATATATATATATTAAATTATTTTACACATAAATTTGATATTTGATTAAAGGAATTTAGTGGACCGTATTATAGCATCCGGTTAGTTTTCTTTTGATACAGTTGATAAGTGTTTAATATTTCTCCTTAAAATATATTACATTGAAATTAAGTTTGTATTTTACCAAAAAAAAAATTCAAGAATACTATATAATATTATATTTAATGAAAATGAAAAATTTGTAATATATTTTATGTATTTTGCATTACTTTGATAAATATATATTAAATAAATTTTATATAATTTAATCTTAATATAAAAAAATATAAAATTTATATTATTTATAAACATTATAATATTATCTTTATCAATCATGAAATTTTTTATATATTAATATACATTAATGGGTTCTTAGTGTGGGTGATTTGATTAAACAATCTGTATATTTAATCTATTATATATATTCTAATTTTATTCGAGTTATTTATATTTTTTTACAAATTGTTATTTTTTATAACTTAAAAAACTTGTAAAATTATAAAATATAATAACTCTTAAATGTAATATAACAAAAATAATATCTTAATATAATATTGAATATATTTTAATTAGAGAATATTTAACATTGAATAAATTTAAATAACAATAAATACTTTTTATAATGCTAACAAAATATACTTTTTATAATAAAATATTTGATGGGATAATAAATTTACTTATTTAAATATATTGATACTTTATTTATATTTTTAATGAATTAATCAAAATAAGCAACTATATTTTATATGAATTTATCATTTTATAAGTCACATGTCAGCTTTATTTCATTTTCTATCCATAAATTACTGGGCAATTTTACTCATTTTTTTTTTGTAAGCACTGGCAATATTGAATTACTAGGTCAGCAAAAGAAGTAGTAATCGATTACTTTGTTAATTTTATTATTCTTAAGACATGGCCATTTACTTTGTTTCTTTACCATTGTCAGCAAAAAGGTTCCACCTCACCTTTCATCTGATTATATCCGGCCCCCATTATTTTACCCAGCGACCAGCAACGATAAAATGATTTTCAAGGCAAAAAAAAAAACAATATAATGACACATTGTTGTCTTATCTTTTTAAAAAAATAATAATAAACTTTTGTTATTTTTTTTAAATTTATGTTACACTTTTAAACAATTATACGAATATAATATATTTTTGTTAAAAATAATAATATACTTAAATTACAATTTTTCATCAGCAAAAATTTAAAATTTACTTTTTATTCCCGTAGTTATAAAACTCATTGTCTGGCGTGAGTTAATTAATTTTAAGCATTAGTTTTTTTTCATTGTTATTAGCTTGTAATTCAATTATATATAATTTATTTAAATATATATAAAATTTGAGTCATAATTACAAGAATATAAATATTATAATTATTTAGAAAAATCACATATTACTAACTAAATGGATAATTTATTATAAATTATTTAATATAATATAAAAAATTTATAAAATAACACGTGTTAAAATTTATAAAAATAAAAATAACACTTAATAATATTAAAATGATCTAACTAGATAGTTTAACATTGATAATATTTCAATTTAAACGGCATAAAATTAGACATAATTCAATGTTAAATAATATACCAAAAAATTTAATAATAAAAATATATTAACAGAATATAATAAATATGATTTTTCTACTTATAAATTTTAATAATACTTATATTTTTATTATTTTCATAAATACATTTATAGTTGATATTAAATCCTATAAGTTGATTTTAGATATATTGTATGTGATTGGAATTGTTTTATTAATTTTTTACTACTACATTATGTTTTTATACAAAAATTCCCCGTACACTCCTTTTTGTAACATATTTGTATGAGAGATAAATTTATGCAATTCTCAGTATGTTTTCGGACCATTAAGTGAACCTTTCATCAAATGCCTTCAAATATTATTTCATCAAAAATAATAATTGTATTTTTATACGAAAGAATTTTAAGAAGTCGTGTACAATTATATAACAAGATATTTTATCTAAATTGGAAACTTTTGGTTTTTTATGCAACTTGTTATAAATTTATGATCAACTTTTAAATTGTTAAAAAGTCTCGTCATTAAAATGACTAGTGTAGTATTTAAAAAAATTCTTTCATTATGTAAATAAAAATTAAATTAGTACTTTAGTCTAACGTACGATACTATTTTTATTAGCTGTATAGGTGGAATGAATAAAAATGAAATGAAAGAAATGCAATAAAATCACTAATTTAGGAAATCTTTGTAAAAAAAATTGAAAATTAAAGTCATATTTAAAACATCAATTTTGTTGTACATATAAGCATAAATTTTTTTTATTTTATAACTTAAGTTTTGATGTGTAATTAGACTCTAGTCTAACATGATATCAGAGCTAGTTTCTTGGTTTCTTTACTCCCATCGACGCCCAAAAACTTGGCGGTGTCTCGGGTTTCACCCATCCAATGCCGACCAAGACTTCTAATTGATGTAGAAGGGGACTATGAAGTCCCACATCAACTGAGTTAAGATCTTGGATAATTTATAAGTCTATGCAATCTTTAACTCTGTAAGACTTTATTAGATTGAGTTAGACACGAGTTTCTAAGTTTGTATCAGAGTTAGTTCTCTGGCTTCTTCATCACATCGGTGCCTAAGCACCTAGCAGTGCGCTCACACCCAGGCTTTGCTCATCCAATGCTGACCCTATTACCAACTGATGTGGAGGGGATGCTAAGTCCTACATCGACCAAGTATTAGTCTTCCGTTGCATATATAAGTTTGAAAAAATCCTTCATCTCACAACCGAGTTTTGAGATGGAGTTAGACTCAAGTCTAATATGGTATTAGAGCTAATTCCCTAGCTTTTTCACCCCATCGATGCCCAAAAGTCTGCACGTATGCTCACCCATAGGCTTTGCCCATTCAGTACGAGATTTCATTTTATTTTATATGTGTTGTCTAGATGCCACAATATTATATATATATATATATATATATATATATATATATATAAACTCTATAAATGTTGCGTATATTAATGAAATAATTAATAATTAATAAACTAACTTATATAATATAAATAAAAATAAAAATATCAAGAGTTTTATATTTTATAAATTTAAATAAATTAATTTTAATTTTAAAATATAAAAAATTAACAGATAATGGATCGTTTAAGGTTTTAAAGTGTCCAAATAGATACTTAAACAAAATGACTTATATATTATTAATACACATTTATTTTAATTTTTTACATTTGTAGTACATAAATTATCTAATCTTAACTAAACTTTTACGTTGAAACAAGTTATATTATTATTTTCTTAAGTTTATTTTTAATTTTTTTACTATAATTAATAAAAATTTAAAATTATTTTTTGTTTTCAATAATTTATTAATTTTTAGAAGTTATTACGTAATTAAAATAGATACACAATTATAATCTAAATGTTAATAGATAATATTTTAATTAAATTATTTATTAAATAAAAACTTTATTTATTAATTTGGCATTAACGTAACATAAAATTATTTAAATTTATTTTGAAAATAAATAATTCTAAATTGCAAACTAAATCTCTAACTAATATATTGATAATTCTGTTTCAATTTTTAATTTAACAAAACTATATATATTAGTTTGATTTTTATTTTAAATCAAATCCTATTAAAATTGAAATGCACCCATCAGCATATATCGATAAAAAACCAATGAGAAAATTAGACAAAATATAAATGAAATTGAAGAAAATATATGTATAAAAAAATAACTATTATAATTCAAAATATATAAAAATGTGTTAAATTAGAAGTGTCGGAATTAAAAACAAAAATGTTTATAGAGTTTATTATATTATTAAACTGATGTAGGATACTTGACCTACGTTTATAGAGTTGTTATTTATATATTCATTTTATTTTTAAAAACAAAAATGTTTTGTTATAAGTTATATTATACATAAATATAATATTAAGAGTAATAATTTGGGTTATAAAATATTACATGAATATTACATAACATGATTATTTTTTAATAAATATATTAAAATTTATTTTTATTATATAAATTATTTAATTAAAAATAATTAAAATAATTTATAACTTTTTAAATAATAATTACACAATTACATATCCAAACACTGCTAAAAGAATTCAAAACTTATGAAACTTTCGATAATAATAAATATTAATATCGATAAATATAATAATATATTTATAGATATATTAAAATATATGAATAAATTAATAAATTTTGTTATAAAAATAATCTATATTAAAATATATAAATAAATTAATGAATTTTGTTATAAAAATAATCATATCAAGTGTATTAAGTGTATTCATTATTGTAAAATCATTTTATTTTATTATAGATTAATTATTAAAATCATGGTTAATTTAGTCTTAACATTTTTTAAATATATTTTTTAAGTAAAATACAAAAATAACTTACCAACATATCAGTTAAAATTATAATATTAAACAATATATTGAATACTTTATTAAAAACATGATTAATATAAAATATTATCTACAAGTATACTAACTTTTCCTGACACACAACTTCTTTAACAAGATAAAACATTTATTTTAATATTTATTCAACAAAATATATAATATCACACAAACCCTTATAATATAAACATTCATAACAACACACAACTAATATTCTTACCCAAACTTTATAAGAGAGTTGTCCACTTATGCAATTTGAGTTTATTGTTTGATCATCAACATATATGGCTAGTTCATTTTATTATTAAATTTAATTAACACAGTTACAATATTTACAAAGATTATAAATTTTAGTATTTTTAAGGTGAGTTTTCAATAAATTTTGTTAAATATGTTTTGATTTAATTAATCATTACAAAAGTTAAATACTATGAATAAAAATAATATATGAATTAAAGTAATTAAATATTAAATCGAAAAACTTTCTAAATAAATATTCATATTTTTAAGTCAAAAATATTTTTATTTTTGATTTAACAATTTTAATTAGATCAATTATAAATACTCGCGTTGTATTTTTTTAAATAACAAACAGATACTTTAAATTTAAAAAATAATAATTATATATTTATTGTTATTATTTTTTAAATTTTTAATGAAATACTATACTATAAAATTAATAAAAAATATAAAATTTAAGAAAAAATATTATAATAAAATAATAATTGAAGTAATATAATTACTTATTTTTTAGACTTGGAGGCTGTTTTATAAG